>CM057451.1:48930000-51925000 GCA_016271365.2 Neoceratodus forsteri | reverse complement strand
GAAGATGTCTCTAACACTCCTATTCAGGAAGGAAGAAATGTACAAGGTACTGCTTTTAATGCTACCAATGTATCTTCATGTGATTTATCACAAGATCACTTGCGGCAAGTCTACAACATTCATAAGCAATTTATGATGCAACTGGTACAAGAGGATGCCTCTTTGAATATTGATGCTTATGGGCACGTGAGCCTAGGATGCCTAACCCCTTGCTTGGCAACCTTTGTGACAAGCAGGGCTACACTTACCAGCAGTGCCCCTGAGCAGACCACAACAGATTAGATCGCCCCCCACAAGATCAGGTTGCTCTTATTGTTGACTCTCAGATGCAGGCAATCAAACATAGGGAAGAGATATTGTCCTTAGTGGAAACTACTCTTGTCCCACAAGAACCAGAGATACTTGGCACTTCGGCTTCTGGATCTGAGATCCTCCATTCCTCCCCTCTTCCCACCTAGCCCCAACAGACATGGTACAGAATGATCTCCCTGCTTCTAATACAGTACTACCCAGAGTAGAAGGTGGTTTGTCAGAGACAGCCCCAGATCAGGGTCATATGCAACCCCCCCAGCCCATGAGTTTACCCCAGTAAAAAGTTATCAGAGAGGTAAGGGAAAAAGGAAATCAGAAGCTCATACTCCTAGGAAGACAATTCTGACCAGGAATACATTTCAGGCCTTGGCAAAAAAAAACACAAGCAATGGAGAGATTCTGAAGAAGAAGAGGATGGGGACTCTGATTCCTCCAGAGCGTCCTCTTCTAAAATTGAGGTCTCTTCAGAAGGACAAGGTAAGCCCTCTAATGTTGAGAAAAAAATTCCCCCAAAGAGGTGATTAAAAGCTTTCCTCCCTCTTTTCTGCCTAAACTCTCATGCATGCTGCCATTAAGGTAAGCTGTCTCACTTTAAATGTATGCAGCATGAAGTCCTTCTGAAAACAACTCACAACCATACAATTTCTAGCTGATCTGCCTCATGATATATACTTCTTGCAGGGCACCAGAATGAAAACAAGGTAGGAAATTAATCAGGCCAAACTGAAATGGTCAAAAGGTCCTTCATTCTGGACTCATGGTGAGGATTTATGTGATGGTTTGGGCATTCTTTTTTCTGGGTATCATTTCCATGTAACAAAAGTTCTTTATGTAGTTTCTGGGTGAGCCATGCTGATTGATTGTCTTTTTAAGAAATTAAAACTTAGAATTATAAATGTATATGCCCCTCAGAGTATTGCTGCCAGATCAGAGCTATTTCATTTAGTTCAACCTTATTTACATACCTCTAGGCAGGTATATTTTGGGGGAGATTTTAACTGTGGTTTGTCTTTGATTGATAAAGAGGGTGCAACAAAGAAAATGTTTGGAGACTCAGTAACACTCAATAAAATTCTAGTCACTGCTAACATGAAAGATGGATGTTGTGCCATGCACCCAAAGGGACAAAAGACTTATTTTAGAGGCACACATGCTACAAAGATTGAATTTATTTTCTTATCTAAAAATATCACTGTGTCTCATGCAGAGGTCATTCCCTGTGAGACCTCTGACCGCATAGCAGTTTCATTAACCTGCTCCCCTGCAGGGGGCTCTCTTCCTCATACCCCTACATCCAGGTGGAAACTGAACAACACCTTACTAACTGACTCAAACATAGCTGCGGCTGGTTTAGAATTTTTAAGGGCTCGATGTACTGTTCTTGATGCCTACCATGCTCCCATGGGTTGGTAAGAGGACACACAATTGGATTTGAGGCAATTTTTTCAATGTAAGGCCAGGATTAAAACCCTATCAGCTTATTTTACTTACACTAAATTGAGACAAACATTTTTAGATCTCATTTCATCTTCATATGAAACTCAGGTAGATAATTCTCAAGCCATTAAAAATCTTAAAACCCAAATGGAGACATATCAGTACAATAGGGCTATGTCTCTAAAATTGAAAGCACAAAGTGGTACTCAGAATTCTAAACCCTCCCCGGCCAATTTTTAAAGGCTGCTCTGATAGAGTTTCAGCCTCCCACATAGGGAACTTACTGAATCCAGACACAAATAGCCATTTCACTACCTTACCTCATATTAAAAAAGTGGTACAGAAATATTTAGAGCATATGTTTGGGACAGCATCACCCACTAGGGGTCTTCTGATTTCCTTACTGATATCATAACACCACATATCTCTCAGGAACAAGTAACATTTCTAACTGTTCCAATTTTTGTAGCAGAAACTAGGCAGGCCATCTCTCATCAATAGAAACATACTTCTCCTGGCCAAGATGGCCTAACAGCAGAGTTTTATCAGCATTATATAGAACTTTTCTCACCTATTCTGACAGTAGTATTTAATAGTATGGTGTTTTCACTTTCAATTCCAAAAAATGTTCTGATGCCATTATGATTTTACTGTTTAAAAGGGAGACAAATTAGATATAAAAAACTGGAAACCTCTTAGTCTGTTGAATGTTGACTATAAAATTCTTGCCTCCATCTTATTGAGCAGATTACTTCTTGTGGCCCCACTTCTTCTTTCTGAGACACAGACATGTGCTGTCCCACTCAGGTCGATAAAGCATAATTTATCTTTATTGAGGGGTATTGCCCATTCTTCCTCCATAAATAATCCTTCCATGCTAATCTCACTAGACCAAAAAAAGGCATTTGACCAAGTAGATCATACTTATTTATTTCAGGTTCTGAGTCATTACCACATTCCACAGACATTTATTCTTTGGTTCAAACTGTTATATCACACTGCTTGGATCACCCCTCATATTAATGGTTCCCCAGGGTCCCTCTTTTTAGGGCAGAAGGGGGTACAACAAGGCTGCCCCAGGCCCCTTCTTTACACACTTCAAATAGATCCTTTATTGCAGAAGATATTGCAGCACCCCAAAATTCACCACATACCCTTACCTATGGAGGTTTCATTTCCAGTTATCACAGCGTATGCTGATGATTTATGCATTTGTACCACCCCTCTCCTCAAAGACTCTGATCTGACAGCAATCATCACTAAATCTGAGGACTTGTCTGGGTCAAAATTAAATGTTAATAACAGCTCAGTCCTCTATTTACCACCTGAGGTGGCACCAGTACAACCCACCCTGTTTGCTGGGCTACCTGTTGTTGCTAGACCTACAAAAATTTTGGGCTATTCGTAGGCAGTAATGATGATGCTTCACATAATTGGATGTTAGCTATTGAAAAAGCTTTTAGAATAGTGCTGTCTTGGAAAGGTCGGCCCATCTCTAAAAGGAAAAGAGTACATTTGTTGGAAACCTTTATCTTACCTCAGTTTTTATATGTTGCCTCTATTTACCCTTTACCCTTGTCATTACAGGCTAAAGTATACAATGTGTTTTTTCAGTGGTTCTGGGGTAGTAGATAAAACTCCATTAAAAGGCTTTATACCTACCCACATTACTATTTTGGGGGGTGCGGATGCTGAACCCCATGGCATTTTTTCATAGTTTATTCTTAATACATGGAATATTGAATGTTTTACATATCTCTCCATTCTTTTGGTACTCTATAGCCACACAATCAGCTATCCCTCTACTTTTAGTCTGGAATCAGGCACCCTTTGAAATTCCTAGAAATTTTAGGAAGTTTAACCCCTTACCATATTTGCTACCTGCCTTCCTCAAATTATGGCAGTGGCATATTACCCCGAATAAATTACTTACATCAACCAGAAAGCAGATGTATCATTCTGCACTAGACAATAATTTTTTTGAGACCCCATTGCTTCAGGACTTACAAGGGATTGATTTAGATTCTATTATAGTCTTCTAGCAGTTTACTGATTATAGAATCCCCTTGAGATTATGGGATGTCATGTGGCTATCCTGTCATGGACATCTCGGTGTTCGGGGCAACCACAAACACAAGTCTATAGAAGAACAAATGTGTCCCCAGAGCACCTGTTCAGGGGTTGTCAAGACCATACATCATTTTTTTATAGAATGTCCTGACAGTGCATCTCTCTGTGTCTTACTGTTGCATAAATGGAAGGAAAAATGTCTTTCTGCCCTATCCTATGAAGTCTTAGTTTATGGTATTTATTCTTCAACATTATGCACATATCACCCTAGTACACTAAGACTTATTTTTGCATTTTGTAGGGTCTATCTATGGCAAGCATGATGTGCATTCTTGTTGCAACAAAAATGTTATCCTGTAGAACAAGTATTGTCTCAAATTCAATCTCAGTTACACGCTATCTATCACACTGAAGAAAATAAATTTCCAACTAGTATACACAAAATGTATTGGAAGAATTGTGGGTGGATTATGAATTAGCTCATTTAGGAAATTAAGGATTAGTGGTTTTATGTTTGTTTTGACGTTACAGTTTCACATTTATACAACAGGGGTGAAGGATAAATGAGTGTGATAAAAAAACATGTATCTTCATCAGAGTAAGATAAATTTAAGGGCTGACATTTACTTCATGGCTCGGAGTGTGAGAAATGTACTGTAAGATCTTACATTTACTTCATGGCTCAGAGTGAGATGACTCACTGCTGCCTGCAGCTAACTTAATTACCATGGCAAAACATTATCACCTGCTTCCCACACTCTCTCACTCCCAGCCCATTACTGTGATACTCTCAGCTGACTGCAGCCAAAATTCTAAAGCACACAGCTTCACAAAACAGTTTTTTTCTCACTGCTGCCTGAAGTTAACTTACTTACCATTGCAAAACACACTCAACTAGTCCCACATAGTTTGTAACACTGCCAGCCCATTCAGAAAATCTCACACACAGAAACAGCAAACACAGAAACAGCAACAGAACACAAAAAATAATAACACTACTTCTGAAACTTGTACCCCATTGTATAAATTGAACACATAATGTGCAGATCGTGTGCTATGGAAAATATCTTCACTCCTGCATCATGAGCTCTGGATACTCTCACTTGTGCCTTCGGCATGCGTGAGTATCCAGAGATTACTCTGCAGGAGTGAAGATATTTTCCATATCACTCTCCTGCCTATCATGTATGCCCTATATACATCATCTATGTTTTCATTTTTGCCTTGTATAAGTTTTCTAGTGCAGACATTGTAATGTTATTCTTCAGCATAGGTTTTCTTTATTTCCTTTTATGATTTTAGGTGGAAGAAAGTGATTGGTAATTTCTCTGTGTACAGTAACACTTATTTTTCCTTTCCTTATGATTTGTGTGGTAGAACACTGTTTTGTTTGTACACTACTTCTATGGTTAAATAAAAAAATTATCCTACTCTTTTCAAGAAGTGCCATGGGATCTTTAAAATCCACCTGAACTACCACCAAAACAGGCAGATGGGACCTCAGTATAACGTCTCATCCGAAAGACAGAAAAAGGTCCACCTGCCCCCCTTAGATATATATGAGTCATTTCAAATGGTATTTTAACTTAGATAAGCTGCCCTGGTGAATGTGTTGAGCAACATGTTCCTTGCAAGAGATCGAGGGGGATACTCTATAGTGAGTCTCCTTGATCTCTCTTCAGAGACCGACACCTTGGACCACTGGGTCTTGACTTATTTCTTCAGGAAGTATGAAGGACTCACTGGTACAGTGCTGCATTGGTTTGAGTCTTTCCTCTCTGGCAGGGTACTGCAGAAAACCTTTGGGGAAATATTCCTCACTTGTGGCTGCAATACCCTGTGGCATTCCTCAAGGCTTGATCTTGTTCCACTGTTGTTTGTGGTGCACATGTTGTTCTTTGGGGAGAATGAAATGATACAATCTAGGGTTTCACTGCTATGCAGTTTATATCCAGTTGTACCGCTCCTTCACACTGGATTGTGGAAAATTTGTTGCTGTGAATAATTAATTTTTATATAAACTGAGTGACTTGATAGCTGCCTAATGGTTGTTGCACAATCCAGGTACAATCCAGGTAAGATAGAGTTCTTACTCAGAAAACAGGATTCTCAGAAGATGGCAATGAAGAGGAATGGGATCACTCTGGCATTACCCTTCATGCTGTGAGCTGGGCTAAGAATCTGGGGATCATAGTGGATGACACACTGTCACTTGAATTTCGTATGGCAGCCGTAGTTCACTGTGGCATTTTCACCCGAGAAATATAACCCAGCTGAAGCCCTATTTTCAGTATAAAGACCTGGTGACTGTGGTTCATGCTTTCATGACACCCTGCTTTGAGTACAGTAATGCTCTTGATCTAGGGCTTTTAAGAGGTTTGGTGCACTCTCTATGGCTAGTATAAAATGCTGCACCAAGAGTGATATCTGGTATAAGTACTTTCAGTCATATTGTGCCTGTGCTCTATGACCTGCACTTGTATATGGTTATATGGTGCACCTCCATCAAGACTTGCGTGATGATTTTCAAAGCCCTGCACTGGCTGGGTCCCAGCTGTATTAAAGACCTCTTGCATCCATATACTCCAGATCACCCCCTCTGCTCCACTGGGAAAAATCTTGAAGTTCCACAGGCTTGTCTGAAATTATCTGTGGATAGAGCCTTTACTATGGGTACTCCTCATCTGTGGAACTCTTTCCCGTCTCTATTACACTGTAAAAAAAAATAAAAACCTTTTCTCCCTGGACTTTTATGCAACTGACTAAACTACAGTATGTGACTTCATTGGCCTGTTTGTAATTTTTTCTGATTAATTATAATGTTTTCTTTTATTTTGTTTTATCTGCCATGTTTTTATGTGCTGTGCCATGAGCCTCCAGGATAAGGTGCAATTGAAATAAAATTGATTAATTGATTGATTGATTAAGGATATCAGTTTCAGCTAGGATGAGACACCAGTTCACTAGTGTGTAACAGTCACTGCTGGGGAAATGGCAGAAGGTCATAGATTAGAAAAAAATGGGAACAGGATCAGCACCCTATCAAGGGTAGGAGTTCAAGAGGATTTAAACTAAGTATGGGAGAACACAGGTGGCAACAAACAAACAAACAAACAAGCAAACAAACAAACAAACAAGCAAACAAACAAACAAACAAACAGGAAAGCTGGAAACACCCAATCAGGGGTAAGGGTACATAAGTGGTTTGCAGTAACAACTTGGGTCAACCCCTATTCTACTTCAGACAAGTAACAAGGTCTCAAACCATTATAATGTATACATCAAGAGGGCCCTTGGCAAAACTAGGATGGTGAATGACATGACAGATACGAAGTTTGTGGCTCTCACCCTGGATGAGCTAGCCCTCCCTCTCACCAAGCTATTCAATATATCCTTAAGAACAGGGGTATTCCCTGATCAATGGAAAACAGCCCTTGTTACCCCTGTGTTTAAAAGTGGGGACAGAACCAACCTGAGCAACTACCAACCTATTTCTATATTACCACCCCTCTTCAAAACCCTTGAACGGATAGTTTCTGATCAACTTACTGAGCACCTTAAGAAATACAGTTTGATCTGCCTCCAACAACATGCTTCTGTAAAAACCATAGCACTATAGCAGCCCTCAATTCCCATTTAAATGATGCCTCAGACACTGGTAACTCAGTGGGGTCTATCTTCATTGACCTCACCAAGGCATTTGATACTGTGAACTATCAGATCCTACTTAACCTCCTTATGCTAGGATTGTCACATGACACTGTCTCCTGGTTCTGTAGCTATCTGTCCAACAGATCACTGAGGGTGAGAATTAGTGAGACTATGTCTGAGCCCAGAGATGTTTCCTTGGGGGTTCCTCAAGGGTCCATTCTTGGCCCATTGCTATTCAGCCTTTTTATAAACTCTCTGCCTTCTGCCTGCCCAGTCAACATGCTGCTGTATGCTGATGATGCCGTGATATATGCACCAGGTAATCATCCCACTCACATAACATCCACTCTGCAGAATAGCTTCAAGTAACTTGAGAATTGGTTTTCACTACACAGACTCCTCCTAAACTACAAAAAGACAAAAGTTATGTACTTCACAACTTCACACAATAAGAAAAAATCCAGTCCACTATCCATCCTAAGCCAAAAAGGTGGCACTCTTGGCACTCTAGAACAAGTAACTTCTTGCAAATACTTCGGCATTCTCCTTGATGACACACTATCCTACTCATCACACATTGATTATGTAGTTAAATAAGCTCATACCAAGCTTGGCATTCTTTATTTTTTCAATCTAAAGTTTATTGCAGATTTTTCACATTTACATGAGACAGAAGCACGAGTGATGAATTTATACATGTGTTCCAAAAAAAGTTACCTTTGGTCTGTCCCCCCTCCCTCCCCCCTTCCTCTCACAAACTTTTTCCTCCCCCTCCCCCCCCACAGTCCATATGTTCTGAATCAAACAATGTATTGTTACTATCAAAATGCATTCTTTAAAGGGAGTACAAAGTACACAAGGGGTCCCATATCTTTTTATATTTAGACAAATTATTATGAAGACTTGCTATAGTCTTTTCAGTTCTGAGATTAGCTAATAATTCGTTGAGCCATTCAGTGTAGGAGATATTGTCAGTATCTTTCCAGTGTTTAAGAATCAGTCTTTTAACAGACATTGAGATCAAGGAGATGTGATATTTACGGTTACCCACTGAAATTTGTGAGTAGTCGCCCAATAAACATATTTCAGGTGTAAAATACTTTGATAATCCTAGTAATGGGTCTGCTCTGGCCTTAATACAGTTCCAAGGGGGGCTATCTTGGGACATGTCCAGAAAAATGTGAAGAAGGGTACCCTCTTCCTGAGAACAATGTTTACATTGATTGGAGGGTATTAAGCCCCAAGCAGCTAATTTTTGAGGGGAGTAGTACAGGTTGTATAAGATGTGAAATTGGATAAGGCATAATTGATCTTGTGTCACAAAATGGTGACAATTACGCCAGAGGATGGACCGATCTATATCCCAATGGGGAAGAAGGAATGACCAGTATGCTGTGGGGCTAAAGCTTTCATTAAAATGCTATTCATATAAAGTTACATATAATTTAGAGATTGCTTTAGGAGAGATGGCCAGAGGGTACAGCTCCAACTGGAATGAGAATTTGGGTAAGGAGGGAGGTATCTTACCTATCTCCTTGATAAGGAGATGCCTCAATTGGAAAACCTTAAATAAATAGGGCAGGGGTACTTTAAATTTATTCATAATTTCAACTGTTGAGAGCCAGGAACCATCTTCTCCCACAAACTTGGATAACTTTCCGTCCCCCAATTGGGGTAACCAATTTGGTGCAAGCCTCTTATTGTCAGTTTGGAAACTTGGAGAATTCCAAATAGATTGGGACATATCTGTATAATGTTTATATTGTAGAAAGGCAGATAATTGGGAATGGACTCACATGGAAACTTCGATCATGGTTGATTTTAGGTTTCTTGGTAATGAGGATGTCTTTAAACATAGCAAAGTAGAGGGTTCCATGTTACTAGAGTGAATCAACTCCAGTTCTATTTTGAGCCAAGGAGGGAAGGAAGAGGAGGGGATTTGTGTGAACCATTTGAGGTATTTGGATACATGACTGGCCCAATGATATAGATTAAGGTAAGGTAGACATAAGCCTCCTTTAAGTTTGGAAGCAGCTAGTTTATGATATGCTATTTTTGGTTGTTTCTTGAGCCAAAATGAACTTTGTAAGTAATCTATAGACTTTCTTAAACCAGGTACCTGGTAAACAAATATTGAGTAACTGGAGGGGATAAAATAAATAGGGGAAAATATTCATTTTAATTAAGTTTGTCCTTCCCCACGATGAAATGGGAAGAGCCGTCCACCAGTCTAAGTCCTGAGTAATGGTTTGTACCAAGGAGTCTAAATTTTCTTAATGGTAAGCTGTGTATCTCTGGTAAGTTCGATACCAAGATATCTTAGGGAGTCTTGGGACCATGAGAGGCCTAGAAACGTAACGGTATTTTTGAATACTTTATGATTTAGGGGAAAAACGATTGACTTATTAACATTTAGTTTATAATCTGATAATCTACTGTACTCCTCAATAATCTCTATCATTGATGAAATAGATGTTTCTGGATAGGACAGGTGTTGGAGAAGGTCATCTGCATGTGCAGAGACTTTTACCTCTGTACCTTGTATTGTTGGGCCCTGTACCAACTGACATACAGTCAGTTTGTGGATAAAGGGTTCAAGGTATATATTAAAAAGTAAGGGGGAAAGAGGGCATCTTTGTCTCGTACCAGAATGTAAGAGAAATTAATCTGAAATCACTCTGTTCCCTGAGATTCTGGCCGATGGGTTCTGGTAAAGGGCTTTTATCCACCCCTGAAATTCTAGTGGAAAACCAAAGGCATTCAAGGTTTGAAACAAAAAGTTTCAGTTAACTCAGTCAAATGCCTTCTCGGTGTCCAGGGACACCAAAGCAACTGGAAAGGGGTCATCCCTGGACACCGAGAAGACATGCGAGAGAGTACGGAGGTGGTCCACTGAGGATCTCCCCTTCATGAATCCCACTTTTGCAGTCCTATTAAGTCTGGAAAAAGTAAACTGAGTCTATCTGCTAATAATTTTGTTAAAATCTTTATATCTTGATTAAGCAGAGAAATGGGCCTGTAGTTCTTCACCAATTCTGGGTTCCTGTCTGGTTTGGGTAAATAAACAATGAGGGCTTCAAATAATGTGGGGTCAACTTGTGCACCTGATAGAATATGTTGATTTGAAAGTAAAAGTAACGGGACAATTTGGTCTTTAAATTTCTTGTAAAAGTTGGGTGAAAATCCATCTGGTCCTGGAGTTTTATCAGTAGTGAGATTTTATATCACCTCGGCAATTTCAAGGGTAGAAATGGGTGCCATTATTGCTCATTTATGGGATTCAGAAAGGGAGGGTAATTAGGCCTCCTTTAAATAGGAAGATAGGGTTAGGTTTGAAGGGGGGTTAATCATAGCTCCATATAGTTGTTTGTAATACGTAGTAAATTCATTTACAATTTCTTTAGTAGAGGATTTCAAGGAACCATCCATCTGAGAATGAATAGGGGGATGAATCAGGATGATGTCTGTTGTTTGATCCTGAGAGCTAATCATTTTCCCTCCTTCTCCCCTTGATCTGTATAAGAGGCCTTTGTACGGAGGATTGCGAATTCGGCTTTTTCCCTGAGTAAGCCCAGATTGGAGTCTTTAATCTTAATTAGATTTTGGTTGATAGTATCAGGAGAGTAAGGATATAGATTTGCTTCTATAACCTGAATTTGGGACAACAGGCTTTTTAATTTTGAGTCTTGGGATTTCTTTCTCTTAGAGGCTAACCCAATTAGAATACCTCTAAGGTATGCTTTACAGGCACACCAAATAATATCAGGCCTAATATTTTGAGTTGCATTTATATCAAAAAATTGTTAAATATGGTCTTTGACTAGGTCAGAAATATTTGAGTCCTTAAGCAACTAGTCATTCAACTTCCAACGTGGGCTCCGCTTGGGTAGGGAGCTAAGGGACGGGTGGCCCATCACCAGGGAATGATCGGAGGTAGGTCCAGGCTGAATTGAAGAGGATAAAACTCCAGGAAGAAGAACCTGGGATATCAAAATATAGTCGATACGGGAGGAGATCCCATGGACTGGGGATGTAAATGTGTATTCCCTGTCCTTGGGATTCAAAACTCTCCAAACTTAGCACAGACCCATCTGATCTATTAGATCACGCAGTGCATGTTGAGCTGGAGAAAGTCCTCTGGAAGTGGAGCCTGTGCGGTCCATAATGGGGTCAAACACCAAATTCAGATCACCTCCTAGAACTATTGAGGTGGGTAGCAACGCAGCATGGTGTTAATCAGGTGCATAAAAAAACTGGGGGTCATCTTTATTAGGACCATAGATACTGCCAAACAGAAGATCTACTGAGTAGACAGTACCACAGACTAAAATGAACCTGCCCTGCAGATCTTTGATGACCTGTAAAGGGTTAAATGGAACATTCTTGTTAAGTAAAATCATAACTCCATAACTATTTGTGGTACCTTGGGTAGCAAACACATGTTCTGTTTGCTGTCTCCTCATTTGTAAAGCTTCAGCATCTAATAAACGGGATTCCTGAAGAAAAGAAATTTGTGATTTTAGAACATTTAAATGCTTTAGGATTTTGTATTGTTTTAGCTTTCTTCTAACCCCTTTAACTTTCCATGAAGAAAAACTTAAATCATAAGCCATTTTTCTTGTACACAGAATAATCATGAATTAACACTGAGGGAGTGCAAACAACACTTCTTGGTATCCCTTGAGATCCATGGATAATGGACTGTCCCTTCCTTCCCCCCTCCCCACCCCTGTCGCAAACCCAAGATTCCACCAAAAAGCCCAAAAGAATCCCCTCAAAATTCACCTCCCAGTTACAATCCCAGCCCTCCCTCCTCCCTACTGTTATGAATATCGTTTTGCAGTATCCCATACTTCCACTTCTCCTCCAGCCATCCCCACCTATATGTATCATCTACAAATACTCAATCTAACAAGGAGTGAACTCCCTTACTAACCAAATCTAACCAATGCTGCATCTACCAGGTTCTGAGGAGTATAAGGAAAACGTGTGCATTACTCCCCTCGTGTGGACTTAAGAAGTAACTACATCTACCCATAGCCCTGGTAAAAGAGACTGCAGAAAACCTTGCAATTATAAAAGTGTTCTTTGTCCTGCAGCCCTATGAACAAACAGTAATAGCCCACAACTATGTAAAGTAAACTAATTATTTTTGTTCATGTTTGGTAACACTATGATACTATAGAATTATAAATCCATCTGCTGAAACCTTATTCGTTGCACTAAGAGTGAAAGTGTCCTTCTCTAAGCCAGTAGTCCTGTACTTCTACAGTTTCTCTTGTGGAAATCATTAAAAAAATAAAAAAAGGCCAACAAAAAATTTGCTCAAGTATTTTCAATAGCAAAACGATCCTTTCTTCAGGATTATTGGTGTAGGAATCAGCATTAAAATAAGGGCAAACTTTGACCTTCACTGTTACCAGTCCCTAAACAAAGGAAACAATCTATCTGAATGTTTCTGTTATACTTCCAGTCACAAAAACAGTTCCATGAGCCAAAGTTATTGGTTTGTTAGTCCGAGATCTTGTAGCAACAGACGTTGCTTAGGAATGCCCTTGTACATTCCCATGGAACGGCTAAATCCTTGATTTCAGGTACCTCTAAACAGATTGGGCAAAGTCATTTTAAGGACTATGCTTGCAGCCTCCGAGTCCTCATACGATTGGCAGGATCCTGAGATAAACACCTGTAATTTCGCCGGGTACATCATTTTGAACTTTAAGCCTGCTGCAACTATTTTTGTTACCAAGGGATGGAACGCAGATCTGCGTTGTCTGACTGTGACAGGCAAGTCCTGGGCCACACAAATTGCTTTCCCCTCCCATTGCACTTCCTGAATTTCCTTTATTTTTATAAGTAAATGTTGTCTCTCTAGATAGTTTAGAAAACAGAATATGAGAGGTTGGGGGGTTGCCCCAGGTGGAGGAGTAGGTCAGAACGCCTGTAAGCCCTTTCAATAACATACCCAATAACCCAAAAGGAGAGGGCCCTACTATTTTTTCAGTAAATTTCTGGACAAAAAGAATGGTATCCAGTCCTTCCTCCAACTCTGGAAGTCCAATACTAACCATGTTATTTCGGCAGCTACGCCCTTCCAAATCCTCTACTTTTTGATCTATCTTGGTAAGTTTTTGTTTCATCGCAACCAAGTCTGGGTCAAGCTTTTCAGCCCTTCTCTCCAAGGAAATAATATGGGCTTCGCTATTTGTAGTTCTTTATGCAATGTCTTCTATTGCCTGGGATAAAGATTTAATTTCAGAGGCCATCCCTCTGAGCTCCTCCTGAAAGGGATGGAATTTGGCTTAGAAGCCTGAGAGCATTAGTGGTACTAGCTCTGTCTTCTGCAGCATTGGGGTCTGCAAGGTGGTGGCACTGTTAGCTTGCATTTTTTGGGGGTCCTTCTCTGGCATTACAGGAGGAGTGTGCCTTGGCTGCGGCTTCTTCATTTCCACATCCATCCCTACGGAAATGGTATAGGTAGACGCTCATATACAGTGGCGTGAAAAAGTATTTGCCCCCTTCCTGAT
Source organism: Neoceratodus forsteri (assembly GCA_016271365.2). Classification (NCBI taxonomy): domain Eukaryota; kingdom Metazoa; phylum Chordata; order Ceratodontiformes; family Ceratodontidae; genus Neoceratodus; species Neoceratodus forsteri. Next base: position 51,911,003 of record CM057451.1, on the reverse strand, counting down.
TTTCTCTGTTATTGCATATTTGTCACACTGGATGTTTTCAGGTCTTTAGACAAAATATAATATTAGATAAAGGGAACCTGAGTGAACAAATAACACTTTTTTTTTTTTACTTATTTCATTAATTTAATGAAAAAAGTTAACCAACACCAACTGGCACTGTGTGAAAAAGTAATTGCCCCTAGTTAAATCAACCCAATTAAAAGGATAATTAGAGTCAGCTGATTGAACACAGCCAGGCTTGATTACAGCCAGCCCTGCTCAATATAAACCTCACTTATTTTGACCCTTACCATCAGAGTCACTTTGCCAGCACAAAGATTCAAGCAGCACATTATGCCATGATCAAAGGAAGTTCCTGAAAAGATCAGAAAAAAATGTGTTGCCCTCTATCAATCTGGAAAGGGTTACAAAGCTATTTCTAAGGCTCTGGGACTCCATCGAACCACAGTGAGAGCCATAACCTCAAATGGAGAACACTTGGAACAGTAGTGAATCTTCCCAGAGAGGGCGGCCTGCCAAAATTACTCCAAGAGCGCGTAAAATCATCCAGGAAGTCTCAAAGGATCCTAAAACAACATCCAAGAACTGCAGGCTTCTCTTGCCTCAGCTAAGGTCAGTGTTCATGACTCCACAATCAGAAAGAGACTGGGCAAAATGGGCTTCATGTGAGAGTAGCAAAGGCGGAAACCACTGCTAACCAAGAAGAACATAAATGCTCGTCTCTCATTTGCCAAGAAGCACCTGGATGATCCACAAGCCTTTTGGGAAAATGTTCTATGGACAGATGAGTCCAAAGTGGAACTTTTGGACGACATGGATCCCATAATGTCTCGTAAAGCAAACACAGCATTCCACAGTAAGAACACCATACCAACAGTCAAACATGGTGGTGGTAGTGTAATGGTATTATGGGATGCTTTGCTGCCCTAAGGACCTGGATGACTTGCCAAAATTAAAGGAACCATGAATTCTGCTCTGTACCAGAAAATTCTTAAGGAGAATGTCCGGTCATCCTTCCGTCAGCTGAAGCTGAAGCGTGGTTAGGTCATGCAGCAAGACAATGATCCAAAATACAAAAGCAAGTCCACATCAGAATGGCTAAAAAAGTAAAATTAAAGTTTTGGAGTGGCCTAGTCAAAGTCAGACTTAAACCCAATAGAGATGCTGTGGCAGAACCTGAAATGAGCAGTTCATGCTCGAAAACCTACCAAATGTTACTGAATTAAAGCAGTTCTGCAAGGAAGAGTGAGTTAAAATTCCTCCACAGCGATGTGAAAGACTGATATTGAATTATAGGAAGTGTTTGGTTGCAGTCATTGCAGCTAAATGTGGCGTAACCAGTTATTAAGTGTAAGGGGGCAATTACTTTTTCACACAGTGCCAGTTGGTGTTGGTTAACTTTTTTCATTAAATAGGTGAAATAAAAAAAAAAAAAAAGTGTTATTTGTTCACTCAGGTTCCCTTTATCTAATATTACATTTTCTCTAAAGACCTGAAAACATCCAGTGTGACAAATATGCAATAATAGAGAAAATCAGGAAGGGGGCAAATACTTTTTCACGCCACTGTAGTTAGGAAGCTTCTGTGTCAGTTTTGATAAGTTTTGGTAATCTCCCAAGGGTAAAAAACAAAGTTTGTTAAAGCGGATGGCTGGAGAGGGTTAGAGAAGTGTCCTTCAGGTGTGCTGCATCATGTGGTGCCCAAGCTTGGCATTCTTTATCATCATAGAAAAGCAATGTCTCCACCAGCCCTGAGCCTTGTCACACAGAGCTCAATACTATCAACTATCGACTATGAACTTGTCATTTACAGCACTAACACTGAAACTGCTCTGAAAAGAATAGAAGTACTATAAAACAAGGCCTGCTGACTAGTTTTAGGGGCACATAAACTAATTCATTCCTGTAGCCTCTATTGTAATACAGATTGGCTTCTGCTACACCTCCGGGTCAAATATCAGGCTTGCCTAATTGGGAAAAAGGCCCTACTTGGCTTAACCCCGAGTCTACTGCTGCACTTTTCCAGTGCTCTACAACATCACAGATGACAAGGAGAACCACTCGAGGTGCTCTCAAGAGCCCCTTGAAGTGCACCTCTTTTGCCCAGTGAGCCCTTGCCTACCATGGGCCTTTGTGGATAAATGAACTTCCTGCCCAACTCATGGAATGTGAAAAGATTGGACCTTTTAAAAGAGGCCTCTGCCATCTTCTAGCCAGGGCAAATCACTGTGACTGTGCATCCTAGCCACCTGCTCCACTCACCTCTGGCTCTCCCCCTTCCCTTACTTTCCAATGACTTCCCACCTCCCACCTCTCCTCTCCCCCAATTTTACAATGCCTGTTTGGGCAGCTATTACCACTGCTTGCCATCCCTACCCCCAGCTGACTTCACCCTCTTCTATCTATCGACCTCCTCCCCTACCTTACCTCTCCTCTCCTCTCCTCTCCCTCTTCCTGGACAAAGTCCATTCGGGCAGCTATTACCCCCACTGACCTGCATTTAGCAACCCTATGGCATACTCCTGGCTTCATTACAATGGAATTCTACTCAGTCTACCCTTGCTTCACCTGCATTATGAAGCTTTTGTCAAATTTTCATGCACTTGTTGTAATTGGTCATATTTTTATTGTACCTGTTTATTGTAACACATTTATTCCCTTTGTAACACTGTACTGTGTTTCTTGACTAGGAACCTTTTCTGTTGTACCTGTTTATTGTAGCAAACCTACTCCTTTTGTAACTGTATTGTGTTTCTTGACTTGGAACCTTTGCAAAGAAGCCTCTCGGCTCAAAGGTTGTAATCCGAATCTGAAATAAATAAAATAAAAATAAATAACACAGGGAGAACAGAACTTGGGGATGTTGGGAGTGGGACAGTATAGTGGCTGTGGTGTGGCACTTTTCAGAGACCTTTTAGAGACTGTGATGTTGCACATATCTCTCGGGGTTGAGGGACTAGGTTGCTACACTCCAGGCTGAGTTTGCTGGGATTTGGATAACCTCTTCCCCGATTGAGGAGCCACCAAGTCTGCCACAGTTTTCTCAGAGGATGCCAGAGAGGAGGAATGGCTGGACTGTGCTGGGCTCAGGAAGGGTGGGGTGGTGGATCAAAGGCACATTCCTAAACTGTTACCTCTATGCAATTCTTACACTGCTGTGGTGAGGTGGCACTGCCAGGAAGAGGCTCCTATGGTAGCTCCCAGGAAGGATATGGGGGTCCTCCATAATGGTGATCCCAAGGAGGGTGGTAGAGGACCCTAGAGGAAGATCAAGCAACTTCTGGTGGGGGACTCAGTTGTGAGGGGGATACATTTGGAAATAAGAAAGGGAGGGGAAAGGAAGGTTAGGTGATTATACAGCACCACAGCCAGGAGGGATGGAAAGCAGATTCTAGAATTGCTACAGCAGCAGGACGGGAGGCAGAGTTGGATGTCATTGTCCACCTGGGAACTAATTTACCTGACTAGGGACAGGGCTGGAATTGTGCAAGGGGGTTTGGGGAGCTGGGAGTGGTCTTAGGCATCATGCTTAGTGTCTTTCACTGAGGTTCTGCCTATCTACAACAGGGAGGGGATAGGGATCTCCACACCAGGAGCTTCTACTCATGGCTGAAGGAATGGTGCAGAGAGGAAGGGTTCAGCTATATTAGGGGCATGGAACCCACCAGGGAAGATAAGGGCCTATACAGTGGTAATGGCCTGCATCCATCCAGGAGGGGAACCACAGTCCTCAGTGGATGGTTAAAAAGGTAATTTGATGAACATTAAAATAGCAGAGGGGGTAGTGGAAGAGATCAGGAGGCAGAAAATGCCCCCCCCCCACACTAGCTGAAGTAGAGAGTAAGGAGAACCTGAGAGGAACGGAATCCTCTGAGATGCAAATTAATAAAGGAAGCGGGTTAGAAAAAATTAAGGGGGATGGGAGCAGGTGCATTATAAAGGCGGGGGGGGGGGCTGCAGACTTGAACCACACAATGGCATGGGTCCTAGACTTCAGGAGGGCGGATTTTAAAAAGATGGGTGAAAACCTCAGCAGGGGTAGAAATAATGGCCTCAAGGGTACATTTTCTTCAGAAATGTGAGGTGTTCCTGGGCAAAAGTTATCTTTCTGATTACAAAAAGGAAAAAAAAGGACATAATGACTGTAGAGTGGTTAAGGAACACAATTCAGACTTCCGCTTCACTCTCTCCATCAGAGGAACTGCCTGACAGATTGTGTTGTATATGTTTCAGGAAAACTTTGACCTTTCTTTTTTATTTATTTAGCTGTCTGTGGTCTCCTTTCTTTTTCCAGGGCCCAAAGTGAGAAAGCACAAGTTGGATAAAATTCCTTTATTTATGTTGGTGTCAGTCTGATATTCATCAAATGTCCCAACATTTCAGAAGTAAGGCCAGACCTCCAATCGGTTTTAACATGTCTCTTGAGAGGAAAGTCTGATTCAACAATACTAGAAAAATACTAGAACTTGAACTTAATATTAAAACAATGATCAACAGAGCCAAAACATTTGGAATGTCATCCTGTTTTTCAAACAGATTTTTTTAATTAGTGTGTGAGGATTGTTGCCTAGAAATTGTTCGAGATCCGTGAGATGACGACCATATTTCCTAAGAAGACAGAATTCACCAAACCATAATGTATTGATAAGTCCTTGGCTTTCTAGTGCCTTAGAAGAGTATTCAGCTACAAATGTTGCATCTTTTCTGCCATAAGCATCATCATCCTCACTGTCTGGCACAAAATGTAGCCAGTTTCTTGAACTGAAAACTTGATACGTTTCTACAACATTGTTCTGTGAATCAATGTCTTCCCCAGGGAGGAAGATATCACGTTTCTGATCCACTGTTTCATGGAACTGAGAATTCCATCTCAGAATTGTGTCTTTTCTTTTACTACAGTGCTTATATGCCAGTGATCTTGGTAGTGAAGAGTGTGCATTAGGAGCGTGGTGCTGAGAAACTACCAGTATTGCAAAGTCCGAAAGTTTCTTTGCACACTCCGACCTTATAAAGGGACACCAAAACAGGATCCTCTGTTTCAAAAGGCATTTATCAATCAATCAATCTTTATTTTACCAGGCAAAACACCATTGAGTAGAACTCATTTACAAGGTGGACCTGGGTATGGTACACATAAAACAACTATAATACAACAGTTTGGTTTCGGCAAACATTACAGAGCATGATAACAATACATTGTAATAAATCATAAAATGGCAGGGAGTTACAAGCAATATGGAATCCACAGAACATGTAGTACCCTAAATGGAGTCAAACATGAAGAAAGGGGGTTACTAGTGGGGTACCGCAGGGCTCAGTACAAGGACTGGTCCTCTTCAATGTCTTTATAAGTGACATTGCAAAGGGACTGGAAGGAAAGGTATGTCTCTTTGCAGACGACACAAAGATCTGCAACAGAGTCGATACACAAGGTGGGGTGGACAGGATGAGAAGGGACTTAGCAAGGTTGGAGAAATGGTCAAATATATGGCAACTTAGATTCAATGCTAAAAAGTGCAAAGTAATACACCTGAGAAACAAAAACCCAGGGGAAGAGTACACAATGGGGGGTGAGATACTAACAACAACAAAAATGGAAAGGGGTAGTCATATCAGATGACCTAAGGTGGGCAAGCAATGTGAGAGGGCAGTAAGGAGGACTGGGGGGATACTGGAATACATAGGGAGAGGCATCACCAGTAGAAAACAGGAAGTTGTTATCCCTCTATACAGACAGCTGGCGAGACCCCATCTGGAGTACTGCATGCAGTTCTGGAGACCCAATCTCCGCAAAGACATACACAGGATGGAGGCAGTCCAGAGGAGTGCAATTAAGATGGTGCAGGGTCTGCACCAGAAGACATATGAAGAGAGACTTAAGGAGTTTAATATGTATACCCTCGAAGAAAGGAGGGAGCGGGGGGACATGATAGAAACTTTCAAGTACCTCAAGGGAATCAACAAAGTCCAAGAAGGTAGCATCTTTCAGAAAAAGAGGTGTGCAAGAACAAGGGAGCACAATTTTAAGATTGAGGGGGGACAGCTCAGAGGTAATGCGAGGAAGTATTTTTTCATGGAGAGGGTTGTAGATGCTTGGAATAGCTTTCCTGAGGAGGTTGTGGAGTCAAAAACAGTGGTGGAATTCAAGAATGCATCAGACAGTCATAAGGCAATTCTTGGGGGTGGGTAGGAGGAAGTAGGCTGTTGGCTAACTAGGATCTGCAGCTTATCCATTAGGTAGGGAAATGGGTAGACTGGGTGGGCCAAGCGGTCCTTATCTGCCATCAAATTCTATGTTCTATATACAAATGCAATAAGTGCAATATACAGCATACAATATCTATGCAAAATACACAAAAAAAGAAAATTGTAAGTGATGTAGAAACAGTACAGCCAAGGGATAGGAGTGATGACGGAACAAGGTACAAAGTTTGCACCGCTTCAGGGGAAGCAAGTACAGGATTCATTGAAAGAGCGCACAAACAATGTTTTAAAAGTGGGCAATTTGACAGGGATTGCTATCTTCAGGGTTTTTTGGAGGTTATTACATAAAACTAGAAGGGCATGACATGGCTAACCTACCAAAATACGTTCTAACTCTGGGCATGACAAGCGTAATGTAGGAGAGGCTTCTCAGAGGGTAGATTCCGACAGAGCACACAGACAGGCAGTCCAAAACATACTGTGGCAGCTTACTGCAGATTGTTCTGTACACCCAGGAAGCTGCATTTTTTTTGACGTCTGAATTTGAGTGACATCCAGCCCAATTTAGAGTGTAGGAAGCAGTGATGAGTGGAGTATGACGCTCCAGTAATACATCTTAGCACATGGTGGTAGATGGTGTCAAGTTTAGATAAAGCAGTGCTTGGACCGTGACCATACAGGAAATCTGCATATTCCAGCAGTGGAAGAAAGGTGGTTTCAACCAATCTAGTTTTTGCTTCCTGTGCAAGTAAGTGCTTAATGTGAAAAAATATAACAAGCCTCTGTTTTAATTTTGTTAGCAAGTTCCTCATTATGGTCAATGAAGGTCAGTTTATGGTCAATCCAAAAGCCTAGATATTTAAGTTTATTCACAAACTGTAGGGACTCCCCCCAAAAGGTGGTAAGCTTAGGTACCATACCAGAAGGGCATGGATTTAAAGCTTTTACTAGAGGTGACAAGAACATTGCCTTTATTTTTTCGACATTTAATAAAAGTTTAAGTGTAGAAGGTTTGGTTGCAAGTGGTTAAAATCAAGTTGTAGGTCCTTGCATGCAAGATCAGCGGAAGGCCTATCGATATAAAGAACAATATCATCAGCAAAAAGATGAATGTTAGCAGATGAAACTTCTAAATTAATATTTTTTTTATCATAGAATAATTTTTATTATTATTCATTAAGTACATTCCACAAACATTGGATCATACATATTTGGGCACATAATATAGTGTTCTCATTATAGACAAGAATAACTGTATACATCTAGGAGAGAATTACACATAACTGGTCTGTCAGTTTACAAGAAGCTCAGGATTATAGTCCCATATCATTCTATACAGTCAGTATAATAAACTTTAGGTCAATTTTCCTCTGTGTCATTAGTCTTTACAGAGGAAACAGAATAAGGCCATAGGGTCTGATTATCAGCATAGACAAATCTCTCACTTGACACCTTGGGCCAAGTCCTATATTGTATCAAAAGATGACAGAGGGGAAAGAAAAAAGTGAAAGTGGGAGCTGGTGTGGAGGAGTTCAAGCATGCAGAGTGGGTCTGTAATAATCTGCATCAATATCCTAACGGTCAAGCTAACCATTTGGGGCTAAACTTTGCAAGCTTTTTAAGTGGGAAGGTTGCTGAGAGGGGGGAGTGGTATTCAACAAAGTGATGAATTGAGGTATGCTTTCCAATTACAGTAGTACAATGAAAGCTGTCCTCTGCTAACATAGGTGAGCCTTTCAAAAGTGGCAAGCCTGGCTAGGGCACAGTCCCATAGAGAGATGGCAGGTGGGGAGGGTTGTCACCAGGTAATCAATAAGAGCTGTTTGGCTTCTAAGAGAGCTGCCAGGATCCAGTTCTGTTGCTGTTGCTCAATTTGTTTCAGGGAGGTAGTGTCACCCAATAGAAGCATAGGACTGGAGAGATCAATAGGCTGTCCCAGAACCCCAGAGCAGTCCATTGCTACTGTGGACCAGAAGGAGATCAGAGCAGGACATTGCCACAAAAAGGTGCAAGATGTTGGCCAGGCTGCACCGACACCTCCAACATTCTGCATGCAGGAGGATACCCCATTTGTGAAGGGCTGCTGGAGTACGATACCAACAAAGGAGAATCTTGAGTTGAATTAGTTGACTCTTAACATCTTTATAAGCAGAGTGAGCCTTATGCAGGCAGTGTGACCATGTTTCTGGTATGATGGGGCAATTCAAGTCTTTGCTCCATGCAGCTCTACAGGTTTCTGTGTGGTCAGGTTGTGCCTCACGCCAGGTACTGTAAAATTTATCAGCTAGACCCCATGAAGAGGGTTTTAGATGCAGTGTGGATAGCCAATGCCATTTCGAATCAGCTACATGGGACCAGCTAAGGGACTGTACCGCATTGCGGAGCTGCAAGAATTTCCAAAAAATCATGAGACTGAAGCGAGTAGCAGGTTTTGAGCTGCTCAAGTGACATGAGTGTGGTGGAATTGGGCAAGTACAGGTCTTGGACAGTGAGTATCCCCTTCCTGTCCCACGACAGCCAACTAAATGGTTTGTTGTCCATCATTAGGAGCCGATTGTGCCATAGATTAAGGTACCTGAATGGCAGCAAGCATGCTTGTTTCTTGGTCTTGGCTACATCCATAAGTCGAAACCACGCTCTCTTGGTTTAGGCCATGACCGGTGTGAGCTTATTGAGGGGTACGGGGTGTTGGTCAGAAGTAAACTAAGGGGAGTCTCTTGCAGAATTTGGGCTTCTAGCTGTACCCATAGTGCAGGTGGAGAGAATGTAGGGACAAACCATTTGACAGCCTGAGCTGAGAGACAGACCAATGGTAACCCTGCAGCCAGGGAAGTCCAAGGTCTTCCCGGGACCAACGGGCTCGTAGCTTATGGATGCTCCACCGTGGCTTTTTACCCTCCCAAAGAAAATGGGAGATTAGCTTGTCAAGTGGGCAATAAATCTTGTCTGATAGGGCGATGGGTAAATTGTTGAGAAGATATGCCACTCTGGGTAAGAGGAGCATTAGGATTGCAGCAACTTTTCCTGGAAGGGAAAGGTTAAGTCAGCTCCAGCAGGATATTTCGATTGTTAATTGAGCTAGAAGGGGAGGGAAATTCCTGGATTCAATCTGTTTACAGTCAAATGGTAAATGGATACCCAGGTAGGATAGGCTGCTGGGAGCCCAGGACAGCCCCAAACCTTGTAGGCAGTCTTTGGAGCAGGCCGCATTTAGAGGAGGTAACACTATTTTTTTTTTATTAATTTGTAGGCCAGACATTTGGGCGAATGCATGCAGTGTCTCCAGGACTGGACGCAGGGATTCCCATGGATGGACAAGTGTGAGGAATAAGTCGTCAGCATATGAGGCCGTCAGGTATGAGTGTTCTCCTACCTGTATACCCTAGATTTCTTTGGTGGTCTGTAGTCTTTGAGTAAGGGGATCCAATGCTACCAAAAATAGCAAAGGTGAGAGCGGACACCCTTGCCGAGTGCCTTGCTGTAGTGAGAAGGGTGGGGAAATGTCTATTGATTAGGATTCTGGCTAGGGGCTCATTGTACAGTACTTGGATCCACTGCCTGAAGTACGGGCCAAAACCGTAAAATTCAGAGTACCTCATGTAGGTAGGGCCATTTGAGTGAATTGAATACTTTTGAGAAATCCATTACCATTACGGCCATGGGGGTGGAGAAATGCAGGGCCAGCCATTTAAGATTAAGGACCAAGCGGATCTTATCAGCAGCAGCTCTTCCCTTGGTAAACCCAACCTGTGATGGGTGTACTATGGAGGGTAGAACGTCCATCATCCGACTAGCAAGCATCTTGGCTGCAATCTTATTGTCCACAGATATTATAGAGATATGGGACGATAATTGGTGCAGTTCAACTGATCATCTGATTTTTTTGGAATAAGGGTGATTAGAGCCTCTGGAATGGTGGGTGGGAGGATACCAGTGCATGGGCCTCTTGGAGAGCAGATAACAGTGGGGTGCTGATTTCCGAGCTTATGAGTTGGTACAGCTCAGTGGTCATGCCATATGGCCATGGGGATTTACCTTTAGTGAGTTGGAATAGTGCCAACCGTATCTCTGACTCAGTGAAGGGCTTGTCCAATGCGGCCTTCATAGGTTCCACTGATTGGGGAACATTAGCTGTAGAACAGAATTCCCTCAGCTGGCACACCAGTTGGTTTTGCTCTAAGGATGTATGCAACTGGTATAATTGCTGGTAAAATGGTTGCATACATTCATTGATCTGTTTAGGATCAGTGACCACTTCCACCCTATGGTTCCTAAGGGTGTGTATGCAGGAGGCAGCCTGTTGCTTCTTTAACTGAAAGGCTAGGAATTTACCTCCCTTGTACCCCCTTCCCAATAAGCATGTTTGGTCCTGGCCATTAGCCACTCCACTTGTTGGTAGAGCATTGTATTAATGCGGTATTGTAGGCCAACTATCTCTCGAAGGCTTACCTGGTCAGGGCTGCCTGCCATAGAGGCCTTGAACTTAGCCGCTAATACTGACAGTTCAGCTTGAAGGTGATTCAGGTCAGCCCTTCTAGCCTTGTTTCTTTGAGCCATGAATGCTATGATATGACCCCGCAAGACAGCCTTGAATGCTTCCCAGACTATAGCAGTGGAGATATCCATGACCTTGTTATTAGTGAAGTAGTCCTGAGCAGTGCTCTGTACTATATCTTGAAATGAAGGTCCCTGATTAACAAGAGGTTACAGCACCACCTGGTGCCTGAACCACCTTGCCCTGAGGGTGTGTAAGTACAGGAAATGGGGGCATGGTCGGAGATCAGAATATTATCTATTTTTAAAGACACAATGTCCTGGGCTGCAGGAGAGTTAGCTAGCCAGAAGTCTATATGGCTATAGGTGGTATGCACCGTAGAGAAAAAGGAGTAGTCCCTCCCCGTGGGGTGATCTCTCCACCATATATCAGTCATTCTCCACTCTTTCATTACCTCCTACGGTGTTAGCACCGCTTTAGGATGCATTTGGGGAGTAGGTTTGGATTTGTCGAGGAAAATATCTAAGGTTAGGTTGAAGTCTCCACCTATCATAATGGGGATGGTGGGGTATCCTGCAGAAAGAGATTCAAGGGCTTGGTTGAGGTCCAAGAAGAGTTCTGGGGAGTCTGTGTTTGGGCCATAAATGTTGGCCAATACTGCATATCCCCCAGGGTAAGAGAATCTAGCCGCTATCCAGCAGCCTTGGGCATCGGTGACTAGTTTGTCTTCTGTCCATGGTCATGTTTTCTGAATTCAAATGACTACCCCCTTGGATTTGTTTGTTGCTGAGCTAGCAATTACTGACTCCACCCAGGACTTTTTGAGCCACAGTACATTTCTTGCAGTGAGATGTGTCTCTTGAATGAGTGCAATAACTGCCTGCAAGAAGTGTAGATGCATAAGGACCACTGACCGTTTGGTTGTGTGGTTCAGTCCCTTTACATTCCATGATATAAGTTTAACTCCCACCATAGAGTATTGGATCTCTATACTTGAAGTTAAAAGATTTATAGGTACTTACCCCAGGGATCCAGTAGAGGTGGATAAGAGTGAGCAAACAGGTTACCTGAGGTGTGGAAAGGAAAATCAGTTGGGAAGAGAGATCAGAGTGAACTGACCCGAGAGAGACATAGCAGAGATGATCTATTAATATAGAAGAGCAGGTGAATGCAGTGCACCAAGGAAAAATCAATATGAGCAGATATAACAATACCTTGTAAATTCAAGAAAGACGTCCACTAAAAAGTGAACCAAACAGTGAGTTTGTCAATCCGTTAATAACAATCTTAACAAAACCTGTAAGAGATTATAGAAGCAATAAGCTAAATGTAGTTTGGGTTATACACGAGGGTGCTAATCCTCCACTGTTAAGAGGGGAATTGCACAGCCGTACTAGCCAAATACCCAAAATGGGGAAATAGGAGTTGATCAGTTCTGAGCCCAGTACTATTCAATATTTTCATCTCAGACATGCAGATTAGCTCCAGGAACATACTTTTGAAATTTGCAGATGATACAAAGTTAGGTGGTAGGTTGGATTCCTACTATAATATGGACTTATTAGTAAAAGACCTCTCAGTATTAGAGCATTGGGCACAGAAAAACAAAATGACATTCAATACAGACAAATGTTCTGTTCTCCACTTAGGTCACAATAATCCCAAACAAACGTATTCACTATATAATATTATCATTAAATCTTCAATATGTGAAAGAGACTTGGGCATCCTGATAGATGACAAATTATCCTCCTCTAATCATTGTAATCATGTAGCTAAAACCACTAATTCACTACTTAGGCACATTGACTGTACATTTATATCTAAGACAGAGGAATGTATTATCCCATTGTTTAAAGCATACATCAGACCATATACAGATTATGGGTCACTAGTGTGGAGTCCATACATGGTCAGGGACATTCAAGTGATTGAAAGAGTTCAGAGAAGGGCAACAAAAATGGTGCCCCAATTTAGCATCACTACCATATCCAGAGACGCTTCAAAAAACAGGCCTACGTTCACTGGAGTCTAGGCACTTCAGAGATGATCTTCTGTTCTTATATAAAATTCTCAAATCACCCTCTCTGATGGACAAATGTGGTATTGTTAAAACACAAAGAAAAATAGTATCTAGACTTCACAATCAACAACTAATGGTGTGTAAAGCAAAAACAAACAGGAGGCTTCATTTCTTCTTGGTAAGAACACCAAGGCTCTGGAACCAGCTACCACAAGAGCTAGTAGACTGTAATACCTTTGAATCCTTTAAAAAGGGTGTAGATCATTGGCTCTCCAAAAACTACAACAAAGTATAATTTCCCACAAATGTGGGGGACAATCAAGATACGCTTCATAGCTTCCTTTTGCCCTCACTTACCTAGTAAACCTAGTAAAACGTAATAAACCAATAAGTGCTTTGAGACCCCGTCCCCAGCTACAACACAACAGTTATAGGCTAGTTGCCCCACCTAAGAGAGCTAGAAGGTGGGACATCCAGGAGGGTATGTATAAAGGGAGGGGAGGGAGAAGAAGGGGGAGTTGAGAGGGCAGAGGGAGGGAAGGAGGGGGATAGAGAGGGAAGGGACAGGGAGGAGGGGAGTGGGAGGAGGGATTTAACTCAGTGCCTCAAAACATTAAAGAGCCTAACTCTCGGATCAGGCACTATTCATAGTGCCAGACAGTTATAGATATAATCTTGGCACTCTTTAATGTCCCCTTAAAATGAGCAAGATGCCCACGATCGAGAGAGGGGAAGGTCTGGATGAGGTAGAACTGGGTTAACTACCCTGTAAGAGAGGGCTTCATGAATGCAGAGGAGCAGCCACCTGTTAATAATGCAGCTCCTTTGCAGTCGTAGCTCAACCTTCGAGGAGGGTCTCATGTGTACAGAGGGGCAACCACCTAATAATAATACAGCTGTTTAACAATGCGTCACCCCAAGCATCCCTCCCAGGTTCACGGACAAGGTTCCCTTCAGTGATCTGAGCAGGAAAATCAGGCCACAGTGTCTGATGCTGCGTCGGTGGGTGACAGGCCCCACCCTCTGCCTACACCACTTTGAACTCCTGCAAGCATTGATTATGATATTAGAGAGGGAACTTAAGCATTATAGAAAGAAAATAAATTGTAAGGAGGCTTAAACAGATTAGTCCGGTGGAGTAGTTTCCCCAGTGGGATTTAGACATGTGGCTGTGCTCTGTAGGTCATTGGAAAATGCTTCAGCAAATGTTAGCAGTCCACACTTGATCTGCAATGTTGCGAGGTCTGGATGGTCGTCCATCTCTGAGGGAAAGTCTGCCCAAGAGTTAATGGCCACTGCTTCCATAATGAGGTCATCTGGAATGTCAGTGGTTTCAAGTTGGCTTCCAGGGTAGAGATCATCCTTGGTCTGTTTGGCAGGTGGGGCTGTCTCCGGTCGTTCAGAGGCTGAGTCATGGTTGCTATGGGAGTGATGGCATATCCAGGTTGTTTGGCCTGAGCCCCGCTGTGGTCGAGGGAGAGGAGAGGTGGCAGTTGACTTTTGCTGTGTATTGAAGTTGTTATTTACCAGCCCCATAGATGTCGTGAGGTAAGGAGACCTGGGGGATGCAGTTGATCGTGGGACTGTCCGGCCATTAATGTGGTCCCCCTTGGGGCTACTGTCATAAAATTGGTTCCCTCTGCTATGCTCATGCTGTTCTGGGCTCCAAAGCTTCTTGGGAGATTAAGTTTTTAAGGGCATCTGAGGCCAGTGTTTGGAAACCCACATTTCAACCTCTTGGAGTGTCTCAGCTGTTATGTCCTTTCCTTCCCTGGAGACAAACAGGTAGGCTAAGTGACAAAAGCCATACTTAAGTCCTTGTTGTGTCAGGATCTTTTTGATAGGGATAAAAGCTTTTCTTTGGGCCGCCACCTCACCACAAAAATCCCTGAAGAAAGATACCTTTGCCCCACGCCATATAATTTCTTCTTTGTCCTGGGCTCCCTTTAGCACTCTCTCTTTGGTAGAGTATTTAAGTATGTAGGCTGTGATGGGTTGTGGTGATGAATTTGTAGAGCGAGGGCCACTGGGGATCCGATGTGCTCTCTCCACTTATATGGGGGCCCGTGCCACCTGTCCCTCAGCATTTTAGAAATTTCCTCATTTAAAAAGCACTCAGTGTTGGGGCCCTCCAACCCCTCGGGGACGCCAAGGATTCTAATGTTATTGCGTTGCCCACGGTTCTCTTGATACTCTGCCCTTCACCAGTGTGTAGCTAGCTTGTCATCATGCTCCTGGAGGCGTTATAGGATTCTGGCCTGATTTAGCTCTAGGTCCTCTGCTTTTTGTTCCACCACATTCATCTTGTCATTGAGAATGCGTACTTTGGTAACAGTGCTTGCTAGAGTTGTTGATATGGAGTCCACCCTAGACAGCAATGTTTCTAGTAATGTTGTGATATGTTGCAGTGAGCTGCCCACATCGGATGGCCGAGAGGAGGGCTCCAAGGCAAGGATAGCCAGGCCATCTGAAGGGTGCTTGGAGGAGGCCATAAAAGAGCTAGGGTGAGTCCATATTGAGTTACTGATATGGGGAGGAGAAACAGACACCACGCTCGCCACAAAAGCCTCAGTTGGCAGTAGATGGCGATCCACCATGATGCTGTTGTAGGGTGATATTCGCCAGGCCGAGCTGAGGTTTGAGGTCTATTCAGATCTAGGTCGGGTCACATGAGGACCAGCACCACAAGACAATTTACCAAGTCTTGAATGTGATAAAAACCACACCAATCAGATAAACAGAAGCTACAGAGGCATATTTAAGCTTCAGGGGGGAGATTGTCCCTGGATGTGGACATTTTGGCTCAGATTAGCTTTGCTGGGGATCGAGCTAATAGCTTAAATGGCCATCTTCCTCAGCTTCCAAGCCACACCCCCTAAATTAATATTGTTAATATAAATTGCAAACAATAGTGGGTCTATGATAGACACCTGAGGCACATCTCTCAGGAGAGTTATAAGAGGGGAGAGGTCACCATCTGCCTATACCTGCTGTTGGTGACCTGCAAGGTAATTGTTGAACCATTTCAATGCAACAGAGTCCAGGCCAATGTTTTGAAGAGTGAGGAGAAGCAGGTCATGGTCCACTGTGTCAAAAGCCTTGCTCAAGTCAAAGAATAAGGCACATACATAATTGTTATCATCCAATTCCATTAATCAGTCATTAGAGACCTTTGCAATAGTAGATATAGTGCTGTGACCTGGTCTAAATCTTGACTGTAAAGGGTTAAGCAGATTGCATGTTTCCAGGTGTTTCCTAAGTTGAGAATTGACTATTTTTTTAAGCAATTTGGAAAGAATGGGGAGAGAAGATATGGGTCTGTATCTGTTTAGGTCACTTGGATCACCAGACTTAAACAAAGGAATAATGTGCAGTTTTCCAGACCAATGGGAGAACACCCTGGGCAAGAGACAAATTGAAAAGGTGAGTGATGGGCGCAGCCAAGACATGGTAACCTAATTTTAAATAAGAAAAGTCAATATGATCAGCACCCATGCTCTTCCTGGTATCCGGTTCCAATAATAGGTCTTCCACCTGTTTTAAGGAGATGGGGCAGAAGAAAAAGACTGCTTCTTGATCAAGGGTGGCTGAGGCTAAACAGACTGGGTCCTGCACACAAAGCTGAGCATGTAAATTGGAGGCAGGAGAATTATCAAAAGCCAACCCAGCAGTGGCACAATGGTTGTTAAGGAGATCTAAGATCATCTGTTTGATGGTAGCGAGGGAACCATTGGTGAAAAATTTAGCTGGAAGGGAATTAGCTGGGCTATGTCCTTCAATGTCCCTTACAGTCTTCCAGAATTTTGCATGGCAATTGGAAGAGGACTATAGTTCAGTGCAGAAGTATCTAGCTTTTTCGGCTCTGGTGAGTTTAGTGCATTGATTTCTTGCTACCCTAAAAGCAGCCCAATCAGCTGGACATTTACTTTTGCATGCTTTTTTCCATTGGGCATCTCTATGAAGCAGCGTAGCTTTTAGGCTGGCCGTAAACCACTTACATGATTTTTTCTTGGTGTGAATTTTGACTATAGGAGCATGACGATGTATAGCCTCAAAGACTATATCCTGGAATAGAGCATATGCCTTGATCACAGTGGGGGCCAGGTAAACGTCTTGACAATAGGAGTACTGAAGGTCAGAAAGGAAGGCATACTGATCAAAATTATGACAACTTCTTTTGTAGATGTACCTAGAGGTGGAGGCCGATTTAGGTACAGACCTCACACAGGCTATGGAACAGTGGTCACTTAATCTGTTAAAGAAGACACCAGAATGAGTGAAGAGGTGGGATTTATTTACTAAAATTTTGCCTAATAAAGTACTATGTGCAGGATTTTTGATGTTAGGATGGGTAGCTTCTGCAGTAAGTTGTGTAAAACCAAAGGAGTCACAGATATCCTTTAAGGGTTTGGAGCTAGGAGAGGACCAATCAGGGTCAAAGTCACCCATAATGATGACTTCCGATGATAGTGTTTCCAGAGTGTTGCACAGATGGTTCAATACCTTTTGCCCCACAGAAGGAGGCCTATAACATCCTATGATATTGAGAAAACAAGAAGGAGAGAGTAGGACCTTTAAAGTGAGGCATTCAAACTCATTCGACGTAGTAGGGGGGTCAATCACTGTTGCCATATATTTGTCATGAATATAGATTGCGACCCTCCCCCTCTAGTAAGTCTATCGGTTCTAAAAACAGTGTAGGATGGGACATTAATTTCATCATCTGGAGTAGAGGGCCTAAGCCAGGTTTCAGTCATCTCCAGTATATCCAGTTTTGAATGGAGGTCCTGGACTGTATGAAGTCAAACTTCCTTAACAAGCTACAAGCATTTATATGGAGAAAGCTCAGCCCCTTTAATTGTGCCAACTCCGTGGGTGCCGAGATGGGGAGATAGGGCCTGGGTTTAATCCCACATTACCCGAGCATAGAAGCAGCATCATCAGGAGTTTTTTTGATGGCACTTAAATTCAACCTGAGAAGCTGAGTTTGACCCCTTTTACAGAGGTGTGGGAAGGTCGATGTAATACTGGCATAACGATGGTCAATAGGACCCAAGGATGCATAAATAAGCACCCAAACTGCCAGTGTAATAGGATTCGCAAAGGGGGGAAGGTCCTAGAACAAGAAGCATAAAGCCTATTATGTGTATGAGGAATAGCATGGTAAGAATGAAGTACTGCAAATAATTCAGCATCTGGTGCTAGGACTAAAATCATTGATGGGGCACTGAGCATGCAAACTAGAGTTGTTTGATGAAGCTAGAATTGGGGGCGCAGTACAAGGATTGAGAGTGAGAAAGAACATTCCTACTATGTAAAATGTTGATAGGAAAGACTACATTTTAAGAACCCGTGGAATTGTCAAAAATAGGTGTAAGCCATAAATGTCAAGGAGCAGAAAAAATAGGGATAGTCACGTTAAGAATTAGTGACCATCTAGAAACAACCAATGGGGACAGACACAGCAAAAAGTGAGGGGAAATAAACATATTTAAAGAGTGGTAGGGCGGGGGTGTGTGGGTGGGTAGGAGAAAATACAACTTGAAATCATAGCAGGATTAATTTCTAGCAATAAACACACAAGAAAATAACTACAGCAGCTTGAAGGGAGTGCATCCAATTGGGGGCAAGCCAGAGGCACTAGCTACCAATAGAAAGCAGATTCCAAGGAGCTGCACCCAATAGAAGTGGCAGCTTTCAGTCCAGGATGTAGGCAGAGGCAGTGGAGCATACCTGGGTCTGCTTTTCAGCAGGCAGGCAGAGGAGGTGAAGTGGATAGCTGGAATCTCAGCCACAGCTGTGAAGCAGGAGCAGGAAGCCCGGTCGGGGGCAACCTGCAAAGAAAAGGAAGTGTCATCAAATTATAGGGCAAAACAACAAAAGAAGTAGCCTAGAAGCTAAATCGGGGGGCGAGAAGGTTAGCACAGGGACATTATAAGTGTAAAGAGCAGTTCAGGGGCTAAATCGAGGGGTGGGGAGATGAACACAAAAGAATATTCAGGGCAGTTAAGTGGTAGGGTGGGGGTAGACAGAGGAGACAATAACTGCTGTGGTGATCAGCAGCCTGGCACCACTGACCACAGCCCAAACACTTGTTTTGAAAGAAGGGCAAAGAGGAGAAACAGAGGGCATTGTAGAGGAGTAAATACAGGGGGAAAGCACTGATGCGGCAAGAAAAATAAATTCAGGTAAATACAGGGACACAGAGGTAGATGCAGTGAGTAAAAACAAGAAGTTTTAAATACAGAGATTCTGAAGGAGCAAGAATTCAGAGTATGGAATACAAGGGAGGGAAAGAGGAAATAAATATAAGTATGTGTATTCATGAAAATGCTGCTGTTCCAATATTAATTGTATTTATTATATTCCTTCCCCACCTCCCCACCACCCAAATGGCCATTGTTAGTCACTAGTTTCCCCATGAGTTGTATGTTTGGGCCCTGTTGTGATACACTCCCCCCCCCCACCATGTTCATCCAGTAGTCTGTACTTAACACATTATAAATAGGAGTTTTTAGGTGTTTTCAGGATATGTTTATGTGACACTGATTATATTTTTTATTTTGGCACTGTGGAAGGTTTAACATACTAACATACTATAAGCCAGCAGTATAGGGCCGATGGTCTGTCATGTCAGCCTTTTTAACATGAGTAAAAACATTTTTTAACCAATCACAAAGCACAGAATCACTGGGTGTCATTATTAGAATACAGCGAGAATTTTAATTTATGAGAAGTCTAACGAAATCAGGAATTTCCCTGTTAACATTTCGTGAAATTAAGCCCTAAGGTGAAATTTCAATCAATTTTGCAACTAAGTTTTGCTTTTGCTGGTAAATTTCGCCTTGCAGTAGTATCAGGTGAAATTAGGGGAAAATGAGGCTTGTCACATGACTTACTGTCTGCAGCAGACTGCAGGTCACATGGGTGACTGTACTTAGGCAGGCAGACACTGAATCTGTTTCTTTTTCCTAGAGCTTGCAAGCAGAGGTAGTAGTCAACCTGAGTGCAGCAGGAAAAACTTTTAGAATAGAAATTCAGTTTGTGTGATTACTGATTGTTTTGTGTTGTTCCCCAAATTCTTTAATTTAAAAAAAGTTAATCTTTCTTTGTTAGGTAATTTTATGTTGTCTTATATTTTTCTATCTTTAAATTTATAGTGAGTGTGTGTGTGTGTGTGTGTGTGTGTGTGTGTGTGTGTGTGTGTTTGACTCCTTCTCCCCCCCCCACACTTTCTTTTTCATTTATTTAGTTTTTCATTCAGGAAACTTTTTTTTTCCTAAAATGGATGGGAGTAAAGACAGGGCAAGGGGGACTGGGCAGAACAAGGCAGGAGCAGCAGGAACTGGCAGTGGCGGATCTAATGTTCACCTTAACAGATGGGCATTTCTGTCTGCAAGACAGGCCCCCCAGCCAGATAATGTGCCCCCCAACAGCAGGAGCCCATTGCCCCCACAGCAGTATCAGGTTCCCCCTACCCCTCTGTAGCAGGAGCACCTTGTCCTCCTCAGCAGCAGTATGTGCCCCCAACCCCAGCAGCAACAGGAGCCCATTGCCCCTCCCCAGCAGCAGGAGCATGTTCCTCCCACCTCCAGCAACTGCAGAATGATGTTATTGATGCCCCCACCGGGACATCAGCTGGTGCCCTCCCCCACCAAGTCACAGCAGTGGGCATATTTTACCACAAAGGCTCTGGACATGACACTGTTGTCCTCTGCAGCCTTTGTGGTACCAGTGTAAAGAGGGGAAAACAAGGGTCCCACTTTGGGACCTGTGGACAAAGGAGCCACCTGCAGTACCACCACACTGCAGAGTGGCTCACAAAACAACAAGAGGCTGCAGTATAAGCAGGAGATAGTGATGGGCAAGGGTATGGGGGAAGTCAGCAGGAAGAAGGCAGTCGGTGGCCTGGGGGTGCTGTAGGTCCAGCAGGAGGACACAGCAGCAGGACTATGAGGCAGCAGGACCATTCCTCATTGATGCACCCCACACCCACTGGTGTCACCATGCTGCTGATTCTGCAGCGCAGCCTGCAGCAGCCCCCCCCACATCAGGTCAGCATGGGAGACCTGGAGGCTGTGCACCATGAGGTGGCTGCGGTGCACAGTGAGGTGTATGATGTCCAGCAGGAGTTGGACCAGTTCCACCAGGAGGTCATGGATGGCCTTCAAAAAATAATGGAGGACCAAAAGAAGATGTTGGACCTCCTGGCGTAGCTGCTTCATGGGGGTGGTTATAGTGGTGGAACTTTTAGTGGTGGAAGTGCATAATGCCCCGTGGTCCAAGGTCCACAGCGGCTCTGTGTCTCTTTTGATGGTCCATATCTTTTTCCTTTCCTTTCTTACTCTTGAGTCACTCTTCCTCATCTGCACCCCCTTAAAATAAGAAAAAAGAAACAAAATGAAAAAAGAGAGAAAAAAACAAAAAAAATATATTTTCTGTTCTCTTCTTCTTCTATATCCTTTTGTTTCTTTTTCTTGTCCAGTGGTATGTGTAATTTCTTTTGTAATGTTTATGATCCCTCCCTTTCCCCTATCATATGAATACCTTGTCCTGACCCTGCATGTTCCCACTGTTGTAGTACTGTTACTGTGCCCATAAACTCTTTACCTTTCTTCTTGTTTTATGTTACTCCTTCTTTACATGTTTCCTCCTCCTGTCCACAAATGTCAAGTATTGTAATTTGTTCCTTTGAACAAAACCTTTTGCCCAAAGCTATGTGATTTTGTGGTAGTTGTTTTGGCTGTGTGCAGCATCAGCATGAATATGTACACAACAGTCATAGAAACATAAGCACTTTTATTGTGAAGTTAAACATAAATATGTTTTTTGAGCTTAACAACAACACATGTCCCTGCCCTGGTCTTGCCACCCACAAATGTTAACTTTGTGTCCCTTCCTCCAGTCATCGTGATGATGTTTTATAGTGCCGCACCACCACCACCACCACCACCACCACCACCTGGTCCTAATCTGGTCTTAGTCATGATGTTACATGGTGCCCGTCATCCACCCGGACCAAAACATGGTATTTGCCCCACTGTTTGCAAAGCATTTCAGGCTGAATCTTGTTGCTGTGAGTACAGTGCCCTGCCACCACCCAGACAATAAAATGTTGTTTTGTCTACCGTTTACAAAGCATTCTAAGCTGAATCTTGTTGCTGCCAGTACCAAACACACCCTAGAAGTCCAGAAATGTTTCATACAAAATGTTACATTAAATTCAGACAGAAATCTGGACTCGGTCATGATGTTACATGGTATACCCCCACCTCCCAGACCAAAACATGGTGTTTGGCCCACTGTTTACAAAGCATTTTAGGATGAATTTTGTTGCTGCGAATGCAGAACAGCCCTAGAAGTCCAGAAATGTTTCATAAACCATGTTACATTAAATTGAGACAGAAATCTGGTCTCAGTCATGATGTTATATGATTCCCTGCTACCACCCAGACAATAAAATGTTGTTTTGTCCACCGCTTAAAAATGATTTCAGGATGAATCTTGTTTCTGCTAGCTGCTGTGATGTGCAGAACAGGCCTTATACAGAAAAAAACACATTGCAAACATTGTGAGAGAAGGGAGATACTATTATTCTGGGAATTATGAAATACCCAAAAAGGGTGCCACAATGAGAACATTAATTCCTCCTGCAAAATGATGCTGCTACTTACACTTGCTTCCTCCTGCTGCTGGTTTCTCAATTGATTGAGAAATGTAGAATAATTTTTCCCAATGCTGCTGTGCTGTCCTGTTTTGCTGTGTTGACCCTGTGGTTGTAACTTGTACGGTGTGGAGGGAATAAGATTTTGGGGTGCTGTAGCTTGCTGTTTGCTGTTGACAACTTGCCATGAGAAGTAATGTTTTGGCTGCTTGATGGATCATCGTCATAGAGACAGAGTCCATAATACTGCTGCTACACACGTATCTATCTGTACTGTTTGCTTTTGTTTCAAGAAAAGGGTGTTGGTGGCTGGTATTGTGGTGTCTTAAATTCTAATATGTTTGCACTGCTTTTCTATTATTTTTCAGTTTACTGCTGGGGATTACATCATCATGCCAGGTGGGATTTGGATCTGGGATGTTGTTGTAGATGTTAAGTATTTCTTTTTCATTACCCGGGCAGGTTACTGCAGTCCGGATGTCTGAGTTTGATAGTAATTGTGTTCTTTTTTTCCTTTGTCAACATTCAGGATGGAATTCTGGTGATGTTATCTCCCTCTCCTGCTGCTCAAGGCATGGGTGATTCATTTTGTTGTGCAATGGTTCCAGTTTCATAGACAGTCACTGAGGTAAGTATTTCTTAATTTTTTATGGTCTTCAGGTGGGGGGCTGGGGTTCAGGGTGGAGGATGAGGGAGGACCTGAGGTGGGGGTGGGTGTAGAACTTTTATAAATCCTCAAAATTTGTTCTTCTCTTTATCTTGTTTCCAGGTATGCAATACAGTTAGGGGAAGGGGAATGTGGAATCTGTATGCCTGCTGCTGTGCTTCATGTGCCACACCCTGCATGTTCCTTCTGGGGGCAATTTCTGCAGTTTAATTATATTCATGGGGTATAGTAAGTATATATTTTTTTCTCTGCTTCTAATTTGCTTGCTAACACCGGGTATGCAGATGGATGAGTATTCATCATGTTTCCTGTTGTTGTTCCTGCTTAGGTCATTTTCCTCTGGTGACTTTTCATCCCATATCTGTGTGATGACTACATCCAGGCCCTACAGGAGTTGGTGTGCGGAAGACGGAGCGGGTTGCTTGAACTGTGATGTAGGCCACTGGTTTCATTAACTAGTAAACAGCACATCCAGTGATGAAGTATATGCAGAAATGGTTGGTGAAGACGGTGTTTAGTAATTAGGTGGAGGGGGCTAATGTCCTGTCTAATCATTTGAGATGGCAGAGCCTGAGTAATTAGGAAAATTTAGAAGCCAAACTGTGGGCAGCAAACACTGCCACCTGTGGGGACCATCACAGTTTCTGTACAAGTACTATGGTAGCACTTATAATTAGAGACCAGAGAAATTCTTTTTATTTTTTATAAGTTTTCTTTTTATTTTTCTGGAATTTCTTGTTATTTCTTTTTATTCATTAAAAATTTAGTTTTATTTCTTGTTGTCACATTTACATTCATAAACTACTTCAAAATGACCTTATACACACTAGAAATCACATTCCTAGTGTATTACATTGTATTAAGCAACATTATGCTATAGTCTTGCAAGGTTTTGTGACTGAAACAATTCCGCTGTTGCTTCCTTGTGGACCGTCTCTGTGGTAACAACGGAGCCTAAACAACAACAGCTGCAAGCATTTATTTAGATTTTGCCTGCCAAAAAGCAGTTTTTTTTCACTTCATTCATTTTTATTTTATTCCTTTCATATGCTGAATTTCTTGTTATTTCTTGTTATACCTTGAATTTCTTGTTATTTCTTTTTATATCTAAATTTCTTGTTATTTCTTGCTATTTCTTATTTAAGAAAAACATGGGTCTCTACTTATAATTAACCTTTTGGGGAATTGGATGTTGCTGAGCTTTTTTTTATTATTACTTTGTAATTAATGACTGACATCATTAAAGATGGTCGCCATTCACCATTTTGCAAAATCACATCAACTGGTGTTAACGGTTGAATGAGGGTGTTACATTCATACTCTACTTGTACTAGGAGGGTTCTGCAACATGTCGTGGATAGTAAGTAGCAGAAAATATTTATTTTTCACCTGGAGTGCATGGGCATGTCAGGTGGCACTGAGGAGGGGAGGGCTGGGTGTTGAACGTGCCAGCATGGGCACTTTTAAAGACGTCTCAAGACAACATATCTTGCTTTAATATGGGGTTCATCCTAATGAAAAGTAAAATGTGTATCTTGATATTTTTGGCAGCGAAACATTATAACTGAAATCATGCAAAATGTTTATGGTTATGGTAATTTGACTGCTGCATTATATAGGGTGGGGACCAAACAATAGTTTAGGGCAAAGGGGAATCAAATGAAACTGATTAACACTGCAGCAGATAGTGCAACCAATTCAGAAATACAATGATAGATAGATAAAAATAATTTATAGCACTATACTGACCTGAAAGTGTTTTTTTTTTGGGGGGGGGGCAGTCCTTTAAGAAAGTTCAGCCTTGTTCCACTTCCAGTGTCACATCCTCCAAGAAGCAGCCCTCACAGCCTTCAAGACTGGAGTTATCACCAGGTGGAAATTCTCTCAGCATTGCTGCTTCATCCACCTCGCTGATGGAGGATACTTTAGTAGAGGGATTGTCATCATCCTCATCACTAAAACACAGTTCATGTGACAACACTACCGACATCACTGTGTTATGCGGTATGTGCCTTTTGTTCATTTTGACGAATATTAGCATGGACAGATTCTTGGGTGACAAATTGGTCCTACGGTGATCCACAATGGCCCCAGCCAAACTAAACACCCATTCCACACTGACACTGGATGGTAGGCAGCTAGGGTATTTCATGGCAATTGATGTTAGTACTGGCCAATCAGTCACTTTCCTGCTCCAGTACTGCAAGGGGTCATCACTAATGGCAAGGTGCTTTGTGTCCCCCTTGTAGACCTCCACCATTCATTCTGCTGCCCTGAGTCGAGCTGCCTCATCTGTCTCCCCCTCCTTTTCTTCCATATCTTACATTCCCACCTGGTAGAGAACATCACAGATTGGATTATCTGCCATTTTCTGCTGTACCTTGCCCATTTGCTCAGATTAGGTTGTCTGTGAGCCACTGGTGGTGGTAGCAACACTCATTTTCTCAGCAGTGCATGCCTTTTTGATCTGTGCAGCAGATACCCATCTAATGAGGTTCTCTGTCAACTTTTGCACTTGCTGACAACCTTCTTTGATTATAGAAGGCAGGTCATGTTTCTAGCGTGGATCAAGCATGGTAGTGATTGCAAATTCATCTGAGTGTACAATGCTGGTTATATGGGTATTCTTGTCCAGCACGTGGAGCATGTGATCCATTATCACACCAGCAGGTATTCTGAAACAGCCTTATACTGTTCATACAGCCGGTCAAGCATGTACAGTGTGGAGTTACACCTGATCACAGCATCAAGCTTCATACGGTGCTGAGGCAGATGGTTATTGTTCTGTAGCTCACACAGATGGTCACAGGCCTTTGCAGAACAGGAGAAGTGAACACAGATACAATAAGTGACAGTCACTGTTTCCTTAATGTCCGCATGATTTAGAAACTGCTGCACAAGATTAAGGCAGTGTGCCAGGCAGGGCACCCAGAAAAACCCACCATCACTAATGCACTTGACTACATTTGAGCCATTATCACTTGCAATGAATCCTGCTGTAAGTGACTGTGTGTGTAGCCACTCATCAGTCTCATCCAGCAGAACATTAAGCATTTTCTCACCAGTGTGAGAACCAGTAACACTTCGCATAGTCAGGGTTGCATGCTGCTAAATTCCAGGGTTGTTGCTACCACCACAGTTTTGCTTCTGGCGGGTTTTGCCAGGCCCAAAATCAACTACCACCCCAGGTACCTGTGCTCAGTGTGCCGTTATGCATAGAAACGAGCTCGCTGCTGTTTGTCCACTGGTCCATATAACCTTGCTATGATGCATTTAATCTGATGCAGAATGCTTCATTGCATGTCTTATGGAATCAACAACTCTACCGTACAGCTTTGGCATGGCACACTTACAGAAATAGGTTTGCGATGGAACCTGCCATATGGGACGGGGTGGGCCATCAACTTGTGGAACCCTGCATTCTCCATGAATGAGAATGGCAACAGATCGATGGCCATCATATCAGTGGTGGCAGCATTTAACTTGTGTGCAGCAGCATGATTGGTTGGGTACTTTGTGTGCCACTCAAGTATGGTCTTCAATGTGGGCTGCATCTTTGAGGCTGTTTGAGTAAAATGCAGTACTTGAGACACCAATGTTGTTCTTTTAGGGGTAACAGTAGACTCTTGGGGACGTGCAGAATGCATGAAACCTGTTATTTTGGATGATTTTGGGTGTGGTGGTGTACTTTTTTGAGTCAAGGGACTGGGAGTGGCACCTCGACTGCTATGCCCACTACTCAAGAGAGCAAAGGATTGCTTCTCCTCCTCCACCGACCCTATCTGCCCTCCCTCCTCCTGCTGTATTGAACTGCTCTCAGTTACATTTAACTTGCCAAGGAACATCCTACCAACAGTTCTGGCATCCTTCTGGTGTTGTTGCCAGCATAGCGAGTGCTTGTTTTTCAGGTTGGCGTGTTGGCCACCTATGCCTATGTGGCTTCCCTTTTTTCCCCAATCTAACATGTGCTTGACACAGTTGACATTTTGCTATGATCTTATCAACTGGATCAAGCATGTAAAAGACCCAAACTAGGGACTTTTGATCTCTGGACTTAACATGCTGCTGTGACTGGGAGGGCTGAGAAACAGGCATTGAAGTTTGTGATGTTTGGGCTGCTTTCATCACTTCCATGAGACTACTTGTTTTGGGAGGGTGATGACTTGACTGCTTGGAGGAGTGTTGCTGATGGGCTTGGTGATGGACTGTGCATGTACATGGCCTACAGCACCTTTGACCTTTTTAAACTCAGGCTCCCATGAGGGAACATCCCAGTCGTCGTCATCAGCACCGATGCTGATGATGTCTTTCTCCTCCTCCTCCTCCTCCTCCTTCTCCCTATCACTGTCTTCTTGCATGGCACCTTTTCCTTTCTCTACAACCATCTCCTCAGGGCCAGGGGGCTGACTACCCATACCTCCTGGATTATCAGACTCCAGCTGAACACTGTGACCACCACCAACTCCACCAGCAGGAACAGGCCCTGAGGCAGTCACACCCATAGACTTATCACCTTTCTCCTGGACAACTGTTCCTGTGCTGGTGTCAGTCTCTCCCTTCTTCTCACTACCATCATCTCCCACCAGCTGGATGCAACAGTTTTGACCTTAAAAATACTGAGACACAGTTATTCCAGTACTTTGAACAACTCCTTTGTTGGTACCTGCCACACCACAAGAGCCCACAGAAGACACTGATGATGACATACATGTGCTTTCACTGCTTTGGGGAACTGGAAATGAAGTTGTACTCTCCTCAACAGATTTCTTAGGTGCCTCGTCCCCCCCGGCACGTTTCCCCCCGTACTGGACCATCTCTTATCAGGCATTTTTATATGCTGTTGCTTCAAAACTTTGCCTTTTTCTGGGAGTATATCAAGAAAGGATCTATTACTAACTATATGTAGGTGACAGTATGTTGGATCCTAGAAAAGTTATAACAGACGAAAAAGTAAGGAGTAGGATTATGAAGCTGAAGGTTGAAAAGGCTGCAGGTCCAGATGGGATACACCCTTTTTTTAGAGAAGGAGTTGGTAGATTTATTGGTGCCGGTTATAGCTTGGCTGGGACAAAAGTCCTTGGCTGAGGGGGTGGTGCCAGAGATCTGGAGGCTAGCATATGTGGTACCTATACACAAGAAGGGTAGTGGAAGTTAGGCGAGGAATTATAGACCAGTGAGTCTGACCTCCATTATAGGGAAGATCATTGAGGGAATTCTGAGTGAATTTATTCTGGAATATATGAGAAGTGAGACCTTGGTGGATAGAGAGCAACACAGATTTGTGGCTAATAGGTCATGTATAATGAACCTGGTGGTTTTTTATGAATATGTTAGTAAACATATTGATGAAGGTAGAAATGTGGATGTGGTAATGCTAGACTTCGGGAGAGCTTTTGATACAGTCCCACATCATAAAATTATTGAAAAACTGATAGGATTGGGAGTGGATGGGGCCTTAGTGAGATGGGTGAAACAATGGTTGGCAAATAGGTCTCAGAGGGTCAGATTATGTGGTCACTTATCAGATCCACAGAGGGTGAGGAGTGGTGTGCCACAGGGTCGGTGTTTGGACCTCTGTTGTTCAGCATTTTTATTGGTAATTTAAGGATATTAAGTAAACACAAGTTGGTTAAATTTGCTGACAATATTAAGATGGGAGGAGTTGTGGATACCTTCAGTGATAGATTGATTTTTGGACAAGATTTGATTTACATACTGGAATGGGAAAGGATTAATGGTATGACCTTTAATGATGAAGAATGCACTATAATGCATTGTGGGAAGCATAATGTTCAACAGTCATATGGCATATTGGAACTAAAATTAAAAATATCAGAGGAGGAGTAAGATTTGGGAGTATACATACAGAATGATCTTAAAAGTGGTGCGCATAGTATAAAAACTTCAAGTAGAGCTATGCAGTTGGTAAATTGTATTAGACGGAGCTTCCAATCTTGGAGTGAGGAGGTGTTGCTGCCGTTGTATAAAACAATGGTCAGGCCCATTTTGGATTATTGCTCTGCAGTTTTCTGTCCCTATCTTGTAAAAGCTATTAGGGTAATGGAGAGGCCACAGAGAACCTATACAAAAATGATAAAGGGTGGGAGGGATAGATCTTATGATGAGAGGTTGCAGGGATTGAGTTTGTGGACATTGGAGAGTAGAAGAAAGAGGGGTGATTTATTGCTATTATTTAAAATCTTGAAAGATGAAGTGTTAAAGTCTGATTTGGGTCTGGAGTTGATAGATAAACCTTATTATTTACAGTGTCATAATAAACAACTGAGGGAGGAAATGGTAAGAACAGAGTGGAGAAGAGATGGATTTAAGAACAGGGTGGTTAGGTGGTGGAATGACTTGCCACAGGAGGTGGTTGATGCCAAAAGTATAAGTAGATTTAAAAAAAGGTTAGATAGATTTCTTACAGAAGTTGGTGACGTAGGTCATCGCCACTGAATGGTGGGGGAGGTCTTTATGAGCAAATGTCTTTTGACTTCCTTATTCTCTCCAGTATGAGCTCCAGTATGAACTGTATGAATAACACCTCACACCTGCAGGCAGTACTGACTTCCTTTCAAGTCCAAACATAATCAGGACAAGTAGCAGCAATCTGTACAACTAACACAGTATATGGTAGTAAAAACCAAAATGTAACTTTTTTCCTTCCCCAAACAGGAATTAAAGCAACACAGGGAAAAAGGGCACATGTAACCTACTTTAAATACAGATTGCCTGTGTGTGAACAATTTAAGTACTGTAATGTGTTAGTACTTACCACTAGATTTTTTTTTTAATAAGAGCATAGACACCATATAACATCAACAAACAAAGGTGCATATAACAATATGGATGGGATCAGCAATCTCTTGACAACTATTATATTTATTAATATGAAGTTTTTGATTTTTCGTAGGTCAGGTACTAAACAATTCAGTAACAGGGAAAGAGTAACCAAAGCAAGTAAAAGAGGAACACCGCAATGCAGAGGCAAGCTCCAGCAATAAAATACAGGGGAGCAATTCAGCAAAGCAGTGAAACGGTATAATATGGACAAGTTCATGTGATCAGCTAAAAGTACTTAAATTTCCATACAAAAATATAGAACTGTTACTTTTCACAGTTTAAGTGACACAAGTTAACAGAAAACAGAACTGACAACAAACAAAAAAAATAAAATAAGGGATCAGCACTGTGTGCTCAAAACTTTAGAATTCACAACTAAAAGCTGAAGAATGATATATAACACAGGATAACAGGAGCCAGAACTCTCAGACAGGAGTAACTTTCCACAGAAAGAAAAAAATACTTGTCAAGATATAAGAAAATTAATACAAATAAGTAGAACACCAACAAAAATATAAAAGTTTAAAATAAATAACAGAAAATCACTCACAATTTGTGAAAAATCTGTTTGTAAAAGGCTAGAAATAGCCTACACTGGTTTTACACACCTGCCCTACTCCACTCAACTCCACAGACACAGACAGAATTAAAAACTAATTAAAATAAGAAATATGCAAAAATCCACAAAATTAGAAAATGTTCCCTAGGAGCACTAGGAACAAACTGTATATTTGGGAGTAATTAGCTCTCAAAAATAAGTTTTAAAGAGGTTTTAAAGGGGTTTATTGGCTGTGATGCACCACAACATACTGCTCTCTGACTTAACAGGCAATAGCCTGTGCTGTAAACAACCTGCACATGATATTTGACCTATTCACCTACAATGCATTGCAAATTTGGCCTTTGGAGCATAATTTCACTGGCAAAAATCAAAAGTTACACTGGTAACATTTTCGCCACAAGGTGAAATTTAAGCATGGGTGGGCAAAATTGGTTGGTGAAAGCATTTTACGCAAAATTTAGCAAATTATGCGAAATCCAAATCCCAGGTGAAATTACGGTATATTTTTCCTTGGTGAAAAATGTCACGTAATTATGAAATTACGTGAAATATTTCACCTGGTGAAATTTTTCAGTTTCGCACAACACTAGTCATTAGACCACATGTCCAGGATGTGCCTGTATAATTGTTGCTGGTTACCTAGTCTTTAGCCTTTGAGGAAGGACTCTTGTCCGAAACGTGTCAAGCGTGACCCGGTCTGTATGTGTGTTTGAATAAATGCCTTCTTGAAACACAGAATCCTGTTTTGGCTTCCCTTTATAAGGTTAGTGTGTGCGAGAAACTTTCTGACTTTGCTGTGCCAGTGATCTGTTATCTCTGTTCCCAAGTAAGTGCCTCATCTTTGAATTTAGAACACTCATCAGATATCTTGTTGGCAGTGAGAAATCACTCACCAAACTGTGATACATTGTACTGTTCTAAGGACAGAACAGCAGCTTCAACATTTTCAGCAATTTGGAAAATTAGAACTTTTTCTTGTTGAATGTCAAAGACACAGGCACAACCATTTGCAAAATTCCATGCATAACATGTATTGCAATTAGGTATCTCAGTGAGCAGAGGGTTTCTATCAGCTTGGTTGCTTTTATTTGTCTATCCACAAGGCCACTAGTAGTGACCTGACCATCACTGACTTGCGTTTGATGTACTACATTGATTTTCTACATTTTCATAAGCACACTTAAGACTAATTCTGTGTGCTAGCCATCTAGTTCCCAACATGTTCACTGGCAAAATGTCCTATAGTCCCTTCACCAAGGATGTCTGTATCAGCTCATTACTCATCACTGATGAGTCATGGTAGTACTGAAAACTCTGCTGTAACAAGTCATCAATCTGTTGCACTAAACTGCAAGGTTTGGCAGCATCTTGTAGTGCCAATTCAAAGCAGTGGGCTCAGCAGTGAATCGAGACTACATGAGGCACCTGCTCTTCAACTTTTTTAGTCATCCCATTATTGATTCCAAAATGTACTGCTGCTCAATCAGCACAGACTCCTACCATGAAAGAAAGAGCATCTACTTTTGCATTTTCTTTAATACTTGTCATAACTGACTGGAAGATATTATCTGATATAGGCCTACCTATGTCTATAATGATGAGAAACATAGTCACAGGTTCACTATTCTTTGCATACCGAATGTAAATCAATTCTTCTGTTACAGCAAAGTCGACACTACCATTGCACAGCATGGTAGACTATATGGACTGCCTGATATCTATAAGTTGTGTATTAATATCTTTACTGATAAATTTTATAAAACTTGCACAGGCCTAGTCACTGGTGTAACATGAACCAGTCTTTTCATGCTTCCCTATACGTGACAGTAGTTCCATGTCTTGCACAAAAGACATGAAGGGTTGCCCTGATTTTGCTACTTTAAAAACTGTAAGGAACCAATTGATCATTATTTCACTTGTCTCCTTATCCATTAACAACAAACCTCTCACAACAACCAGGTTCTTAGTAGGCTCATGGTGAGCAGCAATATGATCGCTTGCCCCACAATGTAAATGATTTGTTTCATGCGTTTTTACTGTACCAAGCGTCATGGTTTTGCATCCATTAATAAACACATTCCCTTTGCTTGTGTGGCCAAGGATTATTTTCTTGTTAGGTGGTGGGGGGGGGGGCTGGCTTCCACAGGTAGAGGAACCTCTGCAGAAGAAGGAATGGAACTATTGTCATATTCAGAATCAGGTTCTATAGATGATGACTGGGATGGCTCTGGTTCAGTATTATTTTTTTGGGGGTAAACCCAAATCAGAGTAGTGGCATTGTTGTTTTATGTTTTGTAACAATAAATGATTAAATTGAGTATTGTCCTCTGATCCCCTTCCCAGAAATAAATCTCTCCACAACTGTTTCTGTTGGATGCATGCTGGCAATATTTATTAAGGCACGTAAATTATATTTACATTCCCAACTCCAATTTCAACAGTGTACAGTACAGTACCACCACAATAATTCATTACGCTTCTTCTTTCTGGAAACCTTCTGCTGACTTGATCCTCTCCTCCTTGCTTGTAGCGCTTCGGGGTCTGGACACTGTCTGATCTGCCCCCCCATACTTCCATGCCTGGGTTCTTCTGCACCCAACCCATGCTGCCTACCCCCTTCCCCTCTCCTGCCCCCTTTTCCCTTTTATTCCCCCATTTTCTTGTCCTTTTTCTCCTTTCTGTGGGTCACCTGTTGCCCACCACCAGGGATCCTCACAGCCCCACTGAGCCATATGCTGCCCTCCTGCAGCTCCCCCACCCTGTTCCAATCCACATGGCTTCTCCACATCACTGTCCCCTCCACAAGCTGCTAACTTTCTTGCAGGTCCTCCAGTTTCGCTAGACTCACACAAGCCCCACCACTACTTGTCCCTATCTGGCAGGCGACAAAAAGGACCTGACCTGCTGCTGCTTCTGTATTCGTCCCTGGTGGGACCCTCCCCATGATCTTTGCGACCAGAGCTACACTACCTCAGGTAACGCAAGACCAACAACAAACCTCCGCAGTTGCTTTGGCAGATCAGCTGCCGTGGCCACCCAAGAGCAATTAAAACCTTTGTGTGCGATTTAACGCAATTGGCCCCAAGATAACAGGTGGCCAAGAGATTCCAGCCCAGTTCCAGGTTTAAATGGCAAAGGTCTTAAACCTTGCCTTCTGCTGCTCACATGGGGACCTCTGGCCACCCACTAGGCCTCTAGTCGCTCATTTCCCGCTCTCTGCTCTACTCCACAAACCAGGGTTCTCCCACATGGCCTCAGGCCTAGGTTCCTTAAAAGTGCCTTACCTCTGTAGATCACCAGTGTTGTGCTGGGAATCATTATCCCAGCAAAAAGAGGGAGACCAAAAGCTCTGCAGGCTCTTACATAGCCCAAACAGGCCCCACCTCCCAGCCCTCCTCTCTAGCCACTCCCATTGACCAATTGGAAAGCTCTCTTGTCCCTAGTCATTTGACCCTCTCTGACATCCCATCCCCCTCCCCTTTTCTATCCCCCTCCCCCCCTTTGCTTTTTCTGGCAGGGGGACATTAGACAAGATGGCCTGCCTTTTGTTGGCAAGCCTTATTCTTGTGTGACTTTTTTTTTCCAAAATGTGACTTGAGAAAGTAAGTAAATTATACTTATTTTTCAGAATACTTGTACAATGTGATACAGTAAGGAAATGTGATTTTTTTGTGCAATGTAAGACAGCATGGAATATATATATATATTTTTCTTAAAATACTCGTACCACATGAGAAAGTTAGGAATTTCTTTTAAATACTTGTACCACAAGACAGTGCATTTAGCTAAAGGTTTGGCCTTATTTGGTTGGTACATTTCTGTTCATAGGAAATTAACTTAAAGGCTCTACCTGGCCAACAAATTACTGCATGCAATCTGAAAAAAAGATAATCTTTGTTTACAAAGCTAACTTCTGAAAAACTGCAAACAAGTTAGAAAATTAAATAGCATGTACTGCATTTAGCAGTTGAAAACTGCATTTAGGGAATAGGCAACTTGCAGGAAAGTATGATTTTCCACTCAGTGACTACAAAACAATTGGGACTGAAGGGCCTGCCTTTGTAGGTTGGGATGGGTGGAGTAGGTTTATTATGCTTGCGAGAAAACTGGTTTTAATCTTGGGGGTGGACTGTGTTTTACTCTGCAGGGCCCACTTTTTCCTTAGAAGTCACACTTAGCTTCAGGGATTAATGTAGAGATCCCCTGCACCTGAGATCCATATTCAGTCCCCCACCAGCTGCCTTTCTCCCCTGAGTTGCTGGTTTTATCTACCCAGAACTGCCTTTGTTTGCACTGATTTTTTTCCTTTTAATTTGTTTGCTTAGGGGATTAATGACAAGATTTACTGTCCTTAAGAACCTTATTCAGATACCCACCAGCTGCCTTGCTTCCCCAAGTTGTTGCTTTTATCTCCCCACAGCACCACTGCCTTAGTTTGCACTGATTTGGGATAAATCAGATGTAGAGATCCCTGCCCCTAAGGCCCTTAATGAGTCCTCATTGGCTAATTTTCTTCCCCAATTTGCCTGTTTTGTCTCCCCACCACTGTCTTAGTTTGAACTGATATTTTTTTTTCTTTCAGGGAATAATGACAAGATCCCCTGTTCCTGAGATTCTTAGGCCTCATCCACACTGCAGCGCTCAGACCCCATAATGGATAGAAACCGTTACAACCAGGGAGTGGTGCAGTGTGTCCACACTGCCACGGTGTCCATTACGGGACCAGCACTGCCGGTCCACACTTCAGGAGCCGGATGACCATTACCGTGGCACCCGATCCCACAATGCAGCTCGTGCTGCACTAGGGGACCAGTGCCACGCATCCACACTACGCCCGGTAATGTTATCGAGGCGTATCGTCTTTATATTCATGAAACCAATTTCATATGTGGTTTCAACAATGGTTACGAAAACGCCTTCTGTAACGTTACAGGTGTAAACGCAAACTGTTGCGGTAATGGTTTGAGCACTCTGTAATGTTACAGAGTGGTAGTGTGGTCAGGGCCTTATTCAGTCCGCAAATAGCTGCCTTTCTCACCCAAGTTCCTGCTTTGCTCTCCCCAGCACTGCCTTAGTTTGCACCGCGGCAGTGTGGACACACTGCACCACTCCCTGGTTGGAAGAAATAGGCTGTTGGTTAACTAGGATCTGCGGCCTATCCTGTAGGTAGGGAAATGGGCAGACTAGATGGGCCTAGCGGTCCTTATCTGCCGTCAAAGTCTATGTTTCTATGATTTTTTAATTAATTTATTTTTTATTTATTTATTTTGCTTCTGGGATCAAGCAAATATACACATCCCTTGCCCCTGAGATCTTTGTTCAGTCCCTCACCGGCTTTTCTCTCCCATATTGTTAGTTTTGTCTCCCCATCACTTCCTTAGTTTGCACTGATATTTATTTATGTATGTATGTATTTATTTATTCATGTTTCCTTCAGGGATCAGTGACAAGATCCCATCCCCTGAGATCCCTATTCAATCTCCCACCAGCTACCTTTCTTCAACAACTTGCTGCTTTTATCTGCCCACCACTGTCTCACTTGCTAGCACTGACATTATTTGTTTTTGGCTGAGTTGAGATCCCAGCCCCTAAGATTCTTTTTCATTCCCCTTGACCAGCTGCCTTCTTTTCTCACGTTAGTTGCTCCTTTATCTCCCCACCAGTGACTGTTTGCTTTCAAAATAATTTAGCTTCAAATTAGGGCTTAGTGGTGAGATTCACTGTGCACAATCATTTCTCAGTCTCGTACCAGCTGCCTCCTTTCTCCCCCCACACCTTGCTCTTTTCTCTCTACACTAAATCTCCAGTTTCTGTTTTCTGAGGCTTGTTAAGGAGAGACCCTCTGCCTCCCTGAGATCATTTTCAGTCCCCCACCACTGCTGCATTCTTTCTCCCTTTGCTCCTTTCTCCTATCTGTAACAAAAATAGCCCTATCCAATAAGTCTTCCATTTAGATTTGTTTGTTTTTTTGACCATTTTAAGCTTCCAATCAGTCTTCTTGCACCATATTGACTGATTGTGCAGTGCACACCCACAGAGATTGACCCAATGTGCTGCCCACCCTCTAACAGCACCACAGCAGATGGAGCATAGCACTTTGAGATGCCACTGACCAATCAAGTGTCAGCCTGGGTGTCATGTGCTCCTATCTGCTGCAAACTCTGTAAAGGACCTTACAGACTACCCTTTGAATGCCTGTTTGCCATCCAGCATTCCATTCTGTGGAAGTCCTCACAGCCAATTAGAGACTCTGCACTCAACCCCAACCACACACTGTTCTGGAACATTCCCTCTCAAAGGAACCAGTCCACATTATGTTTCATATTTAACCTTGCATCCAGATGTAGCAACAGCAGCCAGTAAAGTTTAACAGAACAACTCCAAACTGTTGATTTACTAATAGAGATACTAGGAGTCAGTGCCAACCCAGGACTAAAAAGTTTCCAGTTTTACCACATTGCCAGATTTTAGGTAAAGAGGGTCAAATTATAGTAATTCAGAAAGCATCATGGCCGATCACCCCAAACAGTTCAAGGAGACCAGTTCAGAATAAAGCAGGCTAATTGCTCCAGTATGGCAGAATAATACAGGTTACTCACCTGTAATAGGAGTTCTAGGAATGGTATATGTTGTTCATCCACACTGTCTGGCAGGTTTCTTGCCACTTTAAATCTTGCCGGAAGGTTTTCAAGCTGGCTCCTCCCACCCACCCTGGTAGTAAAACTCTCGGCTCTGCCCCATGATGCCAGATCTAGCCCGCTGGAAGCCAGGTTGTGCATCGAAGCCGGGGAGGCCGGGTGGGTCATGTGGATGAACAACATGTACCATTCCTAGAACTCCTGTTACAGGTGAGTAACCTGTATTTCTAGGGACATGGATATGTTGTTCATCCACACTGTCTGGCAGACTCCTAGCTGTTCTCTGGGAGGAGGGAGACAAGGCACACACCCCTACTTAGAGAATAATGACTGGAGAACCGAGGCCCCAAAACCAGCGTGAATCAAGGTCGATGTGGTAGTGGGTGATGAAGGTGTGTGCTGACTTCCAGGTAGCAGCCCTGCAGATTTCCTGGATAGGGACGTCCATGGAAGCAGCCACCAATGCAGTGGTATGGTGGGTAGAATAAGCTATTATCCCTCTGGGAAGCTCCATGCCCGCCAACCTATAGCAGAGATCTGTGCAGAAGGTGACCCACCTGCCTATCGTCTGCTTGGCTGCAGGTCTGCCAGGTGCGGCTTCAGCATAGGTGACAAACAGCTGGCAAACCTCTCCCCAAACTGCAGCTGTCCCCTCCTTGTAATAAGCGAGCGCTCTTCTAGGGTCCAAAGTATGGAGCCTATATTCGGCCTCCGAGGTGTGATTGGGGTAGAACACCGGCAGAGTCAACACCTGGTTAAGGTGAAACTCCGACACCACCTTCGGAAGGAATTTCGGGTTGGGGCACAGGACAACCTTGTCCCTGTGGAAGACCAGATAAGGAGACTCGATGGAAAGTGCCTGGAGCTCTCCCATCCTTCTGGCTGACATGATAGCCACCAAGAAGGTGGTCTTCCACCGACGGTGAGAGATGTCATACCTGTGCATCGGTTTGAATGGCTTGCCCATGAGCTTAGCCAATACCAGCAGTAGATCCCATGGAGGTGGAGGTTCTCACACTGGAGGGGATATGTGAACAAGGCCTTTGAAAAAGCACCCGACCACCTTCTCCTGTGCCACTGACTGCATCCCGGCCTGCGCCCGGTAAGCAGAGATGGCTGCCAGGTGCACCTTGAGGGTCGTCGACCGAAGCCCTTGCTGAGAAAGGGACCACAGGTAGTCCAGAATGCTAGCCAAGGAACAGGAGGAAGGGTCCAGGCCCTTGCCCTGACACCAAATGGAGAATCTCTTCCATTTAAAGGCATAGCATTTCCTGGTCGACTCCTTACTGGACGGCTCAACCACGTAGAGTACCTCGTCGGAAAGACCCAAGGCCCGAAACTCTAGCCGCTCAGGAACCAGACCATCAGGTGCAGAGATTGAAGGTCCGGATGGAACACCTTCCCCTGATTGACTGAGATCAGGTCGGGGTGGGCTGGAAGCTGCCTCAGGAGCCTGGAGCTGAGACTGAGGAGATCTGGATACCAGAACTGGCGGGGCCAGTCTGGGGCCACCAGAATCACCTGTGCCTTGTCCCTCCTCACCTTGAGAAGCACCTTGTGGATCAAGAGAAATGGGGGAAAGGCGTAGAAGAGGCCCGGGGTCCACGGCCTTGAGAAGGCATCCCCCTGCAGTGAGCCCTGCTGAGAGGGGCGGGCATGAAACAGTCTTAGCTTCGCATTCTCCCTGGAGGCAAACAGGTCCACCTGAGACATGCCCCAGTGGGACAACAGATCTTGTACTACCTCCAGCAGGAGAGACCACTCGTGGGATGCAGCCGTTATCTGGCTTAGGGCATCGGCCAGAATGTTGGAGGCTCCTGCCACATGGATGGCAAGGAGATCCGCCTCCAGGCTGCGCACGAGGTACCAAATGTGGAGAGCTTCCCTGCACAGAGGCATGGAGTGTGTCTCGCCCTGGCAGTTTAGGTAGTACATGGTTGTGGTATTGTCTGTCTGGACCTGGACCACTTAACCCCATATAAATGGAGCGAAGGCGGTGAGGGCTAGACAAACCGCTTGAAGCTCCAGCAGGTTGATGTTGCATCGGAACTCCTGAGGGGACCAGAGGCCATGCGCTCTATGCTCCCCCAGATGGGTACCCCAACCCATCAGAGAGGCATCGGTCAATAGAGAGAGAGACCGTCGGCTCGGGGTGGACGAATGAGATGCCCTCCTGCAGATATGCTGGAACGGTCCACCACTGGAGGGCATTCCACATCCCCTGGGTCACTGTCACTAGCTGATCCAAGGGATTGGAATGCTGTGACCATTGGCCAGCTAGCCCCCATTGAAGGGGATGCATGTACCAATGGGCCCAATGGACCACGCTGGTGCAGGCCACCATGAGGCCCAGGAGGTACAGGAAGTCCCGGGCAAGGCGCAATTGCCCAACCTGAAATAATTGGGCAAAGGAGGAAAGAATCTCGGCTCTGTCCACCAGGAGCCATGCTCTGGCTCATAGAGAGTCGAGCTCTGTCCCGATGAATTGTATCACCTGCTCTGGCACGAGTTCTGACTTGGCCTCATTGATAAGGAGGCCAACCTGAGAGCAAA
This sequence comes from Neoceratodus forsteri, assembly GCA_016271365.2. NCBI lineage: Eukaryota > Metazoa > Chordata > Ceratodontiformes > Ceratodontidae > Neoceratodus > Neoceratodus forsteri. The sequence continues at coordinate 51,871,355 of CM057451.1, read as the reverse complement.
CCTGGAGGACCAGATCCCTGGACCGCTCTACCTCCATTCTGGAGGAGGCTGCAATCAGCCAGTCATCCAGGTAGGAGTACACCTGGAACCTTCGGGTGCCGCAGGAATGCTGCCACCACTGCCATGCATTTGGTGAAGACCCTGGTAGCTAGGGAAAGGCCGAAGGGCATGGCCAGGAACTCGTAGAGGGATCCCTCTGCCCTGAAGTGGAGGAATCTCTGGTGGGACGGACAGATTGGGACATGAAAGAACACATCCTGGAGATCCAGAGAACAGAACCATATGCCTCGTTCCAAGGATGGAATGATCTGAGTCAGAGTGGCCATCCTGAAGGTTTGAGACCTTTAGGAACCTGTTCAGGTCATGCAGGTCGAGAATGGGGCACCAGCCCCCCATCCGTTTTGGGACCAGGAAGTACCTGGACACAAACCCTGGGTCTGGTGGAGGATCTGCTACCTTCCTGATCACCTCTTTTTCAAGGAGCAGAGCAATGTCGGCTCGGCGAGCCGACAGAGAGGCTGTGTACCCCGTAGCCCCCCAAGGGGCGATGGCTCGGAAGGGCAGGGCCTGCTCAAACTCCAGAGGCAGGCCCTTTCCTACCACCTCCAACACCCAGCGGTCCGTGGTGATAGTGGACCAGGCAGAAAGGATGTGGCGGAGCCGTCCCCCCATGGGGGGAACCCAGGGGGGGAGTGATGAGCCTGGGGTGACACCCCTCAACCCGTCACTGGGCAGGCTTGGAGGAGGGACCAGCCGCGGGACCTCCTGGGCCTTTTACTCCCTGCTTCCTATTAAAGGAAGCCGCCAGGCTTGGCTTTGGGATGCCAAGCGTGAGCTTGCTGGACCTGATGCTGGTGTTGCTGGGCCAGACGTGCCGCAGGTACAGAAGGGCAAAAGGACTTATGTTGTTGACGATGGCCCTTGTCCTTCTGGGTGGAGGTGACCGAGTCCAGGGTAGCACTGGACTTCTCAATCCGCTGGAGGTGGCCTTCCACTCCAGGGCTGAACAGGTCAGTCCCCAAGAAGGGAACATCCGCCAATTTATGCTGGGTATCCACCGTGAAGGTGGATATCCTCAGCCGTGCTCTGCAGCGCATGGCCACTGCGGCCGCTACTGATCTGGCACAGGAGTCTCCAATTTCCAGAGCCATTTGGAGCTGCTGTTTCACCACTGCCCTTCCCTGATCCCGCACCTGCTTGACCGTGGTCTGCAGGTCGGCTGGGAGATGAGGGATCACCTCATCTAGGGAGCCCATGAGGGTGTGGGAGAAGTGTGCCATCAGCACGGCTGAGCTGGCCTGGCAGAGGCCTAGGGAGGATGCAGTGTACACCTTGTGCCTGGCATAGTCCAGCTTTCTGGACTCCTTGTTGGGGGGCTTATCCACATCCCTAGTGTTCCCTGAACTTCGGAAAATGCTATTGGTGACTAACCCCTCCGCAGTGGGGTGCTCCGCAAAACTGGACAGAGAGCCGGTAGGGACAGCATACTTCCCGGCCATCCTGGCCAAAGGCGCAGGGCAGGAAGCCAGCTGCTGCCAGAGCTCCAAGACTGGGCCAACAATGGCTTCAGCCACTGGAAAGGCCTTCATGGGCGAATCCCCTTAGTCCAGTATCTCCATCAGAGGATACTTGGCCCACTTGGATATAGGCTCAAGCTGCATCCCAGTGGACTCCGAGATGAGCCAAAGCAGACCCATGAACGATGATGGGCTCTCATCCATTGACTGCCCCCCAGAGGACTCCAGGTCAAGGGGCCTGTAAAACAGGAAGGAGTCATCGTCAGACTCAGAGGAGTCCGTGAAGAGCTGCCTGTGGCCTCAGCCACCCTCCATATGCCGAGGACGGTCGGGAATGAGGGTGACCGACAACCTGTGGGGCAGACCCTGACCCGACTGAGAGTCCTTGGTTGGCGCCCCCGATTTTGGTTGTGGAGGCGGAGGTTCCACCACAATCGGTGGGGCAGCTGGTTTTGCCGAACAACCGGCCCAGGCATGGGCACCTCAACTACAGTGAGGGGTTATTTCTGCCTTTCTGGTGACAGCCACTTGATGTCCGGGGAAGGCAATGGTGTCGGCTTGTTCCCAGACAAAAGTAACTGCTGCCACATTAAGTCCTCATAGCGTTGATGCAATTTGCGCTGAAGCCTCTCCTCTCCTCTCCTCTTCCGAGGAGGAAGATGAGGACGAGCGGCACCGCCGCTTACCTTGGTGCCAAGACTGAGACTGCCGACGTTGACGGATCGGCTGGACCGAGATGAGGTCCAAGACCAAGACCAAGACCCTCGGTGTTTCTGAGGGCGGGTCTGGGAGAGAGCGGGGGATACTCACTCTTCCCTCAGCTCGGGAGCCTTGACCGGGGACTCCGGCACAGGAGGTGCAGGCAAGTCCTCGGTCTCTACCAGGGGAACCAGTGAAGAAAGGTTGTTGGCTTCACCAGTCAACAGCCCGTCCGACGGGTCAAGAAAAATCTTGACTGCATCGACTGGTGTCTCAGCCAGCTGACCTGATGGGGACACCGTGAAGCCAGCGGCCTTAGCCGCAACCTCGACCGAAGTCGAGTGTCGACTGTCCGGGGAAGGGGACCTCTCCCGCTCCCATGAACGTCGATGGTGGGACTTACCTTTCGAGTCCTTCTTTTTGGACCAAGAAGAGTGTCCTGATGGCCCTTCTCCCTTCATGGAAAGGGATTGGCAAAGCTCCTTAAAAGAAGCTGTGTAGGAGGATCCCAGAGAGAGCAGGATAAATGCCGCGACCGCGGAAGATGAGGATGCGGCCTGGGCCGCCTCCACCTCGAGGGCAATCATCTGCTCGAGTTGCTCAGCTGAGCCAGCCGCAGCGGATACTGCCCAATGGGCCTCCTTGTACTTCACCTGCGGGTAGCGCTTCTCGGGGCACACAAGCTGTAACTGGGCAGCACTGTCTTCTAGGACGTTGGCAGAAAATGATCGCCATAACTCGCAGGCCAGCGGGTCGTGATCTAGGCTGAGGCAGTAGATGCACGTGGAGTGCGGGTCCATCCTGGACATCTTCTGCCCGCATGGGCACCACCGAAATCTGGGAGTCGATTTGTCCATCGCAGCCGCGAGGGAGTAATTAGACCGCAGTCTTGAGAACTTTAGAATTATATTCGGGCTAACCAAAGAATTAGGATCCAGTCTATACGCAGAGCGTTAAGGAGGGAACCTGAGCTTCCAAGCAGTAAGGAAGATCTGGCATCATAGGGTGGAGCCGAGAGTTTTACCACCCGGGTTGGTGGGAGGAGCCAGCTTGAAGACCTTCCAGCAAGATTTAAAGTGGCAAGGAACCTGCCAGACAGTGTGGATGAACAACATATCCATGTCCATAGAACTCATGTTTTGAAAAGATCAGGGAGCAGCTCACTGAGTTCTTTTTGGGCCTGATCAGCTGAGTCAAAATGATGGGACCCATTTGTCAGTGTTACTCCGAGTCGAGCTGGATACATAAGTCTATGTTTGACCTGCGCAGCCCAAAGTTTGGATAGAATGGGCCAGTAGGCCTGCCATGCTTGTTGGACTTTAAGTGTTAGGTCTGGCACAATTTTCAAAGACGTCCCTTCCCACTGAACTGCTGCCAGTCACTTGACAGAACACAGAACATAGTCCCTGTCAAGGTAGTTGAGCATTTTAAATATAACTGGTCACAGTGGGTCTGACGGAGATGGCTTAGCCTGCAATGCTCTGTGGCCCCTTTCAATAACATAGACTGGATCATTAGGGCTCAGTCTGGCAACTTTTGTACACAATTTCTGTAAGAATTCCAGAATGTTCGGCCTTTCCTGTCCTTCTGGCAAACCCAGAAGGACAAGGTTATTGCACCAACTATGACCTTCTAGGTCTTCTACCTTGTCCTCCAACTTTCCCAGTCTCCAATTCAGGGTAACTATGGCAGGTTCAGTCTTTGACTGCTGATCCTTGAGAGAAGAGACCCAGGATCCAACATCATTAACCCAGAGATTTAAGTTCTTAAGTGCTGGCTTCAGGTCTTTTAGGTCCTCCAGGATAGCAAAAACTGCAGTTTTTATTGTTGATAATTCCAGAGCTACTTGCAAAGCAGAAATAGCCTCAGCATCCAGAGCAGACTCAGAAGGTGAGATCTGCGATGGTGAGGTGCTCCGCCATGGTCATTTAGCTTCCAGGGTCGGCAGTGGTTTGTCATTGGACCCTGCAGGCAAAGCTGCATTTTCCACTATTTTCAGGCTGATTTCCATTTGGAGCACCTCTGCAGACATCAGTGTTAGTCCCACAGTTCAAGTAAGTCCAAAAAGCAGAATATTGAATAGTAGCTCCTGCTATTTTATTTAAGTTTTTGTCGAAAAGTCGGAGCATTGCAGAGGAGCTGCTACATGCTGCCTGCATCACGTGACTCTCCCCAACCACACACTGAGGTAAGCACTCTCTGGTGCCACTCTGCTTAGTGGCAATATAGTGAACTGCAGCAAAGTAGACTGGTACAGTAAAGAACTTCCAGATGGAAATGCCAGGGGTCTGCATTGTATTTCCGATAGCCTTTCTGCATTTCCACAGAAATGCAGAAAGGATATATTTTGAGCTCTTCCAAATTATCTCATTTTCCTTTCTGCTCCTTACTTCTCAGGTGTCACTTTTTGGGGAACTTCCAAGCCCTGTTATGCCACCTGGGGCATTGATGCCGAATGGCATCCTCTTCAACTCACTTGGGATATTTTACTCAACCTGAATCCCACCTTTGTCCTCGGTGATTGGGGAGGCCTCTCCCTGCTGAGCTCTTGGGGAGAGAGCATGCTTTGTCAGCCAGATGGAAGGAGTGTTGGTGAAGAAGTAGTCTAGGTAGGCAGCGCCTGTATGTGTAAAGATGAAAACAATCATTTTACAATTTCTGGGTTTGTAGTTTGCTACCCACACCTAAGATGCTGGGTGGATGATGTCGGGTACTCCTCTGAGTGCCAGATATACCCAGTACCCCCACCATAATGTACTTTGGATATCCTCATGGCTACCTCTGCACATTGCTGAGTGGAAGCAAAATAGCAAGAAGACCATTCCTATCCTTCCTTATAAAGGAAAGTATCTAAGCAGACCTTGGTCTTCCTCTGCTGATCTCTGGTCTGGGCATCCCTGATCAGAAACACACATCTGGGATGACAGCAGTGTGCCATGCTGCCCCTTGCTGCTTGTGTCACAGAGCCATCCTATGATCTAATTTTATATCTAGTTTTATCTCAGACTATTATAAATATGTGATAGCCTTCTTTTACTTTTCAGTATAATATTTTATCTTATCCAGCATTCCTCCACCTCTCACACTTGTTTCATTAACTTTAGTAATGTAACTTTAGTCTTCTTCAAGTATCTGCAGAGATCCCTTGATGATAAGGGACCTAAACCATAAAAATGCTCCCAGCAGTTCTGCTCATGCAGAAGACTAGGAAAAGGCCATGGAATGCCCCCTTCACACATGATGTGCACCTTTTGTGCACTCCGGGGCATCTATAAAACATGATGTGTATCCTATCCCTAGTTATGCACACAGCTATGTGGACAATCAGTTTCTGGACAGGCATGTATCGGGGACACTCATGCATGTGATCCTCAAACTGCATCACAAGCTTTTGGTATGCGCAGAGAATGACAGTGTCATGTAACTTACACTAGCTGTTACCATAACGCCATCTGGCCTGGTGCATAATTCATGCACAACATGGAAAATACTTACTAAGACATTATCAGCAGTTAGCGGAAAATAATATTTGCAAGCCAGAACACCTTTGTGCTTCTTTGCTACCCCCTACCCATTGTAGAGATGTCTGCATTTTATAGTCAGCTAACTTGTACACAACATGTTGTACTTGCAGCAGGACTTACTTTAATGCATTTTGCAGTATGTTTCATTCAAACAGAGCCCAACATTCATATTCAAACACCAGCAGGAGTGGCTATCAGGCAGGAGGAGTAACTATAATCAGTGGTCACGTTCCAGAATGCTGCCCCCTCTTCAGTCAATTTGTAAACCATGACTTACTTGGCATATACATTCCAATACCCATGTCAGCAATGGCTACACAAGCTATCTGAGCAGGCATGGAGGGGCTGGGGCCAGTCAGTGGGACTTTAAAAAATATGTTTCTTTTAAAATAACCCATGTTCATGGTTACAGCAGTTCTTGGAGGACTGCTGTGTCACACAATCTTCTGCTACACAGAAATCAAGAGATCCTCATGCCAGCTGGTCCTTGCCAACTTTGACCTCTGCTCCACCCCAATCTGCCCCTAGCCTCTCAGTGCTACTGTCTGCATCTGGGACAGGATCATGGATGAGCATCCAGGAATGTGGCTCGCACCTTTGGCATGCATGAGTGTGGAATACCGTGGACTGGATAGGCACTTGTGGTACCTATACAGGTCACTTTTGTGGACCAAGTCCTTAATTGCTATGAGAACAGAACCTTTCTTATGCATAGATACATTTTTCCCCAGGAGGTTGTCTTTTTTTTGGTTGGTGCACTCAGCATTGGAGATGCTTGAGTATGATAAGCAGTGTTGCTCTTTCAGTTCTTTTTTCTACTATTTGTCAATTTTCCTGCAAGAAAACCTTAGGTCTCCCCTGGATCAGTTTGAGTTGTACCTTGTACTTCACTGCCAACACAGTCTACCCTACCTTATAGACTTTGCATAAAACATAATTTAGTTATGAAGGCATCAGTCATACCATAGCTATTATTTACAGACTCAGAAAGCAGAAAATGAGAAGTGTTTTTAAAAGTGATTGTTTTGCTAATTTAAACTTTGTTCCACATACATTCCTCCCTCCTTCATCCTCTCTTTTTGCTAACTTTGCTCCTTGTTAGCTATCACGCTCCCCTTGAGCTAAGTGACCTCCAGCTCCATCCTCCCCTCCTCTGCCACTTACCCACCTCCTCTAACACCGAACCTATACTTATGGTGAGGGGTCTATAGGGAGCCAAGCTGAGAGCTCTCCACTGAACAGCACCATTCCAGAAGGTGGTGGACAGGCAGTAGTAAACATTTTATTGTTCGACTGAGTAAGTCATTACAAATAAGAATAAAAAAATAAAAAATTAAAACATTTAAAAACATTTTCCCTTTCCTTTATATATATAAAGTAGAAGATACAATTAATTATTAAAAAGTACAAGATGCAATTATGATTATAATAATAAGCAAGATTTACAAGAGTTAGCTGCATGTGAATCACTGTAGACTGGGCCTTGATTTGTACAAAACTTCAGCTAATGAACATGATAAATTATTTAGCAGGATTATAAAGGCATAATTCAGACAAAACCTTATTTTATCAGAACATACAATAAGCTTTCATAGTATAGTGTTGTCTAAATGTTTCATTTTAAGCAGTCTTATTTTATTAATCGGAAGGAGGTATTTTGCCAGTCTATCAATGGAGTAATCATCCTCTGTATACTGTAGATGAGTATTTCTGTTAATGTATCTTTGTCTATAGTATTCCAGTCATTAACAAAGGGGCTGAGCCAGTACAATCTAGTCCCTTTGTACAAGGTACAATCCCATAAGATGTGTTGTAAATCCTCCTTGTCTCCTACTGTACAGAAACACTTCTGTGCAATTGGCAGCAGTTTTTCAAGTCTAGCTCTCATGACATTACTATCAGAGCATTCAAATTTATATTTTTTAAATAATTTCCTTGAAGTTGGATTTGTGAGACTATCAAGATAATATTTGAAACCATATCTTCCAAAACGTGTCGCAAACCAAGAAGAGTACCTGGTAGTTAAAATGTTTTCTATGTCATGTTTGACCCACAAATTATAGATTTTATGTTTAATGTAATCTTTGTACTTCCAACTAAGAGTGATATTTCTATTCACATATTCCAATAAATTAGTTAGATCATACTTCCTTTGACTTTGCATAACGTTCAGAAACCAGTTGGGTCTAGTACAACCTCTCTCCAGTCAATTATTTTTTTCCCAAAGACATTTGTAGGGGAGTCATTCATTTGCCATCCTGGTTATCTTTAACCAGTAGTTTATCTTTCTGGTATTCATGAGGCCATGTACTGCATATTTGGAACCCTTAGTTTAGCCTGTATGTAAACTGCAAGACAGGAATGGCCCACACCCAAGGTCTTTCTTAACAATTTATGAATGGGGACCAGTAATTTTTTGGCATTTTTTGTTTCCCATATTTAAACCCAGTATGTTAGCTGTGCAAGATACTTGGCTTTAACAACCTCCACCAGAGGTCTTACTGTTCATCCACTATACATGGTATTGAACTTGTTAAGACCCAAAGTGGTCTTTTTTACACCACCCAACATCCAAAAAGCTGTTAACATGTTTGACCCAAATTGGCAGAAGAGGTAAATGTAATACCCAGATACAGTAGGTGTAGTAGTTGGTGATCTCTACTTTGTGATTTCCAATTATCCATTGCCTTTTGGCTTCTTAAGCCCAAAAATCATAGTTTGGGTTTTTCCAAAATGTATTTTTAATTTTAAGTCTTTTGTTTCAGCTTCTAGGAAATCCAGTTTTGTTTTTGTAGTCCACTTTTAGATAACGCCATTAGTATTAAATCTTCAGCATAAGCCAATGCGGAACATACAAAATCTTTAATTTCAGGGGAGTCAGAAGTTTAATTTTCCAATTCTCTTAACATTTTGTCTATGTATAGACAGAAAAGGATAGGGGCAAGGACACAGCCCTGCCTAACTCCTCTACTGATGGAAAATTTTCTAAACAGTTTGCCATTGGAGCCCATTCTAATTCTTGCCTTCGTATTATTGTATAAACTATAAATTACCCTCACTAAGGTGGGATCTATACACCAGTCCAACATAATAGACCACAATATTGCCTTGTCAATGGTATCAAGTGCTGAGGAGAAGTCTACAAAAACCACATACAATTTTTGTTTCTTCAAGTATATGTTTCTTTTTCAATCAAATGTGACAGAATGTAGCAGTTATCTATAGGTGAACAGTTATTTCTGAATCCTGCTTGCATTTCAGACAGGTCCTCTGTATGAGCTATCTGAACTCTTAATTTGTCCAGTAATATTCTAGAAAAGATTTTGGAATTACATCTATTAGACTGACTAGCTTATACATAGCTGTGTCAGTGGTACTCCCTTTTTTATGTATCAGAATAATTTTTGCTCCTCTCCAGGAGTCAGGAATATAGTTCTCTAGAAGGATTTGTTGTAAAATGTAGCTAAAATGTTGCATCAGAATGTAGTTACACACAAGTACACTTTGGTTGGTGTTTTATCTGGGCCGGGTGCTTTGTTAGTTTTTAATAAATTAATGGCCATGTAGACCTCTCTTCTGTTTACTACTGGACCAGAGCTTTTTCTTGGAATAGGACAATAATGTGTATCTATGTTTGGGTCAAAATATCTCTGTACAACACCTTATCCGTTGTCCTTCTGGGATGTATATTGTCAGCAGCATTTTTGTAGTTATCAGTGCCTTTTGCCACAAGTGACCAAAAGGTTTTACAGTTTTTGTCCTCCATGGCTCTCAACATCTTCTTCCATTGTAACTGGAAATACTTGGGCCAAGATATTCAAAATGGTTGCTCATGGCACAACAGTGTTGTGCCATGCACAACCCACTGATGCGCTCTGGCGTGATATTCAAAAGGGAAAAGTGCGTGGCACAAATCCCACGATCTTGCCGGAGCGCATCAGTAATGTATGCAGGCACAGGTGAGGGGGTGTGCACATGCATAACCTGCACAGCCGGATATTCAGCCCGGGATGTGCAGAGCCATGCATGCGCAACCCCTACCTGTGCCAACACAAAGTTACGCCCCAAAAAATGGAACAACTGATGGCCTCCCACAGGTGAGCTGCCACATTGCAGGGTGCAACATGGCAGCTGCCACCTGTGGGTGGCCACCCGAGCTCCGGCTGCACCTGGCAGCACCTCCCCATGCCCAATCACGGGCATCTGTAAAGATAAATGAATTCCCTAATATCCCTGGTGGTCCAGTGGACTGCAATCTGCCCGATCATTGGCATTTGTTTCAAAAAAGATCCCCATCCAATATCCCTGGTGGTCCAGTGGAACAGCTATCTGCCCGATCACGGGAATTTGTAAAAACAACTAATTCCAATATCCCTGGTAGTCTAGTGGTAGCCCCTCACCCGCCCACTGAGCCCCACCGCCCCGCTCCCCCCGGTCAGCCGGCAGGTGGCAGCACCCCACCCACTTACTGCCCTGCCACCCGCCGACTGACACCTTGGTAGGGCTGCACACCCATTGGTTCACGGCGTGAGCCAAAGGGCGTGCAGCCCCTACCGTACTACACATTCCAGTTATGTGAATGATGCATTCACATAACTGGAATGTGTAGTACACTAGGGGCTGCATGCCCATTGGCTCACACTGTGAACCAATGAGCATGCAGCCCTGCCGAGGTGTCAGTTGGCGGGTGGCTGGGCGGCAGGCAGGTGGGGTGCTGCCGCCCGCCGGCTGACCAGAGGGGGAGAGGGGCATTGGGGCTCAGTGGGTGAGCAGGTGGAGGGGTAACACTAGACCACCAGGGATACTGGAATTAGCTGTTTTTACAAATGCCCGTGATCGGGCAGATAGCTGGTCCACTGGACCACCAGGGATATTGGATGGGGATCTTTTTTGAACAAATGCCCATGATCGGGCAGATACTGGTACACTGGACCACCAGGGATATTGGATGGGGATATTTTTTGACACAAATGCCCGTGATCGGGCAGATAGCGGTCCACTTGACCACCAGGGATATAGGACGGGGTTTTCTGTTTTACAGATGCCCACGATTGGGCACATAGTGGTCCACTGGTCCAACAGGGATATGGGACAGAGTTTTCATTTTGTACAAATGCCCCTGATCGGGCTGCAGGGGGCATCGGTCCCCGATGGCTGCTGACTGGCAGGGCGCCAGGTGCAAGTCATCGGGGATCTGTGCACCTGCATGCAAATGGGGCCAAAATGACATGCAAATGGCCCCATGTGTGCCTTGCATACATTATGGCTCCATTTGCATGTCAACTTTTGAATATTGCTGGTGCTGTGCATGGTGCAATAGAACTTGTGCTAGTGCATCTCCATGCTCCACTCTGGCCACTTGCGCTGGTGCAGTGCCACTGCACCATGCACACTGGAGGTGGCCAGGGTGCGATATTCAAAGTTACTGAGCCATGGCACAGCTCCATTGAATATCGCCCAGTCCACACCCCTGCACAGCCAAGTTGAGCTGCGCTCAAGCTTGCGCCACAGCCTAGTGCAGTTTGAATATCCAGGCCTTGATATTTTTGTCTTTTAAAAAATATGGTATTCATAGGGATCATAGGATTGTTACAAGCCAGGTCAGGCATAAGCCCTTATACAGCTCGCCGTTAACTCAAAGGGAATAACCCTTGATAGAATGTAACAAGCAACATTTATCGAGGTGATTTTTAAAGGTTTTCATGTTGTTGCTACCCACAACCTCTGATGGGAGTCTGTTCCTCATTCCCACCATTCATTGAGAAAAGAATCCAGACCTTTTTTTAGTTCTATTTACATGTCCTTGTAGCTGTAAACCATGAGATATTGTTGCATGGCCATTGTCTTTACATATTAATCCTGTATTATCCCAAAGAGCATCTTTATGTGTAAATGCACCAAACACTAAACACATGTCCCCCCTTAACTGCCTATACTCCAATGAGTACAGATCAAGGACCCTAATTCTCTCCTCATAATTCAGGTCTTAACCAATCTAATCATTTTGGTTGCTCTCCTCTGGACACTCACCATTAAGTTAATATCCTTCTTATTTATTGTGGCTGAAGATTGTGAGCAATACTCCATGTGGGGTCTTACACATGATTTGTACAAAGGCAGGATAACCCTTTTAACCCTGCTTAATATGTGTCTCGCTACAGTATACAGGTCAAGATATCCCTTACCCTGTTGGCTTTTACCTGCCAGTTCTTGTTATTGTTAAGACTGTCTGTAATAACAATACCCAAATCCTTTTCCTCCTTGGATATTCTGAGTTTTTTGCCCTTCAGAAAGTATGGTGCCATAATATTAGATTGCCCAAGTGCATAACTGCACACTTGTCCAAGTTAAAAGACAACTTATGTTCGTTTGCCCATGCATTAAGTCTATGGAGCTTATGCTGCAGATTTCTGGAGTCAGATTCATTTTGTACAGTACAACCCAACTTAATGTTTTTTGCAGACTTAGACTACCAGACTCCATGTCCACAGGTCATTGAAGCAATATAGATATTAAATAAAACTGGCCCCAAAATGGAACCCCGAGGCACACCACTGGTGACCTTTTCCCATTCTGATGTAGTACCCCTAATACTGACCCTTTGTCTTCTGCCTATCAGTCATGAACAAATCCACTTGACAATGTTACTGTTTAAGTTGATTTTATTTTTGTATTGTTTACATTCTTGATTTAAAATCTTTTAAATAGGCTCCTATTTTTAGAGTTTTTGATCTCTCTCTTATTCTAGCCTGGATATATGCTTCATATTTTTGCAATCCCCATCATACATGCTGTACATTTATTAGAAGTACCAAGAGGTTTTGTATCTTTATAGCGCTCACTCTTTATGTTGCCCAATAGCGGGAATAAGACTTCCCTGATTAGGTTAGCTGATAATCTTCTTTTTAGTTCAGTCTTCCAACCCTGAGAAAAGTTATCTATTAGTAATCCTATTTTATCATTTATTATGCAAGTCCACGTGACTCTTTTATTCATTCTGGTTTCATTCAGTTGTACCCCATTCAGCAATCCTGGTGTCCTCCTTAGAGAGACCTCTTAATAATAATGGGTGATGGTCACTTTCAGTTCTTACATGTACCTGTACAGTAGATTATGTCATATTTTGATATGTCCTGTCCAAATGGTTAAATCCAATAGGGAGGTACCTGAGGATTTTATATATGTGCAGTTACTTTCCAAGTCACCCAACAGTCTTCCATTTAGTGGACATATATTAAATTCCTTAAGAAGGCAGATTAAATTTTTGCCTGAATTGTTCTGTTTAGTGTCTTGTGTGTTTCTGTATGACCCAAAAGGCATCACATTCATATAATCAAGGATTGCATTGTCTAATAATCAATCAAACCTTCAGATCCTGGCATTTAGGTCTCCTAGAATTTAAATTTCTCTGTCTGGGTGATCAAGTTTAATATCTTGTAATAACATTCTAAAAGTACCCCAGGTATTTTCTTGGAAAGACATAGTTCCTGTAGACAGAATGTAACAGTTGACTAGCATCCATTTTATGACCATTTGAATCTACCAATGTGGAAATTAAATTCTTTGAAACATGGCAACTTATGGTGTTATTAAAAACATCTATTTTGATGTAGGTGACAAGTCCACCTGACCTTCTTCCATATTTGCTATTTCTAACGCAAGGGCATTGGAAAAGCTCATAGCTGTTTAGGAATACAGTATTTTATTGTCCTTACCATGCCAAGACTCTTGGAAACACATGACATCAGCTGCGATAATAATTTTTTTCCAGTCATCATCAACTAATTTGTGCTCAAAACCTGCTATATTCCAAGAGATCAATAAAAGGGTATCATTACATTCCACTATGTCTGTATCCCCTGCTTCACTACCCAAGTTTAATGAAATATTATCTTCAGTATTATGAGCCAGTCAGTACCCATTAGAGATGCATCAAATTTAAATTTAACCGGCAAAGTGCCATGAAGTGGGGACTTTGCATTGTCATTCTGCTACGCGGAGTGGCCAATAAGAAATGCTCACTTCGCCTTGTAATTATTACTTTGCATTGTCATTCTGCCTTAACACAAAGTGAAGCAAAGTGACAACAATACTGGCAGCCCCCCCCCCACACACAGTCACCAGAATTAATGTGCATCCTCAAATGCTACTGTCTTGTGTACAGAAAATTCCCCAGTGTTGACAAAGTGAAATGAGAGCACAACATGAAATGCAAAGTCTCCCAGAATTAATGGCACACTCAGTCATGTGTGCAGTGGTCACACACAGTCACCAGAATTAATGTCCATCCCCAAAATGCTACTGTCTTGTGTCCAGAAAATTCCCCAGTGCTGACAAAGTGAAATGAGAGCATAACAAGAAATGCAAAGTCTCCCAGAATTAATGGTGCACTGCAAATGCACAGGCAGATTAAGATTGTGCTGTGCACTCAAGAGATGGAGATGCAAATGCACAACAACACCTAACCAGTCCTCACAAGTCACAAATCCAAATCTAGAAAAGAATACCTTTTGCTAGTTGGGGGGTAGTGCATGGCAGTAACAGTCTACTACCAGTAAAGATACCACAAAGCAGTACAAAAGTTTATGCAGGTGCAGTGGATAGCAGGTTCACACTGCTACAATTACTCTGTGGCACAATAAAAGGTGTCTGATTTGATGGCACATGTCGCACACACACTCAGACACACACTACAAGTAATGCAAAGCAAATTGAAAACCTTTAGTAATATAACCAAATGTTTTAAACAAACTGAAATTACACACTGCTGCACCACAACAATCAGCAAAAAAAGTAAAAATTACTGAAAATATTATTGTGTGTACATTAACACAGTTATACAAGAAAAATATTACCAAAACAGAAAGACTGCCTTTTTCTCCCAGTTAATCTACCTACACTACCCATACGCCCCTTCCCCAAAGCACACTTCAAGTGTCTGTCAGTACACAGACTGAATGTTCTAAATTAACATTCAAAATCCACACACAAACAATAAACACTAGATGATACGAGCAGAGGAGGATTTCCTACAATCAATATACTAAATTTTGAGCAAAGAAAATGACTCAAAAAGGCTTTTTTAACAGCTTTTAGAGGTTTTGAATCGCAGAGCTCTGACAGCAAACTGTCTCCAGCTACTGTTACACATACACTATCCAGAACTAAGGCTGTGCAGAACAATCTAGAGTCCATGTGACCCGAAATTCCATGAATCAATGCAGAATTCACCTTGCAGCACAATTACAAGGCTAAGTGATGCGAAGTACATTGATTCCAATATACTTCCCCTTTAAATTGATGGAGAAGTTGTTTGGGGAAGGTGGAATAATGCGACATAATTGGTTTCAATAGATTTTGCATTCCTCATTATGACACGAAGTACTCTGCTTCGCGTTGCTGATTACTTCGTAGATTCTGCTTTACTCCGCGAATCACTTTGCAGAGCGAATCGTGTACACTTCGTTCACCACTAGTCCTCATATCCTGCAAGTCTTAAGTACTTGCTGGACGAAAATGTTAGTGTTAAAGTTCACTCCTGTACTTGGGACTGAGGGAGGACATGAGGAACCAGATTCCCGAATGTATGAATCTGTTAAATACAGACTTAATTTTAATATCTCTGTTTCTAACAAAATGTCATCAGCTAGCCTCCTGTCTTTAATCAAGATATCAATATGGCTGCTGTATGTACACCTCTTTGTTGTTATTATATGTATATATTATTATATTATTGTTGTTGTTGTATTATACCCTCTTTCCCTAGCTGAATTTGAAGAAAGTTCTTAAAGCTCCTGTCAGCTTTCTGTTTGTTTTCATTTTCCATTAGTGGCATACCGAAAAGACTAAGGGAGACAGGTGACCGATTGGCCCCCACATTTGAGTGACTTACTGTGTTGAGCTCATTCTTACTAGGGAAAAGGATGATGACATCTATGTTCTTTAATATCGAGGCATTGTATATGACATAGTTTGCTACCCTTGCTGATCCGATGTGGGCATCAATGATAATCCCACATTCCTCCATGACTGTCCAGGCCTCTTTTATGTTTTCTCTACTGATCTCCAGAAGTAGATCAGTATTAATAAAATCTATTAAATGTTGTATCAAGTCAACCTTTCTGTTTGGAATACAATCATTGGGACCTACAAACCTTTTTATAGATCACTTCTCTGTGCTTTGTTTTCAGAGGGGAGGTTCCCTTTTTTTTCCCAGTAACCCAATCATTTCCATCAGAATTTGTGTGGATATGATACAGCCAATCATTATCTAATATAACATCATGTGCCTCTGTAGTACCTTTCATGTTTTCCTTCTGATCCAGGCATCTTTGAGCATTATGGTCACCAGCGCTAGCTAGTAATTCTACTTCCTTATCTAGAGTATTTAAATGAAAATGTAGTTTATGTGATAAAGCTTGAATGGTCTGTATATGATCTCTGTGACTGCCTTTTATACTTACAAGTGTCTCTGGAGGATGAATAAATTATGTATTTATTGTTTTCCTGGTAGTGCATCCTTGTGCAGGAGGACAAGCCTAGATCAGGACTGGTTCTGTTTTTTTTTTTTTAGCTTTTTTGTCTTTTTCTTCCTTGTCCTTGAGGATTTCTTATTCCCATTTTTATTGTCTAATATTTTGTCATAAAATATACTGGGGCTAAAGTCAGGTCTCAGTTTCTCACTAGTAGGTCCCTTAGAAAAATTGACAAACAACTCAGCATGGGCAAAGACCACAAAGGATGATTCCTTAAGAGGAGAAATGTTATAGTCTCCTAGAATTCAAATTTCTCTGTGGTGGACAGTTTGTGCATTGGGGCCTGAGAGTGCCTGCTTCACCTTGCACACCTTGCTGTTTTTTCCTTGTTTTTAGATTGCCCACAGAGGATGCTGGTGACAAGGGCTCAAGGGGGTATTTACATGCAGAAGCATGTCAGTGCACTTTGGCATCCACCCTCTCACTTGCCAGCTGCACCACCACCCTTAATCACCCAGCTGGTGGTAGTGCAGTAATCTGAAGCCCTGTCTCTCCCTCCCTCCCTTGAGGAGGAGAGCATTCTCTGGGGTGCCTCATCCTTCTCCTCTGGCCATCCCTCGGACAGCCTGGGCTTGCTCCTGAGCCTGCGTTTATAGTGTTGCAAGTGGCAGCTCTGTCTTTGCAATGACAGGCTAACTCTCCTCATTGCCCCTCTGCTTCTTGGGCATCCTGCTGCTACAGCTGCCTTTCATGCATGATTACTGGCATGTACCTGCAGAACCAGACCCACTCCACCCTTTTGGTTCCTCAATTGTTTGTCTCCATTGCAGGGCCACACCAACCAGCCTTCATGTAACTGGTCACCAGGGGAGAACAGTTGTAGCCAGTGAAGGCAGAGAAGAGGGACTGTGGGCACTTGGTTGCATCTAACTGGGTGGTTAGTGGCACTGTCACACATGCAGGGCATGTATTAGCTACCCTTTACAGCCCTTCTATCACTCCAGCATTACACAACAGGCACCTATGTGGTCATTTTATAGGTGGTGAGTAGCCAAAAGTTTGTTGTTACCCACAACATCAATGCCACAACCACTCCCAACATAGGCAGCTTATATGCAGTGGGCTGTCCAGCTCCCTCTCCTTGCAGTCTACATACAATACTTCAGCATTATGCTCTAAACTCTACTGGCCCTAGGCAACTGGATCAATCCCAAGTATCTCTCTTTCTGGTAAAAGTCAACACTAGCATCACTGGGTCAAGTTTAAAATTGTGTGTAACTACTTCTCATACATAGAGGCTTTGCTAACTCAGTATACATGTACCCTGCCCACACAAACATCTGTCTCTATCTCTATATTGTTTATTGTTTATTGTAAAATCTAGGAATTAATACCTTTGAGCCAAGGCTCTTTTACAAAGGTTCCACGTCAAAAAACATTTACAGAACAGACAAAGGTACAGACAAAGGTATATAGCTCATGACTTATTTTTGAACACGTTAATTAATTGCTAAAAAGGTCAAGCACATAACGCAGTCTTCATTTGCAACCTGAAAAGTGCAGCAGAGTAAAAATCACAACCTTCAGAACAATAATGACAATTAGCCTGTCAAAAGTAAACTATACATAGCATGTAAGGGAGATCAAATGGGTGAAGATCTGTGTTTGGTCTTTTGTTATTTTCTGTTTGTTTAAGACTTGATAATGTGATATCTGTTTCAAAGGCAGCATTAAGCTGACTTATTGTAAGCAGTTTCAACATTTTTGATAAGATAATATCAGCAACACATTAAATAGGAATTATTTAAAAACACTTTTAATGAGGCACTGTAATCTCTGAGGTCAAGGCACAAAGTGTACATAACTGGTGCAGTGTTCTTTCTGTGCCGATCTTGTTATGAATCATTTCTTCTCTAAGTAATTACATTATCTGCAAAACAAGTACCCTACCTTTCACACCTACTTCCTTAACTGTTACTCAGTTTGCACTGATTTCAATTTACTGTAGGGGTGAGGGGATTAACAAAGTTGCTATATCACAAAAATATTCTACACCCATACCTGAATGGAAATAATATATTGAATGAGGGAGCAGCTTGCCCGTATATAGTCTATCAAAGTGATCTAAGTTGCTTAGTAGTGGTGAATACTACACGAAAATCATCTAATTGTTATCGCAATTGTTCCTAGTTGCAGGATTTGCAATTCCAGAGAAAGGAAGTGTGTCTGGAAAGAATCAGATCCAACCACGTTAGCCTATAGAACAGTGGTTAGAGTACCAGAATAGTATTTTGGGGACCTGGATTCATTACCTAGTAGGTCACATTATTTCTTTCTCACTACAATTTGTGAACTACAGTAAATTGCTTAGCAGTGGCTAATGCTGCACCAAAAACATCTGACAGTCTATCAAGTTGTGTTTGTTTCTTTTCAGATTAAGCCTAGTATGTAATAAGACATTCTGTGAGTGAATGAATTCAAGCACTGGTTTTAATTTTAACTTACTAGGTTCAAGATGATTTAGAGTGAAATCTCCCAAGACTGTGTGTTTAATAGTTTTTTGCCAATTTGCTGTAGATAGCAACATAAAGCTGATACTATGAACAAGTATCTCTAGCTCCTGGAACAGTATAGCACAGTGGTTAAGAGCACTGAGCTGCAAACCTGGATTCCTGGGTTTGAATCCCATCACCTCCCACTTGCATACTGTGTGACCCTGTGCAACCCATGTAATTTCCTTGTTCTCCCAGCTCGCAACTGGAAACAAGATCTGGCTTAGTATGCTTTTCCAGGTTAAACAATTTCCCCTTTCCCTTTCCTTTCCAGGTAAAAGGGAAACACCTGTATTACAGTAATTTGTTTCTCCCTTGTGAGCAGTGATGTGTAAAATTAGAAACATCAGTTTTGTACTTGTTTTGTGAACTGTGATAACTTTTGTACATAGACAGGGGTGAAGGTTAGAGCAGTGCTGGTGCAGCTCTGCCCTTGAAGCCGATCACCTTAGATTGATGGACCATTATTCAGTCTACCAATCTGCAATCACCCGTAAGAAGGCAGAATTCCTGTCCAGGGAGACTGCGGTTGCTCGAATCCACCAGCTCACCTTTTTCAAACTGTAGATAGACTATGCAACCCAGCCTGTCTGCAAGTTCAGAAAGCCTTTTCGCAATTAGAGTGTAAGGAGCTTGCTCAATTCTTTGCAACTAAGGTGGCTGACATCAGGGTGGATCTGCAACTAGCACTTTCTAGGGGGGATGCTGTTGAACAGTGCAAGTACACAGTACCTCAATTTTCTTGGAGTTCCTTCAGTCAACTTGATTTTGTTGATGTCATGAGGATTATCCATTGTGTGTGCCCTACATGCTGTAGTTTGTATCCTGGACTGACCTCCCTAATTCTGGGTTGTAGTGATATCATCGGTCCAGTCCTTGTGCGAATAATCTGGTGCTCCTTGGAGTCGGGTGAGTTCCCCAGCTCCCTGAAAGAGGCGGTGGTGACACCACTCTTGAAGAATGCTACCTTGGACCCAGACTGTTTCACAAACTACAAACCCATCTCTAACCTACCCTTTTTTGGGAAGATGATTGAGAAGATAGTGGCAGCCCAATTGGAGGACTGTTTAACCATCCATGACATCTACAAACCCATCCAGTTCAGTTTTCGCAAAAGACATAGCACTGAGACAGCGCTGGTACAGTGCTCAATGATCTTCTGAGGGCAAGGGATCAGAAGAGACATCCCATCTTGGTTCTCCTTGATCTCTCTTCAGCCTTTGACACCGTGGATCACATGGTGTTGATAACATGCTTGAGGCATATTTGCGGAATATCGGGAACTGTCCTTTGATGGTTCACCTCATTCCTCACTGGGAGATCACAAAGAGTTGTGTCTGGGTTTTTTTCCTTTGGCTCAATGTCTCTGTTGTGTGGGGTGCCTCAGGGTTCAGTGCTGTCTTCCATGCTATTCGCAGTGTATGTGCTGCCCCTCGGAGACATTGTAAGATGGTATGGGCTGAGGTTTCACTGCTATGCAGATGATACCCAACTATGCTTGTCATTTGTACCTGACCAGGATGAAACTCTCTCAGTGTTTAACAACTGTCTGAAAGAAATCCAGGAGTGAATGGACTCTAGTTGGCTGAAGTTGAACTCAGAAAAGACAGAGGTATTGGTTGTGGACCTAGGTCACCAGATAGAGGGGTGTCTGTTGGTATGCCCTAAGGAATTTTTCTTGGCTGAGTCTCACTCCTGACATCTAAATGGGTGTGTAACCTGGGGGTTGTCTTGGATGACAGGCTGACACTGCAGTCACAAGCATCAGCAGTCATCAAGACTTCCTTTTACCATCTCAGGAACATCACCAGAGTTAGGCACCTAGCTCCGTCTGACGACCTGCCAACATTGGTTCATGCCTTTGTGTCCTCACGTCTGGACTATTGCAACTCCCTTTACTTTTGGCTTTCAGGGGTTGAAATCTGACACCTGCAGTTAGTTCAGAATGCAGTAGCCCAAGTTTTTGACTGGTTCCAGTAGGTCCTGTCTTATTACCTCTGTGCTGTGCGAACTGCAGTGGCTGCCTATATGGTAGAGGATCGCCTTTAAAGTCAGTTTACTGACTTTCAAAGCCCTTCATGGTCAGGGTCCGGCCTATCTGAAAGAACTTCTGGTTCCCTACTGCCCTGGCCGATCACTCCACTTGGCTGATGAGGGGTTGCTGGAGATTCCAAGAGTGAATCTTAAATCATCTGGTTGCAGGGTATTTTCTTATGCTCCACCCACTCTTTGAAAATCTCTACCTTGCCAGTTATGGGAGTGCACTTCCATGGAGGAATTCAAGAGGGGTTTGAAAACACATCTTTGGCAAATGGCCTTTTTAGAAAACTGATTGTTCTGAATTTGATGATTTTATTACTGATTTTATCTATGTCTGATATTTATTTTTAATGTTTGATTGTATTCTTTTAAGTTGTACAGCGCTTTGGAAACTGAAAGGCGCTATATAAATAAAAATATTATTATTATTGTTAACTTATGAATGAATGCATTTTTCAATTGTGGTCTTAACATTGTGCAACTTCAGAAATAAGGGATCCGATTCAAAAAAACTTTGCCCGGGCACAAACCCAGGTGGCCCAGGGCAAACTGGGATTTGTGAATAGGTGGTATTAACAAAGCCCAGTTTGTCCCCACAAACTTGGTTTGCACCCAGCCAATGTAGTGAGAGGGGGTCACAATGTAAATGAAGGGGCCGGGACCTGCATAGCCCCACAATCCAATTCACTAAGGTTTTGCTCCATGCAAGGACCTTTGTGAAGGGTGAAGGTCCTTGATTGGAGCAAATTACTGCAGACAAAAGCCTGGCCATAATCTACGCAACCCTAGTGGTTGGTGGAGGTACTGCAGCCCCCATCCCCCGTCCTTGGTCCCCAATCACCCACCCAATATAGTACAGTACGTTTTTATAGTGTAGTGGTCCCACCCCAATCACTGGTCTGATAATAAAAAGATTTTCCATAGTGTAGGGGTATCCCCCTTCCCCGATGTTCCAATTGCTGGTCCCATAGTCACAAGAAAGATCCCAGCCCCCACCCTGGTTTCTGATCGCTGTCCCATAGTAGAAAAATATCCCAACCCTGGTAATATAATGGCCCCTCCCTGTCCCCAAACCCTGTCCCCCGAACTGATGTCAGTTTTACCATGGTGGCCTAGTGGACCCCACCCTGTCAGATAGTGTCCCCCTCACACCACTTACCCCCAATTTGATCCATAGCCGGTGAGCAGCACAGCCCTTCTCACACCTCCATGGCTGCCCACTGACTGAACTGTCAATGACAGCATATAGTATACACTACAATCTCATTATTTGAGTTGGGGGGAGCATGGTGGGGGTACACTATCTGACAGGGTGGAAGTCCAGTAGACCACCAGGGTATGAGTGGAATTGGTTCAGGGGACAGGGTTCAGGGATGGGGAAGGGACACTATATTACCAGGGTTGGGATATTTTTCTTCTATGGATGGTGATCAGAGACCAGGGGGGCAGGGATTGGAATATTTCTTGTGACTATGGGACCAGTGATCAGAACATTGGGGGTGGAGGGAAGGACACTAGACTACCAGAGTTCTAATTTTTTAAAACAGAACCAGTGATCGGGACATTGGGAGAGGGGGCAGTGACCACTACACTATGGAAAATCTTTTTATTATTGGATCGGTGATCAGGGAACAGGGAGGGACCACTATACTATGGAAACATTTCATTTGCTACTAGGGCTCATTTGCATGGCTGCCTTAGTAAATACCACCTTAACTGTACCAGCACTATGATTGTGGGAATATTCATTTGGTTGGGGGTTGGGGCTGCACTTGTGGGGTTAGAGGTAGTGGTATTGGTGCTGCTGCTGTCTCTATCCAGTGCTATTCTCAGTCAGATAACCCCATTCGCTATCCATCTGAATAGTGAGTTTTGTGACCTGGGCAGTCACAAGGTGCCACATTAACATTTGCACGGCACTTTGTGATGTTTTATGAATCCTGGCCAATGTATATTTCAGTAAAAAAAAGTATTATTTTGGAATACAGCCTGTTTATACTTTCAAAAACATCAACATTTTCCTGTGGTGTGTGAGAGTTTACATCAATACTAAAGAGGTCTCAACATAGTCAGGATGTAATCTCGCAATGTTGAAACCAGAAATCCTGCTTTTTAATGATCTGCCACACTTTGATAAGAATGTGAATGTGCAAATGTGTGTAATTGATAATTACTCTGGAGGACATAGTATAGTGAAAGATAATAAACAATTCATAGCCCTGGGCTTGGTTACTGCAAAAAAAAAAAAAACTTCTATTCTTAGGCTATGAATTAAGAATAGAGTACCAACATTGGCTGAATGGAGATCTTTATTAATAAAAACCCTCAAGCTTGAAGAACTGGCTCATGGTGTCAAATGTAATAATGAAGCCTTAGAATTTAAATGGAATCCATTCTGTATATTACTGACCTATCCAGGAACAACATAATCTAATTAAAATGTTTTTATTCTTCCTACTTTTATTTAATTCTATTATTTCTTTCTCACTCTCTCTAGCTTAGATTCATGTATCCTAATTCTTGCTTCTCACTTTTCAAACTGGTAATACAAAAATGTAATGTCAATAATCATCTAAGATGTCCTAGAAAGACACACAAAAAGTGCCCATTTGTATTTTTTATTTATTCCATATTGAAGAAGCATGGGGAAAACATTTTATGCTACAGCAGTGTATATATAATCTCTGTTAAGATGGATGTGTTCTGTTTGACAAAGGTATGTTAAATACTTCAGTATGTTTTAATAATACATTTTAACTGATAATAAAATCTCATTATCTTAGAGACATCAATTATTAACATGTTTTTTGGTGAAGTGTTTCAAATAGTGTAGTATGATAAATATGACTTTCTTAAAATGCACACTTGAAATTGCATCAGTTTGTTTTTTTTTAACAAAAAGAACACCATTTCAACAGCTTGTATTTCTTGATGGGGATTTTTCTTATGATGCCTGGTTGCTTTTACTCAAGCATGCACCTCACATACAAAAAAAACAGAAGATCTCTGCAGTTGAGACATGATTTACTTATTTATAATTTTTGACAAGGAAAAGAATACTAAACTGTGATTGCTTGTTTCCAGGTGTATCCTGGGGTGTAAGTTACAAGGACCTTCTTTTACTGATGAGGAATGTTGGCTGTGAAATGGGGTAACTCATGTACTCTTCATCAGTAAGTACTTCCACCTGGATAATGACCATGGGCAGAAGGGAACTTGGTTAATGTCTCATCCAAAAGACAGCACCTCAGTTGTACATCACCCCCCATACTGTACTACAGCGCCAGTTCTGGGTATTACCCCCAAGTACCTAGTGTGGGGCTAGAATCCATCACCATCACCTGGTCTTCCAGACCCATAGGTGAGTCTGTTACCTACTGAACCTCTGACACTGACATCCTTCAGAACAGTCAGGCTGTGTGGTTGACTCAGAACTGAATCTCCAATATTCATTTAAAAAATGTAGTTTAGAATTTGTTTCTATTCTTTAACCGGCCATATCTATGCAAATAACCAGATAAGTTGCTGAAGAAATAATAGTGTAAGTAAGTTTAATCAAAGTTCATATTGATTCAGCAGTAGTACGATGGAAGAGGTTTATTTTCTCAGCCATAGCTTAACCATGCAGCTTGTATCAAACATGTCACTGTGGTACCCCTACAGTGTACCAGCATAAGAAATACAACACAACAAGACATTGGTTGTCTAGGGTTAACACACACCAAGGGCCAGATTTTCAACTGGGGATACAGGGCTTGTGACCAAGCCATGTGTCCCTGCAATGTTTGTTGCACCTGCGGCCAAGGGTTTGTCACAACTTGACCCGAATTTTCAAATCTCTGACATAAGTTGTGACAGTGACTGTATTTTATGGTGGCTTGTGCCAGAGCTGTGGTGCAAGCCCCATAGACTGGCTCACCCATGGAGTCAAAGTTATGGCGGGGGGAGCTGGCGCAACATGGCTGCATCACCACAAGGGACTTGAGGCAGGCATTTTGTGGCAAGAAGCTTACAAAATAGCACTTGCTGCAACTGTCTGCCTCAAGTCCCTTACAGCAGATGCACAGCATTCTAAAATCAGGCCCCAGGTGTGTAATGATGCACAAGGCTCTTGTACGAAGCACTTTTAGCACCTAGAAGTTGATTAAACACAAACAGCCTATGACCTGATGTGCCTATTATTCATAGGAAATAAGTAAACTGAGAAACAGTTTAGGGGGAAAAAATGTAATTTATTTTATTAAAAACAGGTACAGTATTAATTTTTTTTAAAGTTACTAGTAAATGGGCCACATGATGTGGTTGATTGTGTAGACAACCTGTTTTTCCATCTCCACAAATCAGACTGGCAATTGGGTTTCTGCCCTCCTCTGTCTTAATTTGGTTCTGGTTTGTCTTGGTATCTATTAGAATGATTCAGCAGTTGCTGACCCACAGAAAAGGTTTAAGGACACTGCTTCCTCCACAGGTGGTGTGACTAGTGGCTCCAAGATGGCAGGGTGCACAAGTGAGTCTGTGGGCCCTACCTACTGAGATTTTGGTGATATCCCTAATATTATGTCCATGATAGCTGTGGGGTTGGCATTAATGCAGACCTCCCTATGAGGTTAATGTCTCTATCACCAGCCTTAGTGGATTGCTAAATGAGACTGAAACATGTTGAGCAGCTGATGGATCGTGTGGGTTGACTGGAGGACAATGTTGTGGACCTGGAATAAGAGGTGCAGTGGCTGAGGGAGAAGGCAAATGACCAGGAAATCTGGGGATGTTGGAATAATATTCACATGTTCAGGGTTCTGGAGGGTGCCGAGGGCCCCAATATGATGGACCTTATGTGGTATATGTTGTGTATGATCCTGCAGCACATGTGTGTTGGCCCATAGGAGATTTCACTTGCTCACTGGGAAGGCCCCATCTCTGGGAGGCAAGTCATGACCAACAGTGGTCCACTTCTTCCTTTTGCAGAACACAGAGGTAGTTCTGAACATAACTCATACATTTTGGACCTTACCCTAGGATCACCAGCATATCTATATTCAGCCATACTGGAAGAGTAAAGTACCAGACCTGCATCTTAACAAAAAGGACCTCGCTTGGTCTCATGCCTCCAGGGATTCAAAAGATACTCAAGCTTCACTGTGTCCCTGTCTAACCAGAAGTTTGGAAAGTCTAACATTTTCCTTACCCCGCTGCTGGACTACAAAAGGACAGCGCTCCAATAAAGTTAGAGCCTTGGACTGGTTCAACTCTCTTCCATCAGAAGTCACTAACACTGCCACGCTTGGCACTTTTAAGTGCAATCTATGTAAGCACCTTGTAGCTAGTGTATCCTTTGATTGCTTCTCTTAAACTGCTCGATGCATGCTCCACTCCCTGCTCTCACCTCCCACCCTCACCTGCCACCTTGTCACCTCCCCTACTCTCTGTCACACAAATGTCCACCCTATAAACCTTGTTTGCTCCCTAGATATTATAGCCCACCTGTACATCTATCCCTCTCCCTCTGCACTTCTACCCTAATGCCACTCCCCTCACTACTACTTCTCACTACCTGCACCCCACCACACATATTCACTCTCTCTATCACTCTCTGCTCAACTGCCCTATCACCCCTTTAACCTCCCCATTCTCCTTCTACTCTTTCCCCCTCACTCTATCTCTGTCTACCCTATATCTCCACTCTGCTCCTCCCCTCCCTACCCCCACATACCCTCTTATTCTCACCCTTCCCCTCCCACTCCTTGACAATGCCTTTGAACTCCCCCCTTTATTTTAGAATCTTATCACTGCTCTCTGGAACAGTAACTCCTCCTCCTGCTCTAACTTCTCTTGCAAGTTCCCTAGGCATACATTGCACAATGCCTGGTGTACTGTTCTACTGCATAAATTAGTCACTTTACAAGCATAGACAACATCAGTGGCTGCTTCTTTGTATATTTACTACATGTTATGTATTGCATTTTTGCTATTTTCTACTAGTCCTTGTTACATGATGTCGAACCTTTGTAAAAGAGCCCATGGCTCAAAGGTACATTTCCAAATTTCTAATAAATAAATAAAATAAATAAATAAAAGCCAGATTTTTCAAAGGTCATGATCAACAAGAGAAAGGCCTTTGATGCTGTGGGAGTCCTAGTGTGGGAGAAGGTACTGAAATGCTTCTTTTGACTTCCAGTGACCCTGAGGATTTCTGTGAAAGGCATTTGAAGAGATTTCAATAACCCAGCAAAAGCTTGAGCATTCATAGAACAAGACATGCAGCAAGGTGAATCCAAGACCATTGACTAGCTGCCAGAATGATAGCCCAAAGTAGCTGAGGGACGGCCACATCAGAGGAGGGACAGCATTTCTGTTCAGGCCTATCCTCCCATGCATTCTGCATCATGTATAGTAGTGCAGTATCTCCACAGTGTACTATTTCTTGATTCCCTATTAACCCTATCCCACTGTGCATCTTGCAATGTGCATGGCATAGTGGTATCTTTGCATAGTGGTGAGGGAAATGGGCCATTGGCAAATTCACTTTGGCTTTGAGTTGGGCTCCATGAATTCAGTTCAGCTTCACAAATTTGAGTGAATCACTTCATGTTCCAATGCAATATTTGCCATGATTTAAAACAGGCTACAAATTAGAGGTGGTTTCATCAGCAGAGCTCAGCACCCCAGCATGACTTGCAGTGGAAAGGCAAGGCACAAGATGAAGTGCATAAATATCTTTATTTAGCCTTCAACTAGTGGTGCAAATTTCAGCAACTAGCCACCCCACAATCACCAGTATTTCACACCTAATGCCAGATGCTTTGTCAAAGTGTCAAATAGAAGGGTAATTAGCCTTGAAATCAGCAAAAAATTAAGCAATAAGGTATGACCAAGGGTTATGTTAATGCTCTGGTTAATAACCCCCCCCCGGGGCATAATGTGGCACAAGGTGCAGCTGACTGCCACATGCACCTAGGGGGTGATTAACTTGAGTATTAACGTAACCCCTGGGAGTACTTTATTGCTATTATAAAAAGTGGTTTTCAAAAAGAAATAGGCAGTTTGTGGTGTTTACTATACTATTACACTTTATCCTACATATTATTGAAATAGTCCCTCTGCAGCAGTTTTCATGCCTGAGTGGGATCCCCAGGGCACGATCTTGTCAGTGTAAACACATTGCTGTCGTACAGCTCCCTAACCAGGAAGTGCCAGAGCTAATCTTGTACATCATAGAAACCACAGGAATCCTGATTTGATTTCTATGCTGTACATTAGAGACTTCTTAGTTCACTGAGGATAACTTTTTTGTTGTTGCCGACTTGCCTGCAGCACTTCCTGTGTCGACATTAGGAATGCAGGATTGCATGCTCAGCGGACGTTACCTTGGCAGTGCTATCACCATGACAAGACTGTCCATGAGCACAATGAGAAATATAAACAACAAAAACTGCAGTCATGGTAGCACTTCATTATTCACATTACCCCCTCCAAACCAAGCATATATTACCGCAGTTGAGGATTTGGGGGGGGGGGGACAGGCAAAGGAAAACCTGACTGTATTGAGTGAACTCATTTTTCGATAGAGTGCAAAGATGTTGGGAAAGTGGATGGGAAGTGCCATGGCAGCGTAATGCTGGTGAACTGAGGTAATATTTTAAGTATAAATGAAGCATAACAAGGGGGGCAAGCTGCAGCTAGTTTTCAGGACAGATAGATTTATGTGCAAAATAACACTGGGACTACTGGGACTGACAGCACTTCAGTGCAGGAAAAAAATATTTTTCTGGACCATAGCCAGGAAGCAGTGGGGGGGGAGAGCAAGCTCAACCATGTAGTTGTTTTTACAGGCATTACAGTTTGTAGGGTAGATAGCAAGACACAGCAGGCTGCCAATTAAAATGTAAATCACAATGATTTGGGAAGTAACGGTGCTGGCAGTCAAACTCTATTTAATAGTTGTGGACTTCAACCTTATAAGTCAGACAGGAGTGAACTGGACATCACGACACAGCACCGGAGCAGTTATTACAGCTGGGTTAAATTCTGTGTATGTTAGAATGCTCTTGAGTATGAGTAGACTCCCTCTCCTCTAACTGACAGTGGACAACTATGTTTCTCATCTTCACTCCTGTCGGCAGTGTGAGCTGAGTGAGAACAGGTCTTTTTTTTTTTTTTACACTGTGGGGTAATAGTTGATGGTGGCTCAGCATTCTGAAAAAAGAATTAAGAGAAATGCAGGAACTTTTTTTCAAGATCTATACCCTAGTGATACGGCTGCATTGGTATGTTAATTAAAGATTAATGTAGGGCTCAGTAAGATAAAAAGCACTGGCACACACTCACGCTGGACATATACACCAACCAGGGTTGATAAAGTGCTCAAGTCCTTTAATAAGAGTTCAGTTGCTCCACACCTCAAAACATGAGCTTTATCAAGAGAATAAAGTGCAATACCATTTGCCCTGTTTTATAGTGAATCACTACACAGGTGTCATACATTCAAATTTAAATAGACAATGAATTAATCAACACATTTATATACAATAATTAAAATAATTAAAAATATTTCTTGTTTATGATACAATACTGCATAATTCCATGCTAAAAGGTTTTCATTTTATACCTTTTAAGATTCCTAATACAGCTTTTTTGTTGAAAAGCTAATTTCCAATTGCACTTTCTGAGCAAAAAGCTACTGTTCTACAAATGATGCTGCAACTCTATTTTATCATTCAGACCTGGGTAGTGTGTAGCCTGCAGGTTGAAAATCCAATAGTTTTCCTTGCAGGCTAAAACATTGTGAATATTACCTCCACACAGTCCTATTTCTGCTCTGTCTATTCCTATGAATAACCATGTATGATTTCAGGGTCTGAGACCAAGGTATGTTAACATGACTCAAGCAGAATCTAATGTAATTAAATCACTGCATAACAATAAAGCTATAACTGTCAAACAGTCTGAAAAAGGGGCAGTGTGGTTGTGCTGGGCACCGCTGATTATATCAGAGAAGTGGAACATCAGCTTTCTAATGGCCTATACTATAGACCATTAATTACAGATCCCACTTTGTCCTTTGAAAAGGATATTGATGGTTATTTGAAATTAGCATGGCAGTCAGGAACTATTGACAGTGACACCCTGAATTTTATAGTGGTCCCCTATTCTGTACATCCCTCCTTCCTTCCATTTATCTGCTCCCCAAGGTCCTTAAGAACTCTAAAAGCACCCCAGGTCACCCCATTGTATCTGGAATAGGATCGGTAATAGAACCTTTGAGCCAATTTGTTGATTATTACATCAAACTGTTTGTGTCTACACTTAGGTCATACGTTAAAGACACTAAACATGCTCTTGGTATATTGGGGGATCTACACATTGAGGACACTGACCTCTTGGTCATGCTCAACATGGAATCCCTCTATACCAATATACTATATGATGAGAACCTTTTGGCCATTGAACATTATTTGAGTAAGGGCAACTGTGACCCTTCTGTTAAGGATTTTGTTTTGAATTTGGACAAATATGTGCTGACATGTAATGCTGTCATATTTCAGGGTAGATTTTATCTACAAACAAGTGGGACTGCTATGGGGCATCATTTGCTCCCCTCCTCTTCCATCCTCCAACTCCTTCCATGCTCCACCAAGCTCCTTCAATGAATAATTATGTTCAAGGATGCTTCAAATACACACTGTAATTATAGTTGACTACATTTAACTTGTATATACTGTACTGCAGTTGCTATACTTTTTAGCTGCATACTCTTCGTCGTCTTAGCTTAATGGCTCTTTTTAATACTCTATTTTGTGTGTATTATAACTTTCCTGTGTATAATTACTGTGCTATGTAAATACTATGCAAGTGTGAATTCATTTTGTATATATTGTTTACCCAATTATGATGTAACTGAGTATTCCTTTGTGTGTATTGTTAACCTCTCCCTTCCAGGTCCATCTTGAAAATGAGCTTGCTCAACGATGTTCGACTAGTTAAAGATTTTGATTGATTGATTGATTGAAATTTTGAAAACTTGTATATGGGTATGTGGGAAGAACAATACACACATATATATATATATATATCTATGATTCTGACATAAACCCTTTTCATGAGCACATCTCCATATATAAGCGTTACACTTACAATTGCTTTTTAATTTGGCAGGTAACTGAGGATGCATTAAAATCTTTTGTCTGTTACTTGGACTCTACAAATAAAAATCTATGTTTTAGCATGAATGTGCATAAAGAGCAAATGCTGTTCCTGGATTTATCCATCACAAAGAATGGTGAGAATGGTCTAACAACCATACTATACCTTAAAGAAACAGGAATATAGTTTTGCTTGCAAATTCATCTCACCCAAGACACACAACGAAATCCATCCTTAGGAGCCAGTGTATTTCAGCTTGCAGGAATTGTAATCAGGAGTTAGGATTCGAACATTGGGTCAACAATCTAGAGGCAAGGTTTGTACAGCGAGGTTACAGACACGCTGACATTATATATGCCAGGGAATATGCTTCAAACACACCAAGAGATAATCTTTTGGCAGAAAAAGTTCACACTCACTGCTAGTGAGAATAACAGACTTAATTTTGTAACAACTTAAAACATTGAATATAAAAAGATAGAAGACATTGAGAGACAGCACTGGTCTATTCTGCAAACTGAGGAAAAATGAACAAAATATGTATCTCAACCTCCATGTACGGTCTATAAAAGACCACAGAATTTGTGTAATAAACTTACACATAGTTATCAGCCTCCTGTTAGAAGTGACAGTGTAGTACAAGCTGTTGGGCATATCCCCTCCCCCCCACACACACACCGAGTTTTGGAGAACATGTATTCTGTATTATACAATGGGGTATGAAAATCCTGTAACCTCATTGGTCAAAACACATCACATGACAGAGGTATATCCTGTAATAACCCAAGGCTGAGAAATAGCATTTATAGAAAACATACTGAAACACATTTAAAATTTATTTTACACATGGGTCCATAGTATAATCACAATAAGGCACTCCAGGGTGTGGATTATTGGGGGATTTACCATCTTCTTGTGTGGTTAAGTCACTCGGCTGTGCCTCGTGACACATCACACAAAGGCGAGGTAAATCCCCACTTCCCCATAACCCTACTACTGCTGTAAGCATCCACTACTAGCACTAATTGGTTACCTCCTTTACCAAAAAGGATGTTCCAAATGTCAGAGATGCAAATATTGTAAAAATATAAATGCAACAAAAAGATTGTTTACATCAAGCAGTGGGTAATGTTATAGAAATTAAGGATTTCATTAATTGTGATACTTGCAAGGTAATTTATTGAGCAACATGCAAATGTGGTGTCTTTTACATAGGGAGAACAAAATGGAAATTCAAAGAAAGGGTTGGGGAACACATAAGGGCAGTGGCAAATAAAAACTTAGAATATGCAACAGCTAATAATGCCCATCATATGTCTGACTCTAAAAATCATACAGGGTTATTCATAGGAATAGGCAGAGCATAAATAGGACCATGTGGAGGTAATATTCACAATGTTTTAGCCTGCAAGGAAACCTACTGGATATTCAACCTGCAGGCTACACACTACCCAGGTCTGCATGATAAAATAGTGTTGCAGCATCATTTGTAGAACAATAGCTTTTTGCTCAGAAAGTGCAATAGGAAATGAGCTTTTCAAAAAAAAAGCTCTATTAGGAATCTTAAAAGGTATAAAATGAAAACCTTTTAGCATGGAATTATGCAGCATTGTATCATAAACAAGAAACATTTTTAATTATTGTATATAAATGTGTTGATTAATTCATTGTCTATTTAAATTTGAATGTATGACACCTGTGTAGTGATTCACTATAAAAGAGGTAAAATGGTATTGCACATCACTCTCTTGTTAAAGTGCAGGGGAGCCTGCATGAAATGTTGAGGTTTTTTTCTGTGATTACATGTCTTTTGAGGTGTGGAGTAGCAGAAATTTTATTAAAGGACTTGAGCACTTTATCAACTCTGGTTGGTGTATATGTCGAGCATGACTGTGTGCCAGTGCTTTTTATCTTACTGATGTTTCTGCTACATTGAGCACCATATACTGGTTAGTGACTCTGTTTTTTTGTTTTATATTAATGTAGGGCTCTCCAAATTCTTACAACCAATTTAGAATGCAGCATTTCTGAGACCCTTTTTATAATATGCATTATTATAGCTTCCTTGTGGCAGATGATGTTGGCATACCACTGCTGTGGATTGCTACAGTATGTTTCTGATATTGTGACAGAGTCTGCAATCCACCAAGACCACCATGACCCACTGCTGAGCTACAGTAATACAACAGCTAATATTCATTGCTGACTGCAAGGCTTATAACCCACTGTTGTGTCTGTTTTGCCTCCAGATATTATATTCTCCATGGCTCCATAGATTTTTAAATTAATAATACCACTCCCCCAAATAAAAGCCTACCGTACATCAAACAAAATACAAAACAAATTAAAACAATTTAAATTTAAGACATTGTATTGCGTTTTACAGCATTGTACTATTTACCAGTTCAATTTGTTCATTGCTTTTAAATATATCTATCTAACTGTCTATCTGTCCGTCTGTCTGTCTGTCTGTCCATCTATCTATTTAATTGAGAAAACTATATATTTTTTTTAATTAATGGAGCAAACAGATAACTGTGAATGAGGAGGAGGAGTTGTAGAGTATGTGGTCACTCATACGCTTCACGTTAATTGTGGAGTTAGACACATTTGTATGAATTACACATAACATCAAGTTGATTGTTGATAACAGTGCCAGGCCTGGCACTAACACAGAGAAAAGACAGATGAGGAGGAAGATGAAGAGTCAAAGTTGTAGTAAACTGATGTGAGGAGTTATGAAGTGTGCAGTTACTCATCCAGTTCCT
The DNA here is from genome assembly GCA_016271365.2 of Neoceratodus forsteri. Lineage (NCBI taxonomy): Eukaryota > Metazoa > Chordata > Ceratodontiformes > Ceratodontidae > Neoceratodus > Neoceratodus forsteri. The sequence goes on along the minus strand of CM057451.1, from coordinate 51,837,640 downwards.
GTTCATACTGGGGTTGGACAAATTTATGTGAGTGAGGGACACACAATATCAAGCTGGTTTGTGATGACAATGCCAGGACAGATGAAGAGGGGGAGCAGTATGACCAGGAGGTTATGTTTCTTCACTTTCTTGTTTTGACATTACATAATTGTATGCAACAGTTTCTATTTGATATACTCCATGCATACCCGGGATGATTATGTGCTGCAATGGCTACCAGCAGTGTCCCCAATAAAAATACACCACATACAGTACATTCAATTATCTTTTATAGTAAGTTTGCAAAATAGTTTCTATTTTATGTGCTTCAGTTATACTTAAACCATTGTATTTTATTTAATTTAAATAATTTATATAGTCTATATATATATATATATATATATATATTTCTTTTATAATACTTCAAGAAGATCAGGATGAGTAGGAGGAGAAGTGTAATAAACAAAAATTATTTAAAAATTAGATATTTATCTGCAGTAAGGGTGAGAGAAGTGGGCCCTTGCCAAATTCACTTTATCCTCAAGTGGAGGTCCACAAATTTAGTTCAGCTTTAAGAACTAAACAGAATCATTTTGGTTCCCAATGTACAGTAGTAATTGATATGGGGGAAGGCGGACTACAACAAGCATTTGTCAATGCTGAATGGTTGCTTGCTGGAATTAGCAGTGGAAGTGCAGGAGTTAGACAGATGCAGTATAGGAATAGCAGTGAAGCATTGAACTGATTCCAACTCCACCCCCACCCTGCAGAGATGGACAGGCATTGGGGTGTGCCTTTGGGTTATCACCCGTAACGGTCATGACATTTCACTTCACCCTACCCTGCAGACACCGACGAGTGTCGAGGTGTGCGTTAGGGTGTTCAGGCTTTACACTCACCTCATTCTATAAGGAAATACACTGAAATGGGTGAAGTATAGGAGAATGGGGTGAACTCTGGGGTCAAAGAGTCCAAAGCGCACCTTGATGCCTATCACTGGCTGCAGAGTGGGGATGGAGGTGGAATGGCATGAGCATTACTGTCGACAATCCCAAGTAACATCTCTGACACCTGTAAGTCCCTACAGGGTAGGGCGTTATAGTTGGGAACCTTAATGCCCTGGGTGTTTCTTGGTGTTTGTACTCCAAGTTTTCAACATGGGCTTTTTGTGACCCCACCACATGAACATTGACACTATCAGTTTGTTAGCCAAAAGGTGATTTTGCACAGCGACTGACCATTTGGCACCACAGGTGCGAAAACACATTTTGAACAGGATGTGAAAAATGACAGCGGTCCTGTTCATGAGGAGTTGTAAAAAAATGGTAATGTTGAAAATCTGGAGTAAAAATATAAAACAACTGGTGAAGTCATGAGAGTGCACAGAAACTGTGCAATGCACACTTGTAATGTAATTATTTGGGGGGATGTTTTACACCAGACTTTTAACATAGGCATTTTGGAACCTCCACTCATGAACAGTGTTGCTGTCATTTTCTTAATCTGTCATGAACACTGATTTCCTACAGTGACCGTGCTATTCTACGCCGGAAGTGCGAAAACACATTTCTGCCAGAATGTGAAAAATGACAGCTGTACTATTCATAACAAGGTGTGGAAAAATGCCAATGTTGAAAATCTTGAGTGAAAACATTACAAATTTGTGAATTTACGAGGGTGCATGGAAACTGCACAATGCAAGCTCATAACAGATTCATTTTATGGACTTTTATCACCAAATTTTCAACATATGCATTGTAAGACCTCTGCTCATGAACAGTGTCACTGTGATTTTCTTAGTCTTTCCTGAACATTGATTTTGCACACTGACCATGCCATTCACTAAAATACCACCAACAGCTTAATCTGGTTCAAAGTCAGTTGGCATTCATCTGTATCCCCTTCCCCCCAGTCATGCCTGAAAATAGGCAGAATTTGTCTAGTGCACTTACCCGTTCAACAAAAACTAAATAAATAAATAAAATTGTGCACTACATGTGCAAAAACACATTTCAGGCAAGATGTGAAAAATGACAGCTATACTGTTCATAAGGAGGTGTGGTAAAATGGTAATGTTGAAAATCTGGAGTGAAAATATAAAAAATTCTGGAAGTTATGAGCATGCATAGAAACTGCACAATGCAAGCTCATAAAACAGTCATTTTTAGGAATTTTTTCACCAAATTTTCAACATAGGGTTTTTGGGGGCCTACCTCATGAACTGTGACACTTTCGTTTCATTAATCAGTCCCAAAAGGTGGTTCCATGCAGTGACCACAAAATCACCTTTTGGGACTGAATAACAAAATGACAGTGACTGTGTTCATGAGGTGGGGTCCCAAGAACCCCATGTTGAAAATTTGGTGAACAAATTGCCAAAAATAGCTGAGATATCCACCTAAGTTGAAAAAACCCTATTTATGCCATTATACAGCTTACTGGCATTTCTTTAGTTCGCGGTCAGCTTTGAAGAGTGCAGACATGTTCCCAGTCCAACGAAGATCATTGTGCTGGGCTCCGGAGGTAAGTATGGGGTGTGGGGGGTGTGGGGAGATAGGATGCCCAAAGGGTGGATGCGGGTTGGAGAGGGAGCATGAAGGACCCCAAGGGACTGTTTTCTGTTTTTATAGGTTTAAAAAGATAAAGAGCAATGTGGGATGCTTTTCTGCATGCTGGGGTGGGCTCCCAGCATGCTGGCACACCTGGATGTTTCTGTTGGGAGGACTGGAGCTGACAGGGATAGGGCACCCCCCTCAGCACACAAAAAATGGGGGGGGGCTGCATCATGCCGACAGGGATTGGGCTACCCCATCAGCAAATTAACTGGGGAAGGGCATGTCGACAGGAGGATTGGGCACCCCCATTGGCTTTAAAAACTGGGAGAGGCTGGCGGCAACTTTCCGTTGACTTCATGGGGACTATGAGAGGCTGACGAAGAAGCCATTGCCATGTTATTGAAAGAGAACACCACACAATGCAGCTGTAATTGGCTGCTGCAGTCACGGACTTCTCCGCAGCAAAAACAGCTTATTGTGTATTGACGGGGCACTCCCTGTCTCTAGCGGTCAAATGCCTTTAGCATGGTGGCATGCTCATTAACAGCCATCATCGACAGCATGTTCCTCTAATTCACTGTGGCACAGACCAGCCCCAGAGAGGACTGCTGCCATTCTGCACAACGTTGCTGTGCCTCCATAACCCGCTTGTAAAGGAAGGTGATGCAAAGTGTTTCTTGCACATGCATGCAAGAAACCACAAAAAGGGGTATAATAACATCTTTGAGGTTAGCAATGAATATTTACTACTCCAGCTTCCTAATGGCAGGTTATATTGTCATGTCACTGCTGTGGTTTACTATGTTCATGGTGTTGTGACAGAAACCACAACCTACTAAGACTGTTGTGGTCCAGTGCTGTACACTATAGTAATAGTTTATAATCACTGCTGAAATCAAGGCTTATACCCTCTTGTAGTTTCTGCATTACCTCAGTGCTTATTACTGTATTCTTCCAGGGCCCATGGGTTTTCAGATTATACTGTATAATAATAACAATAATCATATCTCTCCCTCTTTTTTATGTTTCTTAATGTACTGTTTGTTTTGCCCTTCACAGTATTTATAACATATTATTTTTTTTATAGACAGAGTTGTAGTCAATTGACTATATGAGAAGTGTGTGTGTGGTCACTCATTCTGTCCCATATATGGTGCAGTTATGAAACTAATTTTATTTATTTATTTAAATGTTTCACCAGGAAAGGCATACTGAGCAAACTGTTCATTTCCAGATGCGTCCTGGGGGAGGGGCAGGAAGATAGCAATAAACAAGGCATGGTAAATAGGTAACATGAGATACATTTTCAAAAAAAAAACAGAAGTAATACATGGTGAGAACTACAGAGTTGTAAGTGCTGGGTTGCTTGGTGAAGTACAACTGAAATAACAGAGAGGGTGAAAATAGGGAATTCAGGAATTAAGATATGACTAGGACTTGAGGAGACAGGTGGGAGAAGAGTATGAGAGAAATGGGAGAGAAAGGAAAGGGGGAGGGGAGAAAGGAGAATGGGGCTGGGGAAAAAGAGGGGGCAACAATTAAGAGCAGTTACAGGCGAGGTAGAATGGGAGAAATCGGATGAGAGAAGGGAGAAGGGAGAGGAGCTGACAGAGGAGGGAGGTCCAGGGGAGGCCAACAAACAAGAGCAGTTGCAGGAGGAGGTGATGAGGTCATGAAGGAGGCAGGAGAGGACATGAGAGGAGGAGGCATTATGGATGGTGTGAGGGATAATGACAACTCCACATGAGTGACACAAGTGAGCCCTTTTTAAAGATTTATTTTTTTGTGTGTGTAAATTTTTACTGTTTATGAAAGGTGTGACACAGGTGATCCTATTGAGTTAGTGGGTGATGACATTGTCAAAGCTTTAGTCTCATTAGGTGGACATGTAGTGGTGGTGTGCATCAGACAAGTAGTCCTTGTGATGCCACTGCTGCTGGAGTGGTGAGCGAGACTGTGTTATCAGTGCCAGTGGGGTCCTGGGAAGACTTGCCACAAGGAGGTGTAGGAGTGGGAATACTACTAGTAGATTTAACTTGGTGGAAATGTGACTAATTAATTAAACAGTGAAAGATGATCCATAATAAGCAGAGTTTGAGAAATGCTCTTAGTTCAAGATTCTTTGGATCTAGCCTCCAGCAATGTGGTGAGGCAATACCCCTAGTAAAACTGAAAAATCTTGCAGAAGAGGCCAATGTTAGAGAGCATCTGAGAAAGCATAAAGCTGCTTTTGCCAGTGGAAGTTAAATGATTTGCCTGTCTTGCATGAATTGGATTGGATCAGTATTTTTGATACACAGCGACTCTGTTTGATAAGCCTGCATCATATACTCTGGCAACATGTCTCAGCCTTCCTACTAAATGTTCAAGAGGTGTCAGCATTCAGTATCTAAAATCTCCCAGATGTCTTTCACTGGTTTAGGTTCATCACTATCCCAGTCTTTGATCACATGTTCTCACTGGCACCGCATGAAGACTGCGGAGGAGGAGGAGGGGTAGTATCGCTGAAGACTGTATGCATATTCTTGGCAGTTTATTCAAGCTATTTTTGCTGCTCCAACATAAGTGCATGCAAAAGTTTCTGTTTGAGATAATCTATGGAGCGGATTCTAAAAGGGGCTAGCAGGACACAAGGGACTTGCATCATAAATGTGTAACACAAGTGGCGACTTGTGTCACCCTGCAATTCTGGTATGCAGCCTTTGACTCCTGCAGACACACAGCACCAAAGCTCCCTTGCACCAGGGTTGCATCCAGCAACCCAGTGTGCCAAGTCACAAGGGGGCTTGCACCATGGTGGGGCCGCTACATCCCCTTTGTTGGGAGTTTGGAAGCCCCACCATGGATACAGGAGGTTTAGCAACTTAGACCCTCCTGGAGGTGGTCTAAGTGGCTTGCCACCAGCAGAGCCAAGGAGCAGTGGTCCTATAGTGGAGCAGCAGAGCCATAGGGTCCATAACTGCAGACAGTGAAGTAGGTGCTGTGGCCCCATAAAACTGTAGGAGGAGGCATCTGTCCCCATAGGCCATTGTGCCATACCTGCCAGGTCACCCATGTGCCAATAGGATGGCATGCCTACTGTGACAGGCTATTGCCAACCCCCAATGTCATATTTCCTTCCCCTCCCAATGTACAATAAGCCCAAATCACTGCATTCCAGTGTGACACATGACTCCCAGGTCCTGGATCATTCCCCCAACACACAATTAGCCCTGATCCCCATTGTCTAGTGATCAGTAATAATTCCGGGTCCACGTGTGTTTCCCCCAACACAGAATCATCCTTGATCCCCATCGTCCAGTGATCAATAAGAATCCCGGGTCCAAGTCCATTTTTCCCCTACATACAATTAGCCCCAATTGCTGTTGTTCAATGATCAGTAATAATCCCTGGTCCAAGTCTGTCCCCTCCCCCACACAAACTCTGCAGTGCCTGCACTTATATTCCAAGACCTACCCTGGTGGTCTAGTGGCCTCTCAACTATCCCCACCCTGACACATAATTCTCAAGCACCCCACTGTCCCATGCTCCCCTGGTTGCTGACCCACTGCTGAGACTGACACCTCCTTCTGCACACCACCATGGCCAGCCACAGACTGCAATTGCACAGTCTGTGCAATTGCATTCTGGGGCTGGCTGTGATGGTGTGTGGAGGGAAGTGCCAGTCTCAGCAGAGGGTTGGCAATGGGGCAGTGAGGGCAAGGAGTGTGACCATTGTCACTCTGGGCAGGAAGGGTGGGGGGCCACTGAACCACCCGACAGTGGCTCTGGAATGAAAGTGCAGGCATGGAGAAGTGTTTATGGGGGAGGACAGACTGGACTAAATATTACTGATCACTGACAACAGGGATCAGGGCTAATTGTGTGTTGGGGGGAACAGACCAGGACCCGGGATTCTTGTATCACATTGGACTATGGGGAATGGGGCTTATTGTGCATTGGGGGAACTATGGCATTGGGGGTTGGCAATTTATTTATTTAGTTAGTTAGTTTTTATTGACCGGGTAAGTGCACTAGAAAAATCCTGCCTATTTTCAGGCACGACCCAGGGGAGGGGGATACAGATGAATGCCAACTGACCTTGAACCAGATTAAGCTGTTGGTGGTATTTTTAGTGAATGAGGGAAATTTGGCCAGGACATCGGGGAAATTCCCCTACTCGACAGTAGGGGGACCTGCCGTCCATCTGCAGGATGGCCACTCGGTCTGGAGAGCTGTAGAGTGCAGATGTGAGTGTGAAGGGAGAGCAGGCCTCCTCTCCTTTCATGGACATGCCAGAGGCCAAAACGCAAGAAAATGACTTATTGAATGGAGTTTCAGATGAGGATGTCGTTGATGACTATATTTCTACTGAAGATCTCAGTAATCCTTCCTGTGTGGTTTTACTTCTTAACTTGGAGGACAAACATCAGGAAATGACAAAATTAATGTTTTCAGATGAAATGAGTAATGGGGTGGAGAGCAGGTGCCTTACAGAATGCACTACAAATTTGACTTTCCCTGTCACTTCTGACACCCGGCCTGTCAACTGTCTGGAGGACACCGCAGCAGTCAACACCCCGACTGGACCAGGTGAGTCAGTTTTGAAACTCTCTAAAGATATCTCTTTGCAGGCTGGCAGTATAATCACTGAAGACAGTATATGCCAAAAGCTTAAAAACCCTTTTGTTCCCAAAGAAGCTCTGGTTACAGAATGTGAAAACTTTAAGACCAAACAGAGTGCAAGTTTAGAGCAAACTGCATCAGCGGAGCCAGAGAAACGGGTTCCTGCGGCTACACTTTCCTGATAGGCTGGTTTCATTTTTAAACAACCGCAAAGTATAAATCTTTTGCACCCTGTGATATATTAGTCTACAACAACTTGTCAATTGGGCACTACTGAATTTACCTTCGCCAGAAATAGCCAGAAGCCGGTACTTTCTCCCAAGGCTACGATGAATCAGACTGTTTTTAACGGTATTAACAAATTGAGCACTAAACAGGGTATGAAGTCTTCTGTTTCAGCGGCACCTACTGCCCAAACTGAGAATTCTTCTCTGTGCGACTCATGGACTCCACAGAAAGACTTGCAAGGGGCGGGTTGGCAGCAAACCTCGAGAGGAAACTGGGTGCCTGACCATAACTGGGATTCCCCTTTCTCCTTTTCACAAACCTCCCCTGAGTGGAAGCCACATGTTTCAGGACAGTCTACTACTACAGACTTGCCTCAGATTAATAAAGAAGTACATACTAGATCTATGGCTTCGACTCCCTCCACAACCTCTTCCAGGGAGGAGGACCATGAAAAACTTTTACAAGACTTTCCACCTTTAAAAATTTATGAACCTTGTGTTGGTGAAAAACCTTTTCTAAAACAAGACACTATAATTAATGACACAGAAACCAAACTATTGTTATTGGAGTTATTTTCTAAAGTAAAAAAAAGAGGCTGCACCCAGAAGGAATGCAGTATGCATTAATTATAAACGGGGTTTGACGAATAGGCCTGATAGGCATTATGTTGGGAAGCTTCTTTTGAAGGATTCTTTACAGTTTACTCTTCGAGATGTTTTTGCCTTTATTAGTATTTCCAGGGAGGATAACTTTGATGTCAGTTTTAAAACTGCATATGCACTAGATTTATTCTGGGAGCGATATGGGCAGGTGAAATTTTCCCCTATATGGACTCCTTTTGTAGTAATCCCCCATGATAAAGCCTCTGGTAAAATATGTCACAGTGATGTTTCGAAGTGAGGGTGTACATGTTGATGACATCACTTACTGGATTTCACAAAGGTGTGAGGTGTTGGGGGAACCTGAGGCCATACTTGACAGTGTATGTTTTTGGACAGGGGTTTGGAAGTACAGGGTCAAACTCTGACAAAATGAAACCGGAGTTGAACACATTCCAAATTCCTTTTTGTTAGGCAGAGACTGATGGGGCATGTTTTTATGTGGGTCAACCTCGAGCATGCTATAAATGTGGCTGTCAGACTCATCTTTCGAGTTCCTGTGATAGATCTAGATGCAATAACTGTGGGGAAATAGGCCATGTTACAATGCAGTGCGCTAATCACACAAAGTGTGATCTTTGCGAAGATTACGGCCATGTGTTTGGGGAGTGACCATGGGCAGCTCGGAACAAAGCATCATGCAGATGTCATGAACTGCTTATACAGCAAATGCAGGACTCAGCAGATGCAGATGTTGCACCTCAGTCTGCCCCCCTCTCGGAACCCAACCCACCCTCTCTTCCCCCCTCCTCCTTCTATCGTACCCCAGGTTGTCGATCATACCTTAAAACCGGAGGACCCATCTGCATTATCAGACATGCCACCTTTAATTTTGAATCCACTTTTGAGTCCTGAAATTTTAGCCCCTGTCTGTTATTCTGATTCGATTGAGAGAGAAGACGGAAAGAATAGTCAAACCTTTCAGGAGCCATTACCTCTTAGGAGGTCTTCTCAGTTTCAGAAGTCATTACCTCCTGACCCCCTATCTCAACCCCCCCACAACCCTCATCTCCAATATCCCTACCTCCTCTTCTATCCCCTTCCCCAATGGAAAGTAAGAATTCATACACTGCCTTGTTTACATATTGGGGAGATTCTGAAATGGAGATAGGAGATTCTGACTCCCAAAAATCCTTTGTGGAACAGGGGTCTTGTGCAATAGAGCAAGGGGCTTACAAAGAGAAGAAAAAGAAAAAAGGAAAAAAATAGTTGATTTCCTCTACTCTGAAACTTACATGAATGGCTTTTGGTGTTTTGGGATCAGTAAATGTTCATAGTTTATTGAATCCAGTTAAAAGTCAGACAGTCTTTCAGTATCTGCATGATGCAAAATTGGGTATTACTCTCCTACAAGAGACTTGGATGAGTACAAATGATCATGCTTGGGATTTTGAGAGTGAATGGGTTTGGGGGGATCACGTGATGCAGAGTGCTGAGTAGAAGCTCCTCCGCTAAGCTCCTGCCTCCTGAGTATATGAAGTCATCTTTTTTAAACGTTTAAACCTAATTCCTCTGCCTACAAATTTTTCCATTGCTTAAACATCTTGTGCTCCGGTTTTGGGTGTCAGATTGGTAGATGGAGGCTTACATGAAGAAAGCCCAGCAGAAACATACCCCCCTGCTACTCCTGAAAAGGCCCCAAAGAAATCCCGAGCCTCGAGTGGGCCAGACAAGCCTGATCCTTCATGTCAAGCTGGGGAACAAGAGCCTTTAACACTTAATAGGTTCTTGGAAGAATTTAAGCCTTTTCGAGAAGAGATGAAAGAAATGGCGATTGATTTGAAAACCCTCTCAAGAAAATTGGACGAAGTTTCGCTCACGGTCTCTGACAATACTGCTCAAATAGTCTTGATGGAGAGGAAGCTGGAAAGCCTGGATCCTGAATTGGCATCAATGAGACAGAAATTGTCTTGCTTAGAGGCTAAACTTGAAGATTTGGAGGGCTGTAGACGCAGAAATAACGTTGTAATACTTGGGCTACCAGAAAGGGAAGAGGGCCAGCATGCTGTAGTTTTTGCACAGAAACTGGTGGATCGGGTTGCTGGTCCCTCTCCCTTCAGCCCAGTGTACATGATAGAGCGAGCTCACCGGTCCCTGTGACCAAAGCCTTCTCCGGATGCTCCCCCCATCCCATTATCTGCCGCTTCCTGAATTATTTGGAAAAGCAGCATTTTCTCCAGAAAGTGAGGGCTTTACAAGAGGTTCGTTGGGAGAAGGCAAAGTTGAGAATTGCACAAGATCTCCCTGGCCCGGTCCATCTGAAGCAGAAAGCGTTTCACCCTATTGTATCTAAGATTATCGCAGCAGGTTTAAAATTCAGGATGGGGTATCCAGCCAGGTTACAAGTCACAGTAAACGGTTCTTGGTTTAACTATGAAAATCCTGAAGCTGCTCTGTCAAGCCTTAAATCTATGATGCCAGATTTGTTCCAGGAGACCTGAGAGTTCTTCTAAAGTATCGGGATTCACTGAGAGCTGCTGTTGGAACTGTCATTCATTTTCCTTTAGGAGAAAGCATTTTTCACTAACTGAGATTGGACTTGCTCGTTTTCTCATTTGGAACTGGACTACCATTTACAGAGCCTAATTGTTAACTATCTTCCAAGCCCTGGCTTCCTAGTGTTAATTCTGGCTCAGGGCGAAGCCCTTTAGTGTCCTGGGGATGGCTCATTTAGGAGTGTAGTTTGGACATTATTATACACTTAGTTTTGGGGGCTTGCATACAGGGGGAAAGCTTTGGGTTGTTGATTATGGGAGCAGTCTCCATGTTTTAGTTTGGTAGGTTCCAGAGCGGTTTCGGGCTTTCATTGCCATTCTGACACACCTTGTTAGGATTGGAGGACAACCACAAGAGGGCACAGCTCACCTAACTAACATACGCCCATGTGGCTTTGAATTCGAGAAGGATCTCTCCCAGCCCTTGTGCTACTCCAGCTTTTTTCAGCGGGTATTTTGGAATCAGGGGCTGGCAGCCCAGGGTAGTCACATTTCTCAGTCTTCTCTTTTCAGGATCTCGTTTTCAATTGTTATCTTGTTTCTTGTTCTCAGCTCGTGATTGGGGATATCCCTCACTATTGGTTTTTCCTTGGTTCTGGTTTTGGTACAGCTCTCTTTCGGGGTTAGGTAATTCCTAATTCTCACTCTGGTTTGTGAGACTACCTGTCATACTCACATTTTTGACAATTTGTTTCATTTTCCCTGGTCCTGTTGGATTCATAATCAGGTGTCTAGAGGTTTTGGAAGCTTGAGACCACTCTTTAGGTTTTAGGGGCTAGCTAAAATTGTTTTTAGTTTATACATGCATCTTGAGATATAAGTGAGTCGTTATTAGCAGAGGTATATTATCAGGGGGTGGGAGAGGAGAAATGACCCAGTACTGGGAGGGTGGGAGGTATGGGCTCTTGTTGGGGGTGGGGGTATAGGGGTTTAGAAATGGGCTAATGGTGGGGGGGTTAGGATGGTGGAAGGGTCTTACAGCAGCAATTTGTGGGGTTAGGTTACACATAATATATATCCCGAGTGCAGGGCTGAATCTATTAAACCTAGTAATTATTATTAGGTGGCCAAGGAGGTGACTTTTGCAATGTGGAATGTTAAGGGGGTCAGGAAAAAATCTAAACAATATCAGGTTCTCAAACACTTAAGCCTACTATGTTCTCAGATAACTTTTCTACAGGAATCCCATTTATTAGAAGTGGAAGCTTCACAGTTGAGGAGACAGCAGGTGGGGGCGGTGTACGATGCTCAAGGCTCCACCAATAGCTGTAGGGTCATGCTTATTATTAACAGAGGCATTCCCTTTGTCTCTACACAAGTCATTAAAAACCCCAAGGGTAGGTTTGTCCTAGTTAAAGGTACTCTCTGGTCAGTCCCACTGTTACTTGGCAGTATATATGGTCCTAATGTGGATGATCCTGTTTTTTTTTTATGAGGCTCATAAACATAATCCTGCCTTTGCTTCCTATTAGGATTATTTTGGGAGGTGACTTTAATCAAGTTGTGGATTCTAATCTCAACAGGTCAGGTAGTGGGCCGGGAGGGACTTCTCTGGGTCAGAGGGCTTTTAGAGACTTACTGGATCAATGTGGGCTCTGCGATGTCTGGCGCGTCTTATACCCGGATTTTAAGGAGTTTACCTACAGGTCATTGGCTCACTGCTCGCAGTGCCGCATCGACTATATTTTTATTTCTCAGGCTGTCCTACCTGAGGTTAAGACTTCTTCAATCCAACCTGGCCCTGTCTCTGATCATTCATTGATGTTATGTAAACTGGCATTCCAGGACTTTTCAAATAGGGAAACAAGATGGAAACTTAATGATCAATTCCTTAAGGATTCCAAGTACTGTAAGCTCATAAGGGAACAAATTGAGGCCTTTTTCTTATTCAATCCCTTAGATAGTGCAAAACCGGATATCATATGAGGGGACTTTAAGGCCTATATGACAGGGATCCTTATTAGCATGGTGGTGAGTAGGAAAAGGGCAAGAGAGAAGGAACTATTATCATTACTATCACAAATTCGGGTACTCGAAATTAACATTTCGGTTAATGCTCCAGAAGAAGACAGGAGGAAGCTCTTACTGCTGAGAGATAGATATTTAGAGTTGCTCCGGGAAAAGGCAGAACTAGCTATTATTCATACTAGAGCTAGTTACACAGATCAGGGAGAGAAGGTGGGGCGCCTATTGGCACTCTGTATTAAGCAACAAGAATCTGCCAGATTCATCCCTCCAATTAGGGCATTAGCTGATGGGTCTCTGAAAGTATCTCCTACTGAGATAGTTCAAGAATTTGCCCTATACTATAAAACGCTGTATAGTGACATGGAGCACCCTCCTAGTCCTGGGAGCACGGATAAGTATCTGAGGGAGTCCATTTGTCCTCCCCTTCAGCATGTCATAAGGACTTTCTGATTTCTCCTATATCACAGGAGGAAATCACTGAGGTCATTAATGGATTGCTCTCAGATAAAGCTCCCGGTCCTGATGGATTCTCCTTCCTTTTTTACAAGATGTTTCAAGATCTCTTATTACCAGTACTTAGTCGATTATTCCAGTATATCCTATCCGGGGCAGAGGTTGATTCTCATCTCTTTGAGGCCTTGATTGTACTTCTCCCTAAACCAGACAAAGATCCAGAGCTCATCCAAAGTTACAGACCCATATCTCTCCTAAATCAAGACATCAAAATTCTTTCAAAGATTTTAGCTAATAGGCTAACCGTTGTACTCCCTGAGTTAATAGGTATGAATCAGGTAGGATTTATGAAAGGACGCTCATCAGCTGACCATTTGCATACACTATCTCATGTCTTCTCGGCTACCAGAGACGCTGAGTTCCCCACAGGCCTGGTCTCTCTGAATGCCGAAAAGGCATTTGATTGGGTAAATTGGAGCTTTTTGTTCAAGGTTATGGAGGTCTTTCAATTTCCTCCTGTATTTATATCTTGGGTTGCTGCACTATATAAATCCCGTACAGCCAGAATTTCGGTGAATGGGGACTTTTCTAAATCTTTCCCACTCCATTCAGGGACTAGGCAGGGCTGCCCCCTATTGCCTCTCTTATTTAATTTATATCTGGAACCCCTTATTCAAAATATTCTCAATAGCATCTCTATACAAGGCATTTGGGTTGGGTGTCATGAAATTAAAGTCACCGCATATGCGGATGATTTGTTGATACATCTATCCCATCCGGTATCTTCTGTACCAACCTTATTGAATGAAATGGCCAGATTTAGTGAATTATCCAATTACAAGTTGAATGCCAGTAAATCTCTATTTTTTCCATTAAACCACAAGGTATTTAAGAATGATATCAGTCCCTTAGGTTTATGTTGGACTCCCAGGTCATTTAAGTATTTGGGCATTAAACTATCCTGTAATCCCCTAGCATGGTTTAAGGTTAACCTTGATTTCCTCTCACAGCTTATTACTCATGTCCTTGACAGGTGGTCTAAACTTCCCATATCATTATGGGGCAGGATTAACATAATCAAGATGAATGTTTTTCCCAGAATTTTTTATCCCTTATCTCTTCTCAATACTTTCATCCCTCTACACTGGTTTAAAAAATTACACGGCATATTCACTAAATTTATCTGGGCAGATAAATATTCCTGTTTGGCCTATTATAAATTAGATGCCCCAAAATTTGAGGGGGGGTTGCGGATTCCTCATTTGGCAATATACTACTGGGCCAGTCACTTAGTAAAATGCTTGAGATGGGTATCCCCGGGCCCTGAAAAGGAACAACCGATATGGCTTAGGATCGAATCAGATGCAATTAAATCTAAGAATCTGGACCCCCTAACCTTATTTTACCTTAAAATATCCCAGGTACGTATAGTTGATTGTCCCACAGTAGGTATCTCACTAAGGTATATGCTCAATTATGTTTCATTTCTACATTATACCCCAGGCAGACCTAGCTCAGTCTATTTGGAATTCCCATCCTTTACTATCAATAAAGCAGATTTCCATAAATGGTTGCCCCAACTGGGAGATGGGAAATTGTTTACTTTGGTGGACGACGAAGGGCATTGATTGTCCCCAGGTGATATTACCAAAAAATTTCTTATCCCGGCTTCCTCTCACTTCAAAGTTATGCAATTAAGACATTTACTCACAATAGCTTTGGGGAACATTTCCCCCTCCCAGACGGTTTCAGCCCTGATACCGGAGGTCTCCTCAATTACTGGATCTTCAGGTGCCGTATCTAAATTATATTGAGTGTTGTTTCACAAAAGATACAGGGACTCTTTCGGACCCACCAGACTCTGGAACTCACTTCTTCCTCAGTACCAGTTGGATTGGCAATCTCTATGGAGATCCTGCCATAAATATGTTTCCCAAGACAGATTGAGCCTCATGCAATATCATATATTACACAACATGTATTGTACTCCTGTAAAACTAAAGAAATGTTTTTTTTTGGATTCTAGTACCTGTACTAAGTGTATGCGGGAAGAAGGAACACTTCTTCATATGTTCTGGTCCTGCCCCAAAGTTTTCCTTTTATGGGACTCAATCAGGATTTCCCGGGATCCCTTCCTGGGCCTTCAGGAGTATTTCACCCCTGATATATGCCTTTTAGGGGACCTGTCCACTGTCAGGGTCAAAGTAAGGAAATTTCACATTTCCATGATTGCCCTATCTGTTAAGAAACTTATTTTACGTCATTGGAAAGACAAACACACCCCAACCTTTCAAGAATGGTTGTATGAAATTCTTACTAACCGTCGAACAGAAAAGGAGATTGCCAGTCTCCATAACAGACTCGCAGTTTATAACAAAATATGGGATCCCCTTCACTCTTTAATTTCACTGGCTCATTAGCAATTATGTCTTATCTTAAAACTTCTCACAGGTCCTCTGGGAACGAGCTTTGCACTTAGGGGTTATACGGAGTAGTTGCTGCTGTAAGGGGAGGGATGGGTGGTTGGGGTGGGTTGGGCAGTTTTGTTCCTATAACTGGTTGTGTTACATATTACTTTCATTGTAACTGCCCTTTATAATGGAAAATGTGTAATATAGTTTAAATTGAAAAAAAAAAGAATGAGTTTGGGGACCTTCATGTTGGTCTTTTGATTTAGAAGTTGCCGATGGGGTGGGAATTTTATTCCATTAATTTTCTTTTACTTTATGCAGATTAATAGATTTAGTTCCAAGGAGGGTTTTTATTTTGGATGGTGTCTGGAAAGGAATTGATTGTCGTTTTATTAATGTTTATAACTAGCAAAAAAAAAGCAGAAAAGGTTTGCCATATGCAATAAATCCAGCCTTTTTTAGTTACTAATTATAAAGTTTTCCTCTGTGGAGATTTTAATTGTAGCATTTTTCATAACAAAAAATGGAAAAAGGAAGAAGGAAAGAAAGTATATTATGATTCTAATGTCTTAGCACACTTGATTGGCCCAGCTGGCTTCATAAATTGTCATGAGTATCATGCAAGTGGTTCTAAATTTACTTTTAACAAAAATAAATATATGTCTACTATTGATTATATATTTATCTCCCTAAATCTCCCAAAGGGGGCTTTATCCATTATCCCAGTTGAATTTTCAGACCACCTCATGCTAACACTATCTTTTACTCAAGAAATTGGCCATCCAGACAGGCCTGGCAGGTGGAAACTTAATACTTCTGTTTTGTTAGATACAACAGTTCTTCAAAATCTGGCTGCTTTTACGTCAGATAGACTGTCAGTAGAATTTTTACATGCTGATAAAGGGGACTGGTGGTCCAATACAAAAAAGGACATTAAAGACCAGTTTATATGGTATGGCAAATCACGGGGAAATAATTTTTTATAATATTTATCTCTTAGGCAACAGCTACAACATTTGTATACCTGAGCTAATATGTCCACACAAGATTACACACCGAAAATTATGGCAGTAAAAAATGAAATGAATGTGTACCAACAAGATAGAGCTAAAATACTTCAGGCTTTGCTGCACAATGTTACTCAAAAGATTACAATCAGAGACCTCTTTTTAGCATGTAAAACAATTCGAGATAAATTGAACACAGATTTTTTTTAATATCCTCAGAGGGGAAAAGGGTTAGTTCATTGGAAGGGCTTGAAGATTTGATTAAAAAGCACTATGACTCTCTACAGCCACATAGTTCAATAACAGAAAATTATATTAAATCTTTCTTACAGTCTGTACATATCCCTGATTTTCTGACTGAACTTATAAATCTTCAGGCCCCTATTACTAAGTCAGAAATTCTACAAGCTATAAGTTCCTTTGCCCAACAACATGGTACCTGGATCAGATGATATCCCTCGTTTATTTTATAAGTCCTTTTGTCAACAGATTGCAACCAGCCTAGAAATAGTATATAAGTATTTTTTCACTTCTAACTTGATTCCTTCCTCCTTTACAGAAGGTTTATTACTATATCTTTACAAAAAGGGGGATAAAACTAATATAAACAATTGGAGGCCACTTGTTTTATTAAATACTGATTATAAATTTTTGTACCTATTTTAAACAACCTTCTTCAGAGATATGCTTTACTAGTGATCTCTTTGCAACAGTATTGTGAGCTTTCAGAGAGGAGAATTCAGCATGCGCTGATGACTATTAGAGATGTTATAGAACATTGTAATTTACTATGATTACCTGAATGTGTGGTGACAGCAGACCAAGAAAAGGCTTTCAACAGAGTCTATCATCCCTACCTGTTTTTGGTTCTGAAAGCCTATAAAGTTCCATCAGCTTGTATTACACAATTTAAGTTGCTTTATTCAAAATTTTTAGTACAAGCTTTTATTAAGGGACAGATTGGCACTGGGTTTGAGGTACATTTAGGGGTCCGACAGGGATGCCCTTTAAGTCGTCTTCTATATGTTTTCTCGCTTGATCCTTTACTCCGACACATCATGGCACAGCCTAAATGGGTGGGTTTATCAAGTTCTGTTATCCCACAGCCTTTACAAATTCGGGCGTATGCGGATGATATTTGTGGTTTCTTTTTAAATACAGACCAGGTTTTGATTTTTTTAGAGGCACTTGGTCACTACCAATTGGTGTCCAATGCAAAATTAAATGTTAATAAAAGTCAAGGGCTTTTGATAGGATCTAGAGATTTGGCTCCTGTTGTGATAGCCGGTATTTCCTTTTCACATGACCCAATTGAGGTTTTGGGCATTATTTTTGGATCTCACAACCTTCCTGAAGAAAACTGCAACAGGTCAATTTTTAAAGCAGAGACTAAGATAAATAGGTGGAAACAGTGGAAGTTCTCCAGAATGAAAAGAATTGTGCTATTAAAAAAATGTATTCTACCACTGTTACAGTATGTAGCCATGATTTTCCCTTTACCTGTAAAATATGAAACTGAACTTTATAGTATATTTTTTCAAATGTTGCCGGGTAGCAAGTTAAATCCCATTAAGAGGTGGTATACATATTTAGGGATAA
The DNA here is from genome assembly GCA_016271365.2 of Neoceratodus forsteri. Taxonomy (NCBI): domain Eukaryota; kingdom Metazoa; phylum Chordata; order Ceratodontiformes; family Ceratodontidae; genus Neoceratodus; species Neoceratodus forsteri. The sequence continues at coordinate 51,819,681 of CM057451.1, read as the reverse complement.
AAAAAGGAGGCCTTGGTATGATAGACCCAGTTGTTTTCTTACATACTTTATTTTTTAATCAGACAGGCCCAGATATTCAAACTGCGCCAGGCTGTGACACAAGCATGGGCACAGCTCAACTTGGCTGTGCAGGTGTGTGGCCTGGGCGATATTGAAAGAAGCTGCACCATGGCTCAGCAGCTTTGAATATTACACCCTGGCCACACCCAGTGTGCATGGCACAGTGGCACTGCACCAGCGCAAGTGGCCAGAGTGGAGCATGGAGATGCGCTAGCGCAAGTGCCAGTGCGCCAAATTCACAGCACCAGCAATATTCAAAAGGTGACATGCAAATGGGGCCATAATTCATGCAAGGCACACATGGAGCCATTTGCATGTCATTATTGCGCCATTTGCATCTCATTTGCATGCATGTGCACCAATCCCAGATGACTTTCACCTGGCACCCTGCCAGGCAGCAGCCATCGGGGACTGATGCCCCCTGCAGCCCGATCGTGGGCATATGTTTAAAAATATATTCCCCGTCCAATATCCCTGGTGGTCCAGTGAACCGCTATGTGCCTGATCGCGGGCATGTGTAAAAAAAGACTTCCTCATTCAATATCCTTGGTGGTCCAGTGGACCGCTATGTGCCCGATCACGGGCATGTGTAAAAAAAGACTTCCTCATCCAATATCCTTGTGGTCAGTGGACGGTGCTGCCAGGTGCAGGCATCTGTTTAAATAACCCCCTTCAATATCCCTGGTGGTCCAGTGGACCGCACTCTACCCGATCGCGGGCATCTGTAAAACATAAAATGTCCTATTACCCTGGTGGTCAAGGGTCATTCACATATCTGGAATGTGTAGTACGGTATGGGCTGCACGCCCATTGGCTCTCGCTGTGAACAATGGGTGTGCAGCCCTACCGTGGAGTCAGTCAGTGGGTGACAGGGCGGCAGGCGGGTGGGGTCCTACCACCCGATGGCTGACCGGGGGAGCGGGGCGGTGGGGTTCAATGGGCGGTGGGGAGGGGTACCCTAGAGCACCAGGGTAATAGGACATTTTATGTTTTACAGATGCCCGCGATCGGGCAGAGTGCAGTCCACTGGACCACCAGGGATATTGGCCAGGGGGAATTTATTTAAACAGATGCCCATGATCGGGCAGTAATTGGTCCACTGGACCACCAGGGCTATTGGACAAGGAAGTCTTTTTTTGCACATGCCCGCGATCGGGCACATAGCTGTCCCCTGGACCACCAGGGATATTGGACGGGGGTATATTTAAACAGATGCCCGTGATCGGGCATGGGAGGGGGGCACCACCAGGTGCAGCCGGAACTTAGGTGGCCACCCACAGGTGGCAGCTGCTGTGTTGCACCCTGCAATGCGGCAGCTCACCTGTGGGTGTCATCAGTTGTTCCTTTTTTTGGGGCTTAACTTTGTGCTGGCGCAGGTAGGGGTTGTGCATGCATGGCTCTACACATCCTGGGCTGAATATCAGGCTGTGCAGGTTATGCATGGGCATGCCCCCCCACCTGTGCCTGCATACATTACGGATGCGCTCTGGCACATCGGGATTTGTACAGCACACTTTTCCCTTTTGAATATCGCGCTGGGGTGCATCAGTGGGTTGTGCATGGTACAACACTGTTGCACCATGTGCAACCCTATTGAATATCTGGGCCACAGTACAGGTGGCTCTTACTGACTCTTCATCTACTCATACTTTTTGGTCATGGCAATCTTTAGATAGATACATAAAACTGTGGACAAATCTGGCACCCAAATTACAACTTCGCATTCATATTCCTTCCTATTTTAGACCAGCTGCACAAAAATTATATAACTGGAGCGTGACACAAACGGCTATTTTAATTAATGAAAATAAACAACTGTATCAGGACATTTTATGTCCAGAATATATCCATCTGAACCATGTTTTAAAAATTGCCCTACAGTTGACAATTCATTGCTTCTTAAACAACTTACTAATCCAAGAATTCCCCATAGAATGTGGGAAAATGTATGGCTTATGGCATAAGGTAAATTGAGCATAAGGGGGGGAATGCTAAACATAAAATTTTAGAAGAAAGAAATTGCCCATATATGGACTGCATAGCAGTGACTGAAACCATGGAACATTTTCTTTTGGAATGTACTTATGTGACAGCAATGTGGAAATATCTAGCTGTCAAATGGAAGATGAGTTGGCTTCAAAGTTTAACCTATGATATTCTGGTTCTGGGGAAATATGACAAACAATTGAAATTATACCATCCAGATACTCTGATACTTTTTTTCTGCTGTATTAGATTTTATTTATGGCAGGCAAGATGCCAATGGGTCTTACAACAATGAAGAATGTCATATGACTGTCTGAGTAATTTGGTCACCACAGAATTGGGCCGCATTTATTTAAGGGATCAATGTTTGTATTCTTCACAACAAGTGATGCACTGGTGGAAGGGCTTTAGTTACTTTATTAAGTACAACTGAGAGGTTTTTGATTGTTTTTTCCCCTGAACATGTCTTTATTTTGTTTTGCATTTATGGATTTTTATGTCCTTTTTCTGGCTTTCTCTTGTGTTTTTTTTCCCCAAGTTTTTTTTTTTGTTTGTTAATCGTTTTTGTTATGATTTATGATTATGATCATGTTTTTTCTATATATGTGTATTCAATAAAATTTCCCCTACTCTTTTCGATAAGTGCCATGGGATCTTTAACATCCACCTGAACTACCACCAATCCAGGCAGTTGGGACCTCGGTTTAATGTCTCATCTGAAAGACGGCACCTCAGAAGTGCAGCACCCCTCTCATGCTGCACTGCAGTGTCAGTACTGGGATATTAACCCAAGTGCCAGATGTGGGAACTGAACCCACAGCCCTCTGATCTCCTGGCCTCAGAGGTGAGTGTGCTACCTACTGAGCCACTAACACTGCAGGCATGCCATCCTATTGGCACATGGGTGCCCAGGCAGGTGTGGCACAGTGACCTACAGGGGCATGAGGACCCATACCACAGCCTTGAGGCAGCTGCCCAGTTTGTGCCTGGATTCCAACTTCCTGCCCTTTGGCCACCTGGGCAGGCCACTCTGACCTTGTTCCTGGCTACATCATGGGCTTGAAACAATGCTGCCCTTAGCATCACTGCTTCTAGTGCAGGGTCACATTTTGCAGCTATTCCAGATCATTTACTGCTAGTGGCAAACTTTCAGGAATATCACCTTTTGTGTTTGCCGCAACTGCATCAGGCACAGCCCCCTTTTCTGCCCCAAGTTGTGCCCTACACAGGTGACTTCCAGAATTGGTCCCTATGTGTCCAAGTGGAATGGACAGGTCTTTATTGCTGAGACCCAATAATTTAGCCATGCCTTATTGCATCATTGATTTAATGTTGTCAAACATGTCCACACGTTATCTGTCACTGCTTTAAAGAATATTGCCTACTGCAATGTAATGTTGTTCCTTGCCTGGGTCACTTTATGTTTCTGGGTGTTTTTGTTCCCATCTTGGAATGGTAGCTTTATGTCAGGAGGCTGGCATTCTGCTACAGTAAAGCCTTTTTCTGTTGTTTGGATGTGTTGCTTATAATGAACTCCATGGGTATCTTTCTAAATTATCGATTTAAACACAGTGAGGAGATGGCAAACCCCTGCATGCAAAGAAGAGGTACCTGATTGCTGCTGACTTTCCTCGGACAATCTCTCATACTGCACCGTGGAATGATTTAATAAAACCAGTGTGATTGAATGTTCTTTGTCTTTGGAGAGCACCTCCTACCTATTTTCACATTCTGTGTTCTTTGTGGTGCACCCAAATTTATCAGCAGCATGCCTGGTTCTTTGTGTCTCCTATTAATTAAAGCTTTCCTGCAGTGCACAAGCCCTTCTCCTCACTCAGCTTATCACCGAGCCTACCCACAGGACTCTACCTGTTGCAAGCAGATGGCTTCTTGCATATCTGCTGACCTCTATAGGTGATGCTGCAATAGCTTAATCTGCCTTTCCTGTTTGAAATTTGACATTTTGCATAGGGTGGATGCAGAGCTGTTGTGAGACCGGGAAGCTGAGCTGAGTTTATTCCCTATATTTTGGGGCTCATTTTATTTATTAACAGTTATGTCACCATTGCCATGGCATATTGATTATATTTTACATTTCTCTGGCTGAAATCTGAAATGCTTTTTACTCCATGGAGTAGTTTTTCTTTGTTGCTTTTCTACCCCCCTTCCCCTAAGGAAGATTCTAAACAGTGAGGTGCTTGGCAGGACTGGCAGGAGGAGAGACCGTGTGGAGGAGCACAGTGGCGGCCTGCGTGGTAGCAGAGTAATTTTGGAACAGTTGTGGAGCAGTATTCTGATAATCATCTTCTGCAAATCTTATGGACTTTGCTAACTGCATAGTTGGATGTACCTGAGAGCTGGAGATTTTGGGCAGCTGCAGCCAATAGTCTGACTGCCAAGGAAGAAGTAGCAGCAGTGGTGGAAGGAGGTCTGCTAAGAAAACTGCTGACTGGAAGTGTGGTGAAGACTGTATCAGTAAAAGAGTAATGCTGCTAACATTGTTGCAAACTCATAATGAACAGATATTGTCACAATCTATATTAACTATATAAAGCTCCTATTGAAGAGTTATTGCTATAAATTATGCAGGTTATTAAAGAAAGAGAGGGACTGACACACTTCATTTTTGGTTTAGTCTATTTTTAGTCTAGCTACAACTGAATATGCTTAGTACGCCATAAAAAATTAAAAATGTGGTTTTGGTCTGTTTGTATGAGTTTTATACCTTGAAAATATATGAGTTTTATACATTAAAAATAATGGTTATCTAGGGTATTTGAGGTTTGTAGCTAGATGTTACTGTATGAGCAGGTGGCATGGAACTCCGGTATTGTGTGGGGTTCTTAAAATTCTATCTCCGTTAATCTAATGCTGTTATTTATGATGTTGTTATTGAATTTTTATTTTGAGGTATATACATTGTATCCTAGTGTATGCTTTTACTTGCTTTAGTTATGTTTTAAGTCATTTTGGAAGGATTAGGGAGACAAGTAGTGGCTTCAATTAATTAATTGTGGCCATCATAGTTGGATAGTCCAGAACCTGAGGACTTGACTTCCCAATAAATTTTGCTCACCCAAACTGGTGTAATTGGCTTCTCGTGCTGAGTCGCTGTGGTCTGCTGCATGTTTTTAATGTAGTAATTAGGGCGGTTTGAGACTGCAATACTGAATGCAACTGTGGTCTCTTAGAGACTTTTGTGTCTCTCATGTTTCGTGTGCCCTGTGTATTCACTCAAAGAAGTAGTTTTTAAGAGCCCCCTTTGGGTAGAGCATCATGCCAGTTGTGGGTTTAGCAGTTTGGTAGCAGGTCTCCCAAGAGTTTGATCTTTGGAGAGAGGGTTCATAAATTTTTGGTAAGTGCTTCCCAAGTTCTGTGAATGTTTTTAGGGAAAATAAACACATGGAAGCAGATACTCAATGATATTCTCTTGTACCTTTTTGTTTTTATGTTTCTTCACAGACTCAAATGTGTGTGTGCGCTGAGCTAGCCCTGACTGCTACCTTTTTTCATCTGTTTTTTGGTAGTGGGGCTTGGACAGGAATTTAGAGCTATTGCTGTATGCTGACCACAGTTTTGCAAGTAAAGTCAAATGAAAGTGAGCTTTGGTAAAGTTGGATATTGCTTTTGGAGCCTTTTGGAGCACTATTCCTGCAATATTTATTTGACAACAATAAGTAAGTCCAGAAATGTTTTCCTTTTTTCATGTTTGTCTGAGCATCAAGCATATCTGTATCAAGAGTGTCTTCAGTAATTAAGACAAATCTCTCTGGGATTGTTTTGGGACTGCACTAAATCTAAACAAAAGATCTGCAAATATTTTATAGTATATTATTTTTTTATAAGTTAATATATTTTGTAATGTGGGAAGTATTTTTGTTTTCTGCTTGCACATTGTAAATTCATGAGCTATTTTTGTGGAATATTAATACATTTTTCAGTACATATTTGCACTATTTGAGATTTAGTAACAGTATGGTTGTCACATGGGAACAGATTAATTGGAAATTGGCCTTTACTACAGACTCTGAGATGAAAACTTTCCACAATACCAGTTCTTAGATGGTGCTATAGGGAAAAAGAAAAATTCTAAAAAGCCCAAGCAGACCAGTCTTAAAAAACCTTTAAAATCACAAAAAAAGGATAACAAGATTCTCATGCTACAGGACAGTATCTCCCAAACAAAAATTACTGAACAGTTAATTAATAATGTAAAACCAGCTATTACTGAGGTTCAAGTACAAGATTCTTCTTGTTCTCATTGGATTATAATGGAGTCTAAGCAGTTAACGTCAATGCCAAGACTAAGTCCCTTGGCAATTTACCCTTTATGTCAGAATGTGAACTCAGTATTGGACAAGCTTTCTGACTCTTTGCTTAAATCTCCAGACTTGGCTCCCAAGCTGGCTACTTCATAAGCTAGACATTTACCAAAAATTAACTCTTATAAGATCATCCAAAAAGATAGTGTTTTGGCTAATAGTTTTTTGTAACTCCCTGGTTCATCTATTATCTGAGAAGTTGATGTTGAGAAAGTGGAAGTGCCTGTGAGTAAAATTTCCCAGTTCTATTATGGCTGAAGTTATTATGGATCTTCATAATACCATAATGGTGTTTAAAAAATAGACAAGTCTAAACTGATGCAGAATGATACAGAAGCCGTTCAAGAGTCTCAATATAGATAAAGTGTTAAGATTAAGAACCAATCCTCAAGTTTTATTCTTGAGGCTCCTAAGGCTTTTTTTTTTGGCTGTCTGATGGTAAAATTGAACCTCTTCCCTAATTCCCTTCTTATTTGAGTAAGTGCATTATTAAGTTGATGTGTAACCCCCATACTGCTAATTTTGTGTTAATGAAGAAACTTGTCATTATTCACAGTGAAATTGAGGCAGTTAGGTAGGATATAGCCATTAATGTTGTTAGAATGGATGATATAATTAGATTATTTCATCAGGTTAATCCTCCAGGGAAGTAATCATCAGTGGCCTTCATGGAGGACTTGGAACTATAACAGCAGCTGGATCTGGATATAAGACTGGACTTTAGCTCTATTATTTTTCCTGGCTTGAGCCCTTCAAAACCTCTGCCAGAAAAGAAACAAGCAACTAGAAAATCCAAGAGAAGGAGAAAAATGAATGCCCCAGAGGACTCAAATGTTCCTTTTCAGAGATGGTGTCATATGGGCATGATACTGGACCCACTAATTCTGGTGTTACTTTAGGGGGTATAGTAATTAGTGCTGCATTAGAGGCTGAGTTAGCTAAAGAGTTTCCTTTGCTCTCAGCTAAGAAAAGTAGCTCCTTGACCTCAAATCTACAGGCTTCCTGTGCTGAAATTATTGCAATCATAGAAGATTATGAGTCCTTGCTAGGGAGGGCAGGCAGTGTGGGCAAAGTAGGAAAAGACTCAGGAGATACCTTTTTAGTAAACACTGTCCAAAAATGATGGAGTCTCTGAATGTTAATAATGTCTTGAGCCAGGAGTCAGGACATTCTCGTGAAGATGAATTAGAAGTCAGGTAGTAGCCAGGGTTCTGCCAAGTGGAACATAGGTGCAAGTAGGTGACTTTTTCCCTCCAGTTCCACATGCTTTGGTTGGGGAACTTGGTACCCTGAGGCTTTATGGTGTTAAAATGAAGGATCCAGGGGAAGGTGAAACCTTGTTAGACCTTGTTGTTTCTTTTTTTGCCCCAAGATGGAAGTTCAGATTGAAATGGATGATACAGTTCAAGTTTGTCATTCCAGGCACGAGTTTGTACTGGACTATATCTAGATTAAGTGTGCAAATCATAGATTGCAAATTATTTGTAGAATAATAGTTAATTACTTGAAAAGTATATATTATTTTAACATACGTAAACAGGAAAGATATTTCTAGGTCAATAAACACAAATTCTCACGATACTAGCCACTTTTCCCTTAGTATTTTTGGTCTTAAGAAACCTTGAAGGGAAAGGGGTGTAAAGATAATTAAATCAGTTTGCTCATTCTTTTCAAGTTATCTTCAAATTCCATTAGGATTTAGAGGAATCTTAAGAGTTAATAGAAGAGAGGATCATGGTAGTGACCAAGTTGATGTGGTAGTTAAATCTAGGTCAACTGCAGAGAGTTTTGGAGAAATGCTATATTTTGGATAGTTCAGCTATATACATAGTAATGAGTTCTGTATGTGCTTCCCATGTTTATTTGTTTTTATTTATTTATTTGATCATCCGTTTACAGACCTTTGAGTCACAGACTCATTTACAAAGGCACCTCATCAAGAGAGCAATACATCAAAGCAAAAAAAAAACAGTATAGTACATAATGCTTAGATTAAAAAAGCAACCTGTGTTACAGGAATTCACTGGTGGTACAAGGTTGTATCTCAGCTTCAGAGTAATTCAGCTTTTTGGGCAGTACTACTTATTAACAGGTTTCAAGCTCTTGCAGGTTACCAATGACTCATGGCAAGCCTTTTACATCAGTTCCCATAAATGCTCATGGCAACCTTTTGGCTGAGGAAGTCCAGAATCACCTACTTTTCATGGAATATTGCAGATCTTGGCTCTAAATGGGTAGATCAGGAATGGTTAGGGGTTGCTTCATCTTATGTGATATTATGTTTCCAGGAAACATGGCACCTACAAGAGCAGAGGATCCATATCAATAATTTTGAACTCTTTCAAGTTCCTGCAAAAAAGATCATGAGTCAAGTAGGGCATCAGGAGGTCTCACATGTTATATTAAAATTGATAAGCAGTTTTCTGCACAGCTTGTTAGTACTATGGATTTATGTGTAGCTCTTTAGCTTAGGGTGTTTATTTTTTTATTCTCTTGAACTTATACATTCTATCTTCTTCCTCTTAGTTTGCTATTGATATCTGTGGGGCACCCTCATGAACCTTTAAGAGAAACTGTATCAGAAATATGTAAATATCCTTATTCTGATATTGGAAGATTTCAATGCCAGGATAGGTGTGTTTAATGGTCTCCTGAATAACTCAGCTGTTGGGTCAATATGCAATGTGTAGGTTTTGACAGGTAGAAAAGCCAGGGATTCTAAAACAAACCACCTAGATTTAAGATTGATTAGGTTTATGTAGGAATGTCATTTTTTTCCACTAAATGATAGATTATTAGATGCTAAGGAGGGACAGTGGACTCATTTTTCTCCATTGGGAGCATCTATTATTGATTATGCTATTTTGGAGGGTTACATTGAATGCTGGGCTACTCTTAATCTCATTAACAGAACTGAAAGTGATCCTCTACCACTGGCAAATGTATGGTCATCAAGTATATTTTCTTCTGTATTTTCTGTGTCGGAGACCCATTATGGGCAAATTTAATCAAAAATAGAAATTAGATATAAAAGGATAATTAGATATACAGATGACATTTCTACTATATATCATATGCATTTATAGATTCATGTTTACAATCTGATTATGACTGTCTTACATCTACAGAAATATATAGATCTTTTGAATTTTTGTTTTTCAGATTACATGCTGTCCTCTATATGGTTGGTAAAAGTAATAGTAAAGGGTAGAAAGAGTGGGCTGATCAGGCCTGTAGGGCTGAGAAGGATAAGTTGCTAGCTCTGGCAAAAGCTACTAAGTTACAACCTTCTAGATCTAATTGCAGACCTAAACAGAGAAAGGAAATCATATAAAAACTTTCTTCAGTGAAAAAAGTGTGAATGATATTGTAAACATTGGTAGTCTATGTTTAATGTTATTAGTAACACTTATACAAGAGCCTTTTGGCTTTTGGTTGTGAAAGGAACTTCTAATTTTCTGGATACTATAGATACATGTATCTTGGCAGATTCTTGGGTAGATCACTTTACTTCATTGTTTTATGATCTGTTATTTTGAGGTGATTCTTATACTCTTATATACTGTCCAGTTGATTCCTTCTCTATACATGAAGTGAACTGTGCAATTGCCTCTTTGAAATGTAAAAAAGCCCCTGGGCAAGATTTGATTCCAGTGGAGGTTTATATGCACGCCCCTATAATTTGGGAATACTTTTTTCTTCTTTTATTTTTTTATAAATGCTTAAAAGAAATGTATTTCCCTGATTCTTGGTGGGGTGCAGAAATTGTTCAAATTCTTACAGAAATTTAAAGTGTGCTGTGTAAATGCAGAATGCATGCACCATGCTTTATTGTGCAATGTTTGCATGCAGCTCGCATATACAAAGTGATCCTAAGTGAACCAGGTCTGAAAAGCAAATCAGGTTTGCATGCTGCAAGCTTGACATGTGCACAGTAGGTAAGTTGGTATGAACATCTTCTAAAAATTACATGAGGTTTGCATGTTGCACACTTGACATGAGTGCAACAGTTAAGCTGGTGTGAACATCATTTAAACATCACATCAGGTTCACATGCTGCATGCTTTCCATCTTTGCAACAGCTAAACTGGTACAAATCTAAACTAAAAAACACATCTGTTTCTATTTCTTATACTACTGCTAACAATTAGAGTCATTAAAATGCATCTTTATTTGGATTCCCATAAAATTAGGTAAACTCATTAATTCTGATCCATTTGCAAGTTGTTTAATGTCTTTTGATTTTTGCCATTAAATCGCCATTAATTTGTAAAGTATTGTTTGCTTACTACATTAAATGCCTAGGATATAGCCAGTCAACATCCCCATTCCAGATGTACGAAGAAGGATCTCTGTGTTGTGAAGCCCATACTTTTTGTTTTGGACCATGCAAATCCCTTATGCATATTTAGTGCTACAAATGTGTTTCTCCATGACTGTTTCATCTCACTTACTTTCCCTTTGTCATTCTGTATTGAGCATATACACCATGGACATTCTCACCACTCTTTGCCATGAGTAGGGTCTTGGGAGCATGCACCACACCTCACATTTTGTCACTGACATGAGGGACATGGACACTCAAAATGATGGACAATGAGGGACACTAACCCACATGATAATCAGGACACATCATGAAACATGGAGATACAGTACCTCAGAACATAGTGGAAACCATTGCACTAACACCTGAGAATAAATGTCTACCATTAAGCAGTGGTGCCATTTAGGAAGGGCAGAGGCAGCCCCCATATTTGTGCCTGGTTGTTCTTATGGTATGGTAACAATGGAATTAAATTTGATTTTAATCTTTTGCACAATAAGTGCCCACCTGGCCTGTGTGTGCTCATGCTGCAGGTACTCTCCAGACTTGACCGTGTCTGTATTGTGTTGTCCACTCTCTCCACCTATTAGTGGTGCACACTCACATGTGATGTGGATGAGCTCCAGCCAAGAAAGAGCACAGGAGTCTTGCAAGTACGACACTGTCTTTCCCACCACAGAGTAGACAGACTGCACACTACAGTTTGGAGGAGTTGGTGAGCACTGAACTCTCAATAGCAGTGTTGTGGCAGCATATTTTTGTTGGTCTACTCTTAGTGAGTCTCCATCTCCCCTGGTGGCTGAAGGGGCAGAAGGTGAGCTAGAAGCTAACTCAAGACTAGGCTATCTACTTACTCTAGTAAGCTCACCATGCAAAAATAAAGACCACAGACCCACACGGTAGAAAGCTAGGCTTAGCAGCAGTGGTGACAGCAATGTAGGTGGCCTTCACAGGCCTTGATCAGTAAAGTGCAGTAGCAGCCACAGCAGCAACCAAGCAAAAAGCAACCAATCCAGGTTGGGCAGGTTCAGTTGGTGAGGTGACATGGTCACAGACTGTGTTGGGGACCTGTGATGGTCGGCTCTAGCATCCAGCTTCTGGCAGAAGGAGTGATGGGGAGCAGACTAAAAACTGGGCTGGTGACACACTGTGCCAGGCTGCAGGTTCTAGCCACATGGCTGGGTATGTAAAAGTAAATATATTTTTTTTTACAGGAGAATTGGGGAAGGATGCATGACTGAAATATTGATGTGTTTTTCATGTTTCTTCACTTTTGGATGGCTTCATGACCCATAGAGGCTGAGTATTGAATGGAATGGAATGCAGTCATGGAGAAAAATCGGGACAGATTTCTTTCTTTGGGGGGGGGGGGCAGAACTTCAGCCAGGAAAAAAATTGATTAGTAATTGGGTGGGACTAAGCTCAAATCTGATGCACTGCTCTGAGATATATACAGATGAATCTTATACATTTGAGTTTTTCCTGCTCTGCATATCACTTTTCAGTCAAAACAAACAAGTTGTACCTTTTAGAGATGTTACAGACATTCTAGAACTGTCCCTGGCATTCACGGACAGCTGAGTAGTATGGTATGCACAGACTATTGGAGCCCCTCTATAGTCAGGTTTATGCCCCCCCCTTGAAGCTGACCTCCACATCCCCACGCTCAGGCACATTATGACAAAGGGCAAAGGAGACTGCAGGGGTGTGCACCATTGAAATTAATGTTGTTGTTTTTTTATTACTATTTTATACATTATTGATGGAGAGTTGGAGATTAATGAAGGTCACCGCTCGACTAACAAGGGCCTTGTTAGTAGAACAGTAGCCTTCATTATTCTCCAACTCACCAACTTAACGTATAAAATAGTAACAAAAAACTTCATTCATTTCAAGGGGGTGTGCCCCAGCACTCTGACCTATGGACATCATCTCTTAAAGACTCCTGCCTCTAGCTTCCTAGTACTCAAGTAAGATACTTTTTACTTACAGCTATACTTGGTGAGTTGTTTGTAGTAGCATGGCCATACCAGCTACTGTGTGTGTGCATGGGCAGGGACTGGCCATGTTGGGGGGCTGCCAAGTTATTCCTACTTTTGTGTTTGCACCTTAAAGTCTGTTTGTGTTGAAGCATTCAAAACTATGGAGAGAAAAACAGTAGGAGTACAGGCCAGGCAGAAGTAATTAAGTGGATTTGTGGCTAGGTTTGTGTATTGGGGGTGGGAAAAACCACATGTATTTCCATTGGTATGTATGCTACAGCTCAACTGTGAAACTGACATGAGTAAGAGAAGAACAAGAAAACTGAAAAGCATAACAGTGGCTACAAGCATGCCGCTTGCATGCAGATGTAGTCAGACACTGTATGTATTGAAATACAAGTGAGCTATATGTGTCCAGACAGTATGGCTAAGTGGTTAAAGGCAATGAACTACAAACCAGGAGACTTGGAGGCATGAAGACCTGGGTTTGAACCTCATCAACCCCTATTTGTGTAAGGTGTTTTCCTGGGCAAGTCATTTAACTTTTACATGTGCAGTTATCAGTGACCACTCACATTTTGCATGCATGCCGTCTTTCCCAATTTAACATGAAAATCATGGTTTCCACACTTGCTTGCTGCACACATGCCATATGCATGCAATCAGTTCCAATTTAACATGTAAATCATACTTGCAGCACACATATCACTTGGGTAGTTTTATGCATGCAGCATGAAAACATTTCATATAATTATTTCTGTAAGGGAATATTCAAAAAAGTAATAAATCAGATCCCAAAATGTACCTGCCAATTAGTTTGTTGGATATATATGAGACAGAGCTGGGATAAGTAAGTCAATTCTGAATTCACTGAATTTTCATGAAATTTCTTGACATTTCACAAAATGTTTGTGAATTTTCCAAAATTGTTTAATTGACTATAACTCGGTCATGTTGCAGCTGGAGGTCTGACATTTGGTATGCATATTGTCTTGTATGGACCCTAAAAGCATGCCACATTTTGATAATATTTGGATGAAGGGTGGAGAAGATATAGGGGCTCAAAGCTCAAAGTCTGCCCATTTAATATTCATGTGAAAATTTATTAAAATATTTCTATGCTTACAACTTCGCTATCTTTGGAGCTAGAGAATTGAAAACTTAGATACATACTTTCAGGGACTGTCATAGAAACTACTAAATAGAGATGAACTGGTTATGTAAATTGTAAATTTTAACCATGTCCTGCCTCCTGACATGACTTCCTGGGCTCACTTCCAAAAGCGGGTCAACAGCATGGCAGCATGATGCTCTGACACGGGGCCATGGGGTTGCCATAAAGCCTAATATTTAGGGTCAATGAACCTGACAACATTGATGATATTCTGTATAGAGATGCAGCAAAGTTTTACTTCACTGGTGAATTTTAGGCGAGGTCACCAAATCCGCCTCCACGAATCACTTCACGAAGCTGCCTCCCTTTAATAAGAATTTGTCATTTGTAACTTCAGCTTGATTTGTTTTTTTTTTTAGGTACCAATTGCACTTAAGAAAAAAACAAAAGCAAGGAGAAGTGATAAATGGCAAATCCCCCAAATCTCTGGTGTCTACTGGTCACCCCCCCCACCACCACCACCACCAGTCACTGGCCACAGTGTAAAAAATGTATCTTTTTCATTAAATCCTTTGTGTCTAGTGGTGCCCCCTACCACCGATGATCACCAGCCACAATGTAAAAAACATTTTTTTTTCATTAAATCCATCTCAAGAGGACCCCCCCATTGCCGACTGCTGGCTACAGTGTAGAAAAAACATTTTTTTTCATTAAATCCCTGTCATGTGGACCCCCACCGCTGATTGCCATCAGCCACAATGTAAAACAAATATTTATGTTTTTCATTAATTCCCTGGTGTCTAGTGGATGCCCCACCCCATCAGAGAGTGCACCACCACCACCACCATCCTCCACCACCCACCCCAACCCTGAGTAGACCACCAGAATACACTTACCTCCAGGTCTGGCAGCCCAACTAAGCTCTCAATAAATTAATACATGCTTGTATAAGCACACACTCATTCATTGAGAGAGTTCAGTTGGGCTGCAGGCCTGAAGTGAGTGAAGGACTGTGCAGTGGCCTCTGGGTCAGGTGGGGAAGTGAGGTGGTGGTTGTGAAGCACTCCTGATGAGGGTGGAGAAGGGGACACTAGACACCAGGGATTTAATGAACAAAAATAAATATTTTTATTTACAATGGCTGGTGATTGGCGGTGGGGGTCCACTTGACAGGGATTTAATGAAAAAAAAAAAATTTTTACATTGTGGCCTGTAATCAGCTGCAGGGGTGGGGGGTCTGCTTGACAGGAATGTAATGAAAAAAATATGTGTATATATAATATTAGAGGCAAAAAACTCAGTTTAATACATCAGTTAGGGTTGTTCCACAGCGACAAAAGTGAGGAAATTCGACGTTAGGGTTGAAACCCCCTTTGCACCCATCCAGCCCACCCACCAACTGGAATCGGGGTGCGCATTGGGGTCATCTGCCCTAACTGTCACCCCATCACATGTGGAAAGAAACTGAGGAATAGGAGAATGGGGTGACAGGACCGATGACCCCAATGCGCACCCCAATTCCAGTTGGGGGGGTGGACTGGAGGGGTACAAAGCGGTTTCAACCCTTACATTGAATTTTCTCGCTTTTGTTGCTGTGGAACAACCCTAACTGATGCATTAAAAGGAGTTTTTTGCCTCTAATTTCCCTTCTTTTTGAGAATGATAATGAGAAATAGTAAATGTAATGCAGCGGCAGGCCCCACGCTCCCTCCACGTGATATCTTCTCACATAGTAACATTGTGCCCGCAAACGCAAATAGTAATGCGCATGGTGACACAAAGCAAAACAGAAAGAGAAACAGTACTGTAGACAGAAATGTTAAAAACAACACGAATGCAACCGCAAATGAAAACGCAAAGGGTAATGCACATGGTGGCGTAAACGTGAACGATAAGTGAAACGGGTATGGAACCGCAAGCAGAAATGGTAATGGTAACAATAATGTAAGCACACAGGCTGGTTTTCCCCAAAAGCTGTATAGAGAAAGACAGTGAGTAGAAAGAAGGTATGCAAAATAATGACTCTCGGAACACAAAAATGAGGACTTGGAATAGTAAATTGCTTATATGTCAGTAACCATATGACATAGAAAAACATTTTTAAAGTCATATGTATTATCACTTTCCTGGCTAGTTTTGTACTTAGTCCCATGAGGGGGCTAAGAATTTGTTCAACAAAAAGTCCGTATCTCGCACCGTTTTCAAGATACGGGCTCTGAAAGGCGTGGCAAACGCCGTAATGTTATCCTATGGGAAAAAACATAAGTTTGGACTGCCATAACTTTGCCTCCCTATAACATTTTTTCACTAAACCACAGAAAGGCACATCTGTGGGATGTTGGCTGTGTTCCCTGTAAATTTCAGCCCAAAAGACCAAACTGTTATTTTGCAGCAGGGCGCCAAACAATTGCTGCAATGTGTCATCCGCCATAATGTTATCCTATGGGAAAAAGCATCAATTTTGGAGTACCATAACTTTGCCGTTGTGTAATAATTTATCAGCAAAACACTGAAAGGCACATCTGTGAGATGTTGGCTGTGTTCCCTTCAAATTTCAGCCTAAAACTCCAAACTGTTCTTTTGCAGTGGGGTGCCAAAGAATTATTGTTATTTTGGGCATAGTGTTGCAAAGTAGTGTCGTGATTTGCAAAAGCTTTCGCAAAAATTTACGACACTTTTGTGAGTGCGACATTACATTGCTAAAGTACTTTTTCCAGAAATCTGAAAAACATATTTCTGGGGTGTTTTACCCCAAAATAAAGACATGGCTAACATCCTCAGAGCCCAACTAGGTGAATATAAAAATAATTAGGTTGCTAGAGGGTCTCAATTTTAAATGCCAAGCATTTTTCTGATCACTAACTGAAAACAAAATGGCGGATTTGTGACAGTAAAAGGGCCATTTGCAACAGAAAAAAGTGCATTTGCGAAAGTGTTGAACCTTTTGTTAACTTTTCCCATTGACTTATAATGGGAACTTGTTTCTTGAATAACTTTTGAACCATTTAATATTTTTTCACGAAATCTTCGAAAGGCACATCAGGGACCCTGGCTGCACGTTCCGTGATGATTTCAGGCCAGTCACATAAACAGTGTGACCTGTAGGCACGACTGTAGAATTCCAAAAAAAGTGTAAAGGCACACTCAGATCATGCTTAATAACTCTGCAGCCGTATATCCGACTGGTACGACACTTGGCAGATGCCAAGGCGTATGGGTCTTGATTCTGTATTCCAAATTTCAGGAAAATCTGTTGAACAGTTGCAAAGTTATTAAGGTGCAAAATGTTGGGTTTGACATGCAAATGGCTCTTCAACCCTAACTATGGTAGCACTACCGTGCTACCATAATATATATATATATATATTATTTTTTATTTTACATTTTGTCTGGCAATCGGTGGCAGGGGGGAGACCACTAGACACCAGGGATTTAATAACAAAGATACATTTTTTTACATTGTGGGCGGAAACCAGTGGTGGTGGAGGGACCACTAGAAACCAGGGATTTAAAAGTAGTTTTGCACAAAGTGTGGAATTTCACCCACGAAATTCCACACTTCAGTCAAATCCCACTCCACATATTTCTCAAATTGTGCTTCGCGAATTGAGCTCAACTCGTAACATATTTTGCAGAGTGGATTTTGCTGACTTCCCACATCACTAATTCCATAATTTAGCTTTAAGCTTTCAGGGGCTTAAAATTCATCAGTTTACATACTGTAATTGCAAAATGTAATTTTAAAATTTCCAAATGTTTGGGGGCTTATAACTCAGTCATCTTTAAAGCTAGTTATCTGAAACATGGCACATGTATGCATTGTCATTGGTTGAGACACCATGCCAGATTTGGTGCAATTGGGGCAAGCACTTTAAGTTTACTCAGTTGTTAACTAATTTTAAAATTTCCAAATGTTTGGAGGATTATAACTCAGTCACCTTTAAAGATTAAAGTCTGACACCTGTCACACTTCTGTATAGGCATTGGCAAATTCACAATCCCATGTGTCATGCACTTTTGATAAACACATGTTAATGTAGATGGAAATAACTGAAATCACAATTTTGGCAGAATTTTGTGAAATTTTCCAGAAATTTCACAAAATTTAATACATGCAAAATCAACATTTCACCACAATTCTGCTGGTGGGACAAAGTTTTCTAATCTGAGAAATAATTCTCCAGAATTATTCTTGCACATTTATATGAGCAACTTGCTGTCCTTGGTGGATTATCATTCCTACAATTTGGCTTCATGGAGAAGTTTTCCACTATAGACAATTGTCTTATCCTAAGACACCTCTGGGAAAAATATCATTTGGCTCATGGCCAGAAGTTTTATGTCACGTTTATTGATTTTTCTTCAGCCCTTGACTCAATTATAAGAAACAAATTGTGGCAGCTAATGTTGGATAAAGGCATTGCGTATGCCCTTACATCTGTTATTTCTAATTTATATAGTGAAACTTTTGCTGGAAATGTATCCAAGGAATTTCCAATTAATAAAGTGGTTCACTAGGGGTGTACATTGGCTCTACTCTTTTTAATATATATATATATATATATATATACATATATATATATATATATACTGATGGCCCGGTAGGCCTGTATAGTTAAGGTTGCATGGCCACATCTATGTTAAACCTCAAAGTTTATACTTTAATAACTTTGCAGCCGTTTGTCCAATTTGCCTGAAATTTGGAAAGTAGAACCACCTACTATAGATCTCTAGATTTGAAAAGTTGTGTTGCAGTTGGATATACAGTTGCAGAACCATAGCACGCTCAATAAGTGAAAAATCAGGCTTGTTGCAAATTCTTTGGTAAGCCATAATGGACTGAAGAATGCATTTGATTGGCTTCAGATTTTTTGGTCTACATGTAGCCTAGGTTGAACTGGTGCCTTTTGAAGATTTGGTGAAAAAATATTGCTCCTTTCAAAAGCTTTTTTCATGTCCCATTATAGTCTATGGAAAAATGTATTTCTGCGCTGCAAAAACTTTCACAATCATATTTTTGTTGTCAAGCTCCCTGAAATTGTTGTCATGCTGCTGCCATCTTGTTTTTCAATTAGTGACAGAGAAAAAAACATTGTAACTCAAAATATAATGCCCTTTGGTAAACACCAGCAGTTGTGTTTACCTTAATTTTTAAATATGTAAAGCCTGGGTATTTACATAAGTTGACGTGCACACAAAAAACGAGCAACAGCTTTTAGGAAAATGTGAATTTTTACTTGCTGTCCCAACACACTGTAACAATACACCGCATATGTGAAATCTGATATTTGGACTTTTTACTTATACGGACGAATTGTTCGGTTGCCGCTAAATTCAAAATGAAGCTTGAGCTTCTGCGTATTCGGGTCTGTATATTCAAACTCAGACTGCACTTAAATGAACTTAGTTTACTTAGTTTGATGCAATGTGTTGTGGTCTTCTGGCTCAATTGCCTAATTCCATGGAATATATGCAGAGTACTTGCCAAACCATCTTGAGGGAGAAAATGCTAATGGCATGAAACATGCTTAATTGCCATTACTGTTTCCATGTTAGTGTCAGGGATATACACCTAGGTGGTGAAACCACGGACTACAAGCTGATGTTTCAGACTTATGACATCTTCATCAGAGCTAATTCCATAGGTCAATAAGGATTACCTTTATATTGTTAGTTACCATGGTAACAGTACACTTAATACTGTTGTTATATTTAATCAAAATACAACAAGCATATAAACTTTATAATTCCTTATGATAAGAGTGCAAAAAACCAAATGCTAAATAAATGTGATGGTGCAAATTAACTACATAACATGTATACAAAATTTGTGAAGTTAAAAACAACTATGATGTCCTTCAACTAATAAATGACAGTCTCTCTAATAAACAGCATCCTTTCTAATTTTTTAAATATTATTTGGTATTTGTTTTATTAGAAAATATTTCTCTCAAAATGGAGCTTTTAATTAACATCTTGCATGCAGTATGGGAATCCCATATCCTTATGGTAAATCACATTTTGAGTCTTACTGGTACCAATCTGAAGACTCTAGCAGCTCCTGAACTAGAGCTGCACACCAGTGTTTACCTAATCAGGCACTGAGGAACATGCCACTGACATTATTTTTTAATAGGTGGCCCGCAAATATGTTTTTAAAACTTTTGTCATTTTTTGTTTGCAGTAACAATCAAGCTCGGGGGAAAACTAACCATGGCAACATTTTTGTGTGTGCGATAACATTCCCATTATAGAGATAGGAGTGTCGCGATAACATTAAAGTAATCATGGTAACACTGCATGAACACATTTTGCTATGTGTTATTTTGTTTGTCACTTCATTGTGGCAAGGAGGATTGTGCTATTGGCTTAATATTTTCAGGGTGGCAAACCCTAGTCCCACAGATGTGCCCTTTGGTGGTTTGGTGCAAAAACATTGAACAGGCCTATAGTTACAGCATTCCAAAGTTCAGAAATTTTCCCATAGGATAACATTGCGGTGCCCATGACACCTTTCATTGCCCGTATCTCAAAAACGGTTTGAGATACGGATTTTTCATCACAAAAATTCTTATTCCATCTACAGGGGGACTAAGTGCAAAAGTAGGTTGGAAAGCCATGAATACCATGAAATTTAAATTGTTTTTCTACCGTGTACGGTTACTGATATATTTGGGAATTAGTATTCCAATTGCTCATTTTCATGTCCGTTGGCCACTATTATGTCCACAGAGTTAGCATTCACAGCGCATTTTGGTGCCCATATCTCATAAATGATGTGAGATAGGGATTCAGTAGATTTATGTTGCTGGATGTCTTACTGTCACGATCACAACACTTTAATTTTTTTCCTAAGTGCTACGTATGAGATATTGATAAATTTGTGTTACAAGACATCCTTGCCCCATAGGGCTGCTGTATGGCTCTATAGTTATGTGTAAGTGGGAGCACAGGTCCCAGTGGCCCATGCTCCCACAGACACATATCATTATGCAGCAATGGGCAGCTTGGAGGGACAGGCCCGTGCTCCCACCAACACATACTATTTAGTATTTATATTACACTTTACCATTTACTATTTATATTGCACTTTTTCAAAAAGAAAGGACATTCTGTTGCAAAAAAATCTCTTACTGCATCAGTTAAGGTTGTTTCACGGTGACAAAAAGTGTGGAAATTCAGCCTGTGGGATTACCCTCCTGCAGCACTTTGCATCCTCTACACACCAACAGACATCAGGGTGTGCCATGAAGTCATCTGTCCTAACTCTCACCCCATTCTCTTATACTGTAGCATTTCAGCTTGCTTATACATGTAATGGGGATGAGTTGGGACTGACAACTCCATGAAACACCCTTATGTCTGTTGGTGTGTAGAGGATGGGGGTGTGGGGTGGGGTGGTGGGGTGATAACCCTAACATTGAATGGCGATAACCCTAACATTGAATTTCCACACTTTTGTTGGTATGGAAACAACCCTAACTGATGCATTAATGGAGTTTTTTGCTATCTCTCTCTCTCTCTCTCTCTCTCTATATATATATATATATATATATATATAATCATTGAAGCAATTGAGACAGCTGTGAATATAGCAACCATGAAGTGCACACCACAACCGCAGCCAAGTTCACAGCAACGTGAAGGAAGGTAGAGGGGAACTATGTGGCCAACGTGTTTACTAGCAAAGGAGTGGATACAGTAAAGCTGCAAGAAGCAGCGCATGTGAAATTACATTGTGCAAAAATGTGCAATATTTCTGAAACATTTGCACAGCACAAACACATTTGCACAGATTTAGCATGGAGCTAAGCTGTTTTCCTAATGCAATCGCTTTTGCCTGGGGCAAAACTTTGCTATACAGTTTTTGAAAGTGACATGCAAATGAGCCAACTTAGGTAGTCTGTGGGCAGACATCTAGATTAGCTTCTCATTATGACCTGATTTGCATGCAGTTTGCACAGCGCTATTGCAGGGTCCCACCGCTCCACCTGTAGGTCAGTCTGGATGTACAGGGGCTGGCTGGGTCTGCCCATGGTTCCACCTGTAAGTCAGTCTGGGAGTGCATGGTGGTATCTGCAGGCTACATTTGTGCAGTATAGCATAGCATATTGTGCACCAGGGGACTATAGAGCACAGGCACACATGGTGGTGCTGCATGCAACTGTCAAACTGTAGTTAATGCTACAGTGCACAGCAGACACTATAGTAGCTAAGGGCCAGTAGTGTCAGGGACACAGCAATGCATATGGTGTGTAGAGCAGTGATGACCACTGCACTGTACATGGTGACAGGCTCAACTTGCAGGTGTTTACTGACAGTGGACAATACTGTTGCGTGACCCACCAATGCTACACCACAAGCATGGGATACTCACAGTGACATATACATGGCTGGCTGTGTGTGCTGTGGTGTCTGCACAGATGTGCAGTATGTGGCTGGGGGGCATGTACGATCAGACAGACACACTGGTGTTGGGGTAATCCTAACACTGGCCCATGTGCACTGCATGACTTGTCCCAGCCTTGTGGCTGCACCCAGTCTGGGGGGCAGCCTGGCCACTTGTACACCCTCCCCTCAAGACCCTCCATGCCCACAGTGCTGCATGTGTGTTGGCATCTGTTGATGTCCACAGAAGGGCGGTCTGTCAGTGTGTGCTGTATGGCCACACTGCCATGGTGTCCACTGGGAGCTGGGTCACCACTTACTGCTTGGCATGGCTGGGACTGGTGGCAGATGATGGCATCATAGTGATGCCATCAGTGATCAGCATGTTCCCTCTATGTCTGGCTTATTGCTATGTGTCATACTTATTGGTTAGTGTCAGACAAAGCCACACAAAAGTCGCACAAAGCTGCGCAAAGCCACAAAGTCATACAAAGCTGGTTTGCCCAGAATTAAGACTACCTTTTCCTGGGCAGTAATTTGTACCACGCAAAGTGTTGCACTAAATCATGCAAAACCACTTTGCACTATGCTATTCATGGAATATAGCATTGCGCTGACACACTCCCTCAGTTTGCCCCTTGCATATAATATAATTTTGCCCCACGCTAATGCAGTTTGTGTGCACTATTTGACCTTTTGAATATAGTGGACCCACGCTAACCCGGGACTAAACCTGCAAAAATGGTGTGCACCCAGTGCAAAGTTTTGAATATCTGACCCCTTGGGTCTAACTTTCAGAGGAATGTGAAAAATCTAACCAGGTTAAGGAAATTTTTTCATATTCTTTTTACCATCACCCCCCAACACAGCCTGGAATTCATCCCTAAAACTAGTAATGTGCCCTGATGAAATGAAGTTCATCAGCTCATGAGCTCTGATGAATATTCATGATTGTTTCATGAACATCCATCAAAGTGCACTGTTCTTTAACTCGGTTCACACACCAAGTTTGCACACTGTTCATCAACACAAATGTCATGAAGTTCCTGAACCTTTAACGAATCTAGGCAAAAATCAATCTGAACAATTAATTTGGATGTTGGATTATACTGTTTCCACTTTACATCAAATAATCACAAAATCAGAAGGCTTACAGTTTAGGAGTGGAAATTGTATTTCTATAAGGCAATAAACCATTTTAGCATACACAAGTATTAGTATTTAAACTCACCATGTCTCAACTGACTTTCCTATTTTGATAGAACACTGTAACTAGTAACTGAGATTTTCTATTTATGAAAGGAATGTGAGCAGTGATTTGCATCTGAAAGAACACCAACAGAAAATAAGAAAATATAAGGAAATCTACAAAATCTAAGTTGTGTTGTAAAAAATTAGTCATTTGGAAATGCTGAGTTTGGGAAAAGTATTCCATTGTCACGGTTAATTGCTGTGACTGTGTGGTAAAACAATGTGAAAACTGGAAGTTCGCATTTTGTAGGTCTACCCCAGATTCTTTACATAGGGCAAAAACCTTTTTAGGAATAAGAGCATACATGTTAAAACAGGGTTGCTTTATAAACTATCCATTATTATAAAAGCAAAGTGGGACATTTCTTCTCACCCAAAAGTCATTGACTGACTGTACCCAAGAAAGTCCACACAAGTTGCCTGTAGGAGGTCCACAAACTCTTATAGACCTTGACGACCCTTTACATTAATGAATGTTCATGATCAGTTAATGTTCATGAATTCCTTATGGTCATTTCTGAATAATAGAAACATAGAAACATAGGAGTTGATGGCAGATAAGGACCGCAAGGCCCATCCAGTCTGCCCATTTTTTCTACCTTATGAATATGCCATAGGCCTGTATTCTGTCAATGGATTATCTGTTCATACTTATCTGTATTGCTCCTTTATGCCTATCCCATGCCTGTTTGAAGCCCTGCACTGTATTCATATCCACCACTTCCTGAGGAAGGCCGTTCCATGCATTCATCACCCTTTCTGTAAAAAAGAACTTCCTCACATTACCCCTTAATCAGACTCCCTATAATCTCATGCTGTGTCCTCTTTTCCTGCTATTTTTCTTATATTGAAACATGTTAGATTCTTTCACCTTGTTAATGTCCTGAAGGTGTTTGAATGTTTCAATCATATCGTCTTTCTCTCTCCTTTTCTCTAGGGTATACATATTGAGCTCCGTTAATCGGTTCTCATATGTTTTCTGATGCAGTCCCAGCACCATTTTGGTTGCCCTTCTCTGGAGTGCCTCAATTTTGTTAATGTCTGCACAGATGTGGCCTCCAGTACTGCATGCAATACTCTAGATGGGGCCTAACCAGTGTCTTGTAAAGAGGGATTATCCCCTCCCTCTTATGACTTGTGATACCCCTACTAATACACCCCAACCTCCCTCTAACCTTACCTACTGCTTTAGTGGACTGCTTGGATGATTTCAGGTCCTCTGTGATGATGATGCCCAAGTCTCTTTCTTCCCTTGTGATTGCCAGCAACTCCCTTCCCAACCTATAGGTGGTTTCAGGGTTTCTCTTCCCTACATACATGATCTTGCACTTCTTTGTGTTAAACCCATTTACCACTCTTCTGACCATTTTGCCAGTTTATCCAGATCTCTTCTCATTCTGCCCACCCCATCAGGATCATCTACTCTGTTGCAGATCTTGGTGTCATCTGCAAACAGACAAACCTTACCCTCCAGTCCATCTGCAATGTCACTGATGAAGATATTGAAGAGGACTGGCCCCAGGACTGATCCCTGAGGTACCCTACTTGTGGCTTGCATCTCTTCTGACTGTATACCATTTACCACCACTCTCTGTTTTCTGCCCATCAACCAGTTTGCCACCCAGTTGACCAACTTCTGACCCACCTCAAGCCTATCCAGCTTATTAATCAATCTTCTATGTGGAACAGTATCGAATGCTTTGCTGAAGTCAATGTAGGTGACATCAGCTGCTCCCCCTTGGTCCACCACTTAGGTTATCCAGTCAAAGAAGTCTATGAGATTAGTTTGACAGGACCTTCCTGTTGTAAACCCATGCTGTCTTGGATCCTGTGCTGCTATGGATTCCAGGTGTTACACTATCCTTTCCTTAAGGAGGGCCTCCATAATCTTGCCCACTACTGAGATAAGACTGACTGGTCTGTAGTTCTCTGTCTCCTCCCTGCTACCACTCTTGTGGAGAGGGATCACATAAGCCCTTCTCCAGTCTTCTGGGACCTCTCCAGTGCTCAGAGACTCATTAAACAGTTCCGATAATGGCTCTGCTAGTTCCACCCTAAGCTCCTTTAGTACCTGGGATGTATGCCATCAGGTCTCATTGTCTTGTCCACCCTGAGATTAACGAGCTCTTGCAGGACCCTTTCTTTTGTGAAGGGACTAGTGCACACCTCCCTCTCCCCTGAGTCCATGGTGCTGAGCTGTAGGCCCTGCCCTACCTTCTGTTCAGTAAATACTGAGCAGAAGTATCTGGTTAGGATAGATGCTTTTCCTTGGTCCTCCTTCACACACTCCCCCTTATCTCCTTTGATCTCAGCATTACCCCCTCTGGACTGTCTCCTTTCACTAACGTATCAATAGAAAGTCTTGTCCCCTTCTTTTACTGTTCATGCTAGTGTTTTCTCGGTTTGGGCCTTTGTCTGCCTTACTGTCTTCCCTGCTTCCCTTAGGGAAGTTTGGTATGCTTCCCTATCTTCATCCCGCTGTGTTCCTTTATATTTCCTGAAGGCCAGCCTTTTGGCTGTGACCTTTTCTGCTACTGTTTCTGAGAACCAAAGTGGTTTCCTCCTTGTTTTTTTCTTGCTTTAATCTCTAACACAATGGGATGTTGCTTTAAGTATTGCATCCTTAATGCTTTCCACTTTGCTTGTACTTCCTCACCTGTATTTCATCTTGCCAAGGCTAGCTTAACTCTGTTGGTCATCTTATCAAACTCAGCTCCTCTGAAGTCCCATATTTTTGCCTTGGAATGGGATGATTTAGTTCTAGTGGCCAACTTGAACCATACCATGTGATGATCACTGACCCCCAGGTGACCTTTCTACCTGGAGAGCTGTGATCCTTTCCCTGTTAGTCAGTACTAGATCTAGGGTAGCTCTGTCTCTTGTGGGTTGTTCTACCAGTTGTTTGCGGCCCTTCCCCTGCAGGGAATCTACTATGTGTCTAGTTCTGGTGGATGTTCCTGCTGTAATTGACCAATCTGTATCTGGCATGTTGAAGTCTCCCATTATTAGAACCTCCCGTCTGGCTGTCATGTTTTGTATATCTTCTAATAGTAATGTTTACGTGTCCTCCCCCTGGTCTGGAGGCCTGTAGACAACCCCAGTTTGTATGTATGTCCCATTTCCTGTTTCCAGGGTGACCCACAGTTCCTCAAGCTCCTTATGTGTGTTCTGAATTTCTGTAGCTTTGATATTTTCATTGACATAAAGGACCACCCCTCCTTTTTGCACCTCGGTCTCTTCTGAACAGTACGTAGTTGGGTACTGAAGTCTGCCAAGTGTGGTTACTGGTGAACCATGACTTGTTAATGGCTTCTATGTCCAGTTTAGCCTTTGTCATTGTTACCTGCAGGTCTGGGATCTTGTTTCCCAGACTGCGGGCACTTGTGCACATGATTTTACATTGGCCAGATTTCGGTGTGTTAATTGTTGGGTGAGGTCTGGCATTTCCCCTGTATATCATATGGGGAGCTGGGCCTTTTTCCTTTCCTGGTGATGCAAACAAAATACAAACATGCTCAACTCCTGTTTGATCACTAGCTGTAGGGGGTGGGGTGTTCTTCCTGTTCGATGTATCGGGTACTCCACCCCTCTCCTCATTTGCTAGTTTAAATATTCTGCAAAGATGTCAAACTTCTGCCCCAATGCACTGACTCCCTCCTTAGTCAGATGCAGTCCATCAAATTTAAAGAACTT
The DNA here is from genome assembly GCA_016271365.2 of Neoceratodus forsteri. Classification (NCBI taxonomy): domain Eukaryota; kingdom Metazoa; phylum Chordata; order Ceratodontiformes; family Ceratodontidae; genus Neoceratodus; species Neoceratodus forsteri. Next base: position 51,792,561 of record CM057451.1, on the reverse strand, counting down.
TCGCTCCCAAAACTGTTTCATGGCACAAGCCCTTGAGCCACATGTTTAGCTCTCCTGTCTCCCCTTCTCTGACCTTCTGTCCATCTGCCCCCCTCTCCCAGACTGGCAGGATCTCAGAGAAGGAGATTCTGGATCAAATGGATGACAGTTTGCCTCCCAGCCTAGTCAGGTGTTCACTGGTCTCCACAACTGACCAGCTGGTGAGATCGTTTGTCCCTATGTGTACCAGGAGATCAATGATTTTTCCTGCTTCCTGCACTATTTTAGCAACATGGACAGTGTCTCTTCATGCAGATGTACCTGGGAGACATCTAACCATTACCCTCAGCTGGAACGATTTGCCCTCCTAACCACCTGCCAATCTTCCAAGCCAACTACCCTCTATGGTAGAGTTGTTTCAGTTGGATGTTGGGGAAATGGTGGGTAGTTCTTATAAAATATTTCCTCCTGAATATGTGCTTTGAGGGTTGCAATCTCTGCCCATGTTGCCTGGAGCTGAGCCCTTAGATCTCCAGTGGTCCAGCATGTAGAACAGTATCCTTTATCCTGTATAACTGCCCTTTTGAATAGTGTCTTGCAGTACCTGCAGTTAATAATATCCATTCCAAATAAGTTGCTAGGTTTATAACCTGGTCTAAGTAATTAGAAGGAGGAAAATGAAAGCAAAAGTTTGATTTTTTTGTTTTGTTTGTTTTTGTATAACTTGTTAAAACAAGTTAAATTACTTGTGCCCCTGTAAGTAAGGTCACTGTGTGGATACCCCTCTAATCCTCCCCTTTCTGGTTTGCTGCAGGAAATGTCACGACTGTGCTACCCTATAAAAGGAGTGTAGTATGGGGTGGTTGGGGATGGGGTGGGTGACTGGGCCCTTCCCCTTTCTGAAAAAGGTGAACCACAGATGAAAGAAGCAAGGAGGGGAAAACAGAAACAACCAACCATCAAAAAATGCAGTAGACCTGAAAGCATACCCTAATGATAGATAACACTGTAAAACCTGTAAAGCACCATCTTTAATAATTTCACAGAAGATATACTCTGTAAAAAAAACACTTTGCTACAGAGAAAAATAAAGCAGTAACAGAAGATATACCTTGCAAAAAACAATTTGAATTAGAGAAGGTTACAGCAGTAATCTATAAGCACAAAACAGTAATAACCCTGTAGGCACACCCTGTAATAATGCTGCAGAAAGTATACCCTGCAAACTGCAATTTCAATCAGAGAACAGTGAAGCAGTAAAATGTTAACAACAACCAGTAACAAACCTTGTGAGTACAAAAGAAAGTAATAACACACAGTAAATCTGCCTAGCCAAAAGAAGACTTAATCTTTTTCCTTGCTCTGATAATTTTCCTTGCTCTGTCCTTACAAGCAAACCTAGAAGAAAAGAGTTTATGTGCCTTAGCCAGTAAACCTAGTCTTCCACCTGTTATGTATTTGTCATTACCTGTTATAGATCTGCTTGCTGGTATGAGTTCATGAACTTTTTATTGAATATTTCATGAACATTCATAAACTGGTTATGATCAGTTTGACTTGGTACTCCCATTCAGCTGCTTGTAAATTGGATAAATATTTAATGTTTACTTCATCACCTCCCAATTGAAATGCTCACAAACTGTTCATGAATGTATTTATTTATTTGCTTTTGGTAACTGGGTGGGTGCACTAGACATAGAGATGCTTATTTTCAGGCATGACCCGGGAGTATACAAGTGAAAATACATGAGCAGTACAATGTGACGCAGAACAAGGGAGAGGTAGACAATAAGATAATCAGTGATATAAACAGTATTGACAAGTGGATTGTTTAACAGTGTTCAACAAATATAGCCAGTGCAGCTAGAAAAAGTAAAACTACTCAAAAACATGTATAAAACAGGTCTGTGTTAGGGCTATCAGGATGGTCCAGACCAACAGTAAGTGCCATCGTATGATGCAGAGTTATGAGAGAGGAAAGGAGGGGTGGGTGATACGGAGAAAAGGGGGGTAAGAGTGAACAAGGCAAGTGCAGGAGAGAACAGGGTAGAAGGAGTGTAATGGGCTATGGTGAATGGAAGCACGTACAGGGGTTTGAAGCCAGTAGATATTCATGGTGGAGTTTCTTGAAGCTAGCATGGGTGAGAGCTAGGCACATAGTTTGCGGGATAGCATTCCAGTACTTAGGTGCAGAGTAAGAGAAAGCACGTGTACCCATGGTGGTTTTGCATCTGGGGATGAAAAGAGGGGCATAGTCATTGGATCAGAGACCATAATTGGGGGTTTGGGGGTATAACAGTAATGTGAGAGATCTAGATAGACCTGAACTGGTTATACCATGTTGTAGGGAGCTAAAGGCTAATAGCTGGTGGGCAGGGGGACTAGGCCATTTTAGGTCAGCATAAAGCTGACAGTGATGTTTGAAACGTGGTGATCCAGAAGCATAGTGACAGATGCTATTGTAGGCAGTGTCCCATCTGAGGAGTGAGATCTTAGAAGCTCCTAGGTATGTGACTGAGCAATAGGCCAGAGCTGGAAGCAGTAAACCTTGTGCCACAGCAAGCCTGGTGGATGACATGAGGGCATAGCTTGTCCGGTAGGCTCCTCCAATTTTTACGTTGATCAATTTGCAAGTGGTGGTGATGTGGAGGTCAAAGTCCAGGGATTCATCAAGGAGGATGCCCAGGTACTTGAAAGAGCTGGTACTAACTACATGGGAGCCACTTGCACACGAGATTTGAAAGGAGTTACAAGTTGATTTGAGTCTGGCTGGAGAGCGGAAAAGCATGGAGTGTGTTTTACTTGCATTAAGAACATGATAGTTTTCACTTAGGCAGGTTTCAATACTGTGTAAGCCTTTGGTTAGGGAGTGATTTATATCCATGACATTACTTCCACTATGGTAGATGACAAGATCATCTGCATACAGCAAGGATGAACAGTCAGGAGCAGCTGATGGGAGGTGGTTTATAAAAATAGAGAAAAGTTGCGGGCCAAGTACAGAGCCTTGGGGAACTCCCAACAGTACGGGAGAAAGATGAGACATGGATGAGTTAAAAGCTACAGCCTGCATTCAGTTAGTTAGGTAGTTGTTGAACCAGGCAACAGTGTCAACAGAGAAACCAAGCGAAGAAAGTTTGGTAAGGAGAAGGGAGTGGTTGACCAGGTCAAACGCCTTCGTAAGGTCAATGAATATGGCCCCTGTCAGTAAGCCAGATTCCATTGCGCCATAAATGTTGTTTGTAAGTTTTAGGATAGCGGTGGTAGTGCTGTGGCCTTTACGGAAGCCATGATGGGAGCCTGACAGAAGGTTATTCTTCAGTAGATAAGTTGAAGTTTGGATTGCCGCTAGTTTTTCAAGGATTTTGCCAAGGACAGAAAGAATGGCAATAGGTCAATAGTTTGACATTTCTTTAAGATCACCTTTCTTAAGGATGGAAGTAATTCTAGCTATCTTCCAGATGTTAGGAACTGTGCCATGACATATCGATAGATTAAAGATTTTTGTTATGGGGGAGGTGATGAGAGGGGCAGCAATTTTCAGAAGCTTAGGTTCTAATCCATCAGCACCAGGGCTGGTGCTTTCAGAGATGGAGAGTAACAGTTTTAGAACTTCTTTTCTGGTGATGGTCTGAAACCAGAACAGTGGATGAGAGAGTGCAGTTGTGTGTCCATGGAGCTGTTCGTGGGGAGACTAGGGGCGAAGGAGGCTGAGTAGCTCGACAGATTGGCAAAATGGCAGTTTAGTGCATTGGCTATGGTCTCAGGATTATTACAATGTATGTTATTTATCCACATGTCATTTGTAGTGGATGTTTTGTTGGCACCAAGAAGGGTTTTTATAATGGACCAGAATTTCTTAGTGTCACCAGTAGATTTCATTAGTAGGTCCTTACAGAAAGACCTTTTCGCTAGTCGAATGTTTCATTTGCAGACATTTCTCTGGATCCTATAGTCGTTAAAATCTGCTTGGAGCCCTGAGGCCTTGAAACACCACCATCTTTTATCCCTAGCCCTAAGTTGAGTGCGAAGATCTTTGGTGAGCCACTTAGTTTGTGTTCCACGTATGCAGTAAGTGACTCAGGGGGCATGGATGTCCTGTAGGCATCCAAACCTAGCCAGAAAGTAGTCAAGGGCTGATTGGGTATTAGGGGTGGCAAAGATAGGAGACCAGTCTATCATAGAGAGATCAAGCAAAAAATGTAAGCCTGATTAAGATTAGCCAGATTACGGAAGGTAATGAGTTTCGACGGAGGAGATGGTGGTTTAGCAGAGCGCCAGATGCAGTATATTGGGGAGTGATCAGTTATTGCATCAGGCAGGGTACCAGCAGTGACTATGCTATCAGGACAGGTTGTAACAGCCCAGTCAATTAGAGTACTAGAACGAGGGGGGGCCAAAACCCTTGTGGGGTCAGTGATTAGATGGTGAAGGTTATGGCCATGAATCATTGTGTGGTAGGACTGATTTGATTTGCTATTCCAACTGATATTTAAGTCACCCATAATAAGGACCTCGTTTTGACCAACGACCATGTCCACTTGTGATAATAGCTCCTTGAGCCCAGCGGTGCTACCCTTAGGGGGATTATAGGCACAAACTATATGCAGTTTCTTCATGAGCAGTTCACAAATTCAGCTCATAAATGTTTATCAAGTATGCATCAAATTATATGAATTGTGCATTACAATTAAATAGCATGCCTGTGCTTAGGAACCTTTATGAACATAAAAGTTCACACCACAAAGATCCATGAAAGTTCATGGAACTTCTCCATTAAACTTTTGTGGACAACGTCCATCAATATTTTGGGTGAATAACAACACCCAGCTTTTATAATATTGGTTAATTTGTCAGGTAACCCTGTCACAGCCCTATTCTCAAAATATTTTTGTCCTGCAGGTGCAGTATTTCCAAATCATCTCTACATACCCGTTCAACCCTTAGTTGTTTCAACACACCACCAAAGTAATTAACCATGCCTATGAAATTCTTTTAACAAACTGAACATTGTCTTATGAATTGATTTTTAGCATGCATTTAACAATTACAGTAGTAACTTAGCTTATACTTACTTTTTTCTGTTTTTCATTCGGGTAGAATCACTGCTCATTTGCTTTCATTAATAGAACTGACCTACTGCAATTTAAAACAGTAGAATATGACACATTGTTGAAATGTTGTGAATGTATATGAAATCCTTCTGCGTGTTCAGATACTTTGTTGATTTGTGGAACATGTATTTTCAACTCCTTAACTGACAAAGATCTGATTTTGTGATGCTGTATAAATCTTACAGAGTGAAATAGTGCTTTCTGATATGCAACTTGGTTATGCAAATTGATCATTGTCTACATTTATGATGGTCCTTTAAAGGTTTAGCTACAACATGAACATTATGTTGATGGACAGGTTATGAACTTAGTTCATCAATTAAAGGGGACAGGTTTGCTGTTATGTTATGTTTTGAAACTCAATAAAATGTCAGTGGTATACCCGACACAGGTGGTACCATGCCTGCATCACCTTTGAGAACTACTGTGACACTGAGATTGTGGGCTGATACCACCTAAATAGGGTCATTCTGAGGCAGCTCTGCAAGCTGTACAGTGAGGAGATGCAGACCCCCACCAGATGGAGCCACGCCATGTCCGTGGAGATGAAGGTGACTGCCAGCATGTGCCTGCTCACCATGGGCACCTTCCAGAGACCAACAGGGGACACCACAGGCATCACCCAGTTGGTCATGTCCTGCCCCCTCACACAGTTCCTCAACACCCTGCTGCCACTTGCTTCAGAATTCATCCATGTCCCCAACACACAGGCGGAGCATACAGCAACCATGCAGGACTTCCACAGGGTGGCATATATAACTGGCATGATTGGGGCCATTGACTGCACCCATGTGGCTATCCATATGCCACCTGGCCCTGAGGTTGTGGGTTAATCAATCAAAAGGGGAGCCAGAGTGTCAACTGCCAGGTGGTGTGCGATGCCACAGAGTGCATCACCAATCTCTGTGCCATACACCCTGGGAGTGCACATGATGTATTCATCTGGCACAGCTCTGCACTGTGCCACAGGTTTGAACATGGGGACATCCCCATGGGCCACCTAGTGGGTGAGTATGGCACAGGCAAGGGGCGACTGGCAGAGCAGACCTGGAGACGGGGTGGGCAAGATGTGCAGGGTGGCGTGAGCACCAGGGACAGGCAAGGGGTGCAGCAGAGAATAGCACAGGGCTAATCATGTCAATCTCCACACAGGTGACAGCACATATCCACTGAGGCCCTAGCTGCTCACCCCCTACCGGTGCCCAGCATCCCCAGCAGAGGAACGGTACAACAAGGCACATTCCAGCATGCGCAACATTATAGAGCGTGTCTTTGGCATTCTGAAAGCTCGGTTCCATTGCCAAGACAGATCAGGCAGTGCCCTACAGTACAGCCCCTCGAAAGCCTGTGGCCTACTCCTGGCCTGCAGCATACTGCACAGCATGGATATTGACCATGGGATAGATGTTGAGGCTGATGAGGGTGACAGTAGTAGGGATAATGGAGGCAATGGGCCAAAGGGTGGTGGGCAGCCACCCCCTGGGTGGAGGGACCCCCAACTGCTCCAGCAGGTGTGACACCACTGGGACATCATCGCACAGGAGCACTATGGTGCACACAGGTAGGTGGTGCGGTACGCATGCATGGGCCACACAAATAGGTACAGCACACATGCAGGGGTGTGCATGGCTGTGGGCATGCACACACACAGAGGCGTGAGGCAGGAGTAGGGTCTCCATGGCATACAACTATACACAGCACCACACACACACACACACACACACATATACACAAACACACCCACATGCGCCCACACACCCTGGCATTAGTATGTGGTGTGGATCAGATGCATTGCACTGGCATGCACAACTAACCTATCAAGGTTGCAATACCGGTCCATGTCCTTTGCTGTGCTGTGGCACTTCGAAGGCACAACGCATGCAAATAAGGTTGGGGCAACAGTAATGACATGCAAAACTGCACCATGCATTGGCTGATGAGCTCATTTGCATGTGGTGTCTGAATATCATGATATTGCATCATGCTCAATGGGATTGTGCCGAGCAAGTCACAACAGAGCAATGCACATGCATGCATGGTGTGCAGGCCCACAGTGTGCATGCACATCACAGCATCATGGTGTCAGTCATGCACCACGCACAGATAGCATGATGCCATGGCATTGCACATGCTGTGCATGGGCCAGCTTCGCACATGACAGCACATGGGGTGCTGTGCCCTATTTCGCATATGCGCAATGCCGGTCGACCCCTGGATCAGACCTCTAACCCTGTGACCCCATGTAGCCATGCCCATTCTGCACATCTCTGGCACCACTGCATGATGTGCATGCACTGCCCATGCTCCCATGCATCGTGCAATGGGTGCATGGTGTGGACACATGCAATTCACACCACTATTGTTTCCACCGAGCACGTTCAGCTCAACATGGTGCAGGCAAGATGGAGGAGGGCCCAGAACTGGTCACCTGTTGAATTGGCCAATGTAGTGGCCTGCATGGTGCCCCACACCCCAGTTCTTTGGGCAGGTGCCTCTGCAGTGGGCCAGGGGTACTGTGTGGCAGGACATCACCACAAGCCTGGGGCACAGGACAGAGGTGCCCAGGACTGGGGAGCAGTGTCACCACCATTATGGGAACCTCATGCAGTGGGACTTAGAGTGTCTGAGGAGGCTACAGGCATGCACCAGGTGAAGGACTGTGCCTCAGCCAGGTAAGTCATCCCATGTTGCATGTCTGCTCTGGTGCTGTACTGTGGTGTTGGCTAGGCTGCCTGCCATGCCCTGCAGAGGGGTACACTGTCATCATGCACATTGTGGGGTGGCATTGCCAGCTTCTGCTTGCATTGCGGTGCAGCTGTGTAGCCGTACAAGATGTGTCGGGCAGGGAAACACCCTGTGCACAGGAGTGGGGGTGGGGAACAGCTTCTGTGGTCAGTTCCTGATGTGCACCTGTCTTCTTTCCATTCCCAGGACCTGAGGACTGTTGGAGGGCCCAGGCTGCTGCAGCAGCACATCAAACTACAGTGGGACATGATGTAACAGGACCGGCACCAGCAAGGCTGCAGAGGGCAGGTAGGCACTGTCATGATCCTTTGCACTGTGCATGGGGGGGTGGGAGAAGTGGGTGTGGGCATGGCCACCTGTTCCATGTGCCTGGCAGCTGTGTGTATCACACTGTGTGTGGTGCATGCCTCTGTAGCACGACCATTGGACACGTGGGCTAGCTGTTGGTGGGGTGGGTAATGTGACTGTCACTGTGCAGTTGTGTGGCCATTGTGTGGCAGGGACCACCTCTGTGCAATGTCATGGTGCACCGAGTTGCTGGCTGGCATTGGCCCACACCCCTGTGGGTGGCCATTACTTGCCCTCCAAGGGTGTGTGTTCCCACTGCCCATTGTGCACAGTTGGCGGGCATGGTTCCTTGGGACATTGCACTGATCACCTGTCCTGTCCCTTGTTATAGGTGTCCAGCGGCGAAGACCACCTCGCTTGATGCTGTTGAGACTGCTGCATAAAACCCTTCTGGTGGCCTCCATGACACTGGAGGCAGTTGTTCAGGTCTGGAAGATGTTGTTGGTGGAGCGCAGGCAGCCCCTGTTTCCTCTGCTGTACCTCCCTCTTCAGTTCCCCTACCACTGCACAGTCCCTGTTCCCTGTCCCCTTCCCTCGCCATACCTACCCTTTTCCAGACCCTGGTTCTTGTAAATAGTTCCTTTAAATATATATTTTCTGACTTACCTGCCTGTGTCTGTGTCTACTTCGCAGGTGGAGTGGAGGGCCATGCTGCAGTGGCCCAGTGTCTGTCCGTGTGGTGTGCATGTGCAGAGATGCGTGTTGTGCTTCCATGGTTCACTGCTGTGTGCTGTAGTGTGTCCCACTGTGGTAGTGTCCATCCCCTGGGTCAGTGGCTGTGCCTTGGGGTGCCCTTGGGCTGGCTGTTGGGATGTGTGGCGGTTGCATGTGTGGTGGTAGCACACAGCCATGGTTCTTGGTCAGGTGCCGTCTGCACACTGTGTTGGGGCCCCTCCTTGGCATTGTGTGGCCTGTTCGATGTGGTCTGCCATGCTACCTGCCACCCAGTGTGGTCCTTGCCTAATGTGTGGGCTTCCTGTGTGCCAATGTGGTGTGTGTGTGCTTGGCTGCATGGTCCTGGGTGTGGTCTGCTATGGTCTGGATGGCGGGTACGGCCAGCGGCCTGTGGGAGGGCTCCCTTGGTGGCCTCCATTGGCTGTTGACACCACCTGTTGCCTGCTTAATCTGCCACTGTTGTGTTTTGGGGTCAGGTGTCTGAGTGCCTGTGTGTGCCCTGCTATGCCCTGCTGGTGGTGGCCTCCTGTGGCCTATCACTGTGCTTCCCTGGCTCTGTCCCTGGGTCTGTACTCTGTGCCATGCCCCCCTCTGTTGCTTTGCTGCTCTACTCCCACAGTTGCACTGGAGCATCTCTTTTTGCACCATGGCACAACTCTGTGTGCGCCATGGCCCAACTCTTTTTGCACCATGGCACAACTCTGCCATATTCAGCCACGTTGTGGTGGTGCAGTTTGGCCTGTGCAGCCTCTGAATATGGCTCCTGTTGCACCATAGTACATCAGATTTGCACTACACTGGACTTGCCCTGGGCTTTGGCACATTTCTGAATATCTGGTCCTATAAAAAATACACGATGAGTAACTTTATGTACAACCAGTGTGTTCTGCCACCTAGGGGTTCTGATTCTTATGGACATCTCAAGCTTCGCTTTGAAGGTCAGAGAAAATCAGAACCTCTCTGTGGCAGACCACACTGGTTGTGCATAGTTGCCCATCCAGTAGTCTCTACATACGGTGCTTCATCACAACCTGTAACATTTGCCATTTATTTTCTACCATTATGTTTTCAAATTCCTCTTTCCAATTCCAACCTTTAATAAACAGTTTTATCTTTGTGTAATCGAACTTATCGTAGTATCTGACTTTTGTGTTATTGTCCAGTGGCTCCCAGTTATTACTAATCACAAACTGGACCATATTGTGGTTGGTAGTGCACAGTAGTTCTTTCACTATGCACTTGATTGTACTACTCTCCAAACTGGTTAGCACAACATGTAAGATGTTGTCACCTCGTGTCGGTTCAGGGACCAGTTGCTGCTAATTGTTTAGTGTAGTACAGTCCACTAGTTTTTTTCACATAATGTGATGTAGCTGAATTAATATTACATTTAATGTCAGGGAGGTTAAAGTCACCTATTACTATGGTGTATGTTCCAGGTTGTATTTGCTCTAGTTTTTCAAAGAAAAAACTGTTTTCCTCACTTAATAATTCAGGTGCTCTGTATCCCACACAAATTTGTATCTTCTTGCTTTTTGGGGGGTAAAGGTTAACCCAGACCTGCTCTATCTTATTATTAACTCCATTTATATTTGGGACCTCACTGGACTCCAGTTCGTCTAGACGTATATTGTACAGCCACACCTCTACCACATTTGTCAATGCAATTAACAGAAAAAAACCTATATCTTGGTATTGATAGACTAGTTGCTATCATTCTGCCATGTTTTTGTAACTCCACAAATATGGATCCCTCAGATTTTAGTAGGTGCTCCAGTTTATCTTTCTTGTCTGTAAGACTTCTTGCATTGGTAAGCGGTATTTTAAAGTTATCACAGTTTCTCAAGAACCTGTCCCTCATTGAATTAGTTTGAAGTACTAGGGTTAGTGTTGTTTTTCAAAACTCCTGATATACTTCTAGCTAGAATGTTTATTTATTTAGCTTTTGTTGACCAGGTGCTGCTAATGACCTGTCAGTATCTTTCCCCAACTAATTCATATCCTTTTTATCTGACCACTGTCATCTAGGGTATGTAAAAGGATCATTCCTCTCCCCCCAATCTGGGAGAAACTGATGTGCCCAAAAGTTCCATTCTCAGCTTAGCCATATGGTTTATTTTACAGAACAAATGTCCTTCTTCCTGCATCTCTGCAAACATCCACTTGTACTGTATGCAGTGTCAATGTGTTCAGTCCTAGTGATACTAATGTCTGATCTTAAGTACACAATTCAGCAGGATTTTGTCAGTGTTTGGTGATGGCTTGGTTCTGATCAACATGCTCTAAACATTAAGACATATATCAAAATGACATGTGGCACCATGAAAAACTGGTAGATATCACCTCTCCCTTTGCCACCACAGCCTAAGCAATTCACAGCAGGGCCATTTTGATGTCTTCCAAAGGCTTGAGGTCAGACCTGAGAAATGTTTCAGTTTCTCTCACCACTTTGATTCCATAAATACTAAACTGATCCCTAAACTCTGAGCCCTCTGCAAGAACAGAGCATGTTAGCCACCCACTACAAGACAAAGCATAAGCAAAATGAGTATGAGGAAGGAGTATATGGCTCTTCCCAGAATTTCTCCCCTGGTTTGACTGGATGCCTTCTTAAATGCCTTTTGTCAATTTCCTCTTAACCCCCCCCCCCTTTCCTGGACACAGCCCTGCACAATGTATTGATGGGTACACTGGCCATCACTGAAATGGAGATGATTTATTTACAGTAAAGCAAATCAAATCAGCTTTATTTTTATAGCGCCTTTCGAAACCAAGGCGCTGTACATAAAACCAAATACAACAAATATAAATAGAATTAAAACAAGGCATTAAAACATATCATCCATAACTAGGGAAGGCTAAGTTAAATAAATATGTTTTTATATAATATAAAAACTATTTTAAAGTTGTAATGTTCAACAAAGGATACCACATTATTTTTTGAATAGAAATATTATACAGAGGTGGGCACAGGTTATCTATCCAACGTACTACATAAGGACTATGCACACAAGCTACTACAATGACCATGTTTATTATAATGCATGTCATTATTGGGGAGCTGTAATGCTGGCTGCATTGTTTTAAAAACTGTACTGAAAAAGTGGTAGCTCAGACTGTCAGGTAATGCATACAACAGGCTTTGCAACAAAACCTGCTTCATCAGATGCATAAAGAACATCATAATGAGCCGATTTGTACAGCAGGTAAACCATTGGTCTTGCTCCTTCAGGACTAGACTAAGGCTACCAGACTTTCCTCTGTCTTACCCCTCCCCCCATTCTCTAATGAACATTTATTTAAAAACACCACTCCAGATATGAAACAGCTGTTGGGTATGCTGTGTATTGTAATAAAACTATATCAGTGTGATGAAGTCCATGTTCACTATAGTCTAATCAGTAATGTTATGAATTAAGAACAATTTATTGATTACAAGTCAGGCAGCAGCACCAATCACAGGGGTATAGATTAGGCTGAGATACTGTAAAAAAACACAGTCATTTCCTTCTTGGTATTGAATCTCCTTTACCAGATCCACACCATTGCCCATGCCTGGGTCAGGACAAGGAGCACTTTGCCTCCTGACACCCCAACTCTGAAATCACTCCATAAGTTGTTTTTTTTTTTCACTTTTCCAGTAGTTTCCAGTGTTATTGTTCAGCTTTAAATGAGTTTGAACCATCACACGTACACATTTTAAATCCCCCATTGGTTATATAACACGTAAAATATGAAATACACATGTATATATTGATGCATACATGTAAACTACCCCCCAATCTTTTTAAAGCAATTAAAATGGTTATATTTAATAATATGCATTACACTCTATATTTCTACAATATCAAAAATGCAATGGAATTCCTATCTCGTATATAATATTTTAATTGACTGAGCTGTTATTCAAGTTTAACCTCTTCTTGTGCTTCAGCCTTCTCAGGTAAGTGAGGACATCATTTGTAACTATCTCAATGCCAGATTTCATCAGTGCATTAATAACTCCTTCATGTATTGTATAGCCATTGCTCAGATAACGATCTGACCACTTATTCTTAATGGGCGGGATTCTCCAAAGGGCAGAAATAATGTGCCAGAGGCACATATCCCACCCACATATTTCTGCGGCACTAGACTGGTGCAGAGTGTGTGTTATACACTACCACATGCACCCATGGGGCACCTGTCCATGGCCCCACCCCCATGGCATGCAGGACCATGCAGGGCAGCTGGTGGCAGAGCAGACCCAGGCAGGCATTCAATTGGATGCCCACTCTGGGTCCCAGAGTGGATCCCATATGCCTGCAGGTATGGGTCCAGGTGCATGAATAGTCCCCGCAGGCACCCTGACCCATGCTGCCATGCACCAGTAAGGAGTGGTCCCCCATCTGACACATGCTTCCGTGGTTGAGCCCACCCAACACACAGATGTCTTCAACCCTTGCCAGACCTCTGCCCCATGGCAGGATGTCCCCCCAACACTTGACTGCCTTGACCCCATATCATCCATGGATCCCCCTAAACACGTGCCAGCCCAACACCAGTAGTGCCACACATCCACCCACCTGGACCATGGCAGCCCGATTTCATGTAGTACAACACACACACACACACACACACATGCACACACATGCACACACACTCACACACTGAGGTCCCCCTGGCAACAGCAGTCTGCCCCTGACCCTGACACCCAAGCAGGAACAGTGGTGACCAGTGCCCCTCACCCCCCAATGGCACCAACAACCCGACCCCTGACCCCCATACCTGCATACCTGCCCATCAGTGCCATGGATCTAGAAGGCCAGCAGCACAGCCCTCCTCACATCTCTTTAGCCACAGGCCATCCCAGTGATGCTGGTAGGGTGACATGCGGTGGCTGGACAGGGGGGCATGCAGTGGCTACGACTGCCTCAGAAATGTGCAGTGGCTTGTATCCTGTGCCCCCCTTTTGCCTAGCACTCTGTGCTTTCAAGACTACTGTGGAGTGTGAGCACACCCCTCGGACCACCCCCATGTGGAGATCGATGGCTGGCTGGGGGAGCTGACACATAACAGCCCTGTGCTGCTTTGGTGAATTAGGCACAGGGGACGAAGTGGCCATGGAGTATTTAGGCACCCCTGGTACACGACGCATAGCCACTCCACACCATGGAGAATAGGGCCAAATATGTTGGTATTGTAGGCAGTAGAACATACATGTAGTAGATTCTCCTTTAGAAAGAGTCAGTTTCGAGTCTATATTTAATAAAGATTCTCTTGTCAGAGCTATCTGAAATGAGAATCAGATAGGGTTCCAACCTGTGAGACACTTTACTTCTTACTTACCAGGGACATATTTTTCACAATTGTATTTTAGCCACATTATTTTTTGCAAATTTTTCCCAAAGCTTAGCTTTTATTATTGAAATGTACCATTACTCAATTAAAATATTTTGCTGGAAATCTCTCTGAAAATGCTCTCTATTTACCTCCAATAACTGATGCTTCACTGCAGCTAACCAGGAACAAGCAGCTTTTATATCAAACCAACCATTCTTTTCAGTCAGACACTTTTTGGTGAACTGATTTTCTGGTTGATTCATGCACCTCACCCAGTAAGATAAGATAATGATTTTACCATTATCTCCATTTTTCTTTGGTTCAGTTCCTCTCTCACCATTTTGTCAGATATTGAAATAGGACATTTTAAAATTGCTCCATAGAATGGTGTAAATAGCTATTTTGATTTCCCAAAGTTCTCAAAGTCCCAAATATCAGTCTTATATAAAGAGCCACACTATTCATGTTTGCTTCTGCAGCTTTCAGGGTTTGCAACAAAGTGCACCTTCTGTACTAATTATTAAACCTTATTAGCCTGCATTTTCTTTGATTTAATCTTGTAATACCTCACTCCATGTTATCCAGGTATCCCCAAGAGCCATGCATCTGGTGTTGGTAACTTGGGATGCAACAATGCCTAGTGGTCAGGGTGCAGAGTTGTGAACCAGTCCTGAAGACCATGGTTTGAATCCCACAACTGCAACTTACTCACGTAGTCACCCTAAGCTAGTAGCTTAGCCTCTCTTTACTTAACCTTTTCCTAGTTTCTCTGTAATCTATCTCCGTGCTATTTGTATGTTTCTGTGCATCTGAAATTGCAACAATACATCCCCCTACACACCTTGGATAGTTAGGCACCCTGGAATAAAGTTTATATAAAAAGCATTATATATAAGCAAAATAGTTTCCTTTCTTAAATATTTCAAGGGATCTGCATATCTAGTAAGCATGTATCTCTGGCACTAGACTCACACCCTTAAATGGGAAACAACTAACTTCAGTAGATGAATAAGTCACCCAAACTATATTTTACAATTTGTACATACTAACTTAAAATTGGCTAAACAAATAACTAATATAAAAATTCATCTCCTAAGCTCATCCCACAACCTTCAGCCAGCAAGGGATGATGCCATGACCAGACCTGTTCCAGGATTAGACCAACTTTAAACAACGGCAGGAAGATGATAAAAATTGCATTTTATTCAGTGGGTACCACAAAAAATGTAGTAGTGTATTAAAATTTTAATTATTTTTCTGTCTGATGTTCATTTTGTTATAATGAATTAAATGTAATTGAGGAGGAAGGTACAATAGTTGCATTAGTGTTCAAACAAGAGAGAGAGAGAGCGAGAGCGAGAGAGATAGAGAGGATGGGCCTACAGTAGAGTCCCTTCTGACACTAAATTTCTACAGAATGTTGCTATGAAACTGAACAAATATGGTAATCAAGCAATCAATTAACTATTATTGTATAGTAAATCTACTTGCGTCCTCTGTGAAGACATATATTACTCCTACTAATGCCTTTATCCTTTAGTTAAATATTAGATACATGGCAGTACACTATATTTTAAAATGTTCTTGAAAGTATTGTTCACACAAGTCCTAATGGACTCTGTGCAATCTTTTTTACTAAGATTTGTGGTACCAAAAGGTACTCCTGTATGAACCTTACATGGCTGGATTAGAACAATAACTTGTAATGGCAGCTGAACCAACATATTCATTTTCCATGCATGCCCATCAAATTACCTTATGTAACTGCACATGTTACACTATTGGCCAAAACAGCAGTGGTACGTTTACAACTCAGTAGGTTACAAGTTCTGAAAAGTTCTTATTTGCATTTCTTAAGGAATAATTATATGGTGACTATTTAAAAGTATAGTATTTATGCATTATTGGCCCCATATTTGAAAGTCCCAGGCTGCATCACACAGATACCTGTGCTGCACAACAGAGACGTGCTGGCACAAAATAATGGTATATTCAGAAAATGCGCAGTGAGATGTGATCGCGCATGTCTGGATGAAAATCATGAACATGCAAGATTGCACAGTAGGAGATGCGTAGTACGGCAGGCAACCTGAGCCCTATGCGTAGCATAGGGAAATGTGCAATAGGCAACAATATGCGCGGTGCACAAAATTGCAGTATTCAGCTGGATTATGCAAATGGCCTCATTGCACATTCCAAGCCCATTTCCCTCATGCGCAGCTCATTACTGGAATGTATGCAGGCCATTTGTATATCCCTGGGCATGCTCAGTTCCAGCTTTACAGGGCTACCCCACCACACCACAAGGATAAACAGGCGGTACTGCAGACTAGCAGGCAGGTGTGATGGAATGTTTGTGTGTTGGTGGGTGGACTGCAATGGCCTGGGTGCAGTGCTATTACCAATAACCGTATACAGGTTTGGACTGGGGTACAGGTGGTCCACCTGGACAGTGGCCACAGGGGACCACCTGGACAAGCAACAGGGGAGGGCAGAGGGTGACACAGTCTGATCGGTATACCACATACATGTGATACACCAGTTCCATATGCAGCATACAGTCACCTGCAGTGCCTCACACACTTCTTTATGAGGGGAACATGGTGATAACTGCAAGAAATGGCAGTGTGCAAAGGGTGACAGGTACCCAAGTGGGTGGGTCCCACCTGTGTGCACCTATGGTGTACTACTGTGGTCGTGTGCCATAGGTCAGTCCCTGGCCTGTGCCAGGTTGCCATACATACCACCAGGCTACCTGGGCACCATAGCCCCAGACATCACCCTGTGTGAATGCCACTACTGGGTGGTGTTCTGCAAGCCACAAGAATGCAGGACATGGCCCTTGGTACATGTGCTGCAGTGTGGCCATCTGCTCCACTGGTGTGCTAGGTAGGCATCCGACAGCACTGGTATGTGGTAGCTGGGTGTCTCCATCCCAGGTGCAGTGTAGGGGATGGCTTTCTGGGTGGTGCCCGTGGTGTGCCAGCACCTGTGGATTTGGGTGCTTCCATCCTAGCATGACTGCTGTTTATGGGTGCCTGGAGCACATCCATGTGCATCTCTAAGTGCTGTCTCAGGACAGCCTGTCTGCAGTTCTGCAGCCTTCCTGTGGGTGGCTGGCCAATTTAGGCCATCCTTTTGTCTGCTTATCTTTGTGCAGCATGTCTCTGTGATGTGAGGCAGATGCACCGCACATTTTGGCTGAATATATGGATGCATGGCATATTCATGTACCTGACCTCTTTTTTACGCTACAAACATTATTTCTGTATGATTGCACATTTGGAAATACGCAACACATCTCTCCCTTTCAAATATCATGCTTTGGTGCAATTTCTGGGATGCGCCACACATCTCCATTTTGGGCCACACATCTGCACTTTGGGCCGTGCATCTCTTTGAAAATGTGGGCCCATGTGTGCAGTGGTGATCACCAATGTTTTTTCCCACTGCCTTAAATTCAGCAGGGTGAAAGTTGCAACAGCACCATGGTAAACCTATGAACTGAAATTAAATAAATACATGCCACTTGCATTACTACTGCTCTTCTGTCTGAGAAGTGACAGCAAAAAAAAAGATAATTGAAACATAAAAATATAAATGAGGTTGGCAGAAAAAGACCATACATCATCCAGTTTGCCCTAATTACCCTATCCTATACAGTGATCTACTATCTAGATGGAAATTTCACCTCTCCCTCCCCCCTTAATCTTTGCCTTACTGCTACCCCCAGAGTATCTATTAAGCCTCTTACTCTGCTACAGCTACGCTTGAACACATTTATGTTTTTTATACCCGCTAACTCAGCTGGCAGGCTTTTCCTTGGCTCAACCACTATCTCTGTGTATTAAAAGTTCCTTACATCCTACCAAATCCCACCATCACCAGCTTCTCCTCAGACCCCCTTGTTTTTTAATCATTATTCCTGCTAAATACTGTTCTTCCTCACAGTGCAACTTGTTTTATCTTTCAGAAATATCAAGTTTTCCATCATTTCCCCCCTCTTCCTTCTGGCCTCCAGCGGGTACAGTATAAGTTCAGTGCCTTTAGTCAGTTATTTTTGCTCTATACTGAATATGGGTTTTATGTATTCTTAGCACTGAATAAGTCATGTTTTTTGTATTTTTGTTTTTTAACCATAATCAGTGGAGAATACTTTTATAGAGCATAATACATGGGTGGGTGGAACCAGAATCGTACACACACCTGAGGTTGTGGGATGCTACATAAACCATGAAAGCAAACCTTGATGGGTTATAAAAGTATCCTACACCAAGGGTATGTGCAAAATTCTGGTTTACCCACATCCACTCATGTCTTGTTTTTTTATAATTACTAGTGAGCATTTTTAATTAATGTAGGGAAGAAGTGCTTTTCCCATGATAGGTCTCTCATAGCCATGTGCATTACCATAGATGTGGCATCATGACTTCAGCTTCGACTCTGCAACATCACTGTTCATTGAAGGAGTGAGTAGCAGTTCAGGAAACATTGAGTTACAGTAAGATGGTGAAGGCTTCTAGTGAGTGAGGAAGAGTTGTGAAAGCAGGCTCGGTTACCAGCTTCATTTTGCAGTTAATCTTTTTATTGAAGGGTAAGGTTTTAAGAAATTACACACAGAGAAATTACAGCAAATAGTTTTCAGGGTGTACAATTAGGTATGGAATGCATCAACTTGTAATACTTGAGAGCGTGGGTTGGAAGTGATAAGTCAAACACACTGTTTCTTTAAGGAACACATAAATCTTATGCGGAATTTATTTATAAATTACAAAATAAATTACTTCAAAAAGAAATAAACTAAATTATATAAAGCACCATCTGGCTTTTATCACGACATGAGAAACTTCAGTACTTCAGTACTTCTTAACAGTTAAGTACTGCCACAGAGTATACATACTTCCCTCCAGCACCTCTACTATCCTCTGTGCTCAAAGACTATCTCAGTTTAAAACTAGACAGCCACCTTATATAGGTGAAAGTTCTGACATCATAAGTCAGCTGATCCGCCCTCTATTCTAATACATAAGATTTCTATTCTAATACTAGTAGGGGGAACAGCATGAGTATTAATCATTATTTTTGAAAACAAAATCAAAGAATAACTTCAAATACATTCAGCTTTATTTCCCAGTTTATTTTAAAATCAATTAAACAGCTTAATTGGGAAAAAAATGACTAAACTCCTCCCACAAGGTGCTAACCTCATACTTCTGTTCACCATAATAGTGCTCCAGTAAAGGGCCACAGGTCCTTAGGCTTGCAGTACCTTAGAGGCAGTCAACGAACCAGATAAAACTTTCTTGTCAGTATTGAAGAACAAATATGGTAAGCCAAGGTTTTATTTTGTTCTTCTACTTCTTGGAGGGTATTTTAAACAAAAAAAACATGATTTTTACACAGCGTTTTTCAACTGTTTTCCCCTGTGTACAACTAGCTATCCATCCGGGCATTTTTAATATTATGGTCTGTGTATGAATATTATGAGATTCCTGCTTGTAAACCTATACCAACCAGAAACCTAGAAACAAGGAGTTGTATCTGTAAGATACCAATTTTTAATTCCTTTTTACAGAAAATGGTGGAATAAAAAGAAACAGATCCCAGGACATTTGGGGAAAGGAGATTTTGTGCAGTTCACGCTTACAGACAGGAATGCCAACGATTATCTGAGTTTTGCAGCTGCTTGTGAGTCAGTGCTGCACAGCGTTTAAAAGACTGCCCAAATTTCCCCTAACTACTCACTTTTGCGAGCCATAACCCAGGCAGTATAAACGTTAAGGGGCTATTTAGCACTATTGAACCCTTTTTTTATTTAACTGTCCTACAGTACTCTTTCATGCTCTGTACACCTAATCCACCCCTCCGAGGTGAACTGAGAAACAACATGAATGCCGTACTAGAGAATGTCATGCAAAGAAAATTCACAGTGTTGTCTTTACAACTCTATACAATATGAGGACCTATAATATGAGTAAATATAATTATACTGGCTTCAGAAGTCTCATTGCTTTTATGGTTTACCAGCAAATCTGCACTTTTTGTGTTACACCGATCCTGCTGTGTATATTTGAAACAGACCACTGTAACAAATACAAAGACCGAAATTGGACTTTTACCACTACTATTGCCCTGATTATTGCCTTCAGGTGTCCCTGTACTAGAGTAGCCTCTGCTTAGTGTAGTCCATATCTATCATACAGCATTCCTTCTGCCAACCTACGAGCTGCCAGAATTTTATTTATGTTCCCTATCTATTATGGCTTTTATTTCATTAGTGCAGCACAGCTCACCAGCTTTCAAGCCAACTTACAGTTGCACCTTTTTAAACTAAAAATGTTTTATTCACCACTGAAACATATAAAGAGAAAATAGAGTGGGGTAGATAGTACAAAGACACATATGATGAGGCCACCCCATCATGTGGGGAAAGATGAAATTAGTTTAAGGACAGAAAATAAATACTACTGCAGTAGATTTAGATAAATGAGGGAAAAGATAAGAGGAACTGTCTCATGGTGAAATAATAAATAAAAAAAAACTATGGGGGGGGCTTAAACTCTGACAATAGTGAGCACTTCCAGACACACAATCACATAGTTTATCAATTGCAATACATAAAATCCATCCTTAACCTTAAGGAATTTCATGGGGGTTTCATTAAATCTTTAGAGCACATAGCTTTTAGACCGGGGGCAGGGGGAATGAAAGCCTTCAGACAATGGGCCCAGATTTCCTAGTATGCTAGACTTGTGCTTGTTGCAAAGTAGGCTAATCTTGTTTGGGAGACCAGGGATTGCATGGCCTGGTACCACTCTCTATTCTCAGGAACATCTGGGGTTCTCCATTGTTCCAGAATTAGTCTGACAAGTTCAGTAGAGGCCTGGGTAAGCCACAGCCTATGGTTATCTCTCATCTGATTTCCTCCAGAGATTAGGCCCAGTAGCCAAAAGCCAGGGGTGGTAGGAAGTGACAGACCAAGGATTCTTGAGCAGATATGCATTACCCTGGCCCACATTGGTTGCAATGGTCTATATTGCTATAGGAAGTGGAACAAGTCTGCACTGGGGTTGTTGCACCTCCAGCACTCGTCCTGTGGCAACAGGCCCATTTCTTTTACCTGGTAAGTAATGCGGTACCACAAGTGCAAAACGTTATTTCTAATTAAAAGGCTGCACTGGTCCACATAAGCTGTATGTGCTGTTTTCCAGCATCTGCTCCATTCTTGGTCTGAAATTTCTGAATTCAACATGGTTGCCCACCTGGCCTTGACTGATGTGGAGGGGTCCAGGGCATAGTTTCTCATCCAACCTTGTATTATCCTCACTAATCTCTTGGCTTTCTGGGACCAAAACATAAGAGGTAGTGGTATGGGCAGACTGGATGGGCCTTGCGGTCCTTATCTGCCATCAACTTCTATGTTTCTATGTTAAGTCTGACTTTAGGGGTGCTAAGAGATTTGACACAGGTTGGACAGAAACACCATTTCCTTCTCCAACTGAGGTGCAGATTTCTTAATTGTAGGTACTGCCAGAAACTCTCTTTGGGTAAATGTTTGTGTTGTCTCAAATATTGAAAGAAGACAAAGGTGCTGTTATCCTCCTGCACCAAACCTTAAAATTTGTTAATCTGGCATTTGGTCCATATGTCCCACCTAATGGGATGGTGCTCCACACATAAGTGTGAGTTGTTCCACAGGGGAGTCAGGAGGCCTAGGCACTGGTACTTGTTATCCCCTTTTCCGAATTTATTCCAGGCCTAGTGGCTCACTTTAATAATTATCCAAAGTTGGGCTTTTTTTGGTAGTAAGGAACCCAGATAGCTGAACGGGGAGATGCTACTCCAAACAGCAGTTTCTATGTCCAACCACACAGGGGGCCACTATATCTAGACCTTGGCATAATTTGGCTGCAAGGAAGGCATAGGAGTATTTGGAGAAATCAGGAATATTCCAGCCCCCTCTCCTCCAGGAAGCCTTAAGTTTAGCTCTGTTATATCTGAGTTTATTTTGCCCCTATTGGAACTTGCTCATTAAAGAATGACATTTCTGCACCTATGTCTCTGGGAGTACTAAAGGCAGGTGAGAGACCATTTAATATATCCCGGGTGCCAGCATCATTTTTATTGCAGCTATCTTTCCTGCCAGGGACAGATGTAGATGTTCCCATCTCAGTATTTCTTTGTACAATTGGGCCCAGACAGGAGCATAAGTTCTGTTGGCCAATCTTGACAGATCTGGAGAGAGCTTGACCCCTAGATATTTGATTTCAGAGAGTGACCAGTTTAGGCCCTCAGATTCTGCCATATCAGGTGTGGTTAAGGGATTCAGGGGGAGTATCTGTGTTTTGGAGATGTTGAGTCACAGGCCAGAGATGTCTCCAAATTCCTTTAAGGTACCCAGTATAGGTTGTATACTACCTTTGATATCCCCATCACTATCACAAAGTCATCCGCATACAGTTTGGCATGGTAGTGCTTATTTCCCATCTGTATTCCTTTGATCCCTGGGTGAGTATGAATAGCTGCTGACAAGGGATACATGGCTACACAAAGAGCAATAGGGAGAGGAGACGGTCTTCCCTTGTGCCCCTGTGCAGTTTAAATGTTGGGGACTGGGTGGAACTGGTTATGGCCCTGCCAATGGGTTTCATGTATAGGGTTTGGATCCAGGAGGAAAATAAGGCTCTATGTTATGGTGATCCAGGACTGCATGCAGGTATTCCCATTCCACTGAATCAAAGGCTTTTTCAAAGTCTATGGTTACCATTACCGCCACAGAAGGGAGACCTGACGCAGACTGCATCAGGGTTATTAGGGCTCATAAATTATCTGAGCTGTATCTTCCCTTTACAAAGCCCACTTATGAGGGGTGGATAATGTCAGACAGAATTTTCTCCAATCTAGCCACCAGAACTTTAACCGGTATTTTAGTGTCTGCATTTATTAGGGACATGAATCTGTGACTCCCAGGGCTAGTGTGGTTTTTCCCCTCTTTAGGGAGAATGGTGATCATAGCTTCTCTTACGGTGGCTGGTAACTCTCCCTTGGAGTGGGCTTCCCGCAACATCCTCAGCATGAGCGTGGCTACCTCTAGGTGCACAGAGTCTGTAAAAATCTGTGGGGTATCCATCACTGCCTGAGGCTTTGTGCAGTGCCATATTCAATATAGCTTTGCTGAGCTCTGAGGCAGTGAATGGCATGTCTAGTTCTTGTTTTTGGGCCTCAGACAGGACCAGAAGGGGTAAGTTGCCCATGAAGGCCATGAATTTGGCTTTGTCCCATTCTGTGTGGGAAGAGTATAAATTCTGGTAGAACTCAGACATAGTCTTGTTAATTTCCCATTGGTCATACAGCATTTTACCTTTCTTGTTCCTCAGCCTCTGTTTGTGTCTGTCTGGCTATCTCTTTTTGAGTATGAAGGCTAACAGCTTCCCAGCTTTGGCCTCCTCAGCCCAGCATTTATGCTGTATTCTCCTTATTTGTAACTCGGCTTATCTGGTTGCTAGGGTGTTAAGTTGGATTCTGAGTCTAGTCAGATCTGAAATTAATTTGGGATCCTTAAGCCTGCACAGCATTGCTTCATACACAGCCTCCTTAACTTTAAGATGGGCTTCAAGCTGGGCTATCTCACTCTTCCTTTGCTTCCTCCTCTGTGTTGTGAAGCTGATGATTAGTTCCGTGAGCATGGTCTTATAAGCCTCCCAATTCATTGCAGCTGAGTCAGAGTCTGGGTGGGTTAACCTGAAAAAATGTGGCTGATTCCACTCTCACCAATGTCTTGAAGTCAGTATCTTGCAGGAGCAGTGGGTCAAGTCTCCATGATGCTGATTTTTGGGTCAACTGACAGCGTTAGCACAATCAGGGCATGGTCCGAGAGGTGTAAAAGGACAATATATACATTGTCCACCTTTGGGGTGACCCCCCAGAAGTCAGTCAGTAGTCTATCCTGCTGGCCATTGCTCAAGCAGCTGAGAAACAAGTAAAGTCTTTAACTGCTGGGTGGTGTAGTCTCCACACATCGGCCAGCTGGTGCAGGGTGAGCATGTCCATGAGGGCTCTGTGGAAGTTAGTATGGGGTTCTTGTCATGCGTTGGACCTGTCCAATAAAAAGTCCAGTACCAAACTGAGGTCTCCCCCCCACAAGTATTCCTGGATTGTCCTGAGACTGGTCCAGTTTTTTGGGGGAAATGGTGTTAGAAAAGGTGGGGGCATCTTCATTTGGTGCATAGGTATTTATCAGCAGTACTGGGCCCATTGGAGTGGCTAGCTTGACCAAAACCCATCAACCCTCTGCATTAGCTTCATGATAGATCTCCTTCCATTGCAGTTTTTCATGGAGAAGGATGGAGACCCCTTTATTGGATTTGCCTGAAGTGCTATGATATTATCTGCCCACCCATTCTCTTGTTAGCTTACAAGCTTTCTGGTTGCTAAGTTTAGTATCCTGGAGGAAGGCTATAAGACATTTAAGGCTTTTTAATATGGCCAATATTTTCTTCCATTTGATTGTGGAGTTCAACCCCCTGATGTTCCAGGAGGTTAAACATATTTTGGAAAGGCTATCCATAGTCCCTTATCCAAAAAGCATTCCCTTTGTAGAAGATCACCAGCTTTCTGGTCCTGGGCAGCAAATCATACTCCCTTGGCCTGGGTGTCCTAGCTGTACCTGGTGGTGTATCATTGCCCCCTTTGTGTTTTGTGTCTATAGTGCAAGCTGCAGCTGTAGAGAAACTATGTGCTGTGTATCCTACCTTATCTGTGTGTCCAATCCCCTATTCCATTTTTGTTGGAGCCTGTTTTCCATCCTGGCTCCTATAAACACAGCTGTTTGTTGCCCAACTGTACAATACCAGCTATACATTTGTAGTATATTCAAAACATATAGCAAAAACAGGTTACAGAAAACTCTGAACATAGCAACATTTCAACTGATGTAGAGGCATGGCTCTGAATGTGGACCCAGGTTCTCAACCATTTCCAAGGATCCCTATACTCCCAGCCCCCCCCCCATCTGGGGGAAGATCCTTAACCTGTAGCTCTGTCATCTTGTCATCTGACAGTGGAGGAGCACCCTCCACAGAGGGAGGACTGAACCCTATTGCTCAACCCAGTAGTAAGGTCCAGCCTTCTATATAACCCAGGGCACCCTTACTAATGGGAACTATCTTCGTGACCCTGGAGAAGGGGGGGGAGGAATCATGTGACCCCTTAACAAAACAACATTGGGCCTTAAAAACCTGCAGCTTCAAATTCTGTTCCCACGGGTGTTTTCACTAAAAGGGGTTGTACTTAGTAGGGTCTTAGGAGAGTGCTGACAAATTCCTGAGTAAAGGTTCTTATGGGGGAACCGACAGGAGGGAAGCATATATGATGTTTCATTGCCGCCCCCTCAGGGAGCGTGTAAATATCTGGTTTCACAGCATCCCAAACCTTCCCTCCTTTACACCTGGGAAGCACACTGGAACCTGAACAAATTAAGCCCTTTATACTCTATGTCGCACCAAATCTGCTGATTAGCGTTGTGCTATCCATAACCACAGTTGTCCCATGCTAAAACAAGGCAGAAGCAAGATGCTGTGGTAGCGCTGTGCCCACCACCCCCCCCGGGCCTGGAAGACTAGTCTGAGAGACACCCTGCACTGTCATCTTCTTTTCCTACTAAACGTCTGTTGTGCAACAGCACCTCTTTTTCTATCCTATCCTTTACTATCCTGTAGGTTGGCCACCTATGCTGCCCTTCTTCTTCTTCTTCTTCTTCTTTTTTTCCTTTTCTGTCTATCTGTCTCTCCCTGCCTTGGGAAAGCACAGCAGGCTATTGCCTGGTTTGCCTGCTTAACTGACTGTCATGCCAGTAATGTGTAAAAAGAATAGATAAAAGCATTATTTACAGAGCTGCAGCTACAGCTCGGCTTTGAAACCTCTGCGTTTGTCTTGTTTAGCGCGATTGCGCTTCCTGCTCAAATGTGCGCAGGATCGCAGCACCGTGTTGCTGCCGTAATGTAAAAAGAAGCTTAGTAAATTAAATCAGCTTCCCAATATATTCCCTTGTTTGTGTATGGCATATATCTGAGGCACTGCTGTAAGTAGTTTCCAAAAGCAAATAGAATATGTAGGCTTGCTTCCGAATCTTGGGACTGCCATAGCAAAGACAGAAATAGAGTAATTTCTGCTTAGAACCCTTGTACAAAACCCCTGTAATGAGAGAGGGAGTTGTCTTTTCTTGCTCCTCTCTTTCAGAAGTTTTTGAGGTTTAGCCTTAAGGTCATGCTTTTGTAAGTGCCTTCTATGTTAAAAATCTGACAAAACCTGTAAAAAGAGAGAAAAAAACAAGCATTTCCCTGTGTTACAAGCCTGCTACTTGTAGCACTGCACTGAGGGTGTAAGCTCTGCCCTGAGAACTATATTTTAGACAGATACTGTCACTCGCTATTTGAATCTTATCAAAATCCCTAAAAAGCATGAAAAAGGTTTAAAATAATAAACTACAAGTACCAAACACTTAAACCTGATGTTAAAAATAACAGGAGTTTTTTTTTCTACTGTTGGTTTCTGTCTCTGTTCCTCCTGCCAGTGTTTTCTTGGTGTCAAAAACACTCGCAGGGTTGCAGAGCAAATTAAAATAAGCAAATCTCTTAGCAAGCAGTGCCACAGAGGGCTTTTCATGCTAAAAATGCTGTATGCATGAGGAAACGCCTCATGACCGCTCAGCTTGCTCTGCCTATTTTAGAATGTTTAGAATGTTACAGCACTACAGAAAAGCCTAGCTTTTAAACAGTCTTGCAGCAGTTATTTTCTTCTCTGTTCTGAACTAACAAAGGTTTCTGCTAGGGCTGTGCATGGGCTGAATAGTATTTTCTGAATACCATGAATAGTAGGCTTCCCAAATATTCAGATGCATTTTCCGAATAGTTCACTATTCGGCCACTAGTCGGGAACTACTATTCGGTGAGATATGCAAGTCTCACAGAGCTTTGTCAGCCAATCAGAAACTGTTTCTTGAGCTCAAAGACAAGAACACCGTGTGATTTTCTCACTCTGAGCTGGTAGAAGACAGGAGACAGTGTTTTTTGTGAGCTGCTCTGCAGTACTTCTGAGACCTTAAACTTGCTAAAAAAGAAAATATATTTTTGCTTCACATGCTTTTTTGGGTCAGTATAGTTTTTTACGGCTGTGGGCGGAGCCTGCAGATGTTTTGCAACTGCAAAACTAGTTATGTCATGTTTTCTGTCCGTGGAACTGACTGAAGGTGTAAATAGTCTCTTCCACCATTCCTCCTCCAAGCAATGATTTGTGCCCTCAAATAAATACACTTTCATGTTAGTCAATGGTTGCAGGATACTATTTTCTTTCTTAAATGTGTGGTTCAAGAACTGGAACCTGAATAGTGGGAGGCAGCATTAGGTTTTTTTTTTTAGTAAGATCCACCTCAACCTCCACCCCAACCTTTTTCTGATTCATGTGGGAGGGGCATGAGATAGCTCTATCATGTTATAACAAGATGCACTAGTTTGGGACCTTATCAACCAACAGACATGCCTGTGCAGTGGAGAACAGAACAGGAGATATTTAATGCCTTCAAATTGTCTTAAAAATCCTTTGGAACAAATGATTATCATTGCCACCTGGGGTCCAGAAGGAGACCTAGACACACATTCTAATTTACAGTAAGAGACACATGTTTTTCTTAAGCATTTTATATATGTATAGCTTATATATAATTTGTTTTTAGTAGTTTCAAAACGTTTAAAGCATTGGTGTTAGTAATGCATTTAGAAATACAATTTTTCATTGTCTTTACAGTTAAACATGCAGTTTCATGTGAGGGCACATTTTGGGGGGAGTTCAAATTATTTTAAACATGGGCACAATACTTGGTAAATACAGACTTTGATGATAAAGTGTATTTTTTCTTTCACGTTTGAGAAGTATGTATTATATATAAGTGTAACCATGTTGTAAATGGTTAAGTACGCAGTGATTTAAGGCTCTGAGCTACAAACCTGGAGACCTGGGTTTGACTCCCACAGCCCCCACTTGCATACTGTGTGACCCTGAGCAAATCACTTAACTTCCTTGTGCCCCCAGATCACACCTGTAAACAAGCTTTTAGCTTAGTGTGTCTCTCCTGGTAAAAAAAAGTGCTTAGAATTTTTTTTTTAATATAGTTGAGTTTATATGTGGTAAGTAGGTAGGGTAAGTGTTTTGAATGTGGCAGTATGATTTAGCATGTGCACTGCTTTAAAATCATTTCACAGTATTTTATACTATCTTAAAAAGATATTCCACATCTGTGTGGGGACTGTGGGATTCAAACCTAGATCTCCAGATTTGCAGAGAAGAGCCTTAAACCACTGTGTTATACTGCATCCCTAGTTATGGCAGTCATCTGTTTTATAGTTCATGGTGTTGGTGTAGTAATCATACTAACATACAAAAATGCCAACAGAATAGGCCTAGCGGGCTTTCGTGTCTGCTCCTTTGTTCAGTCCCCACCCTGGGAGCTGACCTTGCTTCTCCCCCCACACTCTTGGGCTTCACCCTTCCCAGTCCAGGGGAGAGCTAGCTAACTGGGGTTTCTGTAAGATAACAGCTACTAAATAGATCTAATTCACTATTTTTATTTTTTGTGTGTGTCAGGTCTAGCTAGCAGGAGTGTTTCAATTTCAAAACTTTTAATTTTATCAAACTATACACAAGCATAAAAGCACAGAAACTGACCAGATCATCAATGCTATAATTAAGACAAACTCTAGCTGTTTTCTTACAGAAATCCCACTCAGATTTCAAGTGTTTGCTAAACTGTAAATGTAGGTATCAGCATTCTATAAACAGTTAGCGCTAATTAGCTCTATAAGAACATTTTCTTTTTTTTTTGTGGGGGCTGTGGGATTCAAACCCAGATCTAACTGCCCAGATCATCAATGCTATAAAATGCTGCAATTAACAGACTCTCTTACAGAAACCACACTCACTTAGAATTCAAGTATTTGCTAAATTGTAAATGTAGTTATCAGCATTCTGTTAGTGGTTAGTGCTGATTGTGGTCTGTGACAGGATATTTTTTTTTACAAATGAAGTGTATGGTAGGAAGCTGAAAACAGACTTTGATGATAAAGTGTGTTTTTTTCTTTTAAGTTTGAGATGTATTAGAAAGCATTGAACAAGAAAACAGTGATTTTAAAAGCTATTCTGATCAGAGCTGACATAAAAAAATCTGAACTATTTTTTATTTTATCATGGATGCTAGAAATAGGATGTCAGCATTCACTCCATTTAACCTGTTTTTTAGGATTGTTTATAGCATCTTGCCAAGGCAATCTTCCCAGAATGCAATCTGTCATGGGGGGAGGGGTTGAAATTGTTTTAATCATGAAGCATTGGTGTTAGTAATGCATTTAGAAATACAAGTTTTAATTGTCTTTATAGTTAAAGGTGCAGTTTCACATCAGGGCACATTTTCTGGGGGGGGTTCAAATTATTGTAAACATGGGCACAGTACTTGGTAAATACAGACTTTGATGATAAAGTGTATTTTTTCTTTCAAGTTTGAGAAGTATGTAATATATATATATATATATATATATATATATATATATATTATTATGTGTGTGTGTGTGTAACCGTGTTGTAAATGGTTAAGTAGGCAGTGGTTTAAGGCTCTGAGCTACAAACCTGGAGACCTGGGTTTGACTCCCACAGCCCCCACTTGCATACTGTGTGACCCTGCGCAAATTGCTTAACTTCCTTGTGCTCCCAGGTCACACTTGTAAACAAGCTTTCAGCTTAGTGTGTCTCTCCTGGTAAAAAAAAGTGTCTAGAATTATTTTTTTTAATATAGTTGAGTTTATATGTGGTAAGTAAGTAGGGTATGATGTCTTGAATATGGTAGTAGGATTTAGCATGTGCAGTGCTTTAAAATCATTTCACAGTATTTTATACTTTCTTAAAAAGATACTCCACATTTGTGTGGGGGCTGTGGGATTCAAACCTAGATCTCCAGATATGCAGAGAAGAGCCTTAAACCACTGTGCTATACTGCCTCCCTAGTTATGGCAGTCATCTGTTTAATGGTTCATGATGTTGGTGTGGTAAGCATACAAACATACAGAAATGCCAGCAGAATAGGCCTAGTGGGCTTTTGTGTCTGCTTCTTTGGTCAGTCTCCACCCTGGGAGCTGACCGTGCTGCCCCCTGTCCTCTTAGGCTTCTCCCTTCCCAGTCCAAGGGAGAGCTAGCTAACTGGGGTTTCTGTAAGACAACAGAGACTAAAAAGCTCTAATTCACTATTTTTATTTTCTGTGTGTCAGGTCTAGCTAGCAGGAGTGTTTCAATTTTAAAACTTAATTTTATCAAACTATACACAACCATTAAAGCACAGAAACTGCCCAGATCATCAGTGCTATAATTAATTCAAACTCTAGCTGTTTTCTTACAGAAACCCCACCCAGTTAGATTTCAAGTATTTGCTAAACTGTAAATGTAGGTTTCAGCATTCTATAAGCAGTTAGTGCTAATTAGCTCTGTAAGAAAATTGTCATTTCTTTTTGTGGGGGCTGTGGGATTCAAACCCAGATCTCCAGGTTTGCAATTAAAGGAGTAGTCCACCCATAATTTGAAAAAAACATATGTTATACAGACTGTTTTGATATGTATGTTAAGTCCCAATGTGACCTTTCCCCTGTCTGCTATTAGGAGTTTTTCCTAAATTAGCCTACTAGCTGTATGGTAGTTTTACAACCCATGGGGATCTCCATCACAAATAGGTTTATTGGCTTTCTTTCTCTTAAGATGCACCCTATCTCATGTGACAATGATGTAGCCAGGCCCTAAGATTTAGCATGTGCACTACTTTAAAATCAGTTTAAAATCAGTTCACAACAGCAGAGCTTTGTGTTCTTATCCAGGGAGCAAGCTAACTGGGGTTTCTGTAAAACAGCTACTAAAAAGCTCTAATTCACTGTTTTTGGTTTCGATGTGCATCAGGTCTAGCTAGCATGAGTATTTTAATTTTAAAATGTTTAATTTTATCAAACTATACACTCCCATAAAAGCACAGAAACTGCCCAGATCACCAATGCTATAAAATGCTATAATTAATAGACTCTGTTTTCTTACAGAAACCCCACTCAGATTTCAAGTATTTGCTAAATTGTAAATGTAGGTATCAGCATTCTGTTAGTAGTTAGTGCTGATTGTGGTCTGTGACAAGATCTTTTTTTTTTTTTTTTTTTTACAAATTAAGTGTATGGTAGGAAGGCAGGATGACAGTGACTATTCCAGCTACACATTTGATTCCATTTTACAATGGTTCACTGCACTACACATTTAATGTATCAAACTTTTTCAAATAATAAAACAAATATTCTCCAAACAAAATAACTCACACATACATATTTTTCTACTTTATTAAAAAGACACTTCACATTTGCAACAAAAAAAAAAAAATAAATAAATGAAAGTCATGTCACAGAGAAAAATCAGCCCTAACTCCCAGTTTCTTATAGTAGAATGATGATACCTACATTTACAGTTTAGCAAATACTTGAGAGCTGAGTAGATGTTCAGTCTTTACTAATTATTGCATTGATAATCTGGGGCAATTTCTATGCTTTTTATTGCTGTGTGTAGTTTGATAAAATAACATTTTAAAATGAAAACACTTACTACTGCAAGCTAGACCTGATACACACTGGAAACACAGCTAATGAATTAGAGCTATTTAGCAGCTGATTTCTGTGCACATGCTAAATCTAAGGGCATGGCTACATCGCTGTCACATGAGACAGGGTGCACTGTAGGAAAAAGAACACCAATAAACCTGATTGTGATGGAGGTCCCCAGGGGTCATAAAACTACCATACAGCTAGCAGGCTAATTTAGCAAAAACTTCTAATAGCAGACAGAGGGAAGGACACACTAGGATTTAACATACATATCAAAACATTCTGCAAAACATATGTTTTTTTTGTAAATTCTGGGTGGACTACTCCTCTAAGAGCCTTAAACCACTGTACTATACTGCCTCCCTAGTTATGGAAGTCATCTGTTTTATGGTTCATGATGTTGGTGCAGTAAGCATACCAACATAGTAACATACAAAAATGCCAGCAGAATAGGAATAGTGGGCTTTCATGTCTGCTCGTTTGGTCAGTCCCCACCCTGGAGGCTGATCTTGCTGCACCCTCCCACCCTCTTGGGCTTCTCCATTCCCAGTCCAGGGTATTCCCACTTCATTGGACTTTGCTTCCACAACCCTTCCCCTGAACCTGTCCCACCTGCTCTAGAACCCCTCCACAGTCTCTGCCTCCACCAGTCCCCTGGGCAGTGTATTCTATGGTTCTACCACTCTCTCACTGAAGTAGCATCTCCTCCTTTCTCCTCTGAGTATCTCCCCCCAGCTTCCACCCATGCACTCCAGTTGCCCCCTCCTTCCTTCGGAGCATCATGACTTTGCCACCCCTGTTTACCCCCTTCATGTACTTGAAGAGCTCTATCATGTCCCCGCCATCCCTTCTCTATTCCAAAGTGTATGTATTCAGCTCTTCAAGCCTCTCCCCTTAGGTCCTTTCCCCCAAGCCCCAGATAATTTTGGTTGCCTTTTTCTGGACCCTCTCCAGGAGTTCAATGTCCCTCTTTAAGTGTGGCCTCCAAAACTGCATGCAGTGCTCAAGGTTTGGCCTCACCAAGCAGTTATACAGAGGGAGTATCACTTCCCTCCTTCTGGAGTGATCCCCCTAGTGATGCATCCCAGCATCATGGCCTTAGCTGCTACCATCCTACAAGTCTCTGAGTTGTTCATCTTGGCGTCTACCACCACCACCAGGTCCCTCTCAGCCATATAGCCATAACAGCAGTACACTGCATAGCAGATATAAAATGTCAATAAGCAGGTCATACAACAGATTTGCTGTGCAGTTACTGAAGCAAGAGATGTATAGCTGTCATTTTTTACACCCTGTTCAAAATGTGTTTTTACACCTGGGGTGCCAAATGGCACAGTCGCTGTGCAAAATCTCCTTTCAGCTAATGAACTGATAGTGTCACTGTTCATGTGGTGGGGTCACAAAAAGCCCATGCTGAAAACTTGGAGTGAAAATACCAAGAAACACCCAGGGCATTAGGGTTTCTGATCATAACACCCTGCACTGTAAGGACTGACAGGCATCAGGGTGTGGCTTGGGATTGTCAACAGTAATGCTCATGCCTTTCCACCCCCACCCCCACCCTGCAGCCAGTGACAGGTATCGAAGTGTGCCTTTGACTCTTCAGCTCCAAAGTTAACTCCTTTGTCTTATGCTCTACCCATTTCAGCATATTTCTGTATGGAATGGGGTGAGTGTAAAGTTTGAAAACCCCAAGGCACACCTTGACTCTTGTCTGTGTCTGCAGGGTAGGGTGAGGTGAAATGGCGTGAGAGTTATGGCCAATGACCCAAAGGCACACCCCAATGCCTGTCCATGTCTGCGGGGTGGGGGTGGGTTTGGTGTTACTTCAGTACTTCACTGCCATTCCTATTCTGTCTGTGTCTCTTGCTGTCTGTCACTATGTCTATGTAATTATCTATCTTTCTATTAATTGTATGTATCGCTGTTTTTTCCTATATCTAAAACAAACCTGCATATCACATTTGCCTGCACTCTGAGCACATACTTATGAAACCGTACATATTTGTACTTCACTTCTGCATAGACCTCATACTTTCCTAATATTCCCATTATCACATGCATAACTACCTTGCCCTTATAAAAAGCGCCTCCCTCTGAAAGTTAATATCACATTTTCTCTAACAGTCCATCATCATTACACCTGACTGCCTGGCATCAGCACATTGCTTAAATATAACTTACATCACCTCACGGACAAAAACCCTGTTTCTCTCAAAAAAATAAATAAAAACAAATGTGTAAATAATCCCAAGGCTGAATATATGCCAGCCATTACTTTTCATGTACTGCCACCTTCTGTACCATCATGGGGATCTGCATATGTTTCCCTTGATTCTTTGCATTATTGGGACATGTGCAATTGTGTTTTCTTTAAAATTTGTCTGTCTGGCCAGTATCATCTGGGATAACACATATATCAGTGGCATTTGCTCTGGGGATTTTTTGTAAGCTTCGGATTCCTTCCATTAAAATGTACACCTCCATATATTTTCCTAATAATGTGTATGCCTTCCTTAGAACAGAAACTAAAACAAATCTTATTACTTACAAATCATTGTGTTGTTTTCCCATAGCTCCTTAATAATTTCACACAAAGTCACTAACTTCATTATGCAGCTGTGGTGGATCTGATCAGATTTTGTTTGATCAGTGTCAGAAAAGCTATGTTTGTTTTTCAGACAGGTATTTTGTCCTTATTGCTGTACTCAGTTACAGGTACTTGGAGGGCTGTCTGCTAACACCCCTTCTCTGCTGCTGTCTAACATAGCTTCAGTGTGATTTTTTTTGGGTGAAGCACATTTTATTTTTGTGTTTAGTTTTTTTCTGCTGGTGTCTTGTTCCAGGTTTGGTTCCCTGCATGACTGATGAGGGTGTCTGCAAACTCTCCCTCCTGCACATCACTGCTTATAATTTACTTTATATGGGCATAATATTTGATTTTGTGAGGCTTCAACCTGTATGTGAGTGCTTAATATATTTTTTCATGAGGCAGGGCTGTGCGTCTGCACAGCTGTGTGCACACAGGTTTTTGAAATAAACTTCTTCAGTTCTAAGCCAGTCAGGCTTGACTCACTGAGTTATTATGGTTAGTCCTCTGATTGCAGGGATAGGTCCCTGTACACAAGATGAGTGTGTTGGCTGACTCCCCCCACTTCTACAGCCCACTGCACACAATTAACCTGAGCTTGTGAAATAAATCCCCCCCCCCGCGAGTCTGTGCCTTGTGTGTGCATGGCTGTGCACATGCATTTTTTTGTGTACTTCTTGTTGTTTTGTTAATTAAACCATTGCTCTTAGCGGGGCAGACTTGTCTCACTGAGTTGACTGTATGTCATCTGTCTGTTCCTTGCTTGGTTCCATGTTTGACTAAATAGTTTGCCCTTTTCTTCCCCCTTCTTAGTAACAGTGTTTTTCTTTGCTGCTGCTTTTTTATGGTACAGTATAACTGGTAATGTTGGTGTATTACTGTCGTTCCACAATACTAAGTAAAGCATCACACACACGGGCACTACGTAGTAATAGCCTGTGTTTTACACAGTAACCACCAGTGACATGATCCATCACGTTTTTAGCAATCTTGCAAACATACTTGGTCCAACCCCAGCAAAGCATCTGCACCGCTGGTCCCAAGTGGTGAGGGACAGGATGATAGACCACAAACATACAGCACATCCAGACAATTGCTGCTAGCGTTGTCCCTGGGCTGCCAAACCCCCAAACAATCTATGCAGAACAAAGGAAGCACTCGGGGGGGCAGTAACAAAATACAGTTACGAGCAATGGAGCAAAAAGTTGCCAATACATTTGTTTGTGCTAAGGCTGGAGGATGCCAATAGCACCCTGGTGCTTTGACCAGAACCTGGTCTTTGACAGGGTGCATGTCGGGAGCATACAAACACACTATGAATACACAAACATTAAAGAAACACACACCATAAATAAGTGAAGTTAAAATGACTGAGACTGAGATGCCCTTGTAACAAAATAATCCACAACTAACATACCCAAGGATGGAACACTGCATCAAGATTATAAAACATAGTTCATACAGTGGTGCCAGACCATACGCAATGCAGTGTCTTGCAAAATTACTGAAAAATGCTGCAGCATTTTGCAAGGAGCAGTGTAATTTAATGGCAATTAAGCCCTCTAGTCACCCAATATTTTGTGGCATGTCATTTACTGAAAGTACGGAATTGCATCTCGCCTTGCTCCGCTGTATATTATCGGTACATAATAAAATTCCAGAGAAGGTGATGAGATAGACTACATAGACAATGACATACAGGTGTCTCTCTTTATTCGGTGTGCTCAAAAATTGTTCCCCCAAGCAAGCCTTTTAGTTCTTATAGCATTGGTACTAGTACTACTACTACTAATACCACTAGCAGTACTACTAGTGTCACCACCTGTCCATCTGTACATTCATTGTCACATTCTGTTGTGCAGTAGTGGGGGGCATTAGAGCATACATGTTTTGTGCAGCAAGCAGCAGACACCACCACCAGTGTTCCCACTGCTACCACTATGGCTGCTGCATCCACAGCCAGTGTGCTTCTCACCACCACCGGTGCCATTCTTGCAGCAGCCACCCTTTCAGTTGTCACCACTACTGCAGCCACTGCTACCACTATTCCTATGCCCATGGCCTTAGCACCTTCTACCCCGTATCTGTGACCATAAACACCCTCTCGTGCTGACCCAATGCAATGCTTGATATCGTTTTCAGAGTGCTATGTGTGTGGTGTAGTGGATCGAGTGTGCCACATGAAGCTTGTGTTGCATTACTGAGAGCTCAGTGTTGGTGGTTGAAGAGTCATTAAGGCATATGTGGTATATCAGGTTCAATGGGTGATTGATGGTGTTGCTGTAGTGCTTTTTAAAAGTTTCCTTAAAAAAACACCTTTTCTGGACGAATACCAAATAACGAATATTGAATACTTGGGACCCGAATACCGAATGCTCGGCCGAATATTTGGGAAAGGTATTCGCACAGCCCTAGTTTCTGAAACTATATCAGGGACTACAAATACTTAGAATTACTAGTGCTGCTAGCATCCTGACATAAATAAATGTTTCTTTTATTTCTTTAGTCTCCAGCCATTGTGGCTTACCTGGATGTTCACCTTGCAGGGTTTCTCTTAGGGGCCAGCGCCCCTGTGTGCTTCTGTTTTTATCTGTGGTGAACTGTCACTCACAGTAGGTGGGTGGAGCTACAATCTGAAAATGCTGCTAAAAATTGTATGCTTGCTTCTTTTTCTTACACCATTATGAAATTACGTTGATGTTATTTTTGGTATTACTTTTAATTTCTTTTTTTAATAGTTAGAAACACAATGTATTAGACTAGGAGGCAGAGCCTCACAAAACATGTGACCATTCTGTATATAAGGTTCATTTTCCAAGTCTAGGGAGATCAGTTCAACCTAGGTACAGGTTGAAGAACCACAGAGAGAGGGACTGAAGCTGTGTTCTAGCTGTGTTATGCCTGTTTGATTTATTTTGCTGAAGTTTTTTTTTAATTTTTTCTTTCTTTTGTAAATAAAATCACACATTGGTGTGTTTTATACCTCACTTCTGTTGTTAGTGCTTTCTTCTCCTGCACCCCACTACAACAGATGCGGTCATGGAACATTTTGAATGCTGTTAAATAAAGTTACCCTCTAGTCTCCTTAGTGGTGGGTTAACCTTTGCAGTCAACATGACTGTGGCCGAGAAATGGGCCCAACCTTGAACATAAATAACTGTTGCGCATAAACCAAATGTGCCAAGAATTAGCTCCCTCCTTCTATCCACCACTGCAGTGAGGAAAAATACCATATCCATGACTGCCCCTGCAGATAGACTGCTTAGTAAATACCAAGTCTACAGGAGAGTCAGCCCATTGGGTCAGTGTCCTCCAAGGTGTTAAGCAGCACCTCCAGTCGATCAATGGAGTTTTCATCCTCAGTCCCCTCATGCTGCACAAGGTCCGCCTATTCATCTGGCAATGGGGACCACTGTCCCTGTGTGACAGCATCACCTTCTTCTCATGCTGGTGATCTCAGGTGCCCTGTCCTCAAATCCAAAGGGGCCGGGATCAGCTCACTCAGGGGATCATAATGGTTGCTCGTTTTGATGTGAGTTACCCGTGGAGAGCAGCTGCTGGCATCAGAATGGATGAATCTTCTCTGGCGGCTCCGGGAATGCTCTCTTCTTGGTGGAGGTTTCCCTGGAGTGTCCCCTCTGGGTTTTTTCTTGGGACATCCTCTTGTAGTGGGCTGCCATGGGGCTTCACCCTCCACACCCCTAACTCTTTGATGTACATCTGGTTCTGGCATCTTTTAGCTCACCTCCATCTTTGAGGATGAGCTCTCTTGTGGATCACAGCTGTGCTGTGGAGATGCTTCAGGCCTGCGGCAGCAGTCTTGAAGAAATTTTTCAGCTTCTGCTGGATTATTGAAGGCAATCTATTCCCCACTAAAGTTGATTCTTAGAATAGCCGAGTACCTCACAGAAGTCTGAATGTTCAATTTGTAAAACTGCTGCTTGACCCCAGCATATGCCCTTCTCCTGTTAAAGAGGTCTTGTGAAAAGTCCGGTGGCCATGCTACTGAAAGGAGCCTTCTTCCCATGCCCTCCGAAGGTAATATTCTTTCTCTTGGTACCAGAGGAATTTGCAGAGGATAGGTCTAGGTCTGTCTCCTGGTTGTGGGCAAAGGGCCAAGGAGTGATGAGCCCTCTCAGTCTCGGGGGCTGTGCAGTTATAATCATTAGTCAGTTTGGGCAGCATTATGCATAAGAATGTATACATGTCCCTGCCCTCCTCTCCCTCCAGCAACCCCACAATCCTAATATTTTTTCTCCTTGCTCAATTCTCCATGTTGTCTACCTTATTTAGGAGGTATTGGAGTTTATTATGGTGATCCTGGTATCCTGGCGTGTTCTTTGGTGCACCTGTAGTGGGGACTTAGGCTCTGTGTTAACTGTTCAGCATGGGCTACCCAGGTGGCAAGTCTGCATTAGTTATATTAGCCACTTTTTCGAGGTCAGCAGCATCTATTAGAATTTTGTTGAGTTTACACATAATTGCCCTCAAATCTGTAGCAGGTTGGCTTGCCTGATGAAGCAGTTGAAAATTGTGCTTCAGAGCTGATGCCATCATATCAGGCTGGTACTGATGCTTCCCCTGGAGCTCTGTGTGGGGTAGCTTTACATTAGCATACCCGTCTGACAGGGCCGGTGTGTCGTGGTGCTGTGCAGGCTTCAAAAGTTGAATAAGTCCATCAAGCACATTTGATACCACTGAATTTGGTATCGTTCTATGGCTAGAGACTTTGGCTAAAGTGTAGAATGAAAATAGATCTCCACCGCTGGTCCAGACGGTCGAATGGTCAACAGGATGCCCTCCATGGATGAGTGCTATTAAATTACACTGCCACCATTATGCTGGCAGGTTTCACCCCCTACCGACTTCGTTTTGAACAAGAACAAAGAAATCATTGTCTCGGTATACATAGCAGGAGTTTATCTTGCACTGGAGGAGTATTGTGTCAGCGGGGAGGAGCAGGTAGCAGCTGATATGTAAGAGCTGGGAGGCTGAGAGCAATTGTGTGTCTGGTGCTGGTACCACTCACAGTACAAGCTTGATTGATAGGGAGAGATTACAACAGGGTGGTTGTAATTTATAATTGCAATTAGGCGGTTGTAATGCATATTTGCAAACCGGCTATCAAAACATTAAAAATGCTCACTAGTAAGTATATATACAGTAAAAAAGTTAAAATGGGGATTACAAGAGCAACAGAATTTTGCATTAAGAAGGTTAGCAAAAGAAAAAGGAAGAGGAGACCATTATGGTTTTCCAAAGAGGTAGCAAAGAAAGTGAAAGCCAAAAAGATTGCATTCAGGCAATACAAAAAGGCACAGGCAGAAGGTAATAGGGAGAAGTATCAGGAGAAGCAAAGTGAGGCAGGGAGGTCAGTAAGGGAAACCAAAGCTCAGATAGAAGAACATATTGCAAAATCAGTGGGTTGAGGGGACAAAACTTTTTACAGGTACTTAAGTGAAAAAAGAAAGGCAAAGGGAGGGATAGTGAGACTGAAGGGGAGGATGGGGGCCGTGTGGAGGATGGCAACAGTAAAGCTGACATATTGAACTGGTATTTCTGCTCAGTCTTTACTGAGGAAGAGGAGGGTAATGGGTCTGAAGGGAGTACAAGGGGTGAGAATGGTGCAGAAATGGGCACAAGTCCCTTTACACGAGAAAGGGTCCTGAAGGAACTGCAAGTAATAAGAGTTGATAAAGCAGTGGGGCCAGATGGGGTGCACCCCAGGGTCCTTAAAGAACGAACAGAGGTGGTGGCTGAACCTCTGGCTGTCCTGTTTAGCCGATCACTGGAAACAGTGGAAGTACCCAAAGACTGGAGGATAGCAGGTGTAGTCCCCTTATACAAAAGTGGGAACAAAGAGGAAGCAGGGAACTACAGACCAGTCAGCCTCACCTCGGTAGTGGGGAAGATCATGGAAGAACTACTGAAGGAGAGATCGGTGGAACATCTGGTTGTGAATGGACTACAGGACCCAAGGCAGCATGGTTTCACCAGGGGGAGGTCATGTCAGACCAGCCTCATTGAATTTTTTGACTGGGTGACTAGGGAGGTGGATCAGGGGAGGGCAGTGGACATGGCCTTCTGGACTTCAACAACGCCTTTGACACTGTGCCACATGAAGACTATTGCACAAACTGGGGAATATGGGTGTGGGCAAGACAGTGAGTGTGGTGGGTAGGTAACTGGCTGGGCGGCAGGACACAGAGGGTGGTGGTAAATGGCTGTCACTCCACAGAGGGAAGAGTGACCAGTGGGGTACCACAGGGATCAGTGCTGGGACCGGTCCTATTCAACATCTTCATCAGTGACATTGCATAGAACCTAGAAGGCAGAATTTCACTGTTCGCTGATGACACAAAGCTCTGTAACAGAGTAGACACACCAGAGGGTGTAGACAGAATGAGAAGGGACCTGCAGAAACTTGAAGAATGGTCAGGGGTTTGGCAGTTGAAATTCAATGCAAAAAGTGCAAGATAATGCATATGGGGCACAAAAACCCTGGCACAATATATCAGTTGGGGGGTGAGGATATAGCATGCACCAAGCAGGAAAGGGATCTTAGGGTTATCATCTCTGATGACCTCAAGGTAGGGAAACAGTGTGACAAGGCAGCAGGTAAAGCAAATAGGATGCTGGGGTGCATAGGCAGGGGCATCACCAGCAGGAAAAGGGAGGTCATAATTCCACTATACAAGACACTAGTGAGGCTCCACCTGGACTACAGTGTACAGTTCTGGAGGCCTTACCTACGTAAGGAAATAGACAGGGTAGAGAAGGTTCAGAGGAGGGCAACAAAGATAGTGCATGGATTGCATCACAAGTCCTATGAGGACAGGTTGAAGGGAAGGGATATGATAGAGACATACAAGTATCTTACAGAGAGGAACAGGGTGCAGGAATACACTATTTTTAAGTGAAAAAGATGTTCCAGGACTAGAGGGCATGGGATGAAGTTGGAGGGAGGACGATTCAGAGGAAACATGAGGAAGAATTTCTTCACAGAACGGGTGGTGGAAAAGTGGAACACCCTGCCAGAGGAAGTGGTGGGGGCTGAAACAATCACGGGATTTAAGAATGCATGGGATAGACATAAAGGAATTCTGGAAGTCAGGGGTAAGGGGCAACAGACTTCTAGGAAAACATAAACTGAACTTACAAGCTCAAATGGGCAGACTGGGTGGGCCATAGGCCCTC
Organism: Neoceratodus forsteri; assembly: GCA_016271365.2. Classification (NCBI taxonomy): domain Eukaryota; kingdom Metazoa; phylum Chordata; order Ceratodontiformes; family Ceratodontidae; genus Neoceratodus; species Neoceratodus forsteri. The sequence continues at coordinate 51,750,928 of CM057451.1, read as the reverse complement.
ATCTGCTGACACTGTCTATGTATCTATGTAGTAGAATGATATATGAATAACTCTGAGATATAACCTTTTTTCTACACCAGACTTGATTATTGATACTTGAGTACTTTATAAAGGCAAAACACAACAATGTTGTGTAAACATAAATGAGTAATCAAAGTCACCCATATTGCATTTTTTATAATATCTGTTAAGATCTGACTTTAAAGTGCAAGTAAACTGACAGATGTTGTCAAATCTGTTTCCATTTAGTGTGACAGTGCAATGGCTTCTTGCATAGGTGACTGATCAGCTGTGTCTGTATCCATGTCAAGCCGGTGTGACATTACACCAGAATGATACAAAGACATTCTCTGTATCAACCTCGTGTTACATCACACCAAGTTGATGCAGCGAATATAGGGTTTGATTTATGGTTAATATGAGACCCTATCTGTTATTATTAAAACATACATATCACTTACTTCATTTCTTTTTATTTCAGCCTGCTGACAATGGGTTAGAGGAAGCTGTCTATACAGAGAAGTAGACATGTTTCATTGATGCAATTCAGAGCTAGTTAAATGCATAGGAGTCACCCATCTTTTACCTAAAACCAAGGACAGTGCCAAAAGAAATCTACAGATTCCACTTCAATGAAATATTTACAGAATTCAAGAATTTTCATGGAATTTGTCACCTTTGGCCAAAAACTGATAATCTGAATAATAACAGTAGTTGCAGTGGACTATTCATGTTAATTGTAAAATGTTCAACATGAACTGCAGAATATACATGTAGGAACTATAACTATTGCCCTGTTTCTTACAAACTTCTGTTGTTCACTGTTAAATTCCAGGAACTATTATTGCACATGGCACAATATGATTACCCGGTAGTATTCTTCTGGGCATAAATTAAAGGGTCAAAGCTTAATTTGCAATAATAACCCCCCTCTCTCACTTAAGTGAGTGATTCTCCTACTGAACATGAGTCTGAGAAATGCAGTCACATGGCAGTCATCAAATTCTGTGGTTCATCCACAAATTTCCACCATTCAGTGTCAAATTCTATAGAAAACACCAAAAAGTATTCAGTGTACAATGTGATTACATGGTAGCCTTCCTTTAGCTGAGAGCGGAAGGGTCAACAGGTTGTTTGGTACAGCAACCATCTGTCGCTCTCTCTGTCTCTCTCTCTGTTACGTGACTGCTCCTCCTTCTGTTCTGTTTTGTTCTGTTCTACAGTGTGTGCTGAATAGTGCAAGTCTGCTGCATTCAAACCACATGAAGTCTTGCTGTATTCTGACTATTGCAGTTAGCCCCAGCACTCAAACTGCCCCAGAGAGAAGAGGGTTAATTTTCTATGCAGAGCATAGAACGTTGAGCTCGAGCTCGGTTCAAACCTCTGTCTGCTGCACTTAGAAGCACAACCGTCAGATTCTTTACTCTGCCTAACTGAATGGTCCCTCCAGAGATTTCTCCTTTGCTCGCAGTTCGAAAGTCGGTTAAAGTCTTTGGTTTTACCATTTATTTTTTCACAAGTTTCGATTCAGATCTCTATCTGTGGTACAGTAAGTACTAGGCAGTGAACTAGATATAGTAAACTTGTGGAAATTGTAAAAATAGATTTTTGACCAATTCGACTGAACCAGCCATTTAGTGAATTACAAATTCTGTCTTTGTTTCTAAACTTAGAGTGTGGTTACCAGTCCTTATCAGTTTAAAAAAACAACACATTTTCTTGTGTTTTTTTCCAATACCCATGACACGGTTAGAAACTGATAAGGGTGTCTTGCCTGGTTGTTTGCCATAAAAAGGGTAAGTTTGTGGTTAGGATGGCTATGTCTGAGGAACCCAAAAGAAAAACCGGGCCCACTGGATTTCAACACTGTAGTGTGTGTGTGGGGAGGTCTTTGCTAAGGCTGATCCCCACACCACCTGTGTTTATTGTCTGGGGTTTGACCACCTCGATTCAGACTGCCAAATCTGTAAAAATTTCCCTAAGTCTACCCTGGAAAAAAGATTAGGTAGGCTTGGGGATAAGGAGGCTGTGAAGTCCGCTGACCCGGATGGCCAGCCCAGTTCATTTCCAACCGAACCTGAGTCAGTGCCCACTGACCAGGGCGATACTTCTTCAGGCAAGAGGAGAATCGATCCTGAGGGATCAGTTTCTACAAAAAGACAAAGAAAAGAAAAATCAGCTGGTTTGGATCCAGAGACCCATTTTCCAAATGCTGAAGAGATTGCCAAAGTGATAAGGATTGCAGAATTGCTTCGCCCGGTTCCATCTGATCCGGAGCCTTCTGGCAGGCGCTCAGTTCAGTTGGTTCCTCTGGTTCAAGGTTATGTCTCTGAAGATTTTGATGAACCAGATTTGGATGGGGATGAAGATTATGATGACGATGATGACAATGACAATTGTGGGGAAGGTCTGGATGAGCACATTGAACCGGACATCTCCCCAGACAGGCCTTCTGGTGATTCCCCTCCTAGGCTTTCTGAGTCCCCATCCCACTACATGTTTTACAGGAAAGTGGCAGAAACCCTCCAGCTCTGTATGGAGGAAGCCTTGGAGGAACAAGAGGAACCTGATTATGTGGAGATGATGGACATCCCAGAGTCCAAGAGACTGTCTATTCCCCTGCATAAGTATTTTGGAAACAGACACTAAATATTTTAAAAACTCCAAATCCTGTACCTCCTGTCAACAGAAGGTTGGACAAAAGGTACACCTTATCAGGTTCAGGTACAGAGTACTTGTATCGACAATGCAGCCATGTTGGGGTTGTGTAGGCTGCAGCCTGTGATAAGGGTAATATACCCTTGGCTTCACACACCCCAGATAAAGACTCTAGGAAGCTGGATGCCATGACAAAGAAACAGTACATGGCATCCGCCTTGGGACTCAGGCAGGCTAATTATATGGCCTGTACAGACAGGAACCAGAAGTCCAGGTGGGACACTGTACCGGCACTGGCTAAGCAGGTCTCTCCTCAGCTAGCCTCGGAGCTGGAGGGAGTGGCTGCTGATGGAACTGAGGCATCTAAGGTACAGTTCCATGCTGATGTGGACTCTAATGGTGTGTCATCTAGAGTCATGGCAACATCTGTGGCTCTTCGGAGAAAGGCTTGGCTCAGATGTGCTAGTCTCTCACAGGACACCCAGGCTAAGGCCATGGATTTCCCTGTGGTGGGTAATTCTCTGTTTGGGGAGCAGACAGAGAATTACATGAAAAAGATGAATGAGTATAGGACCACCTATAGGAGTGCACAGGCCAAGGAAAGGCAGGCAACTCCTCAAAGACAGCAAGCTAGGGGCATGGGCAGGCCTTTTCATAGGCCTTTCTACCAAGCACAGGTCTCTTCTCCTTTTCCTCAGAGGGGGTTCTTCATAGGGAGAGGCAGAAGGGGGATGAGCAGGGCTGCATCCACCCCTCAACCTAGGGCTCCTGCCAAGCAGACACCATGATGTGTCAGCCGGGTCGACTCCCCCATTCCTGTAGGAGGCAGGCTGGCTTACTTCATCCAGGACTGGATGTCTTTTACCTCAGACAAGTGGTTCCTGGAGGTGTTAAGCCAGGTACTGGTTCTCAGCTTCAAGAAATTTCCTAAGCTGAGGGCCAGATCTTTCCCACCTGCAAGCATCTCCTAAACCATTGCCTTAGAGGCAGAGGTTTCATCTTAACTGGCTCTAAAGGCTGTAGAGAGAGTTCCTACATTGCACAGGGGCAAAGGCCTGTATTCCAGGTACTTCCTTACCCCAAAAGAGACAGGGGAGTGGTGACCCATCCTAGATTTAAGATACCTGAACAAACATCTTTTAAAACCAAAATTCAAAATGGTGAGTCTGGGAATAATCCTTCCCTCTCTAAGGCCAGGGGACTGGCTAGCCTCCCTGGACTTAAACAATGCCTACTTTCACATTCCCATCAGGTGCTCCCAAAGAAAGTACCTCATGATCGAATTGCCTTCAGGCCATTATCAGTTCAAAGCTATGCCCTTCAGCCTGACATCAGCTCCAAGGGTATACACAAAATGCCTAGCAGTAGTAGTGGCCCTTTTAAGAAGGAAGAATATTTCCATATTTCCATACCTGGATGACTGGATCATTGTGGGCCAGTCCCCAGACCAAGTCAAGTCAGACCTGCTAGTGACTCAGCAAGTGCTCACTTCCCTAGGATTCCTTCTCAATCTTCCCAAGTCAGTTCTTCAGCCTGTACAGCTCCTTACCTTCATAGGTACAGAGTTGGATACAGTCAAAGCAAGAGCTTTTCCTACCCTGGAAAGGCAAGGGCTATTGTAGAGCTAGCTTCTTCATTCCACCTTCTGGTCTCTCGACCAGCAAGGCACTTCCTTCAGCTTCTGGACCACATGGCAGCTTCTGCAGCAGTGGTCCAAGGGTCCAGATTTCAGATGAGGGACATTCAGTTTCACCTGAGGGCCTTTTGGTCTCAGAAGAAAGATTTTCTAACCAAACTAGTTCCAGTGACTCAGACTCTGATCCATGCTCTCCAATGGTGTCAGGATCAGGCAACCTCAGACAAGGAGTCCCATTCATCACTCAGTCTCACTCTGTGGTCTTAACCATGGATGCTTCTCTATTGGGGTGGGGAGCCCATCTGGGGGCTCTCACAGCCCAGGGACTGTGGTCCCCTCATGAATCCCTTCTTCATATCAATCTCTTGGAACTCAGAACAGTCTTTCTGGCCTTGCAAATGTTCTCTCAGTCAGAGCAGAACATGGTGGTTCAGGTCAGGACAGACAACACCACCGCCACCATGTGGTACATCAACAAGCAGGGAGGCACTCGGTCCATGGCCTTGGGCACGGAAGCCATGAAATTGTGGTCTCTAACTTATTCTCTGCAGACCTCTCTGATAGCAGTCCACCTTCCAGGGAAGCAGATGCATTGAGCAGGATCCCCCAAGGCCATCATGAATGGTCCCTGGCCCCTCCGGTGTCGAAAGTGATTTTTTCAAGGTGGGGCACTCCAGAGATAGATCTCTTTGCAGCCCCAGACAATCATCATCTTCTTCTGTTTTGTTGCAGACCCCCAGTCTTGGGCTCAGTCCCTCTGGATGCTCTGATTTTGAACTGGGAGGGGAAATTTGTATATGCCTTCCCTCCTTTTCCTCTACTGTTCAAGGTTATGGTCAAGATAAGGTCACAACCCTGCAAAATTATTCTGATTGTTCCAGACTGGGCCAGACATCCTTGGTACCCCCTGTTGCTGTCCCTAGCATTCCATCTTCCCTTGTCTCTTCCCAGGAATTACAACCTGTTAACCTCCTCTCAGGGGAGGATTTGGTACCCCAATCTTCGGTCTCTCAATCTCAAGGCATGGCTTTTGAAGAGTTAGAGTATGCAGATCTGCATCTGTCCCAAGCGGTTCTCGATATTCTCAAAGCCTCTCGAAAGGCTGTGACCAGAAAAACTTATAACTCGAAATGGAAAAGATTCAGCATTTGGTGTTCCTAGAAGCATATACAGTATCTCCAGACACTGCTGAATTGTCTACAGTTCTGGATTATATGGATCATCTTAATGGCCTAGGCCTCAGACCAGCTACTGTCAAAGTACATTTGTCATCTGTTTCTGCTTTTCTGTCAGTAGGAAAGCCTTCCTCACTGTCATCTCACTCTGTATTCTATACATTTTTCAAGGGATTGCTTCATACCAACCCCCCCTTTAGGGATCCTACCCCTGCTTGGGATCTTAATGTCTGCATTGCTCAGCTTATGCAACCCCCTTTTGAGCCTTTGTCTTCAGCAGAGCTTAAGTACTTGACTTGGAAAACTGTGTTCCTGGTAGCTATTACCTCTTCCAGGCGTATCAGTTAATTGCAAGCTCTGTCAGTGGAGCCTAATTGTATCTCATTCCATAGAGATAAGGTGGTCCTTAGAACTAACAGGAGGTTTTTACCCAAAGTGGTTTCAGATTTTCATCTAAACCAATCTATGTCTCTCCCTGTGTTCTTCACTGATCATTCTTCTTCAGGAGAAAGAAGTTTACACAGTTTGGATGTTAAAAGAGCCCTTAGTTACTACATTGAATGTACTAAGGCTCACAGGTTTGTCTTCCTTCAGTTGTTTCTCACTTATGGGGAAATGGAGAAGGGCTAACCTGGCACTAAGTGAACTATTGCCAGGTGGATTGTCTCTTGTATTCAATTCTGCTATAAGAAGCTAGGCAAAATACCTCCCTCAGGTCTGAGGGCTCATTCAACTAGAGGTACAGCTGCCTCCCTGGCTGCAGCCAGGGATATTTCTTTGTTAGAGATATGTAAAGCAGCCACCTGGAAAACAGTCCATACATTTACCAAACATCACTCACTGGACTTCCAGGCTAGGAGTGATGCTCAGTTTGGTACAGCAGTACTGCACAGCCTATTCCCAAGGTAGGTTTGATTCCCTCCTCCATGGAGGTACTGCTTGGCAGTCTACAATAGTCAGAGTACAGCAAGACCTCATGTGGTTTGAAGAAAAAATTACTTACCTTAGTAATTATGTTTCTTGTAATAGAGTTTTGCTGTATTCTGACCTCCCCCCACCTCCCCTTTCAGAACCTGTTTTTGGGAAGTGGGCTGGCAGGTGCAGTATTGCATCCTGGGGTGCATTTGGGAACTATCTCCTTTTAGAAAGGGGGGAGTGGGTTATATTATTAATTTAACAATCTTAAGTCGTTCACTGCCTGGTTTTTGATTTTGGATTTCTTGACTTGATTCTTTTGGGGATCCAGAATATTTGGTTGCCATTTGGCTAGTAAAAATGTTACAATTTCCACATAGTAGTTAGTTAGTATTAGCGCATAAGAATCTGATGGTTGTGCTTCTAAGTGCAGCAGACAGAGGTCTGAACTGAGCTTGAGCTCAACGTTCTATGCTCTACATAGAAAATTAACCCTCTTCTCTCTGGGGCAGTTTGAGTACTGGGGCTAACTGCAATAGTCAGAATACAGCAAGACTCCATTAGAAGAAACATAATTACTAAGGTGAGTAATTTGTTCTTATCTGCTTTACTCTTGTGACTGAAAAACAGAATTTGAAGTGCATTTGTGACAATATGTTGGCAGACTTTAAACTAAATATTTTGTGCATGCCCTGTTGTTGCCTTTGTTTCTATGGTGTTTTAGTACAAATACTTTCTCAGTTTTTGTGAGACATTTATAGTTTGCATATTGGGGCTAATAGAGGAAGTAGTACCATAAGAGGGATGGATGGATGTAGAGGATTGGTAAAGCAGGGATACAGATTTGAGAACCTTTGAACTTTGGTTATGGTAAGGTGGTGCTGACTTTAGCAGTTATGTGACAAATGTGCCCACAAAGGAAAGTCAGAGTAGGTCTGTAGCACATAGCACTGCTAGCATTTTAGAGGTGGAACACAATAAACCAAAAGTAAGTGATACTCATGCTCAGCGTGGGCTGGAGACACGTGACTATGTTGTGGATGTGGCACTAGTAGTAGAGTTAAAGGACTTGTAGGAGATATTGGGTGTTGCTGGAGTAGACATTTACCATGCCACTAGTACATCATCAAAGCCCAGGACCACTCTTGAGTTAGATGTTGCAGCTGCAGAAGCTAAAAAAAGAGAGTAGTGGCTGTGTTGGTGATACTGTAAGGATAAGGAATCTGAGATTGAACCAGTATCCCACATTAATTGTAAGGGTCAATGATTTCAGACAGTAGAAGAAGACTGCAGAATCAGAACGTGAGCGGCGATTTGCCGCTGGACAGCACGTCGAGGACTAGATGTTGCAGATTTACAGTCACGCGGTAAAAAAGTCGCCAGTCAAGCGGTCGAAAGTTAAATAAGTCGCAGAATATAAAGGGCGAACTGTATACGGTGAATAATGGACAAAAAGTTGAAACAATAAGTAGATTTACTTTATTCAATGTTCTAAAATAACAGTAGCAAATTTATTTCGGTAACAGCATTACTAAAGTAATGTGCAAGTAAGCAAATTAAGCAAGTCTGTGCAAATTAAGCAAGTCTGTGCAAATTAAGCAAGTCTGTGCAATTAAGCTATCATGTAAGTGCAAATCATGCAAGTAAGCTGTCATAATGCTCAATTATACTACATTAATCTCTATGACCGTTGCAATATCTCGTAGATATTGCAGCTCGGTTCGGTTTTTAAAATCTTCACAAATAGTGTGAATTAATCCAGTCTGTGCAATTAAGCTATGATGTAAGTGCAAATCATGCAAGTAAGCTGTCATAATGCTGTCATAATGCTGTGGGTACATACTCCATTCTAAGCTGTTGGTGTAATGAATTAATGAGGGATCATGTCGACTACCAGGATGTAGTAATGATTACTTGTGGATTAAACTGGGTATGGGATCAAGAAAATACAGGATTCAGTAGATTGTAGATCGTGTCTCTTTAAATGTAAGCGGATGTTGGGGTGAAATCAGTGATGCACAATCAGAACAAAAGGAAATGAAGGAATTTCTATGGCTGTAAAGTGAGTCTACGTTGGGTAAGTGTTTTTAAATTGAATCTGAAGCAATGTCGCTAATGTTTACTTTTCGTCGAGAGATGCTGGTGTGCCTTATTGTCTGCGGCATAAGAGACGGTGACTGATTGTCTTATCGACTTTTTTACAATGCCTTATTAACTGCAACAATTTATACCGTGGCATTTTGACCATATGCCAATCAGACAAGATGGACTTCATTGCCAGTGAGAGTGAGGAGCAGCAAGCTGTTGATAAATTGGTTAGTTATCCTAAATGGCATCCTCTTGGATTAAAAAAAAAGAAAACTGTCCCTCCCAAGACCCTAAATATCCCACTGCACCCATAATACATGTAAAATGGCAGGAACCTATGGGGAAAAGTTCAAGGTTAGCACTTGTGGCAGCAGCTATGGTGGCAAGATGAGCCAGACCACATCACCTTTATGTCCTGCATCAAGAAAACCAGCGAAAGGAGTAAACCTGCCAAGTTATACTTTTCCGTGCTTAAGGAGGCAGATGAGCGTCATAGAGTGTTATCATTTGGCAGACATGTAAGTCAAAGGTAAACAGGTGTAAGCCAGGCTCACAGTTAGGGACAGCAGGGGTACACAGCAATCTGCAAAGCAAAACACAGTTTGTTGGCAGTAGCATAAGTGGCAAGCACTGAAGATTTCTTAGGTATTTGTTCCAGGAATGGAAGAAGCAGAGGAGAAGAGGTAGTCTTATTCCTCCTCTCAATTTTAAACTCAGGAAACAGAGAAATATTATATATGTAGAATCTGTCAGCAGAAAAGGGCTGCTTGAGCTACATAGTCTGCCCAAGTGTTCCCTGACTATTCTATCTCCACAGACCCTGTCAATCAAGTAGAAACAAACCATGCTGTAGTTCCTCCTCAGCTGCATCCTCCTCATCAGCCTTTGCTAATGTTTTTGAGAGTCCACAAGGAGACCAGGTGATTACAATCACAACCTCAAATGTCCCTGCTACCAGGGTAAGGCAACACATGCTTAGGCAACCAAATATTAAAGGGGCCCTAAGTAAGTTCTCAAAATACCATAAGAATCCCTATGTGGCCAGAGAGTTAAATATCAGTGCTGTACAGATGCTAGCCAAACGTCTTTTGCCCTAATCATTTGTGGAAAAACTGAAAGAATGCTCTACTCACATGTAAAGCCCCCAGTCAGATTTATTTTTCCATGAAGGGAGTGACTGAGCAGTACAGTACCTTGCCCTTGGCTGCAGCAGCCCCCTTCCAGCTGTGTATCCAGTTTCTCAGTTCTGCCATGTCTCCTCTTGGTAACACAAGTGTCTTCACTCAATTATGCCAGTGTCTCAGCTTAGTTTCCTCCCAGTTGCTCCTCCTACTGTAGTTCTACCAGTATCTTCTTTCAGTCATGCTAGTATCTCAGTTACAGTGTTTTCTCCCAGTTGTACAGTCATCCACTCCCAGTTATACCAGTGTCTTGGTTACAACAGAATCTCCTCCCTGTTATGGCAGTATCTCCTCCAAGTTATACCAGTGTATCCTCACAGTTATACCAGTGTCTCTCTTGCTTCTCCCACTCACAATAATGTCATTTCCAGTTTTGCCACTGCCTCCTCAATTATAGCAATGTCTTGAAGTTATGGCAGTATCTCTCCAGTTACAATAGCGTCTCCCCCTCTATTACATCAGTCATGCCAGTGTCTGTTTTTGTCACCATCACTGCTGTAATGAATTGTTTCAACCTGTTTTTGTTAATTTAATTGTGCATTGGTGCCACTCATAGAACCAGCTTCTGTTCATCCATTATTGTTATTTGCACTGGAGCAAGCTGAATTGTCCTCTGTTGCACAATTTTAGAATGCTTCTTTACTGTTTATAATTTATCTCTTCCCCTTATCCTCTGGTCACACCTGGAAACAAGCCTTTGCTCAGTGTGCTTTTCTCAGTTGCCAGTTTTCAAGTAAATAAATAAATAAAGTGGCTCATCACAGTTACACCAGTCTCTACACTAGTTACATCAGTGTCTCCTCACAGTAACATTAATGTCTCCTCCAAGTTACTCCTGTAATGTATCTTCTCCCAGATCCACTGTAAAACATAAATCCACAATACAGGCTAATATGCCATGATTTAAGGTGGAATTTGCAAAACTCCATCCATACAGTATGCCTGCCTGCCGGAGTAGTGGTTGGGCTTCCATCTGTGATGCCAACGCCCCAGGTTCAGGAATGGACCCAAGGTGTCAGAGGGCCGGCCAGGGGGGAGAAGGCAAAAAAAAAAAAACAATCTTGATGGGCTTCTGCCTACTTTTGTCTTGTCTGACCTAGCAAACCTAATAAATCCCTTCCATCCATTATTGTGACATTTCATGCAAGCAAAGTTTTGAGTTTAGTAAAAATTTCACTGGGAGAATCGAAATTTTGTACAACACTAACAAAGTATTTATACTTACTTTGCACATTATCTGGAAATCTAATAGGTACTGCTTCAAAAGAGTCCACAACAAAGATATGCCAAGAAACAGAAAAAAAACAAAAAAAACAAGGTATTACCATGAAATGTTCAAGGAAAATCAATTTCAAATGATATACATGCAACTGCCAGGATGAAGCGCAGTGTAACAGTTTTTTGCATGACAAAAGGGACTAATTCCCATTTGAATTGCATTGTTTACTGCAGTAACTCTGCTGCAGTATGCTGCAGAACTGGGCTTAATCCTGACAAGCTTCACTGTGCACCATAAACAAAGCCATTATCAAACAATCAACATGCTGTTACTCCATCCCAATCTCTTAATTATGTTGTCAAAATTCATAAAAATATGCTTTTTTCAGAGATAAATGGTAAGCACATTTACTTACTCCATGTAACTTTTTTACACGTCAGGGAAGCAGATGAGTCTTATCTCTTCAGAAATATAATATCACTTTAAGAAGTGCAGACACATGACCTTTAACATGAGAGTAAGCAAACTGGAATATCACTTCTTGAAAGCAACACTTTGCTTTGATCTGAGGATCAAAACCAAACAATGAAGACCCCTTGAATGTAGGTGTGCATCCCATGGGTATTTTAGATATGTATTTCATCAGCAAAGGTTACTGTTTTCCATTAACAGAACCCTAGAATGACAGCTTTGCAGTGTGACAGAGTTTGCCCACAAAGGAAATATTCTGTACAGGGTCAGAGTAAACTAGTGGTCAGTGCACAGAGCTGTAAACCTGAAAACCGATTGTAATCCTGGTATACCGCCATACAAACTGACTTTCAGACATGGAACACATTTTAAAGCTCCCTGTGCTTAAAGCAGCAGTGCATGTTACAGTGAAATGTTTGTACTGTAACTACACTTTTTATTCCATTTTAAATCTCCCTTTTCCTCCTGTATTTTAAGAAACGCCCTTTACTCATTTTGAGTCTGCTATAGGCAAGGCAAAGGAAGGTAACTTCTTAAAGCACTCTATCAGTTAGGCTCAGGGTTCTTCACAGTAAAAACCAAACAAAAACAAAGCTAGAGTTTAGCATTATTATTTTTTTGATTTGCAACAATTAAAGCTGTGCTCCTTTCATTTGTGGCCAGCCCTAACTTTTTAACAGTATTCTTGGCTGTGTTTTAACACCCATTGGTTATATGTGTGTGTGTGTGTGTGTGTGTGTGTGTCCGTGAGACTAAGGTAAACTACTGTAGCATATAACTGACATTGCTCCATGACAAAATGGGACAATCAATTTTCAAAAAAATTGCTGAAAATACTAATGAAATCTCGGGACAGACATATTTAAAGGAGTGCTCATTTAATTATTTCATATCTGAAATGTTAAGTCCAAGCAAAGTGAAAAGAGAGAACAAGCAGGAATTTATAAGTCAGTAGAAATAATCTGAAATAAAATACTGCAGGTACAATTGTTTTTCACAATTTTTGGTGGCAAAGGCACACTAAGTCATGACTTATTTCCAGGTGCATCCTGGGAGCATAGGAAAGTTAAGTGATTTGCTTATGGTCACATAGTATGCAAGTGGTGACTGTGGGATTCAAACCTAGGTCTTTTGGATTGCAGCTAAGTGCTCTTAAACACCACACTATACTGCCCTCCTACCACTCACTTGGTAACTAATATGCACTATTGTCTTAAGTTCTGGGCTTTCTCTCTTAACATTCCTTTGCTTGGCTATGCTTGGCGCTACAACTGATTACGAGTAACAAAGTGCTTTGGGATGCAGTGTGTAAGAAATGCTTTCCTATGCAAAACCAAATTACGTTCCAATTTAATGTACAGTGGAAGATGCAACACAGTGCTGCAGCATACTGCGCTAGAGTTACTGCAATACACAAGGTAGTTTCAATGGCCATTGTTCCCTTTATCATGCAGCAACTCAAGACACTGCATTGCATCCTGGCCAGCTCCACTGTATGTACGGTATGTGAGTAGCAATTGATTTGATAAGCTATTTTCCAAACCTTCCAGAGATCTCTAAGGAGATTTTTGTGAGATTTTCTACAGTATAGGCAGCCCCAGATATTTTTTTTGCTAGGTATCTCCACAGAATTTCAGGAGATAACTTGCTGAATCGACTGCTACCACTGGGTTCACTCATGAATTGGAAAATCAAGCAGTCAGTACGCTTGAAGAAAGAGTTACAGAGAGGCAGTCTATAAGATGAACAGTATGCTGTATTTATAATGGATACAGGCAGAAACCAAGTGCACAGATCACGTGATACAACCCGTTGTGTAGCAGCCCTCTCTGTGTGCTCCTGCTACCCCCTCTTATTTAATCTTACAATCTAGTATTACATCGACTTTAAAAGGGTTCCAAGGGATACTTTTCATGGAGGAAGCTCTGTAGATCCTTGCTACGGGAAGACAAGCCTGCAGATTCAAGGGATGGAAGCAGAAATGTGGCTGGCTTTACCTCGTCATACGCCACCTCACACACCAGAAAAGGCCAGCAAGAAAACCAAGGCCCAGTCAGGAACTTATCAGAGGCAGGCTACGGGGTGACAAGAGCAGACTCCTCTAACATTGGAGCTGTTCCTAGAAGAATTCTGCCCCTTTAGAGTAGAATTATGATCCCTGGCTACAGAATTTAAAACCATGTCCGGAGCTCTTGAAGATCTCTCATGCCACACCAGGGATAATGAAGCCCATCTTATCTCAATCGAGAAAAAAGTAGCAGCTGTAGATCCAGCAATGGCAGCCTCCAGACAATGTATCGCAAAGTTAGAGGGAAAGGTGATAGATTTAGAAGGCAGGAATCATTGAAAAAATGCAGTCCTGATTGGACTCCCAGAAAGAGAGGAAGGAGCAGATCTGGTCTTGTTCACTCAAAAACTGGTAGCCATACTCACTAGCCCATCACCATTTGGGCCCTCCTACATGATTGAGCGAGCTCATCGAGCTCTACAGCCTATGCCTCCCCTGGGGGCTCCCTCACGCACTTTTATTTTTAAATTCTTAAACTTCCAAGAGAAGCAGCATTTTATGACCAAAATCAAGGAGATTCAGGAAGTTAAGTGGGAAGGAGCAGTGCTTCGTGTGGCGTAAGATCTGCCTCTCTCGGTAAAACAGAGGAGGGCTTCCTACCATACAACTGTGACAAAATTAATTGCTGCCAATATCAGATTTCATATGGGCTACCAGCACAGTTTCAAGTCCTGATAGATGGGAGCTGAATGACTTTTGAGGACCCAAACAGCATGGAAGAAACCCTCAAGGAGACCTTTCCTAACTTATTCAAAAACTGCTGAGAGTTTATTCAGCTTACTGATGTGGTAGGTCTCCATTAATTTCCATCTACAATGTTTTTATTTTCCCTCTTCAGTTTATATCCTTGTGCGAGTCTGTAGCTTGGTGCATGATCTACTCAAAGCCTGCAGCATACCCACAGCCCTGATCTGTCTTGGTTCACCTGAGGTGCCCTTAAAAACCAGGGCCTGGACTTGCCTTTTCACATATGGGGCACACTTCTGTCTTTTATTTGAATCCCAAGTAGCTCGTGGATTGGACCACATATAGTAACTGCTCATCTGAGCCTTCCTAGATATAACCTGGCTGGTATTATGATTTTCTTTCTACTTCAGTTCGAAAGTGAAGTAACCCTCATGATCTGGATGTTTAAGACTTTGGGGACTGCAATTTCTGGAAGGTGTTGGCCAAAAGGAGGACTTCTGTTAATATTTTTTATTTGAGACAGACAGGGCTTGATTGCCAAACTGTATAATCACACCTATCTACCCGGAATCCTCTTTTCAAACTGACGTCCCATGCCCAGCAGGTTTACAGGACTTTTCCACATGGGCATGTGATCCAGCTGACTTTTATAACCTCGGACACTTACAGACTGTAACCAACGAAAGCGTTAAGGCCTGGCTTGGAGTCAGGGTGGGTCCTGCTTGTTGGAATGCAAAATTTGTTCCTTTAGGTTTTTTCCATTTTCTTTTCTCTTTTGGGTGTCATGGCATACTGCCCTTGTACCCCAAGTACTATTAGGAAGTTACTGGGGTTAACCTGATGGCAAGATGAGACTTGTAGTTTACCCCCTTGTTCTTAAAGGGATTTACTTTGTGGAGGCATAAGCTCTGCTTCCCTATGTTACTATTTTGATGGGGCAGGGGGGACAAGCTACTCGAGTAAAGGTACATCACATACCGAAATGCTAATAAGTTGGTGGGGAGGGGAGTTATTTTTCAAGATGCCCGACTACAGTTTACAGGGCCTGGTAGTAGAACATGGGGATCCTTTTGTTGGGCTTGGGTTGTTTATTTGGGATGGCATGGTTGGGGGGAGGGTAGGAGGTGGCTTGGAATTGTTGGATTGGGTTTCCAGGAATGTTATGATTATTATTTGTAGCAATGTATTTGATGGTTTCATATTTTGCTTTACCCAATGGCATACTGTAAGAGGATCCCCTCTTGGAATATTCAAGGAGCCCACAACAAGGTAAAGAGATGCTAGGTTCTAAAACATATTCAGCTCCTTAGAGGAGATATTTCCCTTCTGCAAGAGACCCACCTATTGGAGAAAGATGGGATTTTACTTCATAGGCAATGTGGGCCAGGTATTTAACTCCGGAGATAGCACCCAAAGTAGCGGGGTGGCTATTCTGGTGGCCTGGGGAACCTCATTTTTATGTGAACAGGTAATTCGGTATCTGAATGTGAGATATATTTTTGTAAAGGGATTGTTAGACAGAACAATAGTTGTGCTAGGAAGCATATACGGTCCCAAAGCTGACACCCCTAGATTTTTTACCGATTTGTTAAATGTTTTGGTCCCCTTTACTGCCCTCCCCATTATAGTGGGGGTAATTGGAATCTCCCTTTTTCACCAGATCTAAACAAATCTGGCTCAAGACGAAAAAAGGTCTCTCCCCAGCACAAAGATCCATTAGAGAGCTGGTGGATCATTTGGGTCTATAACACCCATGGCGGGTCCTCCACTCTGACTTTAGATAGTACACCTTCAGGTCCAGAGTTCACGGATCTTTCTCCAGGATTGATTATTTTCTACTTAGTCACACTTTGTTATATGGAGTTATTTCAGACCACTCAGTTATTTGGTGCTCCCTATCTTTCACTGCCAATGTGCCCAAAGAATTGATCTGGAAATTAAACAACCAGCTACTTAAATTGTCAAAACTAGTGGACACCATTGTGCAGGAAATAGAACAATACACTAAAACCAACTTGAATTCCACTGATAGATTAGACTTAGAATGGGGAGCCTTGCAATGTGTATTGCGGGGGGTGTTTATCAAAATGGCATCCCAGAGGAAGCACATAAGGGAACAAAAAGTTCTCTCCCTTCTGGTGGAGATCCATAGCTTAGAAGCGTCACTGTCCCCTACCACTACAGAGGTTGACAGGGACAAATTGTTGGGGCTTCGGGACCAGTATAGTCATTTGCTATGCGAGAAGGTGGAGTATGTGATCTTGAAAACTGGGACAAAGTATATAGATCAAGGGGAGAGGGCTGGCCACCTCCTAGCTCTGTGGCTTAAAAATGCAAAATCTTTCAGGATAATTAAAAGTATTCATTCACAACCAGATGGGTCTCTGTGCCTTACCCCAAAAGACATTACCATGAAATTTGCCAGTTATTACAAGGACCTCTACAATCCCATGCCTAATCTTCCCAAACCCAAACAGATAATGGATGACCTTGATTCTATTTCCTTCCTTCTCTGAACCGGGCGCAGCAGGAAGGCCTGCTTGCACCCATTGTGGAAGCAGAGATTCTGGCCTCTGTTAACTCCCTTGTATCCGATAAAGCACCTGGACCAGATGGGTTCTTTCCTAATTTTTATAAAGTTTTCAGTAAGCAGCTAACTCCCTGGCTTGCTAGGTTATTTAACTGGGCTGTGAATGCCAACCCTCTGGATAAAATGCTCTTGGAAGCTTTAATTATAGTATTACATAAACCAGGGAAAGACCCAGAGAAAGTAATCAGTTATAGACCTATTTCACTTTTAAATTGCAATATTAAAATATTAGTGAAACTGCTTGCCAATAGGCTTAATACGGTAATGTCCGATATCATCCACCCGGACCAAGTAGGGTTCATGAGAGGCAGAAACTCCTGGGACCATTTCCATAAATTGGCACACATTTTCTCTGCATCCAGGGATTTGACAACCCCAGCTTTCCCTAGATGCAGAGAAAGCATTCGACAGAATGGACTGGCAATTCTTGTTTTGTACCATGCAAAAGTTTGGTTTCCCCACAAAATTGATCAAATGCATTTCTTCCCTATATCAGAACCCACATGCCCGCATTTATTGTAACGGGGTATTCTCAGACCTTTTTCCTCTTCACTCTGGCACCAGACAGGGTTGCCCGCTCTCCCCACTTTTGTTTAACATTTACCTCGAACCTTTACTGACCAAGCTGCGTGAGAATGTGGATATTCAGGGCATCACTGTGGGTACCCAGACATTTAAACTCTTGGCCTATGTCGGTGATGTTCTTTTACATTTAACGCACCCCAGGCAGTCCTTCCCAGCTGTTTTTTCCACCATTGCTGAGTATAGTAGTTTTTCAAATTACAAAATTAACCTGGGAAAGACCTTGGTGTTCCCTTGAATCATAGACTTACCAAACTGGATGTGGACCCCCTCGGCCTGCAATGGAGTCTGAAGAGTTTTAAGTACTTAGGACTAATCTTGGTCAGAAGTGAGACGTCTATGAGGAAGCTTAATTTAGACTCTCTCCACCAGACCATTCAACAAGATCTCAATAGGTGGCAGTCTCTTACGATCTCACTCTGGGGGTGTATCAATCTAATTAAAATAAATATCTTGCCTAGGCTCTTCTATCCCCTTAGCATGCTAAACTCCTGGATTCCTCTGATCTGGTTCAAAAAAAGTTCACTCCATAATTTCATCATTCATTTGGCTTGGCAACCCCCCTAGGCATGCTTATAACAAAGTAGCAGCCTCCAAAAGTTATGGGGGTCTGAGACTCCCACACTTCAGCTTCTATTTCTGGGCAAGTCAAGCATGCAAGTACCTGAAATGGCTTATTCCCCCAGGAAGAGATTGCCTCCTTTTCCTATGTTCCTGCATGGTTAACGTTAGAGAGAGAATGGATTTCTGTTGCTGGTATATCCCTAGAGGCAATGTTACACATCCCATTCAAGGATCTTCCAGGCATTCTTTCCAAATCCCCTGTATCTTCCTCAGTTAGGATACATACCCAACTTTGTTCATTTCTGCGATATAAAAATAGTAGAGACTTTTTTCAACCAGTGGTGGAGAACCCCAACTTCAAAATAGGGGGACAGCCTATCTTAACCTCTTAGCTTCCACAGATTAATGACTCTAGAGTAGGCAATTTCTTCCCCGGAGGGGTATGCAAGTCAGTGGGCTCAATTATGATTCACTACATGCTTGATAAAAAACAGGTTTTCAAAATTGATCAACTGTGCCACCTTTTAGTTCAGGCATCGAGTAGGCTGAGCAGGGACGATGATACTGGAGGATGGTTTGGTTCCCTTATTAGTATTTGTGGAAAACCCCATGCCATTTCTTTGGTGTACTCTGCCTTGCTGTCCAGGTCATTTGATGACCAGTATAGGGATCCTAGCTATTGGTCCGGACAATTCCCTAACCTACAAGACAGATGGGGCACTACCTGGGAAGATACCTATACCTACATTTCTCAAGACAGGTTGAGACTCACCCAGTTTCAGATTTAAATGGCATGTACTGGACTCCAGTTAAACTAATGAGATTGGGTAGAGCCCACACCTCTTTGTGTAATAGATGTCGACAACAGGAGGGCACCCTCCGACACATTTTTTGGGATTGTCCACCAATAACAGCCTTATGGGAACTGGTCAGAGTCAAAGCGGACCCCTTGCAAGGCATAGATGATTTGTTTACCCCCAGGATTTGCCTACTACGTAACTTTTCTTAAATCCTGGTGCACATACGTAGGTACCACATGGCAATGTTATCCCTAACTTTCAAGAAGTTGGTTTTACACCACTGGTTGGATGATCATAGTATTACATATACGGAATGGCTCCAGGAGTTACTATTTAATCTCCGCTCTCAGCAACTCAAGGCTAGCCTATGGGGCTCTTTGTCCCACTATAAAAGAAACTGGGAAGGGCTTCATGCTTTATACTTGCTTCAGTCAGGTCTTCTTCCTAACAAAGCCCTTAAAGTATTTTCTGATGATGATTTCTATGAACAGGGTTTCCATGGGTAATTAGAGATGTTTTGATACAGCTTATATATAGTGTTCAGTGCCAAGCTGGGGGATGGGGGAGTGGGGGGCTCTTTTTGGAGGGGGACTTACTGGGGTGGGGCTTGACATGGGGATTTCTTTTTTTTTTATTATAATTTTTTATTAGTGGGGATGGGGTTCACCATTTTACAACAGTACATTCCCAAACAGCAGTACAGTGGGTACAATGGTATGCCCTTAACAGTAAGAATCGCAACTCAGACAGTGACTAAATGTCAGATGCCCGATACAATGCCATCTAGATCTTGTAATAGGTGTCTCTTTCCCTGTCAGTACTTGTTCTACTTAACACTTAGCTCAGGGAATAAAGTCTTGTCTATATTGTATGATCCATATGACCCATTTGTTCTAAAAAATCCTAGCACTATCTAATCTGAGATTTATGGCTGCAGTAATCTTCTCCATGTTGTATATCTGCTGGACTAAATCCTCCCAATCTGTCACACTGGGGTGGGGGGACTGCTGGAGCCACTTCCTGGAGATAGACTTTTTAGCTGCCAGAAGTAGGAGGAAATAATTTTCTGGATTGCTTGTTTTTTATTTCTGGAGAGAACCAGTGCAAGAGGGCCAATCTGGGTGTTAATTATGGAGTGTCTGGAAATATCTCTGCAATGGCTCCTTCTATCCAAATTCAAAAGTTTTGGATGACTGGGCAACTCCAAAATATATGAAAGTGAGTTGCTACCTCCTCCCCACAGTCTCTCCAGCAGCAAGACCCCCTCTCAGCATCATATTTCCCTGTAACCTGGGGTGTCCTGAAGTACTTCACCGTGCATTTCCAGCTATATTCCCTCCAAATGTGTGAGCTAGTTACCTTATGTTGTGTCGGGAAGATCTGGTTCCAAGCTTGTACAGGTATCTCCACCCCCAAATCAGTTTCCCATGAAGCTTGTATTTTCAGAAGAGCTTTATTCTCGGAAGGCAGAAGGGCTGTATATAATATGGATACAATATGGTTTGGCAATTGCCTAGATTTTGTTTCTATTATTATTATAACCACTGGATGTGCCTGTTCAATTTCTCAACTCACCACACATCTCTGATATAAGTAATGTCAGATCTGGAGGAATGTATAATGATCCCTTCTGTCCAGCCGACAAATTTGTTGCATCTGAGAGAATGTCTTAACCACCCCCTGCTCATACCACTGGTAAATAGGCTCAGGCCTCTCCTCCATTTATCAAAAGTAGGATCAATTGTCGCTGGGAGAAAAGAAGGGTCAAAACTAGGCGTAACCAGAGGAATAGTTGAAGGCCTCACTCCCAGCTCCCCCAGCTTCTCACACCACATATATAAAATTAATCTAGTAAATCTGGACTGGACCATCTCCCTTATGTGACCTTCAAAAGGGAGGGGGGATCCAGTTATCTGTGCTATTCCATCCGAATCTCCCTCTAGTTCCACTGTTTTCCAGTGGGTGTCTGTATTCAAGTCCCACCAGTATAAGGCATGAGCAAGCTGAGCAGCACAATAATACAATTTTAAATGGGGAAGGGCGAGTCCAACCCTAGATTTATCCAATTGTAGGAGGTCAAATGCCTTCCTAGGTTTCCTCCCCACCAGAGAAAAAAGGAGAGCATTTGGCTTTGAAATTTGTCAAAGGGATTGGTATAGGAAGGTTCTGAAAGAGGTACAGAAACTGTGGAAGGACTGACATCTTAATGGAATCTACCCTCTGTAAGAGAGGTATTGAGAGGGGCTGCCATCTCAGCAGCTCAATCCTCAGATTCTTGATAAGTGATGGATAATTTACCTCAAACAACTTATCTAGATTCTGTGGTATCTGTATACCCAGATACCTAAACTTCTGTGTATTCAATCTTAATGGAAAGGTGGTTTTAATCTCCATGTCAGGTTCATAATGCCATCTAAGAACCTCCATTTTCAAAGTATTAAGCTTATATCCGGAGAGATCTTGCATTTCTGAAAGTAGAGCAAATAATCTGGGGAGGGAGGGAGGAATTTGGGCATGTAAGATAAATCAACAAATTATCGGCATAAAACGCAGTTTTGTGTTCAGATTCCCCTATTTTTATGCCCTCAATGCCCCGGTCCTCTCTAATTGCTTCTGCCAAGGGTTCTGCATACAGGGCAAAGAGTAGCGGGGAAAGGGGGCAGCCTTGTCTTGTTCCTCTTGTTAGCTGGAACAGCTTTGAAAATTCTCCATTGGCTTTAACTACTGCGAAAGGTGATGTGTATAGGGTCCATATCCAATCCCAAAATTCTGTGGGGAAATTAAATTTACTTACTGTATGCTGTAAAAATTTCCATGATACATGATCAAATGTTTTTGGGGCATCCATGCTTAACAACAGAAAAGGGGTTGATGTCTTTTCTATCTTTTCTAGTATGTAAAGAGTCAGTATGATATTATCTGTTGTTTTCCTGGTAGGGATAAATCCAGTTTGATCTTTATTAATTATAGTATATATAGTCTTGTGAGTATAAAGATTCATAAAAACACCTAAGCCCCTGCAAAATATCGCTAGTGCTGGTCACAATCTGTCTAGTCTGTCTAGTCTGGGGGTGTCTTAATTGTGTTATCATGCCCCGATTTCTTTGCGCTCGCAGCCTGGCAGCTAACAATTTCGAGGCCCTCATAATATTGTTGTTTGACATATGTCAGGGCTTGTTCAGTTTTATAGTTAAGAATGTCCTGTAATTTCATCTTAATTCTTGTTATATGCTGCAGGGCTAATTTATCTCCATGCATGTGGGTGGCCTGCTAGAAATGGAGTTCAGCCTCCAGGTCCTTCTACAATTGTTCCCTTTCCCTCTTTTCTTTTGCTGCGAATTTTATGGTTTCGCCCCTGATTATCTCTTTAATCGTATCCCAAAGTATCCCAGTAGTTATCCCCAGGGTATTATTCTGAGTTATTATCTCTGGAATGTGCTGGGCAATATATTTAACGTATTTCTTATTTTTTAATAAAGAATTATTGAAACACCAGTGGCCAGGGGCTCTCTCTACCGCTGAGCTGAATTCAGTTAGATGGGGGCATGATCTGTAAGTAAAATGGGAAATATAGTGATTTGTTCTACTAAATCCCGATGTTCTGCCGAGATGATGAAAAAGTAATCTATCCGGGAATATGAGTTATGTGCTGCAGAAAAATGGGTGTAATGTCTTATTCCCCAATTCCTACTCCGACAAACATCTACTAGGTCCAATTCCTTTATCAACCTCCAGCTATGCCGCTGGCCTGCTGACATACATGGGGGGGTGTGGGTTAGAACTGTCCTGCCCTGGGTCCATTAACAAATTCATGTCCCCTCCTATCACTAAGATTCCCTGTTTAAATTGCATGATCTTGTCTATGAGTCTTTGATGCATCCTTGGGTCTGCACCCGGAGGGACATACACACTTGCCACTGTATGTAACGATCCACACCATGTACCTGTAACCATTGCCAAGGTCCTCTCCCAGTCATGCTATGAACCTGCCACTTGAATGCAGAATTATTTGGAATCAATATCGCCGAGCCCCTTCTCCTCCCTGATTGGTGCAAGCTGGCAATCACCTAGGACATTCCAAATTTAGTTAGTTTTTGATGCTCTACGTGATTCATATGAGTCTCCTGAAGGAGGATCATCTGAAGGTGGGTCTTTTTGAGGTAGGATAATACCTTCCCCCTCTTAATCGGACCGCCCAGACCATTTACATTATGCAATATAATCTTTATGTTATGAGTCTGTGCCATCCGGAAGCAACAAGGCTGAAAAAATTCCCGGGGCTTTATCCAGAAAAAGCCCTCTCCCTGTGTCCCTGATACCCACCCTATCTTGTAAGTCCTGTTGAATTTGCATATCCTTGTCTTTTGGTGTCCCATGTCCCAATTTTCGATATAAAGTATAACTATTTACAAAAAAACTAACCTATCTATATAGTAATCCAATAACTGAATAACCATGACATAACAAACTATATACAGTGATCTGGTATCGATTTCCAACCACCAGAGAGTAGCCCCAGCTTGCAGCACCTATAGGGTCGCTGGAAGTGTGACTGCACTACAAATCTTGAAGTGCCTGTTGGGGTGTGGTTGACCCCCAAAAGGTGGAAAACATATTAGGACAAATAGGTAAAATAAAAACTAAAAAGGGGTTCAGGATGGTCAGATAAAATAAGAATAAGTCAGAAAAAAGGAAAAAAAAATGGTGCATTTGGAAAGAACATTGACAGGTTTACATTTCAGTCCCCTCGCCCGAACTGAAACCAACTGGGGTGCAGTACAACATTCTCAATGTCCCTGGGTATAGTCTACCTATAATCCAGTTATACAATCCATTTTTAAATGTTCCATAGAATGGCTCCCATCCTGAAGAAGTAGACCGGAGTTTCAGGAGGCTGTAAAAAACATCTAAAGTAAAACAATAATCTATTCAACTCGAGCACTCCAACAATGCTTCTATTACTTAGACAGATTTCCTGGGGGACATTCTGGGCATTAGCAATGTGAATCCATGCCTTCCAGAGGCAGCACATGTGTAGGATGAGGAGCACCAGCCAGGCGCCCCCCCCCCGGAGAACCCAGAGCCCAGGCCTTCCACCCCCGACCAAGTAAAGGCCCACACATCCAGACTACCCTCTTGTATCAAAGAACCCTAATCTTTCTGGAAGATTTAAGAATAATGCAGTGGTCCCTCAGAGACAACCCCACCCCCCCCAGTAATTTTCCCAGAGTGGAAAGAGGGCACTCCCCCAGTCACCGGCAAGAGCAGCCCCTCCCCATCCCCCGGGCTCAGTTTCTGGAGTTCAACTGGTTGACTAGTCAGGCCTGGGCACTGCAAATTAATCTCCTGTTCCGTTCTGTATTACCCTGTCAGATCTCTCATATATTATATTCTTCAGGAGGGCTGGTAGAGGAAGGCTTCCCCCCAGTCATACCCTTGCCACCGTCTGTTTGAGCAATTAACATCCTCAGAGGAAACCCAGGTCCTCTGTCCCAGGAGCCCCCGAGGAGTTTACTGTATAGATTACCTTGGTTTAAGTGCACCCAAATAAGCCTCCCTTGAGGCGGGGAGTCCCCCAAGGAACTACCTATCATCCAGCAATCATGCTGGTAAACTGCCTATCTGATTGTCGATCTGTCATGTAAGGCCCGCCATGAAGATGAGGCAGCCCAACCCCAGCCCCCGAGTAAAGTGAGCACCCACACAACACCACCACTCCTCTGCCCACCACCCCAACATCCGATCCACATGCCTTCCCCGGAACTCACCCCTCATGTCTATTTGGTAACAGAAAGTGTCTGATCTAGCCTTCCTCATGGATTACTTCTCATGAACTGTCTCAGCAGTTGCTTGATTGAGGTCAGAGTGGCCTGCTGAAGCTGTGGGTCGGGCAAATGGGAGCTCCTCTGGTGTTCTCACTGTCCCCCAGATCTCTGCGGTATATTAACTCTAGTCAGAAGTTCATAGTGGCACTCTTTAAGCCCTGCCAGAGCTTGTTCCACTGTATCATAACTTTCCTGCCCATTTGGGAATTGAACGACCAGCCTGGCCGGGTAAGGCATCCGGAATCTGAATTTAAGTCCCTGCAGAATCAGAAATAGTGGAATGCACTCCCTTCAGCATTGCATCGTTATGGGGGCAAAGTCATAATCAAAAAAAATTCTGGTGTTCTGATAAAAGTTTTTCCCCCTTGCCCACACTTTGCTAAGGATAGTGTCTTTAGTAGTGTATCTCAAAAACCGAACAATAATGGACCTGGGACGAGCTCCACTTTGAGTAGGTCGGGGACCTAAGACCCTATGAACACATTCAATTTCGATCTGAAAGGAAGGGTCCAGATCTAACGCTTCCCATAGAAGCTGATCAATAAAGTCACTCATGTTGTTGTGTTCACTTCCCTCTGCTATCCTGTAAATACGTAGATTTTTGCGACAGTGCCTATTCTTGGCATCTTCTTGCCTTTCCTCTAAGGCTTGACATATATCCACTAGCTGTGAGATCGTGGATTTACAATCGATTAGGGTCTGAGATTGTGTTTCCTGAGTTTCTTCGATAGAATTTGCCCTGTGCTGTAGTTCTGCAATGCCTGTACGGGCTTGTCCTAGCTCTCATTTAAAAGAATGGAGATCGGACTTCATGTCTTTTAATTGGTCCAGGATCCAGTCGAGTGTGTTGTCCATAGTTGCCCCTGGCTTATCTCTTTGCTTTTTAGATGATTTAGTAGCAGCGCGCGGTGCTGACTGGTGTGAACGTGTGGAGATGCTCGAGTCAGAGGCCTCGTGGTCTGAAACATCTGGATCCACCGGCAAGTTCAAAAATATATTCACCGCACCCTTTAATTTGTTGGTAGCCATCTTCCTTACAGTTTTTAGCTGACTAATGTTATTTCTGAAGGCTACAGATAGGTTTTAAAAGCAAAGGATTGCGGAGCACTAAAGGGTAGATGCCATGCGCTTTTGAGCTGCACCGGAAGTCCCAACATGGGGATTTCTGATGTCATGTGTCAATGCTAATGTTGTGTAACCATGTCAAGTTTTTGCTGTTAAAAACTGATAAAGACTAAATTTTAATAAAATAAAAAGAAACCAAGAGCTCAGTTTTGTATAGGCCCCTAGATTGGCACATGGTGCACTGATCCATGGCTGTAGCAAACTATGGGTGCATCAGGGACCCTGTGCCCTATTATAGAAAAATGGGGGTCCCTGTGCCAAAGTCTCGAGAGTTGCTGCAGCTGCAGGGTGCATCAAACCTTTGGTGTACTGGTGGATTTGATGGAAGGTCTCATCAAGCCCCCACAGCCCAGTGCAACCTTAGTGGAGCTGCAAAAGGGGGGGGCAGAATAAGTGTACAAGTTCAGGACCAGAGGCAGAGGGACCGGTGGTGGTGCTATAGTTGGTGACGGGAGAACAGTGGCAGTGGCAATATTCTGAGAATGCACCTGGCAGAGGTACATTGCCCACTGGGACAGAACCTCTTGGCCCAGGAAAAAGGAGGTTGGCATGAATGGACCCTGTCCCAGACCACAGGTGGCAACAGCCCTGGCATCTGCCCCATAGGTGACACAGTTCTGACGGTGTAGTCCTGCATCAGCCTGCCTCCATGTGGTGGGTTGTGTACCAGGGAAATTTTGCAGTGCCTGGGGGACATTCAGTTCCACTGACTGCACCCCCCTAACCCACAGCCAATGCATCCACTTCATGTAGGGGACTGTGTCACCTCTGGAGCAGGTGTCCAGGCTGTTGCCACCTAGGGTCTGGAACAGGGTTTATCCATGCCAACCTCCGAGTACCTGAGTCAAGCAGCTCTGTTTCAGTGGGCATGGCACATCCACTGGGTGCCAGTTCTGAATCTTGCCACTGCCACTGTTCACCTGTCACCCTCTATGGCATCCCCACTGATCCTCTGCCCCTGGTCCCAACCTTGCAGACCTCCCCCCCATTCACCTCCCCCCCAAGGCAGTGGCACATGTCCTTTAGATCAGCTCATGGCTGGTCTATAATCAGCCCCCTCATGCATCCATGGTGGGTCTTCGAAAATTTAAAGTGTTGCAGTGGGGAATGGTCTTATGTTTCCTTTAGGATTCCCCAAGGTGCTTATAATTCTGGCAATATTTATTGATTGTGGGGACACCTCACTTTAAATAAACAAGAGTCTCATACTCCATTCATCATTATATCATCTTTTGTTAGGCCCCAATGTTTCACTCATCAATTGAGCTTTTCCCATATTTTATTTATCCTCCTGGCCAGACGACAATATCCGCCCTCTCCCCAGCCCCGGCAGTCACCCCGCCTTGCAGACCCTAAGCCCTGATTACTTGGCAATTACAAGCAATCCAAGGTGGCAGCACACTGCTATACCGAAGGGGACATCATGGAGTCAGCAGTTGCATTTTCACACTTTTCTTGTCCCTTCCCCCTCGCAGCCATGAACGCATGCACATGGAGGCATGTGCATCACAATGCCGTGCTGCTAGTCTACCGTGATCTGGTGCTGCTCCCCATTTTCCATCAGGGGGCAGCCAAGAAGTGGGATGACATACCCACCCACCACAGGAGAGGAGAGCTGTCATCAGATGCTCAATCCTCTCCATCCCCTGCCAACTCTTGGCAGCCCAGACTTGTTCCTGAACCCAGGTTGCCAGCATGGCGTGAGGTGTGGCATCCAGCACTTCAACCCTCAGCACCACTGTGCTGGCAATTGAGCTTTTTCAAGGGTTCATCTTTATCTTGTTCTAAAAATACAAATCCACATTGTATAACATTTTCTTTGCTTAATATAATTCTTTTTTTCCTATTTTTCTTTCTAAAAGGCAGTGCTGGAAAATGGGGAGTTTATGAGGGAACTGAAGGTGGAAGAACCACTGGCAGGGTGTGACCACACTCAATATGGTTCATGTTGGATATGGGCAAGGAAGGAGTGGAATCCAGAACAAGGGTGCTGAACTTTAGGAGGGCTCACTTTGGGAGGATGGGGGAAGTGATAAAAGGGCACCTGGCCATAATTCAACCTAGCATGGGCACTAACCAGAGGTGGGAGCTCATAAAGCTGGGGATAGTGAAGGCAACCAGAACCTGCAGCAAGGCCCAGAGCAAGAAGGCTTGGGCAAAGAAACCTAGCTGCATGAGCAAGGAGGTCATGGAAAAGGTAAGGAAGAAAAGAGCTGCCTTTAGGAGGTACAAAAAAACAGGGAAGGGGAGGACAGGGAGGTGTACCTGAAGGAATCAAAGGAGGTGACAAAGGCAGTAAGGGCAGTTAAGGCATCTAAGGATCTCAGGCTGGCACAGGGTATTAAGAAGGGAGAAGGACTTCTTCATGTACATCAGGGAGAAAAGGTGCTGTAAGGACAATATAGTATGGATTAGGAAGGATGGGGTGGGTGGGTGGAAGCAGGGGCTGATAAGGCAGAAGTGCTAAATAATTACTTCTGCTTGGTATTTACTAAGGAGAAGGGGTGATACCCAAGGGGGAGGGAGGGCAGGTACAGAGGTGGGGGGGGTGATGAATGGGGAAATCAGGGAGGGCAGGGTTCAGGAGGGTTTAAGGACACTGAGGGTGATCAAGGCACCAGGCCCAGATGGCATCCATCCCAGGGTTCTGAAGGAGCTGGAAGATGTCCTGGCAGGACCTTTTCAGACTTGTTCAATGCCTCCCTATACTCAGGGTGTGTACCTCAAGATTGGAGGATGGCTCATGTGGTGTCTCTCCACAAAAGCAGCCACAAGGATGAACCAGGGAACTACAGACCGGTGAGCCTCACATCCATCATGGGTAAGCTGATGGAGACTATCCTGAAGGAGTGGCTGGTGTCCCTCCTGGAGGCCAAAGAGCTACAGGACAGCAGACAGCATGGCTTCGTAAGTGGCAGATTCTGACAAACCAATCTGGTGGAGTTCTATGACTGGGTAACTAGGCAATTGGACAGGGGCCATGCAGTGGATATCCTGTACCTGTACTTCAGTAAGGCATTCGACTTGGTGCCACATGGGAGGCTGGGAAGTAAGTTAGAAGGCACAGGGGCAGGTGCAAAGCTGGTGAAATGGGTAGGGAACTGGCTTCAGGGAAGGCAACAGAGGGTGGTGGTGGGTGGGGAGCTCTTATCCCCAAGGGTAGTGATGAGCGATGTTCCACAGGGCTCAATGTTGGGACCAGTGTTGTTTGGGATATTCATTGCTGACATATCATTGGGCATCAAGAGCAAGTCCAGTCTGTTTGCTGATGACAACAAGATGGGAGTGGTAGTGGATGACTTAGGGAGATGGCAGGGGCTGCAGGATGATCTGGCAAAGCTGGAAATCTGGTTGGACACCTGGCAACTGGGGTTCAATGCCAAAAAGTGCAAGGTGCTGCATTATGGGGCAAAAAACCCAAGGAGGAGTTACCAGCTGGGGGGAGTGCAGCTAGCCAAGACAGAGGAGGAGAAGGATCTGGGGGTGCTCATTACTGGGTCAATGAACAACTCAACAAAATGTAGGAAGGCAGCTGCAAAGGCCAACACATTGCTGGGTTGCACTGCAACGGGTATATCCTCGAGGAGGGGGGAAGTGATTCTGCCACTATATAGATCACTAGTTAGATCACACCTGGAGTACCGTGTGCAGTTCTGGCACCTGTATCTGAAGAGGGACATTAAGTTACTGGAGGGGGTGCAGCACAGGGTGACAAAGATGATCCAGGGGCTGGGGGACTCACCATACGAGAGGAGGCTAAAGGAGTTGAACATGTACTCGCTGGAGGAGAGGAGGGACAGGGGGGTTACAGTATGACTGAAACCTTCAAATACATGAAAGAAATAAACAAGATGGGTACCGAGGGGCTGTTCAAACTAAGAGAAGGGAGGGAAACCAGGAGCCATGATATGAGACTGGAGGGGGGGGAAGGTTCAGGAGGGAGATGAGGAGACACTTTTTTACAGAGAGTGTGGTAGCTGGGTTGAATGCGTTACCAGTGGAAGTGGTATCCAGTAGAACAGTGGGCTGCTTCAAAAGAGGCTGGGACAGGGCAAGGCGGAGGTTCAAGGGGGAGGGAGGGGGACAGCTGCAGAATATGGGGTGCTAGCTGCACATCCGAGCAGACTTGATAGACCACTGGGCCTTTATCTGCTGGCAAATTTTGTATGTTCATATGTTTGTAATATTTCATAGTAAAACCTTTTTCATTTTCATAAACCTTCCAAAGTAAAATATATATTTAGTGCTCCATCATTCATGGCTTACATTTCTCACCTTTCCTTTGCTTAATATAATTCTTTTTTTTTCTTTTTTTCTTTCTAAAAGGCAGTTCTCAAATAAACATCACCCAAAACGATCTGTTCATAAAACAACAAAGTATATGTACCTTCTCTTATGTCATTTGTTTATAATTTCTACACTCTAGATCATAACGGTACACCCATCACCTATACATGCAGTCTCATTTACTGACGCTCTACAAGGCTTCACCTCCTGTGTCTGGGATTCAACATATCAGTTACTACTAGGTTTCTTGTTTGAATAGTTTCCTTTAAACACTCGGTGGTAATATACTGAATGTATTCTGAAATTATATCAAAAAACTTTCTTTTGAACTTCTTCTCGATATTTTTTCATATACTATTTATTTTTCTTAAGCATTTACCTTTAGTTTCCATGCGTTGCTGATACTGCACATATTACCATTTGTCAACAAAAACAACCCAGCTCCGTTCTGAAATAAAAATTCACTTTCAATGCCACGTTTAACCATTATCTTTTGAACATTATCAGAGCTCTCTTATGAAGTTTTCCTTTTACTCCTGTATCATATTATGACTTCCAACATTTACCTTTAGTTTCTTATCAATCTGTAACTGTGCTTCTTGATTTTTTGTCAATATTCACCAACACAGCTCCATTCTAAAATAATACAAAAATTCTCTTTCAATTCTGTGTTTAGCAATCATCCTAAGAGCATTTCATATAAGTATTTTCCTTACTTCACCTTTTATATCCTTGTTTGATTTTTGCTGTGTTTGTTCCCATTTGACAAAATGGTAACCATATTCATCTTCACCCCCTTTCCTCTTAGACCCACATGTGTAGTCCCATGATGTTACCCCACTGTGTGAGGTCATCACTGTGTTGCCACCCTTCTGTTGTTTGATTGCTAAGCAACCATCAACACCCCCTCCACCCAAGCAGAGATCGAGAATCACACCATACAGGTCGATTGATTGCATGTAGTGTGAGTGTGCCACTGCATTTTGCTCCCCAGTGTTCCATAATAAACTTTTGATGTTAATTATTTATTTGTTTCCTTTTTTCTGGTACACTTTCCTTCTGTCTAATTTTTTGTTAATGTGCTATTTGCAGTTTATTTTCCATTCAGTATCCATTATATCCAATTTAACAATTTGCTGCTAACTATACAGGTGAGGTGGTTTGGGATTATGCAAGCCATTTGTACAGGGTATATAAGAGGTGACAGCATGGTGCTTTCTCAGCAGTGGAGATGTATACTGTTGGGGGGGCTTCTAAAATCCCAAATAATGGTATGGTGCAGTCCTGCTGCAACCTGGCATGCCAGCACTTCTGGTGCAGGGGTAGCACATGCTAGCTTTGGCATAAGGCATCCCGATTTGAACACAGCCTGCGTTCACATTCGAAAATCAGGATTACCGCAAGGTGTGATTTACATCAAATTATTTTGGTGCAGGCACCTTGCATCACATGTCAGGCTTTGAAAAATCAGCCCCAAGTCTCCAAACAGTGCTGTCTGTATATCTCTTAGAAACACATACGCATGCATATTACACTCTAATGCCACAAATGCAGTCCCACCAATGTACCAACCAATTATCACCTGGCATCTCTGCTACCCACCCTCTACAAAGTTCTCAAGCTACTATTCATGCAGACTAGATAGCCCAATATGCCTTCTTCTGCTAGTTGTTTTCATAAGAGCCTCAAACCCAGTGCAGAGTAGCATAGCTATGCAAATCCTTATGTGGGGGACAGGCTGACAAGGCTTCACCAGAACAAAATTTACTTTTAAACAGGCATTCTCATCTGCTGCAGCCAAGGATGAGAATGACAAACTACAGACACATGTTTTATCCTGTTAGGATTCCTCAGTACAGAGCACTTAGCATCTTAGGCAAGACCCAAGTCAGTTCCAGAGCAAATCAGCCATTTGCAATACTACATTAAAAGGTAGCATACCAGAAAAGCAGTTTGAGAAAAAAAACAGAATGTAGGCTCCCTTACAAATTCAGGGAGAGAATGAATGTTCACATTTTTTGTGTTTTGTGCAGCTCTCTAAACCATACTTTGTTGATCATGTCTGTAAAGAGCTCTCTGTGCTAAACACACCCACCGACTGTGGTACTGAAGGCATCTGTTTCACATTTCACAGCCTTGACAACCTTGCCATAGCTGCTCCACTTGCCCACATCTACAGCCAGTCCCACTTCACTAGTTCCTTGCCCCACAGCTGAAACCATACCTTAGTAGTCTCTATCTACAAGGACAGTCCCACTGATGTGCCGGTCCAACAGTGGCATGAACACAAACACTGCACACTGTCCTAGTGGATGCCAAGTACTGGGCAGGCAACCTTCTGAGCTACCTCTCTGGTCTCTTCACCCCCTCATCAAAACTTACTTACTGTAATAACTCAGATTAGAGAAAGGCTGTAAATTTCAAATACCTTGTTGCAAGCACAACCTAGGGTAAGCCTCCATCAGTTGCAGGCTCCCCAGAAAATGGAAAAAACAAGAAGGTGCACAAAAAATGAGGCAAGAAACAAAGCTACTGTATATGCAACGTGGCTTTATTGTAAAAACACACAGAAAACAAATAAACAGAAAAAAACAGCGCTTTGATCCTTGCAGGTTCTTCACGGGGCACACAGGAACTATTACACTCATAAATAACGAACAGTTTAAAGCTACAGTACTTCGAGTAGGAATGAAAAAGGGTCAATTCAGCACAGTCCAAAAGTGCAAAAATACAGTGAAATGTCTAATAATAAAAATAACTAAAGCTAAGAACTAATGCTTGTAGCAAGCAAAGGACTGCCAAACTCAACTCATTAAATAGCTAATATTAAATTCATCGTAGATAGCTCAATAGAATATTATATAGGTAGTGAAATCTAATATATAGTCCCTGGAGCAGAGATGAGCATGCAGCTAAAAGAACAGTAAAACATCCAAGACAGGGGACCTGAAATTACAAAAGAGAAAAATATCTAAAATAATAATAATAAATAGTCAAAGTAACAATTATCTGAATACAAGTTAGAAATACTGGATTATTAGGATTATTAGGACTCGAGCACTGGGCATTTGTTTTGATTTCCCCAGACTATGGAATTGCCTCCCTGCCAAAATCATCACATTGCCTACCTTCCACAAGGGTGATCAAGGCATACAACTTCTCTTTGATGTCCTGCCACAACTGCCACAGACACCCCTCAGGGTCCTCCTCCTGAGACAAAAATACTGGTCACTGGAGGCTGTTGCCCTCTTAAGTATGGGGGCCTCAGTCTTAAATGTAAGACTGAATATCATCCTGTGTTAAAAAGTTCTGATGCTTCCAAATGAACTAATCTCTGTTAAAGTAACTCAAGTTTGCCTGCACTGTGGTCATGTATGTACTTTACACAAACAGGGGGTCTTGTTCTAAATGTCTTTATTTGTACTACATGCACTGTACCCCTTTGTATTAAGTATTATGTATCTGAATGTAATTGTTCCCTATGATCTCCCTGTTCTCTCCCTCCCCCCGGGCACAACAAATTAGCCTCCTGTACGTTTACCTGGTGAAATATGTTTTAAATAAATAACTACTCATACTCTCATTAAATTGAAAAAATTAAAATGAAAAAAGCAGGCAATTTTGATTCCAACTCTGGTTTGCATTAATGGCAGTACATTCAATGTGAACTTCATTAGCATTTTATCAGGGCTAAGGATAATCTGTTCCTGAATCTATTAAAGGAGAAGGGAAGTCTGCCAAGCTGAAGTCCCATGCAACAATATTTCAAACAATATATTGGCTTAGATTTAGACGTCAGCAGTCCACAGATGTAAGCAATAATACACAACAGGCTGCGAGTAGTAGCGTGATCATCGTATGCTCAGGTGCAAAATGAGGCATGAGGCCACAGGCTGAGTGCCTTATTGCCCCTTGAAGTGCAGTGGTCACACTACTGCCCACACCCTAAAGTGTCTTATTACTCTTATCATATGGCAATTTGTAATAAAAATAATGTTTCAGACATAAAATATGCATTTTAAAAGTCAAATTCATTTATTTTTATCTACGTATCATTATGCTGAAGAAAGAAGCTTTGGGGGTGGGATTGGACAGCAGAACAGAGTATTATCATGCGGCAGATTTTCATTTGTTAGAAATGTCTGGGGAGCTTATTTCCACAACAAAACAAAATTTCTGTAACTGCTTTGGAATGTGAGCACAGGGATCTAGTACTTCAGTGACTGGGCTGCTAGACTAGTACTAGTTACTGCCCATTGGTAGTAGTGACATCTACCATGGGTCAGTAGTAGTCAATCAGAGTAAAACTTTATTTCCTGCCATATGATAAATAAATAACCAAACATCCATTAATTAAAACAGAAACAGAATTAGAAACATTGAAACACAGAATTTGTCTGCAGAAAAGAACTGCTTGGCCCATCCAGTCTGCATAGATGCTCCCTGCCAATTTGATAGCAGAAGGAGATGGAAGGTCCACTGAGTCTGTGATTGCTGTATTATCTCACCCCATCAAGTCTGCCCTTACTACTGTTTATTTGTGGTGCAGCTGGTTAGCATGACCAGAACGGTATTCCTGGTGGCCTGGATTCAAGTCCAGGCTGAGGCATTTACTTCTTTCTCTCCTTTGTTTGTATGTGTTCCATAGATATTCA
This sequence comes from Neoceratodus forsteri, assembly GCA_016271365.2. NCBI lineage: Eukaryota > Metazoa > Chordata > Ceratodontiformes > Ceratodontidae > Neoceratodus > Neoceratodus forsteri. Next base: position 51,716,402 of record CM057451.1, on the reverse strand, counting down.
CACTGCACCCATGTGATTGAAAACCTTACTATATTTTCTCACCCCACCAATCTACCATACTGGTGGGCTGCCACCCTCCTTTCTGGCTCCCCCACCACTCACGCTCATATTGTTCTCCCTTGGGGACTATGAGTCCCCTTGCCCTGTCCCAACCATGTTTAAAATCATTAAGGGATGCTGTCCCCATCATTTCCACTGGCAGTCTGCTTCACAGTTCCACCACCCTCTCAGTGAAGTAGAATTTCCTCACATTTCTCTTGAACTTTCCCCCAACAAATTCCAGTCCTATCCCTGATTTCAGTAAGGCTTTTGGTGTTATGCCCCATTGGGCATTAAGAGATAAATTATACAACTTTCAAATTAATAAAACCATTAATAATTGGGTCTGTAGCTGGCTCTCTGGCAGAACGCAGAAAGTACTGATTAATGGTCAACTTTCTGAATTGGATCATGTCATTAGTGGTGTCCCACATTGCTCTGTTTTGGGTCCCTGTCTTTTTCAAGCTTTCATATCCAACATGACTAATGATTGTATCTCTGCTTCTATTAAATATGCTGACAATGTCAAAAACGGTGGCCTGTGTGCCAGCCCAGATGCTGCAGTTACTATACAACAAGACTTGGATAAAATCTCTTCATGGATTACCAAATGAGGCATGAAGCTAAACACAAGAAAATGTAAAGTCATGCATTTGGGTACACAAAATCCCAGTGTCTCATATGTCCTGGGGGGATCCACCTTGAACACAACATGTGATGAATAAGACTTAGGGATTGTTATCTTTAACGATCTGAGACATTCTAAACAAATCAATGAAGTAATTAACAAAATAGGGTGATTTGGTCTATAAGATGTAACATAAAATCCCGTTACCTTAAGGTGATGATGTCTTTATTCAGAGTATATGTCAGACTCTAGCTCAAATATGCTTCCCAGTTGTGGTGCCCTTTTAAAACAATCTGATTGTAGTCTTTTGGAGAAAGTCCAGCAGAAATACTCAGAACACATACAGGATTTGCAAAATGAGACATACGAAACATACTAGACATCATGAATTTAATGACATTGGAGACACGTCGATTAAGCGGCAATTTGCTTTTTATGTTTGACATTGTCCAAGACCCCTACCTAGTAACTGAACTCAGACTCGAATTTAAAGATAATAGTTATGATACAAGAGGTCATCTTCTTCAACTGGTAGGAAAACATTTCAATTATATCAGCAGAAAATGCTTTTTTACCCTGAGAGTTGTAAATCCCTGGAATCGGTTACCCTTGGAGATCGTTATGAGTAAAACAAAAGGTGAATTTAAGCAACATCTCTACTCTCTCTCGCTATCTGGGCAGACTTTAAATTACTACTCCTTACATTAGAATAGGAGCACTCATGGGCTACATCAGCCTCCTTGCTCCTCACCCACCTCGGTATGAACCCTAGTGGCTGCATCCCTATTTCTTATAAAGGTCCTCACTATTCACCCTGTTTATACCCCTGAGAAACTTATACTGTATACTTCAGTCATGTTCCCCACTCCTGCGTGGCCTCCACCAAGTACATATTTAAGGCCTCCTGCCGATCCTAATAGGATCTTTCCTACTGGCCCACGATCATCTTGGTGACCCTTCGCTGTACCAACTCCTGGTCTGTCAATGTCTTTCCTCAGGTAAGTTTTCTGGAACTGGGCACAGTACTCCATGTGATCACCTGGATCTGGACAGTGGCAAAAATCATCTCACTTCTCCCATGGCAAAACCCTCTACCTATGCACCCCAGCATTCCCAATGCCTTGCTGTATACTTTGTTGCATTGACTTGTTTGCTTGAAGCAGTCACTGAGTACTGTATGATCCCCAGATCCCTCTCCTTTGTTAAGGTGGCCATTCTAACCCCTCCCATATAGTATTCTGTGTCTCCCTAAGTGCATTTCCTTGCACTCCTTGGCATTAAAGAGCCATAGTCCTTGCCCTTAGGCCTCAAAGTGTCCCTAGTTTAAAAAACACATTTTGTGATTACTCACATTCTGTAGAGATTGCTAATGTAGCTGGCTGATTGATTCTGATTCCAATTTTCTTTTAAAAAAGTGAAAAATAAACTGCCAACCATACCGGTTTTACCACACAAAAATGTAATCATTTACATTCTTTGATTGATTTCCACTGCATCATTCCTGGACTTGGGAACAACCTCCCAGAGTGTAACCACTCATGATGCAGTGGGAGGACAGGAGACTTGCATCGTGAGTAATTGCACTGTTTGGGGGTGTTTATAATGTTCAGGAAGTATGCAGTAAGAACTGATCAAAGATTTGAAACTAAACAAGGTTGGGTATAATTACACCATTACCATGCATTTCAGTTCTACTAAGAAAGGAAGCAAATCAAACAAACAGCAACATCAGTGAATTTAGTACAGTTAATCAATCATAAACTGTGGGGTGTCATACAGAAATAATATGATGTGAAATGTGTTGACAGTGTCCCTTTAAATCTCAACTGCTTGACCTTAGACTAGGTTCTCTAGTTTCTCTAGGTCCTTCTGGAGTTCCCGCACCTCTTTCTCATGATCTCCCCTGATGCATAACACTGTGTTGTAGAAAAGAGTCAGAACTGGGTACATTCCCCCGCATCACATACAAATATATTAAATAGTACAGGTTCAAGGACCAATCCCGGTGGCTCTCTGTTCATGACCTCCCTGTTCCCCAGTTTAGCCCTGTTCACCACTACTGTTTGTTGCCTTTCCCTGAGCCAACTTCTTACCACCTAACTAAACCCAGATCTACTCCCAAGTCCTCCAACCTCTTCAGCAGTTTTCCGTGTGGTACTGAATCAAAGGCCTTGCTGAAGTTGAAATAGAGCAAATCTACAATCTGTCCTCTGTCTATTGCCTTGGTAACCTGATCAAAATACAGTATCAGGTTGGTCTGACTTGATTTACTGACAGAAACCAATGCTGCTTTTTATCCTGTAGTCTGCTATCCTCTAAATGGGCCACCAAACTTTCTTTGACTATGGTCTCCATCAGCTTACCTGCAATGGAGGTATGGCTGACAGGCCATTAGTTACCAGGATCCTCCCTCTCCTCCTTGTGGAATGGTACTACCTCAATGGATTGCCAATTCACTGGAACTACTCCTGAGTTCAGTGAGTTATTAAATAGATCGGTTAAGGGTACTGACAATTCTGCTACAAATCACCTAACCACCTATGCGGACCTGATGCCATGTCTACCCTGAGAGCTTTTAGACCCTTTTTTACCCTGTCAACAAAGATCTGTACTTACCCATTTCCTGGACCCCCGAGTGGTGCCTTGATACCAGTCTCCAGCAGAGAACCATGTCCTCAACCATGATTATCAAGCAGAAGTAATAGTTCAGAGTATTTCCCTTCTGCTCATTATTCTCCACTACCCTCCCCCCTCAGCTAGCCTAACTATCCCCCCTCTTGTTTCCCTTTTTTCTCTTAAGTACCTAAAAGATGTTCTTTCCCCACCTACTGTCTAAGCAATCCATAGCTTCTTGTATACTTTTGCCCTCCTGACCTCGCCCTTTGAGTTTAGCCTGATTGTCCTGACAGGCTTCCTTCCCCTTGTTCCTCTTTTACTCAGTAAAAAATCCTTCTTTTTGCCCTCACAGCCTCCCTCAACCACTTCAAAAATCAGATTGGCTTTTGTGCTTGTTTTTTTTAGCAACCTACCTTGCACCAGATGTGGTCACCTCCAGGAGTGCCCCCTTAATCCTACACCACTGTTCTTCCACCCCATTGATCTGGTCTACACTTGCTAATCTTTCCCCTGCCTAGTTCAGGCATCTTCCCCAAATCTGCATGTTTGAGGTCCAGAACCAGTGTTTTTGAGAGGGGATCATTGTTCCCACTCCCAGTAAGAACCACCCAGTGTTATGTTCACTGAACTCCAATGGTTCCCTGACAGTTACCCCCTCCACCAGCTCTGAACTGGTGAGTGCCAAGTCATGAATGATGTCTTGCCATGTGGGATCCTTGAACAACTACACCAGTAAACAGTCCTGAAGTTTATCTAGCAGTGCCTGACTCCTGATGCTCCTTGCTGCAGGGATACCACAGTCTATATCTGGCAGGTTCAGGTGCCCTACTAACACCAGATCCCCATTTGTGGCTCCTCTTCTGATTTCTTTCCCCATCACTCTGTCTCCCTACTCTTTCTCCCTCAGCAGTCTGCAGACCATCCCTAATCTAACCTTCTAACCAACAGCTGTTGTCAGCTGCACACAGATTGATTCCACACTCCCCTCCTCCTTGTGTAGAGTCCCATACCCTGTTGCCTCAGTATCTTCCTTCATGTATAGGGCTTTCCCCTCCTTTAACCTTACCCCGTCTCTCCCATGCACTGTAAAGTATAACTTGGAACTGCTAGATCCCAGTCATTAAGATCTAGATATAGTTAAATTAAATCAAAGGATCAGCCATTTAATGGAATCTAGAGGCAGAAAGTGGCATCCCTGAGGGACAAGATGTATGTTGTTAAGCCCAACTTACCCCTTAGTGACATCATTTTCTGTTTTAAGATTCCATGAAATTGCTGCTCCCTTTATTTAATTTGCATTAGAGATGCTTTAGATATTTGTATGTCTGGACTGCTAGCACCTTCAGGTAAGCCCAGTACCTCACATGAAAGATCTTTGCATGGCTGTTAAGAATTTAAGAGACAGCTTCCACTTTAAGTGTCAGCGTAGAAATTCCAAAGGTCTCTTTAATAAAAAAAATTTTTGATGGACATCTCAGTGGACATTTGGTGAGGTGGCACATGTTTAGCTGGAATAAGACAAAAGTCTTATTGGCTTAACTTTCAAAACATGATTAATTCTCGACTACCGAAATTATGTTTACAAAATTAGTAGATCATGACAGAAAGGAGTCCTCAACTGGAATGGCAGGATTGTATAAAAACATGCCTACTTTAGCAGAGCAGTATTATATGTCAGAATCCCCTTGGCAAATATGTATTTCTATTGAGGGCTGATAGATCAAAACTATTATGACCACTAAATTCTGCTATTCAAATGATCAATCTATTATAGGAATGCTATAGCACCCCAGGGATTAGGGTCGAGTAGGGTATTCAATGTTAAACCCTTAACTTTACACCTTAATAGCTTAGGCAGTGTTTGACAAAATTAGCTGCCATTTTGCATGTGTTGTTTAGCAGGCAAAGTCTAGATCTGTGGAAAGTTTTGTGATGGTAGCTTGTGCGATTTCCAGATCTGCAAATGTAATTTTACTGTAGACATCTAATTTGTTTACCATACTCAATGTGGGATCTCTTTTTTTTTTTTGCTCTCAACTACAGCCTACATGGAATTGAATTTTTTCCTGAAACTTTCAGGGTAGAGGCAAGCTGTGGCAAGGTAGTGCCTTTGGAAGGTTTTGTGGAAAAAAAATGGTTCCAGAGTTATAAGTATTTAAAGTTTTGTGTTTTTCTGTTCTGAGCATGCTCAGTAGAGTTTTTGGGTATACAATTCTGATACAACACCAAATGTTTAATGTCACAGGGTCATTTTTGATTTTGTGAGATATTGTGCTCACAACACCAAAATTTGTTTTTGTTATGTTATCTTGTGTGTGCGCAAGAAACATGTTGCGGTAACTTTAGAATAACAGGTTTTGGAGGCGCGGTCATGTTGTGGCCAGTGGTGTCACTACTTTTTGGGGCTGGGCTCTGTGGCACAAATTAGATTGCACGCTGTCTATGACAGCAGCGCAAAAGCGTGCCACCAGCTTAAAATGTTTTAGCCATTGCAATGGGGGAATTCCACCTCATTGCAGGTCATGCCTTTCCTGGTGTAACATTTCAATCAGACATAGCAGCAGCTGTGCCATCCACATCGCATAGTCCCCAGAAATGACAAGGTCAGGGGTGCCCAATCCCTGTGTCAGCATCATCATGCCCCCCTCCTGAGTTCATTTGCCAATGGGGAGCCCAATCCCCATTGGCATCATGTTCCATGCCAGTTGTTTGCTGAGGGGGTGCCCGATCCCCCTCAGCATCATCCTCCCCAACACCTTTTATTTGCCAACAGGGTGCCCAATCCCTGCCAGCTCCAGTCCCCCCCACCTCATAACACACAGGTGGCATGCTGGGAGCCCACACCAGCATGCCAAAAGTACCTGTTAAAAGAAAAAACCTTCCCGCTATGTTTTATTATTTTTTTTAACCCTGTAAAGTAGAAAATGGTCCCTCACTGTCTGTGGTCCCTCCCCAACCCACGCCCACCCACCATACCCCAGCTCCCACACCCCTTTCACCTCATACTTACCTCTGGAGCCCAGCGTGATGATCTTCAGTGTACCAGGAACACATCTGGACTCTTCAAAGCCAACCACGAACTGAAGAAATGCCAGTAAGCTGTATAACGGCATAAATAGGGTTTTTTTCAACTTTGGTGCATATTTTGGGCATTTTTAAGACTTTTGGTGTCAAATTTTCAACATGGGGTTATTGGGACCCTTCCTCATGAATTCAGTCACTGTCATGGCGTTATTCGGTCCCAAAAAGTGATTTCTCAGTCACTGCATGCAATCACCTTTCAGGACCGATTAATGAAATGACAGTGCCACTGTTCATGAGGTGGGCTCTCAAAAAACCTATGTTGCAAATTTGGTGAAAAAATCAAAAAAATGACTGTTTTACGAGTGTGTGTTGCACAGTTTTCACGCACGCTCGTAACTTTGCAAATCTGTAATATTTTCACTCCAGATTTTCAACATTGGCATTTTTCCACACCTCCTTTTCAACAGTACAGCTGTCATTTTTTACATCCTGTCCAAAATATGTTTTCACACTTCTGGCACAGAATAGCATGGCCGCTGTGGGAAATCAGTGTTTGGGACAGATTAAGAAAATCCCAGTGATGCTGTTCATGAGCAGACGTCCTAAAATGCCTATGTTGAAAATTTGGTGACGAAAGTCCATTGAATGACAGTGCTATGAGTGTGCATTGCACAGTTTCCACGTACCCTTGTAACTTCGCAAATTTGTAATATTTTCACTCCAGATTTTCAACATTGGCATTTTTTCACAAATCCTTATGAACAGAATAGCTGTCATTTTTCACATCCTGGCTGAACTGTGTTTTCACAATTCCCATGCAGAATAGTGCAGTCGCTGTGGGAAATCAGTGTTTGGAACAGATTAAGAAAATCACAGTGACTCTGTTCATGAGCAGAGGTCCTAAAATTCCTACGTTGAAAATTAGGTGACAAACATCCATAAAATAACTGTGTTACATGCGTGAGTTGTGCAGTTTCCATGCACGCTCGTAACTTCAATATTTTTTTTTACTCCTGAGTATATTACTTGTAAAAAGAGTTAGCATCTCTACATATTTAGTTGTCATTGGGTGTAACAGAATAAACATAGCTTCATAATGTACATTTGTATATCTTGCCAGGAAATCATTGAGAAGAGCCTCTCTACTGGATTTGTACAGAGGGCACTGAAAAATAATGTGTTGAACTGTGTCCTGGAATTCTTTGTTGCATGAGCAATTACTATCATTATCCAGATGTTTGTTGAAAGGCATGTGTCTAGAGGTAATTATATTAAAACATGTCCAGGTAATCATACTCCTATGGATGGCAGAGATGGGCAGCGTTAGGTAATCTTCTAAACTATGAGAAATTTTATTATCTCTTAACCATAAAGCCTGTGTCTGGGTCCTAACAGAGGCCATATCCAGCTTTTGTGCTAATAGAAAGATTTTTTTTTTAATTTTTTTTTTGCACTGTGGCGATATTGTGATGTTTCTAAGGGAATCAGTCTACAAATGCGTGAGCTTAATTTTTTCTTTAATTAGCAGTAATGATACCAGGTAGAGGTAACACCATTATTATACCAATGTGTCTTTTCCTGTAGACAGCTAAAGGGAAGAACGTTAGATGGATTGTTAATAATCTTTAACTAATATGACGCAAGCCTAAGGTCAGTTAGGGCAGAGATGAGAATTCTGCCTAATTCTGCACGCACTACTGCTGAAGAAGTAGAGACAGGGACTTGTTGCAAAGATTTATAATAATATAGTAGTGGAACCTCCAAGTAAGTGGAGTATTTAGAACCCCAGACTTCAGAACCATAAAAAATAGTGGGGGTTAATTTTGCTTCCCCAGCCACTAGGGCAGGGACAACCAACTTACCACCATATTTGTAATTGAAACGCAAAAGTGCTTTAGCGGCATATTTAGTTTTACTGCATTGGTCTCCAAGATGTCTGGACCAAAGTAGTAGTAAATTGAATGCCCAGGTTAGTGTATGCTGCTACTGTTTCAATAGGGTCCTTATCTAAGTAGAATTTAAAGGAAGTATGGTTATTCCCAAAGATCATCATTTTCATTTTCTGAAGATTAATCATCAAATTAAGTGCATCGCATTTGTTTTTTAGAATGCTAATTTTCTGTTGAAGGTTCTGTTTGGTCAATGAAAATAATACCAGGGGCCCGATTCCAAGACAGCAATGAGAGCAAGTTGCAAAGTATGCCAGTGCGTAAAGTTATGCCATAATCCCTACGACATGCAAGCTGCGACATATTCCAAGAGAATCACCAGATATGACAGAAAATGCAGAATTATGAATGTCGCAAGTTACACCCACAAGACATGGCATAACTCGCAATAGTGGTGTAGCAGTATCCATGTTGCAACTCACAATACTGTCAGCAGTACATACCTCTTGACTGTCCCACAGTACATGGCACTGTTCCCTACTGTATGTCCCATCACTTCTCTGTTCCACAGTGCGATGCCTTGTCCCACAGTCTGTGTTTGGCTATTGTGCTACATGCTATGGCACATGTTACACCAGGTATGTATGTCACTTACTATTGGCGTATCTGGCCATGCTGCTACCTATTTCACTGTGTCCTGGGCTTCCTAGGGCATGTTTGCTTGGGTGTTCCACTGTTTGCCCATTAGTGCCACATTCGGGGCCTACTGGTTGGGTGTATGCTGCAGTCTAGCTTTGTTGGGGGGGGGGTTGTATGGCCTTTGCTCTGGTTAGGACAGCTTTTCCTTGTTCTAAGTTATGTTATCATCCTCTGGCATGGTTCATTATGCCACCTGTTCTGAAATAGCAGTTCTGTGGTGCTGGTGTGTTACGCATGTCATAAGCTACATTATGCAGTGGCGTAGGCATTCTTTGGTGTAACCTGCATTTGTCATAGAAGTTGCGATTTGTGATGTAAATGTTCTTTTGGAATCGCACATGTTGCAAATGGCTGGTGTAACTAGTGATTTGCACTATCAGGACTGGCATACTGCATTTACACCTTGCGTAACTGTCTTGGAATTGGGACCCAAGTCAATGGCATAATCTTATATGTGACAAGGGACCAAATTAATTTTTGGAGGATCCAATAAAAGGTCATCAGGTAATGAAAGAAGTTGGTCTATATAAAGACTAAATAACTGTGGTGCTAAGAGGCATCCTTGTTTAACTCCTTTATTTGTGCTAAACAATTCTGAGAGATTACTTTGGTTGTCAAGCCTGATGGCACTAACTGTATTATGATGTAATAGGTAAACTAGGAAGAGGTGTTCAAGGGGAAGCCCTCTAGCAAAAAGCATGTCCCATAGGAGATCTCTATTTACTGGGTCACCGGTCACTGAGAAATCTGTAAAGGCCACAAAGAACTTAGACTTCCTTATGTTAATTAATTCTTCTAGTAAGTGTGAGATTACATAAATATTGTCAGTCATAGACTGATTTTCTCTAAAACCTGCTTGATGCTTGGAAAGGGAGCTTTGAAATTCCACACAAATCTGCAATTTTGTCAGTATTATCCTAGTAAATATTTTGGAGCTTATGTCTAGGAGACTAATGGGTCTAAAGTTATTAGGTTCATATACCGACCCTTCAATGATATTTCTGGTCCACTAGATAGGCATAGAGTTTTGGTGCAAACAATCATTAAAAAAGAGAGTGAGGAAAGGAGACGAAAGTCTTGAAACTCTCTGTAGATATCAGAGGGAATAGCATCAGGATTGGCGGCCTTATTCCTTGCTAATTTTGTTATGGCAGTAAATACCTCTTCCTCAGTAACTGACATAGGAGAGTAGTGTTTTTGAGATAACCAAATTGATATTTTAACAGGGATGCCTACCAACTGTTCAGAGAAAGATTTTTCATTTTGCAGTGGAAAATTGGCTTCTCAGCATTAAATTTGATTGCACATCAGAATTTTTTGTTCCACAGCAGAAAAACTGGTTTCTTGGCATTAAATTTGTTTATACGCTATGATTTTTCATTTTGTGGTAAACATTGGTTGCTTGACTTGAAATTTGATTGTGCATCATCTTTTCTTGGCATAGGCCCTGCACATCTGCAGCTGTGGGTGGCAGAGGGCCCTGCGCATTGGCTGACAGATGGACTTTTCCCCTCTGCATCTGTATTTGCAGCTCAATTCAATAGAAGTACAGAGAACCTAGAGCCCTGTGCTTCCGCAGCCTGCCTGACAGTCCCATGAATTCTTCACATCGGTCCTTTCACAGACTTACAGGACATGCAAGGATCCTGCACTTCTATTGGCAGACAGAGTCTTCTCTTTCTTCCCTTGGGTCCTGCACATCTGCAAATCTTCACACAGGTCCCAAAGGGACATGAATGAATGAGGATATGATTCCACTATCTCAAAAAGGAAAGGAAATTCTTTGCAAAAAAACTTTGTTAATGCACCTGTTAAGGTTCAGGTTCATACAGCAAAAGTTGGGAAACGAGGCCTTAGGTTTTCCAATCCTAACTCCCCACCCCACGCCCAAGCAGTAAAAGGAAAAAACATTAGGGTTTTGAGTCTCTGAAGTCTTGGTGAATCAGTGGTGGGGTCTTCTTTGGGGTTGTCAACCCTAATGCCCACCCTGGTCTCTGAACAAAGAAGGTAAAATGTGATCTCCTTTTTTCATGCAGGGCCTGCAGGGCCCGACATGAAGAAAACTAAAATACATTATGTTGGCAACATGTGGTGAGACATAGTTCTCTGCCTTTGAAGAGTGTATTAGTAAAAGACACTGGCTTGGAGATGTACCCTGTGCTTCAGACAGGAGGTCATGGGTTGGAGAGAGGGGTGAATATTAGGGTTGACAACCCAAGGAAAATCCCACCACTGATTTGCCAAGACTCCAGAGACCCAAAAACCTAAAGTTTATCCATTTGCTGCTTGGGGGTCTGGGATGGGGTGGGTGTGGGGAATTAGGTCTGGAAACCCTAACGTCACATTTCTCTACTTATGTGGCATTAAATTGAACCCTAACTGGTGCATTACTGAATTTTTTTTCAAAGAATACAAACAATAAGCATGTTCCCTTAATGGCACTAGGTCAGATCAGCACCTGCATGGACAGCACTGTCAAGAACAGTTCCGTCCATACAGCGTTGATCAGAATAGTGGCAGTACACAATGCTGCAAGTAAACACAGCACCAGTGGTAGTGATCGCAAGTGTGGCATGTGATTGCTACCACTGTTACAATGTATTTTTGAATGGGACTCCACCCCCTGATATTAAAATAATCAACTCTGAGTTGGAGTTGGATTAAGCGGGATAAAATCTAGGAGATCAGGATAAGAACCTTGATCTCCGCCACCATCCCAGCCATGCTGTTCATGTACTAGCACGCCACATCATAGGAGCAACTCAACCAGTTCTTCACTTCCTTTCCCCTTCTCCTGCAACTAGTAACACACTACCTAAACCACCAGGGCACCCCCCAACACCAGTTCCATCCCTCGCTCTTCCAGCGAAGTGCAATAGCATATGTAAAAAGTATACAAAACTGAAACATTCATTCAAACTATTTTAACTGAACAAACTGCCACTGTGTGTGAATGGCTTCATTGTCTCTGCCTGCAGCTTGCGCTCGCTCCTCGGCTCTCATCCATGCAGAACCCCAGCCCCCATTAACCACAATGAACACAGAAGTCCTCAGAGATTCACTTCCTCCCCAGACTCCCTCATTCCTGCACTGAAGAAAGGAGCCACATTTTGTTTAACAAAAAGCAAAAAATAAAACATGAAAAAATAATATTTTTCTCCTGAGCACCACTGCCTGCAGCTAAAGGCTTTCATCATCAGCACGTGCCCCTTGGCCATTTCGCTGAAAAGCCACAGGCATTGGCTGTAAGCAAAACAAAAGAAAATGATTTTTTTTGTTGTCTCCCACTAGTAGTTGCCTGCAATACAACTCACTTCTGTGGGTTAATATCCTCCATTTCCACTGTCCTACTCCACACTGCGATGGTGTCAAGGGGTTGCACTCCACACATTGCCCATTTCATATAAAGTAATGGCCATATATCCAAAATGAAAAACACTAGTTTCCCCCAGGACACAATGGACACAGGTGACATGGGATGGAGGAGCCAGACAAAAAGACAAAACTGAACTGCGTCCCAAAAATTCAACTGCTGAGACAGGGGAAGCAAGCATTAGTGCAGTTACATAAAGGCTGACATAGGTTGCAGCGCCAACTACTGGACAAACATGAAAACATAGAAACATAGAATTTGATGGCAGATAAGGACCGCTTGGCCCACCTAGTCTGCCCATTTTCCTACCTAACAGATAAGCTGCAGATCCTAGTTAACCAACAGCTTACTTCCTCCTACCCCCCATTAGGACTGCCTTATGTCTGTCCCATGCATTTTTGAATTCCCCCACTGTTCTTGACTCCACAACTTCCTCAGGAGGCTGTTCCATGCATCCACAACCCTCTCCATGAAAAAATACTTCCTCACATTACCTCTGAGCCATCCCCCTCTATCTTCAAATTGTTCCCCTTGTTCTTGCACATCTTTTTTCTGAAAGATGCTACCCTCTTGGACTTTGTTGATTCCCTTGAGGTACTTGAAAGTTTCTATCATGTCCCCTCTCTCTCCCTTCTTTCCTCAAGGGTATACATATTAAGCTCCTTTAGTCTTTCTTCGTATGTCTTCTGGTGCAGACCCTGCACCATTTTGGTTGCCCTCCTCTGGACAGCCTCCACTCTGTCTATGTCTTTGCCTAGATGGGGTCTACAGAACTGCACACAATACTCCATATGGGGACTCAGCAACTGTCTGTACAGAGGGATAACAACTTCCTATTTTCTACTATTTATGTCTTTGCATGCTTACATTTATACACTGCGCCAGATCCCAACCACAGACTGGAATCTGACAACCTTTTCTTTGTAAGTTATTTCTTCACCTTCTCTGCTATCTGGTAAATAAATAAATACAGTGTTCTCCTCTGATGTACTGCTGTTCATATTCTCAGTTTGTTGTTTACTTTCTCGTTTATCACTTTCTTATAAAGAGTGCAGTTCTTGATTGAATGTTGCTGTTCATAGCAGTCAGAATAGAATAAATGAAAGGCTCACCTGTAGTTCAGTGACCAAGCAGCCAGCCACTCCCACTTCCTGAGCTATATAAGCAGTTCCTCTAAGCCTCACTGTGAAGCATTTTTTTCTTTGCAGCCGAAGGCTCTGTCGGTTTGTCCTCTGAGCTGGTTAGACCTCCCTGGCTGGCTGGGGCCTGCCTCCCACTCCTGCTTGTCTCTGCTGGGCTTCTGTGTTTATTTTTCTACTTCTGGTTTGTATTTTGCCTTCAGCTCTGTGTGCTTCCTTTCTTTTATTGGGGGTGCTTTGTTTCTAAGCTCCTAGCATACTGCTACTCATACTGCTTTCTTTTACTTACTCACAACTCTCAAATTACTTGCACAGCAACTCCCAGCATTCTGCTACACAGTGCTCATGCTACTGCTTTCAGTTACCTACAACTACAGCCACTGCTGCTGACTGTTTACTTTAATTACTATTGTACCCAGTGCCTGTGTTTTACGCTGTGCTCACCATGCTCAAACTACTGCAATGCAGCTGCAATTATTATCTGTGTGTTTCAGCTCAGCCATAGCTGCTCCATGTTGCATACTCAATTCTTTTCACCTGACATAGTTTACTGACCTTAGCTGTGCTGCGCAATACTGCTCTCATTCTACTTGCAGCTTCATTGCACTGCCTGGCTACACCTGCTTTCAAGCATTGTCTCCTGTTTTATTGCACTTACAGTATAACTCTGAGGTCAGCCAACTAAGCTCCTGCTGAGACTGTCAATATAGTTTTGTTATTAAAATTGCCTCACTGCCGAAAATCCTCAGAGTGTTTGTCACCTTGATTTGGCTATTCCTGTTTGGCTGGCTTGCCCCCAATTCAGTGCTGTTTAATTGCTATACCATATGTTATGTAGGTCCTCCTATCACTACTACCGCTTATTGACCTATGTGCAGGTCCACTCTGCTTACGCAACTGTTGCTCCTTGTTTACGCAAACCATTGTTTCATGCCTACTACATTCCCCTCGGCTTCAGCCTGGGATTCTGCTGCACTCAATCTGCATTCGACCTTGCAAGGTCTCAGCTCTCAATGCTCATTATGATCTCAGCACGCTGTGCTCATTCAGCTCACCAGCTTTTCAGCTCTCAATCACTTTCTGGGGCATGCCAGCAATTCTATTCTGGGGCAGGGTTCCTGCAGCCGACGGTCTCGCTCTGCTTTAGTCTGCATTTCGAGCGTGTCCAACTTGTGGTGGGATCCTTCTCACCTGGCCCATAGCTGGGAATGTCCTTGCCCCGGGCTTGGCTTTAGCTGCCTGCTATGCGACAGCAGCTCCTGGTGTAGAATTTAAGACTAGCGGTGAAGGGTGGTTACGATGATCGCCTTTGGCTCTAGTGTTCCACTATAATGGTTAGCCATTGTCTTTAGTGGTTTCCCTAGCGAGGCATCTTCACCACATCCTCCCTATGACTGCCTCTGGTTCACCTGGTTTGATTTAGGGTTGGTAGGCCAGCTGAGTGCCTCAGCAGTTGTTGCTCTCCTCCTGCACCTTGGATGCATGTATGGTTGCAGAGTTTTCTCGCAACCTTCCATGGCATTCCCACTAGAGGGTTTGAGTGAGAACCTTCCTCCAAATTGAAATATTTTCCACCTCCTTTTAATTAGGTTTTCCAAATTGCAGCTGCAGAGCCGTCACTAAATAAACTATCCCAAGCCTGTTGGAAAGGTGACCTAGGACTTGGATCCCCAGAGATTTCCTCCTCATAGGGTTTTTTCTCTCCTCCGTTGCCTCAGGTCACAACACTTAGTTAGCTTAGTTATATCCCCTAGTTTCTTTTGGTAGGTTCCATTGTTGGATGGAGGTGGAGGATGTCCTGCCGTTCCCTTTCTCCTTAGGGGATCCCCTACTCTCAAAGCAAACAATCAGGATCATGCTACACAGACCTGGGCAGTCATTATGACAACTGAGCATCTCATTGCATTATCAAACTGTCTATACTTCTCTACTACTACATTACAGTTACTACTCCTATGTCACAGTTACTGCTTGCTCATATGCTTCATGTTGCCTCCTTTTTGGGGATAATACTACATTTTTGGGGGATTCCTAAGGTACCTTTAGCCACGGGAACTGTCCCGTTGCACCTCTAGGGGTGGAACCCTCTCTGAGGGTTCCTTGTTTTCGTACTCTTACAGAGTGGTAATTCCTCTGGAATAGAGATTGAGAATGGCCAAAACCAAACTAACACAGTTGCACAAGCATAATTTATTTATTTGTATTTATTTATTTATTTAGCTTTTGTTTACTCGGTAAGCACGCTAGACAGTCAGGTGCCTATTTTCAGGTGCGACCCGGGAGAATTACAAAAGGTACAGGCAATAACATTACAGAGGCAAGGTACAGGCAATAACATTACACAGACAAAGTAACAGTAATTTACAGGGTACAGTCAGGTACAGACAGTAGACCTCAGGCAATAACAGGTTCAAAGACATGTTAAATGGCTTTCACACAAGGTATTGCAAGGAAGGGCAGACAGCCAGGCACAATCAGACAGCTAACTAAAGGCAGTGCAGTGTTAGGGCATGTCAGCTGAGGGAGGCAGTCAAGGAAGTCAGCTGGTATCAACAGGACATTGTCGAGAGGTGCTCTACAGACATCTGTGCTCTGGCAGTCAGAAGGGGCTTCAGCATGCCATGGAGTGCGGGTCAGCTAAGAGCAAAGGCAGGCAGAGGCTTGTTTTAGGTAGTCCCAGAGGGAGGACCTGAAACACCTGTGGGAGGGGGCAGCCCTTACATGAGCCGGGAATAGGTTCCAGGCTCTGGGGGCGAGGGCCGCAAAGGTGCGATTCCCAGAGAGTGAGTGAGTTTTTGGGACCATGAGAGCCTGGGAGTCACTAGACCTCAGCTGATTGCCAGAAGGGGCAGGCTTGAGCAGATCAGTAAGTGCTGGAGGGGTGGAAGATCATATGATGTTGTCAGTGAAGTTGCCCATAACAAAGGATCAGTAGTTGCTAGGGGAGAGCCACCTCAGCCTGGCATAGAGTTGACAGTGATGGGTGAGATGGGGGGCAGATAGGGCAAAGTGACATACGTTGTTGTACGTAGAGTCCCATTTTGTGAGCCAGGTTTTTGGGGTGTTCATAAAGGAGGTGAGCCCATAGCAGAGCGTGGGGAGTTGAACCCCTTTTGCAAGGGCAAGTCGAGCAGCTGGGGTAAGGCAGTTTTTTGCCTTGTTCACCAGTCCAAGCCTGTGTAGGCCAGTGAAATGAAAGGCTCGCTTGTAGTTCAGTGGCCAAGCAGCCAGCCACTCTCACTTCCTGAGCTATATAAGCAGTTCCTCTAAGCCTCACTGTGAAGCATTTTTTCTTTGCCCCACCATCCTCCCCTCCTCCTCCAGTGGCAGCACTCTCTCCTTAGGGGGATTCCTAAGGTACCTTTAGCCACAGGAACTGTGCTGTTGCACCTCTATGGGTGGAACCCTCTCTGAGGGTTCCTTGCCTTTGTACCCCTACAGGGTGGTAATTCATCTGGAATAGAGAGTGCGAATGGCCAAAAACAAACTAACACAGTTGCACAAGCATAACACTATACTGGCTGTGTGGGCCAGTGGACAATAATTATTAGATGAGTTTCAAAAATCATGGGACCTGTTTGACTGAGGGCCATCTTCACCCATACTGTTATCCCAGCACAACAGCAACATGTAAATATCCAAAATCCTCTTCACAATAATATCACTACTAACCACACATCTTTGATTGCCACCACAAACTTAGCCACCCCTTTACTCACTAAAACACTTAAACTAGGCCCTAAAAATATAACTGCCTTGATATTTTTCCTCATAATCCCCACTACTGAGAGCACGGTCGAGCATAGACTCAAATCTTTTCTGATTTTGGACATGTTGTTCTAGGAAGCAGTCATTAAAGGTGGACAGGGAGTCCCTTTCAGTGCTGCTGTTAGCCTTCCGAGGATGCCACTCAGTGCATAGGATAGTTACTGGAAGTCCCACAGGACCACCACTGCATCTGATTTGACTTTTCCAATAATTTTCTAGATCAGCAGGTCATCATGCTGTGCTAGGCTGTATGGGAATATCTTCTGACCCCCAAGCAGAGGTGACTCTTCTTTCCCTGCATAATTAGCTAGACCCAGATGAACTCCATGAAACCATTTACTCAACCCCACCTCAATGTCCTTCTTGTCCTCTACATTGACTCCCTCCTTTACAAAGATACCACACCATTCTCTTTTCTGGCATGTGTATCCCTTCAGAAATGTATCCCTCTATCTTTGTGTCCCACTCATTTTCTTCACCCAACAGATCTCAGTAATTGCCACTATGTTCTGACCTTCTAAATGTATCAGGCCTTTTGACCTGTCTGTTGTCTTCACTGGCTTCTCATACTGGCCTCTATTCAGCAACATGGATAGCACACTACGCACCACATACTGTAAGTGGTCTACATAAGGCTGTGCATGCGAATCACATGCATGGTATGCCTAAGTGGGATGCCCATCCGGTGCATGCAGTCCCCTCCCCTCAGTGTTCTCACTCCTCCTCCTTCCTACGTCTAGTTTAAGCACTAACACTCGTTTTTCTCTGCAGCCTTTTCCTGAGGTTTCCCTTGATTTACTCTAATTTTTCTATGCTTTCTTCCCCAATCTTTGTGGTGGGTTTGCGTACACTTATCACAGTTCTCGAAATATTTTTAGCTACTTAAATTTTCTATTGTTCTTGACCAATATCTGCTGTCTCTGTATTAATATTTTTATCGAGTGTATAATACAGTCATTTTGTTGTATGTACATTGCTTTTTATTTTAACAGTATTGTTTACCGAGTAAGCTTCATTTGACTGTATAACTGTACTCCCATGTTTCCCCCAACCCCTGGGTCACACCCAGAAATGAGCTCCGGCTCAGTGTGCCTCTCCCAGTTTACCAACAATTTTAAATAAATAAATAGGCATGGCATGCATTTACTCCTGGGATGGTCCACATGAGGGGGAGGGGGGTATCAGATGGCTATGTGCTACACGTGTGTCATAACACAGATGTACCCACTGTGTTATGCCAAACAGATGTGTGCATAGGTTGCAGCATATTTACACCAGGCAGACCTTGCTAGAAACTCTAACCCATGGCCCCGTGTGCAGCTGTCCCATGGGGACGTACCCAAATGGGCCAGCCATAACTGGCCCCACCCAGTGGCACATACATACCACTAGAGTCAGTTGCTGGTGGTCCTGGTCCCATAGCAGATGTCCCCATGTGCCAGTGGCATAGTCATCAGCCCTTGCAGGTATGGTCATTTGGTATAGCACACATGGTAGCCATGGCCGGCACACCATACCACATAGTATTCAGCATCTCCCCATGCAGGCCACATGCCCTTGGTACCCTGCGGTATAACCTTCTGTACTGTCACCTGGTGAACCCATCCTATGATTCCATACACAATGTGCCATCCCTCTCTCAAATGGGGCATCCATATGCATCACTGCCCAAGTATCCTGGCCACTAGAGTGCAAACATTATAAAAACCCTGAAGGTACCAGCCGGGCCATAAGAACAGCAGGAATGCAAAAGAGAAATGTATGCATATTATACTGCACACCATGGGTGGCGTCCCTAATATTCCATATTGGAGTACAGCAGGGAGTCAACTAAGGAATGTGGTTGTGTGCCACCATGCAAACAGTGTTCTGCATCCCAGGATGACATCCAGTACCCTGGACATCACCAATGTTAATAATCTTTGGGGAGTATTAGTAAGTAGATGAGCCTCCATGGCAAGGGTCTCCCCATGGGCTCAGGTTAGTATAACAAAATAAGGGTGTTAAAAGGCGAGGGCTAAACTGGGGTCAACAGGCTGGGGTGATCACCTTTAGGCAGTGACCAGGGGAAAGAGAGTTTAATGCACAGATGCCCAGCAAGAGAAATACCCCACAAACAAGGATGGAGTGTTGAAGGCCTTAGAAGAGAAGGATTGGGTCATGGTGGCACAGAAGGGGAAGACATGAGTAGAGACATGCCAATCTGGTCCAGTAGCCCTTGGCTTCTGCGGTAAGACCCCACATGAATGGTGAAGAAAGCCCTGAAGAAGAGGAAGCAACAAGAGCAAACTGGCTAGGTGAGACTAATCAATGAGGGATAAAAGGCTGGCTTGCAGGCCAAGGTATGACCCTCGTGGATTTCAATTTTTTATTTAATCTTTTTTTGGTGGGAGCTCCTCTGCCTGGCGTGGCATATATATGATCATTGGGCCAGATTTACCAGCTGTCATGGAGCTTGAGTATAGGAAATTAACCCCTTTATTTCCTAAAGGGCTGTTACCTCCCAGCACCATAGGGATGCTGGCATGGGGACCAAGGTCCTGACATGAGGATGCTGATGCATACTCCCCCCCAAACATATTTCGGCTTCCCCCCCATATGTCTTGTCAAGTGCTGTACCATCAGTATACCTACAGGTGGTGCGGCACTGTGAGAAAGACAGTCCTTCCTCCCCAGAGGAGGAGAGTGTCAACTGGGATACTCAATCCTCCTACCCTTCCCCGGCAGGCTCCCAACAACCCAGGCTTGTTCCCAAATCCAAGTCACCTGCATTATGACCAGTAGCTCTACTGCCATGCTGATATTTTAATTCTGAATCTGATGCACAAATATGCAAGATTATGAAGAATGTCTTTGAGGGGGGGGAGCTAGAGTCATGGCCTCAGGAAAAGCAGCAAAGGAAGGAATAAGTGTCAGCAGGTACCGATAATGAGATGGTACTGGCTCTTTCATTTATTGCCCCCACATCCGCCACACAGCTCCAGCCCAGACACGCCCCTATTAGCCCAATTGTTGACTTTCCCAGGTGCCAGAGCAATAGTGGTGCACCAGAAGCTGGACAATCTGCTGTAGGAGGTGGTGGAGTTGACAGTGATAGTCTAGGCCCAGCAAAAACTGGGATTGCCCTTAACAGAGCTTTACCTGGAGGTGCCAAGTACAATTGAAGGCCCTGGGCTCAGAAAAGGAATGATTAGGTTACAACGTCACCATGGCTGACCCAGTCAGGTCACACATCTCAGATAAAACATGCCAACAAATCAGGGTAGTATGTATGTAGACATGTTCTCTATCCTCAGTGGAGCAAAAGACAGTGAAGAAAAGGAATAGAAGAAAGAGGATGTGACATATAATTAATATGAGAACAAATTAATGTGGAAAGAGCATTCAACAATTGAGCATCCGGGTTCATAATTTTTGCCAGTACCATTTGCCGAGTGACCCATTAAGAGTGTGAGGCTCCTTTACTGCTGTAAGCAGATCAAGTGTGCCAACAAACAGAAAAGGGGCTCAGCACAGTTAGAACATGATGAGAAGTTTACACGCTGCATACAGCAGGACCCCTCTGGGGGGAGTTGACATGTCCTTGGTGGTAAAAACTATTACCAATTTGGAGGTTCAACCCATAGATGGTGGTCTTTTCATCAGAGTCTCACAGGACAAAGGGAGAACACTGGTCACTAGGGATGCGTTATGTTTGCAATAGCAGGACTTGTGGTAGGTCAGACTGTAAATATAAGCACAAGTGTGTGGCATACAGATGCCAACACCCCTTTACATGATGTAAACCAAGGAAGCAAGGCCAGAGTGTGGGTTTGTCCTTAGGCAGAAGTACTATAAACCTGGCAATACCCAGAATAGTTGTTTGACTTGGTGAAAGAGCAGTCAAGCTCATTTGAGATGCTGGCCCGGGAACTCTGATGGCCATGAATGGTCAATACAGTCAGCTTTCTGACTGCTGCCAGTAAACCACATTTACAAGAAAAAGGCAAGGACTTTGTAAGTATTTTGATTATTACCACATGCAAGTATATATAATATATATGCTGGCATATGCAAGTTACATGAAAGGTTTTATGTAAGCGTTATATGCAAGAAATTGTGAAATTTTCCTTGCATGAAAAATGTATAAAATAAAGATTCCCTGCCAATTTCAAGAGATGCAAGAAAAAGGGAGTGAAACAACAATAATAAATATATTGTAGCCATATGCCATAGCTCATTAATGTAAGAATGTTTCATAGTTAAAAAATCAAAATGGAAAAAAGGATAACAAAATAGAAATAATATAAAAAGTTATACTACTGGGTAACCATGATAACTCAGCCGTAGCACACTGAGTTACCATATTCATGACTAGGGTTTGGAAGTGTGCTTAGAATCACTGCTGCCTGGTGGCTGGTGGTCAGGCATGTAGCAAGGAGATAAAAACAACCTACAGCAAACAGCATGACAGCAGCTGCTTCTCCTTTTTAAATCTGCCTCACAAAGAAGCTGTGTAATGGTTGCCAGGCCTGGAAGGTAGTTAGTGCCAGTTGTAAAGTGGGACAGCCATGAAGAATTAAATACCTTTATTTAAAAAAATATCACTTTGTATTACTACAGCATTTTAGTTCATTTGTGGAGCACATTGCATGTCATGATAGCAATTACAACATGGAAAATTAGACATGGGGTTGAAGTGATGGTACCCTATGTTACTTACCACTAGACAACAAGTAAGCAAGTAACCTTGGAAGGATGGCCTGGGTCCTATCCCATATCCTTCCTGTGCCACTCATCACAACAAGTAAGCAAGTACATTGGCTCAAAGCATTATCAGCCATTGACAAGAAGGGAAAATGTCTCTCCCTGATGCACTCACTGATCACAGTGTGGTCTGATGCATAAACAAAATCCATTGCCCCAAAGCCCCATCCCCAGTAATGTCATCTGTCTGATCATTCTGGTCTGTTGATTTGACCTCCTGGTGGGTGACCTTAACAACTCTGATTGTTTCCTTATGTAGGGGTACTATTTTTTTTTTCAGTTGTAACCCAAATGTCTCCCTGGCAGGAGGAGGTTGTAGATTCATCCACTATGAGTGTTTCAACCTCTGGGATGGGAATGAGCTGTGCTAAAACATGCTGCTGACTTGAAGGTGTGGGGGGGTGGAGAATGGGGATGATGTCAGGGCCTTGCAACATTATGTTGTGAGTATCACATAGGCCTGCCCTTCAGGGTCTCTTAGATCTTAAACTAACAGTACCAGCAGGGGATAGCTAAGAAAAATTTCTAAAAGTATTCCTCGTCACATACTGTAAAATAACTTGTTGTCTGTTCTCCATCTTCTGACGTCCAGCCAAAGGATGCAGTGGATTTTTCTTCCCAGGCATCCCCCGGGAACCTTGTTATTAGAGGATTCCTCATAAAGATTACTGTCCAGTGTGTACATGGTGGTGGTGGAACAGTGTTTTTATTGGAAATATTTAGGTGGGGGAACTCCCACCTCCAGATTTCAAGGTATAGGAACTGTCCTCTACATAGGGTGGAATTCTCCCATGATATTTTTTTTTAATTTATTGTTTATATTCCCCAGCAACTGCTTTTCCCCTGGCTCACCCCCAACACTGGAGCACACTCCACTGCAGGACTTCAACCCCACAAGTTTGCGCCCTTGCAGCAGAGCCATCCCAGGGGACAGTAATGCCTGAGGTACCCCCATGTGTCTATATCTTGGGCCGGTGGCTAAACAAGAAGGTCCTGAGACACAGATTTTTTCTGGCAGTTAGGTTTTCCCTGGTGGGATGCAATGTGCAATGATGCCATGACTCTGCACCACATGTCCACATGTAGTCATCGGCATCTGCCCACCCTCCAGCCAGACTGTGACAGGCTCTGGTGATCCCTCCTCCAGCTCACTGCTACAGTAGATTCCAGGTATGCACCGAGCACTGTAACCATCTACCCCAGAGGAGGAGAGCAGTCCCTTGGATGCTCATCCTCCTCCCCCATGATCAACCCTCCAGCTACCTGAGTTCAATCAATCAATCAATCAATCAAAATCTTTATTTATCGAGGCGAACATCATTGAGCAGAGCTCTTTTACAAGATGGACCTGGTTAGAACAAGATCGGGTAACATTCATCATAAAAACATATAAATACATGTAAATAAGTATATAAACACAAACACAATGGTGCAGTAATAGGGGAGTCAAATGATAAAAGGAAGACAAGGCAAGCCATAACAGAGGAGGATTCAAGTACAAGGGGGCAGGTCCACCATTGAACTATGCAACTGTATATAAACCATATTCTCTGTATAGCTTTCAAACCCTGGTTGTGGGTATCTTGAGTGGTTGAACAACCACTGTGCAGGTGGACTGGCAATTCTCCCATAGTATTCAATGGAAAAAGAAGGTAGAGGTGCAGGAACTCCCATACAGTTCTATAAGAAGTGATGAAATTTAACCCTTGTGGGGGAGCAAGACATCTTTTAATGATGTCTGTTAATGGTGGAGAACAAGTGGGTAAAGGCAGGATGGATGAAAAAGTGAATCACTAAAAAAAAAAAAAGGCCATTGCACTAAATACTGTATAGAGAAAAATCAAGAAATGGTATATATAAAATCCCTATTATGGGGGTAACCCATGATGTTTTCTGCCCAGCAAATGTTGGGTGTGGGGTGTGGTGGAGCAACATATAGCATATGCACATCTGAGCATATCTGATAGACCTTTGGGCTTTCTTCTGCTGAGCTTTCATATGTTCATATACTTGATTGGGGGAAGGTTCAGGTAATAAAGGACAGGTGGATGGTGGTAGGCTATACGCAGTAGAAAAAAAGAAATAATCAAAAAATATCAAGGAAGGTCAATAATGTTAAATATAGAGGAAATGCCCTTAAATGGATGATTTATAGTCTTTCTGTTTCAATATAGGGCCATAATGTTACTAGCACGTGTTTTGAAAGACTTGCTTATCTGATATACGAGATAATGTTCAGGGCTCATCCTCTTTTATTTTATTTTCACACAGAAGGACTCAAGTATAATACAGATTGAAAACTCAAGGTGGTTTGCATAATATCATTGATTTGCTAACACTCACCTATTAGAGGCTTAATCTCCCTGTCACACTGTTGTATCACTTGGTATCTCAGAGCTTTCAAAGCTTCTGTCACAAGCTGGGAACATTTTAAATTATTAATGGAAAACACACAACATTAAATGAAACTCATTCATCTCTAGCAGTGCATGACTAACCACGTGAAAGCTGCTTCTCATCTTTTGGGAGTGATCTTATGGTTCATAATTCTAGAAAAAATAAGATATTACTGTTTTAAAGAAAGACAGCGTGTTTTGATTTGCCTGGGTAGATAATAGTTACTATTTTCTAAGCTGTCAGTAAAGTTTCTAAATGTTCAAACTGATTTGCATTCTGTCATTTTTATGAAACCAGCTACCGTATAATAAGAATATTTATTTTTGTACAAAATAATATGTAAATCATTTTGACTATAATATTCCCTGATTGTTGCTGAACAAGCAAACACAACTGCAAAGATGAGATGAAACACATTTAACACTGATTGGTCTGTTTAACATTGTCAAAGTGGCTGTGGCCCTGTTGTCCTGAATGTATTTACTATGAAGCCACTTCATTTCTTGTCCTTTTCATGAAATGAGGTCTTATAAAAAATGTTAACACCATAAAGCTCAGCATAACTGTCATAAATTTGCATTAATAATGGGTCTGTGACAGTATCTCCTATAATATATAGCAATAGGCTATTGCTTTCATCAGCTCTCCCAAGGCGACAAACAAGCAGAAGTACATTGTAAATTGATATAGGATGGGCTAATCAACCTTTATCAGTTGTAACATGGTCCAAGAGTGTCCGTCTAATCAGATGCAACCCCACACTGCCTTGAAACCAATAAATATGTATCCAGCAAAGTGAACTGTAGATAGTGTATAGCTGAACAATAGTAATGCGTATGATTCCATGCTGAATTGAAGGTTATCACAAATCAAAGTTGCAGTGTATTACAGGAAATGTTGCAGTAAAACACAGATGGGGTGTTGTTTCTGTACGTGTTAAATACACACCACAGGTGCATCGTAAGGCATGAGTGACTTCAATATCTGGAAAATGCATTTATCACATGAAAACCAACACCAGATTGTCTTATTGCACTTATAAAATGCACCAGCTGCAAAAACAAAAAATGTTTGGAAAACAAAAAATGACATTTTGAAGATTTGCTTAGTGTTTTTGTTACAAATAAAAAATATTCCCAGTTTCACTTTGGGCCACATGTGGCACTGTCTAGTTATGGCAGCTTCACTGTGAGAGAATGCCTGATAAAGCCTGCATGGTAGCTATGTACAAAAGCACATAAAATGTGCCAAAAACTGTTGGACCACCGTGCACACTCCACTTGATTCTGGACAGGTACAGGGTGTGCAAACTGAGGGTTGCAAGCACCTGCAGGGCACCTGTCTGGAGTCCTACCTCCACAGGTGGGTTGCCATGCAGGTCTGGATCGGGGCTGTGCAGGAGCAGACTGTGAGTTGCAGGTGTGCATCCAGTTGGATGCCCAACCTTGGTCCTCATATGAATCCCTTATGGCACCCATCCAGGGGAGCCTGAGGTGGCACATGTCAAACTAGAGGCAAGTGCCCGAATGGCTACCCCTGCCCCGCTGCTGGCTCTGTGGGCTGCTGCAGAAGTGTGGCAGTGGTCCTGGTGCCACCCCACTGGCAGATGTTCAATGGGGGCACAACATTTACTGCACAGTCCCTGGGGTGTACCCCTGCCCAGCACTCTGTGCTGCCTATGCACCATCGTGAATGGTGCAAACTGCCCTAGGTGCATATCTGTGGGATCAAGTGCACAGGTGCTTTGAGCACCTGTCATGAATGCCACTAGGGTTCCACTGTACCCCCACTGCACGGCATTCCAACAGGGGTTAGTCTACATGTTGCACATATGCAGCATGAAGGCTTTGTGCATAGGGCCCAATATTGTAAGTAAAAGAACACCTGATAAAGCCTAACATTTCTTTTTCTGTGCATTTTACTTTGTGGTTTATCATTTCTGAAGTAGGAGCAGAACTGTGTCAGTTTTAAAACTGGGACACACCATGGAGATGTGCAGCTAATCAGGGGAGTGTTAATGTCACTGGGCCATGCCTTGACTGAGTATTGTGAGACCAAGTGGTGATGTTGTCACATAGTTGTTCTACCGAGGAGCACTGGTTTCAAAAATCAGTAAAACAGTGTCAGAAATGGAGAATGTATATGCTTTAACACAGTTGAAGACAGATAGGATTTTAACTGAGGGGAAGATAGGACTGGGGGGGGTTGAAATACTCGTGATGCTGACCATGCATAAGGTACAGGGTGGCAGAAGGAGTGGCAAACTGGGAAAAGTACCAGACCAGGCTAAAAGAGGTAGAGGTGGCAGTCTAGAAGGAAAATGCTGATACAGAGCTGTGTATTACAGAGGGTGTGATGGGAGGAGAAAAATATTTCGTTAGATACCTTCAGGAGGAAAGGAAGGCCAAGGGGACTGTAAAGCTAGATGGGGGGAGGGTAATAAAGATAACGAGCAGAAGGCCAATGTCCTTAACAATTACGTCTTCTTGGTAATAACATTTAAAGATGATTAGCCTCTATAGGACAGTGGGATCAGGGCAGTCACATTGGGGTACAGGAAATCAGGAGGCTTGTGATTATGGCTGAATAGCTGAAAAAAGGGCTGGAGGAACTTAGGTGCAGCCCCAGGTCCTATGGCCTACATCCAAGGGTACTTATGGAACTGATTTCAGAGTTTGTTGAACCCTGAACACAGCTATTTAATGGCTTACTGGAGTCTGGAGTAGTTTTGTGGGATTGGAGACCTGCAGATGTAGTTCCAGTCCATGGGGGGGGCAGGGAGGACCCAACCAACTACAAGCCAGTCAGTCTTACTTGCATTGTAGGTAAGCTAATAGAACCTAAATAGACACTTCTGCTCAGTATTTATTGAGGAGAAGGTAGGGCAGGGCCCACAGCTCAGCACCATGAACACAGGGGGGAGGGAGGTGTGTACAAGTTCTTTAAAAAAAAAAAGGGCCCTACAAGAGCTCACTAAGCTCAGTGTGGACAAGGCAATAGGACCTGATGGCATACAGACTGTATGTAATACTGGACATTCTTGGTGCAAAGTAACATCTCAAAAGTGCCCGAGGCATTCAACTAACCACAGCTGTTTCAGGGGGCTCGGCAGCAGGCCAATCCACAAGCGGGGTTGCCTCAAGAGGTGGAGCCTTTGCCCTTTAAATGTAAGCGCTTGCCACAAGCAAGAAAGAACGCCAGCAAATACTGCATCTAAATTCCATCTTCAGGTTAGGGTATATTTTGAATAACAGGAACTGTTTCAATCTGCCATGTTGCCATGCTGGTAAGAGTCTACTACCCGACCTGACAGGCATCTGCTGTAACAGTGATTTCCCTGCTTTGCTTGCCTGTAGCACTACGAAATCAATTTAACATCACCGACCAGAGTCTTGCTCCAAAGCTTGGTAAAACTCTTTTCATCGACCTCACCGAGGCATTCGATGCAGTCAACCATCAACTCCTCCTGCAAAACCTTCACTCATTGGGCTTGTCCTTGGACACTGTCACATGGTTCAAGAGCTACCCATCCGGTAGGACACAATAAGTCAAAGTTAGTGGCATACTATCAGAACCCATGGACGTGACTCTTGGAGTCCCACAAAGGTCTATCCTGGGACCGCTCCTGTTCAGCATATTCATCAACCAACTGCCTACAGTCTGCCAAGCACACACTGTGCTTTATGCAGATGATGCAGTCATCTCGGTAAGTGGGTCAAACTTACCTGCCATCTCCCTTAAACTCAAAGCAAACTTCCACAGACTTGAGGAATGGTTCAATAATAACAAACTGTTGCTCAACTACAAGAAAACCAAGAGCATGCTCTTCTCCCTGCCACAGAGGAAGAACCACCTTGAAAAACTTCGGATCCTGAGCTCCAAGGGGGACCTACTGGAGCAGGTTGACACCTTCAAATATCTTGGTATACACTTGGACAGCTCCCTTTCTTTCTTGACACATGTTGATCAGCTTGTCAAATATGCCAGCGCAAAATTAGGTGTTATGTATAAACACCATCAATACATGTCACCAGAGGTGCTAAAGCTTGTCACTTACAGTTCTGTGGTATCCTCCATTGACTACGGCCTGGCAATCTACAGTGCAGCCATGGACACCATCCTGAAGAGGGTAAGAACCCTCCTCAACAAAGCATGTAGGCTGGTCCTGGGTGCAGACCGCCTGACCCATACCTGTGACCTCTATGAAGCAACTGGTTGGCTACCCCTCCACCTCAGAGCCCAATGCCAAACCTGCCTTGAGGGTAAGAAAACCATACTTGGGATTGCTCCCAACTCCATCTTGAGTCTATTTAAAAAAGACCAGCCATCTATCAGCACTAGGAGGACCTCCAAAGGCATACTCCTAGTACCCTTCAAGCATACCTCAATAGCTCAAAGATCCCTTTCCTTCAGGGATCCCAAGTGGATAAACGACCTTCCCCCTAACCTCCTCAGATGCAATAAGATCAGAAAATTCAAAACTGGGCTCAGTGCCCATCTAACCCCTTCAAGTACATGTGAGTGCCCCTGTGCACCCTGACCCATCTCAACACTCTTCAGCTCCTGAACCCTCTGACCTTGTAGCTCTGTCAGTTCTCTCACCTGCCCCACCCCTAATCAACTAGCACTGGCCCTTCCTCACCCTGTACTAATCCTCCTGTATTTACTTTGCTTTTTCTCCCTCCTGCTTCTCTTCTCTCCCATGCCCTACCTAGCTCCCCCTCATACTATTCTACTCCTTCCCTTATTCGTTCCCTCAACCCCACACCACCCCACCTCCCATCCCTTTCTACTCTCCCCCACCTTCCATCTCCTTGCTTCCAGCCCCCCCTTAGCTATCTTCCCTTTCCTTCCCTCCTAATCCCCTTCCCCTTCCCCTGCCTCCCCTGACAATGCCACCCTGGCTGCCATTCTCACTCCAACCCCTAGTCCTGCTCTGGCTGCCCCTCCCCTCTTGTTGCTTGTGCCCTTTAACCCCCCTCTGCCCGCTTGTTCAACACTGTTGCTGCCTACTACAGCCAGTGGGTATGTACTACCTCCATTCTAGATGCAACAACACTGAAATCTCCTTGAAGAATTCTAAGCTGTCTGGTAACCTAAAATTATTATCTTCCTTGTAGTGATTTTTACCTATGAAGTAACTAGTGCTATTGTACCTGTTTGAATTCCATTGTTGTTGTTTTTTTACTTGTTTTTATATTGCCACTCTATTATTCCTGTTGTCTGTCTTATCTGTTTTGTAAGATGCCTGACCCAGAACCTTTGTAAACGAGCCTATGGCTCAAGGGTATTTAACCCCAAACTGAAATAAATAAATAATAAATAAAAATAAAACAAAAAACTGTTGGCGCATTGAATACATATCCTGACAGTTATTCAACATACCTGAAATATAGACTGTATGTAATATTGGAC
Organism: Neoceratodus forsteri; assembly: GCA_016271365.2. NCBI lineage: Eukaryota > Metazoa > Chordata > Ceratodontiformes > Ceratodontidae > Neoceratodus > Neoceratodus forsteri. The sequence goes on along the minus strand of CM057451.1, from coordinate 51,686,669 downwards.
ATTCTTGGTGCAAAGTAACATCTCAAAAGTGCCCGAGGCATTCGACTAACTGCAGCTGTTTCAAGGGGATTGGTGGTGGGCCAATCCACAAGCGGGGTTGCCTCAAGAGGCAGGACCTTTGCCCTTTAAATTCAAGTGCTCGCCACACCAGCGAGCGTGGGGTGCAAGCATGAGTGGCTGGGCCACTCGGTAGAAATATTTTGGTAATGTTGGTTTAACTTATAAAACTACTGTACGGACTGTTAATCTAGTCATATAACTAGGGGAATTAGGCTCGATTAAGGGTTTTTTAGTATTACGATAGAATTAGCATTTATTAACAAAATCATTATACAAAATTAAGGAGTTGTTTTTATGTAATTGAGGCTGTTATTTGCCATATATTTTAGTGGAGGTTTTAGCCCTTAAGAGTTGAAGTGTGTTTCCAAAAAAAGGGGATTAATTTCTTTAATGTAACCTGACCATAGAAGTTTGAATTCACTGACAAAATAGTTATAAAAGTAAGGGATGCATTTCTATGTTCTGGTTATGTTACTGTTCAGATATTTAGTGGTGAAAGTTTTAGTAACTTATACTAGTGAGGTAGTTTTAGTTGAAAGACATTGTGCAATCCTATATTAATTATGTATTTATTGTTTGTGATGCTGCTTGTATTGTTGCCCTGCAGCTTAAATCAGGAAAAATCTATTGAACTCCTTGACAAGAAATTGAGAGCTTGTTTGCCCCCACTAAATCTATTAACCAAAGAAGATGGGATTAGTATTAAAAGAAGAAACAAGTTTTCGTATGCATGGAGAAATTATGATTTTGGAGGCAGGGCTACAATCCTAAACCCTTATGTCTTGCACAAGCAACCCTAGAGACAACAGAGAGGTGCGACCATACATCTACTAATGTTAGTGGGAGATGTGGAATTAAATCCAGGACCAGAGATGGAAACAATTACAATTATGCATGATAATGAATGTAGTTTAAGAACTAAAATGGATTTACTGAATTTATTGATTGCAGAACACACCCCTGAAGTATTAGGACTCACAGAAACTTGTCTTACAAATAAAATGGAAGATACTAAATATTTAGGTTGTTAGGGTATACACTACATTGAACAGATAGCCGGGGGATGGAGTTTTGCTCTATACTAAAAATTGTTTGGGTAACATAGAACAAATCGATAAGGGTAGTGTAAATAATATTGAATATTTAGAAGTAAGATCAAATAAATTGAAGATCATCTTTGCAGTTATTTACTCCCCACCAAATACAAAAATTGAACCTATCGAAACAGTCGTTAACAAAATCCATAGTGTTTCAGGTGAGAAATTATTGGTGATCTTTGGGGACTTCAATTGTAATTGGCAAGGCCCACAATGAATGCAGATAAAAGAAGTTATATCAGTATTAGGAGTAACACAAGATATAAAAGACCCCACAAGATACACTAAAACTGCAAAAAACTGAACTATTCTGGATTTGTTATTTGTTTCATCTGCATTAGTTATAAATGACTCGGGTGTTCTTTTCCCACACCTGAGTGACCATAACCTGATATGGGGTAAAAATAATCATTTCACAAATACAGGAATTAACAAATCATACAACTTATACTTGGACAAGGGATTATAGGAATTGTTCAGAAGATAGGTTTTGGTAAAGTATAGCACAAGGAAAATGGAAGAGATGTCTACTCATACCTGACCTGGGCTTATCTGTGTTATACTTCACTAAAACCTTTAAGTGCATTTGTAATCTACATGCTCCTAAACTAGAAAAGAAAGTGAAGCAAGCTAGGTTCCCCAGGATTAATGAAAGATTGTTGAAATGAATAAGGGTTAAAAACAGACTCTGGACAAAAGCAAAAAAAAAAGTAAATTAGATTCTGACTGGATTCTGTTTAAAAACAGAAGAAATAAATGTACACAACAAATTGAGAAAGCAAAGATCTTAGAAATAAAATGTTCCATGAAAATGACCCCCATAAATTTTGGCAAAATATAAATAATTTGTTAAAACCAGGTAGAAAAGACCAAAGAATTTTAATTTAAGTATAGAAAGGGTGTTAGTTGAGGAACTCCCAGAAGTGACATCATGTGATTTCTGCCCAGTGCTCTGGGCATGGGATGAAGTTGGAGGGAGGACAACTCAGAGAAAACGTGAGGAAGAATTTCTTCACAGAACGGGTGATGGACAAGTGGAACACCCTGCCAGAGGAAGTGGTGGGGGCTGAAACAATCACGGGATTTAAGAATGCATGGGATAAACATAAAGGAATTCTGGAGGTCAGGGGTAAGGGGCAACAGACTTCTTGGAAAACATAAACTGAACTTACAAGCTCAAATGGGCAGACTGGGTGGGCCATAGGCCCTTATCTGCTGACACTGTCTATGTATCTATGTATCTATGTAACAAAAACACTAAATGACTTCTTTGTGGATTTACCGGGGTTTAATATATGGATAGCAGATTTAATATGCTACTAAAGCATGCAGTTTTTTTCCTGTAATACTGTCACTCCTGAAGTGATAATACCACACTCTGAGAGTGATAATACTATCGTTCATGTCCAATAATAGTATCGTTTCGGACGTGAGTGATAGTATTACCAACCAAGTTAAACAGCTCAAGCCCACAACTCCACAAATCAGTAAACATTTAAAATGTCACTCAACCATTGACGCTCAGTAATGCAGCTAATGATTGGCTGCTCTCTGTGGGTGGCCAAAACAGTTTTTAAAACATGGCGGTCATGTCTCGCTTAGCGAGAGCGCGGTGTCCACGGCAGTTCCCAATCTTGTTTTTAAAAGGATTTATCTGGCTGATCCTGCACCCTTCAACAAAAAGAAAAAAAGGTAGGTTTTTTACCACCCCGTGTGTCTGTGTAAGCCAGCAGAGTACAAAGAAATGGAACGAGGCAGTGTTCTATGTGGGCAAGCGGGCGAGGGAGAAACACTCTGAGCGAGGCAGTGCTGCGGTTGGCTACAACTGACACAATCCTTCATGTCAGCAGCCAACCGCAGACTAAAACAAATTGGATCCGTATATTAGAAAAAATATTGGATAGTTTAGAGTGTGTTACTGGTCAGAATACCATATCATGGTTCAGGACATGTAGGAAACTCTTGAGCTTCGCTCTCAAGGTTCTTACATGTCCTGAACCTCTCGATGGTATTACTGACTGGTAATACACTCTAAACTATCCATTATTCTCTTTATTATAGTGTAGCCAAACCAGTGCATCAATACAACAATATATCATCTGAAGAAAATGTACCTGAACACCCATCCTTTAGATTTAGAGCTTTGGGCATAGTTAAGGTCTGTAAGGATCTAAAAACAGTCAATATACATAATTCAGCAGGATTAGATGGTACAGAAGGAAAATTCCTTAGGATGGCCACAAATCATATAGCCCAAGTTATAACTCAACTATTCAACTGGAGCTTGCAAGACTGATATTTCCCTAAAAAGTGGATAGAAAATAAAGTTGTACCAATTTTCAAAGGGGGAGTTGCTTCGGATAAAAATAACTACAGACCTATAGCACTATTGTCTATCGTATCCAAGTGTCTGGAAAGACATGTGTATTTACAATTTATGGAGCATCTGAACAAATATAGTTTAATAACACCTTTCCAATTGGGATTTCATAAAGGGCATTCAACGACATCAGCCCTGCTTGAATTTAATAATCTAATTAATACATCAATGCATTCTGGTCTGGAAACTGCTGTAATTTTTATTGACTTATCAAAGGCATTTGACCTGGTGAACTCCCACCTGCTCATGCAGACTGCTAAAAGGATGAGAATTACAGAGAGGTCCTGGAGATGGCTGCAGTCTTACCTGTGGGATTGCACACAGAGGCCATCAGTCATGGGTAGTATGTCTCCAAGTAGAGATGTCAAAAGAGGAGTATCCCAGGGTTCCATCTTGGAACACTTGTTATTTCTGATATTTAATAATAGCCTGCCCCAGGTAGTGCAGTACTCCCAGATAAGACTGTATGCAGATGATACTGCCTTAATTACAACTGGCAGTTCTACCCAGGAACTCCAAGCAAAAATGCAGTCAGACTTTAACAACTTGAGGGGGTGGTTCACCAGGTCAGAGTTTGTTTTGAATGTAAAAAAAAACAAACTATTATATTTTGCTTCTAAACAAGGAAGTTCCACTCGGACTAACATATATATAGAGAGAGAGAGACAGAAAATTGGAGCAGGTCAATCAGTATTGCTATTTGGGAGTCATGTTTGATACCCATATGTAATTTAGTGAGCACATAAGAGCCCTGATTGAGAGAGTAAATAAAAGAATAGGCACCCTCAGTAGAACTACTGGATGTTTGGGCAGGAAGAATTGGAAGAGACATTAGACAAGGTACATTATTGATTAGCTAGGTATGTATTACAATGTACTACACAAACTCACCACTGTACTTTGCTGTCCTCCTTAGATTGGCAGTCTCTTGAAATAATTTATATAAGATCTTGGCAAAAGCTAATTTACCGATACCATGTGTTTTTTCCAAGTCATTATATAAATAAAACATTGTTTAATGGAAGAGGTCAAGATAATAAGGACAGCAAAAGAAGGGTTCACATAGGTAAAATATCTCTCCCTATTATCAGAAGAAAACATGGTGAAAGAACTTTGCAAAATAAAGCAGCCAGATGTTGGAACATTTTACCCTTTTCTGTTAGAACTGCAGTATCATTGGATTCATTCGTACAGGAGATAATCAGTTTACAGAAATTTGACTGTACATGTAATTTGATATACATATTTTAATATGTTTTACTTTTGGTATAGGTCCATAGAAACTCACTCAATTCATATTTATATAAAATTATAGAATATTTGCTTTAGAAAGTTAAAATTACAATGGATGTAATTATTTTCAGTAATATAAATACAAACAGTTATTCAGACTCCCATATTAAATTTAGGTATTTGCACATCTGGTTAACCATAATTTGATATGTAGATTTTGTCTTGTCTTCTTAAATGTGTCTGGTGTATTAAGTTATTGAATGTATGTATTGTACTTGATATTTGTAGGTTATGAATTTATAATGTGTAGTTTAAGTTAATGTTTAGATAACAATATTTTTTTTAACAGGGCTGTCTTGAAAACTGGGTAGCACAACCTAAATGATATGTCTTCCTGTATAAAAGTAAAGTCTTTTACTGCTACTGCTACTAAATCCCAGGGTACTAAAGGAGCTAAGGGTGGAACTAGTAGAGCCACTATCAGAACTGTTTAGTGAGTCTTTGAGCACAGGAGAGGTCCCAGAAGACTGAAGAAGGGCTCATGTGATCCCGCTCTATAAGAGTGGCAGCAGGGAGGAGGCAGGGAACTACAGACTGGTCAGTTTTACCTCAGTAGTGGGCAAGATTATGGAGGCACTCCTTAAGGAAAGGATAGTGCAACACCTGGAATCCACAGAAGCACAGAATTCAAGAAAGTATGGGTTTACAACAGGAAGGTCCTGTCAAACTAATCTCATAGATTTCTTTGATAGGGGTAACCAGAGTAGTGGACCAAGGGGATGCAATTGAGGTTGCCTGCCTTGACTTCAGCAAAACGTTTGATACTTTTCCACATAGAAGATCGATTAATAAGCTCAGTAGGCTCAGGGTGGGTCAGACGTTGGTCAACTGGGTGGCAAACTGGTTGGCAGGCAGAAAACAGAGAGTTGTAGTAAATGGTATACAGTCAGAGGAGATGTAAGTCACAAGTAGGGTACCTCAGGGATCATTTCTGTGGCCAGTCCTCTTCAATATCTTCATCAGTGACATTGCAGATGGACTGGAGGGTGAGGTTTGTCAGTTTGCAGATGACACCAAGATCTGCAACAGAGTAGATGATCCAGATGGGATGGGCAGAATGAGAAGAAATCTGGATAAACTGGAAAAATGGTTGGAAGAGTGGCAACTGGAGTTTAAAGCAAAGAAGTGCAAGATCATGCACATAGGGAAGAGAAACCCAGAAGCTACCTATAGGTTGGGAGGGGAGTTGCTGGCAATCACAAGGCAAGAAAGAGACTTGGGCATCATCATCACAGGTGACCTGAAATCATCCAAGCAGACCACTAAAGCAGTAGGTAAGGCTAGAGGGATGTTGAGGTGTATTAGTAGGAAATAGTTCCTTTATACCTGGGGTTCTGACATCATTTCCTCAAGAGTGCAGGCATATCACTGTCATATCTCTCTAGCACACTGCACTGACAATATAAGCATACACATTGTATAATATATATATTTCTATATAACAAACCAATCACACACACACACACACACACACACACACACAAATAAGTAGATAAACATGTGGGAGTAGTAAAATGTAATGACTGTGAGGCAGTCTTCCGGGAGTCTTTCTGGAGGCTGAGATGCTGCTCTATTGCAGACAACCTCTGCCCTGAGGGAGGAAGCGTCTGTCTCAGGCCACACTGCACAGTAGTAAGGGAACCTTCCAGGCCACACTGGACAGTAGGAAGGAACCTCCCCATCCAGGGAGCACCAGAGCCACCACCACTACCTCAGAGGCGGAAGAAAGCACAGCAGTTGGACCACAGTGGGCTCAGGAGGGTAAGGATGGTGGAACAGAGGCACACCCAGTCAGTTGTTCCACTCCACAATCCATACACCATTCTGGGGAAGCATAGCTCCCCTATGGATGCACCTGCAGAGGAGACTAAGGGGGCTGAGGACAACTGTCACAAGGGAGGCCCACAGGAAGGAGGCAGAGGACACCACAGGGAAAAGAAGAAGCTCCTGGTGGGAGACTCAATTATTAGGGGGATAGAACTGGGGGGAGCAGGGAAAACTGAAGTAAGGTGCCTGCCTGCTGCCATGGCTTGGAAGGACAGGAAGCGCATCCTCAGGATCATGAGAACAGCTGCACAGGAGTCTGAGCTGGACATCATTGTCCACCTAGGGACAAATGACTTGGCTCATCATGAGATTAGAGCAGTGCAGGAGGACTTCGTAGAGTTGGGGAGGGGCCTAAGACAAGTAGCACACACACTATCCTTCTCAGAGGTGCTGCCTGTCAATGGCATGGGTGAGGTGAGGGTACTTTGCACCATGCAGTTTAATGAATGGTTGAAAAAATGGTGTGGAGCACAGGGGTTTAGCTTCATTGGAGACTGGGGTTCCACCTGGAGGGACACCAGCCTATACTGGCAGGATGGTCTGCATCTGTCCAGGAAGGGAACAAGTCTTTTGAGCAATCGTTTAAAATGCTTCATTGGCAAGCTTTTAACTAGTCAAGGGGAGAGGCACTGATAAGCAACTGAAAAATTCCAGCCTCTCCCTACAAAACAGGGTACTAAATGAGAAAAAGACTGAGGTAGAAAGGTCAGTGGGGGATGCTGCAACAGAAGGTAAAGCCATCAAAAAATGGAGAGCAATGACTTCCAATGCCCATAGTCAGAGTAACAAGCTTCCTGAATTAGTGGCCTTGATGGAGGAGGAACATCTGGATATCGTGGCTGTCACAGAAACATGGTACACACAAAACCCTGACTGGGACGTAAACATACCAGGATACACTATCTACAGGAGGGACAGGGAGGGTAAAAGAGGAGAAGGAGTAGCTCTTTACATAAGGGAAGGAATCAAAGCAACAGAACATAAGGGTAAACAGGGAGGAGAAGAAGCACTGTGGGTAAATTTGGAGACAGGCAAAGGCACCACAATCCACACAGGGGTTGTATACATACCCCCTTCTCAGGGGGAGGAAATGGACAAGGAAATGATAGAAAGTATACTTAGAATGGCAGAAAAAGGGGAGATATTGCTGATGGGTGATCTGAATATGCCAGATGTTAACTGGAGTGCAGTTGTAGCAGCCACTTTGAAGAGTGGGGTTATTCTAGATGCCCTACGGGGACATGCCTTAGACAAATAGTATTGAAGCCCACTCAAGAGGGAGCAATCTTAGACCTGGTTCTCTCAAATGTAGGTGGAGAGAGGATCACAGATGTAGAAATGGGTAGCCATCTGGGAACTAGCGACCATAGAACAGTATGGTTCACAATAAACACAGCAATAGAGTCAAGCCATACAAAGGCAAAAGTACTGGACTTTAGGAGGGCTGACTTTGCCAAAATGGGTGAGTGCCTAAGGAATGCAGTAGCAAATGGGCAGGAAGGAGGGTGGAAGAACAATGGAAATAATAAAACTGCCATCACAGAGGTAACAAGCCTTTGTGTGAATCAAATAAACAAAATGAAACGATGTAAGAAACCACTATGGTTCTCAAAGGAAGTGGCAGTGAAGGTTCAAGAGAAAAAGAAAGAATTCAGGAAGTACAAGGAATCATAGAAGGAGCAGGACAGAGAACTGTATCAGTTAAAGCAAAAGGAAGCTGGGAAGGCAGTCAGAACAGCAAAGGCCCAAACTGAGGAAAAAATAGCCAACTCAGTTAAGAAGGGGGATAAAACCTTTTATAGGTACATCAGGGAGAGACGGAAGACCAAGAGAGGGATAGTGAGGCTTAATAAAGGGGAGAAAGGGTGGGCAGAGGGTGACTGTGAAAAGGCAGAGATACTAAACAAATATTTTTGCTCAGTATTTACAAATGAAGAGGGGGAGGTACCTAAAACAAACAGTAGAAACACTCTGGATACAGAAGTTGATACCAGCTCATTTACAGAAGAAAGGGTTCTGAAAGAACTCTTAGAACTGAAGGTGGACAAAGCAATGGGGCCTGATGGGATTCATCCCAGAATTCTAAAAGAACTAAGGGTAGAACTAGTGACACCACTGACTACCCTCTTTAACAAATCATGGGAGGATGAGGTAGTACCCGAGGACTGGAGGAGGGCAGATGCGATTCCCCTTCACAAAAGTGGGAGCAAGACAGAAGGAGGAAACTACAGACCTGTTAGTTTAACCTCCGTGATAGGGAAAATGATGGAATCACTTCTGAAGGAAAGAATTGTCGAGTATCTAGAGGCCAGAGGGGCACAGGACCCAAGGCAGCATGGAGTCACAGTGGGAAGGTCATGCCAGATGAATCTGATAGATTTCTTTGACTAGGTGACCAAAGTAGTAGATCAGGGAGGGGCTGTGGACATGGCCTACCTAGACTTTAGCAAGGCATTTGACACAGTCCCACACAAAAGCTTAATATACAAGTTAGCTAGCCTGGGAGTGGGTCCCAAGATGACAGCCTGGGTAAAGAATTGGCTGGAGAATAGGACACAGAGAGTAATAATAAATGGAGTCCACTCTGAAGAAAGGGGGGTTAATAGTGGGGTACCGCAGGGTTCAGTATTAGGACCGGTCCTCTTCAATGTCTTTATAAGCAACATTGCAGAAGGACTGGAAGGAAAAGTATGTCTCTTTGCAGATGACACAAAGATCTGCAACAGAGTTGATGCACAAGGTGGGGTGGAAAGGATGAGAAGGGACTTGGCAAGGTTAGAGGAATGGTCAAATGTATGGCAGCTTAGATTCAATGTTAAGAAGTGCAAGGTAATGCACCTGGGAAACAAAAACCCAGGGAAGAGTACACAATGGGGGTGAGATACTAACAACAACAAAAATGGAAAGGGACCTGGGGGTAGTCATATCAGATGACCTAAAGGTGGGCAAGCAATGTTAGAGGGCAGCAAGGAGGGTTAGGGGGTACTGGGATGCATAGAGAGGCATCACCAGTAGAAAACAGGAAGTTATTATCCTTCTGTACAGACAGCTGGTCAGATCCCATCTGGAGTACTGTGCAGTTCTGGAGACCCAATCTCAAAAGACATAGACAGGATGGAAGCTGTCCAGAGGAGGGCAACTAAAATGGTGCAGGGTCTACACTGGAAGACATATGAAGAGAGACTTAAGGAGCATAATATGTATAGCCTCGATGAAAGGAGGGAGAGGGGGGACATGATAGAAACTTTCAAGTACATCAAGGGAATCAACAAAGTCCAAGAGGGTAGCATCTTTCAAAAAAAGAGGTGTGCAAGAACAAGAGGCACAATTTGAAGATAGAGGGGCAGCTCAGAGGTAATTTAAGGAAGTATTTTTCACAGAGAGGTTGTGGATGCATGGAATGGTCTTCGGAGGAGGTTGTGGAGTCAAAAACAGTGGTGGAATTCAAGCATGCATGGGACAGTCATAAGGCAATTCTAGGGGTTGGGGTAGGAAGAAGTAGGCTGCTGGTTAACTAGGATCTGCAGCTTATCCATTAGGTAGGGAAATGGGCAGACTGGGTGGGCCAAGCGGTCCTTATCTGCCATCAAATTCTATGTTTCTATGTATCACAAGTCATAGGAGGGAGGTAATAATCCCTCTTTACATGACACTGGTTAGGCCCCATCTGAAGTACTGCGTGCAGTACTGGAGGCCGCACCTGCACAAGGACATTAACAAAATGGATTCAGTCCAGAGAAGGGCAACCAAATGGTGCAGGGACTGCATCAGAAAACATATGAGGACAGATTAACAGAGCTCAATATGTATACCCTAGAGCAAAGGAGGGAGAGAGGTAATATGATAGAAACATTCAAACATCTTAAGGGCATTAACAAGGTGAAAGAGTCTAACATTTTTAAGTATAAGAAAAATCGCAGGACAAGAAGGACAGCATAAGATTAGAGGAAGGCCAATTAAGTGGTAATGTGAGGAAGTTCTTTTTCACAGAAAGGGTGGTGGATGCATGGAATGGCCTACCTCAGGAAGTGGTGGATATGAATACAGTGCAGGGCTTCAAACTGGCATGGGATAGGCATAAGGGACCGATACAGATGAGTATGACTAGATAGGCCATTGACAGAGTAAAGGCCTATGGCACATTCATAAGGTAGAAAAATTGGGCAGACTGGATGGGCCTTGCAGTCCTTATCTGCCGTCAACTTCTATGTTTCTCTGAACCCATAGTAGTGAAAAGTCTGGTGGCCTATGTCATCTAGGCACAGATCAGGAAGCATAGAGAAAACCCAGGAGCAGTTGTAAACTTCCACAAAACTGTTTATTTGTACTGTAGTTGCAATAATATAAAATAAAATAAACCTATTCAGAATAACTATATGCACAATCAAAATAAAATCTCTTGTAAAAAAAAATCTCTCTTGAAGCTCAGTTTAGCTGTTTTTATAAGTCTTCTTCAACCCCCATCCTTTGCAAGCATCCTGTTCTTTGTAAATTTCAGGACCTGCTAGAACACTGAGACCTTCCTGAGGTCCCCACAGCAACTGCAAAAGGCTCAGGCATTCTCACTCAAATAACCTCTGGCTTTTTAGTTATCTCAAATTATAAATACATATACATTTCAACAGTAACACCATGTATTTTCTATACAAACGTGATCCCATTATCACTTTCATTTCATATATTGATTTGCACATACAGTACACTCTACTTATAACATACACTGTTATAATAGACAATTGGTTATAGTGGACAAAAACTGGTTTTCCAAACCAAATATATCAAATACAATGCATTTTTCTCTGGTTATGATGGACAGAAACACTGCTTATAATGGACACTATGAAGCTTTTATGAACATTTGTAGTGCTTTTTCTGGGGGGATGACAGTGTAGAGATGATGAGGAGATTTGGCAAATGTAGAATTTAGGTGGAGGCTCTACAGAGATTAAATGTATAACAAAATAATTCTCCAAAAGCTGCATAAACTTTTTTTAATTGCACTAAACGGGAATGAGTCTATGTTTAAATCATACCCTTACGGTACAATTGTCTTTGTTCTTACTGTCCTAGAACTGCAATATCCAGCCACTGGAGTTACTATAGTCTTACTTTCTGCAATAAACTACCTTAAAAGAAGTTATATTCACTGACAGTTAAATAAATAAACACACACACACAGAATACAGAAATATATATGCTAGGCAGAATTCTGAGTAATCTGTGAAGTTTTATATTAGGTTTTCATTTACTCTGAACCCATTTTCACCCACATAGACACACTTAACACATAGGTTCCACATCCTCTGGATACAATGGACACTGAATATAACAGACAAAAAGTGTGTGCACAGATGCGTCCATTATAACAGGCGTTCACTGTATTCTTATATTACCAGATGTAGATATGCAAGGGAGGAAAACAGAAAGCAAGAGAAAACAGAGAGACAATTAGAAGCAAAGGATTGCGAAACTGTTCTGGTTGATCAAGTCCGAAGTCTCACAGGAAAATTTAGTTGCACAACCAGACAGAGGAGAGAGAAAAGGAAAGAATACAGGTACTTGCATTTACACACTTCCTCCAACAAATGGGACAGGGTTCTGTTCTACCCTGTCACATATATTAAGTTGCTTGCATTTTGTTGCTCCTCTGGATCTCTGCTGGATCTTCTGCCTTTGATAGCTTGCAAGGCATTCAGCCATCGCTGCTCCTGTTGCTGCATCTCTCATCTGTTGCTTCTGTTGCCACATCTGTTCTCTCCTCAATGCTTCTAACTATTGAATTTCTTTTTCTCTCTGTGTCTCAGTCTCTTTTTGTTGTATGGCCCACCATTTCAAAAAGTTCATCAGGCTTTTAGATTCTCACATTGCCTGTTCTTTTTCCATGACTTGTGCTGGCTGTACAATCTCAGACTGGACTTCAGCTGCAGAATCCATACCTTCCTCTGTGCTTCTCTAATACTAGGCCCAGTACACACTCAGAAATCTCCTGTTTTAGGGTATGCACAGCTTAAATTCCACTTCTCACACCATCTGTCATCAAGGCACAGGTCAGGAAGCACAGAGAAAACCCAGGAGCAGTTGTAAAATTCCACAGAACTGTTTATTTGTAGTTGCAGTAACATAAAATAAACATGTTCAGAATAACTATATACAGAAGCAAAATAAAATATCTTGTAAAAAAATCTTTCTTGCAGCTCAGCTTAGCTGTTTTTATAAGTTTTTTTAAACCCCCATCCTTTGGCAGGTATCCTGTTCTTTGTAAATTTCAGGAGCTGCTAGAACATTGAGAACTTCTTGAGGTCCTCACAGCAACTTCAAAAGGCTCAGGCATTTGCACTCAAATAACCTCTGTCTTTTTACAGTTATCTCAAATTATAAATACATATACATTTCAACAGTAACACCAGATATTTTCTATACAAACATGATCCCATTATCAGTTCCATTTCCATGTACTGATTTGCACATATTCTTATATTACCAGATGTAGATATGCAAGGGGGGGGGGACAAAATGCAAGAGAAAATGGAGACAGTGAGAAGCAAAGGATTGCAAGACTGTTCAGGCTGATCAAGTCCAAAGTCTTGCAGGAAAATTTGGTTGCGCAACCAGACAGAGGAGAAAGAAAAGGAAATAATACAGATCCTTGCATTTGCACACTTTCTCCAACAAATGGGACAGGGTTCTATTTTACCCTGTCACATCCTACTTAAAGGATAATGGGCTGCAGGATGGATAGCACAGGTTTTTGTCAGAGAGGTCATGTCAGACCAGCCTGACTTTATTTTTCAACTGGGTCACTAAGGTGGTGGATAGAGAGCAGGCACTATATTTGCTCTACCTGGATTTTAGCAAAGCCTTCTATTCAGTCTCACATAGGAAGCTGGTGAAAAAGCTGGAGGGCTTAGGAGTAAAGAAGGGTTTGTCAGGTGGGTGGGGAACTGGGAGGGACGGGAACAGAAGATGGTAGTAGACATGGTAAAATCTGGGACAAAGGTGTCATCAGTGGGGTCCTACGGGGGCCAGTTCTAGGACCTGTCCTTTTCAATATGTTCATTACTGACATGAGGAAGGTATCTAGGGAAAGATGTGTCTCTTGCCTGATGACACAAAGCTTTGCAGCAGAGTGGACAGTGAGGAATGGGTTAACAAACTTCAGAATGATGAGGAAAAAGCTGGATAGATGATCAAAGATTTGACAGTTGATACAGTGTCATGAAGTTCATGGTGATGCACTTTGGGAAAAGGAACCCTCATACAACTCTTATCCAGAACATTGGATGGGGAAGTAGGCTGGCCACTGCAGCCAAGGAGAGGGATTTGGAGTCATCATCAGTGACTCCCTCAAGCAAGCCAGACAGTGCAATAAGGCCCATAGTAAGACACTGAAGGATGCTGGGGTGTATAGATAGGGGTTTTGATAGTAGGAGAATGGTCTTGATTCTACTCCTTTACAGATCTCTGGTGTGGCCTCACTTGGAATACGCTGCAGAGTTTTGGGTCATCTGAAAACGTAGTGGACAGGAGTCAGTACAATGAAGGATCACCCAAATGATTCATTGTCAGCATGGGAAATCCAATGAGAAATGGCTGGAATTCCTGAAATAGGGATGCAGTTATGTGGGTGCACAGTTGGAGATCAGTGGAGGGGGTAAATTCAGGAGGAATGTGACAAAGTTCTTCTTCACAGTAAGGGTGGCAAAGCAATGAAAAAATTGCCAGCAGATGTACAGTGGGCAGGAACCCTTAATGAGTTCAAACATGGCTGGCAGGCATTACTGAGCATGGACTAAAGCTGCACATTTGTTTTTAGCTCCACAGACAGACATGGATTTTCTTCTAAAACACAGTAAACTGTTATTTTTTCAAATTTAAACTTTTGACTGTTCAGTGTGTATTGACAGAGAACCCAGCCAGAGAGATGAAAAAATACTTACCCCTAAATGCTGGGGAAGAAGTGTCTAGGGTGGGCCTGTGAGCATCATCAGACTGTCTGGGGCTGCCCCCCCCCAGCATCAACTTGCTCTGAGGTGAGCACAAAATTGAAAATAACTGCCAGACTGACTCGCTTCTATAGTATCTTGGCTATGATCATAGAATGTTAGGCTAAAGCATGTTCATCAGCCCTACGAATGGTATAGTTTTTCTCTGATATTTCTAGCTGTTGTACTACAATTGAGACAAGAGTGGAGCAGATGGAGAAGGTAGCAGTAGAACTACATGAAAAATAAATTAAGACTTTGCAAGAACCCTGACTATTGAAAGGGCAATGAATGTGTCCTTCATGATCAACTATCATTATCTTCAAGACTGAAGTGCACTGAAAATGCAGTGCTACTGTAGAATCTCAGGTTGATAGGTTTCCCTGCTAGAGTACCTCTAAAGGTTAAACCAAAAGACCCAGGATACACCCTCAGCCCCCAGGATTGATTATGACTATAATTGTTACAACATGCTTTCTTTCTCAAATGGCTGCTCACTTATTACATCCCACAGGGGAGCTCCAGTCTCTTAAATTTTCAAATCAGAGCTGTTGTGTGAAAGTAAGTTCAGCCACCAGTTGGCAAGGTGGACTTTCCACTGGCTGAGACCCTATTCTAAAATGCATCTACCAGAGTTGCTCCCTTTTAAAATATGGTGCACTGCCTTATTGGCTCACTTTAAATAAGGTGCAGCCCCCAGTCAATGTACTGGTAATTGGTGGGGAGTCAGCTAATGGAGACAGCCACATATCTCCCAAACATGACTAAATCCAGAGTTAGCAACTCAATCCATTCACATTGACAAACTCTAAATTGCATTTGTCATTGGGGTGCTACTGGTTATGGCTTACTAAAGGTAAAACCAAAGACCCAGTGCACACACCATCCCCCCTCCCCAAAAAATTGGCAAGTCAATAAATTGTTTACAATATGCTTTCTTTTATCACCTTCACAACATCACCCAGATAAAGCCCTATCTTGAACTGACTGATCTGGGAACACCGGTGCGTGCCTTAGTCATGTCTAGGTTGGATTACTGCAATGATCTTTACACTTGGGTTATCTGTGAGGCTGATGCACCACTTGCAGCTAGTTCAGAATGCAGCAACATGGCTGGGTGGTGGGACCTCCCAGTTCGAGCACATCACACCAGTTCTCTGCACTCTCCGGTGGCTGCCAGTTCAGTGGCACATTAGCATCAAGGTGTGCTGAGTTCTTCGTCTTATAGTAGGATGTGGAAATGGGTGTGGGCTTCAGGAAGGTATAAAATGGTACTGCTGGCAGTTATACCTCCCCGACAGTGACATGTTGATGTCAACTGACACTACAATGACAACAGCACCAGGTCACTGTAGTGTCAGTGCTGGACCCCGACACTGTTATCTGGGGGGTCTTGCACCCCCTTCCCAATCAGCTCCAACTTGGAGCTGATTATATTAAGTGAGGGGCTGTGGGCGGCATAGCCCCCCATTTTGGGGGTTTGGGGGCAAAGTCCCCTGAAGAAAACATGGTAGGCAGTGACTATCTTTATGCCAACCATAAATATGGTCAACATAAAGATTTTGCAGTACCATCATTCGACAAAGTTTTTGTCAAAGAGTGGTTGTAGATCCCTGGTGGCAAAATGTAACATTCTTTCTGAATGTGCACATCATGATTTGAAATAAATGACTGGAAAAATAAGAAATTACCTTATATTTTACTTAAGCAGCTGGCTAAAGGGCAGTCAGGGTGTAAACCAATCACTCTACTTATTGTAAACAGAAACATAGAAAATTAAAATCTGACAGCAGATAAGGACTGCTTAGCCCACCCAGTCTGCAGCCAAAATGTCAGCAGAGGGGGTTGGTGTGCACATTTTAAAAGCCCGTGCCACCCATTAATCAGTAGAGACTACCCCCCGAGCCAGTTGAACCACTGGAGGCTGCTGTGTGTTGTTTGGTATTGAAGAATTGGTGAATTTCCACATGCTGCTTCTCCAGTACCACATTTTTCATCAAAGTGCTGCTTGAACTGTTCCAGCAATAACAGACAGTTTTTACTGCTGCTACTGACAGTTAGTTAATATCACAGAGCACAAGGGACTCAGGGGGCCAGCAGCTGTGATGTCAGCAGAGGAGGCTGGTTTGCACACTTTAAAAGCTTGTGCTACTTATTAATCAGTAGAGACTACCCACTGAGCCAGCTGAACTACCGGAGGCTGCTGTGTGCCATTTGGCATTGAAGACTCAGCGAACTTCCACCTGCTGCTTCTCCAGTAGCATGTTTGCCATCAAAGTGCTGCTTGAACTGTTCTAGCAACAATGGACTGTTTTTTTTAAACTGATTAAACTTTATTGCAAATTTTGCAGCATAGCAAACAATCCAACAAACAGACAGAAAAACAAATAAACAAACCAGGGGATACACACACACACACACACACACACATATGCTCTAAAATATCAAACATAAAAACAAAAGAAAATAGGAAAAACTTAGGGAAGGTAACAGAAGTAAGTCCTAAAAAACATTCAGTATCCAGAGTTCCACCAGAAAATACAGTACAGGTGATATAGAGGCATCTGAGCCAATTGTCAATGGATAAAAAGTAGGGCAGTTTGGGGCTGGAGTACTAGCCCAATTAAGAACCATGTACCAAGGGAGATTGGATACACAGAAAATGGGTACAAATGCAATAGAGAAGAACCCAAGGAGCAAATTAGCATACTTACAGTATGTAAAGGACAAAACAAAAACTACCACTAATTTAATTGAAGAATGGCTAACTTCTCCCATCTATTTTCTAAGCTGAGAGGTTATGGCGAAAACTAGCAACAGATTTTTCCATTCTTAATAACTGTCAAAATTTCAGCATGCCACTCTTTATAAGATCCACTAACTTGTTTTTTTTTTCTCTTTTAGATATTTCCTGAAGAAGTCCTAGATTTTTAACTCTATTTTCTATTTTCAGTGTGCATTTAATATAACCATTTTGTTTTACTCTTTATAAGAAGGGACATAATCATCCAACCAGTGTCATAGACTCACCAGTTTTGTGACAGCTGTGATAAAAGCTACGTGAAATCTTTGGGGTCCCAACAACTGTTTAATGCCTACCCCTAAGAGACATAGTTGTGGAATAAAGCTATCCTGAAGTCCTAATAAGGGGTCCAGCCTAGATTTTATACAGTTCCAAAAACTTTGGGTGGGGGGCAATCCCCTAGCATATGCTTCAAAGTGCCTTCCTGGGTTTACAACGACTACACATGGGAGTCTCCAGTTTGCCTAAACAAAATAGCTGACATGGTGTATAATAGACATTGTGTAAAATTCTAAAGTGCATTAGTCTATGCTTGTCTAATTTAACATAGCTATGAACAAACTCCCATGGGGCGGTAGAATCCAAGAAAGATGTGAAATTGGGAAATTCCCTAACCCAGTAACTGCACTTCACAGGGAGCTTCACCACCAACAAGTCACAAAGAGCTGTGTAAAGAATGGGCACAGTATGAGGCTAGGTCACTAATTCAACTAATCAACAGTAATCGGTGCCATCTATAAGATGCCATGGATGCAGATCCAAAAAATTTAGCAAAGCGTGTCTAAGCTGAAAAAAAGCAAAAAAAACAGAAGAGTCGGGCAAAGAAAACTTATGAAGGGTGGTTTCAAAGGAAAGAAAGTGGTCCCTTTTAAAGAGAGCAGCAACATATAACAAAGTGGGGTTCTGCAAAAAGGCAAGGGGTATAGGTTTATTAGCAATTTTAATATTAGGGTTCAATCTAAATGACTGGTGAATATCTCAGCTTGGGGCATACTTAAGCAGCTGACAGAGCTGTGCATTGATCTGCACAGACCACCCTACTGGGGAATCTCTCAGATATGGGGGTAATTTTGACCAAGGGACATGGACTAGAGCTTGAGGCATGATATCAGAAGTTGTGCAGTAATGCAGCTCTATCTCTTACCATGGCAAGGGGGTCTGATTAGGTTGTACTCCCAGGTTAGGATGACACCAAGCCAAAATTTTACTGGCTTGGGATACCAGATATTACTAATAAAACTGAGGAAGTTGAAGTCCTTCATGACATTTGGCCAAAGCTAATTTAAAATAAGCAATACAGGTTATTTGCCCTTCATGGGAAGAGTCAATTATCCTATATAGTTCAGAACTGGGTCAATGGGACACCCAGCATATTTATCGGGTAGAGGACCCTTGGTAAAATGTTCATTCACACCACAGAAATTCTGCCCTACAAAGAAAGGGGTAAGAATTGCCAGCAAGCATGGTCCATTTTTATGGTAGTAAGCAGCGGTTGAAAGTTGTGGGCAATAAGTTTCTTCGTGCCTTGAAGAAGATGAATACCTAGATATCTGGGGCTCTCTGTGGACTAACAGCTTTGTAATGCGAGTGGTATATCACTTTTATAGGTAGTGGGATTAAGAGGGGAAATAACTGTTTTAGATGAGCTTAATTTGTAGCCTGATAAATATCCAAAGTCCAACAAAGCCTGTAGAGTGGGAGGTAATGAAACTGAGGGATGGGTAAGGTGAAGAAGGATATCACCGGCATAGGTGGAAAATTTGAAAGTGTGTGGGCCAATGGTAATCCCAGTTATCGATGGTGTAGGATAATATGTCTAGTGAGGGTTTCAAAATAAAGGTTAAATAGTAGGTGGGACAAGGGGCAACCCTGCCTCATGCCCTACTGTAACAAAAAAGTATCAGAGGACATCATTGCAAAAGATTCAAGCCAAAAGGGTAGAGTACAATAGCCGTATCCATTTTATAAAGGTATCAGGAAACTCAAAGGCTGATAGTGCACGAAATAAAAAGGGCCATGAAACACGATCGAAAGCTTTTTTGGCATACAAGGAGACCAACACCAAAATGGTGTCCGACTCCCTGTAGGCTGAAAATTAATGAAAAGTTTTCCACATATGGTCAGAGGCCAAACATCCCTGCATGAAACCAGTTTGTTCTCTGCCAGTTAAAGGGTGTCAGACCTGAGCCAATCTATTAGCCAACACAGTAGGAAGTATTTTAACATTGACATTTAAGAGCAAAATTGGCCGGTAATTACTCACCTCTAAAGGGTCCTTTCCAGGTTTAGGGATTAACGTAATAAACTCTTCTAAGAAATCAGGAGGGAAGGCATGATTCTGATAAAAAAAGTTGCAACAGTCTGTCAGAAAGTGGGTCAGTTCTGATTTAAGTACGGCATAAAAGTTTGGGGAAAACCTGTCTGGGCCTGGAGCTTTATCTAAATTGAGAGATGAGATGGCCTTGTCCACTTCCGCTGTGCTGATAGGAGCTGATTAAAGAGGAGCCAATGCAGAATCCAAAAAGGGAAGATTGGCCACTGAAAGGTACTTCTGGGTTTGAAAGAAAAAATCCAGGGGGATCTATTGTATATCTGCACTATTTAATTTTGCATAAAAAAGTTGGAACTCCAGTACAATATCCCTAGGTGCAGTCAATATGGAATAATCAGAGATGGAGCGTACCCCCTGAATTAGACGAGACATTTCTAGATATTTAAGTCTCATAGCTAACAATTTGCTAGCCTTCTCCCCAGACATCTCATAATTAAAATTTGGAATGGAAAATGGCATGTTCCTCTTGTTCCATATTTAGTTCTGCATAAGCTGCATATGCTTGGTTAAGCTGTAGCCACTCCTGCTCAGTCGAAGAGGAGTTACTGTTCCTCTCCAACCACTGAATGAGTTGCAATAATTCCTGAGCTCTCTGTTCCCTACATTGAGTCTGAGAGGAAGCCAAGCGGATGAGCTACCCCCTGACTACATATTTGTATGTACTCCAACAGATTGCTAAAGATGAGGTTGAGGGGATATTAATTTAAAAAAAGTCAGCAGTCACTTGCTTTAACTGATTACAGCACCATTCATCTTTAAGGTTCATACTAAGGTACTAAGGTTCATACTAAGGTAAGGAGAAAGAGCTAGTAGGCCAATGCCCATAATGCTCTTATGCTAGGCCAAAGAATAATATGATAAATTATACCCAGAAATAATTAAGTTGTCAAGATGATGTTTGAAAATATCCTTAGTGTCACTCATAAGCACAGCAGATGGAAATTCATTCCAAGGTCCAATGGTTCTCAAGGTAAAGAAAAACTTCGATTATTATGCTTAAATGGTTTGCTAACCAGGTGAAGAGGATGACCTCTAGTATCATGTATAGATGACCTGAATGTAAGACCTAACTAGGTCATGAAATATGGATCATGGACAATGTCATATAAAAAATAGAAGGTCACCTCTCAGGTGTCTTGTAGTAAGAGGCATAAGTTTTAAATTATCTAACCTGTGTTCATAGGATGCAGATTCGAGACCAGATATTTTTTTACTGTACTTTCTCTGTACTTTTTCAAGGGAACTATTATCAGATTTTTTAAATGGACACCATAACTGCTATGCATATTCAAGATGAGGTCTGACTTAGGACCTAACAAGGGACATTGACACCTCATGATCTCTAGATCTAATATTACGAAGGATCGACCAAACAACCTTGTTAGATGTACTAATAACTGAATGCAAATGTTTTGAGTATGTTAAAATATTCAAAATAATAATTCCCAAGTCCTTCTCATCACTGGTGGCACAAAGTGTTGAACCATCTAGTGAGTATTGAAAATGTGAATTATTGGAATCCAAGTGCATAACTTTACACCCTGCAGAGTTCAATTTCATACCCCATGTGTCAATCCAGTTGGAAATAATGTCAAGATCATGCTGGATACAGGAAATCTGGTCTATGTTAGAACATAGCCCCCCAATCTTCACATCGCCTGCATATTTTGTTGTAATGGAAAGACAATTATGGGTTAAATCGGCAATGAAAGCTTGAAAAAGACAAGGACCAAGAACTGAGCTTTGTGGAACACCGCTCAAAACCTCACCAGTGTTAGAAATAACACCATTGATCACCCTTTGTGTTCTATTACAAAGCCAGTTTATAATCCAAGCAATTATGTAGTTATTAATATTGAGTCCCCTAAGTTTTTGAATTAGAGCCCAATGTGGCATAGTATCGAATGCCTTATTGAATTCAATAAAAACCTACATCACAAGGTATCCCACTGTCCAAAAGAGTACTAAAGTGTTCATAAAAACAGAGCAGGTTAGTTAAACTTCTACCCCTCTTAAAGTCGTGTTCCTGAGGATCATTTCCATCAATAACTGGAGAAATTATGTCTTTAAGTAGACTTTCCAAAACTTACAGATAGAAGAAGTTAAGCTAATGGGCTGATAGTTTTCCCAAAGATGTTTAGAACCCTTCTTATAAAATGGAACAACTATGGCCTCCTTCCATTCAATAGGAATGTAATTATTCTTTAAGAAAAGTTCAAACAGGATCTTAAGTGGAAGGGCAATTTGGACATCCAATAGATATACTAAATGGCCTGTTATGTTATCTAGACTGGGACAACATTTACCTTTAAGTGTATGTAGTGTATTACTGATAAGTTCCTCAGTGAATATAATAGAAGAGTCAGAAGGACTGATAATGGGCTGGGGTATTTGGACATCCGATGCAGAAAATTTTTTTGCAGAATTCAGTATTAAATACTTCGACCATAGTTTTAGGTTCATGAATGAGAATATTATCTACTGTAAGAGGCCCCCCCACCTTGCAAGGTATTTTCCTAAGAGAATTAATATAAGAATAAAATTGTTTAGTATTTGATTTATTGGCTGTCTTGGCCAAATTCGGCTCCCATCTAGATTTAACCTTTTTAATAACTGATTTACATTTCTTATTACATTTTTTGTAACACTCCCAATTAAATGGGGTCTTGTTTTTAAGAAAGTAACGATATTTTTTATTTTTATGTCTAATCAATCTTTTTATGTTGTGATTCATCCGTTTAGGTACCTGTTTTCCATTAGGATTCTTAATTTTAGAGGGAATGTAAGTATGCCGAACAGTAGTAATGAGTGACTTAAAAGCAACCCAACTTTGTTGACGTAATTGATGAACAAAGATGGATGACCAATCAAAAGCTTTCAAATGCTGCTTGATAACAGGAAAATTAGCTTTATCATACAAATATATGATTGATGAATCATAATTGTAAATAGTATGATTCTGTAAAGTAAATCAAATTGAGTTATGATCACAGCCACCAATGGGTGGGGATATTCTCACATCCCTAATATCTAATTCAGCACTACCTAAGACAAGGTCTAAAATATTGTTACCTCTAGTCGCGGATGTCACCCATTGTTTCATGTCAAGTTCCAGACAGGTAGTCATGAACTTGTTACCTTTGCCACTAGAGGCTGAGGAAAACTGCCAATTAATGTCTGAAAGTTTAAAGTCTATGGTAATTAGGACATTACCAATTTGATTGGCAATTTTGAATTCAGATAAAATAGCATCCAGAATTTGACTAGATGAATTAAGGGGAAGGTAACATGTCCCAAGGATAATAAAGTCCTGTTTTGAAAGAAAAAGTTTAATCCAAAGACTCTCAGTCAAAAGATTATGAGTTTTTACAGAAGTGGACATGGTCACAGTATTAATTTTATTATTAATAAAGCAACCCCACCACCCTTCCTTTCTTGTCAGTTTTGTAAATAAGTAATGTACCCAGGTAAGTGCTTGTCCCAAAGTGATTTATCATCTCCCCAAGTTTCACAAACAGAAATTATGCCTATGTTTTTGTTGAGAGCTGTAATATGCAGTTCATCAAATTTCTGATTCAAACTCCTAGCATTAAAACTAAGGAAATGTAGATATTTACTAGAACATTTACATGAATCAAGAGAAGAGGAATGAACCCTCAACTCCCCCAAAAAATTTAGTTTAAATTATTATTGATTAATGACAGAAATTGTTTGCTCAACAGAGCATTCCCTCATCAGCTAAGGTGCAGTCCATCAGAACAGAAGAGTTCTGGTGTATCTGCAAACTCCTCCTAATGGGTGATACAATAAATGTTCTGCCACAAACACCAGTGCCAAAGCCAGTTATTGATTATTTTAATTTTTTAATTAAGAATCAATGAGTATCGAGGTATAGGTAAAATCTCTGAAAAACATATCTCACACCCAAGTTCAATCATTTTATTGGTCATGGCGACATATGCTGATTTAATGTTCTGAACTGAGTCCTTAAAATGTTGTTTGCTCCAGCATGAATAATACAAAGTGGGTTGATGTCCTGGGAGCCAATAATGTTATCAACCATGTGTATAAGATCAGCAATTTCTGCTCCACTAAAACTAGAACAGGTCCTATTATGCTTATCATGTTCACAAGTAGCTCTGTCCAAATGTTTAACAATGGAATCACCCACTACAAAAGTTTGCCTGGTATGTGTGACATCCATATTGGAGACTGGCATAGGAGTCTCAACTTCTCAACTTCATGATTAGAAGTTATAACATCATTAGATGAAAAGTCAATTAAAGGAATATCAGCAGTGGGAATAAGAGGGGGAGTCAGAGAACTAGAATTAGACATGCCTGTGTCATTGCAAAGAATGCCTATGGTGTTACTACTACCAATGGGAACCTCTGTTGGGGTGCATGACATATCAGTAGGAACAGAGGACAAGAGGTCAAAACTATTATGTAGTGGAATATTGAAATACTCATCCCTTCTCCTTTTTCAGTGACTTTTAACCTTTGAACATTATACCAGGTAGTGTCTTCTGCACTATTCTCATGGTAAGGCTCATCCTCTCTTGCTCTTTTTTTTGATGCCTCTAATAAGTGAATATTTAAAATATTATTAGGAAGGAGGCAAGTATCATCTCTGGATGTAGCTACCTCTGTAGCAATATTAGAAAATGAGTTAGATAGAACCAGCGTCGGGTAAGTGTAAAATGCATCACTTGCCACCTGAAGATTTTTAGACAGAGTATCCTGACTTGACTCAAGTGCCAATAGGCGTTTATAAAACAAACTATTCTCACATTGTAACACTACATTTTCAGTGCATTTTGAACATTGAAAAGGGTGACTTTCACAGGTTGTGGTTGAAAGGCTAAACATATTGCAAGACATGCATTTGATACCGATTTCCCCATTAACAGTAATAATAATACTGTTAACATCACATGATGAGCTAGAGAGGAATGCCATAGTGTCAGGATTTATTATAGGACTGTAAACAACCCTATCACATATATACACAGCAGCACCTACCATGTATCAGTTATGAATGTGCTTACTGTTGTCAGGGTCTCGATATTCAGCTTAAAGTCGCCTAACATGCTTAACATGCGTGTGTCTTAGCGCACATCTTTGCACATGGTGCCATGCATGCCCTGCTCCCTTGCTCACCCTGCTCACACAGGGAATGGTTAAATAGGCAGGAGTGACCTGGAAGTGCCCCAGTAAGGTCACACAGCCTCCCGATGTAAAATGTTCTAAATTACTACAAATCACTGCAAAATCCACTCATTCGTGAAGCTGGCAGTGTTACGAGTGTAAAGTGCTGTCCAAAATTAAAAACAAAATATCCCTGCTTGAGCTGTAGTTCTCTGGTGTATGAATGAGAACTACTGCTCACTCTTCCTGCTTCCTGGGTCGATAGGCAGGGCTTGTAGCACGCGATAGCATGGTACAGTTAAAAGATTTACTGCAAATGCAGTTTAGCAAGGTGGATATGGTAAAATCTCTAATCAGCTCACACAACAAGTGTTATAAGGCCAAATGAGCATACAGGGCTGCTTTTTGTGCTCAAGTCCTGACCCGGAAGTGCCCCAATAAGGTCACACAGCCTCCCGATCTAAAATGTTCTACATTACTACAAATCACTGCAAAATCCACTCATTCGTGGAGCTGGCAGAGTTACAAGTGTAAAGTGCTGTCCAAAATTAAAAACAAAATATCCCTGCTTGAGCTGTAGTTCTCTGGTGTATGAATGAGAACTATTGCTCACTCTTCCTACTTCCTGGGTCGGTAGGCAGGGCTCCAAGCATGCGATAGCGTGGTACAGTTAAAAGATTCACTGCAAATGCAGTTTAGCAAGGTGGATATGATAAAATCTCTACTCAGCTCACACATCAAGTGTTTAAGGAGGTGATTGTTAATTTTCCACTGCTTATCTTTCTCAATTACTGGGGAAAGGTCCAACAAAAGAGAAATGAGAATACTATGAATCTCACAATATCAGATTGATTGAAAAAAAATAGAGCTGACCAAGGCATAGCCTATGCGAGACATAGTGTGGTAGAACAGGAAGGCAAAGGTAAATTCCCTATCAGACAATAATTTAGAAAGTCCTGCATAGCTCAACAGTGGACTGATTTTACTGCTGCTGCTGACAGTTAGTAAATATCACGGAGAGCAGGGGACTTGGGGGAGCCAGCAGCTATGACGTCAGTAGAGGGGGTGGGTTTACACACTTTAAAAGTCCGCACCACCCTTTAATCAGTAGAGACTACCTATTGAGCCAGCTGAACCACTGGAGGCTGCTGTGTGCTGTTTGGCATTGAAGACTCGGCAAACTTCCACCTGCTGCTTCTCCAGTAGCACGTTTACCACCAAAGTGCTGTTTGAACTGTTCCAGCAACAACTGACTGTTTTACTGCTGCTGCTGACAGTTAGTTAATATCATGGAGTGCAGGGGGCTCAGGGCAGTCAGCGGCCATGGTGTCAGCAGAGGGGATGGGTTTGCACACTTTAAAAGCCTGTGCCGCCTGTTAGTGTGAGCATAGCACAAGTGGGAGAGGCATTTGGTAACAAAAGTTTAGAAAGAAGAGTCCTTAATTTAGTTAGCAGTATTTAGAAGTTTCTTCCAAATTGGGAATAGGGAAATAACATTTTAAAAGATTTAACTAGTATGGCAGGTAAAGCTGTCTACCTTTGAATATCTCAAATTGTTTTACTGTTAGTAACCTCAATATATCATAAATCCTAATTTGTTTTACTGAAATTGTAAGACAGCTCCCAGTGCAAGCAGGTTTGCACATGGTATTTATTCAGAGTATCTGCTACCTTTTATAGCTGTATATTGATATTTTACTTTTGGAGTAAATAAATTTATAGTTTTTTTATAATTCTTTTTACTCCTCCTTTCTGGTCCCATAGACCTCTCTCCAGTGGGGGTATTGGGGTATCCACTTCCTGCTGCTCCTGGGAGCTCTCCTCCATCTCCACTGACCACCCCATCCCCCGGCTCTGAGTTCCATGGGATGGGATCACCATTTACTTTTCCAGTGCTCTATCTACAATCTAAAAGGGGGGCAGCTGGGGAGTGGTGGAGAGAGATTGTGACCAGCCAGGTAGGACCTGACTGTGGGTGTGGGGGATGTCCTTTGCCCCGCCTTCGCCTGTCTGGGTGTCAGGGCTTTTCTGTGCATTTCATGCCCTGGAGGTGCGGATGTGCTATGATGGCCAGCATGTGATGGGTGTGCTCCTGCACCTGTCTGCAAGCTGTCCTCCATCACCTCCAACCAACTTGCATGTCTCCTGTCTGTTGTGCTGCCCCCCAGTCTACACTGGAAGCCACTGTCACAGCAGGAGATGCAACCCACCCACCCCCAGGAGAGGAGAGCAGTCCTTCAGATGCTCATTCCTCTCTTGCCCCTGCCAACCCCCAACAACTCAAAGTCATTTCCAAACCCAGGTCACTGGTGTGGCATGAGGTGTGGCATCCAGTGACTCAACCCTCAATGCCACTGGGCTGGCCAATTAAATTTATAGTTAATAGAGGGAATTTAGTCATGGGTCTATTAGTATTGTAATGAGTGATTTTTTAGAGGGATAAATCTAAATTACAAAGTTGTGTTTTCGACTGTAGAACTGATACTGTGAACTATTGGGTAAAACTCATTTTGTAATAAGTTTAAACTAACAGAGTAAGGCTATAGCTTAGATAGGGATACTTTGTTATCCTTATGCTTACCTGTTCAACTATAGCCATGATAACGAAAGCTGACTGGCACCATGGTGTTTGCTTGGGTTGCTTTTCTCATCTTGGCATGTCCTGGATGTGACAGAATAAAAGGGTCCAGTTTTGATGGGAAACATACTAAGATGTCTGGGGATACTCTGGCATTTTCACCTAGCCTTTAGAGGAATACTTTAAAGATGACCCTACAGCTGAATGGCCAGTTTCAAATCTCTGCCATGTGTAAATTAGTATCTTTGTCCTCTGAAATAAGAAAAGCTGAAAACAAAATGAACTATAGGAAATATTTTAGGCTTATAATAAAAAAATTGTTTTTGAGGCAAAGTGGTTATGTGGTTAAACTGGGAACCTTAATATTTTCTTATCTTAGTCTTTTGTTGTCAAGAGGCATTCATCTACACCCAGGGCCAGGCCAAGAAAACTTGTTTTCCTGCAGATATTCTGAAGGGTAGCAGAATTAGTTTAATTCACTTTAACGCTAGAAGTGTATTTCCAAAATTTGACATTATCTGGGAATGGGTCTTAGAGTACAGGCTGTATATATTAATAATAACTGAGACTTGGTTAAGTAAGAAAGTAACAGATGTTGATGTCCATATACCTGCTTATCAACTGTGGAGGCATGACCATAGGAAAAGGGGAGGGCATATAGGGCTTTAGCCTTGGAAATTAAAAGTATTAACTGTGACACACATACACCAGGCATGGAAAGGGTAGCAGTAGAAATACAAATTCCATATTGTAAGCCCACCCTATTAATGGGATGCTACCTTCCCCCAAAAGGGGATGATCGACATTTGTTGGCCGTTTATGATTTTTTGTTTCCTTTTAGGGTTAGCCATGACTTACTGTATTGTGAGATTTAAATGTGGACTTTGCAATGGTATCACCAACTAGTAAACTACTAGACTTATCACTAGGTTTAGGATTGTCACAATTAATCAAATCTTTTACTAGACTTAACCCCAAAGGTCCCAGTCTTTTTACTATTTCAGATTTAATATTTACTTCAGCCTCTGATCAATTCTTGCTACATGGCGTACTGCTGGATGCGTTTAGCGATCATCAGGTTACTTTTTGTATTAGAGATAATGATAAAAAATTTAGTTTACCTCAAGTTAAAACCTATTGGACTTTAAAAGATTTTGACTATATTGCTTTTATGGTAGAGTTAGAAATGAGAAACTGGGACAGACTGGCTCTAATTCCGGATATAGATAATGCCTGGCACTATTTCTAAAGTGAGTTTTTGTTTGTCAGCAATGTCCATGCCCCAATTTGATAAAAAAAAAATTAAAAATAACTCTAGCTCATGTTTTTTGTTCCTGTATCATGTGTGTGTATGATAACTAGATCCTCTCTCTGTAACTGAAAAATGAATAAACTTTGAGTGGCAAAAAAAAAAATTAAAAATAACAATTCCCCTTGGTATTCAGCAGATTTGAGGAAACATCATAAAGTGAGAGATGCTGCTTGGAAGCAAGCAAAAGAAAGTAACAATGAGAGATTTTACTGGGACAAATACCATTTTGCCTGAAATGTGTATATTAAAAAAAGGGAAGGCTAAGACAGATTATTTTCTATCGAGCTTTAGGTCAAAAAGTACAATAAACCCTAGACATTTTGGGAGTATGGTTAAAAAGTTGCAGGGTAGTAAATCATTTGAACTACTGGGCACCTTTCTGGTAGATGATGTTTCCCATCCAGTTTCAGATAAGGTGACTGATATGTTTAATGAAATGTATATTAATATGGGATCTCCCATAGCTGGTAGTCACCCCTCCATCCCCTGTCCACAGAAACAGCAAATGGATCTAGAGAAAAAGTAGGAAAACTGCCTCACTTTTCTTCTAAAAGTATAACTGCAAACCAGGTACTTAAGGAATTACTAAAATTAAATTCAAAAAAGGCCCACAGTATGGACGGTATTCCCTCTTACTTAAATTGGTTGCACCTGTGATAGCTCCTTTACTAGCAGATATTTTCAATCTTTCTATAAAAAATAGTTCCTTTCCTCAAGCCTGGAAACAGGCAAGCATCCCAATTTTTAAGACTGGACAAAAAAATGAAATGGGGAAACTATAGGCCCATATCTCTGCTTTCTGTTACTTTCAAGATTTTTGAAAAAATCGTGGTGTGCCTATTAAAGAGTTATATAGAAGTTCAGAAGTTATACAACAAATATCAATCAGGTTTTAGGGTGCAGCATAGTACCTCCACAGCACTGGTCAAAGCAGTGTTCGATATTCAGCTAGCCATGGACAAAAATCTAATGGTTGGTGCAGTATTTATAGACTTGTCCCGGGCGATTGACACTCTGAATCATGATATGCTGATTGATAAACTAAGATCTATTGGCCTCAGTCAGGGGGCATTAAAATGGTTCCACAGCTACCTGAAAGGAAGATAGCAGCAAGTGACACTAAATAACAACTTTAGATCTAAGCTTTTGGATATTAAAACTCGAGCACCTCAAGGGTCCATGTTAGGACCTGTTTTATTTAATATATATACAACTGATGTTGGGCATCTAGTGACTGACGTCTGACATCATTTGTATGCTGATGACACAGTACTATATGTTGAAGGCAGGACTGTCAGCCAGACCCAAGAAAAATTACAAAAAGATTTTGATAAAATTGAGGAACTTTTTTACTTTTTTCAGGAGCATGGTCTGGTATTAAATCTTACAAAGTCACAACTGATGCTGTTTTATAATAAACCAAGTAAAAATAAATTAACTTTGAATATACAAACTCTAGATGACTGCAGTCTAAACCTTGCTGATTCTTATAAATATGTATGGATATTACAGTGCTCACTCAAAAACACCCCAAACCACCATAAAATCAACTAATTTGCTGATTTATTTTAAGCTCCCAGTGCATGTCCTTAGCTCCTCGGCTACTAGCCTTGAAGGCTAGTAGCCAAGGCACTAGGGGCATGCACTGTGAGCTTCAAATAAATCAGCAAATTAGTTGGCTTTCTGGTGGTTTGGGGTTTTTTTGAGTGAGCGCTGCAATATCCATACTTGTTCTCATATTTGGCTGGCTGCTATTTTTGCAAGTGGACTACTGTGGACTGAGCGCAGGACAGTTGTTTTTTATTTTCCTGATTCTTATAAATACCTGGGAATCTGGATTGACTCTCAGTGCAAATGGGATACACACATCAGGAAGCTAAATAAGAAATTGGGAATTCTGTATAAATATAAAAATTGTACTCCACTAGACACACTAGTACAAATAGTAAATTCCATGGTAATCCCACTCTTTGACTGTGGATATGTTGTTTTTGGGGGATCATATGGAGGTGTGCTGTGCAAACTTGATGTAGTATACAATAGGTTTGCACTCTACATTCTAGATGCACCATGGGATATGCATCATTATACTCTTTATAGAGCCTTAAACTGGATCTGTCTGTCAGAGCGACAAAAACTACATATGATCCAGCTGATTTAGAAATGTCATCTTAAAAAAATGCCTATTTACTAGAACTGGTAGGGGAACAGAATATAAAAGAGGTTTACGTACAACAGGTGCAATTGAATATATGGTGCCAGTCATGAAAACACTAAAGGGAAACTAACTTTACCTGTATGGGCCCTAAATTATAGAATAGTCTACCTAGTTATTTGAGGTTGCACAAAGGTATAGCATCTTGGAGCACTATAAAAACATGGGGCGCTATGCATGAAGGTGTGGAGGGGCTACGTGTCATGTAACTTGGGCATGTAACCACCCCACACCCAGTGCACCCCCCATGCAGGATGCACAAATGGGGAGTGTGCAGACCCACCGCACCTGATCCCCCATGTCCGTGGACAACACCATGCTTGGGGCATTCAGGGGGTGTGCCAACACTACACGGTATTCACTAAATCACATAGTGTTGGCCACATGGATGTGGATGGTGGTGCAGGGTACGCCAGGGTAGACCCTGCCGCAACCTTCTGCATGCCCCCATGGATGCTGCCCCCAGGCATGAGAGGACCAGGAAACATTCTGCACTGTTAGCCCAGCCCACGAGGCAGATTGGGAAGGCTGGGGCAGCTAAACCATGGCACCAGCAACATGTCCAGTGTCCTGGTGTGTCAGTGTCACAGGGGTGTAGAGTCCACTGATGGATTCCTGGGCTATGATTGCACCATGCAGGGGTGGGGTGTCAGTCTTCTGGACCAGACTGTCCATGGAGTGTGGTTGTGTGGGTTCGGGCACTCACAGGCACTATGCATGACCCAGACCTGCACCTACAGGTGCATGAGATCAACTCCTGGAATGAGGATGGGCATCTGATTGGATGCCCACCCAGGTCCACGACTCTGCCCCAATCCACCCTCTGGAGTCCTGCGCACCAGGGGGGAGGAGCTACTGACAGGTGGCTGGCATTGGTGAATGCCGGTATGGGTGCACCTGTCTGCGGGGTGCAGGGCCGCGGGCTGGGTAAGTGACTTCTGCATACCCTCACCTGCTTTGTGCATAGCACCCATGGATTGTAAATGCTGCAAACTACCAAGAACATGCTGTGATTAAGCTTTATTAATTCACTGTGCAATGTATGGTATTGTTGTTTATATATATTTTGTAAATAATATTGTAATTTGGAAACTATTATCTTATGTACCATCTGACCCCATTGGAAATGAGCTTCGGCTAAATTGGGCTATCCTTTTCTGAAATCAGAATAACATTTTTTACTACCAGTACTACAACTACATTTCTCCCTACCTACACTACTACCACAGACCGGACCCAATCTGCAGCTCTTTCTCTCTCACCTCCTTCCTTTCCACTATGATTCCCATGTGCTTATCCCATGCATTCTTGAATCCCACCACTGTATTCACCCCCACCACCTCCACTGGAAGGCTGTTCCAGGAATCTACCATTCTTTCTGTGAAGACATACTTCCTCACACCTCTCCTTAATCTACCCCCCCCAGCTTCACAGCATGTCCCCTTGTTCTCGAGCACTTTTCCTTCTGAAACATATTCCCCTCCTGTACCTTATTTACCCCCATGAGGAATTTAAAGGTCTCTATCATATGCCCCCCTCTTCTGTTCCAGGGTGTACATATTGAGGTCCTTTAATCTCTCTCTCCTCATAGGGTCTTTGATGCAGACCCTGCTCCATTTTAGTTTCCCTCCTCTTGACCACCTGCAGACTGTCTATGTCCTTCAGGAGATGTGGTCTCCAGAACTGAACACAATACTTTAGGTGGGGTCTTACCAGTAACCTATGCAGAGGCAACACCACCTCTCTGATTTTGCTGGTGATACCCCTTCATATGAACCCCAACATCCCACTCACCCCCCCACAGCCTTGTCACACTGGCTAGCCACCTTTAGGTCATGCAATATGATTACCCCCAGGTCTTATTCCAGCTTGGTTATCAGTACTACTCTACCCACTTTACACTCTACCCCTGGTTTCTGTACCCTAAGTGCATTATTTTGCATGTTTTTGCATTGAAACCCAGCTGCCATAACCTTGACCACTTCTCTAGTTTTCTCAGGTCTCTGCTCATCCTTTGCAACCCCCCCCCCTCGAGTGTCTACCTATTGTAGATTTTGGTATCATCAGCTCCTGTGCAATGTCACTTATAAAGACATTGAGTAGGACTCTGTGAGAATTTAATATCCTTTATATGATGTGGTATACTCAAGTCACAGTATCAGCATGGCTCTCAGCCTCTCATAGCATCCTACTCATTTGCATATCCTAAGCTGAGCATGTACGGGGTTGCAGCTGGGTATGGTGTAGTGCAGTCCAAAATGGATTTCAATAAATCGATTCTGCAGCACAGCATTAATAAAAAAAGCTAGTAAGTACCACTTAACTGTACTAACATTGTCTTAATGCTCTTTAATGTTATCCTTTGTTTTCCTTTAAATGAGCTGAAGAAAAGGTACAATGTTGCAAAATTAAATTTCGTGGGTGAAATTCCCATGAAGCCATCAGTTTTGCAGCATGAAATATTTCATGTAATTCAGCCGTTCTGAGAAATATTTCACAGGGTGTGAAGTTGCACAATTTCACACACAAAATGCGAAATTTCGCCCAAAAATGGCAAAAATACGCCCGCAAGCGGCAAATTTCGTCATTTCGCAGGCAAAATTTTGCACTCTATGGGTGAAATTCCACAGTTGGCTTCTGTAAAAAAGTTCACAAAATGGCTGAATTATGCAAAATATTTTGTGAAATGAAGTTCAGCAATTTCGCACATCTCTAGGTGCAACAGGCTCTTACCAGTATTACACTGTTTGCTATCAAGCCCCCTTTGATCTTAGAACTTGTAGAGTATTTCACCCTCCTCCTAAATATCAACAAAAGCATGTAATGGAAGTGAAACATTTTTATTTATTTATTTAGCTTTTGTTGACCGGGTAAGTGCACTAGACAAATCCTGCCTATTTTCAGGCATGACCCGGGGAAGGGGGAATACAGATGAATGCCAACTGGCCTTGAATCAGATTACACTGTTGGTGGTATTTTTAGTGAATGAGGGAAATTTGGCCAGGGCACCGGGGAAATTCCCCCTACTCTGTAGGGGGCACTGCTGCTGTTGGTTATGGCGGCAGTCAGTGAGGACTCTGCGAAGGAGATGGATGTGGAAGAGGCAGGAGGGTTCGTTCCACCTCCTGCTTCTCAACTGCCTGGAATGGAGTGGGTGAAATACCTGATTTTTGAAGACCAAACGGATACAGATGCAATACTAAAGATGGCTCAGTATCTGGACGATGATGAATTTTTGGCTTTGGAAGGTCAGAAACGCCGACTAATGGAAGTTATAAATCAGCAAGAAGCTTTGCTGGCTAAATGAGTTACCTGCAAGGATATTCAGTGTTCGAATGCAGTACCAGCTGTTCGTACTTAGGTAGAGGAAGAAGTTTCATACGATGATTTACTTTTTTCAACACAGCAACAACAGTTTCCTTCCAAACAGTCTCCTTTGGTAAGCCCTAAACATCTAGCAGTGGCGCTTTAGAAGCACTGAATTCACTGCTGTCAGACTTACTACACAGCTGATTCTGAAGCAGCTGACGCAGCAGCATCAAAGGCCTTGCCGGGTGAGTCAGCCTGTGACGATGCACGCCAGGTTTTGCTTGCTTCTAGCACACATTCTACTTCAGAGTTGATGTTGCAGTCTGACACTAAAGAGTCTTGGTCTGTAGATGCTGCTTTGCTGGCTGCAGGGTGGGAGAAAAATGAAAAGGATAATCGCTGTGTTTCTGGACATCTTCCATTAACATTCCTACGGATATAGAGTGAACTGTAGTATCTAGTGTTGATACTGTTCCCTCTCTAGATATTTCCGACAATATAACAAATACGAAAGTGTTTCCAACTCAACCTGAGTTTTCTGTCCCGGATGCTCCTTTAAACCTTAAACCTGATACACCTAAAAAGTCATTTGCTTCTCTGTTTCATTTACCTGTAGCCCCTGCCAAACGCCACAATGCTGTTTGTTTAGTTTATAAAGGAGGATTAGACTGCATTCCTGATCGTGTTTACGTGGGTAAAACTTTGATAAAAAATTCCTTACGATTTTTTGAGACCGAAAAATGTGCTCTAATTCATGTATCAGGTGAACATACGTTTGATATCAGTTTCAAGACTACTGCTGGTTTGGAACATTTTTGGAAACGATACAATGAACTTCGTAACTCTCCTTTGTGGACTCCTTTTGAAGCAATACCCCTGAAAAAACCTGCTATAAAATTTGTAACTGTATTGTTTCGAAATGAAGAGGTCAGTGTGATGGATTTAACATACTGGATAAAGCAAAGATGTACTGTTCTGGATGGACCCACCGCTATCTTTGATAGTGAACAATATTGGAGTGGGGGTTGGAAATTTAAAGTTTTACTTTCTTCAACTAGTGATAGTCTTAAACATTTGCCAAATTCATGTTTTCTTGGGCGTGATAGAGGAGTCTTGTTTTATGCAGGCCAACCAAAGGCCTGCTATAAATGTGGCTCTGAGGGCCATACAAGCAGTATTTGTGATACAATAAGATGTTCTCTCTGTAATGAATTAGGCCACGTCAGTAGTAACTGTTTAAATGAAATGGTTTGTAGTTTATGCGATGACAAGGGGCATTCTTATCAAAGTTGTGCTTGGGCCGCCCATAATACAAATCCCGGTGGAGATTGTGAGGAACAACGGCTGCTCATAACAGTAGCCCAGACGCAACAGTCTGAACCTGTACAGTCTTCCCCTTCTCCCCCCCTTCTACTTCCCCAAAGTTTTCTCCACTTTCTAGGACTCTCCAAACGACAGTTACAAAACTACAGGTGGACCCCGTGTTAGATTCACCTCCTACTCCCTTACCTTTTTCTCCACAGCAGGGTACTACGGAGTTAGAAATGGTGATTTTGCCTCCTGAGGTACCAAAAACAGTGATGCCCCCTCCTCCTTTAGCCTATAACACCAGAAAAGGTACTTTGGCTCGGAAAAGGGCGGAAAAATCTGTTCCAGCTGTAAAAATGGCCAAAACACAGGTTATCTCTCTTCAAAATCGGTATCAGGCTCTTCCTACAGCAGATAGTGATTTTGAAATACTTTCCGATTCATCTTCTATGGTAGGGGATGGGGAGGTGGATCAAAATGAAGTACCACAGATCATCCCCCATCAAGAACCTTCAAAAAAGAAATACCCCTCTCATGTTAAACTTAAATCTAGGCTGGGTACTAGAAGTGGGGTAAAAAAGAAATGATTTTGTGCTAGTTTTTTTCCATTTAGATACACCTCTCTTTTCTTCTTATGACTTTATTTCTCACTTCTGTGAATGTGACTAGTATTATGAGCCTGAGAAAAAGGAATATGTTTTTTTCCACTTTAATTCATCAAAAACCAGGTATTTATTTTTTGCAGGACACAAGACTGCATACTCTGCTTGATGTACATAATGCTACTAATACCTGGTATGTGGGACCTTCTTATTGGTCGATAGGTACAGACCGATGCTCAGGGGTAGGGATTTTGTTTCAAGGCCTTGAATTTACATGTTTAAAATTGCTGAATTTGGTTCCTGGGCAGGCTTTATTAATAGATATTTGTGTTCAAGGCAAATCATTTTGTCTTATTAACATCTATGCCATGCAATCCAAGGCTGAGAGGGTGTCTTTGTTTAAAATAATTCAGCCTTTTTTATACATGGCACACTTAGTAATTTGGGGAGGTGATTTCAATTGTGGGTTAGATAAACGGGATAAGGGGTTACGGACTAAAATGTTGAAATCCTTTTGTGATTCTAATTGTTTATCTGATATAGTGCGCAAAGCAGATTTGGTTGATGCCATGTTATTTCATCTTAAAAGAGTAGTGCCAACTTTTTGTAAAGGTCCTACTAGGATAGATTTTTTGTTTATTTCTTAACACTCTTTCATTTCTACAGCCGGTATACAGGCAGTGGAATATTCTGACCATTCTATGCTCTTTCTTGTTTTAGGACATGGGGTTCAGATAGGACGAGGATTATGGAAATGCAGTTCCTCATTATTAAATCAGGAAAACTGTCGTACACAAATACAGTATTTGTTATCTGCAAAAAAAAGATTTTTTTTTTATATGACTCACCGATACAGTGGTGGGAGGATTTAAAAAGGGAATTAATTGTTTTGTTAAAAAGTTTGAGTAAGAAAAATACAGATATCCACTACTTAACGTATTTGCGACATAGACAACAACTACAATATTTAATCTCTTTATCATATGTTTCTACACAAGACTATAATGCTCAAATTTCTTCTTTAAAAGAACACGTGTCAATTTCATAAAAAAAAAAGCTGCTGTTTTAGCTTTCCAACAAACTTTTGGTTTACAAGGGCCCCTTTCAAATATTTGTCCATATGATACCTGTCACCAGTGAGTGAAGTCAAAAAGAATGGATAGCTTACAAGATTCATTAGGATATCTACATAATACGCATGATGAAATTATGAATATTGTGTATACGCATACTAAATCTCTTTTTTCCCATACTAACATTGACTTGGAGGGTATCCAGCATTTTTTAAGAAATATTGAGGTTCCAGAAATCCCATTTGTTTTAAAACAGGAATTGCAGAAGGCTATGCACGCTTCTGAAATACAACTGGCTATGAAAACTATGCCTATAAATAAGTCTCCAGGGAAGGATGGTCTAACTACTGAGGTCTACAGATTTATTGTAGAAATTTTGGCACAAGAATTGGCACAGGTTTTTTTTTTAATGTTAAAAACCGCCTTACCCTTCACTATGGCACAGGGTTCTCTAGTTTATCTATATAAAACAGGAGACCGAAATCTTTTAACAAACTGGAGACCAATTTGTCTGTTAAATACAGATTTTAAATTACTGGCAAAAATTTTAACTCTGCGATTACAACAAGTAGCAAATCATGTGATTAGTCAAGCACGAGCTTGTTCGGTGAACCACTCAAATATTTTGGAACATCTCCTTTTACTTCGGAAAATAACTACTAGAAGCACAAAAAAGGAAGTGGAAGGGTTTTTATGCTCATTAGACCAAAGTAAAGCTTTTGATTCTATTAATCATTGTTATATGTGGGAGGTTCTGAGATTCTATAATATTCTGGATACATTTATACATTGGCTTAAACTGTTATATGCATCTGCTACTGTAACTCCAATGGTGAATGGACATGTTGGACCAATAATTTCAGTACATAGAGGAGTTGATAAGGCTGTCCCTTAGCCCTCCTCTATGTTTCTATATTGATCCTTTATTAAAAGTATAAATACCCACCCTAGAATATGATCTTTACAAATAGGGTCATTACCGAGTCCGGCAAAATGTCTTGCCTGTGCTGATGACCTATGTTTTCTTTTACCAGATGTATAGTCTATATCCTTATCAATAAAAGTTTGTAATATTTATTCTTCAGTATCAGGGGATAGTTTAAATACATCTAAGAGTCAAGGTATATATTTGGGAACACAATCTCAAATTGACCCTCAGATTTCTGATATTCCCATTGTTTCTCATCCTATTAAGATTTTAGGATTATTTTGGGGTGAAGGGAATTTAGATTTATTAAATTGGACATTAAGGATGGAACTGGGAAATACGATAGTGTCAAAATGAAATACGTGGAAACTTGATAAAAAAAGTGTGGTTTTAATTAAAATGAAACTCTTACCACAATTTGTATGTTAGGAAGATTTTTCCTCCTCCCAAACAATTGGAAGCTAGATTGTTAAGTTTGTTTTTTCTGGTGGTATGGGGTAGTAGACTAAATCCCATCAAGAGGAATATTATTTATTTGCCATGTTCATCTGGGGGTTTGAATATGGTAAACCCATTAGTGTTTTTTTATTGTATTTTTTTTATACTAATCTTCAGCCCCTAGTAATAAATCAGGATAAGTTTTGGACTTCATACTTTTATGATACGGTTAAACAATGGTTTTCTATTTGGGAAGGATCCAGGGTCACTCACTTGAAGAGTGATCCTACAATTCCTGGGTTTTATAGAAATCTTTATAAAATTATGATTATGAGGGTATCTAGCCAATTATTACTCAGTAATACAAGAAAACAGTTGTACCACCGTATAATTACTACACATTTTACTGAACTGATCACTTTCCCCCATCGACCTTTGCATCTACAAAATACCCATTTGACTTTGTTAAATGAACAAAGAATTCCAAGAAAATTGTGGGATTTCCATTGGCTCAGTTGCCATGGTAAGATTAATGTAAAAAGCAATCAAAAACACAAACAGCATGCTGAACGAGGCTGTATTAGTGTTAATTGTGTCAGCAGAAGAAACTATTGAACATCTATTTTTCCTTTGTTCATTTATAAGGCCATTTTGGTCAACTCTAGCAAGCACTTGGTCTGTACCCATCTTTTCCACGATGACAAGTGAAGAATTGATGCATGGTATTTTTCACTCTGGTTGGCAGTGTTTTCATAAAGGTACATTGAATATTGTTTGTTTAGTACTAAAATGGTATATTTCGAATGCTAGATGTGGTTTTATGTTGTAACAAAAGGATACCCCTATTGAAATAATTATTCAGAATGTTACAAGGGAACTGTCTGTTATTTTTCGGAATGAATGTATTATTTTTCCGCAACAAGTTTTAGAAGCCTATTGGCATAATATGCCTTGGGTAACTACTTCAGATTTTTCTGTTACCTGAATGTATTTCTTCATTTATTTTCTGTATAATTGTATATTTATTTTGTATGATTTATTCTTTCAATAAATTCCCCTACTCTCCGGTAGGTGGATGGGCTATCAGAGTTGCTGATGGCCACTTTGGGAGAGACTTCAGAGAAGGAGGTTGGATGCTTGGTGGGAGACAAGGCCTCTCCTCCCACTGTACTGCAACCTGAGGCTGTTCAGGCTGAAAGTCTGGATACAGATTTGGAGGAAATCTTTCATGAAGCTGTTAACTCTACTGACGAAATGGATAATTTAAATGAGTCAAATGGAGAAATTACTCTACAACGCAACAAAGAATCAGGTGTGTTATGTGCTTCAAACCAAGGCATTTTACAAGCAGCACCTAGTGAGGAAACTCATCTCAAAACAGCTCATAATGTCTTTGATGCTCCGACTGCTGCGTTTGACAGGCCGCCAGAAAAGCCTGACAGCAAAATCAATGATGCACCTCAGCGGGAGTTGGCACAAGAAACGGGTGAGTCAACAAAGCCTGTTACTGCAAAATTACAGTCGGGGGAAAATGTTAACAGCTCTGTTTCAGCTGGCAGATCTAACGCTGATGTAAGCATGTGCCAAAAGCCAAGGGTTCCCCCACACAAGTGATTCATTTAAAAAAGTGATCCTACAATTGCTAATAAGTGTAAAGATTCTGCTTTTCGCAAACAAACGAGTGGCGGGTATTCTTCTTATGGTCCAAAACCTTGCCTTACAAAAGAAGCAGGATTTGTGTTTAAATTACCGGATTACTGAGGGAAAACCTCTCAAATACCAAACCCTGTGATTTATCAAGGCCCAGATGAACAGCAAGAGGGGGTCATGAAATTTAGTTTCTCCTTGAAAAACACTAAGTCTTACGTAAAGGGAGAAACTATGGGGGCAAGTTCTATTATCCACCCTTCAGCTCACAAGGAACCTACTAAAATGCAAGCGATTACAAAAGAAATGGGGAAAGAAAAAGACTCAACAGTAATCCATGATGAAAACTGGTCATCACAGAAAGCGCTTCTAGAGGCAGGCTGGGAGAAAGCAGCCAATTTATCTTGGTTTCCAGACCCCATGTGGGATCCTACTTTTGATTTTCAGAATGCTTCCCATAATTGGAGACCTAAAACATCACCCTTACAAAATACTGACATAAAATGTTTTACAGAACTCCCCCAAGTCTCTGTTTTAATTCCTAATATTGTAGTGCCTCCAGAAACAGTTTATGAACAGCTACCACACCTGACTAATGAAAAAACTTTTTCCAGCAGCAATAAAGGTGATATGGGGAAAGAAGACCCAGCAGATATTTC
Source organism: Neoceratodus forsteri (assembly GCA_016271365.2). Classification (NCBI taxonomy): domain Eukaryota; kingdom Metazoa; phylum Chordata; order Ceratodontiformes; family Ceratodontidae; genus Neoceratodus; species Neoceratodus forsteri. Next base: position 51,645,676 of record CM057451.1, on the reverse strand, counting down.
TCCCAAGCAAAACGAGAAGCAGCCCTTAGGCATAATGCAGTTCACATACGTTATAAAGGGGGTTTAGTTGAATGACCAGACAGATATTATGTAGGAAATTGTTTGATAAAAGATTCATCACATTTCACTCCCAGAGATGTGTTTGCTTTTATAAACATTTCCAGAGAGGACAATTTTGATATAAGTTTTAGAACATCATATGCACTGGATTTATTTTGGGGATGTTATGGTCAAGTCAGGTTTTCCCCCACATGGACCTCCTTTTTAGTAATTCCTTTGACAAAACCTTTAATTAAATATGTAACTATAATGTTTAGAAATGAGGGAGTTCATGTGGAGGATATCACATATTGGCTGGCGCAGAAATGTGAGGTCCTTAGTGAACCTGAGCCCATTTTAGATTCAGAGCAATTCTGGACTGGGGGCTGGAAATATAAAGTCAAATTAAGACAAACAGAAACAGGAATGGAGCATATTCCAAATTCATTCCTATTAGGAAGAGACAGGGGGTCTGCTTCTATGGTAGTCAGCCTAGAGCATGTTACAAAAGTGAATCAAAAACCCATCTATCTAGTGTTTGTGACCAGCCTAGATGTAATAATTGTAGTGAAATTGGACATAACAATGCAGTGTGCGAACCTCACAAAATGTGATCTTTGTGAAGAGTATGGACATGCATTCAAGGACTGCTCCTGGGTAGTAAAAAACAAAGCAAATTGTATAAGTCCTGATTTGTTGATTCAGAAGCCCAGGTAACTGCCTCTAAACAGGTAGTAAGGCCCCAGGAAAAACCCTCTTGCTCCCAACAACAGGCCGATGAAGAAGAATCTCGGCCTGTTACCCCCCCCAATATTGCAGTGAGTAGCAAGGACCTGCCAGAAGACGGTGGGAATGTAACCAAGGAAAAAAAGGTCATGGAAGTGAGTTCTGAGGATGGGAAGCATTTTGAGCATATATGTTATAGGGATCCAGATAGTGCAGCAATAGTCAAGGGCCCATTACCCCCAAGAAGGTCATCTAGGCATATTAAAGTTAATTCTTCTCCCTCCACCCCGCCCTTTGAAAACCCAAATTCATACGCTGCTCTTTTCACAAATTGAGGCGATTCAGAAATAGAGGTTGGGGACTCAGACTCACTAAAATCAGTTAATGAACCTACAGAACAGCTTGCTGAAGAATATAAGTAGATAAAAAAGAAACAGAAAAAATTAAAAAAATGGAATAATGAGAGTTCAGAAATGGGGATCATTAAACACTCACAGCATTTTAAACAATATTAAGAGGCAGGCTATATTTCAATACTTACATGAAAATAATATATCCATTATTTTTTTACAAGAAACATGGATGTTTGCAACAGAACAGATTTCCTCTTTTAAGAGGGACTGGCCATGGGGACCCTCATACTGGTCCTTTGGCAGGGATTGTGCTGATGGGGTGGGTATTTTGTTCAATTCATTTCACTTTTCATTACACAAATTGATTGATCTGATCCCGAGAAGGGTCCTAATACTAGATGGAAATTGGGATTCAATAGACTACAGATTTATTAATTTATACAATCCTCAAACAAAGGCTCTCAGAATCGAGTGTATGAAAGCAATTCAACCTTATCTAGTAACCTCATATAGGATTATATGGGGAAGGGACATTAATAGCAGCTTAAGCTTAAAAGGTCAATGCTCTAAGAAAATATATTGCGACTCAAATTTTCTCAACTCCATTACGAAACAAGCAGGCCTAACAAATTGCCTTCAATTTCTGACATCAGAGCCTGAATTCACATTTACAAAAAGAACTGTGTGTTTCACAATAGACTATGGCCCAGATATTCAAAAGAGTTGAGTCATGCGCAATAGGGTTGCACCTGCGCAAGTCCGAAAATGCACCATTCTGCGATATTCAGCAGGAGGCAGTTGCGCCCCCCCAAATCACGCTGAGCAACAGCGCAATGATAATGAATGCATGCACAACTGAAGGGGGAGGAACCATGCATAAATGGCGCAGTGCAATATTCAACAACATGTGTCATGTGCAATAGGGGAGCCAGCGGAAGTTGCACCATAGCGGAAATGAGCCAAAATAAAAGGGAGCAAGGAAGAGGTGCAAGAACACTACAGGGAAGGCACATGAGGCAGAAGTCTAGCAGGACAAACTGGGCAGCAGGGACACACAGGGCAGGCCAGAAAAGGGCACCTGGACTCAACAGGCTCAGGGGAAGGTGTGGGGAGCCACAGTGCAAAAGGGGGAAGTATGCCACACAGCAATGAGGCCAGCACAGGCAGGTGTTCATGGTGCAGGGGAAGTAGCAGCCAGGACAGCGGGGTGAATACAGAAACAGTTGCCGGGGGGGTGAACACAAGCCAGGGACATGGCCAGTGCCACCATCCAGATGGAGGCAGTAATGAGGGGGGTGAGAAGGCGGGCAGCAGGGGGGCATGGCCGTGGAAGGGCCTGTCATTGGTATGCCCCCAACAGGCAGTACCGAGCCCACACCAGCTTCGAGCTGTATAGTGATATGGAGATCGTGGGCTGGTACCACCTGAATTAGGCAATTCTGAGGCAGCTCTGTGAGCTGTGCAGTGATGCAATGCAGGCACCCACACGATGGAGCCATGCTCTGTCAGTGGAGATGAAAGTGACAGCTTGCATGTGCTTGCTCGCCACGGGTACCTTCCAGAGACCAAGTGGGGACACCACAGGCATAACCCAGTTGGCCACATCACGCCACGTCACCCAATTCCTCATCGCACTGCTGCCACATGCTGCGGAGTATATCCATTTCCCCAGCACACCGACAGAGCACACAGCAAACATACAGGAGTTCCACAGGGTAGCACATATGCCTGGCATGCTAGGGGCAATAGACTGCACCCATGTGGCCATCCACACACCACCTGGCCCCAAGGGGGCTGCATATATAAATCGCAAGGGCTAGGCCAGCATCAACTGCCAGGTGGTGTGCGATGCCAGGGGGTGCATAATCAATGTCTGTGCCATGCACCCTGGGGGAGCACATGATGCCTTCATCTGGCACCAGTCGGCACTGTGCCACAGATTCAAGAGTGGGGTTATCCCCACTGGCCACCTAGTGGGTGAGTATGCAAACCACATGGACAATCATAGGGCCTGGGGGCATGGTCAGAGGTGGCATGGGTAGTGGCCTACATGGGCCTGCAGGGCGATGCTTATCACCAAACTAACCTCCTCTCTACTACACAGGTGACCGTGGATACCCACTCCGTCCCTGGCTGCTCACACACCCTACCGGTGGCCCGCAATCCCATCGCAGCCAGCTACAATGAGGCCGCGCCACACACGTAATGTCATTGAGCGGGTGTTCAGGATGCTGAAGGCACGTTTCTGTTGCCTGGACACCTCCGGCGGTGCCCTACAGTACAGCCCCTCAAAGGCCTGCGGGCTATTCCTGGCCTGTTGCATCCTGCACAACATGGCCCTGAATGTGGGATAGCCATACAGGTCGAAGAGGGGGACAGCGATGGGGACGATGAGGACGCTGGTGACAATGGTGATGGGCAGCCCCCCCTTGGGCAACGGGACCCCTGACTGCTCCAGCTGGCATAGCTGCACCGGGACATCATCACGAAGGAGCACTTCAGCCAATCCAGGTAAGTCATGGGGCCATGTGCAACCAACAGTGGCTAAGGCACAACCCACAAACACACATGGACACACACCAGGGGTGCATGCTGTCAAGGGAGCTGGCTGGGCATGGAACCACACACGCAACCAGGGATGGGTGAGGTCTAACATGCCACGCAGACACACACACACACAAAACACACCAGACATGCATAAAGGGTAGGAGGCACACTGACCCAGAATGCCACCCCTAGCCATGCACGTGTCCACAGACCACCACGCTCACTGCCTGTCCTTGTGCATGTGTCAGATGCTGAGCACCATTGCACATTGGTGTACAGCACAATGCAGGCACCATCACCATGCACACGCAACTGCAGACAGCAGCCGGGAGGGTGTGCAGATGGACTATGTGTCCACCTGCAGGACCAGGTACCCACTCGTGCAATGCCCGCTGAATGACACAATGCACACAGGGCAGCACCAGACAGTAGCCATGTTGGGAGACTGGTCAGTTACATGCCACAGTGCCCTGGCTGCCATGGATGCATGGGCAGCCCCGCCAAGACCCGCCAGCACTGACAGGCTGACCACTGGCCTCATGGGGTGGCACCGATGGTCCTCCAAGGGTTCCACTGTGTGAACATGATCATACTCACACAGGGGTCTGCAGCACACCAAACATGCCTGCGCCAGACGTGCTCAGGATGCCCACAGCTGAACCCGGTGTTGACAAGGATGGTGTCGTACAATGCCAGGAATGGGGGGTGGACAGTGCACTGCATGGTGTCTGCGATGCATGGGCAAATAACTGTGTACCCATTGTGGCCATGACAGCAGTGAATGCCTGTGTCTGCCTGTCAATGGCAGCGGTCACATCCTCCCACAGCTGGTCCATCCCTGCCAGGATCAGAGTGGTGTCTCTGTGGTGATGCTCCTCTGCTCACTCCAGAGCCGCACGCAGTGCATCCACCGACGTTGCAAGTCACATCTGCTGGTTGACAGATGCTTGCAGTATGCCGGTGTGCTCATCCAAGAGGTCATCTGCCTCCTCAGCATCCTGTCCCTCAGGGTGTGCGTGGCCCTGATGCTCAACACCCCTTGAGGGTGGGTGCTGCTCACCAGGACCAGGACTGGGCATGTCCAGAGGTGGTGCACTGACGCCGCCCCCTGACCCTGTACCCCCAAGTCCATTGGCCGACTGCTGATGCTGCCCCTCTGACTGCCACTCCCCAGGGCTCACTGGTGCTGCCACAGTGGCCACAACAGTCCCACTGTCCTGTACACACACCAGTGCTGCCCCACTGGTGCTGACAGGCACAGGCTGGGACTGTGATGACACGCAGGCCTCCACGGCGGCACCACCCACAGCCATGGCCACGATGTTACCTGCTCTGTGGCCATCCCATGGCACACACATGTCACTGCCCATGGCATTAGTGACATCATCATCGGTGATGGACCCGGCACCAGCCCGAGTCACAGCATGCTGTGTAACCATATAAGTGTACCTACGTCACCATCCACTAGCTCCAACTGCCTAACTGTTCATGTGTGCACAGTGGGTCAACTTGACCTAGGAGAAACAATGAGTTTCACTCACACCATAGCAACATACCACACCACAAGCCTACATGTCCTTATATGGATCTAGCTGAAACCAAATTGTAAAATGCAATACCCAAGAATGCCCAAACATGTCTAGACAAGTTCTGCCTAGAAACTAATAACAAAATGATTTTATTGGTACATGGGTGATTTTATGCTGAAGGGAGGGGGGAGAGATGATATGTGTATATATATATATATATACATATATATATATATATATATGTATATATATATATACACATATACATATATATATACTGTATATATATGCTTGCTTGCTTGTCTTAGAAGAAGAGAAAATGTAACATCAATGGCTGTATAGCACCACGCTGCAGTAAATGTATCTTTTACTCTTCCGACTGTGTCTGTGTCATCTGTATTGTAATGTACAACTAGGTCCTGAGGTAATACAAAGCCTAGAGGACCCCCAGCTATAATTCCTCCACTACAATTGGTGCTGTGACTCAGATCGCTTTTAAATGGGGGAACACCGACCCGGGACCTCAACGTAGTCTGTCCACACTGTAAGAAATTGTCCTGAATGCATTTAATCCTTGGAAAGTTCAGTGCCACGGAAGAGACTGATCACCTCAACCAACCACAGGGCTCCACAACGTAACGTATGCTCAGAGATCTAATAAGTAAGCAACTGTTAACTGTTAACTAGAGATTGCTGTTTGAACTCATGAGGCAGAACTCTAGGGAACAAGATATAGGCTAGGGACCACTGTTACTTGCAAGACAGGGCTCCAGGTGGGTCATAAGACTAGCCTGTACAGGGTCACCACTGGTGCAAAAGGGGGTGATACTTTGTCAGAGTTAGCAGATGGATAAGTATCGAACCATGGGGGATAGAACCCCACAGAATTAATTTGTAAACACAACACAATATAGTTAGCAGTGGAGACAGAGATACACCAGTATCTGGGAAAAAGATGCAAGTTAGGGACATACGATGCCCCTCCAGAGGACAAGTCAGTCCGAGAGTATTTTAACAAGCTAGTGCTGGATCATAATTCAGCAACCAAAAATGAAAAAGAGAAGCTAGCAAATGCTGTACAAGGTCTGTGGCAATACAGCCAGGAGGTAACTCGTCAACACATGAGAATTTTAAAGAAACTGCATGAGCAGCAAGAGATAATAACCCAACTACAGTTAGTAATAGATGGTTTAAAAACACAAATAAATCAAGAGACAGAGCAGGAAGATGTAGTAACCAAACTACAGTCAGAAATAAATGGTTTAAAAATGCAAATAAATCAAGGGTCAGAATCACTGCAAGAGGAGAACCAGCAACTAAAGTCACAGTTAGTAAAAGTACAGGGAGACTTTTGCCTTTTAGATAAGGATAATTCTCTTCTAAAAATAAAGGTAGACCAGCAGTCACAGGAACATGCTGCTGAAGAGAGTAGATTAAGGTGTGATAATAATGAGTTACAAGAAACAGTTGAAGAGTTATCGGAATTGTTAGTTGAGGGTCAGAGTAAGTTAAAAGAGCTAGAGAGGGAGGAGCAATGCAACAATGGCAGGGGCTGTTGTAAAGATGGCGCGGAGTCACCTACTGAACACGGCCGCCACAGGCTGGTATGTCTCAAGTAACTGACAAAAACAGGAAGAGTTTTTACTTTTGTTAAAAGGAAAAAGGGACAGATGTGAATTAAGCCATAAACATGCTGAAGAAAGAGGTAACGCAAGCAAGGTAGCCAGACTCACACAGTTAAAAGAGAACCTTAAAAAGAAAATAAAATGGATACAGGAACAGCTTGACCCTGATAAACAAGCAAGAGACAGCCTGCCAGGTACAGGTGCGCTGGGAGGAGATGATAAAAAGGTAATAAGTGGTAAATGGGCTACCCTAGAGGGACAAGAAGAAATGACAGAAGAGGCAGTGGAGTTAGAGGAAGATAAGAAGAGACAATTAAAACCCTCAGGAAAAAGTACCCAAACAAAAAGAATAGTAAATAGGCATATCATAGATAAACCAGACCCAGGACCCGAAATCAGGGATCTAACTATTAAAGAGTTAACACAATTGAGTCAGGAAATAGGACCCATTGATTATAAGACAAATTTGGTAGAGTTAGGGAAAAAGTTAAAAAACATACAAACTACTACGGGGCTGACTAGCAAAGATGTCTGCCACATAGTAATGTTTAAACTCAGTCCTCATTTGGTGGAGGCAATGCCAGATGAGGTGCAAGGCACACACAAGGATGCATCCAAAAAACCCAACTTGTGGGCAGATTACAATGAAATAGTAGATGCCATAAAACGGGCAAGAGGTGAATAGGCACAACAGGAAGTCGACTGGGACAAAATATTACAAACCAAGCCGACAACAGGGGAGGGGCCACAGGCATTTATCCCAAGGCTTTTCGAAGTTTATCAGAGACACAGGGGGCAGGAGTGCCCCACCGAGGAGGATCCAACCTTTAGGGACCTGTGGATATGAGTGTATGACCTGGAACCCACCCTAAGGTCCATGTTAAAGTTATCAAAATCACATGATAAGAGGTTAGAATTATTAGAGACATAGCTCAATGAAAAACAAAAGCGCAGTAAAGTTGCAGCAGCCACCTGGGTAAATGAGGGTCCCAGCAAATACCCAGCTGCGGGCACATCAAACTTAACATGCTTTAATTGAAAGAGAACAGGGCATGTCAAAAGTGAGTGTTGGGCCCGAGGTGGAGGACAGGAAGGAAAGGGTCCAAGGCAAATGCAAGCTAGGGGGAAGGGTCGAGTGAGAGATCTGCCAGCGGGCAGACAAAGTAATAAGGGAGACACTGTAGCGGATCTAATTGATCGCCTACAAGTGATTTTAAAGGCGTCCCAGAGAGAGGGGCAGGAGTCATCCTTGGATGATGATGACATCATGAGGAGGCTTAGTGCCATACATGAAATAGATGAGCAATAGGGAGGCGGAGGCTCCGGTAACCCTGACGCTAAATGGGTATGCGCTTTACATGCTGATAGTCAGGAGAGGCCTACAGCTAAGGTTACCATCAACGGTCACACTGTAGAAGCACTCATAGACATCGGAGCAGCCATATCAATTACAAATATAAGCATACCCTTAGACCCCAAAAGGCCACTGATGTATATAGAGGGATGTACACGACATACCACATAAGGGTATTGGTCCCAGCCACAACACATAAGGCTGGGAGGTACACCCGTGGGCCGCCAAGCCTTCGCATGGGCAGAGGAGGCCTCACGGAAGGCAAATATTATTGGTAGTGATTGCCTAACAAAGCATCAGCTTGTTGTAGATCTTAGTAATCAATGTCTATGGAAAGTAAACGTTAAAAGTTTTAAACCAATCACAGTTGTGGAAAGTTATGCTTTAGCCTCTGTAAAATCAAATGTTACAACAAGTGCTAAAAGTTTAGAGACACAATTAAAGCACCCCGAATTTAAGCAAGTTATACAGAATCATGAGATGGTATGGGCACAAACTGGCACGGATTATGGACAGGTAAGCGACATAAAAATAGCTGTAGAAGGTCCATGTCCGGGGCACACTAAACAGTACCCAATACCAAAGGAGGCAGTAGAGAGAATCAAACCAGTCATCCAACAGCTGTTGCAACAAGGAGTCATTAGGCCCATGTGCTCAACAGCTAACAGTCCCATCTGGCCAGTGTTAAAGCCAAATGGAAAATACCACCTGACCATCGATTACTGTAATTTAAACAAAGTAACCCCTCAGGTTAGCCCTGTTACTAGTTCCAATACTGAGATTTTTAACAAATTATGGCCAGAGAGCAAATTCTTTTCTGTCCTAGATTTGGCTAATGGGTTCTGGTCCCTGCCCCTCAAGGCAGAGGACCAGTATAAATTTGCATTTACTTTTGAGGGTAAACAGTACACATTTACTCGATTGCCACAGGGCTTCCACTCAGCGCCAACTTTGTTCCATAGATACATAAAACAAATTCTGGAGGAAGAAGGGTTGGGAGACTCAGTAGTTCAATACATAGATGACCTCCTGCTGCAAAGTTCAACAAAGGAGGACCATCTAGTGCTGCTGGATAGGGTACTAAGCTTATTGGAAAGAAAAGGATTAAAGGTAAATTCAGACAAAGCACAGATTGGCGACCAAAAGGTCAACTTTTTAAGAACCATTATTTCACCCCAGGGGAGGCGAATAGACCCTGCCAGAACAGCACTAATCCAGACACTACCATTACCAACTACCATTACTGGCTTAAGAAAATTATTGGGTATGACAAATTTCTGTAGGGATTATATCAAAGGATACTCAGAAATCACAAAGCCATTATATAATATGTTAAAAGATGACCCACAGGACCAGTACAAGCTCATATGGAAGGGAGAAGAGTTATACTGTTTTAATAAGTTAAAAAAAGCATTACAGACAGCGCCAGCCTTAATACAAGCTGATTACTCAAAACCATTTATTTTACAAGCCAATGCAACGGATGACACTATTGTTGCAGGGCTGTTACAAAAACAAAATGGAAAGCCAGTACCAGTTACCTACCTAAACAGACAATTATCAGAGGTAGAGAGAGGCTTTAACATGTGCGACAGAGCAGTCTTGGCCATTGCTTGGGCTGTACAAGCAAGCGAGGCAACCACTAGGTTTAACATCATCATAATACAAACTACACATACCCCTTTAAAACTATTGTTAGAGAACAAAGTCAAGGGAGTTAGCCTAACCCGACAAGTGAGGTGGCTGTTAGCCCTGCAAGATAAAAACATTACTGTTAAAAAATTGACAGTGCCACACATGTTACAGTACCTGGATTACCAGGGAGAGCCATATGATTGTGGGGAGGTCCAGCAGATAGCAGCCAGAGAGTCACCCTTTGTGGATGGGCATGGTACAAATGGCTATAACACGGCTTATGTGACTATGTGGGGCCACTCCCAATGGCAAAGGGGGGATATGAGTACATGCTGGTTATTAAAGACATGTTTTCTAAATGGGTGGAGGCATTCCCCACCAAAAACAACACAGCAATAACAACGGCAAAAATCCTATATAACCAGGTGTGCACTAGGTGGGGCTTCCCCAATATTATTGAATCAGACAGAGGCACACATTTTGTAAATCAAGTAATGGCCACAATGTGCCAAATAATTGGGGTCCAGCAAAGATACCACCTACCATACCATCCCCAATCATCGGGAATGGTGGAAAGAATGAACAGAACACTTAAAAATGCATTAAAAAAGTGCATCCTAGACGCAGGAAAAGATTGGGTAGATCACTTGCCTGGTATTTTAATGGCAGTCAGAGGGACTGTCCAGGTAAGCACTGGATTATCACCATACGAATTAATGACGGGGCGAAAGATGAGGTTAATGCACCCGGCAGATGTGCCTTCTCCAAGCGGCCCTATCAGTGACAAGGTAAAACATGAAAAGTTCCTGTCCAGGGTACAATTACAATTGGAACAGTACCTATGATTTGCTGCTCAAAACATGGCCAAGGCACATGAAAAGAATGTTAACTATAGACAGCCCTCTATGGGATGGGCCACCCCAATAAAAGAGGGAGACACGGTCATGGTCCAAAATTGGGAACAAAATCACCTTGGAAAGATGCCAATTGGCTAGGACCCTACACCGTGCTAAAGAAATTGGGAGAGACTGCAGCATTTGTAAAGAGAATTACTAAAGAAATCAGACCAGTACCCCAAGCTCTGCAACAACAATATGGGGGACAATTAGCTTTTGTAAATGAAAAGAAAATACAAAAGACCAGGCCAGAATTATGGGTAATGTTGACCAATGTAAAAAGGTATCAGATAAAGCTGACTAAACAATGATACTGCATTTGATTTGTCTTTTTAGGTTGACACCATGCTTACGTTACTGCTGTTAATAGTGACACACTGCTGCAGAGCAACTCTCGACATACAGCTATCCGTCGAGACCAGTTACATAATTGTGGACAATGAAGACACTGCTTATTTAAAAATAAACTACACATGGAAGCAAGAGACAGGGGGAAAAAAATTTTGGGAGATAATTTGGATATTTAATGGGACTCAGGTCGCAACCTCAAGATGGTGTCAAGAGTCATCCTGGACCACCAGACCAAGCACTTGTGTACCACCCTGGACGCCCCTCTGAGGATGGGTCAAACCAAATACAGGAACTTTGGTGCTGGAGAAGGCAACCCCCAAAGATTCAGGCACCTACCAAGTAACTATTTCGAGTGACATATGGAACTGGGATCCACAAGGAAGAGGGGCTACCATCTATCATCATCAAAATACTAGTGCACAAGTAACATTAACTGTTAACCCTGCAACCTGCCTTAATCTTACTGCAGGGCCAAACAGTGGGCTTACATCAACACCCACTGACCAAACTCTTGTAAATGATGTACAATACATTAGATTACCTGTTAGGTTTGACTTTTCTAGTTGGGACTTAAATAGCACAAGTGATTGTGCCAATACAAATGTATCAACATTTTATGCCACCATGCTATTAGATATGGTCAGTGCTTTCCATGCTCGGGGGGGGGGGTTGTGACTATTAATCAGACCCATAAATCACTTAAAAGGAAAAAAAGAGACCTGTTGGGTGACATAACAGGACTCTTTGGCTCTGGAATGAGTATCTGGAATCGAGCTGATTTGGAAGCCATTAGAGAACACCAAAATACTGTAAACCTACAGGACGAGAGAGAAGTTCTCCTACCATTAGCAGTCAACCAGGCTGGATTGGCAGCCGAGAAACGACTGACCGTATATAATATGCATGAGATAGCTAAGCTTTTTAAACAAGTTGAAAATAAAATAAATGACATTATAGATGAGCATAATGAGGAAATAGGGCACTGTACTATAGAAAAAGCTATAATCTGTTCTGCTTATGGAACTTATGTACTAACCACTGTAAATAAGTTATTACAGCAATTAAGTAACAATAAATTGCCTGATCAAATATCAGATGCCCAAATCAAATTATGGTATTGCCCCATGTGTCGGGATGTCAATGACTCCCACTGTTTAAACCCTTGCGCTTCTAACAGTGCCCCACCCATTTGGTGGGTAAGAAAGGTGGCCAAAGTGTATACAAGACCACAAGGGTTCAGGCCAAATAGCATGCTAGCAGACACAATGAAGGTACTCCTCACTGTAAAATTACCCCAAGTACAGTATGCCGAGCAAAGGTATACTAGTGTTGTCAAGGTCCATTCTCTAGGTCAGCTCCAGGGGGATTACTATGCATACCGTGTAAACCCACCTAATATACTAATGCAGAACAAAAATGGGTCCTGGGTAGTGCCAAATTTACACTGTTGTGAGGAGATAAACAGCCAGTGGATCTGCCAGTGCAATGCTATGTCACAAATTCAGCCAGTTTGTGGAGAACTTTCCATAAAGAAAGAGAACAATAATACTGTCTGGTGTCCAGTTCAAATACAAAAATGGACCACCCAGCGTGTAATCTCCACTTATAACTCCAATAACCAATATTGTATTGTAACAAATGTTAAAACATTAACACATCAAGGCAAAACCTGTCCTATTACCCAACCTAACTTCTGCTTTGTACCTAATAGTGATGTACAAATTGGAGACTATACTTTCCATCCTATATTACGTCATAAGTCATCTCAAATTAACATTCGGACTCAAACTCCCCATCAGGCATATCAAATTAATGACTATGCACCTGCATTTAAGGCACCAATACCACCACTTACTCTAAATTTACAGAACCTGCTAGACCGTAAGGACACACATCTGATGAACATTGAGAATTCAGCACATAACATACAGCTTAAAGTTCAAGAATTACTTAGTGATGCAGATAATGAACACTTAATCTACAGTACACTGGGTGGTCCATGGGGTATGCTAACCTTCAAAGTCCTATTAATACTACAACTGGTGTTGGTAGCCATTTTAATGTTTAGTGCATGCTGCCTAAGATGTACCATCAGAGGCATGAGGCTGGAACTGCAAACGCTGCGTGGAGCAGGACTGGTGAGAACAGCCATGTCATAATTAATAAACAGTCTCTGAACTGCATACTTATAGGAAAAGCCACCCAGAGGGTCCCTAATAGGGCCCCCTATCGGAGGACTTCCACAACTGCACAGGAGACCTAAAATTTTCCAAAATTTAGTGGCAGTCTCCATAGGTACAAGGGGGGATTGTAACCATATAAGTGTACCTATGTCATCATCCACTAGCTCCAACTGTCTAACCGTTCCTGTGTGCACAGTGGGTCAATTTGACCTAGGAGAAACAATGAGTTTGACTCACACCATAGCAACATACCACACCACAAGCCTACATGTCCTTATATGGATCTAGCAGAAACCAAACTGTAAAATGCAATACCCAAGAATGCCCAAACATGTCTAGACAACTTCTGCCTAGATGTGTATGTATGTATATATGCTTGCTTGCTTGTCTTAGAAGAAGAGAAAATGTAACATCAATGGCTGTATAGCACCACGCTGAAGTAAACGTATCTTTTACTCTTCCGACTGTGTCTGTGTCATCTGTATTGTAATGTACAACTAGGTCCCGAGGTAATACATAGCCTGGAGGACCCCCAGCTATAATTCCTCTGCTACATGCTGGCACCCATGGATGCTGGCACATTGGGACACAGGCAGGGCCTCCTCCACACCTGTTCTAACAACATCAGTCTGGACAGCCAGGCGGGCCCACTGTCACACTGAGCCACGTATACCTGTGGAGGTAGATGGGTCCTCCTCCATCTCCATCTGACTGGCTGCAGTGGACAGGCCCACCACCGCTGACCCATGCAGATGCTCAGGATCTGTAAGGGAAAACAAAGTCATGTTACTGCCTGTGACCTACCCTGCCCCCCCCAATAGACAGACCATGACCTACCATGCAGTGATGGGCCACCACCCGTCTGGAAGCCACCACCCAGAACACCCTCAATGGCACAGCGCTGCATGCTGCCAGCAACCCTCTCCTCCTGTGGGGTCAGGTATAGCATCTCCGGCTGTCCCCCACCTGTCGCAGCTCATGCTGCCTGATGGCAGTCACCTTCTCCTTTATCCTCCTCCTGTCTGTGCCCATCTTCTTCTTGCACTCCTGCAAGGAGCACTGGTGGCTGCCATGTAGGTTCACTGCACGTGCCATGTCCTCCCATGCAGCAGCATGGGCCTGTGGTGTTCCCTGCCATCCACTGAGAAGTGGCTCCTGATCCAGGTAGGCCTCAAACAGGGCATCCATCTTGGCCTTGGTGAAATTAGGCCTCCTCCTCCTCCCACCTCTGTGTTCCTCCTCTCCCACAACTCTCTCGGTCATGATATAGCCTGTGAGAATGACAGTTGTTACTTGTGACTGTGCAGTCCCATGCATGTCCCAAAATCCACAGTCCACACTCCCAAACAGCATGCAACTCACCAATAGACTGCAGTAACTGACTATGGCCAATGCAGCCCAATGTCGCACTTTTATAGCGCAACCCATGCAAATGAGGTGAGGTGCAACTTTAAGTGGATGCAAATTGCAGTGCTGCGCCACTGAATGGCTGATTAGCTGATTTGCATATGACGGCTGAATATCGTGCTGTTGCACTTTGCGCAATTGTGTTGTACGTGCTGAGCCAACTGCTCAGTTCTGTTACATGCACAGTACACACCTCACTGCGCATGCCCGGGTTGCTGACGCAGGTGCCTGCCACACTGCTTATATACTGTGTGTGTCAGGCAATGCAGGGCATGGCCACCATTGTGCCAGTGGCACTACAGCAATGTTCACCTATATGGCGCTGTGCCACTGGGGCATCATAGGCACACTGGGGCAACAGTGCGGTAGGCCACTACTGGAGGTAGCACACAGGCACCCAATCGTGCTACATGCATTGGGTTCCAGTGGTGCTGTGCCTGTCCGTGCGCCAGAGACCCTTGACCCTGTGCCCAACCTTAGGCGCCATGTATCAGGCATGGGTGCACCACTATCATGCTGTTCGGTGACAACAAGATAGGGAATGGCACAGCTGTACCATGCAGCATCTGCATGTGGTGGAGCCGTGCTGCAGAGCACCATTTTGAACCTAATGAGCAAGTGAGATGGTGTGGAGGAGGGCTGCCCAGTGGACCCAAATTGAGCTGGCTAACCTGGTGGCAATTGTTGAGCCACTTTATGGCCCATTGTTTGGGGAGGCACACCTGGACAGGTGGCTGATGCCCTGGAGGAAGCCACAGGAAGGGGGTGTATGGCAGAGCAGTGCCGCCACAGGTATGGCGACCTGAGGAGGAGGAGGGAGCCGGACCTGCTTGCCCACCTGTGGACACTTGCCAGGAGGGGCACGGTGCCACGGCCAGGAAGGTGTTATGTCCACACACTTTTATCTTCCATATGGGTATCACGGTTGCATGTGTCCGGAACATGGGGGAAGGATCGTCCGATGTTGGCTGTGGTGGTGTTATCAGGGTGTGGGGTGGGTGGGTCTGGCTGGGTGGGATTGCACACATCAGGGGGCAGGGGACTTTGCTACAGGATTGTATTGATGTTCCTCTCATGTTTGCACCACAGGACCGGAAGAGAGGTGGCTGGCCAGGGAGCAGAGGCACCAGTAGGAGGACAGGGCCAGTAGGAGGGGTGACAGTCCACAGCACAAGAGGGACCAGCCTGATGATGGTGAGTGCCATACCTCCATGATTACTATTGCATGCTGTGTAACAGGGCGGGCAGCGGGGCTTGGCCACCATCCACTGACACCACTGCCATGCACGCAACTTGTTACAGTCAGCACTGTCCAGTGGCACTGCATGTCTGGGAATGCATCAATGGTGGTCCATTCATGCACGGGGTACATGGCTGTGCCACTGCCTTCGCACCACATAGCCATGTCACTAAACAGCCATGGTGGTGCTGTGCAGGACTTGGCCAGTTGGTGTGTGCAGTGGTCCACATGGCTGTATGCACCTGGGTGGGCAGGTCTTGTGGACGTGATCGCTGTGGGTGGTCACACACCATCACAGGGGCATGTCCCATGGCCATATGCCATGCACAGTGGGTTGGCTGTATGGGGCTGTGTATTCACACCTATTGACTGTGCTCCCTTGTCCTAGGTGTCCGCCAGCTGCAGGCTATACATGAGGCACTACGGGAGATTTTGACAGTGGTGAGGGCATCGCTGGACATACTGTGGGGGTTTGAGCAGCTGGGTGTCCAGCAAAGACACAGAGGGCGGAGCAGCCAGAGCGGGGCTCCCAGTGACCATCCCTATGCCCCTGATTTCCCCTACCCCCCTGGATCCACCCTCACACCCCTCCTTTCCTGTCCCATTTGTTCATCCCTGCTCCTTACCCACCCCCACCTTGTTTGTGGCCCTCCCCCACACATCTGTACATACTTGTAAATAGTTTTGTTTGATGTTTTTCATTACAAAGTCTTTTGATATGAATACTGTGGTGGTCTCTGATTTGCAGTGGGCTATAGGTGCTCAGCTGCAGTGGTGTGCATGGCATCAGGGGTGGTGCAGTCATAGGTATGTGTGTGTGTCCATGGGGAAGTGACTATGGTGTGGGAGTAGCTATCAGTCAGTGTCTGTGGTGTGTGTGTGATGTTCCCTGTGCACTGCATGACTGTGTGCAGTGGTCCATGGTGCATGCTCTGTGTCCATGGCACACCTGTCAGCCCGTCCATGGCCTGTGCAGCTGACACCCTTGCATGTCTGTGACCTGCATGGTCTGCTGGCATGTCAGTGGTGGCTGTCCATGCAGGGAAGCCACTGTACCCATCACAATGCTGGGTTACCTCTTGTCACTGGTGTGGTGCATGTCTGCCTTGGGTGACACTGTGACCTCCATGGTTGTTGTCCCACCTCCATGCTGTGGCTTGTGTGTGTTGCAGGGGATGTGCACCACTGTCTGTGACTTGTGCTCTGGGCAAATGATGGTGGCGTACAGGTCCACAGTGTCTGCGCAGGGTGGCTGGCACTCCTGTGCCGTGGAGGACTGCAGGCCTTGTGTACACAGTTTCCATGGGCCCACACTGGGGGCTTGGTTGCCCTGCTACTGCATCCCTGTGTCATTGTGCCCTTTGGTATGGGTGGGTGTTTGTCCATGCACTGTGTTGCATTCGGTGTGGTCCATGCTTCCACACACCACTGTGGGTGTCTGCACTGACTGTTGTGGCCAGTGCTGGGTCGGGGTGTGTCCTTGGGAGGGTGTGCAGGGTGCTGTACCACTGGTAGTGGGGTCCGGGGCATGCCCTGTCACGTGTGGGGTACCTCATGTGCTGACACATGGTCGGTCTCTCAGCTGTACCTCGGGGGGGCTGTGCAAGGTGGCTCTGTGTATGCCATTGTTGCATCGCTGTGTGCTTCCACCTGCTGATGGGTGCTTCTGGTGGGGCTGCCTTGCATGGTTCTGTGGTGCACAGGGTTGCATTGTCACAGTGGGGGTGGTGGCATGCATGGGGTTTCCTGCAGTGGTGGATGCTGCTCCTGGGCAGGGTGTCTGGAGGTCACAGTACGGGGTGCACTCTGCATTGGGGGGATGGTGTGGCATGGGGTGGTCAGCCCTCCTTGTGTACCAGTCACAGCTTGCCAGGGGGTGTGATGGGGCACCATGGCCCAGCTGTGGGTTGATTTCTTGTCTCCATGGGCCAGTGGTTATTCCAGACCTTCCCCAGTTGTGCAGTGCATGGGGTCTAGGGGGATGATGTCTGTTCTGCTGTGTGTTCCTCTGCCCATCTGTGGCATGGGTGGTTGACCCTTACATCCCTGGTTGTGCAGTTGCATTGCTGCACTGCTGCTGGGGGGGTGTCCCTGGTTGTGCTATGGCGCCTCTGGACTGCTCAGCTTAACATCCTTTGTTGCACTATGGCGCATCAGATATGCTCAGCTTCCCCTCCCTAATTGCGCTATGGCACAGGTGGTGCGATATTCAGTCGTCAGCTGTAGGCGCATCTTGGCCGGCTCAGTTTTTGAATATCACGCCTCTTGCACATGGGCGCAATGGACTTGCACTTGCTCCTGCTATTGAGCACTTTTTGGGCACAGTTTGAATATCTGGGGCAATGTGTTTATCTCCCCTTCAATTCCTAAGGGGGCACTTTAACATAATTCCAGTGGAGTTTTCAGATCATGTATTATTACAATACACATTTGGAGATCCACCGATTTTAATACACAGGAAGATTAGATGGAAATTAAATACTTCCACCCTCTCAAACAGCCTTGTATTAAATTCAATCAAGGACGTTTTAAAGGTCCGGATTTCAGTAGCTTTCTTGTATACAGACCTCGGGACTTGGTGGGTAGAAACTAAATCCGACTTAAGTCTATGGTTTAAAATATATGGTTCACATCAACAAAATCATAGTTTTTTTTTCTTATCTTAAACTTTCAAAACAGTTGCAACAAATTATGACACTTGCTAATCTGTCCAATCATGATTATACAGAGCAAATAGAAACCCTCAAAAACAAGATGAGGCAATTCCAGTACGATAGAACCAAAACACTCCAAGCTCTAATTACTAACCATACCCAAAAATATGTGTTTGGTGACCCCTTCGAATCTTGTAGAATAATAAAAGAATCAACATCAATGATTTTTTTAAATTCAATGGGGAAAAGGGTGGACAATGAAATAGAAATGAGTTCAATTATAGAACAGCATTTTAAATCCCTATACCCAGACTCTCCTATTGAGAAAATGAAAATTAGTAAATTTTTAGGGCCCCCCCCCCCCGTTTCACCAAAAGAAGCTGTGGCACTACAAGGACCATTTACTATTCCAGAAATAGAGTCAGTTATAAAAAACCTGAAGGAAGGAGTTTCTCCAGGGATAGATGGACTCCCTAATAAATTTTATAAAACCTTCATATCTGAATTAGTAAAATGTTTATACTTGGCATTCCAATTTTTTATGGTTAAGAATGCTGTATCAGTTTCTTTTGCAGATGGTTTAATAACCCATATCTATAAAGCAGGAGATAAGGGTGATATTAAGAACTGGAGGCCCATTACAATCCTAAACTCAGACTATAAAATATTTATTACATTGATAAATAACAGATTGAAGTCATATGCGAATAAATAATTTCTTCTTGTCAATATTGTGGTTTACAAGAAAGAAGAATTCAATCCCCCCCATGATAATAAGAAATACTATAGAGCATTTGTCCCTGGAAGGCAAGACAGGATATTTGATTTCAGCAGATTTAGAAAAGGCCTTTGACAGAGTGGATCACACCTTTTTGTTTGCAGTTTTGAGATTTTTGGGGATCCCCCATCCGATTGTGTCAATTATAAAAGCATTATACACTTCGGCCAGGGTTTTTCCTTTCATTAAAGGTGTACTAACTAATGGCATAAAATTACAAACAGGAGTTCAACAGGGTTGCCCACTAAGCCCGCTCTTATATATATTTTCATTAGAACCACTCATTCAATCACTATCCTGAAAGCCTAAGTGGATAGGGATGGGGGGGGGGCAAGGAAAATGTTCAGGTTCATATCCAAGCTTATACAGATGATGTCTACTTATTTTTTCAAGATTACAAACAAATTTTTTTTTTTTTTTTACTGAATTTGGTCGATATGCAGAAGTATCAAATGCTAGGATTAATATGGCAAAATCAAGAGGTCTGATTTTAGAAGCAGGTAAACACTCCCCCCTCAGCTATAACAATATTTCAATCTCATCAGAACCCCTAAACATATTAGGCATCCAGTCTGGTCCTCAAAATCTACCAGAAGAGAATTGGGACCGTGTGTTAAAAAAAACTGAATTTAAAATAGGTAGATGGAGACAGTATAAATTCTCGAAGTTTAAACAAATTCATATCATAAAACAATTTATAGTTCCATGCCTGCAATATGTAGCCATGTTGTTCCCCTTACCTTCACAATACGAGACAAGACTATATACAGTAGCTGTCTTTTTCAGATGCTCTGGGGCAATAGATTAAATCCTGTAAAATGATGCTATACTTATTTAGAAGTGAAAAAAGGAGGATTAGGAATGCTGGATCCCATTGTCTTTTTTCATGCCCTTTCTTTTACCCAAACAATAAAAAAAATGCTCATGCAACCGAATAGCAGAGAAGGCGTGTGGATAGGGAAAGTTCTGGGTCGCTATTTTTCAGCTTGGCAAACCATGGCTCCGAAACTTAACCCACATGTACATATTCCAGCATATTTTCGATCTGCTGCCCAAAAATTATATAAATGGCAGATGTCTAAGATTCAAATTAATACAAATACAGTTAAATCATTATGTAAAGACATCATGTGTAAAATCTACCCACAGGAGCCAGGCTTTAAAAACTGCCCTTCCGCCCAAAACTCATACATTCTAGCT
Organism: Neoceratodus forsteri; assembly: GCA_016271365.2. Classification (NCBI taxonomy): domain Eukaryota; kingdom Metazoa; phylum Chordata; order Ceratodontiformes; family Ceratodontidae; genus Neoceratodus; species Neoceratodus forsteri. The sequence continues at coordinate 51,625,159 of CM057451.1, read as the reverse complement.
CAACTAAACAATAAAAGACTTCAAACTCATATGTCGGAAACTCAATGGTTGATTATGTATGGGAGACTAAATGTTAGGGGAACAGCTAAATATAAAGCTAAGGAGGAAATAAACTGTCCATTCTTGGAGTGTATTAATCAAGAAGAAACGATGGAGCTTTTTTTTACTAGAATGTTCAAATGTGAAGGAAATATGGAAATATGTGGCACACAAATTGAAGTTACAGTGGGTAAAGAAAATAACCTATGACATCTTGGTTTTAGGTATTCATCCCCCAGTTTGGGATCTTTTAATCAAGATACATTAGCAGTTTTCTTCGGATGTTTAAAATTTTGTTTATGGCAAACAACATGCCAGTGGGTAATATATCAGAAAGAAATATCATGCGAAGTTTATTGTCAACTAGTTATAAAAGAATTACAGAAAGTATATATTAATGATAAGCAACAGTTTAATTCAAACAAAGTCACAGCCTCGTGGAAAGGTTTTTTCTCATATTATTAAGTACAAATTAATTAGTTCAAAGAAAATAAAAAACAACAAATATTATAGAAGTAAAAGTTATATGTTAAATTGAAGTCTATATGACTTTGTGATTCATTTTGTTTAGAGGACATGGTCCCTGGGCATGTGGACAGTTCAACACTTGACTGGGTCGGGGGCAGGCTAGGGGGCAGGAGTGGTCATCCGTCCCATCCACAGCACAGCTGGGGCAGTGCGTGCAGCTGGTGGACAGGGAATGTGCTACAAAGCCCTGGGGTTGCCAAGGCATATATGTTCCCCTCTTTGCCTGACTATTCCTTCATGACCTGGGCCTGAACAGCCTTTGCGCCACCGGCCCCCTGCCCCAGGTTTATAAGTATGAGGCTGGGGGTGTTACTGGCACTGCCTGGTATTTTTATCACTACCCAAAGGGAATATGGCACACTATGGAGGATTGGCATGAGCTGCCATATCCTGTGGACCCCATGCAGCATGGAGCAGGGGATCTACTGAAGAGCCAACCCTAATATCCGATTGAACGTCCGGTGATGCTGGCTGCAGCAACCTCAGCACCACCAACAGCTTATGTGCAGGGATTCACATCTGCAAAGGACTGGGGATGGGGCTGAGGATTGCACTCATCTCCACGTGGTGCCTGGGGAGCACAGCAGCATGGTAGGGATACACTTGTTCTGAGCATTTCCTTGCCACATTTGTGGATTGAGCCTTGAGTATCATCCAGTTCAGTCTACTACCTCCTGATCCTTCCTAAATTGGACTTAAATGTTTACTTTACTTGTCTTTCTATTCTAATAATAGCTGTTTCCCTCAAATGGGCTACTGATATATAAGCTCTAGTATTTTCATTATTTTTTATGTATCATCACGTAGAGGAGAATTAAGCTTGTGCTTGGAGCACAGGTGGATAATTAATTGATAGTTGTGTTTTTCTTTTCGAGTGTGCAAGTATAAACTATTTGTAGCTCTTCTTGAAATCCCTCGTAAATGTAAAAAAACTATTTTGTTCTCTGATTTTTTTTAAGAAATGCATGTGTTATGAAATCTAGCAAGGAATTCTTACTTGATTGCTATGTATGTTATTTCCATGGTATCTATGAATAAAAACAAAGAGGTAGAAAAACAAGACTAGTACAGAGCAGATAGTCTCATTGTCCCACTAGGGAGAACCAGGGAGGGAAAGGATGCAGGAGGGGCAGAGTGAAATAACTCCACAGGAGTCCAGGTCGGTGGGTGAGGTAGCAATATTATGGGCAGATTTGGCAGATCATCAGTCTCTTTCTGCTGTCAGTCTATGTTTACATGCTACAGGATGCACAGAATAAACATGGTGATGGAGGATTACAGGCCTGCAAAAAAAGAATGAAAAGGGAAACATACTGTACAATAGGTCAGTTAAGGGGTTTACATTTTTTTATCAATACAATATACCATAGGAGATGTTTTGTATTTTTTTTAAATACAGTGCATATTCTTCAGCAACAAGGTAAGGCACACTGGGCACAAGGCCCATTTACAGGGGAGACCCAGGAGCACCATCGGCCCAATATTCAATGGTTTGCCCGGTGGAAAAACAGACTGCACGTGCTTTGCATGCCATTTGCGTGCTTGCACTATATTCAAAAGCCCAATTAGTGGGGTCAAAATGGAATAGCATGAACACAAACAGATAATGTGTGCTGCAGGCTAAGATAGGGGTGTGGACATGAACACAGGTGCTACGCTATAGTCAATGCATTAGTGCTGTGCAAAGTGAGATTGCACGGTATCATTGCTCATTGCAAATATCACCTATAAAAAGACCGACTTCTCCAGGCAAACCCTAGAGGCAGACGATGACACTGAAGCCATGGCAGAAATGGCTGTATTCAACACTCACATGCTACTCCTAATGAAATAGGCCATGGAGGAGAGAGCAGAAGGCCAAACTGGGATACTCTATAGGCCATGGAGTCGATATGCTGTTCACAGAAGGTACCAACCAGGAGTTTTCCTCGAGGCTCTCACTGAGGACCATCTGGTATCATCTCAATAGGGCTATGTCATTCCAGCTGTGTCGGTACAAGAGGAACACAGTGACAGTGACACAGAGCCAGAGGTGCAGGTGATACTGTAGTAGCTCAACAGACACGACCCCCATGGCCAGGAAGGCCCAGGAATACAGAGCCAACATTATAAAGGGACTCACAGAGAGGATCAGGTGGATGTCAAAAGAAAGGACATAGTCGTAGTTTTCAAAACTTTAATGTAAACACAAAAATCAAAGTGACATTGTACAAAAAGTGCAAAATAGTGCTAACAAATAACTGCGCACAACAGGTGGGGCAGTGATGGGGTAGTGGAGATGCTTGGGAAAACAAAGCAGGGACACATAAAGGGGTCAGGGAAGAGCAGAAAATGTGGGGGTGGCTTCTAAAATCAAGACGGCTTATGTCCACCACTTGTGTGAATGGAATGGCATCCACAACCCCTGTGTGCAGGGGTCATGTGCCATGGGGAGGGGATAATGTTCATGGGGACAGGGTCAATCTGGCCTATGCAAACCCACACCACTGGCTGGATGATAGAATGTCTAGGTTGTGCTCGGGGGTTCAGGAAGTGCTCATGGATGAAGGTGTCACTGCTGTGCTGCCTGACCCTGACCTGCCACTCTGTGGGGTTGGTGTATGCCATGGGTTGGCACCAGCACCAGGCCGGTGCACACTGGAGCAGTTGCATTGCCAATGGGGCTGCTCACTGTCATGCACCATGGCTGTGAGCTCCCTCACTGCCCCAGTGAGTTCACCAAACATTTGCTGGAGTGCATCCAGGACCCTCACCTCACATGACTCTGCATGTCGTTCAGCCCGTTGAATGTCAGCGTGCAGGATCTCACACAGGCAGACCATGTACTCTTGCATTTCCCTCCAGAACTTGGCATGCTCAAGTTGTGCAGCTAACTATGAATCTATGGCAGGCTGCAGCAGCTGCCGAGAGTCTGAAGGAGTCTGCCTCTGGGGCACACTGTCCTGTGGGACACTGAGTGCCGTTTGGTGTGGGCACTGAATGAGGAGTGTGTGCACTATGTCCAGGGTGGGTGGCAGAGATAGCAGGGCCTCAGCGGACCTGATCACACCTACAGGGTGGGTGTGGGATGGTAGGGGATCTTGATGACTGCCCACATCCACCGGCTGTGCAGGGTGGGTGGCATGATAGGTGGAGGATGTGGAGGTCAACTCAGTGGTGGTGGTGGTGGTTGTAGTGGAGGTGGTGGTTGTCCCTTGGGACATTGCAGTCCCTGGAAACACAGTGCCACTCCCAGAAGTGTGGCTGTTAGCAGGTGCATCTGTACTGTTGGGCACCACTGGTTGGACAGGGAGGTGGGGGGGGCTAAGGGTTGGTGATAACTCCCCCCAGGGCAGCTATTGATTCCAGGTATTGATGTGTTGGCACATATATATTCTCATCGCTGTCCCCCATTTCCTCCACAAACAAGTCTGGCCACCAGTGGTTCTTCTCCTCCTTCTCCTCCTCTGGCATCATCTCTGGGTGGTGCACTTCGGTGGATGGCCCAGCCTCCTCCTCCTCCCCAGATGATGTATCCTGCATGGTAGAGATAGGAATGCACTGTGACTGTGTCACTTTTTACACATTAGTCAAGTGCCAGTGATGTCATATGCATGCCCCAGCGGTCCAGTCTCTGTTGCCCATGGTCATCATGCAACTGGTGACTAAAGCACAAACCACACCACACCTATACTGGCCACACAGCTTCCAGTGGATGTCAGCTCTTGCATGCATAACAGTACCCACTAACAATGTATCTCACACACGCCATATACATGCACACCACCACCCACAGTGAATGCAAAACACCACACACAGTGACTCACACAGCACCCATGGTAGCATGCACCAGCACATGTGGTAATCACCTTGGCAGATGTGACATGCACCCTGTGTGCATGGGCAAATGCCAGGGCAGCAGTGTGCAGAGAAGTACCCGTCGGGTTACCTGTGGCAGATGTTGCTGTGATGGAAATCCACAGGGACACTGGTTTACCGTGATTGAGAAAGGGCATATTCCATTTTGCACATTGTAAAAAATGGTATTGTCACCGGTGTCTGCTAAGCCAAAATCTGGTTTTACCGGTGTTTGGTTTTGTGTACTTTATTTAACAATTTTTAACTCTGCTAACATGCATTTTAGCAATTTTGACCTCCACTATTACACATCCTTCCATCCTTGTACCAATTTAAAGTTATTTTAGGTACAAGATGTGATGGCAGCAGCAACACTACAGCCCCCATCCCTGAGGTGTGATGGAAGCAGCACTACAGCCCCCATCCCTCTGGTGTGACAGAAGCAGCAGCACTATGGCCCCCATCCCTTAGGTGTGATGGCAGCAGTACTATGGTCATCATTCCTCATGTGTGATGGCAGTATCAGCACTATGGGCCCCATCCCTCAGGTGGGACAGCAGCAGGCCTACATTCCCCATCCACCAGTGGTGATGGCAGAAGCACTACAGCCCCACTCCTTCAGTGTGATGGCAGTAGCAACAATGCAGTACACATCCCTCTGGGGTGATGGCAGTAGTGACAGCACTATGATCCCCTTTCAACACTCACACCCCACATGCACAAGTTACAAATGACTTGGTCTCTTTGCTTGTTAGAACTCAGATGCGAATTAATCGGAACCATCAACGCTAAGGTGAACTACCTTTGTTTTTCCCTATCTATAATTTAACTGCCTGAATTGGATATCTGCCTGTGACACGCTGACCAGGGTTAGGGAACAGACTTGAGTGTTGGAGGGCCAGCTGGTGGGTGAAGGCTTGAGTGTCCAATGATACTCCCCTTCTCCTGAGAGGGTGGGTGGGTTCATGGCTCCACATTTGCTGGCCCATGGTGGGGCCAGAGGCACGCACAACACGTCAGTCCTCACTGTGGAAGGAGGTGACAGATGTTGGCTTGTGCCTTGACATCATGTAGCCTGTCACGCCCAAGAAAATGGGAAAACACCGCTGGCCAATTGAAGGATGGCTGCTGGCCCGCCATATAGAAGCCCCAGACATGTGTCCGTTCTGACCTCCGACATGCCCAGGATACACAGGAAGCTCTTTGGGCAATTCTTCTCCCTGGTAGCCTCCCACAGGGGTAGGGGGCCCACTCAGTGAAGGGTTACTTTGGGTTATCTGGTATCACAGCAGTAAGGGTCAGTGGATAGTGGTCAGGACTCAGCAGCGGTGGTAGGGGCCTTGGCAGGCCTGAAGGAGTGGCCAGGGGTAGGAGGAGCAAAAAAAAACTGCATGAATTTGCTTCTTTGAAATAAAGTGTTTTCACCTAAAAAGTCACAAGTGATTAGTGCAGGACCTTCAAATGGATGCATGCATCTCCCAGACATGTGGATGCTTTTTTTCTACTTGCTATCCATGAAAAGGGTATCTCCCAGTTTTCATGTCTTTGTTCAGATGTGAATTGAGCATTACTCTACCCACCAGCATCATACAGACCCTGGGGTCTTACCTAGTTAAGTACTCTTAAATACTTAACATTTGCTTTTTGTTGAAGTAGTCTGTCAGAAAACATTTTGTTGTCACAGAGACAGATCCAGCAGGTGGGAGAAAAGGTGCAAATGATCCAATTCACCTAAATGGGGTGCTAACTGTGAAGTCTTTTCATAAGTAGTAAGGCAGTTTCTTCTTTGTGAACATACTTTCATTCAGACTAGTTTTCATTCAAATAACTGAGGATTTTGGATGGCCCTACTTATTATAAACTTGAATAAGTTAGTTGGTAAAGTGGTCCTGCGTTTAGCAATCTACAACCTAGATGCTTATATGCAAAGAATACCTGACTAAAATCTAAAACAAGCTTATAAAATGTATCTGAATATTTATCTTTACCTATACAAAATCACTGCAGCCGAGGTACCTGACTACTATTCTAAGATGTAGTAAACATATATTGGTATTTTTTTTTCATATTCTTTGTAAAGCAGATAAGGCCCACTAGGCAGAACTGTCCATACCTCTCAACCTCCTGCCTCATAAATCAGACAAGGCTTAAAAAATCAGGGACAAAGGGCCAAAATCAGGGACACATCTTCAAAATTGGTGATATCCACTCAGGAAGCTGGTAGAATAATGGGTATAGTGTAAAATGCATTTTCTAAGGAAGAACAAGTCTGTAACTTTAATGTTTGACATTATTTTGTACCTACAATCCCACTGTTTGGTCATGGAAACACAATTTTAGGAGGGACAGAGTAAAATTCTGAGGCAAAATCAGGGGCGTCCCTGAAAATCAGGGACAGTTGAGAAGGTATGGAACTGTCTGTTTTAAGGAGTGACCTAGAAGCACTTGGGAGGTTAAGTGACTTGCTTGGATGCAAGTGGAGGCTGTGGGACTCAAACCCAAGTCTGCTGGATATACCCAGTTCAATCACCGTCTGTTACTCTAACCACTAGGCATGGGTGGTTAAATTGAATGGCTGATTACAACAAAGCAGTGTGGGTGATTTCCTTACTGTTTCTCTATGCAGCAAAGCAGAAAGAATGCAAAGTACAGCAGCATTCATTTTAAGATGCTGAAATCTGGGTCAGCCTGCTGGTGCTGCAGTAGCACTATTGCTTGCAATGCCAGTGACCCGGGGTCAGAAGCAAACTCGGGTTGCTGGAGGTCTGGCCAGGGGAGTACGATCGAGCACCTGGGGGACTGCTCTCCTTCTCCGGGGAGGGTGGGCTGCAGGTCCTGGTTCTTTACCACCACCGGTGTGACTACAGGTGGTGGTGCAATGGTGCTGCAGAGTGATCAGGAGGTCAGGACTATAGCCAGGATCTGGAGCAGTGGCATGCCTCTATGTGACCTACCTCCTTGGATCTCTAGTGCTGGTGCCCTCAGGGACAGAGACCAGAAAACCAGGAACAATCACCCCACATCGGCCACTGGCAGAAGGGACCCAGGTGCCCCAAACTTCATAACCAGGCTTCATGAGGGACCCACTGGGCTGCCCGACACACACTAAGGGAGTGTGAAGGGGTGACCTAGGGTCCCCTCCCTTCCCACCTGCGGGGGTACAACCCAGGCAGGATAGGGGCAGGCCCACAGGAGCTCCTGAGCATTACCTGGGGGTGAAGCTAGAGGATACTGATGCTGTGAGAAGGGGACATAGAAAGAGAAAATAAAAAAAATTTAAAAAGATACTGAAATCTTAGAGATTCTGTGCAGTGACATGCAATTTCCGTGAGGCACCGGTACAAGAATTCAAAATCTGCAAACCAAGCAGGATTCCGTGATTGTTACCGGTGTTACCGGTAAAAATGGAAAACCAGGGTCCCTTGAAATCCAGTAAACACAGCAGCATCCCATGTCACAGAGCACACTGAGCCCAAAAAAGCACACAACATGAACGCTATGGCCATGTCCATGTCTGCAGTGTGACTCAACACCTGCAGCATCTGCATGTGTACCCATGAATAGAAGGATGTGACCCTGCCATGTACTTGCATGTCTGAAAGAACACAACCTGGGACTCAAATCTATGCTCAGGGACACCTGCCACCTCCACCAGTCACAACATGGAAGCCACCACCTGCTCTGCAGGGTTGAGTGGTCTTTCAGCTGCCAATGGTTGGTGTCCACCACCAGTTGCACATTGCACATGGTGCCTTGCAGCCATATTTTCTTTGGCATAATGCTGGAGGTCTCTGAAGCACTTGCATACTGCATTCAGTGGTTGACCCCAACCACTGACAGCATTGATCGCTGCAGTGATCTCCTCCCACTCTTGCCTAACAGTGGCATCTGTGGCATGGCTTCATGTCAGCAGGAACTCCATGGCTTTGTATGCCTCACCCAGGGCGTTATTTATTTATTTATTTGTACAGCAGTTTGAAAACCTTTGAGCCAGAGGCTCATTCACATAGGTACCTTGTCACATAAAGGCAGATCCCAATACAACAGCATGCAAACAGTAACAGGTACAAAACAATCAGTGGTACATCAAGTTGATACAACAGAGGGAGACAAACAGAAATATCGTGCGGCACTCTAACTTCAATAGTCATAAGCAGCTTTCAAGTGGCATTGTCATATTGTTTGTGCCAGGCTAAAACTAATAACAATTACAGCTATGAATACTAATTAGGTGATTTCGTAGGGAGGTTTTGAAGCAGAATATAGAAGGGGCATCAGAGATGGATGGGGGCAATGTGTTGAACCAGGAAGGGGCTCTGTAGCAGTAGGGTCTTTGACCGTGCGCAGTCCTAGCCCTAGGGATCGATAGGGTGGTTTTGTCAGAGGAACGGGTATGCACTTGAGAGTTTGCACGTTGTGTGATGGCCATCAGACCTGGGGGAGATAGCCCAAGAAGGGTTTTTTTAGTTATGATACAGGTCTGATATTTAAGTCGTTCATCCAGGTTAAGCATTACAGCTTTCTCATATAACTGACAAGTGTGCATTAACCTGGGGGCCCCAGTGATTAGCCTACAGGCTTTGTTTAGTATGGTGTGAATTTTGTTGAGAGCGGTCTGATCAGCAGCGCCGTACACAGGCAGTCCATAGTCCACTAGTGGACTTTTCATGAGAGAAATTGTGGGCCCGCAGTCTCTCTCCTAGACCAGAGGCACCCGTTGGAGAAGGTTACGAGACAGTGGTCAATGCCTGGTGTGTGAGTAGGATGTGTACGAACATACGAACATACAAAACTGCCAGCAGATACAGGCCATACGATCTATCAAGTCTACTTGATTGTGCAGCTAGCAATCCACTACACTGCAGCATCCCTCCCTCCACGCACCACCATGGTAACCCTTCCCCTTATTTTATCCCATCCCATTTTAAAGCTGCCCACTGTCTTACAGAACACCACCTCCTCGGGAAGCACGTTCCACTTAGACACCACCCTTTCCATGAAATAGTGCCTCCTCATTTCTCTCCTGAATCTCCCTCCCTCCAATCACCGCCACTGTCCCCTCATGTCCCTCCTTCGACTCAATTTAAAAATTCCCTGTGTACCAGCCTTGATTATACCTTTCACGCATTTAAAAGTCTCGATCATATCCCCCATCCCTCATCTTCTCCAGGAAGTACATGTTCAGCTCCCTCAGCCTCCCCTCATAGGGTTTGTCTTCCAATCCCCAGATCCTCTTTGTTGCCCTGTGCTGGCCCCTCTCCAGTAATCTAATATCCTTCTTCAAATATAGACACCAGTACTGCATGCAGTACTCCATGTTCAGTCTCACCAACAGCCTGTACGGGGGCAGGATCACTTCCCCCCTCCTGGAGGTAATACCTCTAGCAATACACCACAGCATCTTTTTGGCCTTAGCTGCTTCTTTTCTGCACTGAACTGTATGGTTCATTTTCCCTGTCATCATCACCCTAAGATCTATCTCCTCCTCTGTAGTGGCTATCTGCACCCCTCCCAACTGATAACACCTCCTCGGATTCCTTGTTCCCAGGTGCAAGACCTTTCACTTCTTAGCATTGAACCCCAGCTTCCATGCATCTGACCAGTCCTCAAGTTTAGCCAGATCATCCTGCAGCCCATGCCACCCTTCTGTGTCATCCACCACTGCACGATCCAGGTGTCATCTGCAAAAAGACTAATCTTGTTCTTAATGCCATGTGAGATGTTGGCGAAGAAAATGCCAAACAACACCATGCCCAGTACCAAGCCCTGTAGTATCCTGTTTGTTACAGCCCTTGGAGATGAGAGTTCCCCCACCACCACTACCCTCTGTTACCTCCCCTGCAGTCAGTTCTTGATTCAGTTCATCATCTTTGTCCCTGCTCCCTGTATCCTACCTTACTAATTAGCCTCCCATGTGACACTGAATTGAATGCCTTGCTGAAATCCAGATACAGGACATCTACCACATGGCCCTTTTCAAATTTCCTAGTCACCCAGTCATAATAGTCTACCAGGTTTGTCTGGCAGGATCTGCCAGAGACAAACCCATGTTGCTTTCTGTCCTGGAGTGCATTACCTTCCAAAAGGATGACCAACCTCTCCTTCAAGGTTGTCTCCATTAACTTTCCCACAATGGATGTGAGGCTTACCAGTCTATAGCTGCCCAGCTCATCCTTGGATCCACTTTTGTGGAGGGGCACCATGTGAGCCATCCTCCTGTCCTGTGGTACATCCCCTGTTTCCAGAGAGGTATTGAACAAGTCCACCAGAGGCTTCGCCAGGACCTTCACCAATTCCTTCAGTACCCGGGAGTGTACGCTATCTGGTTCTGGTGCCTTATCCATCCTCATTGCCCTTAACCCTTCTAGCACCCCTCCTGCTGTGATTACCCCACCTGTCACACCTCTCCCCCGTGCCTACACTCACTAACCCCTGAGGCAGTGACCCATCCTTCCCCTTAGTAAATACAGAGCAGAAGTATTCATTTAGTGGTTCCACCTTCTCTGCTCCTTTTTCTACCCACCCCCCATCCTTCTTGATCCTTATTATCTGATCTTTGCAGATCCTTCTATCCCTTATGTACCCGAAGAAGTCCTTTTCCCCATCCTTGATACCCTGTGCCAGCCCAAGCTCTCTAGAAGCTTTGGCTGCCCTGACTGCTCTGGTCACCTTCCTTGATTTCTTCAGGTAATCCTCTCTATCCTCCTCCCACCTGTATCTCTTGAATCTCCTGAAGACTGCCCTTTTTGCTCTCACCTTATCCAACACCTCCCTGCTTAACCAACTTGGTTTCCTGGCCTTAGCCTTTCTACTTTGTGCCTTGGTACAGGATCTAGTGGCCTCTGTGAGCTCTTGCTTCATAACTCCCCATTTCTGGTTAGCATCCATGTGTGGATGGATTTTGGCTAGGTGCCCAGCCACTAATTCCCCCATCTTCCCAAAGTCAGCCTGCCTAAAGTCCAACACCCTGGTTCCTGTTTCCACAGCCTCTTTGCCCACTGTGAGTGAGAACCACACTGTGTGGTGGTCACTCCCTGCCAGTGGAACCTCCACACCCAGCTCTCTGACAAACTCCCATTAGACAGCATGAGGTCCAGAGTGTTACCTCACCCGGTTGGCTTGTTTACCATCTGTACCAAGAAAGTGTCCTGGAAAGCCTCAAGGAGGACCTGCTCCCTAGCACTAGAGGTGGCTGGGGTGTCCCAATCCACTCCTAGATGATTTAAGTCCCCCATGATCATGGTGTTTCCCTTCCCACTGACCCTCCTTATCTGCTTTGCTAGTTCTCTGTCCAAGTCCTCTGCCTGTGATGGTGGCCGATAAACTACTCCCATCCTAAGTGACCTGTTTTTTTGAATTTTGAAATTGTACCCATAATGCCTCTGTTCTACCCTCCTCCCCCTTCTCCTCCCCCTTCCCCTTCTCCTCCCTGGTACACCTTATCCCCTCCCTCACATAAATCACCACCCCACCCCCTTTCCCTTTTTCTCTGTCCCTGTGGTATATCCTGTACCCTGGGATCACCAGGTCCAGTCCAGGTATTGGGTGCCTGTGTGTGTGTGTGTGCTTCCCCAATCTGAACCACTGCTGCAGAATTGTGTACCATGTACCTGTGTTGATGGGGTCAGGCAATGCCCACTTCCAGCCTGTCATGGGCCACCATTGTTCCATGCATGGCCAACTTGGAGCACTGTACAAATGTTGGTGTGTACATGACACATACAACCCAACCAACGTCATGCAGTGGACAGGCAACAACATGCTATCAGCACAGAAGCTGCTGTCACAGATGTGGGGGGCAACATGTGTGTCGTATAGGCCTGTGGTGTTGATGTTCAGTTGCAGTCCGCTGCCATGGATGATGTCCTGTACTGCAGGTATAAGATGGACAAAAAGGCCAAAACAGGAACAGTGCCTGACACTAGGGTACCTATGAGTGCTGGTTGTGTCATGCAAGCACATGTGGCATTAGCGTGGTTCCCTGTCCAAACATGGTCACAGACAGAATACATGTACAGGGACCTTGTCATCCACATCTGGCAATGTGTGTGTTGTCAGTTGAACCCCATGCCACTGGCACATGGGTTTATGTGGACAGAAAGTGACACAGTTATGCACACTATTGAGATACACCTGACAGCTGGGGCAGGATATTCATTGATAGCAGCATCCTAGTTTATGTAACACACGTTGTAGTATATTTCTGTCTAACTACTTCAACCCATTTTCCTGCGCCGTGATGTACCCCCTATCAGTGGGTTCTGTTATGTGTATGGCATGCAGAACACCTACCTGTGCCTGTAGATGTTGTTTCCTGTGAATACATTTTTTCTTCAGTCTTCTGTTTGTTTGCAGCCTGCAGCGTCCTGGTTGCAGTTCCAGTGTGCTCTGTAGCGGGGACTCTGGTCCCTTTAAATAGCCCAGGTAATTTACACATGTAAATGAATGCAAATCCAGCTATCATGACATACTTATGTGTTTTGCCTGCTGACTACCAAATGAGGCTTATTTGTATAGCCTGGCTGAATATAGCAAATGTATGTGTGCTGTGCTAAATGGTTTTGCTCTTGTGCATCACAGAATGCACCATATAGTTCAGTTTGTGCATTTCAGTGGTGCAAACATCATTTGTGCTGCACAACCTATGTGTAACGCTTTGCAAAGGACATGCCCTTCCACTCTTGACATTTCAGGATGTGCAGCTGTGCAGTCTCAGAGTAGGCAGTGTTATACGCAACAATGTCAACCAGAAGAAGAAGGAGGAGCAGGGCAGTACAGCAGAGCAATCAGAGTTGGGGGGAGGTCAAGCTGGATAATTTGGTGCAGCTCATTGTGGCCCAGGACCGCAATGCCTATCTTGTGCATGGGGTCAGCACTGCTGTCCCTGAAGTTGTCTGTGGCTGCACTTCCACCTGTACAGTGTTCTGGGGTGGCAGTTTTGTTGGCCTGTTGGTGGACTTGCACTGCTCCCCATGTGTCCCCCTGCACATCTCCTGTGCATGATGGCCACCATCTGAGTTATGACTGTCCATTGTCCTGGGACAGTCCCTGTACTTTGGGAAAATCCCCACCTGCATTGCTTGGCAGGGTGACCTCTGTCTGTAACCTGCCCATGGCTGTGTCCTTGTTGGTGTAGCTGCCTTCCATCCCCTCTGTGTCCTCATGCTGTGTGCCATTCAGTGTGCTGTCACCTGCTCCATGTCAGGGTTCCATGTGTCCTCCCCTGTGCACATTCAGGACAGGTTTTAGACCTACTGGCACCCCATGCAGAAAAAATTGTGGTGCCCCTTTCACCACTCTCACTGCCCCATCTCCACTCTTCTTCCCCTCTACACATCCAAACTGTGGTACTATTTTTATGAATACATGTGTAATGACAATACTTTTGTTTTTTCTATTAATGTTTTTTTGCATTTCAACCTGTTCTCTGCCTATACTTTCTACTTTCCTGTGCCTCTTCTGTGCTGACATCCCTAGTGACTGCTTGGTTCACTTGACTGCCTCTGTGTGTACTGGGCTGATGCAGCTGTTTCCACTACCCATTTGCTATATTCAGAGCTGTCTTCAGTGTTGGGCAAATTTTGCACTGCACTCTGGGCTATAATTTGCACATCTCCATTTGCATGTTATATTCAACAGTGTTTGCCCGTGGGCTAATCCTTCAAATGTTGTGTGCAATGGGATGTGGGCTAATGATAGCTGCTGGGCAGTGCTAAATTTGCCCACGGACAATTTTTGGAATATTGGGCCCCAAATGTTTTCCAGGTCTGCTTTCCTCCAGAGGCTAAGTACAGTCCTCTGTGACTGTGCTTAACACAGAGTGGACAGCAGGACCAGCAAACAAAAGATCAGAGGCCCAATATTCTAAACTTTGCTGGGTGAGCAAACAGATTGCACGTGCTTAGTGTGTCATTTGCACACTTGTGCTATATTCAAAAGCCTAATTAGTGTGGGCAAAATGGAATATCATGAGTGCAAACTGATAATGCATGCTCCAGGTAAAGAGACGGGTGTGGACATGAATACAGGTGCTTTGCTATATTCAACGCACTAGCATTGCGCAAAGTGAGTTTGCGTGGCATCATTGTGCAGCGCAAATACCACCTATAAGAAGGCCAGCTTGCTCCAGGAAAACCCTAGAGGTGGGTGGTGACAGTGCAGCCAGAGCAGAAATGGCTGTATTAAACACTCACATGCTGTTCCTAATGGAACAGGCCATGGAGGAGGAAAGAGCAGAAGGCCTCCCTTTGGCTAGTCTGTAGGATGCAGTCAAAATGCTGCGCACAGATGTTACTGGTCACGACTCTCCTTCGAGACTCTCACCGAGGACCATCTGGTACCATCTCAGTAGGGCCATGCTGTGGTAACTGTGCAAGCTCCTGCATGAGCTGCTGTACAGTGATGCCCAGCACAGCCATGCCATGACAGTCGAGCAGAAGGTGATGACTGCGATGTGCTTCCTAGCCACCAGGTCATTTCAGACACCAGTGGGTGATACCATTGGCATATCGCAGTCTGCCTCCTTGCATCTGCTGGCCCAGTGGCTAGATGCCCTGCTGCCACATGCTGGCAAGTTCATCATATTCCCCTGCACAGCAGCGGAGCGCAAAGAAACCATGCAACAATTCTAATATGTTGCGCACCTACTTGCAGTACTTGGTGCCATTGATTGCACCCATGTTGCCATCCAAGCACCCAGTGGTAATGGGGCAGATGTCTACCTCAGTAGGTATAGATACCACTCCATCAATTACCAGGTGGTGTGCGATGCAACTGGGTGCAACAGTAATGTCCTGGCATGGTATCCTGGCAGTGCCCATGATGCCTTCATAAGGCACAATTTACAATTATGCCAAGCATTTGAAGTTGACCAAATACCCAGTGAACACCTTGTTGGTGACTACACGCTGCACCCCCCACCATAACCACCCATAGGGGGTACACTGCTGTAACACAGCACAGTCATGACTCACTAAGGGAAATGTGGGGGGGGGGAGGACAGGTGCTTAGGATATGTCACAGACCATGGCCTGTTTTGTAGATACGGGCAGCTAGACTGAGACCAGGGGTTCGGAGAGTGCTAATGGATGAAGGTGTCACTGGTGTGCTGCCTGACCCTGACCTGCCACTCCGTGGAATTGGTGTATGGTATGGGGTGGCCCTTGCATCAGGCTGGCTCCCACTGGAGCAGCTGCATTGCTGCTGTGGCTGCACACTCTCACACACCACAGCCATGAGCTCCCTCACCACCCGAGTGAGCTCCCTAATCATTTGCTGGAGTGCATCCAGAACAGTCGTTTCATGTGCCTCTACACGCCGTTCAGGCCACTGCATGTCAGCATGCTGGATCTCATGTAGGTGAACCATGTTCTTCCACATTTCCCTCCGGAACATGACAAGCTTGCACTGTGCGGCTGACTGTGACTCTATGACAGACTGCAGCAGATGCCAAGAGTCAGAAGGAGCCTGCCTCTGATGTACACTCTCCTGTGGGCAGCACATGCCATTTGGTGTGGGCACTGGGTAGGGAGTGCATGCACCATGTCCAGGGTGGGTGGCAGAGGTAGCAGGGCCTAGGCAGACTAAGTGGCATACACAGGGCAGGTGTGGGGTGGTGGGTGATCTTGATGGATGCCCATGTCCAACTGTTGTAGAGGGCAGGTGGCATGGGAGATGGAGGATGGGGAGGCCACCCCAGTGGTGGTGGTGGTGGAGGTGGTGGTTGTCCCCTGGGACATTGCTGTCCTTGGAAACACAGTGCTACTCCCAGGGGTGTGGCTGTCAGCAGGTGCTTCTGTACTCTAGGGCACCACCGGCTGGACTGATAGTTGGGGGGCTTAGGGTTGGTGATAACCCCCACAGGGCAGCTATGGCCTCCAGATATTGATGTGTTGGAACATATGTGTCCTCATTGCTGTCCTCAATTTCCTCCACAAACAAGTACAACCATCAGCGGGGCCTCTTCCTCCTCCTCTGGCATCGTCTCTTGGTGGTGCACCTTTGTGGATGGTCCAGCCTGCTCCTCCTCTCCAGATGATGTATTCTACACTGTAGTGATAGGAGTGTACTGTCAGTGTGTCACTCATTACTAATTAGTCAAGTCTCAGTGATGGCATGTGCACGCCTAAGTGGAATAGTCTCTGTCACCCATGACCATTATGCAAATGGTGACTAAAGCACAAACCATACCACACCTGTACTGCCCACACAACTACCCGTGGATGTTGGCTTTTGCATACATAACAGTACCCACTAACAATGTATCCCACACACACCACACACACGCACACTACCACCCACACTGAAAGTTAAAACCCCACACACAGCACACATGGCAGCATGCACCAGAATGTGTGGAAATCACCTTGGCAGATGTGACAAACACCCTATGGGCATGGGCAAATGCCAGGGTATTTGTGTGCAGAGCAGTACCTGAGGGGTTGTCTGTGTCAGACACTGCTGTGATGGAAACCAGGTAAACACAGTGGCAGCCCATGTCAAAGAGCACACTGGGCTGAAAGAAACAGCCAACATGAGTGCTATGGCCATGGCTGCAGTATGCCCCAACACCAGGAGTATCTGCATGTGTACCCACGCATACAAGGATGTGACCCAGCCATGTACTTACATCCCAGAGGGAAGTGAAGTGCACACTTCCATCATGAGTTGTCTCATTTCAGTGTTATTACAGTCCAGACTGACAAAGCACTGCTTTTTGTCAGCGCACTGTTAATACACTGTATTGAATTTCTGCTACACTGTTGTACCACTGCTCAAACTTTCTTATTTTTTGATGCAGACTGTAAGAGCACTGCAAATAATTATTAGATTTTTGTGCACACTTCTTTAGCACTGTATTTCCTTCACTAATTTTTGCTGCACACTGCAGTAGTACTGGCAACACTTTATCATTTTTATTACACTTCTTTAGCAATGCACTATCCCTGCAATCTGGTTGCACTTTCCCACGGAATTTTTAAAACACAGGAACCGACGTGATACCCAGCTGTGTACTATTTAAGGGCTACTTGAATATCAGCATACACAGTCCATTCAATTGAATTCAATTTATTTACCATGAAAAGGCTCCATGAGCTCATTCACACTGAGGTCTAGTTGAGAAATACAAACAGAACAATGAACATGAATCGACATACATTGAGTAATAAAGTACAATCATATATATATACTGATCTTTATACTGAAAAAACATTATTTTTGTTGCCTGGCACTCAAAACATGTATAACTTTTCCAACCATTAAAAAATAGTAAAATATGCATACTGAACTTCCACTATGTGCCTTCAAGTTTTCGTTTCATAAATCTGAACCTTAATGAACTTCCACCATTTTTCAGTTTTAAGTATAAAAAAACAATTATCCAAGTGTAATATACTGTTTAAGTTATGGTGTCCAAATTTATTTTATATACCCAGAAGAAAACAAAAACATGAAGAAAGTGTGGCAGAAGGGAGAGGAGACACTGGGAAGTAATTTTAGAGCAAAAGGTAGTACCTGCAGTCCTCCTCTCATCCCTTTGTCAGTTTCATCCCAGCAGTGTCAGTGGTCAAATAGTTGCGGCGGTCCCCAGGATCAGCAGTTGGCAGCAGCAGTGTGGGTTCTGTTTAGTCCAGTCTGCTGCTATATTTTTTTGTAAAGAAAAAGTAAATGCCAGTCCCTTGGTGGTGGTCCCCAAAAGCAGGAAAGCATCATTAGATGAACGAGCATCAGGAGAGCCAGCTACCCATCAAGGGAAGACCTCCCACCTGCTGCAGCCAGCAGGGCATCCAGCGTACACTTAATCCACCTCCTGTCTCCTCAACTTCTCCCCGGTTTGGGGTTGTAGGTCAGTGACAGTGCTATAAAGCAGGCACTGTCCACCTGAACTAATACTGAAATTAAAAAAAAAGATGTTTCTTTTCACACCGTGAGTGCAATACAGTAAAGGATGGCTGTGGATGTTAGTGTGGTCTGGGCAAGGGACCGCAAAGGGTGGATCTATTTAAATGTATATAAAATCGGTCCAGGAAGGGAGCATATGGTGAGATGGTGGCCTTATTCAAAATTACATAAATTTATTTAACTCACACTCCTAAATGGAGCACAGGGGGTGGACAGCATTCAAATGAAGTAGCTATCGGAGATGGCGCAGAGGGCAGGCAGGCCCTGAATTAGATAGTAAACAGGATGCTAGAAGGAGCAAGGGTAGAGCAAAACCTCAGTTATAGCCAAGCTAGCCAGGTGAGCTAGTGAATAATTGCTAGCTGTCCCAGAGGTTTTTTAGCCGCAGCTAAAGTCAGCGCGCCCCAGGGTGATACAGGTAACTAGTAGTCAAGTTGCCTCCAGTAGCCAGGCTAGTGTATATATAGGGGATCTCTGGATCAGTTACTCGGGTTACTAGCCCTTTGCTAGGGCTGTGGTAACTACTGCTGGGGTGGATAACAGGCTAGGGCTGTGGCAACTATGCTGGTTGTGTGGATAACTCCCTGGTCCACTCCCTTCCCCCTTGCTCCTGACTGAAACTGATACCCAAGAACACTTTAAATTAGTAAATTCTACAATTTCACAACACTAGCTTGGCTACTGTTTGCCACTTAGCTATAACCACCTTTATTACCCTGGACACTCTCACTTTATATTTTGGGTTTTACTTAACCTAACTGGCCCCTGGTGCTTATTTCTGAATACATTTATTTATTTCATTTATTTATTGAAAAGTTTAAGCAGGAAAGGCACACTGAACAAACAAGTTGCTTATCTCCCAGTTCATCCTGGGGGAGAGGGTAGTGGAAAACACAATTATACAAAATTAAACAAGTCATACAATTTGAATGGGAAAATTGTTTAACCAGGAGCAGCACACTAAGCTGAAGCTTGCTTCCAGGTGCTACCTGGGAGCACAAGGAAGTTACTGTAAGTGACTTGCTTAGGGTCACACAGTATGCAAGTGGGGGCTTTGGGATTCAAACCCTGATTTCCAGGTTTGCAGTGCAGAGCCTTAAACCATTGTGTCATACTGCCTCCTATGAATGCCATACACATACACAATACATTAAATACATGTAAACAGAAGAATGAACAATTAAAAAACACTTTTGGGCCAACTAACCTTGATTCACTATTGCAACTGGTAAAATTTCTTGTCCTGTTTGCTATTCATATGGGACTCCTATTGTCCCATATTTTGTGGTTGCCCCTTCTAAACTATTTAAAAGAAAACACTGTCCCAAGATCCGTAGTGGCTGTGAGCTGTTGCACACATGCATGAGGCAACTTGACTTACCACGGGACGTCAAAGTGAGTGGGAGAGAATGAGAAGTGGCCTGCTGCTGTGACTTGAGTCGAGCTGCCTTGCCTTCCTGTGGCTCTGTCGGTCCATCTGTGACTCCAGACCTCAACCCAACCAGATCCAACACCACAAAGGGGATGAAAATAAATTCAAGGAGCTGCACTTCCAGCCGTTGGGCACTGGCTTGCCTTAGAGAAGCCTCTTAAGACTTGGCTTGAGTTTGATTTTTGATCGGACAATCATTGGGGCCCTGGGGGGAGTCAGTGGTACCATGGTGATGAGGTCTGTGGATGCCAGTGTCATTGGAATGGGATTCAGACTTGGCTGGCTAGGAGGTGCGTGACAGAGGAAAGAGGATGGAGAAGGAGCTGGAGGACTGATCAGGGCCTACTTAGGGATGGAGAGTTACTGCTGGCTTGCTGTCGGCTGCACTGGTGCAGCCTGCGAATGAGTCAGAGGAGTCCTGCATCTTCTTCAGTTCAGCCTGAACAACAAGAAACTTCGGGAGTTGACTCGACTGACTGAACAAAAAAAGTAAGTGTTGCAGTTGCAAAGCAGCTGGTTGGGCTGCTGCCAGGCTGGGGGGGGGCTGTTGTGCTGGGCCTGAGTGGGTGCATTCAGATTTTGGAAGTTCGGGGCACCAAGAAGAGGCAATCACACAGTGCAGCAGCACACAGACACAGGTGCCTAGTAGTTTTTTTTGGGGGGTGTCTTGAGCCGAGTTAAGAACAAGAAGCTGGTACAGTAACAGTTGTGGCCTGGTGTAAAGCCAAGGTGTGGGAGGGAGTGGGGTAGATGGGGGTATCAAAGGACAGTTCCCTCATTGAAGTGGAATACTAAATTAAGTCTTAAAGCAGTAATTAATTCATCTTTTAAGACTAAGTTTAGTTATTTTTAATCTTCTGTAACCATCAGAAGAATACTGCCTGTAAGAATTAATACTAAGAAGTTCAACTGTAATTGTTTTTTAAGAGTACATTATTACTAATGAATATTATACACAGATTTTAGAAGTACACATTATTGAATACTTTTGAGTGATAAATGAAGACTTTTCAATACTTCTGTTTGTTTTATATGCACGTTTGTTAATTTTCATTCTGATCATGGGACATAAGATTGATTATTATGCACTGTAGATGATAGAAGCATACATTGGCATCTCTAGCCTCCCAGCTCACTCATTACCTTAGTATGACCACTTCTTTTACAGTAACTTTTGCTCTATCAAGAATGCTAAGACATTAAGCCCTGTTAAACTGTAATGCTCTTCAAAGTGCAATTTTTGTTTTAATTCTACTGAATGAAGATTACGGTCAGCCGAGTAGATCAATGATTAAATTAGCCAAACAAGGCAGATCACATTGCATTTCAGTTCTACTAAGCAAGGAGACAGATAAAACAACCAGCAACACCAATGAATTTTAGAGAAGGTAAGCAATCAGAAAATGTGGGTTTTTACCTAGAAATAAAATGATGCAAAAAAAAGTTGGCCATGTCCCTTTAAATGTCTATACTGATTTTCCAGAAATATACTCAGTCAGCGAACTACATTTTCCAGCTCACTTCCTGTCTCTGTCCAGCCTAAGCAAACAGAAATGCAGGAGCAGTAACTGTGGTCTCCATTTCTGAACTATGTTTCCTGCAGTTAAGATTTACATGTTAAGGTAAGTTATGTTTAACATCTTTGTAACTCCCTGAAATGTTAAGTACAGTAAGGGAATTATCACTCAGGTTTTTTTTCTAAATGAAATGCTGTGCAGGTTTCACAATCAATGTTTTGCTATGAAAAAATGTTATCTGCTTTGAACTCATGTGGCTATAACCTTTAACCTTTAAAATACACAGTTTATTTTCAATCAAATCTCTCCTTAAAGTATCTAGTATGCATTGTGCCTCTAGATTACTTGTTATATGTGGAATTTTTGCTAATTTAGTTACTTTAAAGTAGTGTTGGGGTGGGGGCAGGAGAATGAACAGCAGGAAGATTGTATAACTGAGCAAATTTAGAATGCATTTTCTATGTGTATCCATTCAGTAGCATATTTAACTATATTTACAGAGAAAAGACTACAACTTTTTTAATCTGAGAAAATTTGCAGTAACCTGCACATAAAGGAATAATTATTTACTGCAGATGTTTGAGTGTGTTTGTGGAGGACCTGTTTTTTGCATTTAATATTTATATTCGATTAAAACAGTTGCATGTGTTAATCCATTTTGTAATCTGGGGATCAGTGTACTTTTTTTCTTTTGCTGAAGACTACATGAATTTATATTTTATATGGTAGTGTCTCACATTTTGTTTTATACTATGTTGAGAAGAATGGGGTCCATGGTTGTGGAAGGGTGATTGGGGGGAGTCTAGTTGTAGGGAGTGTGGTCTTAGGGAGGTTCCACTCTGGAGGGAGGGTAAGTCCAGCTCCTGGAAATAGTGGTTATCTGGGTGTCCTGCTCCGGGGAAGTTGCTCAACCTGAGGAGGGGGGCTGGTCTATGAGTGGGAACAAACACAGGGGTCCAGCTGCAGGGAGGGTTGTCTGCTGGGGGAGGCTAGTACAGGTCATGAGTCAGCCAGCACCAGGAAGGGTGACTGGTGGTGGTGGTGGTGGGGCTAGTTTGAGGTTGGAAGTGAGGTCCAGCTGCAGGGTGGGTGGTCAGATGGTGGGGCTGGTACAAGGCTTCTGGTGGATCTAGCTGTAGGTAGAGTGGTTGGCTTGGGGACTGCTAGTCCAGGGGCTTAGAGGGACAGCTTCAGATATGTGATCTGTTGGAGTGGAAGTTTGGGGGTGGTGCTCCAGCTACATGGAGATTGTATGGCATGTAGTTGGAGGCTGGTTTAGATGCAGAGAGGGTGGCTGGCTGGGGACAGTGCACCCCTTTATGGTAACACACCAAAAGTGAAACAGGGAAAAAGACCATTACGGCTACATTTGTGGTAATGGTTCTTTTTCCGTGTTTCATTTTCCCCCAGTGTTCTTCCCCCTCCCCAGACCAATTCCAACCTGGAGTTGGAATCTTAAAGTCCTGGGGGTGCAAGAGGCAGAGCCCCCTGCATGGGGGGTGTGGGGGGCACAGCCCCCCACAGAAAACACCCACAGAACAGGCGGCACAATACCTGCATCAGTATTGTGCCGACGCTGTGGGGGAGGTCAGCATTGTTGCTGCCAACAAAACTTGGTGCTTCCGGCTGGGGAAGAGTCTGGTCCAGAGCCTGTGTGGTGCTCCCTAGCTCCAGTGAGTTTGCTCACCATGTGAGAGGTTGGGGCTAGAAAGGTTATCCAGCTGCATGGAGGATAGTCTGGTGCCTGGAAGGGTGATCTAACAGAGAGGAGGGTGGTTGGCTGTTGAGGGGGCGGAGTTGGGCTAGGCTAAAGATATTGATTGGTCTAGGAGGGATCCAAAGTGGTGAAATAATTAGAAACTGGTTAATAGGTCAGTTCTTCAGCTCAAGCAATAGTTCTATGGGCCACAGCACAGGTGACCTGAGTTCAGAAATGAGCTCGCGTCAGCGGCTTGCTGGGGGGAGGAGGTGGATCAACTGATCTATGAGAGGCTGTCTTCTGGGGAAGGATGACAGCCAGCTCCACTGTAGTAGTACTAACTGAGTGACCACAAGTGGCAATGCAGTTGGGAGCAGCTCATGGGTGGTTAGACATTGGCTGGTGCTGCACCACACAATGTCTGTGCACGTGTTTGTGCACCCTTGCCGCTTATGTCCTAGGGGATGGAAAAACATGTAAAGTATCCTAGGCTACCTAGGCAGCTCCTCCACATATTGGATCCATTCTATAGTGGAGCAAGTCCTGGCAAATGCCAGTGTGATGGTGTTGTGGTAGCTGAACAGAAGGGGGACGACCAGAGATGCAGGTTGGAAAAAGAGTAGTAGCTGGGGGGGGGTTAACAGGTGCCAGAGGGTGATGGTTAATGGCACTTATTGCAGTGATGGGACAGTGAGCAGCTTGGCTCAGTACTGGGACAGGCCCTCGTCACTGTCTTCGTAAGTGACATTGCAGAAAAACTGTCAGAGAAGGGGATGCCTTTTTGCAGACAATACCAAAATCTGTAGGGTGGGCACTGAAAGGGGAGCAGAGAACATGCACATGCCTCTTGGAGAAGCTCAAAAAGTGGTCAAGACTGTGTCAGCTGGGGTTCAATGACAAAGTGCAGAATTGTGCACCTAGGGCATAGGAATCCAGGAGCTGCTTTATAATGTAGGGGATAGTACTGATGATCACTAAGCAGGGGGGACCTTGGGGTTATTATGATCTTAAAGTTGCAGAGCTGTGTGACAAAGCAGTGGGTATGGCTAGAAGGATGTTGGGGCTGCATATGGAGGGGTATCTTCAGCAGGAGGAGGGAGGTGGTGGTGGTGCAAGTATTCACTCATTAGTGAGACCTGACTTAGAGTACCATGTCCAGTTTTGGAGGCTGCACCTTTTAAAGGCCATAGGGTGGAGGCAGTATAAAGGGCAACTAAAATTGTACATAGGTTGTGGCAAAAGCTCTATTAGGAGACTAGGATCTCAGCCGGCCCATCCTGCAGGCAGGACTTGGTTGCTGTACCCCGAGCCTCCACTTGGGGTCAGGCAAACTGCGGGCCTTGGCCCCCTCCCTCCCTCCCCTGTGGAGAAGGCGAGCTGTCATGGGACACTCGAGCCATCTCCCCCCGTAGGATGGCCCTCTAGCAACCCAAGTCCAATCCAGAAACCTGGGTCGCTGGCATCGCAAGCGGAAATCCAACCGTTTCACCGGCAGGCCTATTTATTTATTTTTTGTGTATTTGTTTCTCCCCAGCTCCCATTGACTATCTCTGACTCCCCCTCCATCACACCCAAGCATCAGACCCCCTCCCTTCTTGCCCGCATGACTTACCCTTCATGCTAGGGGGCAGGGAGCAAGTCACCCCACCAGCTCGGATCCAGCTGAGGGAGGTGTCTTCTCAGAGCGGCCCTACAGAGGGGGACCATCATCATTCTGCTGCAGTGGGAACCAATTTTTCCTTTTCCTGTGCGGGCGTGTGGAGTGTGCAATGCTGCCAATGATGCTGCAGTGCATGTCCCAGCATGCTATCGTCGGGCAGCTGCGCGGACTCCGCCCCCACATTATGGGACCTGGCATGTTGGCCCCCAGTCACCCCTAGAGGTCAGACAAGTGCCTGTCCATGTCCCCACCCTCCCCCGGGAGAGGAGAGCTGTCCTCCGGATGCTCAATCCTCTCCTTCCCCCAATGACCCACTCACACTGTGAACACGGGTCGCTGGCATGGTAGGAGGTAAAGCAGTGATGCTTCAGTCCTCCACACCACTGGGCCAGCTCATGAGCATGTAGTTTAAGAAAAAATGTCTGACATTTTCTATATGTTGGGGGAGAGCTCTAGCGGCAGTTGTAGTGAAGTTGGGGAAACCAGAGTGGAAGAGTGAGAGTGAGGGCTTATCAGTTTTTGAGGAAGCAGTTTAAAAAAAATGTTTGTCTGTTTTGTATATCGAGAGGTGCGGATGGAAAACACATAGCAGCAGCATGCAGAGGAGCGTACAGCTGGAGTGGAGTTTGGAGCAGCCAGTTGAACAAAGCTTTGGCAAAGAAGCAAAAAACAAACTGTTAAACAGAAACAAATGATCACTGTATCATTGTGGGAAGGATGGGGAGAAGTATGACTATGTGGCAGGTGGTGTGGCTAAGGGATGGCAACCTGGAAGAAACAAAATGGTACTGCTGGCTGCCAACCCTGGAGAACCTCTTAACCTGTTCCTTGGGGGCTCTTCACATAGCCAGTTTGTGGCTAACTGGCAGACGGATGCATATTTGCCCTAGCCTTCTCCCCCTCCCACAAATCTCCCAACTTCTTTCCCACCCACATGGAGCAGGCTACAGCCTGAACTCTGTGGGCTGAATTATAGAAACATAGACCTTGATGGTAGATAAGGACTGCCTGACCCACCCAGTCTGCCCATTTCCCTACCTATTGGATATGCTACAGATCCTAGTTAGCCAACAGCCGACTTCCTCCTACCCTCCCAATAGAATTGCCTTATGTCTGTCCCATGCATTCTTGAAGTCCACCACTATTTTTGACTCCACAACCTCCTCAGGAAGGCCATTCCATGCGTCCACCATGCTCTCTGTAAAAAAAAAGAAAAATACTTCCTTACGTTGCCTCTGAGCCGTCCCCCCATCTTCAAATTGTGCCTCCTTGTTCTTGATGAACATCTCTTTTTCTGAAAGATGCTGCTCTCTTGGACTTTGTTGATTCCCTTGAGGTACTTGAAATTTTCTATCATGTCCCCACTCTCCCTCCTTTTCTCACAGGCATACATATTCAGCTTGTCTGTCTTTGTATGGCTTCTGGTGCAGAGCATTCACTATTTTGGTTGCCCTCCTCTGGGCTGGCAGTTGAAAGTGCCTACCATAACTGTCACTGTAGCGCAGTAGCACTAAACTAACTGCAGCATTTCTGGTCAACAGTTTTCTGAACAGCCTCCTGCCTGCTACATGCAATCTGGACCCAAGGACATCCCCGCCCCACTTGATGCCAGGGAAAGATAATAATAAAAAAATTGCCACTGTCCACGAAGGAGTTAGCCCATTACACCACTAGCCCAAAAGCATCCCCACCTGCCCATCTGGACTACTACTTAAATTTGCTGTCTACCTGCAGATCACCTAGGGATGCTAAGGGGGGGGGGGTTGCTGAGCCCCAGATATCACTTTATTCTCTGTTCTTAGCTGTCTGCAGTTTTTTCCATTTTTAATTTCCTTACTTTGACCTAGTTTATCTTTTCCTCTAATACTCCCCTTCCTTTACTCCTATGCTGTACTCTACCCTTTTTGTATCTCTCTAATCTCGATACTATAAGTTCCACATACTGATCTCTTTTTCCCTTTATTTCTACAGGTCTGACCAAACTGTATACCAATCAAGTAAATAGACTTTGTTTAATTCTGACACCCTAATCTCTCTTCTAGCACCTCCGATCCTTTGTGTCCCCTCAACCTTCTCTGTTCTTCCCTTTCAGGTCCTACCAGAATACCCCAAACCAAGGACACTCCACTCTGGACTCCCTGACTCTGATGGAGCAGGTAAGTCCTAATTACTTAACTGCATTAGAATCTTAGAATCATAGAATCATAGAAATCTGGTGGCAGAAAAGGAACATTTTGTCCAATCAAGTCTGCCGCTTACCCCCCCTTCCCACTCATCATCTTTGTCAAGAGACACCCCACTCTGCCCACTGTTCAACTCCTGGTGTCTGTCCCATGCTCTCATGAATCATTTCACCATGTTTTCCCCCACCACCTCTTCCAGTAGTCTGTTCTTGGACTCCACCACCCTCTCAGTGACGTAATGACCACTCACATTGCCCCATACCTTCCTTCTTCTAATCTTAGATTATGATCCCTAGTTCTAGCACTTACATTCTTTGTAAATAAGCTTCCCACTCTCACCTTAGTAGTCTCCAGCAGGTACAGATCCAATTCCCTCCACCTCTCTTCATAGGGCTTCCTATGTGTAGCATGTACCATCTTGGTTGCCCTTCTCTGAACACTTTCAATCCTGTCTGTCCTTGCGTAGGTGAGGCCCATTTATAAAGGAGCATCAGCACCTCCCTCTTTCTGTTTTATACCCCTCCCTATACACACCAGTATTCTATTCACTTTGCCCACCACCGTGCTGCATTGGTTCCCCGACTTAAGGTTATCTGAAATTATAATCCCCAGATCTCTCTCCTGCTCAGTTTCCTTAATCCCTCCCCCATGAATAAATGGTTTGCGGGTTATTATACCCCATGTACATTACTGTACACTTTTTGGAATTGAATTTCAGCTGCCAAGTTTCTGACCACCCCTCCAGAATCTTTAGGCCCTTCCTCATTCTTCCACCCCCCCAGGGTGTCCACCCTATTGCAGATCTTCGTATCATCTACAAATAGGCACACCTTCCCCTGCAGTCCCTCCTCTATATCATTTCTATAAATATTAAAAAAGGATGGGTCCCAGCACCGACCACTGGGGCGCACCACTAGTCACCCCTTCCACCCTGGAATGCACCCCATTTACCACCACCCTTTGACTTCAGTCCTTCAACCAGTTCTCCACCCACCCTGTTGTTTTCTGTCCCACTCCTAAACCTTCCAGCTCATTTTCCAGCCTTCTATGCGGCACAGTGTTGGAGACCTTGTTTAAATCCAGGTAGGCCACATCCACCCTCCCCAAATCCACCTCCCTGGTTACCCAGTTGAAAAACTCAATTAGGTTCATCTGGCACAACCTCACTCCCATAAAACCAACGCTGCATTGGGTCTTGGAGGCAGTATAGTGCAGTGGGTTAAGGCTCTGAGCTCTGAGCTGCAGATCTGGAGACCTGGATTTGAATCCCACAGTTGCCTAGGTGCATACTGTGTGATCCTGAGCAAGTCAACGTCCTTGTGCAATTAGGTGACATCTGGAAACAAGCTTCAGCTTAGTGTGCTACTCCTAGTTAAACAATGTTCCCTTTCCCCTGTAGACCATTGACAACCAGGTGTTCCACTGTTCTTTCCTTCAGTAGTATTTCCATGATTTTCCCCACTGCTTAGGTCAGGCTGACCAGTATGTAGCTTCCTGCATCCTCCCTGTTAACACTTTTGTATAGAGGAACCACATCAGCCCTTCTCCAATCCCTGGGCATGGCACCTGTTTACAATGACAGGTTGAACAGGGTAGTTGGAGGTCCTGCTAACACCTCCCTTAGCTCCCTCAGTATCCTGGGGTGCACCCTATCTGGCCCCATAGCCTTACTGCTGCCACTTCCATGAGGATCCTTTATTTTGCAAAGGGACCTGTGTTCATTTCTGTGATCTCCCTATCCTTATTACTGGCCAATTTTCTGCCCCTTCCTTTGTAAAAACCGAACAGAAGTATTTGTTCAGTATTTCTGCTTTTTGGTGGTAATCCTTTACCCTCCCTCCATCCTCCCCTTTCAGACTCACAGTCCCTTCCCTTGCCTTCCTTTTCTCACTGATCTACTTGCATGTAAAAGCTTTTGTCCCTCCTTACCACTGCACCAACTGACTGGCTTGCACCAGGGGTCCCACACCAGTGTGGCTTTTATCCCAATGTACACTTTGCATGTGGGGCCATTTTGGTTTGCCTGCTATTTGCTGTAGTGTAGTAGATTATGGTGAATTGGTCTTGCTTGATTCTGCACTGACCACTTAATTTGCAACAGATTCTGGAGTCCTCTGCATCTGGCTTTGGCGTGGTGGGTGGCGGTGGGAGATTGTGTCCTACAGTGCATGTTAAGAGTTTATATAAGCTCTCATCTTTTGTTAACTTGCCCCACAGTACTCCCTGGGCTACATTCTGTCACTGAGGACTGAATTAACCCCGTGGACAAAAGCAGAAGTGGAAAACAATGATTGTGGCAACTCAAACATGCATGGCGGGCTATTGGAGCTTCTATTGCTGCCTGTTGCTCTAGCCAGCTGCAGGGAGTTCTGGTACTGGTTAGGGCTTGGGATGTCAGTCTAGATATAGTCACAGTTGGCCTGCTGTGGTCTGCTATATTGCAATGGATGGTGGTTGGAATTCCCAAATCAAGGGGGAAATGTAGAGGAAACATTAGGAAGTACTTCTTTACTGAGAGGGTGGTGAATAATTGGAATGGGCTGCCAAGGGAAGTGGTGGGGGAGAGGGTGGTGGGAGGGTTCAAGAGGGCATGGGATATGCACAGAAGGCAACTGGCATGGGGGGGGACTACAGAAAAGGCCTTGTGGGTATCAAGGCAAACTGGGCAGACTAGGTGGGCCTGCACCCTTTCTGCCATCACGTATCTATGTTTCTATGTATTCTACGGGCAGATTATGAAAAGGGAGGGGGGATCCACTACACCACCAAGGAAGCATTCATTGTGCCTAGGCAAAATTTTTGAATATCTGTCCCTTGGTATCTTTATCCTGCCCTGTGTTGGTTGATGTGTGGCACAACATGGCCTCCTACCCCCAAAAAAGATCAGTTCTAGGGGCAAAGGAGCATGAATCTTCCTCCCTTCCCCAATCATGCTATCCCTTGAATGACAGAGTCCATTCTAAAAGCCAGGTTGATGGTGTGGTCAGTGGTCCAGTTAAGGGGTGTATTGGCATATTTTACTCCCATTTGTGCCCTTTTTATGCCCCATGTAGAGTCCTGGGTAGTATCATTATGACCAGGTGTTTCCACGGACTTCACACATTCGCACTTCAGTCCACCAGAACAGTGTGACCACGTCGCAGAATACTACCTGGCACACCGAAATACTACCAGCTAGGAAAACTAGGAAGTTTTTACTTCCTGGCCTAAAAAGTTATCTGGAGAACTGGTTATGGTACAGATCTGGTACTCCCCCCCCCCCCCAAACACACAACCAACTTTTTTTCTTTTAACCTCTACAGATCCTTCCCAGCTGATCAGAATTTTTATTTTTCATATTGACCCATTTTCCCTTTTATATCTACAGTTCTGACAGGACATTGGCCAGATGTAGGAGGACACTGACCATAAGTATCAGATAAGTATTGTTTTTTGTTTGCCCTTCATTGTTTGTCATACAGTAGTTTGTAACGAGCTGCAGATCCTTTGTGAGCCCATTGCTGTTCTTGTTTTACAGGTATGAATGGCTGCTATGTGGGGTACTGGGTTGGAGCTGTACCTTGTGCTTTAGAAAGGAGGCTATAGGTTGTAGCTGGTAGGGATGGGCATTAAAGTTGGGAACTCCAAAGAACACCACACAACCAATTTGCCAAGACTCGTGAGGCTCAAAGCCTGTTTTTCCTTTTCTTGCTTTGTGTGCTTTGCATTCTAATGCCTGCATCAATGTAGTGTTTTTGTTTTGCAACAAGTAATATATATATATATATATATATATATATATATATATACACACACACTATATGTATATGTGGTGCGGACATTATGTGCTTTTTTGGGGGCATTCAGGCACCATATGCTTGAACGCAGAGCACTGAGTGACAAACATAAAGACACAGGTTTGAATACCACAGCCCCTGCCCACTTACACACTGTATAACCGTGAACAAGTAACTTAACTAAGGCCGGGAGATCAGAGGGCTGTGGGTTCAGTTCCCACATCTGGCACTTGGGTTAATATCCCAGTACTGACACTGTAGTGCAGCATGAGAGGGGTGCTGCACTTCTGAGGTGCCGTCTTTCGGATGAGACGTTAAACCGAGGTCCCATCTGCCTGGACTGGTGGTAGTTCAGGTGGATGTTAAAGATCCCATGGCATTTATTGAAAAGAGTAGGAGAATTTCCACGGTGTCCTGGCCAAATTTCCCTCATTCACTAAAAATACCACCAACAGCTTAATCTGGTTCAAGGTCAGTTGGCATTCATCTGTATCCCCCTCCCCCGGGTTGTGCCTGAAAATAGGCAGGATTTGTCTAGTGCACTTACCCGGTCAACAAAAGCTAAATAAATAAATAATAAATAAACTTTCCCTATTACCAGGACATGGAACAGCTATTTGAACTAGGGTGATCTACAGACCTCCAGCACATGTAGAGGAAATGGACAGGTTTCTACTGGAAGCCATCCATAAAATGGCAACTAAGGGGCAGGTGCTCCAGGTGGGAGGCTTCAGTCTGCCAGATGTGGACTGGAGCATCCTGGCTGCAACTTCAGCTAGGAGTAGGGATATCCTGTACTCCCTGCAGGGGGCATTTTTAGGTAATTAGTAAATGAGCCCACTCATGAGGGAGCAATGTTTACCTAGTACTCACCAATGGGGACAGTGTTGCAGACGTCACAGTGGGTGGCCACCTGGGGACCAGTATCACTGAATGGTGTGGTTCAACATAAGAACAGGGGTGGAGACGAACCACACAAAGGCAATGGTCCTGGAATTCAGGAGGGCAGACTTTACAAAGATGGGGGATTGCCTTAGGGATGCCCTGGCAGAGAGGGGGATTAGGGAGTAGTACAGGAACAGTGGGCAACATTAAAAAGAACTATAGTGAAGGTGTTAGACATGTAAACAGAAGCAAGAAGAAGAAAAAAAAAGACCCACTATGGTTTTCAGAGGAAGTGTTGAGGAAGGTTATGGCAAAAACATTAGTAATCAGGAGGGACCCTGTTTGTTGAGCAGTGGCTTTCATTTTCTATCAAAGGTTGCTTAAATGTCTATAAAACTATTTTGAAAACGAGCCCCATAGACTTGTATAGGGGGTTCCCCGTGCCCTCTCTGGAGACCACTTAATCTCAGAATGTGGGGGCAGAGCAGACAGACTGGGAAGGGGAAAGGGGTCAGCTGGACAGCAGTTCACCAGAGTTACCCTCCCTTCCCTCCCTTACAGGGCAGTAGTAAATTTTATAATTGCTGCATGGACAGACTATCACTGCTGCAGGATGGGCTTAATGAAGCCCAATACAGAGTGTTACACCTTTGTTTTTAAAGGCAATGACTGATCATGATTGAACATGACAAATGATGCAAATTAATTACAGCGGAGCAGCCAATGAGAGCCAGGTATATCACTCATGATTAATCATGGCCAAATATTACAAGCCTATTTATTTTTTGTTTATTTTGTTGAATTTTGTTAACCCAGTAGGCCCATTGAGGCTAGAAGTCCCTTTTTCAGGGATGACCAGGGGGAAGGAGGGATACAGATGGTAACCAACTGAAATTGAACCAGATTAAGCTGTTGGTGGTATTGTTTTTTTCTTTTCGTGAATATGGTTAATCATGATAAAAAGAAAACACCATCAGCAGTGAAAGAAAAGTTATGGTTTATGGCGGCTTCGGGTTTAGATCGATAATGATAAATAATGATTTAGCATCACCAAAAGTATTGTTTAAAAATTATTACGACCGAGCAAAACTGTTGCATGTGTGGTCCTTATTGTGCAACTGCAGACTTAAGTTCTGTGTAAGCTGATGAGGGGGGAGACAGGCATGGGGAGACAAAGTGGAGGGTGTGAGAGGCATGCAGGGAGGGGTGGGGAACTGGGGGGAGGACCTGATGTCAGTATGATACCATGGATGGGGGAGACTTAGCAGGAGGACCTGGAGTGGTCGGTGTCATACCATATGAGAACCACTGTACTAACATGCGCTACCCTCTGTGTGATTACCAATAGCAATGGTAGTGCAATGTCATCATTGAGCTACCAGCATCCCCTCAGTGCACCATGGCACTACCATTGCACACAGATGGTACCACAGTGTCCACAATGGTATGGCAATGGAATTGAAACAAATCCATTGTGAGACCAATTTCAGTGGTGTTGCAATGGCAGCTCATTGTGTAACCATTGGACATGGAAATCACCCCTGTGTTACCACTGTGGTACATGGTAACAGGGTGGTAGCAGTGGTAATACACAGGAATTGAAACAAATCCATTGTGTTACAAACAGCAGTGGGAATACAATGGTGTGTGTTTGATGAGTCATTGTGGTACTATCCATGCACACATTCTCATTGTGATACCAGTGTCCATATGGTACCATAGTGGCAACAATGGTATTACAATAGAATTGAAACAAATCCAATGTGTTACCAGTCAAGGGGATACAGTGGTACTGCAGTGGAATTTATAATGGTATGGAAATGGTGGACAAATGGTAATGTTTCATTTTTCCGAGGATATTTTGGTACGGGTAAGCAATAAGTAAACAATGTCAAATTTCTCCTTTGTTGAATGGAAATACTCTGTTAGTACAATGTGCACATGGTTATAAAAGAAATTTTGATAAAGTAATAAAGCATATGAGCATTTTTGTACTTTAAAAAGGTGTCACTTTATAAGGACAATAACCCACTTCAGGGCCATGGGTATACTGGGCTTTAATGCATTTCCAAGGTGGTTGAAGGTCACTATGGCTTCAGAATCATGCCTCACTTGGGGCATGTATTAATGCCCAGTATGCCCATGCCATGTCGTGGGTTAACTTACACAATGGAGTACCTGGAACTCTGCTTGAAATGAAATCATTTGCTAAGAAGGTTGTGGTTATGCTCATTTGGCATAGCCTTCTTTTGGGCATTATTCACTGTCATAACTTTTTGGGGAAAGGGGCCAAAAACTCCTTTACAGTATTCTGGAATCAGTTTGGGGGACAACAAAAAGAGGATGTGGGGTAGTAGTCGGGAAAGGGGGGACAAGGGCAGAATAGATGGCCTAATGGAGTATTCTGCTGCTTACAATACTGCACACACTGCTGGCCATGGTACAGTTTATGGTGTTTTAAAGGTATTCGTTTTTTGAAACATTCAGTAAATGTTTCTATAGGACATGTAGTATTTTTATGCTTCGTTTATATAACTACACAAATATGGACTTTCCTGTGATTTGAACCATTGGCAATCATATAACAGCGTTGTGTACTCTCTGTCTGTGTTTGAATAATTCTATAGTTATCAAATTAGCACAGGCAAGCTGACGGACGTGCAACAACTTTCTGCCCATAATTAACATGCAAGATATGGTAAAACTTGATCATTCGTTTTAATTATAATCATTAATTCTTATTATGATGAAGTATACTTGTGTTTTTACCAATTTCAGTCCATGGAGCCGCTATCTTTAATGCAGCCATAATACACTGAAACAGAACTAAAACACTGCTGCCAGGAGTGCTACTAAAACCACACTGTACACTGAAGTGCACTAGAGGTGTTGATGAAGTGCTAATTAACATAATTTGCACACACTGAAAAGCAATTCACAACACCGCTTCAGCCAGTATTGCTACACTAACACTGCTTCAGGCAGGGTTGATGACAAAACACTGTTAATTGCAGTACTTTCACGGTGTAATTGCAGTGCTAATCAACATAATTCGCACACACTGAAAAAGCAATGCAACACTGCTTCAGCCAGTATTGCTGCACCAACAATGCTTCAGACAGTGTTGATGACAAAGCACTAATTGTAGTACTTTCGCAGTGTGATTGCAGTGCTAATTAACATAATTCACATACACTGTGTCAGCACTGCATGCACACCAACAGAAATCTACAAGTGCACTAATTAAACACTGAAGCACTGCATTATGGAATGAAGTGTGCAGGAAGTGTACACTGCTACTGTAACACTGAAATAGCACCATATAGTGACTATATGAGCACTTCACTTCCCTCTGGGATGTCTGGAAGGACACAACCTGGGTCTCAAAGCCACCCCCTGGGACCCCTGCCACCTCCTCTGGCCACAGTGTGGAAGACCCCAACTCCTCTGCATGGTCAAGTTGTCTTGCAAACACCAATGGCTGGGGTCTACCCCTGGTTGTGCATTGCACATGGTGCTGTGCAGCCATACTTTCTTTGGCATGGTGTCAGAGGTCTCAAATGCTTGCACACTGCATTCAGTGGTTGACCCTGGCTATCGATGACATTGACCACTGTAGTGATTTCCTCCCACTCTTGCCTGGCAGTGGCATTTGTGGCACGGCTTCATGTCAGCAGGGACTCCCTGGCTTTGTATTCCTCACCCAGGGTTGTAATCTCCTTGTGGGAGAAGTTGTTCACCTGCTGTCTCTCTCCTTCACCAGAAGCACCTGTTGGAGAAGGTTATGAGACAGTGGTCAGTGCCTGGTGTGTGTGTGTGCTTTCCCAATCTGAACCACCATTGCAACATTGTTGTGTACCATGTACCTGTGTTGATGGGTCAGACAACACCCAGTGCTGGGGGCCTTTTGTGCTGACTCTTCCCTTTTGAAACAAATTTGTCATCAAAAAATTATGTTGTCTTAATTTAAACTGATATTCTTTAAGTCCACATGCACACAGTCTCTCTCTGCATCACGCCTCAGCAGAGGGTAAATAGGGCACTGGAAAGGAAGCTGAAAAAGTATGTAAGTAAATGTTTAAATTATATTGGGTGGGAGGGCTTCAGCAGGGATCAGGACACAAAGCTTTCTCATGGAGGGCTGACAAGTGAATCACAATGACTTGCTTACCGGTACTTTGTCACCCACCATTCATCACCATTATAACTTGAAGTTTAGCCCACCAGCAGGCTATTAATGGGCAGACTGGGCAACATCCCTCAGTTACATCAGCACAGATTGGACTTTAGCTATCGGGGCTGATGTCCATGCCTTCAGCCGGAGTTCATTGATGCAACTCTCTTCAGTGACTGCAAGGGCTGAAATCTGTTTCCAGTCACCACCCTTGGGATTTGGGCTTGCTCTTTGCTGGCCACCATTCCCTACCTCTTCACTGTTCATTTTCCTGCTCCCCTAAAACCCTCAGGGGTCTCTGATGGAGAGGTGTCCAGGCTCCTGGGCCTCTGTTTCTGATTAACTCAATCCTGAGTTGGTTCACTTCCACCATCAGGAATCCCAATGTCCTGCAAAACTAGTCAACACCCCCATCTCCCAGAGCACCCTTGGAAAATGGCTATGCCACATCCCCTGCAACTCACTATGTCTTCGCTTCCTCCTTGCTGCTCAAACATATCTATTCCAGAAGTGTTTGTGGTGTAGTGCCTTAGGTAGTATGTTACCTGAGCAGATTTACTTAGGAGGCAGTATATTGTAGAGGTTTAGGGCTCTGAGCTGCAAACCTGGAGACCTGAGTTTGAATCCCACGGCCCCCACTTGCATACTGTGTGACCCTGAGCAAGTCACTTAACTTCCTAGTGCTCCCAGGTTGCACCTGCAAACAAGCTTTGGCTTAGTGTGCCTTTCCTGGTTAAACAATTTCCCCTTTCCCTTTCCCCTACAGTGATATTACTCTTGCTTTGCCATCCTATGCCAGATAGGGAGTTCGAACAGGTGTGGACTTTACATTATAGAAATACACAAACTTACGATGAAGCCAGCAGAATAAAGCCATTCTGTCTGTCTAGTCCGCTCATATTGCAGTGTCCACTGTTATGCTACTGACCATTCCCTCCCCAGTCCTACCATCCTTTCCATCTGCCCCTCCCATGACCCATACGTTCCCCTTATAAGAAAATACAAAATCACACATGCCCACACAATGCAAAGCATCATGGGCTGCATATGCAAATCACCACAGAATGTTATGCTGGTCCAACTTTAAGCAGAATTGCATGGTGCCGAAAGGCCCCTCTCCACAGTTGCAAAGGGTGCTAACAGATGTGTATAGACACGTGTTTGATCCTACCAGGACTCATCAGTATGCCTAGTCTGTTCGACACCCCAGTGGAATGGACCAGCTACCCTAAGACAGTGTGTCTTGGATATGATATGGTGAACCCATTAAAATAAAAACTATTTAAAGACAAAGAACCTCTGTGCACAAACACTGAGGCAAGGGTTACCCAAAGGGCATTTGGCTGGGAAGCCAAGTTTCAAGAAAATACAAAATCACACATGCCCATACAATGCAAAGCATCATGGGCTGCATATCTAAATCACCACAAGATGTTATGCTGGTCAACTTTAAGCAGAATTGCATGGTGCCGAAAGGCCTCTCACACAGTTTGCAAAGGGTGCTAACAGATGACATAGACACGTGTTTCGTCCTACCAGGACTCATCAGTATGCCTAGTCTGTTCGACACCCCAGTGGAATGGACCAGCTACCCTAAGACAGTGTGTCTTGGATATGATATGGTGAACCCATTAAAATAAAAAACTATTTAAAAGACAAAGAACCTCTGTGCGCAAACACTGAGACAAGGGTTACCCCAAAGGGCATTTGGCTGGGAAGCCAAGTTTCAAGAAAATACAAAATCACACATGCCCACACAATGCAAAGCATCATGGGCTGCATATGCAAATCACCACAGAATGTTATGCTGGTCCAACTTTAAGCAGAATTGCATGGTGCCAAAAGGCCTCTCACACAGTTTGCAAAGGGTGCTAACAGGTGCTTTCCCCTTATGCCTATCTCAGGCTTTCTTGAAGCTTCCCATTGGCTTCATGGAGGCTACTTCCCCGGCAGCTCATTCCAACTGGCCACCACCCTCTCTGTGAAGAAGTGCTTCCTAACTTCCCTTCTAAACCTCTCCATTCCAGCTTTAGACTGTGTCCCCTCAAGCATCGGCTGCCACTTAGCTTATAGAGACCCTCCTTATCTACCCTATTTATCCCTTTCAAGTATTCAATGATCGCTGTCATGTCCCTTCTCTCCCTCCAGGGAGTGCATATTCAGGACCCCCAACCTCTCTTCATATGTTTTACCTTGCTGACACACAGTCATCTTTGTTGTCCTCCTCTAGACTTTCTCCAGTAGGTTGATATCTTTCTTAAGGAATGGGCACCAGTCTCTTACTCCACACTCTAGATGTGGTCTCATCAGCAACCTGTACAAAGGCAGTATAACCTCCTTTCACCTTCTGCCGATTCCTTTGTCTATACAACCCAACATCTTGTTTGCCATTGCTGTTGCTTTTTTTGCACTGCATTGAATGCTTCAGGTCGCTAGTGATCATCACTCCCAGATCCTTCTTCTCCTCTGTTGCTGATAACCAGACCCCTCCTAGGTAGTACTCTGTCCTTGGATTCCTGGTCCTTATGTGCATAACTTTGCATTTCTTGGCATTCAAGCCAAGCTGCCAAATCCAAAACCAGCTCTCAAGTTTTCTCAGATCTTCCTGCATGTCCTGTATCCTTCTACTGTGTCCACTCTCCTGCAGAGTTTGGTGTCATCTGCAAATAGGCACATTTTAATGCCATCACCTATGTCATTGATGAAGACATTGAACAATACTGGCCCCAATACAGAGCCCTGTGGGACCCCACTGGTGACTTCCCTAGTGCTAGACAAATCTCTCCCCACAACCACCCTCTGTGTCCTGTTCCTCTGCCAACTTTCTACCCACCTGGTCATCTTCTCCCCAACCACCAGATTGGCCAACTCTCTGTTCAACTTCTTGTGAGGTACAGAGACAAAGGCTTTGCTGATGTTCAGATAAAGGATGTCTACCACCTGTACACTGTCCACTAACTTAGTGACCCAGTCAAAGAAGTTAATCAGATTCATTAGACACACTTTCCCTCCCATAAACCTGCACTGCCTCTCATCCTGGAGACCATTTTCCTCTAAATACTCTACCAATCTTTCCTTAACTATGGTCTCCATGAGCCTACACATGACTGAGGTCAGACTGCCTGGTTTGTAATTCCCTTGGTCTTCCTTGGGACCGCTCTTATGGAGGACACCAAATGTGCCATTCTCCAATCCTGCAGTACCACACCCGACTCCAGGAAAATTATTGAATAGGCCCACCAGTGGCCCCGCAAGCTCTCATGCCAGCTTCCTCAGTACCCTTGGATGTATGCCATCCAGGCCTGGTGATTTGTCCACCTTCAATGCTAGTAGCCCCTCCATCACTTTATCTTCCTCTATCACTGCATCCATGCTCCCTTCCCCACTGCTCCCCTTCTCCCTTCCCCCATGTAGGCACTGGTCCACCTTTTTCTCTAGTGAAGATGGAGCAAAGATATTCTTCCAATACCTCAGCCTTTCCCTTGTTCTCCTGCATTCATTCTTCCCCTTTCTGGAGTCTTACAGTCTTGTCCTTCTTGTCTCTTTTCTTGCTTATGTAGTGAAAGAAGGACTTTTCCCCTTTTCGCTTCCCTATTCTCTCAGTCATGTGCAGTTATTTTTGTGTCTTAGCCTGCTTAACTACCTTGCTTGCCACAATGGCCACCTTAGATAATTTTTCCTATCCAACCCCTGTTGGTCTTTCTGTATCTCTTATATGCTGATCTCTTGTCCCTCACCGCCTGGGTGACCTAAGAGCTGAACCAGCTGGGTGCCTTGGCCCTTGAGTTCTTCCCCTTGAGCCTAACACACTCCTCTGTGGCAACCATTATTCCATCCTTAATGATAGACAATTTTTGGTCCACCCCCATATCCACGCTGATGTCCTCCAGGTGCCTCTTGAGCACCTCGCCCATCTTCCTGAAATCCGACCTCCTAAAATCCAGGATTCCGGTCTTAGTGGGGATACTTTCCCTGCTCATATCCAACATGAACCACACTGTGTGATGGTCACTACCACCTAGGGGGTCCTTCACCATTGTTTCCTGTATGTGTTCTCTATTCATGAGCACGAGATCAAAGATTTACCCCTCACTGGTGGGCTGTGTGACACCCTGAGTCAGGAACCTACTCTGTATCCTCCCCAGTCAGAACAGCACTGCAAGAATAGCGTGCAATAACACAGCGCAGTCTATACTGAGCTACCACGGATAGCGACAGTGGAATTGCAGTGCCATGTAGTAAGTGCTCTCCTGGTTGCTGTCCATGATGCTATAGTGCAAGACAAGGGCAGAGGAATGGAGATGTTCCCCTAGCATGGAGTGGTAATGCAGGAGCAGCTCAGCCAGAAAGGTGATGGAGACCAGGGTTTTAATACTGGTCTCCACAGTTTTACTTTTCCCCCTGTAATCCAACTCGGACTCGGAGTTGATTATTTTAATTACAGGGGGTGTGAGGGTCAGAGCCACCTGCAAAAATAAAATTTTCTAGTGGTAGTTATCATGACCCACACTTGGGATTGCTACCACTGGCAGCGATTTTGTTGGCAGCATCGTCTCCTGCAGCTTTTCTTGTCAGCGCTGTATGAATGGTGCTGTTCATACAGGTACTGACATAACCTAGTGCCCTCTGCATCCCTTCTTAAGATCACTTTACTCCTGGCACAGGTTGTGGATGGTACACTCCAAGCCACCATGGATAGGTTAAAGTCCCCCACTATTATCACCTCTCCTTTCCCTGCACTACTTTACACTACAGTGTTGTCCTTCTCTAGAGAGGGAATCAGGATAGGTGTGGACATTATGTTACACCACCGCATTATACTACATTGTGGTCCTACCCCAGAAGTAGGACAGGTGTTGACATTATGTTACACTACTGCTTTACACTGAGATGTTGTCCTACCCCGAGGTTGAGTTAAGACTAGTGTAGTCTTCTCACTTCTGTACTGTGGCACGTTATCCCAATTGAGCCTGTGTAGTGCTGCTTATCTCCTAGTCCTGCTGCTCGGTGGGTGCAATGGCAGTGTCTATGGCAGAGTATATGTCATTGGGAAGGAGTACTAGGGAAACACAATAAACCATTACATTTCAGAGTAATGCACACAGCTGAAGAATAAACAATGGTCAAGTGTGCAGCATGATCAGATTGCAAAACTATTGCTGACAGTGCAAATCAGCAGGTGTGCAGATGTTCAGTAGTGAAGATAGGTTGTGACACTGGCAGCTGGTCAGTATGCAATTATGAATGTAATGAATAGGAAACCAATTAAAACAGCTGGTAGGAAAACAAATCTTGGTTAACTAGAGCAGAAATGAACAAAGCCATAAACTTTTTGCAAAACACATTTGACCTAGATAGCGACAGGAGGTTTGGAGATGGGAGTAATGTAAGATGCTTAAGGGGTTGGGCAAGAGGAAGTGAAAAGGTGTCGAGTGGAAGTACAGACGTGAAAAGTACAGTATGATCACAGAGAATTTCAGAAATTCTGCCTAATTCTGTGGAATTCTGTCAGGAAGACAAATTCTGAAATGTTGAAAGAATTTTGCATTTTAATCATGGATTAGTAATTTGTGGTTTACATAAACCATGGATTAGTGTTTTATGCTTGACATAACTTGCAAATTAGTTTTCTACAAAGGGTATAACACTAATCCGCGGTTTTTGTCAGCTGTGGAAAATTAATCCATGGTTTCAATGAAAATACTTTTGGAATTCCACAGATTTCATCAAAACATTCCATAAAGCATTTCAGATGTAGAATTGCCATTCTGCCTGAATTCTGCCAATGTAAATACACATTCCACACATCTCTACCATACAGTAAAAACTTCAGGGCACAAGATGAGGAGGAGGAGCATATAGAACGGGGAGTCAAGGCAATGCAATTTTATTTCTTAGGTGTCCTTTCCCAGGGTCTTAGGGCACTGTACAAAAACAACAAAAAAACAAAAATAATATAATATAACACTATATATATATATGTATGCATATATATTATATATATAGATATATATATAGATATATATATATATATATATATATCTATATATATATCTATATATATTGTAGTATACGGTAGTGCTACCATAGTTAGGGTTGAGTAGCACTTTTAAGGTTAAAGGGTCAAATTTTGCACCTTAATAACTGTGCCACCATTCAACAGATTTACCTGAAATTTGGCATGCACGATTGGGCATTATAGATCTTGGGATCTGCCAAGTTTCATATCGGTCGGATATATGGCTGTGGAGTTATTAAGTGACAACCAATTGCACAATTACGCTTTTTTGCAATTTCTTTGCGCTCACCTACAGGTTGCATGGTTTGCATGACTGGTCCAAAAACTTCAGGGAACATGCAGCTGGGGGGTCCCCGATGTGCCTTTTGAAGATTTCATGAAAAAATATTGTAACGGTTCAAAAGTTATTCAAAAAACAAGTTCCCATTATAAATAAGTGGGAAAAGTTAACAAAAAGTTCAACACTTTTGCAAATGCAGTTTTTACTTTCGCAAATGGCCCTTTTACTTTTTCAAATTCACCATTTTGTTTTCAGTTGGTGATCATAAAAATGCTTGGCATTTAAATTTGGGACCCTCTAGCAACACAATTCTTTATGTGTTTACCTAGTCGGACCCTGAGGATGTTAGGCATGTCTTTATTTTGAGGTTAAATACCCTAGAAATATGTTTTTCAAGTTTCTGAAAAAAGTACTTTTGCAAAGTAGTGTCGCACTCACGAAAGTGTCGTAAATTTTTGCAAAAGCTTTTACAAATTGCGACACTACTTTTCCAGGCTATGGCAAAATAACAGCAGTTTTTTTGCCACCCTTCTGCAAAGAACGGTTTTTGTTTTTTGGGCTGAAATTTGGAGGGAACGCAGCCAACAGCTCACAGATATGCCTTTCAGTGTTTTGGTGAAAAAATATTACAGGGCTGCAAAGTCACGGTACTCCAAAGTTGACGCTTTTTCCCATAGGATAACATTACGGCATCAGCCGCATTACAAGAATCCTTTGCCGCCCTGCTGCAAAAGAATGGTTTGGTCTTTTGGGCTGAAATTTGGAGGAAAGAAAGCCAACATCCCACTGATGTGCCTTTTGGTGGTTTGGTGAAAAGATATTACAGAACAGCACAGTGACAGCACTCCGAAGTTAATGCTTTTTCCCATTGGATAACATTACGGTGCCCATCGCGCCTTTCGGGGCCCGTATCTCGGAAACGGTGCGAGATATGGACTTTTTGTCACAAAAATGCTTACCCCCCTGATAGGGACTAAGTACAAAACTAGCCAGAAAAGTCATAATTCATATGAAATTTACATTTTTTTTCTACGTCGTACGGTTCCTGAGATATAAGCAATTTAATATTCCAAGTCTTCATTTTCTGCTCCGAGGCCCATTGTATTGTATACATTCTTTGTTTTCACTGTGTTTTCCAATACATTT
The DNA here is from genome assembly GCA_016271365.2 of Neoceratodus forsteri. Lineage (NCBI taxonomy): Eukaryota > Metazoa > Chordata > Ceratodontiformes > Ceratodontidae > Neoceratodus > Neoceratodus forsteri. The sequence goes on along the minus strand of CM057451.1, from coordinate 51,582,082 downwards.
TTTGCATTTGCGTTTCTGTGTCATTTGGCGTTATTGTTGCTGTTACCATTACCAGTTTCATTTGCAATTGCGGTACCATCCACGTGCATTATGGTTTGCGTTTTCATACGCGCTTGCATTTCTGTTTCATTTCTGTTTCCTTTGGCGTTATTTTTGCTGTTACTATTACCATTTGCATTTACAATTGCAGTACCATGACCGTGCGTGTAACGGTTTGCGTTTCTGTACTGGCTTACATTTGCATTTCTCTTTCCTTTGGCGTTATTGTTGCTGTTACTGTTAACATTTGTGTTAACAATTGCGGTTCCGTGATCATACACATTACGGTTTGTGTTTCCATACGTGCCTCTATTCCCATTTCTGTTTCTGTTTCCTTTGGCATTATTCTTCATATTACTTTACCATTTGCATTATACTATCGCAGTGCCGTGGCTGTCGCCAATCTGGTTGCTTTATGCGCTCGTGTTTCACGTTTCCGTTTCTATTCCCTTTGTGTTCTTTTGCTGTGACACTTAACATTTCCATTTAAAATACTGCTGCCATCACCGTTCATGTTACCAGTTGTGTCTTCGTACATGATTCAATGTCCGTTTGCATCACTGTTCACTTTGGTGTCACTTTGCGCTTGCATTTCTATTAAAGTTTTCTTTACCATTTATGTTTCCATTACCATGTGCGCCACTGTTGGCATTTCTGTTTGTGTTGCTGTTCCTGTTACTATGTCAGGCCCTGCACTCCTACCGCTGGATTACTTTCACTATTCGTCATCATCATTCTCAAAAAGAAGGGAAATTAGAGGGAAAAAAATCCTTTTAATGCATCAATTTGGGTTATTTCACAGTGACAAAGTGAGAAAATTCAGAGTTAGAGTTGAAAACCCCCCTTGGACCCCCAGCCCACCCCAACCAGCATCAGGATGCGCTTTGGGGTCATCGGTCCTAACTCTCACCCCATTCTCCTATACTCTGCTTCTTTTCACATGATGGGGTGAGAGTTGGGGCGGCAGACACTGCGCGGTTGGGAGTGGGCTGGGAGACAAGGGGTGGTTTAACCCTAACACTGAATTTCTACTTTGTCATTGTAGAACAACCCTAACTGATGCATTAAATTGAATTTTTGCCTTCATATATATATATATATATATATATATATATATGATATATATATAGATATATAGATATATAGATATATAGATATTAAAAAAACTAGTAAATGAATAAACAGTTAAATAAGATAAATACAATGTGTGTGTGTGTATATATAGTGTAAAAAAAACTAAGTAAATGAATGAATAAAGAGTAAATAAGATAAATATAGTAAATAACTCCACCGTGCCAAACACAATCCAGGAAGACTAGATCGAAGCCAGGTGAGCCTATGGGACAAAGCAGACTGACCAGCAAAGGTCTTAGCCTGAGCAAGAGTGAAGGAGCAGATGTCAGAGTTTCTTAGGGAGTAGGGGATGGGGTGACAATAAAGGAGGGAGATGAGGTAGCAGGGGAGGAAACTGAGATAGGACTTGGATGAGGAAGATGTAGTGAAAGAGCTATCTGCCCTCGAGTGATAGGAAACAGTGATGTGTGCAGGGACAGCAGTCAAGAACAAAGAATCAGAAGGAGCAGAAGTAGGGGTTCAGTTGGCCCTGTATAAATTTGAGGCCAGTGCTATACACTAATTCTGTACAAATACTTTTTACCAAATATTTGGCCAAATATTTGGTACTCGGGCATGAGGTATTTGATATTTGGCTGAATATTTGGTATTTGGCTGTGATAAAAAAAAGGGAAAGAAACAGCCCACCATCCTCCCTAGTCTCCACATATGATGTCACTATAGAAGCCCTGTCCCCCCACCCTCTGGTAGCCCCCAAATCCCCCCTCTCCAACAGCACACAAACATTCTGTACAAACAATTAATGTAATTCAATGTTGTCAAAATGGTTGGCCAGCACAACTCTCCTGCCTCCACAGCCAGCTGCCAACTTTCTTTTATTACAAGTGTCTTCTTAACCTAAAGGCAAAGACCCACATAGTCAACGTAGCACCCCCCCCCACTGCCGCAGCAGCAGCCAGCCACATAGAAGAATTGGAATGGAAGAAGGCTACCGACACAGCTCGCCCTCCTCATTCCACAGTCGGACGTCTTCTGAATGACAATAGTATCACACTTGCCATTGCTTGCATAGTAAAACCAGCTGATATTAAAACCAGCTGATCAAATGATCATCTGGTTTTACTATGCAACCAAGAGCAGCAGTATCTTCATTCAGAAGGCAGCCAACTGTGGAATGAAGAGAGCGGGCTGTGTTAGTCACCTTCTTCCATTCTGATTCTTCTATGTGGCTGGCTGCTGATGCCATGGGGGGGGCTGCTATGTTGACTAAGAGGGTCCTTGTCTTTAGGTGAAGAAGACAGTAATGAAAGACAAGTCAGCATCCAGCTGTGGGGGGGGTTATGCTGGCCACCCATTTTGACTACATTAAATTACATTCATTTTTGTACAGATGTGTTTGTGCTGCTGGGGGAGGCAGGGGAGAGGAGGGTGGATCTGGGTGCTACCTGAGGGTGGGGGGATAGGGGGCTTCTATGTTGAAATGATCTGTGGGGGACTAGGGAGGATGTTGAGCTGTTTCTTTTCTTTTTAGACAGTGTTTCCTGAATAGCGGATGAATAGTTCTACTATTGGTTATTTGGGATCTGAATAAGGAATTTGCGCATTTTTAGTGGTATTCAGGAAATTATATTAATTTGGTGAACAGCCCTACTATACACCCCACCCCAATAGTCAAATGCCAAGAGTGTCATTATTAATTAATCTCCCAGGGGGTGAGGAAGGAGGACACTGGCTTTGTTCTTGTAAAGTGTTCCTAGCTTTTGGAGGAGTTTCTTATGGAGGGCATAATGTGGCAGAAAAGGTCAATAAGATGTTCAAACCATGCACATACACCAACACAGATACTTTTTTTTAGGTACATTTTTCTGTGCCTCCATGGACCCGACAGGGGCTAAGACCCCCCCCTCAGAGGGGTACATCCTCTGGCCCCTGATCGCTCTGCACCCCCAACCCCAGAGTTCCTCCATGGATCCCCCCACAGCAGGGCCAGGGTGAGGAGTGCTGGCATGCTTCCCCCCCAACCCGGAGCAGTAATCCAGAATTAGGGGTTGCCCCACAGGAGCGATCAGGCCATCACAGGTCCAGCTGGGTTCTGGTTTTCCTCCATTTTCTCCCACACTCTACAACCATGCAATAGGTGGAGATGCTGTCTTCACATCCACGGAGGTAGGCAGTCACCCTGGACATGGGCCAACCTCTTGCATGGCTGTGCATCTGTGCCAACACCCTGCTACCACTGGGTGTCAGTCAGCAGTGCACAGCGCTATCCCCCCCATGGAAGGAGAGCAGTCCTCTGAATGCTCACTCCTTCCTCCTCTGAGTGAGCCGAGTCCGTTCCTGAACCTAGGTTGCCCATGTAGTGCAAGGTGTGGTGTCCAGTGCCTCAACCCTCAGCACCATCTGGCCGGCCCTCACACACAGATACTTAACAACAGAAAACTTCCACCAGCTCGGAATAGTATGCAACATTATGGATATAAAATATTTGTGGTCTGGAGATACCAGTGGTTGTTTATTGAAAGAACAAACACATCCTTTTCAAGTTTTAAATATTTTACAATACTAAAAATTGCTTGACTCCCAGGAGGAAGACCATATAAACCATCCACAGTAATATAAACATAATAAACTCTAAATTGCTGTTAAATGTGTTTTTATGTTTCACTAAAAACATAATTTTTCACTATAAATTATTACAAATATTTGAAAGTAACAAGTAAAGTAATATTAATTGCCTGGTAAATGCATTCTTTCTCAACTCCTACCTTTGGTACCCAGCTAGAGAGCTCTTTCCCCCACTATTCCCCCTGCTTATCCTGATACCTGCCAGTCTGGGATCTCCATCTGTTCTGCTAATGTCATACTGTCCTTTGCCAGTGTGATGGGGCCCAATGGGCTGAGCTCTTCTGGCCAACAGTTCAAATCCAATGAGGGAGAGCTGACAGGGCTGTCAGAGGAGGACAGTGGCCAATTTGAATGTGTGTGTGTGTGTGTGTGTGTGTGTGTGTGTGTATATATGCACAAAGGAACATCAGTTCCAGTGGGCTTATCCAGTTACCAAAATTTCAGTAAATAAATAATACTTAAATACATATGTTTATGTGTGCATGTGTGTGTGCACGCGCATGTGGGGGGTCATCTGTTTTTCAAAATAACACCCCATTTCCGATTTCCTCCTGTCCCATGGCACTGTCAAATAAGATCATCCAATATGTCACTCCTGATGCAAGGACAAACCAACAACAGCCCCTCTCACTGCACCTTGTCTTGAGCTGATACCCCAAGAGCCCCTTTGGCCACCTTAGACAGCCATACATTGGGATCTGCAACCCTCTGAGTTGATGCTCTTTCCTACCCTTGCCAGTCTGTTACTGTTTTCCCAGGCTCAGGATGTGAACCTTGGTTTCCAGTACACCAAGTAGCCCCATCCTCAATAGCTCATTACTTTTAAAAGGTAACTTCATTTATCAAGAAGTGGGGGTGTGCATTACTTCTTTCAAGATAAACACAGTTATCATTCCTGAGCTGGTCAGTTGTTTCAACCCTGTAGTCAAGAGTTACTTAACCCAGAAACCAGAGGATTGTCAACCTCGTTGGCACTAAATGAGTGCACAGAATGCACATGGGTGAAAATGACATCCCAACATCTTTGCTGTGAAGGAGTTCAGAACAGGAACAGTTGATGCTATAATGTAATGCCACACTTTCTGAGTTCTTCCATTGTGTCCCTTTGCTAAATTTCCTGAACAGTTTATAGCATCACACATCCAGTATTTACAATTAGCTTCTCTATCCTGATAACACCAGAATTCATCAGATTAACTGATAGTGGCCTCTGTGTACCAATGAATGCAAGCATTAACTCTCATACAATAGTACCACTGGCCTAAGTCCATTTTTTATGGACTGCAAGCCTATCAGTGAAGCAAGTGCTGATGTCATACTCTGACTCAGGGGTAGTGACTGTCACTGGCATTACCCAGTGTTCTAACTTCAACAGGCTCACACAACTTGCTTTTCATCTCAGACTCTGTTTCTCTCATTTGCATGCTGTCATCAGTTTTTTTAATTGCACCACTTTGTTCTTTGACAAGTAAAATAAAAACATTATGGTGAGTGACATCACCTTGTGACTCACAAGTCAGCAGTTTAGCAAAGCTGTGTTATGTGTAATGTCTGGAAAATTGATGTTTTGATAGAATTTTCTACATTAACAATGTGGGTCAGTTAGGCATAATTAAATCCTTGTGGAGCTGCTTTGTGAAAGGGGTCAGCAGAAAGAAAATCACTACATGATGTTGAATTGATAATGACTTTAAATTATACAATCCCAATATGTTTTTTTCCAGGCATAACATTTGCCCCTTGCCATATGCTATGCTTTTTATGCAATTTATCTGCAGAGAGGAATGATGTGAAGAAAGATTAAGTGACTTACTCAAGAAAAAGAGCCAGAGATCAAGCAGGATCTGCGGTGATACTATAGGTATAAAAAATGGGCAGACTGAGTGGGTCAAAAGTGGTCCTTATCTGCTGACAAATTTTATGTTTCTATGTTTCATATAGTGAGAAAGTGGTTCTTGTGGGCATTAAACCTGGATCCCTTGGTCCCCTTGCTTAAGATATGCCAACTACTGTTTGTGTTGCAGTTTGCTTTAGGTGAAATGTTTAGAAATCTAGAAGGCATGTAACCCTAAGACAAATGTGGTAAAGTACTGTACAGTAGAATTAAACATTCCCTATGATTTTAATGTTGAACTGTAGATTTAGTAGTTGCCGTATTGGTCCTTGCAAGAATAGATCCAGAAGCAAATGATTTGATACCTTTTAATGGACCAACATAGATGTAACAAGAACAAAGTGCTCTAGCTTTCGGACCAACCAGTCCTTCTTTAGAAGCTTCTAAAGGTATCAAATCATTTGCTTCTGGATCTATGATTTTAAGTAACACATATCCTGCATTATATGATACAACAATATCAGTTTTGACATCATATGTTGGGTGAGGGTAGAAGCCAGGATGGACATGAACTAAACCCACATGTAAGTTTGTTGAGTGCTGTCCTGTTGAAATCTATCATTCCAGCTATACTGGCTCCAGAACTGAAGAATGTCTTGGTTGTTGTCTCACTCCAAATTATACTGGGAGCAGGAACATGATACACTAGGCCAATAAGGCCACTTGCAGCAAGCATCTAAAATGTCAAAATGAACTGACTGCAACAAAACGTAGACTGGGTCATGACAGGTACATGTGTAAGTGTGTATAAGTGTGTGTGTGTGTGTGTGTATTCGGAAAGAGGATGTCATTATAGTTTTAAAGTTGTATCAGACATGTTATCCTAAGCTCATTCTTCTCATTCTTTGGATAAGCTCCTAAGCTTGAGGATGTGAGAAGGATGTGCCAAATGAGATCAAGAAATGTTTTATGTGTAAAATGAAAATTCTTTGGTCACAACACTTTATGTGTGACAAAAGAATTATCAGCCCATAACCCAGAAATCAGATCCCTAGCTAAGATGGGCACTAAAGATTTTAAGGGTGCCAAGAAAAGATATTTCTTGGCCATTAAAAAAAACCCACTATAATCTAGCTTAATGGATCCCATTTACCTAGATTCAGATGTTTCAGAGACACACTGGTCCAGGTTGGTGGAGTGTGGTTAGAAAGAGAACAGAGAGGAGAAGCAGAGTTAGCCACAAGGAAGATGAGCAGATCCCTACTATCTACAAAGTGAATAGATTCACACCCCTAAAGGAGGTTCTGGTGCCTGACTTTAATAGTTAGGCTTTCAAGACAGATGATGGGAAAGGGCAGGACAGTGTGATAGCACCCAAGGAGAGCAAGTCTACGAGGAGAATCTTAGTGATAGGGGGCTCAGTGATTAGGGGGTAAAGAGGATAGTGGAGGGGGGTGAAAGGGAGGGGGATTGTTTGGAGCCTTCATGGGACATCTGCCATCTGGGATTTAGACAGGATGGAGAGGATAATGGAGCAGAAACAGGGGAGCTGGGGTGCTGGTACACCTGGGTACAAATGATCTGGGGAGCCAGTCAGTGGAGATGGGGAAGCAGAGCTTTTGCAGACTGGGGGACAGATTGGCAGAAGCTTTTTCTGAAGTCCTCCCCATGTGGGGCAGGGAGGGGAAGTAGGATAGGATAAGGGAGGAGGGGCACGGGATCATGTTGCCACACACAAAAACAGCATGGTAATAAGTGCCGCAAGGAGAACATTGCAGTGGCAATTAGCATTAAGTAAAAGAGTGACCCGACTACAACAGCGCAGCCCCCCACATTCCCCAGACTTAATATTTGGAGGAACTTAGGAGGCAGTATTGTGCAGTGGTTTAAGGCTCTGAACTGCAAACCTGGAGACCAGGGCTTGAATCCCACAGCCCCCAATTGCATACTGTGTGACCCTGAGCAAGTCACTTAATTTTCTTGTGCTCCCAGGTCACATCTGTAAACAAGTTTTCAGCTTAGTGTGTCTCTCCTTGTAAAAAAAAAAAAAAATCAATATAATCAACTCCTGTGGTTGTGGAATTCAGGGATGGGGAGAAAATAGAGAGGGGGAAAATCACCTTTTTAGAAAAAAAAGTTGCAGTAAGAGGAGATTGGGGGAAACTGAATCACGGTCCCAGGTCTCCATGCTGCAGTGTGCTGGTGCCTCAGCCACTCCACTACAGGAGCGGCTTGACTAGGCACCCCAGGCATATGGCAACTCGATCCATCTACATGGACTCTGCAGAGTGACAGGTGCAGTGGTAATTCCCTACCACTATTATACCCCTGTCACTCTAAATCCTTTCATGCTTTACACAGAGCTGTTCTTGCAGTGGTTTTCCTGGTGCTCTGTTTTGATCTGGTACAGGTAGGAGTTAATACAGGAGTTTAACGGTTGGCTTAAGGGATGGTGTAAGGATAAGGGTACCTGTTTGTGGGGGACTGGGGAAACTTTTTGGACAGGAGGCTCTTCAAGGGTGACAGACTTCACCTAATGAGAGAGGGGGGCCTGCATGCTGGGAAAGAAGTTTGACATATGTATCAGTCATTTCAGCTAACTGCAGGGGAGACTGGGTCTAGGGGAATGTTGATGGCAGGGGAGAGGAAGGGGATCCTAGCTGGTACTCCTCCACATTTGGGGATGTGTACCATCACAGCAGGTACAAGGGAAACTGTGGCCTTTACTGGACCATATAAAGGAACATACAGTAGGGGAAGGGAATGCAAAGGGGGCGAGCAAAAGGAAAAACAAGAGGACAGAACATGAAAAATGCAAGGGTAGTAGCAAAGTACATTCAGGGGTCACATAGAAGAGGGTATGCCTTAAAGACAGGAGCCTACGAAACAAAATCAGTGAGCTCCAGGTGTTGATGGCAGATACTGAGATGGACATTGTAACCATAACAGAAACATGGGTCTCAGAAAATAATGACTATGACCCGGGGGTCCCTGGATACTTGATGTTCAAGAGGGATAGAGCAGAAGGTAGAGGGGGAGGAGTAACCCTTTATTTCAAGGAAGGCATGGAGGTGGTGGAAGATAGGGGTATCAGAGGTAGTAGCCGGGAGATTGAGTCGATATGTGTACAGCTCATGGCTGCCTCAAGCAAGAAACTGCTCATGGGAGTGACCTATAGATCATAGGGGCAAAGGGATGAGAGGGACAAAGAGTTCAGGGAAGAACTGTAAAGAGGGGTAGTTAAGGGGGAATTAGTGGTGGTTGTTGATCTAAACCTATCAGACATCAATTGGGATGTTCCTATGGTCAGGAGTACCAGTAGTCAGGGCATGCTGGATGCATTCCAGAACTGTCTGCTGATACAGCTTATTAAAGAGCCCACCAGACTGACCCTAATTCTCAACATCGTGCTCACGAATTCAGAGGTGATAGGAGCTGTGGGGATAGGGGAGCCAGTATGAAGCAATGACCATAACTCTGTTTGGTTTGAACTGGCCCTCGGGTCTACATAAACTGCAATTGCGAGCTGAAGTCCTTGATTTCAGAAGGGTGTACTTCAAAATGGCTTAGGGAACTTGGGATATGTTAGTAGGGGTGGACAACCTAGATGGAGCAGAAGAGAGAAGGGAGGCAATTAAGAGGGCCATCCTCGAGTCATCTAAGCTTTGCATGAGAACAATAACCAAGAAGAACAGGTTCAAGAGACCAGTATGACTCTTAGCAAGGGGAAGGAAACAATAAGAGCCAAGAAAAAAGCCTTCTACAAATTTAAAGAAATGTAGAGGAGGAAGAACGAGGAGAATATTTAGTGAAAAATAGGGAGGCAAAGAGGGCAGTTAGGGAGGCAAAAGCAGACCCAGAGCTGCATATTCTGGAGGTGGTCAAGAATGGGAAAAAAACAGTTATTCAAGTTTATAAGTGAAAAATGAAGGAAAGAGGGGGAACTGTGAGGCTAACCAAAGGGGATAGGGAGATTGAAGCGGACGGAAAAAAGGCCCCCACTGTAAATGATTACTTTTGCTCAGTTTTCACTAGGGAGGACAGTGGGACCTTGCCAGTGAGTGGCATCAAAGTGGCCACCAAGAGGGCCAGTGGATGAAGCAGTCAGCATTCACTAGTGAATGGGTTCTGAAATGGCTGACAGCCCTTAATAGTGATAAGGCCCCAGGACCAGATGGGCTGCATCTGAGGATACTCAGGGAATTGGCAGTGGTACTGACTGATCCCCTGGTAGGTCTGTTCAACAGCTCTCTAAAAACAGAGGTAGTCCTGAAGGATTGGAAGGGGGAGGTCGTAGTTCCTCTCCATAAGGGCGGGGACAAGGAACAAGCAGGGAACAACAGACGTGTCAGTCTTACATCTATTGTAGGGAAGCTGATGGAGTAAGTAAGTAATTTATTTGTTTGGCACCCAATCCCAAAGGCTCTGGGAGCTGTACAGTAAAAGAATTTGAAAGAGCAGTAAAACATAACAGATTATATACTGTACACAATTTCCAGAAGGCAGATAAAATAATTAAATATATTTTTGTGTTGTTTAATTATAAACATCAGCAAAGAATGGTAAACTAAAAAGGTGGTGCTTTAGGCCCCTCCTGAATGCCTGCACCATAGGGGCCTCCCCCATAGGTCTTCGCAGAGAGTTTCAGAGGACTGGGCCGGCAACCCTGAATAAGCATTCACCTGAGGTTTTCAGCCTGGTCCTCAGAACTGCAAGGAGGCCCTCAGTGCAGGAATGAAGGGAACAGTCCAGGATGGCAGGGGTAAGGAAGTCTGACAGGTAGCCAGGGCCTGATCCATATAGGGCCTTATAGGTGAGCAAGCCCACTTTGAAGAGAATCCTCCATCTGACTGGCAGCCAGTGCAGACCCTGCAGGACCAAAGTCACATGACAGGACCTTGACAGTACTGTCAGCAGCCTGGCCGCGGCATTCTGCACTAGCTGCAGTTGGCAGAGGTTCCTTCTACTGACCCCAAGATAAAGAGCATTACAGTAGTCGAGCCTGGATTTTACAAAGTCATGCACCAGCGACTGCAGGTCCTCGGGCAGAATTAGGGGCTTAATCTGAGTGATGTTCCTCAAATGGTACAAACCACTTTTGATGACAGCCTACACCTGGGCTTCAAATGTCAGCTTGTAGTCAAGGATAATGCCCAGATTTCTCACCCTAGAGGATGCCATCAATGGGGTCAACCCCAGGATCAAATCTATTGCCATCCTGGATGCATCCTCATGAAGCCCACAACCTGGCTTAATCACCAGTCCCTCCGTGTTGTCTGGGTAAAGTCTCAGCCAGTTAGAGTTCATCCAATCTTGGATCTCAGCAAGGCATTTATTCAGCACATTGATGACACTATTTGTCCCTGACACAAAGGACATGTACAACTGAGTATCATCTGTATAGCAGTGAAAACCCAAGCTGTACTGTCTGATGAGCCTCCCCAGGAGCAGCATGTATACCTCGAACAACATCTGTGATAGGCTTGAACTCTGAGGAACTCCACAGGTCAAGGGCATTAGGGAGGAGGAGAAATTCCCCATCACTACCCTCTGCCTCCTTCCCAAGAGGACAGACTCAAATCAGTTGATGACAGTGCCGGCAAGTCCACAATACTCTCTAAGCCTATCCAACAACATAATGTGGTCCATGGTATCAAATGCTGATGACAGATCGAGGAGAATGAGAACTGACTGTTCCTTTCTATCTCTTGCCCTGAGGAGGTCATTATGCACCCAAAATAAATGACTTACAGGCCCTCATGGTGGAGTGGGAGGTGGACATGGCAGCCATCATGGAAACATGGACCACCCAATTTCATGACTGGGACCTGGTGGTCCCAGGGTACAGGATATTCCACAGGGATAGGGAAAACAGGAGAGGGGGAGTGGCATTATATGTGAGGGAGGGGCTAAAGTGCATTTGGGGGTGGAGAAACAGAGTCATTATGGCTGCTAATCCAGGATTCCAGGAATAGGACTCTCTGAACGGAAGTGGTGTACAGGCCACCCTCCCAGACAGCGGAGTTGGACAGGGAACTTAAGAGGCAGATTAGAAGGGCATTCAGGAAGGGGAGTGTGGTGGTTGTGGGGGACTTCAACCTGCCGGGGGTAGATTGGGTAACCCCAGCCACCAGCAATAAAAAGGAGCAGATACTGCCGGATGCCGTTCAGGAAAGCATTCTGACACAGGCTGTCAGTGAACTTACCGGGGAGGGACATCCTCGACCTAGTGTTCAAAAATGGGGAGTCTGGGAGGGATATCAAGGTGGGCAAACCAGTAGCGGGGAGTGACCATCACTCAGTATAGTTCAGGCTGATTATGGGCAAAGAGGGGGTGGCATCCAACATAAAGGTGCTGGATTACAGGCGGGCAGATTTTGCAATGATGGGGGAGGTAGTGAGTGGGTCCCTGGCCAGGATCCAGCCTAGTATGGACATGGACCAGAGATGGGAGCTCATTAAGAAGGGGATACTAGAGGCTACCAGTTCCTGTAGCAGGACTCAGAGTAAAAAGGCCAGGGCAAAAAGGCCAAGCTGGATGAGCAGGGGGTTGTGAAAAATGTGAGGAGAAAATGGGTGGCCTTTAGGAGATACAGGAAATTAGGGAGCCGGGAAGATTGGGAGGAGTACCTGCAGGAGGCAAGGGAGGTGACAAGGGAAGTAAGAACAGCAAAAGCCATCAAGGAGCTCAGGCTGGTGCAAGGCATTATGGAGGGGGAGAAGAGCTTCTTCAGGTATATCAGGGAGAAAAGGAACTGTAAAGAACAGATAGTAAGGATTAAGAAGGATGGGTGATGGGTAGAGAAGGAGGGAGAAAAGGCAGAAGCACTTGTGAGGGATTTTATTTTTAAAAGAATATGAAATAATGCTTAGTCTCACATGATTTAACTAAGTAGCTAAAATAAATGCGCATGTCCAGGCTTGTTGAAGCAGGGTTACTTTAGGTAAAAAATATAGCTGTGTAGCTGAATAAAACTAGTTAGAACTGGCAGTTGCTGTCTGATAAGAAAGAACTGAATAAGGTAGAAAACAACTCCATATAAGGAAAAATGCTGATAATAGAGTTCTGTGCATCTGTTGCAAGCAGAAAAAATCAAGTGAAGACACGCCAATAGTGTATAAAAACTGCTGTAAATTGTAATCGGGGAGCTTCTCCTTTGCAGAACTCCCGCATGCATGTGAAAGATTTGATCAAATAAAGCGACGTTAAGACAAAACCCAGTGGTGTGGTTTTGCCCGTGTGACAGGGGCGGTTGCTCAGGTAATACTACAGTAGAAGAATTTGTGATCACAGTTTTGCTTAGTCGGCAGGATGAGTTCTTCGGTCCATGTCACCTCATGATCGGTTTTTCCTTGGACAAAAGAAGGATATTTTGTGGAACCCCATCAGGACGTGGCCTAGGGGCCGGCGACACTCATCATCACTGTAAGTACAAGAATACCTTGGAGCGAGTGTGCACTATAAAGGACAGGCCTAGATAATATGGGAAACAAGGGAACAAAAAATAAGCTGGGTCCAGAATTAGTATTATCTGGACCGGCAAAATGTATGTTTGACAAGTTTGGCCAAACAAATTACAAGGGCAACTGCACTACCCTTTGCCCTTGTAATTTGTGCTTGCTGCAAGTATATACTGTTAGAGCCAATGGTGGCTTTCACAGTTCAGGCTGTTTTAGTAGAAAGGCAGCGGCTGATTAAGTAACGTTAAATAAGCAACATTTAGAGAAAAGAAAAATAAACTACTGTGGATGTACGCACAGTAGGTGACTACAGACGGGATGATTTGAAAATCCTCCCCTCCCATGTTGCCTATCTGTGTAGTTTCAAGTTTTGTTTTTTGTTTTTTTTGTATCAATTTCAAGTCCCCTTGCCTCCTACAGAGGCTGAAACATTTGATCCCAAACCCAAGTACTGGGGACCTCCACCAGATAGATCTCAACCTAGTACATAGTACTGTTACAGATTTTTTTTTTTGTGTTTTGTTTTTAAACTGCAAACCAGAGCTCTGGGAAAAGACTTGATTTGGCAGTTCTATAATAATGGCCAAAAGAAAACCTTTGAAAGGGTTAATAGCTGCAGTATTTGGTAATAATCATGAAGGTCCCGCAGTCAGTTTTCTCACTCAGACCAGTGTATCAGAAAAGAAGAAGGAAAATACCTTGTCACCTGGTAAGTCTGAATTTTTTTATTTAAAGTTGTTTTATGTCTGTCTGTTTTATTTCTGTAATACATATACTAAACAAGGTAATGCTCCGTCTTTCTCGTGCATATTTTCTAGCGTATATTTGTGTTCTGTAATTATGCTCTGTTGTCAAGGTTGCGAGATAGGATTGACTGCCTTCGGTGCACAACATGTTACAGTAAAAAAAAAAAAAGGAAGAGGAAGCTTCTTTGCCTCATATCTGACTGTTTTAATTGGTTTTATTTTTAATAAAACATTTGTGCTGCCTAGATAGGGTCAGTGAAGAACTTTTGTATGTAGTTGTTGGTTGGAGCAGGTAGTGTTGAAGGTGAAGAGATATGACATCATAGATTGCAATGTGCAGAAATATTTGTAGTTTGCAAGCAACATGCCAAGCCACTGCTAGGTAAAAATGTAATGTGTTAACAGCTATGAATGGCTTTATCATACTTCTAGTTATAACCAGAAACTTTTTGCAAAATGGTAGAGTGCCATATTTTGGCTATGCCCCAGAAGGTTGTAATCGTGTTATACTAGATGTGTTCACTTATAAATGGTATGTTGTGCTGTATTTTAAAGGAGTTAGGTGTTTAAAAAAGTGTTTTGTTCTGGAAAGATTTGGCATGGAGATATGTATAAATGTGTTGGTTTAAAAAATTGTCAGTGTTACAAGACGGGCAGGAGGCAGCACATATATCTAAAACATGTACAGTTTTCTAATAAAACTATGGGCATTACCTCAGCAAATTGGTGTCAAATAATGTCAGTCTTATTTTGTGTTAAGTATTTCTTTTTGTGTATGTGTATGTGTGTACTGTCTTGGCCAGCAGTTTTATTGTGTGCTATTATTATTTAAAGATATTTTAATATTAGTAGTGCAAGGACACTAGAAAATAACTGGGTTTGAATGACCCGCATGCACACTGTGACCTTTGCACGTTATTTGACCTTCTTGTGTTTCAACATTTTATGTTACTACCAGTTCAAACTTGATGTGTATTCCATACCTAAAGCACAACTTTTCACACAAAATGTATGTTTTCATGAGCACACCAAGAGTGAACCATGTAATTTGATTTTTATTGCAAAACTAGTATTCTAAGTAAAAAGGAACAAACTTTTTTTCTTCTCATTTCTTCTGACTTGCAGCCAACACAGGCAATACTCCAGCTGGAAGGGAGAATTATTCATCACCTCCCATACTTTTTTATTATTATTCTTTATATTTATGCAGTACAGTTTGGAAAAGGACTATTACAGCTGTTATTGAGAGTTTACCATCTACAGTTAAAAACAATGGCTTTTGTTTTTATGTGTGACCATGGTGTAATCATTTTTTTCTTTTTAAAATGCATTCTAAGAGATACGTACGTATGGTATTACCATTAATCTGGATCCTTTATAAACTCAGCTGACATTTTGTCATGCTTAGGATAAGGGAACCCAGGGATGCTTGGCTTCTTTTATCCTATGGAAATAATCTTGTTTTATTTTTAAACTTGTGTAGGTTTAGTATTTTGTTGTTTGTCTGTGTTTCTTCTCTTTCTTCTAGAGAAAAAGGAGTTCCCCATCTTTATAGTAAGGTATGAAACTTACTAAACTAATTGTAATATTATCTTGTTATAATTTAAAGTGTAGTAGTGGGGACTGCAATGAGGCCACCCCATTACCATTTATCCAGTGCACATTTTTATAAGGTACTGCGCGACTAGCTACTAATATCGCCAGACCATTTCTGGGTTAATATTCATGTCACCATCCACAGCTAACCTTTTTATTGCTATGGTATTCGAGCTGTCTCTTCCACCAGTAGGAGCTGAGGGGGAAGGGGTAAGCTACCCTTCCTCCCTTCCAGTGTAATACCCACAAAGGTTGCAAGGTATATCACTGTCCCCCCAAAGGGGTAAATAAAGAAAATGTGTATTTGCCAATAATTGTTTCTTATTTACAGGTTTTAAAAAAGACCCAAGGTATTTTAACAGCATAACCCAGCCCAAGCCCTTCTGCTTTTTCTAGTGCAAACAGTTAAATCCCACACCTATTATTGGTACAAGGGCTTCTGCCCTCTGCAAGTAATCAGTTACGCTGGAGGGTGAAGTTGTGTATGTATGTCCACACATATTCATTCTTTTGATTGTCTTTTCAGCTTTCTTATCCTGCCAAAACAAATGTAAAACAACTTTTGTCATAGCCTTACAGCAATGAATACATTTTTTTCAACCAGTAAATTCACAATACTTTAACATTTCTGGACTCTAAGCTAAGTTTACAAATCTATATGTTGTTGTTTAAAATGTATTTTATGCATTATGCTCAATACTGAAATTGTTCTATTACAAACATGCTTATGTTTCACGTTTATGTTATAATGTTTTGATATACATCTTGCTACACTGTATCATGTGTGTATTCAGAAAAGTGCTCCACATGTATAACGTTGTTAATGCTCATAACCAAATCTAAATACTGGGGCCAGCATTGCTGATCCACCCCTACAATACGTTCCAAAGCAAAACCAAAAGTAAAATTAATGCTCCATTTGTCTTATTACTCACAGGTACCCCTGAAGAATAAGTGCTCTCTATGCAAGTTTTGTCATTTTAAAATTTTAACAATTATAATATGCAGAATTTAGATTGTACTCCAAACCTATGCTTCAAGCCTTACACCACTCAGTACTTTGGAGTATTTCACTATACAGGGTAAAGAAGGTAGACCTTTTCACTTGTCACAGGTGCAATAGGCACTGTTATTAAATTGGCATAGGCCAACAACATATGTATTTGTCCCACTAATTGCATTGTGTAACAGGCATATTGCTATGAACTATATGTTTAAAGCGTGTTATTGTAACATTACAAGATTTTATAACTCAGGTCTCAGTCAGGCCTGCTTGCAACAGACAGGGAAATAATGTTCATCACTGTTATAACTGCTTCTGTGATTTGAAAGCAGGATGTAACCATAACATTGTCATGATTTACAAATGGTCAAATGGTATAATTGAACTGGCCTGCACCCCAGGTGTCGAGTTGATGTCCCATTTTATTTTCTCTTTCTAATTGCCAGAATTTAGGCTCTGTCACCCACTCTTTACAAAACAAAAAGTAAATGGTTTAAAGATTGCTATTTATGTGTTTTTAACTAGTGTTCTAACACACTTTGCAAGTTTGCAGGTTTCCAGTGTGGCACACATAAGATCTTCACGTTCAACAGCAGTAATACTTTCATCTAAGTTGCCAAGACCTTCATCTTTTCCTTAAAAAGAAAACAACTGCCACAGTTTTGATGTTATCACCATCTTTGTGCCTGACTGGTTCCTTATAAGGACTATTGCATGAATCCAGTTATTATTAAATCAACTGAAGAAGGTCCAGTCAGTTCAGACTCTGCAATCAAGCTTATTGTTTCTGCTTACTATAAAGTTAAGTCTGGGGTAGGGGCAATTCCCTAACTTCAGCAAGAAGATTCTTCTTCAATTGACCTTCAAGCAATACATCCATTTTCTTCACTGCTGCTTGTTCCAAACATGGCTTGTACTTTCTACAACCCTATTGCTCTGTTATGGACTGTGTTCTTAATGGTTTATTGTCAATTGTTACCTTTTTATGGACTGTTACTCTTTATGCCAGGGTGTAATCAACTATCACAACACAAATGCCATGCCGTGTGTGTGTGGCTACTCCATTAAAAGGACTCAATGCACAATCTAATCCACCCCTGGCCAGTGTGTCTGCCAATCAGCCACCCAGCAGCCAGCAACATGAACATTGACTTTTCTACTGTGCTGGTGTTTGTTTTTAAATTACTGTCTGCATTGCCCCATGTGCCTTGTGGGGTTACTACCATTCTGTGAATGACATTTCACCTGTACTCTAACTACACCAACTTGTGGTTACTTATATGAACTTTATGGACTGTTAACTTTATGGACTATTATGTTTTATAAGGACTTATCTGTCAAGAGACATTATCAACAGATTCTTCAATCAAGCTCCAAGGGTGTGCCACACCTCAACACAAGGTAGCATCTACCTTATCCACTCTCAAAGTGAATTCCATGAACTCTTTTTCATCAACAAAATTGTTATATTATATTGTGTTATATGTGGTGTCACATGTTAGCATTTTTTCATATATTTCAATTGTGGTGTTGACATCCCTCAATTCTGTATTATGTTTTACAAACTCACGATTGTGTTCCGTCTGTAACCACCCCTGTACCAACTCCAGAACAGGATGCTTTTTATAAATGCCTTGACTATCTGTATGCTGGCAACCAGTTTTAAATCATATACCTATTCACCTAGTCTAACAGTCTAAAAGTAGAAATGTTTAGTTTTTTAACCTTCATTAATAACTAATATCTTTACATTTATGTTCAATTTTGTGAATGTTGAGTCCCTCAGGGGCCTCCTATCTTCAGGGTGGAAAATATTAAAAGTGGTCAGTGGCCAAGGTTTTAGTAATCAGTGACCAAACTTTTATCAACAATATGTAGTTGGCTAACCAAAGATTGAGAAATAAAAAGGTGTAAAATAGGCTAGTGTAGATTGCTAAAGGGCTAGTAAAAGGTAAAAATGGTTAGTAAATGACTAAATGATGCCAACATGTAAATTAGTATATCTAGTAGCAAAAGGCTGCAAGAGGCTAAATACCACCATGCCACTTAATATGTGTGTGTGTGAGACTTTAAAAGGGTTAATTGTAAGATTCTATACAATGAAGAAAATAGCTGAAAGCATAAGGTGAGGCTGTGGCCGAGATATGCACACAGCTGTGTTTAGCCTTGACTATTAAAAGTTTCTCATCATATAATTCTCTTGTGTTAAAAACAAAATTATGTTTAACAAAAAACTGATAAGAAATAATGAGATACCTCATTTGGTTACTGGTACAAGGTTACTTTGACATTTGCAGCAAGCTCGTCACATCTCTCATATGCTTTCTGGCTCCTAAGACAAAAGTTATTTGTGATAAATATACTATTCTGTCACCATTTGTTTTCCCCTCCAAGGATGAGAATAACTCCCCTGTCTTGGCAAAATGTCAGGTGCATCTCGTAACCAAGAAATTTGATTATGGAATGTCTCCAAAATTGTAGCTACAAAATGTATCAAAAACTTTAATTATGGAAATGTATTAATGTACAGGTGTCCAGGCTATGCTGTCATAGTTTTTTGGGAAATTCCAGCCTTGCATTTTTTTTAAGCTTGCTACACATAAATATGGGACCCATGGTCATGGCTTACAAGCATATTTGGTGACTGGAGTGCTACTCTTCTCCATTGGATGGCAGTACTTGTAGTGGTCATATTAGCACTATGGCTACTAATAACCCTAATTAAGTTCTTCCTGTGACACCTCTGCAGTGCTATGACATCACGTGACATCACTCAATTACATCCATTGTTGCAACAAAACAAAGGACCCCATAGAACTTAACAAACTATTTCCATTCTATATAAATAGTGGTTAATTGATACAAAGTATCAAAGGGGAGTGTGAGGGATTTTATTTTTAAAGAATATGAAATAATGCTTAGTCTCACATGATTTAACTAAGTAGCTAAAATAAATGCGCATGTCCAGGCTTGCTGAAGCAGGGTTACTTTAGGTGAAAAATATAGCTGTGTAGCTGAATAAAACTAGTTAGAACGGCAGTTGCTATCTGATAAGAAAGAACTGAATAAGGTGAAAACAACTCCATATAAGGAAAAATGCTGATAATAGAGTTCTGTGCATCTGTTGTAAGCAGAAAAAATCAAGTGAAGTCTCGACAATAGTGTATAAAAACTGCTGTAAATTGTAATCGGGGAGCTCTCCTTTTCAGAACTCCCACATGCATGTGAAAGATTTGATCAAATAAAGTGACGTTAAGACAAAACCCAGTGGTGTGGTTTTTGGCCCGTGACTACGGGAGCGGTTGCTCAGGTAATACTTACAGTGAGAGAATTTGCGATCACACACTCAATGAGTACTTCTACTCATTATTTATGAAAGAGAGAAGTGGACTGCTACCCAAGGCGGGTGGGGGTGCCAGTAAAGGCTAGGAAGAGAGTAACGGATGGGGTGATCACAGAAGGTACAGTGCCATAGGGCTTGAGAGCACTGAGGGTGGACAAGGCACCAGGGACAGATGGCATTCACTCCAGGGTACTGAAGGAGCTAGCAGAGAGCCTGGTGGGGCACTTGGCAGGCATATTCAATGCCTTACTGAATTCAGGATGTGTACCCAAGGATTGGAGATTGGCTCACGTGGTTCCTCTACATGAGAGCGGCCCCAAAGATGAACCAGGGAACTACAGACCAGTGAACCTCACGTCCATCGTGGGAAAGCTAATGGAAATGATCCTGAAGGAGGGGCTGGTGTCTCTGCTGAAGTTTAATGGGCTGCAGGACAGTAGACAGCATGGCTTTGTCACAGGCAGATCCTGTCAAACCAACCTGGCAGATTACTATGACTGGGTAACTTGGCAGCTGGACAAGGGACTGGAATTCACCAAGGCATTTGATTCAGTGCTGCATGGGAGGCTTCAAATAAAACTTGACTGCACAGGGGTGGGAGCAAAAATAGTGTGATGGGTGACAAACTGGACACAGGGAAGGCAGCAGGGAGTGGTGGTGGAAGGAGAACTCTCATCCCCAAGGGCAGTAATGAGCAGGGTTCCACAGGGCTTGGTGCTGGGACCAGTGCTATTTGGGATATTTATTGCAGACATTTCCATGGGCATCAAAGGCAGGATCAGCCTGTTTGCTGATGACACCAAGACAGGTACAGTGGTGGATGACATAGAGGTGTGGCAGAGTTTGCAGGAAGATCTGAAAAAGCTGGAGACCTGATAGGACACTTGACAGCTGGGGTTCAATGGCAAAAGATGTAAGGTACTGCATTTTGGGACAAAAAATTCAAGGAAAAACTACCAACTGGGGGGGAGTGAAGCTGGTGGAGACTGAGGAGGAGAAGGATGTGGAGGTGGTCATCATGGGATCAATGAACAACTTGGCACAGTGTAGGAAGGCAGCAGCAAGGGCCAACAACATGCTGGGTTGCATAGCAAGTGGAATAACATCAAGGAGAGGGGAGATGATTCTGCCGCTGTATAGATCATTAGCTATACCTCATCTCGAATACTGCATGCAGTACTGATGCCTGTACCTGAAAAGGGACATTAAATTACTGGAAGGGGTGCAGTGCAGAGCAACTAAGATGATTCAGGGACTGGGAGACTTACCGTATGAGAGTAAGCTAAAGGAGTTGAACATGTACTCACTGGAGGAAAGGAGGGACAGAGGGGATATGATTGAGACATTCAAGTACATGAGAGGGATAAACAAGACTGGTACAGAGGGGCTATTCAGGGTAAGGGTGGGGGGACACTCGAGGCCATGACATGAGACTGGAGGGGAAGGTTCATAAGGGAAATAAGGAGACACTATTTTACAGAGAGGGTGGTAACAGGGTGGAATGCATTACCAGCAGAGGTGGTAGCCTGTAAAACAGTGGGCTGCATCAAAAGGGGCTGGGACAGGGCAAGAAGGAGGAAAAAGAGAGGGGTGTGAGGAGGGAGGGGCAGCTGCAGAATAGGGCTGCTAGCTGAAAAATCGAGCAGGTTTGATAGACCAAATGGCCTTTTTCTGCTGGCAAATTTTGTATGTTTGTAACCAGTGCCATCTCTGTGCTGTGCCTAGTCCTAAACCCAAACTGGAATGGCTCATAGATGTCAAAGGTCTCCAGGTGTTCCTCAAGCTGCGGAGCCACTATCTTCTTGACAAACTTTCCCTAAAAATGGGAGGTTGGAGATGGGTCTATAATTTGCCAGGACGTTGGGGTCAAGAGATGTTTTTTTCGAAGGGGCTTCACCAACACCTCCTTCAAGGTGTTGGAGAAAACCCCCTCTGAAAGTGAACATCCGGCTAACCTGGCAAACACTGGATGAATAGTCTCGACGAAGCACACTAAGAGACGCATTGAGACAGGGTTCAGTTCACAGTCGCTGATCAAAGAGGACCTCGTAGACTTCTTGGAAGTAATGGTCTCCAAGATGGTAAACAGCATAGATTCATAGCAAGGAAGTCTGTCAGACTAACTTGATAGCTTTCTTTGATTGGCTGATGAGAAAATTGGATAGTGGCCATGCTGTGGATTTGCTTTACTTCAATTTCAGCAAGGGTTTTGACTCAGCACCTCAAAGATGCTTCCTGAAGAAAATGGAGGATTTGGGTATGGCTAAAGTCATACTAAACTGGGTAGGAAACTGGCTAAAGAGGGGGCATCAGATTGTAGTGATTAACGGGGTTAGATCAAAAGAGAGGGCGGTCTTGAGCCAGGTTCCACAAGGATCTGTTTCCTGGCATGGATTTTCTTCAACATGTTCATCCGTGACATTGGTGAAGGGATCCAGGGCAGGATGCTGTGGCATACTGCTTGGAATGTATTGAATCAGAGTAGTGAATCTGCTAATGTGACTCTACAAATATAGTCCTTATGCAACTATCTACTGTATGTTGAATCTGGTGTTCTGTTATTGTTGCTATGCTTACTTCCTCGCTCCAGTTGGAAAAAATACACATGCAAAGTTGTTGCTCCAGTATCAGTGTCTGTGTCTCTGTTCTATGCAAAGTCTATGCTAAACCAGCACATACACTACACTAGCGCAACTCCTTTGAATATCACCCCGGCCACACCCCAGCGCAACTATTTTGAGCAGCGCAAGGGCATGCGTCTCAGAATGGTGCAGTTTGAATATCCAGGCCGCAGTGTTAGAGGAGGTTAGATGTGGCATATTGCATGGAATGTATTGAATCAGAGTAGTGAATCTGCTAATGAGAATTTGAAAATAGGGTCCTTATGCAGCTATCTATGTTGAATCTGCTGTTCTGTTACTGTTGCTATGCTTACTTCCTTGTAGCATTTGGAAAAAATACATGTGCAGAGTTGTTGCTCCAGCATCAGTGTCTGTGTCTCTGTTCTATGCAAAGTATAGATGCTGAACTAGTAAATACACTACAGCTGTGTCTCTTCACAGACAATACTAAGCTCTTTGGGAGGGTGGATAGTGATGAGGGAATAAGGGAAATGCAGAGGGACTTGTAAAAGCTAGAGTGGTGATCAAGGGTTTGGCAGTTGAAATTCAATGCCAAAAAGTGCAAGGTGATGCACCCGAGGAACAGAAACCCTAGGGTGGAGCACTGGATGGGAGGAGTGAAACCTAGTACCATGACTGAAGAACATGACCATGGAGTTATCATAAGTGACTCCCTAAAGCAATCAAGCCAATGCTACAAGGCATACAGCAAAGCAAGTAGAATGCTTGGTTGTATTGGGTGGGGTATAGAGAGCAGAAAAAAGAAGTTATACTCCTCCTTTATTGACCCTTGGTAAGGCCACACCTGGAGTACTGTGCCCAGTTCTGAAGTCCTCACCTCGGGTAGAGATGTTGTGAAATTAAATTTTGCTGGCGAAATTGCCATAAACTTGGCAATTTTGCAATGTGAAACTTTTTGCAAAATGCCACCATTCCCTGGAATTTTTTGCAGAGTGTGAAGTTGCAAAATTTTGCCAGCGGAAAGCAAAGCTTCACTGCAAAATGCACAATTTTGCCATTCCATGGAAGACATTTTGCATTTCGTGAGAAGCCCAGGCCCAAACTTCCTCTGCTGCCCTCTCAAAAAAAAAAAATCAGCCATGTAATCCCATTATCTCATACACCCCACCCTCTAGCAGTAACCCCCATTCCCAGAACTTGCAGCAATTTGTTAAAATAAATAAAAAATCCATGATTTGCCCTGGCAGGGATGGTTTGTTCCCCTCCTTCCTTAAGCTCATCTCTCCTACAATCATAAACCCCTCACCTTCCTTTTCAACCTTGTCCTCTCCATGTCCACAATGCCTGTTTCCTGGAAGCATTCTAATGTTCTTCCTATCTTTAAAGCAGATGATCCCCTTTCTACCAAAACTACAGGCCCATCTCCTTCCACCCAACCTGAGCAAGCTACAAGAGAGAATTGTGCACTGTCAGCTTTCTGAGCACCTTGGAAAATATTCACTGCTGTGCCCCCAGCAGCATGGTTTCCACAAGTTCCACAGCACCACATTGGCCTTAGCCCATTTCACTGATCATGTACGCAGAGACGTGGATTTGAGTAAGGCCACAGGTGCTGTATTTGTGGATCTGACTAAGGCATTTGATCTAGTCAACCACCCTCTCCAATACTCTACTCTCCACCACCTTGGCTGCTTCTCGAGGGCAGGTCCCAGTCAGTTACCACTGGAGCTGCATCCTCCCCTGCCCTGCCTGTGTCTACTGGGGTCCCAAAAAGGCTCCATCATTGGCCGTTTACTAGTTTACGTATTTGTCAATGCACTCCTGACAGAGAGTCTGTCCTGTGAGGAACTTCTCCATGCAGATGACCTTGTTCAATACCATAGTGACAAGTCACTTGCAAACATCTCCTCCATCCTTACCCTTAACTATGGTGCTACCTACAATTGGTTTACTTACAAAAAAAACTCCTGGTAAATGAAAAAAAGACAAAATTAGTGTTATTTGGCTCAAAATCTTTCCTTACCAAGGTCTCCAAAGCACAGTCCTCTCTACTTGTACTCACACCTGGTGCTCCCCCCCCCAAAAAAAATATGTCTTTAGTTTCAAATACTTGGGCATCAACATGGACCCCTCCCTTACATTCTCTGATCATGTTAATATTTCCATACTTAGAGTTAACCAGAAATTAGGAGCTGACTACCAGCTAAGACAATTCCTGTCCTATGAGGCATGCCTAGCCATTGCGCAAGGCAACCTTCTACCCCTTATTTATTACTGCTCCCATATATTCCCTCGTGTCATCAGCCTTGCGCTCCAGGCTGACATCAGTTTACAACAACATCTGCCACTTCATCGTCTGCGCACCCTTTTCTACCCATCATTGTAACTTATACAAATTGCTTGGTTGGCTTCCAATTCAAGGACACTTCTACTATGCCCTGGGCTGTCTAATAGCCACTACACTCAAAGATGGTCCCCTGTTCCCTTATTCATCTCTACTCACAGGCAAAGTGGCTGCTAGGTGCCTCTGTGAATCATCCATCCTCCCCCTCATAGTTCCCAGAATCTTCACTACCATGGGCAGCAAAGCCTTTTCCATCTCTGACCCCTCCTTATGGAACAAACTCCCTGTATCACTCCACTAGTCCTCCTCCCACTTATCCTTCAAAAGCCACTTTAAAGATTGGCTACTACTGGCAACCAAATACCACTGTCCATCTGTGTAAGCTGGGTTGATTCCCCCTCTCCCCCCCATCTTTTGTGGGGACTCCCCACCCTTGTGACACCCCTTTCTCTTCAGCTTCTTTCCCAACCCCACCTGGCCCTCTCTCTCTCTCTCTCTCTCTCCCCTCCCTACAGTCTACTCCGCTGCACTGTGTTTTTGTGGACTGTAACACTGAAGTTTGAATATCCACCTGGTTGTTACTTGATTTTGTTATAGGAGTGCCTTCTTGAAGTTGCACTTTATATGGGTTTCCTGATAATTTTGACCTTACTGTATTGTTCTTCATGTTGCTGTGATGATATATATGGACATGCCACTAGTCTACAACTTCACCTTGTACTTTATTGTATTCTCATTTTTGTTTATACCCTCTGTACTGTAAGTCCCTGCACCTCTTTATTAATAGCCCGTATTGCAGCCATGTTACTCTTCCTGTATTCTGTTCTGCAAAATGTGCCATTGTTTATGGCCCAGGTCATGTCTGAAAATGGTCCTTTTGGATCAGCACACCTACCCAGTCACCAAAGACATACATAAAAATAAATAAATAAATAAATGCTTTGACAAAGGCAGGAAAGGGGAGAGTATAAAATCCTAGTTATAAAAATATTTTATTATAATTTTATTGTTTTGCATTATTTTAATTGCTATTTAATATTCTGTATAAATGCTTAATTATTAATTATGGTAATTGGGAGGTCATACTAAGACATCTGGTCAACATTCTTTTTTTTTAAATTAAAAGTTTATTAGCAATTTTTAACAAAACAGATCTACATCATACTGTATCTGGAATTTGAAAGACATGTACATATTCTTTGGGAGATCTTACTACCCACCCTCCTCCCTCCCACCCTCCCCTGACTCCACCATCCTACCCCCCTCCCACGCACCCCAGAACAGTGGAAAACCCACTCAAATAGGGCAGGAGATAACTCCTGGCAAGGAGCCATTTCAAGTGGAGTGCAGGGAATGCAGAGAGTCTAGTGGGCCCCAGATCTTATAGAATTTTTTAAACTTATTACTGAGACTTGCAGTTGTTCTTTCTGTTCTAAGATTTGCAAGTAATTTCTGCAACCATTCTGTGTATGAAATCACATCCATGTCTTTCCAATGTTTAAGTACAAGCTTTTTAACTGACATCGAGATTAGGGCCATGTGATATTTACAATGACGTACTGCAATCCCTGTAAAATTACCAAGAAGGCAGATTTCTGGTGTAAATAAATCCTTGAGGCCTAGTAAGGGGCCTATCTTCTGCTTGATGAGGGCCCAAAGTGATGTCACTTTGGGACATTTCCAGAATATTTACAGCAATGATCCCTCTGCCTGCGCACAGCATATAAAAGTGGAAGAAGCAACTAAACCTAGCTTGACCATTTTCTGTGGGGAGTAGTACATGTTATGAAGGATCTGGAATTTCATAAGGTGAAGCCTGTCCTGGGTTATAAACTTATGATAACCCCTCCATATTGCAGGCCATTCTACGACTATATTCAGAAGAAGAGAAGGCCAGTACACAGTCGGTCCGAGGTACTCTGGATAGACCCTGTCATATAGTAGTCTATATATTTTAGACACAGTTTGGGGCCTTCCTGCCAGGGAGATCAGTTCCAAATGAAAAGGCATTCCTGGGGGCTGTAGGGGAATAGATCTGAATACTTTCACCAGTAGATGTCGTAATTGGAAAATTTTTAAAAATCTGAGCATTTGGAATGGTTGCCTTGCTCATGATTTCAGGAGAAGTGAGCCATGACCCATCCACCTTCCTCATGTATGTAAGCAGGCAGTCATCTAACTGTGGGAGCCAAGAGGGAGGAAGAACCTTTCCTGCTATTCTAATATTAGGGTTATTTCTCAGAGATTGGGTCAAATCCTTCATACGATTATACTTGAGGAATGCACAGAGTTGGGTATGAATTTTGATGGAAACAGCAATTGGGGAAGCATGTAGTTGTGTAGGAAGAGTTTTAGGCCTTTTGTGAAGAAGAGCCAGGGGATAAAGTCCAAGGGCTTTCATTTGGGACAGTTCTATTTTAAGCCAGGTAGGCTTATGAGGGAGAGATTTTTGGGAGGACTCAGCAGCTAACCATCTAAGATATTTGTTAGTCTGACTGGCCCAGTAATAAAGGGTTATGTGAGGGAGACATAAGCCTCCCTTGGCCTTTGGAGCAGTTAACTTGTACAGTGCTAGACGTGTTTTTTGCTGGACCAGATAAAGTCTGTAATAAGACTATTAACCTTTTTAAACCAGGTGAGGGGGAGCCAAATACTTAAGAGATTAAGGGGGTAGAAGATCCTTAGGATGACATTCATTTTAATTAGGTTGATTTTGGCCCAGAGAGAAATTGGGAAAAGAGACCATCTATCAAGACCTTACCTTAGTTTCTGGAGGAGCAAGTCCAAACTCGCTCTCTGAAGGAGGGTTTGATTTCCTGAGAGTTCAATTCCTTGGTATCTCAAGGATACTGTCTCCCAGGAGAGACCCAGTTCTGTAATAGGGTGCTTTAGAATTTTATGGTTAAGGGGAAAAACCATGGTGTTGTCCAGATTTAGTTTATAATTGGACAGAGCACCGAAATCCTTAATAATGTTCAAAATGGGTAGAATGGAGGTATCCAGGTGGGATATTTAGAGAAGCAGGTCACCTGCATAGGCTGAAACTTTGATTTCATGGCCTTGTAAGTTAATGCCTTGAATCAGTTGGCAGTTAGTTAATCTATGTATAAGGGGTTCGAGGTATAATTTGAAAAGCAATGGGGGCAAGGGGCAACCTTGTCTTGTTCCGGATTGCAATGAGAACAAGGTGGAAATTTCTCCATTACTAGAAACAAGAGCTGTTGGGGATGTATATAGGGCTTGTATCCATTTCTGAAATTTGAAAAGAAAACCAAATGCATTTAGGGTTCTGAACAGGAAATTTCAATTGACTGTCAAACACCTTCTCAGCATACAGGGAAACCAGTGCTGCTGGGTGATCTGCATCCCTGGATACCGAGAAGGCATGAGTCAGAGTACTCAAGTGGTCCACAGAGAACCTACCTTTCATAAACCTTACCTGTTTCAGGCCTATGAGAGTTGTAAGAACTGCATTAATAATCTGTGCTAATAACTGGGTCAGAATTTTAACGTCCTGGTTGAAAAGTGAGATTGGCCTGTAGCTTGTAACTAGGTGGGCCGTTTCCCCGGTTTTGGTAGGAGAACAATTAGGCTTCAAAAAGGGATTTATACGATTCTACACCTAAAAGCACAAGTTGGTACAGGAGTAGCAGTAAAGGGATCAATTGCTCAGCAAACACCTTATAAAAGTTGGGGGAGAAGCTGTCCAGTCCCGGGGTCTTTTCTGTAGGAAGATTTTTAATCATTTTAAGCAATTCAGAACTTGAGATAGGAGAGATCAGAGAAAGCTTTTGTGCTTCCGAGAGAAAGGGTAGTTGGGAATGTTGAAGGTATTCGTCCAGAGTATGCTCAGAAGGGGGCTTTAACATAGGGCCTTCTGGTCAACTTTCCTGTGTACATGAGCTCTGTAAGCAAGAAAACAAAACTCTAAAAAATAATTCTGCCTAAATGGCTAAACTTAAGGGGACATGGCATCTATGACTCTTCATTTAAGGCAGGAAGATACCTTAAACTGGCCCCTTGACAAAGTAATATTAAAAGACTCTTTCCATCTCTGCCAGTTGTTGGAGAAGAGGCCTTGCATTCCTGAAGAGCTTCCACAGAGTTAAGTTTCAGTTTGTCTCCAGCCAAGAGATGGTTGCCATGAGAACTTGACATCTGACAAATTGCAGCTGGCCCTCTGTATCAGTCTGAAGCTGGCACAACCAAGGACCTAAAGTTAAACTGCTACATGTTTCAATGTGAAAGAAATATTTGTTTTTCTTGCAAGACTATCTTGAATGCTGACAGCATGAAACTTACACAGTGAATAAAGTGCATCTTGACTGCTCAACTGGTCAAATTGTATGACTGCAGCTGATGAGGGACCAGAGTTGTCCCCAAGGATATCATGGGATAATAATCTTTAATGTAAGCATACCATGTTTGATCTTAAGAGGAAGATGGTGTCATGACAACATCAAATATTTATTTTTTGTATAGGCAACTTGTTGCTGGACAAAAATAAACTGTCTTAATGAAGTATGGAATAAACAAGTTGACAGACTAACAAATATGTTTCCTTGGAAGAACAAAGACTCATTTGACTACAATGGAATTGCATGCTTTTAAGGACTTTCTTAACCTTGAATGTGAGAGAGACCTGCTTAAATTTGGAGCCTAGAACATGAACTGTAAGCTCATTAAATCTTTTTTGAAAGACTCTGCTGAAAATTAAAATGATAGTCATCATTAGCTTATCTCAGGAAATACTGGTCACACAGACATGGGAGACATATCAAAAGACTGCTTGTATTGAGCTGAATTCAAAACTGTTTGCATGAAAATGGTATGTTATTACATTCAAAACTTATAAAGAAAATGGACGTTAAGCTAAAATCTGAATCAAGGCATTGGAAGGTGGGGTTTCAAAAGAAAGAAAACAGCCTACCCACCCCCATTGCAAGGACCAATCGGAACTGGTGCAATGATGACCTAACAAAACTGTGATGTCAGGATGATTCTCTAACCAGAGATAATAAGAACAGTCACTGGGAGACCCAGCCCAGTTCTTGTCTGTACTGCACGTTGAAAGGATCTGTGCCTGTACACCAGCTAATGTTGTTGTTTGTCTTACTGTTTTGAAATCCCTGCCAGAGCCTAGGCCAAGAGCCAAGCCTGCCTGGTGATGTCTGGACCAGCAAGGGATCAAGCCTTCATTGCTGTGTCTGTACCAGAGGGGCTGAGGTCAAGATCCTGAGATTCAAGCATGGAAGGAAATGAGAACTGCAGCAAAGCCAGCCACAAGGAAAAACAACTTTTCACAACAGAACTTCCAAATCCTGGTGCAGTAAAGAT
This sequence comes from Neoceratodus forsteri, assembly GCA_016271365.2. Classification (NCBI taxonomy): domain Eukaryota; kingdom Metazoa; phylum Chordata; order Ceratodontiformes; family Ceratodontidae; genus Neoceratodus; species Neoceratodus forsteri. The sequence continues at coordinate 51,552,098 of CM057451.1, read as the reverse complement.
TTCTGTTCATGCAATGGACATTTTGACTATTAAGTGATGTTTTGAAATTCCCTCCAAAACTAGAACAAAAGGACAGCAACTGCCTATTGATGTCCATCAGCTCAGAAGCAAGTTTTCAGTGCTGTGTTGACAACAGATGGGTCCAAAGTCCAGGGTTCAAGTGGAGACAAGAGTGAAAACAGAAACAGCAACAAGGTCCAGCCACTAAAAGAGCTTTGCCATCCAGGAAAAGAGGACTCTCACCAACATCCTTAAATTAAGGATGACAATCCAGACTTTACAGCTAATCAAACGTCTGAGTATTCTTTTAATTAATAGTTTTATAATATTCTACTTGGGCTCAGCTGGGAGGTTGCATGGAAAAATAATTTCCTAGATACTAGAGTGTTGGGTACATAGTTCAAGCTTAAATCTAAATAATGATATATGTAAACATGTTTGCATGTGAAAAGGTATTCAAATAAGTTACAAAGAAAAGTTTTGAAATACTAACTAGACAACACTATTTGAAATCTTTATGCAAGAACTAGTTTACTGTTTGCAAGTTATCAAAACTGCAAGTTGTGTGCTTTTGTTTTTGTTTTGTCTATTTACTGAAACCTTTGTTGTTTTATATTTATGCTGCTTTTCCTTATGTTTACAAGGTTTTATTATCTATGTAAAAGTTATTAGTAATTAGTTGAATTGTACAGGGACAAATACAATCTATGTTCTTACATACTACATGAGGGTGTGACAAAAATGTTATTTATCTGTATCTAGAACTAAATACAGCTGGTGGTAAAGTAAGATTTGAGACAGTCTTACATTGTTTATATGACTTTATGCACATTTTATGACATGCAGCTTAAGGCTTAGCTAAATGCCCATAATAAGAAATTGGTATTCCAGCCTATTGTTCTGACAGTGTAAAAATATTTAAAAAAAGAAAAAGTTATGAGGCTATGTTGAATTTTGCAAAAACAGGCTCATAACGTTGGTAATATTCAACATATTTAACCCCAAATTTTTAACATAGCCATTTCTTTACAGCACCTCATAAATGTGACAGCTCTCATTTTTCATCTCCTGTCCAAAATGTGTTTTTGTGTCTTGAAAGTTGATTTTGCAGTACCTGTGCAAAATCACCTTTTGGCCAGAAGTTCAACATTTTCTCTGCCCTTCTTCATGAGGCAGGGTCACAACAAGGCTATGTTGAAACTTTGGTGTACAAATATTAAAAAAAACTATTCTTCAATATTTTTACCTCAAATTCTTCGGTTGCAGCCCTATCGGCTCTGGCCAGAGTTTGTTTATGTTGCTGTATTTCCCTTGTCTACTTAACAGTCCATTTCCTTTTGACCTTTAAAGTATTCTGTCTCTCATTCTGCTTCCTTATCACTACATATTACCTTTTACAAATTAATGTACTTTTATTTTTTAAAAGTCTGATTAAGTGTACCACTACAAATATCAGAGTGGTACACAATTATTTAAGCACTTTAGATATACTCTGTTGAACTGCAGATTCTTTGTGACCACTTTCACTCATTTTACTTTACATGCCTTCCAGATGAGGACCTTGAAGACTACCATATGCCCATTTCTTGGACGGGTGAGCCAGTACTTTCAGGTTTATTTTTCAATGTGAGTTTATAGTTCACTTGCTTGGTGGAGACAATGAGGTTCAGCAGCTTGGTATGGGGAAGGAGACCATTTATATCATGATGGAATATTCCAGGTGTGCAAATACCAAAATATCTTTTCTACCAGTAATCAGTGAATGAAAACCAAGGGCCTTAAGCATCAATGATCTGTGGCCCTGAGGGCTACAGTATTCTCATCCATGGTGTTTAAAGGACACCCATGAATGCACAAATAGCCACCCTCCACCACGTGTCCCTGCCAGTGTCCAGCTGCACCTATAATAGTAGTAGTAGTAAGTTTATTTATAAGACGCTCTTCCCCATAGTCTCAGGGTACCATACAGGTACTGACAGGACAATAAATCAAATGCAATCAAATAAATGATCAACTTAAAATAACAAATTAACAAAAAATAAATACATAAATAATTTCAGTCAGTAAAATTAAAAGCACTAGCATCATAATGAGACACACAGAGACCAGTTTTAGTCCCTGAAAGTCAGTTCAAATGGGAATACTTTTAACTCTTTTAAAGGCCTCTGCTAGGGGGATTCCCTCAGTACCCTAGGCAGAGTGCTCCAAATCAAAAGGCCTGCAACCTCAAATCCATGATTTCCAGAGGATTTAAGCCAAGCCCTTGTGGCAGAGAGGAGCCTCTCTTCGGAGAAGCAAAGGGGGCATGAGGATTAGAGAGAGAGAGAATTCCAAAGGTCTAACAGATAGCCCTAGCTTAGCTCATGTCGGGCTTTATAGGTTAAGAAATCAACCTTGAAGATAATATGCCTCTTCTCAGGCAGCCAGTGCAAGTCATGCAAGACAGGGGTCACATAACTAAACCTCAAGAGGTTGGTCAGTAATCTGGCTACTATGTTCTGCACCAGCTACAAGCATCGTAGGGTACCACTACTAATCCCATGATAGACCACATTACAGTAGTCCAGCCTGGATGTCATGAATGCACACACCAGTTTTGGCAGATCTTCTGGATGGATAAGGAATTTATTCCAGGTGATATTCCTAAGATAGTAAAAGCCATTCCAGACTACAACAGACACTTGAGCCTCCAATTAACCACCCTTTAGCTCCTAGCCCCTGACAAGGCTGTGCTCCTGCTGCCACCAGCAGTCTGGTGGATCTCCAAATACCGCTGGCTGCCTCCTCTTTCCTGGTCCAGTCCACAAAGGAAGCTCCTGGCCCCTGACAAGGGTGTGCTCCTACTGCCGCCAGTATCCAGGTGGCTCTCTGAATACTGCTGGCTGCCTCCTTGTTCCTGGTCTGGTGCACAAAGGAAGCTCCTAGCCCCTGACATGGCTGAAGCCTTGTATTCAGCTACATGAGGTGGCACTATCTGGCTACAAGTGCTTCCAAAAAGGGTAGGCAGGGAAAAAGAGGAAGTGGTATCCTCCTGTATGACAAGGATAACCTAGATGGGGCCGAAATCCCAATGTCTGACCCTGGACTCACATCGACTGAATCCATAATCCTTTCCCTTACCCTTGGCACTGTTAAGAAAATATTGATCGGATGTGTTTACCTTCCCCCAATGTAACTACTTCCAGTCTTCCCCCCTTGATTTCCTCCCTCCCAAATCTTTCTTGCCATGACCTAATAATGTGCGGGAATGTTAATATAGACTGGTTTAGCCTTAGCTCCCACAGAATGTGTTCCACACTTGCTGATTCCAACTTTGTCCAACTTATTGAGGACCCAATTAGAATCAATACCAAGTCTGGTAATCACACTCTACTTGACTGGATAGTCACTAACTGTCCCACCAAGATTAAGGCAGTGGGTGTGCTTCCTGACAGCATAAGTGACCATTCTTCTATGTTTTGCATATGATGCAACAATTCCCCAAACATTCCACCCAGAGTTATCCAGGTACAGGATATGAGTAGGTTCGACCCCACTGTCCTCTCCACCACAATCCATGACACCGATTGAAGCCCTATAAATACACTGAGGGATGTCCATCAAGCCCTTGATTTTTTTGTATCCAAATTCATTGAAATTGTTAATTGTCATGATCCCATTAAGTCATGCCAGATAAAGGGTTCTAAAGCACCTTGGATATTGAAGGACTTAAGGAAGTTCATGTCTACTCATGATAAAGCTTGGCCTACATATAAGGCCAGTGGGCTTCCCTTAGATTGGCAATTATATAGGCAGCTAAAAAAACACTGCAAGAATGCCATCCAGAAAGCCAAACAACAGCATTATAAGAATCGCCAAGCAGATCATCTTAGCAACCCTAAGAAATTCTGGAAGCAGGTTAATTCCCTCCTAAAGGGCCATACCTCACAAACCCCTAGCACCATTGAAGTCCCAGGCACTGTGCTCAACAACCCCTCTTCCATTGCAGATGGCTTTAGCACATTTTTTACTAATCTGCATAAATGTACATTACTCATTCCTAGTGCTCCTTCTCCCTATCCTGACCCACCCTTGTCCATTGATTCCTTAGTCCATCCTTCCTTTCATCTGAAACTGACTACTCTTAATGAGGTGCGTCAACTTCTCAAAAATCTGAAGGCAGATAGTTCACCTGGTCATGATACAGTGGAGCCAAAATTCCTCAAGCTGGGGACTGATACCCTAGCTTGCCCCATTTGTGGCCTTCTAAATCTCTCATTCCTATCTGGTACTGTCCCTGAGAACATATACGATTTTATTGGTTTTCTAATTTACATACATCAGCATCGCAATGACCATTCTTAAAAGTCAAAATTGATACAGGAATGCGTAAACTACAGAAAGGAGGTCTTAAGGCAAACTATCCTGAGTAGAAAGCATGTTGTTAGGCTTGGAAGACAAGGTAATAAACACTGTCTCTGGAAAGGAAGCTTTACAAATAAAGTAGCTGTCAGAAATTGATAACACCTCCTAAATAGAACCTAGAGCAGGCTTCCAATAGTTAGCTATAACACAACACTTACAAAAGATTTTTTGCTGTAAACACTTCCAGTCAGTTGTAAAATGGTTAACTCAAGGATGCTTGGACCAGGAGATTGCAAGTTTATCCCGGGGGGTTACAGAAACATAGAAACATAGACTTTGATGGCAGATAAAGACCACTTGGCCCACCCAGTCTGCCAATTTTTCTACCTATTAGATAAGCTGCAGATTCTACTTAACCAACAGACTACTTCATTCAACCCCCCCACTATAATTGCCTTATGTCTGTCCCATGCATGTTTGAATTCCCCCACTGTGTTAGACCCCACAACCTCTCCAGGAAGGTGGTTCCATGTGTCTAGCACTCTCTCTGCAAAAAAAATTTCCTCACATTACCCCGAGCCATCACCCCTCTATCTTTAAATTGTGCCCCCTTGTTCTTACACATCTCTTTTTCTGAAAGATGCTACCCTCCTGGACTTTGTTGATTTCCTTGAAGTACTTGAAAGTTTCTATCATGTCCCCCCTGTCCCTCATTTCATCAAGGGTATATGAGGGCATGACCGAGCATTAGTGTGATCGTAAGTATGCACCCCATTTGAGTTGGAACTTTACAAGTTGTCCAAGCTGTGAGTATGAACGTCTCTCAAGCATGGCAGCCTGTGCAAGGGCGGATCTCAAAACGGTCAAGGGGTAGTGGTTTTCTCCAGTGCATTAGTATAGCTGTCTTTGCCTCAGACAGGGTTACTAGAGTCCATTTCTGAAGGGGGGGTGGTAGTCCATTGAGGGAGGTGGGATCGCCCAACAATAGCAGTGCATTGGGAGTTCCAATATGCTGGGCAACCACCTTGGATCAATCCTCAAACACTGCATCCCAGAAGGAGGTAAGTTTGGGGTAGGACCAGAGAATATGTAGGAGATTGGTATCAGGTTATTGACACCTCCAACAGTTGGAGTGAGATAGTAAGCCCATAGCTCGCAGGACCGATGGGGTCCCAAACCACCGTAACAAGATTTTCAGTTGAATATTTTGACTCTTAGCATCTCAGTAGTCAGTATGGGCTAGCCTGAGGCAACAGCTCCAGGTGGAGAGAGAAAGAGATATCATGAGGCCAGTTTCCCATTTTCTCCTGTTGGACTCGGTGGGGTCAGGCTGGACATCTTGTATGGTTCTGTTGAAGCTGCCTCCAAGTCCTTGGTGGGAGGTAGCCTTATGTAGAGAACGTAGTCAGAACCTTCATTGATCTACCAAAGTTTGAGCTTGGTATGCCTGAATGGCACTGGGTATTTGCAGAAACTTCCAGAAATCCTTGTTGGGGAGGTGGTAACATGTTTTTAACTGTTCAAAGAACATCAGAGTAGTAGTGCCAGGTGTAAGGAGGTCTTGGAGAACCTTAATGCCCCTGAGATTCCAGTTGGACAAATACAATGTTTGGTTACCAAAAGAAATCTGTTTATTGTGCCATAGAGGGGGGGATACTCCATTGGGGGGCCTCTGGCTTTAGGCTGTGTGTGCGACAGGGACATATACCTTGTCCATGCCCTTACAGTCTCCACCATAATTGGAGTAGCCCTCCTAGCTGATGTGGAGGGAGAAGCAAGAAGAGACCAGAGCAGAGTATCCTGGAGCAGACTCTGTTCTGGCTTAACCCAAATGGTAGGGGAGGGGGAGGGGACAAACCACTTGGTGGCATGTGCTGCTAGGTAGGCCGCATGATAGCTTTGAAACCAAGGGAGCCCCAAACCTCCAGAGGACCAGTGTGCCCATAGTTTCATCCTCCCCATCTAGGGGATTTGCCTTAGACTGTTACTTTTTTCACTCTTTATCAATGACCTCCCAGATAACAGTGGAGAAGCCACTGTTCATCTGTATGCAGATGGTGTTATCCTTTATTGTTCTTCAGCTGACCTCTGACTTCCACTAGCTCAAAGACTGGTTTCTGCAAAAACCAGCTTGTACTTAATACTAAAAAAATGAAGTATATGGCATTTTCCATGCCTACCTCGAGCCCTGTTCCCACTCTGGTTGTTCCTTCTTGAACTGGGGCCATTCTCGAAATGGTTAAGTCCTTTAAATAATTGGGTGTCACCCTAGATTCCTCTCTTTCTCTTGACATGCATGTATCAGTCCTCGCCAAAACCCTAAACCAAAAGCTTGGTGTATTATGTCACTATCGTCCCTTTCTCACTCTGTCCTGTTGCAAGATAGCATCTGCCACCCTCCTCCCTCTCTTAACTTATGTGGTCCCCTTACTTCTCTCTACTTCCTCCACCATCATGTCTTGCCTCACTCAGGTCTACCATAGAGTGGGTGGGTTTGCTTTGGGGATCAATTCTCATCATCACCACTGTGATGTGTTATCTTCCCTAGGATGACTACCTTATGATTCAAAACTACGGTATTCTACCCTAAGTTTCACTCATAAGTTGGTACATCACTATATCCCACCCTGTCTTGCTGACTTAGTGCAATGCAAGTGCCCAGGGTGCCCTCTCAGATCTGCCTCACTGCCCCTACTCCTCTTGCCTAACACTCAGCTAGCCATGGCCCAGAGGTCTTTTGCCTCCTTAGCTATATCCTATTGGAACTCGCTTCCCCCAACTATTCTGGCTATCACCTCTCTTCCTCTTTTTCAGGTGTCTCTGCTACCTCTCCTTGCTGCCACACAATGCAACTGTTTTCGCTGACTCTTGGAGTCTGTTATCTCCATCCTGCCATCCTGTATTTCCTTGATAAATTTTGCTTTACCATATCTAATGCCTGGTTACCCATCCTGCCAGTTATATTTGCTGATTGTGTTTAGTGTATGATATTTAGTGAAAACCTGACTTAACCTGTGATTCGTGCACAAGGTATCTGTGTTCTCTAACTACTGCCTGTTTTTGAATTTGTTATTACTGTATTTGTTCTAAATCACTGTATTATTTGTTCCAAATGTATGCTGCATCTGTATTTTTTGTTTGTTAGCTTGTGCTGTTTTTACCAAGGTATTATAGATTATTTATTTCAGTTTCAGTTTGGGATTAATACCTTTGAGTCAAGGACTCGTTTTCAAAGGTTCCATGTCATTGTTGAACAGACATTACAGAAATACAAGTTAAACAATAAAAAACATTGAAGCATACACACAGGCAATAACAGTAAAAAATGTGAGGTTATACACATCTCTTTAGTACGTTTTAACATAGGCTTGATTAGAATAAGAGAGGGGTGGGGGGTCAGCCAAAGGTGGCATCGTCAGTGGTAGGAGTGAGGGTTGGAGGAGAAGTATTCAGCCATGTGAGGCCATCACTAAATACAAGGGGATAGGGGAAGGGGATTAGGAGGAAAGGTGGTAATAATTGGAAAGATAGTGAGGGGGGTATGTACTGGGAAACTGTAGGGCTGATGTATTATCACATTAGCGCAGGCAGGTACAGGTTGTTTTAGAGCCAAGGAAGGATCTGAGCCCAGATTTTAAAGTACCAATCTTGGGTTCTCAGAGAGGTCAGTGGGTAGTTCATTGAACCATTTTGATCCTTGATACAGGATGGAGTTTCGGGCAAGTTTTATCCTTTTGAAGGGAATCACCATCCTGTCAGTGGCCACACTGCGGGTCAATTTTGTAGGCAGCCTAAAGTGGCCACCCAGGGTGGGAGATGTCAGTCCAAGCAGCACTTTTTTTTAAAGCAGCTATGGTTTGGGTATTGCCCCTGGTTGCCGATTGGGAGCCACCCAGTTTCGGTGTAGAGCAAGCAGGTGTGGGTGTCAAAGGCAGTCCCCAGAGTAAGATGGCAGGTCTTGTTGATGAGTGTGCTGATCCTGTTTAGAGCATTTTTTGTGTGTGCCCCATAAATAGGCAACCCATAGTCAATGGTAGAAAGTATAGAACTACTGGTGGCTAGTCTGAGAGTGTCGGGAGTCACTGAATGTCTGTGACAGTAAAGTACACCAAGCTTTATATTTGCAGTCTTCATAACTGAGTCTATGTGGATTGAGAATGTGAGGGTGTCATCAAAGGTGATGCTGAAATATTTGAACTTAGTTACTTGGTCTAGAAACTTACCCTTTTGGTTATGTGTAAGCAGTAACAGGTATTTATTTTTGCTTTGGGAGGTGGTGAAGAGCATACTCTTTGTTTTTTTGATGTTTGATGTAGTGAATGTATTGTTCTCAACGCAAGGTACTCTCAATGTACTGCACTTTCTGGATCACCCCTGAAAAAGGGACTGTCTTGTCTCAGTGGTCCCACCCGGTTACCAAAATTCAATAAATAAATAAATAAATGTCAGCCAATCATCTAGAATGGCTTCCAGATTTTTCACCTTTGCAGAAGGCAACAGCCTAGACAACCCAAGCAAAGTATAACTGTGTTGCTTGGGACAGGCAATTGATGTTCCAGAGATGAGCTAGTGGACTGCAACATGCACTATGTGATTTACTCTGCACCAGGCTGGTGTCTGGGGGATATTTTCTAATGGGTACACACCCCGCACCATTAATAGGCATCCATATGACCTGATGCTGCTCCATAGTCACTGACCCAAGCTCTCCTACATGACACTGTGGAGAGGGTGACAGCTGTAGGGTACAGTAATCCCATATGGAAGAATACAGTTGCTGAATAGAGGGAGATGATAGTTCTTCAGTGGGGACTGCTGTATCCCATGATACCCTGTTTTCTGAAGGCAGAGGATCTACTCTAAGACCAGTTGGGACTTCCAATTAGATGCCCATGGTCCAGTTCAGGTCTGTTCCCTCAGTCGGCCCTGCAGAACTAGGCAGCTGCCCCTTGGCCCAGCAGAGGATTATGAATCCTGACCCCACTTATCTGGGTGGGGTCAGGGGCATGGCACACAGTTGTGTGACTTAGTATGCACCCTCTAAAAACTTACAAACATAGAACTTATCATCAGAAAAGGACCCTTTGGTTCACCCAGTCTGCCCAGGTGTCCCATTCCTATTCTACTTCTGCAAACCCTTACTGATTGATGGCGACCCTTCCCCCACCCTGTCTATGTTCTAATATGCCCCTGTGGCTTTGCATGCATGCTTGAAGCCTTCCACCATTCTAGCTTCCACCATTTTGGCTGGCAGTCAGTTCCATATGTTTACTACCCTTTCAGTTCCTCAGAGCTTTCCTGAATGTGCCTCCCCTGCAGCTTTATCACATGCTCTCTACTCCTGGAGCTTATACTCATTTGGAAAAGACTGTCTTCTTCTAACCTGTGAGGTACTGGAAAGAGTCAATCATGTCACCTCTTGGACTCTTCTACTTCAGAGAGTACATGTTGAGATCCCTCAGTATCTAGTCATAGGGCTTACAGTATCTGTGACCTGTACACCATTTTGTTAGTGCTCCTCTGGACTGCCCTCATCCTGTCTGTCCTTTCTGAGGTGAGGTATTCAAAATGGGACACAGTATTCCAAGTCTGGGGTAATAGTGTAGGTAGGGAGAAACTGGCAGACTTGATAGGCCAAGTGGTTCTTATCCACCATTAAATTCTATGTTTCTAGGTGGGGGCGGACCAGACAGTGATACAGTGGTGGCACCACCTCCCTCCTCCTGCTGGTGATGCTCCTCCCTATGCACCCCAACATCCCTGTTGCCCTGCCCATAAGCTTGTCACACTGCGCTGCCACCTTGAGGTCCTCTGATATAATAAGCCTAAGTTCCCTTTCCTGTTTAGTGACTACTAATACCCCCCCATACTCAAGACATAGGTTCTTGTGCCCTAGGTGCATGATTTTGCACTTTTTGGCATTGAAACTCAGCTGCTATGCCTTTGACCACTCTAGTTTTCCTAGATCCCTGCATATTTTCTCCACCATATTGAAGATTTTGGTGTCATCTGTAAAAAGGCAGCCCCTCCCCTCCAGTTCCTCTGCAATGTGACCTATGAAGATATTGAAGATGACTGATCCCAGTAACAACCCCTGTGGTACCCCACTGGTCACTGCCCCAGTCTCAGTTTGTTTGCTGTTAACCACTACCCTCTGTTTTGTATTCAATAATAACCCATTTTGAATCCAGTTTACCAATCTGAACCCCACTCCTAAGCTGTTCAACTTCCTAATCGGCAAAACAACAAACAAGGCAACAACCACCAGTACAGTTGTCTCTAAACAATTGAATAAGATAATTTGAAAAGACAACTTACATAATTGTTGTGCAAAGTCACAGTGATGATGGGGTGCTCACTACATGCCCTTATTGGTTTCACACATGTGCGATTCTTCTGGGAGGCCAAATGAAAGTGCAGCACTTATATAGTGCAATTACATAAAATGATGGTGTACAAGGTGTGACCACTTTCACTCAAATATTAATCCTTGTTGTGCTACTGGCGTGTATACACATCCTAAAAACCTATACGTTTTAAATATTCTGGCAGCCTAGAGGTTAAGGGAAAATTAAGGAGACTGTGACCAGAATTTGCCACATTTTGTTTGCAGAACCTCTTGGAAAGGGATGTCTCAAGACTCCCAAGAATGGTATACAAAAGGGGTCCAAATCTTTCAGACAAACTTGTGCATAGTTTGCAACGTATTCAGGCTAATTCCCCATGTTACCTACACCACCAAAAGGTTGATTCCAGTGTGGATATTGCAGGCACTATCCCAATGTAAAAAAACACAGGCCTTCACATCAGTAACTAAATCAGTAAATAAGCTCCTATAAAGCTTAATTTCAAAATATGAAGATCTGCTTGTTAGATCTTTGTTCATAATCATGTTCATGTTTTTTTTTTTTTGTAGCTAAGCCTCCTGCTCGAATATTTAATCAGTACATTGCACTTTTGAACTATTTTGTTGTATGATCCACTATTGTGTTACACATCATTGTGTCACATAAATGTGAATTTATCTCTCTGTGACACTTAACTGCTTCAATTATTGTGTTATTGAGGTGTTATTGTCATTATTGTGCTGTTTCATGCAATGTAATTGTAGTATCCTGGTCATGCCCAAAAAAGACATCTGGCACCGGTGTACCTACGTGGTTATTAAGGCAGCAATAAGACAGAACAAGGTGTGGGTTATGGCTTGATAAGAGCATGCCCCAGGTGCATTATGAGACATGAGGTGCTTGCACTGAGTGCCTTTAGCACCTGGTAAGTGTTCTTATCAGGCCACAATCCACACCTCGGAGTGTCTTATTATGCTTATAAAATGAGCCCCCCAAGTAAGTATTAAAAAAAAAGAATTAAAAAAGTCTAAAATACTGTATATTTATAAACAAAGGTTTTAATGGTTGAAATAGTGAAAAATAATCCCTTTTCATAAATGTGTCACCCCCCCCCACCAGTGACTGAGATAGGCTATTTTAGTCAGTATAGTCAGTATTAGTTTCTTTTTTTTAAGTGAAATTTAAACTGACATCATATTTTGTGGTTTTAGAAAGGCTGACATTCTCCTAGGTGATTGTGTGTGTGCTGTCAGCTTTTTAGTGCATGAACATGCCCCTCATGAGCCACCCTAGTGAGCGGCTTGTGGTTTCCTGCATTTTTATGAAATGTTTGATTTTCATTGGCTGTTGCTGATTTACAATAATGTTTTGTTGCCAGGAGTTTCTTTGGTTCTGTGGATTTGAAATAATTATGTTGCTAGGAATAGAGGGAGAGCAGTGGCATGGGGTGGGGGCAGAACACATGGACCCCAGAGATGGTGGAAATGGTGAACAACAAGAGAGGAAAAAAGTGGCTCTGAGTATGCAAAACAAAGAACATGAAGAGCTTACTTACAACTTCTTTTGGACTGCTTTGTGGTTTAATTTTAAAGCTGGCTGCTGTCTGTTTCGGTGGATCGCAAATATAGAAGCGCTGCTGTATCTATAGTATGGGATTTTAAAGACGCAGCTCATGCTTTGCTCTGTTCACTGCCATCAGCTTTAACTGTACCAGTTTACTTTACAAAAAAAAAATAACTATGACATTGCTTGTATAATTATGTTTGTAAGACTTTTGTGAGTGTGTGTGTGTGTGTGTGTGTGTGTGTGTGTGGTTACAGATCGTCTAGGCTGGTGCTGCTATGGTGGCAGAGCTTAGAGGGTGGCATTGGCATGGCACACTGATATGTTTGTGTTATGGGGCTCAGCTTAGCACAAGTAATGCCTGTTGCAAGGTTATGTCCTGATAAGGACACAGCTGAAAATCTGTTTCAGCCAATCAGGATTCAGGATTTTTTTTAACCCATTTTATAAAGTATAATTAAAAAAATAAATAAATGCACAAAAGAACTATGAGATCAGATAGTTTGTTAACTGTTCTACATTAGGGTTAGTCTATATGTCACAATGTTCTTGTAATGCATTTTACATTGAGAAGACCAGTCGTGCCCTGGAAGTTAGAACTGGGGAACATCTTAGTGCCATTCGTAATGGGGACAGGAACAATGCCCTGCCTAAATACCATTAGAGAACAGTGGAAATGAGAAACATGAATTTTGTGGCCTGGAAAAGGTCATAATGGGACAGAGTGGTGGTGACCTTGGAACGCACGTTCTCCACAGAGAAGTGTTCTGGACATTCCAGTTAGGAGCACTGAATTTCCCTGGTTGGAATGAGCAATTTGATAGTATGCCTTTTCTTTAATAATTGATATCTATTCATGTGCTGGTGTCTTCCTGTTTTTTGCTAGTTAATAGAGTATGAGACTAATACAGATAATTGAAAATTGGTGGTGGTCCTGGCTTATCTTCAAATGCAAAGAATAAATGTTGATGCACCATATAAGAAAGAAATAAGTGCCACAAGAAACCTCTGTGAAGATGTTTAAAATCCTGCCTCATGGATGCTGTAACTGTAGTTGCTTAGAGCTACTGCCTTTTTAAATACCTTTTTATGTTGCTTGCACGCATGTGCAAGAAACATAGTGCCATCATCGGAGATTTCGGAGGTGTGTCACCTCCTCCTCCAATTCAGTCAGTGAGCTGGCAGGTGCAGCCCCTGTAAGCCAATGCATTTTGGAGCTGTCTATGACACGCTCCAAAATGCAGTGGCATACAGTTGAAAGGGGGAGCTACGCTTCAGTGAGCAGAGATAAGAAGTGTAGCTCCCCCCACACACAGGCGCGGCGCCCCTTCGCGACGCACTGTGTAGCCAACGGGTGCCCAATCCCTCGCCGGCTGAGCTGCGCCTCCCCCAGTCTAGGTGCCACGCTGGGAGCCCACCCCAGCGTGGCAATCAATTTGGCCAACGGGGGTGCCCAATCCTCGTCAGCTGAACGCCCCCCCAATGTCCTTGTGCCATGCTGGGAGCCCACCCCAGCGTGGCAAATGGTCCCAAGACATCTTTTTTTTAATTTTTAACCTGAAAAACGAAAATGGTCCCGCAGAGCGTCTCCCGACCCCCACAACCCGCACCCACCCACTGCGCACCCAGCCTCCCACGCCCCCCTCACCCCATACTTACCTCCGGACTCTGGCGCAATGATCTTCGGTGGACCGGGAACACGTCTGCACTCTTCAAAGCCGACCGCGAACTGAGGAAATGCCGGTAAGCTGTATAATGGCCTAGATGGGGGTTCAACTTTGTTGCATATCTCAGGCATTTTTAGGAATTTTTGCACCAAATTTTCAACATGGGGTTTTTGGGACCCCTTCTCATGAATGATGTCACTGTCATGGCGTTATTCAGGCCTGAAGGGTGATTTCGCGCAGTGACTGTGCAATGACTGCGAAATCACCCTTCAGGCCTGAACACCACCATGACAGTGATATCATTCATGAGAAGGGGTCCCAAAAACCCCATGTTGAAAATTTGGTGCAAAAATTCCAAAAAATGACTGTTTTACGAGCGTGCGTTGCGCAGTTCCTATGCAGGCTCATAAGTTTGCGAAATTTCAATATTTTCACTCCAGATTTTCAACATTGCCATTTTACCACACCTTCGTATGAGTAGTACAGCTGTCATTTTTCACATCTCACCCAAAATGTGTTTCCGCCCATGTAGCGTAGAATGGCAAAGTCGGTGTGTGCAATCAATGTACGGGACAAATTAAGAAAATCAGAGTGACACTGTTCATGAGCAGAGGTCTTAAAATGGCTATGTTGAAAATTTGGTGAAAAAATTCCTAAAAATGACTGTTTCTGAGTGCGTTGCGCGGATTCTACCTGAGCTCAAGTAAGTTATAAATTTTCAATATTTTCCTCTAGATTTTCAACATTGCCATTTACCACACCTCCTTATGAGCAGTACAGCTGTCATTTTTCACATCTTGCCCAAAACGTGTTTCTGCCCAATGTAGCATAATGGCGAGTTGGTGTGCAAACTCAATGTATGGGACACATTAACAAAATCACAGTGACACTGGTCACGAGCAGAGGTCTTAAAATGGCTATGTTGAAAATTTGGTGAAAAATTCTAAAATAACTGTTTCATGAGCGTTTTGCGCAGTTCCTACGCACGCTCGTAAGTTCGCAAATTTTCAATATTTGCACTCCAATGACTTCCAAATACCTAAACAGCACATAGAAGCAAGCAACATTCGGCATTGACAAATGCTTGTTTATGCTGTTGGTTGATTGATCTATTTCACCTCAAGCACCTTGCAAATTGTCACTTTAAGTAATTGCTCTATATAAGTGTTGCACTTTCATTCATTCAGCTTCCCTGATGACATGCGCATGGGTGAAACCTGTTAGGGTATGTAGTGAGCACCCCAGCATCACTGAGACTTTGCATAATTATGTAAGGTGTCTTTTTCAGATTAACTTATTAAATTGTTTAGAGACAACTAAACTACTGGTTGGTTGTTGTTGTGTTTGTTGTTTTTACCAAATCTTTTGGTACACTGAGCATGCTGACAATGGAGCAGCCTTGTTTGATTCTCTTGCGCAACCTCCTAATTAGCCTTCTGTGTGGTACAGTGTTGAAGGCCTTGTTAAATTCCCAATTGTCAACACCCATTGCCCTCCCATGGTCTATTTCTCTGGTTACTCAGTCAAAGAAATCTATCAGATTAATTTGTCATGGTCTTCGTCCCATGAATCCATATTGTTTGCAATCCTGCAGCTCATTGTATTCTAAATACTTAACCAGCTTCACTTTTAATGGAATTTACATTAGTTTCCCCACCACTGAAATTAGGCTGACTGGCCTCTGATTGCTAGCTTCCTCCCTACTGCCATGCTTATGTAGAGAGACTATGTCCTCCTCTTTCCATTGAGCTGTTGAACAAGGCAGTCAGCTGAGCGGCTAGCAATTCCCTGAGCTGTTTCAGTATCTTTTATTTATTTAAGAAATTATTGGAATTACAACCCTTTGAGTCAGAGATTCATTTATGAAGGCTTCACTTCAGGAGGACAAAATACAGTGATAACAAGCAGCAGAAAACAAAAGTACATGACATCAATAAAAGCATACAAGTCCATTTATGGGCCAGTTACAGAGGCCCCATGTCATGATGCTTAGAGATTGTAAACAGGCATAGCAACAATGTGGATTATAAACAACATAGGCTAATGAGTAAAGCAAAGGGCAGAATCAAACTAGGATGGCTGAGAGGATAAAAGCAGGGAAGACTCAGCCAGGACAGACACAGTGGGGGGAGGAGAGGAGGTGGTTCTTGAGAGCAGTTTTAAAAGGCCCAAGTCTTGGTAAAGAGGTGATAGCTGCAGGCAGGGAATTGTACCAGGATGGGGCATAGTAGCAGAAAGACCTCTGTGCTAGGGAGGTCCTAACTCTAGGGACTTGCAGGGGGGAGCAGATGGCGCTGCAGGTATTGAGGGAGGGGGTAGATTAGCATATGATAAAAGACAGACCCGGGACTGTCAAACCTGCAGTGATTTTTTTGGGGTCAGATGGCATGATTGATAGACAAGCCTCTCCTCCAGATTGAGGAGGTTGGAGAGGGAATACAGCATGCAAGTATGGGTAAGGCGGGAGGTAAGGCGGGAGGAACCTTTGTGGATTGTATCCCATCCAGTCCCGTAGTCTTATCTGCCTTCAGGTCTGTGAGTTCTTTTAGGACTCTTTCCTCTAAAAATGGTCTTGTGTCAACACACCCTTACCCCTGTGCTTGCTTCTTAATGGTGACCCGTCCCCTCATCCCTCCACTGTGAAGACCAAGATGAAGTACCTGTATAAAACTTCTGCTTTTTTTGGTACCCTTCTGCAAAGTCTCCCCCTTCCACGCTTCTAATCTTCACTGTCCCTCCCCTGGCTTTTATCTTCTCATTATCTTAAAAAGTCTTATTCCCCTCAATTACTCCCCCCCTCCAAGTGATCAATCAATCAATCAATCAATCAAAATCTTTATTTATTCAGGCGAACATCATTGAGCATAGCTCATT
Organism: Neoceratodus forsteri; assembly: GCA_016271365.2. Classification (NCBI taxonomy): domain Eukaryota; kingdom Metazoa; phylum Chordata; order Ceratodontiformes; family Ceratodontidae; genus Neoceratodus; species Neoceratodus forsteri. The sequence goes on along the minus strand of CM057451.1, from coordinate 51,535,303 downwards.
TACAAGATGGACCTGAGTGGTCATAACAATATAAGGTTACAAATTTTACACAAAAAACATGGTACTGAATAAACACAGATACAATGATTTATGAATGAGACAGATATACAAATATTTACATATATACAAGGCAAAATGACAGTAAACCTAAATCATATTAAAAGGAAAGAAACAAACAGTATAGTAGGGATAAAGCTCGGATAGTTGGACTTGGGTGGGCATTTTTGTATGAAGTTGGTTGGAGAACAAGCTAGAAGAACGATAGAGAAATAGGGTATCCTTTCCTCTGTCTATGCTTTCACTCCACTAACTGCCTTACCTGTTTCCTTCTGCTTGGCTTGGTACACCACCCTGTCCTCATTACTTTGCGTTTTTATTTTGTACCTCTTGAATGGCATGCTTTTTTTTCCCCTTCACTACCCTTGTGACTTCTTTGGTGAACTATAAATTTCTCCTTTTCCTCCTGCTTTTTCTTATCTATGTTACACAGATGTTGATTGCCCTAATTATATCCTCCCATATTATTTCTCACTGTGTCTTTATCCTTCCCTGGTAATCCTTCCTTTTGAGGCATTTTCTGAGGATGTCTCCTGTTTCTTTAAGATCCGCCCTCCTGAAGGCCAGGACCCTCTTCCTTGAGTGACTCTCCCCACTGCTTCTTTTTATGTTTAAACACACCATATGGTGTTCACTGACACCTAGGAGACTCTCCACTGTGACATCACTCCGAAGTGTTTTCCCTGTTTGTTAACACTAGGTCCAACTTTGCCCTTTTCCTAGTAGGTTCTGTTACTAATTGCCTAGAGAAGCTCCCTGTAGAGAGTCCAGGATGGCCTTCTCCTTGCTGAAGTTTTGGCTAGAAGGTTCCACTCCACATCTAGCAGACAGATAGCCCCAGCTAGCAGCACCTCTCCCTTTCCTGCCATCCTGATGATGGCCTGCTCTAATATCATGTCCATCTCTTTTCCTTGTACTTGTGGTCTGTACACTACCTCAGTTCTAACACTAGTCCCAGGGCTCTTCTCCAGGATGATCCACAGCACTCCCAACCCCTCCTCCTCCTCTTGGTAACCCTTTAACTCCATGGCCTTGATTTCCTTCTTCACATATATTGCCACCCCTTCTTTCCTCCTACCCACTCTGTCTATCTCAAACAGAGAATAACCCAGTATCGTCATGTCCCTGTTATGGTATTCGGTGCCCCACAATTTTGTTATGGTCACTAGGTCCAAGTCAGCCTCTGCTATGACAGTCTCTGGTTCTGAGATTTTGTTTCTAAGGCTCTTGGCCTTAGCACACATGGCTCTTCACAGCTTCTCACCTCTTTGCCTGATACCTTACATGCTCCTCCCCTCCTGCCAATGTTGTTACCTGAAGCTTCCTCTGACCCACTTCCTCCTATTTTGCTTTTTCTATTCTTGGTACTCTACCATTTGATTCACTCTCCCCTCCCACCCAAATTGTATCCCCCACTTCTGGCGTGTACCAGTCCCATTTTGCATGGGGCTCTAAATTTGGATATTTGAGTATTTGAAAGGTGACTCTAGGTCCATGAGGTCTGGCCACTATCTTTATTAAAGCAGGGATAAATCCAGAATACAAAAATATATTCATTTAAAGTGATACCCCAGTCTTTCTATTGCCCAGGGTACCACTGTAACTCCTTCAGTGATAAGAAATTACAATAATTAGTGCGTTCCCAATAGCCATTGTGGCAGGAGTCACCAGCCTGTGGGTTCACAGAGGAATGCAGGCATGCCAGGAACACCCTACCAACAAAGGACACAAACCGTTTTTCTTTGCATCATTTTCAGCATGATGGCATGATCACCACTGCACATGTGACCCTAACTAACCAACTGAATAGAGAATTCCACCCTTCTCCTCTGGGACAAAGTCTTTTACTGACCTATTTTGGCCCTGACTGCTTTTGTGATAGGAGCCGCAAGCTTGTAGGCCCATGGAGGGATGTAGGCATACCATGAGTCTCAAAAGAAGAAGCAAAAGAAAAAAAAGTTGGGCATACCGTAGTATCTGGAAGTGAAAGTGTGCTTTTCACTCTTTGTGCTTACATGGTAAATTACGTTTTAAATAAATAAATAAATAAAACAATATTCCCCATTCAGTAACTGATTAATAACCCTCAGTACAGCTAACATTTTTTTTATATTACTGATGGTTCTTAGTCAATTATTTATTGTGGCATTTTGTGCCTGATTTTCTTTTCTTTTGTTGCTTCAGTACAATGCCAGGAGCAATGCCATAGAGTGATTAACCTTTCCATTTGTAAATGCCAGAAGTATCCACTGCAGTACAGGTAGAGGTCATGAAGCATAAGTAAACCTTTGCAGATGACACCAAGATCTGCAACAGAGTAGACGATCCAGATGGGGTGGGCAGAATGAGAAGAGACTTGGATAAACTAGCAAAATGGTCGGAAGAGTGGCAACTGAGGTTTAATGCAAAGAAGTGCAAGATCATGCACATAGGGAAGAGAAACCCTGAAGCCACCTATAGGCTGGGAGGGGAGTTGCTGGCAGTCACAAGGGAAGAAAGAGTCTTGGGTGTCATGATCACCGATGACCTGAAATCATCCAAGCAGACCTCTAAAGTAGTAGGTAAGGCTAGAGGGATGTTGGGGTGTATTAGTAGGGGTATCACAAGTCAGAAGAGGGAGGTAATAATCCCCTTTTACAAGACACTGGTTAGGCCCCATCTGGAGTACTGCATGCAGTACTGGAGGCCACACCTTCACAAGCACATTAACCAAATTGAGGCAGTCCAGAGAAGGGCAACCAAAATGGTGCAGGGACTGCACCAGAAAATGTAAGAGGACAGATTAACTGAGCTCAATATGTATACCCTAGAGCAATGGAGGGAGAGAGGTGATATGATTGAAACATTCAAACACCTTTATGGCATTAACACAGTGTAACAGTCTACCATGTTTCAATATAAGAAGAAGATCAGGACAAGAGGACACAGCATGAGATTAGAGGGAGGCTAATTAAGGGGTAATGTGAGGAAGTTCTTTTTCACAGAAAGGGTGGTGGATATGTGGAACAGCCTACCTCAGGAAGTGGGGGATATGAATACAGTGCACGGCTTCAAACAGGCATGGGATAGGCATAAGGGAGCAATACAAGTGAGTATGAATAGATAGGCCATTGACAGAGCAAGGGCCTATGGCACATTCATCAGGTAGAAAAAGAAATGGGCAGACTAGATGGGCCTTGTGTAGAGATGCAGCGAATTTAAATTTCGCTGGTGAAGTGAACGCAAAGTGGGCGAAGTAAGGTGGAGTGACAACAATATTGACAGTCCCCCATACACACAGTCACTAGAATTAATGTGCATCCCCAAAATGCTACTGTCGTCTTGTTTCCAGAAAATTCCCCAGTGCTGACAAAGTGAAATGAGAGAGTAACAAGATATGCAAAGTCTCCCAGAATTAATGGCACACTCAGTCATCAGAGCAGTTGTCAGACAAAGTTACCAGAATTAATGTTCATCCCCAAAATGCTACTGTCTTGTGTCCAGAAAATTCCCCACTGCTGATGAAGTGAAATGAGAGTGTAACAAGACATGCAAAGTCTCCCATCTTAGAGATGCAGTGAATTAAAATTCCACCGCTGAAGTGCCCATGAAGTGGGCACTTTGCGTTGTCACTCCTCTACGCAGAGTGGCCAGCATGAAATGCCCACTTCGTCTTGTTATTGTGATTGTGACTTCTCATTGTCATTCTTCTTTAACCTGAAGTAAGGAGGGGTGACAATATTGGCAGCCCCTGTGCCCCCATACATCACATGGCTTACAGCACTGTAACTCACATGCTGTACGGGAACACGAATGCCTACGGCTTGAGTTCCCCAATGACAATGACCTGTATCACAAAACTCCCCAATTTGAAAACTCATATCAATGAGTACAGTGGTGAAGTCTGGAGAGATACTACAAAATAGGCTTACATGATGCAAGTAACCAGTAAAAATTAATTTTGTGATTCGTGATGTGATCGGGAATCATGACTGCATTCGTGACCATGAAATATGAATTTATTTTTCTTGGACTTGGAGCTGACAAGCGTATTGAGAATTCGAATGCCTACGGCTGTACTTCCCTGATGACCTGGCTGTTCACAAAACTCACCAGCTTGAAAACTCATATCAATGGGTACAGTGGTGAAGCCTGGAGAGATACTACAAAACATTAATTTTGTGATTCGTGACATGATCGTGAATTAACATAGAAACATAGAATCTGATGGCAGATAAGGACCGCTTAGCCCACCTAGTCTGCCCATTTTCCTACCTAACAGATAAGCTGCAGATCCTAGTTAACCAACAGCTTACTTCCTCCTACCCCCCACTAGGACTGCCTTATGTCTGTCCCATGCATTTTTGAATTCCCCCACTGTTCATGACTACACAACCTCCTCAGAGAGGCTGTTCCATGCATCCACAACCCTCTCCATGAAAAAATACTTCCTCACATTACCTCTGAGCCGTCCCACCTCTATCTTCAAATTGTACCCCCTTGTTCTTGCACATCTCTTTTTCTGAAAGATGCTACCCTGTTGGACTTTGTTGATTCCCTTGAGGTGCTTGAAAGTTTCTATCATGTCCCCTCTCTCCCTTCTTTCCTCTAGGGTATACATATTAAGCTCCTTTAGTCTTTTTTCCTATGTCTTCTGGTGCAGACCCTGCACCATTTTGGTTGCCCTCCTCTGGACAGCCTCCACTCTGTCTATGTCTTTGTGGAATTGGGGTCTCCAGAACTGCACACAGTACTTTAGATGGGGTCTCACCAACTGTCTGTACAGAGGGATAACAACTTCCTGTTTTCTTCTATTGATGCCTCTCCCTATGCATCCCAGTATCCCCCAGCCTTCCTTACTGTCTTCTCTCATTGCTTGCCCACCTTTAGGTCTTCTGATATAATTACCCCAGGTCCCTTTCCATTTTTACTGCTGTCAGTATCTCACCCCCCATTGTGTACTCTTCCCCTGGGTTTTTGTTTCCCAGGTGCATTACCTTGCACTTCTTTGCATTGAATCTGAGCTGCCATACATTTGACCATTCCTCCAACCTTGCCAAGTCCCATCTCATCCTTTCCACTCCATCTTGTATATCAACCCTGTTGCAGATTTTTGTGTCGTCTGCAAAAAGATATACTTTTCCTTCCAGTTCCAGTTGTGTGCACCACACCAGAATTCTGAAGGGAAGCCAAAGAAACAACTGTGACTTAAGTAACAGATGGAGATTGGGCCCTAAAGAGATGCAAATGCACAGACAGATTAAGATTGCACTGTGCACTAAAGAGATGTAAACACAAAGGCACAACAACAACACCTAACTAGTGCTCACCATCAGAAATCCAAATTTGGAAAATAATACCTTTTGCCATTGGGGGGAAGGTTAGTGCACGGCAGTAACAGTCCACTACTACCAGTAAAGATACCACAAGCAGTACAAAAAATCCATGCAAGTGCAGTGGATAGCAGGTTCACACTGCTGCAATTACTCTGTGGCACAATAAATGGTATCTGATGTAATGGCACACATGCATCTCACACACACACACACACACACACACACACACACACTACAAGTAATGCATAGCAAATTGAAAACCTTTAGTAATACTACCAAATGTTTTAAACAAACTGAAATTATTCACTGCTGCACTACAACAATCAGCAAAAAAAATGCAAAGAATTACTGAAAATATTACTGTGTGTACATTAACACAGTTATGCAAGAAAAATATAACCAAAACAGAAAGACTGCCTTTTTCTCCCAGTTAATCTACCTACACCACAGATATGGCCCTCCCCCAAAGCACACTTCACAGTTCACAGACTGACTGTTCTAAATTAACATTACAAATCCACACACAGACAATAAACACTTGATGATATGAGCACATAAGGGTTTCCTACAATTGATGTACTAAATTTTGAGCAAAAAAAACAGTTCAAAAAGGCTTTCTTAACAGCTTTTAGAGGATTTGAATGGCAGAGCTCTGAGAGGAAACTGTCTCCATCTTCCACTACACACACACTACACAGAACCGAGGCTGTGTAGAACAATCTAGAGCCCATGTGACCTGAAATCCCATGAAGCACTGCAAATTCACTCTGGAACTCAATAACAAGGCAACGTGATGCGAAGTTCATTGATTTCAGTGTTATTTCACCTTAAAATTTGCAGGGAAGTGGTTTGGGGAAGGTGGAGTAATGCAAAGTCATTGTTTTCACTAGACTTCACGTTCCCCATTATAACGTGAAGTACACCACTTCGCCTTGCAGAGCACTTCGTGGATTCTGCGTTACTCTGTGAATCTCTTCATGGAGCAAATTTAGCCCACTTCACCCACCACTAGCCTTGCGGTCCTTATCTGCCATCAACTTCTATGTTTATATGTAAACCAGAAAAATTTATAAAATTCACAAGTAGTAGTTTATTATTATTAACAACAATAAAATAGAAAAAAAATAAATAAAAATTGTACATGATAGCTCTTTATCCAGGCAGCACAAACACAAAAATCCTACATCTAAGAGTATCTTATTAAAATCTGAATCTCTCTCTCTTTAAACAAAACATTGCTCTATTTTATATAAGATATCTTTTCCTGACAGTCTGAACTCTGCATCCTGTTGGTGTAAATAAATCTCCTGTTTCCCATAAAAGGCCTCAGAACTTTGTCAATTTTTTCCTATGTCCAGTCTAAAGACTACATCTAGTCTCAACAGGTGTAGTAAAATGGAACATTCTGGAAACATGCTTATAGAGGTCAAAATGTATCTCAAGGTCAACCTACTGTGTTCCAGACAATCTGTCAAGCCTTTGTCACCTTTTTTAAGAAACCCAAATAGTTTTCTCCAATCATTTCAAACAACATAACTACTGTATATACAATACCAAACCAAGGGATCCCAGATTCACATAAAGATTCTCATATATTTTCTAACCACAGAAAAGCAAAGGGAGAAAGAAAGAATAGAAACAGCAAGTGTAGAAATGGAGATAATGGGGGCAGGATTTGGGATCATCAGAGTGGACAGTTCCTAGGTGCCACAAGAACAGATTGACTGCACAATCAGACAGGCAAGAGACAGACAAATGGAAGAAAAAAAGGATAAAATAGATTCTTGCTTTTAACTCTCTTTGCATAACAAAAAGGAAAGGGTCTTACCAAACCTTGTCACATACTACCCCCTTCAAGATGGAACTCTTTTCTTTCTTGAAAAAATTGGTTTCCAAAACCTTCTTTTTTCCTTAAAAAAGTAGGTTTCCAAAGCCATTTATTTGTCATTTAATTACCTTATAACCTTTATATTTTTTTTGCCTGTGCAATATCACTTTTTCCTAACACCCTTTACAGCAGACATTTCAGATAAGTATACACATTTTTTTAATCTTCTGAATTCTAAACTCCTGAATGATATAATTCACTAAAAACACCACCAACAAATTAGTCTGGTTCAATTTCAGTTGGTTACCATCTGTACCCCCCCCCTTCCAGGTCACTCCTGAAATGGGGACTTCTATGGGCCTACCCGGTCAGCAAAATTCAATAAATAAATAAATAAAATAAAAATATCTTGACAGAAAATCAGCAATGACATTCTCTTTTCTGGACTTGTACACTGCTTTAAATTTAAATGGCTGTTGCACCAGGTACAACCTTGTAATTCTTAATTTTTTTTCATTAATTTGATTAATTCAACAGAGAGGGCTGTGATCTGTTATAAGTACACAGTCAGCTCCTAGCAGATAAAACTTAAAGGATTACATTGCCCATTTCACAGCAAGGAATTCTTTTTCAATGGTAGAGTACTTTTTCTCTCTGCTGTGCAATTTCTTACTGATATATAGAATGGGATGTTCCTTCCCATCCCATCTATATTCTGACTCAGGACTGCACCAAGGCCTACCTCTGATGCATCTGTCTGTAACATAAATTGTTTCTCAAGGTCTGCTCTTCTTAAAAGAGGGGCTGAACATAATGCAGCCTTCATGGCCTGAAAAACCTTATCACACTCTGGGAACCAATTCACATTATTCAGGTATCATTTTTTTCATGACTTCAGTGAGGGGAGTAGCTAATTGGGAAAAGTTGGGAACAAATCTCCAGTAGTAATGAGCCAGACCTAAAAATGAACTGACATATTTGTTTAAAGGGCAGAACTGATAACTACAGCTTCTATCTAGGAAATCTCTGGCTTTATGTCTCCATTTTCCAAAATATAACCTAAATATCTGGTTTCCTGCATGCATAATGCATAATTGGTAGGATTAATGGTCAGACCTGAATTTCCAATATAGGATAAGTGCTCGTAGGTGTTCCAGGTGGCTTTTCCAATCTGGACTGTACACCATAACATCATCCAGGTAAGCAATGCAATAACCAGTATGAGGGCTAGAATTACTATTCATTTATTTAAAGGTTTTACTAGGAAAGGCATACTGAGCTGGGAGGTCATTTCCAGATGCATCCTGGGAGAAATGGAGGGGGAGTGAATTACATCCATGTACTGCAGCAATGTAATGGATGCACCAAATAAACAAAACATCATGGTGGTGATCTAATAAAATCCAACTGGAGTGGAAAATGCAGTTTTGTCACTTGATTCTTTAGCTATTGGAATTTGTTAGCAACCCTTGCTGGGATCCAGGATACTAATGTATTTGGCACATCCCAGTCAGTCCACAAAATCTTCTATCTGGGGCATAGGATAGGTTTGAAAAACAGACACTAGATTAAGTTTCCTAAAATCAAAGCAGATTCATACACCCCCTTCTTTTTTATTTATAATCAACACTTGTGATGATCAAGCAGATTCAATTCTTCAATGATACACAGCTCTTACATTTTTTGTAGTTCCTTAATCATGTCTGCTCTTTTCCGCTTTTGTAATCTACATGCCTTTTGTCCAATAGGGTGAGCATTCCCTGACACTTTTACATGCTCAACCCCTTTTGCTTGGCCCGGCACTGTGATAAACCTAGTTTGAAATGTTTTTACCAAGTTAATTATTTCTGCAGTTTGTTCTGTGGTTAAGAAAACATTCACCCTTTCAGCATCAGAAGTAACAGTTTGTTCCATCCTGTCATATGCTGTGTCAATGTCCTCTTCAGCAATTTCTGGTAATAGTAACAAAACAACATTTGGAGTTTTTTCAACCCATTTCTTCAAGAGGTTACCATGGTATATCTTGGTAGGATTCTTCCCATCTGGAGTCTCAATCTCATGGTTAACTGTACCAGTAAATTTAACCACTTTATAAGTCCCTTGCCACTTCAATAAAGAAGAACTGCACTGAACCTATTTGTAGTTTTTAATTGTAAAAGCAGATTTTTAAATACTGAGTTCAGTTCTGTTAGATTTTCATCTCTGTGGTCTTTTTAGTTATCTTAGTGTGTGTTTCTGATTTACATTCATGGAAGTAAGTGCTATTTTTGAACCATATTGTGCAGTTTATGTCCCTTGCTCAGCTCTTCCATTGTTGACACAATTCATCTATGTTCTATTATAGAATTATGCGGCTGAGAGGGTCATGAAGTAGATCATACAGGTCCAAAATGGCATTTACTAACTGTGTGTAAACCAGAAACACATGTTAAGACAAGTAAAAAGCTTGTAGAGATGAAAAGTCAACAAAATTGAAACCAGTATTTAAAACTTGGTTTTTCAGCTAAGAAGTCATTTGCCCCTTCTTCTACTTTACGACTATCACTCGACAGAAAGTCTCTAAATTACTTAGCTCAATCTCAGACAGCACAGCCACAGGCTCAGACAGTCTTGAACCCAGACTACTAAAAATAGCAGCCCCTCCCATTGCCGTTCCCTTAGCCAAAATGTTCACGCTCTCTCTATGTCCTAGTAGTGCCCCTGACATATGGCAGATAGCCAGGGTCACTCCTGTCTTCCAAAAGGGTAACCCAAAAGACCCATCTAACTACAGACACATTGCCATCTGCACGGTTCTGAGCAAAATCCTGGAAAAAGTAGTTGCTACACAAACCATAAAATTCCTTCTCACAAATGACTGTCTTACAACTGATCAGCATGGTTTCTGCAAGCACCATAGCACCTCCACGGCCCTGCTTAAGTTTACTACTGACACACTCACTGCTTTGGGCTCAGGCCTTCTAACTGGAGCTGTTTTCATAGACAAGACAAAGGCCTCCGACTTAGTGAACCACTCCATTCTCCTTGCCACCCTGAAGTCTTTGGACTTCGCGTTCAATAATGTCAACTGGTTCAATAGTTACCTGTGAAACAAGGTTCAAGTTGTAAAATACAGTGCAACCTATTCCGACCTGGCAACAGTGAATATTGGTGTACCACAAGGCTCAGTTCTGGGGCCACTGCTATTTTCTATATTTATCAATAACATCACCCCCAATCTTACTGCTCCCTCCTCCCTCCTCTATGCTGACAATATAGTCCTATACACCAGCACGAAAAGCATCTCCGACATCAATCTGTGGCTCTCCACTGACTTTCAGTGCATTCAGGCCTGGCTCTCACATCACAAACTAGTCCTTAATGAAGCCAAAACCCAATCCATGCTATTGAGACAAATTTTAAACTCAAAACCTGCCAAAATAATTTCATGGTCTTGTGTCTGAATGGCTTCCCTATTGGTTCAGTGACCTCGGTTAAGTACCTAGGGGTGACACTGGACCAATCCCTAAACTTTGATCTTCTCATCCAGAACTCATGTAAATCTGTTAACTCTAAATTAGGTATAGCATACTGGACCAGATATGCACTAACCCCTGCAGTGAGGCTTGCCATTGCTCATGGTTTTCTACTACCCACCCTTACATACGGAGTTGCAACTTATGCTGCCTTGCCTAAATCCAATCTCCATAGATGGGACATCACCTATGATAATATCTGTCGCTATGCTTCTTCCTTCCATTGGCAGAAACTCCACTGCATCCTCTACTAGGATCTAAACTGGCTGCCACCAAATGTTGTTAGACTTTACTCCCTTGGGTCGACTGTCGACAGTATTATGCAGTCTCAAACTCCAAAACCTTAGCTGATCACTTGTTCCTCAGATGTCTGGCTATGGCCTATGCTCAGCTGGAAAATCTTTCTATGTGTCCTGAAAAGTAACACCACCAATGGCACTAGTGCTTTTTCCCACCATGCTCCTCAGCTATGGAACTCCCTCCCTTTAGTGATCTAACAAGCACCCTCACATAATGCCTAAAGGACCTCCATAGCTACCTCATGTCCTCTAATTGATGCCCTTTCTTCAACCCTCTCCTTATCATCTCTCCTATTCTCACCACTGTGCACTTGATCTGCTCTCTACCTACTGCCTTGCACTTAATCCTCCCCTGCCTGTCTACTTGTCTCCCATCCCAACTTGATGTGCTTCTCCTCATTAGCTTGTTATCTCAAACCCCTTGCCCTATCCTACTATAACTAATTCTCTACTCATTAGATCTTTGCAATCATTGCCAAAAAGCTCCTACTTGCAATACTGTGTGCCCTATCTCCCAAACCATGTGAATATGTTTCTCCCCTAAGGATCTGCCTACCATATGTTATATTGTAATTTTCCCAGATCATTATACCTGATAGTTCCTTGCAAGTATTTGGTTGTTTGCTTCAATGAACCTCTGGCAGAGCTTTGCATCATGATAATTTCTTGCAAATATGTGATCTATGTCCTGCACCTGCTGACAAATTGCCTTATCGCATGTTTTGTCATGAATCACACTGTTTTGTACCTTGCTCTCATCACCTTGCTTGAATTTTTACTGTAAAACCTTATTTTGTTTCTGTGTTTTATGTAATTCCACTCTGTAACCTCCTGGGTTGTGCCTGACAATAGTCATTTCTATGGCTAGTGCACCTACCTGGTAAACGAAAAAGAAATAAATAAACTACATATAGGTTTAGCACAGTTCTTTAACAGTTTACGTTCTGTAGTGGGTAACAGTAACAAAACCTTTTCACCTGGCTCAAAAAATGTGTCTTTTGCCCCAGAGTCATAACAGACCTAATGCTTTTTGGGAGGTTTCCTCCTGATTACTCTGTGGAATTTCAACATACTGTATTTTGCCAGTTTCTTTCTCAATGCACATATATAAGATGTAGTAGATTCTTTGTGAGTCGGGTTATCTTCCCATGTATATTTTATTATATCTAGTGGCCCTCTAGGTTGTCTACCATACATTTCAAAGGGTTAAAAACTGGTTCATGCTTGGGGCACTTCTGTAAGCAAAAAGCAGATAAGGTAAGTAATGGACCCAGTCGTTCCCTTCATCTTTCACAAACCTTTTTTAACATGCATTTTAGGGTTTGATTAAAATGCGCAACAATCTGTCTGAGTTTGATAAGAGGAGGTTCTTATGGCAATGATACCTAGTAGTCAGTGCAGCTTCTTCAGCAACGCAGCACCAAAATTACTACCCTGATCAGTAATAATCTCTTTAGGTATGCCCACCCTGCTAAAAATTTTGGCAAGCTCTGCTGCTACTTTTGAGACTATGGCAGTACACATCAGAATAGCTTCTGAGTATCAAGCAGCATAGTCACAAACTACCAAAATAAATTGATTACCCTTTTTATGTTTGTCTAAGGGACCAATCACACCCATTCCAATACTCTCAAAAGGCACATCTATCAAGGGTAGGGGCACAAGGGGCACCTGGTCTTTTTTAATCACTGGGGCTACTTTCTGAAATTCAGCACATGAACTGCAACAGGTAGCAACATTCTCATGACTCGCAGGCCAGTAAAATCTGTACAATAATCTGGCAAGGGTGCGATCCCTCCCTGAGTGACCAGCCATATGACTATCATGTCCTATCTACAACAACTCAGTTTTATACTTCTTTGGTATGACCAATTGTTCTATTTGTTACTGTGTCTGTCTGAGGATTAACCCAAACTCTGTACAGTAGCCCATTGTATTTTTTAAACATTGGCTCACCCTGTTTTTGTTTCACCCCCAGCTGCTTAAAATAACTTTGAAGAGAAACATTGTTAATTTGCTCTGAAACAAATTCACAATCAGTTATCAGCTTACTTTCAACATTTTCATATATCAGCCCCTTATGCCCATCAGTCTTTTGTTGCTACTGTTTTTCTAAGGTGTCTTCTTTCTTTCCTGGACTTCTGGATCTTGCTGCTGGGCTCATACAAATACAAATCAATGTCATCAAAAGGAAAAGAGTCCTCAACCTCTGAGATTGTCTTTGCCTGTGCTGTTACCACACCTGCTGAAACAGCAATATTTACTCCCTCTGTGATTAACTTAGCAAATCCTGGAAAGTAATTTCCAATAATAGCAAGTGCAAATAACTTTGGTGCTACCCCCACTTTCATTTGGTTCAACACTCCATCAATGCTCCAAGTAACTAAGGCTGTGAGATAGTAGTAAGTGTCCCTGTGGATGTGGATGACCCAAATACCTGGTCCTTTTGCACAGTCTTTTCCCAGAACTTTAACATGCACCCGAGTCTATCTGCTTCTCAGATCTATAAGTCCCTTCAGTCTTATCTCCCACCTTAACATTTGTTAAATACTTGACCCTGCTCCAGTGTAACCTTCATTATTTTACTGCAGTTTCTTGAACATAACCTGTCTCATTACAGCTATAGCAAATAAAGTCTTTGAGTACAGATTTGTTACCCCCTTAGAGTTTGTATCTTATTTAGAATTAAATCAGGAAAAAGAGGGCTTTACCATTCCTTGGCTGTTACTTTCCTGCTGTGGTGTCTGTCTGGCCATCTGATAGTCCTCAGCCAAAGCAACAGTCTTTTCCCCAGTTATTTGGTTGGTGTTCTTTTATCCACAGCTGCATGTCTGTAGGAAGAATGTTGATGAATTGTGCAATTGCAAATACGTCAATGATCTGTGGGACTGTTTTACCCTCTATTTGGAGTCATTTAATGAGGAGTTCTCTGAGTTTGGTGAATGCTATGCTTCTCAAGAATTGTCAACTGAGTGGTACTTCAGGGACCAGAAGTTCTGCCTGTAGGTGTATCCTGAGATGTCTTGTCTTTTAAGGATTTCTCTTTTCCCAAGGTCATAGTTTTCTGACTATGCATTGTCCATATTGCTGTACATAAGTTGGGCTTTACCTGTTAGATAAGGTACCAGCCAGATTGCCCATTGCTGTTTTGGCCAATTGCAGGCTCCAGGAAGCCATTCAAAAGTTGACTGGTATGCTTTGATATCACATGATGGACACCAGTTTGTAAGTTTAATATATTCTACATTTTTGTGTTCTGTTAATCTGCTGGACCTATACCAGATCCTCTAGCTTTGATAGCTTGCAAGACCTCCAGCCATCACTGCACCTGTCACTGCATCTCTTCTCTTCCCTACCTCTCAGTGTCTCTTTGTTGTATAGCCCACCATTTGAAGAAGGCAGCCATGCTTTCAGGTTCTGCCCTTCACAGTTCCTTTTCTTCTTTTATCATGTGTGCTTGCTATACAGTCTCAGTTTGGTCTTTTTGTTCTGCTTGTAGTTTGACTGCTATTCTTCTGGTAATCACTCCTGGGCTTGCTGTTGCAGGATCCATACCTTTATTCTGTGTATCCCTGGAACCAGTTCTAGCACTCATGTACAAAACTCCTGATGAAGAGTATGCAAGGTGTAAATTTACCTTTGTTTGACACCAGCTGTGATATAGGCATAGGTCAAGAAGCATAGGCAAACCAGGAAAAGATGTAACATTCACAAGAAGCATATTATTATTCTTAACAGCAACAAAATAAAAAAAATAACAATTTTACAGGGTAGCTCTTTATACAGGCAGAGGCAGTATAATCACAAAAATACTACATCTGAGAGTCTCAACAATTGTACAGGATAACTCCTTATGCAGGCAGCACAAACACAAAAATCCCGGATTTGACAGTCTCGTTAAAATCTCAGTCTCTCTCTTTAAGCAAAATATTGCTCTCTTTTATATAAGATATCTTTTCTTGGCAGTTTAAACTCTGCATTCTGTTGGTGAAAATTAATCTCCTGTTTTTCATGAAAGGTCTCAGAACTTTATCAATGTCTTTTATGTGACCAGCCAGAAGAGTCCATCTAGTCTCAACAGGTGCAACAAAATAGAACATTCTGTAAGCAAGCTTGTAGAGGTCAAAATGCATCTCAAGGTCAACTCACTGTGTTCCAAACAATGTATTAAGCCTTTGCCACCTTTTTAAGAATCCAAAAGAGTTTTCTGCAATTTTTTTAAACAGCATAGCTATATACATTTGCAATCCAAAGGATCATAGTTTCACATATATTTTTAAACACAGAGAAGCAAAGGGAGAAAGAAAGAATAGAAACAGCAAGTGAAGGAAGGGAGATAACAGAGGGAAACTGTGGGACAATCAGAGTGGACAGTTCCTAGGTGCCACAAGAAACATTTAATTGTGCAATCAGGCAGGCACTAGACATACAAGTAAAGAATAGAAAAAGACAAACTAGATCCTTGCTTTTAACTCTATCTGCATAACAAAAGGGATGGAGGTTACCAATCCTTGTCACCTCCTCCCCAAACAACAAAAGAAGCAGCCTGTTTTACATTACACCTGTTCTTGCACTGAGGACATGACACCTGAAATGATCACTTGGCCACACAATGGGGATGAACCAAGGGCTGAGGAAGAGTCTTCCATCCCAATTTATGCCTTCTACCTCTAAGCATTCCCATCACACCATCAGAGTGCCATACTTGGTGTCAGCTTGAGGGGAAGCAGCCAGTATGAAATGCTGCCCCAAGCATATCTCTTACCTGTATGTCTCCTTCACTGAGTCCATTACATCTTGCAGACTGGAAGATGTAGGAAGTGAAGGGGAGGCAGAACGCAAGTAATATTGGGTAGAGTGAGTTCAATCAGGGAAACTTATGACAGACTGTATGGACTGTTCAGATCTTGTTCTGTCCTTTCCTTTTCTGTGTTTCTATGATCAGTTTACTTATTTCCATAACATACTGTTTTGCACTTAGTTTTTGCCTCAAGGATTCTGCCAAGCCTCCCCTACTCCCACTTTTATCATATTGTCTTCCTTGGCCCTCACCATCAGTCTTCTGCAGGATTTCTTCAGTTAACACTGACTGACTCTTGCTTTCCTTTGCTTCCTTGAGAGCTTCCAGATAAATATGATAATGTCCTTTTTACTCCTGGACAATTTGCAGAATTTTCCTTTGGATAACATTAATTCATAAGAAAGATGAGTTGTTCTGTTTTCTGATTTAACTAATGTATGTCTATGGAGTGCTTTTCCTTTAAACTGCTAAATTTTTGTGTAACATGAAACCATAGATGTTGTCAGCAGATAAAGATGCATTTAGCCCATCCAGTCTGCAATTTCCCTGCCTACAGTGCCACTGAAGCCTTTACAGGGTCTGCAGTCATCTCCAACCCCTTGTGTTACTTCCAAGGTCCCCCGTATCTGTCCCATGCATGCTTGAATCCTGTGACCATTTTGGTGTCCATCACCTCTGCAGGGAGGCCATTTCAGGCTTCCACCACCCTTTTTGTGAATAAATATTTCATCACATCCCTTCTGAGCCACCCCCCCAACATCATAGCATGACCCCTTGTCCTTGAGTCTGTCTTTCTGAGGAAAATGCTACCTTTCTATACCTTACTAATACCTGTTAAGTACTTAAATGTTTCTATCATATCTCCCCTTTCCCTTCTTTCCTCTAGGGAGAAAGTATTCAGTTATTGCAGTCTGTCCTCATAGGGCTTTTGATCCATTTCCTGCACCATCCAGGTTACCCGCCTCTGTACCATCTCCACCCTAGCTATGTCCTTCCAGATGTGGCGCCTCCAGTACTGGATACAGTACTCAAGGCGTGGTCTTACCAGTGACCTGTACAGGGGTAATATTACCTCATTCTTCCTACTGGAGATACTTCTGCCTATGCACCCAGCATTCTACTAGCCTTTCCCACTGTCTTTTCAGTGTTCTTGGCTACCTTTAAGTCATCAGAAATGATTACCCCATGTCACTTTTCTGTCTGGTGGTTGCCAGGGTACCTGGTCAATATAGCGCTGCCTGAGCAGAGCATGAGAAACTGTGCATGAAAAACCTCAAAAGGAACTACAGCAAC
This sequence comes from Neoceratodus forsteri, assembly GCA_016271365.2. Lineage (NCBI taxonomy): Eukaryota > Metazoa > Chordata > Ceratodontiformes > Ceratodontidae > Neoceratodus > Neoceratodus forsteri. The sequence goes on along the minus strand of CM057451.1, from coordinate 51,518,195 downwards.
AGGGGTTTCTGAGTGTGTGGTAATAACTGCTACCTCTGTTACTGTAGTTTCACATAGAGGAGTGTGAAGTATGCAGCCGGTGCAGTACCTGTCCGAGCCACTCCCGTGGTGGAGTGGCTAGAGCACCAACAACCAGCAGCATTGGGGATCTGTGGCTGTGGCTAGATTCTCCCCAGGTCCCTTTGTGATTCATTTATTTTGTTTTTAAGACACAATTTTTTTGCTCCCAACCTGTGCCCCATTCCCTAAGTCTACACCCCCTCGGAGTTTAATATTTATATTCTGGGGGGTTTAGGGTGATGGAGCCCCCCCCCACAAAGCAAATATATTCTTCCTGTGTGTGCTTTTCTTTCCTGGTCAGCGTATTGTACCAACATTGTTTTACTGTACGCTGATCTGCATGTGGCATTCTTGATGTGCGCAGTTTTGACTGTGACATTAGGACCCCGCGCTGTTCCCAGTACTTCCTCTGCCAATAGGTTTCTGTTTCCAAAGTGCATGATTTTGCACTTTTTAGCATTGAAACCCAGCTGGCAAACACTTGACCCTTCTAACTTCCACAAATCATTCCTCATGTTCCCCTACCAATGTGTCCACCCTGTTACAGATTGATTTTTGTGTCATCTGCGAACAGGAGGACTTTTTCTTCTAGCCCTTCTGCAATGTTATTAATAATGACATTGAAGAGGACTGTGCCTAATACTGACCCCTGAGGCACCCCACTGGTCACCCTGCCTTCCCCGAGTGGATTCCATTTACCACCAACCTCTTGTTCCTGTTGCTCAACCAACTTCTTACCCAGTTTACTACTTTCTGGCCTGATCCTAGACAGGCCAGCTTGTTCACCAGTCTTCTATGTGGAATGGTGTTGAAGGCCTTCCTGAAATCCAGGTATGCCACATCTACCATTCCACCCTGATCCACTTAGCTGGTCACCCAGTCGAAGAACTCAATCAAGTTTGTCTGGCAAGACCTCCCCGCTGTGAAACCATGTTGCCTTTGATCCTGCAGTCCACTTATTTCAAGGTATTCCACTATCCTTTCCTTCAATAGTGATTCCATAACATTGCCCACTACCAAAGTCCGGCTGACAGGTCTGTAATTTTCTGCCTCCTCCCTGTTCCCACTTCTGCAAAGTGGGACCACATCTGCCCTTCTCCAGTCCCTAAGAATCACCCCTGTTTCCAGTGGTAAGTTGAACAAAGCTGCCAGGGTGCAGCCAGCATGTACCTGAGCTCTTTCAGTATCCTAGAGTGAACCCCATCCGGTCCCATTGCCTTATCAGCTATTGATTTTGCTAGCACCCTGAGGACTTCATGTAAAAGGACTACTATCCACATCCCTACCAGTTCTGCCCCTGTTCTTTATCTTTGGCCCATCACCTACCCCTTCTGTTGTAAATATTGAATAAAAGTATCTGTTCAATATGTTTGCTTTCCCTTGGTCCCCTTCCTCACAGACCCCCTTTCACCTTGTTAGCCTTTTTATCCCCCTGTAGGTCTTCCTCTTCTCAATAATATATCTAAAGAAGGTTTTATCCCCCTTTTTATGTTTGCTTGCATGCATGTGCAAGAAATATAGTGCCACCATATGAGAATTTGTAGGTGTGCCTGCCTACTTTCAGTGCCCTGCTGCCTTTTGCAGGTGTGGCCCCACCATACCAATAAATGTGAGAGATGTCTATGACAGCATTTGCAAATGCAGCAGCGTACAGTTGAAAGAAAGGCACTGCAGCATATAGGCAATTTGCATACTGACATTGGCAGTATGCAAAGTGCCTACACGTTGACACTGCAGTGAAAGAGCTGTCATAGACAGCTCCTCTCCCCCCCCACAAATGAGTAACAAGCTGTGAGCCCACCCCAGCATGCTTACATGCTCCCTCCCACAGTATGGCCAACTGAGGTGCCCAATCTCCTGTCAGCTCCACTGACCCCCCAAACAGCCTTTGAGGTGCCACACTGGGAGCCCACCCCAGCGTGGCAAACGTCCATCTGCTGCCCCCCAACACACTTCCAAGTGCCGTGTTGGAAGCCCACCCCAGCATGGCAAAAATCTCTATGACTGACGGGGATGCCCAATCCCCTGTCATCTCCGCTGGCCTCCCCCCAAAAAAACTTCCAGCTGCCACACTAAGAGCCCACCCCAGTGTGGCAAATATCCCACATCATCTTCCTAAAAGGAAAAGACCTATAAAGAAAAAAAGGTCCTTCGCTGACTCTCCTGACCTCCACTGGGCTGGCAGCCTCCCTCACACCCCCACACACCCCATACTTACCTCCGGAGTCCGGTGCGACAATCATCGGTGGACTGGGAACACATCTGCACTCTTCAAAGTTGACCATGAACTGAGGAAATGCCAGTAAGCTGTACAATGGGATAAATAGTGTTTTTTCAACTTTGATGCATATCTCTGGCATTTTGGGGAATTTTTTCACCAAATTTTCAACATGGGGTTTTTGGGACCCCACCTCATGAATTCTTGCACTGTCATTTTGTTATTTGCTCCTGAAAGGTGATTTCATGGTCACTGTGAGAAACCACCTTTTGAGACCAGTGTACGAAATGACAGTGTCACAGTTCATGAGGTAGTCCTCCAAAAACCCTATGTTGAAAATTTGGGAAAAAAATTCCTTAAAATGACTGTTTTGTGAGCGTGTGTTGCGCAGTTCCTATGCACGCTAGTAAGTTCATGAATTTTTAATATTTGCACTCCAGATTTTCAACATTGCCGTTTTACCACACCTCGTTATAAGCAGAACAGCTGTCCTTTTTCACATCTTGCCCAAAACATGTTTCTGAGCATGTAGCACACAATGGCGCAGTTGGTGTGCAAAATCAATGTTTGGCATAGATTAAGAAAATCACAGTGACACTGTTCATGAGCAGAGGTCTTAAAATGTCTATGTTGAAAATTTGGTGGAAAAATTACCAAAAATGACTGTTTTATGAGCATGCGTTGCGTAGTTCCTACACACACTCGTAAGTTCGCAAATGTTTAATATTTACACTCCAGATTTTCAACATTGCCATTTTTACACCTTGTTATGAGCAGTACAGCTGTCATTTTTCACATCTCCCCCAAAATGTGTTTCTGCACATGTAGCACACAATGGCGCAATTGGTGTGTGAAATCAATGTTTGGAACAGATTAAGAGAATCACAGTGACACTGTTCATGAGCAGAGGTCTGAAAATGGCTATGTTGAAAATTTGGTGACAAACATCCATAAAATGACTGTGTTATGCGTGACTATTGAGTTGTTTCCACGCACTCTCGTAAGTTCATGAATTTGTAATATATTCAGTCCAGATTTTCACCACTGGCATTTTTCTGCACTTCCTTATGAACAGTACAGCTGTAATTTTTCACAACATGGCCAAAATGTGTTTTCACACTTTCTGCGCAGAAATGCGTGGTCGCTGTGGGAAATCAGTGTTCGGAACAGATTAAGAAAATGACAGTGACACTGTTCATGAGTGGAGGTCCCAAAATGCCTGTGTTGACAATCTGCTGTAAAAAAAAAAAAACAAAGTAATTATATTATGGGTGGGCGTTGCACAGTTTCTAAGCACACTCGTGACTTCATCATTTTTTTTACTATTTTCACTGCAGATTTTCAACATTGCCATTTTTTACACCTCCCCATAAACAGTACAGCTGTCATTTTTCACATCCTGTTCGAAATATGTTTTCGCACCTGTGGTGCCAAATGCCATAGTCACTGTGCAAAATCAGCTTTCGACTAACAAACTGATATTAGCACTGTTCATAAGGTGAGAGTCACAAAAAAACCCATGTTAAAAATTTGGAGTGAAAATACCAACGAACGCCTGAGGCATTAGGGTTTCTGACCATAATGCCCCACCCTGTAGAGACTGACAGGTATCATGGGTGTGACTTGGGACTGTCACCTGTAATGCTCATACCATTCTATCCCCACCCACACCCTGCAGCCAGTGAGAGGCATCGAGGTGTGCCTTGGACCCTTCAGGCCCAAAGTTCACCACATTTTCCTATACTGCACCCACCTCACCATATTTTCTGATGGAATGGGGTGAACATAAGGGCCAAAGACCCCAAGGCACACCATAACACTTGTTGGTGTCTGCTGGGTAGGGTGTGGTGAAATGGCATGGCCGTTATGCCTGATGACCCAAAGGCACACCCCACCAATGCCAATGCCAGCAAGCAAACATTCGGCATTGACAAATGCTTCTTTACTGATAAGGCACTATTCTCCTTCATTTGCACCTTTGCTCTTCTCATTGACTTCCTTAAACACACAAATCTCTTTAGAATAGAAGACCCTGCTAACCTTTTTCTCTGTTGCCACCCTCTTGAACCCCTATCCTGTCTCTCCTCAACCCTTCTTCCTACTTCAGCCTATCGCATCACACTCCTCCTTGCCCCTATTCTCCCCTCATTCATTCATCTCCCTTATGCCTTCTATCGGTTACTAGTGATTACTAATCATCCACACCTCTTTCCCTCTCCATGTTCCTTCCTACCCATTCTCCCTTTTTACTTTCATAACATCTCACTCTTATACTAACCAGCCCTTTGCCCAACCCTTTTGAAAACCTCTTCATTTATTCTCTTCTTCACACTTCACCCTCCTTTCTTCCCAGCTTTGCACTATTTTTTGCCACCTTCTGTCTCTCCATTTGTTTTTTTATGTCCTATGTGTTTCTCCTCGCTCTCCTCCCTTTTGTTTTCTTAAGTCTATGGATGGTTGGAACTGGTTATTTCAAATCCATGAATTTAGGAATTTCTGATTCTGAATCTGATTTATTTACTATTCTCATAAAGACCTCTGAATTGGAATCCTAAATTCCAATGTACAAACTTTGTTTGACCTAATTTTCTGAATTAGGACATTTTGACTGCAATTCCAAAAATCATAATTCAGAAAATTGGATCAGAGTCAGAAGATTCAGATTCTGAATATTGAACTCCAATCATTGTTACTTGTGCCCCTTCTAAATTAACTGCTGCCCTCCCATCTCCTAAAACTTCTTTAACTCCATAAAGAAGTCATTCTCTCTCTCCTTTTCTTTCAATCCTTGTGTTCTAGATCCCCCATAAGCCCCCCCAATCAAACTCATAACAATCCTTCTGCCATTGTAGGCTTGTGATTATGATCCTAACCCTGACTTCTCCTTCCTTTCCATACCAAGAGGCTTAGCATTTATTTTTATTTCCACATAAGAAACTTGGATCCTAAATTAATCCAACTGGGACTGTAGGTTGAACAATACCAGCATAATGCCCTGGTCATTATTGAGTCTTGACCTCTCATCCATATCAGCGATTCTAATGGTGTGCTTCCCTTGCTATGCCATCCACAGAGATGCTCGTAGAAAGACAGGTGCTATAATGATTTAGATGCATTACAGCTTACTCTGATTTCAACCGTAGTCCTTTGCTTTCTCATCCCACAGATTACCCCAGCACAAACTTTCTTTCTCCATCTGCCTCCCTGCTTACATTGGCAATATTTAGTCCTTGCTGATCTTTCCCCCCTTTCTAATCTCTCCTACCACTAACCAGCCTTTTCGTTAGGCAGGAATAAGCAACAGTTTAGGTCTGCAATAAGGATAAAAGGATCCAAAAATGCCCCACCTCTGATCCTATTCAGAATACTACCCCACCCCCTGTTGCATCTAAAACTGAGCTTTGTCTCAGTGCACCTTTCCTGGTCTCCAGTTGTCAAATAAATATGTTGTAGCTGTGTAAACACCAGTATTCTGAATATGGTGGCAATACTCTGAGCAATGTACAACTATATGAAATATGGCTCACACCAGCAAACAATATCCGATACTGGTTTTATATCAGTGTCCAACCTGTTATACATCTGCCAATGTTTCACTGGCTAGTTAGCTTTTTCAAGGCAAACAGGGTCTAAATTTAAAATTCTAGTCGAAAATATACATTACCATAAATACTGTACAATAATGTACAAAACAGTATATGATCTATTGACAGATGGCCAGTCTGTTTTCATCTTAGGAACAATAAAAAGGATATTAAACGTACCTGACCACACATATTTTTACCTTTATATTATATCTGGTACTTGTTTAAGACTAAAATAAAATAGCAAATAATTAGGCAGTATTCCAATTAAGCAATAAGGTATGACCAGGAGTTACATTAACCATGTGGTAATCATACTCTAGTGGTGTTATGTGGCACACGGCAAAGCTGAGTGCCACATACCACTAGGGTATTATTAACTCATTTTAATGAAACCCCTGGGAGTACCTTATTGATTTTATAGCAACATGAACAAGTTTTAAATGTGATCCATTCATTTGATAGCAGTTTCTTTACAGTTACCTGCTATTTAGATGCTAAATAGTCCTTCCACTGTTTTCTGCATGGAACACCAGCCACGTGACATTCTAGAGAGGGATTGTCACTAGGGCAAGATAGAATAGTTAAGCAGGGTGGGCAGACTGGATGGGTTAAGAGCATTTTTTTTTCCATCAGCATCTATGTATCTTTCTATATTCTACAGCAGTTCATGGAAACACAATATTTAGACTATTCAGTTTTGGAAATTGTGCATGCTTTAGAATACTTAGGCAATGTAAACACATGAGGGATTGCAAGGCTAGAATTAATGCTAAGGATGGCCTGTAAGCCAGGATACCTCAGAAACTGGGGACTCCAAAGCAAACTTCCAGTATATATTTTTTTTTATTGTATCTATTTTAATTTTACAGTTGTTGGTTGGGAAAGGCACACAGAATGAAAGCTGGTTTCCAGGTGTGCCACAGGAGCGCTTGGATATTGATTGATTTGCTCTGGGTCACACCACATGTAAGTGGCAGTTGTGGGATTCAAACCAAAGTTTCCTGGATCTCCAGGTTCACAGCTTGGTGCTCTAACCTCAACATTATACTGTCTCTATAAATGAATGGAGAAAGGTGAAGGGCTCTAGACTCCTGAAAAGCAGTGGAGTGACACCTGTAAGGAAGCAATGGCCAATGTTTGATGCTTAATAAATGCATTACTTTTGTGTTCAGCACAGGCCTCTGGTCGTGGAGCATACACAAGGTATATTGCTAAGGTTCTCGAGGCAGGAAGGAAAGGGTGTTGGTTAATGTTCAGTACTCTGACTGGAAAGGGGTACTCAACAGCTTCCTTAGCAAAGGGCCCCTGGTGGTAGAGAATGCTCACTGAGAGGGACCATAGCATCAGGGTTAGCTGTGATACAGTGGGCAAGAATTACAGTATGTCCACCATAGTAGTAGGCTGCCTGGCAAAGACTAAAACCAAGTAAGTACCAAATGGATGACAGGATATGCCACAGGATCACAAGGGATATAATAGGATTGGCAGGACCATTTCCAGCAATCTTTTAGAAGCTATCCAGAAAGGTTTGGCACTGTGGTGATAGTGGATTGAAAGGTTTTCGGCATTGTTCACATCTTGACAAAGTAAGCAGTCAAACTGGGTTGGGGGGGTTAGGACAGTCAGCCTGACATCAGTGCTGGGAAAGGACCTAGAAGCCATTATTAAGATTAGAATAATGAAGAACTTAATGAGTTCAAGGTTCCCACTCTCTCCAAGCATGATTTTATGAGAGGTAAATAATATCAAGCCAACCTGATCACCTTTTTTAAGGAGTAACCAGGAAGCTGGACAGGGTCCAGTGCATAAAAATCTTCTGAAAAAGGAACACCAGTGTGGTATATATGAGACATGCACAAGGTGTATTGATAACTTTCTTGGGACAAAAAGGATAGTGTTGGTTAAGGCACTACTTTGGGTGGAAAGGGGTACTCAGCAGCTTCCTTTAGGGTGTGGTGCTAGGGCCACTACTGTTGAATGCTCATCTCTACTACAGTAACACTGTTCAAGTTCATTTTACTCCTTAGACCAGATTTTCAAAGGGTGGTACAGGGATTTCATTAAGCCCTTCGTCAGACCTTTTCTGTGCACCATACGGGTTGGCTGCAACTGTGCCCAATTTTCAAAGCTCAGGCACAGTTACGGCACTTCACCCAGTTTATGGCAGCTGCCGCCAAATCTCAGGCACAAGCTCAGTTAAAATGTTCCCCAGTACTGACTCAAGATAGTCCACAAAAAGGTGGTCTAGCTTGCATCAATTGCAGCAAAGTATGGAAAATCCCTTTAGATTGCTGCAAGCATGGTGTAGCACGTCTTTGGGGCACTCAGGGCTTGAGGCAATCTTGGGGCTTTGAAAATCTGTCCCATTGTGTTTTGCTTTCTGCCATGGTACCAGGTCAATATAATGCTGCTAAAACAATGTGGCATTAACCACACTGTGTAAAGCATGGAAACATTTAGAGTGACAGGGGTATAATAGAGATAGGGAATTACCGCTGTCCATGTCGCTCTGTGCTGAATTTTGAAAGATATCAAGTTGCTGTGTGTGTGATGCCTGGTTGAGCCACTCCTGTGGTTGAGTGACTAAGGTACCAGCACACAGTAGGGTTGTAGACCTGGGACCCCAGTTCCATTCCCCCAGGTCTCCTTGTGTTGCTACTTTTTTTGTAAAAAAATAAATAAAGAATGTTTTTCTCCCCAACAGCAGTTTCCGAAGTCTACACCTCCTCGGAGTTGATTACCTTTAGTCAGGGTGGTGTGGGGGGCAGAGGTGGACAAAAAGGTCCCATTATTTTCAATGTGTGTGCGCTGTTATGGTAAGGTTGGTGTTTTGTCCAACGTTATGCCAGAGCATGGCATTTTGCATGCAGGATTTATTGCCACACTGTTTTTGTGTTCGACATTATGACCCTGTGCCCCTGTCAATTTACATAGTCTTTTCCATGTAGATTTCTACCTGTATTAATTATTGTTTGACTTTTTATTTAGTTTTTGCTGTCCAGTTTGTCTATCATTTGTCCTAAATATGCATTTTTAACTGCTGTACTGTTTTTTTTTTTTGCATGGCTGTTTTATATAACTAAGTGTGGTATCATTTCACAGCACAAAGTACAATATTATTGCTTGCTAGTGTTGTCTACTGTAATTTAATTTTCTGTTTAGTGTTTTCTATATTAGTACTGTTTTGGGCTCCTTTATGTTTTGCCCCATCTGCTGTCACACTAGGAACCATTCTGATGCTATGCCTTGTCTGGTCCCCAGCTTCTAAATTATCTGTCTTCAGCGTACTTTAAATGCCTGTCTGTCTTCATATCCTTAATCTTTGCTGGCAGACTTATTTCACGGGTTCAGTGCCCACTGAGAGAAAACGTGTCTGCTAAGGTTATTCCATTATCTCCCACCTCAGAGCTTCAGGGCATGCCCCTGCATCCTGCTAGAGCAAACCAGATCATCTCCATCTGCTTGATCTTTTCTTTGCCCTTGAGTAGGTTGAAGACTGAGATTTGGTCTCTCCCAAAGTCTCCTTTTGCTTAGGTTAAGCATGTTAACAGCCTGTAGCCACTCCTCATAGCTTTTGTCCTCCATTCACTAGATCATTTTAGTGACTCTAAAGCCATGTTTACACGGGGGCAGCACTCTGACCACTGCTGCTCTGTTCCTGACGTGATCACTGTTATGGTTCATTTCTGTCTTTACACAGCCCACTCTCGTGCAAATGTATTTTGTGCCAGAGATGGGCTGTAGGCCAGGTGGGAGCAGTGGAGGAGTCTGGGAGTGGCTGCTTTCATCAGAGCGAACATCACAGTGCATTTACACTGCCATATACGCTTGCTCTGATAAAGTACCCACTCCTGTGCTGGTGCACAAATTGGATCCAAAGCACTCCTAGCATGCTCCAGTAAGTGTCCAAACTGCTAACATTGCAGGACATCAACCTGTGTGCAAGGGCTCACGTGCTGCAATTGTGGCAGTTTAAACAAAGCTTAAGTTGTACCCTCTCAGCTTCCTCAATGCCCTTTTTCTATCATGAAGGCCAGAACTACACACAGGTAGAGGTGGGTGAAATTATCAGATTCTGAATTTGTGGAGTATTTGTGAAATTCTGCAGATTTTCATGAAATTTCATGAACTTTTTTGGAATGTTCTGAAATGTTTAATTGGCCATAACATGGTCCGTGTTCAATCTGAGGGTCTGCAATTTAACCTATTTAATGTCTTGTATAGGACCTAAATGCTTGCCAAGTTTCATGACTTTTGGAGGAAGGGTGGGGATGGTATAGTGACTCAAATCTAGCAATTTAATATTCATGTGAACATTTCAGAAAATATTTCTATGCTTACAACTATTCCATCTTTGGAGCTCGATAATTGAAAACTTAGATATATATTTTATAGAAACTGCTAAATAGAAATTTTAACGTTTAGCTATGACCTTCCTCCCAACGTGACTTCCAGGAGCTCACTTCTAAACCTGGGTCTGCAGCATGGCAGCATGATGTTCTGATGCTGGACCATGGTGGTTGCCTTAATGCCTATTTAGAGTCAATAAACCTAACAACACTAGTGATATTCTGGTCTCCAGCTTTACACTTATAGAGGCTTAGAATTCAACAGGTTACATAATTACAAAATTTAATTTTAAAATATCAGAAGGTTCATAGGCTCAGAACTCAGTCACCTTTAGATTTAGAGATCTGAAACTTGGCACACATATGTATGGGTACAGATAATGTACCCATAGCAAATGTGGTGCAATTTGCACAAAAGCTTTTAGTTTATGTAGTTAACCATAATTTAAACATTTCTGAATGTTTGGAGTTTAATAACTCAGTCATTTTTAAAGATAGATGTCTGAAACAGCGTACACTTCTGTATAGGCATAGGGACAACCAACTTATCAAATTTAGTGTAAGCTGGACAAATACCTTCAAACATGGACAGAAATAACCAAAATCACAATTTGGGCAACATTTTTTGACATTTACATGGAAAGTTTGTGAACTTTCATTGAAGCAAAATCAGCATTTCATCAGAATCCCACTGGCAGAAGGTAAATTTCTTCCATCTCTACACACAGCACTCTAGGCAGGTCCTGGAAAGGGCCAAGCAAAGGTGCAGTAGCATTTCTGCTCTTTTTTCTTTTAAATATTTTTATTGAGTAAAAACAATAATATACAGTATATAACATTGCTATGCAAATACATTTTTAGGCAATATGGGTACATTCATTACATACTTTGCTGTTATTCCATTTACATTTCATCACTGACAGATAGATTTTGCATAGAAAATATAAGGAACATGGTAAAAATCTTTTGTTTCTGTCAAGATATTAGTTTTAAGTCACCGGGTGAGTCTGGAGTATAGGGTAATGTATGGCTGCCTTGCCAATTTGGCCTGCAAATTATGAGGCCCCTATTCTGACCAGAAGTATGTGCGCTCCCTCAGGTGGCACTAGGATGGGATAAGAAGACGAATAACCAAGGTTCTCGGAGGGTACACCATTTGTCCTGTTCATTATAGGATACAAAGTACACGGGAGAGGGTAGTACCAAAGGTTGGGGCAGCTTATTATTGTGTATGTTATACAAACTTCACATCCAGGGCTACCATCAGCCCCAGTAGCAGCGTGGGACTTATACAGAAAATAAGCCCTCTCCTATTTCTCCTACAAGTGGAAGCCATACTTGGTCAAACTGGGCCTCAGTGACATTAGTAGCATGTTATATTTTTTCCAAGGAAAGGCATATTATCAGTTTGTTGGATGACTGTTGGACTGTGGGGAGAGGGTTGTCTGACATCCATGTCTAACCGATGTTTTTTTTTTGCATTGACCAAAGCAATACCCCCATCCTGCACAATCATTGAATCTGCTCCCAACAGTAGTTCAAGTGGGGGAGTGGGATAACTGCTTCTGCAGTGTTTCTTCCATCAAGCTATAGACTTCATGCCAAAGGGAGCTACTGTCGGACACAGTAGTGCCATGTGGAGGAAATCAGCATTGTCACTCTTACATTTTGGCCAGGAGTGGTTGTTGTCAGGGCATATAGCATGAAGTCTGGCGGGGGTGAGGTAAGTTCTGTACAGGAAGTTCAAGGGTATTTGTCTAAGTCTGTTACTTCTGGAGCAGTTGTTAAGGTGTTTAATCACCAGTTTCCAGGTGTGGTCATCTATATTAGTGCCAATGTCCTGCTGCCATTTCTGTCTAACAGGCAGAGAAGCATCTGAGCTGACCCCCAGCAGGGTATGGTAGAATGTGGAAAGAGGCTTCGTCCCTGGCTGTGGGTTGTATAGACCTCCTCTAATGGTGTTGGTGATGACCATATACTAGATGGGCCCAGGGACTCTCCCAGCCTGTGGTGTACCGTCCGGTAAATGAAGAAATCCCTCAGGTCTATAAGCCACTTATCTTTTACCTCTACAAATTCTAAAATTCCTCCCCCTTCATATAGTTGGAGGACAGACTTCAGTCCTTTACTTTCCCAGTATCTCAACTTCTGATGCATATGTACTGTGTATGTTCCCCCTGTTACATGTGGCTGAGATCAGATCAGTGTATGGGGAGTGATTCTGATTGCCCCCCCCCCCAACCTGTCATGTGCTGCTTTCCATGTCTGAATTGTTAATGCAGAGGGATTCACAGTTTTTGGTTTGAGATCCCTGCCTAAACCTCCAGACAGGTATTGGAACCTCATGGATCCCCCAACTGTTCCTCTTCCATAGCCACCCACATGGGGTCCAGTTCACTTAAGCCTCCAGGGAAGAAAGCCAATTGTGCCACCCAGAAGTATAATTGAAAGTTAGGGAGCCCCAGTCCCCCCTTTACTGAGAGGTTGTTGGAGGATTGTTCTTTTAATGCTGGATGATTTCCCCTCCATATAAATCCATTTTGTAGGGTATTTATTTGTTTAATGTGGAGCAATGGTACATTTATAGGCAAGGATTGGTAGAAGTATAAGCCTCTGGGTAGAATCATCATTTTAACCATGTTTATTCTCCCTGTGAGGGTAGGGGCAGGCTTTGACATTTCTCACAGTCCTCAGTAGGTTTTTTAATTAATGACCCGTAGTTGAGGGAGTACAGAAATCCTAGTTTTGCTGTTAAATATATACTCAGATATTTTAGTTTATTAATCATTATGAGACCTCCCAAGGCCTGTGATAGTAGGGGTCTATCTAGCTGACCAATGGGCAGAAGTTCACTCCTTGACCAGTTTACCTTGTGTCCAGATAGGCATTTGTAATCCCTCAGAAGTCGATGCACTATGGGGAGGTCTCTGGTTAGGTTGCACAGATACAGCAGTAAGTCATCAGCATATAGTACAACCTTATGTTCTCTACCCCCTCAAAGTAACCCTGTATCACCTTATGTGCCCTAATGGTGGCAGCAAGTGGTTCTAGTGCAAGTACAGACAAGATCAGGTATGGGGGCAGCCCTGATTAATGCCCCGCTCCAGGACAAAAGGTGCAGACAAGACTCCATTTACTTGTATTTGGGCAGATGGTTTGGTATATAGAGTTTTAATCCATTTTATGAGCCTAGGACCCAGTCCCTGGTGTTTAAGGGTTTTGAGCATGTATCCCCATTCCACCCTATCAAAGGCTTTTTCTGCATCTAGTGCCAGGATGGCAGCCCCGTGCTTATTTGCCTGTTTACCCCAGCTGTGAATAACATTTAGAGTTCTTCTGATGTTTCCCCTTGTCTACCCTGGACAAATCCCAATTGGTCCATGTGAACCAGAGAGGGAAGGATGGGTTCCAGATGGACAGCAAACACCCATACCAGGATTTTGTGGTCAGCCGTGAGCAGTGAGATAGGACGGTATGAGGCACAAATCATGGGGTCCTTACCTGGTTTGGGGAGAATGTTTATGGTAGCCACCCTCATGGAAGGGGGCATAATCCCCATCTCCAACACCTCTTGTGGGGCATCCTACAGTGGTTCAATGAGCAGTGAATAAAAGATCTTGTAGAAATTGATGGGTATTCCATCTGGGCTTTCCCTACATTTAGTTTTTTGATAGCTGTTTGTAGTTCAGATTTTTCTAGGGGTTTTTCTAATTCTGCAGCCTTGGTAGGGGACAACACCAAAATAGGGGCTTTGTCAAGAAAGGTCTGCAACTGTTGTGCAGTAGGGGACACCACAGAGGTGTATAGCTTCTGGTAAAATTTCCCAAACTCATTCCCCATCTTGGAGGTAGATGTAGTAATTTCACCATTTGTTGTTTGAATGTGGGTGATGGTCCTGTACCCCTCTCTTTTCTTTAACTGCCAAGCCAAAAACCTACCCCCCCAATCTCCATCAAACTAAGTGCCAGCATTTGAGAGCAATATGGCCAGCTCAATCCTAGCAGTGTTCAGAAGATTCAATTTCCACTTTAGTTTTTGAGCAACTGTGTACAACGACTGTGTGGGTCTTCTCATGTGTGCTTCTTCACATGCTTTGATTTTGTCTCTTAGGTGTTCAGCCTGTTTCTGTGCTACTTTTTTCCCATGCGCAGAATAAGATATAACCTGTCCCCTAACTTATGCTTTCAGGGCCTCCCATCTAACTGCGTGTGAAGTTGCACTTCTCCTGTTATATGTTAGAAATTCTTCTAGTGTGTTGGTCATGAATGTGATAAAGTGTTTGTCCTTCAATAAGAGTGGGTCCAAACACCAGGATCTCTGGGGTAGGGGACCACCACCCCCCAAGCCAACCAGCACTGTGAGCTGGGCATGGTCGGAGATTAACAATGGGAGCAGCTTATCTGTCCCATACTACTCAAAAGAGAAGCACAATCCAGGATCCTTTCAAGTCTGGCATGGGAATGGTGTGCATGGGAACAGAAGCTGTACTCCCTGTTGCTGGGGTTCTGATGTCTCCACACATCTATTAGGGAGAAGGTGTCCTCAATCTCCCCCAGGGCAACTGCATTTTGTGAGGTCTACACAGGGGCTAGGTTGGATCTGTCCATTACTGTGTCTCTGACACAGTTATAGTCCCCCCCTCAGTATCCAAGGACCTGGGAATGTTGCCATATCTAGGGCCAGGCATTGAAAGAAACCCAGAACTTCGACATTAGGAGCATAAATAGAACCAACCAAGACAGGGTTCCCTTCCTCAACTGCCAAACTGGCCTGGACATATCTCCCCCTGGGTCTTGAAGTTTTTAGTTTATTGTGACTCTAGTGCCTCGTGGTACCCATATTGACACTCCTCTTGCTTTAGTGGAGAAACAGGCTGAAACCCAATGCCCTCCCATACTTTTTTCAGTTTTCATAGCTTCTTGTTGAGATATATGTGTCTCTTGCATAAGCACCAGCCATATTTTCCCCCACTTCATTTCAGCAATGACCCCCTTTCTTTTTACCACAGACTTCAAACCATTAAGATCCCAGGTGATTATTTTCTTTGAGCTACCCATAGTCGACAGAACTGGTTACAGCGTAGGTTGTCAGTCCCTCTCCCCTTTTTTGTGGGTTGGTTTTTAAGCAGTTTTGTATATCAGTTACAATGCTTGTCCCCAAATTGCATGGTTTTAACCCTTCCAACAGTGCCCCCCTTCCCCTAATATTAACAAAATAGTGAACTGTGTGATGAACAACCATATAACTTGCCAACTGGGCATTACAGTGTCCCTTTCCCCCACCAATCCTGCCCCCTTGACTGGGCCCCAAAATGCTCTGTCAACTTCCACTCATTCATAGATGGCGAGTAGTTTACGTGATTTGGGTATCACCAGGGTCCGACCTTAACATACATTTACTAGCCTGGGGCATAGTGCAGATTGCCTCAGGCTAGTTCAGATACCTCCCTACCTGTCCACATGGACTAGTGTGCTCACCAGAGTTGGCAGTACTATCAGTGGTGGTAGTGGTCGACAGAGCAAAATCCTACTGATCCCCTGGAACTCTGGAGCGGCTGCAAAGAACAGACATAGCCAGTGGGTACTCTCCGAGACCCGAACTAGTACTTCTGACTTCCTTGTTGTTTGGAGTTCCTCCTAGAGGGCGGGTATGCGGGCGGTCACTCACTGCTTATTTTCCCTGTTGGCCAGATCAATACACAAGTCTGTGGGGGAGGGGGGGGCAATAAGAGGTGGGAACAGCACCGTCACCCTAGCACTGATTGGGCAAAGAATAGCCTGGGCATGTAAGAAGGAGGCAGACTGGCTGAAGCCATTGGTGGTTAGCGCTGTGGGGGTGTGGCTTCAGATACCTAACTTTTCATTTAAGGAGCTGTTTTTCATTCAAAAAAGTGCAGATAATTTAAAATTTGGTTGAAGCTGTGCATTGCTGAAAGGCTGGAGGAACTATGGGGCATGTGAGGACCGGGAGCTTGGGAGTTTGGCGATTTGGACGGTTTCAGTACAGCGGCGCTGAGGCGGTCTTGGCGGGGATCAAAGCTGGAGGACTGTTGGACATCTTCTTTGCATTTATTGAGCAGGCTGCAACAACTACAGAAAAGCAATCAGAGCTGGATCACCCAAATTCCAGACACCAAAAACGCCAGCTCAGGTGAGGCAGTGCCATGGTATTATTCATAAAAATGCCGCTAGGTCACCAGTTATGTGGGCGGTGGGGGAGGGGCTTGAGTGCCTTACTGGCAGAGTGAGTACATTTTGCCTTGTCTGTTTATGGCTTGTCTTTGCTTTGCTGATCTGACCTGCAGTATTCTATAGTAAATTAGCTTGGTAAGTGAATTAGTGATTTAGGGCTGTTTGCTCCATTAGAAGCTCTCTTTGAGTAGTGCCAAAAATCTACAATTCAGTGCCTGAGCCTGATGGAGCTCCACAATGCAGTTTGGTTTTCTTTTTTGTGTGTGCATGTATGTGAGTGTGTGTATGCTGGTTCTACAGGGATTTTAGTGGGGCCACTACTAGGAGCAGTATTGAAACAGCCTGCCCTTGTGAAAAGCATTTTGATTTTGAAGTGAGCATAATCAGAAGATCTTTCACTGTCAGGAACTGAGGCTGAGATTTACTCACAATCACACAGCCTTGGTAAGTCACAGTGTCATGGCATGGGATTGTTAATGCTAAGAGACTAGAGAGCTTGCACTCTGGCAATCCTTCTGGAGAAAGACAATTAGGGATTCTTATTCTGCTTGGTTTGACTGCCAAGGGTGATTTGTTTTTGGGGCTGGGCTTGGCTGGGCATGTCTGCCATTGCTCTGCTCATATTGTGTTCTGTTGCCTCTTGGGGTGGGGGGAGATGTCTGTAGCTTGTTGTGGGGGCTTGGCAGGCATTTATGTAGCTTTTTCTTTTTGGATTGGATTGCTGCTTGAACACACCAATGTACTCAGGTAAGTCAAGTGCCAGTAGTTACAATTCTTCCAAGGTTGTGTGGGCGCATGGGGGATAGTGAAAGTGTGCTGTTGTGATCTGCCCTGTTGTTTATCTATTTTGCTGCAGCACATTCTGGCTTTCACTATAGAAATGTAAATAAATATTTAAACTGCAGTGATTTATGTCATTTTTCATTATGTGTCAAAAGTGCATGGTGTCATGAGTGTGGACTAATGCAAACCACTGCAATTTTGGACCGACTTGTCCTGCGGGCTAGTGCAAAAAAAAGTTAAGGTCAACCCCTGGGCATCACTCTAACTCACCACATCGTGAGATACCGTCTGCATCTCTAACTCAGGCACAGATCAGGAGGTAAGAATCATTACATTTACATCCCCCCCGAACATTCAAGTAATAGATATTCAGTACCTGCATTCTCCTTGTTGTGTGATCGACTCCCTCTTCCAACCACACTGAAGCAGAAGATAGTGTGTGTGTACTCGGGTTCTCCTCTATGACTGGGTGTTCGACAAGGCTTCCACCCTGAAAGGGCAAATATAGCACCAAGTATCTCATCTTAACATGCACAGGATTGATTATTGTGATTCCTAATTTTAACTTTGCTCCCTATCTCTAAACCCCCTCCCCTTCCCTCTACCCCTTATTTCCAACTCTTCACTTGCTCCTTCTAGTAAGGATGTGCTTAGCAACATGCAATTATTAAGGCCACTTCTGCATGGATTCTACTACCCCCCAGAGCATACATAGTCCCACTGTTATACTGTGAAATCAATTAGAGGTCTGGGATTCATTGCCCCTCCCCCCCATGAAAAATTGTTACTCCTGAGAACATGCTTCTCTTAAGCATACTCTAGTTAACAGCTTCATTTTCCTTATCCCCTTTTGTATAACCCCCCATTGTCTCTTCCCTAATGGTACATGCATCGAGGATGGTAGATCTCAGATGTCACTTCCCTGACTCAATCCTGTGAACTGATTCTAGACTATATGAGGCCACCCGCTGGTATCCACATCCCCTGATATGGTCAGGCTAGCAATAATAGATGCAAGTAGACAGGGTTAGGTCGCTCTTCATGGGGGAAGGGGTACCATCAGCAGAGCAAAAGCTGCAGTCTCTAGTTCTGGAGCATGGGGTTCACAAATCTCGACTTTGGTAATTGCATCATGCTCCACACAACTGTTGCCCTCCCATCCTCCAGTTGCCATCTGGTTTCAAAAAGTGAGCTGGTGCTTGTATACAAACCAAGTCTTGAAGGTAGCCAACTATCCTGCTCTATTACATCTGTGGTGGGGCCGTATGGCCTGACCGTGACCACAAGGAGTGGTGCAGCATCGAAATGTTACCCAGGCCAACAGTCATCAGGCCACTTCTAAAGTGGGAATTCAGACAAGATGTTCAGTTAGGTAAATCCAGAAGGACAATCGGTATAGAGAAAAATGATGTACTGTACCGGAGCTAGTGTTTCACTGCTAGCTGGTCCTGGCAGCTTTTCCAGCCCCACGATTGCAGCAAAAACATATCTACAGTGAAATTAGGCAGCTATTCATACCAATCAGCTCAGCTCTTGGTTGCGATTAGTAGGGGACCTTCTCTCATCTTGTCTGGCTGCTTCATTTACCCACTTCTCTGCTTCCAGTAACTAGTGAAGAACCTGAGGGGTACTCCAGAGTGGTCAATCCTATGTTTGGCAGGGTAGAAAAAGGAAAATGATCATCCCATTGCGTGGAGCTTAGATTTAACTGAGTTGAACTTCTGTCTCTTCTCCTGCAGCTCCTGGCTATAATCCTGGTATATTGCCACACTGGAGTTCCCCACCTGTATTGACCCTTGTTTTTGGCTGCCACCAGAATCACCTCTTTGTTGGTATATCTCAAATATTGAATTAGGCAGTGCCTTGAGCAATGTGATGGCTTAGGCAGTGGTCCCACTCTATGTGCCCTCTCTAGCTTGAATTTTTCAGCTTCAGGGGGTAGTTTGAGAGCTTTTGTTAATCACTGGTTTAGCTCAATAGTAGGGTTTTGCCCCTCTGTCCCTCTGGAAGCCCTACAATGTGGAGGTTAGACTTGCGAGAACAGTTCTCCTGGTCATCTACTCTCTCCCACAGCTCCGTGATGGCTTCAGTGTAGTTGGTCTTATCTAGAGAGAGATTATGAAGAGAGTCTTTCAGGTCACTCACCCTCTGTTGTGGCTCTCCAATTTGTGTAGAGTGGGATATGATGGTTTCTGTAAGCCCTGTTACCACTGAGTGCAAGTGAACTACTTGGGCCATAATGTTCCTGAGTCTGGCCCTCATTTCATGTTGCATGGTCTCCAGGGTGGAGGGAACCCCCATCAGTCATCGCTCCAGTGCAGATATTGCCAGCTCCTCCTCCTCCACTGTTGCTAGGGCCTGGTGGCACATGCAGGAATCCTGGCCACCTCGCTGTTCTTTTTGTATTCCACGGCCCCAAAAGAAAGTTTAGCCTGCCAGTTTTATGGATTTATTTGCTGCCATGTGCCATTGGTATTGTTCCTTTACAAAAGACGGTTTGTGGCTATACAGATTACAGGGTGTAAGTCAATTTCAATTTTGATGCCCAGGGAGCTGAACTACAATGTGACCACCATTATCTCTGTGCAAGCCATGCTCCTATTATTTCTGCTCTTTTATCCTGATTATGCAGTGCACCACCAACAATCTTGCTCTCACATAATATTGCAAAACACTACTAGGAGAGATCCAGGCCTTACCTTGAGGCTTTTAAGATAGGATTGGCAGTGCATTGCATAAGTAGGACCTATGTTTACATTTCATAAGTTGTGGGTGATTTTTTTGACTAAGGGGACATGGGTGAGGAGGTTACTGGGGCTGAGGTAGGTAGGGAATGGTTTTAATTACCAAAGTTTGTTTTTTTATGCATTACCTAATTACACTTTTGCCAGCTGTCATCTCAGTATGTTGCTGTCACTGTTTGGGGTCTCTCTCCCCACTCTGTCCCTGACACTGGTACCACTCACCACCTCTTTCGATTCTGTGCTGTCTTTGGGGGGTGCTGCTGCTTCTCCTTCTTGATGTCTGTCCCTGCAGCCTGTGTCTTTTTTCCTGTCATTCAGGGTTATGCTGCAGCTCTGCAGGCAATGCTGCCTCACCTCTTGGCACTCTTGCTCCTTGTATTATGCGGTGGGTTGGGGGCACACTGAGGCAGCATGGACACTAAGAGATCCATGGGGTGGGTCAGTGGGTACCATCACAGAGAAAAATGCTCAGGCTGGGCATTGTGGCACACATGAACCACTGGAGAAAGAGGACCTCAGGGACAAGAACACAAACTGTCATTCACACAGACACAAACAAGTTCAATGCAAGCTATGTCTAGGGATGGATAAATAATATTTGTTTGTTCTTTACTGCTAGAACTATTTACCGCTTATGGCACAGAAAGTGGGGGATGCAGCGTATAGCTGGATACCTGGATATCTGTAGGATGGGTGGGGAGACAAGCAGTAAGATTAGTAAGGGCATGAATGAAAGGAATGAAGCGCACTCATTCGGACACTTTATTTCTTTCAACTAGAGAACAGCTTCCAGCTGCGAAACTGTGACCAGTGTCACAGTCTGGTTGCATGCTCATTGGTCTGCCAGGGACAAGCCCACTGTAGATTGTTGTGCATTGGACCCATCTCTGCCACACCTCTGAAATGTCATTCTACCACAAGGTGTTTCTTGTACATGCGCAAGGAAACTTTAAAAAACTGTAAAGAATTTACATTAGTGACTACCCTCATTTGAAAGGCATTGTTGTCCTGAACACAAAAATGTAAAATAATGCACTTGTGGAATAGAAATCCAGGGGCAGAGTACTCATGGGTGGAGTGGTATTGACAACATTAAGAAAGCACACATTCAGAACAAAAAGAGCTTTTACATACAGTTGATTACTGTTTAACAATCTTTTGCATCTATGGCTGCCACTGTACATCTGATGCAAACCCATAATGATGTTCCTCACTTGAAGCAAAAAGGGGAGGTGGAGGCCAGAACTGACTCCTTTTTTTGTGTTAAAGGGGTCAGTTTCTTTACAGCAAAAACAAGGAAAGGCATCTTTTCTAAAATGTGCAGATGAGCATGGGGACCACTTTTTTCCAGAGCATGCCACCACTGGCACCTACTACTTTAAGACTGCTACTACCCCACCTAATACAATCAGGGGAAAACCAGAAGTAGTCTACCAGAACTGAGATCAATATGGTTGAGGCACATTTTCCAAAAATACTGCTTAGAAAAGAATGAGAAAGTGACTGTGATGATGAGCAAGTCACAGACCAGATCTCTAGTTTGTTAATAGACCCCTCCTGAGTCTGATTTGTATGGCTGCATGAGCCAAGCTCCATGGATGTTATGCCACCATCAGATTTGAATAACAGCACTGTGGAAGCATGGAACTGGATCACTGTCTGATGTGCTGCCACAGTGCTCCTACAGAGTTTCCAGTGAGTCTATTTATGCAGCCCTTCCCCTCCATGGGTCGCATAAACATACCCACTTCCCAGCTCACTACTTTTCTGTTCTGCAACTGCAGTACTAATGGACACCGTGTGCAACATGGTGATGTTGACTTAAACTGCACATGCATGACTATCATGCATACATAGTTATATCAGCATTGCCATGTTGTGCAGGGCTGACTACAGGGCAAACTTCACATGTGCAAGTATCATGCATGTGCAGTGCTGTAATTGCTGCAGCATTACTTACAGCTGACTCGGGTGCAGTGAAAGCGCCACATATTCTTTTTCACACTCTTGCCACTCCTAAAAGCTCTCCACATCCATATCGACTCTCACCAGAGTTTGTTGATTTAGCTATTAGCCATGTGCAGTCCACAGTTATCGTGTTCAGTGAGTCTTTTTTGGACTTCCAGTGAGCTTCTACATCCTCTGGGGTGCTGTTTCCTAACAATGCCTTAAAACTGGATCTCATTTTATGGAAATCTTTTTTTTTTTTTTATTGTTAATGATTTTTATTGGGTTTGAAAAAAGACAACACATAACAAGATGCACAGTAGTGCAATACCATGGCATACAGTTCCCACAGCAACGGGAACACAGTGAAGATCATCACGGCAACAAAACTGGCAGTTCCCTGGGACGGTCTGCTGGTTTCCAAACACTGTTGTCTCTGGGATGTTTGCCTCTTCCCTGAACCAACTCCAACTCGGAATTGGTTATCTAAAGTGCGGGTGCCAGAGCCCCCCAACAAAAAACACACTTTTGCACAGCGACGACACAATGCCACTTGGTGGCATTGTGCCATCGCTGTAGTGATGGTCAGCACAATTTGTGTCACTGCCGGACAGTGGAACCCAATAACATTATTAACATAATGATACATAACCAGCATATCTTATCCATCTTATCCTGGTCCTGTCTAAGTACTATTCTTCATACCGAATCAGAGTGTTAGCCATGCCTGTCCTGCAAAGGAAAAGTAGAAATTACAACAGCTCCTATACTTATTACCATGCAAACCTATACCAGTTATCTGTCTGAATACACAACTGCGCTGGGAATGGCCAGAACTTGTTTGTTCAGGGTGTCCATATAAATCTTAATGGCTGGGACATGGCGAGGCAACCTATGGTAGTCCTGTGATCTGGAAAACAATTGAAGGGACCACAAAGTATACAGCATTCTTGGCCAGGTAAATCTGGTGTATAGACAGCAGACAGTGTATCAGTGGTAGAAACTGTGTCAGATGGCAGACTCCAGTAGAGGCCTACTAGAAACCATAAAAAGGCACCTGTTGGGTGGTCATAAAGGCAGGGTGCCAGTCTAACACTGGTGAGGAGGGGGTACCACCTGGAACTTATATGCAAGATGGGAACCTATATGGTGTCTCTACTTAGCCAATCCCTGCCTGGGGTCAACATAGGCCACATAGGGGCCCCAACATATGAAAAAGTACTCCATCCGATTTATCTTGGAATGGCAGATCCTGTCCAACTGTACATGACCTGTAAGGGAGAAAAGTATCTCTCCTAGACTAGGTACCTTGGGTCTGCGCCAGTTGCAGATAAGAGCTCACTCAGCCTGTATTGACAGCAAGGTAAGCCATCTGAAGGTCGGCTGCGAGAGTTTTGGCACTGAGAGTCTGATACCCAGCAGAAGAATTAGGGGTGAAAGTGGGAAGTTAGTCTGCAGTACATCCCTGCCTAGGTTACAGATCTGCCTCCTTAAGGTCACCAATTTAGGGCAGGACCAAAGAATGTGATATAAATCACCCCCCGTGTATGGCAGCACCAGCATCTGTCATTGTCCAGTATCCTTGCTGCATGTAGCACCACAGAGGTCCTGTACCATGAGTGCAGAATTTTGTTTTGGATGAGGCAGCTGCATGCATCTCTTAGCAGGATGTGGGCATTCTGCCAGGCTTGGATCCATTGGGCATCAGTAAGGTTGGTGCCTAGACATTTTTCCCAGCTCCACTTGGAGTCCTCTTATTGGCTGTTTAAAGTGTCCCTTAGCTGGCCATAGATATTGCTCTCCAGGCCTTTTGGGGTCTTTAGCCAGCTGGTAAGACCATCAGTTTGTTGGGATGTTGCCCAGCTCTGTAACAGGAGCTTGACTGCTTCCCTAATTTACAGGAAACACCAGTGGTCCATTTTGGGGAGGTTCCATTTTTATTGTAGAGAGTGAAAGGTAGCAACTGTGCGCTCATCTCCATCTAGTATAGCCCTCATGAAGGTAATCCCTTTGGAGGCCTATTGCTTTCACTATATAGGTTTCTTATCTATCACTTCCTTTGGGTAACTCCATAGAGGGATTTACTCGAGTGAGATCAGGCTGCTACCCACCTCACGGTGAACTTTGTGCCAGTACCTACTAGCTGGGGTTATGGTCGGGTGCTGATGAGGGGGCTTCCTGGTGGGGTTGTAGATCAGGGAGGCAGCTATGCCGATCCCTCTAGAGCTCTTCTCCATATGGATCCCCTGTGGAGATTGATCAGAGCAGGGGTAAATCAGTTTCTGGTTTGGGCAGCTTGGAAGGCTAGCTTATTGCCTTCAAACCATGGCATATTCCATCCACCTTGTTTCAAATGAGCCTGGTGCTTGTTGCAGCTAAACCTCGGCTTTTTGCCTTCCTACAGGAAATCTGCCACTAAGTTGTCAATTGTTTGCAGCCAGCTCTGTGGCAGATGGAGGGGAATGTGGTGAGTGAGCATGTAGAAAAACTTGGGCACAATTGCCATTTTTATTGCTGCTACTTTGCCCGCCAGAGTAAGGGTCAATCTCTTTCACCTATCAAATTCTGTCCTGTATGTGAGTAGCAGAGGTTGCAAGTTCAGTTCCCACGTCTTTTCTATCTGTGGTGTCATTTTGATGCCCAAATATATGAGACCTTCGCCGGACCAAAGGAGCCCATTGTTGGGTTGATGGCCAACTCTGGGAGGCAAAAGGGGTTCAGAGGCATCAATTCAGTTTTGGCCTGGTTCAGTTTAAGTCCTGAGAGACATGTGAAGGTCTTTAGCAGGGCCAAAAATGGAGGGGAGGAGTATTGTGCATTGCCAAGGGGGAAGAGCATATCGTCCGCATACATAAGGGTCGAATATCTTCTAGACCTTATCTCAATTTCCAATATATGTGGGTGCTGGTATATGGCAGCTGCTAGAGACTCCACTGCCAAAATTAAAAGCAATGGGGAAAGGTGGCAGCCTTGATGGGTGACCCTCTCCTGTGGGAATGCCACAGATGTAATGCGATTCATCGACACCCGGGCAGTAGTTGAGTGATAGATGGCCTGCACCCAAGCCCTAAACCTTTCCCCAAGACCCAGCTGTGTAAGTACAACCTGCAGGTAGTCCCTTTCCAGGGATTTGAAGGACTTCTTGAAATCAACCACTAGAGCGGTGGCTGGGGTTTGCTGGCCTCTGTCTGTATAAAGGAGGTTTTTCAATGACCCAACATGGTCTGAGCTGTTCCTCCCTGGAATGAAACCCACCTGGGTGGGATGAATCAAGCTGGTGAGGAGGGGAACGAGCTTGTCTGCCAGCACCTTGGCATATGCCTTACTGTCTGCATTAATCAGGGAGATACTGTAAAATACAAATATGTCGCGTTAGCTTTATTTAGTGCTGCAATGTCTCTGCACACTTTAGAGGTACTTTAACTTCATGCTGCACTTTGTACTTAGTATACACATAATCGCAGAGAGTCAAACCAAGCTGTCAGCTAAAAGAAAAATGCAAAATTACAGCTAAATCACTGGTAGGCAATCATCCAATTACAGTTAAAATTAGCAGTCACTTATTGCTTCCCGCCTTGCAGCTTGCAACTTGCAAAATGCTATTTGGCAGGTAATTGTCACTGTAATTGGATTACAGTAATTTATGTCACTGAAAATGACTGTTAACTGTTTTTCAGCACCTGTAGTAGTCACCACTAGTAACAGCAGGTCATCAAGAATACCTTTTCAGCTTTCATTTCTGGTGGTTGTTGTCTGGTCCTACAGTCCCTGAAAAGGTCTTTAGTTCAATGGCTGCAAAAAAAGGGTGCTAAAAGATCTCTTTCTGTAACCAAAGACATCACACCAGCTGCACTTAATGAGTGTGCTGTTGTCTCAATCAAAACCACGGACAGTGTGGTTGGTGACCTTCAGAGAGCCCCCCCCCCCAAAAAAAAAATGCTGTGATGAATGCTGTCCGGTTGTTTAAGTCCAAGTATGGACAAAGCATAAATGAAACCACCATCAAGAACTTTAAGAAAGACTACCTACATAAATTGCAAGGTGTTAAAGATCCATCCTTGCTTCAGCCAACTTTACCCACTAAACCCCATGGCAGGTCAACACTTTTATGAGAGGATGTGGAGACTGAAATTAGAAAAATTATCCACAGTCTCCGAAATGAGGGCGCTGTTGTGAATGCAACTGTAGTGCCAGCCGTCATAGTCGGAGTTGTCAAAGTCACTGACCAAAAACTTCTGTCAGATTTTGGGCAGCCCATAACAATCATTTGGCACAGGGCCTGGCAATTTCTAAACTGCATGGGGTTTGTGAAGCACAAGGGCACTAAGGCTGGCCACAAGATGCCCAGCGATTCTGAGGATTTGAAATCAAAATTTCTAGAATGCATCAGCAAAGCTGCATGACAAGAACTAATGGCACCAGACCTCGTTATAAATACAGATGAGACTGCTGTGCACTTAGTTCTCTGCAGCCAGTGGACCATGGCAGAGTGTGGAGCAATGCAGGTAGAAGTTACAGGCTTGGGTGATAAGAGACAGGTTTTGATGGTGATGAGGTGCACTCTTGGAGGTGATTAACTGCCACTTCAGGTTATTTACCAGGGGAAGACCACAGGGTGCTTACCAAATTTTAGCTTTCCACTTGACTGGAGCATCGCCTACACTAATAATCACTGGGCTAATGCTGAATCCACCATATTGTGCATCGACCACATTGTAACGTCTCGCATAAAGTCTGTGTGTGACAAAAATGACATTCCAACTGAGCAGTGTTCTGTTTTTGATTTTGGATTTGTATCACAGCCACAGTACCATTGCAGTTCTTGAAAAACTAGAGAGTAAGGGTATTATTCCAGTCTTTGTCCTGGCATCTTGCACTGACCTGCTGCAGCCACTAGATGTTGCAATGAACAAACTGTATAAGGACTTCCTGAAACAGGCATTCATGGAGTGGTATGCTGCAATCGTAACACAACAATTGAACGCAGGCTCGCAGTCCAAGGATATTAAAGTGGGTCTGCGGATGATATCCATCAAAGCAAAACACTCCGAATGTCTGGTCCAAGCATTCAGCAACCTAAAAGACTGAAAGGAGGACTGCATATGCGGATTTCAGGAAGCCAGCATCTTAGAGACTCACAGTCAGTGCCTGAATGGTAAGACCATTACTGTAGTTAAGCACTCTAAGATTCTGTACTTGTTGATTTTTCTTAGACATTCAAGAGCGAGCCCTGACAGTGCATTACTTTATCACAGGTACCCAGAAGTGAAACTTACTGAACCCTTATTCCCCTCAAAGATGACTGAAAAAAAATCTGTTTCTTATACGAAGTACTGCACTGAATAGGAATCTTTTTTGTGTGTTTTTGGTGATTTTTCTGCTCTGCTTTTAAATACTATTAAATACAGATTGAATGAAACGAAGTACGCGGTTGCATTAATTTAGTGCATAGACAATATCAGTGAATACAACGACATTTATTTACTAGCTAAAATTTCGTGTTCTACAGTAGGTCTGTAACTGGTGGCTGAGGTAGGGTCCTTGCCCCTTTTATGGAGAACTGTGATAACCGCCTCCCTAAGTGTAGAGGGAAGGGTACTCAGCTGTTCTGCCTCAGTATATACCTGTGTAAGGAGCGGGGCTATTTGGGGACTTAGTGCCTGTAAGAACTCAACGGGAAAGCTGTTGACTTCTGAGGCTTTACCCCCATGGAGGGATAGCAGGGCTTTGGTGACCTTTTCTATATATAATGGAGCATCTAGGAAGGAGGTCTGTTAGTGTATGAGCTTAGGGAGAGAGAGGTTATCCAAGAAGAGCTGAACTGGGCCAGGGGGTTGCCGGTGTGTAGTTTTATAGAGTGAGACATAATAGGAAGCCATCATGTCATTGAGCTCCAGAGGACTAGATAATACCTTGCCCTGTGGGTCCTGCAGGCCAGTAATATGTCTGTCTATGATTTGCTTCCTAAGTTGGTAGGCAAAACCTTGCCCCCTTTATCCCCTCTATCCCAATTCCTGTGCTGTGTCCTCAGAATGGCCACTTTGGCCTTCCTGTTGATCAGTTGGTTAGTTTCAGTGTGTAGCCCCAGAACTGTGTGCCCTAATGGGGAGTGCAGGGAAGGGGCCCTCTGTGCTTTATATTTGGCTTCTGCTTTCCTAAAATCAGTCTCACGCACTATGAGGTGCTGTTCCCTCTCACATCTCCTCCTGGAGGTGTACCCCATGATTTCTCCCCTCATAATGATCTTGAAAGCTTCCCACATAACCCCAGTATTGGTGTCAGTAATGGGATTATCCTGGAGAAACCACGTGGTTTCTTCTTTCACCGAGGGAAGAAAATCAGGTTCCCTTAACAGGAGCGGATTCAATCTCCAGTTAGTGGATAGTTGGGGTGGAGGGCCCCATGAAAGATAGAGCTGTACTGGGGCATGGTCTGAGATGACCACAAGGAGGATGGTAGTGGACAATGCAGCTTGAGTCAGGTAAGGGGATATAAACCAGTAATCCAGTTTGCTAAGTGTATTGTGCACCCCCAATTGGAAGGTGTAGTTCCAGGCACATGGGTGGAAGGTGCGCCAAATATTAGTGAGGTCATTGTCCACCATGAGCTGACCCATGTCTCGCAATCCCTGAACATGCATTTCTTTGCTGGAAGTGATGTGGTCCACTAGGGGGTCTAGGGTAAAACTGAAGTCCCCTCTCAGTAAAATATGGCAGTCAGGGGGAAGAGAGAGAGCTAAGGGCACTGGAAACATTGTAGAAGAATAGGGGGTTATCCTGGTTGGGGCCATATACTTTACTGAGGAGAATCTGTCCCTCTGGGGTAGCAAACACCGCTATGACCAGGGCCACTGGAAAATTGCACCCACAATTTTTTTGTGGAAGCCTCAATTTTCACCATTCTCCCCAAAAACTGATATGTTCCGCTATTTCTTGCAATTTTTTAGTTTTTACATTGAACTGTGTAAAACGTATTAACATTTTAAATAAAATGCTCTCAAATATATTGACAATTTTGCATGCAGACTTGTGTTTGGCCAAAACAATGCAGTGCAAGGTAGAGTCAGGGTTTTATGTGACACTGCTTTCTTTTGAATCCTTGTGTTTGGTTTCAAAATCCACTGGTCAAGCATAAGTACACTAAAACATTTAACATTTGTTTTGTGTTGAAGCCGTCTATCAGAAAACTTTTTGTTGCCACAGAGACTGAAACAAAAGATGGGAGAAATGTGCAAATTATCCCACTCACTTAAATGGGGTACTAACTATGAAGCCTTTTTATGTTTGCTTGCACGCATGTGCAAGAAACATAGTGCCATCATCTGAGTTTTCGGAGGTGTGTCACCACCTCTTCTAATTCAGTCAGTGTGTTGGCAGGCGTGGCCCCTGTCTGCCAATGCATGCTGGAGCTGTCTATGACAAGCTCCAAAATGCAGTGGCGTACAGTTGAAAGGGGGAGCTATGCTTCAGTGAGCAGCAATAAGATATCGCCTGCTCATGTGCAGCTCCCCCTACACACACACACACACACACACACACAGAACTCACGACGATACTGCGTTACCTCCCCGCACACACGAAGCCGATGGGGGTGCCCAACTCTCGCCAACTTGTGCTGCACCCCCAAAGTTTTTGACACACGCCAGTGCCCAACCCAGCCGCAGCAACTCATAGAATAGCCGACGGGTGCCCAACTCCATCGGGTCCACTGTCCTCACCCCCAGTACTGGGTGCCACGCTGAGCCCACCCCAGCATGGCAACTGATCATATGGCCAGACGGGGTGCCCTATCCCTGTCAGCTCCACGGCCCCCAGCTGTCCTTGTGCCACGCTGAGCCCACCCAGCGTGGCAAACATCCCGTGTCTTTTTTTTTTTAAATCCTGTAGAGAAAAAATGGTCCCACGTAGTCTTCCTGCCCCTCCCCCACAACTCGTGCACCCACCCACTGTGCACCCAGCCTCCCCACACACCCCCACCCCATACTTACCTCCTGAGCTCAGCGCGACGATCTGCGGTGGACCGGGAACACATCTGCACTCTTCAAAGCCGACCACGAACTGAGGAAATGCCGGTAAGCTCTATAACTTTATTGCATATCTCATGCATTTTTTGGAATTTTTGCACCAAATTTTCAACATGGAGTTTTTGGGACCACTTCTCATGAATGATGTCACTGTCATGGCGTTATTCGGGCCCGAAGGGTGATTTCGCAGTCACTGTGTGAAATCACCTTTGGGCCTGAATAACACCATGACAGTGACATCATTCATGAGAAGGGGTCCCAAAACCTCATGTTGAAAATTTGTGCAAAATTCCAAAATTACTGTTTTACTGAGCGCATGCTATGCATTTCTATGCAGGCTCGTAGTTCACTTAATTTTCAATATTTTCACTCCAGATTTTCAAGATTGCCATTTTACCACACCTTCTTATGAGCAGTATAGCTGTCATTTTTCACATCTCACCCAAATGTGTTTCCCGCTCATGTAGCGCACAATGGCGAAGTCGGTGTGCAAATCAATATGCAGGACAATTAAGAAAATCACAGTGACACTGTTCATGCAGAGGTCTTAAATGGCTATGTTGAAAATTTGGTGAAAAAATTCCTAAAAATGACTGTTTTACGAGCGTGCGTTGTGCAGTTCCTATGCACGCTCATAAGTTCGCTAATTTTCAATATTTACACTCAGATTTTCAACATTGCCATTTTACCACACCTCCTTATGAGCAGTACAGCTGTCATTTTTCACATCTTGCCCAAATGTGTTTCCCCATGTAGTGCACAATGGCGCAGTCGAAAAGCAAATCAATGTATGAGACACATTAAGAAAATCACAGTGACACTGTTCATGAGCAGAGGTCTTAAAATAGCTATGTTGAAAATTTGGTGAAAAAATTCCTAAAATGACTGTTTTACGAGGCAGTTATGCAGTTCCTATGCATGCTTGTAAGTTTGCGAATTTAATATTTTCACTCAGATTTTCAACATTGCCATTTTATTACACTTCCATATGAACAGTACAGCTGCCTTTTCATTATGTCGCTTAAAATGTGTTTTCGCATTGCGTAGGCACAATGGTACTGTTGGTGTGCGAAAGCAATGTTTAGGACAGATTAAGAAAATCACAGTTACACTGTTCATGAGCAGAGGTCTTAAAATGGCTATGTTGAAAATTTGGTGACAAAAGTCCATAAAATGACTGTGTTACGAGTGAGCATTATGCAGTTTCCACGCACCCTCGTAAGTTCATGACTTTGTAATATTTTCAGTCCAGATTTTCACCAGTGGCATTTTTCCACACTTCCTTATGAACAGTACAGCTGTCATTTTTCACAACATGGCCGAGGGTGTTTCACACTTTCAGCGCAGAGATGCGTGGTCGCTGGGAAATCATTGTTCGGGACAGATAAAGAAAATCACAGTGATACTGTTCATGATCGGAGGCACCAAAATGCCTGAGTTGACAATCTGCTGTAAAAATCCCCAACCTAATTATTTTACGGTGTGCTGTACAGTTTCTATGTACGCCGTGATTTCACCATTTTTTTAATATTTTACTGGTAGATTTGCAACATTGCCATTTTTACACCTCCCATGAACAGTACAGCTGTCATTTTTACATCCTGTTCAGAATGTTTTTGCACCTGTGGTGCTAAATGCCGAGTCATTGTGCATAAGCAGCTTTAGGCTAACAAACTGATATTGCCCCTGTTCATGAGGTGGGGTCACAAAAAAAACATGTTGAAAATTTGGAGTGAAAATACCAACGAATGCCTGAGGTATTAGGGTTTCCAACCATAACGCCCAACCCTGTAGAGAATGACAGGCATCAGGGGTGTGACTTGGGATTCTTGCCTGTAATGCTCATACCATTCCACACCCTGCAGCCAGTGAGAGGCATCGAGGTATGCCTTGGACTCTTCGGCCCCAAAGTTCACCCCATTCTCCTATATCGCACCCATCTCACCGTATTTCCTAATGAAATGGTATGTGCATAAAGGCCAAAGACCCCAAGGAACACTGTGACACTTGTCAGTGTCTGCAGGGTGGGGTGTGGTGAAATGGCGTGGCCGTTATGCCTGACGACCCAAAGGCACACCCCAATGCCTGTCACTCTCTGTAGGGTGGTGGTGGGGTTGGCTTCAGTTCAGTACTTCACTGCCATTCCTATTACGCAGCTCTGTAACTTCTACACTACCACTGCCAATGCCAGCAAGCAAACATTCGGCATTGACAAATGCTTGTAAGTGGTAGGGCAAGTTTTTCCTTGTGAGCATACTTTCATTCAGACTAGTTTTTACTTAAACAGCTGAGGAATTTTGGATAGCCCTGCTGATTTTAAACTAGAATAAGCTAGTTGGTAACAGTGATCCTGCTCTTAGCAATCTACTATCCAGATGCTCACAGGCAAAGACTACAATAAAAAATTGATTAAACTCTAAAAACAAGCTTATAAAACACATAAAATGTATCTGAACATTTATCTTTAACTAAACAAAATTATTGCAACCAGAGTAAAACAAAGGTAAATTACAGGGTACACTGACTACTGTATGATGCAGTAAATATATATTGGTATTTTTATTTTATCTTATGGTAACTGGATAAGGCCCACTAAGCACATGTGCCTGTTTTCAAGGGCAACTCAGGAGCTTTGAGGAAGTTAGGTGCCTTGTTCAGAGTCACACAGTATGCAAGTGGAGGTTGTGGGAATCAAACCTAGGTCTGCTAGATGTCCTCAGCTCATTCACAGATTGTTGCTCTAACATCTAGTCTATACCACAAGCCCCAATAACCCCCAGATTTAATGTTTAAATTTGTGATTTCAAAAACAGTGTACAGTACCTACAGTGCAAATTCTGAACATTAAACACTTTAACAACATTTTACTAAAATTCAGTTATTCACCACTCTATCTGCTTATTTTTTCTTCTACCAAAATGGGTGAATAGCTGGCAGAGTACTGTAAAGAGCTGTTGCTTAGGCTTCAGTATTCTACATTTAGAAACAAACAAAAAAATTCTTCTGGAGTTATTGAATATTGATTTGCTGTGGTGCACTTTATGGAATCTATTTAGCACTGTACGTGGCAGATGCTTTTAAATTTTGGAAGGTAGGTAATGCTTACAATAGCTTGTCAGTTTAGTATTCATTTTAGGAACATAAACTTTTCTTTATGTTTTAAACATATTCCAAGTGGCAGTGTATTCATTTAGCAGTTTATAATGCATGCTGCAGAAAATATTAAAAGATTTATTGTGAAGCACTCAGGGTCTATAGTAGAACTCCTGCAATTTCCCAGCAATTCTTGCAAAAAGCTCTGCAATTTGGGGTAACTATTTCTGCAGTTTTCCAGTGGCCCTGGCCATGCCCCATCTTCCTATCGGCTTGCATGGTGCTCAATTGTCACTTGAGTGCTTTGTGCAACAGAATAATGACCCTGCATTTCCTAGTAGGTGCACTTGCATGGATTTTTTGTCCTACTCAGTCTCTGACTAGGAGATTATGATCATTTTGGGTGAGCTTGGTCTCCTGAAGGAAGGCGATCTTAGATTTGTGTCTTTTTAAATGGGAGAGAACCTTCTTTCATTAAATGGGAGTGTTCAGCCCTCTAATGTTCCAAGTATGACATATGAGGTCAGCCATAATCATACAGTGGGGATTTTGCACATGCCACTAGTATACTACTTAGAAAAAGGGTTATGGACAGATAACCTTCCCCCAGGACCACCAAGCTCTCCCAGTGGATCATTACAGGCAGCGTTTTAGGGGCGAACCAGCCTACCACTTCTGATACCTCAGATAAACACATTTTCTTTAGGCAGTACCAAACTTAACAACTAAGCAGGTTATTTCAAATTCAAAATGTTTAAACCACAGAAACATAGACTTTGATGGCAGATAAGGACCGCTTGGCCCACCCAGTCTGATCATTTCCCTACCTTTTGGATAAGCTGCAGATCCTAGTTAACCAACAGCCTACTTCCTCCTACCCCCCCACTAGAATTGCCTTATGTCTGTCCCATGCATTCTTGAATTCCCCCACTAATTTTGACCACACTACCTCCTCTGGAAGGCTGTTCCATGCGTCCACCACCCTCTCTGTGAAAAAATACTTCCTCCCATTGCCCCTGGGCCGCCCCCCTCAATCTCAAAATTGTGCCCCCTTGTTCTTGTACATCTCTTTTTCTGAAAGATGCGACCCTCTTGGACTTTGTTGATTCCCCTGAGGTACTTGAATGTTTCTATCATGTCCCCCCTCTCCCGCCTTTCCTCTAGGATAAACATATTAAGCTCCTTTAGTTTCTCTTCATATGGCTTTTGGTGCAGACCCTGCACGATTTTAGTTGCCTGCCTCCATCCTGTCTATGACTTTGTGGAGATGGGGTTTCCAGAACTGCACACAGTACCCCAGATAGGGTCTCACCAACTGTCTGTACAGAGGGATAACAACTTCTTGTTTTCTACTGGTGATGCCTCTCCCTGTGCATCCCAGTATCCCCTCAGCCCTCCTAAACTGCCTTCTTACATTGCTTGCCTAACCTTAGGCGATCTGATATGACTACCCCCAGATCCCATTCCATTTTTGTTGTTGTGTGCC
The DNA here is from genome assembly GCA_016271365.2 of Neoceratodus forsteri. Taxonomy (NCBI): domain Eukaryota; kingdom Metazoa; phylum Chordata; order Ceratodontiformes; family Ceratodontidae; genus Neoceratodus; species Neoceratodus forsteri. Next base: position 51,483,714 of record CM057451.1, on the reverse strand, counting down.
CCCCCATTGTGTAGTCTTCCCCTGGGTTTTTGTTTCCCAGGTGCATTATTTTGCATTTCTTTGCATTGAATCTAAGCTGCCATACTTTTGACCATTCTTCCAACGTTGCCAAGTCCCTTCTCATCCTTTTCACCCCCCCTTGTGTATCATGCTATCATAGGACGTATGAAGTAACATATAAAACAATGAAACTATGTATAAAACAATGAAACTATTTACAGATTCAACAACTAAACATTGTTTAGGAGTATGAGCATGGACAACAGCCAGCACCAAACTGGGCCTAGAGGCTTGCCATGCTCCCCCTGGGGACCTGGTAACTCTCATTATCAAATATTACCAAAGTGTATCAAGCACTAGTTGATATCAGAGATAGGTCTGACCACTTCGGGACTGGTTGCAGCCCACAGAGCAAGGGTTGGATACCACATTGGAACTGAAGCATCAGCGTGAGGACCACTAGGGGAAGGGTGGGGTTGTCTCGCCCCTTGGTGAGTTGTTGACTCCCAGTATATGTTGTGTATCACTGCATGGTAATGAAATATCAATGAGACAAGGTAGAAACAAGAGAGACAAAAAGGAGGGATGGAGGGGAGGAGGGGGGAATATTCCCCCTTTAGAGAAATGAAGCCTAAATAGGCAGTTGTCCTCCCCCTTATGTTTTGTTTATGTGGCAGCCAGTATACCACGACAGCCAAGTGTCCCCTCAGCATGAAATTGTACTCTCACAGTGTCTGCCAATGCTCAAAGAACCTTATAAATGTCACAATCGGCTCAAACTTCTTCCAGATCTTTGTTCAGTACTATCTGCGTAGTTTAGCCCTGGGGGCTACTTGCTGCTGGCAGAGCATTGGGTTGTTAAATGCAGTCCCAGGCCTGTAGGCATATGTATGGCGCTTTCAGCATGCATGTTCTACCCTCCCACACACCAACCCCAATGGGGCTGCAAAATCCCCGCAATTCACAGGATGTGGGCAGAGCTAGGTCTGAATTTCCCCCACTCCTCCAGTCTTGAATAGACATTTATATTTTATCAGCTTTAAAACTTAGAACATGAATAACAGTGTTTGCCAACCCTAGACAGTTAGCGATGACCCTAATAATCCCCTTGAAGTTTCAGCTCTGTCTACGTATAGCTGGTTGTCCCGGGGGGATGGCCATACCCAACTATTGAGGCATCAGGGTATGTAGGGCAGTTCCGAGCCCCTGTGTGTTAGTCTGAGGCTTTCAGAATGTAGCCAACACCCTCACCCACACCTCCCACCTCTCAGCAGGGCAACAGACTTCCCGCCAGTCACAGGATGAGGGCTGTACTAGGCCTGAGCCTCCTCCCCCGCCCTTCATTTTTAAACCTGCATCACTAGGAAGCAACTATCATAACTTTGTATGGTAACACAATATATTAACAAACATTAATCAAACAGTTGTGGCGGTAGTTAGCATGACCCCGTAGGCCTTCTTAAGGTTTGTAGACTTTTACCAGGTGTTGTGCCTGGGGGTAGACAGTGAGCTCACTTTACCCGACTGCAGCTATCAAGCAGGACAGGGTGAAAACGAAGGCCTGTGGATTTGGACCTCCAAATTATTATTAGACAAGGTGTCCATTCCCCTTTATCAACCAGCCACCCCCATGTAGCACCACACAGCTCAAGTACCAATAAAAAGTAATAAACTTATCTGAACCATTTTTAGGCTGAGTCTAAACTAACATGTTAAACATTTTAACCATCAGTTCTTACAGACCCCATCAGCCTTTTGGTTCATTAACTTTTTCCGGCTTTGAGCCTGGGGGCGAGTAGTGGGCATGCTCAGCCCTGCTTCAGTTAACGTAAGGGAGAGGGCAGAGAGGAGAGACTGAGGCATGGAGCCTCCTGAGGAATGTTATACAAGGTGTCCATTCTCCATGAATAGTCTCCACCCCTCCCATGTAGTCTCTGAAGCTTTGAATTAGTGGTGCTCCCAGGTCAAGCAGCCAGCTTAAGCCACGCCTGAAATCTGCTTTTTTGAAGTAAATCACTTTTTGTCTGATGTTGCCTGAAACCTCCATATTATTAATTTGTAGCCAGACAGACCTATGATCACTGGTTCCCAGATTGATGCTGACATGGACGTTGGATGTCCTGGGACTGTTAGTGAGAAACAGATCCAGTGTTGCTTTATCCCTGGTGGGTGAGTCTACTAGTTGGTTCATCCCTGCTTCCTTTAGAGTGATAAGAAATTCTCTGCTCTTTTCTGTGGAAGCTGTGCAAGTGGACCAATCTATATCTGGTAGACTGAAGTTCCCAACCAGAATCAGCTCCCCTTTGTCAGCCTTTGTGTGAATGGTCTCAAGGAGCTCCTTTTCCACACCAGTGTCCTGGGCTGGGGGTCTGTACATACCTCTCAAGTGTCCCTGATTTTCAGGGAAGTCCCTGATTTTGCCTCAGAATTTTACTCTGTCCCTCCTAAAATTTGTGTTTTTGTGGCTAAACAGTGGGGACTGTAAGCACAAAACAATGTCAAGCATTAAAGTTACAGACTTGTTCTTCTTTAGAAAATGCATTGAGCACTAAGCCCCATATTCTACCAGCTTTGTGTGTGGATATCTCTAATTTTGAAGATGTGTCCCTGATTTTGGTCCTTTGTCCCTGATATTTTTAAGCCTTGTCCCTGATTTATGAGGCAGGAGGTTGAGAGGTATGGGTCTGTATACTGCACCCAGGCAGATAGAAGCCCTGCTCTCAGCTCCCCGACTGACCCATATGACTTCTGCTTTGCCATGTTCCCCCTGAATTTCTGTAGCCTTAATTCCTTCCTTGACATATAACGCAACTCTCCCTCCCCTCTTTGTTTTCCGGTCCTTTGGGAAAAGTGAGTAGCCAGGTATGCTAACATCCCAGGTGTGGTTTTCAGAGTACCACATTTTTGTGACTACTACCCAGTCTAGTTGTGTTTCTGCCATAATAGCTGAGAGTTCAGGGATTTTGTTCGAAAGGCTATGGGCATTGGTGCACATTGCCTTCCACTCTTGAACAATTGATCCACCTGGATGGCTAATTGTTTTTTGTTGCAGTTGTCCCCTGGGGGCTTTGTGCCTTTTTGGTTTAGTAAGGCTTTGTGGCTTGGGATGCTGTCAGATGAAAACATGTTCCCTGGTGTTAATGTCTGAATGCTGTCTCTTTCATTCGAGTGGTTATCAGGAGCTGATGCTGGTATAGGGACCTGCTGGATGGAAATGTGATAGTCTGTGGGTGTAGAAACCTGGTGGATGAAAATATGATGATTGTTGCTAATGACAGTATGCTTATACTGTTCATCAGATGGACTGCTGTAAGGAACTGATGGGGGAAGGGCAGATGGCGACCTGTGTGATGTGATAGGTGCCTGTGCCTCCTCCCTGCCCTATAGTTTAACTGACCGAGATGGACATCAAACTTCTGACCTAGTGCCCTAGTTCCTTGTCTTATAAGGTGTAGCCCATCAAATTTGAAGAACTCCTTGTCTCAGAAGTTCTGCCAATTGCCAATAAAGCGGTGTCTTTTCTCCTGGCACCACTATTTTAACCAGCTGTTTAGATTGGTAAAATCCCTTTCTTTGATTTTCTGCCTGCTGCCCCCTTTTTCCCACACAGGCAGGATCTCAGAGAATGAGATGCCGGATGAAATGGAAGATAGTTTATCACCTAGCTTGGACAGGTTTTACTCAGTCTGTTCTACAGATTGACTGGCCAGGTCATTTGTTCCCATGTGGATGAGAATGTGCATGTTCTGTGGTGCCATGAATTCACGTCTTTTTATACGGTTCATGCCCCTCCATACCGACATCCCAAGGAGACACCTGACCATAACTGTAATGTGATTCTGATGTTGGAATGGTGATTGTGGGGTGGGGGGGTGCCACTAGACAGCAGGGAAACAGAACAAAACAATGGGGATAGTGATTGGATGGTGGAAGGTGCCAGTAGACACCAGGGAAAGATAATTTAATTATAGGAACGGAGACCAGAGGGTGGGGAGTGCCACTAGACACCAGAGAAAGATGACTTAAGTATGGGGATGGTGATCAGAGGCTGTGGGGTGCCACTAGAACATAAGAACATAAGAATTTGCCAGCAGAAGGAGATCATGTGGTCCATCTAGTCTGCCAGGGTTTTCTACCCCCCCCATTATCAATTTGTCTTGCTAAGGTGACTATATTTTCTATCCCATGCCTGTCTGAATTCATTGACCATTTTGGCTGCCACTACCTCCAGTGGCAGGCTGTTCCAAGGGTCCACCACCCTCTCCATGAAAAAGTACTTCCTAGCATATGTTTTGAATTTACCTCCCACCAGGCACATGTTGTGTCCTCTAGTACATGCAACCCTGTTTTCCAGGAAGAGGTTCCTGGTTTGTACTGTATTTAACAAACTTAAATGTCTCAATCATGTCTCCTCTGTTCCTCCTCTGCTCAAGGGAGAATAAATTTTGCTGGCTGAGCCTAGCTTCATACGTTTCGTGGTGCAGACCCTGCACCATTTTGGTGGCACGTCTCTGCACGGTTTCCAGATTGTCAATGTCCTTTTTAAGGTGAGATTACCAGAACTGCACACAGTGCTCCAAGTGAGGTCTCACGAGGGACCTGCACAGTGGGAGGATTACATCACACTTCCTAATGGTAATACCCCTACCAATACAACCGAAGATGCTGCTTGCCTTTAGTGCTGCTTTTTCGCATTGCTTCCCTACCTTCAAATCGTTTGAGATCATTAATCAAGATCCCATTCCAGCTTTGTTTCTTCTAGTAGCTGCCCTAGCAGGACATACTTCATGCATGGGTTCCTTCTACCCAAGTGCATGACTTTACATTTTTTGGTTTTGAATCTCAACTGCCAGTTCCTGGACCATTCCTCTAGGATCCTGAGATCTGTCTCCATTTCTGCTATCCTTTCCTGTGTGTCCACCCTGTTTCAGAGCTTTGTATCACCTGCAAAGAGGCAGGCTTTCCCTTTCAGTTCTTCAGCAATGTCACTGATGAATATGTTAAAAAGAATAGGGCCTAGTACCGACCCCTACGGCATGCCACTTGACACCTTCCCCTCTTGGGACAATGTGCCATTTACAGTAACCCTCTGTATCCTGCCTCGCAGCCAGCTTCTGATCCATTTAACTACTTTGTGACAGCCACCAGCTTGCTCCAGTTTGTTGGCTAGCCTTCAGTGGGACTGTATCAAAGGCTTTACTAAACTCCAAATACACCACATCCACTGCTGCCCCCTCATTTACTTCTCTTGTAACCCAGTTGAAGCATTCTATCAAATTTGTTTGGCATGAGTGTCCTAATGTGAAGCCATGCTGCTTTGGGTACAGTTGCCATGTTGGTTTCAGGCAATTCATTACCCTTTCCTTAAGCAATGTCTCCATTATTTTACCCACCACTGAGATCAGACTTACAGTTGGTAGTTTCCTGCTGCCTCCCTGCTACCAACTGTGGCCCTTTTCCAGTCCTGTGGTACTATCCCTTGTTCCAGTGAACTGTTAAACAGTTCAGCAAGTGGGGCAGCAAGTTCATCCCTAAGTTCTTTTAGAACTCTTGGGTGTATTCTGTCAGGGCCCATTACCTAGTTATCCCTTATTTTAGACAACTCCTCAAGGGCCCTTTCTTTCATAAAGGGGGTTATATTAGCTCCAGTGGTATGGAGAAGTGTCCTGGATGGTGCTGGACCATTACCACTGTCTTCCTGTGTGAAGACCGAGCAGAAACATTTGTTGAGAACTTCTGCCTTATCTTTGTTGTTTTTGACCAGGTGTCCTTCCTTGTTGGCCAGCCACGTTATTCCTCCTTTGCTCTTTATAGACACCAGGGAAAATGAATTAATTATGGGGACAACAATCAGAGGGTGGGGCATGCCACTAGACACCAGGGAAGGATTCATTAATTTTGGGGATGGCGATCAGAGGGTGGGGGTGCCACTAGTCTCCAGGGCAACATTACACATATGCAGGGATGCAATGGGGACACCACTTGACACCATGGAAATGGTGACTCACTGTAGCCCTTAACATGAGTCCCAGCTGTGGCTACAGAAATCAAGAAAGTCCTGCTGTTCTCATACATAGAACACTGACCAACTGCTCTTCTCACTAATCTAAGCAGCCTGGGTTTTAGTCTGTCCAGAAAATGTGATTCTGGCATTGTTTTTTAGAAACAAACTCCAGAATCTAGCTAAATGGATCCTGGTTAACTAGATTTAGGTGTTTGTTTTTTTAAAAAGACATCATTTTTTTTTTATGTATTTTGCATCTTTTTTAGTCCAAGCAGTAAAAAACAAGATGGCGGTCTCATGGCACACAAAAATGCTTCTCAAAGCAAGAAGCAAGTGGAGACAAACCAAACAAGTTCTAGCCAGAGCTGATATGGCTGTGGAGAGCTGCCAAATGACCAAAGTTACATGTGTGCATAGAAAATTTTCAATGCGCGGGTGTAACTTGGCCATTTTTTGGAGTTGTTTCATCAAACTTTCAACATGACCTTTTTGGGACCCCACCTCATGAAGAGTGCCACTGTTATTTTGTTCACTTGTCCTGAAAGGTGATTTCACAGAGCAACTGCACCATTCTGTGCCAAAGGTGTGAAAACACATATTGGGCAGTATGTGGAAAATGACAGCTATACTGTTAATAAGGAGGTATGCAAAAATTGCAATGTTGAAAATTTGGAGTGAAAATATTAAAAATTGGTGAAGTTTGAAGTGTGCATAGAAACTGCACAACACATGCTTGTAACACAGTCATTTTTGAATTCTGCCACTGAATCAACATGAAAGTTTTGAGACCCCACCTCATCAACAGTGGCACTGTTATTTCATTAATCTGTCCCAAAAGGTGATTCCACACAGTGACCGTGAAATCACCTTTCAGGGCTGAGTAATGAAATGACAGTGGCAGTGTTCATGAGGTGGGGTCCAAAGAAATCCATGTTGAAAATTTGGGGCCAAAATTCCTAAAAATGGCTGATGTAGCAACATAAGTTGAAAACCCCATTGACTGCCATTATACCACACTTACCTTTGATTATTCAGTTTGTGGTTCAGCTTTGAAGAGTGCAGACATGTCCCAGTCCAGAGAAGATGACAGAGCCAACCTTTAGAGGTAAGTATGGGGTGGGCAAGGGGAGGTGGGTGCTCAGTGGGAGGGTGGGGATGGGACAGGGGACTGGGGTGATAACGAGAGACAGTTTTCTTTTTTACAAGTTAAAAAAAGCAAAAGACTTCAGGGAACAGTTTTTTCTATGTACAGGAAAAAAAACATAAATCTGGGCACACTGGGGTGGCCTCCCAGTGTGCCACAAGGGATGAGGAGCGGTTCATGATACTGACATGGGGATTGGGCACCCTGATCTCTGTGAGGGGGAAAAAAAAACATAAATCTGAGCACACTGGGGTTGGCTCCCAGTGTGCCATATGAGTTGGGGGTACATGATACCGACATGGAGATTGGGCACCCCGATGTCAGTGGGGAACAGAGGAAGTGAGGAGGACAGCTGCAGCAGCAATGGGAGGGAGCGTGAGGGTTTTATTTGCTGCCAGTGCTGGGAGGACAAGAGCAGTGGGAGGGTCTGGGAAAAGTGCCATCCAAAAGATGGCCACGGTGACTCAACTGCTTATGCCTGGTACTCACGCATGTGTAGTTGCTGTGAATGACATTGTGCCATTCACAAGACGTGAGTCGCACATGCGCAGTTCTTACCCGGAATGCAGAAGTAACAGCTGAAATCGTGTGTCTCTTACTCCATAGTGGCCAGTCGTGGTGGAGTGTTTCTAGCTCTGTTGGACTTTCAGAAGGATACTTCCAAAAGTCCAATGGAAGGTACCACAATCAGCCATTTTAAGACAAGACATGCCAAAATGGCAGTAGGCTCTGTGCACAGCCATACAAAAGGGTCCTGCGACATCAAATTGTTTCATTTTCTGGAACAACGTTAACTCAAAAATGCTACCGCACATGCTCATAATGGAAAACACAAAAAATTAAACTGTTATAAGTCTGGAACTGTTTAACATTTTTCCACCAGACCCCTCAAAGGCATTGCCTTAGGACATCCCACGTCTGCCCTACAAGTCTGGGGAAAAATTCCATTCAATGTAAGCTGTAGAAGACAGCAAAAAAAAAAAAAAAACATATCATGTATAGGGAAAAAGTTAGACATTAGCAGAAAATGACATATATGTATCTCAGAAACCACACATGCTGCTATCACAAAACTTCCCACAGATCAAGACCTTACCTACTAAACAACACATGCAAAATTGCAGCTCATTACATCAAACAGTGCCAACGATATTAATGTACAAAATTTGGGGTTTAACATTGAACAGGCTTCTCAACCCTAACTATAGTAGCGTGACCATGAACAAATAATATATTATATTCTTCGCAAAAAACTTTGTTAATGCACCAATTAGGGTTCAAGTTAACACCACTAAAGTAGGGAAATGTGACATTAGGGTTATCAACTCTATCTCCCCCACCCCTGCAGCAAAAGGAAAAATGTTAGGTTTTTGGGTCTCTGGAGTCTTGGCGAATTAGTGGTGGGGTCTTCCTTGGGGTTGTCAACCCTAATGCTCACCCCTCCCCAGCCCATAGCCTCCTGTCTGAAGAGAAGGTACAACTCCCAGCCACTGCTTCATAGAAGCATGCTCTTCAAAGGCACAGCAGTACTGTATGTTTGGCCACATGTTGTCAACACAATCTGTTGTAGCTTTCTTCATGTGGGGCCCTGATCACATCTGATGTTATTTGTTCAGAAAATGGAGTGGGTATTAGGACTGACAACCCCAAGGAAGACCCTGTAACTAATTAGCTAAGACTCCAGAGATCCAGAACCCAATTTGTTTTCCTTTTGCTGCTTGGGGGGGGGTAGGGGTGGAGAGTTAGGGCTGGAAACTAACACCACATTTCCCTACTTTTGTGGTATTAACTTGAACCGTAACTGGTGCATTAACAAAGTTTTTGCAAATAATTTCCTTTCTTTTTGAGATATTGGAATCATATTATCATTCATGCAGGTCTCTTTGGGACCTGCATGAACATGCTCTGCAGAAAGGGAGGGCTCAGTCTGCCTATGGAAGTGCCCTGACTTCCATGCAGTGATGGATGTCAAAAATTCATAAGGCTGTCTGGAAGACTATGGGAGCACAGGGCATTCTCGTCCCACACTTCTATGTGGCTGGAGATATAGACACACACAGGGTAAAAAGTCCATCCACCAGCCAATGCATAGGGTCCTCACCACTCATGGGTGCAGAGGTGCAGGGCTCTATGCCAAGAGAAAAGCTTTCTTCACTATATGGTACCCAGCCAATGCAGTCAACCCTACAGTTTTCATTCCCGGACTTGGGAAGGGGTCGCTTAATAGTGCCATCCCACCACCCTCAGCCAGTGTAGCTAGGTCACTGAGCTCACCCTCAAATTCAACTCACTGGCTCAGGATCACAAAGTATACCCTCTCGGGTGAAGACTGGCACTACATAAAAAGTTTCTTAATAATTATAATTTTTTTTTTTATTTTGACCCTAAATTTTCAAGATAGTTGTTTTATGACTCCCCCTTATAAACATGACATGTAGCATTTATAATATAGTGTCTGAAATGTAATTTTGCACCACAAGTGTGAAAACATGTCTTGACCAGGATTTAAGAAATGAATCTTGCCATGTTTGCGAGGTGGTGTGGAAAAATGTCAATGCTGAAAGTTTGGAGTTAAAATATTGAAAATTAGCAAAGTTATGAGTGAATGTAGAAATATTGCAATGTTCACACATAACCTAGGCATTTTATCATATTGGTACACCAAATTGTCAGCATAGCCTTCTTATTACCCTGCCACAAGAACCCAGTAAGGTGAAAATGTTAAAATATCATCCAAAACCTCATTCCATGTCACAGGTGTGAAAACACATGTTGGCCAGAATTTGAAAAATGACAGCTGTCATGTCCATGAAGTGGTGTGAAAAACTGGATATTCTAAAAATTAGCAGTCCAAATATACAAAATTACCAAACATATGAGAGAGCATTGAAAAATGTTAATGTATGCTCATAAATTAGTTGCATTTCAATAGATTGACCTCAGGTTTTTAACATAACCATGTTATGGCCTCACCTAATGAACCCGGTAGGTGAAAATACTTGAATCTTGACTGAAATGTAATTTTATGCCACAAGTGTGAAAACACATTTGTCCAGGGTTTCAGAAATGACAGCTGTTATGTTCATGAGGTGATGTGAAAAATTGGCTATGTTCTAAATTTGGGGTCAAATTATTGGAAATTACCAAAGTTATGTGCATACATGTAAGAATTTCAACGTACACTCATAGCTTTGTTGTTTTTTAATGTTGTTACCCCAAATTCTCAACATAGCCTTCTTTTGACATCATTTCATGAATAAAGGTGAAGAAAATGTTCAAAACCTGCCTGAAAAGTGATTTTGTGCGATGACTGTGAAATCACCTTTTTTTTTTTTGACTCTATTTATGCACTACAGCTCGGGGAACTCTCTCTGGCATCTGACTTACCCCCAGCTCTACCTCCTGGTCTGAAGCTCCTCCTTGTGTCCCAGCACCAACCTGGCAACCCTCAGGCTATGAGCCCCTCTGAGGTAGGGCCGCCCTATCCACCCAGGGCGCTCTATCTACAATCTAGTTGTGGCCAGGCTGGGCTCGGTCTGGGACAGGAGGGAGCCCGACTGATGGAGTGTGGCTGGTGAGAGACAGTGCTGTCACCTGCCCCGAGTGCAGGGTACTTTTACATAGTTTTTCCCCCTCAGAGTTCGGACGAGCACTGACGTCCAGCTCGGCTGGTGCACGCTCCCACGAACCCCCAAAAGATGTCCGCTGAGCTTCCATCCCTGTATTTCTGTGGCCGTGCATGTAGTATCGCCAGCCTCTGCTAGCAGTCACTAATGCATTGGCTTGTGGAATCCCCCCTTCCTGGGGAGGGAGAGAAGTCCTAGGGAAGCTCAATCCTTCCCTCCCTCCCCGGGGAAGGAGAGCAGTCTTAGGGATGCTCAATCCTTCCCCATCCCTGCTGACCCCCGACGACCCGGGCTCGTTCCCGAACCCAGGTTGCCGGCATGGCGTGAGGTGTGGCATCCAGTGACTCAACCCTCAACGCCACCAGGCCGGCCATGTGAAATCACCTTGCAGGGCAGATTTACATAATTTCACTGCCATTGCTCATGATGGGGTCCCAGAAAGGCCATGTTGAAAATATGGTGTAAACATTTTCAAAATGACAAAGTGATGAATAAAAGTTCAAACACCATTGAAATTCATTAAACCACACTTATTGTACTTCAGGTTCTCGTATTGTGGACCCTGCTTCCAGAAGCAAGACATGTCTTCATTTAGAGAGTGGATCTACATTGTGGGGCCTGTTCAGGTGAGTGAGGGTGTATGTGTAGAGTGGTAGGTGTTGTTCAATAGATAGATAGATAGATAGATAGATAGATAGATAGATAGAAAGATAGACAGATAGATAGATTTGAGAGAGAGAGAGAGAGAGAGAGAGAGAGAGAGACAGAGAGAGATAGAGCTATCAGGGGATCACCAGCTCTCTGCTCCAAAATAGACAGAGAGAGAGAGAGAGAGACAGACAGACAGATAGATAGACATATCAGGAATCACTATCTCACTGCTCCAACTGAAGGTGGCAGCACGACTCCAACTGCTGTGACTTCAGAATTCAAGAAAATTCCACAGTTCTTATACTGAAAGCATGGGTGAACAGCTTCTCTTACTAAGCTGGCCACCCAGGATTTTCTGGTGCCCAGAAATAATGTTTCCAGGCATTTCTTTAAAAAACTAACCCCATAATCTAGCTAAATAGATCCTGTTTACATAGGTACAGGTGTTTGCTTTGTGAAAATACATATTGTTTATAGGTTTTAACAGTTTTGATTTCTTAAAATCAAAAACAAGATGGCAGCCATATGAAGGAAGAAATTCAGCTCACGAAGTAAGAATCTCAGCTCATGAAAGAAGATTCTTTGTTGTGAGCTGAAAATTCTTCTTTTGTATCAAACACCTATCTGACTCTGCTGTGCGTACTCAGTCCTGAAATTTCAGCTCATTACTTGGGAATAGATTAATATTTTTTCACCAAATCAACAAGAGGCACCATTCTAGGGCAAGGCTATTCTATCCTGAAAGTTTCAGAAAACAATTCCAAACTGTCTGGGCTGTAGGTGATAGCAAAGAAACAGAAAAAACAAACAAACAGATTTTTTCTCTTTTTGCCCTATCAGGATCTTGGAATCCAGACATCTGACCATCATGAAACTTGCTAAAGCAAGAGAGTGTGTCCCACACACCACTCCTGCAAGATTTCATGCAATTCTGTTGAATGTGGCAAAGCTATTAAGGGACAAAGTTAGGGGTTTAACATTAAACACTATTCATAATAAATGATGGGAAAGCATGATATGAAGGAAAACTCATCGATGAGGCTAACCAGATTATAAAGCCACAAACCTGAGAGGCTAGTGGCTTTATGATCTGGTTAGCTCCCTCAATGGGTTTATGTCTGAGTGAAGCAGACATACCTATCTTTTATTTATTAATTACTTCTTTGAAAATTGGTAAACCGGGAAGGCACACCGAGATTAAGCTCATTTCCAGGTGTGAGATAAAGGAAGTGTTATGTAACTGGTGACAGAAAGGTAGGGGGAGGATGGGCAGGGAGGAGTAGAGGGAGCAATGATGTGTTCGTGGAGGGAAGTTAGTCACAAAGTTACAAAAGGCATCCCAGAGGGTGTCCAGTCTGGCTAGGGAAGTGGAGGGGGCTGTATTACAGATCACGTCTGCATAGTCAAAAACCAGAAGCACCATCTTGGTGACCAGCTCACATCAGGCCGACGGGGGTAGACAGTCTTTGTTATAGTACAAGTCACCAAGGAATCCCTGTCCCCACATTTTAGTATAATTTCCCTGGTATGTAGTAGCACCACCCACCCACCCTCTGATTGCTGTCCCAACTTTTTAGTATAATTTCCCTGCTGTTTAGTGGCACCCCTCCACCCTCTGATTTCTACCACCACACTTTTTTTTTATCAATTCCCTGGTGTCTAATAGTGCCCCACCCGCTGATCACTGTCCCCACTTTTTGAATAATTGCCTTGGTGTCTAGTGTCACTCCCCACCCTCCAATTACTGCTGCCTCTTTTTTGCATTACTTTCCCTGGTGGCTCATGTTACCCCCCACCCTCTGACTGCTGACATTACCTGAAAATAAGGTAACCATCCCTCAATGTCTTTTTAAATTTTTTAGTAGCTGTAAAAACAAAGTCCATTGCTGATCATGCCCACACCCCCACCCAACCACCTATTGTGTACCCATCTCCCCACACCCCTTGACACCCCCGCACACTGTCACACACCTGAAGAGGTCCCAGTTTGAGATCCACTCTCCTAATCGAAGACATGTCTTGCTGCTGGTACCAGCGACTGCAATATGAGAAACTAAGGTAAACGCTGTTCAATGTATTTCAATAGGGGTTTCAACATTTATATATAACTCAGCTATTTTTTGAGATTTTGACCCCACATTTTCAACATGGCCTTTTGGGGACCCCACCTCATGAACAAAATGACTGTCATTAGGCAAGTCCCATCTGCAAGGTGATTTTGCAGTCAGATGGCAAAATCACCTTTCTGGTGGGATTTATATAATGACAGTCATATTGTTCATGAGGTGGGTTGTAAGAAGGCAATGTTGAAAATCTGGGATCAACATTGCAAAAAATGGCTGCATTATGACCATTCCTTGTAATTTCACTACGGACGCTCAGAACTTTGGACATTTTCAATATTTTCACCCCATATTTTCAACATGGACTCCATGGCATTTCTCTCTTTTATATCAGGTACCAGTGAGTGCTTCTTTGCTTGATTGTACATATTTTCAACATAGTCTTCTTATTACTCCCACCTACTATATCTCATATATGTCACAGCTGTTATTTTTCAAATCCTGGTCAAAATGTGTTTTTGCACCTGTAGTGCAGAATGGCAATGCAGTTGTGCAGAACTATGTTTCAGTGGGGATTTGAACATTTTTTGTACTGGGTACATGCAGTGAGGTCATAAGAAGGCTATAACTATGTTTTGCAATTTCACTATGCATACTCGTAACTTTGGGAATTTTTCATATTTTGACCACAAATTTTCAACATAGCCTTCTTATTATATCACTTCATGTAAGTTGCAGCTGTCATTTTTTAGATCTTCGCCAAGATGTGTTTTTGCACCTGTGTTGTGGAATGGCATTGCACTTGTGCAGAGTCACGTTTTGGTGGGGATCTAAACATTTCTGCACCAGATACATGAGGTGGGGTAATAACTTGGCTATGTTGACAATTTGGTGACTGTTGTCCTGTAACTGAAAGTGCAGGAACTGGAGGGATGTGTGCTTCCACAGCTAAATATTTACATGCATCTATGGAGGTATGGGGCCTGCACTCCCACAGGCAAATAAGGATATGATTATACCATCTCAAATAGTAAGGAAATAAACTGCAAAAAACTTTGTTAATGCATCAGTTAGGGTTAAACTGACAAAAGTAGGCAAATGTGGTGTTAGGGTTTCCAACTCTAATGCCCCATTCCCCACCCTGCACAGACCTACAGTCGGGGGGGGTCTTTCTTGGAGGTCATTAACCCTAACATTCACCTCATTCTCCTACTGTATGCTGTACCTATGTCACCTTCTTTTCTAATGGAATGGGGTTTAACCCTAATTGATGCATTAACAAAGTTATTTGCAATTTATTAACATAAATAATATACATTTTCACTGTACTTTATGTAGCATATACGTATCCTTATACAGTACTATATATGGCATATTTCACAATAAATATTTCAGTATGTATAGAATATATTGCACAATGCATTTTTCATATATGTCATATATATTACATAATATATAGAAAATGTATAGACACATACACAGAAAAATGCATTAATACATAAGGTATATATTTATCAATATATGTCACTTTTTTATCAATACAGTACATACATTTACAAATATATATGACATATATGGACCTATATATATTACGATATTACAGAATACAATTACAATATATGATGCATACATTTTGTTGATGTGTTTACAATGCATTGCAAATATAACAAATATTTATACAAACAGGTACTTCAAATATATATTTGGATGTATTGAACTTGCATTAAAATTGTATATTAAATATATTTCATTCATTTTTAAGTAAAAATACAATATGAATTTTATGTAACACAGACATAGTTATACATATATTGACAATACATTATGCTATATATTTAGTTATAATTTAAATATACTGTAATATATTTGGAATTTCATCAATATAGTTTGTAATATATTTAGTATACTAAAGTGGCAATAATTTGTATATTGAACATGTATTGTAATATATTGGCAACATTTAAAATATATTGCAATACATTGAAGAATATATTATAATATGTACTATCATTATAATATTTTACAAAATGGGTATATTGAAATATATTTCAATGTATATAAATATATTTTAATAATATATTTTAAAATATATTGCATTTTCATAAGGGACTGTATTTGGAGCTGAAGTAGTTTGGCCAAATTGACAAAGCCAAACTGAACTTTCAGGCCCCATGTTGAAGCTAAACCTCTCACCCTTGGTGAAGATTATGCATAACACAGTATGAGGATGCTTAAACAGCTAGTGTACTGCATGGAATTAATAGCAACTTTTAGAAGTAGCCAACTATTACTTCTTTATTATAAAGTATTTTTTTAATTTTCTGTTTTGCTAATTAGAGGACTTTCTGTCTAACTATGTTAGGTGTGATGTGTGGCACAGCAATCTGCTTGGAGGCTGACACAGTTAGTTCTATTGTGCACAGTACATCATCATCAGCTAAAGGTAGGGTATATGGGAAGAATAGATGGGCCTGGCGGTCCTTATCTGCCATCAATTTCTATGTTTCTATGTTTCTGTTGTGACCTCACTGACTGTAACGTCACTAGCAACCAAGAAAAGCTAGTCTCCTGCATGCCTAACTGGTTACTTGTGGCATGTTACCAATCAGGCAGTGGGGTTTGTGATGTAACAATGAATGAGATTATATGCTGATGATGCAGTGGAAGTAATAACTAAATGTGTCTGCTTCAAGGAAAAGCACTGCTTTTCATATCACACTCAATTCAATTAGGTAGAAAACATTCTAATGAGCACATAGAAAATGCAAAACATTTAAAAAATAAAAAAAAGGGTCTACTTTTGAAAATTACAAAAATGTTCTGCGGGGTGTATTTGGAACTATTAGCTCTTTTTTTTTAATTTAGTTGTTTAACCAGGTATAGCACACTAAGCTGATAGCTTTTTTACAGGAGTGACCTGGGAGCACAGGGAAGTTAAGTGACTTGGTCAGGGTCACACAGTATGCAAGTGGAAGCTGTGGGATTCAAACCCAGGTCTGGTCTGCTGGATGTCACCAGATTTGCAGCTCAGAGCCTTATACCACTGCACTATACTGCCTCCTAAATACAGCTCTTTAATGTGTTTTATGACAGGAGCACTTCAGTACAGGGATTTTCAGGCCAGTGTCTGACAAGAATTAATGGTCACCACCATCTTTGCTTTTTCTTACCACTAGAGGTTAGACTGCCAGCTAATCAGGCTTCAGCACCTGTAGACAAAGCCAATGAGGGCTCAATGAGGAGGACCTCATTAATTTGTTCAAGACACTGACAAACAAGCATCCATTGAGTGGCAGCCGGACAGCCCCTACTTCTGTGACATACATCTGGACTGACCAATAGGAAGGCCGTCTGCTGGTGTGGAACATCACAAACATGCCAGTAGCCAAGAATTCTATGAGAGGAAGGATGAAAGACAGACTTACTGTCTTCGACAAACACTCCAACACCTGTGTGTGCTCAGCGGTAATGGGTGCCTGGTGTTCAACGTGGGGTTGCTATCCCCATCACAAAAAAATAGTCCAAGGAACTAAGCACTTGGTGAAATATGCCCTGAATAGGTAAAGAATACAGCCAACCATACATAAATTCCAGCAGGAAACAACTTTATTCCAGTCCAGGACATGCAGTGAGAACAAAAATGTGAGGCTGAGTAGTCATACTAACACCCCAGCACTTCGACCATAGTATTCATCAGGAAGTGGAGTTGGCATGGCCAAAGCTTCCATTTCATACTGTAATGAAGCACAATGCTGCCACCCAGGGGCACTGTTTAATAATTTAAAGCTTCAAATCAGTGATTCTGGGGCGCTTTGAACAAGAAAACTTGTAAAAGTGCAAAAGTGCTGAAACATACAAAAAAGAAAGTTGCAAATCCAAAATGTGCATTCATCACACATAAAAAATGTTTAGAGATAATACAGACTCGTGCAAATAACTTGTTCTCAGTTCAGAGTAGTTTTTTTGGATTAATACCTGAATACTGTATCTTAATGCACAGATTCTAACATCATTGTTTAAATTTAATACATCATTCAATATCTTGTGGCAATTATTGCATGTTGGTATATTTGTAAATTGATGCTTTAAATGATACTTATGTTCCCAACTACATTACAAAAGACAGAAGAACAGATGCAGGACTGATGGCAGTCCAGTACATCAGTAATAATGATCATCCCTAGAAGAAACTGTAACCAGAATTTTGGCATGGGGGATCCACTAGTCCAAGTTCATGGTGAGCCGTAAAGGTAGAAGCTGAAAAAGGAAAAAAGACAATAATAAAAAAGAGCAGAGGGAATGTCAGTCTAACAATATAACAATATAATATATAATACAGTATAATACATGACTACATTTTATCTCTTTTTTAGAAAAGGCTTTAGATGCCAAACTAAATTGAACCCCTTAGGCTGTAAAGATTGCAATGAAAAAATCCCCAAACGCTCTTTTAATAGTCTGTTCAAATGAGCACCACCTCAAGGATTCCTTCCCACAAACCCTAGTGCCATGATTTTTTTTTAAATTTAATTTATACATTTGGGAACCAACAACATAGCTGGGGAGGAGGTTGAGGTAGTGCAGAATAGGTTCAGGGAGTTAGGGAAGATCTGCAGGGAGGAAGGAAGTTTGCTGGTCTTCTCAGAGGTGATACTATACCAGTGCCAAGGGCCAGCACAGCCAGGAAAAGAAGAATAAGGGATTTTAATGACTGGCTGAGGAAATGGTGCAGGGAGGAGATGTTTATCTGTATTGGGGACTGGGAGGAGACCTGGTCAAACAAAGCAATCTTTTCACCAGGCAGGCTACACCTCAGTAGGGAGGGTTTGAGGGTACTCAGGGACAAACTGGGGGAATACATAACCACTATACTTAATTTAAACTACTGGGGGGCAGTAGGTGTGCAGGCTGACAGACTCCAAGAGGAGGAGGTCAGTGAACTTCTCCCCTACAGTGATGGAAGAGGTCTGGAAGGAGAAGGTGGAAAGGGCAAGAACACAGTTAGCAAAGGGTGGAGGGGGTGAGGAACACATAACAAGGGTACGTGGAGGGGATAATGTGAATAAAAGAATAGAGGGAAGAGAAGGAAGGTCAGATTCTAGGTGGAGGGTGGTGTATCTTAATGCACGGAGTCTTGGAAACAGGATGGATGACCTGCAGACACTATTAGCAGACAAGAGGGTGGACACAGCTGCAGTAACTGAGACTTGGGCATACAGGAGGGACAGGGTAGTTGGGAAGGGGGGAGGGGTGGCAGTTTATATCAGGGAGGGAATAGCTTGCACAAGGGAGGAGTCAGAAGAAGGGGAGGTGGAGGCATTATGGGATCAATTAAGGTCCAATAGAGGGAGAAAGGTGAGGTTGGGGGTGGTTTACAGACCTGCTAATCAGAATGAGGAGAGGAAGAGGGAACTGAGCTCACAAATATTTGAAGTTGCGGGGAAAGGAGAGGTGGTAATTGTGGAGGACCTCAACCTGCCCAAGGTGGACTGGAGCATAGCATCCACAACATGTGCTATGAGTCAGGTGATCCTGGAAGGACTGCAGAGTGGGTTCCTGACTCAGAGTGTCACAGAACCAACAAGAGCTGAGGCAATTCTTGATCTGGTGCTCTCAAATGGGGAGCATGTACAGGCAATAATGGTCAGGGAGCCACTGGGTGGAAGTGACCATTGCACAGTGTGGTTCCAGTTGGATATGGTCAGGGAAAGCATCCCAACTAAGATCAAAATCTTGGATTCAGGAGGGTGGACTTCAGAAAAATGAGCAAAGAGCTAGGAAGCCACCTGGAGGGCATCACAGCAGATATGGGGGTGGACCAAAGGTGGTCCATCATTAAGGAAGGAATACTGGTTGCCACAGATGAGTGCATTAAGCTCAGGGAGAAGAATACAAGGGCCACAGTGCCCAGCTGGTTCAGTTCTGGGGTTGCCCAGGCAGTAAGGGAAAAGAGGTTGGCCTATAGAAAATTCAGGAAGACCAAGAGAGAGGTGGATAGGGAAAATTACCAAAGGTTGGTTAGTTAGGCAAGTAAGGAAGTCCGGTGAGCAAAGGTACAGAAGGAGCTGAAGATAAGGAGGGGGAGAATGCTTTCTTTCGCTATATAAGTGAAAAAAAGGACAAGAAGGAAAGGATTGTTAGGCTTAAGAAAGGGGAGGACTGGGTGGAGGATAATGGGGGAAAAAGCAGAGATACTAAATTAATACATGTGTTCTGTTTTCACCAGGGAGAAGGATAGACCAGTGCCTTCATGAGGGAAAAGAGGAGCAGGGGGGAGGGGAACATAGATGTAGTGATATAGGAGGATAGAGTGTGGGAGGGGCTGCTGGCATTGAAGATGGACAAATCACCAGGCTGGGACAGAGTACATCCAAGGGTACTAAAGGAACTGGCTGAGGAGCTGGCAGCACTACTGGCAGTCCTATTTAATTGTTCACTAGAGTCAGGTGTGGTACTGCAGGACTGGAAAACAGCACATGTAGTGCCCGTCCACAAAAACGGTCCCAAGGATGACCCAGGGAATTACAGACCAGTCAGTCTGACCTCCATTGTGGGCAAGCTCATGGAGACCATACTAAAAGAAAGGTTGGTGGAATATCTAGATGAGCATGGTCTTCAGGAATCGAGGCAGCATGGGTTCATGGTGAGAGATAGTGTCAAATGAATCTGCTTAACTTTTTTGACTGTGTCACTAAGATAGTAGATGGGGGCCAAGCAGTAGACATCCTCTATCTTGATTTCAGCAAGGCCTTTGACTCTGTGCTCCATAAAATGTTGATCAGGAAGTTGGTGGATCTCAGGGTTGGGGAAAAGAGGGCCAGATGGGTGGAAAACTGACTGAGGGACAGAACCCAGAAAGTGGATGTGGGGGGAGAGTTATCTGGCACCAGAAAGGTACCAGTGGGGTTGGTGTGGTTCTGTGTCTTCATCAGTGACATTGGGAATGGCATTAAGGACAAAATGTGCCTATTTGTGGATGACACCAAGCTCTGCGGGAGAGTGGACATAGCTGAAGGGATATAGGACCTACAGGATGATCTGGAAAAGCTGGGAAGGTGTTCCAGGATCTGGCAGCTTGGCTTCAATGCCAAAAAATGCAAAGTTAGGCATATTGGAGCCAAGAATCCCAGAACAGAGTACTACCTGGGTGGAGTCCGAATATCTGCATCAAAGGAAGAGAAGGACCTGGGAGTGATGATCACTAGTGACCCTGAAACACTCCAGGCAGTGCAAGAAAGCAGCAGCAAAGGCAAACAAGTTACTGGGATGCATATCTAGGGGATCAGTAGTAGGAGACAGGAGGTTATACTGCCCTTGTACAGGTCCCTGGTAAGGCCTCATCTAGAGTATGGAGTTCAGTACTGGTGCACACACCTCAAAAAGGACATTAACCTGCTGGACAAAGTCCACAGGAGGGCTACAAAGATGATAGTGGGTCAGCAGGATAAAGCATATGAGGAGAGGTTGAGGGCACTGAGCATATACTCCCTGCAAGACTGGAGAGAGAGAGAGGAGGGGACATGATTGGGACCTTCAGGTACTTCAAAGGGATAAACAAGGTGGATAAGGAGAGTCTCTTTAAACTGAGTGGCAATCACAGCATGAGGGGTCACAGTCTTAAGCTGGAGGGTGGGAGGTTTAGAAGGGAGGTCAGGAAGCACTTCTTCACAGAGAGGGTGGTGGATACTTGGACTGCGCTGCTGGAAGAGGTGATCTCATTCAAGAGAGTGGGCAGCTTTAAGAGAGGCTGGGATAGGCATAGGGGAAGGTAAGGATCATGGGAAGGGAGGATAGGGGTATGGGGAGGGAGAGGGCAGGGACAGTAGCTCAAGCTGTGGACCCTGCAATACAAGCAGACTTGATAGACCATATGGTCATCTTCTGCTGGCTTCTTTGTATGTTTGCATGCATTTATCATCCAGAGTTTCATTATACTTCTTACTGTGATGTCTCCCCAAGGGTGTATTTAACAAATCTGCTTTAATGTTATGAATGCACTCCTGTATATGCTGTCTCGATGGTCTTACTGTTCACCTTATATACAGGAGCTTGCAGGAACACCAGATTGAATAAACCACATATGAACTACTGCAGTTCAGAAAATTTCTTATGTCCATACTGCTACCATGACCTTTTAAATGAAATCTATTACCTTGATTGTAATAATTGCAGACATTGCACCCACACACTTATGCATCCCCTGTGGGGGCAGAGGTAACCAGTTTCTGTGTGGGGGGTCATTTTGAGGGGGACAGTAGATGCTATGAACCAGTTTGTCATGAAGATTTTCAGATCTTGAGAATGTAATCCTAGGTTGTTCCCCTAATTCTGAAGCTGGAGTACGGTCATTAAGCAAGATCGGCAAGTATTTTCTAATAATGGCCCCATTTTGTCCAGCTGCCCTGCCTTACTTAGTAACAAAGCAAATTGGCTGTTTCTTCTGGACTATTTGATTTTTGGGGGGTTTCAATAAGGAGCTCCTACCTTGGTGATTGGCCTTCTCAAATGCTGTAGTCAAGGTAGCCTGATCATAACCTCTCTCGAGAAATCTACCAAACAGATCATTGGACTGAGTAATGAATGTTTCCTCCTTAGAGCAGTTTCTCCATATATGGAGGAACTACCCATAGGGAATAGACTGCATCAGGACACGTGGATGTGAACTCTCCACCCTAAGTAGGCTATTAGTAGCTGTTGGCTTCCTGTAGCCTTTTGTCTGTAACATCTGATTTTCTTCAACAAAAAGGGTCACATCCAACAAGTTGATGTTTTCCCTGTCCATACAGTGGATGAATTTCAGGTTGACCTCATTTCTGTTAATCAGCTCCATAAAGTTTGCCACCTCTTCCTTGGAACCTTCTCACACACAGATAATGTCATCAATAAAGTGGCTCCACTTCCTAATATACTTATAAAATGGATTATTAACATCAGACATTATAGTGTTTTTTTCTCAAATCCCAAGGAAGAGATTGGCATAACTAGAAGCCAAGGGGGCTCCCATAGAAGTACCCTGAAGCTGTAAATATAATTTCTTACTGAACTCAAATATATTATGTGATAGAACAAGCTGTAGAGCTTCATGTATAAAATCAGTCAGAAGAATGTCACTCAGTGGGTGTGCCTGCAAAGAATAAGAACATACCAAAATGTCATGTTCATGCAGAATACTAGTATAAAGTGATTCTACATCGATGGCCAACCACAGGAAGTTGGAGACCCACTTAAATTCATGAAATTTATCCAGCACATCCATTTTGTCCCTGAGGTGGGATCCAAGACTTGACAATCCTTAAGAAAAAAAAATCAATTCATTACTTACTGTCTTCCCCGTCTATGCAAGGCATGAGAAAACACTTGAAAGGCAAACCTGTGCTTAATAGCTGAGAGGGAGGAGACTGCATACTTCGAGGTAGAGTGTGAGCAACTGATCAGCAACTGTTGAGCAAGGGTATGCTGCCCTGCAACTAAGATCTTCTGTGTATCCGAAAAGATTTTGTGCCAAATTAGATTGGAAGGTCTGTAGCCAGAAAAAACTGTGACAGAGCCTGACAGACTAGAGGACCACAGTCTAGATGACTTCTTGCAATGTTGTGGGCTGCCTTGGTTTTTGCACTGCTGGAGGTGAGATTATCAGCCTGATGTTTAGCCAACCACTCCAGGAGAATCACTGAGAGAGCTCAGCTGATCCATCAAGAGCTACCAGCAGAGGAGAGCTATGGAGCTGTAGGAGATGTGATAGAGCTGCAGGACAGTGCCAGTGTATCAAGCCAGAGTAGCGGCCAAGGGTGAAGACTTCACAGCCAGAAGTGAACCATGCATAACCGAACAGGGCCTGTGTGTCTTGCAGCAACCTGAGTATAGTTAGGTAGGGACACATTTTTGGGGCTACCGTTATATTTTCTAGAGCATCTGGGCAAGATAACAAATTTGAGTCTTGCATAATTGTAATTAAAGCATGCCAGAACTTGCCAACTACATGCAATGTGACCATTGGGTCATCTGCCATAGTCCATCACCTCATACACAGTAGACATAAGTAAGGGACATCCCTAATAGACAGTGGAATAAGACTGCTAGTATAAGAGGGTAGTGGGGGTCTGTGCAGTATAGCCAGGCAAGGGGAACTATCAGAGCGGGTGATTGTCATAATCAAGACACTGTGATTTCTGCCTTAACACTTTCCTTCCCTCCCAGTTCCCACTCATGTTTTCCCCAAGAACTTCATTGTTATTTATATGTTGTTCACTCCATATGGTGTATGAATGGTATCCTTACTGAGCCTACAAGAAGCTGAGACCTTTTGTGACTCAGTTGATTAGAGTGTCTCCAGCACCTGCTCTTGCACCCATTTTGACTTGACTTCCCTGGTTTTTTAACAGTAGTGGTCTGTGTAGATGCTGCATTCAGGGTCCATCACTGTACTATTTACATGAAAAGAGTGTACTGGGGTTCCTTTTAAAATAATTTCACCTTATTGCAATGGTGCATTTTTTATTGGTTATGGCCAATAAAATCATAAATAAAAAATATTTTTTTCATCTCCATTGGATTGCCTATATACTGATTTGACACCAAAGAAAGCACCACTACAGCAATACTAATAGAGGGTCTTGGTACTGAAATTACTTTAATGTTAGCCTGCTGTTCATATATCACTTCCTAAACTGATGGAATCCTTGAGTAAACTGAAAATCAGATCAGTGGTAAGCTGACTGTTCTTGACATCGCTGTTTGATTTTGTGTTAGAAACCCATTACTTTTAAGTGCTTCCCATTAGTGAAAACTGCTTCTTCCATTTCAGATGTCACATCACATGTTATTTCTGGTGGAGTAAGTGACACAAATAATTTTATGTGTCAAAACATTACACAGCTGATGTATGGCTAATATTTATGTTTAGTAAATAAAGCCTTACCATGCAGAGCTTATATGTAAGTTGTGTAAAAACTTGTCATCAATAGTCTCAATTTCCTTGCATGCTTCCTCTGCTTAGCCTTGACTCTGGATTCATAAAAGTAGTGTTTCAAAGAGAAAGCAATTTAAGATATTTTCATCTGTTTCCCTTGGAGCTATTCTGGCAGCTTATTAAAGGGCTGACAAAAGTGATTCCTTACATAATGCAGTCATGGGAAAGGTTACTTCAAGCCAAAGTCACGGGGCTCATTCTGTATGATGTCATGTGTGTATAAGTACTATATGAAAACATGAGCTGTTGAACATTTTTGAAACACCAATCAAGTACATTGTTCAGGTGTAACATATTTTTACAACCCCCAACATAACATTTGGAGCTGTACTTCTCCAACCCCCAGCACTATTAAGTATAAACTACTGCAAAGGTTTTGTATAGTATTTCCAATATCCCTAAATCCCTGAGTGATGGAGTTGGCTCTTTAATACCTCTCTGCACTGCCTGCTCAAGCTGTTGGCTGTCCCTCAGGGGGAGGAAGATTGTTAACTAGCAACACCTGAACCTAATAAAGGGAGAGGGAAAGGAGAAGCTAGAAGGGCTTGCTGGAGACAGGAATTGAATTGCAGGAAACTGAACTGCAGGAACTTTGGGCTCGATTTTCAAGGACCCTGTAGATTGTGCAATTTTCAGTGACCTAGGACTGTGACAAACTCAGGGTGCATCAGGAACCCTGTGCCCAATTTTGTAACATCAGGGGTCCATGCGCCATAAACCCAGGAGTCACCACAACCACAGGCTATCACCAAATGTATAGTGCACCTGCAGGAATTGCCGCAGGCCCCCCCACCACACTACAGGAACCAGGATGATTGATGGTGGGGGATGGTGGAGAAACTGCTGGACAGGAGGGGTCTGGGGTAGAAGGGGCATTGGAGGTGGCATGGGGGAGTTAGACAGTGGGAATGAAAGGGATTGATATGACACCTAGCGGGGTGCATTTGCCTTTATATTTATTCTGGTAATGTTCATCACTTTGTTGTCAATTACTACAAAGCACTGTACCAAGTCATTCTACTGTATATACAGTAGACAGTTCAAATCCAACACATCCACGGAGGGGCAAGTGCTATTTCCTAGTAACACAGCATCATATCAAAATGTAACACAGCAGACCACACAGCTGTGGCAGCCCCTTACTCTGACTCATGCCAAGTTCTCCTAGTAGCCAGTGGTACTTTGTTGCTCATTCTGCCTCATGCCAAGCCATCCCTAATGTCCAGTGGCACCCCTCCCTCACCCAGTCCTATGCTAAGTACACCCTGGTGTTGTGTGCAATATCCTTACCCAATCCCAAGCACGTTTAGTGTCACTCACCTTATTGCGTACCAACCAATACTTGGTGTCCAGTGACCCCCACCCTTTTACAAACAATATACTGGCACAGCCTAAGAACTCTTATCAGAGGTAATATACAAACACAATTAGCATATGGTTCCATCTCAGAATCACTCATAAATCTCTCACAACAGGACAGGAATCAAACAAGTCATTACACTTAGTCACACAAAAAAATCCTACCAAATGGCACTGCCAAGATTTTAATGTTGTTCTAGCATAGTCCAGAGGTGCCAACCACCAGTGTTAGTTGTACAGTATGGCATAAAGTGTCAGGTGAAGCATAAACTCACTCAATGACTGACTTACTTATGCATTCATTTACTTACTGGCTGACCCAATAGCTCACTGACCTCAGTCAGACAGTCAGTCAGTTAGTCACTCACTCACTCACCCACCCACCCACTAACGATTTCACTCTCACACTCAGTCACAGAACGACTAAATTTACACACTCAGTCACAGACTAACCAACATTACACTCAATCACAGACCAACATTCAATGACTGACTCACTCATTAACTCACTCTTCACTCAGTCATTCACTCACTCACCATACTACTCACTCACTCACTCTTCTGATGATTCCAGTCACACACTCAGTCACAACTGACCCACTTACAGACTAATTCACTGACTGACTCACTCACTCACTCACTGATGCACTTATACACTTATTCACTGACTCCCTCCATTCCTCCTTCCGTTCCCCCCCTCCCTCACCTCCCTACACTCATTAATAGCCTAGGCTAGGATTTGACAATAGTACCATGTTCAACTATGGTTGTAATTCATTGAACATGCCTGGACTGTGGTTGCTGACCATTTCAGTAAACTGTTGCCAGCCTAATTTGGTCAGAGCAGGGTCCACAAAGGTCATCGTCGTCGTGATCATCATCATCAAATAATTATATTTAACATGATTGATCATATTAAGGTCACTTCTAATTTCTTGATATTTGGCAGCTGGAAATGGAACAAACAAACAACTGTGAAAGCAAAAGATGACTAGAGTCATTTGCCTGCATTATAGGTCGGTACGTTCATGAATATTTTAAAGGTGTCCTACATTTTGATGAAGAAAGGTATAGAGGTATGCCTTTCTACAGCTTAAATATGCTGCCCTCCATTTAAGGAGCCCACTCCTCTCCATGTTATGCCTACTAGTCTCCCTCATCCTATTTTAAATGTCTTGTACTCCACCACTACATTTGAAACATACCACCCCACCCTTTTTCATGTTTGCCTCTCATAAGCAAGTCAAAATATCTTGGTATCAGGGGGAAAGGAATAGTGAAGAATATTTACAAGCATCCATTCCACAACATTTATTATGGCATCATATAGTTGTATGGGATGACGTAGGGACTGGCAGTGCCTATAGACGTTCTCACCCACCTGTTCTCATAAGGATTGCTTCTTAGCTGGTGTTCAAATATTTGTTTTGATTGCTTCTTAGCTAGTGTTCAAATATTTGTTCTGGTGGTCCTGTGACCTGAGAGGTAGCCCATTGGCCCCCAATCTCCATATCCTAGACACTATCAGGCATCCAGTGGTATACTGCTTTCTAGCCCCAGGTTTTTCATTGCATGGTTTGCCAACTGCATTGAGACTCCTCCTTGGTCCCTTGCAGCTCTTACTCAACAGTATGTAGCTCTGTGACACCACCACCACTTGCCTAAATCTTTTGTTTTTTAAACCTGTACTATATGCCTATTTCATGGGTTGAAATTTACTTTTGCAGCACTTTTAACCACCAGGACAAATGGCTGGGAAAATCCACTACCCCATGGCCATTCCACCAGCCTCTCTAGTGTACATACTAAAATATTCCTGTATTTCAATATATGCTAGAAGGCCTAGTAAAATGCAATTTTTAGTAGCCCAATTAAAAACAAAATTCATTTAGCCTTTGGCTGATACCACTGTCACTTTCAACCCCTGCTACCTCACTAGCCTTATCCCATTTGCTCCTGGCTACCACCCCTAACCTGCAGCACTCTTTCCAGCTCCACAATTTGTTCCCTCCCTCTTCTTCATGGTAGGGTTTGAAGATCAAGGGTCCCCTTCAGAGCGCAGGTAAGTTGAGGCAACAGAAGACTATGCAGGGTCAGTGTGTTGGCAGTCATCCTGTAGACCAAGTTTTCTCCACAATTTTTCTTACTGGTCCTAAGAACACTGGTGGCTGAGGCACACAGTTGCATACCAGTAAGCAGAGTTACCGGAAGTCTTCCCTCCATAGACTATTATACCTGCACTACTACTGTTGTCAACAAGGTATTTATAGTGAGAAAAGGTGCCTTGAAGGACAGCTGCATCCCAGAATTCCGTGCTCTGTGATGAGCAGAGGATCAGTACAGACTGTGACCTAAGAATTAGATCTTAGGCCTAGTATCAAACCTACCTCTGCCCCTGAACACCCCCTGCCTGCACCTGAAGCCCTACTTGCATGATCATAGTGGTCAGGTGCTGTGGGTTTGGCCATGTGTGACCAAATCTGCAGGTGTGGGGATTGGTGTGTATCAAGCCTATATCTGAAGACGTAGCCCAGAGGTTGGGAGTCAAGCATGTTTACTTCAATATGCATTTGAAATTCTAATGAAATGTATGTGCTCACAGCCTTTTAGAATATTAGAACCATCTATAATTTTGATAATTTAGACCATCTGAGATCATGAGTGGGGATAAAATGGGAATCAGGTATGTACTTAATGAACAGTTTAAATGCTACATTAGTAAGGATTTAAACTAGCCAAAGGGGAGGTGGGATAAGCCAGGAAGACATAGTCTGTCTTCCCCCCTTCCCTCATATCTACAGGGTCAGCAATGGGAATCCCACTGGGAAGGGAATCCCACAGGGAACAAACACAAATAGGAAACCAGGAGGAAGCGGGAAGGAGAAGAGGAAAGATAATAGTGAAGGAAAAGGGGAGAGGCAAAAGGGCAAGAAGAGGGGAGATGACTATAAAATGGAGAGCCAAGTGTACAAATTCTCAAAGTCTGGGCAACAAGATGGCAGACCAAGAGGCTACCATGGCAGCAGGATACCTGGACATAGTAGCAGTTACAGAGATCTGAAGCAATGAAAACCAGGACTGAGAGGTAGCAATACCAGGGTATACACTATTCAGGAGGGACAGGGTACAAAAAAAGGGAGGAGGAGTGACTCTTTATGTGAGAGAGAACATAAAGGCCACAGAAATACAAGGGGAACAGAGTAAAGCTTGGCAGAAGACACCAGGAGAAAGGACTGCTGTGTGACTGAACTTCTCTGCTGGGACTAAAGTAGAAGAACTTTTGTACTTGGACCTTTAATTTAGGGTAAAAAAACTAACATACAAAAAAAAGTGTGTGTTTGGGTTAACTGAACTGAATGGGTATCTGAAGAGTTATCTAGGTGTAAATCTCAGTTGACTGAAAGGACTTAACTGCTGGGAGGTTTAAATTACTTGTAGAAAGATCTGGTAAGTAGGGGGAGTGGCTTAGCTAGAAGAAAGCTACATTTAAAAACTGCCTTAGAAAGATTCTGCTAATAGCTTGGCAGAAGACACCAGGAGAAAGGATTGCTGTGTGACTGAACTTCTCTGCTGGGATTATATTGCCCTCCTTCCCTCCCCTCCACCCCTCCACCCCTCCACCCAAAGCTAGTTCTATTTTATAGGCACAGGGTTTGACTGACAACAGGAACTTCCTGTTTAGGGGTAGGAAGTGAGTGATCACAGAACCACCAAGGACCCACCATCCTAGAAGGGCAAGAGTAGCTCTCCGGCCCCTCTAGCTGCTGGAGGTCTGCCTCTGAGCAAGTAAGTGGTCTACTGAGAAATATAGGATAGTCTTGTCTCAGAACAGGACAATCAGGAGCTTAAAGGGCACACAGGCAGAAAGTAAGGAGAGAGAGAAAAAAAACAGAGGAAAGAGTAAGGATTGCAAACAGTTAAGGGGCCAGAAATAAGACATGATTGAGTGGTGCAGTGCAGTGGCTGTGGAGCAGCAGTCTTCGGGAGATGTTCTGGAGAATGCGGTGTTGTCCCATCTGCAGGCACCCTCTGGGCTGAGGGAGGAGGTTGCTCATCTCCAGGCTGAGTTGGCCAGGATTTGTGGGACCTCCTCTTCCATCCAGGGACCAGCAGTGCCACTGCCGTTGCCTCAGAGGTTGCCAAGAAAGAGGAGCGGTTGGATCACAGTGGGCTCAGGGAGGGTGAGGGTGGTGGAACAGAGGCACATCCCTCCAGTTGTACCTCTCCACAATTCCTATGCCATTCTGGCAAAGTGTGGTTCCTCTATGGAGGCACCCACAGTGGAGACCAAGGAGGATGCTGGGAACCTCCACAAAGGAGACACACAGGAGGGTGGCAGGGGACCCTGCAGGGGAAGGAAACAACTCCTGGTGGGGGACTCCATTGTTAGGAAGGTAGAACTGGAGGAGGAAGGGGAGAGGGAGGTAAGGTGCCTGCCTGGTGCCATGGCTTGGAGGGACAGGGAGCGTATCCTCAGGATTGCCGGAGCAGCTGCACAGGGGAGGGAGCTGGATGTCATTGTCCACCTAGGGACAAATGACCTGGCTAAGAAAGGGATTAGAGAAGTGCAGGAAGAGTTTGTGGAATTGGGGAGGGGCCTTAGTCAAGTAGCAAGCACGGTAACCTTCTCGGAGGTGCTACCCATCTATGACATAGGAGAGGCTAGGGTGTTCCGCACCATGGGATTCAATCAGTGGTTGAAAAACTGGTGTGGAGCTCAGGGATTTGGCTTCATTGGGGATTGGGGTCCACCTGGAGTGATGCAAGCCTATACTGGCATGATGGGCTGCATCTGTCCGGGAGGGGAACCAGGATCCTAGGTGATAGGTTTAAATGCTTAATTGGCAAGCTTTAAACTAGCCAAGGGGAGGCACTGGAAAGGAGCAGGAAAATCCTAGCCCCCCAAATAATCATGGTAGTAAGTGCGCAAACACCAACATAGCAGTGTCGATAGGGAGAAGGGCAGGGGTAAATGGAGAAAGTGACAAAGGCAAGAAGGACAGGGATGGGGCAAAGGGAGTAAGGCCATCAGGAAATGGAGGGTAATGAGTACCAATGCCCGTAGTCTTGGCAAAAGCTCCCTGAGCTGATGGCCTTAATGGAAGAGGGATGCCTGGATATCGTAGCAGTCACAGAAACAATGATACACAGAGAACCATGACTGGGATGTTAACATACCAGGGTACATAACCTACAGGAGAGACAGGCAGGGGAGAAGAGGGGGAGGAGTAGCTCTCTATGTAAAGGAAGGGATAAAAGCAACTGAACAAAAGAGTAAACAGGGAGGAGAGGAGGCACTGTGGGTCACCTTGGAGACTGGAAAGGGTACCACAATCCGCACAGGGGTTGTGTACAGACCCCCATGTCAGGGGGAAGGAATGGACAAGGATATGATAGAAGGCATTCTTAGAATGGCAGAGAAAGGGGAGATACTGTTGATGGGAGACCTGAATATGCCAGATGTTAACTGGAGCACATTTGCTGCAGCCACATTCAAGAGCAGGGCCATTCTTGATGCCCTAAGGGTGGCAGGCATTAGACAGCTAGTTTCGGAACCCACTGTGAGAGAGCAACTAGACCTCGTACTTTCAAACGGGGGCAGTGAGAGGATCTCAGATCTAGAAGTGGGTTGCCATCTGGGGACAAGTGACCATCAAACAGTGTGGTTCACGTTAAACTCAGCTACAGAGTCAAGCCATACAAAAGTGAGGGTACTGGACTTAGGAGGGCTGACTTTGGCAAGATGGGAGAGTGCCTCAGAAAAGCACTAGCAAACAGGCTAGAAGGAGGTGTGGAGCAACAATGGGAATTATCAAAACTGCCATCACAGAGGCAACAAGCCTTGTGTGAAGCAAATAAACAAATCAAATGAAAGAAAAAGCCACTATGGTTCTCAAAAGAGGTGGCTGTGAAAGTCAGGAAGAAAATGATAGCATTCCGAAGTATAAGGAAACACAGAAGGAGCAGGACAGAGAGCTGTACAGTTAAGGATGAAGGAAGCAGGAGGGAAGTCAGAATAGCAAAGGCCCAAACTGAGGAAAAGATAGCCAACTCAGTTAAGAAGGGATAAAACCTTTTATAGGTACATCAGCGATGAGAAAGACAAAGGGAGGGATAGTGAGGCTGAATAGAATGAACGGTGGGTGGGCAGAGAGGGACAGTGAAAAAGCAGGAATACTGAATGAATATTTCTGCTCAGTATTCACAAAAGAGGAGGGGGAAGTGCCTAGTCCAATTAACAGAAGCACTCTTGATGGGGGGGTCGATCCCAGTCCTTTCACAGAAGAAAGGGTTCTGCAAGAACTTCTAAAACTGAAGGTGGACAAAGCAATGGGTCCTGATGGAATTCACCCCAGAATTCTAGAAGAATTAAGGGAGGAACTAGTGAAACCACTGGCTACTCTTTTTAATAAATCATGTGAGGATGGTGTGGTACCCGAGGACTGGAGGAAGGTGGATGTGATTCCCCTTCACAAAAGTGGGACCAAGACAGAGGCAGGAAACTATAGACCTGTCAGTCTGACCTCTGTGGTAGGGAACATGATGGAGTCACTTCTGAAGGAAAGAATAGTTGAGTACCTAGAGGCCAGTGGAGCACAGGACCCAAGGCAGCATGGGTTCACAGCGGGAAGGTCATGTCAGACTAATCTAATAGATTTCTTTGACTGGGTGGCCAAAGTAGTAGACCAGGGAGGGGCTGTGGACATGGCCTACCTAGACTTTAGCAAGGCATTTGACACAGTCCCACACAAAAGATTAATAGTCAAATTAACCAGCCTCGGAGTGGGACCCAGGGTGGTTGCCTGAAACATTGGCTGGACAACAGGACACAGAAGGTAATTGTAAATGGAGTCCACTTGAAGAAAGGGGGTTACTAGTGGGTACCGCAGGGTTCAGTATTGGGTCCAGTCCTTTTTAATGTCTTCATCAATGACATTGCAGAGGGACTGGAAGGAAAAGTATGCCTTTTTGCAGATGACACAAAGATCAGCAACAGGGTTGATACACAAGGAGGTGTGGAAAGGATGAAAAGGGACTTGGCAAGGTTGGAGGAATTTTCAGAAGTATGGCAGCTAGGATTCAATGCAAAGAAGTGCAAAATAATGCACCTGGGAAACAAGAACCCAGGGGAAGAATACACAATGGGTGGGGAGGTAGTAACAACAACAAAAAAGGAAAGGGACCTGGGGGTAATCATATCAGATGACCTTAAGGTTAGCAAGCAATGTGAGAAGGCAGTAGGGAGGGCTGGGGGTATACTGGGATGTATAGGGAGAGGCATCATCAGCAGAAAACAGGAAGTTGTTATCCCTCTGTACAGACAGTTGGTGAGAACCCATGTGGAGTAGTGTGTCCAGTTCTGGAGACCCCATCTCCACAAGGACATAGACAGGATAGAGGCAGTCCAGAGGAGGGCAACTAAAATGGTGCAGGGTCTGCAAGAGAAGCCGTATGAGGAGAGACTAAAGGAGCTTAATATGTATACCCTTGAGGAAAGAAGGGAAAGGGGGGACATGATAGAAACTTTTAAGTACCTCAGTGGAATCAACAAAATCCAAGAGGGTAGCATCTTTCAGAAAAAGAGACTTGCAAGAACAAGGGGACACAATTTAAAGATAGAAGGAGGGCGGTTCAGGGGCAATGTGAGGAAGTATTATTTCACAGAGAGGGTAGTGGATGCATGGAACAGCCTTCCTGAGGAGGTTGTGGGGTCTAAAACTATGGGAGAATTCAAGAATGCATGGGACAGACATAAGGCAATTCTTGTGGGGGGTAGGAAGAAATAGGCTGTTGGTTAACTAGGATCTGCGGCCTATCCTGTAGGTAGGGAAATGGGCAGAGTAGATGGGCCTAGCGGTCCTTATCTGCCGTCAAAGTCTATGTTTCTATGTTTCTAAGCGTAGGTACTGTGGGTCACCCTGGAGACAGGGAGAGGGTCTGCTATTAGGATGGGGTGATCTACAGACCTCCTGCTACAGGGAGAGGAAAGAGATAAGGATATGATTGATGAAATACAAGGGATGGAATAATAGGGGTGAGGTACTGCTAGTGGGGAACTTCAGTCTACCAGATGTGGATTGGAGTCTTCCTGCTGCAGCATCAGTTAGAAATAAGGAAATCCTTGACTTCCTGCAGGGGGCATTCCTCTGGCAACTAGTTAAAGAATCCACTCGTGAGGGGATATTACTGGACCTGGTACTGTCAAACAGGGACATTGTCACTGACATCACAGTGGGAAGCCACCTGGGGACCAGAAATCATTTTTGGTGTGGTTCAGCATAAGGATAGGGCCAGAACTGAGCCACACTAAAACGAGGGTCCTGGACTTCAGGAGGGCTAATTTCAAGAAAATGGGAGAGTGTCTCAGGAAGGCCTATCAGGAATGGGGAGTAAGGGTGATGTAGAGGAAATGAGGGCAAGAATAAAGAAGGCCATTGAGAAGGCAACAAACCTCTATGTCAAGCAGGTTACTAAGAGCAAGAGAAGACCTCTACGGTTCTCTAAGGAAGTAACAGAGAAGGTAAAGGAAAAGAAGCAGGCATTCAAAACGTACAAGGCAACACAGAAGGAAGAGGGTAGAAAGAGTTATCAGGAGGAAAAAGGGAGGCAGGGAAGGCAGTTAGGAGAGCTAAAGCACAAACAGAGGAAAACAATGTCAAATCAGCAAAAAAGGGAGATAAAACTTTCTTCAGGTACAAAAGCGAAAAGAAGAAAAGCAAGGCAGTGATAGTAAGACTTAAAGGGGGGGGCTGTGGAAGAGGACCAGAAGAAAGCTGACATAATGAATAAGTACTTTTTTTCAGTATTCATACAGGAAGGGGTAGGTGACGGGCCACAGATAGTGGAGAAGGACATTAGTAGTAGTAATAACATTTATTTACGCAGTATATCACCATTAGGGCAATTTACACCCTATTTGCAAGGTGTGCCTGTGCAGTAGACATATAAATATAAGTTTCCACTAATAACAATGAAGCTAACAGTACATATTTGTTAGTCAATCAATAATTTAAACACACGAACATTTGACAAAAATGTTAATAAATTGTTACAACAAATATTCAACAGGGACTACACTTAGACTACTACAAACCACAAATAGCATTAAAGTACTTTAATACTTTACTGAATTACTTTAATTAAGGCAAGGGAGGTAGACATTAGCCCTTTTATAGAGGAGAGAGTCCTCAAGGAACTAACAAAACTAAAAGCAGACAAAGCTATGGGGCCAGGCGGGGTTCACACAAGGATACTGAAGGAACTAAAGGAGAAACTGCCTGTGCCTCTGACAGCCTTGTTCAATCTACCACTGGAATTGGGGGTGAAGTTCTGGGGGACTGGGTGAGGGTGGATGTGGTCACAATACACAAAAGTGGGAAAAGGGAGGAGGCAGGAAACTACTGACCTGTAAGCCTGACTTTGGTGGTGGGCAAGGTTATGGAAACTCCATGTAAAGAAAGAATCAGGGGATACCTTAACACCAGTAGACTGCAGGACCTTAGGCAGCATGGGTTCATGGGGGTAGATCTTGCCAAACAAACCTGATAGAGTTTTTTGACTGGGACTGGGTTACCAGGGAGGTGGATCATGGAGGAGCAGTGGATGTGGCCTAACTGGATTTCAGTAAGGCTTTCAACACTGTTCCATACAGAAGACTGGTAAACAAGTTAGGCAGCATGGAAGTGGGTCCAAAGATAGTAGAATGGGTACAAAGTTGGCTAAGTAACAGAACTCAGAGGGTGGTGGTAAATGGAGTTCCCTCAGAGAAAGGTAAGGTAACCAGTGGGGTGGTTCTGGGGTCAGTACTGGGACTGGTCCTCTTCAATGTCTTTAATAGTGACATCACAGAGGGGATAGAAGAAAGGTATTCCTGTTTGTGGATGATACAAAAATCTGCAACAGAGTGGATGCAATGGTGGGAGGGGAGAGAAAATGAGGGAAGATCTAAAAATACTGGAAGACTGTTTGAGGGTTTGTCAACTTGGCTTAAATGCCAAAAAATTTAAAATTATGCACAAGGGGCACAGAAACCCAAGGACAGTGTATCATTTGGGGGGGAGGTGTTAACTACAACAAAACAGGAAAGGTATCTAGGGGGTCATCATATCTGATGACCTGAAGGTAGCAAAGCAGTGTGATAAGGCAGTAGAAAAGGCTAGTAGGATGCTGGGGTGCATAGGGAGGGGTATCACCAGCACGAAAAGGGAGGTAGTATTACCCCTATATAGATCAATGGTGAGACTCCACCTGGAGCACTGTGTCCAGTTCTGGAGGCCTCATCTCTGGAAGGACATAACCCGGGTGGAGGTGGTACAGAGAAGGGTAACCAAAATGGTGCATGGCCTGCATCAGAAGCTCTACAAGGAAAGACTCAGGGAATTAAATACGTACTCACTGGAGGAAAGAAGCGAAAGGGGAGACATGATAGAAACATTCAAATACCTCAAGGGTATCAATAAGGGACAGGAGGGTGGCATATTGCAAACCCTCCAACTGTACCAATTTGTCTGGTACAATACCAGCTTTCTTACAGCAGTACCAGATCCTGAGGAGTTCCGAGTTTGTACCGAATTTTGACGGCAGCCAGAAATACTTTAATTTTTGTATATTTCTCCAATTCTCTGCAGAGATTGCACAGCCATGACGGGTGTCAGTCTGTCCCCATTGTAACCACCATTGACATGCGCCGGCTCACCTGTGACCCCTGGAAGCAGCCACTGCCACCAGTCAAATCACATGGCATGATTCAGAAGAACATGACAGCTGTTGGCGGCTGCTGTGGTATGTGGAGCGCAAGGTTAGCCTCACTCGGTTAACAGGACAGGGAGAACAACTGAAAGAAAGCTGGGTTATGGTAGAACTTAAGCTGGAACCGGTGGAGCCTGGGTGCTGGCTGCCTTCACTTTTTGTTCTTCTTATTGAGAAAGGTAGGAGTTGTATGGGCTTCCACTTCTTTCGTTTCGCAGCCCCCCCCCCCATGCAGAAAGTTTGCTGGTCACCGAACATTTATTTTAACGTGACTTTTGATGGTCAAGGGTGTGTTGTTTCAGTGGAGGGCACACAAGTTAGGGGTGATACTCATAACATGGTCCCATCCTAGTCTTTTTAGATATAACACCATACCAACCCCTCAAATTGTTAATTGGGGTCACTGAAACACACAGCTGGTACTTTAAATCAGCTGGGGCAATGCCTATGATTTTGCAGGCTGTTCCAAGGATTTTTCCAGGAGGGAGTATTTTACTGGGGTTGAGGAGGCCTTTCATATACAAACTCAGAGTCATATATATACAGAGCTAACTATCGGAGTTATATATGCGGTGCTAAAAATATTTATTTATTATTTGCTCTAGCATAAAACATGGTTAATACTACTCACAGCCTGTAGCAGCACATAGTACAAAAGCTAACAACTGTTTTGAGCTAAAAGCACTTTTCAAGGCTTTTGTTTATTAACATGGCCTACCACCTACTTGCAAGGTATGCAAGTGTCCAGTCATGATGAAAGTTATGTTATTGGTGTAGTGTATGCTGTATAGCTTGTGCTAATTGATTTACCACTTCTCAATATACCTGAGAAGAGCAGGGAACAGGGACACAACAACCTGTTTTGGGACCACCACAAAAACTACACAAGGGCTAGATACAGAGCAGAGTACTTGCTGTTAGATATATTGTTTATAGGTTTTTACTTTTGTTACTCAGTACTGAGAGCTGTAGTGATTATTACTTCCTTATTGTTTTCCTTATTATGTGTCCATGGATGGTTATATTATCACTGTATATATACTCTTTTTGTATTTATGATATCACCGAATCTACTATTTTTTGTACTCATTTTTTTTTTGTGACTGCCCAGGTCCAACTTGTAAATTAGTTTACCTCAATGGTGTTTTGCCTGGTAAAATAAAGACTGATTGATTGTTAGATTGTCTTCCTTGGAACTGGTAGATAAAATTAAGTTATGGTCAAATAAGCTTAGTGATAAAGTTTTTTTTTTACCTTTGCTCTCTCTTTTCAATAGAATAAAAAGTAAGGTGCTATTAAGTAGCAAACAATAATTTACATTAAGACAAGAGGTACTATTCTAATATGAACTTGGTTCATTCAAGGAATCTTTGGGTTGTGGAAAAACTAAAAAGTGATAGATTTTGTGTAATAAGGTTTGTAGATTAAGGTTTCTAGCATGCACTTTTAAGTTTGAAAGGAGGGCAGACTATGATCCTCTTTCCTCTCCCCTCCACCCCCATTAACGCAACACACGTGGTATACCCATACCTATTTTCATCTGTCAAATGTTGGAGGGTCTGATGATTGTACAGAAAAGATGCTCAGGGACAAGGGGGCATGATATGAAGCTGGAAGGGGGAGACATTGAGGGTATGTGAGGAAATATTTCTTCACGGAAATGGGGTGGATGCCTGGAACAGCCTATCAGTAGAGGTGGTAGGTACCGAAATGGTAACAGGTTTCAAACATACATCGGATAGACACAAGGGGAGCTCAGTAACAGGGCTGCAGGGGCTGTGGTAATGCTAGAGATCAATTAGGGTCTATGGTAGTACAGTAGGTAGAGACTTTAGGACAGACTAGGTGGGCCAAGAGGTCTTTTTCTGCTGACAGCTTCTATTTTTCTAAGTTTCTATGTGCTAGTTGGGAGGGGAAAGACTGGAAAACAGTGTGAAGGGGTGAAGGACTTAGTTTTTGTGGGATTGTCCAGATCAGGAAGGGGGAGAGATGATATTGTTCTGTCTTGGCCGGGCTTTTAGTAAACTCTGTAGTATATTTCAGTTTTAAGCACAACAATACAATTTTTAGAGCTTAAAAGGAAACTAAACAACATATACAGTTCAAAATTAGTCCTTACCACCACCGGTGTGTAAATCAGAAACACACACTGGGCTTATGAAAAGTTCAGACTGAAAAATAACTGTGTAACCACTCCCCAATTTTGGGAACTTATTTTTGGCTCTGCAGAGCTCAGCTCCAATCTGCTACCAGCATGTTGCTCCTTTCAACCCCCGGGGACTTGGGCTTAGATGGGGACTGGAATTGTAGAAGAGAGAGAGAAGGATATCTTTGGCACAGCTGGCACCATTCAGTTTGCAGCTCCTATGCCACACTTTCACTGCCACCAGTCGAGAGCACAATTGGTGCTCACTGGAGTCACAGACTCTTCCCAATCATGAAATCCGGACTGAACAAACATTAGCATAGGTGTCACAGAGTCCCACCTATATGGGCCAAACAGGAGCCCTTTGAAATAAAGATTGTGGGGCTGAGTTCCCATACAACCACTAGCTTGCACCGTCTTGCCTACCTCGGTGTCAGAGGTTAGACCAACAGACAGTCATTCTCTAGAAGCCTGTTTAGAGCCACAAAGGGCTCCTGGGACACTGGAGGACTTCAGTTTACCTGGATGTTGGACAAACAAACAATCATCAAGGGACAGCCAGACAAATCCTCCAGGGTGACCAACAGAGATATTTCACCATTTAGAAGGATGAATGCTGGCTTCTTCACTGTGAAATTCTCTAGCACATCCTCAGTCCGCTGGAGTCTACTCATTGTGCAGATACTTTGGAAGGTGAAGTGTGATTGTACAGTTAGAAAGAAGGCTGCTGCTCACAGCACAGAGAGATAGAGATTGAAATCAGTGGCTGAGGGCATGTCTGTAAGGGTATGCCCCCCTGCAGCTCAGCCTCAGTGTGCCTTTTTGAGAGACAATTTTCCTGATCAGACCTGAGGGCTCTGTTACTGCAACAGAATCAATGAGGCCTGGAAGCCACTGGTCAGTCACCCCAGCCAAAAAAAATTGCTTTCAGTGGAGTTGTCTTGGGGTTGTATGAGGTGAGCTTGTCAGACCAGGACTGGCTTCTCCATTCTGAGAGACCGATAGAGCAAAAGCCCAGCTGATCTTTGTGAGGTACCAGAGAGAGTAACCAGCACAGGAGAGCTTAGGGAGCTATTGGCAGAGTGCCAAGTGACTGCAGGATGAGAGCCAGTGAGTCCAGCCAGTACTGCAGAAACTGATTGTAGGATACAGAGCCAAAGGGTAACCATTAGTAACTAAACAGGGCCTACAGGTCCAGCAACCCAACCTACATAGTTAGATGAGGCCACAGTTTGGGGCTACTAATATTTAATGGACTAGGCCAACTGGCAATTTGTGTTACCTGTTTACTGCATGCCAACACCGGCCAACCACATACAACGTGACCATTGAGCCTGCCATGATTCCACACTTGGGTACTCAGGAGTTACTGGGAGGTCCCTAAGGACTAGAAGTGATATAGTACTGGTACCAAGTAGTTCTCCACAGTATGTCTGAGGGTGCACTCTTTTGGTTGGGAGTGGACTGTTGGAGCAGATAGCCACTGTATTATTCTATTGTGATATCCTCCTTTATTTCACCAAAAACTTGATCCAGACCCAAAATAAAATTCCTTGTTATTTGGTTGAATTTCTGACTCCCAAACTTATTTGTAGTATGAGCCTATATTTTGTAATGTGTTAAGTTACAGAATTCTGTGTTCACCTATGCTTGCACTGAGTGGGAAGCAGGTGGGCTGTATCAGTGGTGACCAAAGTGAGCTGTTATTACTTCTCGGGTGGTAATAATAGCTTGTCAACCAGCCCACTTAAATTTCCCTGGGTAGAGACACTGCACAACTTTTTTACAACTTCTGTCATTGGGTAACAAATCCACATGGGTGTTACTGAGACATGCCTCTCAACCTCATTTGAGCTTCTAAAGCAGGGGTAATATATTGACATCATACAGCAACTCCATACAACAGATGTATTTGCAATCCACAGACTTTGCAGAAACCCCAGGCTTGCGGGTTTAATGTGGTTCTACTTTTATTCTACTCCACATAATTTTGCCCATGTGCATGCAGTACTGCTGTGACCTGTCATATCCAGTGCTACTCTGTGAAGACCTTAGCCCCCCCACCCCTAGATTTTCATCATATTTAATGCAGGAGAGAGCTGGGAGAAAACATATTCATCCAAAACACAAGTTGGATTCAGAGGTGCTTCCTCACATGTGAAAGCGTAGGCCAAGGCCAATCCTGCAAACTCCTGCTGAACAAGAAACACAGAAACTTATAATTTGTCAGCAGAAAATGACTGTTTGGCCCACCCAGTTTGCCCAGATGGTCTCCGACTAATCTGTCTCCACAGATCCCAACTGGTCTCCAGTGTCTCCCTCCCTCCCTCCCTCCTCCCTGCTCATTTCTTAATATTCCACTATATCTATCCCACACTTGCTTAAAGTCCCCTACTGTATTCATTTCCACCACTTTCACTGACAGTCTATTCCAGGCATCCACCACTCTTTCAGTAAAGTAGTACTTCTTTACATCCCTCATAAATCCACTCCCTTCCCCCCAGCTTCATGGAATGCCCTCTGCTTTTGGTGCTCTTTCTCATTTGAAAGAGATTCCCCTCCTGCACCCTGTTCAGAGCGCTGTCAATAACGACGCCGTCCACTACAGCACTGTACTGACAGTGCTCTCTACTACAGCAGCAGTACAGAATGCTGCTGCACAAGAGCACGCCAACCATAGAAATAATGTATTTTAATGTGGGGGGCTCTGCGCCCCACACCGCCTGATCTAAAGGATTCTCACTCTGGGGGGGAGTGGATCACAGGGAAAGACAAAATTTGTGGGGCTGTGGAACACTGTTTCCATGGCCCCCTGTAAAAAAAAATAATAAAATAAGTCTCGCAAGAGGAAATAAAGGGAGACCAGGATTAGAACCCTGGTCTCCACCAATATTCTGAAAAACTGCTCTGTGCCTCAGCCCTCCCCACCATCGGAGTGGCTCAGCCAGCCTCTGGAATTCCTCTGCCCTTGTGCTCTCTGCTAACACCACAGACAGTGACCTGGGGAGTGCATACTGCATAGCACTCTTAATTACCTATCGCTGTCCGCAGTAGCGCTATACAGACCATGCTGAGTTGTCTGGTGCTATTATTGTAGCACTATTGTAACCAGTTATCTCACTATTGTGAGGTACTTGTAGCTCTCTATCACATCCTCTCTCATTCTCCTGCACCATTGCCCTCCTCTGGACTACCTCCATCCTGTCTATGTTCTTTCTGAGGTGCAGCCTTCAGAACTGGACACAGTACTCCAAAGGTGATCTCACCAGAGAATGATATAGTGGCAACAACACCTCCCTCCTCCTGGAGATACCTCTCCCTATTTATTTATTTAGTTTTTGTTTACCAGGTTAGGTGTGCTAGCCAAAATAGTTGATTATTTTCAGACACAACCCGGGAGGTTACACAGTTAGAAGGTACAACAGAAGACCAAAAAATACAAAGCATTTACACATCATACTTAGAACATGTAAATCGAAGTCTGAAAATACAGTTAAGGTTACGTATTACAATGGAGTAAAAAGGACCAGCAACAATTAAACATTAATATAGGGATTACTTAAGGTAAAACAAGTGCTTGAGACATCAGGTAAGAGCTGCTTAGGTAGAAGCACAATAATTCTAAATGTACTAAGTAGAGTAATTAGGAGGGACTAGGAATATAGAGATGGGGAGCAAAATAGAAGACAGGAGTTAGGGGGGCTTGAAGCATGATCACATGTCAGTTGCGAATAGAAATGTGCAAAGTTCTTTTTTAAAGATAGTATGAGAAACATAGAAACATAGAAGATGACGGCAGATAAGGACAGCAAGGCCCATCCAGTCTGCCCATTTCTTTTTCTACCTTATAAATGTGTCATCAACCTTTGCTCTGTCAGTGGCCTATCTATTCATACTCATCTGTATTGCTCCCCTATGCCTATCCCATGCCTGTTTGATGTCCTGCACTGTATTCATAGCCACCAATTCCTGAGGTAGGCCATTCCATGCATCCACCACCCTTTCCGTGAAAAAGAATTTTCCCCACATTTCCCCTTAATCAGCCTCCCTCTAATCCAATGCTGTGTCCTCTTGTCCTGCTATTTTTCTTATATTTAAACATGTTACTCTTTCACCTTGTTAAATCCCTTAAGGCATTTGAATGTTTTGATCATATCACCTCTCTCCCTCCTTTGCTCAAGGGTATACATATTGAGCTCCGTTAATCTGTCATCCTATGTCTTCTGATGCAGTCCCTGCACCATTTTGGTTGCCCTTCTCTGGACTGCCTCAATTTGGTTAATGTCCTTGTGAAGGTGTGGCCTCCAGTACTGTACGCAGTACTCCAGATGGGGCCTAACCAGTGTCTTGTAAAGAGGGATTATTACCTCCCTCTTACGACTTGTGATACCCCTCCTAATACACCCTAACATCTCCCTAGCCTTACCTACTGCTTTAGAGGTCTGCTTGAATGATTTCAGGTCATCAGTGATGATGATGCCCAAGTCGCTTTCTTCCTTTGTGACTGCCAGCAACCCCCCTTCCAGCCTATAGGTGGCTTCAGGGTTTCTCTTCCCTATGTGCATGATCTTTCACTTCTTTGCATTAAATCCCAGTTGCCACTCTTCTGACCATTTTGCTAGTTTATCCAGATCTCTTCTCATTCTGCCCACCCCATCTGGATCATCTACTCTGTTGCAGATCTTGGTGTCATCTGCAAACAGACAAGCCTTACCCTCTAGTCCATGTGCAATGTCACTAATGAAGATATTGAAGAGGACTGGCCCCAGGACTGATCCATGAGGTACCCCACTTGTGACTTGCATCTCTTCTGACTGTATACCATTTACCACCATGCTCTGTTTTCTGTCCATTAACCAGTTTGCCACCCAGTTGACCAACTTCTGACTCACTCCAATCCTACCCAGCTTATTAATCAATCTTCTATGTGGAACAGTATCGAAAGCTTTGCTGAAGTCAAGGTAGGCAACATCAACTGCACCCCCTTGGTCCACCACCCTGGCTACCCAGTCAAAGAAATCTATGAGATTAGTTTGGCAGGACCTTCCTGTTGTAAACCATGCTGTCTTAT
The DNA here is from genome assembly GCA_016271365.2 of Neoceratodus forsteri. Lineage (NCBI taxonomy): Eukaryota > Metazoa > Chordata > Ceratodontiformes > Ceratodontidae > Neoceratodus > Neoceratodus forsteri. Next base: position 51,439,932 of record CM057451.1, on the reverse strand, counting down.
ATCCTGTGCTCCTATGGATTCCAGGTGTTGCGCTATCCTTTCCTTAAGGAGTGTCTCAATAGTCTTGCCCACTACTGAGGTAAGACTGACTGGTCTGTAGATCCCTGCCTCCTCCCCGCTTCCACTCTTGTGAAGCGGGATCACATGAGCCCTTCTCCAGTGTTCTGAGACCTCTCCTGTGCTCAAAGACACACTAAACAGTTCTGCTAATGGCTCTGCTAGTTCCACCCTTAGCTCCTTAAGTACCCTGGGATGTATGCCATCAGGTCCCATTGCCTTATCCACTCTGAGCTTAGCGAGCTCTTGTAGAACCCTTTCTTTTGTGAAGGGAGTAGTGCTCATCTCCCTCCCCCTGTGTCCATGGTGCTGAGCTGTGGACCTGCCCTACCTTTTCTTCAGTAAATACTGAGCAAAAGTATATATTTAGGATAGATGCTTTTACAGGGTCTTCCTCCTCACATGCCCCCTTTTCTCCTTTGAGCTTAGCAATAGCCCCTCTGGACTTTCTCCTTTCACTAATGTATCTATAGAAAGTCTCATCACCTTCTTTTACTGTTCGTGCTAGTGTTTCCTCAGTTTGGGAGTTTGCCTGCCTTACTGCCTTCCCTGCTTCCCTTAGGGCAGTTTGATGTGCCTCCTTATCTTCATCCCGTTGTGTTCCCTTATATTTCCTGAAGGTCAGCCTTTTGGCTCTGACCATTTCTGCTACTGTATTTGAGAACCAAAGTGGTTTCCTTCTTCTTTTGCACTTCCTTTTCTGTCTAACACAGTGGGATGTTGCTTTAAGTATTGCAACCTTAATGCTTGCCCACTTTGCCTGTACCCCCTCACCTGTGTTTCTTTTTGCCAGGGCTAGCTTAACTCTGTTGGCCATCTTATCAAAGTCAGCTCCTCTGAGTCCCATATTTTGCCTTGGAATGGATGATTTAGATGTAGTGGCCAAATTGAACCATACCATGTGATGGTCACTGGCCCCCAGGTGACTTTCACCTGGAGATCTGTGATCCCTTCCCTGTTAGTCAGTACTAGATCTAGGATAGCCCTGTCTCTTGTGGGTTGCTGTACCAGTTGTTTGAGGCTCTCCCCCTGCAGGGAATCCATCATGTGTCTAGTTCTGGCAGATGATCCTGCTGGTATTGACCAATCTGTATCCGGCATGCTGAAGTCTCCCATTATCAGAACCTCCCCTTTAGCAGTCATGTTTTCTATATCTTCTAACAGTAATGTGTCTATGTCCTCCCCCTGGTCTGGGGGCCTGTAGACAACCCCATTTCTTATGGCTGTCCCATATCCTGTTTCCAGGGTGACTCACAGTTCTTCTGGCTCCTTATGTGTATTCTGAATTTCTGTAACTTTGATATTCTCATTGACATACAGGGCCGCTCCACCCCCCCTTTTTGCACCTCGGTCTCTTCTGAACAGTACATAGCCAGGTAATGAAGTCTCCCAAGTGTGGTTACTGGTAAACCATGTCTCACTAATTGCTACTATGTCCAGTTTAGCCTCTGACATTATTGTCTGCAGGTCTGGGATCTTATTTCCCAGGCTGTGAGCATTTGTGTACATGATTTTCTATTGGCCAGATTTCGGTGTGTTAGTTGTTGGGTGAGGATTGGCATTTCCCCTGTGCATCGTATGGGGAGACGGACCTTTTTTCTTACCTGGTGATGCAAATGGACTGCAAACATGCTGAATCCCTGTTTGACCACAAGCTGAGGGGGGAGGGGTGTTCTTCCCATTCGACGTATGGGATGCTGCACCCCTCTCCCCATTTGCTAGTTTAAATATTCTGCAAAGATGTCAAACTTATGCCCCAATGCACTGACTCCCTCCTTAGTCAAATGCAGTCCATCAAATTTAAAGAACTTTTGCTCCCAGAACTGTTGCCAGTTCCCTACAAATCTGTGTCCTTTTTCCTGGCACCAGCCCTTGAGCCACATGTTTAGCTCCCCATCTTCCCTTCTCTGACCTTCCGTCCATCTGCCCCCCTCTTCCAGACTGGTAGGATCTCAGAGAAGGAGATGTCAGATGAAATGGATGATAGTTTGTCACCCAGCCTGGTCAGGTGTTCCTTGGTCTCTACAACTGACCAGCTGGCGAGATCATTAGTCCCTATGTGTACCAGGACATCAATGTTTTCTCCTGCTTTGTAAACAATTTTAGCAATGTGGTCAGTGTCTCTCCACACTGATGTACCTGGGAGACATCTGACCATTATCCCTGGCTGGAGATCGGTATCAACTCCCCGAATCATGGAGTCTCCTATGATCAGAAGTGTTTTGGATTTCCTTTTTGCTTTTTTTGTTTTGGTTCCTGATTTGGGTGAGTTTTGTTGTGCTAGCTCCCGTGCTGCAGTGTCCTGCTCTGCAGTGTCCTCTGCCCCTTTGTTTGATTTCGGAGATAGAGGCAGATACCTGTTTGTAGTGTTTATATGGTTTTTGGAGGTAATATGTTGGAGAGCACAGAGTGATGGGGCACCCAATTTGTCCCTCCTAACCACCTGCCAACCTCCTGGACCAACTAACCTTTGCAGTCGAGGTTCTTCTGTTGGATGTTGGGGAAATGGCAGGTGGTTCTTATAATGTATTTCCTCTTGAATATGAAATTTGAGGTGCTCAATCTCTGCCCACGCTGCCCAGAGTTGAGCCCTAAGATGTCCAATGGCCCAGCATGTAGGACAGTGTCCTAAATCCTGTAAGACCTGAAAAGTGTTCTACAGTACCTGCAGTTAATGATATCCATTCCAGATAAGTTGCTGGGTTTAGTAATTAGAAGGAAGAAAATGCAAGTAATGGTTTGATTTTGTGTTTTGTTTTCGTATAACTTGTTATAACAAGTTAAATTACTAATGCCCCTGTAAATGAGCTCACCTTGTGGATGCCCCACTGCTCCACCCCTTCCTACTTTGCCACAGGAAATGTCACAACTGTGGTACCCTATAAAAGGAGTGTAGTGTGGGGTGGTTGGGGATGGGAGTGGGTGGCTGGGCCCTTCCCCTGCTGAAAATGAAGAAACACAGATGAAAGAACAAGGAGGTAAGAGCAGAAACAATCATTCAACAACAAATGCAGTAACCCTGAAAGCTTATCCTAATGTTAGATAAAACTGTTAAACCTGTAAAGCACCACCTGTAATAATTTCAGAGAAGATATACCCTGTAAGAAACACTTGCTACAGAGAAAAATAAAGCAGTAACAGAAGATATACCTTGCAAAAGACAATTTGAATGAGAAGATTACAGCAGTAATCTGTTATCACACACCTGTAGGCACACCTTGTAATAATGCAGAAGAAGGTATACCAGCAACAACAATTTGAATCTGAGAAAAATAAAGCAATGAAATGTTAACAACAAACAGTAGCAATCCCTGTGAGTACAAAATAAAAATAACAACACACAGTAAATCTGCTTAGCCAAAAGAAGTCTTAATCCTTTTCCCTTGCTCTGGTAAGGTTCTCTGCTCTGTCCTTTCAAACAATCTTAGAAGGAAAGAGCTCAGGTGAAGCTAGATGCCTTGACCAGCAAAGGGTGCCAGAGGAGCTGATAAGGGAAAGGAATTCCATAGCTGCGGAGCATTGTGGGAGAATGCACAGGTGCCTTTTTGAGGTTTTGCACCTGGGAACATGGAGAAGAGATTCCTCAATCGAGTGTAGGCCATAAGATTTGTAAGGAATCAGTAGTGCAGCTAGAGTAATGGGGGTTTGTAACCTCATGACATTGTCAACTAGAGAGCCTATGGCTAGGAGTCTTAAAGCAGAAGGGGATAGCCAGTTGAGATCTGCATAGAGTTGGCAGTGATGTTTGAGCCAGGGGATGAGGAAGCATACTGGCAAATATTGTTGTAGGTGGTATCCCAGCACAGGAGCATGGTCTTTGGAACAGCAGCATATGTAATGACACCGTATGTAAGGGCTGGTAATAGTATGCCACAGGCAATAGCCAGTCTAGCCAAGGAGGTAAGAACATTGAGAACCCAGCTTTGAGTTTACAGACTTGCATGTGGCTTGTACCTATAGGTTGAAATCATGGGACTGACCCAGGAATACGCCCAAGTATTCAAAGGAGGAAACTGAGGCAATGGGGAGCCGTTATAGGTTGAACACATTAAAATAGGTCTGACCTTGCTTGAGCTTCATGGCAGTCCCAGATAACATGGATTTGGTCTTTGGTTCATTAAGAACAAGTTTGTGATAGAAGAGTCAAGCTTGGATGTTTTGAAAGTCTGAGGAGAGCCTTACATTTATAATATTAATAATAATAAACTTTATTTATAGGGTGCTCTTCACCAAGTATCAGCGCTGTAAAATAAAAACAATTAAAACCTTAAAATATTTAAGTACAAATAAAGTCAGAAATGTTTCACTAAATATCAATTACCAACAGCCCCAAATGCAAGCTGAAATAAATAGGTGTTTAAGGCGGTATTAAAGCTCTCCACTGTCAGGCACTCCCATATCCGGTGAGGCAGAGAATTCCACGGGGTAGGGGCTGCAAATGAAAATGCCCTCGATCCAGATGTTTTTAACCACACCCTGGGGCTCTCCAGCAATCCCTCATCGGTTGAGTGAAGTGGTCGCTGGGTACAGTAAGAATGCAAGAGATCTTGCAGGTAGCTCAGTCCCTGTCTGCGTAGGGCTTTATAGGTCAACAAACCGACCTTGAAGGTGATCTGCCACTGAACTGGCAGCCAGTGCAGTTCATGCAGCACAGGCGTAATGTGGCTGGATCATGATGACCCAGACAATAGCCTGGCCACTGCTTTCAAACCAGCTGCAAGCAGCAGATATCAACCCCCGGAAGCCCTAGGAAAAGGGAGTTACAGTAGTCAAGGCGTGAAGTCACAAAGACATGGATCAGAGTAGGTAAGTTGTCAGACAGAACATTGGGCAACTATTAATGGCATGTCCCTAAATGTAGACAAATGTTCCGTTATTCATTTTGGTAACAAAAATCCAAATTATACATACATTTTTAACCAAAGGCTACTCAAAAGTTCTGACAAGGAACAAGAACTTGGTGTGGCCATAAATAGTAACTTTACATCACGAGACCACTGTCTTGCTGTCTCAGTAAAAGAAAAAAATTTGGTTACTAGAATAAGAAAGCTTTTTCATGTAAAACTGAACAGTTAATTATTCCAACTTATAGAAGTTACATTAGCCCAATTCTAGATTATGGATCCCAAGTCTGGTCCCCTACTACTAAACATGATATCCAATTAATAGAAGGGGTACCGTGGTCTGTTACCAGAATGATACCTAATTTACGAGGAAAATCATATCAGGAAAGGTTACGCCAGACTGGTTTACACACGCTGCAGGCCCGTAGACAGAGGGGTGACCTGTTATTTCTGTTTAAAATTCTTAAATCCCCAGAGTTAATGACAAAATGTGGAATACAATTTAGTCATGTAAGGGGAAATCTCAGATGTCATACTAAAAAGTTGATAGTCCTTAAAGCTATTACTGATGAGGAGAGAAACAGCTTTTTTACTATACGTACTATTATGGCTTGGAACAGGCTACCTCAGAATACAGTTGACATCCATAATTTTTAGATGTTTAAAAAACAACTAGATGAATTATACTGCTCTAGACAAATGATGGTTTAATCTTCCCATTTTTGTGGGGGACATTCCCGATGGACCATTTTGGTTCCCTTATGTCCTACATACCTAGTAAACCTAGTAGGTGCTTAATCTGGGCAATATTCCTCAGATGAAAGAAAGAGGACTTAACCATGGCTGACACTTGTGAATGAAGTGTCAGACCATCATCAACAATTATCCCCAGATTTTGCACCTGTTCAGAGGTCAGTATCTGGGACTCCCCCAACCCACAATCTTGAGGAGCACCCCATCCCTGACCTCTCTATCTGGTGACCAGGATCCACCGCCAGCACCTTGGTCTTGTCCAAATTGAGCTTTAACCAGCTGATGTTCATCCAGTCCTGGATTTCTATGAGGCAGTTATTTAAAATATAGAGTGTACTATCCTGGTAGGGTGCAAAAGACAGGTAGAGCTGCGTATCATCTGCATAACACTGAAACCTCAACCCATACCATCTCACAATGTCTTCTAATGGCAGCATGTACACTGCAAACAACATGGGGGACAGCATGGAACCCTGCTGCACCCCACAATGCAGGGGGAAGCCTCAGAGAAATAAACCCCAGAGACAACCCTATGTGATCTACCAGTAAGGAATGAATGAAACAATCTGAGGACCATACCAGACAGGCTGCAGATTATCTGCAGGCAATCCAGCAGCACCCCAGGGTCCACAGTGTAAAAAGCTGAAAAGAGATCAAGAAAAAACAAGATGGTATGGGATCTCTGATCTCTCACAATTAGGAGATATTGAGCACCCGAACCAGAGCGTTTTATGAAAACCAGACTGGAGAGGATTGTAGATGTCATGGATGATAATACTTTATGCAGATGACAATGTAATTTACACCAGTGCAAAAAACATATCTGACATATGTGATAGGAGAGCCAAGCTTGGATGTTTTGAAAGTCTGAGGATAGTCTTACAATAATAATAATTATAAAAAACTTTATTTATAGAGTGGTACCCCAACGTTTACTTGGAGAAGAGCACTCTATAAATAAAGTTTATTAATAATATAAATGAAAGGCTCTCCTCAGACTTTAACATCCAAGCAACTCTCAAACATATATCAGATAATTTTTGAACTGATGTAAATTACAGTGTCATCTGCATAGAGATGGATGAGCAGGATTTGAGACCAGCGGTTATACTATTTATAAATATAGAGAAAAGGAGAGGCCCCAGAATAGAGCCCTTGGGTACCCCAACATTTACTGTTGTTAGGGCTAAAAAGGTGGCATTGTATTTAACTTGGGTTCTATCAGTCAGATAACTTCTGAACAAAGCCACTACCAGTTGTGAGAATCCCATAGATTGTAGGGTGGTTAGAGGGCTGCTGTGGTCAACTAGATCAAAAGCTTTGGTCATGCCTGTGAAAACAGCCTCAGTGAGAAGGCCTGAGTCCATAGCAGAAAACATGTCAGTGGTGAATTTAAGCAGGACAGTGGAAGTGCTATGGCCCTTACAAAACCCATGTTGGGCATCCATAAAAAGGTTGTTTTTGAGCAGGAAATCAATGGTTTGAACAGCAACTAGTTGCTCTAGGATTTTACTTTGGACAGACAAGAAGCAATGGGTCTGTAATTTGATGAATCTTTAGGGTCAACTTTTTTAAATACTGGGGAGAAGCTGGCAATTTTCCAGATATCTGGAACATGACTATGACAAAGGGATAGTGTGAAAATCATAGCCAGAGGGGAGGCTATGTGTTAGGCAACTAGTTTGAGGAGCCTTGGTTTTAAAGCATCTGAGCCCACACTGGTGCGGTCCGAAATAGTGTTTAAGAGTTTTAGCACCTCTAATCTGGTTATAGCCTTAAAATGGAAGGGGGAACAATTTTCTTGGGGTCTGGGGAGGGGTGCAGACAAGTCTGATGTGTTGTGGAGAAGGAGGGGGTAAATTTGGTAAGGTCCGAGAACTGTTGGTTAAAAAAGTTAGCAATGGTCAGAGGATCATTGCAATGGCAACCATTAAGGACCATATCATCCATATCATTTGGAGTGGGAGAGCGAGAGGACCCAAGAAAGGTTTTGACATGTATCCAGAATTTCTTTGGGTCAACTGCCACATTTACTAGCAGGCCTTTGCAATAAGCACTTTTAGCTAATCTGATATATGTTTTTACGTAGATTCCTCTGGGTCCTGTAGAGATTATAGTTAGCCAGGAGACCAGATGATTTAAAGCATCTCCAGCTTTTATCTCTTTCTTTTAGCTTTGCAAGAAGGTCCTTTTCGGCCATCTAGTTTGTTTTCCCTTTACACGCCGTGTGATGTTTGGGGTATGTTTTTCATGAAGTGCAGTGAATTCCTGATAAAAACTGTGAAAGGCCGACTGTGTGTAGCAGGCTTTGTAGATAGAAGTCCAGTCAATCTGCGAGATGTCATACAGAAAGCTTCCAGGGACAAAGTTAGTGTAGTTTCTAAAAGGCACATACCATGGTGATGGAGTAGGAGCTGACACTGGGTTCCAGACACAAAAAACTGGGGAGTGGTCTGTAATTGCATCAGAAAGTATGCCAGCAACTGGAATGTGCTGAGCCAGGTTTGTTAATATCCAGTCAAAAAGAGTGCCAGCATTAATTTGTGGAGTGGTTCTGGTAGGTTCAGTTGCCAGTTGATGCAAATAATGGTTCTGGACCAGAGAGAGGTAATTGTTATGATTTTTACCCAACCAGTTTAGGTTAAGGTCCCCTAGAATGAGAACCTCATTTTACCCAATATGCTGCTATGTTTGATTAAGTAGCTCTACAAAGCCAGTTTGACCATGGTTTGGGGGGCTGTAAGCACATATAATGTGCAACTTGTTTGCTCCCATAGTAAAAAGTGCGTGAAGTCACTCACAGTGGGATAGTGGTGGTGTGTTGAAGGTGAAGAGATTTAGATATGCCTTATAATAAATGGCTACTACACCACACTTTTTGGAAGAGGGTCTAACCCTAAGCAAATGGCTGTAAGTTGCAAGGGAGCAAAGGGAGTCAAGGACAGGGGTTTTTAACCAAGTTTCAGATAGGCAAAGCAGGTCAGGTTTATGTAAAGAGACCCACACTTCAAGGTCCGCAAAGTTGTGTACGAGGCACCTAATATTATGATGCGTAATGCTGAGACCTTTTGTGCAATAACCAACTACATCAGTATGGGAGTAGTGGGTTTGAGGGCTTGGGTTTTGTTCCACAGCCCCTGACAGTAGTAAGACCAGAAAGATGATATACCACAGTTTTTTGTAGTACAACAGACAAATACATAATGGTCTAGTGTGCCATTTATTATGATTAAACTGTACTAGGTAGAGGAAACATCTGTGGGTTAAGACAGGGGTACAATCAGACCATTTTATGCCTTATACAAGCAAGTCTGAGAAATAGAAGATAGTTTAGGATGGTGTGGAGGAGACACCAGCATTAGGGCTGGCAAGAGTTTCAATTCCACAGAGGACAAAGAGTAGTAGGACTAAACCCAAAAGGACTAGGTAGGCTCTGGCAGACATAGAGCTGAATAGATTGATAACTACAGGTGATCTAGTTAGTTTTGTGAGAATCATTCTAATTATTTGTCATTAATCTGTATCAATGGAGTGGTATGCAATTTTGCATAATGCTAGTCATACTAGACCAGACTGTGTGGACAGTGGTTTCAAACCTAGTTGAAAAAAAGAGAGAATGAGGAGCTGTATCCCTGCAAAGAAATACACAGGTTGAAAGTCTCAGTCTATGCTTTGGGCCACTTTATCTAGACACTATGACCCCTATGGCTGGTTGGTATAAGAGAACAATGGGAAATCAGACACTTGGTCATCTGGTACAGTGTAGCTATATAAGGCAGTGACTGACTTGGGTGGGTGGGTTTGAGCTTCAGGGTGGATTTGGCGGGCGGTGATAGCATACCTTTGGCTCGACTTTCGCCTCTTAACCGGAACATGGTTCAGGTCCTGGTTTTCACTTTTTTTGCAGAGTGCTACTGGTATGGCTCAGAGCTGCTGTTTCAGTCAGAGCCAGCATGGCTTATTGCTTCAGGGGGTGCATGGTCTGCCTGTTTTGGGCAGGGCTGTGGCTTGCCCTCAGAGAGTACTTGGAAATGGCAGTGGTCTCGAGACCGCCAAAGTGGCTCGGGCAGCAGGCAGTCCACAAGTCCTGGAGAGGTGGAAAGAAAGGGGATTAAGTAAATGGTAGGTGGGTGAGGGTTTCCTTAAAACAATATGGCAGGGCGGGTGTTAAAGAAAAGGTGGAGAGCAGAGGCAGGCAGGTACAGGTTAGTGAATGCAGGAAATCTTAACAAAAAAAAAAAACTTTCAGTGTAAGCTGTAAGATTAGCTAATTAATGCTGATTCGGGAATCCAGATCCCACACTGAGTGATTAAATTACTGTATAAACTGTAAAACCTTAACCTCACTATAGAGAATGAGTCACATGTAACATTAAGCTCTTTAATAGTGAAACTAAGAGAACATTAAGCTGAAACAAAAGACGGACATTTTCTGAGTCAGAACTTGGAGTTCAACTTGAACTATAGTCAATCACCAGTCAGGCCCTGTGAGCAGGGATCCAATCTGTGAAATGGCTCCATGCATCCCAATATTCCACTGGCACTACCCACCACTTTTCATAATGGCCTGCCACTTTGAGGTAAATAGGATACAACTCCAAGGTCCCTTTCCTGCTTAGTGGCTGACAGTACCCTTCCCCAATCCAATACTCGGTTCTTGTATTACTATACCCTAGGTGCATAACCTTACACTTTTTGGCACTGAACCCCAACTGCCATGTACTTGACCACTCCCTGAGTTTCCCAAGATCCCTACACATTCTGTCCATGCTTTCCTTATTGTCCACCCTATTACAGATTTTGGTATTATTTGCAAAAAGATATACTTTTCCACTTATGAAGATGTTGAAGGGGCCTGGTCCCAGTACAGCAATAATTGTGGGACCCTCTGATGCTTAAGAAAGACTGGCCTCCTGGATACTTACCCTGGTTCAAGAGTTCACTACCAGCATGGCTGGTTTACTAACAGGCTTTTTTTTGTTCTGTTTTTACTTTTTGTTCATTGCATTTTATCATAATACAGAAAACACTTTATGCAGGAAAACATACACAGTAATGTACACAATTAATTACGCCAAATAAGTGTACTGCAACCACTTTCATCAAGGTAGAGCATACATGTGGGAAATGCATAATAGTATTTATCTCCCAATAAGCTGAGCAATGTGTACAGCTAGTGTCTATAGCATCATAGTGTTCATGAAATTCTTAACATTTATGACCTCCTGTTTTAAATGCACATAACCAGTAACATGCTACCTAATAGGCTTCTCATAGAGCCCTCATTAAACCTTATATAACAAGATACACAAATTATGTAAGGCCCCTGTTAGGATGGGCATTCCTCCCAATTGCCTTTGTGGCAAAGGAGCCACTATTTCACATAGCTTCCAGACTAGGATAGATGTTGACTGTGGCTCCTGTTTTTTCTCTGCTGCATAGTGATGGTGTCAGATCCAAGAGAAAGAAACAGGTTGGCGCTTCCACCCAGAGAAACCATTTAAGGGGGGGCTGATGTTTTATTAGTACAACATCTGAAATGCTGTACCTGCCTCCCTTTCCATTGTGGTCACACCTACCATGGACCTCAAGCAATGCAACAGTTCTCCCCCTCAATGGCATGTACAGAAATATAACAATCAATATAGAGAAAAGGGGCAACATAATAACAGTTTTAAGATGTTACAGGTTCTGAAAAGGAAAAGTACCTATTGCAGGCACTGTTGCTTCCAGCTGGCCCTAATAAGTTCCATTCTAGGCAGGGTGGAACATTCAATAACCACAGGGCCCAAATTACTTAGGCCCTGTGAAGGCTCAGCCAGATTATGCTTTGCTTTGGCTGCTTTAGTCAAGCCCACCCAGGCACAGCCTTTTGCCAAGTGCCCACTGCATGCTAATAAGCTTAGTGTTGATGTATGAATGTCCTTCATGTACTGGAGGCTGCTACCCTCACCCATCTGGTACCATGTCTCCCCAGATCACTGTAGGATCTCACTGTATGGCAGTTCCTGAATACCCAGGATTAGAGCAGTGCAGGAGGCCAGTTGAAGTTTCCTTGAGTTGGCAGGCAATAATGCACTTTAAATCAAAAGAGCAACATGCTTGAATTACCCCTCCCCCAAAGGCCATACACTTGCATAAAAGGCACTGAACCTCAAAGACGAGGATTTGTAGATCCTGACCCAAGGGACAAAGACCCCTATATGTCCTGATAAATATACTCTGACCACTGCCCAGCATACTATTCTCCAGAATTAGACCCTGCTGTATCACAACAGACATGCCCAAACTCTTTCCACCTTGTCAGTCTTGATGGATAGCCATTTCCCATTATCAGCACAAGAATGTCCACACTTGTAGGCTACACCAGTCCCCATACATAGCCCATTACTATTCCCAGCACTCATGTCCATGATTGTGACACCTTTCTAGCTGCTGTATATTAGACCTGCACACTCCCATCCACCACACTAGTAGCTCTTTCCAGTCCCTACACATCATCCAGTTCCTCTCCAAGCATTCGTGTATATACTAATATCACAGTATCTGCATTGTCCATAGCTTTGACACACTCTCTGCACCCCATGCCTCTTTTGTAACCCCTTCCCGGCCTCCAATATAGACGATTCACACTTACAGATCCAATGCCAACAGTGTAACCACCTTGAAAGTCTCCAAAGTGTCCCCATTCAGCTGTATACCCTAACATCCACCAGTGCATAATCACACACTTGTAGCCATCACTAGTCCTTGTACATACTGAGCAGGGGGCAAGGAGACAGCGACTATGAGAAGGAGTGAGAGTTTTGGTCTTGGCTCACAGCTCAGCTGCTCTGCTGCCTCTCTCATATTCTCGATATCAAAAAATCTTTGTTTCCAACTTGGAGCCTGTCCACCACAGGAAGCAGCAGTGTGAGAAAATGAGGGAAAAAAGCAGAATGCAGGCCTAGCTGGCGATGGCAAAACTCACTATGTAACCAAGTTGAGTAGCTGCTGTGACACACAGTAGTAGCTTTCTGACTGTGAGCTAGCTGCTGCTGTGGCTGCCAGATGAGATCCAAAATAACATGGGACTGGTGGCGGCATTTTATAATGGCCCAACCAGGGCCACAGTTATGTACTGTGACTGGCAGATTTTATGAGGTTTAGGCAGGAGAAAAGATATGCAAAGTGGTGACATTGCAAGTGTTGGAAGAAGAGGCTTGTAAATCATTTTCTGGAGTCAACAAGCATTTAAACCAGCTACAAAACCAAAGTTTTCTTTTACTGCAGATAGTGTATACTAATTATTTGGGGTGGAAATGCTGGTCTGGGAGCTGTAAGTGTGCTCTCACTGCTGGGAGAAAGATCAACTAGGGATGGGAGGCTGGTCTGGGGTCCAGAAGAGTGGTCCACTGCTGTTCATCTGGGAATAGGAGGCAGGTCAAGTGGCCAGAGGGGTGGTCCAAGTGCAAGGAGGCTGGTCAGCAAATGAGGAGAGGCTGATCTGCGGGCTGAAATTATGGTCCAGCTGCTGGGAGGTACATTGGCTAGATGTGGGTATGTTGGTCCATGAACTGGAAGAGTGGTTGGCCGAGGGTCAGAGGCTGGTGATAGGGCAGAAAAGGTGACTCATTTGCTATAAAAGTGGCAAGGTTCAGAAAGTAACAATATTTGCTGGTTATTTACTGCAACCCACCGCAGGCAGATGATTAATATTGCCATAAACCACACTTGTGGTTTACAGAGTTCCATAAACCACAAGTACACCAAATAGCCGTGAGTCTCCCTGTGACTCCCCGAGAAGGTGTCCTTGCGCTGGTGGTCAGCTCGCACTCCTCACAGAAAACTGCCAGTGCGAGAGAGACACACTTCTTGGCAATACAAAACAAAAAAACAGCTGCAGCACAAAGTAAACTGTCTGGGAGGGGGAATATAAAAAAAAAATAACAACCACTTTCCTTTTTGCCACTCCCAGTGAAGTGGAAAGGCAGGAATTTATTGAGGACCCAGAAAAGAAAAAATACATTTAAAAATGCAAAAAGGGAGTGGCACTATTCTGCAAATACCTAGAGGAAATAGGTGAGTCAGCAGATTTTATCACCCTCCCTATGGCATAGTTGGACACCTTACTAGCCAACCAGTAAGTAACCAGTAAATATAAAAAATAAAACATGGGGAAGTGTAGTAATTCAGATTTTATGCACGCCCTCAGTGTGTGATGTCCAGATAAACTCCTCAGGCTTTGCCCTCAGGAATTTAAGGGGCATTATACACCTCAGTGTGCATAAAATCCTCATAAACCACTCTTCCCCATGAATTATTCTCTATTTCTTTGAAATAATCTGCTATTATTTTGGGACTGTCTACCTACTTTATCCTGCGATGCCCTTAGTCAGCAGCAATGTAAACTTCCTCACTGTAAAGGCTTGTATAGTCTTCATTTCTGTGTTCTCTGACTGTAGACTATGCAATACATTCACCACCCTCTGTGAGAATACATATTTCCTAAGGTTGCCTCCAAAGTTACCTCATTTGAGCTATAGACCATATTATGCAAGATCATAAAATAAAATAAAGACCCTCCCACACACTTTGGGTATGGGGGCTGCTGGTTTCACCTTACACACCCAGATCCAAGCACCAATACTTGCAGACTAATCCCATCCCTGTGGTACTTTATGTGCATCTCTACTAGGCTATCCTGGGTATATTATTCTGTGTAGATACATTGTAAAATAAAGGAGATGAAACCTGAGCAGATAAGGACTCATCTTACGTGAGTGCTGACTGGAAGGAGTAGTGATGTACACCATCCTGCCAATGGTGGCATGTGGACACATATGCAACAAAGAGGGCCAATGGTCTGCCCTCTGCCACAGAGAAGTAGGGTGGAGCTGAACGAGCAATGGTGAGTGCAAAGTAGACAGGCTAAGGTAATGTGACAATCTGGTAGTTACTGTCCACTGGGAGGGCTGTCACTAGTTTAGGTTATTATCCTAATAGGTATTTGAAGAAGGATGCATCCTTAAAAAAATAACTATCCAGAGTCCTGAAGACTAGAAGAGTTGAAAAGTGATCCCAGAGCATGCAACACTGGAATTGTACATTTTATTTTATTTCAGTTTTTGTTATTAGGTAGGTTCACTACATACCTCTCAACTGTCCCGATTTGCCCTTGACATCCCGTATTTACAGTGTTTTTCCACTTCTGCCCTGCCATCCCGGATTCTCTGTGCCTTGCCCTGAAAATGCGAATCTGAATGACTGTGACTGCCGAAAAGTGCATGCCACGCGGTTCACGCCATGACGCCAAGTCGCCGACTACTCTCTCTTTAAATTCTAAGGCTCCAAGCTGTGTAGTCATGTTTCACCGGGCGAGTGCACTGACGTCACTGCTTGTTTAGCCAATCAGGCTATGCTGCTTGGTCCATTCCTATTTTCGCACCTCCATCCCCTGCGGACCTGCACTTTGATTCCCCCTCAGGTCTGCAACCTCTGGATAAAAGCATCCTTTCTGCTTCGGTGTTCTTGGAACCATTCAGCTGAGGAGGAGAGTTCCAGAGCACCGGAGAAGGACAGAAAATCTGATTTGGATCATCATCGCCGTACCGTATCTACCGACTGGGACAGAGAGAGAGAGCATGAGTTCAGTGACAGTGTATGACTCTGCTACATGCCGGTGCCACTTCCTGGACTCTTGTTCTGCTGAATCCAATTGGCAATCATGATCGCTGCATTCTCTGACTGACCCTGCTGACTCTGAGCAGTGAGTCGAGCCCTTTTTAGTAAAAGTAGCTGTAATTCCTTTCGGTTCGGGCCATTCGGGTTTCTTGGGTGCCAGAAATGTAAGAAGAACCAGCCAGACAGTGAGAAGCCTGCCTGCCAGACAATTTGAACCCTGCAGTGCCTGCACACTTTAGAAGCAGCAGCCTGACCCTGAACCAACAGAAGTGAAGTACACCAACGGAGACTCGAGATATGTTCAAATTAATAATGCAATAGTATCACTCACTGTCAGTGTGTGTTTCATGATCTCAAGATGGGGTCTGATTGATTTTTAACATAAGGGTAGCCCTACCAGCAACAAAATGTATATTATAACTATGTTTCTTATTCTTACATTATAATATACATAATACCTTATGATTCTAAATTATAGGACTGAATTTGCAGCCTTGCTGGTGTCAATAATGCATGTGTTGTTGTCAATAATAATTGATGTAAGAATAAGAAACATAGTCTTATAATATACATTTTTTATGAAAAATTATAATCACTGTGCGGAACTCTTGGTCTTCTAGTGCAAAGCCCAGCAGCACCTTGACCCCATACTGACTGCAGGAGGTTATCTTATTCAGCCTTGGATTTGCATGAACCCTATAACTGAACTCCTAACATTTAGTTCAAAGCCAGGTTATAAACCTTTTTTCACACTGTGGGGCTCAAACACATAATTTATGCCACAAGAGTGGTAACAGATACGAGGCAGGAAACTACAGTCAGTCAGTCTTGCCTCAGTAGTGGGCAAGATTTTGGAGACACCCCTAAAGGAAAGGATAGTGCAACACCTGGTATCCATAGGAGCACAGGATCCAAGACAGCATAGGTTTACAACAGGAAGGTCCTGTCAAACTAATCTCATAGATTTCTTTGACTGGGTAACCCGACTTGAGTGGTGGAGCAAGGGAAGCAGTTGATATTGCCTACCTTGACTTCAACAAAGCTTTCGATACTGTTCCACATAGAAGATTGATTAATAAGCTGGGCAGGCTTGGGGTGGGTCAGAAGATGGTCAACTGGGTGGCAAATTGGTTGATGGGCAGAAAACAGACTGCCAGAGAAGTAATTGAGCAGGCAAATGAATAAAACATAATTCCATGACAACAATATTGATACAAGTATAAGAAAGTTATTTTATATGCAACTATAATCCCTGTTAAGCCTGGCACAGTATATGTTATGTGATTGCCATCCAATTTAAAAAGCGTTGCAGGTCACCAAGCTGCATAATGCAAGGTAGGTAGTCAATACTGTACAATTATAAGCCTCTCTACAGAAAACTGTGGGTGCATCACCATGTGTGCAATTGCATGTAGGTGATGACAGGTCTGCAAACTCTGCATCTATTTGTAAACAAATGGGGGCAGGACTTCTTGTAGTTACATACATAAGTTTTTTTTGTTTTTTTCCCCTGACATGCTGTTTTACTCATTTGTGGCCATTCACTCGCTTCTCCAGTTGCCTGTTTTTGCTGCCCGTTATCATTGACCCCATATAAACATGCCTAGTAGACTAATATATGGTGCTGGAGAACTGAATGACCAAATGAATAAAACAGCATGCAAAACTAGGCTTCAGGCTGCTGAACAAGTAAGATGTGGACCTTACAGACTACAGTTTGGCTTCTAGTTCTTGGTGGCTAAATTGTCTACTTGCCTTTCTGTCTCTTTAATATATGTCTATTTCTTTAACCCTATCCATATTACTCTACAGGAGTCTGATTGGCAGGGTACTACATGGCTGGGGACAGGGAAATAAAAATAATTTAACATTAAAGCACTTAAGGGGCTGGGTCACTGAGCTGTTAGCTTATTCAGTTCTTCCCCAGTCACCAGCCCCCCGCTCCCAACCACTGCTTTAATGTTATTATTATAATTTTTATTTGATTACTTAGCAAGCCAGAAACTACCTGTGACAGCAATTGACCATGATGGATAGATGTTAAGCTTTTTTTGGGGGGTGGGGTTATTAAAGCCAATAGTGTACTGTGCAAACCATTTTTGTGTGACTAGCATATGTGGTGTTGGGTAGGTTGTGTCAGTGCTAGGATTCTGTGCCTTGATTAAGTAGCATTTCCCTGAGTAGAGCAAAGCATTGAGTGCCTATTGTTCGGGTTCTACAGAATATTATATGCCCACATAATACCTAACCCATCTGACTTGGCACTGTGATGCTGGCACGTGCTTGTCACATTGGTTGCATGGTTACAATAATCTTCCAGCTGACCAAGGATATTTGCCTCTGGATCATTTATTGAACTGTGTTGACTGAGTAGGCCCAGTGAGACTAGTGGTCCCTCTTTCAGGGTTGACTAAGGGTTAATCAACATCCTACCCTCCACTAGAATTGCCTCATATCTGTCCCATGCATTCTTGCATTCTCTCACTGTGTTTGACCCCACAACCTCCTCAGGAAGGCTGTTCCATGCATTTACCACCCTCTCTGTGACAAATATACTTCCTTACATTACCCTGAGCTGCCCCCCCATCTACAAATTGTGCCATCTTGCTCTTGCACATATCTTTCTGACAGAGGCTACACTCTTGGACTTGTTGACTCCCTTGAGATACTTGAAAGTTTCAGGTTATTATAAACACTGTAGTATATTCACTCCCTGTATAAAACTGGAAATACATTTTTTTTCCTTCATCACTGTGACTTTAAGATGAGTAATTCCAGACACTGAGGCTCAGGTGATCAAGTCTAGCCAAGCTACATTAGCAGATGCTGATAATTTAACAGGCTGTAATTGACACTTCACATGATTACAGTCAGGGTCAGTTGAACACTACTATTTTCACAAACTGTGCTGTAACTACCTGATAATGTATAATACATTATCAGGTAGTTACAGAGGCATCACAGAGGCAACAAGCCTTTGTGTGAAGCAAATAAACAAATCAAAATGAAAGAAAAAGCCACTATGGTTCTCAAGAGAGGAGGCTGTGAAAGTCAGGAAGAAAAAGATAGCATTCCGGAAGTATAAGGAAACACAGAAGGAGCAGGACAGAGAGCTGTACCAGTTAAGGCAGAAAGAAGCAGGGAGAAGTCAGAATAGCAAAAGGCCCAAACTAGGAAAAAAATAGCCAACTCAGTTAAGAAGGGGATAAAACTGTTTATAGTACATCCACGAGCATAGAAAGACAAAGGGCGGGATAGTGAGGCTGAATAGAATAAACGGTGGGTGGGCAGAGGGACAGTGAAAGAGCAGGAATACTGGAACGAATATTTCTGCTCAGTATTCACAAAAAGAGGAGGGGAAGTGCCTAATCCAATTAACAGAAGCACTCTTGATAGGGGGTCGATTGCTTTCACTAGAAGAAAGGGTTCTGCAAGAACTCCTAAAACTGAAGGTGGACAAAGCAATGGGTCCTGATGGAATTCACCACAGAATTCTAAAAGAATTAAGGGAGGAACTAGTGAAACCACTGGCTACTCTTTTAATAAATCATGGGAGGATGGTGTGGTACCCGAGGACTGGAGGAAGGCGGATGTGATTTCCTCTCACAAAAGTGGGACCAAGACAGAGGCAGGAAACTACAGATCTGTCAGTCTGACCTCTGTGGTAGGGAAAGTGATGGAGTCACTCTGAAGGAAAGAATAGTTGAGTACCTAGGGAGGTCAGTGGAGCACAGGATCCAAGGCAGCATGGGTTCACAGCGGGAAGGTCAGTGTCAGATGAATCTAATAGATTTCTTTGACTGGGGTGACCAAAGTAGTAGACCAGGGAGGCTGTGGACATGGCTACCTAGACTTTTAGCAAGGCATTTGACACAGTCCCACACAAAAGATTATTAGTCAAATTAACCAGCTCTGGGAGAGTGGGTCCCAGGGTGGTAGCTTGGCAAACATTGGCTGGACAAAGGACACAGAAGGTAATTGTAAATGGAGTCCACTCTGAGAAAGGGCAGTTACTAGTGGGCACCGTAGGGTTCATATTGGGTCCAGTCCTTTTAATGTCTTCTATCAGTGGCATTGCAGAGGGACTGGAAGGAAAGTATGCCTTTTGCAGATGACACAAAGATCTGCAACAGGGTTGATACACAAGGAGTGGGAAAGGATGAAAAGGGACTTGGCAAGGTTGGAGGAATGGTCAGCGTGGGGCAGCTAGGATTCAATGCAAAAAGTACAAATAATGCACCTGGGAAACAAGAACCCAGGGAAGAATACACAATGGGTGGGAGGGTAACAACAACAAAACAGGAAAGGGACCTGGGGGTAATCATATCAGATGACCTTGCGGTTAGCAAGCAATGTGAGAAGGCAGTAAGGGGGCCGGGGTATACTGGGATGTATAGGGAGAGGCATCTGCAGCAGAAAAAGAAGTTGTTATCCCTCTGTACAGACAGTTGGTGAGACCCCATCTGGAATACTGTGTCCAGTTCTGGAGACCCCATCTCCAGTAAGGACATAGACAGGATAGAGGCAGTCCAGAGGAGGGCAACTAAAATGGTGCAGGGTCTGCAAGAGAAGCCCGTGATGAGAGAGACTAAAGGAGCTTAATATGTATACCCTTGAGGAAAGAAGGGAGGGGGGACATGATAGAAACTTTCAAGTACCTCAAGGAATCAACAAAGTCCAAGAGGGTAGCATCTTTCAGAAAAAGAGACTTGCAAGAACAAGGGGACACAATTTAAAAGATAGAAGGAGGCGGTTCAGGGCAATGTGAGGAAGTATTATTTCACAGAGAGGGTAGTGGATGGCATGGAACAGCCTCCTGAGGAAGTTGGGAGTCTAAAACTGTGGGAGAATCTGGCAAGCATGGACAGACATAAGGCAATTCTTGTGGGGGGCAGGAAGATATAGGCTGTTGGTTAAATAGGATCTGCAGCCTATCCTGTAGGTAGGGAAATGGGCAGACTAGATGGGCCTAGCGGTCCTTATCTGCCGTCAAAGTCTATGTTTCTATGTTTCTATGTTTCTACAGCACAGTTGGTGAAAATGACATTGCCCAACTAACTCAGCAGCCTGCCACAGTGCCACGTGAGGTGCTAATTGCAGCCTACTACATGGAATATTATCAAACCTGACCTGAATTCTAAGGCCTGGCTTGGAGCTTCACTTCATGCAGTGAGTTATTGTTTAGTATTCTATGGTGATTTTGAATGGGAAAAAAATAAATACAAGCCATGCAAATTTTGTTGAAAATTGTTTTTATTTATACATGGATTTAGAGATGTATCTTGTAAAAACACAAGTGACACGCACACACACACACACACACACACACACGCGCGTGCATACATTTTGAGATCTATCCAGTTTGTGGATACTGTGCGTACCCTTCGTCCACCATCCTTGGGAAGCTGAGTAGATTGGACAGGTAACTAGCATCCAACCTTCTGATGGCTCATATGTGATGACGTTATGTGATTCTGGAAAGAGTATCTAAGTGGTGAAGTACTCCTCCATCCTGGGACTCCTGACTTGAGTTGGATTGGACAGGTGAGGGTGAGCTTCTACTGCAAATGAGATGAAATTTACTATATTTAAGCAATAATGCACGACAGGGTGTGTGTTGTGCTGGGATAACATCATGCCTGGGGTGATTAGGCACGGTGCCGCCAGGTCGAGTGCGACTAATCACCCCAGAAGTATCGCCACTCCCAGCACAGCACACACCCTGGAGTGCATTATTACATATACAATGGCTCCTTTGTAAAAAAAATAAAAAATAAGAAAATGGAGATAAAAATACTCTTTTAAAAGCATTTTTAGCTATGTGTATGTTTACATATATATATATAAAAACTCCTTTGCTGCTAGTGCTGGCCAGCAGGTGGCAGTGTCTGTATATCCCTGTTTCATTCTGTTATGCTTTCAAAGTCCCTTGTGCTGTTTTAATGGTTTCCCCTTTGAGCAGCTGAGAACACAGTAACCCCCACATGTCTGCTAATTTTTTTCTGCTTTGTTTAGTGATTTACTGCAGGGTCTGTGACAGATGTTCAAGGAAACTGCTTAGCGAGGATTACAGGCATTTCAGTTTCACTGTTGGGTTGGCTGGTGAGCAGTGGAGATGGTTTAATGAGGAAGGTAACGTTGTGTTCTGGGACAAGAAGTGTTTTAAAAATATGCGTTTACTGTTCAAGGGAGAAAGGAAAAATTACCTGGCAGTTGTAAATTTAGCGCAAGGTTGACTACAGGTGGTCTCTCTGCATGTCACCTCAGCTCGCTGACCGCTGCAGGTTGAAAAGTGAAGCCAACAAGAAGCAGTTTTAAAAATATGCGTTTTTACTGTTCAAGGGGAGAAAGGAAAAATGACCTGGCAGTTGTAAATTTAGCGCAAGGTTGACTACAGGTGGTCTCGCACTGTGTCAGCTCGGCTCACTGACTGTGTGTTGAAAGGTGAAACCAACAACTTCGCTGAGATTTAGGATTGAAAAAAAAAAGAGAAAACAAAACTGCCGGTGATGTTTTTTGTTGTTGTTGGAATGAATACTGACTTGGTGGGAGGGAAGTTTGCAGTTTTAACGGGATGTATTGTGGAGATGGCATTGGAACAGCAATGACTTAAGCCGTGCTGTGCAGCAGGGATCACTCCAGCGGGCTGTGTGGAGTGATCCCCATAATGACTGATGCGGTCATCTGGCTGCTGGGACTATACCCGTGATGTTGTACTGGGATAACATCACGGGTCTAGTCTCAGACTGACCAATCAGAGCCCAAGATTTTTTTTGCCATTGTATAATAATGTTTCTGCCACCTTTATTAATTTTCTCTTCCATATGTCTCATTTTATTCCACAGAGCAGGCAGAATCCCAGACTCACTGAAGATAGCAATGGCCCAGTCCCAGAACCAGGAGAAGACTGTAGAAGCACCAGCACCAGTTCCAGTTCTTTTAGGCAAATGTCCAGCGGTGACTGAGAAGGGTAAGTTGACAGTTTTCTATGCTTAACCATATATTCCACTCCTGAACACTGCTATGGGTCCACAGCATGTGAAGGAAATGAAATGGTCAAAACCTAGTAAGCAGTACATGATGTTGGCCATTTCCTTTATATATTGCTCACCCCTCCCTCAGGTATATGCTGTGCGCTTAAGGAATGTACACCAACCAGTGCCTATTTTAACATGGTACTTGTCCTACATTACAAAACTTGTAGAGTATACGGTGAGTGTTGTAAAATAAGATGGAATCCTACCAGAAAAAGTTTTACCTTTTGCTTCAGCTGGTATGAGTCCTGATTTATTGAGCTGCAGTGACAGACCAAGGCAGATGAAGTTAAACTTTTTTGGGGGGAGTGTAGTCTGTGGAACAATTAGCATTCTAGAGTGTAACTAAGAATATGCCAAGTGTGTTTCTCTGTCTGAACACAAACTAAGTACTTTGTCTTTTTTTCCACAGATGGAACACTAGAGAAGAAAAAAAGAATGGCTTCCTTTCAAAGCAGCTGGAAAGTGTCCTTCGACTGGGTGATGGAGAGCAAGCATGGCCCAGGATTTGCCTTCTGCAAAGTCTGTGCTACCAACCTCAGTGTTGCCATGGAGGTCGCAATGATTTACAAAGGTACATGGATTCAGAAAAGCACAAACAGAGTGTCAAGCATGCTGCAGGAAGAAAAGTCACTGAAATGTTTGCCTCACAACTAGGGAACACAAAGGTTGTAGAGGCTGAAGCAGCCTTTGTTTCACTACTGGCTGAACACAACTTGCCATTCACTGCTGGGGATCATCTGCTGAAGTATATGAATAAATATTGCCCGGATGCAGAGGTGGTAAAAACAATGACCTGTGGGGCTACAAAAGCTGCCTGCATTGCCCGTGATGTTTTGGGAACAAAATAGCAAGAGGATGTGGCAGGAATGTGTCGCACTTTGCTATTCTGTTTATACCTTGATCAGAGCACTGATATGGGGGATGACAAACTACTCGTCATTCTGATTGGTTTCTTTGACCAGAGCTTGGGCAGAAATATTGTGCGATTCTTGGATATGCCCCTTTGTGTAGCTGGAACTGGGCAAGCAATAGTTGGCTGTGTTCATGAAACACTGCAAAAATTCAATATTCCTGAGAGCAATATGGTTGCATATTCGTCTGACAATGCTGCTTCCGTGATTGGCAAAAGAAATTCTGTTTTATCTCACCTGAAAGAACTCAGTCCCAGTCTTTGTCACATGGGCTGCTTATGCCATTTGGCAGATCTCTGCATGAAATCAGGTGTAAAAGCAATGGCACTGCCCATTGAGGACTTAATATCAGACATTTACTGTCATTTTTCCAGCAGTGCACAACGCCAGCAGAAGTTAAAGGAGTTTGCTCTTTTTGTCGAAATAGAGCCATTAAAAATCATAAACCACGCACCAACTCGATGGCTGAGCCTGAGCAAGGTCATTAAAAGAATGTTGGACATGTGGCCTGCTCTGAAGTCTTATTTTATGACCTTTGAACAGCGAACAGCTAAAGTTAAGCTCATTGCTGACAGACTGCAAAGTCGTGAGGTGAAGCTGGGATTCCTTTTTTTACAGTATGCAGTGGAACCTCTGCATAAATTTAATGTACAAATGCAGAGCAGGGACAGTCAGCTGATGAACCTGAACAATGACATCATGAAAACCATGCAGACCTATGCTAGCAGGTTATTGAAGCCACCTGCTGCCAGAGAATTTCTGCAGTCTATATCTGGCAGTGATTCTTTACTGGAAGATGAAGGAAATATACGGCCAGACATCGAAATCTGTGTGGGCCCAGATGCAGAGAGCTACCTCGATGAAAATGCAGATGACATCATTGGGACAACAGCAGAAAGAAATTTCATAAAAAAGTCAAAAGCTTTTTATGCAGCAGCGCTAGTCAAGATGAAGAAAAACTTCCCATCACATGACCCTCTGCTTAAGAATGTTGGCACTTTGTTAGATCCTGCATGCAAGCTGCAGCTGTCTTCCACAATTATAGCAGACATTGGTACCCACCTGGAACTCTACAACTCCAAGGAAGAATGCAGCCAGCTCCTGGATGAATTTTCAGTATACCAGCTGACTGAATGGCAGCAGAATTCTAGCAGCACAGAGCAATACAGTGCCCTCTTTTCCTGAACTACTGGTCTGGACATTCTTTCCAGGTGTTGAAATTGCAAGACCCGCTAGCATTTCGCTGGGCTAACTAATGTGGACTGTTCTCTATACATTTTACATTCAAATAGTGAACTGAGTGAGCCTTCAGCATGGTACGGAAAGTAAAACTGAGTTGAGGCAATCTATGAATGTGAAAACATAAATGCACTCCTTGCTATAAAAATGAACAAAGAGAATGACTGTTTTGCTGTGCGGCAGCCAAAAGAAGTAATTGAGGCAACAAGAAAGGCCACAGCAGCATACAATAAAGAACATCCTGCAAAACTGGTAGCAGCAACAGACTCTTAATGGCCATTGAAGTGGCAGTGCACAGAGACACTATAGACTTGAATATAACATTTGTGTGATGTGGTGCTTTTGGTGATGGTGTGCAGTCATTTTCTTTAACACATTTTCACGTAATCATTTTTTAACTATTTATGAAACACTTTGAGGGCATTTGTGGTGGTAATGGTGATGGGGTGCAGTGATTTTCTGTTTGAACACATTTTGATGCAATAATGTCTATAATGCACTTTAAATTAAATTTTACACCTTAGTTTTTCTTGGTTAATAAAATAACATATTAAGTAATAAATATTGTTGCCACTGGTCTTTAATGTTCTTTGTAGTTAACAAAACACGTCCAGGCAAAGAAATAAAGAACAATACTTTCCAAATGCTAAGTGTGAGGCGACTCAAAATAGCTGGCAACATGTGGAATGAAACCCACTTTGGGGCACAGCTATGCAAATTTTATGCTAATGAAGTATCCCTGATTTTCATTGGTTGTCCCTGATTTTCTGGGACTCTGTCCCTGATTTGGTCATCTGAAGGTTGAGAGGTATGGTTCACTAGACTGAAGGCCTAGTTTAAGAACAACCTGGGATACAAATCTGACAAATACAAGCATATGCAGTACAGCGAGTAATACACTTGTTACAAACATTGTTAAACATCTACTGACAATTATCAAATTTGCTGGCACAGTGGCTTGGCAATAGTGCTACTGACTGCCATGTTGACAATGTGGCTTCTGGAGAGGATTTCGATTGCTCAGGGTTTGGTGAAAGGGAAGAGAACTGAGCTTCCATTTGGCTTCTCTACTCTCCCAGGGAGGGGGGCTAGTTGAACTGCTCAGAGACTGCCACCAAGTAGAAGCTTGGTAGCAGTGCAGTGTGTGTGGCTGGCAGCAGGACATGAAGCACGTGTGTGCTTACATATGCACTCATGCTGATGTTATCGCATGTTGCTAGCAAAGAGGAGAAAGTGGCAAGAAAAATGGTGCCAACAGGATGATGATGCTGGTTGCTGCAGGCCATGCACTACTGACAGGATGCAAGGCCCACTTCTGGATGAGAGTCTCCATTAGGTGGGGGAATCCAAGTTTAACTCCCTGAGACGGTGGATGACATGGATGGGTGACCATTAGTTACAGAGGGACAGGCATACATGAGAATACACAGATTATGGGAAAAAATATCAAATTTTGAAACATTCTATGCAGTCAGTTGCACAAAATAATGAAAACATGGCAAATTACATTAGCATGAAATGTATTGCATTATAGAAACAGAAAATGGTTTGCCAGAAAAAGTCCCTGAGCATGCCCTGTCCCATCAAGAAAAGATCTTGCAAGTCTGAGTCTGGCCTGTTGGGTCAGCAGACTGAATCTTGTATGCTGCAGGAATCTCACACAGAACCCCTCCCCTCAGGGTGACAAACCTGAATTTTCTCCCAGCTGACCACCACTTGTTCCTCAGTTCACCAGTCTCCACTGTTGAAATTGCTGGCTTCTTCACTTTGTCCAGATCACTGCCCTATCCTCAGTGCTTACAGCTCTGCCTTCCTTCCCAGCTAAGTAGACATCAGCATGTTTACAACCACTTGCTGACTCTTAGAAGGCTGTGCATGTTGAACCACTGAGGAGGAATGTGTTAGAGCAGGACAGCAAGAAGCCCATACTTTGTTTTATGTAAGGTATGTAACCATTGCCTTACACTGTTGAGTCTGTGTAAAGCATTTTACAGACCAAAAAACAGAGGTCTTGTTGTCTTTTCTAAATGTCTTGTGGCCTTGGTGTTGCTTCCCATTTTTCCTGCTGCCTGCTTTTCTCCCCAGAGAGCCAGAAGTCCTGTAGTGGCAGCAGGAGCCCTCTATGCAGGATGCCTAGCAGAAGCTCCGCAGGGCATCTACTCAGGAAAGGGGTAGAAGAGAGAGGACAGAGAAGAAAACAATGAAGAGGGACAAATTCCTTACATTACTTGCTGGGAGACTGGTGACAAGATTTGAAATGAGATATGGTTGGACAGAGCAGTCCTAGCTTCAAGGGAAGTTCAGAGTTGAATTGAACTGTAAAAATCCTTGTTTTAACAACATTTTAAGTTTTCTTTTCCTTTTTTTTAGTGCCCTAAGTGCCTAAAATGTCTGTTTAAGTTTTTTATTTCTGATGTAATGTACTTCATTTAAACACATTAGTTGACAAACTCTGCTGGGTTGTCTGATTATTTTTAATTGCTTTCTACAGATTTTTGTAGACTGTTTTATAGGCTGTTTTATACCATTTGGCTTTAATACACAGGAAAGCTCTTGAAAAGTTTTGAATTTTGATGCGTACTTCTCTTAGCAAACCAGATCAAAGCCTCTTACGTGGCACTGGCAACACAGTATAGAAGTGCACAGACTCTGCATCCTTGAACAGAACGCCTATAGCTCTGCATGCTTGTGCTGCTTTCATGTGTCTTTTTTTTGTCACTACGCCACCAAAATATTTTGGGGCTTAAGTTTTCATTTCTACAGTTTACACAAGTCATTTTTGATTCCTGTTCCATGTTTCTAAACAGTCTTGGCTGCAGGTACTGTTGCTGTTTCTCGGCTTGAGCTGGAGAAGGAAGTCGGTGCCCAGAGTGTTAGCCGTACTTCAGACAATAATTAAGAATGGCCTAAGGGTCTAAGGGCATAGACCTATTTTATTTCTTTGCTTTCTGCAAAGAACTGTTATGCATTGAGTGGGCTCTCTGTTTATTGTAATCATATCCAATTAGGATGGATGGTCATCAGGTTGATTTTTACATAGAAGGGCAACGCTGCAGAAGGAACTGACATTTGCACTAGTGGTTAAAATCTTGGTGAACTAAATGGAGATGTAAGTCAATATATAGAATATTTTCTCAGTATACATTTGAGTCAAAGATTGTCATTGGGGTATCAAATATACAGATTTATACATTTGTCCTTAAGAATATTTGAGAGGATTACTTATAATCTATATCTAATTGTCACATATTAAATTAATGTAGAGATACACAGTGACAGAGTAGTATAACAATATATTAATATATAATTGTGCTTGTTTTCTGATTTTTCTCTTTTTTGTTGATGTCTGGGAATAATATAAATATAGAACTAAGACTTTGGTGCCTTATGTATATGGACTTAAAGAAGAAAAGGCTCAGACCAGTTCCTTCATATACCATTATCAAGTGGACTATTTATTTATTGTACACTACAAATAGTAAAAATCTGCTATCTGTTAGCTGTATAAATTTGCACAATTTCAGTATACTGTTGCATTTTATATAATTTTACACACAACTTTGCACATATAACACCATAGGCTTCATTTGTACATGTGGTATAGAATTACTGAATAATTGAATGATTGAATGATTCATATGTGTAGATAATTATATAAGTAACAGATAATTGTATTTTTAAATTAGATCATTCTCCATATGAATGAATAACATAGATTAAGATTGGATGTGACCAAATTTAGGTATTATTTATCCTGCTCTAAATGAGCTTTCTAAATTGTGTTTGAGATTATTTAAGCAATGTTGCACATTTGAAATAGTTCTAAAAATGCTCTAATTAAGTCACTTGACTATAGGGTTTGGTGTATTAATTGGTAAAAATGGCTGATATGGTAATTACAAGAGTACAATCAATAGTCTCCAATAAATCCTTGGTGATGCAATTGAACATGTCATATTCAGGTTCAATAAAAAACAGTCTAGGGAAAACATGAAGATTTAGATGGAATGGAAGATATGTATAGTAACATATCATTAGAGAAGTGTGTGGAGCTAGGGTGAGGGAAGGGAAAAAAGTCAGGAAAAAACCTTAATAAAAGCAAGGAAAAATAACAAAAAACATTGGAGAAATTCAGGAATGCAAAAACAAAAACCTAATACAAAAAAGGGGAGTAAAACAAGTAAAAAGGATGTAAAACAAACACAAATTTCCTTTACCTTTGTTAATAAAAGAAACACCTGTAATTAACTCATCCCATTTGGTAGAGAAAGTTAGCTCTGCCCTAATTAACACAGAACAAATCAACACAGTTCGGCATACCAAAGATGTGATGGGTCTAAGTGTTTTTTTCCACTTCAACCTCTTTAATAGAGAATAAAATAATCGTTAAATCCACTTGTGACTTAAGAGTCTGGGAATGCTAATCAAGAGACCAGCCTAGGTATAATTGGCTGGGTATCTCCAGAAAATAACAAGAGAAGTTACCACATATACTCCAATAGCAACAGACAATATAATAGTCGATCACATAAATGATGCAGGAGTTGAGCAAAGTGAGATGAAAAATATTGTATCAGAATTTCAGAATACCATCCAGGGCTTAAAATCCCTAGATGAATGTCAAAAAATAAAAAGCTCTGGTAGTTCAAAGGTGAGAATACAAAGTCTGGAAACCAATAATAATCTGGAAGGAAAAAAAGAGTATAAAAGGGAAGAGTATTGACGAGTCCTTGATGTATTATCCAACTGTACTTAGTGATGAAACAGTGTCTATTCTGAAAAATCAACATGCTGCAAATGTAATACTGATGGAACAAATGATAGCAATTAGAAGTGGAATTAATACAATTAAGGAAAATATTGCCATAAATGGATTTAGATTGGATGATGTTCTGTGCATATCAAATGAAATGTCTCCCCCAGGGAATCTTCATCCATCCCATTGGTTGTAGATGAGATAGAACAGCAAGGTAGTGTAATAAAGAGACTGGATTTTTCAACAATATTAATTGCAAATTACCACTAGAGAAATAAAGTAAAACTATACAGGAGAATAAGGGAAAAAAGAGAAGCACTTAAAAAGGAAAAAAAAAATCTGTGGTTACCATTAAATCCAAGAAAGTAAAACAATATGGGGAAAGTGACCATGGGAAGAAGGATAAGGAACACAAAGAACGGCATTAAGAAGCACAAACAAATGCTGAATTATCAGATAATATGAATGCTGATAATGTAAATCAGGACCAGAAAGTAAATGGAATTATGAGTATCCCTTCAGTGAAAAATTGGGAAAATACACCTAGAAAACTGACAACTTCTAATATTCACAATCAGGAACAGGCTCAAAAGAAGAAATATATAGAGGACACTGGGAAAAGTATTGTTGCTGAAGATTATATGGACTAAAAAAATTGGACAATGAAACCAGACACTCATTAAAAGGAATGGTAACTAACATTTTTAATGACATTTTGGACTTATGTATTGAAGAAAGTGATATTTTAGAAGTTACAATACCATTTAATCCTGATTTTGCTGATTTTGTTCTGTTAAATGTTGCCCAGAAAAGAGTGGTAAATTATAAATGGAGAAATAGATATTTTTTGGAACATTAAAATTGCATGTTGAGATGAGTAAAGAATCAACCTATCCAACTCATCCAATTGACAGGGAGCAGGAAAATGTTACAGAGAACCCAGTGACTATAACAATGTGTGGATATCCTGGTGTGTATAATGAGACACCAAGGAAACTGATGTGATCTATCTGTAACCTTTTTATTAGTATCCTAAAAATTAGAATGGGTAGAATGGGCATAAAGAAGATACATCGTCAAGAGGAGATAGGTGGATATATTATGCAAGAACAAATTAGTGACCAGTAGAATTTTGGATTGTTATGAGAAATTGGACCAGCTGGGCTCGTATGTGGTTGCTTTGACAATATAATGAAAGAATCCCTGAAATTACATGAAATTATGGAAAACATGTAAAATCTGAAGGAAGAGCAAGAGACAAACTGATATATATATATATATATATATATATATATATATTCTTTACAAAACTTGTTATCATCAATTAGGGTTCTTCTACATTATGACAAAAGTGAGAAATTCAACATTAGGGTTCCCACCCTTGCACCCCACCCACCTGCCCCACCAACAGGCACCAGGGTGTGCGTTGAGTCATCGTCTAACTCTCACCCCACCCCATCTGAAAACAAGCTGAGGTGGTGCAGTGTAGGAGAATGGGGTGAGAGTTAAGACTGACGACCCCAATGCACACCCCAATGCCTGTTGGTGGGGGCAGGGTGAGGTGGGGCAAGGGGTGGGAACCCTAATGTCAAATTTCCTCACTTTTGTTGCTGTAGAAGAACCCTAACTGATGCATTAACAAAGTTTTTTGCAAAGAATTTCTTTACTTTTTAAGAAAGAATAGAAAAGTAGAAAGTTGCGCAACTTAGTGGAGCGTGGGGCCCTTTGGGTCCCGCATTCCCACCATGTGATTTTGTGTCACATAGTAACAGTAAATGCAATGCAAACACAAGCGCAAATGGTTACACACATGGTGACACAAACGTAAATGGTAATGCAAACAGTAATAGAAACGCAAGTGCAAAGGGCAACAAAAACAAACAGTGAGGAAACGGAGATGCAAACAGAAGTGCATATGGAACACAATGAGTAACGCGCATGTTCACGGTACCACAATTGGAAATGCAAATAATAACGGTAACAGCAACAGTAATGCCAAAGCAGACAGAAATGTAAACGCAAACACAAGCATGTACAGAAATGCAAACCATAACGCACACGGACACGGTACTGCAATCATAAATACAAATGGTAACATTAACAGCAAGAATAACACCAAAGGAAACAGATACGGAAACACAAGTGCAAGCGCATATGGAAACGCAAACCGTAATGCACATGGTCGCAGTACCACAACTGTAAATGCAAATGGTAATGGTAACAGCAACAATAAAGCCAAAGTAAACAGAAATGCAAGCGCATATGAAAACGCAAACCGAAACATGCACAGTCACGGAACCACAATTGTACATGCAAATAGTAATGGTAACAGCAACAGTAACGCCAAAGGAAAGAGAAATGCAAATGCAAAAGCAAGCACATACAGAAACCCAAACCATTACATGCACGGTCATGGTACCACAATTGTTAACACAAATGGTAACGGTAACAGCAACAATAAACCCAAAGGAAACACAAATGCAAGTGCGTATGGAAATGCAAACCATAACACACATGGGCACGGATCACAATTGCAAATGCAAATAGTAACGGATGCCTTATCCCCCTCATGGACCTGCCCATCATCCCAAGATTGACAGCTGACGGAGTGCGTCATTGGGGTTGTGAGTCCTAAATGTCACCCCATTCTTCTTTACTATGGCTTGTGAATATGATTACAGATGGAATGGGGTGACTTTAGGCCTCACAACCCCAATGACACACCCCGTCAGTTGTCAATCTTGGCATGATGGGCGGGTCCACAAAGGGGGCATGGGATAACCTTAAAGGTCTCATTTCCTGACTTTTTGTGTTTTAACCCTAAATGATGCATTAAAGAAGGTTTTTGCATAGAATATATATATATATTGGGTTCACCACAACATAACCCAGATCAACCATCTTAGGGTAGCTGGTTCATTCCACTGGGGTGTCAAACAGACGAGGCATACTGATGAGTCCTGGTAGGACGAAACACATGTCTATGTCTTCTGTTGGCACTCTTTGTAAACTGTGTGAGAGGCCTTTCGGCACTATGCATTTCTGCTTAAAGTTGAACCAGCGTAATATTCTGTGGTGATTTGTGTATGCAGCCCATGATGCTTAGCATTGTGCGGGCATGTGTGATTTTGTATTTCTTTGAAACTTGGCTTCCCAGTTAAATGCCCTTTGGGGTAACCATTTCCTCAGTGCTTGCACACACAGATTCTTTGTCTCTCTCTCTCTCTCTCTCTCTCTCTCTCTCTCTCTCTCCCTCTCTGTCTCTCAATATATATATATATTATAGTGGTGCGGTCACGCCACTATAGCTAGGGTTCAGTGGTCAGTTACATACTAAAGTCAAACATTTGCGAGTTAATAACTTTGGATCCATTCAACGGATTTGCCTGAAATTTGGTATGCACGGTGGGGCATGGTAGATCTCTTGATTTCCAAATTGTGTTCTAGTCAGCCTTATAGTCTTTCCATATGAAAGCACTGAAAATTGCAAAATTATCCATTTTTGGAGTCAGTTTTGGGATTTTGGATGTGGCCGTGCACAGCCATCATGTGGTGTCCTGGTCTGTGAGATGGCTTGTTTGAAAGAGCTTTCGTGGCTGAACATGCAAATTCCTGCCTAAGATAAGAGTACAAGTACTGAATATCACATGTATTGCTGGCAGTGCATATGGTTGGGAGAGTGGGGCCTGCCACCTTGAAAGAAAGCAAAGTGTCAGTCATCAGAGTGGCATACTTCAACACCTGTTTACATGTCAGACATCTAACCACTACAAATTACCTCCATGGCAGTAATGCTAGGCACCCTATAAATGTGAAGCCAGTACCACAATGCAAAACGCCATTCGCAAAACATAAAGTGTGTCACACAATATGGGTGCAGCAAATTAATTTTCCAACACCTAAACACTATAATTCACGTGGAAAGCACATCCCCTCAACACGCTCCAAATTTCAGTGTAAAAGACCAAACTGTTTCCGAGATATAAAATGTGAAAGTTTCAGATTTTCATTTGTTGCACTGGCAGAATTCTGCACCTATAAACATTTTACACACCTAAGGACTGAAAACTACATCCATGGCAGTAAGGCTAGCTACCCTAGTAATTTCAAGCCACTACCACCATGGAAAATGCTGTCCGCCAAATGTAAATTGTGCCTAGCAATAGCTCCACAAAAAATGTATTGTCCAACACCTAAACACTATATATCACATCTACAGGACATGCCGTCAACACCCTCCAAATTTCAAGTTAAAAGACCAAACCATTTCCGAGATATTAATTTGAAAAATTGTTAAAATTGTCCTATCTGGTTCCTCCAAATTTAGCCATCTAGTCCCTCCCTCGTGATCAAAGATTGCAATCAAAGAATCTCGCGATCAAAGAATTTGCAGGCTCTCGATCAAAAAAAAATGTTAAAACTCAATTTTTAGAGAAAAATACATGAAACTACAGCCATGACTCAACAGAATGAAGGCCCCTGAGCAGATCACACCCTAGTTTGGCTTTAGAAGTGACCCCTGTGCTGAGAAAATTACATTTTTCATGTGGCCATCTAGTCGTGCCCTCATGATCAAAGATTGCGGTCAAAAAATCTCGTGATCAAAGAATTTGCAGGCTTGTGATCAAAGAATTTGCAGGGTCATGATCAAACAAGAAAAAATGTTAAAAGTCAATTTTTAAGCAGAAATGCATGAAACCACAGCCATGCCTCAATAGAACAAAGTCCCCTGAGCAAAACCCACCCTCATTTGGCTTAATAAGCCACCCCTGAGCTGAGAAAATAGATTTTTTCAAGTGGCCATCTAGTCATGCCCTGGCGATCAAAGAACGCAGTCAAAGAATTTTGCGATCAAAGAATTTGCAGGCTCACGATCAAAGATTGTTAGAGAACCGCGATCAAAGAATGAAAAAGTTAAAACTCTATTTTTTGACCATTTTGAAAGAAACCACAGGCATGGCTCAATAGAGAGAAGACCCCTGAGTAAAACCCACAGTAGTTTCATCTCAGAAATCCCCCTGGGCTGAGATATTTGAATTATTCCAACAGCAAACTGAAAACAAGATGGCAGCCGTCATGATCAAAGAATTCCTCACGATCAAAGATACTTTGATCGTGAGCCTGCAAATTCTTTGATCATGACGTGGGACTAGATGGCTAAAACTCCATTCTTCTTTTGCAAAATAAGCATATAAATATTCCCATTGATTTATAACGGGAACTTAAAAGTTTAATAATGTTTGAATGGATTAATATGTCTTCACCAAACAAAAAGTGGCATATGCCTAGACCCAAGCTCTTTCAGATGAGCCAAGTCACAGAGCAGTACACCACATGATGGCTGTGCAGTGCCACAGACAAAATCTGAAAAACTGCCCACATAACTGGTGAAAAGTGCATTTTTCAGCATTTTGGTGTGCTAAAACCATAAGTCTGACCGAAATGAAATTTGGCAGATCAAGAGATCTACCATACCCCACCAAGCAAACCACATTTTATGCAAATCTGTTGAAAGGGTCCAAAGTTATTAACGTGCACAATTTTGAGTTTAACATTGAAGTGGCTTCATAACCCTAAATATTATATTCCATGTCTGAGCATGTTGACATGCCATAACCCTAAATATTATATTCCATGTCTGAGCATGTTGACATGCCATAACCCTAAATATTATATTCCATGTCTGAGCATGTTGACATGCTACAGTAAAGGAGAATGGGGTGAGATTTAGGCCTCATGATCCCAAATGACACACCCTGGCATCTGTCAGACTGTGGAGGATCAGGGTGGTGTGCGTGAGGGGGTGTTAGGGGTTCAACCCTAATGTCTCATTTCCTGACTTTTTTTTTGCTTTAACACTAAATGAAGCATTAACACAGTTTTTTGCATAGAATTTCCTTACTTTTTGAAAAAATGTAATGTAAGTAGTAAAAAACATGTATTGGTGGGAGTGCGAATGCCCAGCTCCACCAAGTTATATTTTTGCATAGCAATATGCATCTGGGTCCACACTCCCACTTATGCAATGCTACAGAGCCAAGCAGCATTCCTATTGGCCACCGAATGCTTGTAACAGGAATCTATCCATACCTTGGGCACTGTAACAGCTAGAAAAACAATTCAAGTGTCATTGTAACCATGACAGTGAGTAGATTATACCACAATCACTGACTCAACCCATATCTCACATTGTTTCTGAGCTATGGGCACTGAAAA
This sequence comes from Neoceratodus forsteri, assembly GCA_016271365.2. NCBI lineage: Eukaryota > Metazoa > Chordata > Ceratodontiformes > Ceratodontidae > Neoceratodus > Neoceratodus forsteri. The sequence continues at coordinate 51,404,456 of CM057451.1, read as the reverse complement.
ACACTGGACAGGCACTGTCAACCTTGTGACAGTAATTTCACAAAATCTCATGAACCGTGCAACATACAAACAAAATCCCACTGCCGACTTACTCTATGATTTAAAATCTTTTTCCATTCATCTGTAGGGAAAAGTCTCTATCTCGCTTTGTTTCTGAGATAATGGCACTGAAAGTCATGACACAGACTGCAATGTAATCCTATGGGAAAAATGTCAACTATGTCATTAACTATCTCTGCAACAAATTATTTATCCAACAGCTAAACAGCATAGTTCACATCTCTATGACATACCCTCAACACCCTGTAAATTTTAAGTAAAAAGAGCAAACTGAGATTGAGATATGGTCATCCCAATTTGGGCCATCTGGTTCTTCTCATTAACAAAATTAAAGAAATGAGACCTTTTAGGTTGCCCCTTCCCCCTCGTGTACCCCCATCCTCCCGAGATTAATAGACGACCGGGTGTGTCATTGGGGTTGTGAGGCCTAAATGTCACCATACATATAAATTTTCCCATAGGATATAATGGGAATTTCAAATTGTAATAACTTTTGAACAGATTAATATTTTTTCACTGAGCAAATGATGCCATGTTCCTTGGCCCAAGCTCTTTCTACATCTCAAGTTTCAGAACAATAGCCCACACGATGTCCGCACAGCGCCACGGACAATAAATGTAAAAGTGACTTAAAAGTGCATTTTTTAAAAGTTTTCTGTGCAAAAACCATATGTCCAACTGAAACACAATTTAGTAAATCAAGAGATCTACCATGCCAGACTGTGCATTCCAAATTTCGTGCATATCCATTGAACGGTTCCAAAGTTATTAACATGCAAAATTTGAGGTTTAACATGAAAATGCCTACTCAACCCTAAATATAGCGGTGCAACCACGCCCCTATAATTCACAAGCCACAGTAAAGAAGAATGGGATGACATTTAGGCCTCACAACTGACACACCCGGTCATCTATCAATCTCGGAGGATGGGGTACATTTAGGGGAAAGCAACCTAAAGGTCTCTGCATTTCTTTAATTTTTGTGTTTTAACCCTAAATGACACATTAACAAAGTATTTTTGCATATAATTTCCTTACTTTCTGAGAAAGAATAGAAAAGTAGAAAGTCGCGCAAGTTGGTGGCCACCACCTTGAAACAAAACAAAGTTTCATTCATCAGAGTGGCATAATTCCACACCTGTTTACATGTCAGACACCTAACCACTGAAAATAACCTCCATGGCAGTAAGGTTAGGTACTCTATAAATGTGAAGCCACTACTACAATGCAAAATGCTATACACAAAATGTAAAGTGTGTCACGTAATATCTCCACAGCAAATTAATTTTCCAACACCTAAATAGCATAATTCACATGTACAGGACATCTCCTCAACACCCTCCAAATTTCAATTTAAAAAACCAAACCATGTCCGAGATATAACATTTTAAACTTTGAGGTTTTCATTTGTTGGAGTGGTAGAATTCCGCACCTGTTTACATTTTACACACCTAACAACTGAAAAATATGTCCATGGCAGTAAGGCTAGCTACCCTATAAATTTCAAGCCACTACCACAATGCCAAACACTGTCCACAAAATGTAAACTGTGTCTTGCAATACCTCTGCAACAAATGTATTTTCTGACACCTAAACACCATAATTCACATCTAAAGGACATCCTGTCAACTCCCTCCAAATTTCAAGTTAAAAGACCAAACTGTTTCCGAAGCATTTAATTTTCAAAGTTGTTAAAACTGGGCTATCTGGTCCCTCCAAATCTGGCCATCTAGTCCCTTCTGGGGATCAAAGAATTTTTGATTGTGAGCCTGCAAATTCTTTGATCGTGAAGAGGGAGCAGATGGCCAAAACCCCAATCTTCGTTCGCAAAATAACCATATACATTTTCCCATAGACTTATAATGGGAACTTAAAACTTTAATAACTTTTGAATGGATTAATATTTTTTCACCAAACAGAAAGCAGCATGTTCCTTGACCCAAGCTCATTCAACATGCCAAGTTACATGGTGGCACACTACACAATGGCCACGTAGCACCACAGACAAAAACTGAAAAACTGCCCACATAACTGGCAAAAAGTGCATTTTTCAATGTTTTGGTGCACAAAAACCATAAGTCTGACTGAAACAGCATTGGGCAAATCAAGAGATCTGCTATGCCCCACTGCATGTTCCAAATCTCATGCACATCCATTGAGCAGGTCCAAAGCTATTAAAGTGCAAAATTTCACATTTAACATAGAAGTGGCTTCATAATCCTAAATGTAGGGCGACTGCCACTCATATATTAATATATATATATATATATATATATATATATACATATATATATACACACACACACACACATATATATATATATATATATATATATATATATATATATACATATAATGAAGGAATCCATTAGAGCACAAAATAGATTTCAGGTACTAGAAGGTAGAAGTTGACTCTTACAGAACATGGACATTAAAGAAGCTAATGGAGAAGTTTCTACATCAACATTAATTTAGCAAGATACAAACAATATAAGTGGGGATGAGAATTATATAGTGAGTTTTCTGACTTGGAACATAGCTGGGTATAGTGCAAAAATGTATCATCCAGGCAGCTTAAAATGTACAGTAATGTATTTTCAGGAAACCTGGCATGACTCCATGAATAATGTAAATATATATGGTTATCAAACATTTCAATGTCCTAGTCATAAGAAATCAAAACAATGTAACAATTTAATAATACATGTCAAGATAGGGGTCTTTAACGTAATTGAGCAGATAAGTAAGAATGATTTTTTTTATGGTAACCAGATTAGGAACATATAAAATATGGCTAATACTGATTATAAGAAAACTGAATATAAGCACCTGCACAGCACAGTAAAAGCGTCTTGTGAATAAAAATCCAAATTTTTTTGCAGACCAGAATGTACACACCATTACAAAGACTGACGTTTCACTTGGCCGGCTGCCAAGCTTCCTCAGAGTAAATGATACCATAAAAATGCTTTGCTTAAATATTCTAATAACTATGTCATGCATTTCCACTAAGTAGTTAAGCCTGGTCACCTCATTTTATTTTTTAAATGGATGGTTTATAGATACTTACATGTAGGTATTCATGTAGTATCTTATTTGAGGTCACCAAGTGTAGTAACACATATTTGGGGTGATTTTTAGTAATAATATGGGAGTAGTGGATATATCATGTGTGTCTTTAAGGCTTTACTAATCAATTAGTTAATAATTTGAGTTGTATTCACATTGGTGTATATAGACCACATGACACAGTTATTAGAATATTTAAGCAGTATTTAATTCAGTTTTCTTATTGTTTGGATCGTATACAGCACCGCACTATTCCTGGTGCTCTTTGTTTTTTCTTCCTCGTGCTAATACTGATTACATGCTATATTCCTCCTGCTAAGTCTTATTTTTTATAAAGAGAATGTTTGGAACTGGTTGGAGAAAAGTATTATTGATGTAACTTTGGAATACTGAGAAGACTATATATTACTGATTGGTGACTTTAACGCCTTAGTCGGATATTTCGATGGAATATTAGACAATATAATTATGAAATGGGCATATCCAGAGGCACCACATCTAAAGTGGAATACAAAAGATGATAAAATAAACGTTAATGGCAACAAGCTTTTCAAAATTCTAATAAAATAATGGTCTCTACCTACAAAATGGCTGACTAAAAGGAGACCAACAAGGAGCTACTACTTTTATTTTCAATAAGAGAAACACAGTTTTGGATCTAGTATGTTGGAGAGGGCCTATTGACTGGTGGAAATATATTTGTGTTCCAGTAAGAACTGACTGTGACCATTTGCCCATTCTTTTTTACACTACACAAGTAGAGAATAGTACAGATCAGGTAAAAACTAATGCAAAAATAGAACAATGTGAAATTAGATACAAGAAAAGATTAGTAAAGAGAGACATGGTGGAAACTCATATAAGGGAACAGTTAGATGCTTTTCTTGAAAATATAATATTTGTAATGGGTAATTTGGACTCTATAATGTTTTATGATACATAGAAAACATGTTTTAATCAGATACAAGCTAAACTTTATAAAGAAGGAAGTTTTAAATCCAAGAAAGAAATGAAGGGATGGTTTGACAATGACTGTAAAGTTATGAAAAGACAACTAATGAAGGCAATAAGAACATACAAACAAAATAGTACTAAAGAAATTAAGGAAAATATCTTGAGAAAAGATTATAAAAACCTATTGGTAAAGAAAAAGAAGGAATATTATGCGTCACAATGGAAACAAATGATAGAAGTAATAGAGATAAAGGACAGTAAAAAATGTTGATCTCTAGTGGCGTCTGGTTGCAAGGATTTTGATGGTAAATATAGAAAATTTATGTTTCAGCAAAAGAATGGCTTAAATATGTACTTTTCACAAGTAATGCTGACATTGAACTAATGTGGGTAAGGATTGGTACAGTTGAGAATGGAATAACCATAGGCCTTGGATACAGACCGCCTAATTTGAATAAAGATGAAAATGATATGTTTTTTTCAGCAGTTGATATTATGATACTGACTGACAAATATATCCTAGTTGGAGATTTTAATTTTCCAACTATTAATTGGGAAAATCAATTAGAGTATACAAAGCAAGAAAATAAATTTATAAAAATAATAGTACAAAAGGACCTCGAACAACATGTAAAATCCAAAACAAGAGGAAATAATATATTGGACCTTGTGTTTAGCAATTTGGATTTTGATGACATCAGCACTGTTGCAACAGACCCAATTAGCGACAGTGACCATAAGGTGATAATGATCCAGGTCAAAAAATAATTTAATAAAATCTGGGGTTAACTAAATCCAAAAATGATTATAAAGCTGATTACAAATCAATCAGTTTTTAGGTAGATGGAACTGGAAGAAAGACCTAAATATCTCTGATATGTAAACAATATAGAAAAAACTTAAATCCAAAATGGACTATTGCATTAAAACATGGGTGCCAGAGACTAGTAAATATAATAAGGAAGGTAGAATACCAGCATGGTGGGGAAAAACCTATTAAAAATAGTATTAAAGGTAGAAAGAAAACTACTCAAAATACAAAAAGGAACAAACACTGTCAAGCTGGGCAAGTTATAAAAAAGAGGTAAAACAAAACAAAAAACTTAATTAGGAAAGCAAAATGAAATGCAGAAGAGAGGATGGCTATGGCAGTGAAGGATAATAAAAAGACATTCTTTAGTTATGTAGGGTCGCTTAAGGGTAATCAAAAGGGTATAGGGCCATTACAAACAAATGCAGGGGTTATAAATGATAAACAAAATATTGCAAATACATTAAATAGTTATTTTCTGAGTATATTTCAACCTAATATAAAGCACAATATTTTGATAGGCCATAAAAGAAAAGAAGGAAAGTTAATACAATTTGGAGAAACCGAGGTTCTGCAGAAAATTCAACAATTAAAAACAAACAAATCAGCAAAGACCAAATGGGATAAATCCAAAATTCATCAAGAAACAAAGTAGTGAACTAGTGGGGCCCCTTACTATGTTGATTAATACATCCCTGATTGAAGGAAACACACTTAAGGAATGGAGAGAAGCCATTATTACACAATACACAAAAAAGGAGATAAGAAAATGGTAGAGAACTTCAGGCCTATTAGCCTTACGTCTATTTTGAGCAAAATGCTATAGAGTTTAATTCAAGAGTACATAATTAAGCACATAAAAAATATGGCTATATGAACATATCTCAACATGGTTTTAGTGCAGGACGTTCACGTCTCACTAATTTGCTGAACTTTCTTGAGCCAGTAAGTGCAGCACTGGACAAAGGAATGCTGGTTAACATCATATTTTTGGATTATGCCAAAAGTTTTGATTCTATTTCCCATGCAATTCTTTTAGAACAGTTAACTAATCTGCATCTCCCATGGAATATAATTTTTTGGGTAGAATCATGGCTGACTAGTAGACATCAAAGGGTCAGTATAAGAGCTTTTTGTTCAGACTGGGGAGAGGTGACCAGTGGAGTTTCCCAGGGCTCAGTCCTGGGGCCAACACTATTCAACATAGTAGTCTCTTCCATGGCGGTGTCAGAAGGGGCTTGGCTTGGAAAATATGCAGATGACAGTAAGGTTGTAGCTTTCTAGCTGACAGTGTAGATTTTTGTTTGACACAACAATCTGTTGGGCTGGAAATGATTGTGATCTCACAAGCAGGAGTGTGACTCAAAATAATGTTAGAGTTGCTACACAAAGCCATACAAGTAAGACAGTTGAAAAGGTTTAATTAAACTAAACCAATATCTGGGTGAGTACCTGTGACAGGGTTGAAAGACCCTGTCCCATTTGTTATGCAGAGAGAGTAAAAAGCAAGAATCCATGTTGCCCAGCTCCTCCCTGGTCAGGTTGTTCATTCCAAGGTGCAGCACTAGGAGATCAACCACACCTAGTCTTACACCTTGAAACAAATGACCAAACCAAGGAGGAGGTAGAGGAGGTACAGAGGAGATTTAGGGAGCTAGCAAAGGGGTGTAAAGGGATAGACAGTTTCCTGGCATTGTCAACAATCAGGAGGTAGCTAACAGCTGCAGAAAGATCTATGCCACTTTGTTCAATGGGCACAAAACAACAAACTAAGGCTCCATCTGGATAAATGCAGAGTCATGCACTTAGGCCCTAGAAATCAGAAATTCAACTATGAACTAAATGGTACCCTGTTAAAGGAAACAATAAATTAAAATGATCTTGAAGTAATTATTACAAATGACTTGTTCTTCAACTCCCATACTAGATCTAAAGTTAAAATGGGGAATAAACTACTAGGATTAATTTTTAGAAACATCAAGAGTAGAGATCCATCAGTGATTGTGCCTGTGTACACATCTCTTGTGAGACTGCATCTTGAGTATTGTTTGCCACTTTATGCACCACAAAACAAGAAGGGCAAAGTATTGATTGAGCAGGTACAAAGAAAAGTAACCAAAAGAATAAGGACAGAGCACCTAACAGTTATGGTGATAGACTGAGAGATCTGAATATGTACTCAATGAATTACAGAAGGCTGAGGGGTGATCTGTGCTTGGTATTTCATGCATCTAGAGATAATTATTAATGGGAAACCATAGGATTAACATCTCAAGTCACTATTAAGTGTACACACGGGCTAAAAATAAAAGGCTAAATAAGTAGAACAAACAAAAGGGAAAAAATGGTTCTGCCAAACAGTGGCTGCAGCATGGAACACCCTTCCAAACTCCATAGTTATGTGTAAAACTATGGAGTCCTTTAAGTCATCTGTAGACCTATACATGGGTATTACAAAATATGAGTATCACACTGAATAAGTGGCGAACAATAATGGGTCCTCGGACTCCCAGCTCATATTGTCCTATGAACCTATAAGCATGGAAAGAGATTATGGATGGAACTGGACAAAATCATAATTAAGCTGAATTTTCAGCCATTCCCAAAATCTGAGGTCATGGATGCGAAAGGGAAACTAAAATTAAATAAGGCCCCAGGTTGAGACATAATTCCAGGAGAATTGTTTAAATGCAGATAATATCAGTGGACAGAAATACTATGCTCCTTTCTTAATAAGTGTATATTGGAAAATTATATTCCAAAATCTTGGAAGGGGCAGTGATTGGTTCCTGTCCATTTCCTTTTTTATAAACGGATACAAAGAATTATGGAGCTATCAGTCTTTTAGATATAATAGGGATAATGTTTGCACAAGTACTTTTGTGTCAGATTATGACTGACATTAATAGAGTAGGAGGATTATCTCCATTCCAAGCAGGTTTTCATCAGACATTTTTGATAATGGATAAGTGTTTTATATTACACCATTTATGTGAAAAATATATGAAACTAAGGTCACAAAAACTGTACACAGCATATGTTGATTTTTTCAACCGCATTTGACACTATTAACAGAAGCAAGCTGTGGGACTTAATGTATAATACTAGAATAGAACCCATCATGATAAATACAATTAGGTTATGATATTCCAATACATGGGCTCAAGTAAGATTAGCTCTGATTGGAAATTTGTCTGCACAATTTCCAACCAATATGGGGGTTAGGCAGGGGTGTATTCTTGTTCTTATACTGTTTTCAATTTATATTGATCCTCTATTAAGAATATTATAAACCTCGATTATGGACTCACCAAAGATCGGTTCAAAATTATGCCCAGGAATGGCATACGCAGATGATCTTATACTGTTTTCATTAACGGATAAGGGTCTGCAGGGAAAATTAAACTTACTGGTCTCATTTGAGGATGAAATGAGCCTAAAAATATGTCAAAATCAAACATAATGTTATTTGGAGGTAAAAAATATTCAGGATAATGGTTAGTAAAATCACAACCCTTACAAGTCATAAATGATTATACATATTTGGGTCTTGTCTTCTCTAAGAATCTTTGCTGGAAGTCCCACTGTACTTTAATACAAAACAAGGTTACGAATACAACATTAGCACTGAAAAGATACAATGCAAGATTTGGAGGACATTCTATTAGAACATTATTAGTTGCAACTGAAGCAAAATATAACTCCCAAATCTTATATGGTGCAGAATTATGGGATCACAAGTACAAATCATATTTTTATAAAAACCTATAATACATCTCCTGAGATCTACGTTGGGTTTTCCAGCAACAATTTCAGCCAATCACGTACAAGCAGAAACATATTTAGTTAACCTAAATGCATTAGCAGAATCGCGGGTAATAAATTTTTGGATCAGATTGAATGGCCAGCTGGAGAATAGAATGGCTAGAAAATGTTTAAGGGAAAAAAAACTATGGCTGGAGAATGGTTATTGGCAACCTCCATGGTTACTTAAGGTTAAAAAATGTTATGATCTGTGGAACTGGAATTCTTGCTACATTTGATGTTTAAAAATGTTACAAGATCAGTACAATATAAAAAGTACATTAAGAAACTACTTATTAAAAAAATATAATATGAATGACCTGGAAAAAATAAGACATTCTTGATTTTCCAGCTGGTATAGTAATAATATATTAACACACAAATACAAATTTTATCTCAATGTGTTAGAAGATATGAAGCAAAGAAAAGCCTATTCCAGGTTTAGGGTTGAATTCTATAATTCAGATGTACTCATAGCAAAATTTAAGAAACTAAGGGACCCTATATATTCATTCTGTTACTGTGGGGCACAAGAAACCGAAAACCTTTCACATACTACAATGAAATGTGCCTGGTATAAAAGGACTAGAAATAAATGGTTGGGAGATATTTTACCTTATTTGGAATGTTGTGATGATGATGTGCAAATTAATATATTGTTAACAACAGAAGATAAATTTATAATAAGACAAGTTGTAAATGTTTTAGTAAATATACAACAAGTAAGGAAAATAGGAGTCACGTGATGCAGAACAACTAGTGGCTGCTTTTTCTGGAGCTCCTACCTACCATCCAGCAAATCCCAAGTTTTTGCCCATCTAAAACCCGAAGTAATAAGGGGTTTACTTTTAGGAATTGATCCTTCTGCCTGGAGGGTGCAGTGTTCTGTTTTTTGGACCAGCAGCGGCCGTTTCGGAAGCTTTTAGAAGAATGGAAGTGGAGATGAAGCAGGCCGGAGTGAAGCATACTCCGCCTACTTCCCCTCAGAAAACTGCAAAAAAAGCCAAGAATCATTGTTCGGGGCAACCATCTAAACAGCTTCTCCCTAGCTCCTCAGCCAACTTGCTTACGGAGGATCGCTTCCTACAGGAGTTGCTTCCCTTTTGGGAAACCCTCCAAGATATCTCCTCTGAAGTGAAAAACATCAGAAACGACCTTGGTGCACTTACGCGAAGAGTGGGGGATATGGAGGCTAAAACAACCTCACTGGGGAGCTGGAAGGGGAAAACTGAACCGGAGATTTTACGACTTCGTCAGCAAATCAATAAGCTACAACTCAAGATGGAGGATTTGGAGGGTAGAAGTAGAAGAAACAATATACTGTTTCTCGGTTTGCCCGAATCCGAAGAGGGAACCGATACCATCTCGTTCATCCAGAAGCTGTTGAATAAAGCTGTCGGTCCCTCACCTCTCAATCAGCAGTACCACATTGAGAGACCTCATCGTTCCTTAAAACCTAAGCCTCCACCTGGTGCTCCCTCTCGACCCATAATAATTAAGTTTCTCAGCTTTCTAGAGAAACAGCACATTCTGACTAAAGCAAGGGAGCTGGAGTCAATTCTCTGGGACAATGCTAAGCAGCGACTGACTCAGGACCTGCCTTATGAAACCCGACAAAAAAGAGCAGCTTTTCATCCAATTGTGAACAAACTCATCGCAGCGGGTATTCGATTCAGGATGAATTACCTGGCTAAGCTACTGGTGGCCTTGGATGGTGTCTGGCACCCCTACGAAAGCCCAGATCAGGCCATGTTGGAACTCACTCTTAAGCTTCCCAGCCTTTTCAAAGTGAACTGAGTTTGAAGCTATGAAACTCTGTTAGAGCAATCTTTCTGACAATGTGCTAATGCTGCGGTTTCTTTTTTATTTTTGTTACCTGATAGGCGCTTCCTTTCTCGTCTCCTTCTGCTTCGTTTATTGGGACCGGGGTTGATGTCTGGTTTAAGGCCTGTTAGGCCTGAGTAAGCACCAGAGGCCTAGCTGTTAAGCCTCAGTGGGAGGGAGAGAGGGGTGAACTAAGTTTCAGATTGCGGTTTCCACTGGTTCTTTTTAGTGACGGACCAGCTGGTCCTTCAGCTATGCTCTCCTCCCATTACTTCCCGTACCCTAGGGCGGTTTTAGTTTTATAATAGCTCAGTTGGAAAGGTCCTTGTTTTATTCTCAATTCTCCTTTTGATTTACTTTTTCTTTTGCTGGAAGCAGATAGACATACCTGGTGGAAGGTTGCTTTCCCCACGACTCTGACACCAGAAATGATTCTTGGTATATTATGGATGGGAGGGGCCGCTATCACCCCAAGTTTTGCAGCTTCTGGTAGGGATCCTATATTTTTCTTGGCTAAACTTTTAATAATCGGGGCACAAGGCTAAGTTTTCCCTTCTTTAAGTGTGGATAGTGGGTGGGTGACTCAGGGAGAGGATACACGCTGGGTGACCTGCTTCATGGTCTAGCTGGGGGGGGTTGGGTTGCGGTTCCCAGGAGATCTAGAGTCCATTGTTTGGTTTGGGGCAGGTTGACTTGCGCCTCGGTAGTGGCTTTTTTTCATATACTGTATTTTAGTTTAAGTCTGATTACTCCTGGGCATGTAACCTTTTGGGGATGGTCCCTGTTAGTTTTATTCGGGTTTCTGTACTCAGTTCTTAGTCTTAGAGGGCCTTTGTATATAGTTTAAAGGGGGTTTGGAGAGGGTGGGCTGCTAGAGGGGGAGGGAGGATGGGGAGGTTAAGGGCTATCCCACTTTCTATATTATGCATTTACCTGTTAATGTTACTAAGCATTGTTATTAGTTGTTCACAATTATTTTCCCTGGTTGCTGGAGAATTATGGTATGTTGTCAATGTACTGGGGTTGGTGGGAGGGTGGGGGAACCTGGAGGGTGCCACTTATTTTTAAGTCTGGTGGATGTGCCACAGGATCTCGTTTTCTCCAACCCTTTTCCTATGCTGTATGGCTACTAAGGCGTCATTAAAATTGCTACCTGGAACGCAGAGGTATTAGGAATGCCACTAAAAGGCATCAAGTCCTTCTTAACTGCTCCCTGTTAAAATTGATATCTTATTTTTGCAGGAAACACACTTGTTAGGTATAGAGTCCAGCGGGTTACGTCGTCAGGGGTTCTCCCAGGTCTTTGTTTCCGGGGGAACATCGGTCAGTAGGGGTGTTGCTATTTTGATAAGATGAGGCATTCCTTTTGTGGTTGAGGGCAGCTCTATAGATCAGGAGGGCAGATTCGTTTTAGTTAAGGGTCTGCTTAATAGTGCTAGTGTGGTGTTAGGAGCAATATATGGCCCAGTGGGAGGTGACCCAATTTTCTCATGCAGTTAGCCATTAAATTGAGTGGTTTCTGCCATCCTCTTTATTCTGGGAGGTGACTGGAATGTTGCCCCGGATCAAGAGCTTGACAGAACCCACAGACCTGTTAAACCCTTTCCCATCTCAAATCGCTCTTGGGGACTTCATGAACCTACTAGGTTATGTGATCCTTGGCTTGCTTAATCCTTCTGGCTGATATTCTTTTACTCTCAGGTACACCAAACATGGTCAAGAATTGACTATACCTTAATTAGTACCACCCTCTTAGAAAATACTTCCCACTCAGGTATAGAGCCAATTGTCATATCTGATCATTCCCTTGCTTGGATTAAGGTGTCTCCTGGACCATCTGGCCAAAGGGACACTTCATGGAAGCTAAATATGCAACTTTTAAAGGATGAACATATAATTTCCCATTTCAAATCTTTGATCTCATCTTTTCTCGAATTTAATCAGGGTTCTATTGCTAGGGAGGATTTAATCTGGTGTTCTGTGAAGTGTTTTATTAAAGGTGAGTTCATAAAACTGGCTTCCAGAAGGAAAAAACTTAGGGAAGCTAAGATTATATCTCTGTCTAACCAAATCAGGGCGGCTGAGAGTATCTTCTCTCTCTCTAACTCTCAAAAAGACCTGGAGGGACTTTGCAAGCTCAGAAACGAGTATGAGAACCTGATCAAAGAAAAAACCGAATATGCCATCCTTAAAACTAAAGCTCACTACCTAGATCAAGGGAAAACCCGCAGACTGTTAGCCTCAGATTAAGGGAGGTAGAAACTCAGGTTAATCCCCGCCTGAAGTCACCTGATGGCTCCATTAAAACCTCACCAAGAGATATTGCGTATATCTTGAATCTTTTATAAAGATTTGTATGGTAGTGATACTCTCAAGTATCTCTTCCGCTATGGAACATTTCTTAGATGGTGTTTTCTCCCTCACTTGGCACATCATTGTGAAAAGTTATCTTCCCCATTACCTTGGATGAGATCGAGGATGCAATTAAGGGGCTACCTATGGATAAATCTCCAGGCCCTGACGTGCTTTTCCCCTAATTTTTATAAAAGTTTCTGCAAGGAGATTTCTCTCCTTCTTAAACTGTTTAACTATATGTTTTCATCAGAATCTTTGACCTTCGTTGTTGGAGGCTACAATAATTTAATTCCAAAACCAGACAAACTCTCGTTGGCGAGCCAAGTTATCGCCAATTTCATTATTGAATTATGATATCAAAATCCTAACCAAGATACTTTCTCTCAGAATTAAACAGGTTTTGCAACATTTGCTGAGTCCTGAGCAGGTGGGGTTTGTCCAGGGTAGATCTGCAGCGACCACCTGTGTACCCTCTCCCATATCTTCCAGGTTAACAAGATTCTAGATTCCATGGCACTGATTGCCCTAGATACTGAAAAGCCTTTGATCGGGTTAACTGGGATTTTTGTGGTCCACACTTGGAGAATGGGCTTCCCAAATATCTTTATCCAGTGGTTAGAGCAGTCTACAACTACCCTCGGCCAGAATTTATTGTAATGGCATCTTTTCATCTGTTTCTTTATATTCTGGTACCCGACAGGGTTGTCCTCTGTCCCTTACTTATTTAACTTGATCTAGAACCCTGATACTCAGTATTAAGGCCTCACCTCAGATTACAGGTTGTGTTATCTCCCAGAAAGTCCTGACCCTCTCAGTTTTTGCTGACATTCTCTTTGCATCTCGCCAACCCAGAATCTTCCTTACTGCAGGCTATAAATTATTAATCAGTTTGGGCAGGTATCCAACTACAGGTTAAATCTATCCGAATCAGTTATTTTCCCTCTTAACTCCCTTATATCCCAAGTTAATTTTTCTCATTTTGGCATGAGGTGGTCTCCGGTCTCCCTCAAATATTTAGGTATACATTTAGCTCGTGACCCAGAGATTACTAAGAAGCTTAATCTAGATGACCTGATGGTGAGAGTCCAGAAAGATCTATGTAGATGGGACAGTCTTCTGCTGTCCTTGTGGGGTCACATCAGCATCATTAAAATGAACATATTACCCTATATTTTTTAACCCCTAAATCTTCTCAACATTTGGCTCCCCAGATCCTATTTTCAACAAATTCATACTGCCTTATCCAACTTCATCTGGTGGGGTAAGCATTCCAGAAGGGCGTTCCTTAAACTCAATCTACCTAAAGACAGGGGAGGTCTTCGCCTTCCTAACTTCTTGCTTTATTACTGGGCTAGCCATCTAGCCAAAATGGGACATTGGGCCAGCGCCCAATCAAGTATCTATCAACCTATTTGGTTGATGTTAGAACTCAACTTGCTGGACAAATACAATCTCTGCCTTTCCCGAATTTTCTACTACACCTATTCCACACTACCAGAGGTTATACAAAATTCGGTTATAGGGCTTTCTATTAAGATTCTCTCTCAATGCTGGAGTTTTTTTTAATATCCCGTTTACAAAAGATGTGGCGTAACCTCTTACCCTTATTCCTAACATCAAAATTGGTGGTTCCCTGCTAACTCCAAATTGGCTTCCATAAATACATGATTGGCCAGTGGAGGCTCTCTATTCTCAGGGCTCTCTCCTTTCCTCCACTGAAATGTTAACCAAATTGAATATCTCGCAGAAATTTATATTTAAGGTTTTCCAGTTGAGACACCTTTTAGGGAAGCTGTTTGGGACTGTAATGATACCTTCCCAAACCAAACCTTTCTTAGATCAAATTCAAGAACTGCAAGCAAACCCCATGGAATTGCCAGAATCTGTTCTTATCTACTGGATACTAAATACCCAATGCTTTAACCGTTCCAAGGTTTGGGTCTCTCTCTACCTGATTCCCCTTCCTTGGAACCAGATCTGGCATGATACATTTAGATATCTTACTCAAGATAGAAACAGGTTAATTCAGTTCTACATTTTGAATAATATGTGTTATACGCCAATTAGACTGGTCAAACTTGGCAGGCTGACTTCAACTATTTGTACAAGACGAGCAGGCGAAGGAACTTATTACATATATTTTGGTACTGTGACAAGGTGGCCTCTATGGAATACAACTAAACCAATCTGGATCCGCTTTTTAGGATTAGAGGAGTTATTTACAGCTGAAATATGTATACTGGGGTTGTACTCTGATATTAGAGTCAAAGAACGCCGGTTTCATATGGCCTTAATTTCCATAGCAGTTAAAAGGCTGGTTCTCAAACACTGGCTGGATCAAATTGTTATCTCATATACCGAATGGCTTAGTGAAATTTCTCTTTGTTTCAAGACTGAAAGGTCAATAGCTAGCTCGAATAGTATGCCTTCCTTTAACCAGAAGTGGGGCAAGCTATATCCTATATTTACACTAAATCTCATACTAGAGTCACCCTGACAGCCTTAGTACATTCTGTCTCCATTTTATTGTTTTTTTAATACCACAGTACCTCTTGCCATCCCATCTCTGCTATCCAGTGGTTTGAGGTGGCACCCTCCGGGGGGGGTGAGGGGAGGGGGGGCATACACTTCACTTAGCTCCCTGTTGTTACACTGGGTATATGACTTTATTTTTTGTCTTACTACAGTATATGTCACTGTTTGTACGCCTTGTTTTGTTGTTACCAAAACTTAATAAAGAAGTTGAATTTCAAAAAAAAATAAGGAAAATGAGAATGAAAACAATAATTATATGAATATACAGTGGTTGTTATTGAAAAGTTTTCCAGTACTCCGGTATGACAAGTGTCATTTAGGCAGCACCCTGGCATGATGAGTGGTAATGAGGCTGTAATGCGGTAGTGCAGTGTCCAAGATGTGGTACACTAGCTGATTAAATGTACATCCTAAGCGGGCCACAGGAGGACAGTCACCTGTTGTCCCAGAGTGATTGCTGTCCTGTCCTGTAATTCAGTTTTTTTAAGTGGATGCTTCATTCGCCAGCAGATATCACTCTTTCAAACTGCTAAAACTGCTAAAATCTGCTCAAGTTGAAAGTTATTTAATGGGACACAGTCAGGTTCAGATCATATAAATTTTGCACCACCAATGGACTCTGGGGTTTGCTTCTAAATCACTGCTAATTTATGTCAGGATCCTGATTTGCCATCATTGTGAATGCATTTCCTTCTATTTTCAACTTTAAAATTTAGCTGTGGAGAAGCATTAGTTTGTTTATTTTGAAATTTGTGATGTCCACAATGACATGGAGGGTCAGTTCAAATGCAAAGTGTCTACATAACTGGTGCAATTACTATGTGCCATGGCAATTTACATCTTGAGTCTCCTATTTTTCATGGCTCTTTTCTTACACTGAGAGGCTGCTCATGCCACCCTGTTGGGCAGCTCATCCTTAGCCAGCGGGTGCACTACAACCCACTTTGTCTCACCTCATGTAGCAGCCTGTACCCACACCACAGCCTTCATATCCCCATCCCAGGCAAGTAATAACCCATCAGTTTCACCCACCTGCCCAAACCCCCCACTGCCAAACCCCTTCGCCCCTCCCAACAACCCCAATGGCAAACTGTAAAAACCCCTTTGTTCATATTCCCTAGTGCATGAAACCCATCCGATTGTGCTCCTTGTGTGATTTAGCAATGCACTCAACAGTGGATGTGTGGTTTCAATTTATTACAATCAGCATTCCATTGTAACTTCTTGTGTACACCGAGTCAAGCTGATTTTATACATTTTATACATGTTATTACTGTTTTTTTTATTTCTAAATACGGATCATGGGTGATAACCTCTGTGTCCCTACTACCAGACCCACACATTGGCTAACATGTGAATGAAGCAAGTGACTGTATAACTGTACATCTACTTGTACTAACCTTTATATAATGTGGTTAGATGATCCCCTATTATATTTTGATGACAATAGTTCTGTAAACATTGTGCATGCCTTCCATTCTTCCTCCCATCCCATCTCACCACCCCACATCCATGCCAAACCACAACCCCCAAATAAACAATACAGCCAAATTTCTGAGTTGATTAGATGACGTTAGTTGAAATCCTTTGACTGCTTTGTTTGGCAGTCCTCAAGCCAGAGAGAGTTTTATTTAGGCCAAGAACAAATTACATTTGTTGAGTGCCAGTCACTGTGCTGTGCATAGTTGTTACCATTATGAGCCACATCCTATTCATAACACTGACTTCTGCACTTCAGTTAAAAAAACTACAAAAAAAAAAACTATGTTTGTCAATGAGTAGCCAGTCATGTGATAGACCATTATTAATATTCCTGTACCAGATCTATAATTACTAAATAATCGATCTCACAATACATTACCTATTCAGCTTATGTTTATGTTTTTGAATGCAAAGGTGGAACCCCCATGCCCCCTTTAGCCCATCAGTTAGTAAACATGCCGGTGTAAATCACAAAAAAAATAAATACTGTTGCAAAATATAATAAGGGGCTCCATTAGAGGGGTCGCCTCATTTACCCTTTCTACATGTCAGATTAAAAAAGACAATTAGCAAATACTGTGCATGCAATGCGCCTTAATAAAATTCTACAAATAACATGCCTAGTTTAATTCATAGAACACTGTACAGTACATTTTAATGCCTGTGATGCCTGTGAGAGCCTCCATGCATTCATTAAAAAATTGTTTCCATTCACCAGTTCCTTCAGTTTTTTATAGCAATCTGCACACTTGACTTCAGATCTGTGTTAAGCCCCCTCAGTCTAATCCCATGGGGGGACTAAAGGATCTGGTGAATGGATACATCATTTTGTAATGAAATCCTAATATCAGGCATTACCCCCCCCACACACACACACACATACACATATATGTAATGAAACCCACTCCTCAAGTACAAGTGGTTATTCAAAACTGTTTCTTTTGTTTGTCAAAATAAAATGAGCTGAAGGTGCTGAATGATGAATTAGTAAGATGGCTTTGTGAAAAAAAACAGATGGATTTTAAATTTAGACAATGACTGGCTTTTTGACACACATGTTCAAATCCCACCACAGCCGCTGCCTCTCCATGAATCATGAGATGGTCAGTTGAAATCCATGTTCTTTACTTAAGACTGTAAAACAATGGCTTTCCCTGGTAGTTTAGTGGTTAGTGGACCCCCTTCCTGATCCCCAGTGTCGATTCAGTATTACATTATATACATATTTAAAAGAGAAAAACCTTTTCCTGTCAGTATAGCAGACCACCCCCCCATCTTGATGTTAGTCCACAAGATTAGAAAAAAAGTTTCCTGTTAGTTTAGTAGTCCCCCTTGCCACACAAGATGTTAATAAAATAAGGACTTTTCCTGGTAGTCTGCTCCCTCCCAGATCCATGATGCCACCACAAATATAGTATGCAACAATTACTGCATGTGTATATATACTGTATATATATATATATATATATATATATATATATATATATTTATACAATGTATGTTTTCGGATAAATATGAATATAAAAAATGATATCTAGGCTGACCAGTGAAGATAACATTGTTATCTTCATGTTCCTATACATCATACATTTATCTCCTTGCTCCTATACGTCATCATGATGAAAGTGAAAGTTTTTCACTTTTCATCATACACCTGTCTCTCTTTCCTCTGTCCCTGTACAAGTAAGTCCTCCCCCCCCAAAAAAAAAAACACACATCTCTTGCATCTGGTTGATCCTGCCTACATCTTAACACAAATAATTAATTTAAAAAATATCTGGTTGATCCTGCGACTTTGTTTGAGCCATGTTCAACTGTATGCGCCATGACTGATTGATGCAGTCAAGTGGCCATGATGGCGCAACAAAGATTCAAATCTGAGGTACTGTCATAATTTGTTAATTATAGAGCCTGTGCTGTAAATTTTTGAAAGGGACTCCTTACATTATTGGTTGTATTTTAAGAGAAGAAGTTAGACAGTATTTCGAGAAGGAAGGAAAGTCAGCAGTTTTCAGAACATCAGACGAAGCACGAGTGTCAATTGCCATAGCAACACATGCTCGTGCTTTCGTCTAGTGTTCTGAAGCTGCCGACTCGCTCTCTCTTCTCTCAGTACTGTCGGCAGCTTCTTCTCTTAAAATATAGCCAATATCAACAAAGGGGCAAACTTTTCTACACTTTACAGCACAGGCTCCGTAATTAATAATTTCTAACAGTACCTCACATTTGAATCATCTAGCGCTCGGTCACACTACATTTGACTGCATATTGATCACTCTTGCTGCATTACAGTTGGACCTAGATAAAACAAAATCACAGGATCAACCAAATAATGTATGTTTTTTAAACATATATGTGTTTAAAGATGCAAGCAGGATCAACCAGATATGTATTATTCATGAGACAATTTTATTTAAGAATATATGTAATCTGCCGTTTTGAGGGACGGGCTATGGAGAGTTGTGTTGGAGTGGTCAGGGCTAGGTTAGCCAGAATCCAGACACATTTTGGTATAATAATTTTAAAGCAGCAGGATCAACTACATACATTTTTTCAAACAACATATGCATCTGTTGTGCTGGTAGACATACTGCAGATTTGTGTTGAAACAACCAACATCTCTATGTAGTGGAATGTATTAAGTGCACATTTGGAGCTTTTGTTGAATGTAGCCCAAAACATACATAGCATAAACAGAATATGACATGGCCTGACTGAAGATATCATATTTATCTTCACTCGAGGCCAATGACATCATGATATCTCACTCGTGGCTTCGCCACTCGTGAGGTATCATGATATCATTGGCCTCTCTTGAAGATAAATATGATATCTTCAGTCAGGCCATGTCATATCCCCTATATATCTATCTATATATATATTAAAAACACTTTCCTTGTCAGTCTAGTGGACTGCCCCCCATCCCTGATTTTCACCTACAAGATACTAGAAACAAACAAAAAACACTTTCCCTGTTATTTTAGCAGAGTCCCATCCTGGTGTTGGCCCAAAAGATTAGTACAAAAAAAAAAAACACTTTACCTGTTAGTTTAGCTAATCCCCCCTTGCCACATAAGATATTAATAAAATAAGGAATTTCCCTTGTATTTTAGCAGACCCCATTCCTATATATCTTCTTAATTTGCCCACTATTTTTAACATAATGATTTGCTTTTACTAACTATTAGTGGTGGACGAAGTGGGCTCAATCCGCTCGGCGAAGTGATTCACAGAGCAAAGGCGGATTCGCAGAGTACTCTACAATGAGAAGCGGAGTACTTTGCGTTATAATGAGGAATGTGAAGTACACTGAAAATAGTTACTTTGCGTTACTTCGCCTCCACTGGTCACTTTTCTTTCAATTTTTAAGGTGAAGTACATTGGTGGCAGTTCACTTCACCTCACTTTGCCTTGTTTTTGAGCTCTGAAGGAGGATTTTCAGTGATTCATGGGAGTTCAGGTCACATGGGCTCTATATTAATCTGCACAGCCTCAGTTCGAGGTAGAATGTGTAGGAAGGAGTAGGAGACAGTGTGCTCTGATAGCTGTCTGTAGGAATCTTTTAAAAGCTGTTCAAAAAGCATTTTTGCTTTTTTTGGGGGATCCAACTGTAGTTCATCGATTGTAGGAAACCCTCCTGTGCTCACATCATCAAGCGTTTTTGCTTGTGTGTGGATTTTGAATGTAAATTTACAACATTGAGTGTGTGTGGTGAAAGACAGTGAAGTGTGCTGTGTGGGGGAGGGGCGTATTTGTGTGTAGGTAGATTTTAGTTGGAGAACTAGTGATTTCTTTGTGTTTTGGTAATATTTTTGTTATATAACTGACTATGTTACTGTACACATAGTAAAATTGTCAGTGATAGTACACATTTTCTTGCTGCTTGTTGTGTGAATGTGGTGCAGCATTTCATAAGGTCAGGTTGTTTCTGCATCGCATTCCTCATTGTACACAAAGTGTTTCATGTTGTGTGTGCAGTGTTGCATGCATCAAATATAATACACCTTTTAAAATTTGTGACACAGATCAGTGTAAATACAACTAAGCGCACCAGTGTGAACCTGCTATCCACTGCAGCTGCCTGATTTTGTACTGCGATCGTGTTCTCTATTCTTAGTGTTGCTGCTTGTAGTGCCATAAAAATCAGCACTGTCTGTATTCAGTGCTCCCCTCACATTGAAAAGGTATCTTTCACCAGACTGGATTGTTTTTGTGACCCCATCAGCACCACTGGTTACTGAAGTTGTTTTAATTCCATGACAGTGTCACAACACAGTAGTCCCTTATCTGTTGCTGAAGCCACAGTTGTTTAGTTTGCTTCACATCCAGCTAGTGAGTAGCGACCCTCCAGTCAGAAAGTGAACGTATCAAAATCTGAATTTGGTAATAATATTTGCGGTTGATCCCCCAAAATGCCTGCAAAGAGGTGTGCAAGTAAAACTGTTTCTGGCCATGGCAACATTGGCAGTAAAAGGGTCTGTGGGCGTGGTAGTAGTACGCGGAAGGAGAAGTGCATTGCTGATGTGAGGAAAGGTGTTTCTCCTGCAATGTTTTTTACAGCCCAATCAGTAGCTTCACTGATAGTTGGAGGAGAAGATGTTTTCCCAGCCAGTGGTGTTAGTGTTACTGGTGTTAGTGGTGGTGGAGGTAATATTAGCCTTGTTGCATCAAGTTCTAATTCTGACCAGTGTACCATATCCAAACATATTGAGTGTGAAGCAGTGCAAGTGAGTGACAGTGTAGATGATGTCATACTTCCCAGTAACATCCCATTAACTGAACCTGATTCTGATGATCATGTCAACGATAGCATACAATGTGATATTCCATCCACCGTGGCACTTAACGTCACTCATTTTCCATGCAGTGATTCACAGTGTGGTGAAAAAATATCAGGTGATGGTGAATGTGATGATGCTGATGATGACGATGTTGCTTTTGTTGCAACATGCAGTCCACATGTTAGCATCCAAGCAGAAGATGTGGGTGTGTGTGACAGTGACGTTGATGAATATGACGATGATTTAATTGACCCCAGTTGGGAACCAGAGAAAAATAAATTAAAAGTGACTATGTCTGAATCTGTTTGCAGGAATCCCCCCCCCTTAAAAACTTGTGATTTACTGGTTTTAGTGGATGATGATGATGACGACCCAGTACTCAATATGATAGGTAGTTGTGGTGGTCAGTTGCAGTCCAGGTATGCAGAGCCAGAAACATCATGTCCCCCCACCCCATTTCAGTGCTTAAAATAACAGACTTAAATAAGCCACATCATCATGGACATGTTAAAAGTAGAGTATCACAGTCCCTTGTTTGGGATTTTTTTGTTCAAGGTGCAAATTATGATTCAGTTGTAATCTGCCAGGTTTGCCACGTGCGTGTGAGTCGAGGTAAAAAGGGGAGCCATCTTGGGACAGGAGGACAGCATACGCATTTTAAGAATAGGCACTTGGCTCTGTGGACCCAGCACAAGCTGGCAGCTAATACCAGACTGGGGCGTTCACCCATATCACCAGCGGCAACCATAGCCAGCATGTTATCCCCTTCCATGACTGTTAAGCCCAGTAGGAAATTAAACGTGTGCAGTAGTGCGGTAATAGGAGCAGAAGATTATTACAGGCATGATGAGGTGGAGGACCATAATGACTTTGAAATGTTGTCCAGTGCTGGTGACAGTAGCAGTTTTGGTGGTGGTGGTGGTGGTGGTGGTGAATGCAGTATGTCTAGTGCAAGTTGTACATCAACCCCGGTTGGCAAATCAAGAAAAATAACATTATTTCTGAGTTTGTCATCATCACCTGTGCAACCGTCTTCATCAAATGTCCACACTTCACCCCCTGCCTATGCCATTCATCACAGAGCACAACCATTTGTGACCAACAACACACACTGTGTAAAACGTTTAAGTCAGCCCACGTTACAGAGTGTTTTTTCACAGAAGCTGAAGTACCCCCCAATCATACAGTGTCACGTGAACTTAATCTCTGAAATGTAACTTAGTTGACAATAGGAATTGAGATTTGAGAACCAGGGAGGGACACATGACAATGAAGTTGTAACTTTTAAGAAGTCATTCATTTCTGTTTTTTAGGAAAATTCATGATACTTTGTTGTTCTGTCAAAGTGGCCTTATCCAAAGAAGTTCATCAACATGATCAGGCACACCCTCCCTGACCCGAGCTTGGGCACACATGCAACACACAGAAGTCGTCTCATTAGATGACCATGACCATCATTGATAACCGGACTCCAAGGGGATGCTGATGAAATCTGTGAAGAAATAAAAAAATAAGAAACCATTACAGACAAAACTGAAAATATGACCCCTCCCCCCAAAAAAAGAAATACTTACCTTCATGTGCTTGAGAATTATCCATTTCCATTTAAGTGCAAACAATTCTCATTGAGCACTGGACAGAGCACAGCAACAATTCGGAGATGGAGTCACCTGTGTGTGATGCAGAACAATAGCATGAATACATGCCCATGTCAAGTTCAACCCCCCACATCTTCACCTACAAAATACACAACCATATATCTATATATATATATATATCTACTCACCAAGGCTACTATTACTGTACATCCAAAGGGCACCTATCAACCCAGTTGAGATGATCACTTTTCACATTTCTGCACACAAGGAGGATGCATTCTGGGCCTGCAGAAAAAATCTGGGGACTCTGTGCCACTTTTGTGCAAATGACTGAGTGTGCCATTAATTCTGGGGGACTTTGTATGTGCTGAAACAGTCTCATTTCACTCTGTTACCACTTGTCAAAGTTCTGGACACATGGAGAATGCATTTCTGGGCCTGCAGAAAAAATCTGGGGACTCTGTGCCACTTTTGTGCATATGACTGAGTGTGCCATTAATTCTGGGGGACTTTGTATGTGCTGAAACAGTCTCATTTCACTCTGTCATCACTTGTCAATTTTCTGGACGCAAGACAGATGTCTTTTGGCGATGCAGAAAAATGAGGCACCAAAACAGCGAACACACACAAGACACACAGACACTTAACAGAAGGAAGGGGCCCCAGAATACAAAGTATAACGCATACTGAAGACAACAAAAAAATGGCATAATTACATACAAAGGTCAGGGATGGTGGAGGAATACATTTTATGGCACAGCAAAGAAGGTGGGGTGAACATGGAGTGAGGAAACAAAACTAATGTGGGATCCTATGATGATCCAGCAGCAGTTCCAGCATGGACATAATTTGAAGCTGAAGTCCCTCTATGTCATCCAGACACTGCTCCACAGCACTCGTCCTCTTGCTGTTCTCCTCAACAGCACTCCAGAAAACTGCCAAGTCAGACAGTGTTACACACACTTCTCTGGTGTCCACTCCTTCGACAGGCTGACCTGCTGGTGGTGGTGATGGTGGTGGGGGGTGCTGGTGGAGCAACAGGTGCTGCTGTGGCCCTCCTCTTCTTAGGGATGCCGTGCCCACTATGCACAGTGGCACCCTCTGCCACAGAATGGCCAGCAGGTGCAGACATGGTCCGTTCTGTGGAAGCCTGCCACTCCAACTGGTGGTGATTAAGCATATGGGTGCACTGGCCCCCAGTCCCCAGGTGACTCCCCCGGGGGTCACGGCACACCTCCACCGCACTCATGCAACACTTCATCACACTGCTGTCCCCCCCGACACAGTCAAAAAACTGCCAAGCAACGGAGGTGCGGGGAGGACCAGGCACAGGAAGGAGAGGGCCAGATGAACTGGCAGTAGGCTGCTCACACTGCTCAACAGTACTGATGGGATCCACACCTGGGCCTGGGGGAACAGGCACATCCTGCTCCAAAGGACCTTGTGCTGGACTTCGTGGTGGTGGTAGTGGTTGAACTGCCTCAGAGTCAGGAGGCTGAGCTGGTCCTGCTTCCAGGGATTGGACACTCACAAGTTTAGAGCAGTCCAATATAAATGGGTGCCCATGCCCCCCAAGCATGCGCATGGTATGGCGACACGTACTACCACGGTCTCCCAGAGCTGCCCCCGCCCCACACATTCCCTCACCCTGCTCCATCTCATGACACAAGCACAATACACACACAGTCACACACAAACAGATAAACAACTAAGTAGATAATAAAAGTAAAATTTACAGAAAGAACAAATTAAGTAAAAAACTGTGCAGAAAAAACAAAAAATGTAGCTTTTAAAAAAGCTGTTGGTTAACTATCAAATTTTAACTCTCCTCCTCTGCAATCAAAACACTCCTCTCTCTAGTACACACTCCTCTCTCTCAGTCTGCACAGGAGAAAGTGAAATGTCTGTGTGATTCACTTTCTTCCCGCCTAGCTAGAGAACATGTGACTTACAGTACTGTATGCCATGTGATGTGTGGGGGGGCTGACAAATCTGAAACACCAAGTGGATCACTTAGAATCATAATGAGGAAAGCGAAGTCCATTGAAATCAATGACTTCACCTTACTTCACGTTGTCATTCAGCCCAATGCGAAGTGGTAACGACAAGGCGAAGAGAGCACTTTGCATTGTCTACTCCGCTTAGTGGAGTGGCAATGCAAAGTGACCACTTTGTGAGCACTTTGCCAGTGGATTTTAAATTCGCTGCATCTCTACTAACTATGTTAGCAAATAATTAGCCAACTCTGAGATGCTATACAAGCTGGCTTACTAGATAAGAAGGGGATTTGGTAAACCCCACAGTTCTCTTGAATTTCTTTTCAGGATGCCAACATGCCAGTCACTCACTTGGCAGCACAGCCAACCCATGAGTCATGAGGCAGCAAATTAGGGAGTTTATTTTATTGTTTTTATTCTATTTCAGCAGTTGCTGTAACCTACAGTCCACGTTGATCGCACTGGGAGGGAGTCAGACAATGAAGTGTGTGGGGGGTCAGTCATGATAATAACTTCTGCTATATATGCTTTAGAAAAAAAATCAGTTTATGTCTCACAATAATGATTACTGTAGCTACCTTAGTGACGTTTGTTTATTTTCAACAGTGCAATCTCACTAAAAGAACAACTGACCATTAGACACTCTGCAGCAGCAGGTAGGGCAGTCTAGCTGGTGGAATCAGGCCAATCTATTTATGACAGTGATGAAGAAGTTCACTCCCAGTTGTATTTTGTTTATTTTTTTAGTTAAAAGAAACATTCTTATCTTTTTTAAACATAGTATCAAGGATCTCCAGCTCTACTGAAGTCAAGCCAGTCTGTCTTTACCAAAAGCATAAAGTACACACTCTGAAGTCGGTGAAGCATGGTGAAGCAAAGGAGGGCATTTTGGGAATAATATAACACTCTGTCCTTTAATTTAATGTACAGAACTTGTGTTTGTGTATATTGTTTTTTTTTTTGACAATTCTGGTCTCTGTATCTAGTCTTTGAAATGCTGTGGGCTCACTATCAAGTGCCTTGTGCTATTTGTCATTCTGTTCAGTATAAATGAAAATATGAGAAAGAAAAGACATCCTCCCATAGAAGTAACATCTGACTGGCCAATAGTCTGCCAGTCAGGTGTTTCTACTATAAGAGGACGTGTTTTCATTCATGGGACACTGCCATCTGTATCACAGCCTTGGACTAATCAAGAAATGTGACTGACAGACCTGTAGCAACATTTTTGGCAGACATGCACAGGACAATAATATATACAGTATGCTAACATCTGAAAGGGCTCAGCAGCTTGTGATTTTTTTTTTTTTACATCATGCTTGCGTATATTTCTCAGTCCACTGATAAAATAAAACAATCAATTTGTTAGTGTTAATAATGATATCACACATCATACTTTTGCCTTGTCTTTTTATTATTCATACATAAAATGATTTATTTATATATTTATTTACATACATTAATCTCTTAGTTGGCTTAAACAAAGCACGCCTCTCTTCTTCACACCCACAGACTGGAATCTGGAAGGGTTGTGATTGTTTCAAGTATGCATACTGTGTTTTGATTTGGCATGGGCCATAGTAACAATCTGACACTAAACCACTAATGATTCCCTGCTAGTGTTCCCTAAATATTTCTGATGCCCCTGATGATGCAAGTGCAGTACTGGGGAATGTAGTGAGGTATAGTAACTACAGTATAAGGCAAAGCAGTTTTATTTCTGTAAGGGCCTTTCCAAAAGGCTTACTGTGCTTTCCAGTTCACCCAATAAAACAAATGATAAATACTTAAAAATGCTAATACATATAGAGACAAAACAGCAGCAGTTGCCATTTAATTCTGGCATCTGATGTTCACAGACTGACTGTATAAGCTGACATTGACTCAGCTCTTGACCACTTCATAAATGCCTTCTATAAGGCTTGTAACCTTTTCACCCCCCTCATCAGGATCCACTCCAAAAAATGCAATGCCCCATGGATCACCCCACCCCTCCTCCAGAGACTCAAAAACAGAGATAATCTCTGGCACATTGCTGTAGAATTTGGAAAGGTGTCAGATAGACAGGTCTACAATGCAGAATGCAGTAAGTGTACTTGGACCATTAGGCGGGCCAAGGCAGAGCAATGCCAGGCTACCCTCGCTTCCACTTGGGGTTCAGACCGGACCTTCTTAGATAATATGAAAGAGCTAAATGGGAAGTTCTGCTCCCTCCCACCATCTCAGCTCTCCATCAATGGTACCCCCACCACAGATCCACTCCTCATAACCGATTGTCTTAACACTGCCTTCTCTGACCTAAGCTCAATCCTCCCCAGCAGCTTCTTTGACCCAATCCCCACCTCTCTCCCTCCAGTCCTGCATCGCTCACCATTCTACCTGCACACCCTATCCCCTCAAGAAGCCAGGCTACACCTGCTAAAAGTCTTAGGCAGCAATAACCCTAGCAGTGGCCTCCTTGACTCCAGGATCCTCCGTATGGTCTTGGACGAAGTCCTAGTCCCCCTGACTGACCTTCTAAACCAGTATCTATGCCTGGGTTAGTTCCCAAGTGCTTGGAAAACTGCTGAAATCACACCCATACATAAGAGTGGGGACCAGTACAACCCAAAAGTTACCTACCGATCTCTATCCTTCCCCCACTCTCTAAAGCCCTTGAAAAAATGGTGTTGATCCAGCTCTCTGAATACCTAACCAAGTGTGACATAATGTGCCCAGAGCAGCACAGTTTCTGCCCAGGACACAGAACAACCATGGCTCTCCTGGAATTCTCCCAACACCTGCATGCTGCTCTTGACTCTGGCAGCCTTGCAGGAGCAGTGTTCATTGACTTCTCCAAGGCCTTTGACACTATCTGTCATCCCCTTGTACTTGACACTCTCTCCACCAACTTGGCTTCTCTGGTGGTCCCATTTCCTGGTCCTCTAGCTACCTCTCTGCTAGATCCCAGTGTGTCAAGATCAGTGGATCCCTATCCAGCACTCTTCCCATTCACTCTGGGGTCCCTCAGGACTCCATCCTGGGTCCAATACTTTTTAGTCTCTACCTCAACACCCTACCCAGCTCAAGTATCAGTAAAATGATCTTCTACACCAGTGATGCAGTCCTCATTGCCTCACATCCCAATCCCACCTTCCTCCAGTTATCCCTTCAGCAAGCTTACAGCCAAGCCGAAAGGTGGTTCGGCGACCACAGACTGGACATTAACCTAAAGAAAACCAAATCAATGCTCTTCTCCCACCACCAAAATAAAGCTAAAAATACCCCCTCTCTTGATTATCCCCAGCACTCTGCACCCACTAGAACAAGTGACCACATACAAGTACCTAGGCATCACGTTCGATACTGCCCTCTCCTTCCACACCTACATTAATACCCTGTCAGCCACCATTAACTCTCAGATTGGTCTGTTATACCAGCACAGGGACTGCCTGCCTCAGATTGCCCTCCAGCTGGCCATCACCTCCTCTGTGTTGTCCCTCGTGGACTATGGCTTGCCCATCTACACTGCAGCTGACAACACTGCTCTCTCCAAAATCCAACACTCCATCAGTAAGGCCTGTAGGCTCCTAACTGGTGCCCCCAGCCAAACTCACACCTGCCTTCTCTATACTACCACCAATCTGCTCAACTTTGAGGAGTGACTGCTCTACCAGACCTGCCTTCTCACTAAGAAATCACTGTTAGGACTCTCCCCCTCGGGGGTCTCCACCTCCCTACAGCAGTCTTCATTGTCCATCACCACCCATAGCTCTGTTAAGGCCACTTTCAAGGTGCCCAGAACCAAGACCTCTCTTGCCCAGAGATCCTTCCTTTACTGAGCCCCCACCTGGTTCAACTCCTCCCTAGCTGCATCTCCAACTTGCCAAAAATTGGCTCCTTCAAAACAGTCCTTTGGAACCACATCTTTAATACCCGCTGTTGTAGGTGCAACTAACCCCCTGTTGTAACCTGTGGTACCCACCCGGCTTTCCCCCTGGCTCGATAACGTCCACTGGACAGCCTCTCCCTCTCCCAGACCCACTCCTTCCCTACTAGGTCCAAACAGGGATGTAACCCACTGTCTTCTCTGAGGACCTACTATATCCATGAGTGTAACCCACAATTTTGTAACATTATGTAACCTAAGTAACATACAAACTACTACATTATGTAACCTAAGTGTATCTATGTTAAATGTTCCTTTTACTGTACCTGTAATGTTATCCTCTGTTTTAATCTGCACTGTAATAACTGTCTTGATGTCTGCCCCCCTGCGATGAGGTGCCTTTGTAAGTGAGTCTCTGACTCAAAGGTTGTAAACCTGATTTGTAATGAATAAATAAATGAATAAAAATAAATGAAATGAAAGCAGTAGTATTTTTTTAAGATTAGGCTGGTGGTTGGCAGTAGTTACTAGTCTAATTATTATAATGAGTCTACTATCTCTAATTACTATCAAAGCTGAGTACTGTAGAATTTCTTCTAGTATTGTAAACCAACAAAAATGGAGGGACTTAGTGGCTTGGGATGCAGTTTCTGATGTGACATTTCTGAGGACAGTATGAATGACATACACACATTAAAGGGCTTCATTGCAGAAGAAAGAAATTAATCAAAGGTTAAATGTTAATGCTAACAATCCTCTAGAGAAAATAATTCAAAATTGGACAATTATAGAGTTTTCATACCTGAGCAAACCAGAGGACAGCACCAAATAGATGTTTTGCAGCCTAATCATCTACTGTAGATCATTTAATTTATTTTGGTTCAGTCCCCTGTGAGGTTATAGACGTTTTGTTCTCTAGAAAATGCATTTTACACTATGCCCATTATTCTACCAGCTTTCTGGGTGTCTGTTACTAATTTTGAAGATGTGTCCCTGCTTTTGGTCATTTGCCCCTGATTTCTGTTAAGACTTGTCCCTGATTTATGAGGCAGGAGGTAGAGAGGTACTGTACAGTGTGGCAGATGATTCTCTGATTGTTGCAACAGTTAAATATTTTTGGATACAAACTTACAAATCTTAGTTACATTGCTGAATAATGCTTTCATCTCAAACAGAATCATTTGCTACAATGTATGCTTTTACCATTCTATACCTGGTCACTTGTATTTTTGGGGGGCTTTTTTCCCCCTTACTTAGGATGCAACCTGTTAGTCCATTCAAACTCACTGGTTCTAGAAACATAGCTAGATGGGGAGGGACACCTATTGTTCTGTCCCTAATTGCAATAAGTGTTTGAGAAAGGGCTATCAGTCAGTATGACAGCAGGAACTCCTGGTATTTGTTGGGTGGGGGACGGGTAGCTTTCTGGATGTAATTTAGCACAAACTTCCCTACAAACCCCTTTCTCACAGAGCCCACAGACAAAAAAGGCTGTCCAATTCTCGACTGAGGTCCTATGATAGAGAAGCTTGCTCTTCTTTGGTCACAATGGCCTTGGGTATGAATGAAATAATGCTGTGATCCTATGGTGACACCAGACTAACAAGCAGCTAATCAGGTGTCACTATAGAAGCACTTCATGTCATTCATACCTCTTGTGAATGGCAAGTGTAAAGAAGATTGCATTGTGGTGACTAGCTAGCAGAAAGTGAGATGGTCAGACAACCCAGTCCATCTCATACTATTCCAGCACTGCCATTTTGTCAAACGTGGTATAAACTCTGTGTAAATGAACAACATTGCTGAACAAACATATCTGTTTGTGAATATTATATCACATTGTTGAGTAGCATTTTTTCCAGCAGCAAGTGTTCTGTTTGTATTAGTCTTACTACTTTATTATGGTAATATTTAGTAGAAGTAGATAAGCAACTAAACCATAATAAAATAATAATACAAATGCAAACAGCACACTTGACTTGTCATGACACTCCAATCAGACCAGCATGACAAATCCTTTCATATGTTGTGTAAGCTTTTCCAAATTCATATTTAAGCCTAAAAAAAGTATGGAGACTGCTGCTGTTTTGGAAAAAAAAGGTACTCAAGAATGTATATTATATGTACAGATATGATTATTTGCAATGTTCCTTCATTTACAGGGCTCATAAAATGTCTGTCCAACATACTTTTAATTTGATGTATATGTCCCTCTGCTGATGTGTTGTTTTTTTAACTATCAGTGAATATTTTCACAAGTTTCCCAAATATTTTTCATGCTCCGAAGAAATGAGGGGTAAAAGGAATAAATTACAGACACAACTGCAGAAATTGCAAACCGCATCCATGATGTGAAGCTGGGGGTTCAACCCATTATTTTTTGTTGCCCCAAATTTGGCTCCCAGACAGATAACATTGGACTTTTATGTCAAAACGTACAAAAACTACAAAATGCTCCTTGCATAGAGTGTCATTCATTGACATAAAAGCCCAGTGGTTAATTGATCCAAGAAAAAAACATTATTGATAACTTGACCACTCAGTAATAAACTTTGCTGTGGTTCACCCACTATTTGTATTGCCCAAAATTCGAATAACAGATCCTTCAGGAACTCAGCTTGAATGAAACCAACATACCCTTACTTAACTCTGGGCATGGGGAAAATAACAACTGTAATGCAATCTTACAGAAACTAGAGCTGTGTTTGTACTACAACTGATAAAAAATAATCTAGAGCTCAGTTTTTAATGAATTATTAATGAAATCGATCTACAAAGGAAAGTCTGATGAGGACCGCATTTTTCGGGTCTAAAAATAGGACTCACTTCTGACTTAAATTCTGAAAGAAGTGTACAGTATCTCGGTGAGAGAATAAC
Organism: Neoceratodus forsteri; assembly: GCA_016271365.2. Taxonomy (NCBI): domain Eukaryota; kingdom Metazoa; phylum Chordata; order Ceratodontiformes; family Ceratodontidae; genus Neoceratodus; species Neoceratodus forsteri. Next base: position 51,372,441 of record CM057451.1, on the reverse strand, counting down.
CCATCCGTGTACAGTATATGATGCCACAACTAGTAGCATTGCACACTATATTATTTATTGACTTTAGAGACAGTACTCATTTATGCTGCTGATTTCTACATTTTGTGGTATATATTCATCATCTATACCACTGAAGGATTTCAGTGCCAAATATGTTTACAACCTATTCAGATTCTGGACACACATTTTTTAAAGACTTTGAACCATACTTAAATTGTTAAAAGAAAATAAAGTATGTACTGTATACTGGAAGACAGAATTGGTTATAAAAAAAAGGTTCACAAAATCAACACATGAATATGGTTTCACTCTATACATACATTGTCTTTCATCACTGCATGTTTGTTTTGTTGAAATTTGTATTTATAAAGTAAAATACAGGAATGGTGAGAGTGTGGAACCTTCAGAGTAAACCTGATTATGTATCCCCCCCCACACACACACATATAAATACATACTGCTTTATGACTATGAGGCTAAAACCAGGAAAAGCCTTTTAAAAAGCTAAATGTTTAACAGGTGAAACTGAAGCTTTAATTGCTGTCACAAATGGAGGGCAAAATCTCACTGTGACTACTGAGTATGGGGGGAGACTTGATTCTAGTGCATAGAAACTCAAATATCGGATTAAAAACAGCATTACTTCTCTCACCCCATTACTTAGACAATTGGTTTAGGGCCATCCTCAGAAATCACCTCTATTGAATGTTAGGCGTGAATGAGCACAGTCCTTCTTAACATGACAATAGTACTCTTGTCTTTCAACACAACAGAATGTCTGAAAACATAAAGCAGTGTGTTGCTATCCCTGATGTCTGCATAGGCTAAAATGATCTCAGGCTAAAGTGATCTATTTAAAGTCACACTCTCCAAAGTGTGTAAATATTCTGTTTAAGTGGTAATATACTGCACAATTGAAGTGATGGATTAAATAAGACTTCAGCATGCTTAAACTGTTATGTTAAAACTGTAATGTACAGATAAGAACTTACTAATTCAGAAAAAAACTTTTGATTTGAAATATTTACCTCTGAGTTCTAGTGAGGTACACCAGCAGTATATATGACACAGAGGCCAGGATATTCAAAGGGGTTATGCCTGGCACAACAGGGTTGCACTACTGCAAACCCACACTGCACCCCAGTGGGATATTGAGAAGGCTGCCTGGAACAGTGTAACTCCCTATGCACCGGAGCACTCTGTAAGTGTATGTGGTGCAGATGCAGGGGGCATGCCCATGCATATGCAGCACATCCCAATATTCAGCCCAGGATGTGTGGTGCATATGCCAGTGCTCCCCTGCATTGTGCCACATAGGGAGGCTCAAAGTTGAGCCCTTGTAAACGTGGAACAACTCCTGGCCACCCACAGGTGGGCTGCCATATTGCAGGGCACAACACAGCAGCCACCAGCCATGGGTGGCCACCTGCCCACCCAGAACACCATCCACAAGCACACACACACACACATATCCTTGGTAGTCTAGTGGACCCCCTCCCTCCTATGTCCCTGATCACTGGAATATGTCCACCACGTTATGCCCTGTAGTCTACTGGACCCCCCCACCCATTGCCGCAATCATAGCATGGTGCCAGAACACAATTCCCTGGTGCTCTAGTGGCACCCCACCCCTCCACCCACACATCAATCCTTGCCCACCCGCCCCTCATCATCAGCAGGCAGCTGCAACCTGCCCACATACTGCGGACACCCATTGAATGGCGGTACAGTACGAGCTGTAAGCTCATTAGTCCACAGTGTGGACCAATGGGCTTGCAGCCCATACTGTCTGAGACAGTCCAAATATGTGAATAACTTCATTCACATATTTGGGACTGTCTAATTTAGTATGGGCTTGCAGCCCATACTGTACCTGTCATTCAAACAGACAGTTAGGTGGTATGCAGGTGGGTGTAGCCACCCACTGTTGAAGGGGGCAGGGTGAGCAAGGAGTGCTGTGTGGGTGGGAGAGGTAGGCACCACTAGATCACCAGGTAACTGTGATCTGAGCCATGCCACAATATGCATGGGCATGAGGGAACACTAGAACTACCAGAGCATAACTTGGCTGCCAGATTCAGTGATCAGGCACATGGGAGGGAGGGGTTCCACTAGACTACCAGAGGCAAGGCTACCATTATGGTACTCAGGGACTCGGGAAGGAGGGGAGCCACTAGACTATCAGGGAGTGTGCCTCACACATTTCCTCATTTGCGGTTACAGGTGGGGGTTGCCCGGGATCCCCACCACACATGTTATGCTGGGCAGGGCACCAGGTGCAAGTCACCAGGCAGCCCTATGTATGGCATGCAAATGGGGCCATAATGACATGCTAATGGCCCCATTTGCACCTTGCATGGCTTATGGCCTCATTTGCATCCCCCGGCTGAATATCGCGGGTGATGTGCCTAGTGCAACTGCACTTGCGCTGGCACATCCCCGTGCTCCCTCTCTGTGGCTTGCACTGGCACTGTGCCACTGCACCATGCACTGTCTGTGTGCCACACTAGCCATATTCAATGCTGCTGAGCCATGGCACAGCACCGTTGAATATCACCTGGTCCTGGCCCCTGTGTAGCCCAGTTGTGCTGCACCCAGTCTTGCGCCCCTGCCAGGCGCAGTCTGAATATCTGGCCCAGAATGTTTTGCACTCTTCATTGATTGACCAAGGGACCACTGTGGCACTGAGATGTTGTATTTCAGCGGTGTTGTAATGTGATTCTGTCAGAAACATTAATAGGACAATTTTTTTTTATTTTGTTGCTAAACTGAGATATTATATTCTGATTTTTGTTGTTAAGTTCAAAGGGCAATGACACTGTAAAAATGACTTGGTTGAGACAGAATCCGCAGGAAAGGCAGTGTGAGAGCAATGCATTTTGAGGACCTCCATTTTGGATCCTGTTACCAGCACCCTGTCACTGTGTGATCTTCACTATGCCACTTCCCTTCACAATACTCAGTTCCCCTATTGGCAGAATTCAGTAAAAACACTGTGGCACTGAGCTGTTGCATTTCAGCTGGGTAATAATGTGTTTCCATCAGAAACGTTAATAGGCTAATTCTTTTTTCTTATGTCGTTAAACAAGATTTTATATTCCAATATTTTCTTTATGTTCAATGGGCAATGACGTAAAAAAAAAATAGAAAATGGGGCCTTACAGCACATGTGCTATTCTGTTGATATCCCTAAGCACCATTGTATAATAAATATGGACCAACAAATCTGGCACAAGATCAACGGCAACTACAGAGCTTGCAGCAACCCTTTTAGAGATGCAGCTTGTATTGCTCGAATGGGTATTTTAAAAGCTGGCCCATTATTGTTATCTTGCTGTTAGCTCCCACACCCCACACCCTCACCAACAACACTCACAAAGACACTTATATATATTCTTGAAATAGAACATGTTCCTGTCATCCCATTTGCAATTCCCCACTTCTGCAAGGTTACTGTATATCATATCCTATCAGGTCTCTTATTTTTCTTAGGGGTCATCCCAGCTTCCTCCAGCTGTTCATGCTTAACTCCTCAGTCTGTTGCGTGTGTACTATACCTGCACCCTGGGCAGCAAGTTCATATGTACCCCTCCACGCATGCCCAGTCCCAGTGCAGAACACAATCTTAGTCCTCTGAAAAAGTTAGTGGGGGGTACTCAGTCTGTTCAATTGCAACAGTGTCTGTGGATCAGAGGTCAGCAATGCCTGCCACTGGAGTATTTCTGTCTGCAGCTGGAAGTGCCTTATGTGAAAGCAGAAATTAGCGAGCATCCCAAAATCAACCTCCAACCCTCTCTGAATCAGCATTTTTAAAAAAACGAACACACTGATTTAAAAGTAACCATGCTGGGGTAGATTAATTAAGATGCAATGGACCACTCTGTAATAAACTTTGCTGTATGGTAGTTTAATTATGATGCAACATCTACAGTACAGTACTTTCAAAGAGGGTCACAGAGAAGTGAATATGGACTGTGGGGACACCTGCTGGAAAATTGAAAATCAGGTGATATGTAACTGCAAACAGTAATCATGAACAGTGTCACCTGGCGTATTCCCACAGGTAATGAGGAGTATTCAGTTGATTAAGGATTGCAGCATTACTGCGCATCAATAGCTCAACTCGTTACTGATGTACCGGTCGGCACACCGCTTAGGTATTAAGATCTGACGAGGTATACCTCAGTAAAGGGAAACTTTTATGTAACGCCAACTGTATGTCAAAAAGTACTGTTTAATTATAAGCATTTGTGAAGTATGTTGGAAATTTGAATGTCTTTGTTGGTATAGTTGTAAGTATGTTTTTTATCTACTTGTAATGATCTTTTTAGATTTAACAATAAAAGAATACTACTATTACTACTACTACTACTACTACAACACTAGCCAACCAAGAAAATTAGTGGAAAGATCAATGACGATATGAATATTTCCCCGGCCCATCAGTATTACCTTTTGACAGATGTTGCTGTTGCTAGCCTTGCTTGTAGAGCAGAAAGCAGCTAACTAAAAGAAGCTACATTTTCTTATTAATTTAAAACTTATATCTCAGCAGGAGTCAGGGTCTGTTAAGATTAAGTAGACAGATAACTTTATTAGAAGTAGAAGGGGTCTTATTTACAGTTAAAAAAAAAGAAAGAAAAGAAAGAAAGTCAGTGTGTGTTCTGTGCTGGGAAGGGTACTGTATCAGCTGACTTTGCCTAACCAGTAGGAGGAAAGAGAGCTTACCTGCGGGTGTGGTTTAGACACTATAAAAGCAGGTGAGTCAAATTACAACTTCCTGTTGCTAGCCTTTTTTCTTACTAATTGCCCTCCATCCCACCCCTCCACCCACCCACCCAAAGCCAGTTCTACTTTTATAGCCACTAGATTTGACTGTCAACAGGAACTTCCTGTTTGGCAGTAGGAATGAAAGGATCATAGAGAAATATTGGTTTTGTCAACCCTAAAGGAAAAAAGTAGCTCACCCCCCCCAGCTGCTGGTGGTCTGATTTTGAGCAAGGAAGAAGGAGGCTACTGAAGAAGACAGGAAGTTGCTGTCCCAGAACAGGAAGGGTGAGAGTTGTAAGGAGAGGAGAGAATAAGCATCCAGAGAAACAGTAGAGAGGACACAAAATAATACATGATAGAGTGGTGCAGTGCAATGGCTGTGTAGGCGGCAGTGTTCCGAGGAGACATTCTGGAGGCTGCGATGCTGCCCTATTAGCAGACACCTCTCCGGGTTGAAAGAGGAGGTTGCCCGCTCCAGACCGACCTGGCTAGGATTGCGGAAACCTCCTCCCCACCCAGGGACCACCAGGGCCAATGCCACTACCTCAGAGGTTGCCAAGCAAGAGGAGGCTGGACCAGGGTGGGCTCAAGGAGAGGAGGGTGGTGGAACAGAGTTGCATCCTCCAGCTGTACCTCTCCACAATTCATTCGCTCTTCTGGTGGATAGTGGTTCCTCTATGGAGGCACCTGCAGTGGAGACCAAGGAGGATGCTGGGAACCTTCACAAAGGAGACCCACAGGAGGGTGGCATGGGACCCCCAGAGGAAGGAAAACTCCTGGTGGGGACTCCAATCATTAGGGGGTAGAAATGGGGAGGAAGGGGAGAGGGAGGTAAGGTGCCTTCCTGGTGCCACGGCTTGAGGGATAGGAAGCTTAATCCTCAGGATCGTGGGAGGAGCTGCACGAGGAGGGAGCTGGATGTCATTGTCCACCTAGGGACAAATGATCTGGCTAGGAATGGGATCAGAGCAGTGCAAGAGGAGTTTGTAGAGTTGGGAAGGGCCTTAGACAAGTAGCGATAAGGTAACCTTCTGGAGGTGCTGCCTGTCTATGGCAAGGGAGATGCTAGGGCACTTCTCACCAGGGAATTCAATGAGTGGTTGAAAACTGGTGTGGAGCTCAGGTTTTGGCTTCATTGGGGACTGGGAGCCACCTGGAGGATGCAGACCTATGCTGGTGTGATGGTCTGCATCTATCCGGGGAGGGGAACCAGGATCCTAGGTGAGAGGTTTAAATGCTTCATTGGCAAGCATTTAAACTAGCCAAGGGGGGAGGCACTGAAAAGGATCAGGGAAATCTGAGCCTCCCCTCAAAACATGGTGATTAGTGAGGTAAACACCAAAGTACAGAAGTTATTAGGAGTAGAACAGATTTAAATGTAAAAAAGGCAAAGGCAGTAAGGACAGAAATGGGGCTAAAAGGGTAAGGCTATCAAAGTGGAGGGTGATGAGTACCAATGCCCGTGAGTCTGTGTAACAAGCTCCTGAACTAGTGGCCTTGATGGAACAGGGTTGCCTGGATATTGTGGCAGTCACAGAAACATGGTACACAGAGAACCATGACTGGGATGCCAACATACCAGGATACACAATCTACAGGAGGGACAGGGAGGGTAAAAGAGGAGGAGGAGTAGCTCTCTATGTAAAGGAAGGGATCAAAGCAACAGAACTAAAGAGTAAACAGGGAGCAGATGAGGCACTTTGGGTCACTCTGGAGAAAGGAAATGGCACCACAGTCCGCATGGGGGTTGTATACAGACCCCCATCTCAGGGGGAGGGAATGGACAAGGAAATGATAGAAGGCTTTCTTAGAATGGCAGAAAAAGGGGAGATATTGTTGATGGGGGACCTGAATATGCCAGATGTTAACTGGAGCACCTTTGCTGCAGGCACATCCAAGAGCAGGGTCATTCTTGATGCCCTACAGGGGGCATGCCTCAGACAGCTAGTGTTGGAACCCACTCGGGAGGGAGCAATCTTAGACCTGGTACTCTCAAATGGGGATGGAGAAAGAATCTCAGATTTAGAAGTGGGTAGCCATCTGGGAACAAGTGACCACAAAACAGTGTGGTTCACGATAAACACAGCCATACAATTAAGCCATACAAAAGCAAGAGTACTGGACTTTAGGAGGGCTGACTTTGGGAAAATGAGAGAGTGCCTCAGAAAAGCACTAGCAAACAGGCAAGAAAGAGGGGTGGAGGAACAATGGGGAGTGATCAAAATAGCCATCACAGAGGCAACAAGCCTTTGTGTAAAGCAAATCAATAAAACACAACGAAGGAAAAAAACGCTATGGTTCTCAAAAAAGGTGGCAGGAAAGGTTAAGGAGAAAAGGGCAGCATTCAGGAAATATAAGGAAACACAGAAGGAGCGGGACAGAGAACTTTATCAGTTAAAGCAGAAAGAGGCTGGGAAGGCAGTCAGAATAGCAAAGGCCCAAACCGAGGAAAGGATAGTCAGTTTTGTTAAGAAGGGGGATAAGACCTTTTATAGGTACATTAGGGAGTGAAGAAAGACCAAAGGAGGGATACTGAAGCTTAATAAAGGGGAGGGAATGTGGGTAGAGGGTGACAGTGAAAAAGCAAGGATACTGAACGAATATTTCTGCTCAGTATTCACAAAGGAAGAGGAGGGGGAGTTACCTAAACCAAACAAGAGAAACACTCTGAAGACGGGAGTCGATACCTGTCCATTTACAGAAGAAAGGGTTCTGAAAGAACTAATAAAATTGAAGGTGGACAAAGCAATGGGACCTGATGTGATTCACCCAAGAATTCTAAAAGAACTAAGGGTAGAACTAGTGACACCACTGACTACTCTCTTTAACAAATCATGGGAGGATGGGGTGGTACCCAAGGACTGGAGGTGGGCAGATGTGATTCCTCTTCACAAAAGTGGGAGCAGGACAGAGGCAGGAAACTACAGACCAGTTAGTTTGACCTCAGTGGTAGGGAAAATGATGGAATCACTTCTGAAGGAAAGAATTGTTGAGTACCTAGAAGCCAGTGGCGCACAGGACCCAAGGCAGCATGGATTCACGATGAGAAGGTCGTGGCAGATGAATCTAATAGATTTCTTTGACTGGGTGACCAAAGTAGTAGACCAGGGAGGGGCTGTGGACATGGCCTACCTAGATTTTAGCAAGGCATTTGATACAGTCCCACACAAAAAGATTAATACACAAGATAGCCAGCCTTGGAGTGGGTCCCAAGGTGGTAGCCTGGATAAAAAATTGGCTGGACAACAGGACGCAAAGGGTAGTAGTAAATGGAGTACACAGTGGAGAAAGGAGGGTTACTAGCGGGGTACCACAGGGTTCAGTACTGGGACCGGTCCTTTTTAATGTCTTTATAACTGACATTGCAGAGGAAATGGAAGGAAAAGTATGTCTCTTTGCAGATGAGACAAAGATCTGCAACAGGGTTGATACACAAGATGGAGTGGAAAGGATGAGAAGGGACTTGGCAAGGTTGGAGGAATGGTCAAATGTATGGCAGCTCAGATTCAATGCAAGAAGTGCAAGGTAATGCACATGGGAAACAAAACCAGGGGAAGCGTACACAATGGGGGTGAGATACTGACAACAGCAAAATAGAAAGGGACCTGGGGTAATTATATCAGATGACCTAAAGGTGGGCAAGCAATGTGAGAAGGCAGTGAAGGCTGGGGATACTGGGATGCACAGGAAGAGGCATCAATAGTAGAAACAGGAAGTTGTTATCCTCTGTACAGACAGTTGGTGAGACCCCATCTGGAATACTGTGTCCAGTTCTGGAGACCCCATCTCCGCAAGGACATAGACAGGATAGAGGCAGTCCAGAGGAGGGCAACTAAATGTGCAGGGTCTGCAAGAGAAGCTGTAGGAGGGAGAGGACTAAAGGAGCTTAATATGTATACCCTTGAGGAAAGAAGGGAGAGAGGGGACATGATAGAAACTTTCAAGTACCTCAGGGGAATTAACAAAGTCCAAGAGGGTAGCATCTTCCAGAAAAAGAGATGTGCAAGAACAAGGGGGCACAATTTGAAGATAGAGGGGGTGGCTCAGAGGTACTGTGAGGAAGTATTTTTTCACTGAGAGGGTTGTGGATGCATGGAACAGCCTCCCTGAGGAGGTTGTGGAGTCAAGAACAGTGAGGGACTTCAAGAATGCATGGGACAGGCATAAGGCAGTCCTAGTGGGGGGGTAGGAGGAAGTAAGCTGTTGGTTAACTAGGATCTGCTAGGTAGGAAAATGGGCAGACTAGGTGGGCCAAGCGGTCCTTATCTGCCATCAAATTCTGTGTTTCCATGTTTCTATGTTTCTATGTTACATTTATTTATTTACAAGATTTTTGCAGAAATAGCATTCTTAGTTGGGCACAGCTTGATTTCAGATGCATCCTGGGAAGACCATGCATTGTCCCTGCCCTCTCCAAGCAATATGATCAAACCCATAGCACATCACCAGTCCTAGTACATTTACCCTTTGCATTTCCAGGGCCCTTTCTGACAGCTCACTATGCAGAGGAACTATTAGAGACACGTCATTGTGATCTGTGTGATTTTGCAGAGCATCTATTTTTTAAGGACATAAAAGGAAAAAAAAAAAAAAGACCATAGACACAATCGTAACAAGATTTGGCTGAAGAGACATTTTTCCAGGGCAGGACATTGAGTTGGTGCATGAATCCCATTGCTGGTCAGTCGGATAGTTCAGAGCCTGCAGAGCATAGCCAGACAGTTCTTAGGCGAGGGATGGGGTAAATCAATTATGAAACAAGAGAGAAAGTGGTGTACACACCATAGCTGGGGGTATAGGTTACTTAATTTAAAATTAAAGTAGAAAATCTTGTGATGATGGGATTCATGCACCAGCTCAATGCTCTGCCCCCAGCTACAGCATGTGTGCCACTCTCTCTCTTGTTTTGTTGACTTAGTACTAGGTATCTGGTGATGGCACCCTTAGTGATGGTCATCTATGCGCAGTTTTGTTGTTTTGTGGTAACTCAGTTGCAGGTTGCTGCTGCTGCAAAACACATAGAGGCCAATATTATGGGGGGGGGGCAGAATGCGTCAGTCAAGCTGAATAAAACTAACAGTGTTAAACAGTGCAGTCACTAGCTCTGTGGTGCCAAGTGAAGCAGTTTGTGCAGCACACTGGTGACCTGGGTTCATGCCCGAGCCCAGGTACCAGGAGCAGAGACCGTCAGGGATGGGGTCCATAAGCATTCATTAGATGCTTCCATACCAGGGGAGGTGGTTTCTGCCAGGGGACCTGCTGGTGAATATGTGGTGTACTTCAGGAACATGCTGCCTTGACATGCCCCCCCATATGCCCCCACCCCAAGATGCTCCCGTGCTCACCCAGGGCTGAGCACTGCAGTGGTCAGGGCAAAGAAGACTGGAAAATTCCCTCATTCGACTGGATGATGAGTGCCCTATCCCCCTGCTACCCAAAGCCCCAGATCCAGGCTGGATCTAGCCCCACAGTGCCTGAGATGCATAGCCAGCCTTTGGGGCCATTTTCTCTTCGAAGAGAGGGGCCCTTCTGGCAGAGGGATATGCTGGGCTACTCAAGGTAGGCTGCAATGGGGAGCTGGGGGAGGTGGCAGGAGGTCAGAGGTTGGTGGGATGGCACTCACATCATAGGAGTGGCTGGTTGGGGTGTGTGTGGGAGGTGCATAAAAACACAAATAAAAAAACAAATAGTGCAGTCAGTCATTACTGAGCTCCTGGCTGTTAATGAGAGCTAAAGGTATGCTAATGTATCCTGCTGTATCTTGTATTTTGCTCAGCAGGACACCCCCACCCACTCTTCCTAGCTTTTGTATGTTACACCTGCAAAAGAAGCAGAAGAGAATAAGTATGAATTCCCTTATCTGGGTAGCCTGGGATGGTTGTCTGGTGCTAATGCCCAGTTGTCACTGTAAAATATGAACCATGATGAGGTCACAAAGGATCTGTAGTTCTTTGGGAACATATTAGGACACATAGGGAAGGTAAACCATAAATCAATACTTATCTAAAAGGCAAAATGTGATATGCTTTAATACTGAGGTAGGAATCCTGTCTGGTCTGTAAAGATAAAGGAAAAATGGGTTAGTATGAGGAAGAATTGTAACAAGAGTAGAGAAAGAGTTGCAGAGAGGTACCCAAGCTACATGATGAGAGTAGATATTACGATTAAGGTAAATTAGAGAAAATACACAGTTTAAAGTAAAAGGGAGACAGAAGGTGGAAATAGAAAAACAAAATAGTAAGAAAATAAATCAGACAGGGACAAAAAAAGTGAAGATGAAACAACAGCAGCGGTGCATGGTGTTTAGGTATATATCGTGGCATCCTGGGTGTCCTTATTCTGTTCCCTGGGCTGCCAAGAAGCAGTAAGGCAGTGAGAATATTTGCCCCTCCAAACTGGCTGAGCGCAACAACCACCTGCAGCAGCTACTCAGACCATGTACCAGATTGCCAGCTTTAGCACACACACACACACACACGCACATGCACACACACACACACACACACACACACACACACACACACACACACACACACACACACACACTGACCAAACTATTGTACTGCTTGATCGATTACTTCCTCCAGTACAACCAGAAGAATGAACATTTTTACTGGACCAATAAATAATCTACCAGCATTTGGTCAGTGCCTAGTTCAGGCCCCAAATTATAGTGTATTATATTAAGTAGCTCCAAATCAGAAGGAAAAAAATTAAAGTATTTTTCTCAATGCTGCTTCAGTTAGTCTACTGAGAGGTAATTTGAATCTATCCATTTTTTAATTTGCACTTTTTTCCATCCTTACCCCACTGTGGCTGAACTTCAGATAGTTACACAGCTCTGCTGCTCCCCACTGTGGCCTACAGTTTTGAACCTCTTGCCTTCCCCGAAGAGACCCTATAAGTACTTGGGGGGGGGGATCAGGCTTTGAAGAGCCCAAGCTTTCCAGACATCATAGAGGTGCTGTGGGGGAGTTTTCCCCTTTTAGTCTTCCTGAGTAATACTCATGCTTATGGGCTTTAATACATTCATGCAGGTACACGATTTTGTGTAGCATGGTGTGGAGCTGGTGAGCATCCTTCCCTCACCCTTGATGTTCCAGAGCTGCACCTACACCTGTGGACAGCCAGGCAGTAGTGCAGGCTTGGAGTAAGGGAGCCTCCCTCATTGGAGAAGGAGGGCATCTGCTGGGATGTTCAGGACCTCTTCCCCACCTCGGCTGGTCCTCCAATGATCCAGTCACAAATTATTTCATGAGTCTCACGTTAAACAAGTCTTAGCCAGGTCACTCATGTGCACTGAGTGCAACTTCTACTTTTTTCATGGTAGGACTTATTTGACATTACATCAGACAGGAATTTTAGTGTTGCAGAAAGGCAAGATGACACTAAACAAGGTCACACTCCCTCCTCCAATAATACTTAATGCACTTTTCTGTGGTTCAACACCTTAATAAAACAATAAAGAATGGGAGCAGAATATATTTTATTTCACAATTTGCCCAGGTTTTCTCAGATCAGCAGCAATATCTAATTTTCAGTGGTGTGCTGCTGCCATCCAGCTATACAGTAGAGATAGGCAAGTCAAGAAGTTGTTCAAGACTGTACATCTTACAATCCATGCCTCTACATTGGCTCTACATATGAACATACAATAAAGCCAGCAGATAAAGGCTTAACAGTCTATCGAGTCTGCCTGAGTGTGCAGCTTTCAGTGTTGGGCACCGATGCTGCCCCCACCCCTACACCTCTCTCCCCCCTCCCCACCAACTGATCCCACTGTTTTACCATCTCCCCCTTTTTTATTTTGCCCTTAAGTTTATCCCACCCACAAATCCCCCCACTGAAGCCCTTAAACCCAGGTCCTCAGGCAGAGCATTCCATGCTGTCACCCCCCTCTCAGTAAGAAAGTGCCTCCTCAGCTCCCTTCTGAACCTCCCCCTCCAACTTGTGATCCCTTCCTTTCTAAATGGAAACACTCTCATGATGCACCCTATTAATGCCCTTCAAGTATTTGAAGGTCTCACTCATTTCCCCCCGTCCCTCCTGTCCTCAAGTGAGTACATATTGAGCATCTGTAACCTAACCTCATAGGGCTTTTCCCTCATCCCACTCAGCAACTTGGTTGCCCTTCTCTGTACCCTCTCCAACAGTCTGATGTCCCTTTTTAAGTAGGGATGCCAGAACTGCATGCAGTACTGCAAGTGAGGCCGCACCAATGCCCTGTACAGTGGCAGAATCACCTATTGACTCCTTGAGGTTACTCCCCTTGCTATACACTGCAACATCCTAGTTGCCTTTGCTGCAACTTTCTTACACTGTGCAGTGATTCATATGGTCTGTGACTAGAACACCGAGATTTTTTTCATCAACGGATACCAAAAACTGTACACCTCCCAGCTTATAATTGAAACCAGGATTCCTATTCCCAAAGTGCATAATCCTGCACTTCTTAGCATTGAAGCCCAACTGACAGGTACGTCTCGATGGCATCTACACTGCTGTATATTAAGGAATCAAGAGCCAGGTTAGAGTCAGGTAAAGCTTTATTTATATATTTGCACTCAAATTTGTGTGTACTATTGTATCCCTGTAATTTTTATGTTGGCTTATGTACACACGCAAGCAACATCTTGAGGTAGTAGCACATTTCAGAGGTGTGTCAGTGTTGGTCAATGCAGGGGATGCTTTACTGGGTGCGTCCCTCATCTGACAATCAGTGAGCATGCTGCCAATGACAGCAGTTTGAGAGAGAGCCAAAGAGTTGAAATGAATCTGCTACTGCAATCAGACATAGGATTGTCATTGCAGTGGCAGATGACATACCTCCATTATGTGCCTTTCCTGGTGAAACATTTCAATAAATATGGCAGCTCCTGCCATCTGCCACACAATTCCCAGAAAGCTGACATCTGGGTGTGCAATCCCCATGTCAGCATGTTCCCCCCATATTATGTGGCACATCATAACATGGCAGCTCTTGCTACCAGCCACACACTCCCGAAAAGCCAACATCGGGGTGCACAATCCCCATGTCGGCATCCCCACTCTTAGTGTATCTTTCCTGATTGAACAGCTTCCCCTTTCATTTCTGACACCAAGATGCCCACTCAGGCTGTTAGATGTGCATACCTCCCAACCCATCTATACTCCTTGCCAACATCAGAGTGCTCAATCCCCATGTTGGCATCCCCCCCAGAATTGTGGAACACTGGGAGCCAACCCCAGTGTGCCTATTTTTTGTGTGTGTATGTGTAACCTGTAAATGAAGAAAATCTTCTCTCATGGTTCCCCGCAAACAAGAAAATGGTCCACCATTGTCTCCCTCATCCCCCCTCCCCATCCCACCCTCCTGCACACCTTTCCTACCCCATTCATACTTACCCTCCAGAGGTCGGGAGCTGCAATCTACTCTGAACTAGGACAGGTCTGCACTCTTCAAAGCTGAGCTGTGAACTGAATAAATGACGGTAAGCTTTATAATGGGAGGCAAAGGAGGGTTTTAACTTAAGTTGATATTGCAGCCATTTTTTTGAATTTTGGCCAGAAATTTTCAACATGGGGTTCTTGGGACCCACCCCCCCTCATGAACATGTCACTGTCATTTAGTTTCACTGTCCCAAAAGGTGATTTCGCGGTCGCTGTGCAGAATCACCTTTTGGGACTGATTGAAGAAACAACAGTGGCACTGTTCATGAAGGGAGGTCCCAAAAAGGCCGTGTTGCAAATTTGGTGCAGAAATTCCAAAAAATTACTGCGTTATGAGCGTGTGTTGCACAGTTTCTACGCATGTTTGTAACTGCACCAATTTTTCATATTTTCTCTCCAAATTTTCAACATTGCCATTTTTCATACCTCCTTATGAACAGTATAGCTGTCATTTTTCACATCCTTCCTGAAACGTGTTTTCACACCTGTGGTACAGAATGGTGCGGTCGCTGTGGGAAATCAATTTTTGGGACAGAGTAACAAAATCACAGTGCCACTGTCCATGAGGAGAGGTTCAAAAATGCCCATGTTGAAAATTTGGTGAAAAAATTACAAAAAATTATTGCGTTACAGGCGTGCTTTGCGCAGTCTCTGCGCACGTTCATAACTCCACCAGTTTTTCATATTTTCACTCCAGATTTTCAGCATTGCCATTTTACCACACCATCTCATGAACAGTACAGCTGTCATTTTTCACATCCTGCCAGAAATGTGTTTTCACACCTGTGGTGCCAAATGGCTCAGTCACTGTGCAAAACCACCTTTTGCTATTGAGTAATGAAATGATTGTGCCACTGTTCATGAGGTGGAGTCACAAAAAGCCCATTTTGAAAATCTTGAGCGAAAATATCAAGAAACAGCCAGGGCATTAGGGTTTCCAATCATAACGCCCTACTCTGTAGTGATTGACAGGCATTGGAGGTGTGACTTGGGATCATTGGCTGTAATGCTCACACCATTCCAACCCCACTCTGCAGAGAGTGGCAGGCATCGAGGTGTGCCTTGGGGTATTTGGCCCCAACATTCACCCCATTTTCCTATACTGCACCCATCTCAGTGTATTTATTTATGGAATGGGGTGAGTATAAGGCCTGAAGACCCCAAGGCACACCACAACACCTGTCAGTGTCTGCAGGGTAGGGTGAGGTGAAAAGGCATGAGCATTATGGCCGATGACCCAAAGGCACACCCCCAATGTCCATCAGTCTCTGCAGAGAGTGGGTTGGGCCTATGTCAGTTCAATACTTCACTGACATTCCTATTATGCATCTCTCTAACTCCTGCACTACCAATGCCAATGCCAGCAAGCCAACATTCGGCATTGATAAATGCTTGTTCTGATTGGGACACCATTATAAATGAGTGTCAGCTCAATGGTCTTTCCTTTGTGTGAAAAAAGCGTGATTAATTGCAGCTAAGAGTGATCAACATAAGAGTTTGTTTTTTGCAGCCTGATCCTAGTTGGTGCAGTGGTTGAAAGCAGTAGTGCATTAAGGGGCATGCATGTGCATGTGTTGATGTCACCTTCTCTGGAGTGACTCATATTTTTTTCCATCTTCTATTTTTGCCTTCTGTTCTTCCCCACCAACCCCCTTCTGCTGGCCACCCCAGACCTGTCACTCACCTCACTCAGAACACCCCTATCTAATTCCTTACCCAATGGGTGAGTGGGTGCCTCAGCAGGTGGTTCAGACTCTGTGAGGTAACCAACATCATCCTCCTGGCAGGGGTGCTTTCCCATTTTCTTCACTGACCTGGGATAGGTGGTTGGTGGCAGTGAGCAGCAGTATGTGCTGCTCCCCTCCTCAAAGGAGAAGAGCTGTCTATGGATGCTCAGTCTTCCTTCCCCCAGTTTGCCCCTGAGTGTTCTTGATCCACTTCCAAACCATGGTCACTGGTGTGGTATGCAGTGACACCACCCATCATGCCACTGAGGCAACGTTTGATGCGTATTGCTACTCATAGAGTCATGCCAAACCCCATGGCTCAAGTTTGTCATGCTTACCAAAGTCTTCTTTATGGTTGTGGGTTGAAGTATGATTGCTGCTACCTAAAAGGCACACTTAAAAGGAAAATGTCTTGTTCACTTCAGTGTGGGTCAACCTGTGAAGTAAGCTGTTAATAAATAACCAGTGTGCCAACCAACTTCAGACCATCTGGCAAGACAGATAGCTGAAAGTTTCACCCTGTGCCTCATGCACATAGGATACATGATGAGATCCTGTTTATCACATTGCTCACCGTGTGCTGTCACTTGTTTTTATTTTGTAAAACTGCAATTTGTCATGACACAGCTGGTAGAGGTCTCACACCCTCTTGCAGGAGAAAAGAGATAATCTCCATCAAATGTCAGCAGACTCTTCATCTGGAGTCAACTGGCTTTTCTAAAGAGACTTATGTATCTTTGGAGCTGGGACTGCACTGTTACTTACTGAATGTGATTTATATTGTACTGTATGCAGTGTACCCTATTTTATAATCAAATTATATCTCTCAATAAACCCAAGTTATAACAAAAAGAAATTATATGTACATCAGCCACATTTGTTTACTATGGTAAATGCACTTTTAAAATGAGTAACTTTTTAAAACATTTTGTTTATTAAATTTCTGACTTATGATATCAATTGACAAATTCACATGCTTAATCACAGAAACATAGATTGTGTCAGCAGAAAAAGACACAGAGGTCTGTCTAGTCTATCTGTTTCCCCTACCTATCATAACTCCATGCTTGGCCTAGAACCAAACTGGTTTCAGTGATTCGATTGCTCAAGTGGCTGCTCATCCCCCTCTCATTAACAAACGGAGAGGCTCTCTCTTCAGAACTTACTATTGAGGTCAGTCCTAAACAGCTGGACCATGCAGGAAGGTTGCTGGATGGCTGTCACAGTACCAACCCTTGACACCCCTTCCTTTACAACCCCTTAGACCCCTTTCCTCCAACAAACCCAACAAGCCCAGAAATCCCCCCATGGACCCCCCACTGCCATAGCCCCCAGTCATACCCCCTGAACTTTGACAAATCCTTCCTCCATACCTCCCTTAACATCCACCTTCCTCTGCAGCCTTTTAAGATTTCCCCAAACCCCTGACACACATTGTTTGCTGTGTGGCCACCCTCAACATCATGGCTACATGTCAGTTCACTCTGGTCAATGAGTCCCATGACAACTCACCTGATACTATTAGCTTCAGTGTCAATCAGCCCCCTGTACAAATTGTTCACAGTCAAATCCACCCCACCAAAGATTTAATAAAATAAATTCCAGGAAAGTGCAATTTCTGGAATGAACTGTGCAGGGAGCTGATTGATACTGGAGCTAATAGCCCAGCACTAGTTGTCGCAGAGCACATTGACCAGAGCAAACTGACGTGTCACCCAACATCACTCCCTCATACCCCTGACATACACACCCTCTCTTTATGGGTCCAGACATTCTCCCTCCATGGGCACCTGACATTATCCCTTTCCCTCCACAGCCCCAGTACTAGCTTCCCCTCCTTCCACAACCATAGACACTAGCCCACCACCTACCTCAGCCCCAACAGCCCCACCTGCTTCCTCTGCCCCAGATACTAGTCCCACCTCTTTCCATGTTCCTCCCTGACCCTAGCCCCTTCCTTCCATGGCCTCTGATACTAGATCACCTCCCACCAAGCAACCAAAACTAGTCCTCTCCCTCCGTGGACAGCCACCCGTGACTAGCCCCACCTTCTCCATGGCCACCAACACTAGACCACCTCCCTCTAGAGCCCCCAATATTAGATCTTCTCCCTCCACAGCCCTTGGTACTATCCTACTTCCTTTCACAGCCTGACATTAGCCCCATCCCTCAAAAACACCAGACAATAGACACCACCCTCCATGGCACCAGATATTAGCCCCCTTCCTCTGTTGCCTCCCCATGCTAGCCCCTTCCAATAACCCATTCAATTTCTTCAACAATCATTGCACATCTCTGACAAGGAAAGTATGTAAACTCCTATAATTAAAGTCCTTTAAGATTCGGGTGGGAGGCAGGATCACACTAGTAACCCAAAAAAAATAATAATATGTGTGGACTGATGAAACTATTATTGTATTCTCTGTCTGTTCACTTGTTGCTGTAAATACATACCCCTGTAATTAGCTAAGTATTGTCTATGGAATGTGTATGTTCCCCGGGTCACCCTTAAAAATGGACAACTCATCGCAATGGGCCTACCCGGTCAACAAAATTCAAATAAATAAATAAATATGACATTGGCAAATTACTAAGACCAGCAGTGATGCAAGTAACTGTATTTTGCATTAATATATCAGTCATGTTATACAAACGACCTAGCAGTCAGTCATTCTAAATCAAAAGCACCCCCCCAAAATAAAGAAAAAATAAATTATTTTGTATACTGAACTGGCATGTAGCAAAGGTTGCAGTTCAGCTGTACTTCTGAGTGACAGCAGTGATGTCCAGGTGCTACTTATTGCATGAGCCATGAGTGAGACTTATTTTATGAGTCTTACAGTAAATACTGGAAATTTTGTAGCTGAGTCATGCATGCACATAGGACACAACTGTGACTTTTCAGAGTGGGACTTACTTGATGGGTGACTTGGGTCCACAGTTCATCCCTGGACCTCAATGAGCTGGCAGTCTAGGACCCCGTCCCCAACATATACTGAGAGAATAGTAAGACCATGGCAGTGATCCTCCAACACAAAAAAACACCAACTTGTGGTCCCCAAAGCAACTGTCCTGCTACAGCCAGAACCTCAGTCACTTATTGGGTGGTAAGCCCCAGTGTTGTGCAGGGAAAGATCAGGAGCTGCAGACAATGGGGCAAATGTACAGTGGATCAGGGAGCTGTGGATCAGGGGAGAAGTGTGTCTTTCTCATGCTGTATTGTACTGTACTGTGCTGGGCCAGGGTGGGGAGTTACAATTGGGGTTGTTAGTAAGTATCCCATGAGTCACTGATCTTGCACAGAGCTCAATTGACACAATGTTGCACTTTGTCCTCTTCCCCATCTTTCTCCATCTGACACAGACAGCACCAGTAACTTGCTTCTGGAAAAGCGCTGGCTTAGCGATGTAAAAGCTACATGCATACAGCTCACTTGTTATAGCAGGCATCCAAGAATGCTTTAGTCATCTGTTGGAGTGTAAGTATTCCCATGATCAGCCAACATGCAACATAGAAACATAGAATGTGATGGCAGATGGTGACCTCTTGATCTATCTAGTCATCCCATTTTCCTACCCCCATAGGGTTTATTTCCTTATGACACCCTTGTATTTGTCCCATGCATTCTTGAATTCCCTAACCATCTTGGCCCCTACGATCTCCTGGAGCAATCTGTTCCAGGATTCCACCACCATCTCAGTATAAAAGTACTTTCTCATGTTATCCCTGAATTTTACTCCTTGCAGTCTCACATTCTGTTCCCTGGTTGCCATGCAGTCTCTGACCTGTAACAAGTTCTGCACTTGAACCCTGTTTAATCCCTTGAGGTACCTGAATGACTTTATCATATCTCCCCTCTCCCTCCTTTGCAAGAGGGAATACAGGTTGAGTTATCACAGTCTCTCCTCATATGGTCTATGGTGCAGTACCTGTATCATCTTTGTAGCCTTTCTCTTCACTGTTTTCAATCTGTCTATATCCTTTCTGAGGTGTGGCCTCCAGAACTGGACACCATACTCCAGGTGGGGTCACACCAGGACCTATACAGTAGCAGTGCCACCTTCTTCCTTCTGCTTGATATACCCATCCAGATACATCCCAGCATACTGCCCACTTTCAGTGCCACCTTTCTACACTGTTTTGATACCTTTAAGTCCTTCGCTATAATGACACCCAGATCCATTTCCTGCTTGGTTGTTGTCAGTTTCTCCCCTCCTAGGCAGTACTCCCTTGTTGGATTACCTCTTCTTCTGTCCACAGCCTTGCACTTTTTTGCATTGAATTTCAGTTGCCATGTTCTTGACCACTTCTCTAGCTTTTCAAGGTCTGTTATTATTTTCTCCACCCCCTCAGGGGTATCCACTCTATTGCAAATATTGGTGTCCTCCATGAATAGGCACATCTTCCCTTCCAGACCATCTGTGATGTCTCTAATGAAAATATTGAAGAGGAGAGGTCCTAGTACCGATCCCTGAGGCAACAGTTGAACTACGTAATTCTGATGGCTTTGTCAGTAGGAAAGTTGCCTTATACAGGCTCCCAGATGTTTCATAAAAAGGGATTCTGATGAGGTTGTTTATTACAGTGGCCTAAAAGTGCAGAACACATACCAAAAAAGTGCAATGCAATCTAATAAGTAGAGCAACAACCAAAAGAATGGACTGCAAACAAAAAACAAAGCAACAAAACCAAATGTGAAGTATCATACCACTGAAAAATAAAGTAACAAAACAAAAAGAAATGTAAAGAATGTAAGAGTTAATGCAAACAAAAAGCACAGTATAACTAAAAAATGAATACAAACAAAAAAAACAACACAACTAAAAAGTGAATGCAAACAAACACACAATACAACTAAAAAGTGAAAACAAAAAAGCACAACACAACTAAAGTGACTGCAAACAAAAAAACACAACACAACGAAAAAGTGAATGCAAACAAAAAAGCACAACAAAACAAAAAGTAAATGCAAACAAAACACCACAACAAAAAATAATGCAAAAAACACAAGACAACAAAAAAGCACAACACACTAAAAAGTGAATGCAAACAAAAAACAACACACTAAAAAAGTGAATGCAAATAAAAAACCACAACACAATGAACAAGTTAATGAAAACAAAAAACAAACACAATGAAAAAGTGATAGGGATTGGTGAGATAGAAAAGTCAGCTATTACTGTACCCACTATGCCTCACTGTGAAAATTAGTGTACAGGCTTTTATATTTTGTACTCACTATAGAACTAGGAGACTAAATCTGTCAGTAAAGAAATCTTGTCAGCTATATACTGCATGTGTAATGCCTCATTTTGCAAATAAATATCTGAGATCTTATATTGTCGTAATCACTACAAACATAGAAGACTGTACCTCACAATGCCTTGCTATACATATCTACATATTAGATGCTATACTGCAGTTACCACTAAAAAAATACAAGAGTGCACCTCTGAGTAAGGAAAATGTAAGTCAACTTCACAAACTGTGCAGAAGTCCTTGTTGCTGTTTGTAAATCAGTATATTAGTTGTTATACTGCTGTAACCACTACCAGAATAAGTATTATCTGGCTTAACAAAAATGGACTATTTTATGTCCAAATGCAATTAGAATAATAGAATATTTTGTATGCAATATTGTAAGAATTTTTCTTCAATGTCATAGCTTTAACAACTTTATGTAATTATGCTGTAATAATTACAGCATAATTATACACCCTAAAGTGTCTTAATGTGTATATATCATACACCAGGGTGTGCAGTCATGCTCTGAAATACATATGCCATGGGTGTGTTGTGAGGTAAAAAGCAAAGCAGGGTACTTTCCTCTGCCTGAGAAGTGCATATATTAGATACAACTGCACACTCTGAAATGTGTTACTGCACTTATAAAATGGTCACAAAATTAATATATGGGGGGAAACACATGAAAAAGGTGCAGATGCATGGCCATTATTGAGTAATGCAGAATCATCTGATTGGTTTGCACACCTGGTAGTTAAGGATTTTTCTTACCCATTTTATTAATATTTATGTGTGAAAGTGTGTAATGGTTGAAATTACAATGGGGGCTATGCATGAAAGTGACCAATGTACACAAAATGTGTGAGTACATTGCCTGCATGCCTACGTGGCTGTGGACAGGTACAGGGTGCATGGATTCATGACCTCAAGTACCTGCAGGGCACCTCTCTCAGCCCTGCCCTGAGCACATAGGATCACAGGGGCATACAGGTACAGAGCAGTGGGCACATGCAAGCTTACAATCAGATGCCCATCATGCATCCTCGATTGGATCCCTTGTGTCACAAGTGCGGGGGAGTGTGGGAAGGTGTAGGACAGGGATATATAATAATATGGGCACTGACTCAAACAGCTGTCCCCAGCCCACCTTGGCAGACTATTGGACTAGGGCAGCAGTGTGCAGGGGGATCCAGTTGCCATTGCACCCTGCCGGAAACCATTGGGGAGGTGCATATACACGGCAGGGTTCCTGATAGCATAAAATTTCCCATCCTGGCACTCTGCACCTTAATGAATCATGCAGAGTGTGGGCATACCCCCGGACCCCCCATGGCATGTAGCTGCTCGGGCGGCCAAGAGATCTGGTGCATAACTGGCTGGTCCACTGATACTGAATGCCACCAGGGGTTCACTGTACCCTCACTGCGTGGCATTCACATGTACAGTAGGGTTGTCTACACACTGCAGATACATGGCATATAGGCTTTGTGTATAGAGCCCAATATGTAGTTTATCTTCATGTCTAAGGGGGCAGGACCATATCTTATGAGTGGCAGAGCCACAAGTGAGTTATCAAAGTCCTTTCTCCTGTAAGTGATGATAAACTGTATATTCTGAATCACATCATTGCATACCCCATAAATATATACATATCCATCCCTTACAAATTCTAAACTGGTCTGTGAAATGATTGTTTGAGGTGGGTAGTGTGATGTCACTTATCCAGTTTCCTTGGAAAGGGGAAAGAGTGTTGCTCATGCGGGACCTGGGCAGGCAATTGGAAGGCTGTCCTTTCAAAATATGAATTGGGAAAACCCTGTCAGGGTAGATGGCCACAGAACTGCTCTATAATCTGCGTGGGATATCGGAAGCCCCTCTGCAACCTAAAAATTAAGATATAATCAAGGAACAGGGTAATGGTAACTGCTAGTTCCCTGGCTGTGGATGTGGCACAACAGAGAAGCCTTCATGCCCTCCTGTAAGGCAGTTGTGTAGCCAATACTACCTCACCAAAATTTATTTCAAGTGTGGCGCTTTTCTCTAGTGGTCAGAGCACATGTTTGTGAACCAGGAAACCCAGGTTTACTTCCCACCAGGGTTGGTTACTGTGTGAACATGAGCAAATATTTTTGACTCCTAGTGCTTCAGTCAATCCAATTGTAATAACAGGTAAATTCAGGACACCACAGAAATCAAAAGCTGAGCTATCCTGGGTGAAAAAATAAATAACAGAAATACAGTCAGCACTCGGATATCCGTTGCCTTCTGTTCTCAGGTCAGGTGATGGATATCTGAGAGAAACAGTTAAGTGGAAACTGGATGCTTCGGTCTGCAGTTTGATCTATGTCTGCTGTGGCTGCTTAGGTCTACGGCTGCTTTGGTTTGTGACTGCCTTGCCTGCTTTGGTCTATGGTTTTCTATACAATACTCTCCTGGGAATGAAAAGGGTCACTTATCCGAGAGTAAACATTGAGTTCTACATAGGAGACAACAGGCAGGATGGGCAACGGAAGCGGATAATGCAAGGGACAGATAAACGAGTATAAACAAAATGGGAAATAAAAAATCATGCAGTCAAAGACGGATACATGAGAGAAATGGATAAATGAGAGCCAGATAAACAAGTGCTGACTGTAATCTCTTTTTTGCCTTTGTAAACAAACCCTCCATCCAAATTCACCTTTTACCCATGTTCCCTTACCATTAGAAGTCATATCTTCCCTTGCATCAGTAATGGGGGTTCTGTTTATTACAATATTGTCTGAGTTCTAGGAGTCAAGTTTAAAAACAAAACAAACTGACTAATTTTGGGGAGCAAGATCAGTGTACTTCACATCTCCTCCCACCCAAAGTCCTGTTAGCTACTTCCCTGAAGCACCATTATGTAGGAGGACTGGGTAACGAGGAGCATGCAGCTGGATGGGCATGGGGCAAGGAAAGCACCAGGTTGGCAGTAAGGGTGAGTATGTGCCACCATCTGGGTGTAGGTCTTATTAGAATCATGACCACAAACCTCATCCCACTGACTCAGCCTGCACCTATAGTACCTGCTATTTTCTTTACCTCACACTTGGCCAGTTGCATGTTCCTTGCTATACTGCTTCCACCACATAATGGGGTCTATAGGGAGTGGTTAGCAGGACTTGTGGGGAGTTATGTTTTCTTTTTTTTCAAATTGAATAAACTTTATTGTGTTTCACAAATAACAAGAAGAACCATAAAACACAACCATACAACAAATATAATCAACCAGCCCCCCCAAAAAGAAAAATAAACTACCCTCCACAGACAGCAGAGTGGTATAGTGTACTGTATTGAGACTGAATTAAATAAATAAGTACAAACTCCATCCAAAACTTAAAATGGAATAATCACTAGGGGAGACCCAGGCTAACCTACAATGTATAAAGAGCACAGAGTTTGCACCACATCTTGTCGAACTGCAGGAGGTGGTTATGTAGGCTAGCAATCAATTGTTCAGTCCAAAGATTAACAAGTAACTCCTGAAACCACTCAGTGTAAAATGTACTCACTGAATCACACCAGTAATGCAGGACCAACTTTTTAACAGACAAAGCAATTAATGCCAAGAAGTATCGGCATTCATGTACCAACACTGAGGAGTAGTCCCCCCACAATAGAGATTTCTAGGGAGAGGTGGTCATTAATTCCCAATAAAGGGTCTGCCCTTTGTCCAATAAGCAACCATAACGCAGCAGCATTTGGGCATTCCCAAAAAATACGATATATAGTGTTTTCTCCCTGCTCACATCTCACACAAACAGATGATGGGCTCTACTCATTTTGATCAGTTTTACTAGTGTATAATATAAATTATTCCAAATCTGAAATTGCATAAGTCACAGTCGGTCCTGCGTGACATAGGTGTAGCTCTCTTTCCAAATCCTAGTCCAATTAAAGAAGGCCTGGGGAAGTTGCGAGTTCCAATACTCAGAAACTCCATCTACTTGTAGGTAGGCTTTTGCATATAAACTGGCATAGAGTTTGGAGTCCTAATGGGGTGCTGTAGCCAATACAATGAGAGAGTGCAGGAATTCCTCAGCATTATTACAACTGGCACCTGATACTATACTCTGTATCAACATATCGCGGTGCTGGTAAACCTTGAAATTCAGGCGGTTTACCCAACTTATACCTCTGTATGATGTCCTCTGCTGAGAGACAAACTCCATCCCTGGTCAAGTCACAAATCTTTACCTCTGCAAGCTGGAGTAGCCAGGAGAATGAAATTGGTTTACCCCCTATTTTGAAATTGGGATTTCGGAAGATTGGTTGCAAAATGTCCATTTTATGCTTATACTTCAGGAAGGCACATAACTGAACATGTACCTTAACCAACACTACTATCATGGAATTATGCAATGTCACAGGCAATTCCTTGAGACCAGTGCGTAAAAGGGCCCTAGGGGATGCCCCTGAGGAAATGATTAATTTCTGCTATAGAGTCAACCAGACAGGGATATACGAGGATGTTCCCTACTCTGACTGAGCACTGAGCCACCTGATGTATTTGCCTACGTAGCTGGCCCAATAATATAAACTGATGTGGGGCAGTCAAAGTCCACCCTGATCCTTAGGCACTGCCAGCTTGTAGTATGCTCTTCTCTGGGGCTTACCTAGCCAAATAAAGTCAGAAATAATAGAATGCAACTTCCTAAACCATGAAAGGGGTAACCAAAAGTTCAACTCATTAATCGGGAAAGCAGACAGTGCAAGATATTCATTTTAATGAAAATGATATAGCCCCAAAGGGACAAGGGCAAGGCCCTCCATCTGGAGAGATCTTGTTGGAGTAACCAGACTAAGTCTGTCAAATTAAGCTGCCTCATCAGGGCTTCACTCCTGCTGAGACAGAGGCCAAAGTATTTAAGACAATTAGGGGACCAGGTTAGGCCAAACTCAGTTACCTCTGCCTTAGGCACCCGAGAATTCAGAGGCATAACTACAGTTTTTCCCAGATTAATTTTATAATTTGATAAATAAATATACTCCTTGTTAATCTTGAGGACAGCAGGAATTGAGTGCAGGGATGTGAGAGATAAAGGAGAATGTCATCAGCATATGCTGATAACTTCAATTCACGACAGCCAATCTGCACCCCACTGATAACAGGATTGCCTTTAATCTTGAGGAGCAGGGATTCAAGGTAAAGATTAAACAACAACAGGTATAGGGGACAGCCCTGCCAAGTGCCCAAATATAAAGGAAATTGAGAAAAGAAAACCCTGTTACAATACATACGGGCACTAGAAAAGGAATAAAGACTCTGAATCCAGTTAATAAATTGGGATGGAAAACCAAAATGTTGTAAGGCACCGAAGAGGACTGGCCAATTCACCCTATCGAAGGCCTTCTCTGCGTCCAGAGAAACAAGAGCAATGGGGTGCTCCGAGTCCCTGGACACAGAGAAGATGTGGGCTAACTTCCAAAGATGGTTTGATGATGAATGGGTAACCAAGAAGCCTACTTGCTCAGGATCTATAAGCGATGGCAGAACTCTTCCAAGTCTATCTACCAGAATTTTAGCAAGAATCTTAATATCATAATTAAGGAGTGATATTGGCCTGTAACTATAAACACTTTAGGGTGGTTTATCTGGTTTATGGAGCACCACTATCAAGGCATATCTGACAGTTCAGAACTGAGAAGGCATTGATATAGCTTGTGCAGCTAGGGCACCAGTTTATCTACAAATGTCGTATAAAAATTAGGAGAATAATCATCTGAATCTGGCACCTTGTCTGTCGGAAGAGCCTTAATCACTGACAGATTTTCACCCTCCAATATTGGGGCTATCGGGAAGTTTTGGTGGGCATCATTCAGGTTGGGGAGAAGAATGGCAGCAAGGTAATCCTTAACCAATTGTGGGAAGGGGAGAGAAGCCATTGGCTATATAAAGTATGATAGTACTGCTCAAATTCAGCCGCAATAGCTTCAGGAGTTGTTTTAAGGAAGCCATCAGTAGAGGACTGAATTGCATTAACCAGCCTGGAGGCTTCCTACTTCCGAACGCTCAGTGCCAGCACATGCCCAGCCTTTTCCCTCGGTCAACATATCTGGCATGTGTTTTGAGAATGGCAAACTCAGCCTTTTCTTGTAATAACTCAGCTTATTAGTCTTGTACTATTAAGAGCTTTTGCTGAGTAGAGTCAGGAGTAGCAGGAGATAAATTCTTCTCTCGGGCCCTGATATGGGTAAGCAGGTCAAGTGCTGGTTTCTCACACTTGTGCTTCCTAATTGAAGCTAAACACACATACTCCCCTTGAAGATAGCACTTTAAAGCCCCCCCATTCCCAATCCACCTTACCCAGTGAATCTATATTGGTAAAGATGAACACCATCTATACACTTTTTGATACGCTCCACCACCCTCTCATCTTTCAACAAATAGTTGTTGAGTTACCATATGGTTTCTTTTTCAGAGAAGGGTGATAGCACCTGTTTACACCAGACTAGGGAATGATCCGAGATGACACCAGGGGCCATCTCACAGCCCAAAACTCCTGTCAGTAAAGACCAGCCAATAAAAAAATAATCAAGCCGAGATGAGGAGCCATGAACTGGAGGATTAAAGGTGAATTCTCTGGAGTCAGGATGTAGGACTCTCCAGGGGTCACATAAGCCTAGGAAATCAACCAATTCCCATAGAGAGTGCTGCACTGGGTATAGGACCACCCAGCACCTGTCAGATCTATCCATGTCTGGTGCAAATGTGAGGTTCCAGTCACCCCCTAGAAAAATAGGGAGAGAGAGGAAGGGAGACAACCGTGTCATTAAACCAGTGAAGAAGGATGGGATATCCATGTTGGGCCCATATATGCAGCCAAGTAAGACTCTACCTGATCCAAGGTCCCTCTGAGGAAGACATATCTACCTTCTGGATCACTGAGGTGCTGAAGACAAACAAAAGGAAGTCTCCTGGAAAAACTTATAGCCACCCCCTACTCTGAGTGCTGTTCCCGGCTGCAAAGACCTGGCCTACATTCTGTCTTTGAAACAAGTTAGCCTCACTTTCAAGGAGATGAGTCTCCCATAAGAAGGAGACATCTCCTTTAAGGTATTGGATATGTTTAAAAATGTTATATCTTTTATTTTTAGTACAAGCTCCTCTAACATTCCAAGTGATAAAAGTATAAGAGCTAGCCATCCCGTGTAAAAAATAAGAAATACCAAGTACAGTGCAAACCACAGTGTGATTCTATAAAGAAATGAACGAAGCCACTTTGCTGCCTCCCTCCCTCCCTCCTGACCTCCCCCACCCATTCCAACCCCTCCAAAGAAACATTCCTGCTGATAAATAAACTGCCCCACATAATAACAACATTGCATCATAAAAATAAGATTAGCATAAAGTAACACTTTGTGAAACTATGGACCTCCTTCCCCCTCTAAACAAACCCACCAAAGACGTAGATGCATAAACCAGGTCAGTAATACAAGACTCCAAATCTCCCACCCCCTTCCTCCAAATAATACAACTCATGGCCCATGATTAGATACCACCAACTGTAATGTTTCCTACCCATCCCCTCCCCCATGAACAACTGTAAATATTCTAGGGAGGGTTCCAATTCAGAAAATAAAGTCTAACATGAATTTCAACAGATCTACAAAAAGGAGGCCCCCTCACCACCCACCCAACCCCCAAAGTCAAATATCTAAAGCCCAACAAAAAGAGTTGGTTTAAGCCCCTATAAGGTACCCATAAAAAAAAGGAAGAAGGGGCCTCTTAGTACTGCATCATGAGCACTACCATCATAACAGAGTTAACAGTGATGAGAAAATGACCTCAAACTAGATGCCAACAGTAAACCTGACAAAACACATATACAGCAGACTTCTGTTGAAATGAATAATGTCAGTTCCAAAAGAATATTAGTAACATCCCAATGAAATGCTGATGTATTAAACAAAGTAATAACCCCATTATGTTGATCACTCCTTAAATTGGGTAGATCCTGCTCTGAAAATAAAACCAACACAGATTTCCTCTGTCCAGTCTGATTCTGTGTCTTAAACATGTCCAGAAAAGACCCCTATAGAAAGGCTCAAAAGAGAAGCTTGTTGTGTCCCTAAAGTCATTCAGTGTACTTCATCATTCAGAAAGGGTATCCTGCACCAAAATGCCATAAAGAAGAAACTGATTCTTCTGCAGATGGGAAACACCAGACACGCAGATCTCAAAAGACAGAATGGGGACATAGTGGAAAGTCCATGCTGCTCCACCATGAGTTGGTCCTTAGAACCACATACTCATACAGTGCTCTGAGGCAAGCCAACCTAAGCTCTTGCACCTGCTAGTATAATCAACATCTCCGCAGTTCATGAGTTCAAGTCTCTGTAGCCACTTGCAAATTAAGATGGGGGTCATGCCACTCTGTACTGGATTGGAAAGAAAACTTAGGGATCCATTTACCAGTCTACATAGTCCAAACATGATTACCAATGGCTGTCCCCTCACATTATGGCACAGGTACCCCACCATAACCAGAGAGTCTACTGCAAGGAAAGTGAAATAAGCATCTAAACAGGCTCTGCCCTTAAAAGATGGCAACCAGAGAAAAGTAAAGTTACTCACAACCTCCACAGAGTACAGAAGTCCAAACTACATTCTAGCAAACAGGCACTGAGCTGAAGAAACCTCATCCGCTGCACCTTCTGGCCTTTCAACAATCTTTAGACAAATCTGGCAGGGCCACCTTCAGATCAGCGAGGGCTTTCTCTGGTGAATTGAACATCATCCAGGTATACTTCACCCGCACTTGGAAAAGGACTGGGTATCCCATCCAGAATTTAATGCCTGCTGCTATTACCTTTGTAACAATGGGGTGGAAGGTTGCATGCAGCTGCCTGACAGAACCTGGGAGGTCTTGTACTATTCTCAGATACTTCCCTTCCCAAGTGACCTCCTGCTGCTCTTTGATTTTTGTCAAAAGGTGCTGCCACTCCAAGAAGTTGAGAAATCTAAAGATGAATAGCTGGGGTGGGGAGCCTACAGGCAGCATAGGGCACCGAGCACGATGTGCTCGTTCGAAGAAATAATTGACCCCATAGGGCAAAGGACCAGAAAATTTTTGTACCAGTTTCTGAGCAAATTTTAGAGGGTCGGAGCCTTCCTCCATTTTAGGGAGACTGATAACCACAACATTGTTCCACCGGCTCTGACCCTCTAAGTCCTCAATCTTAGCCTCCAATCGAGTGTTCTTCTGTCACAGGGCCACCAGTTCAGTCTCTGTACATCCAGTCCATTTCTCCAGTGAAGAGATACGAGCTTCATTGTCTCTGTGTGTTTCTGCAGATCCTCCAGGGAGACTGTGATAGCCTTTAATTCCTTTGTGAGGGATTGCAGTTCCTCATGAAAAGGGAGAAACTCATAAAGAAAGCATTCCTTGGTTAGGGGTGCTTGCCCCAGTGTTGCAGTAGTCACGTGACCAGTTCCTGCAGGTTGGGCCTTGGCACATTTAGAAACCTTGTCGGGTGTGGATGGTGGGATGTGCCACGGAAGAGCAGTTTTCATCTCAGCTTCCATTATCCACTGCTGCCACTCCAATATACACCTCAATAAGCTTAAAAACTTTGGCTGAAGGTAGGTGGATAGCAAAGTTCACTTCAATGTAAGAAAAAAACAGAGTTTTATTGGGGGGAAGCAGGAGCTCTTAGGAGAAGCTGCTACTCAATAGTCTGCATCACATGGCTAGGGGGGAGTTATGGTTGATGGGAGGCATGCAGAGCTGTGTTCCAAAGACAGCACACTTTTTTTATTAATAGGGTGCTTAAGATATTATCAGGGTATTTCCATCCACCACCCCTGGTGTGGTTATGGCTTGAATATTAATTCCTGAATGCCACAAATAGGGCAGTCTAAGTATTTTTCCTTGTTATGGGAAACTTACTCAGGGCTATAAAAAAGTTACTAAAATAGGGATAGCTTCTTGGTCAATATTTCCCCCACCATAGCCATTTCCTGATTGTTGCCATCTTCATGGATTGATTTGTTGAAAAAAAATTCTGGCTCCCGAAACTGTGTCAGGATGGGCACCAACACCTTCTTCAAAATGACCCCCTCCCAGCCTGCCATAATTTCTAAATAGGTAAATAGGTTAATTTGCCCCCCCCACTGATGTCTGATCCATAATTTGAGGAGGGCACTCATATATCTAGATAAGTTCATTCACACTCTCCCTAAACCATAGCCCCTTCCTAGCCCAGTTTATGTATTTAGCTCTATTTGTAGGTAAGGGGTGCTAGCCAGGGGCAGATGTGGTAAGCTCATTGAGGTAGTAGGGGTCAAAAGTAGCACAGACCTGCCAGCTAAATGCTGTTAGAATTGTGCTTATTGGGTAAGTACATCATTCTTTTCACTAGTCCTGCTGGCACATATTGGAGGAAGGAACATTTTTATAACTATGTCAGTGTTATATGTCAGTGTTGTATACTAATTTATACATATTGAGGTACTGTGAGTACAGTAAATAGCTGATTTTTCTATCTCACTAATCCCTATCACTTTTTTGTTGTGTTCATTGTGTTCTGTTGTGGTTTTTTGTTTGCATTAACTTTTTGTTGTGTTATGTTTTTTTTGCCGTGTTGTGTTATTTGTTTGCATTCACTTTTTTATTGTGTTGTGGTGTTTTGTTTGCATTCACATTTTAGTTGTGTTGTGTGTTTTTGTTTGCTTTCACCTTTTTTGTGTTTTTTTGCTTGCATTCACGTTTTATCTTGTTGTATGTTTTTGTTTGCATTCACTTTTGACCTGTGTTGTGTTTTTTTTGTTTTTATTCACTTTTTAGTTGTGTTGTGTGTTTTTGTTTGCATTCACTTTTTAGTTGTGCTGTATTTTTTTGTTTGCATTCACTTTTTAGTTATGGTGTGCTTTTTGTTTGCATTCACTCCTAAATTATTTACATTTCTTTTTGTTTTGTTACTTTATTTATTTGTGGCATGACACTTCACATTTGATTTTGTTGATTTATTTTTTGTTTGCAATCCATTCTTTTGGTTGTTGCTCTACTTATTAGATTGCATTTCATTGTTTTGGTATGTGTTTTGCACTTCAGGGCCACAGTAGTTTATTCAAAAAGCACAATGGATATCTTAAACAGAGAGGTGTAAAACAGGAGCCTGCATTTACCTTAATAAATTTTGATCAGGGCAGGAACACACTGAAAGAAGATTTATTTCCCTCTTCCCCTTCTTCTCTTGTGGCTGTGAAAGATTAGGTCATTTCCATTTTGGAACAAACTTCCATTTGCTATTCTTTTTGCCTTGTGTTTTTTCTTAGTGCCAACTGTTTTTTTGGGGGGGCGGGGGACTATCTACTATTTTTACTGTTCTACTGTTTATTTTTTTCACTTGCAGATTGCATTTTTGAGTTGTTTTGCTGTTTTACTTGGTGCGTCATCTACTTAGTTGCTTTCATTTTTTTGGTTTATACCTTCTGTCTTTTTGTTGTCTATAGACTTACTTTTTTGCAGTTGTTTTATGTTTCCATTTTGTTTATCATACTTTGCTTGCACTAGTCCTTTCCTGTTTGCATTTATATTTTTCTTGCATGCTACATTTTTGTTTCCTTTCATTATTTAGTTGTACAGCTTTGCATTGCATTTTATTTTCTTGGTTTTGTTACTTTGGGGGAGTTGTGCTTTGCATTTAATTGTTTCTGTTTTTGGGGCGGTCACATTTTAAATTTGATTTTGCTGCTTTACTTTTTTGTTTGCATTTCTTTCTTTTTTTCTTTCGCAATTAACTTTATTTTTCCAACTCAATACAAATAAGGTCAGAACCAAACAAACATTGCCAAGAGAGTGGTAGACAGCATTTGTACGTGTCAGTACCTACATAAAAGAAAAAAAAAACAAAAACAAAACTAAAACCCAGCCACCCCCACCTTGGCAGCAAATACATAAAAATAGTATACAAAATTACTTTCTTTACGAGTTTGCAATGTGGCAAAATTTAGGTTAGACTATAAGAAAAGGACATTACTTTTGAGCTGATGGAGGGGGAGACAACCGAAGAAACACTGCCAAAAGGATGAAAGAGAAAAAGGGGAGAAAAGGGAGTACTAAAACACGTAAAAAGAAAACCTTTCTATTATAAACCAAAGTCAAAGTCGCAATCTATTTTGGGGGGGATGCAGTCAACGATAGGGAGAGTTTGACCTGATCTTTGCACCGAAAGAAGCCCATGGTCAGGGGGGTTCGAGGCTCGTTCTCCTTTAATAAGCATATTTACTTTTCAAATTTATGAGAAATCCACCCCAGCATCTATGAAATTTCTCAGTAGATTGAAAAAAGCGGGTAACATACCTTTCCGCATTTAAGGCATTTAAAAACTCGTCCCACCATTCTTTGAACAAAGGTTCCCATCTGTTCTGCCAATGCCAAAGTATTAACAATTTGGTAACCATGGCTATCATGGCTACTTGCATCTTTTGAGACAGGGTAGGAATTTGAGCATACATCCCTAGTAAGCATGTATTTTCGTTAAAAAAAGTTGAGATGTTAAAAAAGGAGCCACCCACTGCTTGACTGAGTTCCAGAGTTTGACAATTTTAGGACAGGCCCACAATTTGTGGTATAAAGTAATGAGTGAGCCTCCACAATCTTCACATTCAGATGAAGAAGTCTTATAAATTCGGGATAGTTTGGTGGGGGTAAAATAAAGATTGTACAGGATGTTAAATTGGATATTCCTAAGTCTATCCTGTTTAATATAAGAATAAGTATCAATCCAAATCTTTTCCTAGGTTTTGGACGTCCATCTTTTAATAAGATTAATCTCCCAATAGTGTGCTGTAGGAGTACACTTGTACATTACATCCATTAAAATTGACTTATAAATCTTGGAAACTGCTTTCTGGCTCTCTGCTTGCATTTCTTTCTTAATGTGGTTTTACTTTTTTGTTTGAATTCCATTGTTCAGTTATTGCCTAACATTTTTGTTCACATTAAATATTTTGTTTGTGTTTTGCACTCCAATGCCACCTTACATTGCCTTACCCAGCTATCTGGCCATTCTATAAGAAAGCAACATAAAAGTATAATAGGGTTAATGATAGCACATAACTTCTAAACAGAAAGTACATTTAAAATTATGGTTTAAAGACATGCCGTCCATGTTAACAACACTGCAGGCAAACATGCAGTATCTCATTGCAGCGTTATAGTTCTCATGTGTGGAGCACTGCAGCAGCAGCAGTATTAGGTACAATTACATACAAAAGTTCTGTGCAGTTGTTGGCAAATGGAAAAAAGTAACACAAAGGGGAAACCAGAACACCCAATGGCATGCATAAATGTTGGAAGTGCTGCAGGAGCACACAGAACTCCTGCAGCAATTTGACTTCCTACCACCTTAGTGACTCAGTGTGGACAGAACAGTTCAGTGGATAATGAGCTAACCAAAGATTAGGAATGGAGCAGTTCCTGTGTACTACTCACAATGGTGCACCTAGATTAGTTTAAACATGGCTTAGGACTCTCCCTCAGAAGTATGTGACCATCTTAATCAATATAGTTGTTTCATGTTTTTGCAATGTTAGTCTGCTCTGCTCCACTGCCCTTATTGACACCTACAAGATCCTCTTGAAAATTAGGTGAGCTGCCTAACAGAGATTCTCAGAACTGGCTGATTCCAATCAGATTTAGGATTTTAGGAACTTCTGAATCATAGAAATCTGCAGGTTGAAAAGGATCCCTAGGTCCATCCAGTCTGCCTGTAACTTCCCCAGGAAGATTCCCTCCATCCCTTTCCAGCCTGCCATCTGCCCGCCAGTCTCATGTGCATGTCCCAGGCCCTCTTAAAACTCTCCACTGTATCAACCCCCATCACCCACTCCAGCAGCCTGTTCCATGGCTATACCACCCTCTTGGTACAGAAGCTCCCCCTGATGTCCCCTCTGAACCTGCCCCCTCCAGTTTGAGGGTATGTCCTCGTGGAATTGTTGTTACTTTGTTTGAATATGCTGTTGACTCTTACCCTCTTTATGCCCTTCTGATCCTAATATGACTTCATTTCAAATCCTACAATGACCTAAAAATTGGATTTCAATTTGTATTTGAAATCCTAAATGCATATGCAAAAATAGGTTTTAGGATTCAGTTTAGCATTCAAGATTTCTGGACTTCTAATCTGAAAATTCTAAATCTGAAAACATGGCGAGAATCCAATGAATCAGATTCCATTTAGCAGATTCTGAGCAAAAACATAGCCTAAATGTGGATTTCCTGCTGTGCAAAATGTTGAATAAATAAAATGCCAGGGGAAGAGCTAAATGTGGGAAATGAAGAGTTTGTCTGATCAAGTATTGCTGTGATCTGTCTGCAACTAACTGTCAGGGAGACCCTCATTTCATTACCAACAAAATGTATTAATTTATTGCTTGAAGGATTCAGTAGGATTGCCTTTTTGCACTTCTCCATTTGAGATTGTCTCTGTTCTCAGATTTGCATATAAAAATAATTTGACTGTTAGAACTGTGTATCCACCTATCTGGATTCCCACGTGGCATTGTAGAATGCTAGGAGTCAGCATGCAGACGAACGCTGGCTGTCCTGTGGAAAATCATTGGTGCTGTTTCTTGCTCACTTGACTGATAGAAATACTTATACTGAATGCTGCTTTTGGATAAAGAAAAGGAAACAAGCCATAACAAAGTGCTGCCAGACTATTGTGAGTAAAGACCCAGCTATTTGTTGAATCAAACTGACTGAGAAATTGACATCTAAAGAACCAAGGTAAGAACAAAGACAAACTGGAATTCTAGCTGGAGTGTATTAGCAACTCAATAAATTACAAGCTGTAACAAAGTGCTACCTGTCTACTGCAAGTAAAGACTCACCACTTTGATGAATCAGACTTAATGATATATTGATTTTGCCCATGGTGTGTGAATTCCGACCAGTTTTTTTTGTTGTTGTTTTTGTTTATTACCAGCATCAACATTCAAAATTGAGTTACTAAAGCTGCTATTGTTGGCAGAGAAAAAATTGGGGTGATCTCCGTGCTATGCTTATGTTGGCAGTCAGACCTAAAAGATTAATCAGACAACAAGCTGCAGCCTCATTCATTAACAAAATCTGATGCAAAATCAAAAAGCAAAGACAGAGTTAAAGAAAAATGGAGGTCCCATAAATTTTCAAGAGGACAGCAGAGTATGTGAGTCTAAACCAGAGACAATATTCAAGCATGAAGGTTTAATGCTACTTGGATGAGCATTTAAGCTAACCAGGGGGAGGCAGTAAAACAAAGGTGAGGTGACAATTGCTCCCCAGGATGATGGCACAGCAGGGAGTGAGGGCCTGGGGAGAGAAAACACCTCTAGGGTAAGGGTGCCAAAAGGGCCCAGATTTAGTTGCCATTATGGAGTTTTGGTGCACTATGACCAGGACATGGCCATAGTGAGCCATTCTGTACTCAGGAAAGAGAGGACAGGGAGGAGGGGAGAAGGGGTTGTTTTATTTATATGTGCGTTAGGGAATCAAGGCCATAGAGGTTCAGGGGCAACAGGGGAAAATGAAGGACTGGAGGTGCTGTGGTTCACCCTGGAGAAGGGCTTCTGGGCTCTATCTATACCAAGGTAGTGTACAGATCTTCAACACAGGTGGATGAGTTGGAAAAGGCACTTGGAGAAGCCATCATTAGAATGGCAAGTAAATGGGAGGTGCAACTAGTTGATGATGTCAAGCTGCCAGATGTGGAGCGAAGCTTTCCAACAGTAGCTTCTGCAAGGAGAAGGGACCATCCTGGACTCCCTACAATGGAATTTTCTTAATCTCTATAGTCACAGAACCCACTAGGGATGGGACAGGGATGGACCTGGTGCTCACAAACAGGGACAGCATTGCAGATGTCACAGTGAACAGTCCTTTGTGTACCTGTGATCACCTTATGGTGTGGTTTAACATTATTTTATTTATTTATTTCTAAAGTTTCACCAGGAGAGACATACTGAGCTAATAGCTCATTTCCTGATCTGTCCTGGGGGGAAGGGACATGGGATCAGTATACAAAACACAATAGATTATACAATGAAAAATACAAGGATCAGAGAAAGGAACATAATTGGTAAGGCAGTAGGGGATAAAGTGCACTGGAGAGGAGTTGGGAGGAGCATGGGGGTCAGGGAAGGTAGAGAACTAGAGGGAAGGGAGTACAAGAGGGGAAGTGTAGGATTGAAGCAGAAGGGAAAGAGAAGATGTAAGGTGTAAGAGAGGGAGAAATTGCTGTGAAGTACTAGAGCAGTAGGGAAATAGGAGGGGGAGGAAGAAGAGGAGAAGCTGATGTAGGGGATAGGTTGGAGGGAAGAGCAAGGGGTGAGGGAAAAGGAAGGGGTAAAGAGTATAGCATTACTTGGAGTGTTCTTCTTTTCAAGATTTCATACTGTAAACACAAACCATCAGCACTTCCTCCCTTTAGGAGATTAAAGAAAATTCTACCTATGAAGTGTTCATCCTTCCAGATTCTGTTTGTCTTTAAAAGATTATAGAAACATAGACTTTGATGGCAGATAAGGACTGCTCGGCCCACCTAGTTTGCCCATTTCCCTACCTATTGGATAAGCTGCAGATCCTAGTTAACCAACAGCCTACTTCCTCCTATCCCCCATTAGAACTGCTTTATGTCTGTCCCATGTATTCTTAAATTCTCCCACTGTTGTTGACCCCATGATCTTCCCAGGAAGGCCATTCCATGAATCCACCACCCTCTCCATGAATAAAATACTTCCTCACATTGCCCCTGAGCCATTCTCCCCATCTTCAAATTGTGCCCCCTTACTCTTCCACATCTCTTTTTCTGAAAGATGCTACCCTCTTGGACTTTGCTGATTCCATTGAGGTACTGAAATGTTTCTATCATGTCCCCCCTCTCCCTCCTTTCCTAGAGGTTGTACATATTAAGCTCATTTAGTCTCTCTTCATATGGCTTCTGGTGAAGACACTGCACCATTTTAGTTACCCTCCTGTCTATGTCCTTGCAGAGATGGGGTCTCCAGAACTGGATGCAGTATTCCAGATGGGGTCTCACCAACTATCTGAACAGTGGGATAACAACTTCCTGTTTTCTACTGGTGATGCCTCTCTCTATGCATCCCAGAATCCTCACAGCCCTCCTTACTGTCTTCTCACACTGCTTGCCTACCTTTAAGTAACCTGATATATCTACCTCCAGGTCCCTTTCTATTTTTGTTGTTGCTAGCACCTCTCCCCACATTGTATACTCTTCCCCTGAGTTTTTGTCTCCTTGGTGCATTACTTTGCACTTCTTTGCATTGAATCTAACCTGCCATACTTTTGACCATTCTTCTGACCTTGTCAAGTCCCTTCTCATCTTTTCCACCCTCCCTTGTGTATCAAACCTGTTGCAGATCTTTGTGTCATCTGCAAAGAGGCATACTTTCCCTCTAGTCCCTCTGCAATGTCACATATAAAGACATTAAAGAGGACCGGTCCCAGTACTGAACCCTGCGGTACCCCACTAGCAACTCCCCTTTCTTTGGAGTGGACTCCATTTACTATTACCCTCTGCATCTTGTTGTCTGGCCAATGTTTTACCCAGGCTACAACCCTGGGACCCACTCCAGGGTGGCTAACTTGTTTATTAATCTTTTGTGGGGGACTGTGTCAAATGCCTTGCTAAAGTCTAGGAAGTCCATGTCCATAGCCCCTCCCTGGTCTACTACTTTGGTCACCCAGTCAAAGAAATCTATTATATTCATCTGACATGACCTTTCCACCGTGAATCCATGCCGGCTTGGGTCCTGTGCCCCACTGGCCTCATGGTACTCAACAATTCTTTCCTTCAGAAGTGGTTCTATCATTTTCACCACCACTGAGGTTAAACTAACAGGTCTGTAGTTTCCTACCTCTGTCTTGCTCCCACTTTTGTGAAAAGGAATCATATCCACCCTTCCCCAGTACTCAAGTACCACACCATCCTCCCATGATTTGTTAAAAAGGGTAGTCAGTGGTATCACTAGTTCTCCCCTTAGATCTTTTAGAATTCTGGGGTGAATCCCATCAGGCCCCATTGCTTTGTCCACCTTCAGTTTTAGGAGTTCTTTCAGGACCCTTCTTCTGTGAATGGACTGATATCAACCCCCCGAGCCAGAGTGCTTCTATTGTTTGGTTTAGGTACCTCCCCTCCTCTTCTTTTGTGAATATTGAGCAGAAGTATTCATTCAGTATACTTGCTTTTCACTGTCACCCTCTGCCCACCTTCCCTTTATTAAGCCTCACAATCCCTGCCTTGGTCCTTTTTCACTCCTTACTGTACCTATGAAAGGTTTTATCCCCCTTCTTAACTGAGTTGGCTATCTTTGCCCCAGCTTGGGCCTTTGCTATTATGAATGCCTTCCCTACACCCTTCTGCTTTAACTGATACAG
Organism: Neoceratodus forsteri; assembly: GCA_016271365.2. NCBI lineage: Eukaryota > Metazoa > Chordata > Ceratodontiformes > Ceratodontidae > Neoceratodus > Neoceratodus forsteri. Next base: position 51,332,864 of record CM057451.1, on the reverse strand, counting down.
TTCTCTGTCCTGTTCCTTCTGTGTTTCCTTATGCTTCCTGAATGCTATCTTTTTCTCCCTAACCTTCCCTACCACCTCTTTTGAGAACCATAGTGTTTTTTTCCTTCATTTTGTTTTGTTGATTTGCTTCACACAAAGGTTTCTTGCCTCAGTGATGGCTGTTTAAATTTTTCCCCATTGTTCCTCCACCCACTCCTCCTTCTTGCCCATTTGCTAATACTTTTCTGAGGCATGCTCTCATTTTCCCAAAGTCAGCCCCCCAAAAGTCCAATACTCTTTCTTTTGTATGGCTTGACTCTACAGCTGTGTTTATCATGAACCATACTGTTTGGTGGTTGCTTGTCCCCAGATGGCTACCCACTTCTAAATCTGAGATCCTCTCTCTGTCCCCGTTTTAGAGTACCAAGTCTAAGATTTCTCTCTCCCAAGTGGGTTCCAACACTATCTGTCTAAGGCATGCCCCTTGTAGGTCATTGAGAATGACCCTGCTCTTGGATGTGGCTGCACCAAAGATGCTCTAGTTAACATCTGGCATATTCAGGTCCCCAATCAACAATATCTCCCCTTTTTCTGCTATTCTAAGGATGCCTTATATTATTTCCTTGTCCATTGCCTCCCCCTGAGATGGGGGTCTGTATACAACCCCCATGCAGATTGTGGTGCCAATTCCTGTCTCCACGGTGACCCACAGTGCCTCCTCTACTCCCTTTTTACCCTTTAGTTCCTTTGCTTTGATCCCTTCCCTTACACATAGAGCTACTCCTCCTCCTCCTCCTCCTCCTCCTTCTCCTCTTTTTATCCTCCCAGTCCCTCCAGTAGATTGTGTACCCTGGTATGTTGACATCCCAATCATGGTTATCTGTGTACCATGTTTCTGTGACTGCCACGATATCTAGGAAACCCTCTTCCATCAAGGCCACTAGTTCTGGGAGCTTGTTACCTAGACTATGGGCATTGGTACTCATCACCGTACATTTTTTGATGGCCTTACTCCTTTTAACTCCATCCCTGTCCTTACTGCCTTTTCCATTTTCTCCATTTAGCCCTGTTCTGCTCCCTACTGACTTCTCTACTTTGGTATTTACCTCACTAACTACCCTGTTTTGTGGGGGAGAGAGGCTGGGATTTCCCTGCTCCTTTTCAGTGCCTCCCCCCCTTGGCTAGTTTAAATACTTGCCAATGAAGCATTTAAACCTATCACTTAGGATCCTGGTCTCCCTCTTGGACATATGCAGACCATCATGCCAATATAGGCCTGTATCCCTCCAGGTGGTTCCCCAGTCCCCAATGAAGCCAAAAAGCCTGAGCTCTGCACCATATTTTCAACCATTCATTGAATCACATAATAATAATAGTAATAATTATAATAACTTTATTTATAAAGTGCCTTTCACAACCAAGGTGCTGCACAGATTAAAACACATCAAATCAAATGCAACATTAACATTACATAAGATCAAGTTAAAATATATACCAAATTAAGATTTTAAACAGCAGCATACTATTTAATGGCTAAGATTATCAGCTAACCATCATCTGGAAATGCTAATCTGAATAAATGTGTTTAAAGGGCTAATTTAAAACTTTGGATGGTCAGGCACTCTCAAACCCAATGAGGTAGAGAATTCCACAGGGTAGGGGCTATGTATGAAAACGACAAGGCCCCTGATGTCTTCAAATGCACCCTGGGGATCTCTAGCAATTCCTCATTGGTGGATCAAAATGGGTGAGAGGGGCAGTAGAAACAAAGAAGATCTTTCAGGTAGCAGGGTTCCTGGTCATGTAGGCCTCACCCTTGCCATAGACAGGCAGCACCCCTGAGAAGGTTACTATACATGCTACTTGTCTAAGGGCCCCTTCCCAATGCCCCCAACTCCTCTTGTTCTGCTCTGATCATATTCCCAGCCAGGTCATTTGTCCCTAGGTGGACAACAACATCCAGTTCCCTCACCATGCAGCTGCTCCAGTGACTCTTAGGATTCTCTCCCTGTTCCTCCAAGCCATGGCGCCAGGCAGGCACCTTACCTCCCTCTCCCCTCTCTTCCCACTTCTACCACCCCAATGACTGAGTCCCCAACCAGGAGTTGTATCCTTCAACTGTGGGGTCCCATGCTACCCACCTGTGGGTCTTCTTTGTGAAGGTTCCCAGCATCATCCTTGGTCTCCACTGCAGGTGCCTCCATAGAGGAACCACTTTCTGCCAGAATGGCGTATGATTTGTGGAGAGGTACAACTAGAGGGATGCTCCTCTGTTCCACCACCCTCACCCTCACTGTGCTTACCTTAGTCCAACCGCTCCTCTTTCTTGGCAACCTCTGAGGCAGTGGCAGTGGCCCTGGTGGTCCCTGGGTGGTGAAGAAGGCTTCACAAATCCTAGCCAGGTTGGCCTGGAGATGGGCAACCTCCCTCCTTCCTCAGACCAGAGAAGTGCCTGCAAATAGGGCAGCATCACAGCCTCCAGAATGTCTCCAGGAAGAATGCCTCCCCACAGCCATTGCACTGCACCACTCCCTTCATGCTCTATTTTGTGGCCTCTCTCTTGCTTCTTTGTATACTTACTCTCTCCTCCCTCTATTTATTTTTTCATCTACTTTCTTACTGCCTATGTACCCTTACAGCTCTCACCCTTCTTATTCTGGGACAGGAACTTCCTGTATTCTTAGATAGTCTACTTCTTCCTTGCTCAGAGTCAGACGTACAGCAGCTGGAGGGAGGGGGAGAGCTACTCTTTTCTTTTAAGGATGATGAAACTAATGTGTCTCAGTGATGCTTTCCTTCCTACTGACAAACAGGAAGTTCCTGTTGTCAGACAAATCCAGTGCCTATTGTAGTGGAACTGGCTATGGGTAGATGGGTGGAGGGGAGGGAAGGAGGGCAATTAGTAAGAAAAGTTCTAGCTCTTTAGTCAGCTGATCCCTGCACTGAAATCAAGATCACTGTCTTCCAAAAGCTAGCAGCAGGGAACTGTAATTGGAGACACCTGTTTTTCTGATGCCTAAGCCACACACCAAATTAACTGCTCTCCTCCTGACTTAGCAAACTGAGAAGCTGATACAGCCCACTTTCCCAACACAGAAAAATACACTGACTGTCTTATTTTTTAACCTAATTGAGACCTCACACTTGTAATAAAGTATCTGTTTGCTTAATCTCAACAGGCTCTGACTCCTGTTGAGTTACAAGTGTTCTATTAGTAAGAAAAGTTCTAGCTCTTTAGTCAGCTGCTCCCTGACCTGAAAGCAAGATTACTGTCTTCCAAAAGCTAGCAGCAGGGAACTGTAATTGGAGACACCTGTTTTTCTGATGCCTAAGCCTCTCACCCAATTAACTGCGCTCCTCCTGATTTAGCAAACTGAGAAGCTGATACAGTCCACTTCCCCAACACAGAAAAACACACTGACTCTCTTTTTTTACCCTAATTGAGACCCCATACTTCAAATAAAGTATCTGGCTGCTTAATCCCAACAGGCTATGACTTCTCCTGAGATAAAAGTGTTCTGTTAGTAAGAAAAGTTCTAGCTCATTAATCAGCTGCTCCCTGCTCTGAAAGCAAGATTGCTGTCTTTCAAAAGCTAGCAGCAGGGAGCTGTAATTGGTGACATCTGTTTTTCTGCTGCCTAAGCCTCTCACCCAATTAACTGCGCTCCTCCTGACTTAGTAAACTGTGAAGGTGATACAGTCCACTTCCCCAACACTGAAAAACACACTGACTTTCTTTTTTTTAACCTAATTGAGACCCCACACTTCTAATAACCTGTCTGGTTGCTTAATCCCAACAGGCTCTGACTCCTGCTGAGGTAGAAGTGTTCTATTAGTAAGAAAAGTTCTAGCTCTTTAGTTAGCTTGAAGAAGAGTCTGCAGGCTGATCCTTTGCCTGCAGTTGAAGACATCACTGACATCTCCCCCCAGAATTTCCCAAAAACAAAAACAATTTTGATTGAATGTGTTCCCTTCCTGTCCAACCATCTCCTTCTTTCCACTTATCTTAGTTTGCCTCAAGATTGGAATGGTAAAATTTTCAGCACTCTCTCATTGTTTCTGCTGTGAGAGGAATGTAAGCTTCCCTCCCACTCAGAGGGAAAAAAACAGAGAGTGTTCCTCCTCAGGCTGCTACTGTACCTTATTCATTAGCCCCCTCTTCCTATGAAAAATCAAAAACTTGGAAAAAGAGAGGGATAGGGTGGGAAGACCCTTCTTTTACCATGTGATTAGATCCTGTTGATCTTTTGTCTTTTCTCATTGGTCAAATGATTTTACAGTCAAAAAGTTAAAACAGGAACAGAGGCTAACCACATGAGAATGAGGGTCATGAACTTTAGGAGGGTGTATTTTAAAGAAATGGTGGATTGCCTCAGAGATTGACTCAAGGGTAGGGATTGCCAGGGAGGTGAGGAGGCACAGTGGGCAAAAATAAGAGAGGGGATAATTAAAATAACTAACCTGTGCATGAAGTAAGTGAGTAAAAACAGAAGGAAAAAGAGATGATTATGGTTCTCTAAGGAAAAGGCAAAAAAGGGTAAAGCAAGCATGGCTGTCATTTAAGAGGTATAAGGAAACACAGGGAGAGGACTACAGGGAAGTATAATAGTAAAGCAGAGAGAAGCAGGCAAGGCAGTGAGATGATCAAAGACAGAGACACAGAAAAGAATTGCCAAGGGGGTCAGTAAGGGGGATAAGACTTTCTTCAGATACAAAAGTAAGAGTGAAAAGTAAGGAGACTGATAGTGGGTGTTTACTCACCTGGTAAAGGTGATTGTGTTAGTTGTATCCATGACACTCCAGACATTACCTCATGGGTTCTCAACCCACCTGATAGGCTAGTGATGCACATGTGACCCAGATCAAATTTCAGAGCATAGCCAGGTCCCAGGAGTCCCCATTCTCCAGTTTTGATTCTTCCACAGCTGAAAATGCAAATGCTCTAAACAAACAACCCCTAACAGTTGTGATTCCAAATTGTTGTTTAAATAAAAATGTAAGGAGAAAACACTGAGCATGGCTTCATCACAATTTGTATTTATTTCCTATTCATTACACTTCTAAATCAGTCCATAAAGGCCCCGACTAAGGAATATGACATTAGACCACAATACCATCCGTTCCTATTCTTTATATGAAATTACAGCCATCGAGGCTGCTCAGTGAGACTGTGCCGTAGTCACTCTGGGGGTGGGTCATGGAGTGTCATGGATACAACTAACACAATCACCTTTACCAGGTGAGTAAACACCCATTTTGTTATGTTGTATCCATGACACTCCAGACACTACCTCATGGGTTACGTCTAATAAGCAGTGTAAAAATGAAACCCTAGGGCAGGCCAGGGCGATCAGATGGACATGTCCTTGGTGCACGCTGAAGCTAAAACTCTCAAGGCAAAATCAGTTTGTTACACGAGGTCCCTGCACCCTAATTGATACCCTCAGGGGTACACCGTAGACAGCTAATGTTTAGGCATAGGTTATACTAATACATAGGGCTAAAGGCATCTACCGTATAAGAGTAGATGTCAGGATATGAATGCATATTATTGTAACCCACTTTGCTTGCTAATGCACACATATTATGCTATGTATTTTCTGTCTATTTCTTACTTGTCAGATGCCAAGACACCTGTCCTTGAAGTAATTGTAATATGTAAGGCAACATTGCCATCCTTTGGTGATGTGCACCACTTATCCTTGTTATGTAAGACTCTGTATAAGAATGTCTTTGTTCTGAAACTGATGACTTTACAGAATTAAATAATGTTATCTTGGATCATGGAGCCACCTCTAATTTAGCTAATAGGGCTCATCTCTGTAACTAGAAATGTTTCTACCTTTTGGTCACCATAGTAATTATCACAGGTATATAATGTTATGCACAGGCTTTACACCTCGGAGACCCGAGAGTTCCCAAGAGACTACAGAGAAACCTCGAGGTGTAGGGAACGCTTAGCACTGGCTCCCGGTTTGTATTGGTAAGAACTGCTTAGGGCAACTGTGATTTATCCCTTTTGTAGTAATAAACTTGTTTATTACTCGAATGCAACCTGTTTGTGATTATTTGCATTCCCAATATTGCCAAGAACCTGAAAGTGAGGTTCAGACCTCCTACAAGTTCTTTGCTTGTACAGGGACTCAAGACTGTAATGTCTAGTGAATGTATGTACAGAAGTCCAGGTTGCAGTCCTGCAAATGTCCTCCATCGATACGCTAGCTCTTTCTGCCCAGGAGGTAGCTATCACTCTTGTTGAGTGTGCTTTTATTCCTTGAGGTGGAGTGAACCCATTTGTTTTGTAGGCCTCCTGAATTGACCTTTTTATTCAGCTAGTGATGGTGGTCTTTGAAGCAGCCAGCCCTTGCTTGTGGCCTTGTGTGATGACAGTCTCTTGGACCTACGTATGGTTCTTGTTATAGTGATATACAGTGCTACTGTACTACCCACATCTAGTGGGTGATGAGTACCAGTTTCCCCTTGTCCTGCCTGTGTGTGAAATGTTGGCAACTCCAGTGCCTGTTCCTTATGAAATGTGGACATGATCTTTGGCAGGAATGCTGGCACAGTCTTCATAGAGACCCCCTGTGCCGTGAATATAGTGTAGGGCTCTTTGCACAATAGAGCTCCTAATTCACTGATTCTGTGAGCAGAACAGACAGGCACCATGAAGCAGGTTTTTAATCCTAACCAGTATAGTGATATGGTGTCATTGGGCTCAAAAGGGTCCTTCCCTAGAGTGTCAAGCACCAGGGTTAAATCCCACGGGGCCACTGGCGATTGAGTGGGCAGCCGAATCTGTTGTGCCACTCTGAGGAATATGATGGCATCAGAGTGTGCACCCGGTGGGGAGAGACCAACTCTTCCCATGGCTGCCCCTATGGCCGATAGTTACACTCGCAGAGAGGAGGTGGATAACCCCTTTTCTAACCTGTGCTGTAGATAAAGCAGGATCACTGACATATCTACCTGCATTGAGTCTAGATGCAATGACTTGCACCAATTGTCGAAGATGTTCCACTGTCTGTTATAAGTGGATGTGGTAGACTGCTTTCTATACTGTAGCATAGTTAATATGACCGACTCATGATACCCTGCCATTAGCAGTCTCTGCCTCTCAGGAGCCAGGCCAACAGCTTCAGAGAGTGGGGCGCTGGATGGAGTAATGGCCCCTGCCATAACAGGTCCATCCAAAGTGGAAGGGTCCAACAGTCCAGTGCCATGGATATCACTGCTGTGAACCACGGTCTCCTTGGCCAATACGGTGCAGTCAGAATGATCTGTAACCGGGACTGCCTGATCTTTGCTAGAACTTGTGGGATCAGTGGGATGGGAGGGAATATGTATGACCGTTCCTGATCCCAGGCTTGTGACAGGACATCTGTTGCCAGTGCCTGTTTCTCCTTGTATCTAGAGAAATAAGCCTTCACCTGTGTGTTTGCTTTGGATGCCATGAGATCCATCGGGATATGGCCCCACCTCTCCTGTATCATGGTGAAGAGATCCGGGTGCTGATGCCATTCTCTGGGGTGTACCTGTTGTCTGCTTAACCAGTCCGCTCTGACATTCAACTTCCCTGCCAGATGAATGGTGTGGAGGTGGTACAGGTTGGCCTGTGCCCAGTTTAATACCTTGGCAGCATCTCTGAGCATGGCTCTGCTGCATGTGCCACCTTGTTTCACTATATATGCCACCATGACCTGATTGTCGGATTTCACCAGAACTGCTCGACCCATGATATCGTTCCTGAATGCTTTCAGTGTGTTGAACACTGCCCTCATCTCTAGAATATTTATGGATAGTTGGGCTTCTGCTGATGTCCACTTGTCTTGTGCAGTGGACTGGTCTAAGCAGGCTCCCCAACCTACAAGACTGGCATCGGTTTCCAGTGTGACCTTGTAGGATAGCTCCAGGGGGCACCTTCTCTGTAGGTTTGGAAGGTGTGTCCACCATTTTAGTGAATCTCTTACTATCCTTGGTAGTTCTATCCTCTGGTTGATGTTGTCTTCTGATGGAGAGCCCTGCTGCAGTACACAGTATTGTAGCGGGTGCATGTTCCATCTTGCCCATGGTACTAGGTCCAAATAGGATGCCATAATGCTGAGGACTTGGGCTGCCTGGCCCAGTGTGAGCTTCACTGATGACCTCAAATTCCATACCATTGATATGGTCGAGTCAATGCGTAGTGCTGATGGTCTTTCCAACCCCTCGGCCATGTCTATTTCTGCACCCAGGTGTTCTATGAACTGTGCTGGGTCTAGTGAGCTCTTCTCATGATTGGCTATCCAGCCGTGTTGTGCCAGGGTCATCAAGGCTAGGTTTGTGTTTATGTGGGATTGGGTGCTGCTGTGTGCCCTGATCAGCCAGTTGTCCAGATATGGGATGATATCCACACCCTGTTCCTGTAAGCGGGCTGCTAGAACCACCTTTGTAAATACCCTTGGTGCCAAAGTGAGGCCAAATGGTAGGGCCTGGTACTGTAGGTGCTGACCCAGTATGTGAAACCATAGGAAATATTGGTGACTTGGCCTGATTGGGATGTGGGTGCATGCATCCTTCAGGTCTATGGATGTGAGATAGTCTCCCACCCGTATGTTTCTCAAGGTGGATTGGAGTGTTTCCATTTTGAACCTCGGTGTGGACACGAACCTGTTCAGGAACTTCAAGTCCAGGATCGGTCTGAGGTCTCCGTTCTTCTTTGGCACCATAAAGAACACGGAGTAGACCCCGGTGCCAGCCTCATCTGCTGGCACTGGTCTGATGGCGTTGTTCAGTAACAGGTCCTGGAGTATCTCCTGTACCTGGTGGGCCGTTGCCTGTTTTTTTGAAATGGGAGATAGTACCAGTCTGTCCCTTGACGGCATGCTTGAAAATTCGATCGCATAGCCTTGGGAAATGATTTCTAGAGCCCATCTGCCTGATGTGGTCCATTGCCACTGTTGCTGAAAGGCCCTCAGCCTTTGACCCACTGGTGGGTAATTCCCTATTGGGATCGGGGCTGGAGACAAGTTGGTGGAATAGTCAATACTGTTTTGACTTTCCCCCTCTTCCCCTGCTGCCAAATCGCCAACCTTGTGATGCTGAGTATGCACCTTGAGTGGGGCCTCTGAAGCCATTGTTACTGTGGCCAGGGCTTCTGCCTCGAAAGGAGCTGTTAGTGTAATTCTGTCTTCTATTGTGCTGGAACCTGTTGTTCCCTCGAAACCTGCGTCGTGCGGAGGGTAAATATGTGGTTCTTTGTTTATCTTTTGTGAGGTCCTTGCCCTCTTCTTTTTGCTTTAGGAACTCCTTCAATCCCTCTCAGAAGACATTGTTCCCTTTGAAGGGCAAATTCAGTAGCAGCATCTTTGATTCATTGTCTGCATCCCATAACTTAAGCCACAGTGCTCGTCTGGCCCTGTTTGTTAATGCGGCAGATCTGGCTTCTAGTTTTAGTGTGTCTACAGCCATGTCCCCCAGGTATTTTGTTGTGTTCAGAGTGCACTCTAATAGCTCTGCTTCCCTGGATTTGGGATCTGCTTTCTCCAGCAGTACTTCCAACCAGCAGATCTGTGCTCTTGCTGAATAGATTGCTGTGACTGCTGCCTTAGCTATCATGCCTTAAAATTTGAACAGTTTCTTCATCATTTCCTCAACTTTTTTATTGGTAGGATCTTTCAGTGAGACCATGCCACAAGGCAGCACTGTTTTCTTGCTAAGTGCTGCTATCTGAGGGTCTATAGTTGGTGCAGTGCACCACAACTGAGCCTTGTCCTTTTGAACCGGGTACATTCTGTCTAGATTTCGCTTCTCAGACATACGGCCCGGCTCTGAAGTCCCCCACTCTTTCGTAAAAATGTCATCTATAGCGGGACAGCTAGGAACTGTGTCCTTGGACTTTTGATTCTGCTGGATCATCAGATCGAGCTTAGACTCAGGCTTAGGGACATCGACGTCAAAACCCATGGTTGACTTAATGGCCCTCATGAGGCCTGGAATTAAATCAAATGAACAAAGTTTTGAAGTTAGTGAGGGGGTATCTGGTATGGTGTCCCTATCTTCCTCCCCTGAGTCGACATCTTCGCAGTCGTCTGGTGCCCCACCCATATCCTCTTCCCCAGGTGGCGGAGATGTGGGTTCTTCATCAGCACGCAGTTGTGGTAGGGCTAGGAAGTGAGGTTTGGCCCGGGGCGGCAGGAGGTGGTGATCTCGACTTTGTGAGAGACTCCAGCTTTTCGATACCCTTTAGCATGCAGTTCTGCTGACTCTCCATCATAGCCACCATTGCTTGTTGTGTTTGGATGAGGAGGGCCCCTGGGTTCATCCATCCTGATGCTGTAGCCCCTTGCCCGTCTAAGTCAGCGGTCGAGGGTTGGCTGCTAGCTTGCTCCTCTTTGTGCAAGCATGCTGGGCAGAGGGGACCTTGGGTGTGGGGCATCAATGCCGTGCTGCAAGACACGCACTTCTTGGCCTTCACCATCTGAAAGAGATGGGGAAGGGGCAATCATCATATATATATATATATATATATATAGGGCTATACACATATCCTATGTGATTATTTCATCTTTTTTTTAACTCTTAACCATCTACACAGAGAGGCTTAATTGTGTCTCTAACCCCTCTGAGATAAACCTGGCTAGGTGATTGGTACACCTGAAAGGTGGGGGAACCGCTTGGCTGGAAGGGGAGACACCACGATCAGTACTCTGTACCCTGGGGCTTTATTAAGAGGGAAGCCATTAGCGTTGGCAAGCAAGCATGTCCGGAGGTAAAGATAAGCTGCTTGATCCCAGCCTTCAGGAGCGTAGCTCAAAATGGCTGCTCTTGAAACAAAATGGCATCTGTGGAGGCTCCCAGATATGTAGGAAGAACCTCTCCCAAGATGGCAGCAATGGAGGCAAGAATAAGTCTCCTAAAATGGATCCCCAAGCAGTGGTCACAGGGGAGCCACATGGAGGCAGTAGAGACGTCTGGCTCCTCTGCGCTCTTCTGCAGATGTGTGTCCTTATTGCAGTAGCCACTCATAGAGGGGCTGAGTAGTGACTGTAGTAGCAATAGTCCATGGGGAGAACACAGGGATCGTGATCCCAAGGCAGCCGCTGAGTAGGCGCTGCAATGGAGGCGGGGAGGGGAGCAGAAGTCATCCCCAGGTCTCCAGGTTTGTGGACATAGCCTTAGTTCACTGTTCCAACTGCTACCCTGAGGTTTCTTTCCATAATTAGGGGGGCAAGGTAGAAAACCATCCCCGCAGAGAACTGCATGGTTGCGTATTGCAATCGCCGCATAGGTAACTAGCCAGGGGCAGGGTGAGACCTTTCCTGGCATCCGCTAGTGAGGGGATGCCAAGGAGTCACTCCATGGGCCACACACAAGGCAGCAGATGCCGGACTATGCACTCTGCCCTGCCTGGATGGTCTCACTTGAGAGGGGAACCATCCACCAGACAAAGGAGAGCGTTGTGTTAAAAAACGCTGAGAGGCCCTGCTTGGAAGGAGGACCGCCAGCGCGTGGGGATCATCTAGATGCTGGAAGACCCCACTTGAAAGGGAGGCCGACTAGCGCATGGAGCTGCTTTCTTAAGTACTGAAGAAGGCCCCACTTGGAAGGGAGGCTGCCAGTTACAGCATGAGCATCGGAGTGCAGAAATTTTAAAACGTCAATGGAGGTGTGCAGCCAGCACTGCAAAAGAAACACATCAAGTTAACCACTAAAAAGCCAGGCTAAACACATTACTTTAAACCAGACAATCTTTCTTTAAAGAAAAACGCTACAGAGAGCAGCAATTAGGCACAGGTTTGTCTTACAACTTCAGTCTTCAGTACAATGAAGTGCTTAAGGCTAACAAGCTTAACTCTTCCAATACAACCAAAAACAATTGGATATATTTTCCTGAGCCTCTACTCCAGCTCATTTACCACAGAATCAACAGAAAAGGAACCACAGTAGGCTAGAACTGCAGCTAAGTTGTAAGCCAGACAAAAAACTCGCTGTAATTCATTGTAATCATATCAGAGTTGCTGTGGCCACTGTAAGCCAGGCAGCGTAACAGGTTTATACCACTAATCCAATTAAGCAATTGCTGATAAACAAGTTGGCCTACCTTGGGTAATTAGATAACAGGGACTCCTGGAGTGCTTGTCACCTCTTCAGATGCAAGGTTGAAACTGGAGAATGGGGACTCCTGGGACCTGGCTATGCTCTGAAATTTGATCTGGGTCACATGTGCATCACTAGCCTAGCAGGTGGGTTGAGAACCCATGAGGTAATGTCTGGAGTGTCATGGATACAACATAACACAATGAGGATTAGAGGGTAAGAAGGGTGAGACTGTGCAGAAGAGCACCAAGTAAAAGCAGACAATCTGAACAGGTATTTCAGCTCAGTCTTACAGTGGAGGGAGGGAGGGGGTGGACCACCAGGGAATAGCAAGAACAGAGAGAGGTAGACACAAATCCTTTTTCAGAAGAAAAAGTCCTGAAAGGACTTGCAGGTCTGAAGGTGAACAAGTCTATGAGACCAGATGTGATATATCCAAGGGTTCTAAAGGAACTCAGGGAGGTAGTAGCTGTTCCAATGACAGCCCTGTTCAACTGCTCACTGGCATTGGGTGGTTCCAGAGGACTGGAGAAGAGTTGTCTTGGTCCCTGTACATAGGAGTGGCTGAAGGAGGAGACTAGCAACTATAGGCCAGTCAGTCTTACTTCAGTGGTAGAGATATTAATGGAAACCCTGCTAAAAGAAAGACTGGTAGAGTATCTTGAATCCCATCCACTATATCATTCACTGGTGAGACCCCACCTAGAATACTGTGTTTAGTTTTGTAGGCCCCATTTCAGAAAAGACATAGACAAGGTAGAAGAGCTCTAGAGGAGGGCAGCTATCTATGCATATTTTTACCTGCTGTGGTGCAGTTCTAATTGTTATTCAATAACTCCCCTTCCACTTCTGCTACCAGCTCAGTGTGTCTTTCCTGGTGAAATTTTTAAATAGATAAATGAATAAACAAACTAAAGTGTTTCTAGTATTGCATGAGAAGCCCTACATGTAGAAACTGAGAGATCTCAACATGTATACCCTGGAAGAGAGGTAAGTGAGAGGGGACATGACAGAGACCTACAAGTCACTCACAGGAGTGAGCATGGTGCAGGAGGAAGTCTCTTTAAAACAAGAAGGAGCACCAAGACCAGGGGACATATGAAAAAGCTGGAGGGGTGGGGAATTTAAGAGAGATGTGAAGAAATATTCCTTTACTGAAAGGGTGCTAGATATCTGGAACAGACTGCCAGCAGAATTCAGGCATGCATGGGATAGACATAGGGGCGTATTAGAAAACAGGCAGAGAAGAGGAAGCATTGCTGGAGACCAGTTATGGTCTATGGAGACAGATTAGGCTGGGAACATTTAGCAGACTGGGTGGGTAAAGGGGTCCTTTTTTGCTGACAAATTCTATGCTTCTATGTTTCTTACCAGGCACTCTGAAGCACAAGAAAGAAAGAAATGGTGGACCCTTCATTTATTTGGGAGAGTTACCTCTACCAAGCCCTATTCCTGCTGAAGGTTCAATAGTAAAAGACTTATCAGTCCCAGTGTTAGTTGTTGAACTCAGACAAGTCAAAGACTTGAAAGAACAAAATTCAGTGACAGTAGATTTAATTAGGCCTGTTACATCCTCCTTGGCTTGAAGTGCAACAAGGCAACATACCTTCTGTTCCCTGCTGTGGTGAAAGAAAAGTGGTTTCACTATCTCCAGAGGTCTTAACAAACTTAGAAAAAAGAAGAAAAAGGAGAAAAATGAGAAGAAGGAATACTGGAGCAGCTGGATCAGCAAACAGTTACAGAAGTTGTAGAACATCAGTGGAAATCTCCACTAGTGGTCCTTATAACAAAGAAAGATAATATTTCTGTATTAACTGCAATTGAAACAGTAAATTTATCTATAAAAATGGCTATCTATGAACAACTAAACTATGGAAAGACTGAAATAAATCTGGTCAGTGATATGGGCCAAATGTTAAGAGTTGAATTAGGTTGCATCAGCAGAAGAGATGGGGGCAATGGGATTTTAAATGATAAAACTGTCCCTTCCTGCAAAAACTATAACTTTAAATGGGAAATTTGATGATGCTCAATCAGGGGATGATAACACCAAAGATGACTCTCTGGCATGGGTCAAAGTGCTTCTGAATGGGGTGTGTAGTGCTAAAAATAAATTCACTGAATATCAACACTAATGGAGGAAGTGAAACAGATTAAAAGAGAATTGAATTCAGTTACACAGCAAATTGCTTAACATCACAATCAAATTGCAGAAGCACAAAGCAGAATTTTTACATTGGGGCTGAAGAAATTATAACTCAAAGATCTATGAAGTATGCAGAGAAGTAAAATGTAGGGCTACAAAATAAATAAATGAAATATTATTAGTTAAGGGTCCGAAGGAAGAATGTAAGACTGGTAGAGATACACTACAGAGATGTTGGAGCAAAGAATTGAGAGAGACTGTTACTGTAGTTTTAACAGCTTACTTGGAGAATGCAGAAAGGGCTGGAAAAAAAAATTACAGAATACACCATTCATAAAGGTAGAAGCCAGCTGACACTGATCCCCCTCTGACAATTATTTTAAAATTTCTACAGTCCTCTGACAAAGATCTGGTGATGTCATCAGTTTATAAAAAGAAATGCTACTGTATTTATGGTGCATAGATTTTTATCTACCAAGATCTACCACTAGACATTATTGTTCAACATGCCTTTCCAAGGTAAACAGTAACATGAAATGAACTTGAGAACAGGTGTAAATCTGACTTTATACAGAAGAAGTTATGGGTAGGGATGTAAGTTTGTCATGGCAGTCATACATGTCATTGATTCTATGATGTTTGATCTTTATTCAGGACTTCCATGACTTTCACTAGTGTCATCAGAATGTAGCAATGAAGACAGTGCCACAACATTTATTAAGGTTTACTAATGATTTCATGAACAAACAATGAGTCATTAAAACCTCAACCATGACAAACTTACGTCCCTAGTTATGGGACAAAGGTTTCAAAGCAGTCATGGTTTTATCATCCACTATGAAACTTGTTTTGAATGGACAGACTTAGTGCTATAATACCAGGGAAGAGGATATAAATATTCTGCAGATCAAACTATCACAAATATTTTTGGAGACTGTCCTTGCTGAACAGTTCATTTATTATTGCCATTTAGAAATATGGATCTATTCCAGTAAAATACATAGACTAAGAATAAATAATTTATGGGTGGACTGGAAGGGGGATTAGTAAAGGGGGCTAATTAAAGGATAATGGATGGGTATGGAATGGAGGATTAGAGAGTTCTTTAAGCAGAAAGCCACTGTAAAAACTTAGATTGACCAACATGGCATTTTTTCTTAAATGCCAATAAGAATATGTTGTGAAGTTTTGGATGATGATTATCAGTTTTATTTATATTTTTTTACACGTTTGCTATTTTTTGTGATTTTCATTTGTCTTTTCCCAACTGTATTCCATTGTCTCTATCTGTATTAATTAGTATTATGCATTATAGTGAGATTGTTTTAAAGATGATCATCCCTATTTTTGATTATGGTGACACAGTCTACAGTGGAGCTCCCAAATCCTCCCTTGCCAGACTGGACCCCCTTTTGAACTTTTTGTTGTTGTTTTGCTCTAGATTGTTCCCCACGTACTCATCACTGTTTACTCTACTCTGCTCTTTCACACCACCTCTCTTGATGACAGGCACCTTTCCCACTGTGCCTCCTTAATATCTAAATTCTGGTTTGGTTCCCTTCCTTCCTACTTTACTTCTCCCTTATCCTCTCCCTCATCTTCCTGCTACCCCGTATGTAATATTTCTTCCTATTCCCTCACTGTTCCTTCCAGGAAATGTAGAGCTGCTCAGTCTGCTTTCTCATATTGTAGAAACATAGAAATTGATGGTAGATAAGGACTACTTGGCCTGCCTAGTGTGCCCATATATCCTACCTACCTACTGTAATACCACAGACCCTACTTGATCTTCAGCTGAACCCTTCCTTCCCTAACCACTAAGGTTGCCTTATGCAGATCCCATGCATTCTTGAATACAGTTAACAGCTTTTGCTCCCACTGTCTACACTGGGAGGCTGTTCCAGGCATCCACTACTCTTTCTGTGAGGAAGTATTTCCTCACATTTCCCCTGAGTTTACCCCCCAAGCCTCATAGCATGCCACTAGTTCTTGAGCATCTTTTTTTCTGAAAAATGCCTCCCTTCTGTAGCTTTAATTTACCCATAATGCATTTGAAAGTCTTTATCACATCCCCCTCTTTCTCTTCTTTCTTCCAGGGTGTATAAATTGAGGTCCTTTTGTCTCTCCTCATGTGGTCTCTGGAGCAGATCCAGCACCATTTTTAGTTGTCCTCCTCTGGACTGCCTTTATTTTGTCTATGTCCTTCTGGAGATGTGGGCTCCAGAACTGGATGCAGTACTCTAGATGAGGTCTCACCAATGATCTATACAGTGATATCACCACCTACCTCTTTCTGCAGATGATACCCGTCCCTATGCACACCAGCATCTCACTGGTTTTCCACACTGCCTTGTCACACTGTTTGGCCACCTTTAGGTCATCAGATATCATTACCCCCAGGTCTCTTTCCTGTTTGGTGGTCATCAGTACCACTCCCCCTCCATCATGTACTCTTTCCCTGGGTTTCATTGCTCCAAGGGCATGATTTTGCACTTCTGCGCATTGAAACTTAGTTGCCACAGTCTTGACCACTCTTCAAGCTTTTTTAGATCCTTATTGATTTCTTCCACTCCCCCAAATGTCTACCGTATTGCAGATTTTAGTGTCATCTGCAAAAAGACATACCTTCCATTCTAGCCCCTCTGCAAAGTCGCAGATACAGACATTAAAGAGGACCAGTCCCAGTACTGATCCTTGTGGCACCCTGCTGGTCACCCTTCCTTCCCCAGAGTGAACTCCATTTACTACCACCCTCTGTCACCTATCACCCAACCAAATTCCTTACACAGTTTATCACTTTTGGACCCACTCCCAGGCCTCCCAGCTTGTTCATGAGTCTCTGATGTGGAATGGTGCTAAAGGCCTTACTGAACTCCGGGTAGACTACATCCACTGCTCCACCCTGATCTACTTCCCTGGTCATCCAGTCAAAGAAATCTAGCAGATTTGTTTGACATAACCTCTCCCCAGTGAATCCATGTTGCCTCGGATCCTATAATTTGCAGGTTACATGATATTCCACAATCCTTTCCTTCAGCAGTGATTCCATTATTTTCACCATCACTGAGTTCAACCTGACCACCCTGTAATTGCCAGCTTCCTCCCTGTTACCACTCTTGTGAATTGGGACATCTGCTCTCCTCCATTCCTCTGGACCACTCCCATCTCCAGTGAGCGGCTGAACAGAAATGTTAGAGGTGCAGCCAGCACTTCTCTGAGCTCCTTCAATATCTTTGGATGTATCCAGTCTGACCCCGACGCCTTGTCCACATCCAGATTTGTAAGATCCTTCAGGGCTCTCTTTTCTGTAAATGGACTAGTATCCAACTCCCTTCCTTCGATAATCTTGTTACTTATCTGTGGTCCCTTGCCCTTCCCTTCCTCCATGAAGGCAGAACAAATATATTTGTTCAGGATGTTTGCTTTTTCCTGGTCCCCCTCCACAAACTCCTCCTTTTCCCTCCTTAGCCTTACAATCCTCCCCTGTTCTTTCTCCTTTCACTTACAGTACATTTCCTGAAAAATGTCTTATCCCCTTTCTTTACTGCCTGGGTTATTTTTTCTTCCATTTATGCCGTTGTGCTCCTAACTGCTTTTCTTGCCTCCCTGTGCTTCTTGTTGTACATCTCCCTGGCCGCCTTCCTCTGTGTCTCCTTATATCTCCTAAATGCTAACTTGTTTGCCCATACCTTCCCAGCCACCTCCTTTAAGAAACCATAGTGGTCTCTTTTTCCTCTTTGTTTTGATTACTTGCCTGATGCAGAGGTTTGGTGCCTTCCCTATGGTCCCTTTTAGTTTTGTCCACTGTTTCTATACTCCTCCCATGTCCTCCCCCCAAGACCATATCACTTTTCTAAACTCTGGTCCTCCCTCCCTTGTCTATTCACTCTGCCTCTTTGGCTTTTTTCTTAAAGTCTCTCCTTCATTACTTTTGTCTTCTTCCTGCACTTGTCCTTGACACGCTTCCTTCCCTCTTCACTAGTTTTGCCCTGGCAACTTGTTTCCTTCATTCCTATGCACATGTTATTCTGCATGTAATTAAAGTTTGATTATTTTTCAATTTAAATTGTATTAATATATGTCTCCATATATATTGTAATTGCTCTACATGATATTACTCATCCCCTACCCCTAGTACACATCTGTAAAAGAGCTGTTACCAGCTCAGTATGTCTTTCCTGGTGAAACTTTTGAAATAAATAAATGTAATTATCTAATTAATTAAATAATTAAAGTAAAGGGGGCCAAAATATGAGAATTAGTGGTCTATTTGATGGGGTAGGGGTTGGATGGGGTCAGTTTGTTCGTGTTCTTAGTATTAGTTTTGTAACATGATAACTATAAAAGAGGTGAAGCATAAACAATGAGCAACATCAGGTTATAGAATAAAAGAACTGCTTCATGTAAACAGAGTGGGTTAATATTTCTATTAAAATACATAACATTTTGAATTATGGTAAACACATTTTGATATGTTGGCCCAGATATTCAAAAGAGTTGAGCCATGCGCAATAGGGTTGAGCCTGTGCAAGTCCGAAATGTGCCATTCTGCGACATTCATCAGGAGGCAGTTGCACCCCCGAAATCATGCTGAGCAACAGCGCAATGATAATAAAGGCATGCGCAACCGAAGGGGGAGGAACCATGCATAAACTGCACAGCCCGATATTCAGCCCGGGCCATGCAGAGTTATGCAGGCACAACCCCTACCTGCACCTGCACAAAGTTAAGCAAAAAAAGGAACAAGTCGAGGGCCACCCACAGGTGAGCTGCCGCATTGCAGGGTGCAACACAGCAGCTGCCACCTGTGGGTTGCCATGACCTATTCCGCTGAACCTGGCGGTGCCCCATGCCCGATCCCTGGCAAGTGTACCCCCACCCCTGGTAGCCCGATCGCATCCAGTAATGTACCGCCCACCCCGAGTAGCCCGATTGCACCCAGTAATGTACCCCCACCCCTGAGTAGCCCGATGGCGGGTATCAGACCTCCCCAAAGTCCAATATCCTGGTGGTCCAGTGGACCACAAGTACTAATCTTGGAAGGCATTCCTCACCCCCAAGTCCAAAGCCCTGGTGATCTAGTGGCCCCCACCTCATCCTCTAGCGGGCCCCACCACCTCGCTCCCCATCAGCCAGCGGGCGGCACCACCCACCCACCTGCCACCGCCACCCACCATGACAGCTCAGGTGGTCTGCCGCCCATTGGTTCAGTGCATGAGCCAATGGGTGTGCAGCCATACTGTACAAGTCAGTCTAGATATTGAATGAATTCATTTCATTCATATCTGGACTGCTTATGCGTATGAGGCTGCATGCCATTGGCTCATGCACTGAACAATGGGTGCAGCCTCACCGAGCTGCCGTCAGTGAGCGGGGTGGCAGGTGGGTGGGATGCTGCTGCCCACCGCCGACAGGGGAAGGTGGTGGGGCTCCATGGGCGGGTGGTGGGGGCTACTAGATCACCAGGGCTTTGACTTGGGGGTGAGGAATGCTGCCTGGATCAGGCTACTTGAGGTCTACTGGACCACCAGGGATATTTGGACTTTGGGGGATGTGTCTGTGCCCTTGATCGGGCTACTCGGTGGGGGTACATTACCGCCCAATGCATCGGGCTACTTGGGTAGGGGTTGTACATTTCTGCCCGCGATCTGGCTACTCGTGGTCCAATGGACCACCAGGGATTGAAGCCCTTCATTGTCCCTTATGGGACATCCCGCGATCAGGCTGCAGGGGGCGTCGGTCCCCAATGGCTGCTGCCTGGCAGGGTGCCAGGCGCAAGTCATCAGGGATCAGCGCACCTGCATGCTAATGGCATGCAAATGGGTCAGTAATCAGATGCAAATGGACCCCATGCACCTTGCATAAATTATGGCCCCATTTGCATGTCACCCTTTGAATATCGCAGGTGCTGTGCATGGCGCAATGGAACTTGCGCCCCTGCATCTCAATGTTCCATTCTGACCACTTGCACTGGGGCAGTTCCACTGCGCCATGCACACTGGGGGTGGCCAGGGGGTGATATTCAAAGCAGTTGTGCCATAGCGCAACTCCGTTGAATATTGCCCTGGCCACACCCCTGTGCAACTATTTTGAGCGGTGCAGGGGCTTGCGCCACAAAATGGCACAGTTTAAATATCTGGGCCCTTATGTGCCAAGAAACCCATTTGTTAGCTAAAGAAATTGTTAAGTGTAAAAATAGCTGGGTTGATGAAATATACTTTTCTGAAGATTTGGGCAAAAGTCATGTAGTGACAATTTTAATAAAAAACAAGAATATAAAGGTACTGTAAGGAGGAATGAAGAGTAATGATTCCAGTTCTATTACATAATCAAATATTCATAATTATGTCTGCTTGTACCCCTGTATAGCATATACTGAATTCTTGCAATGAATTGAACAAGGCTTATTAAGCTTGGGCAGTGGTATGATTGTTTTGTGAGATGACTTAAATTTATTGTTAAACCATAAACTAGAAAAAACTTCCTCCATTACTAAAAAGATAAAATAATCTCCACGTTAATCACTACATTTATAGAAAGTAATAATTTAAAAGATTCTTGAAGAACACTATATGGAGAAGAAACTAGATTCTCGTGTTTCTCCAGCTATTTAATACTTTCTCTGGATTAGACTACCTTGAGAAAGTAAAGACTTGATTTCTGCATTATTTAAGGTAGAATACGACACTATAGGCATAACTGAGCAAACTTTATTTCCAACACCAGTGAGGCTTACCAGTCTAAAGGGCAGGCCCTGTTGTCCCCTGGGCCTCAGCCAATGGGGGTGCCCCAGTGGCAACTGAAAGGGGAGGGAGGGGGTAGGAGGTTGGTCATCTCATAAGTGAGGTAACTAGGGAGAGGGACAAGGAAAAGAGAGAACAAAATGATTGGACGAGGGTGGCATAGAAAGGGACGGGCTAATGGGCTCAAAAGCTGCTGCAAAGGGTCCCAGACCTCCCTTTTTTTACTGCATTTAGAGATTTAAATTGACTCTAGTCAGCACGTCTGATTGGCAAACAGTACTTCATACTTTGACCGTTAAGCTTATTGTAGAGTTTTCTGTAGGCCGACTTTAAGATAATTGGCCTAGTGCTGAACTGGTAATTATTTATATTATTGAATTGTACAGCCTTTAAAAAAAAAATGTTAGCTATCAAAAGCATGCTTAAAGATATTAATGTGCCCAGCCCTGGAACATAGCCTGCCTGGTGAGCCAAATTCAAAAACGTAAGGTAAGGTATAAAATCTTGCTTAATTTGGTGCAACCTGGCTTTTGAAGGTAGGAGGGAATGGGGTTTGTTGTGGTTTTATCAGTTTATTGGGGAATCTTTGTGCACATGGAGGTGTGGTGGCTTTTTTGCTTTTCCTCATTTGGCACCAAAACATCAGAGCGAGTGACCCAGTGTCGGATTGTACAAAAGAAAAGAAAGCTTTGGGGGAGGGGGTGCTGGGCATCCAGGTCACTCTGCTGTTTACATGCTGTTTTTGTTCAGTTTTAAGCTGTGTCTGTGGTTTGTTGCCAAAAAAGACTTTTGAATTGGTTTATGTCAGGGTCAACCATTGGGAGTAGCTTTGTTGAGGCTGCATTGAAGAAGTAGAGCTTTTTATGACCTCCTTTTTTTTCCGCTGTTAATCTTTTTATTGAGTGATTTCAGAGTTATTACAATTACTGGAAACATAAACAACAGGTATATTGAAGTGGTTTACAACATCACCACCGTAGGTCAACGTTATACATCAACATTATCAGAATGATTTGATCATGTATAACTACAAAAAGATAAAAACATAACAATGAAGACTTGCAAAATACAATCTGCAGGATATTGATGGAGAACTCATTGGGGTGACTTACCAGACTTTTGCTTGGACCTGATCACCCTGGAACTTGTGTACATTTGACCATAAGGGGTTAGCAGGAACTGCAGAAGAGGTCAGACTTCTTCATCTATGGTGCAGAAGGTGGGGAGGGGGGGAGTGAAAGGGGGACCAAGTGGCTGTCCACAGATTAGCACTCAAGATACCTAGCAGGAGAGAGTGAATGGTCAGAAACATTCTTATTCTACCATCTCTTCTAGGAAATTCAGGGGAGATGAAGTAGATCTTTCATGTACATAGTATGTTTCCCAGCACTTAGGGAGTTGATGAAAGAGATGAAGGGGGCCAATACCAATTCATATTTGGAAATACTACCAGATTTTTAGCAGGACATTCTGGTTAAGTTAGCAACCCCGTCCACGGCCTTATGCCGCTCCATAACTAGTAGGACCATTGTCATTCTCCATCGCTTCAGGATTAACCTTTTTACCTCCACAGAGGCCTGTATGAGCAAGAGCAATGCTCTGGTGCTGAGCGAACTGCACTGACTGCTGGTGCAGTGGCGGATCACCTTTAAAGTCAGACTTCTGACTTTTAAAGTCCTACACAGACAGGGCCTGGACTACCTGAAAGAGCTTCTGGTCCCTCACTGCCCTGGGCAATCACTCCACTCAACTGACGAGGGGTTGCTAGAGATTCCAAGTTTTTTTTTTTAATTTTCCGGGGCCTGGGCATTTATGTACACGGCCTCAGCCCTTTGGAATTCTCTGCCCCATTAGCTACAGGAGTGCATGACCGTTGCAGGATTTAAACAGGCCCTTAGAACACTTGTATGGCATCAAGCCTATGTTTGATTTTATTCTGTCCGCTACTTGAATTTTATAAGTATGATGTTTACTGTTTTATGAGTTGTTTTAACTTATTGTCAGGTGCCTTGGTTTTCTGAAAGGCACCTTATAAATAAAGTATTATTATTATTAGCTGGCTAGAGCTTGAGTGTGAGGCAAAAGGCACAGTATCCATAGCTCCGAGTTTGAGGCAAGAGGTATCTCTAGGATTTGGGAGCAGTGGTTAATTACTGAAGCCCATAGTGGGGTCAGTAGTGGACATTCCCAAAGTATATGAAGCAAGTCCATCCCAGGGTCACCGCACCACCAGCATGTATCAGCTGGGAGCAGACCCAACACTTTGAGCTGGGAGGGAATGTGGTACCAGAGGTGCATTATTTTGTTTTGGATGAGTAAACTTCTCTCATCGCAGCAGGCTTGGTGTATTCTCATCCATCCTAGTTGCCATTGTTGTTCTGTAATAGGGGAACCCAATTTTTTAGCCCATTTGGTCATGGCTGGGAGGAAGGGGTTGGGGCAGAATCTCTCATAAACTTTTGAATAGTTCCCACATACCCTTTTGGATGCTGAAGCCAAGGCTTCACAAGTAATGGAGTGCATATACCTTTCTTATTCTTGAGACACACAACACATGGACATCTTCGTTTAACCCAGGAAGTGAACAGGTTTCTGATTTGAAGGTACCTCCAAATCTGCTTGTGGTAGGCCATATCTGGCTCTTAGCCCTTGATACAAGTCCACTGATGAACTCCCAGGGGTTGCAAGGTCTTAAATTGCCAGTTTAGCCACTTGAGGGGCTTATTTTTGATACAGAGGTTGGGGTTAAGCCAAATAGGAGTGTACCTGCCCAGGATAAGACAATGCGTGGTCTGAAGCCCTAGTTTTTGCCAGGCCAGGAGGGAGTTATACAGAGTGAGCCAGTGACACACTTATTTGGTGCGGGGGAAGGTAGGAAAACAGGAGGGGGGATCCCATCAGTTGATCTTTCTCTATTGTTGTCTAGGCTGGAGGGAGCAGGGAGGGTGAGAAACTTCACCCATTCCAGGATTTGGCCACTATGAAAGCAATTGAGTATTGAGTGAAGTCTGACAGATTTCATCCTCCTCTCAGTTTCTGGGCTCACAATTTTGCCCTGCTGTACCTGGGCCTGGAGGCTCCCCACAAGAATTTACTGAGTAAATTGTTTAATTTCTTGGTCTATGTGTCAGGCAGTACAACAGGAATGTGGGATAATAGGTGAAATACCTTAGAGGCTAACATCATCTTGAGCACTGTTATCTTCCCTTCTAAGGACAGGTGTAAGTGCTCCCACCCAACCGTGCCTTTCCAAAGGGTGTCTAGAAACAGCTTAAAATTGATATCCACCAAAGAATGTATCTTTGGGAAAATTCTGATCCCTAGATACTTGATGTCAGTATGCACCCAAGAGAGACCCAAGTTGCCCAGACTGGTTGGGGAGCTGAGTTCATTCAATGGTAGCATCACTGACATTGAAACATTGATTTTCAGACCTGAGAGTTCCACAAATGTTTTTAATGTTGGAATAATGTTTGGGAGGCTGAGGGGTAAGTCTCGAGTCAATATCAGGCAGTCATCTGCATATAGTTTGGTAGTATATTGTTTATCTCTTATTTGGGTTCCTTGTATACCAGGGTGAGCTCTTAGGGCTGCAGCTAGTGGCTCTATGCCCAATACAAACAGTAGGGGGGGCACCCTTGTCTCTTCCCCTCTGTAATCGGAAGGGGTCTGAGAGGTTCCCATTAGTGAGAACCCATGCTACTGGGCCAGCGTATAAAGTTTTAATCCAGGAGGCAAAGTACGTGCCTATGTTAACACTTTCTAACACTGTGTGTAGGTATTCCCACTCCACTGAGTCAAAGACTTTCTCGAAATCTATAGTAATTGCAGCGGCTGGAGTGGGGAGCACTGCTGCTGTCTGCATTAGGGAAACCAGGGCCCTTATATGGTCAGAACTGATTCTACCCCTGACAAATCCCACTTGGGAGGGGTGTGCCAGGTCAGGTAGAAATTTCTCCAGCTGAGAGGTCAGGACTTTAGCCAGGATCTTAGCATCCATGTTGATAAATGAAATGTGCCTATAACTAGTAGGGAGGGTATGGCCTTTGCCCTCCTTGAGAAGGACCGATATTATGGCCTCTGACAGGGTGGAGGGGAGCGTTTGGTGCACCTGGGCCTCCTGCAACATACTGGCCATTGGGGTGGTTATCAGGGACTGGACCAGTCTGTAAAAGTCCACTGGGAACCTATCCTCTCCGGGGGCCTTATGTGAGGCCATGCTAGCTATGGCTGTGGCTGTTTCCTCCTTAGTGATGTTCTGGTCATGAACCTCCTTCTAGGTTTCAGTTAGTTTGGGGAGAGATAGGGATTTGGTGAATTTAGTAAAGCTATCCTTATCCCACGTCACTTGTGATGAATACAAGGATATATAGAAATGACCATAATGTCGTTAAAGGCTCTGGGCTTGGGGGTTAACTTTCTTAACTCATCTTTCAGCTTAAGGATAGATCTCTCTCCATCTGCCTTTGTTTTAACCTATAGGTCAGCAGCTTACTTGCTTTTTCCTCATGTGCCCAGATGTATATAGTTAGACTTTCCTGGTTGCCAAATTATTAAGCTTTAGTCTGAGGGCCGTAAGTTCTTCTATCACAGAGGGAGACTGCAATATGGAGGGTTTTGACTTATACTTAGCTTCTAATGTACTGAGGTCAGATTCAAGCTGTTTATGCTCCTTCTCCTGCTGTTTGCTCCTCAACAAGACAAAACCAATTATTTTGCCTCTTATGGTGGTCTTATGATCTTCCCATATATTGGCAGCAGAGGCTGAGCCAGCAGGGTTGTCATTAAAAAAGCCTTCAGTCTCCTTCTGCACCCATGGGACAAATTCCTTGTCATGCATTAGAAGGGGATCCAGTCACCACATAAGTGACTTGAAGGTTTGTAGGGATGGAAGGAAAGTAAAGGACAGAGGAGCGTGGTCGGAGATGTCTATAAGAGAAATAGTAACCCCCGATAGCAGCAGTAAGGTTAGGAGATGTTAGCCAAAAGTCTAACCCACTGGTTCTCGGAGCAGAAAAGAAGGTATAATCTTTAACCATGGGGTATAGTACGCTCCACATGTCTGACAGCAGGTGCAAGGATATAAGTTCATACAGGGCCTGAAGGGGTCTCTGGTGGGGTTTCGATCTTGAATTGGATCTGTCCAATAAGTGGTCCAGCACCAGGTTGCTATGCCCTCCAACTAGGATGTCTGGATTGCCAAAAGAGGCATCCATGATTTTTTGTAACATGGCATGAAAAAATTCTGGGGAGTCTTCACTTGGGCCATATACATTAAGCAGCACCAATGGGTCTGTGGGGATGGAGACCATCATTACAATCCACCTGCCTTTATCTCCTGTCTGAACCTCTAAAGGCTGCCATTGTAGCTTCTTATGCAGCAGAATGGAGACACCCTTTTTAGCTGATTCTGCTGCAATATGAGCCTCTTTACCCACCCAGTCTCTGACCAGCTTAGTTGCTTCTTAGGAGCTTGATTTAGTCTCCTGGAGGAAAGCAACCTGGGTGCCCAACTTCTTAAGGCAGGATAGGACCATTTTCTGTTTCATTGGGCAGTTTAGACCCCTCACATTCCAAGAAGTGGTGGTTATACTATTAGGGTTAGCCATAATCAAGGTGTCTCCATTTTACATGCAGACAAATGAATAATGTGATTAATACCATCTTGAGTAAATCAATAACATTACCCCTTTCATAAAACCACTGAATTCCCCTTCTGTTAGGAACCTTCTCTCCTGAGTGAGAGTCAATCGCTCTCTGTAGTGCTAGTCCACAGGTAAAACCCGAAGTCACCCTTTTTAATTTATTCACCACTGAAACCAAGGTGTACACCTCCAGGGAGGCAAGACACCCTATATCACTGCATTTTCCCACCAAATCGGGTGGTGTACAACCAAGAGTACCTTCCTGAATCTGCGGTATACAATGTCTCTGTAACTGTAGATAAGGAGGGCATGGGTCTAGTTACAAGACCTGGTGCATTTGTAATGTACTTATAGAGTTTCTGAACAGTGGAAAGTGCAGGGCCATCACTGACCAGAGACGGAGGGAAGGTAGCCCTCCTCCCAACGGTCAAGTGCTACACTTCTAGGGGATTGGACTGGGTGTCTCTTGGCAACCAAACTTGTACTGCTGAAGAGAGGTAGGTCTGAACCACATGGGGTACCAGCCATCCATTTGCTCTGGGCTTACTCGCCCCACTATCCTCTCTGTATTGCACCCCTTGCAGCGTATCCAGCTTGGGCTCCAATGGAGTGCTTTGGGCCCTTCCCAGAGGAGCAAAACCTGCAACACATGTCAGCTAGGCCAGCCCAGACCTCCTCAGTTATAATCTGCCCTAGGTGGTGCTAATATTACGGCAGACAGGGATATGCATCCACATCCATCACAGGACTGAGAATGCCAACCCAGCCTGGGTATGTCTTACCATCAGCTTTGGGTCGATTGGGGAATTTCTGTAGCTCCCTTCATTCCAGACTACTCCTATGCTAGGGCAGATGAAATCTCATATTTGCCAGGGTCTCATTAGGGCTTAACGGCATTCTCCAACTGCCTGTCACCCCCTCCAGGATGATATCAGGCTATGTAGCTTTACTGCCGGATGAGGAACCCACTCAAAATCCATGGCTATAGACTGTGCTGTATTGTAAAGAGGGGATGCCCTGCATTTAACAAATCAAACTGTTAGAGAGTGACAGTTATTTTCTATTCCCATCTTTATCAGCGATATATGAGGACATGTCTTAGGGTGCAAGCATTCCCCTTACCTCCCTTGTCAACATGCCTCACAGTCTTGCCCTTCCCATCATGTGTTGTTTATAATTGTGAGCTATCTAGACTTTAATGGACGCCTTATTGGTACAAGGCGTCAGGCTGTGTGGCATTTTGGGCTGGGATCTTTAATATTCCCCTTCACAGCTTCACTCTCTATCCCCCGCTGACTAATAAGAGGGACCCAAGCTGACTAGGCTAAATTAAACTTTTTAGAAGAATTGCTACCTAGCTGCTTGCTCGGACATTTCTTCATGGCAGTGCATCGAGATTTCACCTCGTAGCAGTTAGTTTTCATTACCTCAGTAATATACTGAGTGCTAAAACCATCTTAGTAGCAATTACCATGACCAAACTATAGAAACTAGTTACTTAAATATTAACCAGACTGAAGAACATAGTCCTGAGTCAAACTGTAAACTTTAAAGTCCAATAACTGCACCGGGAGAGCCTCGGTATGCATTAGTTTGTGTAGTGGGCATTGTTGCTATCAGCGGGAGGGAGGGGGGAAATGCCTGGTACCTTGACATTAAAGATCCCCTCAAAAGCAAACTATCCACCCCCTGCAGCTGTAATCCTGCTGGAAGCACAATAACAAGAAAACCTTTTACTAGAAATAGGGAGCACTTTGGGGGGATAGCTGCAACCCCTTACCTGCAAACTTTAGAATTTGGGTCCAAGTCTCAACCGGCAGTAAGGGTCTCCGATGAGGCGGCTACTTCATGTTCTGATGGGGGCTCCCCAAGTAAGTTGTCCAGACCTGGTAGATCGGGACCCCGTCCCTGGCCAGCTCTTCCGGCGTTGGAACAGTAGCATCATCAGTAGATAAGCTGTTCTATGCTAGATCAAGGGTCCCAGGGAGATGATCGTGGAGCGGCTCAAAGCAATTAGATGTCTTGACTGGAGTTAAATAATTCAATGACCTGATGCCTTCTGAAAGGAGTGCCTTCCACTTTTTACTTCTCAAGCGGGTTCTCTGGACTTTGGCAGGTGGAGTCGGTGGGGCCTTGGACTGTTTGTTGGTGTACTTTTTCTATTGTGTTCCCCGTTGAGGAGTCTGCCATTCCATCGATTTTTCTGCCGCAGTTGCTGGGGCCCTGTTGTTTCATACAGATGTTTTTGGTCTCTCCGTCGTGTCCATCGGTTGTTGGGCTTCGGCACGAGGCATGAGCGGCTACAAGTGGGGGAGTGTTCTCTCTCCAGCAAGGTCAGCCAGGAACATCTCGACTTCCTCCAGTGTGTTAAAAGTGATTTGCTCACCCCTATATGATATCCTGAGTTGCACTGGATATCTCAATGAAGCTGGGATATTTAGTTTGTACAGCACTTGTTTCACCGGCTCATTGGCGCACCTCCTGAGGGACAGATCGTAGGAATAATCTTGGTATATTTGGACCTGTGCCCCTTCCCATTGTAGACTTTTCAGGTCCCTTGCTGCTCTTAAGAATGTTTCCTTAACTGGGTACCAAGAGAATTTGTACAATAAAGGACTTGGACATTGGCCGGGCTGTGGTCTGGGCTCAAGATATCTAGGGGCTCTCTCCAGCTCGGGGGGGGTGGTTGTTGAGTTTCAGCATTACCAGTAGGGAATATTGTAAAAAGACTAGCATATTGGCATCATGTGATATCTGGCTAGAGGTAGCAGCTTGTTTGTCTTACTCCCGCTCTCACATCACACTAATTTCTTATTGAACCCTTCTAAATAACTCTAACTACCTCTAAAGTAGAAGGAAAACATATGAGAGCATCTTCAGTGCTAAAACAGTTAGCTGACAGCCTGTTTAACCTATGATGGAGGTCACTATGAAAAAGGAGCTCCCATGCCACACTCCGCTTCCCTCGCCAGAAAAGGCCGCAAAGAAATCCAGGCAGCAAAATTCCAAAGTCACACCGGGAGCTACTAGCAAATCTGTCAATAGGCTGCTCATGGAGGATTGCTTTCTGTCAGAAATGAAACTACTACAGGAAGCCCTATCAGTACTTACTTCAGAAATCTCAACCATGAAAAAAGACCTGGGAGAGATCTCTCGTCGAGTAGGGGACACAGAAGCACGCGCTACCTCCTTGGAGAAGTGGAAACTACCATTGATCCTGAAATTTTCTTGCTGAGGTGGCAGCTTCATAAAATGGAAATCAAACTGGAAGACTTAGAAGGTCACAGCCACCGAAACAATTTGGTGATGTTGGGGCTTCTGGAGGGTGAAGAGGGCTCTACACCCATTAACTTTACCCAGAAACTGTCAGAGAAAGTTTCTGGGCCTTGCCCAAATGGCCCCTCATATATCATTGAGCGGGTCCACCATGTGCTACGACCCAAACCAGCCCCAGTATTGCCTCCCAGGCCAGTCATCTTTAGGCTCCAACACTTTTTGGACAAACAACATATTCCGGTCAAACTATGAGATATCCAAGAAGTAATGTGGGAGGATCACAAAATTTGTATTTCCCAGGACTTACCGGCATCAGTCAGACAAAAACGAGGATCCTTTCATCCAACGGTGACCCGTCTAATCCTGGCCGGTATTCATTTTCGAATGCTTTATCCCGCCCATCTTCAAGTAAGGGTACAGAATAAATGGCATTCTTTTGACACCAACGAACAGGCAACAGAGAAGCTTCAGTGCCTTCTCCCTGATCTATTTAAAAAGTGAACTGTTCCTACTGGGAACAAGCTAATTTTCTCATACTGGCTATTGCTGTTGCTTGGTTGCAGTGTTTGCTAACTAAGGGCAGATAGGATTCAGCCAGACAAGTCCCTGGATGATTGGCAGCTGCCACGGCTCGTTCTCTTCAGAATTACTCCTGCTTGACCAGCAGTAATTTCCCTACCTGATGATAACCTTCTGATAGCTAGTCCTGACAAATTCAATTAGCTTACAGCCGGGCTGGTCTCCTGAGACTTAGCTTACCTCTCCTGATACAACACGGTGGTGGGATGTGAACCAACATGCATGCGGCGACTGGGATACAGCTTTGCCTGCCTCACGATAACCAGCAGTGATCACGTTGGCCATAGAAGAGCTGTGTTTACAACCCTGCTACATGAACATGCGCGGCATCGTGAATCTCTCAATAGTGATGAGTTAGCCGCTATAGATTTTGTTCAGTTCTACAAGGCTGTAATTATAATAAGAGCACTGCCGGTTCTTCCAGTGTTTTGAACTCAGTCTGTGCATTAATTGATACATAAAGAGCAGCTGCATGGTTTAGGCTGACAATCAATATTTCATTTTGTATGCAGACTCCAGATCGAGGATTAATACTGACTAGGTCATTTAGGCAAATGCTGCATTGGAAGGGGGGTTCATTGTTGGAGCTGATATGGGGCATCATACCAGACATGTACTGTTCTAACAAAGAAAAGAAATTATGCAAGTTTTGTTCATTATAGGGGTTGTAATTATTAATAATAATGGTAGGTTTTGGAGCATTCTAGTACAGTATAGATTAATGTTTATTAGAGGTTTTAGGTTTCAAGTTGAGGGTTGGGTGGGAGGTGAGGGTTTTACCTGCCTTTTTGGCAGCATCATGCACAGAATTAAGGAGGGCCTTACTACTATCCATTCAACCACGACCTTTAATGCTTTTTGGTCAACTGTGGGTGGTTCGGTGCAGTCGTTTTTGTACAAGGCACATTACTATATAATATTACAGGATGTGGTGGGAAAGGGAGGGATGGGCTGTTATTTTGCTGTAGTTTGTTATGGGGGTTGTATTGGGGAGGGAGGAGGGTGGGTTCCATGGTATTGTTGGGATACCATTTTGTTTCACCTGGGTATTTAAGCTTAATAGTAACAGCTAGTGTGATGTCAGATGGTTAATTTCTTTAATACAATGTCATGGAATATTAAGGATGTAAGTAACAAAAACAAGAGATATAAAGTACTGAAACTTTTACAATTGGCCAAGGGACAAATCTCCTTTCTGCAGGAGACAAATTTGCTTGAGTCTGAGACAAACTTGTTTAGAAGGTTTTACGTAGGTCAAGTTTATATGGCAGGCAATAGCACACAAAGCAGGGGGATTGCCAATCCGATTGAGAAATCCCTCGGCTTTAAATGTGCCCAGTGTATCAGAGACCCACTAGGCCACTATTTCTTAGTAACTGGTACAATAGAGAGAACTGACATAGTCCTGGGATCTACATATGGGCCCAATGTGGACACACCTTTTTTCTTTATGAAGCTGGCTAATGTTTTGATGCCTTTTCTTTCTGTTCCAGTCCTACTAGGAGGGAATTGGAACCTTCCTTTTTCACAGGATATGGACAGGACTGGTAAAGGGCGAACAGGCCTGTCCCCAGCTCAGAGTGCTGTTGGAGACCTAGTGGATAAACTTGGTCTTTGTGACCCGTTTAGGGTGCTACACCCTGATCTTAAGGAATACACATTCACATCCCTAGTCCATGGTACATCCTCCCGCACTGGCTACTTCCTGCTGAACAAGCGGCTTTTACCTGGTATCATGGACTGTCAAATATGTCCAGAAGTTATTTTGGATCACTCTCTTGTGAAATGTTCACTGTCTTTATCGCCTACTTACCAGAAGGACATGATCTGAAAGCTAAATAACCGGTTGCTAAAGACAAATGGGTAATAGATAGATTAAAACAATGCATTGTGCATTTCACTAGAGACAACCAGGGCTCCACAGGGCATGTAAGTTCTGAGTGGGGTGCTTTAAAATGTTTCTTGAGGGGTGAGCTCATAAAGATTGCTTCTACAAGGAAGCGAAAACAAGGCAGGCAGCTCACGGAACTACTAGACTGAAGCAGGGATAGGGAGAAAATATCTCACCTTCCACCTAGGAGGCATGTCGCCAAGATCTCATCAAGTTGCAGGCAAAATACAATTACTTGATTGGTGAGAAAGCAAAATTTGTGATTCTTAAAACTAAGGCAGCCTATGTGGACCAAGGCGAGAAGACTGGGAAACTCCTGGCCCTACATTTCAAGCAACAGGAAACGTCTAGACTTATCAATGTGATTCAATCCACTAGGGATGGGTCCTTTTTGACAGGTCTGAAGGATATTGTAGCAGAATTTGAAGGATTCTACAGGCATCTTTATAGCATGAGGCCGGAATCCCCCTCAGAGGAACAAATAGATGCCTATTTAGTAAACCTGCCTCTACCCACCCTCCTCCCAGAACAACAAAGCCTGCTGACCTTCCCTTTCACAGTGGAGGAGATAAGGTTTGCAATACATGCCCTACCTCTGGACAAAGCCTCTTGGCCAGATGGCTTCTCTCCAAACTTTTACAAAGAGCTAGTAGAGGCACTTGTCCCATGGCTGCAGCAACTGTTTAACTCTATCTTGAGTGGAGAATGCCATGACCCTCGCCTGTTCGAAGCTCTCATTGTCATCTTGCACAAGGAGTGTAGGGACCCAAAGCAAGTATCGAACTACAGGCCAATTTAGCATTTAAACTATGATATTGAGATACTTAAACTCATTGCTAACAGACTGAGCCAGGTCATACCTTCTCTGATCTTTGTCGAACAGTTGGGATTTATGGCCGGTAGATCGTCAGACCACCTAAGGAAGTTGGATCACATTTTTTCTGCATTCAGGGACACTACACTCCCTGCAGTGCTGGTGTCTTTGGATGCAGAGAAAGTATTTGATAGAGTGGACTGGCACTTCTTATTTAGGACTTTACATAGGCTTGGGTTCCCTCCCTTTTTTGTGCAATGGGTTAAAGTGCTCTACTCCAATCCCAGTGCTCGGATATTTTGTAATGGAGTTCTTTTACCCTCCTTTCCCCTTTTCTCTGGTACTAGACAGGGATATCCCCTATCCCCTCTACTATTTAATTTATATTTAAAACCTCTGCTGGTTCAAATTAAGATGGATCCAGAGATACAAGGAATTACAATAGGGACACAGGAGTTTAAGTTTTCGGCCTATGCGGACAACATACTCCTACACCTCTCTAGTCCTAGGACATCTCTTGGAAAAGCCTTGGCTTTGATAACAGAGTTTGGGCAGTTTTCAAACTATAAATTAAATTTGGATAAATCAATAGTCTTTCCTCTTAACTCAGTTACCCATAAACAAGATATAGACGATTTGGGCCTAAAATGGGAAGCAAAGAAATTAAAATATGTATATTCCTGATGAGGGATGCTGGATCTTCGAGTGAATGTAATCTGGATGCCCTCCTCCAGGTGATAAAACAGGATTTAGTTAGATGGAGGGTAATGTGATGTCCCTCTGGGGTAGGATAAGTTTAATTAAAATTAGCATTTTGCCTTGCCTCTTCTATCCTCTTAATATGTTCAATTTATGGCTCCCACATACTTGATTTTCCAGCTTGCATTCCCTCATATCTAGCTTCATCTGGCAGGGTAAACCACCTCACAGAGCCTATCATAAATTCGTAGTGCCTAAAATTCAGGGTGGTCTGCAGCTCCCTCACTTTAAAATATATTACTGGACAAGTCACTCTGCAAAATATCTGAGATGGCTAGTGGAGGAGAGAGAGCTGGGGAAATGGCACCATATAAGCCCTCGTGGCTCACTATTGAAAAGGCCCTGATGGAGGTTCATGGCCTATCTCCCAGAGCTCTCCTACATACTACCTTTAAACTACTACCAGAGGATCTGCGTAAGACACCAGTAGGGTCCTCAGTAAAAGCCCATTCATAGCTATGCACCTTCTTGTCCTACAGGCATACTCAGGACCCCAATCAACCTATAGTAGGTAATCCCAATTTCAGAACTAGGGGCAAGCACATTAGGCCCTCCTGGCTCCCTCAGGCAGCAGAATCTATAGTATCAGATATTCTACATAAAGGGCAGTTACTTTCTACAGGAGATACAGTCAAACACTTCAGTCTGGGTATCTACTCAGGGTTTAAGGTATTTCAATTTAGACATATGTTAGCATATTTACAAATAATACAGGAGCCAGTGGAGGCAGGACAGTTTCTGCAGTCACTTAGTTTAGCAGCAATTGCATCTCATGCAGTTTCAGATACATATACAAAACTTCTTGAAAGGGCATACCCTCAATTAGATGGGGCTTCTGTCTACTGGAAAGCCCAATTTCCACATCAAGTCCTCAACTGGTTGAAGATTTCTAGGGACACCCATAAATGTGTGTCTCAAGATAGGTTGAGACTCATGAAGTTTCAGATCATCAATAATATGTACTTCACTGCAATATGGCTGGCTAAAATGGGGGGAACCATTTCCTTGACCTGCAGACGTCGCAGGAAGGATGAAGGTTCCCTATACCATATTTTTTGGGAATGCCCCAAAGTAGCCCTACTTTGGTCCCTCATTCAACAGAAGGCCGATTCTTTGCTAGGGATATCTGAACACTTTACACCTGAGGTTTGTCTAATTGGAGATTACTCTCAAGTATCTGCTACAGAGCAGAAATTTCACCTGGCTCTGATAGCAGTGTCGGTCAAGAAATTGGTGCTTTGACATTGGCTTGACATGGAGGCCATCACTTACTTGAATGGCTACAGGAGTTTCTCTCCAACCTCTCGGCTGAAAAAACTATTGCTAGTGTCTGTAACCGTTTGCTAAGATTTGAAAAGATTTGGGGTAAATTACAGACCCTTTACACTATATAGACACTTGCACCCTATTTTGATTGGTACACCATCTTCAATATATTATACTGATACTGTGGAAGGGAGGGGAGCGGGTGGGTTGGTGTTCCTTTGTTTGGTTTTGTATGTGTTAAGTTTGTTGTATGTTATTAAGGGTGTAAAATGGGCCGCCTTGTGGCTGTAGTTGAAAATCAATAAAGCTTTTTGAATTTGAAAAAAAAAAAGGCTAGCATGTCATTACCTTCTTCCCCTCCGGTAAGCCCACGATCCTAATGTTTTTTCTCCTCCCTCGGTTCTCCAGGTCATCTGCCTTTGCCAGCAGAAATTGAAGTTGGTCATGGTGCTCTCTCAGCTGGCAGTGATGATCGTGCAGAACCTCCCCCTGCCGTTTGACAAGTACTTCATTGTCTGTTACCCAATTAGTCAATTTCATTACACCTGCTTTAGTACTAGTGGTAGTCTCAATAAGAGCAGCAGTGTCCAAAAGCACCTTGTTTAGCAACAAAGTTATGTTGCCCAGTTGTTGTTCCATAGACTGGGGGTAGCAGGTTGTAGGTTCCTAGGATCTGCCATCCCAGTAATTGTGATGTGAATGCCAACTCAACCCTAGTGGCTTAGAAATGTCTCACAGGCCAAACAGTTGCAATGAGGCAGAATCTAGTTATTAGAATTAAATAACAATCCTGAGTCCAATTTACATGATTCAGATATCAAAATGAACAACTTAGTCTGTGGAACTCAGATCCGTTAAGTAAATCCTGGATAGTGGATTTTGAAATGTCGGATGTGTCCAGATGGGTAAAGCTGGTACTACAGTAGCTCAATTACACTGCTTCCATTGTGAATCACAAGCTCTGCCTATGGCCTCCATTTTAAAATGAAAAATAAATAAACTTCCAAATAGTTAAACAAAGGAGCACATACGGACAAGTGGCAGAATCTCCAGGAGGTGATAGCAGGCGGGGGATCTGCTTACCTGCATGCCGTATCCCAAGATCCAGGTCCTAAGAACAGCCCCAAGCATGGCGCCTATCTGGAGTAAATTTTTTTCAAGTGCATTGAGGAAGCAGCAGTCCGGGTGGAATTTTCACCAGGGGAGGCTTAGGCTCTGCTGGTAACAAGGACACCACGGAGGTATGCCATGTAGCGCCAGTCAGCCCCTAAGACACTGTCAGACTAAAGGCACAAGTGAGGATATGGGATGGCCACCATCTGCTGGCAGCAAAACAGGAAGCATTACACATGCATTTTCAAATGAGCATTTAGCAGGCGGGGGTGTGCAGGTTACCAAGCCACTACACTTGGGCCTGGCCACGTTGCCCTGGTGTGCAGGGCACTTGGTTGTTGAGACAGGCTCTGGCAGGGAATGGCTACAATAGGTAGCAGCATTGCTGGGGTCCAGGAATTAAGGATTTACTCTGCTGTGAAGATTATAAAACAAAATATCACTTTTCTGCACCAGGGCTCTTGTGGCTGTTACTGTGGAGCTTGCTTGCATTTAGAAAGGCCTTGCTGGTTGCTTTGTTTCATTCACCTGGGCAAGTTGTTATGGGCTTCTTACAACAAAAAAAACAGATATTATTTTAAAACTGATGCTCACACACCAGGATATGTTTGATCCTCCACCAAATACCATACTATGCATTGAGGTATAAGCTAACAGTAAGGATCTCATACAGCATGTTGCAGGGAACTAACCTTAGAGAACTAATTTAAGTAGGAGAAAAGCGAGCTATTCATTGTTTGGAGTGGCAGGGGGTGCAGCTGTAGCTGCACTGGGGCACTGACTTTGTGCGGGCAATAAGAGTTAAAGACAGGCATGTGGGGACTGCACTGCCGGACAGGGCTACACGCCAAGGCAGAAGGATATTGGCAGACCCAGGTACAGCCACACTGTTACCGTGTAACAGCAAATAGTTAATTCACTGAATCTGAGCCCACTTGGGCACATAAGGAAGGGCCACCATTTTATAACTATGAGCCAACGGGCATTTTTGGTGTAAATACTGAATGACAGCATTTTGGAAGGAGGGATGGCAGAGTTTTAGAGAAACACTGACAAAATAATGGTGCATGATGAAAACAAGGTATTTGAACAACACAGCTTTATTCAGGGAGTGGTGCACCTACAAAGGGTTGTGATTTAGGGGGCTTGTGGTAGCGCAAAACAGAAATAAATAAATAGGAAGAGTGAGGGGAACTGGAGGTTAGCAACGTTGAGAGCCAGTGATATTTAAAAAAAACAAAACAGGATGAAAGAGACAAAAGGGGAAGATGATGGTCAAGGAGTGATAAGCCGGGGCTTAGTCTGATGCTCATAGACCCTGCAGGGACACCGGGGGATTGATATAAGAGGATTAACTGTTTACATTTGTGTTTTAGCACCTGTTTGAGGCATGTTGTTAAGAATGGCACCAAGAAAGAGCAAAATGACCATGGAGGATGTCTATCAGGCCATAGTGGACCTGGTGGACAAGGCAAACAAAATTTGGGAATTGGCAGAGAGCCTGGAGACTGAGGGAGGTGAGAAGCAGAAGGCTGAGAGGGTGAAAAAGGACAAGCGCAATAAAAGGCCCCTGAGGGGCCCAGCCCATCCTGTGCCAGTGGAGCCCAGGGGAACCAGCACCTCGCACTCCGGTGCCTTCCTCTTCGCTTCAGCCACTGCTACCAGTGCCTGAGCATAGCCCCTTACCTTTGCCTGCCCCGATGCCACCACAGCCTGAGAACCTAGTGGTCCTGCTGTTGCCTTCTAACACTGACTGACAACACTTCACCATCTGGGCCTGCTACACCTGGGCCGGCCTCAGTCCTGAAGCCTGCCCCAAAAACAAGTAATGAAGCCCCCAACATTGGTAGTAGTATCAAAGAATATGTGGAGCAGATGCTTGGGGCCATGGGGGATGAAGGGGTAGGGCAGTTTGAGAAGGCCCTAGCAGAGATTAAAAAGGGTAAGAAAGAGGAGGCAAAAACAAACCAAGGGACATCACAGTTGGAAGGATTTGGTGCTAGGGAGATAGGGTCTCCAGGCATGTGAACAGGTGAGCATGTGCCTTTAGCCACGAAGGAGAAAAATTGGAAGGGGGAGTTTGTCAACATTTTTGCATTGGTAAGTAAAGAAGCTTTCACTAAGTATGATGAAAAAGAAAGCATAGCTAAGAAGGACATGGCAGCAGCGGTGGTACTACTGGGTAGAGGAAAAGGCTAACAAGGGAAGACATGGGATTTGTGGTTAGTGGGTTTTACAATTTACACAGCGATAGTCATTGAGAAAAAGCCAGAGCTGGCAATTCCCTTGCTCACCTACTCCTTGATAATTAGAAAGGTCAAGATGCAGGGAGGTAATGATTGGCAACAGTATGATGAACAGTTTCACCAGCAATGACAACATTTGGGGATGTTAGATGAGACACAAGGCAATCCGACTTGTGGCTGGATTGTTTAACCAGAAGTGGGAACAATGAGGGGAAGGGGAAAAGAAGCAGAGCTTGGTTCAGAAATGCTGCTGGGGTTACAACAGGGCATTTCATTCATGGCCTCAATGCCATTTCAGGCATGCATGCTCAAAATGCGGGAGTACCCACCCAGCTTCAAAATGTTGGACCAACTGGTTCAATACGGGCAGCAGAGGGACAGCCAACCCGCAAAAACAACCAGTCCTTTCGAGATGGTGTAGGAGGGTACAGGACACAACAGTGGAGGAGAGATAATAACGGCAAATGGTTCTGAGGTGGTCAGGGCTACAACCAGTAGGGCCCTGCAGGGGGGGCTGAAGGCATGGTTATTTCATATGGCAGTAACCCCAATAAGACAGAAAGTGCTGAAGGGATGGGCAAGGGACTACCTCGACAGGATGGCAGCCAGGACATTGGCAGAAAGTTTTAGGGAGGGGTTTAAGCTACACTTTAGTGGACCTACGGTAAGTAGGATGGCAAAGAATCTGGGATCGGTGAAGGTGACAGAAGATAAAGAAAGAAATATTGGTGGGGAGGGTAGAAGGGCCATTTAAGGAGGCCCC
The DNA here is from genome assembly GCA_016271365.2 of Neoceratodus forsteri. Lineage (NCBI taxonomy): Eukaryota > Metazoa > Chordata > Ceratodontiformes > Ceratodontidae > Neoceratodus > Neoceratodus forsteri. The sequence continues at coordinate 51,293,566 of CM057451.1, read as the reverse complement.
TTTGAAAAACCTGAGGATGTCCCCACTGGGACTGGTCTCAAAAAAAACAACCAGATGAGTTGCGGGTGATACACCATTTATCCTTTCCCGAAGGGAAATCAGTAAATGACTACATCACAGAAGATGACAGTAAAGTCACTTATGTTGCATTAGAGGAGGCGGTGCAGCTCATCAGGGCAACCGGAGGGCATGGCTAGTGAAGACAGTCATAGAGGCAGCTTTCAGACTGTTGCCAGTCCACCCGGGAGATTGGGATTTACTGGGTTTCAAGGTGGGGAAGGACTACTATTCTGACAAGGCCATGCAGATGGGCTGCTTCATTGTCTGCACAACTTTTGAACTGTTTAGTAGCTGTCTTCAGTGGGTTTTTCAGAAGAAATATGGATATAAAGGGGTAATTCACTACCTGGACGACTTCCTTCTGGTAGGTAAGGAAAGACCAAGACGGAATGCACGTTGTTGTGTTTCCAGGGGATGTGCCAGGAGCTGGGGATCCCATTAACTGCCAACTAGATGGAAGAGCCTAGCCAATGCATCAAATTCTTGGAAATAAATAGATGTGGAAGTGGAGCTATAGTATTTCGTTTGCCGGTTAAGAAAGTGGATAGGTTGAGACAGCTCCTACAAGTCACAGAGAGAAGGCGGCGGGTACAGTTGAAGCAAGTACAACAACTCATGGGACATTTAAACTTTGCAATTTTTACAGGCAATAGGACCAGGATGGGCATTCACTCGGCAACTAGCCAGAGCGACAAAGGGGGCTATGGAGCCAGATCACTGAGTGGACATATCAAAAAGTACCAGGGCTGACCTAGAAATATGGGAGAAATTTTTGAGGGAGTTTAATTGGAAGACATTCTGGCAAGACAATTGGGTGTTTAACACAGACCTGGAGCTATACACCGATGCAGCTGGAGGGCTAGGTTTAGGGGCATATTGCAAGGCAAAATGGCTTTTGGAGGCATGGCTAGAGGAATGGAAAGCAGCTGGCCTACTAAGGACATCATCCTGCCGGAAATCTTACCTCTATGGGTCAGCACACTTCTCTGGGGAGAGTAGTTAAGGAACCAGAAAGTCACCTTCTGGTGTGACAACCTGGCAGTGGTAGAAATTTTGAACAAGGGGGGGGCCATGTCCAAGACAGTTATGAGGGTACTGCGTCAGTTAGCATTGCAGGGTCAGGCTGAATATGTCATTTAGGGCTAAGCACATTGAAGAGTTACAGAATGACATAGCTGACAGCCTCTCCCATCTGCAGCTGGACAGATTCCGGTACATCGCCCTGAGGGCAGAGGCACAGAGGACACTGGTACCAGTGTTTATATGGGAGATTGGCTAGAGGGAGCCGAGTTGCTGTTCCATAACTCCTGGGCCCCTAGGACCCTAAAGGCATATGAGGGGTCATGGCAAGTTTTTCATGCCTTCAGAGAGGGCCACCACATGGAGGTAAGTGAGGCAGTGACAGAGGACCAAGTAGAGAAGTCTATGGTGCATGGGTGGCAGAGTGGGATAGCTCATGCCACTATGGGGGTGCACCTGTCTGCCATCAGTTTGATCTACAACATTAAAGGATGGGGGATCCCACAAAGAGCATGTTAATATGCAGGATGATGCAGGGCTGGCTCAGGATGAAGGGGAGGACAGAGGATATGAGAAGGCCAATTTCAGGGGCAAGGCTAGAGGATCTGGTAAGGGCAAAACTGTGGGTGAGCAGGTCCAGTGATACAACTGTAGCATGGGGCCTTCAGTAGGCTGCAGTGGGGTGACACATCGAGGGGGCTACATTTGGAGGACCTGACCTGGGAAAAGGGGAAGGTGCACCTGGTAATTAGGAGATCAAAAACAGATCAGAATGGCCTGGGAGCCAGGGTAGTGCTAAAGCAACATCACAATCAAAGCATCTGTCCAGTCCATGCTCTGTGGGTGTACACCACAGGGCATGTCAAGAGGACGGGGCTGTTATTTAAACATGAGGATGACGAAGCTGTAACAACCATGCAGGTGGCAGCTGTGCTAAAAATGGTATTGATATTTTTTGGGAGGACACCAAGAGGTTTTCTTCAAATTCCTTTAAGATTGGGACTGGCCTCAGAAGCCATGACAAAAGGGGGTCACGGGAAGATTTAAAGATGCTTGGTTGTTGGGCCTTGGACTGTTATAAGACATATGTGAAACCTTTGTTGGATTGAGATTTTAACTGTTTTCTCTCTTTACAGGTATAAGTTTATTTATTTCATTTTCGTTGACTGGGTAAGTGCACTAGACAAATCCTGCCTATTTTCAGGCACAACCCAGGGGAAGGGGATACAGATGAATGCCAACTGATCTTGAACCAGATTAAGCTGTTGGTGGTATTTTTAGTGAATGAGGGAAATTTGGCCAGGACACCGTGGAAATTCCCCTACTCTTTTCAATAAGTGCCATGGGATCTTTAACATCCACCTGAACTACCACCAATCCAGGCAGATGGGACCTCATTTTAACGTCTCATCTGAAAGACGGCACCTCAGAAGTGCAGCACCCCTCTCATGCTGCACTACAGTGTCAGTACTGGGATATTAACCCAAGTGCCAGATGTGGGAACTGAACCCACAGCCCTCTGATTTCCCAGCCTCAGAGGCGAGTGTGCTACCTACTGAGCCACTGACACTGTCACAAGTAGCAAAGGTTAAGGCATAGGGGAGTGAGGGGAGGAGGAACTGGATTAATTCTCATGAGTTTTGTTGTTTAACAGGACCCAAGAGGAACTTAGAGGTCTGGATATGCAGGCACTCATTCATTTTCTGGGCTGAGAGGAGAGCAGCCAGGAGACCGGGGGGGGGTGGTGGCAGCTATATTAAGATCTCAGGCAATGTAAACTTAAATGGAGAGGAGTCAGAGGAATGAAGTGGGTGCAGCTCTTGCCAAGATTGTGGGAGATGGGGAGACACACCCTGAGCCTGATATGTTAGTCATCAACCTGGGAGGAAATGACCTTGGGTTCATGCCCTGGCTGGACATTTTTTTATGAAATGAAACAGGATATTAACAAAATCAAAAAATGGTGGCCAGGGATCACCCTGGTTTGGTCAGATATGGTACCCAGGAGGGTGTGGAGATATGCCCAGAGCCACAGGGCTATTAATAAGGCCAGATGGAGAATGAATTAGAGAGTGGTGGGCTCAGATTTTAAGTATGGGGGAAGGTTATTAGGAGGAGTATAGATGAAAGGGACAATGACTATGACAGGGGAGATGGGGTTCACTTATCAGGTCTAGGTAATTACATGTTTAACACTGGGATCGAGGACTGCATTGTGGGGTGAAGGAAGGAGACAGTCCAATAGATAGGGGGAAGACCTGCCATCCTTTGTGAGCTGGAGGCAGTCTAGCGAAAGGAAATACAAAATTGTAGGGTGGGAGAGGGGCAAGCAGATACAGAAGTCCACAAATACTGAAAGAAGAAGGGCACTAGTGTATACTAGTGCCTGGAGAAGAAAGAATAAGAGAAGAGAGCGATCTCCCAGGTGTATATCTGGTGGAAGAAGAAAATGGAATAAGAGATATTGATAAAATGGCAGACATTAATGTGTATATGTATAAACAAAGTGGATATGGAGAATGTTTTAAATGGTGAAAAATCTTCTAAATTAATGGCTATGGAAGATGATGATGATGAGGAGGAGGATGATGATGATAAAATGGATGGAAGAATTTAAGAATTGTATTAAAACTGTTTGCCAATCCGGGCACCCAATACAGGTTTCTGTGTCCATTATTGGATGGGGTATTTGGGGATAGTGAGGCTTTCCAGTGAAAAGGGCAATCCCTGTCATCCACTGCGCCTCTGCCAATGGGGGTGGCCCAGTGGCAACTGAAGGGGGAGGGGGGTAGGAAGATGATGACCTCATAAGTGAGGTCACCAGGAGGTGGGGCAAGGAAGAGAGAGAAAGAGAGAGAATGAAATGATTGCAAGAGGGTGGGGCAGAAAGGAGGGGCTAATGGGCTTAAAAGCAGCATCAAAGGGTCAAGACCTCACTTTTGTTGCATTTAGAGATTTCCTCCACCCACCCAACTAAAATTCATGGGCCAACCACAGGTGGATGGTTGGAAGAGGATTATGTTTGATATGCACATTGGGTATGCTGTGGCATACGGGTACTGCCAAAGGTGGATGGTCAGTATGAAGGAAATAAAGAATTGGAGCGTGGGAGGGGGTAACAGTCAGACACAGAAGGCCATAAATACTGAAAGAAGAAGGGCTCTACTGTACACTAGTGCCAGGAGAAGAAAGGATAAGAAATGAGAGCTGTCCACCAGGTATATGTCTGGGAGAAAGAAGAAAAAGGAATAAGAGATATTGATAAAATGGCAGACATTAATCTATATATGTATAAACAAAGTGGATATGGGGAATATTTGAAATGGTGAAACATATTGTAAATAGATGGTTGGGGAAGATAATGATAATGATGAAATAGATGGAAGAATTTAAGAATTGTAATAATACTGTTTGCCAATCCGGGCACTCACAACAGGTTTTTGTGTCCATTATTGGCTGGGGTATCTGGGAACAATGAGGTCAACAACTAGCTTGGAATTTAAACATTCTTGGAGATTTAATAACTTGTTCATGGAAGAAATCTTTATTGAAATGTTTAAACAATAAACTGATTATTTTGAGGAGGAAAATCTGTTAACAACTGAATTTCTAGAATAGAAAATTTTGGATGATTTTGAAGCTACACTGTCAAGTTATATTATTTCTTGTAAAATTAACATTAATAAGAACCTGAACTCGGACTTGAAGGATATAATGAGCTAGAGCAAATCAAACAAATGCTGGCTAGAAGAAACTTTACAAGGAAAGATGCTCAACAAGAATTAATAGTAAATAAAATGTGTTTGTTAAAAGGGAAGTAGAAATCAATATAATGAAAGTTAAACATAAATATTATGATCCAGCTGACAAACCAGGTAAGGTATTATCATATATCTTAAAAAAATAACAAAAAATATGGGATTTCAAATATGGACAATAATGAGACAAGTTATGCACTAATAAAAGAAAATTATAAGAATAGTAGAACAATCCTTTAATAAAATGTATAATACAGAAATTGGAGTAGCTATGGAGCAAACAATGGATTGCTATGGAAACAAACAAACATATTTATGAAAACTGAAATTGATGAATCATTGTTTTTGGAACAAGAAGTATAAGAAACATAAAAAATATGAAAAAGAACAAAACCTGGTCTCAGATGATTATACAGTCATATTTTTAATGGCATATTCTGACCAGATTGCTCCAGGGCTGACTAAAGTTTTGGCTGAAACAATAGAAGAGAATTCTTTGCTAGCAGCGTTCTCAGAGAAAGAGTTTATACTGCTACGAAAGGATAAAAAAGACCATTCAAAAATTGAAAATTATAAATTGATTGCACTTCTTAATTTGGATTATAAACTACAAACTAAATTAATGGTAAACAGAATAAAACAGCATATTCCAATAGCTTTACATTTAGATCAAAAGGTTTCATAAAAGGTAAAATGATAGCCCAGGCAGTTAGAGAACTGCAACCACTTCTAAACTAGATGTGAATAAAAATGGGATGGAATTATCACTTTTAGCAGGTGACACATCAAAGGCTTTTGACCTACTACAATGGCTATACATGATAGGTTGCTTCAATGAATGGGACAGACCTCTGAAGATATTTCGTTTAATAAAGCTAATATACAAGCATATAAACACAGAAACATGGAATTTGTTGGCAGAAAAGGACCAGTAGCCCATCCAGTCTGCCTTATTTTTCCCTGCCTATTCTGACACCTTGGACCCAATTTAGTCACCTGCGTCCCTCCTGCTTCCCTTTCCTCTACTTATTATTTGTGTGCCTATCCCATGCATGCTTGAAGCTCCCCACTGTTTCACCCTCACCACCTCTTTTGGCAGGCTGTTCTAGGCATCCACCATGCTTCTGTGAAGAAGTATTTCCTCATATCTCTCTTAAACTTTCCCTCTTCTAACTTCATTGCACACTCCCTTGTTCTGGTGCTTTTCCTCCTCTGAAAGAGACTCCCCAACTGAACCCTGTTCACCCCTGTAAGTTACTTCTAAGTCTCAATCATGTCCCTTCTCACTCTCCTCTTATCCAGGGTGAACCTGATGAGATCCCACAGCCCCTCTTCATATGAGTTCTTGTGGGTTCCATGTGACATGGGCAATCACAATAATAGCGATTACAACATGGGTGAGTGCACATCACCAAAACAATAACGGTGACGTGCACTACAGTGGAACCATAAACAGCGATGGTCCACAACATTGTCTATGGGAGCGATAGGTACACTATTTGTTATGTAGGGGGCCATGCCCCCATACGCCCCATTATAATTATAATCAACTCAGAGGGAGGCCTGACACTGGGGTACAGAGGAATCTTCAGGAGGGGGTTATTCAGGCGGGAGCAACCTGTGAATGGGGACCATATCCATGAGGGTGGAGGAGTGGGGAATGCAACAAAATACAATGTAAGTCCCAACAAACAAAAAAAGGAAAACAGAGCTTCTACTCAGTTTCAAACACAAGTCCTCCCACACCAGAGGCATACACTGCCTCCACAAGACCAAAGGACCAGCTAGAAACTGCTTGGCCAAACTATCTCCTATATCCTCATTCACTTCACACCCCTCCTACCATTGCTCAATCCTTCCCTTGCGATTATTGTCCTCATACCCTCACTCTTCCAACGTTCACTATTCTTCTCTACCCTTTTCACAGGTGTCAAACTGAGTTGCTCAATCTGACTCACCAATATCATGAGATACCCTTCTTGTTCAACCTTGCATCATTTTAGTAGCCCTCCTCTGGATCCCTTCCAGCCTGTCAATGTCCCACTAGTGGGCGATACAGTGGCAACACCACCTCCTTTTTCTTTCTAGAAATCCCTCTCCCTAGCATCCCACTAGCCTTGCGGATCATCACATATGTTTACCCCGAGGTCTGTTTCTTGCTTGTTGACAGTCAGTACCCCCCCCCATCTTATACACAGCTCCTTGGTTTCCCTGCACCAGGTGCATGACTTTGCACTTTTTGGCATTGAAACCCAGCTGCTACACCCTTGACCACTCCTATAGTTTCCCTAGATCCCTTTGCATTTTCTGCCCCCCTTCCTGAGTGTCTAACCTATTGTAGATTGGTGTGTCATCTGCAAAGAGAATCACCTTCCCCTACACTTCCTCAGCAATGTCAATTACGAAGACATTGAAGAGGACCAATCACATGGATGGCAGGACATAGACACTGGAGGGACATGGCCTAGGTCTGAATTTAGTGTGGGATAGGCCCCTCCCCCAGTGCCACCTAAGTCTTTTCATAGATAGGATGTTGAACATTACAGTGTGCACCTGGAATGTTCTGGGGCTGTCCACTCTGATCAAGTGGAAGAAAGTGCTCGGTGCTCTCAAAAAACACAGGATTGTTGTCGCTGTGCTACAAGAAATGCACAGCACAGACTCGGAATATGTTAAATTAGTCCATGATTGCGTCAATCAGTGCTGTGTTGGGTCTTTTAATGGGCATATGTGTGTGTGTGTGTGTGTAGCCATCCTGCTTCACGGGGTCCTTAAGTTTGTGGAGCAGAGAAGGGTAGGTGACCCGAGAGTCAGATGATACATTTTTGTACAGGGGCAGTTATATGAGGAACAAGTCTCATTTGGGAATATATATGCCCCAGTACAGCATGACCCTGTGTTTTTTGATGCCATGTTGGCCCTCCTAAAAGGGAATGGCTTCCAAACCTAGTATTTACAGGGGACTTTAATTGCACCCTAAATAGTGCCCTGGGCAGGTCAATGGGGGAAGGGAGACAGGAGGGATGAAGAGATGGGGATTGGGATTAGCAGATCTGTATCTAGTCAAGGTATGGAGGGAGGTAAATCCAGGATCATGGAAGCACACTTTCTTCTCCAGTCCCCAGAAATATTGGTCATGGATTGACTACATATTTGTACCTGGATCCTTGTAGAATCATTTGTGCCAAAATAACGTCCATTTCTATGTCTGACTACACCAAGGTACTTTTAACTTTAAATACCAGGGAACAGAAATGATTGCCTCTGTACCTGGAGGTTCCCATCCTATATAACTTCCCAGAAGGAGTGTACTGAGTTTTTGCAAGATCAATGGAGTCTCTACATTAGTACTATTAAGGATACCACACCATCAAAGTAGAGTCTCTAGGAAGCAGGGAGGGCATACATGAGGGGAATGTTAATTTCTTATATGGCAAAATGAGTCAAACAAAAACAGAAAAAGATACAAAAGCTAGAAGAGGCTGTGAAGGGATTGGAGAAAAAAGCCTATGAAGACTACTCAGACACAACACTGCGGGCACTGCTAATGACCTGAGAGGTTCTAGAAACATAAAATTTGATGGCAGATATGGACCGCTTGGCCCACCCAGTCTGCCCATTTCCCTACTTAATGGATAAGCTGCAGATCCTAGTTAACCAGCAGCCTACTTCTTCCTACCCCCACCCCCTAGAATTGCCTTATGACTGTCCCATGCATGCTTGAATTCCACCACTGTTTTTGACTCCACAACCTCCTCCAGAAGGCGGTTCCATGCATCCACCACCCTCTCTGTGAAAAATACTTCTAAATTCCTCTGGCAGCCCCCATCTTCAAATTGTGCCCCTTGTTCTTGCACACCCTTTTTTTGAAAGATGCTACCTCTTGGACTTTGTTGATTCCCTTGAGGTACTTGAAAATTTCTATCATGTCCCCCCCTCCCTCCTTTCCTCAAGGCTATTCATATTAAGCTCCTTAAGTCTCTCTTCATATGTCTTCCGGTGCAGACCCTGCAGCATTTTAGTTGCCCTCCTCTGGACAGCTTCCATTCTGTCTATGTCTTTGCAGAGATTGGGTCTCAAGAACTGCATGCAGTACTCCAGATGGGGTCTCACCAGCTGTCTGTACAGAGGGATAATAACTTCCTGTTTTCTACTGGTGATGCCTCTCCCTATGCATCCCAGTATCCCCCTAGCCCTCATTGCTGCCCTCTCACATTGCTTGCACACCTTTAGGTCATTTGATATGAATACCCCCAGGTCCCTTTCCATTTTTGTTGTTGTTAGTATCTCACCCCCCATTGTGTACTCTTCCCCTTGGTTTTTGTTTCCCAGGTGCATTACCTTGCACTTCTTAGCATTGAATCTAAACTGCTATACATTTGACCATTCCTCTAACCTTGCCAAGTCCCTTCTCATCCTTTCCACCCCACCTTGTGCATCAACTCTGTTGCAGATCTTTGTGTCATCTGCAAAGAGACATACTTTTCCTTCCAGTCCCTCTGCAATGTCGCTTATAAAGACATTGAAGAGGACCGGTCCTAATACTGAACCCTGCGGTACCCCACTAGTAACCCCCCTTTCTTCAGAGCAGACTCCATTTACTATTACTCTATGTGTCCTATTCTCCAGCCAATTCTTTACCCAGGCTGTCATCTTGGGACCCACTCCCAGGCTGGCTAACTTGTATATTAATCTGTTGTGTGTGACTGTGTCAAATGCCTTGCTAAAGTCTAGGTAGGCCATGTCCACAGCCCCTCCCTGATCTACTACTTTGGTCACCCAGCCAAATAAATTTATCAGATTTGTCTGGCATAACCTTCCCACTGTGAATCCATGCTGCCTTGGGTTCTGTGCCCCTCTGGCCTCTAGATACTAGACAATTCTTTCCTTCAGAAGTGATTCCATCATTTTCCCTACCACTGAAGTTAAACTAACAGGTCTGTAGTTTCCTGCTTCTGCCTTGCTCCCACTTTTGTGAAGGGGAATCACATCTGCCCTCCTCCAGTCGTTGGGTACCACCCCATCCTCCCATGATTTGTTAAAGAGGGTAGTCAGTGGTGTCACTAGTTCTACCCTTAGTTCTTTTAGAATTCTGGGATGAATCCCATCAGACCCCATTGCTTTGTCCACCTTCAGTTTTAAGAGTTATTTCAGAACCCTTTCTTCTGTAAATGGGTTGGTATCAACTTCTGTATCCAGAGTGTTTCTACTGTTTGTTTTAGGTACCTCCCACTCCTCCTTTGTAAATACTGAGCAAAAATATTTGTCTAGTATCTCTGCCTTTTCACAGTCACCCTCTGCCCACCCCTCCTCCCCTTTATTAAGCCTCACTATCCCTTCCTTGGTCTTCCTTCACTGCCTGATGTACCTTTAAAAGGTTTTATCCCCCTTCTTAACTGAGTTGGCTATCTTTTCCTCGGTTTGGGCCTTTGCTGTTCTGACTGCTGTCCCAGCTTCCTTTTGCTTTAACTGATACAGTTCTCTGTCCTGCTCCTTTTGTGATTCCTTGTACTTCCTGAATGCTTTCTTTTTCTCCTGAACCTTCACTGTCACTTCCTTTGAGAACCATAGTGGTTTCTTACATCGTTTTGTTTTGTTTATTTGCTTCACACAAAGGCTTGTTACCTCTGTGATGGCAGTTTTTATTATTCCCCATTGTTCTTCCACCCCTCCTTCCTGCCCATTTGCTAGTGCATTCCTTAGGCACTCACCCATTTTGGCAAAGTCAGCCCTCCTGAAGTCCAGTACTTTTGCCTTTGCATGGCTTGACTCTATTGCTATGTTTATTGTGAACCATACTGTTTGATGGTCGCAGGTTCCCAGATGCCTACCCACTTCTACATCTGTGATCCTCTCTTCATCTCCATTTGAGAGAACCAGGTCTAAGACTGCTACCTCTCGAGTGGACTCCAGTACTAGTTGTCTAAGGCATGCCCCCTGTAGGGCATCTAGATTAACCCCCTCTTTGAAGTGGCTGCTGCAACAACACTCCTGTTAACATCTGGCATATTCAGATCACCCATCAGCAATATCTCCCCTTTTTCTACCATTCTAAGTATACTTTATATCATTTCCTTTTCTGTTTCCTCCCCCTGAGAAGGCAGTCTGTAAACTACCCCTGTGTGGATTGTGGTGCCATTGCCTGTCTCCAAATTTACCCACAGTGCTTCTTCTCCTCCCTGTTTTCCCTTTTGTTCTGTTGCTTTGATTCCTTCCCTTACGTAGAAAGCTACTCCTCCTCCTCTTTTACCCTCCCTGTCCCTCCTGTATATAGTGTATCCTGGTATGTTTACATCCCAGTCATGGTTTTGTGTGTACCATGTTTCTGTGACTGCCACGATATCCAGATGTTCCTCCTCCATTAAGGCCACTAATTCAGGAAGCTTGTTACTCAGACTATGGGCATTGGTACTTATTGCTCTCCATTTTTTGATGGCTTTACCTTCTGTAGCAGCATCCCCCACTGACCTTTCTACCTCTGTCTTTTTCTCATTTAGTACCCTGTTTTGTAGGAAGAGGCTGGGATTTTCCTGCTGCTTATCAGTGCCTCCCCCCTTGACTAGTTTAAAAGCTTGCCAATGAAGCATTTAAACTGATTGCTCAAAAGACTTGTACCCTTCCTGGACAGATGCAGACCACCTGCCAGTATAGGCTGGTGTCCCTCCAGGTGGAACCCCAGTCCCCAATGATGCAAAACCCCTGTGCTCCACACCATTTTTTCAACCATTCATTAAACTGCATGGTGCAAAGTGCCCTCGCCTCACTCATGCCATTGACAGGCAGCACATCTGAGAAGGATACTGTGTGTGCTACTTGTCTTAGGATGCTCCCCAATTCTACAAAGTCCTTCTGCTCTACTCTAATCTCATGTTGAGCCAAGTCATTTGTCCCTAGGTGGACAATGACATCCAGCTCAGACTTCCGTGCAGCTGTTCTCGTGATCTTGAGGATGCGCTTCCTGTCCCTCCAAGCCATGGCACCAGGCAGGCACCTTACTTCAGTTTTCCCTGCTCCCCCCGGTTCTATCCCTCTAATAATCGAGTCCCTCACCAGGAGCTGCTTCCTTTCCTTGTGGTGTCCTCTGCCTCCTTCCTGTGGGCCTCCCTTGTGACAGTTGTCCTCAGCCTCCTTAGTCTCCTCTGCGGGTGCATCCATAGGGGAGTTATGCTCCCCCAGAATGGTGTATAGATTGTGGAGTGGAACAACTGACTAGGTGTGCCTCTGTTCCACCATCCTCACCCTCCCTGAGCCCACTGTGGTCCATCTGCTGTGCTTTTTTGCAATCTCTGAGGTAGTGGTGGTGGCTCTGGTGCTCCCTGGATGGGGGAGGTTCCCTTCCTACTGTCCAGTGTGGCCTGGGGGAAGGTTCACTTACTACTGTCCAGTGTGGCCTGAAGATGGGCAACTTCCTTCCTCAGGGCAGAGAGTTGTCTGCAAATAGGGCAGCATCTCAGCCTCCAGAAAGACTCTTGGAAGACTAACTTAGGCATTAGGAACAGGGCTAGTACAGCCTTACATTATGATAGGCAGCACATTTATGAATGGGGTAATAAGCCTAGCCTGTGTTGAGTACATTTTCCCCAGGGATATCCCCCATATGAAGGAGAGGTGGAGAAGAGTGAAGCACCTACCTGCAATGCTTCTGGAGCTGTACATTCATATGATAGTTCTCGACAGCAGCTAAGGAGAAGATAGAGCAGAGGTTGGGAAGCCGATGGCAGACTCTCCACTGTCTATCCTCCATGGGGAGGGTGCATCTGTGCCATGTGATAACAGTGATGTGGGAATGGCGACCTGCAAATGGGCACAGACAGTACAGCAAAAACAAAGATGGCCACCGGCAATGTAAGGCAACTGTCACAGTAGCGACTGACAAAGTTAAAAAAAATGCAACAACACCACCATCAACACAACATGGACACAAATGGGAGGATGGTGACTGGTGCAGGACATGGGAGGGTTCAAAGGCCTCTAAGCTGGGAGGGACAGTTCTGCAAGATGGGCCAAAGGGAAATATCTAACACAGGACATGGAGTACAACAGGGAGCACAGAAGGGGAGGCACTGCAGCGTCGGCTATAGCAGCCAAGCAGGGTGGGGGGTGCATGGGCCCCCACATGGTGCAGCAAGGAGGCAACGTGGTCTGGTGATGCCACAGTACAGCAGGCGTGCTGCTGAGCCCTGGAGATGGAGTGGCAGGCAGCATCACAGTGGCAAGGCAGTCTGGAGATGCACCAGTAAAGCAGGCATGCAGCTGAGCCCTGGTGATGGAGTGGTAGGCAGCAGTAGGAAGCATCACAGTGGCAAGGCAATCTGGAGATATGCAAGAAGTGCAGGCATTAGGCAGAGCCCTGGTGATGGAGTGGTGCCCAGCAGCCGGGTACAACATGGTGGCAGAGCTGGCACCACAGGCAGACATGGGCTACAGGGGCTGGTGACATGCAGTGGCAGGAAGGATGGTGCAGGAGGGGTAGCAGCTGCTGACTACACCTGGAGCTGAAAGTTGTAGGCCAGGCCCCATTGGCAGTTGGCCATATTCCACTCCCCATACTCTCCAATGATGGTCTCAACCCTGAACATGAGGTCCTTTTACCACCTGCACTTGCCCACAGTGGCCACCCTGGAGTCAAGCTGCTCCATATGTAGCTCACTCATGCACTGCTCCTCCCAGAGGAAGTCCAGGAACCTCCAAACAGTGGGATGGCTGGCATCCATCCATCTGCTAATGCCCCTTTGCTAGCCCTTCACCACGTTATTAGTCCGAGCGAGGCCAGCACGGGTGGCCTCATACATGTTCCAGACCTCTATCTGGAATGTAGAGTGTTACATTCCAGATAGGTCAATGGGTCTGCTAATCCAGGTGTCCTTGACATAGTCAAGTATGGGCTACAGCATTGCTTCATGGTCCAGGTAAAAAATTCTGTCCCCGAGCTCACCGTACACATGGACCACATCCGCCACAGGCAAGAATGCCAAGGACATCAACATCTGCACCTGGAGGGCAAACTCCTCCTCTGCAGTATAATGGGTAAGCACCTCCGGGGGCCTTCTGTATTCTCTGCCACACTGCCTGGCTGAAATGGAAGAAGCAGCCACGTATGACAACCACAGTAAACATTGTGCTGATCGCCAGCCATGTTGCCCTCTCGAAGTCCATGATGGCTGTCCTTGGTTGCACATCCCTCAACAGCCACTGGACCTCAGTGAATGCAGGCTCATAGGTCTGCTCCCTGTGGGTGCATATCAGGATGTACACCATGGACATGACAAGCTCCTAGTGGACAACATGTATGGTGTATAATTGCCCAAACAGGGGTGGTGTTGTGCGGAATGTTCCATCCAGGAACCAGTCCCTGCTGTCCCCCAGGTAGCACAGGGACCAGTGAGTGGTGAACACTAGCAACCTGTCACTGGACAGCCCACTGTCATGCAGGACGAAGGGGTTCCCCTGTCCCGTGGAAGTATACTCCTGTGATATGGTCAGTTCTTCCATGCTTGCTGGAGTTGCTGAACTGCCTCTCACCACTTGCTGGACACATTGCATGGTGCCCTTCACACCCAGTGCAGCCATCAGCCTGCCAGCTATTGTGTTCAGCACTCTTGAGGTGCACTGCACCACCACCTGGGAGGTGCTCACCATGCTGGCATGGGCACTCTCCCTGACATTGCCCACCACAGCGCTGATGCCTATCTCACCTGCATAGGGCACATGATTGTGTGGGTGCCCTGATTTACCCATGTATTCAGGCAGGATAGTCATACTTGTGGCATTGGGTGCACCTCCAGTACACCTTGCCCTTAATCTCTTTGTCCCTGTGGTACAGGTGACCAGAGAAGCTGAGCAAGGGTTTCCCCTTCTGACTGACTAGGAAGGTCGATGATTCCTACTCCATCAGTGTTTTGCCATCTTTGCAGATGGCTCCTCTTCTGCATTGAGACCCTTTAATAGCCATGCATCATATTTGTGCATGGCCATGCCCACACGCAATTCACTTCATGAATAAAAAAAAGCTTTCTGTCACCCACAGCTCCCCACCATGCAAGTGAGTGTGGATGATCCTTTGTCAGCATTGGCATGGTTGCTGCAGCGTACTGGAGTGATGGACATGGGTGAGTAGGCTGGCACCCATTTAGTTGTCTCTTTCCCCCCATCTACCTGTCTACAGCACTCCTGACTTTACATTATGGTTCGGCAGGTGAGCTGGGTTGGTGAGGCACAACGGGATTCAAATCCCAGTACACCCCTAACCCAGCAGTACAGTGCTACATGTTTCTTTCGGCCCGAGCCATGACAGTGAGTTGGTGGTAGTGGTGGCATCTTTGCCTATGTTCACTACAGCCATGATGTTCTGCTCACACTGTTGTTGGGGAGGTTGTGTGCTGCATCCACCACTGGGAAGCTGCTGGGCTGCTGTCTGCTGCCTTGGGGTGTGGTGGTCCACCCCTACACTGTGTCATCATGCCCTCATTGTGCTCACAGTTGTGCAGGAGGTGAGGGGAGCTACGCTGACTGCCCACTGACCAGGCGTCATGCCCCCATTGTGCTCAGGGTTGTGTGGGGGGGTGGGGGAGCTATGTTGGCTGCCCACAGACTTGGCATCAGGGCTCCTCAGCATGCTAGGCATCACTGTGGTCACTCAGATGCGGGTGCGTGCACATGGTCGCTATTCAGGAATTCACTGTTTTGCACGTTCGCCATGGTTGGAGTCACTATTGTGACCTGTGGCTGTGCTTATACTATCTGCTGTTCCTGTCACTATTCTGCCACTTGCTATTGTGTGGAGTTGCTATTTTAAAGACAAAAGAACCTCTGTGCACAAACACAGAGGCAAGGGTTACCCCAAAGGGCATTTGGCTGGGAAGCCAAGTTTCAAGAAAATACAAAATCACACATGCCCACATAATGCAAAGCATCATGGGCTGCATATGCAAATCACCACAGAATGTTATGCTGGTTCAACTTTAAGCAGAATTGCATGGTGCCGAAAGACCTCTCACACAGTTTGCAAAGGGTGCTAACAGATGACATAGACACGTGTTTCGTCTTACCAGGACTCATCAGTATGTCTCATCTGTTTGACACCCCAGTGGAATGAACCAACTCCCTTAAGACAGTGTGTCTTGGTTATGTTGTGGTGAACCCATTAAAATAAAAAACTATTTAAAAGACAAAAGAACCTCTGTGCACAAACACAGAGGCAAGGGTTACCCCAAAGGGCATTTGGCTGGGAAGCCAAGTTTCAAGAAAATACAAAATCACACATGCCTACATAATGCAAAGCATCATGGGCTGCATATGCAAATCACCACATAATGTCATGCTGGTTCAACTTTAAGCAGAATTGCATGGTGCCGAAAGGCCTCTCACACAGTTTGCAAAGGGTGCTAACAGATAACATAGACACATGTTTCGTTCTACCAGGACTCATCCGTATGCCTCATCTGTTTGACACCCCAGTGGAATGAACCAGCTCCCATAAGACAGTGTGTCTTGGTTATGTTGTGGTGAACCCATTAAAATAAAAAACTGTTTAAAAGACAAAAGAACCTCTGTGCACAAACACAGAGGCAAGGGTTACCCCAAAGTTGCTATTTTGATGTTTCCACAAAGTGCAGAATAGCAATATTATATCATTAGGCCACATTCACTGTGCTGCATTCTGACTGTCGCTATTATGTATGTGCTGTGTTATCAGTAGCTGTTTAAAAATAGCTATCATCACTGGATACTAGATGCATCAGAGGGTGATGTGTGAGCTCCCTGTCCCTGGGCCATCAGGGTCTTGCTGGTCCTGGCAAGGAAATGTATACAAAAATACATGAGTACAATGCCAGCCACAAATAGTGGGTATGTGGTTAGAACTGATTAGAAAAACACTTCCCTAAGAGCTGACCACATATGAATTGAAAGATAGAGGACAGCTAGGGTGTGGGGCACTTTTATAGATTCATTCACCCCCATGGAGGCAACCTTGCTGCATCTGGGGGTGACTCTGTAACTGTGATTAGTTGCTAAATCTACATAATTATAAATGAGACACCAAGAGATACAGGCTATTTTGACTCATCCCTGTAATGAGCTAATGCACCATGTAGGTATATGAGGTGCAGGCGATATGGATCCAGCAGAGCTGTTAACTGTTAATTGGGTTTAGCTTTTAAATCAATTTGTTCTTCATTATGGCTGCAGTGGGCATAGCCCTGCAGTCCTTTTTACAATCACTGAAAAAAAGGATGCCACATTCCTTCTGAATGAACATGTTGGATTGTGTCACAGTCGCTTCCATGTCTGTGAAGCAGTCCACCCATGTTGTCCCTATGGACTACAGCACTGCACTATTTCACAGTACCGGCAGTCATGACAGAACACAACACACTTTGTCAGGTCCAAGATGGCTGCCACACTGCACTATGCATGTGCTAGCAGTCACACATGCGCAGTAGCATGTGGTGGCCATCTTGGTCACGGTGGAGTGGACCGTGTTCCGCTATGACAGCCGACAGTTATTTCTTTATGTATTTTTTGTTACATTATTGAAATTCCCCCCACCTGACAGCACCCTCAGAAACATAGAAATGACACTGAGGGTGCCCAATCACCCAGTGTCATGATTGGGAATCCTTGGACTCTTTATTTTTGCATCTGTTAAAAAAAGGTCCATTGATGTCTTTGCAGCCATTTCTTATCCCCACCCAACCCCTCCCACCAGCGTCCACCACCTCACCCCCAGGGCTTTACTTACCCATCAGGGGTCCAAAGTCTTAATCTCCTCTGGACCGCAGACATGGCTTCACTCTTCAAAGCCAGACTGTGAACTGAAGGCACAGGTATGCAGTTCAATGTATTTCAATGGGGTTTTGAACTTAGTGCTATAACGTGGGCATTTTTATGTAAGTTTAGCCCAAATTTTCAACATACCTTCTTTGGGACCCCACCTCATGAACAATGTCACTGTTATTAGGCAAATCTGTCCCAAAAGGTGATTTTGTGGTCCCTGCATGAAATCATCTCTCAGGCAGGAGTTGAAATTTTTTTCTGCCCTTGTTCATCAGGTGTGGTCATAAGAAGGCTATGTTGAAATTTTGGTGTACAAATATTGAAAAACAACAAAGTTATGAGCCTACATTGAATTCTGCAAATGCAGGCTCATAACCTTGGTACTTTTCAGTATTCTACCCAAATTTTCAACATAGCCATATCTTTACAGCACCTCATGAATGTGACAGCAGTCATTGTTCCAATCTTGACCAATATGGTTTTTTTTTTTTACATCCCAAAAGCTGATTTTGCGGTCCCTGCATGAAATCACCTTTCAGCCAGGAGCTGAAAAATTTCTCTGCCCTTGTTAATGAGGAGGGGGTCATAAGAATGGAAATTTGGTGCAAAAACATTACAAAACAAAAAAGTTATGAACTTACGTTGATTTTTGTGAATGCAGGCTCATAAGTTTGGTAATATTCAATTTTCCACACAACCATGTCTTTACAACACCTCATGAATGTGACAGCTGTCATTGTTCAGCTCCTGACCAAAATGTGTTTTTGCATCCCGAAAATTGATTTCGCAGTCCCTGGCCAAAAACACCTTTAAGCCCGGAGTTGAACATTTTGTCTGCTCATCTTCATGAGGCAGGGTCATAACAAGGCTATGTTAAAAGTTTGGTGGAAAAATATTACAAAGCAACACATTTATAAGCCACATTGCATTTTGCTAATGTACACTTGTAACTTTGGTAATTTACAACATTTTTACCCCAAATTTCTTAGCTGCAGCCCTATCGGCTCTGGCCAGAATTTGTTTTTATCTTGCGCCTATTTACTTGTGCTGTTTTAACTGGCAAAGTGAAGCTTTCAGTTACTAGGTAGAGGAAACAATTATGTTTAGTGTAAATGTAATCATATAAGCAATGTCATTTTTGTTCAGAGGTTCAGACCTGAACTGTTTCTGTCTTGTACATGAATGCACTGTTTATGAAGTAAACTAATAAAAAGATTATAAAAATAAGGACGAGGACCGGTCCCAGTACTGATCCCTGTGGCATCCCACTGGTCAGTCTCCCATCCCCAGAGTGTCTGCTGTTTATTACCACCCTTTGCCTCCTATCCTGCAATTAGTTTAATACCCAGCTTACCCATTTCTCCCCAACCCCCAGCCTGCTTTGTTTCTTAACTAACCTCCTTTGCGGCACAGTGTCAAAGGCCATACTGAAGTCCAGATAGGCCAGATCCTCTGCTCTCCCCAATCCGCCTCTCTAGTCATCCAGTCAAAGAAAGCTATGACATTTGTTTGGCATGACCTCTTTGCTGTGATACCATGCTGCCACTGTTCCTGCAGCCCATATGCCTGCAGGTACTCCCTCAGCCTGTCTTTCAGCAGGCTGTCCATTATTTTACCTACCACTAATGTGAGACTGACTGGTCTATAGTCTCTAGCCTTCTCTTTGTTGCCACTCTTGTGCAGAGGTGCCACATTGGCCCCCCCTCTAGTCCTCTAGAACTACCCTGTCTCCAATGAGGTGCTGAACAGTGTTGTCAGAGGGGCAGCTAGCACCATGTTCAGTTTTTTTAGCACCCTTGGGTGAATCCCATCTGGTCCTATCAACTTGTTCTCATTTAGGGCTTCCAATCCCTTTCATACTCTCTCCTCCAAAAATGGACCTGTGTCCACTCCCCCGGTGCCTCCTGATACATGTTGGTGCCCCTCCCCCACTGTGAAGATGGAGCAGAAGTACTAATTTAAAATTTTACCTTGATCTTCTGCACAGTTCCCCAGCCTTCCTGATTCCAACTAGCCCCCCCCCCTGCTTTCCTTTTTCACTCTCACATACCTGGAGAAAGCCTTACCCATTTTTTGACCTCCTTGGTGATCCTTTCCTCTGTTTATGCCTTAGCTGCCCTCACCCTCCTTCCTGCCTCCCTTTGCTTTTCCAGCTATATCTCCCCATTCATCTCAATGTAGGTCCCATTGTACTTTCTAAATGCTGTTTTTTCTACTTTACTGCCTTAGCCACTTCCTTGGAGAACCATAATGGCCTCTTTCTCCTCATCCCCTTACTTACTTCTTTCAAACAGCATGTTATTGTTTTAGCTATTTCCACCTTAATTTCTTTCCATTGGGTCTCCACTCCCCCTGGCCATCACCACTTCAGAATATCTACTTATCCAAAGATGTGTTTTAGTGTTAATAAAACAAAAACATTCTTTATTAATATAAATAATGTTGTAGGCAGGGATGCTCACTGTCCCAAAATAATTTTATTCATAATGGGCCCTATGCGCAACCACTATGCTGTGTGTGTGTGTGCAGTGTGAAGAATGCATGTGTATGGACATACATGTGGCAGGTACACATAGCAAGTCTGAGTAGTGTGCAGTGGCCCACGTGGAGCTGTGCCATGGTTGTGCACTGCATGGGTGGAGGGCCATGGCCACATAATAGCATGTGCACCGCCCCACATGCACAGTGGCAAGTATGGCAGTCTGGTGCATGGTGCAGCACACAAAGCCCTATGCCAGGCAGAAGGCTGCTGTAAGCACCTGTGTAATGTAGCTATGGGATGCACTACACAGAGTGCAGGTACCATGCGAAGAGGCATGGGCATTGCAACACACTGTCACATAGTGGCAGTGCCCCCACCAAGCAGAGGGGATGCCAATCACCTCACACACTGCACATGACACAGTGGTCATGTAGGGAGGAAGTTCCCGGGACAGGTATGTTCAGGGGATGCAGGGAATAGCAGGTCATGCAAAACACACACAAAAGGGTCTCAGTCACTACCCCAGGCTACGTAACAGGACGCCTCTGCCAGTGATGGACCCACCATGCATTGGATGGTGGATACCAGTCATGCCATAGACATGCTGGCAATCACCACTGCCTGCCACAGTGGCATGTGTGCAGACAAAGAAACAGCATATGTGACCTGTGTCACTGCCATATACCACGCCATGCCCCCCCAACCCCAAAAGGGAACAGCACTGCCCCACATAGGTCACAGGCAGTCGTATCATGTCAGCAGCAGCACTTCAGCAGCAGCACTGGTGTTGCAAAGCACAGCCACCCACCACATGTCAGGGACACACATGCCAGAGACACCATGTCTCAGGTGTGCCAAGGGGTTGCAATGGACAGTAGGGAGCAGAATGTTGTTGTAGGTGTCCTGACTGCACCCCTGGCCACACCTAGATGATGTCCTTGGCCCCAGCCCCCCTGCAGCCCAGAGACCAGCAGTGTTCCTCCCCCAACCACAGAACCGCAGCGCCATCTTGATTGGGAGGACACAGGTGCAGGCATACAAAACTTTGCTTACACACTGAATAACAAAGTACAATGACACAAAACAAACAAAGGCAAAGGCCCATAGACAGGGCATACATTAGATAACAGGCATGCACTGTGCATGAATATGAAAATCCACAGACAGTGGAGAACAGCTGCACAGCAGCAGATGGCAGGGTGTGGCTGGCTCCAGTTAGGACTTCCCCTGCTCCAGTGAGTCTTCACTGGACCCTGGCAGTGTAGCCCAGGTCCAGTCTTGCCACTCCACTGCTAGCCAGTGCAATGGACCCTGTAGCCCTGCAATGAGACGAACACAGAGGGAGGGCAGGCATGAGTGGGATGCACATGCAGGGCCAGGCATGTACTTGTGCCATAAATAGGTACCCAACCACCCTCTGCACCTACCTTGGAGAGCTCGGCTACCCTCCACATCTCCTCCACCCTGTCCTTGTAAAATATGTCCCTGCTCCCAACTCACATGGTGAAGAAATATGACAGTGACTGCCACCTGCATGCACTCTGTGGCACCATCACCACCACTGCCCTGGCACCATCAGGCTTCTTCCACTTCACAAGGTCCATCTTGTCAAGATGTCCATTTTGTTCTTGTGGGAGACTAAAATAAAGAAACAGGTTAGATGTACAGCCCACACCTCACATGGAATACATGCAGCACACACCCTCCAGGTTGCATACACACCTGGAGTGGTGCCTCCACCTACTGTAAAGTCTCACCCTGGTGGCTGTCTGAATAGACCCTCTCAGACACCCTACACAGCTGCTGTGGGTATTCCTAGACATGGCTGACTTCAGGCACACAGCAGTAGTTGCTCTCTTCAGCTGCTGCCATCTTTGTACCTGAATGTGACAGGTGTGAACAGTAGACCAGGGAGGGGCTGTGAACATGGCCTACCTAGAGTTTAGCAAGGCATTTGAGTCAGTGGCGCACAAAAGATTAATAAACAAATTAGCCAGCCTGGCAGTGGGTCCCAGGGTGGTAGCCTGGGTAAAACACTGGCTGAACAACAGGACACAGCGGGTAATAGTAAATGGAGTCCACAGTGAAGAAAGGGAGGTTACTAGTGGGGTACCACAGGGTTCAGTACTGGGGCCGGTCCTTTTTAATGTCTTCATAAGTGACATTGCAGAGGAACTGGAAGGGAAAGTATGTTTCTTTGCAGATGACACAAAGATCTGCAACAGGGTTGATGTGCAAGGTGGGGTGGAAAGGTTGAAAAGGACTTGGAAGGTTGGAGGAATGGTCAAATATATGGCAGCTTAGATTCAAGGCAAAGAAGTGCAAAGTAATGTGCCTGGGAAACAAAATCCCAGTGGAAGAGTACACAAAGGAGGGTGAGATACTGACAACAACAAAAATGGAAAGGGACCTGGGGGTAGTCATAACAGATGACCTAAAGGTGGGCCAGCAATGTGAGAAGGCAGTAAGGAGGGCTGGGAGGATACTGAGATTCACAGGAAAGGCATCACCAGTAGAAAACAAGTTGTTGGCCCTATGTACAGACAGTCGGTAAGACCACATCTGGAGTACTGTGTACAGTTCTGGAGACCCCATCTCCGCAAAGACATAGACAGGGTGGAGTCTTTCCAGAGGAGGGCAACCAAAATGGTGCAGGGTCTGCACCAGAAGATATAGGAAGAAAGACTAAAGGAGCTTAAGATGTATAGCCTTGAGGAAAGGATGGAGAGGGGTGACATGATAGAAACTTTCAAATACCTCAAGGGAATCAACAAAGTCCAAGAGGGAAGCATCTTTCAGAAAAAGAGACGTGCAAGAACAAGGGGGCACAATTTGATGATAGAGAGCGGACAGCTCAGAGGTAATATGAGGAAGTATTTCTTCACAGAGAGGGTTGTAGATGCATGGAATGGCCTTCCTGAGGAGGTCGTAGAGTCAAAAACAGTTGGGGAATTCAAGAATGCATGGGACAGACGTAAGGCAATTCTAGTGGGGGGTAGGAGGAAGTAGGCTGTTGGTTAACTAGGATCTGCAGCTTATCCGTTAGGTAGGGAAATGGGCAGACTAGGTGGGCCAAGCGGTCCTTATCTGCCATCAAATTCTATGTTTCTATGTGTGGCCCAGTGATGCCCATGCATGGCATGCTCCTTACAGGCATGTTCTGCCCATGCCCATTTAAAGAAGCATGCATGCATTGTGGAGGGCACCATAGGTAGTCACAATGATATCTGCACACCTGCCATCAGGTAGGCCTCCATGTGTTGCAGGATGTGTCCATGGATGCTGATGAATGTCCTCCTGCTGGAGGCTTAGGTGGAGCAAGACTGGACAGAGTGGGCTGGTCGATGGCTTCATGTCTTGAGGCCACATATGGACACCCTTTCCATGCATAAAATGCACTGCATTGAATGATTCCCATTTGACCGTAGCACTATTGCCCACCTGTTTGACATTGTGCAGGGCTCTGTGGCACTACATACCCAATCGTCTTGGGCACTATCTAGGGAGACAAATGTGCTCTGTGCACTCTTTTACTATGCCACCAGCTCATTCTAGAGGTTGGCGGAGGGCGTCATGGGTGCCTGCCAGTCATTAGTATCCAGGGCACTGGTGCAGGTCACTGATGTCCTCCTGCACCATGTACATTACTACATTATATTGTCAACAGCCTCCATGGACATATGGAAGTAGGCATTTTATGCCATGCGTGGCATGTCAGAAGTACTGGGTGTAAAAGATGGCACCCATGTGGCAACTGTGGCACTGGCAATGGATGCGAAGGCATCCAGGAACAGGAAGGCATACCACAGTATAAATGTCAGGTAGTGTGCGATGTGGCTGGAATCACCACTAATGTAGCTCTGTTCCCCCTGCATGGGCAATAACAGATACCTGCTATGGCCATATCTGATGACACCATACCTGGAGACACACAGCATTGCAGAGCAGGCATGCACTGCTGCCCACAAGAGGACACATGCATTCTTTGAGAGAACCATAGGGATGATGAAGATGAGGTTCCAGTTCCTGTATTGGCCAGGTGGTACAATGCTGCTTTCCCCTGGGAATGCAGTTAAGGTGTTCATAGCATGCACAATGCTGCACAACACTGCCATGTGCTGAGTGTATCTATGCTACAGGACAGACAGATGGTTGCCTTGCTAGGTGTGGATGGGGGTGATGGATGACAGGGCCATGCCGACGATGCACTGGGTGGACAAGCAGCATATGATGCACTTGTATGGGGGTCATTCGACACAGAGAGCTATGGCCATAGGCCATAGTGCTGATTGTGGGAACAGAGTGCCACACACATGGTGGGTAGGCAGTGTGGGGCATACGGAATTGGTGGTGCTAGACTGTGTCCAGGAGGGAGGTAATTGGACAGGGCACTGTGATGTCAACTGACCCTTAGTACTCCCCACCCCGGGGGGGGTCATAGTTGAGTGGTGGCCTGTGTCAGAGGGTGGGAATGGGTGGGTGAGCAAGGCAGTGTGATAACAACTGTCCCTGAGTGTCTCCTGCCCTAGGGGGTCATAGGTGTCCAGTGATGGCCTGTGTTGGGGGATGGGAATGGGTGGGTGAATAAGGCACAATGATGACAACTGTCTTGAGTGATCCGCACCCCTTGAGGGTTCATAGATGTGCAGTGGCAGCCTGTGTCAAGGGGGGAAATGTGCAGGGCTATATGGTGGGGGGGTGTGCTGTAGGACTGTGTCAGTGCTTGTGTGCAACAGTGATGTGTGTGTGGTGCAACAGCGCTGTGTTCCTGGTGCATGGTGCTCACTTTACTGTTCCATGTACTGTTGTTAGGCCAGTTGAGCATAGGAGCATGTTTCAAGGTGCTGTATTGCTGCTGGCACCTTGCTGTGACTGTGTGAATGGTGGTTGGCCTGTGTGACTAGCCCTTGCAGTGGTTTTGTGTCTGCCTGGTCCAATGGTGTGCCACTGCTTGCGGGTTCCTTTGTGGACATGTCAGTGTCCACTACCTCTGTAATGGGGGACAACAGCTGGCAACTGGGCAGTGTCAGCCCCTGTGACCCAGCTTCTGGGGGGGTTTGACTGTCATGTGGTGTCCTGTGGCTCTGCATTGGACTCTGTGGCAGACTTGTGATGGCTGGAACACCATATTCCATTGTGGTATGGGGAATCCTGTCTGCCTGTGCTTCCTCTGGATAGCATGTGTTCCATAAGCCTCTCAAGGAGATTGCCCAGTCTGTCAATGCCCCAATGCATGTCTCACGCATCAGGCCCAGGAGTGCATCTGTGTTCCTGTTCTGTGCCTCCAGCCTCTCTCTTTCAAGCTGGTGCACTTCAGTGTAATATGTATGGACAACATGATGTGTTCAGGTCCTCCGTGGCTGAATGGTTGGTTGGGTGGAGGGGCCCTTGGCCCCACTGTCATATGGTGGTGCTGGGGTGGTGGTATATGTGCCTGTGGTGGCCACCTGTGGATGTGGTGTGGTGGTTTGTGAGGGCTGCACAACCCATTGTGCCACTGGTGGACAGGCAGCACTGCAAGTGGGGGGAGCTGGTAGCTGGCTGTCCATGAGGACGTTGTCATCATCCTCCTCCTCCTACTCCACCATCCATGCTTGTGTGGTCTCCAGGTCAGTATCGGTATCCACGGGTATCCCTGTCTCCTGCTGTGTACCTGGGGGTGACATAAGGAACATGTGTTGCTTACAGCTACAGCTGCCATGCTGTGGATGTTCACTGGTGTTGGAAGTGCACCCTAGGGATCACTCACTTCTGCTATCCTCATGTCCCCAGTCATCTATGCATGGCACATGTTGCAGCATGGCCTCCGTGGTGGGTACTGCCACCCAGTCATTGGTGTACCCTGGTGTCTCTGTGTCCGTAGGGTGCAACACATGGGGTTAGCAACACCATGGTGTAGAGACTCTCTTGGCCCTGGCCCTGCATTGTGCTACATACCTGGCACTGTGTCCATGCCCTCAAACTCCACATGCAGGCCATCTATATGAGGGTGTTTGCTACCATCCTCTCCATGGGGGTTAGGGTGTGTCCCTGTGTGGGTAGCCCATAGCCTGTTACTAGACATGCCTGTGTGCCTGCTACCAATTTTTTTGTTTTATGGCTGACCTCAGATCATGACATTTGTGCATTATGGTGACTAGTGCCCATGAGTCTGGGCTGGCTGTGTTCATGGCTGCTTGTATGTCAAGCCACGGGCAGGCCTTCATCTCTTGGGTTGTCATCAGGAACTGTGCCCCATAGAGGGTGGCACAGTGAGCCTTTTATGTCACTCACCATGGCTGCCACCTACCCACCTGTGAAGTTTGAGGGCCGTGACTGTCACCCACCTTAGATCCATACTTGTCCACGGTGCTGTCCATCACTCTGTTCAGCTCCTCTGTTCCCCAGTGGTGGACCGGGTAGGTCATGCATGGCTCATCCTTCTTCCACCATTGTCTGAACCCTGTTTACTATCCAATATTCACTTCTGCTGGTCCACGTGGGGTGGTGCAGTTGCCCATATATGGTGTGGTTAAGGGGGAGGGTCTGTATATTCTGGGTCCATCCAGTCAGCACTGTACAGGGCCCTGCACATCTTCCTCAGCTAAAGAACTAAAATATCTAAGTGTTTGGACTACTACCAATATGCAGAATATAGAAAATTGAACTCAAAAGTTGTATAGAACAAAATAGATAGCCATTTTAGCAGATAGATTAATTTTCCCTTATCCTTATAGAGTCAAACTGAATCACTAATCATGATGACAATACTTCACCTAAATTTTGAGTTTCAGTCCCTAGTACAGTAGGTAAATTATCATCAGAATGGTTTAGCAGTGTTACATGTACAGTATATTTACAAAGTTCTTATGCAGGGTACATTACTTAGGATTGTCTGGCATTATTTAGTAATCCCTAGGAATAAAGGTGGTATGAGTTGTCTAGACCCGGAGGTTTACTATAAGGCCTACAAAATAAAATCATTATATTATTGGATAGATCAATGTAATGACATACAAGATAAAGACAACAAATATGTTTGCATTGTTTAAAATGTAATAAATCTAGAAGATAATAGATTGGTCATGCAAGTTATAATTAAGTGATAACTTTCAGTGAGTTGGAGTATACGAAGGAATAACCAGCTTCTGTGGGTGATTAAATGCTGAGGCGAAGCTGAGACATTTAATCACCACAGAAGCCGGTTATTCTGAGTATTCTCCAACTCACTGAAATTTATTACTATTATACGAGTAGGAGTTGGCTAAAAATGATGAGTAACAGATAAACGTGTAAATAAAAACAGCGAATTTGCTGTTGCCGAGTATTCAGAGCCAAAGAAGGTGACTGGAGACCACTATGGTGTGAAAAACAGCGAGGGTTGCACTAGGAAGAGCAGGGACTGCTCCACTGCGAGATACACTGTGGACTCCACTAGCACGAGATACACTGAACGTTTGTTAGGCGATGCTGCTGGGGATAGGAGGTAACTCGTGGGAGCTGGTGATGGCGGCAGAGGCAAGTTTAAAAGTTTCCTCTTCGAACCGTGCCACCTTGGATAGAGTGGTTGGGTGTAAAGAAGTCATCACCGGTTGTGAGGAGGGTCACGTCCCCACTCATTCTGTTACTCTTCAGGCAAGGTTCGGTGACGAGGTGCAGGTGAAGGTGATCCTTAAGGATGTGTGGCAGAGGAGCCGCTCCACCGACAGGCTGCTCCCTCTTGCAGTTGATGGCATCGAAGTACTGCCGACGGCCAACGGGGACACTGGAGAAGAGGAGAAGGCAGCGCTTGGAGGCTCTCTTCCTTTCTGTGTTTCAGAGACTGGAGCGCGAGACAATGCACGAGGTCTGCTTTACCCCCGAGGAGCTAGACGGTGTACTGGGGATGAAGAAGAGCATGTGCATTTAAAAGGAGATATGTATTTTGAATTTTGAGTTGGTAATGCAGACATTTTAAATTGTTTTTTTATGAATGTTAAGCATGTTCTGTGTGTGGGCTTGGGATAGTTTTCATTAGGACTGTGGGTGGGGTTAATGTTTCATTAAATGACTGTGGGTGGAGTTAATGTTTCATTAAACGACTGTGGGTGGGGTTATTGTTTCATTAAACGACTGTGGGTGGGGTTTCAGTAAATAAACAACTGTAGGGGGTTTGGTTTGCAGTTTGTGAGGGAATAATTGACAGGTATTCTGTTCTGTGATTGGCTCAGAACAGAAACCTCTCATATAATAAACAATTTTAGAGATTTGAAAGTAACCAATGAAGGTATTAGGTCAGTGGTTGATGCATGGGGGAATGGGATAACAGCTGCCGGGGGGGGGGACACCAGCCAGAGACTTGGCCAGTGCCACCTTCCAGATGGAGGTGGTAATGAGGGGTGTGAGAAGGCAGGTAGCAGGGGGGCGTGGCCATGGAAGAGCCCATCGGCGGTATGCTCCCAACAGGCGGTACCGAGCCTACACCACCGTCCAGCACTACACCGACACAAAGATTGTGGGCTGGTACTGCCTGAACTGAGCAATTCCTGAGGCAGCTCTGTGAGCTGTGCAGTGATGAGATGCAGGCACCCACATGACAGGACCATGCTCTGTCAGTGGAGACAAAGGTGACAGCTGTCATGTGCCTGCTCGCCACAGGCACCTTCCAGAGACCAACAGGGGACACAACAGGCATAACTCAGTCAGCTGCATCACGCCTACTCACACAATTCCTCAGCGCACTGCTGCCACATGCTGCGGAGTACATCCATTTCCACAGCACACAGGCAGAGCACGCAGCACACATACAAGAGTTCCATAGGGTAGCACGTATGCCTGGCATGCTCGGTGCCATTGACTGCACCCATGTGGCCATCCGCACACCACCTGGCCCAGATGGTGTATCATACATCAACTGGAAGGGTTTTGCCAGCATCAACTGCCGGGTGATGTGCAATGCCAGGGGGCACATAATCAATGCCTGTGCCACGCACCCTGGGGGAGCACATGATGCTTTCATCTGGCACCAGTCTGCACTGTGCCACAGGTTTGAGAGTGGGGACATCCCCACTGGCCACCTAGTGAGTGAGTAGGCAGATCACACAGAATGACATGGGCAGCTGTGCGGGGGTGCATAGCCAGAGGTGCCATGGGTACCGGCCTTGATGGCCCATGGCAGAGCAACACAGACCACCATACTAATGTCCACCCTCTACACACAGGTGACAGTGGCTACCCACTCTGTCCCTGTCTGCTCACACCATACCGGTGCCCAGCGACCCCATCGCAGCAACGGTACAATGAGGCACATGCCACCACACTTAATGTCATCGAGGGGGTGTTCGGGATGCTGAAGGCATGTTTCCAGTGCCTGGACACGTCTGGTGGTGCCCTACAGTACAGCCTCTCTAAGGCCTGCGGGCTATTCCTGGCCTGTTGTATCCTGCACAACATGGCCAATGACTGTGGGATAGCCATAGAGGTCGAAGAGGGGGACAGTGATGGGGACAATGAGGACGCCGGTCCAGACGGTGATGGACAGCCACCCCCTGGGTGAAGGGACCCCCCCCTAATCCGGATGACACAACTGCACCGGGACACCATCACAGAGGAGCACTTCAGCCAACACAGGTAGGTCATGGGGCCATGTGCAACCACCAATGGCAAGAGCACAACCCACAGACAGGCATGGACGAACCCCAGGGCTGAATGGCGGCAAGGGAATGGGTCTGAGCATAGAACCGCACACACCATCAGGGATGGGCAAGGCCAAACACGACACAAGCTCACGCACGCACACACACACACACACACACACACCGCAAGACATGTACAAGGGGTAGAAGGCACGCCAACCCCGACTGCAACCCCTAGCCACACACAGGTCCACATACAACCACGCCCAGTGGCTGTCACTGTGTGTGTCTCAGACACTGAGCACCATTGCACACTGGTGGACAGTGCAATGCAGGCATCATCATGCACATGCCAAAGTGGCCAGCAGCAAGGATTGTGTGCACATGGACCGTGTGTGTGCAGGGCCAGGTACCCCACCCGTCCGTCACATGGTGCACAACACACTGCACACAGGGCAGTGACAGACAGTGGCCATGGTGGGAGATAGGTCAGTCACATGGCACAGTGCCATGGCCACCACGGATGCATGGGCAGCCCTGCCGAGACCTGCCAGCCATGCAAGGCTGACCATTGGCCTCATGGGGTGGCACCGACGGTCCCCCAAGGGTGATGCTACGGGAACATGACCGTGTTTGCACAGGGGTCTGCAGCTCACTAAACATGCCCGCACCAGGCCTGCTCAGTATGCCCACATCCAAACCCAGTGTTGACATGGAAGGTTTCGCACGATGCCGGGAACAGGGGGTGGGCGTGACACTATGTGGTGTCTGCGGTGCATGGGCAATGAACTGGGTGCCCAAAGTGGCCATGACAGCAGTGATTGCACGTGTCTGCCTGTCAGTGGCAGAAGTCACATCCTCCCGCTGCCAGGCCATCTCTGCCAGGACCAGACCATGGTCCCTGCTGCGACGCTCCTCTGCCTGGCTCAGAACCACACTGAGTGCATCCACCGCTATCACAAGCCGCAACTGCTGATCCACTGAAGCCTGGAGTAGGTGGCTGTGCTCATCAAAGAGGTCATCCACCTGATCGGCATGCTGTCCCTTATGGTGTTCCTGGCTGTGCCGGGCAGCACCCCTTGATGATGGGTGTTGCACACCAGAGCCATGCTGGGGCATGTGCACATGCGGTGCACTGACGCCGGTCCCCGACACTGTCCCACTGTCACCATTGTCCGACTGCTGGCACTGCCCCTCCGGCCACCGGTTGCCAGGGCTCACCAGTACCACTGCAGCAGCCGCAACAGCCCCACCAGCCTGGATGCACACAGTGCTGCCCCACTGGGGTATACAGGCACAGGCTGGGACTGTGATGTCATGCAGGCCTCTATGGCGGCACCACCCATGGCTACGCCAGTGCCGTTCCCTTTTGTGGGACCATCCTGCGTCCCACACGTATCACTGTCCAGGATGTGTGATGCATCATCATCAGTGCCTGATCTGGCACCAGTCCGTGTCCCAGCATGATGAAGTCTGTGGCCACTGTCACACTGGGACACAGGCAGGGCCTCGTCTGCACCGGCATCACCATCTTCAGTCCAGACAGACAGGAAAGTATGCGGAGGTCCTGACCCTCGGACACCTGTGGAGGTGGATGAGTGCTCTTCCATGTCCATGGCCTCGCCCGCGGTGGACACACCCACCACCGCTGAGCCATGTAGATGCCCAAGAGCTGCAAGGGAACACAGTAGCATTAATGTCTCCGCCCTACCCTGTGGCATTCCACCCACCTCCCACACAGTAACTGCACAGGACCTACCATGCAGTGATGGGCTGCCACCCATCTGGAAGCCACCACCTGGAATGCCCTCTATGGCACAACACTGCATGCTACCAGCCATCCGCTCCTCCTGTGGCATCAGGCGTGGCACATCTGGCTGTCCACCACCGGTTGCAGAATGTGCTGCCCTGATGGCAGCCACCTTGTCCTTAATTCTCCTCTTGTCCGTGCCGACCTTCTTTTTACATTCTTGCACAGACCGCTGGTGGCTGCCATGCTGGTTGATGGCATGTGTAACCTCACCCCATGCCACAGCTTGGGCCTGTGGTGTTCCTGGCTGTCCACTGAGCAGCGGTTCCCTGTTGAGGTAGGCCTCAAACAGGGCATCTGATTCCACCCGAGTGAAGTTGGGCCTCCTCCTTCTCCAACGTCCCTGTTCCTCCTCTTCCTCATGTTCAGTCATTATAGAGCCTGTGGGAATGACAGATGTTGTCTTTGATTGTGCAGTTCCATGCATCTTCCACACACCACAGTCCACACTTCCAAACAGCATGCAACCCATCATAATAGACTGCAATACCAAACTATGTCCTTTGCAGCCCTATGTTGCATTTATATAGTGCAAGGCATGCAAATGAGGTGAGGTGCAACTTTAAGAGGATGCTAATGCAGTAGCTGTGCCATGGAATTGCTGATGAGCTGATTTGCATATGCTGGCTGAATATCGCGCTGTTGCACCTTGCACAATTGTGCTCAGCATGCTCAGGCAAAGGCTCAGCTCTGTGACGTGTGCAGTAGGCACCGCATGGCGCACGCCTGGGGTGCTGATGCCAATGCCTGTGATGCTGATGACGTGCTGGGCACAGGAGGCAGTACAGAGCACGGCCACCACTGTGCAAGAGGCACTAGTGCGCTGTTCATGTGTATGGCGCTCGTGCTCTGGAGCCACAGTGCAGTAGGCCACTGCAGGGCATCACACACAGGCACTCTACCGCACTACATGCAGAGAGTCCCAATCACGCTGTGGTGGTCTGTACACAACAGACCCTTGACCCTGTGGTCAACCTTTACCTCTAGGTGCCATGTGTCTGCATGGGTGCACCCCTATCGTGCTGTTCGGTGACAGCATGATGGAGAATGGCAGCACTGTACCGTGCAGCATCTGCACATGGCGGACGTGTGCTACAGAGCGCCATTTTGTGATCCTGGCTGCAATAGAGATGGCACGGAGGAGAGCAGCATTGTGGAGCCCTCTTGAACTGGCCAATCTGGTGGCCATTGTAGAGCCCCATGCTAGGGCTCTGTTTGGGGATAACCCCTTAGAAAGAGCCAGAAGTGCTGTGTGGGTGGAGGTGGCAGAGGCACTGGAAGAGGCCATCAGGATCTCCCGCAGTGCTGAGCAGTGTCGCCACAGCTATGGGGACCTCCGGCAGAGGGACCCAGACAGGCTTACCTATCTATGGGCATGTGCCAGGTGAGGCACAGTGCCACGTCCAGGTAGGTGCTCCATCCATACACTGGTAGCATCCATCTGGGTATAGCAGTAGGCATGTATCCACCACACAGGGAGGTGGGGGACATCCAGTGTGGGCGGTGGTGGTGGTGGTGATGGTAGGGTTGCAGCATGGCTGGGCTGTGTGGGATCGCACACACTGTGGGGACTTTGCTACTGGTTTGTTCTGATGTTCCCCCTCCATGTTTGCACCCTAGGCCCTGAGGAGAGGCGCCGAGCCCATGGGGCATGGGCACAATCTGAAGATGAAGCTGCCTGGCAACAGGGATGAGCTGGAGGGCCCATACTGCATCAGCACCCAGCTGTTGCAGATGCAGGTAAGTGCTTTTTTTTGAGGAAATTCTGTTCATGCTGTGTTGAGGGGTAGGTGGCAGGGCATGGCCACTAGCCTTTGACACCACTGACGTGCACACCACACGGTACACTCAGCACTGTCCTGTGGCACTGCATGTGTGGGTGTGCATCACTGGTGGTCCATGTGTGCACCAGGTACATGGCTGTGCCACTGCCTTCACACCGCATAGCCATGTCATTGTACAGCCACGGTGGTGCTGTGAGGGACTTGGGTGGTGGGTGTGTGCAATGGTCCACATGGCTGTGTGCACATGGGTAGGCAGGTCTTGTGGACATGATCACTGTGGGTGGTCACATACCATCACAGGGGCATGGCCCATGGCTGTATGCCATGCACAATGGGTGGGCTGCAGGGGGATTGACAGTCACACGTACTGACTCTGCTCCCTTGTCCTAGGTGGATGGTGATTGATGGCCATTGAGAGAGGCATGCAGGAGCTGCTGCAGCTGGCAAGGACGTCCCTGGAGATCCTCCAGTGACTGGAGCGGCATGGTGTCAGGAGGAAGAGGACACATAGGTGCCACAGGAGTGGAGAGCAGAGCAGACAATAGGCCTCCATGCCCCCAGAACCACCTTACCCCCCTGGATCCACCCTCACACCCCTTCTTCCCTCTCCCATTTGTTCACCCCTGCCCCATACCCGCCCCCACCTGGTATGTGGCCCTTTTCTCCCCTATTATAAATATTTGTAAATAGTTTTGTTTGTTACCTGTTTTTAATACATTTGTTTTGTTATGACAACTGTGGTGGTCTATGATTTGCAGAGGGCTACAGGTGCTCAGCTGCAGTGGTGTGCATGGTGTCAGGGGTGGTGCAGGCATGGGCGTGTGTATGTGTCCGGCAGGGAACTGCCTGTGGTGTGGGCAGGGGAATCAGTCACTGTCTGTGGTATGTGTGTTGTTCTCTGTGCACTGGATGCCTGTGTGCAGTGGTCCACAGTGCATACACTGTGTCCATGGTGCCCCTGTCAGACTGTCCATGACCTGTGCAGCTGACACCCTTGCATGTCTGTGCAATGCACAGTCTGCTGGCATGTCAGTGGTGGCTGTCCATGCTGGACAACCCCTGTACCTGACACAATGCCAGGTTGCCTCCTGTCACTGGTATGGTGCACGTCTGCCTCGGGTGGCACTGTGGCCTCCACTGTTGTTGTCCCCCCTCCATGCTGTCACTTGTGTCTGTTGCAGGGGATGTGCTCCACTGTCTGTCACTTGTGCTCCAGCCACATGCTGGTGGTGTACGGCTTCATGGTGCATGTGCAAGGTGGCTGGTGTGCCTGTGCCATGGAAGGGTGCTAGCTGTGTTTGTTGACCCACTACTGTGTCCCTGTGTTGGTGTGCCCTTGGGTATGGGTGGGTGTTTGTCCATGCACTGTGTTGCATCCTGTGTGGCTCATGCTTCCATGCACCACTGTGGGCATCTGTGCTGGTTGTTGTGGCCAGTGCTTGGATGGGGTGTGTCCTTGGGAGGGTGAGCAGAATGCTGTACTGCTGGTGGTGGGGTCCGGGGCAGGCCCTTTCGCATGAGGTGCACCTTATGTGCTGACACATGGTCGGTCTCTCAGCTGTACCTCGAGGGGGGCCGTGCAGGGTGGCACTGTGTCTGCAGTTATTGCATCGGTGTCTGCTGTCACCCGCTGCAGGGTGCTTGCGGTGGGGCTGCCTTGCATGGCTCCATGGTGTACAGGGTTGCATTGTCACAGTGAGGGTGGTGGCATCCATGGAGTGTCCTGCACTGTTGGGTGCTGCTCCTGGGCAGGGTATCTGGGGATCGCTCTGCAGGTTGTGCTCTGCATTGGTGGGATGGTGTAGCACGGGGTGGTCGGACCTCCTTGTGTGCCGGTCACAGCTTGCCAGTGGGTGTGCTGTGGCACCATGCCCCAGCTGTGGGATTGTTGCTGGTGTCCATGGGCTGGTGGTTCTTCCGGCTCTCCTTAGGTTGTGCGGTTCATGGGGTGTGGGGGGTGAAGTCTATTCTGCTGCGTGCTCCTCTGCCCATATCTTCCATGGGTGATTGACCCCTGCATCCTGTCCCTGCGCATCCCTGGTTGTGCTGATGCACTGCTACCCTGCACCGCTGCCCATCCCTGGTTGCGCCATGGTTCAGTTGGCGTGATATTCAGTTGTGTGGTGCAAGCGCATCTTGGCCTGCACAGAGTTTGAATATCGCGCGTGTTGTGCATAGGTGCACTGCACTTGTGCCTGCTCCTGCTATTGCGCTACTTTGTGGCACAGTTTGAATATCTGGGTCTCTGTATGCAGTAAGTTTAGGTAAACAATTTGGAGCAAAACAAAGCTGTGTATAACTATGCATTTCTATCCAGTTCTAATAAGCAAGGAAGCAGACTGAAGAACCAGCAACATCAATAAATTTTAGAGAACGTAAGAAATCACAAAATGTGGGTTTTTACCTGGAAATAATATGACACAAAAGAGGCTGACAGTGTCCCTTTAAGTAATATAAAATTAAAAAATGCTGTGAAAATTCATTTACAAAATTCATAACTGTGGACAACAAAGGACAACTAAACAGTGGCATTTATTGATATGGGTATAATTAACCAAAATACTTATGAGATTCATATTCAGAAATTATGCTCCAAATGGTAAAAAGAGGGACACACAGGACTAACAATTTAGCAATGGCAACATACTTTATATAACTCCAATAACATTTATTCAAATGCCAAAAGTAAAACAATCCAGCAAAAAATTGATTTGTGTGCTTATATGACACCTGATCGACTATATCGAAGAAGGTTACTACCTACCCTCCATGCTAGCACAATCTGACCCATCAATTATGGAGTTGTTCCCATATAATAGTATTGTAGGAGATGATTATTTTTTTGTTGTTGAAACCAGTTTTATCAGTTAAGATTTCTAAACACTTTAGTTTTTGTGTCCTTAATGACTTTTCTCAATTGAATTTATTAAAGCTTGTGGATCGCCCCTGAAAACAGGCACTTGTGCCTAATGGGTCTTACCCTGTTATCAAAGAATAAAAAAGCCAGAGAAGAAAAATTGCATATTAGCTACAATGGCTACAAAAAGGCAAATGTTAAATGATTGGAACACCCAACAGATGGCAATTTTTAAGAGATAACAATGGATCTGCACGTTTTAAGACACATTCGTACGTGAAAACCTGGTGGCTCATATTTATATGGATATTGGAAATTTAGATACAACATGACCCACCTTACTGTATGTCACGCAGGTCTGAGGGGGAAAATAAATGACCGAGTAAACACAAGAAGTCTCTTTCTTAGATGATTTAAACTTGGGAAATGATACTGAGGGCAAAAAGTTAAACCAACTCTCTACTTTATTCCACAATCCACAAAGTGATAAACTGCATTCTCAGTCTTCGTAAACAAAACTGAACAAATTGCAGTTAGAAAACAGAGCCAAAAGACATAAAACAACATGCTCTCTGTTCACTCTCTGTGAGGTTCAGCTGCAAAATTGGCAATTGACATTAAAACAACAAACATTGCAGTGAAACACTACATGGGGACAAGACTTCAAAAAAAGTAGATTGATTTGGGCATCCAGCTAAGTTTCCTCGGTGCTTTGAGAGAGCAATCCCTCTTCCTCTGGGGTTGGGGGGTCACCAGGTACAGCACTTACTTAACTATAGAACACTTACTGATGTGATTCAAATATAGAGACGTGATCACATGTTAACATCAAAATAACAAAAAAACATCTTGGTGATTACGTGCAAGTGAAGTATTTTAAAAACAATCAATAATTGCACCTTACTCAATTTATCAACATTGACTGCATATTGATTAAATATGTCATTCATATTATTTTATATAATTCCTTAGTAATTATTTTTTATTCTAAATTAATATTTGCAAATCACCATATGCAAAAACATTCTTTATAGAATCATAGAATCATAGAAGCTTGATGGCAGAAAAGGAGCATACTAGCTTATCTAGTCTGTCCTTTTTACTTTTACTTTTGTATATAGGAATTTTGTATTACTGGAGAATTAGTTTGGGACAGAAAGAAAATAAAGCATCAAAACAAGTGCATTTAAACACAGCATCATACTTCCTGATAGCATAGAAATGCATAAACTATGTGTATTTATTTAATTATTTTATATAGTGGATCTGCATATTGGCAATCAACAAATACAGTTACATGTTTTAATGAAAAGTTGAGAAATGGGAATCCTTGGGGGTGACGGAAGAAGGAGGGGGGATAGGGAAAGATAATAATATAAAAAGTCCCAAAATATATCATTCTCCAGGAAAGAGTGATGGTGCAAAAATGAATAGTCAGAGAAAATGTGCATAGCCTATCTCCAGTTATCTAGAAGCATTAATGGAAAAATGTGGGGTGAGACCTAGCATATAACCCCTAGAGGAGTCAAAGACTCACCTTTAAGTAGCAAGACATGTAATCAAACAAATTATAGATATACTTTAAGATTCAATTCCCTATTAAGGCCTTCAGGGAACAAAGTATTTAATGTGAAAATCCATCTTGAATCATTTTGCAAAAATATTTATTTTCTGTTCCCTTTTCTTGTTAATGGTTTCACATGGTCAATTATTGCAAATCTCAGGGACCATGGGTCACTGTTATGCCAATTCTTAAAATGTACCCCTAAAGCAAAGTTAAGATTTGCATTATGAATGCCCTTTAGATGTTCCAAACTGTTTAATGTCGTATTGGTCCTAGTAAGAACAAATTCAGAACCAATGGTTTGATACCTTTTATTGGAGTAACAAGGATGTTACAAAAATAACAAATAGCTTTAGCTTTCGGACCAACAAGCCCTTCTTCAGAAGCTTAATGACAGTTATTTAGAAAATCCCGTATTATTAACACTTAGAACATCCTGAAAAAAACAGAAGTAATTCTCATTGGTTTAAAACAGGTGGCATTCAAAACATAATTAAAGTGACATCAGAGAGCTTGAATGTCTTAAGTGTGCTTTCAGTTGAACCAAACTTTAAGGTCAAATGTTGTCCAGAGATAACAGCAGGCAGAGAGTTCAACCCACATATATTATACCATGTATCAGTCTAATGAATATCACTAGGATTCTCTACTCACTAAATTATATGTCAAGTGAAAAAAACTGCAAAAGACATGGTTCAAGAGTGAGGGAAGAGCACACCAGTAGAAGCCAGTGTCAACTCTGCTCAGAACTCTGTTAGATTGAGAATATAGCCAATGACAAGAAAATAACCCTGGATAAAGCAATTGCATGCCAAAATGTGACATATTAGCAAGTAAAAAATTTAAAATAAGCCCCGCAAATTACAACAGCAGACATTATCTTTACATGGTACATAGAAGGATTAAAGTGATGTTCACCAAAGTGAGTAAGTGTATCACAGTGATGAATGTACAACTAGCTGGAGATATATTCCCAACATACTCTCAACCAGCTATTATGTTCCAGAATCCTTAAGGCCTTCAGTGTTGTAACAAGATTTTATACATGATAATATCAATTGTCAGTGTAAGTGCCAGATACAAAGAAGTACTAGTCAAGGACCATGAAGAAATTGAGACTATGCAGTCTGATATGTACAGATTTTAATAAATTGTCAGTGTATAATATAAATAATACATTTACAGAAACAGTCTAAGGAATCTAAACAAAAATTCCAAGGAATTAAATGAACCTTAGATGTTCCAGGATTCTTTCCTTGGCCCCTCTTATGGTTTTACCCACATACAGTAATTCACAAGAGCACTGTGCCACGTAGACAATGAATTGAGTAGAACAATCGACAAAACCCTGCTTTCTATTATTTATTTATTTATCTTTATTTATTTGTACATCAGTTTACAACCTTTGAGCCAGAGGCTCATTTCCAAAGGTATCTCGTCACAAAGAGGACAAATACATTACAACATTTTGTTACATCATTGCGGTTACAGCTTTGGCAGTCACATGCAGTTATTTCTTTGTTACATCAGTTAGGTTACAGGTTTGGCATTCACAAGCTTTTACAGTTATTTGGATACAGAGTAATGGATTAAACATACATTGGTATAAGCATACACGCAGTAGTGTGCAGAGACTGCAGGAGGTAAGAGTTCAGAGGGCTATGGGACGTGGTTGGTGATTGGTTGGGTGAGGAGCCACTCAGTAAACTTTGTCAGTGCATAGTGAGCTAGATCACCTTAGAGACAAGTGCAGCTACGCATGTTAAATAGCTGACTCCGAAGTGAAGTTTTGAAGCAGGAGATCGTGAGGGTATCATAGATGGAGGTAGGGAGTGTGTTATACCAGGAGGGAGCTCTGTAACAGAAGGACCTTTGTCCATGTGTGGTCCTGGACCTAGGGACTAGTAGAGTGGCCTTGCAGGAGGTTCAAGTTTGAACTAAGGGTTGTGCTAGGTGGATGGAGGCTGTCAGTCCAGGCGGAGATAGTCCAAGGAGAGTTTTTCTCATTATGAGGCAGGTTTGGTATCTGAGTCATTCATCCAGGTTAAGCAGCATTGCCATGTCATATAGCTGGCAGGTATGTGTTAGCTTAGGGGCACCCGTAATTAGCCTACAGGCCTTATTCATGGTGAGGTGGATTTTATTTAGGGGGGTTGAGTCCGCAGCACCATAAACTGGCAGGCCATAGTCCACAAGAGACATTATTGAGGTTGTGACCGCAAGTCGGAGGGCATTGGGGGGGAGGCAGTTTTTGTAGCAGTATAGGATACCTAACCGAACATTGGTAGCTGAGGCAAGGGCATCAATGTGGTTGTGGTATGTGAGGGCTGAGTCAAAGGAGACCCCAAGGTACTTGTACAAGCGGACTTGTTCGAGAGGAAACTTGGAACTAGGGAGGATGTGGAGTGGGAAGTTGCTGGCTTTGTTTTGGGGGTGGGCAAAGAGCATAGTTTTTGTTTTGTTTTTTAGATTGATTACAAGTCTATGCTCTTTAAACCAGGTTTTGGTATCATTAAAGGATAGTTACAAGGTGTCCTGTAGGGAGACGGGGTTTCTGTGGGTGGCAAAGATTATGGCATCGTCTGCATACAGCAGAATTTTACCAGTGCATGCATTGGGCAGGGTGTTGAGGTAGAGTGAGAAGAATAGGGGTCCTAGGATGGAGCCCTGGGGAACACCTGAGCGGATAGGACATGTATTGGAAAGGGTCTCATTGATTTTAACATGCTGAGAGCAGGCAGACAGGTAGCTGGAGCACCAGGAGACTGTCCCAGTGGTGAAGCCGGTGTGGCTGAGGGCATCCAGCGGGAAGGGGTGGGAGACAGTGTCGAATGCCTTTGAAATGTCAATGAACACTGCCCCGGCTAGTGAGCCAGAGTCCAGGGAGGAGTGTAGAAAATTTGAAAATTCTAAGAGGGCAGTGCTGGTACTGTGACCTGCATGGAAACCGTGCTGTTCTGGGCAGAGGATGTTGCGTTTGGTCAGGTAATCTGTAATTTGAGTAGCCACCAGTTTTTCTAGGGCTTTAGAGAGGGGTGGGAGAATGGAGATGGGCTGGTAATTCCCAGCTGTGGACCTGTCACCTCCTTTGTATATGGGCATAACTATGGCAGTTTTCCAGGCTGAAGAGAATTGCCCCAGGCAGAGGGATTTATTGAGAAGGCTAGTGAGTGGAGCAAGGACCTGATCCAGAACCCGGCGGAGGATACTGGGGTCCAGGGAGTTGCTGCCAGTACTATTGCTCTTTGGTGCTTTAATCAGGTGCAGTCTGACTTCCTGGGCAGTTACCCTGCATAAGTGGAAACTAGGATGTTGGATGACTGGGGCAGGTAGGGTCAAAGAAATCGCTAGGGAGTACCGAACTAAGGTCCGTGAAGGATGAGTTGAGGAAGCTGGCTATGCGGGCTGGGTCAGTGGAGATAGAGCCATCAATGGTGATCTGGGGGGGGGAGTGCACGCTCCCATTTAGTTGTTTGATTTTGTCCCAGAATGTTCTTGCACTCCCCCAGGAGGAGGTGAGCGCGGCCTGATAGTGATCGGCCTTTGCTTTTCTGATGGCCCAGGTGCAATTGTTTATTGTGGCATTGTATGCCTGCCTGTCTGCTGACTGGCCTGTTTCTGAGGCCAGGTGCCATAGGTTATCCCTGTGCTTGAGCAGTTGAAGCAGGGCATGGGTAACCCGGGTGCATTACGTACTTTGGTTCTGACTTTCGTTAGGGGTGCGAAAATGTCACAGGCTTTGTTGAAGGTTTGGGAAAAGAAGGTTAGGGCAGTATCTATATCAGGAGCATAGTGTATGAGAGACCAGTTAATTTGGGCAAGAAGTTGCTTAAGGCCTTTTAGTCCACCTGGTCTGAGGCACCAACGTAGAGTGGAATGGGCCTTGGGTTTGGGTGTGGAGGTCGCCCTATGGAAAAGGATAGGTGAGTGGTCACTAAGTGAGTCAGGAAGGACCTGGGTATCATGGATTTGTTTAGGGCAGTTGGTGATGACCACATCTAGAAGGGTGCTGGTACCTCTCTTTGTGTTTACACTGGTGGGTTGGGAAATGAGTTGAGTCATGTCTATGGCTGCGAAAGAGTCACGGGTGGTGGTGGAGGATGTGCTGAGCCAGTTAACGTTCAGGTCACCCACAAGGATTTGGTCAGCTGTGTGATGTAGGGTTTTAAAATAATCTGTTAATGAAACCAGTGCCAGGGTTTGATTTTTGGGGGGAATGTAGGCAGTGGTGAGATAGATGGGGCCCCTGGAGGGGTCTGGGATCAGTTTGAGGGTTAGGGCCTGTGCCCCGTATACAAGAGCTAGGGCAGGGAGTGCTTGTCCAGTGAGAGAGTCCCTGGTATAGATTGCACAGACTCCCCCCGCCTGCCTACATGATCCTCCCAGTAAAGAGGGTAATCTGGGAGGGAGACAAAGAAGTCTGCAGTGGATTTTGATAGCCAGGTTTCCATCAGCTTTATGACATCTGGTCTATGCAACGTGACCCAGCATTGGAGGGAATCAAGTTTTTTCAGAGGGCTGCATATATTCATAGATGCTATGCAGAGCCCAGGTGACCCTGCTGGTGGGCTAGTGTAGGCTGGGCCTGGGTTGGGATGTATATTGCCTGTCAGAAGTAGTAGAATGGCCACCACCCTGGCCAGGGGGCGGTGGAGGGCGAGCTTTTGATAGGTATGTGGAGGAGAGGAGGGGAGCTTCTGGGCATAGGGGGTGGGCAGGGTTAACCAGACTGGAAAAGTGAAAATGATAAGGCTTCAGCGGGAACCTGGGGAAGCAGCTGGGTGGTGACTAGGGGGAAGGTGTCGTAGGCTGGGGCAGATGGTGAGTGAAGAGTGGGATTGTACTAACTCAGGAACAAGTGAGGGAGCTAGTGCCAGTGAGCCTGAGGAGGGTGTCAGGTAGGTGGGACAGTGGTATCAGGGTAAGGATGAGAGGGAGACATTTTAGTAAGAGGTGGGCTAGCATATCGCTAGCAGTAGCAGCAGGGGAGGTAGGCAGAAATAGTTTTGTTGCCCTCCAGCAAGTGTGGATTAATAAGTCCCTTGTGCAATGTGTTTACAGGCTTGGCAGTGGCTGCATTGGTAACATCTTATTGGTCTTTCAGGTAGCCAAGTTGTTCAATAGGTTTTGTCCAGGACATAATAACTGTGGCATAACATATCTCTTAAGATATTTGCACTACTGAATACTTGGTACTCTGTAATACTTGGTATTTGAAGGTGGAAGTAGGCATCAGCCCATCGAGACCACCCTCCCTGCAATAGCAGGGTATATTTATCCCTCATAATTCAGAAGGTAATCATCCAGACTGTTTTTTAACGTCCCTATTGTGATGATGCTCACCAAGTATTCTATGTATTATTTATTTATTTATGTATTTATTTATTTATTTATTATTAGACCATTGGTTTACAGACCATTGAGTCATAGACTCATTTACAAGGCACCTCGTCAACAGATCAATTAATCACAACAAACAAACAGTACGGTACATAATGCTTAGATTAAAAAAGCAACCAGTGTTACAGACATTCAATGGTGGTACACGCTTGGTAATAGGTAGATCACAGTAGTCATAATATAGGTACACGAGTACCACATCAGGTAGAAACCAGAGATATTTTATTACATTAGCCAGCAGATGTTGCATGACACCCCAGGTATATACAGCATAAGTAGACAGGACAGACCCAGCCATGGGGTGAAGGTAAGGGGCAGGTGGGGGATCATGTGCAGTTGCAGCAGTGAGTGCTTGTCAGATGGCTTCTGAGGGAGACCTTGAAAGGACCAGGCTTAGTGGAGTCAGCTATATTGGTTGGGAGGGAATTGAACCAGGAGGGAGCCCAATAGCAAAAGGATCTCTGGGACATAGAGGTCCTTACCCTGGGGACAATAAGGGAGGTTTTGACAGTGCTGCAGGTGGAGATTGAGGGGGGGGGCATGCTGTAGGGAGGTGGTGACCCCAGGGGGGAGAGCCCTAGCAGAGTCTTTTTTACAAGAAGGCAGGTTTGGAAGTGGAGCCTTTCTTCAAGGTTGAGCAAGTTGGTGGTGGAGTACAGCAGGCATGTATGTGTGCACCTAGGGGCTCCCAGCATTAGCCTGCAGGCTTTGTTTATAGAGAGCTGGATTCTTGCAAGTGCAGTGTTGTTGGCTGCAGCATAGATGGGCAGTCCATAGTCGATTAGCGACAGGACAGAGGAGATGATTGCCAATCTAAGGGTCTCTAGTGGTAGGCAGTCCCTATGGTGGTATAACAGTCCAATCCTGATATTGGTGGCAGCAGAAAGGGCATTGATATGGGAATGGAAGGAGATTGCCGAATCAAAGATAATGCCCAGATACTTGTAGGAGGAAAACTGCTCAATGGGGTTTAGTGTGCTAGGCAGTATCACAAGAGGGGCACCACTGGCTTTGCTTTGGCAATGCAAGAAGAGCATAGCTTTGGTCTTTTTTAGGTTCAGGACTAGCCTTTGTGATGTGGACCAATGCTCAGCTCTATCAAAAGCTTGTTGGAGGGTGGCCTGGAGTGTGTTGGGATTGGGGTCAGTGGCGAAGAGCACAGCATCATCTGCGTACAGGAGGATCTTACTTGGGCAGGCCAAGGAGAGGGAGTTGAGGTAGAGACTGAAGAGGAGAGGGCGTAAAATGGAGCCCTGGGGAACCCCAGAGTGGACAGGTCGTGTGTCAGATAGGGTGCTATTGATTTTTACACACTGAGTTCTGGCAGAGAGGCATCTGGTAAACCATGCAAGGGGGCCAGGGGAGAAAACAAAGCATCTGAGGGAGTCAAGCAGGAGAGGATGGCAAACCATGTCAAAGGCCTTGGAGAGGTCATGAACACGGCACCAGCAGGACTTCCGGCATCAAGAGCAGAGTGCAGGGAGTTGGAGAATTCAAGTAGCGTGGTTGTGGTGCTGTGACCTGTATGAAAGCCATGCTGTTCAGGGCACAGGATATTATGCATGGCCAGGTATTCAGCAAGCTGGTTGGCAGCTACTTTTTCCAGGGCCTTAGAGAGTGGGGGAAGGATGGAGATAGGTCGATAATTACCCAGGGTCGCTCAATCACTACTCTTTAGGATAGGAGTGATGATGGCGGTTTTCCATGTGCTGGGGAACTGCCCCAGGCACATAGAGTGGTTGAGCAGCTCGGTAAGTGGGACCAGGATAGCATCCAACATCAGATGAAGTAGCCCAGTGTCCAGTAGGTCAGTGCCAGGGTTGTTAT
This sequence comes from Neoceratodus forsteri, assembly GCA_016271365.2. Classification (NCBI taxonomy): domain Eukaryota; kingdom Metazoa; phylum Chordata; order Ceratodontiformes; family Ceratodontidae; genus Neoceratodus; species Neoceratodus forsteri. Next base: position 51,248,634 of record CM057451.1, on the reverse strand, counting down.
TACTAACGGCTTTTTGCAGAAGGGGTCTAGCCTCCAACAGGGAGATGGTATGTAGGTAGAAAGCAGATCTCTGGAGAGTGGGTGGGGTGCTACTGGGATGGGGTCAAAGAAGTTACTGGGCAGGACTGAACTCAGGTCTGAGAAAGTGTGGTTTAGGCAGTCTGCAATGCCAAGGAGGTCAGAGCAGACGGTTCCATTAAAGGAGAGTTGAGAGGGGGTTGGGGAGCAGGATTTCCCATTCAGCTCCTTTAAATTATCACAAAAGTTTCTAGCCAACCCCAGGAGGAGATAAGAGCGGATTGGTAGTACTGGGCTTTGGCCTGTCGAATGGCCCAAGTACACTTATTGCACTCAGCATTGTATGCTTGCCTATCAGCTGTCTTGCCAGATTCCCTGGCAATGTGTCATAGGTTGTCTCTCATTTTATGTTTGAGAAGGAGGGAGGTGGTAACCTGAGGAATGTTTTGCTTTTTTTTTTTTGTGATTTCTAGCGAAGGGGGCATAGAGGTCACAGGCAGTGTTAAAAGTGCGAGTGAAAAAATCCAATGCCTCGTCTATGGACAGTGCAAGCCTGATTGGGGACCAATCCAGTTGTGAGAGGTACAGTTTAAGGTGACCCTGGCCACCTGGGAGTAGGCAACGTCGCTAGGTGGTTTGTGGTGCAGATTTGCTGTTGGCAGCAGACCAAGAGAATACGACAGGGTAGTGGTCACTAAGTGAGTTGGGAAGTACGCTAATATTGAGCACCCTCTGGGGATGGTAGATAATGGTGATATCCAGGAGGGTGCTGAAGCCAGTAGAGGGGTTGAATATAGTTGGGGTGGTGACTAGCTGGGACATGTCAAGGGCAGCAAAGATATCTCTGGTTTGGGAGACCGTGGCAGAGAGCCAGTTGATATTCAGGTCACCAACAATTATCTGGACCATTTTGGGTGGTAGGCCAGAAAGGAAGTCAGCAAGTGCCTGAATGGCGAGGTCTTGCTTTCTGGGGGGGGAATATAAGCAATGGTGAGAAAAAGTGGGCCCTTACCAGGGTTGGGGGAGATTTTTAGTGTGAGGGCTTGTGCCCCATTCTGGGAGCATATTCCAAAGTTTACACACTCTTAAAGGGGACACTGTCAACCTGTTTTTCATCATAGTATTTCTAGTTGAAACCCCACATTTTATGATTGCTTACCCTCTCTAAAATTCATTGATGTTGCTGTTTGTTTTGTCTGTAGCCTTGCTTAGTAGAACTGAAATGCATGGCAATGTATATTTATAAACAACCTTGTTTTTGTTTACAGTCATGGTTCTGTTCTTACTGCACATGTTCTGAGCATTAGAAACACACACAGACAGTGCAGTCAATAATAAGACAGTAGCCTCCTAATCTCCCAATGCACCACGAGGGGCTAGACTGTTTTGTGGGTGTTTCCAAGTCCAGGAAAGATGTATTTGGATTTCATCAAGGAATGTAAACAAACCTGTTACGGTGTGATAACACCAGTATGTTGGGCAGTCTGTTTTTTACTTTTTTAAAGAAAATAAGTCAGAATCAAACTACCAGCTACAGCAACAATCTTTACAGAATTTTGGCAATAATAAAATATGCTTTTTAAACTAGGGACACTTTGAGACCTAAAGGGGTTGACAGTGTCCCTTTAATGTAAAATAGTTCAGTCTCTTGTTAGTATTGTATTTGGGGATCTGTAATTGCCTTTTATGACATCTTAGCCCACCTGGTTTTGGAGCCCATTGAATATTATATTCAGTCATACTAACTGGATCTTTTAAGATGTTAAAAATAAATAATAAATCTCCCCTGATTCTACGTCTAGAGACATTATATAGCTTTAATTCTCTTAATCTGTCAGTATAGGGTAGGAGATTAATGCCAGAAGTCAATTTTGTGGCCCTCCTCTGGACTGACTCAATTAACATGGTGTCCTTTTTCAGATATGGGGACCAAAATGAAGCAGCATAATCCACATGGGGTCTTACATATGGGGCCAGATATTCAAAAGGGTTCTGCCATGCACAATAGGGTTGTGCCAGCGCAAGTCCGAAATTGCGCCATAGTGCGATATTCAGCAGGAGGCAGTTGCGCCACAGAAAACATGCTGAGCAACAGCGCAATGCAAATGAAGGTATGCGCAACCGAAGGGGGTGGAACCATGCATAAAGTGTGCAATACGATATTCAAAGGCTTGCGCAATGTGCAACAGTGGGTCAGGTGGAAGTTGTGCCACAGTGGAAATGAGCCAAAATAAAAAGGCTCAAGGAAGAGGAGCAAGAACGTGACAGGGAATGCACATGAGGCAGCCAGACAGAGCAGGCCACAGCTGGAACCAGTGCAGGCCAGGGAGTGTAGAGGACAGAATAGGGGCAGGTGAAGGTGTGTGGGGCCACAGAGGGCAAAGACCAGTAGGTGTACCCAGTGCAGTGGAGGTAGCAGTGAGGACAGCAGGGGTAACAGATCAACAACAGCCAGGGGAGGGGACACAAGCCAGGGAGATGAACAGTGCCAGCTTCCACATGGAAGCTGTAATGAGGGGGGTGAGAAGGCATGCTGCAGGGGGACGTGGCCGTGGAAGGGCCCGTCGGCGGTATGACCCCAACAGGCAGTACCGTGCCCGCATCAGCTTTGAGCTGTATTCAGATGTAGAGATTGTGGGCCGGTACTGCCTGAACAGGGCAATACTGAGGCAGCTCTGTGAGCTGTGCAGTGATGTGATGCAGGCACCCTCACGACGGAGTCACGCTTTGTCAGTGGAGACAAAGGTAACAGCCTGCATGTGCTTGCTCGCCACGGGTACCTTCCAGAGGCCAATAGGGGACACCACAGGCATAACACAGTTGGCCACATCATGCATCCTCACCCAGTTCCTCAGCACACTGCTGCCACATGCTGCAGAGTACATCCATTTCCCCAGCACAGCGGCAGAGCATACAGCAAACATACAGGAGTTCCACAGGGTAGCACGTATACCTGGCGTGCTAGGGGAGATAGACTGCACCCATGTGGCCATTCGCATGTCACCTGGCCCCTATGGGGCCGTCTATCACAATCGGAAGGGGTTCTCCACTGTCAACTGCCAGGTGGTGTGTGATGCCAGCGGGTGCATCATCAATGTCTGTGCCACGCACCCTGGCGGAGTACACGATTCATTCATATGGTACCAGTCAGCACTGTGCCATCGATTCGAGAGTGGGGACATCCCCACTGGACATCTAGTGGGTGAGTATGCATGTAGGATTGGTAAAGTGGGGGCAAGGGTGGGTAAGCCACAGGTGCCATGGGAGTGGCACACAGGGCTAGGGGCAATATGGGCCTGAACATGACACTAACCTCCACTATCTCCGCACAGGTGACAGTGGATACCCACTCCGTCCCTGGCTGCTCACACCCTACCGGCGGCCCACGACCCCATTGCAGCAATGCTTCAATGAGGCACATGCCACCACACGCAACATCATCGAGCGGGTGTTTGAGATACTGAAGGCATGCTTCCAATGCCTAGACACCTCCAGCTGTGCCCTACAGTACAGCCCCTCAAAGGCGTGTGGGATATTCCTGGCCTGTTGTATCCTGCACAACATGGCCAAAGACTGTGGGATAGCCGTACAGGTCGAGGAGGGGGACAGCAATGGGGATGCTGGTGACACCGGTGATGATGGGGATGAGCAGCCCCCCCTTGGACGGCGTGACCCCCGACTGATCCAGCTGGCCCAGCTGCACCAGGACACCATCACAGAGGAGCACTTTGCACAACACAGGTAAGTCATGTGGCCATGTGCAACCAACACTGTCCATGGAGCAACCCACATACACACAGGGTAACACACCAGGGGTGCATGACGGCGAGGGGAGTGGCAGGGTACAGGAGCACAAACACACAACCAGGGAGGGGGTGAACAGTCACACGCCACATGGACAGACACACACACACACAGGCACAAAGTGCACAGGGGCAGGTGCACAGCAGAGCAGGAACAGACATGAGAAACACACACGTCCACAGGCCACCTCCACCACCTCTACTGTCCATGTACGTGTGTCAGATGCTGGGCATCCTTGCACCTTGGTGTACAGTGCAATGCAGGCATCATCATGCACACGCACCTGTGGACAGCAGTCGGGAGGGTGTGCAGGTGGTCCGTGAGTCAGCGTGTAGGGCAGGGAACCCACTGGTGCACTGCCCACCAAAACACACATTGCACACAGGGAAGCACCAGACAGGGCCCACACTTGGAGACAGTTCAGCCATGTGGCACAGTGCCACGGCCACCTTGGATGCATGGGCGGCCCCGCCGAGACCCAGCAACACTGGAAGGCTGAGCATGGGCCACTTGGGGTGGCACTGATGGACCACCAGGAGTCCCACTGCGTGAACACAACCTTGTCTGCACAGGGGTCTGCAGCATACCGAACATACCTGCACCAGGGGTGCTCGGGATGCCCACAGCTGAACCCGGCATTGACAGGGTGGGTGTCGCATGATGCCAGGAATGGGGAGTGGACAGAGTACTGCATGGTGTGAGTGGCACAGGGGTACCTGACTGTGTGCCCAATGTGGCCACGGCACTGACCACTGCCTGTGTCAGCCTGTCAATGGCGGCAGTCACATCCACCCGCATATGGTCAATCCGGGACAGGATCCTCTTGTTGTCCCTGCTGTGCTGCTCCAGAGCTACACACAGTGCCTCCACGGATGATGCAATCCGCATCTACTGCTGTACTGATGCCTGCAGCAGGCGGGTGTGCTCATCAAAGAGGTCGTCTGCCACATCGGCAACCTGTCCAACAGGGTCTGGAAGGGCCTGATGTACAGCACCCCTTGAGGGTGGGCACTGCTCACCAGGACCAAATATGGGCATATCCACAGGCGGTGCACCTCCATCACCGCTGAGCCCTGTACCCCCAGTCCCAGTGGGTGACTGCTGCTGCTGCCCCTCCACCTGCTGTGCCCACAGGATCAGTGGTTCCCCTGCTGTTGCTGCAACAGTGCCAGTGACCTGCACAGCCACCGGTGCTGCCCCACTGGTTATGACAGGCACAGCCTGGGACTGTGCTGTCATGCTGGCACACACGTTGGAACCAGCTAGATCCATGGGCGTGTGCTGGCCTGCTATGTGTCCATCCTGTGACACACACATGTCAATGCCCATAGTGGTTGGTGCATCATTGATGGTGCAGGTCTGTGCCACAGCCACAGCCGCAGCGCGCTGGCATGCTTGCATGCCAGACCGCTGGGACACAGGAAGGGCACTCGCCACACCTGTCTCAACATCTGCGAAGGCAGATGGCCGTGCACACTGCCACAGTGCACGCTGGCAATCTGAGGAGGTGGATGGGCCCTCCTCCAACTCCAGGTGGCTGTCTGCAGTGGACAGGCCCTCCACTGCTGACCCCTGCAGACGCACAGGATCTGTAACAGAAAGGAAGGACACGTTAGTGCATGTGAACTACCCTCCCCCCCAACATGACATACCATGCAGTGATGGGCTACCACCTGTCTGGAAGCCACCTCCAGGCACACCCTCAATGGTGCTGCACTGCATGCTTGCAGCGAGCATGTCCTCCAACGGGGTCAGCTGCACCACCTCCAGCTGTCCACCACCTGCAGCAGCACGTGCCGCCCTGATGGCTGCAACCTTCTCCTTCACCCTCCTCCTGTCGGTCCCCATCATCTTTTTACACTCCTGCATGGAGCACTGGTGGCTGCGGTGCAGGATGACGGCACGTGCCACCCCCTCCCATGCAGCAGCTTGGGCCTGAGGGGTGCCCTGCCATCCACTGAGAAGTGGCTCCTGAGCCAGGTATGCCTCAAACAGTTACTCTGTCTCCACCTTGGTAAAGTTGGGCCTCCTCTTCCACCCACCATCATCCTCCTCACCCAGTCCTCGCTGGGTCATTTCATGGCCTGTATGGGTGAGAGTGGTCACCTGTGACTGTGCTGTACACAGCTTCTCTGGGGCCATGGTCCAGAACATCAAAATGCATGCAACTCACCTATCAGCTGCAGTAACCGAATAGGGCCACTGCAGATCAAGGTCGCACATTTATAGCGCAATACATGCAAATTAGGAGTGGAGCAACTTTAATGAGATGCAAATCGTGCCACTGCACCATTGGATGGCTGATCAGGTGATTTGCATATGACGACTGAATATTGCACTGTTGCGCTTTGCACAATACGGTTGAGCTGGCTGAGCCAATGGCGCAGTTCTGTGACTGCGTAGTACACCGCACTTCGCATGCCCAGGCAGCTTATGCAGGCGTCTGCCGTGCTGATGATGTGCTGTGCATGATCAGCAATTCAGGACACGGCCACCATTGTGCCAGTGGCGCTACAGCGCCGGTCACCACATGGCGCTGTGGCACAACTGCACAATAGTCCACTGTGGCAATGGCACGCAGGCGACCAATCACGCTGGATGTGTAGACGTCTGATGGTGCTGTGCGTAGCCTTGTGCCATACACCCATGACCTTGTGTCTGACCTTTGCCCCCTTGGCGCTGTACGTATAGCATGTCTGCAGCTCTATTGCGCTGTTCAGTAACAGTGCAATAGGGACTGACGACGCTATACAAACAGCACGATAGGGACTGATGGAGTTGTATTGTGCAACATTTCCATGTGGGGTTGCCGTGCTGTGGAGCGCCATATTGTCTACTATATACCTGCAGGGATGGCACGCAGGAGAGCTCCACAGTGGAGTGCTTTGGAGCTGGCCAACCTGGTGGCTGTGGTGGAGCCTCACCATGGGCCACTGTTTGGGGATGAACCCCTGAACGTGGCCCACACACATGTGTGGCAGCAGGTGGCCACTGAACTTGAGGAGGCCACTGGGCAGCGGTGCTCAGTGGAGCAGTGCAGGCACCGGTATGGTGACCTGCACAGGAGGGAGCAGGCACTGCTGGCGCGCCTACGGTCACATGCCAGGAGGGGCATGGTGCCTAGGCCAGGTGGGTGAGCCATCTATGCACCTGTATTGTCTGCATGGATAACACTGTGTATTGTGACCAGCACATGGGGAAGGGTTGGTCTATGGTTGACTGTGGCGGTGTTTACAGGTGTGTGATGTATGGGTCTAGCTGTGTGGGCAGGCACACTCATTGGGGCAGGGGGCTGTCTGCTTTGGGATTTCACTGATGTGTTTCTCACCTTTTGTTTCCCACAGGCATGGAGGAGCGGAGGCGGGCCCAGGATGAGGCATGGAGAGGGGTGGCAGCGGTGGCTGTCCGAGGTGGTGGCGGTGTTGAGCCACGGCATCAGCAGCAGCAGCAGCCGCAGCAGCAGCAGCTTGATGAGGGTGAGTGTCATGACATCATGGATGCTATTGCATGCTGTGGGGGGGCAGGGCATGGCCACCATCCATGGACAACACTGCCATGCACGTGATGTGTGACAGTCAGCACTATCCAGTGGCATTGCATGTCTGGCAGTGCGTCACTGGTGGTTCATGCATGCACTGGGCACATGGCTGTGGCACTAACTTCCCACCGCGTAGCCACGTCACTGTACAGCCTTGGTTGTGCTGTGCTGTGCTGGTCATGGGTGGGGTGTGTGTGCAGTGGCACACATGGCTGTTGCTGCCTGGTTGGGCTTGTCTTGTGCACGGTCACTGTGGGTGGGTGCAGTCCATCACAGGAGCGGGGCACTTGGCTGTATGCCATGCATGTTGGGTGGGCTTCACGGTTGTGGACAGTCACAGGCATTGATTCTGTTCCCTTGTCCTAGGTGTCCAGATCCTGAGGAGGATAGAGCGGGCTGTCCACCGCCTGCTGGACGTGTCTTTGGAGTCCCTCGAGATACTGAGGGACATGCAGTGGAGGGGAGTGAGGCGTCGGAGGAGGACCCAGGACCAGCAGTAGCCGGCTGATGTGCGGCCTGGTGGGCAGTAGCTGCCCCACACCTACCCCCTTTACCCATCCCTCACACCCTGCCTTCCCTCACCCAGTTCTTCACCCCTGCCCCTTACCCATCCCTACCTTGTACCCGTACCCCCACCCTTGTCTTGTATATAGCTGTACATAGTTGTGTGTTCCTGTTGTTCCTGTTCATATTTTCTTTATATTAATCTATTTTGTTATGAATACTGTGGTGGTCTCTGATTTACAGCTGGCTATAGGTGCTCAGTTGCAGTGGTGTGCATGGCATCTGGGGTGGTATTGTCCTGGGAATGTGTGTGTGTGTGTGTGCATGGGGAGGTGTCCCTGGTGTGGTAGTGGCTTTCAGCCGGTCTGGCCGTGTGCTGCCACACACCGCTGGGTGCTCCTGGTGGGTCTGGCTTGTATGGTTCTGTGGTACATGAGGTTGCAGTGTGGTGGGGGGGCATGGGGATTCCTGCAGTGACAGTGACAGTCACTGCTCATGGGTGGTGTCTTGGGGTATCAGTGCAGGGTGTGCTGTGCACAGAGGGGTGCTGTTGTGCACTTGGGTTGTCCGCCCCCTTTGTGTGGCAGTCTCAGCTTGCCAGTGGGTGTGCTGGGGCACCATGGCCCAGCTGTGCTTTGTTGGCTTGTCCCCATGGGCCGGTGGATATTCCGTCCCTCCCCCCAGTGATGCTGTGCTTAGGGTGTGGGGGTGTACTGTTAGTTCTGCAGTGTGTTCCTGTGCCCATTTGTGGCATGGGTGGTGGGCCCCTGCTTACCTCCCTGGTTGTGCAGTTCCATTACTCTGCTGCTGTCAGACTCTCTGCTTGCACTATGGCACCTCTGGACTGCTCAGCTGGGCTGGCCTTGTTGCGCTATGGCACATCATATCTGCTCAGCTTTCCCTTCTTGGTTGCGCTATGGTGCAGGTTGTGCAATATTCAGACGTTGGCTGGTTGTGCAATTTGACTTGCTCCATGTTTGAATATCCCGTCTATTGTGCTTGTGCGCAATTGACTTGTGCTTGCTCCTGCTATTGCGCACATTTTGGGTGCAGTTTGAATAGCTGGCCCATGATGTATATAGTTTCAATGTACAGGAACTGCTTCTATTAATAAAAAATCTTTTGATAGAGGTTATGATACGATTGGCCCAAAGTGCTATCTGTCTACAGTGATTGGTGGAAGTCAGAAATTTATTTAGTATAATTCCTAAGTCTCTTTCAGACTCTGATGATCTAATTGTGCTACCACTTAGACAATATTCAGTATTGGGATTCCAATTACCAAGGAGTATAACTGAATATTTATCCACATTTAACTCCATTCTATTTATTTTAGCCCATTCCTTGATTTTATTTAGGTCATGTTGTAGAAGTTTGCTTCTGAAAGGAAAGTCGACTTCATTGCAAAGTTTAGTGTCATCTGCAAATTTGGACACTGGGTACCCTCATCCAAATCACTGATGAAAATATTGAACAACAGGGGGCCCAAGACGGACCTTTGTGGAACACCACTAGTCACCTCTATATCACTGGACAAAGTGTCAGATATTCGCATCTGTTGTTTTCTATTGGTTAGCCAGATGGTGACTCACTGCACCAGATAGGGATTTAGGTCCATTGATGTCATTTTGGATATTTATTTTCCATGATAGACTTTATCAAATGCTTTTTTAAAGTGTAACAGCAATACATCTACTGGTATACTGCTATCAAGACTTTTGCTAATTGGTTCATAAAATGTGATTAGATTGCTGGTACAAGATTTCCCTCTTGTGAAACTGTGCTGATCGTGGTCCACAAGGTCTTTTTTCCCTTATTTCATCCTCAAGTCTAGTTTTTAGTAGCTTTTCCATGCATTTGCAGACTATTGAAGTCAGATGTATAGGTCTATAGTTGTAAATTGTGGATTTGTTCCCCTTTTTAAATATCAGGACTACCATTTCCCATTTCCAGTCAGTTGGAATGCCACAAGTAGATAGGGATTTGTTAAACAGGATAGAAAGGGAAGATGATAATTCATCTGCTGTCTCATGTATAAAGTATGCATTAATGTGATCTGGGCCTGGCGAGGAGTTCTTTTTTATATCTCTTAATGTTACTTTGACTTCATTCTCTGAGAACCATTGAAATTCACAATCAGGGGGTATCACAGAGGGTACCGTTGGATCCTGTTTAGAAAAGACTGAACCGAAGAAATTATTAAAGTGATTTGCTTTACTCAGCGGTTTGTTTCGCTCCTGATTATTCTCAATAATTGGGTCTAACATAAAATTATTCTTAGTATTTTTATTAACATAGGCATATAATGCCTTAGGATCTTTACTTGTGGTAAGTTTTGATTCCAATTTACTCTTCTCATTTTGTATTTTTTTTGGATAGCTTAAGTTGTTGTCTATACCAGTTTTTATTAGTGTCGTTGGGATTTTTCTTTAGGAGCTTACAGGCTTTCTCCTTTTTCTTAATTTGTTTTTTCACTTTCCTAGTTAACCAAGAAGGGATTTTACCTGTGGAATTTGAATATTTACTCATAGGGATAAATCTGTTCTCAAGGCTGTGAATGCATTTTTTTAGAATGCCCCAACATTCCTCTACTGGTCTAGAGTTTAGTATGTCATTCCAGGCTATGGATTTAAGGATACCTTGAGTATGATTATAATTGCCTTTAATATAACAATATCTCACTTTTGATTCTTTCCTGTTTTCATATTGTTTATTAATATTGAACATAATGCAATTGTGATCACTGCTCCCAAGTGGGGGATAGTGAGAGATGTTAGATATTAGGTTGGGAATGTTGATTATGACCAAATCTAGGATGTTATTTCCCCTAGTAGTTTCTGTGATAATTTGTTCAAAACCTAACTGTAATGTAGTATCCAAATAAAGTTCTTCTTGCGTGTTGGAGGTTTTAAGTTTGACCCAATCAATGCCTGTTAAATTGAAATAATCTAGTATGCCTATGTTACTATGCCCTGCAATGTTTTGAGTAATTTGTCTTAATTCCTGATTGTAGGTTGTATTAACTGATGGTGATCTATAAAAAATTCCCAGGATTAAGTTACCACTATTGGGTATTTTGGGTATATGCAACTCTAGGTTTGATTGCAAATAAATCAAGGGCATTGCAATATACTAATAGATGCCAGTGTCCCATCAATATTGATTTTACTTTAGGAGGCACAGTATTAAACTCCAGGACAAAAGTCATCACATCACCAGCCACATGGTGACTCCATCCTCCCTGATGAAGAGGGATTGCTCCTTCGAAGCACCGGGAAAACTTAGGTGGATGCCTGAATAAATCCGATTTTCAGAATTGTTGTCTTCATGTAGTGTTTTGTTGCAATGTTAACTGTTTTAATTTAGAAAACATACAGCCAACCAGCCTCTGCTCTCACACACACCTACATGGTCATCTTGGATCCTCCCCTGTTCTCACTCTCAAACATTCTCCAGATGAACTTGATAGCTCAAATGTTAACCCCATGTTTACTTAGTGTATGCATAAGCCATTAGTTTGCCATAACTTTAAGCTTTTGAAATCTTTTCTTTTTAGGGAAACGCACTCATTTTTTCTCATTAAAGTTATTTTCAAAATGTTGTTCTATGGCCACCCTGTTTTATTTTTTAAGATAATTCTGATATAAAATTGACAGCGTATCTAGTTGGTGTGTGTAGTGCATGTGTAGGGGGTGTGTCCATGGCAGTTGTAGCCTATAATATGGCGATGTGTGCTGTGCTTGACTCCCTCGCACCAGTCCGTGTATGACCCAAGTCTTCTCACTTGAGGTCCCACAGGTTTGATGAGAAGCTCAAGGTGATGAAGACTGTGGGTTCGAAGGTGTGAGTGCTGCTGGCAGAAGACTGAGCTGGAGGTGGACAAGCTGGCTTTGCATGCTCACAATTGTGAGTACCAGGGGACAATCAACTGTAAGAAGGCAGAATTCCTGTCCAGGGAAATTGCTTCTGGGAGGAACCAACCAACTGTGCTTTTTTGTATTATGGACAGGTTGTTAAACCCGGCCTGTATGCAGTTGAAAAAGACTTTTTCAAATGAGTTATGTGAGGAGTTTGGTTCTTCTCAGACAGAGTGTCTGGCATCTGGTGGGGAATTCCACCAGTGAGCCATGTCATGGCCAACAGTGATCACCTTGGGCATCCGGAGAGTGATCCATCTGGTTGGGGTGAGTTTAGACCAGTGGCGGTGGCTGAGATCATTGGGGTTGCTTCCAAGCTGAGGCACACATATTGTGAACTGGACCCGGTGCTGACACATTTCTTGATGGGATACGTCGACTCCATTGGCCTGGCGTTTGTCTTGATTGTCCAGTGCTCCTTGTCAGAGGGTGTTCTCCATGATGCCTTGAAAGAGGCTTTGGGGAAACTCCTTCTGAAAAAAACATTGTTAGACCCGGATGTCAAGGCAAATTACCAACCTATCTCCAACCTCCCTTTTTTGAGTAAGGTTGTAGAGAAGATTGTGGCACTTCAGCTTGAGGAGCACTTCTTGGCCTATGATCTATATGAGCCTTTCCAGTCTGGGTTTTGGGTGAAGCATAGTACTGAAACTGCATTAGTTTGGGTGCATAATGACCTTCTCAGGGTGAGAGATTGAGGGGAGGGAACAATTCTCATTCTCCTCGATCTATCCTCAGCTTTTGACACGGTGGACCATTGTGTATTACTTGGCTGCCTGAGGGAATTTTGTGGACTCACTGGCACAGTCATCTTCTAGTTTGAGTCCTATCTCACAAAAAGAAGGCAAAAGGTAGCGATGGGAAATTTCTCCTCCTCCCCTAGCCTCCTGTCTTGTGGAGTTCCTCAAGGACCGGTCTTGTCACCAATGTTGTTCGCCATGTACATGCTATCCCTGAGAAGGCTCATTAGGAAGTATGGATTGGGTTTTCATTGCTATGCCAATGATACCCAGCTATGTCTTTCCTTTGCCACAGAACATCGTATGCAGTGAATGAACTAAATAACTGCCTCACTGAGATTAATGACTGGCTAGCCTCCAGCTGTTTGAAGCTGAACCTCGATAAGATGGAAGTACTAGTTTGGAGTTGAACAGAGGATGTGATAGGTTGGCCTCGGGTGCAAAAACAGGATTATTTCTGGGATCTGTACCTTTGAAGGCCTCCTCTGGGGTGTGGAACCTGAGCATTATTCTTAACAGCAGTCTGATGCTTGAGGCTCAGGTGCTGGCCACTGTCTATGTCAGTTTTTATCATCTGAGGAATATCATTAGGGTTAGACCCCTAGTTCCGTCTCTGGACCTCCCAACTTTGGTGCATGACTTTGTGACAATGAGGTTTGATTACTGTAATGCATTCTACCTTGTGGTCTCTGAGGGTACCCTCCACTGGCTTCAGCTGGTACAAAACGCAGCTGCCAGGTTGTTAATGGGAGAGTCTAAGTACTGTCACATCACCCCAGTGCTGCAGGAATTGCACTGGCTGCCAGTCAGATGGAGGGTCCTCTTCAAGGTGGGTTTGCTCACCTTTAAGGCCCTACATGGATTGGGCCATGGCTACCTGGCAGATCTTCTTGCACCAGCCGCCTCAGTCTGCTCCCTACGTCCCTCCTCTAGGAGCCTCCTGGTGAGTTTCAGGACAAGGCTAAAAATGACCAGCGACAGAGTTTTTAGTGTTACCAGCCCCATCCTTTGGAATTCTCTTCCACTATCAGTAACGGAGGCCCCTTCAGTTGAAGTATTTAAGGCCCACCACAAGACCTTCCTGTTCGGTCATGCTTTCCCTGATTATGCTATATAACATTTTTTGCCTGACCACCATAAAGAATTGTTCCTTACTGTTTGTGTTTCTTTAGTTAGTTGTTTTTCTAATTTATTTATTATTTTTGTTTTTTTACTGTTTATTGTTGTATTAGTGTATTTTTATTCATGCTGTGTTTTATTGTTGTATGGTGCCCAGAGCCTCTGGGATTGTATGTCTTTTAAATAAAACTTGCCTTGCCTTGCCATTAATGTGATGTTTACAAAGCTTAATGGAATGTACTAAATAAGTACTCAAACTAAAAATAGTACCAGACTATGGTCTTTCAAAAATTGTTCAAATAAAAATGTGTATGTTGCACAATTTGCTTGTACCTGTTTTGCTGGTTACTATTTATATACTTTCTACTTGTTACTGTATGTTATTTGTTGTAATTTTCTGTCACTACTAATATACAGTATTGACTTGGGATAGTCTGCAAACAAGACTTTTTTCTCACAGAACTGACCCTGTATATCTTAACTTTTAATACATTCATACATAGAGTACTTACATAACTAAATACAGTAAATCATAAGTTTAGGAAAAAAGAGTGGATATATTTACAGTCAGGTCTGGTAATCTGTAAACATTTGTTTTTCTAACTTGCAAAGAAGAATGGCTACAGGACAATGGGCTGAGCTACAAACTTAACCATATACTGAATGAACAGAAGAAGTAGAGCTCAGGCCAGCACAAATAAAAAACATTCCATACTCTTGAATGACTGATTCAAAAAGTAACATTTATTGTAGATAACAGGAGCCAACACCATTAAAAAAAAAAAAAACATTTTCAAGCCCTACTGGACTCTTTCTCAAGGCATATTCATGCATGAGCAAACAGGTTCCTTAAATAGAGATACACTTAAAGTGCTAGTGCCACCATTTCACCTTATGTGCTTATTCATATCATGTTAAATAACAATGCACACTACAATTACATACCCAATCCCTATATCAACACATCTAATAACTACACACTCTATAAAAAATACATATGTATATAAATATGTTCTATACATTTATGAACTATATTGCATGTAAATACTAATGCTTGTGCAACACAGAGAAAATGTAGGGGAAGGGAAGGGGAGGGGTTAAGGGGAGGAGGCAGGAGAAATTTGAGGGGGAGGAAAGAAAAGACATGGGAGGGATGTAAACCACAAAATTGTAATAATTTACACAGAATCAACACACTTTGTATAAAAGATTAATTGTATGAATGTATATACACCTGGTAGACGGTATCACTTGAATTACTTTAGGAGCTTAACCTATACAGAGCATTTGTAATCATTCACAATTGAGATGAAATTCATACAACACGTAGTGGGCTATCTATTTAGTTCTTTTTCAGGAAGGGTTGGAGCTGGATTTTATCATTAAGGCATCCTCTATCTTTATTTATTGCACCCACAGTATACTGCCCAAAGCTTTCTTTCTACAGTAAAACATTATCTCTGTCTCCTCCACATGGCATAGTCATTACTCTGTCTATACCTTAAAATGTAAATGTATGTTCCACTCCCCCCCTTAATTTGACATGTTGGGCTAGGGCATTACTAATATCTTCTTTTTCTATTGCCCTTAAAAGTTCACCTATTCATTGTTTCAATTTTCTAACAGTTTTCCTATATAGAAACAACTGCATTCACATGTTGCCTTATGTATTTATTTATTTGCTTTTGTTTACTGGGTAAGCACACTAGACAACTAAGTGCCTATTTTCAGGTGCGACCCGGGAGGATTACAAGGTACATACAATCAGCAGCAACAGGAAGAGTCAAAGTAACATACAAGAACTTTAGGCATAACACAGATTGATGGGTAGCTAACAGGAAAGTGGACTTCAGAATTAATGTTTAGATATCAACATACGATTCATAATAGATTAGATTAGGTAGATAACAGCATAATACAGAATAGTACAGACATTTTCAACAGGGCAGTCAATATAAGGTAAGCCATTACCCTTGGGGGAGGTAGGTGGTTAACAGGAGAGGTACATAACATAAGTACAGGAGGGAGACCTGGAGAAGGATAGGAATAGATTAGGCAGAGTACCACTCTGGGACAGGTGGGCAGGGAGTCCCAGAGCAAAAATGACACTATTTTTATATCAAGCTGGTAGAAGTGCACTTTAAACATTGGAGCCACGCTCCCTTCAGTAATACACTGGGGAAAAAATATGAGCCTCAGCAGGTGGACTAAGAGGTACAGAGACAGGCGGAGGCAGATTTCAGGAAGCCCCACAGGGAAGCTTTAAAGCAGGGATGGGAGGAGGAGGAGCAGATTAAGGCAGGAAGGGAGTTACACACTCTCAGCGCATATGCTGTGAAAGCCCGATCGCTGGCAAGGGTGCGGGTTTTTGGCACCAGGCGGTCCTGCGTCTCCCTTGATCTTAAGTGGTAGGTTGGGGTTCTATGTTTAGGGGGTAGGGCGAGGGCATAGGGGGCAGCCATTCTGATGCTGTTGTCAATGAAGTTGCCGAGGACAAAGGTGCAGTGTTTTTCCAGGGAGGAGCCACTCCAGGCGCGTATAGAGATCACAGCAGTACATGAGGTGAGAGGCCAAGAGTGCAAAGCAGCAGATATTGTTATAAGCTGAGTCCCATTTTGTGAGACTAGATTTAGGGACTGGGCAAAGGATACAAGCCCATAAAAGAGTGTTTGTAGGAGGACCCCACCTTGCTAAGGCCAGTTGTGCAGCCGGGGTGAGGCAGCTTTTTGCTTGATAAGCAAGTCCGAGTTTGCCATTGGTTGCCTTACAAATGTTCCAAATATACAGGGTAAATCCAGTAGTGGGTTAAGGGTGAGGCCCAGGTACTTGGCTGAATCCACTGTCTGCAGGAGAGAGCCATCTACCCCATGGATCTCTAGTGGAGCAGGACAGGATTTTATTTTGCCCAAGGAGCCAAAGAGTATGGCTTGGGTCTTTTTTAGTTTGATGGTCAGCTTATGGTCCTTTAACCAGGTCTGAATAAGCATGAAGTTTGAGTTAAGCCAGGAGTTTATTGTAGAGATACCAGGGGAGAGGTCATTGGCATAAAGTGTTGTATGCACATGGGCAGTGATGGGGGGCAGTTCATTAATGAAAAGGAAGAACAAAATGGGTCCAAGGACGGACCCCTGGGAGACCCAACAGTTAACTGAAGAGGGGTTAGAGAGGGTACGATTAAAGTTAGTGTATTGCTGCCTGCTAGACAGTTAGTTTGAGAACCAGGCAAGGGCAGGGTAAGAGACCCCAAGGGACTGAAGAGTGGAGATGAGGAGGAGGTGGTCAACCCGATCAAATGCCTTCAAGAGATCCACAAAGATGACTCCGGTAAGATTGCCTTGATCAGAAGCTGTCCTGATCTTGGAGGTTACCACGGCAAGAGCTGTAGATGTGCTGTGCCCTTTTCTGAAGCTGTGTTGTGCAGGGTAGAGAAGGTTGTAAATCTGAAGGTAGTGTGAGAGCTGAGAGGCAACTACCTTTTCCAGAAGCTTGCATATCGCAGACAGAATAGCAATGGGTCGGTAGTTCTGAATATTTTTGGGGGTGCCTTGTTTGAAGACAGGGACAACCTTGGTCACTTTCCATATGTCAGGGATGACCCCTGAGGTAAGAGAGGTGTTGAAGATATGCATGACAGGCTTTTCCAGGAGGGGTGCCCCCAGCATGAGCAGTTTTGGTTCAAGTCTGTCGTGCCCTGCCCCACTATGGGGGGAGAGACCAGCAAGGAACTTCCGGGTCTCCTTTACAGAGAACCATTTTAGATAGAAGGGAGGTTGGGGGGTGTGTCCACTCAGGGATGGGTCAGGGACCTAGGGGCAGGGGACTGGGAAAGAAGAGCAGACAGGTCAGAGAACAGGGAGTTAAAGGAGTTATCAATAATGAGGGGGCTATTGCAACTGACCCCGCTGATGAGCATATCGGTGAACTGAACTCTAGCAGACCCTCCAGCTGTGTTTTAAATGTTTTTCCAGAAACTCCTCAGATTACTGGCAGAGCATAGCAGGGCTGATTGGCAGAACTCGCTCTTGGCTGAGCGGATGGCTCTTTTACACATGTTTCTGAGCTGCCGATATTCTAAGAGGTCATTATTGTTATGGGAGGCCTTGTATCTCTCCCAGCATTTGTCCCTGCACTTCATGAGGGAGAATAGGCTGCCATGAAGCCATTTAGTGACAGCGCCCCTTAACCTTCTCCTAGTAAGGGGGGCATATTTGTTTTGCAAGGGGACAAACCACACTATGAAATGGTCCAGAGCTTGGGCAGGGTCATTTGTTGCTATGACCTGTGATCAGTCAGTTTTCTGTAGGTCTGCAAGGTAGTCATTTAGATTAAATTTTGAATAGTCCCTCAACTGGATCACTTTACTGGGGATTTTGGGTGAGAAGATGACCCAAATGCAGTAGGTAGGAGAGTAATCCAATATGACATCAGGGAGAATACCTGAGGATACTGTTCTGTCTGGTCTATTGTTCAGAACCCAGTCAATAAGGGATGCTTTTTCCCCCAGAGAAGAATGCCTTGTGGGTTCCTTTATGAGTTGGCTGAGGGCGAGGCCTGAGAGTAGGGGCTCGTATTGCTTGGAGTCGTGCCCCATCCAATTAAGATTAACGTCACCCAGGATTAGTACCTCATTTGAGCCAGCACTGTCCCTAATGCCATCAAGAAGTGAGGAGAGCCCTAGCACACCACCCTTTGGAGGGTTGTAGGCACATACCAGATGCAGTTTTTTAGTGTGACCAAGCAGGAGAAGGGCATGCAGGAACTCGCACATTGGGGATGTAGGTGGTGCATGATCTATAATGGACATGTTCAGATGCACCTTGTAATAGTGGAGCACTCCTCCCCCACTCTTGTTCCTAGCCCTGTCATGGTTGATATGACTGTAGCCTGGAAGGGTACACAAGGAGTCAGGGATGTGAGGCTTCAGCCAAGTTTCAGAAATCCCCTAAATATCTGGGTTGTAATGTGCCACCCAGGCAGTGAGTTCTGCTATGTTGTGTAGGATACTCCGAACATTCAGGTGGACAATTTTTAAACCTTTGGCAGATAGCCAGGTGGGGTGGGACTTGAAAGTGGGCCAGTTAGCTTGTGGTCCAATGAGTTTGGCCATGTTCCTAGCAGGAACAGGGAGGGCTATGGTGGCACTCCTGAGTGCAGCAGATATCAGCATGATACAGGGTGAGAGAAATTCCAAGGGAAGAGTGCAGCAGCCAGGGGAAGGCAGGAGATAATGCCAGGCAGGTTGAGAGAAGGCACTCTGCAGGCTCCAACGTACTAGCAATAGTTCATTTTTCAAACTCCCTGAGGCAGCAGAACAGTAGTGTTAATAAAAGACAGTAATCAGGGGAGCACCTAGGGGACTGCTATAACTGCAGTCTTGCAAAGGAGTAGTTGGTAGGCAACTATAGAAATAGGGTGGGAGGGAGGCCACATATCATGTATTCAGTGTTACAATCTATGAAACATCTAATGTCAAACATCTCATTTTTCTGGTGGTTCCAAAAGGTAGACACTGTTTGTAAATACCTGCAAAAGAGCAATTATTACATTTAAATGTCCCTTGTGGGAGACCAATTGAGGTTTTTGTCCATAATCATAAAGTTGCTTCTGACTGCTGAGTCACCGAGGTTCTTGCCTCTTTTATAGGTAACCATTGGAAGTTCTTTTGTCCAGTTCTTCAATGTTGGTTCCAGCTGGAGCACATGCCAGTGTTTGTTTAATATATTTCTGATGGCATACGGTTGGGGGGAATAGGTTATTATAAAATTCATGTTATTACTCATTTTTTGTTATTTCTGCTTTGTTGAGCTCAACAGTTGGTGTCTTGGTATTTCTTGTACTTTTTCAAGTGTTGCTTCTAAATTACTTTCTGGGTAACATCAATCTCTGAAGCTGTCTGATATCTGGTTCACTCCTGTTGTAAATGCCAATGGTGTAGAACTATTCCTTTTCAGCCTTGTGTACTGGCTAAATGGGACATTTTCCACAAGATACTGATTTTTTTACCCCATTTTGTTACGTAATATAAATATATGTAGTAACTGATTGATGACCAGAGGAGGTTTTTTTTATTTGATTTGTTAGAAAATTAGAACATTTGGAAAGGCAGTCTGAGCAGTTAAAGAGATTTAATTTCCTTGCTTAATCATTTATTAATATTTATTTAATGCTTAGTTTAATTAAAAATAATCCTTGATTTTTTCTTAGTAGTTTCTACCCCTTTTGCTTTTACAATTCTTTGTATGTCAGGAGCACAGCCCACACATTTTTACTCTTCTTCTGAGGGGTTTTACTCCAGGTAGGAGCAGAGAATCAGTTTTTTAGTTCACAGTCAGACAGTGATTTTCTCAGTTAGCAGGGGTTAACAAAAAATTTTCCAGCAAAGGTTCACAGCTGATGTAGGGACAATGTGGGAAGGGTAATTCTGAGACCAGGAACGGGATTGAATGGGAACAGCACTTTGAGAGCTGTCAGAGCCAGTAAGCTGCCAATACTGAGTTTTAATTGAAGTGGGAGTGATTGCAGGAGGGAACATTCTTTGATAAAGATGATAGGAAAAAGTTTTCTAAACATCTAGATGCTCTCCTTTTTTTCTTTTAGTGTCCTTCCAATATTCTGATGTGTTTTACCTTTATTGCTTAAGTATTAATGTATCCCTTTTTCCTCAGCAGTTGCTGTTCTCTCTTTTGGTACTGCCTAAACATTCTATGACATTAGCAACAGTACCTCGTGAAATCACCGCTGACACAATACCACCACACATAACAAAATAGGCTACACATCATCGACTACAATG
This sequence comes from Neoceratodus forsteri, assembly GCA_016271365.2. Taxonomy (NCBI): domain Eukaryota; kingdom Metazoa; phylum Chordata; order Ceratodontiformes; family Ceratodontidae; genus Neoceratodus; species Neoceratodus forsteri. Next base: position 51,228,201 of record CM057451.1, on the reverse strand, counting down.
TCAGCATGTAACTTAATCGCCCACCCAAACCCCGTGGTCAGTGCATGGCATGAAACGACAAGGTGCCACTGAGACCCCAGCCCACCAAATGGTGCCCCAGGCACTGTACCTGCAGTCACCCACAATGTGTTTGCCAGTCCCCCCCAACTCACCGTGATGTGGTAGTCTATGTCCCTGGTGTATAGTGGCACCCTCTTCACCACCCCAGCAGGTAGCTGCCCACCCCCACACACCCCAAACATACCCCAGCAATGGGCAGGAGGCCAGCACAGCCCTTCACACACTGCCATGGCTGGCAGCTCCACTGAATGAACTGCTACACACTCATCCAATATGTTCAGTGGAGCATCCAGCAGCAGTGGTGTGTGGAGGGTTGTGCTGGCCACCCACCCATTGCTGGGTATATTATGGGGTTCAGAAGGTGGGCAGCTACCTGTTGGGGTGGTGAAGGGGGTCACTAGACACCAGGGACATAGACTACCACATCGTGGTGAGTTGGGGGGCTGACAAACACATTGTGGGTGGCTGCAGGTATGGTGCCCAGGGCACCATTCGGTGGACTGGGGTCTTGGTGGCACCTTGCCATTTCATGCCATGCACTGACCATGGGGTTTGAGTGGGTGATTAAGTTACATGCAGACATTGTAGTCGGCAACGTGTAGCCTACTTTGTTATGTGTGGCAATATTGTGTCTGCAATGAATTTACCCAGTACCTTAATAACACCATTCCAGACTTTTCAGATGAATAACATGGGATGGTGTCACCACTGTCATAGAACATTTTAGGTATATAAAAAAGAAAGAGTGGTAGCTGGTGAGGAAGGTGAAACTCTATTTATGTCTGAGGCATCCCAAAGCTAATTTATTTTTTTTTTAACAAAAATTGGTCAAACACATATCAGAATATATAACTGGCATGGAAAGAAAAAAGAGGAGGCAGTTAATTGTCTAAAACTATTTCCTATCACCATTAACATGCAAAAAACATTGAGAGGAATTAAGAAGAGTGCCATTAACATACTCCTTAACTGCATTATCCTGGTCACAATTAACGAGTATAACAGTCTTAGTACTTTGAAAACAGGATATGGATTGGAATCTGATATTTTATATTAAAGAGGAAAGAGACATGTCAAAAAATCCATTTCAGATGTTCACTGTTCAGATAATCAGGTATACATAATAACAAAACACGACTTAGCAAGTTCTGACTAATAGTAAAATAGTTGACAAGTGAGACAAATAAATTAAAAATATTTTTAAAAATATGCTTAAAGGTCTCTATGTTTTACATGTTTGCATGAATGTCACCATGTGTTTTTGACTGTAATCAGTAATGTATTTTTGTGTTTTCAAAATTAATAAACATTTATGATAAAAAATAAATGAAACATCACAGCAATACTATATGAGTGGAAATGTCTTTTTTCTACTCTGTTGAGGAAGGGTTGACATATACTGAATTGGTATGATTTGTACTTAAAGTGTTGAAACTAGTAAAGATAATACAATAGAACACTTATAGTTAGCCTCATTTGCACTGGTAAAATTGATGATCTGATAACAGAATGACTGTGCCCCTAAGCAGTGATGTTCATATTCAGAAAGAAGAATAAAAAGGTATTATAAAATTAACTTAGAAGAGAAACAGTTATGAGGTTCTTGGTCCTCCAAGGGATTTCAACCAAATTGACATTGAGTGGGGTTAGAAGGTGCCCGGAAGAAAAGAGAGATAGATTTCATGTCAGTTGTGAAGACTGTTAATTCAGCATGATGTTCACAGGTATCAGCATTTGTCAACAATGTGACAGCCTCAGTAACAAGATCTGGCAAAAAATGACTGTGAATGCATTAACTAGATAAGAGTGTTTCATGGGCTTAAACATAAACATACAAACCTTTGAGTCAGAGACTCATTTACAAAGACACCTCATCAAAACTAATACAAAGACAGCACAGTTAACAAGTCCAAAAACAATGTTTTGGAGAGCAGACAGTTATAACAATAATTCACTGGAGATACATGGGTAACAGTAGATAAACAGATTACATAGTTTAGGCACACAGGCACCACATCAAGAAGACCAAAGCAATTCAAAAATATACAATAGCTAAAGCAAACAGACATCAGGAGTCAAAGAGAAGCCCGGAGTGTTCACATGAAGGCTGTTGCATACACTAACTGAACCAATGTATAGCACATTGAGAAAGGGCATATTTAAGCAATAAGGCATGACAGGGTGTGTGTTATCATGCAATAATGTCACTCCTGGGGTGGGTTGAAGCACGAGGCAAAGCCGAGTATTTATTTATTTATTTGCACATATTTATTTGATCCACTGGATCAACAATATGTGCACAAGCTGTGCCCAGTGCAGATTTTACAGCACTGGTCCTGTTCTGGTGATCTGGGTTTTACCCATACCACACTGCATATGGCTTAGTGATATACCGTACAGAGGGCTGCAGAGTCTAACCCATTGAAGGTTGAAGTTTCAGAAAACCATTATGCTACAAATATCAAGACTCACTCCCTCCCTCCCTCACCCCCAAGTTACAATTAATCCTCTACCAAAGTCATGCTTAAGTACTGGTGCCTCTACATCCACACCACTAAGCTTTTCATACCAACATGCTTTTTCTGCTGCTGCGAGTTAAACTCTTTATTTAAAAACATTTTGTTGAGAAATTTTTGTTTTAGTATATCCATGGTCAGGAAAAATTAATTTGTAAAAGAAACCAAAATCCCCATTTATCAGTTTATTAAATCACAATACAGCATGTTATGAATTTTTCAGATTCTATTTGTAGCCTACAGTAAATCAAACAGAAATTAGACACAAATGCCTACCTATTCACAAGTGAAACAAATGTGGTTATTATCATTCAGTTGTAAACACCTGTAGTCACAGCCAGGATTCACATTGCTAGATTCTGGGTAAGAATGACAAGTTTCCTTAATACTGGTACCTTATCCAGCTGTGTTCTTCTTGGGATGTGTGTGTGTGTGTGTGTATGTGTTTAAACATGTAACTTTCTATAGTATATTGTATAGCACTGTGAATCCTGGCTGCAGTGTTTTTTTCTCTGCTGTGGCTAAGCAAGACACTGTAACAAGACACTGGCCTGCTGTAGGGGCTATCAAACATTGGGTTTTACCCATACCACACTGCATATGGCTTAGTGATATACTGTACAGATGGCTGCAGATTCTAACCCATTGAAGGTTGAAGTTTCAGAAAGCCATTATGCTACAAATATCAAAACTCGCTCCCTCCCTCACCCCCCAGTCACAATTAATCCTCTACCAAAGTCATGCTTAAATACTGGTGCCTCTACATCCATGCCACTAAGCTTTTCATGTCAACATGCTTCTTCTGCTGCTGTGAGTTAAACTCTTTATTTAAAACCATTTTGTTGAGAAATTTTTGTTTTAGTATGATCCATGGTCAGGAAAAATTAATTTGTAAAAGAAAACAAAATCCCCATTTATCAGTTCATTGAATCACAATACAGCATGTTATGAATTTTTCAGATTCTATTTGTAACCTACAGTACGTCAAACAGAAATTAGACACAAATGCATATCTATTTGCAAGTGAAGCAAATGTGGTTATTATCATTCAGTTGTAAACACCTGTAGTCACAGCCAGGATTCATACTGCTAGACTCTGGGTAAGTATGACAAGTTTCCTTAATACTGGTACCTTATCCAGCTGTGTTCTGCTTGGGGTGTGTGTGTGTGTGTGTGTGTGTGTGTGTGTGTGTGTGTGTGTATGTGTTTAAACATGTAACTTTCTATAGTATATTGCATAGCACTGTGAATCCTGGCTGCAGTGTTTTTTCTATGCTGTGGTTAAGCAAGACACTGGCCTGCTGTAGAGGTTATTAGACATCAACCCAAAGGGTATGCTGTGAAGACTAGCTTGGAGAAGATGCAATAAAAGAAACTTGAATGACAGCCCCCAGATGTCATAAAACACTAAGGGAAAATTAGAAAAACTCCTCTAACAGCCTAGGCAGAAACAAAACACTGGATTGAAGTGAGAACTCAAAACTGGTAGTACAGTAATACATATGTTCCTGATTTTAACATGCTGTTTTCCTTTAAGAAGATTCAGTAGAATATAAATAGTAGCCCAGAACTGCCTGCCTGAGAATGAAGTTGGTATATTATTTTGAAAAAGGGAAGGCTAGGTCTCTTGCTATGCAATGTCCTGTAAAGTAACACACTGACTGCTCTTAGGATGGTAGTGTCAAATGATGTGAGGTGCCATGGGGAACTTGTTATGCAGAAAGTTCCAGGAAGTGTTTAACCCATTCTATGGTGTCTGTACTATCCATTTGTGCAAGTCAATTCCACTTTTCAAACTTAAAAAGAAAAATACACTTCATCACTGTGTTTACTAAGCACTGTGCCCATGATTAAAATAAATTGAACCCCATCCCACCAAAAATGTGCCCTCACATGAACATGCATGATTTATCTGTAAAGACATTTAAAAAAATGTATTTCTAAATGCATTAGTAACACCAATGCTTTCAATGTTATCTGTAAAGACGATGAAAAAAAATGTATTTCTAAATGCATTAGTAACATCAATGCTTTCAAGATTTTGAAACTACTAAAAAGACAAACTATATATACTGTAGATAGAATATGGTAAACAAATATTGTTAATCCCAAAAGCTGAACTTTGTTTTTAGTATATAAACGTTTAAGAAATACCTGAAAGCTGTCTGTTTTCCTTAGTTTTTAGACACTTCTTAGTCTTTCCTTTTGAGACATCAGGTGACTCTGATAATCATTTGTTCCAAGGGTTTTTAAGTCAGTTTGAAGGCATTTTAAGTATGTTCTGTTCTAGTCCTTAACAAAATGCAGGGACTCCACAGACTTCTTGTTCCTTGGTACACATCCCAAACATGTGAGTCTTCTTTCAGGATGATAGCTCCACCTCATGCCCCTCCCACATGCATAAAAAAAAAGTGGGATGGATCTTTTGGAGCTTCTTGGGTAGAGGTGGGGTGGACCTTACTGACCCCAAAAAAACAATGCTGCCTCCCACTACTCAGGTTCCAGTTCTTGTACCACCCATTTAAGAAAGAAATAGTACCTGCAACCATTGATTAACATGAAAGCATATTTATTTGAGGGCAGAAAACATTTCTTGGAGGAGGGTGAGGTGGAGGAGACTATTTACACCTTCAGTCAGTTCCACGGACAGAAAACATGACATCACTCCTTTTGTGCATGCAATAATCCTGTAGGCTCTGCCCACAGTCATAAAAAAGTATAGTATTCCTCAGACACAAATACAACAGTACAACGCATTGACAATGTAGAAGTTAAATGAAGTACCTAAAGCAATAAAGGACATACTGAATAAAGAAACACACAGGAACCATAAACTGCAAGGCACCAAGGGAAATAGGACTACAGTACAGATATAAATTTAAGGCGAGCAAATATAGCATCAGCAGAGCCATACAAGTAGTATGGGAACAGATAGCACTTCAAGCCAAATCCAATAACAAGCAAGTTTTCTGATACCTACATGAGAAGAGAAACACACTCAGAACTGTTAGCCCATTAAAGGATCAGGAAAAAAGGTAGAAACACATAAACACATAATTTGGTGGCGGAAAAGGAATGCTAGGTCTGCCCAGACTGCCTATTTTCTCTCTTCCTACAATGCTATTGCAGAACCTACTTGATCTCTGGCCCTTTCCTTACCTTTCTCCCTGTTTCCTTTCTTTCCACCAAGATTTCCTTTTGTATGGCCCATGCATTTGTTAACCCCACCACTGTTTCTTCCCCTACAACCTTTACTGGAAGAGTGTTCCAGGCACCCACCATTTTTTCTGTGAAGTGCTTCCTCACATCTCTCCTGAATTTACTCCCTCCATCTGCATGGCATGTCCCCTTGTTCTTGTGAATCATTTGTTCTGAAAAATGCTCTACTCTTGTATCTTACTTACTCCCGTGAGATATTTAAAGGTCTCTATTACATTCCACCTCTCCCTCCTCTCTTCTAGGGTGCACCATTTTAGTTGCCCTCTTTTGTACAGACTCCAATCTGTGTGTGTCCTTCCAGAGATGTGGGGCTGCATTTTGAAAGGGCCTTTAGACCAATGCAGGGTGCATCAAACAAACATCTTGCATCAAACCCAGATGCATCAGATAGTGTGTGCTGTATTTTGCAAGAAAACATTCTCTGTGGCAAAGTCTGCAAAATGATGCAAGAGGTTTGCTGCTTCAAAAATATGATGCATGAAGAGAGAATGAGGCAAGCTGAGTCAAAATTGCATGGTATGAGAATGACTCATGTTGAGTCAAAAAAACAGTGCAGGGGCAGGAATGACTCAAGATTAATCAGAAAGTTGATTGTTTTATGGAGCATGAATGATGCAAGCTGCATCACAATGATAGGGCAAGAAATGACTCAAGCTATGTCAAAATGATGATGCATGGGTGAGAATGACTCAAGCTGAGTCAAAAAATACAGTGGAAGAAATTATCAAGACAATGGCATGTTAAGCCCTCAAAATGTTCTAAACTAGTCCTGCAAGGGAATATGAGCTCTATAAACAAATCCTCCACAGGATTTACCCCCTCCTTTATATTATTCAGTGTCAGTTAGATGAGTTCTGGCTGGTGTAACAGGCGCATGCTATTTTTGGTGCAGTGCCAATAGCTACCACCTTTGAAAATTCAAAAAAGGGGACGGTGCATAATTTTTCCCCAAGTCCCATTGTGACAAGGCACACCCATTTTTTTTTTTACATAAGCTTGATGCAGGCTACTTTGGTATAGGCAGTTCCGCTTTTGACACAAACAGCATTAGAAAATTGCAATTGATGTAAGTTTTGGTGCTGCTTGCTCCTCATCATTCGTTTCTGGCACAAGCACGTTGCGTCATTCTATGACCTTTGAAAATCGAGCCTGTGATCTCCAGAACTGGACACAGTACTCGGGGGGGGGTCTCAGCAGTGATCTATACATAGGAAACACCACCTCGCTCCTTCTAATAGTGATACCCCTCCCTATGAAACCCATGATCACACTGGCCCTCCCAGCTGTCTTGTTTCACTGTCTGGCCACCTTTAGATCAGCAGGTATGATTAGCTCCATGTCTCTTTCCTGTTTGGTGATCATCACTACCTCTCCTCCCATTTTGTATTCTGCCTCTAGATTTCTGTGCCTGAAGTGCATGATTTTGCACTTTTTCACATTAAAACCCAACAACCATGTCCTTAACCACTCCTCAAGTTTTCTCAGGCCTCTGCTCATTCTTTCCACACACCGACCAGAGTATCCACCTTATTGCAGATTTTAGCTGTAAACAGGTATACCCACCCGTCCAGCTCATCTGCAATGTCACTTATAAAAACATTAAAGAGGACCAGTGCCAGTGCTGAGCCCCAAGATACCATACTGGTCACCCTCCCTTCTCTGGAGTGAACTCTGTTTGCCACTCTCCTTTGTCATTTATCCCTTAACCAATTTCTTACCCAGTTTACCACCTTTGGACACACCTCTAAGCTACCCAGTTTCCTTTCGAGTCTCCTGTGTGGAACAGTGTTGAAAGCCTTACTGAAATCTATGTAGGCCATGTCCCACACTCCACCCTGATCTATTTATCTATTTTCCTTGTCATCCATCAAAGAAATTTATCAGATTTATTTAACAGGATGCCCCCCCCCCCGTGAATCCATGCTTCCTTGGATCTTGTATCCTGCTGGATTCAAGATACTCCACAATCCTTTAATTCAGCATTGTCTCCATTAACTTCCCCACCACCAATATCAGGCTGACTGGCCTATAATTTCCAGCCTCCTCCCTGATACCTTTTCTGTGAAGTGGGACTACATATACCCTCCTCCAGTCCTCCAGGACCACTCCTGCTTCCAGTCAGCTGTTAGGTATTACTGTCAGATGTGCAGCCAGTACCCCACTGAGCTCCTTAAATACCCTTGGATGTTCTCCATCTGGCCCCATCACTTTGTCCACTCTCAGATTTGCTAGTTCATTGAGGACACTCTCCTCTGGAAATGGTCTAGTGTCTACTTCCCTCCTTCCAATGCTCCTGTTGCTTTTGTGTGCCCTATCCCCTTCTCCTTCCTCTGTGAACACTGAAAAAATATTTGTTCAGGATATCTGCCTTATCCTAGTTCTCTAGTGCACTGTCCTCCTTCCCTTCCCTTCTTAACCTTACAATCCCTGCCCTGGTCTTTCTCTTATCACTTATATACCCAAAATGCCTTGTTTCCATTGGTTACCCCTTGGGCAATTCTCTCCTTAGCTTGTGCCTCTACACTCTGTACTGCTTTCTCTGCCTCGCTCTATTTCTCCTGATGCACTTACCTTTCCATCTCCCTCTGCATCTCCTTATACCTTCTGAAAGCTACTCTTTTAGTCTTTACCTTTTCAGTCACTTCTTTTGAGAACCACAGCTGTCTTTTTCCTCTTGCTTTTACTCACTTGCTTTGTGCAGAGGTTCAATGCCTTCACTGTGCCTCCCTTAGCTCCATCCACTGTTGCTCCATCCCACCCAGGTCATTCCCCCACTTGGTTGTCCCTGAGGCATTCACCCATTTTTTTTTTAAATCTTCCCTCCTGAAGTTCACTGCCATCCTTATGTTGAATTACACTTTATGGTGATCATTGGTCCCTGGGTGATCTCCCACCTTGATGTCTGCAATAGTGTCCCTGTTAGTGAGCACCAGATCCAGTATTGCCTTATCACGAGTGAGTTCCTTGCCTGAGAAATGCACCATGCAGAGTCCAGGATGTCCCTGCTTCCAGCTGAAGCTAAATCTGGGAGGCTACAATCTACATCCAACAGATTAAAGGTGACATAACTATGAATGACAGACATAATGCAAAATGCCTAAATGCATATTTTGCATCATTGTTCATAAAGAAAAGGGATAGAGGGATACTGACTGTGAAACATTAGTCAGCGGTGAGCAGAAGGACACACTGCAACACAAAGAGTATGTGTAGCACCTGAAGAAAATGAGCAAATGCTAAAGATGGTAAATGTCGACAAGGCAATAGGGACTGAGTGAATAAATCCTAAAATCCTAATGGAACTGGCTAACAAACTATTCATACCACTGACAATCATATTCAAAAAGCTTATTAGAAACGCATATGTACCTAGTGACTGGTGGTCCATGCAAAGCCAAAATTCAAAATGACTTTTTCTGAAGTCCTCTCATGGAAATATAGAAACTGACATCAGATAAGGACTGCTTGGCCCATCTAGTCTGCCCATTTCCCTACCTAATGGATAGGCTGCAGATCCTAGTTAACCAACAGTCTACTTCCTCCTAACCCCCACTAGAATTGCCTTATGTCTGTCCCATGCATTCTTGAATCCTCCCACTGTTTTTGACTCCACGACTTCCTCAGGAAGGCTGTTCCATGCATCTACAACCCTCTCTGTGAAAAAAAGACTTTCTCAAATTTCCTCTGAGACATCCCCCCTCTGTTCTCAGTTTGTTCCCCCTTGTTCTTGCACATCTTTTTCTGTAAGATGCTACCCTCTTGGACTCTGTTGATTCCTTTGATGTACTTGAACATTTCTATCATGTCCCCCCTCTCCCTCCTCTCCTCGAATGTATACATATTAAGCTTCTTTAATCTCTCTTTGTATGTCTTCTGGTGCAGACCTTGTGCCATTTTAGTTGCCCTCCTCTGGACAGCATCCATCTTGCTTATGTACTTGCGGAGATGGGGTCTCCAGAACTGCACGCAGTACTCCAGATGGAGTCTAACCAACTGTCTGTACAGAGGGATAACAACTTCCTGTTTCCTAATGGTGATGCCTCTCTCTATGCATCCCAGTATCCCACCAGCCTTCCTTACTGCCTTCTCACATTGCTTGCCCACCTTAAGGTCATCTGATATGACCACCCCCAGGTCCCTTTCCATTTTTGTTGTTGTTATTATCTCACCCCCCATTGTGTACTCTTCCCCTGGGATTTTGTTTCTCAGGTGCATTGCTTTGCACTTCTTTGCATTGAATATGAGCTGCCATACATTTGACCATTCCTCCAACCTTGGCAAGTCCCTTTACATCCTTTCCACCCCACCTTCTGTATCAACCCTGTTGCAGATCTTTGTGTCGTCTGCAAAGAGACATACTTTTTCTTCCAGTCCCTCTGCATTGTCACTTATAAAGATGTTAAAGAGGACTGATCTCAGTACTTAACCCTGCTGTACCCCACTAGTAACCCCCTTTCTTCAGAGTGAACTCCATTTACTATTACCCTCTGTATCCTGTTGTCCAGCCAATTTTTTACCCAGGCTACCACTTTTGGACCCACTCCAAGACTGGCTAACTTGTATATTAATCTTTTGTATGGGACTGTGTCAAATGCCTTGCTAGAGTCTAGGTAGGCCATGTCCACAGTCTCTCCCTGGTCTACTACATTGGTCACCCAGTCAAAGAAATTTATTAGATTCATCTGACATGACCTTCCTGCTGTGAAACCATGCTGCCTTGGTTCCTGTGCCCCACTGGCCTCTAGGAACTCAATAATTCTTTCCTTTAGAAATTATTCCATCATTTTCCCTACCACTGAGGTCAAACTAACAGGTCTGTAGTTTCCTGCCCCTGTCTTGCTCCCACTTTTGTGAAGAGGATTCAAATCTGCCCTCCTCCAGTCCTCCGGTACCACACCACCCTCCCATGATTTGTTAAAGAGGGTAGTCAGTGGTGTCACTAGTTCTACCCATAGTTCTTTTAGAATTCTTGGGTGAATCCTGTCAGGCCCCATTGCCTTGTCCATCTTCAGTTTTAAGATTTCTTTCAGAACCCTTTCTTCTGTGAAGGGACTGGTATCAACCTCCCTATCCAGAGTGCTTCTATTCTTTGATTTAGGTACCTCTTCCTCCTCTTCTTTTGTGAATACTGAGCAGAAGTATTCATTCAATATCCTTGCTTTTTCACTGTCATCCTCTGCCCACCCTTCCTTCCCTTTGTTAAGCCTCACTATCCCTCCCTTCATCTTTCTTTGCTCTCTAATGTACCTGTAAAAGGTTTTATCCCCCTTCTTAACTGAGTTAGCTATATTTTCCTCGGTTTGGGCTTTTGCTATTCTGACTGCATTTCCCGATTCCTTCTGCTTTAACTGGTACACTTCTCTGTCCTGCTTCTTCGGTGTTTCCTTATACTTCCTGAATGCATCCTTTTTCTCCTTAACCTTCCCCACCACCTCTTTTGGGAACCATAGTGTTTTTTCCCTTCATTTTGCTTTATCGATTTGCTTCACACATGGACGTGTTGCCTCTGAGATGGCTGTTTTGATTTTCCCCATTTTTCCTCCACCCCTCCTTCTTGTACATTTGCTAAAGCTTTTCTCAGGCACTCTCCCATTTTCCCAAAGTCAGCCATCTTAAAGCCCAACACTCTTGCTTTTGTATGGCTATACTCTATGGCTGTGTTTATCATGAACCACACTGTTTGGTGGTCACTTGTTCCCAGTTGGCTACCCACTTCTAAATCTGAGATCCTGTCTCAGTCCCCATTTGACAGTACCAGGACTAAGATAGCTCCCTCCCTAGTGGGTTCCACCTCTAGCTGTCTGAGGCATGCCCCTTGTAGGGCACTGAGAAATACCCTGCTTTTTCTGTATGGAGTAAGTGAGTAGAGAAAGATTGAGTAAGGAGAGATGAGTTTGAGAAGATAAACGTTAAAGTGATGGTGTCTGGAGAAATGGTACCACTTTGTGGGGGATTGAGGGGACTTCTAGAACAGGAGGATCTTCAAAGGTGTTGGCTTTCACCTGACAAGAGAGGGTACCAGTGTGCAGGGGCTGAACTTTAATGTCTACATTGGACAGTTAAGCTGACTGCAGGGGACACTGAGGCTAGGGAACCATGGTAAAGGAAATGAGAGAGGGAAACCAAGCTAGTGTCTCCCTATACAGGGGACTGTTAAAAACAAGGATGGTAAAAATAAGGCTGAGGTTCAAATAGGAGTACTGGAAGAAACTAAGGGAAGAAGGCTGTCTCAAGGTTTGCAAGCAACAGGAAAAATAAGTTTAATGTGTGGTACATAACATAGTGCTTGCGTATACTTATCAGGTTGAATGTTATGAACCTGAGGTTATGAACTTAGAATTTGTTTTTTCTCTATTTTCACCCTTGGTAGAAATGCTGGGTAGTTGTAGGAACAGAGGCCCAGCATCAAGAGCAAGATAAGAGTGCCAGAGGATGCCAGGAGGATGCTGGGCATTTTTGAAACATTCAAAGCTGAACAGCGGAAGTGCTGAGGTTTAACTAGAGGATGTGGGAAGAGCTATTTTCCACCCGTTGAACCTCAGGCATTTAGTCCTTCCATTCAATGTGTGGCACATAGCATACTACTTGTGTATACTTATGAACCTGAATGTTATGGACTTGAGGTTATGAACTTAGAATTTGACTTGTCTCTATTCCTACCCTAGGTAGGAATGCTGTGTAGATGTAGGAATAGAGGCCCAAAAAGATTATTAACAGTTCAATTACTTCCTCCAACTCTGGAGAGTGTGACCAGTAGCATGCAGGAGAGGAAAAAGCCCCTGTGGGGGAACCTCTGAGTACCCATAGTTACTGACCTGCCCATCCTCTGGGCAAACATTGAGGAGATAATCATAAAATGTGGACTGAGGTTTGGTTCTGGTTATGTCCTAGAGTTTTATCCTTCACGTCTTGCTGGTCAATGAGTTGTGTCCTCTGAATCTTGATGGTGAGCACAAAGGTCAATTCTGAGACATGGAGGCTTCTGGAAGATGAAGGAGAGTCTGATTCAGATGGATGTCCAGATGAAGGAAGATGGTAAATGACATCCAGGATTTCTGTTGTGGTATTCAAGAACTGGAAGCTTGACACAAGGATGGATCCAGGGAGCAAAGACAAAGGATGGTTGCGTACTAGACACTAACACACTTAAAGGTCCCAAAAGGAAAACAGATAGAGGAAGTTCAGGAGGCAAGCCAGAGCCAGGCTAAAGGTGAAGAATCCAAGCTGAAGACAGAGAAGGGGCCAGCAAAGAGGGGACCCAAGCAATTAGACAAAGGATAGAAGGAAGGTACTGATATGAGGAATGGATTCCCATCACCAGTGGGTCAAAGGCAACCTCTGCACAATGCTGCATAGGTAGAGCAAGAGATGGAGTTGCTAGTAGTGCAGAATGAAGTGGAATGAGTAGAGAACAAAGTCAGCAGAAAGAGACTCCCATCCCTGGTGGGCAGGGAAGCACACCTTTGCTCGATGCCCCAGAAGCAGATCTAGGGATGAAGACTGTTGGGCTGGTATGAGTATGCAAAAAGTCCTCCACATAGGTCAGCAGGGAGGGTCCCTCACCAAGGACCCAAAATGGCATTGACCGAGACCTCCATGTAGGTCAAGGAAAAGATGTACACCAGGATTCCAGGACAGCCAACTTAGAAGGATAGGAACAGCAGATAGAGGAGCATGAGCATCTGATGGAGCCTCCATGTAGGACTGAGATAGGCCAACATAGTGAGGACTGTACATTGCCATGGAGGAGGTGGCAAGGGATGGTCCCTCACGTAGGCTATCTGAAGGCAAACCAGCCTCTGTGCAGGCATAGTGAAGGCTGAACAGGTATCGTAGCATGTGTGACGGGAGTCAGCAGGGAAGATTAGTCCTGAAGGACCTGAAAGAAATGGAATGAGCCATTCATCTGAGTTTCTTGAAGCAGAGGCATGCAGGCACAGTACAGAATGATAATGCATGACAAGTCCTTTGCCCAAAAGATGGTGTCAAGCAAAGGAGGACTGAGACTCCAGAGTGTTCATGCTGAAAATCTAGTCCCCCCAACATGGGCCAAACCAGAAATGTAGGACCTCCATGCAGGTCTGCCATAGAAGAGAATTGGGAATGTTTGAGCCAGGAAGCTAGACCCCACATAGGTCAAGCTGAACTGGCATGACCCCAATGTAGGTCAACCAGAGGAAGGATTCAAAATGTCTGAATCATAAGCTAGGCTCCCATGTGGGCTAGATGGAAATGGTGAGACCCCCACATAGGTCTGTCATAGGAAAGAGCCTGGAATGTTCCTGCCAAAAAGCTAGCCTCCCCGTGGCCTAAACTGGAACTGGAGGACTCCCATGGAGGTCCAGCAGGTGGCAAAGCTATCCGACTGCAGGTGTAGACAGGGGAGGAGCACCTTCCGGAACCTGAGGCAGTACTGCAGTTGCCAAACAGAACCTGCAAAATGTACAACGGAGCCCCACCAAAGTTGTGGAGTGTCCATGCAGGAAGGCAGTGGAGAAAAGAGTCTAAGGAAGGTCTAGAGGTGAGGAATTTGCAAGCAGCATCTGAAGGGGAGGCAGAGCAGAAGGGTTGTGTAGGAAGCCAGCCAGAGAGAAAACCCAGGTAGAAGGAAAGCAGCTTAGTGGAGTATCATGCTCTCTCTAATGCTGAAGAGCAAAAAAATCAGGACATGTAATCCTACATCCAAACCAGATGAACCATGCTACAACTTGGCAGGTGATGGCACACCAGGAGCTGCAAGCATGGAAAAGGGATCAAAGCAGGAAGGTCATGTCAGATGAATCTAGTAGATTTCTTTGACTGGGTGACCAAAATAGTAGACCAGGGAGGGGCTGTGGACATGGCCTACCTAGACTTTAGCAAGGCATTTGACACAGTCCCACACAAAAGATTAATAGTCAAATTAACCAGCCTGGGAGTGGGTCCTAGGGTGCTAGCCTGGGTAAAACATTGGTTGGACAACAGGACACAGAAGGTAATTGTAAATGGAGTCCACTCTGAAGAAATAGGGGTTACTAGAGGGGTACCACCGGGTTCAGTATTGCGTCCAGTCCTTTTTAATGTCTTCATCAGTGACATTGCAGAGGGACTGGAAGGAAAAGTATGCATCTTTGCAGATGACACAAAGATCTGCAACAGGGTTGATACGCAAGGAGGCGTGGAAAGGATGAGAAGGGACTTGGCAAGGTTGGAGGAATGGTCAGAAGTACGGCAGCTAGGATTCAATGCAAAGAAGTGCAAAATAATGCACCTGGGAAACAAGAACCCAGGTCAAGAATACTAAATGAGGGGGGGTAATAACAACAACAAAAAAGGAAAGGGACCTGGAGGTAATCATATCAGATGACCTTAAGGTTAGCAAGCAATGTGAGAAGGCAGTAGGAGGGCTGGGGTGTACTGGGATGCATAGGGAGAGGCATCAGCAGCAGAAAACAGGAAGTTGTTATCCCTCTGTACAGACAGTTGGTGAGACCCCATCTGAGTACTGCGTGCAGTTCTGGAGACCCCATCTCTGCAAGGACATAGACAGGATGGAGGCAGTCCAGAGGAGGGCAACTAAAATGGTGCAGGGTCTGCAAGAGAAGCCGTATGAGGAGAGACTAAAGGAGCTTAATATGTATACTCTTGAGGAAAGAGGGGAAAGGGGGGACATGATAGAAACTTTTAAGTAACTCAGTGGAATCAACAAAGTCCAAGAGGGTAGCATCTTTCAAAAAAAGAGATCTGCAAGAACAAGGGGACACAATTGAAAGATAGAGGGGGGTGGTTCAGGGGCAATGTGAGGAAGTATTATTTCACAGAGAGGGTAGTGGATGCATGGAACAGCCTTCCTGAGGAGGTTGTGGGGTCTAAAACTGTGGGAGAATTCGAGAATGCATGGGACAGACATAAGGCAATTCTTGTGCGGGGTAGGAAGAAATAGGTTGTTGGTTAACTAGGATCTGCGGCCTATCCTGTAGGTAGGGAAATGGGCAGACTAGATGGGCCAAACGGTCCTTATCTGCCGTGAAAGTCTATGTTTCTATGTTTCTAAAGCAAATATTTTTCTGTCCATAGTCGTCACTCAGTGCTTCCATAGGACACAAAGTGATTAAAATGCCCAAGACATTTGCAGAGTTTTAATGTTTTAACTAAGTAATGGCATGCAGAATTACTGCGAAGAGGCTATATGTTAGGAATAATTTGAATTGCCCAGAACTGCACACAGCAAGCTTCTCAAGGCAGGTACAGTCAATCTCCATATGGGATAGGATGCACTTGAAAGGTATAATGATAGAAATGTTGTATCAGGAGGTGGCTACTGCGAGCAAGATGGCATCAATGAGGCATACAGGATTTAGAAGTGTTGTAGAAAAGTTGCACCTTTTCGAACTGAGGCATGCTTGTTACAGGCTCCAAAGGATCGGAGAAGTTCAGCCAGTTCGTGGGATGTAGCCCTGTTCAAGTGAACTAAAGAAACTATTCTTACAGTGATCACAGGCAGACCGGTTCAAGAAGGGGAAGCTGCAAATCGTAATTCAATGTGTGGGCAGTCAGAATGGTAGCACAGCAGGTGACATCACACCTGGAAGCACTGGTGAGGAAACATGCCATGACTGGTAAGGCGGAGACAAAATGATGGATGCAGCACTTGGCCATCCCCAGAGCCAGCAGCAAAGCAGTCCCTCTACAACTGACAGGAGAAGCAGTTCGATGGAAGGTGTAGCAGGAAAACAGAGTGAAATCCAAACACAGTAGTGCAGCAGCCAGCAGGCAAAAAAGGTAAACATGAGCACAGCAGGAGGTGCACAGACAGGAGACAAACTGTCAGTGGTGGCTGGAAGGAGGGCTCTGAAGAAAACAGAATGGGACAGGGCCCAAAAAGACAGAGGAGACAAAAAGGAAAGGAAATGAAGAGAAAGGGGGAGAGGAAGATGAACAGGGAAAGGAATGAGAGCAGAATATGAGAGGAAGAATGGGAACAAGGATGGAAGGGAAGGAGGGAGGGGGAGACAAATGAGAGCAAGACCAGGTGCGGCTACGGGGCAAGTAATAGGAAAAGAATGGAAGGAAAAAGGGGGGCCAATGGGAAGTAGAGCAGGAGAGGGGGAATGAACTGGGTGAAAGAGCCCAACCAAACCAGCCAGCAGCCGCAAAGTCCAAAAGCACCATACAGGAGATGCCGAAGTGGAAGCACAAAGCCAGGAGTACAAAGAGCATTTTTCAAAACTCTCAAAGATGAGCAGCGGAAGTGCTGAGGTTTAGGTAGGGGATGTGGGAGGAGCTATCCCCCCCATTGAACTTTAGACTTTTAGCCTCCCAAAGTTAAAGAGAATGGAAAAGAATTCAGGAGTAGGATCACAAAACAGCAAAAGGGGATTTAGACCTAGTTGGAAGGGAGTCTGGTAATAATTTATTTATTTATTTGTTTTTGGTAACCGGGTGAGTACACTAGGCATAAAGATGTCTATTTTCAGGCACTCCAGTCATTGGTGTCGGACACAGAAGTGGATATAGTAGCCATCACAGAAACTTGCTTCACAGAGAATAATGACTGGGACTTGTCAGTCCCAGGTTATATACAATGTTAGACATGAATGGGGGAAGACAAAAGGGAGGCATAGCCATATATATCAGGATGGGCATAAAGGCTGTGAAGGAGGGACACATAAGGGGCAGTAAGGGGGAAACTGAGTTGCTGTGGGTTAACATCATGGCACCCTCATGCAAGAAAATACAGGTGGGGTGATCTACAGATCATCAGAACAAGGGGCAGAGAGTGAGATAGGGAGCTAAGTTAAGAGCTGGCTAGTGGGATGTGGTGGTGGTGGTGGTGGTGGGTGACCTGAACCTGACAGATATTGACTGAGATATTCCTGCAGCCAGGTGCACCAGGGGTCAGTCACTGTTGGATACATTGTAGGACTGCCTGTTGGTGCAGCTTGTTAAGAAACCCACTAGAAAGGCAGTTATTCTTGATCTGGTGCTCAACAACTCGGAGATGGTGGGTGGAGTGAGGTTAGGGGAGCCACTGGGGTCCAGCAACCATAAATCCATTTGGCTCAGGCTGAACCTCAGAACCAGAATGCCCCTATCAAAAACTGAAGTCCTAGATTTTAGCATAGCAGACTTCAACCAAATGAGGGAGCTGGTCCAAGACAAATTGACAGGATAGCATCAGATGTGTAGGGCAAAGATCAGGGGACAATCAAGGGAACCATTCTTGATGCAACAGAATCATGCACGAGAATTGTTACAAAACAGGTAGAGACCAATGTGGTTCTCAGAAAGGATCAGGGAAGCAGTGAGTACCAAGAAAAAGGCTTTCATGAGGTACAAGGAAAATCAGGAGGAGGAGGAGGAGGAATGGGGTCAGTACAAAATGAGAACTAGGGATGCTAAGGGGACAGTCAGGGAGGCCAAGACAGACTTGGAGCTCAATATTGCAGAGTGGGTCAAGGGAGGAGAAAAACAAAATCTTCAGCTACAGTAAAGAAAAAGGGAAGCAGGGAAGGAGGATTGATAGGCTACAAGAAAGGGGGAGGGTTATAGAGGAAGATGGACTGTCTTCACAAGGCCTGAAAGCAGCATTAAGGTAGCTGTCGGGGGCATTCCTGAAATGAAACTACCAGTCTTTACCAGATAAAGTGTCCAAAAGGGGACAGAAGCCCTAAAGGTAGATAAGGCCTCAGGGCAAGATGGGATGTACCGAAGGGTGCTCAAGGAACGGGCAGTTGAACTGGCTGCAGGGGTATTAGTGGATGTAGTCCTGCTACATTTGGGGACTGGGACAAGGAGCAATTAAGACCTGTCAGCCTTAACTCTGTAGAGGGTAAACTGATGGAGTTACTTTTCAAAGAGGACCTTGTGGACTACCTACAGAAAAACAGCCTACAAGATAATTAATAGCATGAGTTTGTAGCAGAGAGATCTTGTCAGAACAACCTGATAGTTTTCTTTGACTGAGTTACAAAGATAATTGATAAGTGCCATGCTGTGTATTTACTCTACTTTGAATTCAGCAAGGCTTTCTACTTGGTGCCACACAGTAGTCTGCTGAGGAAGTTGGAGGATCTAGGCATGGCTAGGGACATAGATGGGTGGGAAGCTGATTGAAGGAGAGACAGCAAAGGGTGGTAGTAAACAGGGTCAAATTGGAAGAGAAAAATGTCATGAGTGGTGTGCCACAGGGATCTGTACTAGGTCCTGTCCTCTTCAATATGCTCAGCAGCAACATTGAAGAGGGCATCTGTGGCAAGTTCTGTCTCTGCAGATGACACAGAGCTCTGTTGTAGGGTAGATATTGATGAAGAGATCAGAGAGATGCATGGTGATCTACAAAGGCTAGAGAGGTGATCTAGGTTTGGCAGTTGAAATTCAGTACTAAAAAATGCAAAGTTATGCACCTAGAGAGCAAATCCCTGGGACAGAGCACTTGATGGCTAGAGTAAAACTGAGCGTTATAGAAGAAGAAAGGGACCTGGGAGTCATCATTAGCATCTCCCTCAAACAAGCAAGAAAGTATATCAAGGTATATATTAGAGTTGTGTATAATATAAAAATTTGCAGGTGGAATACCCATGGAATTACCATTCCAATTCTGTGGCATTTCACAGAATGTGTGGGAAAATTCTGTAGAATTCTGCCAGTTGTTAATTTCAGTTATTTTGGTCTAGTTTTAGAAGCCTGTATTCTAATTATACAGCATTTAGCAAGTATAGAGGTAATAACAGCTTGCATAAGTGTATTAAATGTCAGAGTCCTAGACTGAAAACGGGATGAGTTACAATATGGGTAGGCAAACATTTAATCAAATTTAATTTTCAGGTTTTTTTCCATCTTATTTTAAAAATTCTAATCAAAATTTCTGTGGAATTTCAGAAAATTCCACAGAGTTCTGTCAGTAGTGGAATTCTGACATTTTGCATGCAAAATTGTTTTCTTGGATTAATAATCCACAGTTTACATAAACAGCAGATTCTTTTTTCAGTGATCTACACACAGAAATGCTTTTAGGAATTATGGGGAACTTGAAATGAAATTCTGAAATGGCAGAATTGCCATTTCACACCAAATTCCTAGCAGCAAATTTAAATGTAAGCAGGAGCTAGAAAGACAGAGAAAGTTAAGAGAAATTTTGTAAGCAACTTGGAGAGACAGAATAATGCCTTCATTCAGCTCCTTGTCAGGCCCAACTTTGAATGCAGATCTCAGTTCTGGTGTCATATCTGAAAATACTGTATATATTGACACAGTGGAGAAGGTGCAGAGGAGAATACCCACAATGGTAAATGCCTTGAAAAACATGGGCTAAGAAGATCAACTAACAGACTGTCATGGAAAACAGAAGATTTGGGGGAGACATGATTACAGTATTCTTTTTTTTTGGGGTATTATTTTTCTTTCTCCAGAGCTCCGTTACTACCTCGCCTCAAGTAATTCCCCCCAGCCCCATCCCCGGATATCAGACCTCTCCCTTTGTGCACCCTGTGACTTACCCTTCACGGCAGGGTGGTGGGGAGCGACTCAACCCACCCCAACAGATCCATGCCAGGGAGGTGCCCTTCCAGGAATGGCGCCGCAGGGGAACAACTCCATGCTGCCGGGCTCGCTTTTCGCTGTTTTCCTCCCGGCGGGTCATGGCGTGCAATGACGCCAGTGACTGGGTACATGCACGCTCCTGTGCGTGCCCCAATTAAGTGTCTGCCACATCCCGCCCCCCCATAGCTTGCAGCTACGTGCTGTCGACCCCCCAGCCTCCGCTAGGGGTCAGGCAAGCCCCGGCCTCCCAAATCCCCCCTCCTCGGAGATGGAGAGCAGTCCCTTGGATGCTCAATCCATCTCCGCCCCGCCGACCCACAGCAACCCATGCCCGTTCCCGAACACAGGTCGCTGGCGCGGCGCGAGGTGTGGCGACCAGCACCTCAACCCTCAGCACCACTGGGCCGGCTGATTACAGTATTCTAGTAGGAGATTAAACTATCAGAACAAGTGCAGTTCTTCAGGATGCACACGAATGAAAAGGCATGGGGAAACTCAATGTAACTGAAATGATAAAGATTTAAGAGAAACATCAATGTGATCTACTTCACAGGACAAGTGGTAAACATTTGAAATAGACAGTCAGACTATGTGGTGTCAGCTAATACTGTAATGAACTTTGAGCTCAGACTTAGCAAGTGCTTTGAATAAAACAAGGTGACAGGGTACTCCAACTCCCATATAAAGGAAAACTAGATGCAAAAATCATAAACACACATATTTTATTTTGGGATTTTGTTTCTTTGGTGATCCCTTGCATTCTGTTACCTCTGCCTCTAGCAATTTGTTATTTGTATTTTTTTTTGGTTACTTTTCTTTGCAAGTTTTATGGCCCCAGGGGGTAGCCATTCAGGTTTCTTTTATTACCTTTGATCTGTTGGAATTTTCCCAGGATGCCTCTGGGAATGATGTGACTTAGAACTTGCATTAGAACTAAGAGTCCTGGATCCTAGTTATAATCTAGTCACACCATCTAACTGCAAACTGATTGTAAAAGATAACTACTTTGAAAAAGTGTTTGCCCTCCCTCCTCAGCCAGAGTCAGATTTCCCTAAGCACCAACTGTTCTTATTCTGAATGTATAACAATTTTTTTTGTAAAGTTCTGTCACTGGCTGATAATAAAGCTAATATACATTTGAAGGACTTAAGCCTAATTTATGTCATCCCCAGAGATAGTCTGGGAAAAGTCCAACAGCTGAAAGGCAATAAAAGAAGCCTGAACGACTACCCCAGGGGCCATGAAACTGGCTGGGAAAATTTAACAACAAAAAAAAAAACAACCTTGTCCCAGACTGATGAAACAGAATGCCAAGGTCCATCAGAAGAACAAAAACACAGTGTAGAATATGTGTTTTATAATTTTTGCATGTAGTTTTCATTTAAAGTAAATGGAATCCCTGATGTTTCAAAATAAGTCATTAGTAAGCAATAAGATACAATGGGGTGTGCACTGAACAGATATTACTGTAAGCCCAGGGGTGTAATAAGGCTGAGTGCCTTCAGCCCCTGAATGTGCAGTAATATTTGTTCAATGCGCACCCCGAAGTGCCTCATTCTGCTTATAAAATGAGCTACACTTTCTTTACTTAGCCTGGTGCTCCGCTGGTACCCCTCCCACCTTACTGCACTAGGGGAGACATGATATTTTTATTTTCTCCCTTGTTCATGGGACCCTGGTCTGTGGTTGCGCATGTGTGTGGAGGCACGCATGTGGCCTGTGGCTCCAGTAATGGCCCATCGTCCCTTCTGGCCTAGTGCCTAGGTTCCCTCTGGCCTGGCACTGCCACCTGGCCTCCATTAGTGGCAGCCATGAGTCATGGAAGCCTCTCATCCCTCCATAGCAAGGAGAGCTGCCTCATGGCTGCTCAAGCCTGACTCCCCCCCCAGGCAAATCCCTGGTGGCCCAAGCTTCCTCCTGGACTCGAGTCACCAGCATGGCACAAGGTGTGGTGTCCAGTGCCTCAACCCTCTGAGCCACTGGGCCGGCAGCTACTCTTTTTTTATAAAATAAAATGCTTATAAAAATCAACTTTATATCTAAAATGGCTTTATTATCAGCATTTCTGATAAAATAGTCGTTCTGCAAGGTATTCAATTACATCATGAAGTTTGCTACTGTGCTTTTATTTACATTTGGGTGACCAGGGCACAACCCCGCCCCCACTGCACTGTCCATTGTTCAGTGTTCAAATGGGAAAAGTAACTGCTGAGGGTGGTGGAACATAAAGCTGATCACAGGACATGCAGAGGATCTGGCAGTCCCACCCCTTCCAGCAACAGTGTGAGTGGCTGTTCTGTGTGAGCAGAAGTACTTTCTCGGCAGCACCTTGACTATGAGAACTGAGGTCCTGTGAAGAAACTATAATAAATTAATAAATTAGAGAGGTGTGATTTTGTAACAGACAGCGGGAGACTGAAGTGGACTTCATGTCGGCATGCCATGATGCAATCCAGTGAGTGGTCAGATAGTAGGAAAGCCATTGTGTGGACTAGTAGCAGAAGGACATGCTGAAAAACCATGGAGTGGCACTCTGACTGGCATCTGGTTTCAAATATGTTAGCTGCAGAACTCTAGGATGGGGACAGAATTAAGTTAAGTTAACATTTTACAATTTAAAATATGATTCCTGAAACTTCTAGAAATGGTTATTTTTGTGTTAAGCTTATGATGGTTTTCTCGCTAACGTGAGGGGAACAATGGCAGTGTTTGAAACTGTCAGAGTTCTAATGGCTCAATGATACTTGATTTTAAGTGCAGTCCTGCTGTTTAGCATTAGTTTTTACTTGTGCTTTGAACAAATTTGATGCACAGGTAAGAATCAGTCAAAATGCAGGATTTTGTCTCCCCATTTTATAAAGCATGTTATACTGACAGCTATAATCACTATATAAAAAGGGACAAGATAAATACTGAAATCTTATTGGTTGCCTCCATTCAGTTGGCATATGTTTATGTGTTCATACCCCCTGTAAAGAAAAAGGTTCAACATGTGATTTGGAATCTGGACAAATTACATACAGAATTCACAAACCATTTCACTCATTTTTGACTTCCATCAGAAAAATGGCTGCCACCTTTACTCTTACATAAAAACCTTCAACTAGGCCCTAAAATTAAAACTCCCTTAAATTACAAAAATGTATAACTGAATGTTCTTTCTACTTAAGCACTATTAAGGTTTTTTTTTTATTTCTGATGTTTGTTGATGACCACTGAAAAATCTACCTCTTAGGCTAACCCATTTGACAGGGCAATATCTGTTGCTGACCCTTCCACAGATAAAATTGAGCCTCTGGCTCTGTATGAAGCCTGTATTTGTCTGTGAGAGTGTATACCATTGGAATTTTGAAGAATTTTGAATTAATTAATTCCACGTTGAAATACCATACTTCGGGGAGGGGTGAGTGAGCATGCTATCAGACAGATACTGCAGAATGTTGCATTCTTATGTTTCATTGTAAACAAGCCTTCTACTGCTTGTGTAGAAAGGCAAATGACTGACAGCTAGAAAGCATCTGTGGAGATACTATTTACATTTACTAATCAACATTTCATTGTATTTTTTGTGCCTTTTTATCTTTTAGAGAGTTTTATTTCTCATTTGCACAACCTATTTTCTAAGAGTAATAAGATCCTTCAGGGTGTGGTGTATTGGTGGATACTTACACTTCCAGGGGTTGTAATGCCCTCTGCCCTCATCATGCCCCTGGTTGTGCAAATATCTAATTATCCCACACACTATCAGGTCCTTCTGAAAATGCAGTCTCCAGAACTGGCTACAATACTATAGGTGGAGTCTTACCAGTGATCTATTCAGAGGAAACACCACTTCCCTGTTTCTGTTGGTGATACCCTTCATATGCACCCTCAGCATCACACTCACCCTCCCTACTGCCTTGTCACACTGCATGGCTACCTTTAGGAGTTCTGATATGATTATTTCCAGGTCTCTCTCCTGCTTGGTGGTTGTTTGTATCACACCACTATTTTGTAGTCCGCCTTTGGGTTTCCTGTGCTGTTAAGTGCATTATTTTTCACTTTTTCCCATTTAAACCCAGCTGCCATACCCTTGACCACTTTTCTAGTTCTCTCAGATCTCCGTTCATCCTTTTCATACAAACACACACCCGGAGTTCCCACCCTATTGCAGACTTTGGTATCATCTGCAAACAGGCAGATCCTCCCTTTCCAGTTCCTCTGCAATGCCACCTATTAACATATTAAAGAGGACTGGTCCCAGCACTGATCCTTGAGGCATCTCGCTGGTCATTAGTGTTGTGCAAAACTGAGAACATTTTTTATGCAAAATATTTCACGAGATTGGCATATTTTGCAAAATATTTCACTGGTGCGAAATACAAAATTTCACCCGAAAATTGCACAATTTCACCCAAACATTGAGAAATTTCAACATGAAATTTGAAATTTCAAACTTTTCAGGTAAAATTTTGAAATTTGGGGGCAAATTTTGAATTTTTGGGCAAAATCTTGCAATTCTCTGGTGAAATTTCACATTTCACACCCACAAAATATTTCGTACATTTTGCGAAATATTTCACACTGCAAAACTGCCAATTTCACAGTAAGAACAAACTGTAACTACATGTAGGACCTGGAAACCTGGTGAGGCATATTTCTTGTAAAGTAAGGGAGCTACGCTTTCTATAAAAAGTTTCATTTTTTTTTTCCTTATTGGCATTAAGCAGAGAATTGCAGGATTCCATTAGAAGTGTAGTAATTTTATAACCAGAGGGAGTGAGATACAACTGAATTTGCTTGATTGTTGGGATTGAGACCTAGGATTTGGAAGGATGTTTTTGCAACATTTTAAAAGTGTCCTGCTGACAGAGGAGTGAGTTAATTTTTATCCCTGGACTCAGTAGAGTGATTTTTGCAGGAGACATGGTCTA
The DNA here is from genome assembly GCA_016271365.2 of Neoceratodus forsteri. NCBI lineage: Eukaryota > Metazoa > Chordata > Ceratodontiformes > Ceratodontidae > Neoceratodus > Neoceratodus forsteri. The sequence goes on along the minus strand of CM057451.1, from coordinate 51,202,973 downwards.
GTAAAGTGTGGTGTCAGTCTAAGTACTATAAAGGGCAATACTCACCAGGGTGGTGGAGCAATTGTGTATTTGATTGTTTCTAACAGTCACCAGTGGCTGTGGACTACCCACCCACCCTACCCACTCCCACCCCCAGGTGTGGCATTTCCTTTATAGCCACAGTTCTGACATCACTTCCTCAACAGGTCTTGTGGAAGAACTGTCATATCCTTAATAACCCTGCACAGTGAAAAAAGGGTAGGTACACACCACAAATAATAATAAAAAAAACATATATTATATTATAAGGGAGAGGGACATGTGGGGAGTGATGCAATGCACTGGCTGTGGGACAGCAGTTTTCTGGGAGACATTCTGGAAATTGCGTTGCTGTCCCATTTGCAGGCAACTGTCAGCTTTGAGGGAGGAGGTTTCCCAACTCCAGGCTGAACTAGCAAGGACTAAAGGAGGCCTCCCCTTCCAAAGAGCACCACTGCCACAACCACTGCCTCAGAGGTTGCCAAGTATGAAGAGCAGTTGGACCACAGTGGGTTCTGGGAGGGTGCAGATGGTGGACCAGAGGCAAAGCCCCCTAGTTGTACCTCTAGACAACTCATATGCCATTCTGGCAGAGCAAGGTTCCTCTATGATGGACCCTCAGTTGAGACCCAGAAGAAAGCTGAGGACATCCACAAGGGAGACCCACAAAAGGGTGGCAAGGGACACCACAGGGGAAGGAAACAGCTTCTGATAGGGGACTCTATTGTTAGGGGGGTAAACCTGGGAAATGGAGAGGAGAAGGAAGTAAGGTGTCTGCCTGGTGCCATGGCTTGGAGGGACAGGAAGCGAATCCTCAGGATTGCAGAAGCAGCATCACAGGAGAGGGAACTCGATATCATAGTCCACCTTGGGACAAATGACCTAGCTAGGCATGGGATCAGTGCAGTGCAGAATGAATTTGTGGAGTTTGGGGGGGGCCTCAGATGGGTAGCAAGCACGGTAACCTTCTCAGAGGTGCTACCAGTCCATGGCAGGCGTGAGGCTATGGTACTGCACATCATGCAGTTTAATGAATGGTTGCAAAACTGGTGCAGAGAACAGGGCTTTGACTTCATTGGGGACTGGGGGGCCACCTGGAGAGATAAAGGTCTATTCTGGCATGATGGTCTGCATCTGTCCATGACGAGAACCAAGCTCCTAGGTGATAGGTTTAAATGCTTCCTTGGCAAGCTTTTAAACTAGCCAAGGGGGGAGGCACTAATAAAAGGCAGGAAATTTCAAGCCTCCCACCGCAAAGCATGGTAGGTAGGAAGGTAAACACTGAGGTACAGAGCTCAACACAGGGCAAGACAGTGGTAAATGGAAAAATAGACAATGACAGTAAGAGCAGGGATGGGGGAAAAAAGGATAAAGCCAACATTAAATGGAGGGCAATGAGTACCAATGCCCGTAGTCTGGGAAACAAGATTCCTGAGCTAGTAGCCCTGATGGAAGATGAACAGTTGGATATTGTGGCAGTCACAGAAACATGGTACACCGAGAACCATGACTGGGATGTCAACATACCAGGGTACACAATCTACAGAAGGGACAGGGAAGGTAAAAAGAGGAGGTGGAGTAGCTCTATACATAAGGGAAGGGATCAAAGCTACAGAACTAAAAAGTAAAGGGAGAGGACAAGAGGCACTCTGGGTCACCTTGGAGACAGGGAATGGCATCACAATCCACACAGGGGTTGTATACAGACCCCTGTCTCAAGGGGAGGAAATAGACAATAAAATGATAGAGGGCATTCTCAAAATGGCTGAAAAAGGGGAGATACTGTTGATGGGGGACCTGAATATGCCAGATGTTAACTGGATAACAGGTACTGCAGCCACATCCAAGAGCAGGGTCATTCTCGATGCCCTGCAGGGGGCAGGCCTTAGACAGCTTGTGTTGGAACCCACTCGGGACGGGGCAATATTAGACCTGGTACTCTCAAATGGAGAGAGGATCACAAATTTAGAAGTCAGTAGACATCTGGGAACAAGCGACCACTGCACAGTGTGCTTCACAATGAGCACAACCATGGAGATAAGCCATACAAAAACAAAGATACTGGACTTTAGAAGAGCTGACTTTGGAAAAATGGGTGAATACCTGAAAAATGCACTAGCAAATGACCAAAAAGGAGGGGTGGAAGAACAATGAAGAAAAATCAAAACTGCCATCATAGAGGCAACAAGCCTTTGTGTGAAGCAAATAAAAAACAAAGCGGAGTAAAAACCACTATGGCTTTCAAGCGAGGTGGCAGGGAAGGTTAAGGAGAAAAGGATGCATTCAAAAGTATAAGGAATCACAGAAGGAGCATGACAGGAAACTGTATCAATTAAAGCAGAAAGAAGTGGGAAGGCAGTCAGACTAGCAAAGGCCCAAACCAAGAAAAAATAGCCAACTCAGTTAAGAAGGGGGATAAAACCTTTTATAGGTACATTAGGGAACATAGAAAGGTTAAGGAAGGATAGTGAAGATTAATAAAGGAGAGGGGAGGTGGGCAGAGGGAGACAGTGAAAAGGCAGAGATACTGAATGAATACTTTTGCTCAGTATTCACAAAAGAAGATGAGGAGGAGTAACCTAAACCAGACAATAGAAGCACTCTGGGTAGGGGGGTTGACACCAGTCCATTCACAGAAGAAAGAGTCCTGAAAGAACTCCTAAAACTCAAGGTGGAAAAAGCAATGGGGCCTGACGGGATTCACCCCAGAATTCTAAAAGAACTAAGGGAGGACCTAGTGACACCACTGACCATGCTTTTTAACAGATCATGGCAGGATGGGGCGGTACCTGAGGACTGGAGGAGGGCAGATGTGATTCCCCTTCACAAAAGTGGGAGCAAGGCAGAAGCGGGAAACTATAGACCTGTAAGTTTGACCTCAGTGGTAGGGAAAATGATGTAATCACTTCTGAAAGAAAGAATTGTTGAGGACCTAGAGGTCAGCGGGGCACAGGACCCAAAGCAACATGGATTTATAGCAGGAAGGTCATGTCAGATGAATCTAATTGATTTCTTTGACTGGGTGACCAAAGTAATAGACCAGGGAGGGGCTGTGGATATGGCCTACCTAGACTTTAGCAAGGCATTTGACACAGTCCCACACGAAAGATTAACAATCAAGTTAGCCAGCCTGGGAGTGGGTCCCAGGGTGGTAGCCTGGGTAGCAAACTGGCTGCACAACAGGACACAGAAGGTAATAGTGAATGGAACACATTCCGAAGAAAGGGGGGTTACTAGTGGAGTACCTCAGGGCTCAGTACTGGGTCCAGTCCTCTTTAACATCTTTATAGGTGACATTGCAGAGGATCAGGAGGGAAAAGTATGCCTCTTTGCAGATGACACAAAGATCTGTAACAGATTTGATACACAAGGGGGGGTAGAAAAGATGAGAAGGGACTTGGCAAGGTTGGAGGAATAGTTAGACATGTGGCAACTTAGATTCAATACAAAGAAGTGCAAAGTAATGCACCTGGGAAACAAAAACCCATGAGAAGAGTACACAATAGCAGGGGAGGTACTAACAACAACAAAAATGGAAAGGGACCTGGGGGTAGTCATATCAGATGACCTAAAGGTGGGTAAGCAATGTGAAAAGTCAGTAAGGAGAGCCAAGGGGATACTGGGATGCATAGGAAGGGGCATCACAAGTAGAAAAAGGGAAGTGGTTATCCCTCTGTACAGACAGTTGGTGAGACCCCATCTGGAGTACTACGTGCAGTTTTGGAGACCTCATCTGCACAAGGACATAGACAGGATGGAAGCAGTCCAGAGGAGGGCAACTAAAATGGTGCAGGGTCTGCAGCAGAAGCCATATGAAGAGAGACTGAGAGAGCTTAATATGTATACTCTTGATGAAAGGAGGGACGGGGGGACATGATAGAAACATTTAAGTACCTCAAGGGAATCAACAAAGTCCAGGAGGGTAGCATCTTTCAGAAAAAGAGATGTGTAAGAACAAGGGGCACAATTTAAAGATAGAGGGGGGACGGCTCAGGGGTAATGTGAGAAATTTTTTTCACAGAGAGAGTGGTGGATACATGGAACAGCCTTCCTGAAGAGGTCGTTGGGTCTAAAACAGTGGGGGAATTCAAACATGCATGGGACAGACACAAGGCAATTATAGTTGGGGGTTGCAGGAAGTAGGCTGTTGGTTAACTAGAATCTGCAGCTTATCCAGTAGGTAGGGAAATGGGCAGACTGGGTGGGCCAAGTGGTCCTTATCTGCCGTCAAAGTCTATGTTTCTATGTTTCTATGTCTAGTACCAAATGTAAGAGACACAGTTTTTTGGGGCTTTAATGAGAGCAGGTTTGAATGGAATCAACACTAGATACAGACAAAGTCATGCTGGAGTGATAACTCCAGCCAGAACTGAGACACCTGAAGCAAACAGTATAATCTGCATACTGTACATGTGAATGTTGCAAGAGATGCAGCTGGAGTAGAGGTCATTTAAGCAGATAGAAAAAAAGGGGTATGTGACTCATCAGCCTACAAGACTGCTGACTAAACCTTTAGCTCTGAAAACCCTATGTCAACATCCTAAAGAATCCATATCAGCTTTTACACATACCTTCTCTCATGTTGCATAGTCTGATGGGGCAGCTTTCAAGGATAACAGAGCCAGCTCATTTCCAGATCAGTGCAATGTCAGCTTCAAAATTATCAGCAGAAGGAATTGCCTCAAGTTTCTCTTCAGCAAACAGTTGTGTTCCTTTACAATGATGGTCGATGATGGCGGCTCTACCCCAGCAGCTCTGACAGAGATCAAAAGCATGTTCAAACAAATGCTGACACAAATCAATAGACTGGAAATTTCTTAACAAAGGATAAATGCTGACATTGCTCAAATATTGAAAACAGTGAATGCGGCAGAGCAGTGGGTGACTAACATGAAGAAATATACAGAGCACCTCTCAGCCCACATCAAAGAAAAGGACCATGTCATCCACTTTCTAAGGGAAAAGGGTGAAGACCTTGAGAACAGAGGCAGACAGAAAAATCTCCACTTTGTGGGATTCTACGAGGGCTGTGAAGGGAAAACTATGAACATATTTTTGTAGAAAACTCTTCTGGAACACTTAAAGGACCATTGCCCTGATAACATCAGAACAGACTGTTCTCTCTTTGGTCCTTTCCCACCCACTCCCAACCTGCAGTTCACTGCAGACTGATTTAAGCCCACTTCCACAGATACACTGACAAAGAAAGCATTATGGACTGGGCAACACAGAAAGGCAGCCTAACATGGTGGGGGCATTCAGTTAAAATATTCCTGGATTTTTCACTGGAATTGTCTGCCCACCAGAAGGCCTACATCCCTGCTTAGAAGGCTCTCAATGACTTCAGAGTCCCCTACAACTTCTGCTACCCAGATACAAAATAGTGTTTCCTAGTAATATGATGCTTCTGAAGTGCCAGAAGCCTTTTTCTCCAAGGATTGGCCTCAAAGTGACTGAATAATATTCAGGCCATAACCCAGGGAGAGGTGGAAGGGTACCCATGCCCAGGGGATGAACACTATCCTGGCCCTTAAGGTTTAAATCCAGCAGCAGCCCAAGTATGGCCTGCCTGTTCAGCCCCTGCTGATCCACAAAGATCTGTGGAACCTTTCTCCCAAACAGAAGCACCACAACTGTAAACAGAAGTCAGGCAAGGGCAAGTGACAGGATTGGGCACCAATACCCTGTGCAAAAGCCAGAACAGCAGCAGAAGATCCTCTACCGCCTCCAAAATCCATTTACCTGTGCTGGGCAATAAACGCTCTTCTCCCTTGCTCTGGGATCCACAGGATAAAGCAGATGTCCCTCATCCCCAACAACATTAGTCAGCTGGGGCATGCGATCAGGTGGTGCATGCCAAATCCTGGACTGAAGGAGTGAGCCTTGTAGTGACTGTCACTAATCTATCATCTGGAGAATCTTCCAGTGCCCAGAAGCTTTGCATAGCAGTAGTAGCAGTTGAACAGGCACTCCTGAACACTTTGCTGACTTAAAGTCAATGCCTCATGTGCCTGCAACTGTTGTTTCATGAGGGGACATTTATAATTCCTGTTAACTGAAAGTGCAGATCCTCGCAAGGTGGAACTTATCAGGAATACTCAGCAACTAAAGAGTTGGTGTCCCTTAAAAGAACAGTTTACTCAATATCCTTGGTATAATATCCTTTTGAATGCTGTGCTTTTTCATTTAATTTAATTTAATTTTTATTTAAACTGGTAAGCAGATTAGCAAAACATGTCATTTTTCACAGCGACTGGTACAAACATACATTAAAAGTTAATTAAAACATACACAATTGGAATCCAACAACAACATATTATATAAATGAAATTTAATTGAAGACAACAGTACACCATTCATAACTGACACAGGTAAATTATTATAAAGGGTGATCGCTTCATATTTGAATGCTTTCTGACCAAAGGTTGAATTAAACTGAGGAATCGAGAATACAAATTTCTTTTGTAACACTTTGCTGTCTAACAAATTCTTTGCTCTGCTAGAGGCATTGGACTGTTTAAGACTTTGCAAGATTACCTTTGTGAACCTTCTCAATACTATTAATTCTCTTTGCTGGTTGGTTCACTGGTTTCTGATGTTTCTTGCTGAACACAGTTCAATTGCACATGTTTAGTCATTTTGTTGCTAGTAGGCAGGACATTATATTTGTACAGGGCGGAATGTATCTCAGATTCCCCCTGCTCCTCCAACCCCTGCTCACTGGTGTATTATACTCCTGGTTTCTACAGTCAGTTGAGGTGGTGGCAAGGTGGCTGAAATAGTGTCTTCCTCCCCTGTCCACACTTTCTGCTTTCTACAAACTGCAAAAATCTTCTGTAAGCCTCACTCTGGTGACATTGGACATGGAGGGTAGCCCTCACCAATTGCCAGGTAGGAATTGCTGCTTAAAATATTGGGCCCTGACAACCTCTACCTGACCATGACTTCAGTCTGTACAATCTTGGCTGACTGAACTGGGACACCTCACAATGCCTTCCTATTGCTCGGGTGAGGAAGCCATACCCACCACATCCTTCTTTACTGTTCCTCTCCGTTAGCACAAAAATTACCTTTCCTGCATATACAGCCCAACCCCCCAACATAGAGAACCAGCCTTTATCTTATTGCATGGCCACAAGTCTGTACAAGAGGCCTAGATCAACATTTTTTATCACTATATAATACTTTCAGTCATGATACACAGGCCAATGCGAGGAGGTGGAAGAGGTGAGGGGGAGGGATGCTACCTCGACTGAAAGTTTTCTTTTGGTTTTTTTCTGGCTGCATGACATGGTCCTGATAACAAAATCATTGCTTCTACCTCTGGTATGTAGGTCTCAGAACCTCTCCCTCTGTGGATTATTAAACTACTTGGCTAGGTGGATAGGGGTTAATGCTGGGGACCCTCAGGGAACAGGGCCTAATACACTTTTTTCCCCTGTCAAACCCCACACCCCTGTCATGTTGTGCAACTGGGAAGAAATGTGTAGGAATATGGAGCTCTGTTTAGAGACTCACTCTGTTCCTGTTTCCTTTGCAGTTAGGCTTACCTGAGTTTGTGCTTCCTGAATAGTCAGGAACATAGGTAAGGGATGGTAGGCCGGGATGTGACAAGGAGGGAGAACTACTGGGATGGGTTTGGATAGGGTGGAAGGTTTTCTTAGGACTATTTTGCCCCAGTTTAGCACAATGTTAATGTTTTGGTTTTAGGGTCTAAGTATAAACAGTTTAGGCATTCCTTCACATCTCTTGACAAAGTGCTACTCGCGTGAAATGTTAAGACATTTTATTAGTCTGCTGTGCACATTCTGCTGCACTAATCACTAATAAGTTTATGGCATAACAGCAGTTGCTATCCTATGTTATCCAGCTGGTGTGCATGTGCTGTATTTTTTGTTTTGTACAACAAATGAAAATAGTTCTGATATCTTCCATTAAGCTAGCACATATTAGATGTACACGGCACTGTGTTGTATTTCATTGTCAGTCAAACCCCATGCAGCTTTGCAACATTTTTAATATTTCAGAATTTTTGGCAAGAGGAAATCCAATTGAAATGTTCAGTGCAAGTAGCTAGAATAAGTCTGAGCAAGACGGTTTTAACAAGTAAAATAGTGGAAAGCCAATAAACTACAGTTGCTTGTTTGAGAATGAGCTGGGCTGCTGAGCACTGCTCTGTTGTGGAGGAAAAAAGGTAGCAGGAACCATACAAGGCAATTTTTCTCACTAGCACAGGTATGCCACCATTGCTATAATCCATACCTGGTAATTTTGTATGGTTCTTTCGGGGCTGACTTGTGCGACTGGTATTTTTTTGTCCCATCTCTTCTGTAGCTGTTCTTTCCCCTCAAAGGAGTCAGAAATGCAGTTGGTGGTATAGCCCACCCACCAGGAAACAGGACGGGAGCTCTGTGGAGAGCAGACAGCAGAGAAGGCGGCACATCAGTTACACATTTTTTCTTACCAGCTTTCTCTCCAAATCTGAAATCTGGAGTTGGGAAAATCTAAGACTGACAATTCCAGGGTCTTCATCTACACTTCCTTAGTGGAGAACGGAAATTTTACATAGGGAAGTTGTGATTTTAACTTTTTTTATTGCGTTCTACCTCTGTATATTCCAAATTATTTTTTCTGTGTATTGATGTATTGATGCTAAGCAGGGTAGTTTTATTGAAACTTCATTGGACTCAGTCAGTTTTAGATGCCTGAGTTATGTCCCCCATATAAATATTTACTTATGTTAAAACTCATTTAATATTTTAAAACTTTTAAAAGCTTTGAGCGCTTTGCCATGTGATTGTGACTTTATAGCTCATGTGCTAGCGTTCATTGAGCCTTATCGCCATCTTGACTAGAATAGCACAAGACGCAGTACGGAGTAACCAGGATCTGCACTTAGCTGTGCCAAAACTGCCCTAAAACCTCTGTATCCAGCTTTGTTATTTTGGAGCAGCCTTTTTTTCTCCTTCTGCAGTAGGAGCCTGGGTCGGCATTTTTGGTGTTTGTTCATGCAGAACAGATTTGTACAGTATATGACTTAAATGCCTGGATATCTGGAAGTTTTTCCTGTGCATTTTAGCCGAACCAAGATGGAGTAAGTTTGTGTTTTTTCTTATATCCTTATTATAGCTATGCAGACAGTTATTTTAATATAAGAACAACACTAAACAGGAAAGAGCATGTATTCTGTTTTGCAGGATTGAGTGCCACACAAAATATATGGCTGTCAGGGCACAACTGTGTGATTTAGGCACAGCAATAGCATACAGATAGTTAATAATAATTTAAGCAATTAAATGAATAAATGATTAAGCACTGAAAGCTATGAGAGTTTATTTTATGATATACATTTTATTGCTTTGCATTAGGAGATTTTAAAAAGATATTAGACATCTAAAATTAATTATAGTTGTTTTTTTCTCTCCCCCCTTTCAAAGAGACACAAGTGATTTATTCATATCGCCTGTCCCTAATTTGATTTGGTTGTTTCTGACTGAACTTAAAGTGAAGGAGAAGTCCGGGCCACAAAAACTGCATCTGGAAAAGCTTGGTAAATGGGTACCCATAGATATTGGCCAACCCATGAACATTTAAAAGAAATTAGACACTAAAGCACCTGCCTGAAAAGTTGGCCTAAATTCTGAATACAGTCTATGGTCCATGGACTCCAGATCCAAGTCAGTAACATAAATCATTGAAGTTAATTGAAGTTAATCAATCAGCTTTGTAAACAATGAATGACTCCAGTGATGTTTATTGCATTTAACGGGAGTGAACATGCTGAATGAATCTAATCAAGTGTTATTATAGACTTTACTAAAGACTCTGTCTAAGTCATTTTGATTGGTGTTACTGCATCTTTGCACCATTGTGGTTTTATATAAAATACTGTATAGCTCAATTAACTATTATTTAGACTATGTCATGGTATTCTATTTATTTTCATTTTGTTTGTATTGTAGTACCTACACAATTTTGCATTGCTTCACATTTAAGTTACTGATCACTGTGAGCTGTTCCAGTTTTACAATAGTGTACCTATTGTACAATACAGTCTAAACAACCATGATGGCTACAAGAAGTCAACAGACTGACAAAGTGAATAACCAAAATTTAATTAACGGTGGTCTAATAAAAGATCAAGCAGGTGACTTTGACAATTTGGAAATAGATGGAATGGGTAGCGATGTGGTTTCACAAGATAAGGGAATAACAGTGAAGAAATATATGGGTAGGAAAGGGAAAAGGATTAAAAAATATACAAGCAGGAAAACACAGGTGGCTGAGCAAAGATTTTCAAGAAAGGGTATGAGCGTTAGGGATAATTTGGATGGGAAGGTACAGGATACTGTTCAAATCCACATTTGACCTATTACCCAGAACAATGAGAGCATAGAAACTGAAGGAAAAAATATCATGAGTAATAAACAACTAAGTATATCGGAAATGTTTGCAAAAATTAAAACAAATTCTTGCCTCATTGGGAAAAAAATGGATCTCGCATATCACAAACTTTTTTTCCAACTTCTATTTCAAAACTTTAAAACACATGGCCCCCAAGTGTTGGGAATGTGGAAAAATCTGACAAAAACTCAACTTCAAGTCCCCTTCAAAGAAAGGATTCCTTATCAAGTGATCAATTCTTTGAATTAGATCACACAGGCTTGGCCTCCTGGCAATCACATCATCCTATTAGTAACACCTCAGGAAAGATAGACTTTAACACTAGCTATACTAAATTACCACTAAAGATGGGTAATAATATAGCCAATACTGCTCAAGTTTCAGATAAACCCTTGAGAAACAGCACCCTGAAAGAGGTAATTGTTGAACTGGAAAATACTATACAAGGGCTTAAAGAACTAGACAATTTACAAAACAAAATTACATGTACAAATGTATTCACATATCCAACCAAAGAAAATAATTTTGACAAGATGGAAGCTTCACTTCCAAATGAAGGAATTCTCAGTTCCACCATACATGAAGGGGAATATGCAAGGGGTCTGATATCAAGCTTGGGGGAAGGGCAGGACAGTGTTTCTCTGACTTACAGTATATTCTTTCACTTCTTAGTGAAGATATAATTAAGGTAATGAGAAATCAACATGTGGCCAACCTTATGCTATTAGAGCAACTGGTGATAAATAGAAATGAAATAGACTCATTAAAGGAATGCATTGCCATAAATGGTGCTAGAATGGACAATATAAAAATATTTAATAATAACTACCCCCCTAAAGAATCCTCCTCAATTCTTCTGGAAGAAAAAGAAGTGTCCACTGAACCCCCTGGTTGTAACACCTGACTTCTCTTCAGTCATATTTCCATCTTCTCCTGTGACAATAATGGGGGAACCTGGTCAAGTGAAGAAAAACAGTAAAAAGACAAGAACTAGAACTAGAGCAAAAATAAAAAGGTAATTGACATTTCCTCCCATAACACATATTCCCCCCAAAAGTTCCAAGAAATCCAAAGTAAAAGAGTCTGATGAGAATCCATGTATTGAAGTTATTCATAATTGTAATGTCCCTGTGTCAATTCAGAACAGGAATACTGAAACACTGGCTTTCAATCATAAGGAGCAAGAGTACCCAACCCTTTCAGAGAAAGAGCAAATATTAGATTCAGGTATTAGACACTCTCCATTGGAAAAATCAGTAGTGTCCACTCTTCCATTTATTAGGCTGTATAGCCTAAAATAATCTGACAGAGAAACATTACAGGCCTTAACAAAAAAAGGTAGAGTTGGATTTATAAATTGAAATGGATGATTTTACTAAGGTCATCAGATCAAGTGATAGTGGAAGCGTCAACTGTGTAGAGTGTGGATATTCATTATTCTAGCTATAGGATCATGAATTATTCGTGGAGAAATTTTATTGCTAAATCTCACTGCTTTTTTATTTGATGGAAATCTTGTTGAGATGGATTCCCTTAACAATTATGAACAATCAGGTGTTTAGAAAGATGCATGCTCAGGGTCAGTTCCAAAAGAGAGTGCATTTGAGCCAGTCACTCTAAGTCTCTTTGGGTGTAACAAACTGTTTAATGAAACAAACACTAAATTTACTAAAGTGCAATGTAATCTGTTTGCAAACTTTATAATTATAAGATTGGGGTGAAATGGAGTAGTAAATGTTTGTAGACATACTGTATGAGCCTTGGAGGTGATGAGCAGATCGATATTGTCTTTCAAAACTCTGAGGTAGCCAGTAGAGCATGGCAAAGAGCATGTGCATTAGATGCTATGGGTTTATATCTGGTGGATCAATAATTCAGTAGGTAGCCTAGTGAGTTATGTAAAACCAACTTTGACTCCCACAGTTGGATAAATATGATCAAATGGCTAATGTAACTATGTCTTCTCAAATTTCAACCCAGAACAGATTTTTGGCACTGACTGGTTATGATGGTTGACTAACAGTGATTGTGTAGTTTGTCAGACCAGTGGTGGAGCTGCGCTTTTAATGCATAACTGACAATGAGCAAACATCATGTTGTGTACCTACGAGCAGAGATAGCCCGAACTGGGGAGGGTGCGGGGGGCAGAGCCCCCCGATGAAATGTTAAATACATTGATTAAGTCTGCTATTATGTTTGTTTTTTACACTTTTTCATGATAATTTATTTTATTTGTGGTAGTTGGGACAGTTGACACGTGTGTCTTGTTACATAAGTTACGCTAAGCTTATGTTTACAGTGGAAAGTGGCGTGCGATTCCCGTAGCTTTTGTGCTACGCAACCTGGGTGGTCCGACTCTCTACACAATCACCTGACTTACTTCGTCCATCTTAAATGATCCTAGCCTAATTTATACATCTAGTCATTCAGACAATGGTGAATGTAAACATAATTTTCTTATTTCCAAAAACATAGCCAGTGTCAAATCTAAAATGAGTGACTATGGGCAATATTATTTCTCAATATTCAATAGTATGTCTCCAAGAAACCTGGCATGACCCCAATGATCTTCTGGAGTTAAACGGATATACTCCTATACCTAAACCAGGCACAAGAACAGCTAAAGCTGGGTGTAGTCCAGGTGGTGTAGCTACTTTTATAAAAACAGGAAATGTTTCTGGTTCAGAAATTATAATTCTGGAAAATTATTTTATTACATTAGACTGGTTTTCTCTGATACTATGTTTATTCTGTTCAACTGCTATGTTCCCCATTTTAAATCTAGGTCTATAGCCAACAATCTCTGGGAAAATTTGACAGATTCCATTAGAAATGCCCAGCTAAAAGCACCCAGCACTTATTTATTATTAGTAGGTGATTTCAACTTAAGAACTGGAAGATATGATGGCCTCAGTGACATATTGTATCAGTACTGGGGCTTATGTTTAGTTCTGCCGCTAGGAATAACAGAGTAACAAGCAATAATAGATCCAACCATAATGGTCAGAGATTTATTAAAATAATAGAAGACAATTTAGTTTAACCTCTTAAAGAGCAGATATTCACGTATGGTGCTGGCCTGACTGCAGTGGTGTGGATCGGAATGCTGCATTTGAAGGAGGTGGAGCTGTTTACATCCAGCATGATCACTCTCTCTACAGACCACTGCAAAACAGCGCAATTTAAAAAAAAGAAGCTTCAGACTGCAATGGAGATGGACGAGCATCGTGACGTCAGTTACAGTCAGACGTTAGCGCTACTCTGGCGTGCACGCTGTCTGACGTTACTTGTGCTCATTCCCACATTTAATCTTGGGCACGCTTCTTGAGTGACAGGCTGTGTAGATGGGACCAGCATGAGCTCTAGTGGATGTGCAGTTGTCTGCTTATGTGTCACGCTGTCTCCTCCCCATTTAATTCCTTTTGGTGTTGTTTCAGTGAAAAAGAAAAGTAAATAATTATTTATACAAGTGAGTCACTTTGTGCAGTGTAATTTGTCTTTTTATGACATGTAAATTCTATTTCATTTAAAGTACACTTTTTCTCCTGAAGTGACAACCGTGCACACAATACACCCTCTTGTATGACAGTCAGTGGCTGACAGGATTACCCAGGCTGTCATGAAGGACCTCATCCTGTGGACATAGTCAATGTCACACATCTGATTTGAGAAATTAAATATCATTAAGCTCACTCCCTATGTGCCTGTTAAATGTTGGGCAAGTCTACACATTTCATGGCATATTACAGGTCAGTAGTTTTTTTGTACTCATGATCTCCAAATATATGCTCTTTGGCATAGACTTGCATTTTTAATGTTTTTACAGCATGTACTTTGTTGTCAGTACTATTGTTATCTCAATATCCTAGTGCTTTAGCAAGTTGCAGACACATAGCTCCCATTTGTGCTCTGTAAGTGGTTCATAATAAGTAGTAGTAACAAAAAGTCATAAAATGCCATTGTTAATAGCCCGCAAACTTTCTAAACCTGCATACAGCGCTCATTTCCACACTTGTTATGCAATACTGTCTCGGATCTTTGTACCACATATTGCCTGTTTTCCCGCATTTTGAAAGTACAATCTCACACACATGGGGTGATTGATTCCTTTATATGAGATGTCAAGATGAATGCGTGTTTGTTCAGTGGTGGGATTTGAACTAGGTTTACATGCATGCACACTGTGACACTAAATATATCAGATTGTCTAATTTTTGTTAAACATCTGATACCTTTTAATAACTATACAGTTATTCTCCTGCTATTAATTTAGATGCAGAATTTGTTTAGAAGGTATGATTTAAATAATGTACAACAGATGATGCTGCAATGGTTAATTAATAAATTTGTCCATAAATATTAGGTGAGTCACTCATTTTCCCCTTAGAACCCATTTGTCCACATTGTTCACCTACCCCACATTAGCAGTGCAATCCCCCATTTTACACCACAGAACCTCACTGCCCGTAATGCTCAAGTGTCTCACATTAGGAGGGATGTTCCTCATTATTGCTGCACATTGTAACATGGCAAAATGAACAGTAGGTCAAAGTAGGAAAGCAATTGGTCAAAATGCATCAGGTGGCACAAGAGCAACACGGCATTATGGCACGATAATGCCGTGTTGCTTGTGAAGTACAACAAGCAGCCACAGGCTAAAACGGAGCAGTGTTGGATAAAATGAAAGGTAAAGAACTGTAGAAATCAGGTTTAATAAGAGCAAGAAGGTAGTTTAGACGATCAGTAGGACAACTATAACAGAGGCACAGTAAAAAAAAAAGGTTGTAGGAGGGAAAAAAAAAGAGGTAGAAATGGAGAAAAGCTCAGGAACATTAACCTTATCTTGAACGAGAGAAATAGAAGCATGGGTAGAAGACAAATGTGGGAATGATGATGAAATGGGTAGATATGCCTGTCAGGAATGTGTCACAGATGCAGTGAGGCACATGGGATGCAATGCAAGGAACAGACAGGCACACAGTGAGGAACTGGAAGGACATTTCATTTCGAGACGTTTATCATCTGTGGGACACTAAACTTCAGTTATGTAGGAGAATTGATAGTCAGAGGAAACAGGAAAGAGACTGGGGATATGTGAGTGCATTGATGGAGTGAGTAGCAAAGACAACAGCGCGATGTAAACAATCTAAGAAACGGGTACAGACTGCTAAAAGCTGTATGCAAATGAGATACAGAAGCTGATAGTGAAGCAGGAAAGGCACGAAATCAGGGTCCTCCTAACAAGCATAACAAATGAGCAGCGTTCAGAAACCTCAAAAAATGTATACCAATCATTAAGCCATACAGTAGTGTAGCAATGTGCAATAGTATAAAAACAACATATATGTATGTAAGAGAGCTTTGCAGAAATGTTGCAAAGTAATAGCAAACTGAACTGTATAACTTCAATACTGTGATTGTGTGATTTATTACAGCACTAAAAACACATGTGTCACATCCAAACCCATGTGCAGACCATGTTACAAGCACATTATTCCCCTCTGAAGGTGGCATCTAATGGGAATTAATGCATGGTTGGACCGTAATCGCACTGCCTCCGCCTCGGGCCACAACGGTCCCAACCATGCATTAACTCCCCATTAGATGCCACCTTCAGAGGGGGATTAATGCTTACGTAGTGAATCCCGCTGTCCATGCTTCTCAAATAAACCCACATTTGAAGAGACATCATTTATTTCACCCCTCTGAACCTGTCTGTCCATACCTACCTACTGCCCCACGTTGGCTGCATGGTATGTAACTCATTTAACTGTTCATAACCTCACATTAAGATAAACTGCAGCAGAGTTGCTCTGTTTTTTTTACATTCTTGCAGTCAAATATTCTGAATAGGTGCTGTTCCTTTCTATTTAATTTTCTGATACAGTAATAGTAAATCTGAGCAGTTGGATTAGAATTTCATTCAGAAATGCTGGACACTAGGCAAATGACTAAGTCAGGAAGTTTTTGTGTGTTTTTTTTTCACTCGCTAACATTTTTAACTATGTAAAGTGGAACATAATAATGTATTGTTTGCTGCTCAATGTTTAGTATTTCCCTGAGACTGCAAAAGACCAACTGTGCATCTTGTTTGGAGTTGGGTCAACATTCAGGCATGCTGTTTAGCTTTGTTGGGGAATCCCGAATCATTTATATGGGATGTCAAGATGAATGTGTGTTTGTTCAGGGGTGGGATTTGAACTAGGTTTACATGCGCGCACACTGTGACAGTAAATGCATCACATTTCCTTACTTTCCTTAAACATCTGATGCCTTTTCATGACTATACATCATGCTCATGTGAGATGTGATAGTGACCGCAAATGATTGTTTATGGTTCAAAGAACTGCATCATGAAATGTTTTTTTTTATTGTGGTTTGCAATTATAATCAATGTGGTTTAATAAAAAAAAGTATTAGGAATGATCAGCATCTCCATTTACTGTAGACATAATCAGTTTTTTTAAATGCAGCTGTCTGCAAAAATAATTATTCAATTTACAGATAGTAATGGGATGAAATAAAATGTATGCTGTTAATTTAGATGCAGAATGCATTTAAATGTTATGATTTAAATAAAGTAATGTACAACAGATGATGATGTGATGATTAATCAATTAATTTGTCCATAAAGATCAGGAGAGTCACTCATTTCACCTCTGAACCAGTTTGTCCATGCCATTCACATACCCCACAATGTAAAGTGGAGCATAATTATGTATTATGTGCCGCTCAATGTTTACTATTTCCCTGAGACTGCAAAAGACCAACTGTGCATCTTGTTTGGAGTTGGGTCAACATTCAGCCATGCTGTTTAGCTTTATTGGGGACTCCCGAATCATTAATATGGGATGTCAAGATGAATGTGTGTTTATTCAGGGGTGGGATTCGAACCAGGTTTACGCGTGCACACATTGTGACAGTAAATATATCACACTTCCTTACTTTCCTTAAACATCTGTGCCATTTTGTGACTATACATCATGTTGATGTGAGATGTGATAGTGACTGCAAATGATTGTTTGTGGTTCAAAGATCTGCATCATGAAATTATTTTTTTATTATTGTGGTTTGAAACTATAAGCAATGTGGTTAGAAAAAAGAATAAAAGTATTAGGAACACTCAGCATCCGCATTTACTGTAGACAGAATACGTTTTTGTTTTTAATGCAGCTGTCTGTAAAAAAAATGAATTAAATTTACAGATAGTAATGAAATGCATGCTGTAAATTTAAATACAGAATTCATTTAAAATTAGTTCCACTACATTCAATTTACAGATAGTAATGCAATGAAATGTATAATGTTAATTTAGATACAGAAGTTGTTTAAAATGTATGATTTAAATAACAGATGATGCTGCGATGGTTAATTAATTTGTCCATAAGACCTATACAATTAATGCAGCAATGTAAACTGTAGTATTTAATGAAATGTTGTCAGTACTCAATCTCTGGTTCATAAGTTTATAGACTTTTATTTGCATTCGAAAAATTGCTTGTAATTTGATTATTTGATGCAAAAAATGTCTGGCCATATAATGATAAGTAGGCATTTACAACACTGCACATTTTTATTTAGTTGTTGAATTTTGCTGACCCATTATGCCCATTGAGAATAGAAGTCTATTTTTTTAGGGTCGATTGGGTACGGGAGGTGGGTGGGGAGGGATTCAAATTGTAACAAACTAAAATATAACAAGATTTAGCTGCAGGTATTTTTAATTTTTATTTTAATTTTTTTTTTATGAATGGGTAATATTTGACATGGACACCGGTGGAATCCAACTACTTTTTTGAGACTTGTCATGGGATCTTTAGCGTCCATTTGAACAACAACCAGAATAGTCTGATTGGACATCGGTTTAACATCTCTTATGCTAGTGGACACCTCAGGAGTGCAACATCCCCCTCATGCTGCACTACAGTGTCAGCATAAGGATTTAAACCAAGTGTTTGGGAGTGGCGATTGAAACCACAGACTTCTGATATTCTGGCATGAGATATTTGTGTGCAAGCTGATAAGCCACTGACACTGCTGGCATTATTCAATGCTGACTTGCTATTTTACAGATTCTAATGAAATTTGACATACTGTAGAATTATTGTCCACATTGTAGCAGAAAATAAAAATTATTTTGTTATCTGACAAGAGATAGCATTTTTTATGTCTTTAAAAATAGAATTGATATTGCCGCTGCTTAATGTCGAAAATTATTGTTAGGTTGCTATATATTGAAGTAATGACAGGTCTGATAAACTCCATTGTGTAGTGTTAAATATGTTTAAGCATTAAGGCATGCCAAATTCTTGGCAATGTTCTGTTAATCAACCTATATTGCTTTAATGTGGCTCAAGGTGCAGCCTTACAATTATCATAACCTTGTTCACAATTTGGTGAAGCTGTAAATGTATGTTAATAAAGGAATAATGCCCAACAGGGTGGGTGTTATGTTATGATAACATTCTACCTTGAGTTGTTGGGACTGAGTCCTCATGTTGAGGGCATCTGACACCCAAGAAGGGATGTTATCCCAAAATAACACCCACCTTGGAGGGTAGTATTCCTATTATCCAAATTCTATTTATCCCCTTTTCATATTCTTATGATTTGACCATGTACCTTCTATACCTCCTTGCAAATAGTGGACACAATTTCAGCTCATTCAACCTCTCTTTAAATGTCTTCCCATTTAGCCCATGTACCATGTTGGTTGCCCTTTTCTGCATCCTTGATAGACTGTTTTTGTATTTTTGCCGTTTGCTCCTCAATAAATATACTAAGTACTCCATGTATAGCCTAACCATGGAAATGTGACGTTACATCAGTGCCTCACTCATACTGCTGGTTTTCCATCTCTGTATGCATGACAGTGTTCTTTTATCTTTGCCCCTTTTAGTTGCTTATATTGCTTCCAGCAATAAGGACATCGGTGATTACAACTCCTAGATCATTCTCCTGC
Organism: Neoceratodus forsteri; assembly: GCA_016271365.2. Lineage (NCBI taxonomy): Eukaryota > Metazoa > Chordata > Ceratodontiformes > Ceratodontidae > Neoceratodus > Neoceratodus forsteri. The sequence goes on along the minus strand of CM057451.1, from coordinate 51,183,589 downwards.
CTATTTGAAGCTATTATCTACCCTTCATTTAGTATGTGGAGTGAGTATTAATTCTGCACAAGATACGGAGTTGTGAATTTCCAGGCACTGATATTTAGCTCCCATGTGTCTGTCCATTCTTCCAGTAACTTCAGTGCAATCTTCATTGTTTTTCCCCACCCATTCCAAATGTTAACTATATTACTTTCATTTATGATATATGCAAAAGGTGGAGCTCTACTTGAAACATAGAAACATATACTTTGATGGCAGATAATGACCTCTTGGCCCACCTAGTCTGCCCATTTCAATACCTACTGCATACACGGCAGATCCTAATTAACTGAATGCCTACTTCTTCCTGCCCACCACCAGAATTTCCTTATGTTTGTATCATGCATTCTTGAATTCCCCCCACTGTTTTTGACCTCAAGACCCCCTATGGAAGGCTGTTCCATGCATCCACCACTGTCTCAGTGAAAAATACTTCTTCCTGCTGCCCGAGTCATCCCCCCTCTTTCTTCAACTTGTGCCCCCTTCTTTTTTTTCAAGTAAAGGTTGAGTTTCATTGGTCTCTCATCATAGGGTCTTTCCCTAGCCCCAGTACCAACTGGGTCACTATCCTATGCACCCTATCCAGGAACGCATTGTCCCTCTTTAAGCCTGGGATGCCAAAATTGCATGCAGCATTCAATGTGTGGTCTACCCAGGCAATTGTACAGTGGAAGGAGCACCTCACAACTCCTTTAAGTTATCCCCTGGATATGAACCCCAGCATTTTGATTGCTTGTGCAGAAACACTTCTTCACTGCTTTGAGTTATTCATGTTGGCATCCACCAACCACCCTCATCACCTCAGTCACCAGCTGTGCAATGAATGCATCCTGGAAGAAGTGTAACAGCCGCTGCTCCTATCTTGATTAGGAAGATATAGTTCCCCAGTCTGCTACTGGCATATTCAGGTCCCCCAGCACCACAATGTTGTCCTTTCCCCCCTAAAACAGTTGTCCCTAAGATTAGCCACCAGGCATTCCTCCTGCTCCTTTTCCTGCCCATGTGGTCTATATAATAACCCATCTTCACCCATTTACCCCCTTGAGCATGCAGGGTGACCCAGATAGCCTCGATCTGATAACCTGCTTATTCTACTTTGCTTAGCCCATTGCTATCCATAATGATAAAAGCTATCCTCCCCTTCTTTCCATCCTATCCCTTCTGCATGTGATGTACCATATGAGGTTTAGGTCCTAATTGTGTCTGGACATGGCACACGTCTCTGTGATGGCTGCCACATCCACCACCACCCCCACCAATATCCCCCACTAATATCTCCCCTCCTAGGTAATGCACTGTCCCTCTTCCCCTTCTTCCTACCTGCCCCTCTCCATCCATGCATAACCCGTCTCCTGTATTTTTACCCACTGACTTTACTTATTCCAACCTCCCTGGCCTCTCAGTTCTGAGTTTCTCTTCCTGCCATCTGATTTCTTCATCCCTGTGCCCTGACTCCCATTTCCTCCTGCTCATGCCACCTCCGAGTCCTGAATCCCTACCATTCAGATATATGCCTGGGAGTAGCTCATCATTGTCACTTACCTGCTGAGTCCATCATCATCCCTGCTTACCTGCCTCCAGAGGAGCCTCCTCCTCTCCATATTTCTCTCCCTTGTTTGTTATAGTCAGTGTGTCAATCTGTTTTTATGCTCAATGCCATGCTAGAAGATGGAATGCTGACAGGAAGAATTCATGTGTCATTGTGATCAGACTTTACATGACAGTGTAACATGGTTTAATGTAAGGCTGTTGGAATCCTAACACCCAATCAGATAGCAGCATTTGTGAGAACCTTTTTATAATTCATAGTGGTTCCTAGATGGATGCCATCTCCACAGACGAGGTTATTGATGAGACTAAACAGGTGTGTGAATTAAATAAATTATGGATGTCTCTGCATGTCAGAAATCCTGATTAATTTTTTTAAATTATTGGAAATCCAATAGGTGTTTAATGTGTAATGTGTGGTTGTATTACAGGTTTCAAACATCTGGTGCGAACAACATCACTAAAAATTCCAAGATGATGTGTCATCCGTGGTTGTGACAATACGTATAGCAAGACAATAAATTTACACATGTGGCCTCGGGATCTGAATGCACATGTGAAGTGGGATGAGTTTGTGTGAAAGATGAGAAAGAACTGGAAAGGAGCCAGTTCTACAACTGTAATTTGTGAAGGACATTTTGTTGCCCCAAGAGACTTTGTTGGCTATCATCAATGGAAGCTAGGATTTAGGAGAAAACTTGAACTCATAAAGGGAGCATGTCCATCTAGATTGAATGTGGATGTTGAGCATTCATCTTCTGGTGTCAATAGTGAATATATGATTGATTCTGATTATTAGAATGTGGATGAACCATTTTTACATCCTGAATCTTCAGATAGTTCTATGGCCATAGAAGATCAAGAAGTCACCATTCAAGATGAATCCATGATTGATGATGACGAAACCACTTGCAACATACATGTGAATATGCTCAGCAATGTGGAACAGATATCATTGTCACCTATTGACAATGTAACTGAACACACATACACTAAGAGTCCAGTCGATCATTCATCAGTTGATCATGGAACACAGTGCAACATAAAAAGAGAGAAAACATAGCATTGGTAAGTCAATATGATGCGTATAATGTGTTTCTAAATTTAAGGTATAATTTATCTGGGTTACTTCATTAACTTTTGATGGTATGAAACTTGCATAACCTGACTTCACATCTCCACATTGGATAGTCATACACAATGATTTGCATTTGCATGTGTTAACCATTTCTTGCCTCCCATCCATTGTCACTCCCACTATGTGCAATTATACAATGTAACTCTTTTTTTGGGGGGTGCCCATAAAAAAATTATAAAGAAATAAGAATTTTAAGGTTACCTGTTGTTGATTGACTGACTAAATTTCATTATCTGTTGTGCATTATGTTGTATACTCATGACCATTATTTTAATTGTGATCAGGTGTACAGATATCAGATAGCTCATGAATCAGAAATGCACATGGTACAGTAAAGACATGCAGCATATGTATACAATGTCAACTTATTGGAGGGTCCCTTTCTGACATACACGAACAGGTTCTGATGAAAATCATGATATTATGTTGAGTGAGTCTGATGAAACTTCAGTAGAGCTCCTGTCAAATAACAACATGGATCCAGATTCTGTCCCTAGTAGTCTTGAGAGTGTTTCTGATATGAAAGGTGTGGACAATAACAAGGATGACGTTACTACATCGGACAGATGTACAGAAGCAATGGAGGAAAAATTCATTGTGTTCTAGAGCAATCTGCTGTCTTTGTATAGTAAGTGTACAAAATGTAACATGGACACAACTGGGCACATTTACAGATGCTGCAGCACTGCAATCCATGTTGAGCAAAACTGTGAAGGGTGTGGCTATAAATGAACTTGGTCTAGCCAACCTTATATTGGGCATATCCCAGCAGGGAACCTCTTATTGTCAGGTTCACTCCTTTTCTCTGGAAACTTGCCATCAAAAATTATATGTCTATTTGTACTCCTCAAACTGGCTGTTTACTCAAAGAACACATTCTTTAAACATCAATGGCAGTATCTACAACCAGTTATATTTAACACATGGAAAGTTCATCACAGTAGCATGATTGAGCAATTGAGTAGTATGGAAGGAGACTTTGTGCTTGCAGGTGATGGATGCTCAGATAGTCCGGGTCACTGTGCAAAGTACGGTGCATACAGTGTCATTGAACAACGAACAAACAAAGTACTCAACATTGAGTTTGTACAGGTAATTTGTTTACAGTAATCAAAACTGTGGGATATTGAACTAAAAAATGCACAACAGGGTATTTTTTGGGGGGGAGATTTGTAATACAGTATTTATTCAAACAACAGTTATTTGTACAGTTGCCTGTGACCTCGAACAACCTCACGAGTGTCGAAGCCATGAGAGAGAGTTATGAGTGGTCACTGGCAACTGCAGAAACAACTTTATAATGTATGGGTAGCCCTTATTCATACCGGGTCATAATGTTGTATGCTTAATAGCATACGGCATTATGCGAAAATCGGACCTGTCGCTATCTGAGTTGGCCCCCCCAGAGTTAGAATCCTAAGTGAGGGGTCAGGGGGCTCAGCCCCCCATAATGGGGGTGTGGGGGCAGAGCCCCCCCACAGAAAGAAAAATAAACCTAAAAAATAAACCTAAATCACGCAACGAGATTATGCCACTCGGCATTCTGCCATGCAACATTATGACCCCTTGCCACCCTTATTATCCACTGAAAGTAAACTGTTTACAACCTTGTTATCCTACTGTTGTGATAGCAGAACATTATAAGCCCCATCTATGCCATAGCAGTGGGTATACAAAATGGAATGCCTGGTGTGGTTTGGTCAGGAGGCATAGCCAAGTGACTTAACCACACCAGAAGTGGTAAATCCACCCATATACCCACTCCCTGTCATGGTATCTTGCTAGTATACAATGTTCAGCTTGTTGTTTTTGTTTTTATTGTAATATAAAACTTTTACAGTGGGTATACTGGATGATTTATCACATCATATGATGTGTTTTGACCAATGAGGTTACAGAATTTTCATTCCCCATTGTATAATCAGTATTCTACACACCCAGAATGTGATTGTTAGTCTCAGTACAGTATTCAAATAATAATAAATTTATTTCACAAAAGCACCTTTCAGGCCACTAAGGCACTTTACAAAAAGATAAAAACAACCATGATAAAAACAATGAACATAATAATAAAATAAATAACAGGATACAAATCATTCAGTGCCACCAAAAGCATGAAATAACATTCCAATTATTATAGTTTACTGTTACTGAGTCTATCCATCACTATTTCTGATACAGATTTAAATTCTGGTGCTATTTTGATGTGCTGTCATTCAGTCGGTGTATCTTTTCGTTTAAAATGTGGTTCTGGTTTGGGGGTGGGGGGTATTTGGTTAGGGAGTGCATTTTGTGAGTCTTTTGGACTGAGATAGCTTGGGTTGTAAAGAGCACTGTGAGGAGGTGAAAGTGAAATTGGGAGGCAGTACTACTGAGCAAGCAGCACAGGTGGTGATGGTCAGCGATGTAGTCACTGTGTGGATAAATGGGTGATGATGTAATCACTATGTGGATAACCTGAAGTTATCCACATAGTGATTACATCACCACCCATTTATCCACACAGTGACTCAGATAACTGAAGTTATGTATCAGTTTTTATCCAGACACATGTTGCATAAATATATATTTGGTCTATGATATAGTCCAAATAAAGTAATTAATACTATTTTTTTAACTAGCAGAGTAATGAGGCTAAGAGTAGTAATTGATGCGAACTAGAGGGATGAAGACACACTGTAGAGTACCTTAACTCTAACATAAATAAGAGCCAATCAGATTACATGATTTTGCCCTGCCATTTTATAAATGCTATATACAGCACAAGACAAAGTCACATTGTTTGTTTAACTTTATGTAAAATTCTAGTATGTAGTGAAATTAACTAATTAAATTTCTCATGTATGAATAGATTTGAAGGCTGCCACAAAGTTAGAATCGATTGTAATGAGTCCAGTGTTAGTTAATGATATTAAACATCTTTTGACAACCTATCAGACATCCAGCCTGGAGGCATTTCATAGCCTAATTCTGTATTTTGCTCTAAAGCATACTGCATTTTTGAATATTGGGATGTAAACTCAGTATGACTCAAATCATTTGGAGAACTTTTGTAATAAAACTAATGCATTGTGTCAGATTTTCATTTGATTACAGGGATGTGCCCAAAAGTAAAATATGTGTTTTGCGTGTCAGTCTCATTTTAGCTGGAATGCACTTCAATGAGAATGTGAATCATGAACAGTCAGTCCGACATGATGGAGTGCCCAATATGTAACCAGATACCCAAAATATAAAAAAGGGGGATATACAGTACGGAAACATCTACGGCATGCAATGTATGGTAAGATACATTGTCCCTGGATCCCCACCCAGAAATAACTGAGGCCACTGCTTTTTTCACTTTTGGATGCTTGCTGGTATATTTATTAAAAGGCACAATTCATATTAATCAATTTATATCAATCTGAAGTCTAACAATTATTATGTACAGTTTGGACATAACAGTCTCATGTTGCTTCTAGAACATAACAGTCCTAGCTTCCCTCTTGGGGTTCATCCTCTGTTCTCTTTTTCTTCTTCCATGGTTGCTTCTTGGGGTCCAGACACCATGATCCAGCCGCTCCTTTTTCATCTCCATAACTGGGTACCACACTTACCTGGACCACTCCTCCCCCACCAGGTGTGGACATGGTGATCCACCCCCTAGTTCTATATCCCTCCCCCATTACTCCCATGCCTGGGTTCTTTTGTCCCCAGCCCATGGTACCTACCCCTTCCCCTCTGCCTGCCCCCCTTTCCCCCTTGCTCTAAACCCTTCCACTGACCCATCTCCAGCTTGCAATGGAAGATGGGGCTCCCCCTTGTGGGTTAACCTCTCAGGTTCTTCTTGTTAATTTCCCATACTAGCTCGCCAAAAGGCTGGAGGAACGGCCCATGCCAAACTCCATCAGGTGAATCCCATCCATCCTGTAGACATCCCCCAGTCAAATGAGATGTCCCTATGTTGGATGTGCACCCCCCATCTCGATCACTGCCCTGGTCACCTTGCTGTTCAGGCCCTTCCTCACCATCTCTATTGCTTTTGGGCCTTTTTCTCCCCTCCATACCCTCCGGGAGGTAATCTCAGACCATCCGATTACCACCCTCAGCCACCAGCTCTTTACCTTCTCCAGGTCTGCAATCATGTCCTTCATCAAGGACCCCCATGGCAGTTCTCCCAAGTCATTGCCTCCTAGATGCACAATGATACAATCTGGTCTGGCCCAGCGTACCCAAAGCTCCTCCAGCAGGGGAGCAGCTGTGACCACCTCATGCCTCTCAGGCACCTCCACTGCACCCTGGTGTGATCTGCTCCTGGACAAAGCTGTGTCCCTGTCCTTGTAGTGGCCACAAACCTTTCTGCCCACTAGATGAAAAAGTGACCCACGATCCCAACCTGCCTCTTGAAACCTGCTACGGGAAGAGAAAAGGGGCACCCATTAACCACTGTCAACACCTCACTTATCTTTTATAATAGTTTAATGTCCATCTACCCACCCACTTGACCTCCTTTTCCACTGCTCCCCTTGCAGTGACTTCTAATGCTGCCCCAATTCTGAAGGAATGTGGGGCAAAATAACAGGGGTCCTCCCCCACAAATGCCATCGCCTTTTCCAGTACTGCCCCTACCTGTAAACCTGTCACTGGTGACCCATCCCCATGTATGAACCAGGTGCCTGGCCAGTGGCCCCACCTCCTACTGTACTCTGTCATGGCCTGGACCGATCAGACCCCCGGCCCTGTCTGTCTGCCTATCTCTACTGCGGTGCTCTTACCCATCTAGTCTGGTTTTGACCTCTGAAGCCAGATGATCACTTTATCCACCTCCATTCTAACATTCTCTTCTTGCAAACCCCCTGTGGTAACCTTTTATTGGGCACCAAAACTTCTCCCACCCTGAACTCCCCACGTCACCATGACCACAAATATGGCCCAAAACAGACAGGCTTCACTCACTGAATGGCAAATGTTCTCCAGTGCTTTCACCACCTTTGTGAGCAGGGGTCCCATAATGGGTCTTCTCCCATCCTGCCTCCTGTCCTGACCCCTCTGCCAGCCTGCCACCATCCACCAGATGGCCCGGCAGGCTGCCATGTCCATCCACCCCTGATCCCTGCATGTCCAGCTAATCCCTGCTAACTGGACCACTATGGTGGTTTGGGCAATCCTGTCCTCCCATTTTTCAACCATGTACCTCATGACCTGTTTCTTAAGCGCGGGGTCCACCACTTCCCAGCCCCTTTTGAGCCAGAAAGCCTGAAAACTTTCCCAGGCATGTTCGTAGGCCTTCAAGGTGCTGGCCAACCATGATCCCCTATAGGGAGCTCTGGCATTCTCTCTCTCCAATCTCCCACAGCCATTCCTGGACCCTGGTCTGGGTAGGTGCAGCATGTGGTGCCAACTCCTGGAACCATTCTATCTGCAAATGAGAAAGACAACCACCTCATTTCTTGCCCCTTCAATGTACCATGCCTTAAAGGACAGATTCAGATGCAGGCCCAACAACACCATGTACCTTAACACCCATCCCACTGACTCCGTGTGCCCACTCTGTCGGTTGATCAGCTCCACCACCCCCTTGTTATCACACCAGAATACGATGCACTGTCCCACCATCCTGTCACCCCATATCTCCAATGCCACCCAGATTGGGAATATCTCCAGGAATGTGATGTCCTTGGTCCATCCCCAGTCCTGCCATTGGGCTGGCCATGCTTCCGATACCCACTCGCCCCGGAAGTAGGCCCCCATCCCAAACCCCCCAGCCACATCCGTGTACAGCTCCATGTCTGCATTGGAAGCCCAGTCCTCCTGCCAGAATGTAACCCTGTTGTATGAGTCCAGGAACATCTCCCACACCTGCAAGTCAGCCCAAATGCCCCTACTGATGTCCACCCAATGGTGAGGTTGTTTTGCCCTACCCATGGCTCTCCTCAACTGTCTCATGAAAACCCTGCCCTGGCTTATGGCCTTGCAGGCAAAACTAAGGTGCCCTAGTAGTTGTTGTACCTGTACCAGCAGCACCCTCCTCCTCCCCCCCTACTAAGGCTAATAAACCTTTTAAGTGCGACACCTTGACACCTGGCAGCTGGAAACACTCTTGCTCAGTGTCTACCTTGATCTCCAGGAACTCCAACCTGCGGGTTGGACCCTCCATCTTTCCTGCTGCCAGGGGAATTCTGATGGTGCCACACATGTCCATAAAATCAGCCAACATCCCCTGGGTCTCTGGCTGGCTGGCCCCAATCAACAGGAAGTCATCCAGGTAGTGCACCACCTCCTTGAGCCCCATATCATCCAAGGGTCCTCTACTCTGAGCATGCGATGCAGAGCACCAGCCTCCTGGCTCTTTGTTGGACCATGCAGCCTGACCTGCGGCCCCACTGTATATGCTTCCTTGCCATGTGCTCACCTCACAGCCATTATCCAGTTGCATCCATCGGTCTCAGGCTCACTAGCCCCTACCACCTTATCTGGGGGGATCCTGGGCCTACTGCAGCTGCTGGGGGCTTGCCTCTTGTGTCCCTTCCTGTCACCCCATATCAGAGCCGTATCCACCCCATAGCTCCCTTCTCCCCATGCTCTACCTCCCAGACACTACCCCATGGCATCCGCAACCCCCACACTGACCTGTGCTCAGCTGAGGGCCAGCCACCACTATGCCCTTCCAATGTAACTGACCCTTCTTTTAGTCCTTGCCTCTTGTTGTCCAAGACTTGACCCATTGCTGTGTAGGGAATCCCTCTGCCCCAAATTTGTGGCCTCCCACATGGTCAGGCCTCCACAGGCCCCCCTGATCTGTGGCCTGGCTTCCTGGCTGAAAACTGGCCTGCTGCTAGGCCATGGACCAATGTTTTACTGATGAAATAAAAACCACAGCACTACCGCACTATGTTTGCCCATCCGTTGCATGACCCCACTCAGGGCGGTTCCTTCAGACCCAAAATGGCAGCCGCCCATGCAGTCAGGCCTCCAGTGGCCCCAACTTTGACTCTGCTTCCTGGCAGCAGTGGCCTGTTGGATCGGTGCAGCCTCGGCCCCAAAATGGCATCCACCACATGGTCGGGCCTCCCAGGCCCCCCCTCCTCATGTCCTCCTGGCTCACCAAACATCCAGGCCTGCGGTTCCAGTGATTGCCCATCCCCAAAATAGCATCTGCACCATGCGGTCGGGCCTCCCAGGCCCCCCCTTGCCTTGTGGCCTCCTGGCTCACCAAATACTCAAGCCTGCAGTTGCCATGATCACCCATCCCCAAAAAAGGCATCCACACTATGTGGCCGGGCCTCCATGGCCCCCAACCTACATCCTAACCACTTGGCCCTGATCTATCATGCTGTCACCCATCCTGCAGTAATCGGTGGCCTGGCTACTCGAGCTCTCCTGTTAGCATCCCTCACACTCAGCCCATGCCATCTGGACTTGCCGCCCTGTCCCCAAGCCAAAATGTGCTGCCTCCCCCCAGCACCCTGTGGTGCTACCTTCTTTGCCCTTGTGTCCGTATCTTCAGCACCCCACGGCTCATGCTGCCCACCGCCCTTGCCAACAACCTCTGCCTTCCTCCACTCACTCTGTGCAGTGCCACCATCCCTGCAGCACGCTCCCAGCTGGCACTCAAACCTCCAAATCTGCTAGAGCCTGCCACTCGCCAAGAAACGCTCAACACCACTTGCCTCTTAACCACTCATTTATTTATTTATTTTTTTAAATGAAATGCATGCCGAGCTGGATGCGCTATCCTGACTCCTCCACAATTCAATTTACAACTCTACCTAAAGGCAGCCATCTAGCTGACTGCACCTCAAACCCTCAGATAATCTCATCTGGCTCTGGGCCAGCAGCCAGACAGTCTGCTTTGCACTCCCTGGCTCCAACCCTCTCCACCTGCCAGCACAATTCTTCTCTCCTTCACACTGTAACCTCGTGTTTTGCCTTACACAAACCCACAGGTTCCCACAAAGAAACTGCAACACAGAAAAGGGGCTCCACATTCTTGTTTGAGTGCATCACAGATATCCAAAGGCCCAGACCTGGTACCAGTAGCCACAACCTTCTTTCACAGATATGCAGCTATCCAAATTAATTGGATCCACACCCAGACAAATTATATACATTTCACAAGCATGCAGAAACAAACCACCAATCTGAGATCTCAGCACCTCTAGCCTGGGTGCCTCCCAGGTGAAAGGCCCCCAGACCTTAGTGCCTTACCTGAAAGCCAGCAATGTGCTGTAGGTTTGAATTCTACAGCAAGAAAGAGGGCTTACTGTGAGTTGCATGCCCTTAAGTATCCCCTAAGGACCCCATATCAGGACCCCTTCTGGCCCCTCCCCTTAGCCAATGGCCAGTGAGCCCCCAGGGTTGGTCATATTACCCTACCTGTGAGGTCATAGCCCCCCCTTTACCTGTCCCAAGCCCCTCACCCTCCCTTTTGTAATCATTCCTGGCTGGGTCCCAGGACAGCCTGGCCTGCCTTTTAGTGGCAAGCCTATTTATACTCATGTTTAAAATGGTATATGGTTGACAAACCATTGGTAAATATAAAGTATCAACATAAAGGTGTGTAATAAATCTAAAATGTGTTAATAATTTTTTTTTAATAAATTCCATTCATCAACCTTGGCTTCCACAGTATGTAAATATGGTAATGTGACGTATGTGTGCTAGTGACAGTGTAGGATTTTATGTCAAAATGTCATACTATCATAAGCATCTGAGCCATGCAGCATATATCAGAAAATGCTGCATCAGAGATCTATGTGCATTGTCTATTGAAGCTCATTATTGATCTGTTTTTGTTATAATAGACAATGCAAATTGACATATTACACAAAAGTATTTTTTACTTGCATATCTCCTGTTGATTCATGAAGACTGTCTTAAAAAGTATTACAAAGTAAATATGGTAAGACTATTCTTCAGTAATGGTAACCTCCTTTGGTGCAAAACAGTTGCTTGCTGTCAGGAATGATCAAAGTGTAATGGTATTCAAACTGTTTATATTTTAATTGGACAGTGTTTACTCACTAACATAACTGCCTTGCACTCTTCACACAGGATATGCAGAAGACTTGCTAGTAATACTCATGAAAGAGTATAGAGCAGACCCTCTAAAACTAAGTCGGTCATTGGATGACATGAGGAGCTCATTACCACAGCCACTTTGTTGTACAGTACTTAAGCATCAGGACAAACAGTATGCCATTAATGTATTCATTAGTCGGTATCCAAAACTGTAGTTATTACCTATGTCAAAGCATAGTACATAGCAACCAAACAAAAAATTGCACTTCATGAAAGACAATGCTCCATCAGTAATATGAACATTGAAATTACTTCTTTGGAAATAAACTGGATCTAATTTCCATTGAGAACATTACACTGAAGTGTGAAGGAAAATTATACTTACATTTTACAGGCAGCAGTCATACAAAATGTTTGCTAAATATACCATGTGGACAATCACTAATGCGACTGCATTGTACTTTATAAATGAAAGATAATTGCAGTAACATTGCATCTTTTGATTTGCTGGTAAATATCTGTATACTTAAAATGAAAGAAATCTAATAAGAGATTTTTCTACACATTTATTGATTCATTCAAATGGTTTATTCATTAAATGTTATAAAAATATATGTTGATTCCAGTGTTAATACAGAATTTGTTTGCAGTTGTATGAGTAATGATACATAAATATGCTAAAACATGCTATATTATTTATAAGTTGATGACTATGACAGTCGTTGAATGCACATTTTAAAAATCAAATGCACGCATATTTCAGAAAAAGCTTGAATGCCCATGAATACTCATCCCTGTGTCATGATTAGTTTTAGTGAAAACATAATGTAGTTTTTTGTTTTGTTTTTCTTCACTGCCGATTAAAAGAAAAACAAAAAACCAAACTGCATTATATTATTACGAAACACTAATCACAACACATGGATGAGTATTCATGGGGATTCATGCTTTTTATGAAATATGTGTGCATTTGATTTTGAAGCTATCTCTTTCTTCTTAATAATTGTAATATGTCAGCATGTTAATATGATCCATTCATAGTTGAATGAACCATAGGTATTTAAATTGATTACTTCAGTAAGTATGATGTCATTGAATATTTATTAAAAAAAATCATTATACTGAGTACATATTAATACTATTTGTATTGTTTAACTTTCATGTTTCACTTTCCAGTAAATGACAAGTATACATTTAATTTTTTTCACTCATATATTTGCTAAGACAGCGAAATATAGTAACCATATAAAATAAAACTATGTAAATAGTAACAAAACATTTATTGAACCAGCTGCTATGGTTTTTGCTAGTTTAAAACCTTTATACTGTCCTCCCTCAGATGGAAAGGTTTCTCATATTTTATTCATCACACATGATGGGAGGGGGACTCTATTTTTGCAGCCCAGCCAACCCCAGCACCAACGGACAAATTGTCAATACACAGCATATCTGTATCATCTGCAAAGTAAAAAAACATTTTGGTAGGAGACAGTAATAGCAAGTTGATAAGAATTACATAACGTATGGACAGTGTCTAATAGCCCCTGATTTCAAACTATTATAACCTGATAATCGTCTTGTTATGACAGCAGTATGCTGTAAACCTTGCTTGGGTCTCAGAAATGCTGCAATCTGATTGGCTGTAAGGATTCTGATAGCCTTACATTAATCCCTGTTAAACTATCATGTACAGCCTGATCACAATGGCACATGGATTCTTCCTGTCAGCATTCCATCATCAAGTACTGCTGAATGACTGGAATGCGGCATTCTGATTTTGAACCAGTATTCTTAAACTGTTGGTGGAAGAACTGTTTTATTAAAAATCTCCCTCTAAATGAGGAAAACATTCACAAAATATACATTTAACACTTTTCTTTTGGAATACTTGTTTTTGTAATAGCAATAAAACACTCCCATGAGTTAGATTAACAGTCAGTTAATCACCCCCAGGGGCAATATGGCACTCAGCTGCATCTCATGGCACATTACACCCCTAGTTGGTGATTATCAGACTGTTAATCTAACGCCTGGTCATACCTTATTGCTTAAGTCTTTTTATTTTATTCTGCTATTAGCTCAGTGAGATTTGATGACAGCATGGGACTAGGGGAGGTATCCTCAATCACCAATGATGTCTCTAAATGTTATGATAGTAGTACTGCAGATAGGAATCAAATCAGTATCGAAACTGCAACTATCATGTTTCTTTTGCAAGAATGACATCAAATTATAAATATAATGTACATGGTCACGTATGTTGTAGGCCTTAATTTAAAAAAGAGCCATCAAAACAACAGGTAATGTGAAATATTATGCAAATACTTTCAGCAGGCAGTCATTATTAGGCAACCAGTTCAATACAGAATAATATTATATTAGCTGACTAGTATGAAGTCAGGTCATAAAGAGGCTTGCCCAGTCTAAAAGGGCAGGACCCATTGTCCCATGGCCCAGGCCAATAAGGTGAGGCTCAGTAAAAAGGAGGGGAGGGGAGAGGCAAGAAGGCAGTGGAGGGGCTAGGAAGAAAAAGGGGAGGGACAATGACTTCATGAAGGGGAGGAGCATTAAGACAAAGGGGGCTGGGGGATGACACATAAGGATTGGGCAAAAGAAAAAAGGGGGTGTGGAAAGGAGCAGTAAAAAGGGGCTGCATGCCAGAGAGATCTCACAATTTGCTCCATAAGGAATTTACTTGTGGAAGCACGTTCAGTCTATGGTAAAGTCATTGGGCATTTGGATTTATATTTGGAAGTTACGGGACAGAGAATTAAGTTAAAGAAATAAGGCAGAAAGGATTTTGCATGGACTGGTGTACAGGAACTGAAGGACAACAAGAATATCAGAGATACGAAAAGAGAATGGCGCCAAGAAAGACAAGGCCCAACAAGGAGGAGTGTTTCAAGGTGGTGATGGATTTGGTGGTGAAGGCAAATCGGCTACTGGAGGTGGCAGAGCCGGAGGCCGTGGAGAAGGGTACAAAAAGGAAAGGGAGGATGGGGAAGGGTAAGGAGGTCAACCAAAGGTTGCTACACGGCGCCACTAGGAGCCCAATGAGGGAGACAGAGTGGTGGAGCCAGGGGCAGCCCCTTCCCTGAGAACCTGAGACCAGCTCTGTCCAGACAGCACCCCAGGGGCTAGGGACGGGGTGGCACCATCAGTGCCGATTTGCCAAGCCTGTCCACCAATACCAATGGTAGAGCCAACACCACTGCAGATGAGCTGTCTACAAGTGCCAGGCCCTTCGCAGACAATTGTAACAGGTAATCAAGGGGTGTCGATGGAGAGCAGTATAAAAGAATATATTGCACAAATGTTAAGAAACATGGGGGAAGTGGGATTAGTCAGTTTGAAAAGGCTTTGGGGAAAGAAAAGGGGGTAGGGATGAAGGGAGCGGGGCGGCGGGGGATAATCAAGGGGTACAAAGGAGGTAGGGGCTCTGGGGTGCATTTAGCTGACCATGTGCCTACAGCGGTGAAAGAGAACATATGGAAAGGGGAATATGTAGACGTTTTTGCATTAGCAAATGTGGATAGCATGGAAAAATACGAAGAAAAAGATAGCTTTGAGAAAAAAGACATGGCAGCGACAGTAGTGCTGCTCAAGAAGGAAGACGAGGACAAAACATGGAAAGGAAAAATCTGGGATAACTGGGCTATGGGCTTTATGTATTTTACAGCCATAGTAATCGAGAAGCAGGTGGATTTAGCCATACCCCTTCTTACCTATTCCCTCATCATAAAAAATGCATACAAAAAGGGAGGGCATTGTTGGTTACGGTATGATGAAAAGTTTAGGAAGAGAATGGTGAATTTCGGGGATGTGAAATGGAACGCCAGACAGATAGATTTGTGGTTGGAGATTTACACAGGCCCAACAGACAAAGACGCAGAGGGTAACAAAAGAATGGCAGCGGCAATGAAGGCATGTTGGGGATACAATAGGGCAGCCTGTTCATGGCCGAATTGTCATTTCCGGCACGTATGTTCTAAGTGTGGGGGTCACCACCCAGCGGCCCGATGTAGATACAGTTGGGAAAAAGGGACAGGCAATCAGGACAGCACCCCTCAGACAGCCTTTCGGAGTGGACAGAGTCCATAACGGGGACAACAGTGGGGGAGGGGGAACGGGGAGAGGAACGCGGGGAAATGGCAAGACTATCAACCTCGACATCAGGACACATGAGGGGACGAGGGGGAGTGGTGTACAGCTGGCACGCACTTCCATAAACATAGGAAGGATGGAAAGATGGTTGGGGGGATACCCAGACAAGGGGGAGGCAGAAACATTAAGGGAGGGTTTTAAATATGGTTTTAGCTTGAGGTTCAAAGGAATGAAGAAACAGAAGGTGGCAAATAACTTAAAATCAGTGAAAGGAAAAGAGGAGGTTCTGACCAAGAAGATTAGGGAGGAGATAAGGGCAGGGAGGGTCGAAGGCCCTTTCGTGACCCTGCCACTGGCCAGTCTGAGGGTCTCACCACTGGGGCTGGTCCCGAAAAAACAAGAAGGGGAATATAGGGTAACACATCATCTATTGTACACAGAGGGTTACTACTGGCTGCAATTTTCAAAGACACAAAGCACATTTTCTGGAGCTGGAAGGACACTACTTTCTTCAACTGCGAGCTGTGTGTGAGAAAGTCTATATTGCACTTGATATCTGCAACAAACGTGCACTTTTGCTTTAATTCTGTGGGAGGTGAAACTAACCACCCTTGGTAATTGCTTTTTATTCATATTTATTTAATGTTTAACCAAGAAGGGGCTTGTAAACTCTGTTTATCTTGTTAGTAACTTCAGAAGGATTTAAATACTGCATTTGGGTAGGTCCTTGGAGGTAGCTAGATTGTCTACTAGGATTTGCTGACAGTTAAACTATTGTTAAATGAATTACAGTTGGCTGAGGAGTTGAAAAAGAAACTTGCAAACTCTGCTTATCTTGGAAGTAACCTCATAAGTGTTTGAATACTGCATTCTGGTTGTCCCTCGGGGGTAGCTGGATTGACTACTAGGATTTTGGGATAGAAACTATTTTTAAATAATTTACTGGTGCGTAGGAGTTTGTGATAGTTAAACTCTTTTTAACAGAGTTACTGGGGTTAAGGAGTGGTCACAGAAAACCTGCAGTGTGAAACAGGAAAAACAGTCTTTCAAGCAACAGAGGGTGGTGGATCTAGGTTTACATTTGTTTGTTACAATTCTTAAGATTTTCAGTGCAGGAAGGGTTTAAAAGCACAGCTGACTTATTTTAGGGCTGACAGCTCTGGAGCACAAACCACCCAGGCCTGTTTTGGGGCTGGGAAGGTTTACCTGTGTCTGACTTGGATGTGTGGATTTTTCTCTGTTTTGATTAGCAGGGTATTTCTCTATCAAATTGTTGTGAGGGCATCTTGCTGACAGGAAGGCACTCATTGCAGCAGTGGGTCAGAGCTTTTAGCTGATTGTTTTGTGAGGGCACAGTTTAGGCCCAACCCCTTCCCACCCTCACCCACCCACCCCTGAAATAGGTTCCTTTATACCTGGGGTTCTGACATCATTTCCTCAAAGTGCATGGTGCATGTCACTGTCATATCCTCTCTAGCACACTGCACTGACAATATAAGTATACACATTGTATATTATAAATATATATTTCTATATTACAAACCAATCACACAAAAAAAAAAAACAAATGTGGGGAGTAGTGCAATGTAATAACTGTGAGGCAGCAGTCTTCCGGAGTCTTTCTGGAGAGCTAGAGATGCCCTATTTGCAGAACAACTCTCTGCCCTGAGGGAGGAAGTTGCCCGTCTTCAGGCCACACTGGACCATGTCTGAGGGACCTATCCCCAGGCCACACTGCACAGTGGGAAGGGAACCTCCCCATCAGGGAGCACCACAGCCACCACCACTACCTCAGAGGTTGTGAAAACGCAGCAGTTGGACCACAGTGGGCTCCAGGAGGGTGAGGATGGTGGAGACAGAGGCACACCAGTCAGTTGTTCACTCCACAATCCATACACCATTCTGGGGGCATAGCTCCCCTATGGATGCACCACAGAGGAGACTAAGGAGGCTGAGGACAGCTGTCTGAAGGAGGCCCACAGGAAGAGGCAGAGGACACCACAAGGAAAGGAAGCAGCTCCTGGTGGGGGACTCCAGTTGATGGGGGATAGAACTGGGAGGAGCTGGGAAAACTGAAGTAAGAGTGCCTGCCTGGTGCCATGGCTGGAGGGACAGGAAGCATCCTCAGGATCACGACAACAGCTGCAAGGGATTCTGAGCTGGACATAATTGTCCACCTAGGGACAAATGACTTGGCTCATCATGAGGTTAGAGCAGTGCAGGAGGACATTGCAGAGTTGGGGAGGGGCCTAAGACAAGAAGCACACACAGTATCCTTCTCAGAGGTGCTGCCTGTCAAAGGCATGGGTGAGGTGAGAGTAATTGACACCATGCAGTTTAATGAATGGTTGAAAAAATGGTTCAGAGCACAGGGGTTTGGCTTCATTGGGGACTGGGGTTCCACCTGGAGGGACACCAGCCTATACTGCAGTATGGTCTGCATCTGTCCAGGAAGGAACAAGTCTTTTGAGCAATCAATTTAAATGCTTCATTGGCAAGCTTTTAAACTAGTCAAAGGGAGGCACTGACAAAGCAGCAGAAAAATCCCAGCCTCTCCTACAAAACAAGGTGCTAAATGAGAAAAAGACCCAAGGTAGAACGGTCAGTGGGGGATGCTGCAACAGAAGGTAAAGCCATCAAAAAATGGAGAGCAATGAGTACCAATGCCCGTAGTCTAGGTAACAAGCTTCCTGAATTAGTGGCCTTGATGGAGGAGGAACATCTGGATATCGTGGCAGTCACAGAAACATGGTAAACACAAAACCATGACTGGGACATAAACATACCAGGATACACTATCTACAGGAGGGACAGGGAGGGTAAAACAGGAGGAGGAGTAGTTCTTTACATAAGGGAAGGAATAAAAGCAACAGAACAAAAGGGTAAACAGGGAGGAGAAGAAGCACTGTGGGTAAATTTGGAGACAGGCAATGGCACCACAATCCTCACAGGGGTTGTATACAGACCCCCTTCTCAGGGGGAAGAAATGGACAAGGAAATGATAGAAAGTATACTTAGAATGGCAGAAAAAGGGGAGATTTTGCTGATGGGTGATCTGAATATGCCAGATGTTAAGGAGTGCAGTTGCAGCTGCCACTTCGAAGAGTGCAGTTATTCTAGATGCCCTACAGGGGGCATGCCTTAGACAACTAGTACTGGAGCCCACTGAGAGGAGCAATATTAGACTTGATACTCTCAAATGGAGATGGAGAGAGAGGATCACAGATGTAAAGTGGGTAGCCATCTGGGAACTAGTGACCATCGAACAGTATGGTTCACAATAAACACAGCAATAGAGTCAAGCCATACAAAGACAAAAGTACTGGACTTTAGGAGGCTGACTTTGCCTAAAATGGGTGAGTGCATATGAAACGCACCAGCAAAATGGGCAGGAAGGAGGGTGGAAGAACAATGGGGAATAATAAAACTGCCATCACAGAGGTAACGAGCTTTTGTGTGAAGCAAATAAACAAAACAAGACGATGTAAGAAACCACTATGGTTCTCAAAGGAAGTGGCAGTGAAGGTTCAAGAGAAAAAGAAACATTCAGGAAGTACAAGGAATGCATGAGAGGAGCAGGACAGAGAACTGTATCATTTAAAGCAAAAGGAGGCTGGGAAGGCAGTCAGAACAGCAAAGGCCCAAACCAAGGAAAAGATAGCCAACTCAGTTAAGAGGGATAAAACCTTTTATAGGTACATCAGGGAGCGAAGGAAGACCAAGGGAGGGATAGTGAGGCTTAATAAGGGAGGAGGGTGGGCAGAGGAGACTGTGAAAAGGCAGAGATACTAAACAAATATTTTGCTCAGTATTTACAAAGGAAGGGGAGGTACATAAAACAAACAGTAGTAACACTCTGGATACAGAAGTTGATACTGGCCCATTTACAGAAGAAGGGTTCTGAAGAACTCTTAAAACTGAAGGTGGACAAAGCAATGGGGCCTGATGGGATTCATCCCAGAATTCCTAAAAAGAACTAAAGGGTAGAACTAGTGACACCACTGACTACCCTTTTAACAAATCATGGGAGTATGGAGTTGGTACTGAGTACTGGAGGAGGGCAGATGTGATTCCCCTTCACAAAAGTGGGAGCAAGGCAGAAGCAGGAAACTATAGACCTGTTAGTTTAACCTCAGTGATAGGAAAAATGATGGAATCACTTCTAAAGGGAAGAATTGTCGATATCTAGAGGCCAGAGGGGCACAGGACCCTAGGGCAGCATGGATTCACAGCTGGAAGGTCATGCCAGATGAATCTGATAGATTTCTTTGACTGGGTGACAAAGTAGTAGATCAGAGAGGGCTGTGTACACGCCTACCTAGACTTTAGCAAGGCATTGACACAGTCCCACACAAAGATTAATATACAAGTTAGCCAGCCTGGGGTGGGTCCCAAGATGACAGCCTGGGTAAAGATTGGCTGGAGAATAGGACACAGAGGTAATAGTAAATGGAGTCACTCAGAAGAAGGAGGGTTACTAGTGGGGTACGCAGAGTTCAGTATTAGGACGGTCCTCTTCAATGTCTTTATAAGCGACATTGCAGGAAAGGAATAGGAATGAAAAATATGTCTCTTTGCAGATGACACTAAGATCTGCAACAGAGTTGATGCACAAGGTGGGGTGGAAAGGATGAGAAGGACTTGGCAAGGTTAGAGGAATGGTCAAATGTATGGCAGCTTAGATTCAATGCTAAGGTGCAAGGTAATGCACCTGGGAAACAAAACCCAGGGAAGAGTACACAATGGGGATGAGATACTAACAACAACAAAAATGGAAAGGACCTGGGGGTAGTCATATCAGATGACCAAAGATGGGCAAGCAATGTGAGAGGGCAGCAAGGAGGGCTGGGGATACTGGGATGCATGGGAGAGGCATCACCAGTAGAAAACAGGAAGTTATTATCCCTCTGTACAGACAGCTGGTGAGACCCCATCTGGAGTACTGTGTGCAGTTCTGGAGACCCAATCTCCAAAGACATAGACAGGATGGAAGCTGTCCAGAGGAGGGCAACTAAAATGGTGCAGGGTCTGCACCAGAAGACATATGAAGAGAGACTTAAGGAGCTTAATATGTATAGCCTCGAGGAAAGGAGGAGAGGGGGGACATGATAGAAACTTTCCAAGTACCTCAAGGAATCAACAAAGTCCAAGAGGGTAGCATCTTTCAAAAAAGAGGTGTGCAAGAACAAGAGGGCACAATTTGAAGATAGAGGGGGCAGCTCAGGAGGTAATTTAAGGAAGTATTTTTCACAGAGAGGGTTGTGGATGCATGGAGCGGCCTTCCAGAGGAGGTTGTGGAGTCAAAATCAGTGGTGGAATTCAAGCATGCATGGGATAGTCATAAGGCAATTCTGGGGGGTTGGGGTAGGAAGAAGTAGGCTGCTGGTTAACTAGGATCTGCAGCTTATCCAGTAGGTAGGGAAATGGGCAGACTGGGTGGGCCAAGCGGTCCTTATCTGCCATCAAATTCTATGTTTCTATGTTTCTATGAGAGGGATTCAGTTAATGATGCCATAGGGAAGGACAGTAGAGTCATGTATGCCACACTGGAGGATGCAGTAAGACTGATTAGAACAAAACAGGAAGCATGGATGGCAAAAACAGACAGAGTCAGCTTTTCGCTTGTTACCGGTTAGACTGGAAGACTGGGATTTACTGGGTTTCAGAGTGGAAGGGAAGTATTACTTTGATAAAGCCATGCCGATGGGGTGTTCAATTGTGTGTGCGACGTTCGAGATGTTTAGTACATGGTTGCAGTGGGTTTTTCAGAACAGATTTGGGTATCGGGCAGTAGTGCACTACCTGGATGACTTCCTGTTCATTGGGGAGGGTGAGGTAGAGACCTAAGACATGCTCAGGAAATTCTAGAGATTACGCCAGGAGTTGGGGATTCCCCTAGACAAAGACAAGACGGATGGGCCGAGTCGCATAATTGAGTTTTTGGGATTAGAATTGGATTCAACAAAGGAATTGTTTCAACTGCCCAAACAGAAGGTTAGGAAACTGAAAGATCTATTGAAGGCAGTAAGGAAGCGCAGAAGGGTGAGGCTGCAACAGGCCCAACAAGTGCTGGGCCATTTAAACTTTGCATGTAGAGCAATCACGCCAGGACGTACGTTTACGCGGCATCTGGCATGGGCTATGAGAGGGGCCACAAAGCCGCACCACTAGGTAGACATTAACAAGATGACAAGGGGGGACTTGGCAGCATGGGAGCAATTTCTACAAGAATATAACGGGCGCACAATCTGGCAGGAGGACTGGGTCTATAACATGGACTTACAGTTATATACAGATGTGGCAGGGGGTATAGGGAAGGGAGGCTACCTTCAGGGAAAGTGGTTCTCTGAACCATGGCTGCTGGGATGGAAATGGGGAGGGGTGGCAAAAGACATCACCTTTTTGGAAATATTTCCAATATGGGTGGCGATGGTAATCTGGGGGGATGAACTCAGGAACAAGCAAGTCACGTTTTGGAGTGATAACAAAGCAGTGGTGGAAGTATTGAACAAAAAGAGGACAAAGTCTGACAGGGTCATGACGGTCCTGAGCAGAATGGTGTGGGAGGGTTTGTCCCTCAATATGTCTTTCAGGGTGAAACATGCCAATGGAGTGGACAACGTGATAGCTGATTGCCTCTCCCGATTGCAGACGGACAACTTCAGGACCTTTGCACCTGGAGCAGAGACAAAACAGACTGACATTCTGGATCAAGTATGGGAGATTGGATTGGGGGAGCTGAAGCATTGTTCCGAAACTCCTGGGCCCCTCGGATCCTGAGAGCATATGAAACCTCCTGGAGGGCCTTTCAAAAGTTTTGAGATGAGTACTATGGGCAGGTAAGTGGTCCGGTAACAGGGGAGCAATTGGCACAATTCATAGTCAAGAGTTGGAACCAGAGATCAGCACACTCAACTATGGGAGTGCATTTGGCAGCCATAGGACAAATCTGAACATTAAGGGGGTGGGAGGACCTCACAAAGACTAACCTCATTAGAAGGATGATGCAGGGTTGGATATGGGGAGCTGGGAGGAGACAGAATAGCAGGAAGCCGATATCAGAATGGCTAATGGTGTGGCTATTAGGGGCTTTACAGCAGATCTGCAGGTCTATGAGGGAGACAGTTTTATTTCAGGCATTATACACCACCATGTACAGTGGGGACTTCAGGTTGAGCGAAATAGTGGGGCACTGCAGGAAGATGGAAGGGGGGGTTACTGTGGGAAGACATGAAGTGGCAGAAGGAGGTCATAACAGTGAATCTGCGGGAGTCCAAAACTGACCAGACAAAGCAGGGGATGAAGGTGTGTTTATGGGCACACCAAGATAAAGCCATTTGCACAGTGACGGCTCTGCACACATACGTGGCAGACCGAAAAAACCAAGGTAAAGGAAGAATATTTTTACATGAGGATGGCAGGCCAATATCTGGTTACCAGGTGACAGCGGTGTTGGGCAAGGTACTTCGATTTATTGGGAGTCAACCGGGGGTTATTCTTCACATTCATTTAGGATTGGGGCAGCTTCTATGATGTCTGCACAAGGCAGGGGGGCTGAAGAGATCAAAGAGAGGGAAAGATGGTCATCAGAATGCTATAAAAAATACATAAGAGAAGTACAATACTAAATTGTTTGTTTTTCTTCCCACAAGCAGGCATTAAAGAAAGAAAAAGGAGGGGGGAGGGACATTGGACAAGGACTCATGCTTATGCTTTGATCAACCAGGTACAACCAAGAAGCTTGAAGTGTGGATTTACAGGCACTCCTTTGTGCACTGGGCAGAAAGATGGGCAGCCCGGAGACATGGGGAGAAACAACTGTACCTGGACATTGACATGATAAGGCTGGTGTGGAAAGGCCTACGGGGCATGAGATGGGCACAGCTGCTGCCAGAACTGAGGGAGATCAGGAAGGACCATAAGCAACTGGACCTGATTGTGATACACCTCGGGGGCAACGACTTGGGAACAAGGCCTTAGTTGGACATATTTTATCAGATAGAGCATGACGTAAAAGTAATCAAAACATGGTGACCGGAGGTGAAGTTAGCATGGTCAGAAATCACCCCTAGGAGGGTGTGGAGACTGGCAGAGAACCACAAGGGCATAGACAGGGCCAGAAAACATATGAATGTGAGGGTAGGGAGATTATTCCAGAGTATGGGGGGAATGGTGATAAAACATGGAATCACGGAGGAGCTAGATGAGTACCACAGAGGGGACATAGTGCATCTGTCGGGGCTCAGCCTTGCTATGTTCAACACCAAGACAGCAAGTGCAATCGAGGCATGGATGGTACGACAATAAAAAAAAATAAAAAAATAAAAAAAAGTTTTGTTTCTCCTGGGGAAAGTCCACTGGTCCATGTAAGCTGGGAGGTGGACTAATGGAAAGGAGAAGCAGGGCACGGTGCACGCCTGCCTCCGTGCAGGACATAAGAATAAGAGGCTGGATACCCCCATGATGTACGTCAGGGGGGAGGGAAAAAGAGTGAGAGAGAGAGACGGCTATTAAATTAAAGAGAACAATAGGAAAATTATGTAATGTATGCACCTAAGTGGAAATGTAAGTTATGGACAGACGATTTGGAATATTAAGAAATGTAAAAGTGAAATGGTGATTTATCAAAACATATCAAATCAGTAAAATTATTTCAAAGACTGAGCAACCTCACATTACTAGTCTGTGTCTTTATTTATTGGCAGGGTTCTGGGGACAAAGAGGCTTGCCCAATCTAAAAGGGCAGGACCCATTGTCCCACGGCCCAGGCCAACAAGGTGAGGCTCAGTAAAAAGGAGGGGAGGGGCAAGAAGGGAGGGAAGGGCAGGGCTAGAAAGAAAAAGGGGAGAGACAATGACATCATGAAGGGGGAGGAGCAGTAAGACAAAGGGGGCTGGGGGGATGACGCATAAGGATTGGGCAAAAGAAAAAAGGTTGTTTGGAAAGGAGCAGTAAAAAGGGGCTGCATGCCAGAGAGATCTCACAATTTGCTCCATAAGGAATTTCCCACCCACCACAAAACAGGAGTTTAGGGCACTGTGGAAGGTGGAGCACAGTGTGACACTGGGGAAAGGAATCTCAGTGAAGAATATGGACATTGCCGAAGGTGGATGGCAAATGAAAAGAAATGAGAAGCAGGGGCACGGTGTGTACACCCATGCCCCTGGTGCAAGACATAAGAATAAGAGGCCAGGATAACCCCCCATGATGTACGTCGGGGGGGGGGGAAGAATGAGAGAGAGCTGGCTATTAAATTAAAGAGAACAATAAGAAAATTATGTAATGTATGCACCTAAGTGGAAATGTAAGTTATGGACAGATGATTGGGAATATTAAGAAATGTAAAAGTGAAATGGTGATTTATCAAAACAAATCAAATCAGTAAAATTATTGCCAAGACTGAGCAACCTCACATTACTAGTCCGAGTCTTTATTTATTGGCGGGGTTCTGGGGACAATACAGAACTTAGCAGAATGTAAATGTAATAGTTGAGGTGCATGTTACTACTACAGTTCTTTTTAATACGATTTCCCTAAATCCCACACACACCACAACACACATCTTAATGAAGAGGGGGGTAGAATGAGAATAAGGAAATGCAATAGAGGGTTAAATTATCTGGGTATTGGCCAACTCCATTGCTTTCAAACATTATGGTTGGAGCATAACTACACATAATGTTTGATGGAATGCTGTTATACATGGAATTTCATGACTGGAATATGCTTCTTCTGCTGCATTAGTTATATCACTATGTTCTTCTGTTGCAGTACTGATGTAACTACTACAGCAGATCAAATCAAAATCCTGCCACATATGCAAACCTACTGAATAATTAGTAATAAATGGAAAATGCTTACTCATAGTCATGTGGGATAAGATCTGCATCATCAGAGAATTCCTGTCTGCACTGACAATAAACAGTCTCTAGTACATATCGATTAAGACAAACTGGTACAAAACCATCATGTGATGTAATACACATCATTTCATTCCCATCCGAGATAGTATCTTCTTCTCTTAACCTCTCAACAATCTGTGATATCTTGTGGCAATATCGACAGTTTACAATGTCATCCATTGGAATGCATTTACTGCACGAGCACCTACATAGAGCACGAATACATACATAATTATACCATATACATTACATTGTCATTAATCAAATGTTTGTATAGACTGGTCGAAACTCCTGTTAATATTTTATTGGTTTTATGTAAGTCAGCAATCCATTAGTCAGAGGGTTAGGGAAGTCAGTAAGTAGAGTGCTGGTGGGCCTGAGATTGCTGAGAGTGAACAATACACCATGTTCCAGATGGCATTAACTCAAAAGTACTGAATGAGCAAGTCAAGTAAGAGACATGCAAACATGTTTACTGAAGTTTCTCATAAATTGGGCCTATCACCTGATATACATTAGGTTGGGAAGGAGTCAAATTATACTGAATGATGACAATGCCAAAAGCATTAAGTATCACAAATGCATGACCCAGCATAGTATCATTATGAATATTGTGCCATCCTGACATCTGAGTTTGAACAGAACAGTGAAGATGAGGGGCAGTTGAGAAATGACATACAAAATTTTACATGCCCAACCCAGCAGCAGTACTTCCAGAGGCACCAATCAAATTGAAGAGGTGCCAGCCACCAGTGAAACACATGAAGAACTCCCCTGAAATCACTCCAATCCAGGAGTGCCAAGGACTCCGAAACTCTTTGTTAGCGGATGAGAAATCTTGCTAGGGAACACACACTATGCCCACCAGCTTCCATAGCAGTCCAGGCACTAGCCACCAAGCTCTGATAAACCCTACCAAAATAACTTGAGGAAAACAATAAAAACAAATGCGACAGTTTAGTCTTTTCCACTGACTGTTTAAAACAATAAAAAAAACTTTTACAGCAAAAGGTAACCCACTGCACACTCTCTCTCGTCACTGACAGCCTCCTCTTCTCTCACTGGCTCCACAATTTAAATGCAGACTACAGTGGACCCTCTCCCAATACCAACATGTGAGGCCACACAAAAAATACCAATTTAAAAAATGGAATTGTATCCCAATCCAAAAGTGGAAGATGACTGTGAAACATGCACCACAAATGGAGTCAAGCCAGTCTTGCACATCGGAAAAACAAGAATACCACACAAACCCATGACACCAACCCTAGCACCCTTGACTATTTTTTCTCATGGAGCAACAAATTCAGCAAAAATAAATGAACATATAAGAACAACATTTTTTATTTACTTTATTCTCTATCAAACACAAACACAGGGGACATTGCATAATCGCAAAATACCCTGACAGGGTGTGGGTGATGCTATGATTTCCATGCCTGGTGTGTTTTGCTCACTCAGCCTGCAGTCTCGGGGCCACACAACACAACAGGTATGGTAAATCCTAGCATAACCCACACCCTGTCATGGTCTGTTGCTTAAACAAACACTCATTTGTCATAATATCAAAAGATGTACAAGAAATAATATTGTCTGACAATTCCCGAGTCTTACCAGTCATTGTTATTTAATCTCAAACTCCTTTGTTCTTCACTTGAGTCTTCCTGAACTTCACTGCTGGCAGCTTATTTTCATTGGGCAGGAGGTTCAAATCTGTATGGCATTATAGAGAATCTACACATTTCTACACACAGTTCTTCATCACTGCTTTGCTCTTCTTCTACTCCTTCTTTGTCTTCTTCTTCTTCATTATCTATATCTGCGTTGCTAACGTCGCTCTCAACACCATTGCCATCGATGTTCGATTCACTATAGTAACTATCCTCACTAGCAGATTCATCACAGTCCATTCCTGTGAAATGAATATATAGCTGATATACGAAATGTGTTAACAGAACACAATACACAGGTAACGACATTTAAAAAAAGTATACAAATATTCAAAGCAACACAAAAC
Source organism: Neoceratodus forsteri (assembly GCA_016271365.2). Classification (NCBI taxonomy): domain Eukaryota; kingdom Metazoa; phylum Chordata; order Ceratodontiformes; family Ceratodontidae; genus Neoceratodus; species Neoceratodus forsteri. Next base: position 51,155,844 of record CM057451.1, on the reverse strand, counting down.
ACAGACATCTCACCAAAAAACCTCCACCTAAAATCAACAGCTGCCTGTTGCATAAATCAAATATGTGGGGAGTCAGTGTATGATAAAATGTGGTAACTCATGCCTGCAGCACTCATGCGGTTACTTGAGCTCACCTTAAACTGTACTAGAGAGAGAAAATACTGGATGGGCAACTATGCACAACCTGTGTGTTCTGCCACAGAGGGGTTCTGATTCCCTCTGACCTAAAGAGAGAAGCTCGAGAGGTCTATGGGAGCCAGCACCCCAAGGTGGCATAGAGTTACTCATCCTGTATTTTTTGTAGTGTATAGTACTGTGTGAAATATGTGTGCATGAGTTATTTTGCTTTCAAGATGAAACTGACTCATGCAGTCTATAGAGGTACTAAAATGCTGTTCTAGCACAGATGGGTACAGTCATATTCAATGACCTTTGAACAGTGGTACAACAGCATTTTAAAAGGAATGGAATTTTATACAGAGTAACACTCCACTATACACTATAAATGCTATATCACACACCGACCCCCCCATATCCATTATTTATTGAATTTTATGGACTTTTATTTTAGGGCCTAGTTGACTTTTTTAAATATGAGAAGAGGCTGTAGCCATGTTTCTGATGGAAAGTAAGAAATAGATGGCTTATGTATACTGTGAGTTGTTCAGCTTGGCAGTGACTTGTTTTAGACAGTGGTGGTTCTCTCTTACTGTGATGGCTAGAAACAAGTCTCAGCCAGACAGGTCACATGGATTTCTTTGCCAGTTTTTTGTAAAAATGTTATGAGCACATAAAGGAGTCTGGCTCTGATACTTCTGCTACAAACTCTATCAACACACCCATCTCTCCATCACACTCCCATGTGTGTATATGCCACATTGTATTTTTTTATTCTTCTTTAAGACAAAATTCACTGTGGTCTGCATTTTCCACTCTATGACACATGCAAGCCATCACCACTGTATATACCTTTATCAAACCTAAAAGATACCAAAAGCACAGTGTTACCAAACCCCTCCGAACTGCAAAGTTACTTGAACAGTCAGTTAAAGATCCTTGTATGGAGATCCCTCTACTCCAAACTATCGTACTCATGCAGTGGCACAATGAAAGTCATGTTGTACTTTACCTGTGAAAGAGTCCTCCGCAGCTCCATAAACTCTCCCTGCATTGACCCAGTCCTGTCCATGGCCAGATCATTATTCTCCAAAAAATTAGTATGGGCACACAAGCAGACATTAGGGACACTAGTACACATAAGGGGTTCTAGCTTACATGCAAACATTGGTAGATGTGCAACACAATATGCACTCTCTGAATAGCATTTATATAAGTAGTTAGAACCACCCTGAAGACATTGTTGCATGTGATCAACTATTGTTCCTGGTGTGCGATCAATAGAGGCATAATGCATTTGAATAAAAACAAATTTGCATTAAGCTACCAAATGGGCTTATAGACAGCTGCCATTTTTCACTGCTACACTGTCACTTGAGTTGAATGATGGAGCTTTTGCTGTCACAGGGGACGTCTGTGCAAATGTGTTGCCTATTGATTACACTACCATATACAATTTGGAAGAAACAGAGGGAGACGAAAATCATGGAAAGAAATCAGCATTGTCATCAGGATGTTGCAAGGTGCTGATGAAATATACTAAGTAGTGGATTCTCAACAGGTTTAGCATCTGCGTTAGCTGAGGACAGGGCCAGGAGTTTACCCATGGGTTGACCCCAGAACCATTGACTGAGCATGTAACATTTTGTGTGAGGAAAAACATGTATAGTCATATACAGATAAATGAACATCAGTTGCAAATGATGGTCCTGTCTATGAATTGCTTTTATCATAGTCACCAATAGATGCATCAATATGGATCCACTCTATGTCTGGACCATCCTGGAATCAATTACATTTGTGTCTGACCTTTGGGTAGCTCTCAATGAACATGAAGGTCAGAAGAGATGAAGACACCTAATGCTACCAATATGTAATGTTCAAAGTTACATTTATGTGCAGACACTGCAAACCAGCAACATGTATGTGGTTCTCAAGACACAACTGTTATAAGGCCAGGGAGGTGGTATGGCACAGTGGGTCAGGGTTCTGAGCTGCAAATCTGGAGACCTGGATTTGAATTCCACAGCCCCCACTTGCATACTATGTGACCCTGAGCAACTTTCCTAACTTCCCTGTGCTCCCAGGTCACACCTGTAAACAAGCTTTCAACTTAGTGTGTCACTCCTGGTTAAACAATTGGCAAAAATAAAAATAACAGTTTATGCATAAACCCTGACATTTTGAAAACATACCGGTCATGGCATTATTTTTTTCTATGACCTCCGGTTAATATTTTAAAAAGTAAATATCAATTCTTTGTAGTGTGCAAAAAATATAAAAACAAATCTAAAAATATTCTCAGGGTTCCAAAGCCACTACTTTAAAACAAAATGTAATCTTTATTTGTAGATTCTTATCACATTCTGTGTTTTTAACTCTTTTATTTAATTAGTCTGTCATCACTTGCTTTAAAATATTTGATACGGAATAAAAGAAATTAACCATGTATTACATAATCATCAACAATGCTCACTAACACATACTTTCCTTTTTCCTCTACATTCTACACTATGACTATTACACAAACTGCATTGGGAAACTAATTAAGGCACTAGATACCTCAATTCACCATAGATATCAAAGATGCCAGCCCGCAGAGAGGATATCCCATGTTATGGGACCACCAGCTACACATACAAATCACTTTGACTCCTGTCCAGTTCTACAATCTTCAATTGCTGTTACACTAAATATCCCTGAAATGATACCCCCCTTCAACAGTTGATTTACAGTATGTTTAAAAAAAACAAAAGACAAATACTTCCATTGATGATTACTATAACATGTATGGTTAAGAACATAGTGGAACAAATTTTAAACAAATTCTGTATTTAAATTTACAGCATACATTTCATTACTATTTGTAAATTGAATTAATTTTTTTTACAGACAGCTACTTGAAAAATACAATTGATTCTGTCCTTAGTAACTGCAGATCCTGAGTGTTCATAATTATTTATTTTTGGAGCTTCATTGATTACAATTGCAAACCACAATAAAAAAAAAAAATTCATGATGCAGTTCTTTGAACTGTAAACAATCATTTGCAGTCACTATCACATCTCACATGAACATGATGTATAGTCATGAAAAGGCATCAGATGTTTAAGGAAAGTAAGGACATGTGATATATTTACTGTTGCAGTGTATGCGCATGTAAACCTGGTTCAAATCCCACCCCTGAACAAACACACATTCATCTTGACATCCCATATAAATGATTCGGGAGTCCCCAACAAAGCTAAAACAGCATGCCTGAATGTTGACCTAACTCCAAACAAGATGCACAGTTGGTCTTTTGCAGTCTCAAGGAAATAGTAAACATTGAGCAGCAAACAATACATTATTATGTTCCACTTTACATAGTTAAAAACGTTAGCCAGTGGAAAAAAAAAACACCACACAAAAACTTCCTGACTCAGTCATTTGCCTAGTGTCCAGCATTTCTGAATGAAATTCTAATCCAACTGCTCAGATTTACTATTACTGTATCAGGAAAGGAAATAGAAAGGAACAGCACCTATTCAGATTATTTGGCTGCGTAAATGTAAAAACAAAAACAGCAGCTCTGCTGCAGTTTATCTCAATGTGAGGTTATAAAGTGTTAAATCAGTTACATACCATGCAGCTAATGTGTGGCAGTAGGTAGGTATGGACAGAGGGGTGAAATAAATGATGTCTCTTCAAATGTGGGTTTATTTGAGAAGCATGGACAGCAGGATTCACTACTGTACAGTAATAACGAGGAACATCCTTCCTAATGTGAGACACTTGAGCATTACAGGCAGTGGGGTTCTGTGGTGTAAAATGAGGGATTGCACTGCTAATGTGGGGTAGGTGAACGATGTGGACAAACGGATTCTGAGGGAAAATGAGTGACTCACCTAATGTGTATGGACAAATTTATTAATAAACTATCACAGCATCATCTGATGTACGTTAAATCATACCTTCTAAATAAATTCTGCATCTAAATTAATGGCAGGAAAATAACTGTATAGTTATTTAAGCAATAAGGGATGAAAGGGTGTGTGTTATCGCGCACAATGTCACTCCTGGGATGGGTTGGCACCCAGGGCGCCGAGTGCTTCCACCACCCCAGGAGTGACATTATTACACAATAACACACACCCTGGAGTGCCTTATTGCTATTATACAATGGCTCGATGTTATACTAAATAAAAAAAAAATTAAAAAATGTTTTTAGTAGATTTTTAGTGAGTTTCTTTGAGAAGAGGAAAAAAAGGCTCTATGAATACAGCCAGCAAAGCTAATGCTAATCAATGACAGTGATGTTATACTGTAATATCATCACTGTCTCAGGCACACACTGACCAATCAGAATCCAGGATTCTTTCTTGCCATTGTATAATAAAAGGCATCAGATGTTTAACAAAAGTGAGGCAATCTGATATATTTAGTATCGCAGTGTACACACATGTAAGCCTGGCTCGAATCATACCACTGAACAAACACGCATTCATTTTGACATCCCATATAAAGGAATCAATCACCCCATGTGTGTGAAACTGTACTTTCAAAATGCAGGAAAAGAGGCAACATGTGGGACAGAGATCCGAGACAGTATTGAATAACAAGTGTGGAAATGACTGCTCTGTGCAGGTTTAGAAAGTTTGTGGGCTATTAACAATGACATTTTATGACTTTTTGCTACTATTACTGAACCACTCACAGAGCACAAATGGGAGCTATGTGTCTGTGACTTGCTAAAGCACTAGAACATTTATTCTCATACTTTATGACAGTGAACCTCCCCTAAGCAATGGAAAAGACTTTGAGCCTTCCTCAAATTTGGAAAAAAAAATTGGGCCTCCCCATGGAAAAAAATGTCATACTTTGCACAGTACACCAGGTATAAAGTGAGACTAATAAAGTTGACTGAGTGTATTCTCTTTTTATTCAACTTCTTGTTCTCCTCCCCCAGCCCCACACCCCAGGTTATCCTTATTACTCTATTTTTCTGATTCTTGGGCTATTGTTGCTGTTTTCTCTCTATCTGGAGCAACCTACCTAGCCACCTTCATCTCCTCCCCTCTTACCATGTTGTTAAGCAGCTTCATGTCCTCTTCCCTCAGGTGACACCTAAAACAAACATTGGCTCTGTGTGCCTTTCCCAGTCACTCATTTGCTTATAAACACTTAGTGTAGAAGAAACAAGCCTTGTGTCAGTGTGACTTTCCCAGTCACTCATCTGCTTATAAACACTTAGGGCCAGATATTCAAAACTTTGCATCGGGAAAACACCATTTGTGCAGGTTTAGAGTGGGATTAGCATGGGTCTGCTATATTCAAAAGGCCAAATAGCGCGGGCAAACTGCATTAGCACCAGGCAAAATCATAATGTATGCTAGGGGCAAACTGACATGAATACAGGTGCAATGCTATATTCAGCGATTAGCACCATCCAAAGTGGTTTTGCAGGACTTAGCGCGACACTTAGCGTGGTGCACATTACCGCTGAGGAAAAGCTTGTCTTAACCCTGGGCAATCAGCTTTGCGTGACACTATGGCTTTGTGCAGTGTTTGCGCAGTGTTTGCGTGGGTTTTGTGTGACCCTAACAAATAAATATGACACATAGACAAAGCCAAACATAGAGGAAGCGTGCTGCTAACTGATGGCATCAGAATGATGCCATCATCTGCCACCAGTTCCAGCCATGCCAGGCAGTAAGTGGTGACCCTGCCACCAGTGGACAGCATGGCAGTGTGGCCATACAGCACACACCTGCGGACCACACTTATGTGGACACCAACAGATGCCAGCAAACATATGCAGCACAGTGGGCATGGAGGATGTTGAGGGGAGAGTGAATGGGTGGCCAGGCTATGCCACAGACCAGGTATGGCCACAAGACTGGGACACATCATGCAGTGCACATGGGCCAATATTGGGCATATCCCGACACCAGTGTGCCTTTCTGATAATATATGCCCCCCCCGGCCACATACCGTACAGCTGCACAACTACCACAGCACACAAAGCTGGACATGTATATGTCACTGTGAGCATCCCATGCCAGAGGTGCAGCATCTGTGGGTCACACAACAGTGTAACAGTAATGTCCACTGTCAGTAAACACCTGCAGGTTGGACCACTCACTATGTATAGTGTAGTCATCATCACTGCCCTACACACCATAGGCATTGCTGTGTCCACACACTACTGGCCCCCCTTGCTACTGTAGTGTCTGCTGTGCACTGTAGCATAGAAACATAGAAAAATAGACTTTGACAGCAGATAAGGGCCACTTTGCCCAACCAGTCTGCCCATTTCCCTAACTATTGGATAAGCTGCAGATTCTAGTTAACCAACAGCCTACTTCTTGCAACCCCCCACTATAATTGCCTTATGTGTGTCCCATGCATGTTTGAATTCTCCCACTGTTTTAGACCCCACAACCTCTCCAGGAAGGTGGTTCCATGCGTCCACCACTCTCTCTGTGAAAAAAAAATTCCTAACATTACCCCTTAGCCGTCTCCCCTCTATCTTTAAATTGTGCCCCCTTGTTCTTACACATCTCTTTTTCTGAAAGATGCTACCCTCCTGAACTTTGTTGATTCCCTTGAGGTACTTAAAAGTTTCTATCATGTCCTCCCGTCCCTCCTTTCACCAAGGGTATACTTATTAAGCTCTCTCAGTCTTTCTTCATATGGTTTCTGATGTAGACCCTGCACCATTTTAGTTGCCCTCCTCTGGACTGCTTCCATCCTGTCTATGTCCTTGCATAGATGAGGTCTCCAAAACTGCATGCAGTACTCCAGATGGGGTCTCACCAACTGTCTGTACAGAGGGATAACCACTTCCCTTTTTCTACTTGTGATGCCCCTCCCTATGCATCCCAGTATCCCCCTGGCTCTCCTTACCAACTTCTTACATTGCTTACCCACCTTTAGGTAATCTGATATGACTTCCAGGTCCCTTTCCATTATTGTTGTTGTTAGTACCTCTATTGCTATTGTGTACTCTTTTTCTGGATTTTTTATTTCCCAGGTCCGTTACTTTGCACATCTACAGTGTGACAGTTGCATGCAGCACCACCACCACCATCTGTGCCTATGCTATGTTGTCCCCGTATAGCTGCAGGCAGCAGCACATGTGGAAGTAGTGTTCAAAACTGTATAATGTTCCCCAAGCTGTTTGTGCAGCACTAACACATTTGCATGGGTTTAGTGCAGGGCTAAACCGTTAGCCTGGTGCAAACAGCATGCAAATTAGGGCATAATGAGATGCTGATCTGGATGTTTTCCCAAAGACTACGTAAGAAGGCTCATTTGCATGTCACTTTTGAATACAGCAAAGTTTAGCACCGGGCAAACGTGTTTAGCCCTGCACTAAACCCGTGCAAACATGTTAGTGCTGCGCAAACAGTTTGGGGAATATTTTACAGTTTTGAACACTGTACTTTCACATACACTGCTGCCTGCAGCTGTACTGGGTCCACACATTTGCTGGCACACACATTGGCCACATAGTTCACCTCTACCTACCTTCACATCACTGTGCACTGTTTTGCTGTTGTGGTTTGCACTTCCTGTTTGCCATATTCAGAGCTGTCTTATTCCAGGGCTAAGTTTGCCCTGCATTCCCAGCCCAGTTTGCCTGGCCTCATTCCCATGCTATATTCAGAAGCTGTTTGCCGCGGGCTATTCCTTTTGAATATGGCTTGCTTTATGCTCAGGGCTAAGTTTGCCCACTGGGCAGTGCTAATTTAGCCCCAGGGTAAAGTTTTGAATATCTGGCCCCATGTGTAGAAACAAGCCTTGGCTCAGTGTGCCTTTCCCAGTCACTCATCTGCTTATAAACACCTACTGCAGAAACAAGCCTCAACTCAGTGTGCCTTCTAATCATCAATTGACATATAAATACATGCCTAGACACAAGCTTTGGTTCACTGTTTGCGCATAAGGAAAGAGATTCAGCTGCCATTATTCATATTTAGTTTGCTTCATCTCATCACACAAAACATCCAAGACTTAAAATATTAATACTGTACATTCTCAAACTTGACCAGGCCTGCCCTGGAGCAGGTTGGGGCCTCCCTTGGGAGGCTGGCCTCACCATTTGTGAACCACTGCACTAGGATATTGAGATAACAGTAGTACTGACAACAAAGTACATGCTGTAAAAAACGAATTTAAAATGCAAATCTATGCCAAAGAGCATACATTTGGAGATTGTGAGAACAAAAAAAATACTGAACTGGAATATGCCACGAAATGTGTAGACTTGCCTAACATTTAACAGGCACATAGAGAGAGAGCTTAAATAATATTTAATTTCTCAAATCAGATGTGTGACATTGACTCTCTCCACAGGATGAGGTCCTTCATGACAGCCTGGGTAATCCTGTCAGCTACTGACTGTCATACAAGGGTGCATTATGTGTGTGGTTGTCACTTCAGGAGCAAAAGTGTACTTTAAATTAAGTAGAATTTACATGTCATAAAAAGACAAACTACACTGCACAAAGTATCTCACTTGTATAAATATTTATTTACTTTTCTTTTCCATTGAAACAACACCAACAGGATTTAAATGGTGAGGAGACAGTGTGACAAATAAGCAGACAACTGCACATCCACTAGAGCACGCGCTGGTCCTGCCTACACAGTCTGTCATTCAAGAAGCACACCCAAGATTAAATGTGAGAATGAGCACAGGTCATGTCAGAGAGCGTGCGTGCCAGAGTAGTGCTGACGTCTTACTGTAACTGACGTCACGATGCTCGTCCATCTCCATTGCAGTCTGAAGCTTCTTTTTTTTAAATTGCGCTGTTTTGCAGTGGTTTGTAGAGAGAGCGATCATGCTGGATGTAAACAGCTCTACCTCCTTCAAATGCAGCATTCCGATCCACACCACTGCAGTCAGGTCAGGACCTAAAAGAAAAATCAAAGAAATAAGTGAATATCTGCTCTTTAAAGAGCCCCTGACAGCATTTGAAACTTTGAAATAAGTAAGATTTATATTTCACTCCATCCCATTTTATTTATTACCTCATATATTTTCATGAATTAATTCCTCATTTTCTTTATTTCTGAAAACAGTTTCATGAAAACAAAATCCATGTCCCCTAGACTATATCTACTCTGGCTGCCTCTCTACACATGACATCACAATCCCGTTTAACACATCATGCCTGTAATTACCTCCACAACAATATATTTTGATGTCACAAACAGAATTATGATGTCAGGTGTAGGCAGGCAAGCACAGCTAAAAGGACAGAGATACTGTATTCATGCAACTACCCTAGTAATAAGGAAATAATGGTGTGAATTACAGAATGAAATGTGAACTATAAGCTACATTTATACCTGAACGTTACATTTTTTCAAAGTTGTCTCAACTGTGTCAGGAGCTCTTTAATGGTCACCTACAAGGTGACCTTGTGGGTTCACTCACCTCTTTTACAAACAAGGATGCCTCAATTATTGATTTAATATTGTGGCAGGGTCACCCAGACTTTTGACTGGGACTCACTATACATCCAAGGACCAAGAGTGACCACTTTCCCATTTCACTATATAGAGATGTGTCCAGTCTTAATAACAAGCATGTGTCAATGCCAAATGTTTGCTTGCTGGTATTAGCATTGGAAGTGCATGGGTTAGACAGATTCAGAAATGGAATGACAGTGAAGTACTGAAGTGCTGAAGTGATGCCAACCCCATCCCCAACCTGCAGAGATTGACGGGCATTGGGGTGTGCCATTGGGTTATCACCCACAATGCTCATGCCATTTCACCTCACCCTATCCTGCAGACACCGACAAGTATGAGGTGTGCCTTGGGGTGTTCAGCCTTACAGTCACCCCATTCTATAAGGAAATATACAGAAATGGGAGCAGTATAGGAGAATGGGGTGAACTCTGGGGCTGAAGAGTCCAAGGCACACCTTGATGCCTGTCACTGGCTGCAGGGTGGGGGTGGAATGGCATGAGCATTACAGCCAGCAATCCAAAGGCATACACCTGACGCCTGTCAGTCTGTACAGGGTGGGATGTTATGGTTAGAAACTGTAACTCTCTGGGCGTTTGTTGGTATTTGCACTACAAATTTTCAACATGGCCTTTTTGTGACCCCCACCTCATGAAAGCATTTGGTACCTCTGCTCATGAATAGTGGCACTGTGATTTTGTTAATCTGTCTTGAATGTTGATTTGCTAAAACGACTGCGCCATTCTGCTCCAGGTGTGTGAAAACACGGTTTGGGCAGGATGTCAAAAATGGCAGCTGTTTTGTTCATAAGGAGGTGTGAAAAAATACCAATGTTGAAAATCTGGAGTGAAAATATGAAAAAGTCTCGAAGTTACGAGCATGCATGGAAACTGCACAATGCACGCTCATAATGCAGTAATTTTATGAAATGTTCTCACCAAATTTTTAACATACTGTAGGCATTCTGGGACCTCCACTAATGAACAGTGTCTCCGTGATTTTGTTAATCTGCCCCAAACGCTGATTACCCACAGTGACCACGCCATTGTGTGCCACATGTGCGAAACCATATTTTAGGCAGGATGTGAAAAATGACAGCTGTACTGTTCATAAGGGGGTGTGAAAAAATGGCAATGCTGAAAATCAGGAGTGAAAATATTTAAAAAATTCTCGGAGTTACGAGCGTGTGTAGAAACTGTTCAACACACGCTTGTAGCAGTCATTTTTGGAAGTTTTTCACCAAATTTGCAAAATAGGCTTTTTGGAAGCCCACTTCATGAACAGTAACACTGTCACTTCGTTACTCAGTCCCAAAAGGTGACTCTGGGCAGTGACCACAAAATAACCTTTCAGGACCGAATAAAACATGACAGTGACTGAATTCATGAAGTGGGGTCCCAAGAACCCCCTGCTGAAAATTTGGTGCCAAAATTCACAAAAATGGCTGAGATAGCCACCTAAGTTGAGAACAATCCATTTATGCCATTATACAGCTTACTGGCATTTTTTCAGTTCGCGGTCGACTTTGAAGAGTGCAGACGTGTTCCTGGCCCACTGAAGATCGTCGCGCTGGGCTCTGGAGTTAAGTATGAGGTGAGTGCAGGGTGTGCAGTGGGTGGGTGCAGGCTGGGAGAGGGGACCAGATGGTGAGGGACTGTTTCCTTTGTTTCAGGTAAGAAAAATAAAAACATCACCACAGACCGTTTTCTGTATTTTTTCGCAGGTTTTGGCCACACTGGCGTGGGCTCCCAGTGTGACACATTTGTTGGGGGTTATGTTAGCCACACTGGGGTGGGCTCCCAGTGTGAACATACAATTGGGGTGGGGCAGCACCAGGAAAATGCTGACACGATGGTGGGGGTTAACATGCCGACAGGGGGATTGGGCACCCTTGTTATCAAGCATGTCTGTGTTTGGGGGCATGATGATGAGGGGGATTGGGCACACCCTCAGTGGAGCACTACAGAAAAGGGGACATATATGCTGGCAGGGGGATTGGGCACCCCCAAAGCCAGCTTCCTAGGGACTGTGAGTAGCTGACAGCGAGCTGCCACCCATCATGTTTATTGAAATGTTACACCAGGCGAGGCACGCCCTGCAATGATGGGTCACTCTCTCATTGCAGCAGTGAATTTGTTTCAACTTGGTGGCATGCTTGCTGAACTAGCATCAGCAGCAGCATGCCACCGCATTGGGGAAACATGGCCAAGCCTCAGAATGCAGTGCGGACATTAGCCACCACAGTGCCGCACCTCCAAAACCCCGCTTCTCTCCTTAGCTGTCACATACTGTTTCTTGCACATGCGCACAAGCAAACATAAAATGGACCTTAGGACGATCCTACAATGTACAGGCCTCTCAGTCTTTTGGACATTCTTGGCTAAGTCTTTGCAAGAATTTTACTGGATAGACTGAAAACAGAAATTAGCAATTTAGGGGACTAGGCTTTAGCCAAAGCAGGTTTCCATGAGAACCACTCTACCACAGACAATTGCTTTATTTTTCACTTAATTGAAAAATGTGTAAAAATTCAAAAATAAAAGCTTTAATTGGCATTTATAGATTACAGTTCTGCTTTTGATACTGTCAATAGAAACACCATATGGGCCATGCTGCTAAACTAGGGTATTTTGTCCATACTGGTCAATAGTATCAGAAGCTTATATTGGAACACCTGGGCAAAAATTAGAGCTGGTCATCTGCTATCTGATTCGATTGGAGCCAATGGGAAGGGGGGGTGAGACAAGGGTGCATCTTTGCACCTTTATTATTTTGCATATATATCATTGGATTACTTGTAGAACTGCATCAAATACTGATTCTCCTAAGATTAATACTATCCCTTGTGCTACACTGGCATATACTGATAACCTGATCCTCTTTTCCTTTACTGTATCTGGTTTACAAAAGAAACTTAATAACTTTGCTAAACTGTCTGAAACTCTTTTTCTAAAAATCAATTTGCAGAAATCTAAAATAATGATAATGGGTGCATGGAACTCAAAATACACCTGTAAAATCAATTATTTTCAATTAGAAATAGTTAAGAGATAGTCCTATGTTAAGCCGACATACTGCAGTAATACTTATTGGAGTCTTCATTTTGAACAAACGTTGTCCAAGACTAAGCTGACCATAAGTGCTCTAGCTAGATTTAATTATTTGTACAAAGGGGGACTTTCTATTAGACCTCTTTTGTCTGCAATAAAAGCAAAATATAATGCACATATGTTATACAGTTCAGAGACTGTGAGTCCTAATTTCACTGATCATCTGGAAAAAACAGTATTTCAACTCTCGAGATCATCACTGGGATGCCAGAAATCAATCCCCTCCTTTTCATTCGTGCCGAGCTATGCATGGCTAGGCTATAAGCTCAGGTAGATATCAGAATAATTATTTACTGGATTAGAATCTCCAAATTATCTAGTGATAGACTGGTACAACAGTGTCTAATAGAAAAAAATAAAATGGGAAAGTCTAGGATCCCAGGAATCACTGTGGTATTTGTATCTCAAAAGGATGAAAGAAAAACATGCACTGGATTTCCTCTTACAAGGAGCATTACAGTAGGGGCATTACCTTCAGGGGCATAGCCAAGATTTGGCAGGAGGGGTCCAAACATTTCTAGCAGGGTCCAGGAGCATGCTTTTCCATAACGTTTTGAAAATTTAGGAGTTAAATGGTGCAGTTTTGTACATTTTTAAGCAATAACTGTTAAGTTACAAACTGCATCAAAATTCAAGAAGAACATTCATGAAATGATGATAAGAAAGGTTTTGGGTCCAGATGGGAGAGGAAGTGGTCACACAGCAAAGAACTGGGATAAGAACTGGAAGCAATTACTGATACAGTATAGGTCCTTTCAATTTATCAGCCAAATTCCTTTTTTCCTTTAATTGCCACAGGGCCTCTACTCCTTCTCTGACCAAAATTTTCATCAGATGGCTTTTTTATATTAGTTTTAACTGTTGGACTAAGCAAGTATCAAACTTGGTCCTTATAATCAGCCATAATATGGTTTCCTTTTTTTCCTGTTTTCTCTGACCCAATTCTTCATTCCAGGCTCTCTACCTCGGCGTTTCTGCCCCTCAGACTTAAGAACTGCCTGGAATAATGCTGCCGTAGCCCACCTTAGGCTATGGTGGGGATACAGTGATTCGGGCACAGTTTTCGGCACTGCTGCAAGCTCAGGGACAACTGGGGAGCTGTTCAGTCTGCCCCAGCCATGACAACCACCAAGACCCTAGCTGCGGCATAGACCAGTGATAGTCATAGAGTCAACAGCGTGTTACATTGACTTTTAGCAACCAGAGACCTACCTAGTCCATGAAAGAGCACAGCCACACTGATCAGACACCTCCACTTAAGATCTTTCTCCCACACTGACATGTTAGAAACTGTCTCTATCATTGAGAGTCGGTACACTCTGGCTGCAGGAAACCTGTGACCACTCCTGTATAGTCATCTGACCCCAGACTGACGTCAATCCATTCGGTCCATCTGAGGCTCCTTGTCTTTGTCCAGCAGGAGTGTGGGACTGATTTGAATATTCATAAACTGACACCCACCTCCAATCTCACTAGCTGCGCTGCAGCACTTAAAAATAATACAGCATATGGACCCAGTGTGGCTGCTCAAGCTTTCGTGGGTGGACCTGGTGTGGCTGCTCATTCAGGAGGCTGTGAGTAACTAGCAGGACATTGGATTTTACAAGGCAAGGCAGTTTTGGCAAGTGAGGGGGGTCCATGCACCCAGGAAATCCCCTGGCTACGTCTATGACCTTAAGTAATCAATACAGGCCATATATTAAAAAACAAATTATAGATTAGTATAAAGAACTTGACTTACTTTGTGTGGAGGCCTCTAATGATGCAAAATGGTACAGTCAAAACGACATTAAACATAAGTTCAGATTTTATCTGGATGTGCTTGAGGATCCAAATATCCTTAAAAAATATTATGCATTTTAAGTTGGAGCTGTTTGAATTCAATCCTAAAACAGCACTTTATAATAAATCCAACAATCCCAGATATTTGCTATGCCTCTGCAATCTGATTGATAGTGAAAATCTACTTCATCTCATATTGAAATGTACATGGTACACTAAGACAAGGCTTAAGTAGATTCAGCAAATATTCAGTACAATAATGCAAACTGATGACAATACTTTAATTACTATTCTTCTCTGTACAGAAGATCCCTATATTATTCATAGGGTTGGGAAATACCTTTTGCTCACCAGGAAAGTCAGAAAAAAGTGGCTAAAAACTTAGCATCTCTATAGCTTTTACTTATTTATACTATATGAGCTTATTGCTATTTGTCATGTGTAATACTGTATTTTGTAACAATAATTTTTTTTAAAGATTGATCAATAAACTTTTGATACTGATACATTCCTCATGGATGTGTTAAATACTGAAGAGGTCTTCCACAATATCTAAAGATATAATAATAACGATACAATGCGTTACTGATAAAGGCAGACTATATGCTGAATCTGTCTGCTCTGTTCTAACCTGTCACTCAAGTGGCTGAAACATGGACAGTCAACTGGAATGTCAGGAGTCTAAACTCACCCATAAAAAAAATGTATTGGCTTACTTAAAATGTGAGCGCTCACAGGTTACCCTGCTACAGGAGACCAGTTTCACAGGGGCGGAGGAAGCCAAACTGAAATGCGAATAGATGGGGGCAGAAGCCCATAGTGTAGCTCCTGTTAGAAGGGGGGCAGGGTCCATCTTCCTTCATAAAAGCACGCAGGGGTCAATCAACCGTACTAACACAGACAAGGAGGGTAGCTGGGTTCTAGTCAAGGTTTCCACTTCTAAAGGCCCTCTATTATTGGTTAATGTGTTTAGGCCAAATAAGGATGAACATCAATTCTTTTGTCAGTTTAGCCATGAAATTATCATGTTCTCACCAACCGCCATGCCCAAACTGCTGGTGGAGCGTGGGGGTGGATTTCAACATCTCTACAGAGGCATGCCTTGATCACAGAGCTAGTACCTATGAATCCTACAATAAAGCCAGCACAGACTTGGGGGAGCTTCTTAAGAAACATATTCTAGTGGATGTGTGGAGGTTACAACACCCCAGCACAAGGGATTACACATGCATTTCTGCAGTGCATTCCACATCCAGCAGCACTGATTTGTGGTTGACTTCCCCTTGCATCCTACACAATATGCTGGATACAACGATCCACCCCATAGTGATCTTGGATTACTCTCTCTATCCCTCACCATGATGTAGGGCAACTCAACCTACACACTCATAACTGGAGACTGGACCCTCAGTTCTTAAGGGACCCAAAGTTCAAAGAGTGGGCCAAGGCAGAGACCAAAAGCTTTTTAGAAATAAATGACATAAGGAAGTTACAAAATGCACACTATGGGAGGCCTACAAGGCCACAAGGCAAGGCAAGATAATCAGTTATGCAGCAAACAGGTGGAGGGAGTGGGAGACAGAACTGCACACCCTAGAAACAGAGCGTAAAGCTTAAATCTCTGGAAAGGATATCTAAGCAACAGAATCCTCTCTCACCAGAAGTGCTGACTCACCTCACAAGTGCTGAATTAAAATAAATGAATGCCATACCAGAAAGGCTGAATTAGCCATTTTTTAGGTTAAAATGTGCCTACTGGAAAGGGGGAATAAAGCCAGCAAATGTCTTGCTTCCCGAATCAAGAAGAGTCAGCAGAGATGCACACTTTGGGCCTGTCAGATGGCAGAGAAGTGGTGCACAGTGACCCCAAAAAGTTAAATGGCTTAATGCAGACCTTTTATCAAAACCTATACTCTTTGCCTGATCTGCCCAAACCAGAGGACATTTCTAGTTTCCTGAATAATTTCCCTATGCAAAGAATTGCCCCAAATATATCTAGAATGTTAAATATACCAATATCTCTATAGAAGGTAATTAAGGCCATTCATTTCCTTAATAAAGGCAAGGCACCTGGAGGGGATGGTTTCCCTCTAAACTACTACCAACTGGTCATTTAAGATGTTAGTCCTACACTTCAGGAGGTATTCCAGACATCCCTAGATACAGTCGCTGTTCTTCCCACCATGTGGAAGGCTGTTATAACTGTACTTTCAAAAAAAGGGAGAGAAATAAGGAAGTTACATGCCCATTTCTCTCATAAATGTTGATGCAAAAATCTTGGCCAAGATTCTGGCAACACAATTTGAAACAGTTACGCAGGGCCTGATTCATTTAGCCCAGTGTTGATTTGGCAAAGGCTTCCACAGCATGGACCACTTGAAGACACTACTTAACATCATCAATGTAGCAAAGAGAGCCCTCACCCCAGCAGTATCCCTGGCCATTGACTTCAAAAAAGTCTTCAACTCTGTGGAGCGGGGGTTCTTTCTGCACACCTTGAAATACATGGGGATGGGTCCTATGTTTCTCTGATGGATCAAAACCCTCTATAGTTCCCCTACAATCAGTGTACTTACAAACATCCTATGCTCCAAGCCTTCCCTTTACAGAGAGGAAGGAAGCAGGGCTGCCCCATCCCCTCTACTGTTTGTGATAGCTATAGAACCCTTAGTCATTACCATAAGGAACCAACCCAGCCTCAAAAGTATCGAAGTGTGGGATCAGGACTATCGATTGCTGTTATATGCAGATGACCTGCAGATCTGTCATTCTGATGGTACAGTCACCTTCAATCCTCTGTTCACCCCGCTTTGACAATTCACCTGCATCTCAGGCCTGAAAGTGAATCAGTCTAAGACAGGTGTCCTTTCACAAAATCTACAATGTAAAGCAAAACATTTATAGACAAGAGACTAAAATGGATTAAGAATGGTCTGACTTGCTTTGGGCATCATCATTTTTCATGGTATACAAAAAATGATGGGATTGAATTTCACCCACCTGCTAGGCACAGCCAGAACTGAATTAGACCAATGGAGATACCTGAAACTTAATGAAAACTCACATGCATGTTCGCACACCAGCCCATTAAAGTACCCAATACCTGGTTTTCCAGACTAGACAAAATCATTGGTAGGTTTCTATTGGAAGAGAAACATCCCAGGTACAGTAGGGCCAAGCAAAGAAGTCACTGGTGAAGGGGAGGGTGGAGGCTACCATGGTTCAAGGGTTATTACATGGCTTACATTGCCTCTCAAACACCACGCTGGTTTACCTCAGACACTTCATGTTCCCGCTCTGGTCTCTGATAGAACAGAGCACATTTGGTGACCCTCAACTGCTATTCATTTGTGCAATAAAGTCCCACAACATCTTATATAGTATCCCCCCATGTCAGCTTCTAAGGAAGCATGGTATATTCTGCATAAGCATATGGCTACAGGGCCTACCTCTTCTTGCTTGCCCCCTTTTGCGGGTAATGATGTCCTCTGTGTAGTGGAATCACCTCCCCCCAAGTTGAGAAGATGGGAACAAAATGGGATTCTCCAGGTGAAAGACCTGCTCATGCAGGATGGCAAGTACATGGAGTCGTTTACCACCCTACAAAATAGATATAATCTCCCTAAACAGGATTTCTGGACATATCTCCAAATTTGCAGTCTGGTGGGCCCCACACTATCAGAACAGAGAATGGCAAACCTGTAATCAGCCTCCATCATAGCACATGCAAAGAAACCTCATTATTGATAGAGCCAGCTTCATATACCAGTCACTTAAGGACACCAAACCATATCAGTTGATCTACTGCAAATAATCCTGGGAAAAAGAGATCAATGTACCAATATCAGAGGAAACCTGCTCCACCTGTCTTTCACAAGCTGATAAGGCCTATAGGGATGAGACAAGTCAGCTAATTCTAAACAAAACCCTGATAAGATTACACCAGGCACCATCTATCCTGAAACTAATGGGACTCTCATCAGAGGACAGATGGGGAGATACCGGGAGAAAGATTATATCTCTAATCTCCAAAAAACTAACCTGGGAAACCCTAGGTTCTTCTGGTCACATATTAATGAACTCCTAAAGGGTCACAAAAAATCCACAACCGGTCCTATCCTGGTGAACGGGCAAGTACTTGATGAGGGGCCTCGCATCGCAGAGGCCCTAAACGAATACTTTACGAATCTGGATGCATACAAGGTGGGGCACATAGACAACGGGCATAAGCCATATGAGCCTCTGCCCCATGAACTTGACTGCCCACAGTTTCATCTACGGATGGTTAAGGTAAAGGAAGTTCTGCTTATCCTTAAATCCCTACAGGCGAGAGGCACTGGAGCCCTGATGGGATCAGCCAAGAATCCTAAGGAAGAGGCCCCAGCTCTAGCAAGCCACTAACCTGGCTGATAAACCAGTCCTTCTTGGAGGGTTGGTCCCGAACCATGGAAACAGGCCATAGTGATTCCCATTCACAAGGGAGGGCCTACTGAGCCTATAGGGAACTATAGGCCTATTTCCTTGCTGTCTGCAATAGCGAAAATACAGGAGAAGCTAGTCTACTCCCAACTTCATGAATACTTGGAAACACCAGGTAATCTCCTCGTCCTCTGGCTTCAGAGCCAAGCATGGGACAGATACTGCCCTAACCAAATTCTCAGCGGATGTCCTGTGTAATACTGATTCAGGGCCAGTACAGGCGTGGTATTTATTGACCTCTCCAAAGCTTTTGACTTGGTAAATCATAATCTCCTCTTGCATAAAATGAGTGCTATAGGCCTGGACACCCATGCACTAGGTTGGTTTGAGAATTACCTCACTGACCGAACCCAGAGGGTCAGGTGGAGGGACAATGTTTCTGAACCGCACCGCTCAAAGAGGTGTACACAGGGTCAATCTCAGCCCCTTCTCTTCACCCTGTTCATAAATGACCTGCACTTACACTGTGGGAGCAAGCGTCATCCAATATGCGGACGATGCTGTCATTTACGAGCCTCCCTGATGTAAAGGAATTGAAGATTGCCCTCCAAGAGGACATCCTTCAGATGGAGGACTGGCTCACATTGAACAAAATGGTATTAAACACCAGCAAAACCAAGACGATGCTGTTTGGGGCCCAGATCCCTGGCATCTGGCGTTCGATGCTCCTTCAACTGCAGTCAGAGGGAGACAAACTCGAGGTGGTTACCCACACGACGTACCTCGGTCTAACCATTGACCAGGGCTTCTCCTAAAAATCACGTGGACCAACTCACCAAAGCCATCCATGTGAAACTCGGCATCCTCTATAGATTAAAGGACCAGATTATCCCCGTAGCCAGGGTTGCCATTGCAACCAGCGTCCTACTCCCTAAGCTCACCTATGCAGCTTCCATTCTACACAGTGTGGCCTCTATGGAACTAAGCCGGCTCCAGACCTTATACAACAAGATCGCTCGGTTTGCCACAATGTCCCACCCTAGAACACACCACTGTGAGGCCCAGGCCAGGTTCAGGTGGCCGTCACTGGAAGCCCGCCTCATCTACCCAACTCTTTGCCTGGCTTCAAAGTTACTGGGCCCCTCTCCTCCCCCTAGCCTCAAAGGGCTAATCACGGTCAAGTCCATTCATAGGAGCCTCCGCACCTCAGGACAAACTCTCCTCGTGGTTCTAAAACAAGGACTAAGCTGGGTCCAGATCCCCACGTTCACAGCCCCTTCCAGCTGGAACAACCTCCCACAGGAGGTAAGGGAGGCAGGTCGGCCCCTGCTTCCGGTCCAAACTCAAAGCCCACCTGCTCAACAGGAGTACTTGCCAATGCCTTAGGACCTGACCTCACGTCACCCCCCTGATCCCTCTTAGGAAGGTGACCTGACTCCTAGCAACGTAGCTGTTATCCCGTGCTCTCCCTAGATCTTCTTGTTTATGTGCATGCAACATGTTTTATTTCCTACTCTGGAGGTCTCTCTGACTGTATGTTCCAACTCTTCCTACTCTGATTGTAACCCTTTGTAATCCAGTTCTGTAACACAATATGTCATCTATCAACTTGTACTGTTCTGTTACTTGTATGTTATTTTTACCCCCGGGTCGCCCCTGAAAAAGGGACCTCCGGGGCCCAGTGGGCCTACCCGGTCAACAAAATTCAATAAATAAAATAATACATATTCTATGGGACAACCCTAAAATGCAGGATTACTAGGCAGGTGTGAAACAAATATGCAGTACTTTTATAGGCCCTGTTGTGCCTCTGGATGCTCCTTTATTCCTGATAGGTTTGATCTAGGTCAACATAACCAAACACTCCCCCATAGCACAATGGTTGGCTGTGCCTAGTGTGGCAGCCAAAAGTCTCCTTTTGTGTAAATGGAGATCTACAGACATGCTGACCACAAGTGAGTAGCTCTGTGCTGTTGGCCAGCTGGTTGTGTTGGAAAGACTCTTGCACCAGAATGCTGCCAGATCTCAAATCTACACGAACACATGGGGGCCCTACCTGGATTTGGACTTCTGTCATAACACTAAAATCTAGGAATTACTAAAGGGTAAACTCAGATACAGTTATCCCCTGCTCATCACTAACCAAGTGCCTTTTGCCTTTCTGAAAGAGCATCTTTCCCAATACATTGAACGTCTAATGAACCTGGCTTTTCATACCTTTGGTATATCTTAATTACTTGATGCTAATATTAGTGAAAGGTTGTACAGTTATGTTTGGTTTCTGTATATGCCTTGTTGATGTAGATATATCCCATCATTCTTTGCAATGTATTATGCAATTATTTGTTTTGTATGTTTAATGTTTTCCTTCATTTTTGTAAATTTTAAATAGAAAGATTAGCTGAAAAAAAGAAGATGGAGGAATTAGGCCAAGGATGGAGCACTGGGGACACAAGACTTGATGGGTAGGGTGTGGATAGGGCATCACCAACTTGGACTGACTGGAGCTGATCTTAGAGGTAGGTGCTGAACCACTCAAATCCCAGGTCAGATGGACCTGCAGCACCTAATTTATCCAAGAGATGGGGGTGGGCCACTATATCAAAGGCCTTTACGCAATCTGTGAAAATAGTCAAAATGAACGGCCCTGCTTCATGCCTTTCAGTACAAAGTCTGTGAATCAGAGGATAGAGGAGGCATTAGAGTTTTTCTTGCAGAAGCCAGGCTTAAAAGAGGAGAGAAAAGAGGAGTCATGGTAGGTGCACTTTGCTCAGTGCAAGGAGGAGTGAAATGGGCCATTAGTTGCCTGGGGAAGAAGGGTCATCCTCTTTGAGGAGGGGGACTACATTAGCTTGCTTTCAAGACTGGGGGATAGATTCAAGCAGAAAGAAAGATTAAAAAAGGAGGCAAGAGGGGCAGCAATGGTTGGCACAGAGAGATGGAAAAGATTAGTATGCAGACCATAAGGGCTGTACCCCTTTGTGGAATTAAGAGGGAGTAAAGCAGTGAGAATGATTTCTGTGGAGACTAGGAAGAAGTAAAAAAATGCTATGGTTGAGGGTGGGGAGATGAAGGGCATTTTTAAGGAGACATAGCAGGAAGGAAGGGGATAAGGGAGGAGAGGAGGAAGAAGAGAGAGGGCACAGGAGGTGAAGAAATTGTTAAAGGTGTTAGTAACCTTGGGTGACTCAGAGGTAGGTGTGTTTCCTAGTTTGAGGATGAGGTCAGTAAAATGTGTAGAAAGGTTGAGAATGGAGTAAATATCTTCCAGAACCTTTCAGAGGATTTAAGGTTGTTGTGCAGTTGTAGGAAAGTAAATTGATTTTCTTTTCCCGGTGGCCTTAATACAGATGTTACATAATTTATATCTCAACAAGTCCTTCAGGGAGCCTGAGGCTTTGCACAGAAGTCAGGCAGAATCAGAAGCTTTGAGCAGGTCAATGATATCTGCAGAGATCTAGGGAAGGTGGGAGCCATGGACATAAGCGACTTCCTGAGAAGGATGTATTTGCCCCATGTTGCATGAATTTGGACATGGAAAAAGTTAGAACAACATGTGTATCAGTGGATAAAGTGAATACTGACCTGTCTGTGGCCTAAAGATCATCTAGTACGGATGGAAGAGCAAGACGTCTTGAGCAACCTAGACCAGATAAATTTCGGTGGGGCATTAATGTGGCAGATCTTATGGCTGCAGTAAACCATGCAATGGTCACTGAAAGCATCCGGTAGGGTTCCAGCAGAAATGATGTGGTGGGGATGTGAGGACAGGACTCAGTTAATGAGGGAATGATTTGAGAAGCTGGGTTAAAATGGGTTGCCTCAGTAATGAGCTGTATGAGTTTGAGGGACTCCATTTGGTGAAATGTATTTTATGACAACAGCCAATTTATATTTTGATTACCAAGGACTAAGATCTCACCTGAAACTGAAAGGGAGGAGATGGATGAGAGGGTGTCAAGACAAGTGAAAAACATGGAATTAGGAGAGGAGTAAAAACCACCAATGAAAATGGGAAGGGAAGAGGGGAAACAGCCTACACAGGAGGAGTTCATGGGAAGAGAGGATGGCAGAATGATACATAAAATCACAGTTAAGGCTGACATATGTATAGAAGATGTCTACCACCACACTATCCACAGTCCTATCTGTGAACTGTGTAACTAGAAAGTCCAGTTTGATATGGACATACAGCCAGGTTTCAAGTAATAATCAGCACAACAGGACTGTAGTGTATAGCCCACAGCCTTAGCTGGTCAAGCTTGAGGAGTAGACTCCTAATATTTATAAAGTAGTGACTGAAAGAAACACTCAATCCAGTGGTTCTCCAATAAGTTTAAATAATTTCTTTACTTGAAATCCATGTTCTTCCTGTAATGTTTTATATTTCCAAGTAATTTATACTCCCTCTTAGATCATCTTTCTCTACATTTGACATTTTGAAATAATCATCTTTCTTCTTCAGAATGAAGAGGGTTGTATAAATAAAACAGATAAACACAAGGGGCAGGATTCACAAAACACTTGCACTCGGTGCATCTCGGATGCCCAGGTGCAAATGAGATGCACCGAGAACAAACTGTGGTATTCATAGACGATGCACTGGGGGATGCTCCCAGTGCATCCCCTCTCTGAATACCACGGTTGCACCCAGGCTGGGATGTGCCAGCACAACCCCCTGTCAGGCAGGGAATCCAACGGGGCCACGCATCTCCAAATGCGCTGTACCCACAGTTGCCATTCAGAGCCATGAACATGCAAATGGAGCCATTAGGCATGCAAGGCACAGTGGGGCCATTTGCATGTCATAGGGCCCCATCTGCATGTGTAGTGCAGGGATGCAGCCAGCAGTATGCACCAGGTGCCCTGCAAGGGCTGTGGGCCACTCACATAGCTCCAGGAAGACAAGTTGCACCCCCTACCCATCCCCAGCCCAATCGTTGGCTGTGTGGATGCCCACAAAGGAGCCCTGGTGGTCCAGTGGGCCCCACTCCATAGCTGAATCCCCATTCGTATGCTGCACACTGCAGTGATACAGTAATCATAACAGAACCTTCCCCCGCCCGAATCCTCATTCGTATGCCGCATACAACGGCGGTAATGAAATAATAACTGAACAGCCCTTACTGCCCTGACCCAATCACAACATCGCCATTATCCCCTAAGTCAACCTGGTGGCCCAGCAGACCTTCCCCAACCACTCAGGCACCCCGTCCCACCCTGCTGCCCCCATCCTGGCATGGTCCTAATGTTGGTGGGCAGTGCAACACACCCGCATACCACCATGGCCACCCGCTGACAGAGCTGTCTGTGAATGACATCTACTGTACACCTGGAAGCCCAGTGGTGGGCCCTGCTGACCAATCAGCTTGCAGTGTATACTGTACCCTGTCATTCACAAAGTTATGATTGACAGGGTACAGTACATACTGCAAGCCCATTGGTGCATGCATCCCTTTTGTGAATCCTGCCCCAAATCTTGTTTTAAGACTGAAACATTAGTGATCTTGGTAAAAACTGTAATAATTAAATAAATGAATGAAGCTCTTCAGGTGTTTTTTGTACTGGAGTGCACTCCCTTGTTTAGCTCTTTACTGTTAATGCTCTTACTGTCATTACCTAACAGTGCTCAAATTGTTAATAAGTGTAGAAATGGACATTCTTCTGTTATTTCTATGGCATTTCCCTCCAACTTGATGTGTTCTATTACCACTTTGCTTGCATTTGACTGCTGTAAATGTGTCCAGTATATCCTGTATCTCATATTGTATTGTATTTGACTTGTACCCTCCCAGGTCATGCCTGAAAATAGGCATTTCTATGTCTATGCACCTACCTAGTTATCAAAAACAAATAAATAACTAAAGCAGGGGGAGCAGACCTGTAATTCCCTTTGTATTATATCACTACAAACCTTGTTATCTTGGGGCCCAGTTCTAAGATGCTTACACAGTGGCAGAGTGCGACTTGCACCAACACATATGGGGTAAGTTGCACTTTGTGCCATGGGTTCCACCAGCCAGGATTCCAAGAGGCGGCCTGCGCTATGACACAGGTTGCCTGTGCCCAGGGGGACATATGCCACCCAAGGCCCCTATGGCACAGCAGAAGGGGGGTTATGGCAGCATCTGCACCCTATTTCAAAAGGGCAGCTGCCATAACCCCACAACACCATTCCAGGAGGCCCTACGGCATGTCAGCTATGTGCCGGTGTAGCGGAATTCTGCCATGCCCAACTGTCAGATGCCCCTCCACACAGACCCGACCCACACACTGCCATGCCACACTGACCCTTCCACCGCATAGTAGCTCCCCAATCCCCGGCAATATCGGGATTCCACCTACCGACTCCCGGTACCACAGTGCAGGAATGCCATCCCCCTGGTGCCAGTGTGCTGCTGCCACTGTCCTCCAGTGGTACATCGGGGCTTGTGGGCACATTATGGGGCTTGGGGCTGGGGGGTGGTTGCACCCTGTCATTGGGCATGTCCATGGCTTGTGGCACCCAGGTCAGGTGCGCCCTTCCTGTGGCGCAATGCTGTGGGTGCCACAAGTTGCAAGTCATAGTTGCCTGGGACCCTGTCTGTTCTGGAATCTGGCACAGGGTCCCTGGTATAGTGGCATATGTCACAATGCACATTCACCAGTGAGTTGCACCATACATTTTAGAATCGGGGCCCCTGGTGTTCTATACACACTATCTGTGGCTTAAAACACTGTTCAATCCTGCTTCTGAAAGATAGCGTGGAAAGATGGGAGAAGGGGGAAGAGAGGAAACCAGGTTAAGGGCTGAATATTACCATGTAAAACTTTGGTTTACATTGTTTGTTTTCACATAAAAAAAACACTATTGTCATACGAAATGAACGATTGTACCTTTTCAGTGGTTTTATTTTACTTTTAGTTCCTGTGTTGTTCTGTATGTGGAAGAAATTCAACCTAAAACAAAAATATGGTTTTGAGTTCTCATGTCGCCAAACACCCGTTTTACAAAAAATATTAGATAGTTTGTATATTGCTTGACAAAATCCTACCCTGTTCTCTTGCATCTGTTCCATCTCTCATCTTTTTTTTCCCTTTTTGCTAAAGTTTCCGTGCGTTTGGAGTTAATAGCACTTTCTAGCTAAGTAAAAAACTTTCCACTGCCATTATCGAGGACATCGTTGCAGCCACAAGACCCACGTTTCTCTGTAGGTGCTTAAGTCCCACCTTTCTCTTCAGAGGCAGTTGTCTTCTGGGGACTTCTATGGGCATTGTCCTATGTGCAGGAATCTATGTAAGTTCAGGGCTCAGTTGGATGCAGCAAGAAAGGAAATTGCCAGGCTGCATCATCAACTATACTGGGGTGCACCCCTTCATCACCTCCCCCAGAGGCTCACTAACCCGGGGGTGATGAAGAGTGGTGGGATGAGAGGGAAGCAAGCAGACAAGGATGGAGTATGTGAAACCAGGATGACCAAGGGAAATCTTAACTGCAAATCACTTTGCAACCTTGGAGATATTACTGGACACAGTTGCTGAGAAGGCAGATACTGACCCAAACACTCAGTCTCCAGAGAAGACAAGGCAGAACTGTGAAAAGGCAAACAAGGGATGCAACGGACAGCAGAAACAAAATAATTGGAATTAAACACTTGTACTGGGGGAATCTATGGTTAGAGAAGTCAAGTCCCACTTAAATAAGTCTATGGTGAAGGTCCAATGCCTCCCTGGTGCCTCAGTGAAGAGAGACACTGAACGAATTGGGGGATCATAGACCAAGCAAAAGAGGGAATCAATGTACTGATCCATCTCAGCAACAATGACCTAGCAAACCAAATGGTGGAAGAGGCCAAGCAAAACTTCAAAAAGCTGGGGGAGCAACTGGTGGCACAGTCATCCTCCCTGACATTCTCTGAGGTCCTGCCAGTGTGGAGAAAAGGTGATTGCATGAACAAGATCAGAGAGAAGAAAATAGATGATTTCAACATTAGGTTACGTGAATGGTGTAAGGAAAAGGTTACCATGTCATAGGTAACGGGGGGGAGCTTCTGGGAAAGAAGACATTTTAAGTTCAATGGTCTTCACTTAAACAGACAAGGAATGAATGTATTGGGACAGAAGTTCAGTGTCCATCTCTGGTGTTTAAACTAGGCGAAGGGGAGTATGGCACTAGGGAACATATCAGCGATAGCATAGAAAATGGGAACTTAGTTGCCACTCCCCCACAATCAACATTTACTAGATCACACCACAAACTCATTCATAGTAAGCAGAAAAAGGTTCTAAAGGACCAGAAAGAGTACAAAGAAGCAGGAAACACAGGAACTGACCAGCAGGTAGAAGAAACATTTCAACTTCTGGTTCTTGGACTGGGCTGTGCTTAATACCAGAAGCCTAGGTAACAAGATAAGTAACCTTCAGGCATGGATGGCAGAATCCTGTATGGTCCTGGTGGCCATCACAGAAACCTGGGCATCAGAAAACAATAGTTGGGAACTCTCGGCTCCAGGTTATGTGCTCTTTGGGAGGAATAGGAGAAGAGCCAGGTGGGTGTATCACTTTATGTTAAAGAGGGAATAGAGGTCACAGCATACAATGTCTGCAGTAGAGAAGGCATGGAATCCCTGTGGGTACAGCTTAGTTCAACCTCAGGGAAGAAGATCCACATCTGGGTGGAATATAGGCCTCATAATCAAGTGAAGGACAAGGACAGGCTTTTTGGAAGAAATTAGAGGAGTATCACTGAAAGCGGAATTAACGGTGGTAGGGGACCTGAACACTCCTGATGTAGACTGGGGCATCCTAATGGCTAGATCTGCTAGGAATCAATCTGTAGTAGAAGCCTTACAGGATTGCTTTCTCAGGCAGTTAGCCACCCATCTGACTAGGCAGGACACCATCTTGGATGTGGCTCTCACCAACTCGGAAACAGTTGAGGCAGTCAGGGTTGTGGAGCCACTTGCTAACAGTGACCACAACTCTGTTTGGTTTGAATTACCCATAAGAGAGGTCAAATCTCAGTCCAGGGCAGAAGTCCTGCATTTCAGAAGTGCTAATTTCAACAAAATGAAGGACCTAGCCAGAGATAAACTAAGATACACCAGCAGTTAAAAGTAGAAGAAATTTGGGGATCAATTAAACAAACCATCTTAGAGGCCACAAAGATATGCGAAAAGACTGTGACAAAAAGGAATAGACACAAACTCCCCATATAGTTCACTAGTTAAGTTAAAACAGCCATTAGGGCCAAGAGAGAGGCCTTCTTCATCTTCAGAAGAAAGCAGGGAAATGACCTATGGGAAGATTATGTACAGAAGAATAAAGAGGCTAAGTTGACAGTGAAGCAAGCAAAGATGGTGGCAGAACTTCAGATAGCAAAAGAAGTCAAAGAGGGGAACAAGCAATTCTTCAGGTATTTACAAGAGAAGCGAAAGAAAGGGGGAAGGGTAGTTAGACTTCAAGATGGGAACAGGATCATGGAAGAAGACAGACAGAAGGCTACCATTCTGAGCAAACACATCTGTTCAGTGTTCACCAGGGAACACAGTGGTCCAATGCCTGACAAGGGTGTTAGAGTACATGGCAGGGGTGTTCCACAAATGGAAATGCCAATTATTACCATATACAGGATCAGAGAGGTGCTCAAGCATGTAAAACAAGATAAATCTCCTGGACTGGATGGAATACATCCCATGATACTAAAAGAGTTGGCAAGTAAGTTAGTGGACCCTTTGGCACATCTGTTTAACTGTTCACTTCAGACGGGAATCATGCCAAGGGACTGGAAGATGGTTGATGTGGTGACTGTACATAAGGGTGGAAGCAGGGAGAAAGACTGTAACTACAGACTGGTTAGCCTCACATCACTGTTAGGAAAAAAAATGGAGGTTCCTGATTAAGTAAGACCTAGTGGAATACTTGAGTAAGAATGGCCTTCAGGATGACAAACAACATGATTCTGTGTCAGGCAGGTAATGTCAAATGAAATTGGAAACATTTTTGATTGAGTAACTAGGGAAATGGATAGAGGCTATCCAGTGGACCTCTTCTATTTCGACTTCAGCAAGGCCTTTGATTCCATGCCACATAACTACCTGCTGAAGATGCTAGAGGATTTGGGCATAGCAAAATGCTTTGTTAATTGGGTGGGTAACTTGCTGGGGGGGGGCAGGAAGCAGAGAGTAGTTGTTAACTGGGAGACATCAGAAGAGGGAGAGGTGATGAGTGGGGTCCCTCGGGGTTCAGATTTAGAACCAGTCCTATTTAATGTGTTCATCAGTGACATAGAAGTAATGCATCCAAGGCAAAATTGCACTGTTTGTGGATGACACTAAGCTAGGTGATAGGGTGGACATAGAGGAAGCAGTTGGGAATCTACAGAAAGATCTCAAAAAGTTGGAAAAATGGTCTAGTGTCTATCAGCTCAAGTTCAATGCCAAGAACTGTAAAGTGATGCATCTAGGCAAGAATAACCCGAGGACAACCTATTGGCTCAACAGGGTCCAGCTTAGTGCCTCACAAGAGGACAGGAGCTAGGAGTTATCATATGTGACACCCTAAAACAAGCCAGCCAATGCAACACAGCATATAGTAGGGCCAACAAAATGTTGTGTATAGGGAGAGGATTCAATAGTAGGCATCAGGATATGATACTGCCACTGTACAGATCCCTGGTGAGACCCCACCTGGAATACTGTGTCCAGTTTTGGAGCCCACAACTTAAAAAGGACAGCAACAGGCTAGAAATCATACAGTGTAGGGTGACCAAAATGATACAGGGGCTCCAGAAGCTACCACATGAAAGGTGTCTTAAAGCGTTAAACATGTATGCACTGGAGTCAAGGAGGGAAAGGGGGGATATGATATAAACTTTCAAGTACATGAGGGTGAATAATGCAGTGCCCTTCTCTGAACTATTCACCAGGGTGTCCAGCTCAAATACAAGGGGGCATGGATGGAAGCTGAGGGGTGGTAAATTCAAAAGGGCTTTTAGAAAACACTGTTTCTTAGAAAGGCTAGTGGAGCCATGGAATAGGCTGTCCGCAGATGCAGTGGGAGCTAAGATCAAGTCAGCCTTCAAACGGGGTTGGGATAAACAGTATGCTGAAACTAAACCACGAGTAAAAGTATGGGCTTGGTCCTGGGATCTCCTATGGTCTCTGGAACTCATGAGCAGACTTGCTGGACATTTGGTCTCCTTCTGCCATCACCATTCTATGTTTCTATGCAGAGGTGGCTGGGTCATAGGTTGTCATGTCAGGATTAGCATGACCACATCAAATGACATCACCTTGCAACCCAGTCACTAAGGAAGCCAGACTATTTCTTCAAGGGAAATCACCAACGTGAGTGTAGTCCCCCCTCTGTAACAGTATAAACTTATTAATTTTGGTCTGTTTATTCAGGATTAATTTGCACACTATATTTATCTTTTATTTTCTGTCATGTCAGAGTATTGGGGTTCCTATTTGATGTGGTGATGGGTTGCCCTGGTTATTCTATTTGTTGCTGTTATCCCAGACCTAGCCTTGGTTAGCTCAATAAAGGTAGGGTAAAAAATGTTTCTTTTGTTGGTTAACTCTTAATAATTTGTTGTTTTATCTGATCAGAATAATATGTTAAGTCCTTTGAAAAAGCCAAACTGATTTGGGAATAGATTATTATTTTTCTCAGTTAAGAGGAGAACTGTTTAAATGCATTTTTTTCCTAAAATGTTGACAGGGCTGGAAAAACTGAAATTGGTTAAGTTGTTAATGAAGTAGACCTACCTCTGACTTTGTACATAAGGTACCACCTTTGCAATTTTCAACAGAGAGGCAACTTTTTCAGATAGAGACACGTATAGTGTTATGCCTGGGTTATGCCCGCTATTGTCCCACATACACCTCACATACACCTAACACTGTATTCCTGGTCTATTGTACTGTAATACTGCTATTTTGCACTAACATTGTAGATATGGGCACCCATTGTATATGCATGGGTGCTAGGAATGTGCTTTGCTGCAAAGATATGCTAATATTATCATGCATGATTCATTATACCTCACTATAATACATTTATCTAGATTATGTTTGTCTTTTATATATATTCCATATATAATCTACCTAATCACTGATAAGATGACTCAGAGGGATCATCAGTGATTATTGTATACTTATATTCTCATATAATTATATATAGTGTGTTTTACACTCAGACATGCCATGTGTAATATTGCCCTGTCATCAGTTCTCTTTGTCTAAACAAGCTGACAGAGACAGAAGGCCTTTGTTATGTCTAATGTTTTATACTGTATGTAAGCTAGAAATGCCGCAAGTAGTTGAACTATCAGCATTTCTTTTGTCCAAGCTATAATGCTAATGGAAGCATATTCTGTCTCCTAAGTCATTATCCAATGGGGAATGATTTAGGACCAATACATATTGTTTCTCATATCTGTAACTATGTTGTAATCTCTGTTACTATGCTGTTATCTATAGTATTTAGCTGTCCGCAACCCACTGTACAGTAGCTTCTCTAGAAGGGCAGAGAGCTGGAGTGCGGGGACAGATAGAACAAGATCTTAGAGAACCTAAGATCTATAATTCTGGAGGTTATGTATATTCTTCAGGAGTTGTGAAAAACCCATCTCCCTTGTGCTTTTCTCTGTCACATACTTGGTGTAAGTAGTATAATAAACTTTATTAGTACTCCTTGCTTGTTTATGAATGTTTCTTGGCAGACTCCGAGATACAAGAATCTGTATTATTAGTATTATTATTGTTGTTTACCCTACACACCAAGAGTGTTTAGACAACAATAGAATATAGATCCCTGGCTAAATAATTACACTGGTGAATAGTTTCAACAATTCTGGTTACAGTCTGTCAGGGTCGGGTCCCTCATCCTCCTCAGCTCCAGCAGAGCTTTCAAAATGTCAGCATCATATGTGATACAGGTCTGGGTCAGAGTCATTCCCACACTAACAGACTTGTGAGACGTAGATGTTTTGTTAGATGAACGATATGGGGAAATTTCCATGAAGAATGTGTTAATCAAATTTGCAATGTCCTATTCCCCAGTATAATCTGTGTCATTAGAACTCATGTATTTCATAGTAGATTTCTCATCAGAGTTGCACAGAACTTTAATCCAGTAGGTATGTATAACCTTATAAGCCTGTCCCATTAGTCAGTCCTTCATTCAGCCATGGAAACTAAAAAACTAAAGCAATGACTCTCCTCTGCTGGTTATGTTATAGCCAGTACCAACCAGGCACTCAAAAGCAGCCCATAGAACTAGCACCATCTGTAATCCTTCAAAATGAACTAATTTAGTCTTGTTTCATTATTTTCATGCTCAGTGCTTTTAACTTGTCTATCTGCCACTTTACACTGTGTCCAGTACTTTGATCTTCCTGAATGTAAAACACTATATAAATGAAGTTTATTATTATTAGCACAATGAATGCACTTTTATCACGTACAGTAGACCATACAAGTTGTATAATCTGCTCCATTATCATCTGTTATTAGTGAAGAGCAGTGACATGGTTTATTGATGTGCTAGTGGAGTACAGACTGCATTTTCTTAAAAAATGTAGTTTAACCATTTGACACCAATAGCAGCAGTAAGACTTTTTTCCACTACTGCTTCTTAAACTGTGAATTTGTTACAGCTACTCTTAACTGTGAGTAATCACAGTGCTGGGAGAACTGAATATCTTTTTGCTATTGTTCCAAGCACGTATGTCTCTCTCTTCCTCTCTGAAGCTGGAACATAGATCTCACCTTAAGTAAACCTGACTAGTCTAACAATAAGACCATAAATCATCAAGACCATTTGCCTTCTTGTCATTCTGAAGAGGGAGTCTTTTATTTCAAAACAAGTACCCTTATCCTTTCATAAATCATGCAACATTCATAAATGCAACTTCTATGTAGTCTTGTTTTTCACTCTTCTTCATTCAATTTTAAAGCAATATTGATGCCTCAAGGGAAACATACCATTTAAATACATTTCAATGTTCATTTCACATAATTTCTGTTTGTATCCCTCCTTCATTCTTGATTATTAAAGAAATTTGTCTGAAAACAGGGTTTTGTCCCTTGGACTTCATTTGCTGATGTGGCAGCTGCTTCTGCTACTGATGAGCTACTGGTGGCATCATAGTTCCATAACTGTGACCTAATAATTTCAACAGCAACATATTGTTATCTCATAAGCAATACATTTACGATTCTACATGTAGATAAAAAACAGGAGAAGACTGAATCTATGAGACAAAGATCCCACTTCTGGACAAATGTCCCATGTCGTAAAACATAAAAGGAAGAGAAATACTGAAAATATATGAAATGTAATTTCATCTGTGACTAAATCATTATAGTTTCCAATATTTCTAAGGACATGTTGATAACTCTTTAATGATTGTGGTATACAATTAATACAGTTATTGTGCTGAACTGGCATGCAGCTGATTGGCAATATAGGGAGAGTCAATGACTGCAATAATGGAACTAACTTATAAATCTTAGCTTTTATAACAATGACATTTTTTTCAGAATTCCAAGTTTTTTGTTATTATTTATTATTATTTGTTTTTTGTTAACCAGGTAGGTATACTAGACAGCATAGATGCCTATTTTCAGGTACGACCTGGGAGATTACAACAAAGGGTACATAGACAATAGTAGATACAAGAAAACATCATGGGAACAAGTTGAAGTCAGACATAGTACACTTATACAAAATTTTCAGCAATCATTATTATCATTATGAATTGGGGATTCTTTTAGTTCTCTTGAGGGGAATGTGTTTATAATGCAGAAATGCTCCAAGCATCCAGTTTAAATCCTGATGGTCTGCTTTGAGAATTAATTATGTATGTTTTCAGGGTGCTATGTGATAAGGGCAACTGCAGGATGGTGACCCGTAGAAGGGCAACAATCCCCCAGGGTGACTGAAAAATATAAAGTGATTTTATGTGGGAGGCTTTACCCCCTGCGACCCCCCATGAGGGGCTTTGTCCCCCACACCCACCTTAATTAGGATTCCTTCCCCGGAGGGGTGCAACTCGGGGAATGAGGGGAACTCCCGGGTCGCCCAAATTGTTGGCGCTGTCATGCAGTCACCCTTGCGACCAGTTGCCCACATACAGTCACCCACATCACAGGCTACCTGTGTTTCAGCAAACTGGGAGGGGGGCGCTGGCCATGTTTTATAACTCGTCACATTGGTATCCATTTCACTTTCATGGCTTTTGCTGCAGAACTCTGTGTTTGTGAACTCAGAAGTGAGCTATGGTCTTACTGGGTAAAAAAGAAAGGTAATGAATCAGAAGAGGTCAAAAACCAGAAAAGTTTGCATGAATTTCACCTTTAGTTTGGTGCTTGAACTGTATTCAGTAAGCAATATAGCTGCAAGGTATTGGTTCCTATGTATAAACCACATGGGCAGGTGTGACCTAGAAGTGGATTTAATGATTGGAACCAACACCCTGGAGTGTCATATTGTAGTTATCACCACAATAAGGCATCCCCCCATCCCGAGACTTCTCTGTCTGGTTATTGGCCTTCCCTATTGCCCTGTAAGAGATACTTGTTTTACGCTGATACCTTGTTATTTTAACACTGTATTGATAAATTCTATGTAATGTCCAAGCCTGTCAATCATCCCTGTCTTTTATCACCTGATAATTCTATTAGTACCTTATTGAATATGTTTATCTGTATCACAAGAATTATGACTGTTTCTTGTATTTAATTTTATTTTTTTTATAATTACTTCCCGCTCACTCCAGAAAAAGAGACTTTTAGTCTCAGTGAGCCTATCCAGTTAGCAAAATCCAAATAAAATAAATAAATAATAAATCAATGTTGTGGATTATATGTAAATATTTCACAAAATTAAAAACAATTGCAAATTGTTTAAATAAGACATTTTTAAAATAAAGTAAAGTAGTCCTTTCTGAACAGGGCTATCACTAGGTGGCACCAACATTATCTGTTTGATGAAAGAGACAGGGGACTGGGTTTGACAATCTAACTTCCTGAGATGTGTTATATTTTTGCTGCATCTGGGCAAATGGCCCGTAATAGGCCTTCTTAAAGGTGGGCTAACTTTCAGGTGTAATTGTCATGATTTGCGATACTTCAGGTGCTGCATGCATCACATTAGTTGATGCAAGCAGTCATAATGCAGGTAAGTTGCCACAAATACACCAACACATCTTTAAATAGGAAAACAACATTTTGACACAGCTCAAAGCTAGGAGTTGCAGCTCTATCCTCACATTTGAAAATCTGGACAGGCTGTTTGTTTCATGTATTGTCTAAAGAATTGCCAAATCATTGTTTATGATTCTTGAAACATGTGGCTTCAGAAGTGTCATGGCAAATCAGGATGCAGGCCATTCCACTACCCATTGCACAGTTTAAGATACAAGAACATGATGATCTAGTCCTTAGG
Organism: Neoceratodus forsteri; assembly: GCA_016271365.2. NCBI lineage: Eukaryota > Metazoa > Chordata > Ceratodontiformes > Ceratodontidae > Neoceratodus > Neoceratodus forsteri. The sequence continues at coordinate 51,120,520 of CM057451.1, read as the reverse complement.
ATTAACTCCAATGCATTTTTTAAAAACAATGTGTAGTTCAATAGCATGAATGGAAGTAAGTGTGAGAGAAATGGGCCAGAGCTATCTTTAGTTTGTCTTTGAACTGGGATATGAACATTTGGTTTGGATTTTTCTATTTGGTCAAACCACTTAGGCTCCTAATGCAGTATTTGACATAGGGTAAAACAAATAGGGAAGGGGAACAATTCTATATATTAATATGTATAGTGAGGTGTGTCTCTCACAGGATAAGAATGTTATCTCATGCTGTTTTGGGAAAGAGGACCACAAAGCAAAGCTGAGCTGTTCTGTCAGCCCAGAACAGCACTGGATTGCATCCTTATCCTGTAAGAGACACACCACCCTATAAGTATTAATACACTATAAAGCAGTGTAACTGCCTCAAGCCAAAAACAGTCTGATAACACAGTTTTTAGCCATCATCTTCAGTTTATTTCTCATATTATTGCTGTTCCCCATGCTGTTTGCATTGGATTGTGGTACATTCCAACAGTGGACATTACGTAATGACGCTACTTACATGGCAAGTAATGATGGTGGTGGCAGGGACTGAAGTGCTGCATCACTGTTATTCTGTTTTAAACAAATGCAACTGCAAGGTAAATCACAAATGTTCTTAACACATTTGAAACTTTTCCTAATGGATTTCATGTTTTAAAATCACTCATGTTATCATTACCGGACAGCTTCCGAGGTTTGTCCAACTCGGGCGGTGTTATGCAATGCTGGGTCTGTTAAGAATAAGACCACTATTTTAGCTGATCTTATTGGTTCGACTGACCTGGCTTGCATCACCGAGACCTGGCTGGATGAAAATTCGGGCCCCATATTAGAGGCCATGATTCCGGTCGGGTACTCAGTGATACACCGCCTGAGATTGGACCGCTGGGGGGTGGTGGCAGTCTGTTTTAAGACTAAATTGGGCCTCACGAATGTGGTAGTAGGCGAGGCTGAATCCTTTGAGTGTACAGTAGTAGCAGGTGAAGGCGTTCGAATCGTTCTCATCTACTGTCCATCCGGAGATGGTAAACGCTTCTTACAGGAAGTAGCAGACTTCCTCGTCGATATGTCGTTCGAGTCACCCAGATTGCTGGTTCTGGGTGACTTTAACACCTGGGTTGACGATGAACTCTCACAATTTGGTCATCACTTCCTCCAGCTTATGTCTTCTTTGGGCCTTACACAGGTAGTTTCCACTGCTATACATAAATCTGGGCACTCTTTGGATTTAGTCTTCCTCTTAGGGATTGACTCATCCGACGTGGGGTGGAACCAGTAGCCTGGTCTGACCATCACACCGTGAGGTTCAATTTTTACACCACCCCCAAGAAGGCCTTCCCCTGTGGAGATGGTCAGGTACCGCCCATTACGGAATATTACTTCCCAGGGCCTTGCGGCGGTCCTTGACCTCTCATCCCTCGTGTTGACTAACAGTGACCCAGAGGCACTGGTGGTGGCCTATAATATGGCTATTACTGGCACTCTGGATCTTATTGCTCCTGTTCGTGAGTGCCCCCTATCCCTTCACCCCAGTTCCCCTGGTTTGTTGGGACTTTGAGCGAGTTGCGGAGACAGGGGCAAAGGTTAGAGTGTTGTTGGCGCAAATCCACCCTTGATGCCGACCACCTTAGATTGATGGAACATTATTCTATCTATCAATCTGTAATCACCCATAAGAAGGCAGAATTCCTGTCCAGGTAGATTGCAGTTGCACATAATTGACCGGCTCAGCTGTTTCAGACTGTAGACAGACTGTGCAACCCAGCCTGTCTGCAAGTCCGAAAAGCCTTTTCACAAATAGAGTGTGAGGAGCTCGCTCAGTTTTTTGCAGCTAAGGTGGCTGACATCAGGGCGGGCTTGTGTCCAGTAATCTCTAAGGGTGATGTTGTGGAACAGCACAAGCCCACAATACCTCAGTTCTCTTGGAGTTCCTTTCGCCGACTGGAAGACGTGGATATTATGAGGATCATCCATAGTGTGCAGCCTACAAGCTGTGGTTTGGACCCTGGACCAACTCTCCTAATTTTGAGTTGTTTTGAGATCATTGGTCCAGTTATGGTTCAAATAGTCTGGTGTTCTTTAGAGTCTGGGGAGTTTCCTAACTCCCTGAAAGAGGCGGTGGTGACACCCCTCTTGAAAAAAGCTACTCTGGACCCAGACTGTTTTTCAAACTACAGACCTATCTCTAATCTTCCCTTTATTGGGAAGGTTATTGAAAAGGTAGTAGCAGCCCAGCTGGAAGACCATTTAACCATCCATAATATCTACAAATCCTTCCAATCCGGTTTTCAGAAAAGACATAGCACCGAGACTGTGCTGGTTCGGGTGCTTAATGATCTTCTGAGGGCGACAGATCAGAAGAAACATTCCATTCTAGTTCTTCTTGATCTCTCATCAGCTTTTGACACTGTGGATCACTTGGTGTTGTTAGCACGCCTGAGGTCAATTTGTGGAATGTCGGGAACTGTTTTAAAATGGTTCACTTCATTCCTTTCTGGGAGATCACAAAGAGTTGTGTCGGGGGTTTATTCCCCCGGCCCAAGTTCTTTGTTGTGTGGGGTGCCTCAGGGTTCAGTGCTGTCACCCATGTTATTCGCAGTGTACATGCTGCCCCTCAGAGACATTATAAGACGGTATGGGCTGAGGTTTCACTGCTATGCAGATGATACCCAGCTATACTTGTCTTTTGCACCTGACCAGGATGGAGCACTCTTGATGTTTAACAACTGTCTGGAAGAAATCCAAGGGTGGATGGATTCTAGTTGGTTAAAGTTGAACTCTGAGAAGACGGAGGTGTTAATGGTGGACCCAGGTGGTCAGATAGTGAGGTCACATGGTAGCACGGCTTCGGGAATTTTTCTTGGCGGTGTGTCACTTCTGCCCTCTGAACAGGTGCACAACCTTGGATTGTCCTGGACGATAGGCTGACCCTTCAATCTCAAGTGTCGGCCGTTGTAAGGACTTCCTTTTACCATCTTAGGAATATTGCCGGGGTGCACCACCTTGTTCCGTCTGACTCCCTACCAATGTTGGTCCACGCTTTTGTGTCCTCGCGCTTGGACTACTGCAATGCCCTTTACTTTGGGCTTTATGGGGTTGAAATCTGTCTCCTTCAGCTGGTGCAAAATGCTGCAGCCTGGGTATTGACTGGGACAAGGAGATCCAGTCATATTACACTGGTGTTGCATGAACTGCACTGGCTTCCTATACAGTGGTGGATCACCTTTAAAGTAATTTTTTTGACTTTCAAAGCCCTTCACGATCAGGGTCCGACATATTTGAAAGAACTTCTGGTGCCTTAGTGCCCCGGCTGATCGCTCTGCTTGGCCGACAGGAGGTTGTTAGAGAGTCCAAGAGTGAATTTAAAATCTTCAGGTAGCAGAGCATTTTCTTATGCCACACCCACTCTTTGGAATTCTCTACCATGCCGGTTAAGGGAGTGCACCTCTGTGGAGATATTTAAGAAAGATCTAAAAACCTACCTATGGGGTTTAGCTTATCTTGATGTTTAGTGGAAACTATTTATCATTATCTGTTATTGGTTGGATGATTGTATGGCTTGTTCTAACTAAATGTTGTTTTAATGTATTTTTGTATGTTTTAAATTGTTGTTTTATATTGTGCTTGATGTAAAGCGCCTTGATATTCTTGAAAGGCGCTTTAAAAATAAAGTTATTATTATTATTATTACTATGGTGTCTAAATTCGGAAACGATTAAACTTAGCAAGGTTTAAAATGGAAAGCAAGTTTGTGATGCTGCCATTCAATTTCCTAGCCAAAGAAACTAGTTTTATTGTGCCTGATTCATCTCACAGCTGATTCTGCCATGGTGATCCTCATAGGATGAGTGAGACAAGGCAGCATCAAGGCAGTGAGAATCAGCTGTGTGGAGCAGCGCAAGGCAACAACTGTACACTGAGTAAGAGGTACAGTAGTGCTGCTACTTGATTGGTGGAGGCAGTTACACTGCTTTATAAATGTCAGTAATAACTACAAATTACTATAGCTTACTTTTGGCAGGTGCTGTTAATACATACCTGCATGGATTACTGTTTGTGGATGTCTGACACAGTCCACAATAATTTCAACTCCTTTATCAAAGGTTCACACTTATAGTTGTAGTAATTATTCTTATTCATTGCTGAGCTCCTACCCAAGCCCCATAGTCTTTATTTTTCCTCCTGTCTTATGGTTACCTCACTTCTGGCTACATATGGTATATTTTAAAAATGTACCCTTTTCCCCATAAAATTATGCTTTCAAGAACATAAACACAAATTAAAATGTAATACATTTAGAGTATTGCATTTACCTTCTGAGTGCTTCCCCATGTGCAGATATAGTTTGTCTTTCTTTTTTTAATTTTTCTTCTTTTTTGGTTTTAATATTTTACTTTTTTTTAAGTTTTTGATATTGAATGAACTGAAGCAATAACAAATACATGTTCTATTGCCTGGCAGTCAGATATCATGTGGCCAATGGACTACAAGAAGTCATGAGACAGAGGAAATTGAGCATCTGTGCATTGCCATCAGGGAGGACTCATTTGTTGCTGGTTCATCATCCCCTGATTGTGAGTTGGGTGACAAGATGGGCCTCATTTAACTGATAATAATCTGGTATGAGCCATGAACCATACCTGATCACATTAAAATTGCTGATAATGACAATGTAAAAGTGGTACTGTTCTTCAGGAGGACTACAAGTGAAGGTGTGTGCCATAGTGCATGCACTGCCAGCACTAGTGGGAATGCTGACCTGAACTGTAGAGCTACCAGTCCCAGTGGAAGTCTGGGTAGACTTGACAGCAGGATATATAGGAGTGGGGATAGCAGTACATACGACTTGTTGGATATGGGAATATTCAAATGGGTAGCTGACTTTGGTCTGTGGTAAGCTAATTTTGAGAAAGGCTAGCTATTCAATATTCTCAGGATCTAGCCTGGAGCAATGCTGTGAGGCAGTATCACCAGTTCTGCTGAAACATCTTTCTGAAGTGACTGATGTTGGAGGGCATCTGGAAAACACAAAGCCAGTTTAGCCAGTGCAGGCCAAATGACGTTCATGCTTTGCTAGAATGCGATGGTATCACAACTTCAGATAGACAATGACTCTGCTACACAAGCCTCAGTCATGTACTTTGTATAGACATCTGTACCTTCCTCCAAAATGTCTGAGCAGCACTGGCAGACACTGCCAAAAAGCTCTCAAATGTCCTTTGTTGTCTCTGGAGCATCCTGTCCAAGTCAACGTCTGTGTCATTGTGCTGATGCCTACCAGTAGATGCATGCAAAATAATTGTGAGCAAGAGGAAGAGGAGGCTGATTCTTTGTTGTTTCTTCACATTGCCTATGTGGCTCCATTGAAGTGTATGCAACAGTTTCTGCTTGATATAGTCACATCTAGGGGAAATGCACATATTTTTATATCTGGGATCCAGCAGTGTTGCCATGCCAAATTGTATGCCTGATCTAGTGCTTTCAAATGTCTGCATTTTGTGTCAGAAACAACTCTGCTATTTATTTAATAAATATTGAAACCCTCTTGTGCAGTTGCTAAGATGGCTCAGATGAACTTGTGGTGTCACCACCACCTTCTTCACTACCATCATCGTCGCTGTCATTTTCACATACTGCCACTATTACTACCACCTTGATGACTACCAGCAATAGTCTTGCTTTGTTGTGTTGCTGTGCCAGATCATAAATAATGTTGTGTGTGTCATCCAAGTAAGCTCACCAAGGGAATGATAATGCTAGTGGCTACTAATTATGCACTGACATAGTTGGTGACCTATTCATAAGTTCTCAGAAGATGAGCAAGCTTTTAAGGCACAAACCACTGCATCCAGGACAGGTATTCACACCGGCCACATTGTCAATTTCCATAGCCTAAAACACAGGTTTCTGTTCCACCAGTCTCTACACCATTTAAAAGATGAAGTACCACCTTGTCATCATGTCTTCAGTAAAAGAATGCTGTGGAATATTATGCTTCTTCTGGTGCTGGTGAAGGAGCTCAGTGTGTTTGAGGAATGTTAAAAATATCTAGGGATGTATGTTTTTAGCCATGCATGTTTATTAAGCAAATGACTCACTATCAGATTCAGTGCATGTGTAAAACACAGCAGATAGCAGAAATCTCCCTCATTCATGACATTTAGCATGCTACTCCAACTGTCTGTCATGAACCTTCCCATCTTCAGACCATGATGTTATATCCACATGCCCATCTGTGATTGGATGAACCACAGAATATTTTCCCCACTATGCTTCTCCTACATGACCAATTAATTAAAAAGCAGTTCCTTTCTTGGTGTGCCTCTGTGAGACTGTCTGCTCTAATATAACTCCTTCAGGGGCTGGTGGTGATCGAGGTGGGGTGCAAATGGTGGTGGTGCTGCTAGATATGGGTACAACCCAATGAGCAGTGAGACTTAGGAAGATTTGGTTTGCATTACTGCTTGAGATATCACTAGTGCAATGCACATAACCTCCTTCTGTCTCCTTTAGAAGTGTCACCATCTGTGTTCATACTGACATACATACTAATGAAAACATGCCTGGAAAACTTGAAGCATGGTGGAATTTGTATTTGGACATCAGTGTCCTCTATTATGGAGACTGGAGATTGGGGAGATGATGGCCCTTTATTTTCAGCCAATCAGTTGTGTAATTTGGGAAGAGCTTGGGTGAGTTGATGACAGATTTTTGTAGGCATGAAATGACTTGGACATTGTAGATTGTTTTGTTGCAACAAATTCTAGACTAGTGGTTGGGGTACATACACTACTGGGTGGGTGGTGCTTTGAATGGTGCTTTTGAAGTAGCATCAGTACCTGCACCAGTTGGCTGCTGTGGCTGCTGCTGCCATGGTGGCTGCATGATTTGAAGAAACTGTCTTAACCCAACAACCATGACAGACTGTTGTTGTTGTTCCTGGCCCATGTGACCAGAATTGGGGGTAGGGAACGGATATGACTGCTAAGATGCCATGATCATGCTTTTGATGGGCAGCCAGAACACTGGTTCCTAATGTCCAAGTATACAGACCCCGGCTGATCCTTTTTGTCACACAGAATGCATTATGCTCTCAGTGGAATTGTGGGTCCATCAGTAAACTCCTACCACACTAAAAATATCTTTGTTGTAGCTTCAAGACTGAATAGCTGGGGTTCTTTAGGAGGAGTAGGGTGGTGACTATGTTTTTTCTGGAATGAAGAGATTGGGCTGAATGCCTGGCAGGGCAACACTGGCCACACCAGCACTTGGGTTACAATGAGGATGATCTCCAGGGGCTGGGGGCAGGCCTGATGTTTAGCTTTCCCTGCCTGACCAGCTTGCTGTCGAAATTATTCTTTATTTTCCTTGCCCTTTTTCCGCTACTTACTCATGTGCTTCTGTCTTCCTCTTGTCTACTACCTTACTCTCATGTCCCCTGATCCAAAAGCTCCACGTTCATATCTTCTTCAATTGCACTCTTATCCACTATAAGCTGCTTTGGTGGTAGTGCTATTGACTTGCATTTATAAAATTGTGTTTCTTTAACACCACCCCACACAGTTTCACTTTTTTCTCAGGTAATAAGATAACAGCAATATCAGTGCAAGACACAGACTCACAGTCACCATCCTCACACAATGGCTCAGCAGCAGCACTGTGCTTTGTGGTGCTACTTCTGCCAATGATGCCTGATTTGGTGGATGGGACTAGAGAGGGGCGTCATATAGTTCCTCGAGCTGGGAAGGCATTTGTCCATGCCCATGGTGCAGAGATGGCTCTTAGGGTGCTTGTGCCACTGGCACTGGTAGCTGCTGTCATGTGATTAATACAAGATGAACAGGGGAAGGGCTATACTTTTCATATTTGGTTGGATCTCTTATATCGATGGCCAGGAGACCACAGAGACCTGTGTGCTTCTGGTTTGCTCAAGGTGCTTTCATCGACTTATGCACTGGATGACTGGGACTGACTGAGAAAGCTGCAAAACCAATTGATTCTGGGGACTAATGAATCATGGTTTCTTTGGACAGGCTAACATACACCCAGCTCTACTATATTGCTCAGGCATAGCACCTGCCCCACCACTGTGACTCCCAAGCCCTATCCTGATCCCATCTCTAGCACCACTGCTTATAGTACATAACACATACTTACCAGAAGTGGCATGGTGGGAGCTTCCAGTGCTCTTTTCTGCCCCCCTTTATCCCTTTTTCCTTTAATTCTCATCCTTGCAGTGTCTACAATACATGATGGCAGATGCCCGCCCAACTTACATACCCATTGCATAGCCCATCACTTTGCCTACTGATACACTTTCCTGTTCTCCCTTACTGAAGGACCTACCCATATGGAAAGAATGAATAGGGGACGAGGAGTCATAAGATGCTCAACTAGAGGGTAGACATGTTTTGATGAGCTCTGCTATCCCACTGCAATTTTTAAGCCTAAATATCCAACTCCTGCCTCTAAAACCTCAACTAACCTTCACACTTTCAGTTTTGCCTGAAGAAGGAATCAGGTGGCGAGTTCTACTTACAAACAGAGAAGAAATGGAAGCCTCCATACTTCCTTGTGTACCAGACATGCAGGCTGCACTGGATCTGGCCCAGAAATCGGAGGCCAAACGTCTGTGCCACAGCTCATCTCCCCAGCAGTATACAGCTGAAGTATCCTCCTTGCATATCTATTAGAAACTTTCTTCGATCAAGGAAGCTATCCTTAAACTGATCAGGGAGGTGGCTGAAGTAAACCCCACACTTATACAACTATCCCGCTGAGTCATAGATACCAAAGTCAGAGTGGGCTCACTAGAACGTGCACAGGAAAAAATCCAGCCTGAGGTCATTGCTGTTAAATGCATGACAGCGAAGCTTGAGGAGCGCATCGACGACCTGAAAGGGAGGAACCTCCAAAACAATTTAGTGTTACTAGGTCTACCTGAAGGTGAGGAAGGATTCAACACCATTCAGTTTTTGCAAAAGTTCCTCAAGAAAACTGTCGGGGACTCACTGCATGGTCTAGAGTATGTAGTTGAGCAAGCCCACCGCTCATTAAGAGCTAAACCCCTCGCTTCTGATCCCCACCGGACGATAATTTTTAAGCTGTTGTATTACCTCGACAGAGAGCATATTCTGAGAGAAACAAGGAAACACTCTGCGATATTGTGGGAGGGTAAAAAGCTTTGCATGGTGTCTGATCTTACTTTCAAAACCTGGCAACTGTGTGCTACTTTCCGACCGATCACATCCAAGTTGTAGGCCGTGGGAGCCAAACATGGAATTCTTTATCCAGCCAGGCTAGAGGTCACTTTTTCTGATGGGGCTAAGCATTTTGATTCAGCTGAGAATGCCCTGATAGCCCTTCAGAAATCCTTCCCGGACTTGTTTGCAAAATGAGAGATGTGATTGTGACATGCTGCCTTTAAATGAGTCGGGAGATATGGATCTAGCCTTCCAGTAAAATCTGATCTGAATAACTGAGGCAAGAAAAACTAACAAACTTTTCTGCTGAACTTTCCTCAATAACTTTTTATTCAGTTGAGTTACCTTTTGCTAACTGTGTTTCCTTTCAGCCAGCAGTTATGGGGTGTGAGGACTGTCACTCAAGAAGAGGTAAAACCTTTCTCGGTGACCCTATTCTTTTGGTTGATATTTAGCTGATCATTTGATACTGTTTCTTCAGTCTTTTCAAACTTAGGTTGTGTCCCGAATCCCTGCTATGTTACTTGGCTGTTAATTCTCAATAACTGGATGCTATATGGTTAAGGACCTTTACAAATACATTTTATTTGGCTAGCTTTTGGGTTCAGCAGGACTAGCTACTTGAGTAATTTCACCAGAGTGCTTAACTTATTCCTGTGAATTTCAACAGGAGTTCTTAGCCACTAGAGGTCACCATTACCCTTTGCTTTATCTTATATTCTTTTACTTCATCTTTGATTATTATGGCAATATTCACATGTTGGAGATATTATTCCAGTCTACGAATATGCAAATAGAGTCCCCCCATGGAGTGGGGGTGAAATTATTTGGTTTTTGGTAATTATCTAATGCTTTAATGCAACTGGATATAATGTATTTCATTCTATGACATTTACTATTTAAAACAGAGATTGGGTACCCAATTGCTTAAGTTTACTAGATGTGGATGCCGCATAGCGTGCTACATTTCGCTCCCCTCTTTCCTTGCGGTGACCACTGGAGACCCATATACCTTAAACTGAGCCATATATAGGGGAGTTGGATCTTTTAACTCTACCTGATACAGTAATTCTGTGTTGGCTTCCGTGTGCTCACCCCCCTGATGAGCGTCATGATCCATAGCAGGGGGAGCAGGCTCAGGGCCCGGTGGAGTTTTTTGTACATAGTTTCAGTGATTTATGCTAGACCTACTATTCTGTCTGTGTTATGGGAGGTTGAGAGGGTACTGGAGGGTGGGGAAGGAGGGGTGGGATTGGGGAGGGAGCAGCACAGCCACACCCAATTAGCTATCTCTGAGATCTATCGGACTACATTATGGCAAATGTGACAAAGGTTTTTTCATGGAATGCAAAAGGAGGGAGAGATAATAACAAAAAATACATGATTTTAAAGCATTTAGCAAAACACAATCCATCAATAGCCTTCCTTCAAGAAACCCATTTACTAACTGACCAATTAGGTACCCTTCAAAAATGTTGAGTTGGGCAAGTATTTGAAGCAGGATTCAGCTCAAGAAAACGGGGAGTAGCCATCTTGGTTGCAAAAGGAATTCCCTTTACTGCCACAGAGGTAATTTCAGATTCTGAGGGTCGCTATGTCATTGCACATGGTCTATTAAATAACCTAGAGATTGTTTTAGGCTCAGTCTATGGACCTAATACAGAATCCCTCCTTTTTTCTCCCATCTACTTACTGTACTATCTCCATTTTCCCATCTTCCACTCATTTTAGGGGTGACTGGAATGTAGTTTAGGCAAATGATATGGATCAAACTCATAAAAGAGGTATGGGAGCTTCATCTGCGCAAAGGGCAATGCGTGAGCTGATTTCTTCAGCTGGGCTAGTTGATCCCTGGAGACTACTATACCCTGGTACAAAAGACTTTAGTTTTTACTCCGCAGTTCACAATAGCTTATCTAGAAAAGACTTCTTCCTTTTAAGTTAACACTTATGTCCCACCATAATCGGAGCTCAAATCCATGCTAGAGTACTTTTGGATCACTTCCTCATATCTGTGGATGTTGCCTTTTCTAAACCCCCCCCCCCCCCAGACCACATACATGGCCATTGAATAACTCAATACTAAAAGACCAACTAATAGTCTCCTGTCTAACAAACTTCCTCCAGAATTCCATCCAGGAAAATCTAAACTCAGTTCCAGCAGTGGATAAAATCTGGGCGGCTTTGAAATCTAAATGGAGAGGAGAACTTATACGAATTGCCTTAACCGAAAAAAGAAAAAATTGTATCAAATGAATCAGTGCCTGGATAGAATTCGCATATTGGAAACTAAAGGAATAGATAAGATAACAGAGATAAATAAACAGGCACTTTCCCATTTATGAGCTTATTATTCTAGCTTACTGTTAGAGAAGGTAGAAAAGGCAGCTTCTTTAGTTAAAGCTACATATATACTGCAGGCCAGGGGAGCAAAGCAGGTAAGCTGTTAGCCTGGCACTTAAAGCAACGTTCATCTTTAAAGTGAATATCAGCAATTAAGCGTCCTCAGGAAGGATCTGTGCTAGTGGACCCAGGTGAAATGCTGGTAGCATTTAAAGATTTCTACCAATCCCTTTACTCCTCTCACCCACTTTCACCTTCTCAGTCTCAGGCCATGCACAGTTTTCTCCATAATGCTAATCTTCCACAATTAACCTCGCCATCTCAAGCCCTCCTAGAGAGGTCTATTACTTTGGAAGAAATCAATTTGGCTATTGATTCTTTAAAACTTGACAAGGCCCCTGGCCCAGATGGGTTTACTGGTCTTTTCTATAAGACTTTCAAAGCCCAGCTTGCCCCCCTTCTACTCCACCTATTCAACTACTGGGAGACTTCGGATGTAACTGAAAAATCATTGTTTGAGGAGAGAATTATTCTCCTCCCCAAACCAGGAAAAGATTCTACTATTATAAGCAACTATAGACCAATCTCCCTTTTGAATGTGGATATTTAAACATACACAGAAGTCTTAGCAGACAAACTAGCAAAGGTCTGGACTCATCTACCAGGACTAGGACTAGAGCGAGCTGGATTTGTTGCGGGCTGTTCCACAACAGACCACTTCAAGAAACTATTCCACCTCATATCTGCATCCAGAGAGCCTGGCTTCGAAGTGGAGCTGGTCTCTCTGGATGCATAAAAAGCATTCAATAGAGTGGCTTGGCCTTACCGTTTTGCTGCCCTGTCCCATTTTGGCATTCCTGAGTGCTTTATCAAGTGAATCCAGGTTCTTTACTGTTCCCCTTCAGCAAGGCTAATGTGCAATAACCATTTATCTGACCCCTTTATTCTATGTAGTGCTACTAGGCAAGGTTGCCCATTGTCCCCTTATTTGTTTAATCTATATATTGAACCTTTAGCAAGATCTCTCAACCAGGTACAGGGCATCAAAGGAATACCACTTGGAGGCTTAAATCTCAAATTATCCCTCTTTGCAGATGATCTACTTTTGCATCTTTCAGACAGTAGACAATCCCTTCCATTAACTCTTGAGATTATAGAGCAATTCAGTGTGTTTTCAGGATACAAGCTAAATAAGGGGAAAACCTCAGTGTATTCCCTCTCTGGTTTGATAAATAAGGAGCATATCACTGATATGGGCCTACTCTGGGAAAATACAGTGCTTACATTCTTGGGCATTAGAATTTCAAAGACCTAAGCTAACTTAAAGATTGTAACTTAGATACTCTCTTAAAATCTATACAAGAAGATCTGGGAAGATGGAGAAAACTACCACTCACCTTTTGGGGCAGAGCCAACATAATTAAGATGGCTACACCTCCCAGAACATTTTACCCATTATCTAATCTTAATATATATACCTCCCCAAGTCCTTTTTCTCAGCACTACAAAGAATTTGCTCAGATTTTATCTGGAATGGGAAGACCCCACATAGAGCCTATTGAAAACTGACTCATCTGAAGGCCATGGGGGGCTTAGGGCTTCCTGTCTTTTTTTTTATTACCTAGCCATGCATGTGCATAGACTTTCGCACTGGCTAGCGCTAGGAGCAGATTTGCCAGGTACTGCTAATTAGCTACAGCTAGATTATAAATATGCGACCAGTTATAAAGTCTCTCTACCCGCAATTTTATTCAACCCATGGTCAGCAGTCTCAACAGCATTGCGGGAATCACCTGTTGGATGGAACATAAAAGTGTTCCAACAATTGTGTACACTGACCAGATGTAGTCAACAGAAAGGTACCATGCAGCCCCTGCTAAATAATCCTAACCTAAAACATAGCGAACAAGATTATTTGCTCCAAGATTGGCCTTTGCAAGAACTTCCAAAGCTAAATGATTTAATCCAGGGAGGCCTTTTACATTCTATTTCAGCTTTCCAGCATAGCTTTAATTTGCTACATAAACCAGTCTTCTTCTGGTCTCAAGTTCTTCATTGTGCAAGCAACTTTCTGGGCAGACCCCCCTGGTCAGATAAGGTTGGCATCTTTTTAGACTCCCTCCGAGCCATAGCTAAAAAACCTAAACCAATTTCTAAACTCTATCATAAACTTATCAATCGTCCATGTACTAGTATCTCCCTGTAGCATATTACTGGAAATATACCTTAGACAAATCTCTCTCTGACACCATATGGATGCAGATTTCAACTTACAGTTTTGACCTAATCAAACAAGATCGGCTACGTAATATACAATTCAATATCTTCCATAATCTATACTACTCTCCAAAGCAAATTATATAGGATGGGTAGAATAGCCTCGCCAAAATGTCCAGATTGTGGAAATGAAAATGTTACATTATACCATAAACTCTGGACTTGTCCTAAAATACAAAACCTCTGGGAAACAATTAAAAAAAAGATTGCAGACTATGTCAATATCATTACTTTCTTTTCAGTGGAGACTTGAGTTTTGGGGCTGTACAATTCTACCTGACTATTCTTCAGAAAGAGCAAGTTGCTAAGATTTCCTTGGGTACTAAATTGTTAATCCTAAGGCACTGGAAAGACGATTGGTCCCCTTCATATCATGAATGGTGGGCAGAGTTTCTTACTGCCTTAAATCCTGAGAGAAATGTTGCTAAAATCTCCCATTCATGGAGTAAATTCCAGAGATGTTGGATCCCTTTTTTCTCAACTCTTAAAGATAAATTTGGCTACTAAAGATCCCTTTTTACTCTTCCCCATCTACTTTTTCTCTTTTGTTTTCCTTTCCCCCCTTTTGGTTTTATAGCACAATCATAATACCCTCCTCTATTAACTTGTAACTGACCAAGAAGGCCCTGGGATTGCCAGTGTATATTTCCCTTCTTGCCTAATGAAGATACTACTAGGCGTTAGCTGTGCTTGCTCTGGGGGGGGTGCTTGGGTTGTTGGTGGATGGGGTGGTAGGTTGTCTGTTGTGTAATGTTCTTTTCTTCTCGTTAGTTTGGCTGTGAACTGTGACTTGTAATGTATTGTACCTCTTTGCATCATAGGCCTTGTATGTATAAGTTTGTCGTTGTGTAAAGTTAAAATAAACTTCATTGCAAAAAAAAAAAAGAATGAATTAGGGGTCCAGAGAGTAAATGTTAATATGTTTCCATACAAATTAGTTAATACTCAACAGGTTGGAATGGGCAATTGTTCCAACTCATATCAAAGTGAACTGGAGGGGCGTGGCCTAGCAAAAGAATATGGCAGTCACAGGTTAGCTCAGCTCTTCAAGGCACTGGCATTTGTTGCAGAATAAACAGCATTGAAAGAGGATGTTCTTTATTTTCAGCAAGGTAAACACTTGAGCAAAATAATGGCAGTGAAGAAATCAATGAAAAAGCAGTCTACATTACAGTTTGAGCCACCAGACCGATTGACAGTCGGTACTGTGGAGGGCCATACCAAAATGCAGGCTGCACCAATGGAAAGTGCCTCAGGGGAAAGTAATCAGGATCCCACTATTGCTGTGCTCCCAGGACTGATAACCAGACTCCAACAAGAAGTTAAAGCTGGTTTAACGAATATTACAGCCCAGATCTTACACTTACAATGACAAATCTCCTCATGCATCTGGATAAGATCCTTGTAATATTACGCAACATCATCCAGAGAGAATGAAAACATATTCTTCATATTGTCCAAATACATTTAATCTTTAATACTTTTTGTTCATACAAATTTCTAACACTTGTCATACAGAAAGGCAATAATTCATTTCTTCTTTTTTATAATGAAAAGGAACAATCAGAAAACAACTCCAACAGATACTGTATATTGCAATAAATGTAAAGCAGCAGGCACCATACTGGAGCAGTTAGCACTGTGCTACAGCAATAGGTTTTGCACCATGCCGACTGTGCACTGCACCTTTGAAAGTTAGTTAATGCATCCAGCACTATATTCAAAGGCGTGGTCAGTGTGGTCCAAAGGTGTTAGCACATAAACACAAAGAATCACCAAGGTATTTAAAGAAACAACACCTTTTATGAAGAACTTTTCTTGCTTTTCCAAGTTATAAATGCCGTTTCTGTAATGTCTAGTAGATTGTGATTTTTTTTTGTGCCTTGTGCACCAAAATCTGATGCACTTACAGCTCCCATTACAATAAATGAACATCGCACCTTCACTAGCATTATGCCCCGGTCACTCAAAATCATTACTGGTATTTTGCTTTTTTGTTATGAAAGACTGGGACCTTTCTGCTACTAAGAAGCTCAGCACTTGTGTGCTCTTGCAGAAATGGCAGTCTAGTCTGAAGTCCTGTACCACTGCAGTTTCTGTTTTCTATTCCACTGACATTTGTCAGTGAAAGTAGATAGTTTTTATCCTCCATTCACTTATTTGTTGGCAGGATAAAAACGATCTTCTTTTTACTGACAATGCATGATAAAACTATTTATTTTCACTGACAACTGTGCAATAGAGTCCAGTCTAAATACAAAAATGGCAGTTACATCCTGCTACATGTAGTGCAGCACCTCAGATCAGAATGCCATTTCTGAAAGATCAGGAGTGCTCATTTCTTCAATAACGGAAAGGTCCTGCTAATTGGGAAAAACTAACAAACCAAAAAAACAAGCATTTGGATGGTGTGATCATGGGGGTAGGTGCGATGTGTGGGAGAGGGATGAAATGCTTGGCTCCTCAAATACAACTGAGTGTTTGCTGGCAGGATAAAAAGTCAACAGTTTGGACTGCTGTTTCTGCAAGAGCACACGAGTGCTCATCTCCTGAACAGTAGAAAGTGGTTCTTATTTGTTTTAACAAAATCAAAATGATGATTTTGAGTGATGGGTGTGATGTTGTTGGTGGTGCCACATGTGAAAGGAGGATGGGGTATTTTGTACAATACTTTTTTTTGGCTATCATACACTATCTATTTTCACTACAAATTAGTCTGCTTTGCAAACAGAGAATGTACACCCATCAATCAACATTTAGATCTGCCTCAGATCGAAGTTCCTTTTCATCGGCTGTTGAGCAATTGAAAAAGTAAAGCAAGTTCTGAATATATTGCTGGGGTGAGGTTGATATGTGTTGAGGTACTATTAAAACGAGTAAAGTTATTCATAAAAGATGCCATTTCAGTCATAAAGCCTCATTCCTCACCTCACTTTCTGTGGGAAGCACCACAGACATGCAGTCGCATGCACACACACACACACACACACACACACGCACGCTCACACCATGACCACAGAATCATCACTGTCTGCTTGCAACAGGTATGCAGAGGAGCTGTTAACATACCCAGAACCACTAGTGTGCCATACAGGTAGAGGACCTGCTTAAAGAGATAGTTCTCCATAACAGGATTCATAGATTCATAGCTTCTGTCAGCAGATAAGGACCTGCCAGGCCCATCCAGTCTGCCCATTTATGCTAGCTCACAAAGCAACCTATGACTCTTATTGGTCATTGGCTTAGCTTTTTCTTCCAATCTCTATTATTCCTTTGTTTCTGTCCCATGCATGTTTAAAACCAGCCACAATATGGGTTGTCATCACCTCCTGGGGCAGGTTATTCCATGCATCAACAACCCTTTCCATGAAGAAGAACTTCCTAATATTTCCCCTTATGTGGTCACTCTTCAATCTCATGTCGTGTCCTCTTGTCCTGGCACTGCTGTTGAGCTAAAATATGTTGTCCCCTTCCACCTTGTTTATGCCCTTGAGGTACTTGAATGTTTCTATTGTCACCTCTCTCCCTCCTCTATTCCAGCATGTACAGATTTAGGTCCCTCACTTTCCTCATAAGGCTTGTGATGTAATCTGTTCACCATTTTGGTCGCCCTCCTCTGCACCATCTCTACTTTGTCAATGTCCTTTCAAAGGTGTGTTCTCCAGAACTGTACACAGTATTCAAGGTGAGGTCTCACCAGGGACTTGAACAGTGGAATGATTACCTCCCTCCTTCTGCTTGTGATTCCCCTTCTAGTACATCCCAACATCCCACCGCCCTTTACCACCACCTTGGCAGTCTGCCAGGCAGCTTTCAATTCATCTGTGATTATGACCCCCAAGTCTCTCTCCTCCTTAGTTGCTGTCAGCAGCCCCCCCCCCATCCTATAGCATGCTCCAGGGTTCCTGCTCCCAACATGCATGATTTTGCATTTCTTTGCATTAAACCTTAGCTGCCACTGCCCCTGATCATCCCTCCAACTGTTCCAGGTCTCTTTTCATCCTTTCCACCCCCTTCAGGGTATCCACCCTGTTGTAGATCTTGGTGTCATCCACAAACAGGCAAATCTTTCCCTCCAGCCCATCTGCTATGTCACAGATGAAGACACTTAAGAGGACTGGCCCCAGTACTGATGCCTGAGGTACCCCACTGGTCACCTCCCTTTCCTCTGATTGGGTTCCATTTACAACTACTCTCTGTTTTATGTCCCTTAACCAGTTGCCAATCCAGTTCACCACTTTATGTCCCACCCCCAGGCTGCCTAGCTTGTTGACCAGTCTCTTATTTGGGACCGTGTCAAAGGCTTTGCTGAAGTTGAGGTAGGCAATGTCTACTGCCCCACCTTGGTCTACTGATTTTGTCACCCAGTCAAAGAAATCTATCAGATTTGTTTGACAGGATCATCCTGCAGAGAACCTATGTTGCCTGGGATCCACCAGCCCATTGGCTACCAGGTGTTCCACAATGCCTTCCTTGATGAGTGCTTCCATTATCTTTCTGACTACAGAGGTTAGACTAACTGGCCTGTAGTTCTCTGCTTCTTCCCTACTACCGCCCTTGTGAAGAGGGACGTTTGCTCTTCTCCAGTCCTCTGGAACTAGACACATAGTGGATTCTCTGCAGGGGGAAGGCCTCAAACAACTGGTACAACAACCCACAAGAGACAGGGCTATCCTAGATCTAGTACTGACTAATGAGGAAAGGATCACAGCTCTCCAGATAGAAGGTCACCTGGGGGCCAATGACCATGACATTGTATGGTTCAATTTGGCCACTAGAACTAAATCATCTGATTTCATTGCAAAAATATGGGACTTCAGAGGAGCTGACTTTGATAAGATGGCCAACAGAGTTAAGGTAGCCCTGGCAAGAAGAAATACAGGTGAGGGGATACAAGTAAAGTGGGCAAGCATTAAGGATGCAATACTTGAAGCAACATTCCATTGTGTTAGAGAGAAAAGCAAGAGCAAAAGAAGGAGGAAACCACTTTTGTTCTCAAAAACAGTAGCAGAAAAGGTCAGATTCAAAAGGCTGGCCTTCAGGAACTATAAGGGAACGCAGTGGGATGAAGATAGGGAGGCATACCAAACTTCCCTAGGGGAAGCAGGGAAGGCAGTAAGGCAGGCAAAGGCCCAAACCAAGGAAACACTAGCATGAACAGTAAAAGAAGGAGGCAAGACTTTCTATAGATACATTAATGAAAGGAGAAAGTCCAGAGAGGGTATTGCTAAGATCAAAGGGGATAAGGCGGTGTGTGAAGGAGGACCAAGGAAAAGCATCTATCCTAAATAGATACTTCTGCTCAGTATTTACTGAGCAGAAAGTAGACAGGGCCCACAGCTCAGCACCATGGACATGGGGGGAAGGAGGTGTACACTAGTCCCTTCACAAAAGAAATGGTCCTACAAGAGCTCGATAAGCTCAGGGTGGACAAGGCAATGGGACCTGATGGCATACATCCCAGGGTACTAAAGGAGCTAAGGGTGGAACTAGCAGAGCCATTATCAGAACTTTTTAGTGAGTCTCTGAGCACAGGAGAGGTCCCAGAAGACTGGAGAAGGGCTCATGTGATCCCGCTCCACAAGAGTGGTAGCAGGGAGGAGGCAGGGATCTACAGGCTAGTCAGTCTTACCTCAGTAGTGGGCAAGACTATGGAGGCAGTCCTTAAGGAAAGGATAGTGCAACACCTGGAATCCATAGGAGCACAGGATACAAGACAGCATGGGTTTACAACAGGAAGGTCCTGTCAAACTAATCTCATAGATTTCTTTGACTGGGTAACCATAGTGGTGGACCAAGGGGGTGCAGTTGATGTTGCCTACCTTGTCTTCAGCAAAGCTTTCGATACTGTTCCACATAGAAGATTGATTAATAAGCTGGGTAGGCTCGGAGTGGGTCAGAAGTTGGTCAACTGGGTGGCAAACTGGTCGATGGGCAGAAAACAGAGAGTAGTGGTAAATGGCATATAGTCAGAAGAGATGCAAGTCACAAGTGGGGTACCTCATGGATCAGTCTTGGGGTCAGTCTGCTTCAATATCTTCATCAGTGACATGGCAGATGGACTGGAGGATAAGGTTTGTCTGTTTGCAGATTTCACCAAGATCTGCAACAGAGTAGATGGTCCAGATGTGGTGGGCAGAATGAGAAGAGATCTGGATAAACTGGCAAAATGGTCAGATGAGTGGCAACTGGGCTTTAATGCAAAGAAGTGCAAGATCATGCACATAGGAAAGAGAATCCCTTAAGTCACCTATAGGTTGGGAGGGGAGTTGCTGGCAATCACAAGGGAAGAAAGAGACCTGGGCATCATCATCACAGATGACCTGAAATCATCCAAGCAGACCAATAAAGCAGTATGTAAGGCTAGAGGGATGTTGGGGTGTATTATTAGGGGTATTGCAAGTGGTAAGAGGGAGGTAATAATCACTCTTTACAAGACATTGGTTAGGCCCCATTTGGAGTACTGTGTGCAATAGTGGAGGCCTCACCTGGACAAGGACATTAACAAAATGCAGGCAGTTCAGAGAAAAGTGACCAAAATGGTACAGGAACTGCATCAGAAAACATATGAGGACAGATTAACGGAACTCAATATATATACCCTAGAGCAAAGGAGGGGGAGAGGTGATATGATCAAAACATTCAAACACCTTAAGGGCATTACAAGGTGAAAGAGTCTAAAATGTTTCAATATAAGAAAAATAGCAGGACAAAAGGACTCAGCATGAGATTAGAGGGAGGCCGATTAAGGGGTAATGTGAGGAAGTCCTTTTTCACAGAAATGGTGGTGGATGCATGGAGCGGCCTACCTCATGAAGTGGTGGATATAAATACAGTGCAGGGCTTCAAACATGCATGGAATAGGCATAAGGGAGCAATACAGGTGAGTATGAATAGATAGGCCATTAACAGAGTACAGGCCTATGGCACATTCATAAGGTAGAAAAAGTGGGCAGACTGGATGGGCCTTGCGGTCCTTATCTACTGTCAACGTCTATGTTTCTATGTTTCTGGGACCACTCCAGTGTCCAAGGACTCACTGAACAGGGCTACCAATGGGGCTGCCAGTTCATACCTCAGCTCCTTTAGGACCCTGGACTGTATGCCATCTGGACCCATGACTTTGTCAGCCTTTAACTTTGCCAGTTCCTCTAGGACCCAGTCCTCTGTGAATGGACTGGTGTTTATCTCCCTAGCTTTAACTTCTATGAAGTCCAACTGTGGGCCTTGCAGTTCCACTTCCACAGTGAAGACTGAACAGAAAAAATCATTCAGGATCACTGCTTTTTCCCTGTCTCCCTCCACTATCTCCCCCCTGGCCTCTCTAAGCTTTGCTCTTGAACCCTTTGCCTTGCTTATCTTACTGATGTACTGGAAAAATGCCTTGTACCCCCTTTGACTGAGCTATTCTCTCCTCCATTGGCGTTTTAGCATTTACTGCCCTTCCTGCCTCTGTCGGACACTTATGGTATCTCTTCTTGTTCTCCTTACTTTGTGTCTCCTTATACTTCCTGAAGGCTAGTCTCTTGGCCCTTACTGTTTCTGCCACCCCTCTGAGAACCAAAGAGGATTTATTCTCCTTTTGCTCATCTGTAGACCCGATGCATTGTTCTGTTACCCCCACTATAGCCTCTTTGATGTGTCCCCATTTCTTCTCCATGTTCCTGCCTACCCCTCTCATTTGCAGGGTTTCCTTTAGCTGTAGTCCCATTCTGGTAAAGGCCACCCTTCTGAAGTCTAAGACTCTTGTGTTTTTATGGGTTGAGTGGATCCCCATGTCCACCTTGAACCACACCATATTGTGGTCACTGGACCCTAACTGTCCTTCTACCCTCAGATCTGATATCCTTTTCCCACTGATCAACACCAGATCCATGATTGCTTGGACCCTGGTAGGTCCTTGAACAAGCTGCATAAGGCCAGCCCCCTGCAGGGATGGACCAGTCCACTTCAGGCATGTTATAGTCATCCATTAGCAGTACCTCCCCCCGTGCTGCCATATCATGCTTGTTTTCCAGCAGCTGCTTGTCCATTTCCTCGGCCTGAGCCGGGGGTCTGCAAATGAACCCAGTGCTTATGGCAGTTCCATTACCTGTCTCGATGGTGACCCACATTTCCTCTGTTTGCTCATGGCTGTTTAGAATTTCAGTCACCCTTATGCTTTCTCTGACATAAAGGGCAACTCCTCCCCTCCTTTTACCTTCCCTATCTTTTCTGAACAGGGTATAACCCGGTACACTTATGTCCCAGCTGTGGTTGCTGGTGTACCATGTTTCAGTTATTGCCACTATGTCCAGATCAACCTCCATCATTATTGCCACCAAGTTAGGGACCTTGTTCCCCAGACTGTGGGCATTTGTGTAGATGATCATCCATGTAGAATGGAATTTTTTTGTTCCCTCCTTATATGTTACTCCCTGCTTCATCATACTTTTCCCAGAGTGTTTTATGTTTTGCCTCCTATTTATTATGTTACTGGATGCTTGTGGTCCAGGTCCAATTTTTGGTGGTGATATTATTATGTCCTGATCGTAGCCTGTCCCTTCCTGCATATCCGCCTCTGGGTTGACATCCTGGTCCTGCTGTATGTGTGCACAAACCTGAGGGGGTGGACTGCCTGAATCTCCCTGCATCTGACAACCCCCCCAGTGGCTAGTTTAAATGCTTTTGCAGGAAGCATGTAAACCTCTCATTAAGGACAGATATGCCCTCCACAGAAGGATGTAGGCTGTCCTTCTTTTAGAGGCATGCATCCTCCCAGGTGGCACCCCAGTCCCCATCGTAGGCAATATTGTTGCCCTTGCACCAGTCTTTCAACCATTTGTTGAAGGTGCTGATGTGGTGGTTCCTTTCCCCCCTATGTTCCCTGACTGGTAGCACCTCTGAGAATGTTTCAAAGTTTGCCAACCCTCCCCCCCAAGCTCCTTGCTCCAAGTTACTGTTTAGCTAGAGACAGATGCTGAAACATACGTTCCTTGGACCATGGATAACAATTTCTCTCTCCCCATTACCAGGTACAACTGGGTAACTACTGTGGTTTCTCTCACTCTCACTGCCTCTCTCCCCAATTACAAGGTACACAAGGAACTGTTGGCTCTCACTATCTCCTTCTCTCTCTCTCTCTCTCTGCCCGACACAAGTGCTATAAATCGGATGCTCGCACCTTGCTCTCCATCTTTCTGTCTCACCCTGCCAGCACATTGGATTGCTGTTTTGCTTTTTATTACTAGACTGCTCACTCCCAGTACATAATACATTGGAGGATGACCTCACCCAGGTACTGCATAAGTCAATGAGACATATTATATGGCATAATGCACTGCCAGATAGGGAGACAGAGAGAGAGAGAGACAGAAAGAGAAACACACAGTCTCGCCATTCTGCACTCCCAGTCCTGGTCTCACTATCACTATCTTTCTCTCTCTCTCTCTCTCTCTCACTCTCTCAGTACCATGTTTCAGTCCCACTTCCCTATGACTGCCTCTTTCTTTCTATTTCTCCAGCACAGAATGAGTCCAGACACCACTTCAAATCCATCAATTGGGTTGCACATTGAAGCCAATCCATGGTGTAAGGAAAATAGCGCTATGCCACTGCTACAATGCATATACACAGTGCAATTATTCAGGTCTGGCAGAAGAGACTGTAGTGGAACTCTAACATGTTGTTTAGTCAGAAAGAATGCAGTGAGTCCTTTTCTCACACCAGGAGGTCTGCAGGAATCCACCCACTGCTGCCCTAACAAGGAGGAAGCAGAAACCCTGAATTTTATTCTAAATTGGTCATAAGAAATAAGAACTCCATCCACAATAAAATCAGATAAAATAGGAGAGGGCAAATATGACCAGCATCTGTGACATAAAGGTTTGTTATCAATTGTAATATTAGGATTATTAACAAATGGCTGGGCCAGGTCCTTAACATAAGAAAACTTAAGGTGTTTACAAAGCTGAGCATGTGCCTGAAGGGACCAGTACAATGGCGTAGTTTTAAGAGACTGGGGATGTTTGTGAGGAGTAATGAACAACAAAGATTTAAGGTCAGTACCGTGCTGGAGACATACAGTAGGCCTTCATCAGTTATAAGCCAAGAAGGAGAATACTTAGGCAGATCCTGGGTATCACAATGTCCCCAATAAAAGTATTTGGTGCCAGGCAGAGTAAAGTAATATCATAAGAGATAGGGAAGTTGAAGTCCTCCATATTTCCTTTGCTACACTAGTTTATCATAAGAATGACATGGTGGTTTATGTGCCCACAAAAATTTTGAAAGTGTCCCATGTAAATATGTAAACTTGCTAACTAGTAAAACAATGTTCAACATGCCTACAGGATATAAAAGGTGGGGGAGAATATTAATTTTAATAACATTAGCTCTGCCCCATAAGGTTAGCGGTAGCGATTTCCATCTATCCAGGTCTTGAGGAATATGTTTTACTAAGGAGTACAGATTTAAAGGCTTTAATAGGGACATATCATAGGAAACTTTAATGCCTAAATAAAATAGACTCTTGGTTTCCCATTGTAAACCAAGCATGTCAAAATCTGCTTTAAAACATGTGGAGAAAGGGAGAAAACAATTGTTTTTGTTAAATTAAGTTTGTATCCAGAAAATGCCAAAAATTGATGAATGATCATTAAAGCTGTTTGAAGAGAAAAAACTGGGTCACATAAATGTAGTAAAATATCATCTGCATATGTGGAAATTTTCATTTCCTAGTGCCTATTGGGATACCAGAGATATCTGATAGGGCATTGATTTTATGAGTAAAGGATTCTGGGTACAAACTGAAGAGGTAGGTGGATAGGGGACAGCCTTGCCTGGTTCCTCTTGAAATAAAGAAGGGGTCAGAATGTACTCCATTACATAAAACTCTAGCAGTGGGATGTGAGTAAAGAATTTGCACCCACAAAAGAAAAGAGTCTGCAAACCCGTATTGCTGTCGGACGCAAAACAGATAGGGCCTGGAGACCCTATCAAAGGCTTTTTCCACATCCAGAGAGACTAGGACCAAATCAAGCTCCTGCTTCCTGGATGCAGAAATTCAATAGAACAATTTATGAAAATGATCACTTTAAAGTCTCCCCCTCATGAAATCCACCTGCTCATGTCCTATCAATTCACCCCATACCCGATCAAGGCTGAAAGCTAAGATTTTGGCGAGAAATTTCATATCGGTGTTGATAAGGGAAACAGTTTTTTTTTGTATACTTGGTTTATGAATGGAAGAAGGCTTTCAGGCTCATATTTACCATTCCCCACATTAGTGGGACATCAAATCAATAGTTTCTCTTACCCAGTCATCAACCTTCTTTTTAAATGCTGTTATTGTGCTACATTCAATTATATAATTTGGTAGCCTATTCCATAACCTACCAATTCTGCTAATAAATGAAAAATGTCTGCCATTATGTTTAGCAGTGTATATTTTGATCTGTTTTTTGTGACCTCTTAAGCCAATTGACTTCTCCTGCATATGCAATCCTATCTCTTTTCTTAACCCTATATCATTCATTATTTTATATAGTGCCAGTAGGTCCCCTCTTATTCTTCTTTGTTTCAGTGAGAATAGCCCCATTTTAACTAATCTACCCTTGTAACTACAGTTTCTTAATGATCCAATTGCTTTAGTGTATCGCCTCTGGATTTTTTCTATCCTATTAATTTCCCCTAATGTATTTGGGTTCCAAATTTGTGATCCATAATCTAAATGGGGTCTTATATATGTGTTGTATAAAGGTAGCATACAACCCATACTTTTATTTACAAAACTTCTTCTGATGTTTTTCATTATGAGGTTAGTTCTCCTGACTATGACTGACCTATGTTCTTTAAACGTCATCTGTTGATCGACCAAAACACCACAGTCCTTTTCTACTATACTTGTTTTTAATCCTTGTCCCTTTAATATGTATTGCTGTTGTACATTATTCTTTCCCATGTGCATAACTATGCATTTATTTACACTAAAGGTCATTTTGTTTTTTGAGGCCCACTCCTCTGTCCTTTCTAAATCCATTTTCATCTGATGTTGTTGACTATCAGTAGCAGGTTGATAATTTTCTGGGCACGATTTGCCCCTACCTGGTTTAGGGAGCACAACAATATGGGCCTCCAGTAATAAAGGTTCCAATAAGTCAGAGGAGTGTAAGTAATTATAAAGCAAGGTCAGGATGGGGACAAGGTCATCAACAAAATGTTTATAAACATTAGAGGTGAATCCATCAAGTCCTGGGACTTTATCAGCACAAGAGCACCAATAGCTTTCCTCACCTCTATCTCTGATATGAGATGCTCAAGGTCTGTTGTAATGGATTCTGGCAGATGTGTAGGAAGGTATTTTGTATAAATAAAGACGTCTTTATATCTGTCGTGTGTACCTAGATCACTGACTATAAGTTTGAAATGTATTCCAGAAGAATGTGGGCTATTTTCCTCGCCTGAACAGTAGAGGAGCCAGTTTGAGGGTTATGTAAAAAACTGGATCCAATGAGCTGCAGCATGCTGTCACAACTGAATAGTTAGTTACTTACTAGCCTTTTCTTCCTGACCAACATATGTGGCCTTTAAAGCTTTCAGAGATTTTTGTGCTTGCTCTAGCAACAGAGCTGCATATTGGGCTCTAAGATGGGAAAGATGACTATGAACATCTTCAGAGATAGACAAGGATAAGTGTTTTCCAGTGTTCCTGATATTAGATAGTAATGTATCAGCTCATTTGGAGTTTTCCTTTCTTTGATTAGTAGCTAATCGTATTAGCTCACTGTGCCATATACATTTCAGGGCTCCCCAAGCCTTATCTAAGACTTGCATAGAATTCCAATTAAGTTCAAAGAAGGTTCTAATATTATTCTTTAGGTGAGTAACAATGTGAGTGTCCAGTAAAAGGTGGATATTAAGGGACTAGGTGTGGTCACAATTTGATTGGTATTTAATATCTAAAATAAGTTTGACCGGCAAATGATCAGACAAAACCTTAGGTTCTATTTGGCAACCATACATTGTAGCCATTACTGAATATTTAAAAATAATCTAATATAGAATAGGAATTATAGGGTTGGGAGTAAAAAGTATATACTTTAGTAGAAGGGTGGAGTATACGCCAAGGATCATCAAGGCTAGAGGTGTCAATAAGGTTCCTCAGTCCCTGTTGAGCTGGTGATAGACTTGCAGCCAGCCTGTGAGTTCTGTCAAAATCATTGCACATAACCAGGTTCCAGTTGCCTCCCTGAATCCAAGGAATGTGTGCATAGGGGGCTAATGTAGCAATTATATCTGAGAAGAAAGAGGGGGTATCAATATTAGGGCCATGAACTGATTCTAATAAAACCTCTGTAGGTCTCAAACAGCCATGTATGAAGATGTATCTCCCCTCTTTGTTTTTCACATTGGATATAATGGAAAAAGGAAGGGATTTATGTAACAAATATTAACTCCCATTTGACGATGACTGTTTCTGGCACCAAATGCTTGACCCACCCTGGTGTGCCTAAACAAGAAAACTTGATTAGCAAGGATATGGATCTCCTGGAAAAACAATATGAGATTGGAGAATTTTCAAATGTTTTAAAATAGCAACTCTTTTTGTCCAAGACTGGCCACCTTTAATATTCCAAGTAACAATATTCCATGGGGTCTA
Source organism: Neoceratodus forsteri (assembly GCA_016271365.2). Lineage (NCBI taxonomy): Eukaryota > Metazoa > Chordata > Ceratodontiformes > Ceratodontidae > Neoceratodus > Neoceratodus forsteri. The sequence continues at coordinate 51,093,037 of CM057451.1, read as the reverse complement.
CATTATGGAAACAGAAAAAAACATAGAAACTTCCAATAGCACCAAGAAAAATGTAACCTATCCAAGTTAGGATTGTAGGGAACTTCCCCCTTCCCAAAAAAGGTAAAAAATCTCAGGTATACCCCCAAACCACCCAACCCACCACAAACCAAAAAAAAAAAAAATACATAAAGTTGCAAATCCACATAACCTCTACCTGCAGTTGCCTAGTGTAAAAGTGCATAAACCTCTCCCACCAAGATTGGCCCACAGCTGCCGATGGGTTTGTGGCTCCTCTAGGTCCCCTTAGAGAAAGATCCACTGAACTACTACTCTAGAAAGTTCTGACCTCACCAGGGAATAAAACAAAAGGGGGTGGAAGGTCCAACCCCAACCTCCCCCCTTAAAAAAGAGAGGTAATCAGGGAAATAATAAGGCAAAGGAATAGTGATAGTTAAACATAGTCCTATTCATTAAATATTTGCTTCTCCTTATCCCTTCAATGTAAACAGTACTACTAAAACAAGCATTTGTCAATGCCGAATGTTGTCTCGCTGGCATTGGCATTGGTAGTGCCAGAGTTAGAGATGCATAATAGGAATGGCAGTGAAGTACTGAAGTGATGCCAACCCCACCCCACCCTGTAGAGACTGACAGGCATTGGGGTGTGCCTTTGGGTTGTCAACTTAACGCTCATGGCATTGTACCTCACCCTACCCTGTAGACACTGAAAAGTGTTGTGGTATGCTTTGGGGTCTTTGGGCATTATACTTACCCCATTCCATAAGGAAATATGCTGAGGTGGGTGCAGTATAGGAGAATGGGGTGAACTTTGTGGCTGAACAGTGCTAGGCACACCATGATGCCTGTCACTGGCTGCAGGGTGGGAGTGGGGGTGAGGGTGGAATGGCGTGAGCATTACAGCCCATAATCCCAAGTCACATCCCTGATGCCTGTCAGTCTCTACAGGGTGGGGTGCCACAATTGGAAACCCTAACACGATAGGCGTGTGTTGGTATTTTCACTCCAAATTTTTAACATGGGCTTTTTGTGTGCCCACCTCATGAAAAGCGGCACACTCAGTTTGTTAGCTGAAAGGTGGTTTTGCACAGCGGCTATGCCATTTGGTGACATGTGGACAAAAACACATTTTGGGCAGTATGTGGAAAATGACAACTGTATTGTTCATAAGGAGGTGTGAAAAAATGGCAACGTTGAAAATCTGGAGTGAAAATATAAAAAAATTGGTGAAGTCATGAGCATGCATAGAAACTGTACAACACACATCCATAACCCAATTATTTTTGGGAGTTTGTTAGCCACATTTTTAACACAGGCATTTTGGGACCTCTCCTCATGGACAGTGGCGCTGTGATTTTGTGAATCTGTCCCAAAAGTTGATTTCCCACAGTGACCATGCCATTGTGTGCCACAGGTGAGGAAACACATTTTGGGCAGGATGCGAAAAATGACTGCTGCACTGTTCGTAAGGAGATGTGAAAAAATGCCAGTGTTGAAAATCTGGCATGGAAATATTGCAAATTTGTGAAGTTACAAGGGTGCATGGAAACTGCACAACACATGCTTGTAACACAGTCATTTTAAGGAGTTTTGGCACCAAATTTTCAACATAGGCATCTTAGGACCTCTGCTCATGAACAGTGTCACCGTCATTTCCTGAAACTGTCCTGAAAACTGATTTCGCACAGCGACCACGCTATTCTGTGCCGGACATGCGAAAACACATTTTGGCCAGGATATGTAAAATGACAGCTACATTGTTCTTCAGGAGGTGGGGAAAATGCCAATTTTGAAAATCTGGGGTGAATATATTAAAAATTCATGAAGTTACGCGTGTACGTGGAAACAGCGCAATGCACGCTCATAAAACAGCTATTTTTGGAATTTTTTTCACCAAATTTGCACCATAGGCTTTTTGAGAGCCCTCCTCATGAACAGTGGCACTGTCATTTCATTATTCGGTCCCAAAAGGTGATTCCATGCAGTGACCATGAAATCACCTTCGGGACCGAATAACACCATGACAGTGATTGAATTCATGAGGAGGGTTCCTCAATAACCCCATGTTGAATATTTGGTGCAAAATTCAAAAAATGCCAGATATGCACCAAAGTTAAAACCCTAGTTATGCCATTATACAGCTTACGGCATTTCTTCTGTTAGCGGTTGGCTTTGAAGAAGTGCAGGCGTGTTCAGTCCACGAAGATCGTCGCGCTGGACTCTGGAGGTATTAAGTATGGGGTGAGAGGTGTGGGGGCAGGGTGCGCAAAGGGTGAGCGCGGATTGCGGGAAGGGGTCAGGGAGATGGTGCGGGACCATTTTCTTTTTTTACAGGGTTAAAAGAAAAAAAAACATTGCGGGACGGTTTTATTTTTCAGGGAATTTGTCATGCTGGGGTGGGCTCCCAGTGTGCCACCTAAGTGTTTTTGGGGGGATGCTGTAGTCAATGGGGGATTGGGCACCCCCCTTGGCACATAACAAATGAGGGGGTGCATTATGCGACAGGAGTGTGCTCCCGTCCAACCCTCCCAGTGGGGCAGGGCATGCCGACAGGTTGGGCACCACCGAAGTTGGCATTATGACAGGCAGTGTGCCACCATGTTAAATGTTTTTTCTCACCAGGGAAAGCACTTCAGGAGGTCCGCTGTGTATGACAAGCTTTGCTCGCATTGCAGTGGACCTTTCCTTAGATGTGCTCACCACATTATGTATCCATGGTATGGCGCTGGCATGCAGGCTTATTGGGGAATGAGGGACACACCTACTGATAGAAACACAGAGACATAGAAACATAGACTTTGACAGCAGATAAGGACTGCTTGGTCCATCTAGTCTGCCCATTTCCCTACCTACAGGATAGGCCGCAGATCCTAGTTAACCAACAGCCTATTTCTTCCTACCCCCACAAGAAATGCCTTATGTCTATCACATGCATTCTTGAATTCTCCCACAGTTTTAGACCCCACAACCTCCTCAGGAAGGCTGTTCCATGCATCCACTACCCTCTCTGTGAAATAATACTTCTTCACATTGCCCCTTAACTGCCCCCCATCTATCTTTAAATAGTGTCCCCTTGTTCTTGCATGTCTCTTTTTCTGAAAGATGCTACCCTCGGACTTTGTTGATTCCACTGAGGTACTTAAAAGTTTCTATCATGTCCCCCCTCTCCCTTCTTTCCTCAAGTGTGTACATATTAAGCTCCTTTAGTCTCTCCTCATATGGCTTCTCTTGCAGACCCTGCACCATTTTAGTTGCCCTCCTCTGGACTGCCTCTATCCTGTCTATGTCCTTGAGGAGATGGGGTCTCCAGAACTGGATGCAGTACTCCAGATGGGGTCTCACCAACTGTCTGTACAGATGGATAACAGCTTCCTGTTTTCTGCTGCTGATGCCTCTCCCTATACATCCCAGTATACCCCCAGCCCTCCCTACTGCCTTCTCACATAGCTTGCTAACCTTAAGGTCATCTGATATGATTACCCCCAGGTCCCTTTCCTTTTTGTTGTTGTTACCACCTCCCCACCCATTGTGTATTCTTCCCCTGGGTTCTTTGTTTCCCAGGTGCATTATTTTGCACTTCTTTGCATTGAATCCTAGCTGCCATACTTCTGACCATTCTCTCCAACCTTGCCAAGTCCTTTTCATCCTTTCCATGCCTCCTTGTGTATCAACCCTGTTGCAGATCTTTGTGTCATCTGCAAAAGGCATACTTTTCCTTCCAGTCCCTCTGCAATGTCACTGATGAAGACATTAAAAAGGACTGGACCCAATACTGAACCCTGCAGTACCCCACTAGTAACCCTCTTTCTTCAGAGTGGACTCCATTTACAATTACCTTCTGTATCCTGTTGTGCAGCCAATGTTTTACCAGGCTACCACCCTGGGACCCACTCCCAGCTGGTTAATCTGACTATTAATCTTTTGTGTGGGACTGTGTCAAATGCCTTGCTAAAGTCTAGGTAGGCCATGTCCACAGCCTCTCCCTGGTCTACTACTTTGGTCACCCAGTCAAAGAAATCTATTAGATTCATCTGACATGACCTTCCCACTGTGAATCCATGCTGCCTTGGGTCCTGTGCCCCACTGGCCTCTAGGTACTCAACTATTCTTTCCTTCAGAAGTGACTCCATCACTTTCCTACCACAGAGGTCAGACTGACAGGTCTGTAGTTTCCTGCCTCTGTCTTGGTCTCACTTTTGTGAGGGGAATCACATCCACCTTCCTCCAGTCCTCAGGTACCACCATCCTCCCATGATTTATTAAAAGAGTAGCCAGTGGTTTTACTAGTTCCTCCTTAATTCTTTTTAGAATTCTGGGTTGAATTCCATCAGGACCCATTGCTTTGTCCACCTTCAGTTTTAGGGTTCTTGCAGAACCCTTTCTTCTGTGAAAGGACTGGGATTGACCCCCTATCAAGAGTGCTTCTGTTAATTGGATTAGGCACTTCCCCCTCCTCTTTTGTGAATACTGAGCAGAAATATTCGTTCAGTATCCCTGCTTTTTCACTGTCCCCCTCTGCCCACCCACCATTCATTCTATTCAGGCTCACTATCCCTCCCTTTGTCTTTCTACGCTCGCTGATGTACCTATAAAAGGTTTTATCCCCCCTTCTTAACTGAGTTGGCTATCTTTTCCTCAGTTTGGGCCTTTGTTATTCTGACTTCCTCCTGCTTCCTTCTGCCTTAACTGGTATAGCTCTCTGTCCTGCTCCTTCTGTGTTTCCTTATACTTCCGGAATGCTATCTTTTTCTTCCTGACTTTCACAGCCACCTCTTTTGGAGAACCATAGTAGCTTTTCTCATTCATTTGATTTGTTTATTTGCTTCACACAAAGGCTTGTTGCCTCTGTGATGGCAGTTTGATGATTCATTGTTGATCCACACCTCCTTATAGCCTGTTTGCTAGTGCTTTTCTGAGGCACTCTCCCATCTTGCCAAAGTCAGCCCTCCTAAAGTCCAGTACCCTCACTTTTGTAGGCTTGACTCTGTAGCTGAGTTTAATGTGAACCACACTGTTTGATGGTCACTTGTCCCCAGATGGCAACTCCACTTCTAGATCTGAGATCCTCTCACTGTCCCGTTTAAGTACAAGGTCTAAGATTGCTCCCTCATGAGTGGGTTCTGAAACTAGCTGTCTGAGGCCTGCCACCTGTAGGGCATCAAGAATGGCCCTGCTCTTGGATGTGGCTGTAGCAATGTGCTCCTGTTAACATCTGGCATATTCAGGTCTCCCATCAATAGTATCTCCCATTCTCTGCCATTCTAAGAATGCCTTCTATCATATCCTTGTCCATTCCCTCCCCCTGACATGGGGTCTGTACAACCCCTGTGCAGATTGTGGGTGCCTTTTCCAGTCTCAGGTGACCCACAGTCGTCCTCTCCTCCCTGTTTACTCTTTGTTCAGTTGCTTTTATCCCTTCCTTTACATAGAGAGCTACTCCTCCCCCTCTTCTCCCCTGCCTGTCTCTCCTGCAGGTTATGTACCCTGGTATGTTAACATCCCAGTCATGGTTCTCTGTGTACCATGTTTCTGTGACTGCTACGATATCCAGGCATCCCTCTTCCATCAAGACCACCAGCTCAGGGAGCTTGTTGCCCAGACTATGGGCATTGGTACTCATTACCCTCCATTTCCTTATGGCCTTACTCCCTTTTGCCCTATCCCTGTCCTTCTTGCCTTTGTCACATTCTTCATTTACCCCTGCCCTTCTCCCTATCAACACCTCTATGTTGGTGTTTGCTGCACTTACTACCGTGATTTTTTGGGGGGCTAGGATTTCCCTGCTCCTTTCCAGTGCCTCCCCCCTTGGCAAGTTTAAAAGCTTGCCAATGAAGCATTTAAACCTATCACTTAGGATCCTGGTTCCCCTCCCAGACAGATGCAACCCATCATGCCAGTATAGGCTTGCATCACTCCAGGTGGACCCCCAGTCCCCAATGTAAGCCAAACCCCTGAGCTCCACACCAGTTTTTCAACCACTGATTGAATCTCATGGTGTGGAACACCCTAGCCTCTCCTATGCCATAGATGGGCAGCACCTCCGAGAAGGTTACCGTGCGTGCTACTTGACTAAGGCCCCTCCCCATTCCAAAAACTCTTCCTGTGCTTCTTTAATCCCTTTCTTAGCCAGGTCATTTGTCCCTAGGTGGACAATGACATCCAGCTCCCTCTCCTGTGCAGCTGCTCTGGCAATCCTGAGGATTCGCTCCCTGTCCCTCCAAGCCATGGCTCCAGGCAGGCACCTTACCTCCTTCTCCTCTTCCTCCCCCAGTTCTACCTTCCTAACAATGGAGTCCCCCACCAGGAGTTGTTTCCTTTTCCTGCAGTGTCCCCTGCCACCCTCCTGTGGGTCTCCTTTGTGGAGGTTCCCAGCATCCTCCTTGGTCTCCACTGCGAGTGCCTCCATAGAGGAACCACACTTTGCCAGAATGGCATAGGAATTGTGGAGAGGTACAACTGGAGGGATGCACCTCTGTTCCACCACCCTCACCCTCCCTGAGCCCACTGTGGTCCAACCGCTCCTCTTTCTTGGCATACTCTGAGGCAACAGCAGTGGCACTGGTGGTCCCTGGATGGAAGAGGAGGTCCCACAAATCCTAACCAACTCAGCCTGGAGATGAGCAACCTCCTCCTTCAGCCCAGAGAGGCACCTGCAGATGGGACAACACCACATCCTCCAGAACGTCTCCCAGAAGACTACTGCTCCACAGCCACTGCACTGCACCACTTCAATCATGTCTTATTTCTGGACCCTTAACTGTTTGCAATCCTTACTCTTTCCTCTGTTTTTTTTTCTCTCTCTCTCGCCTTAATTTCTGCCTGTGTGCTCTTTAAGCTCCTGATTGTCCTGTTCTGAGACAAGAATATCCTATATTTCTCAGTAGACCCCTTACTTGCTCAGAGGCATACCTCCAGCAGCTAGAGGGGGCCGGAGAGCTACTCTTGCCCTTCTAGGATGGTGGGTCTTTGGTGGCTCTGTGATCACTCACTTTCTGCTCCCAAACAGGAAGTTCCTGTTGTCAGTCAAATCCTGTGCCTATAAAAATAGAACTAGCTTTGGGGGGGAGGGAAGATGGGCAATATAGTTCCAGTAGAGAAGTCCAGTCACACAGCAGTCCTTTCTCCCGGTGTCTTCTGCCAAGCTATTAGCAGAATCTTTCTAAGACAGTCTTTAAATGTAGCTTCCTTCTAGCTAAGCCACTCCCCCTACTTACTAGATCTTTCTACAAGTAATTTAAACCTCACAGCTATTAAGTTCTTTCAATCACCTGAGATTTACACCTAGATAACTGTTCAGATAACCATTCAGTTCAGTTAACTCAGACAAACACACACTTTTTTTTTGTTTTGTTTGTTAGTTTTCTTTACCCTAAATTAAAGGTCCAAAAAAGTTCTTCTTCTTTAGTCCCAGCAGAGAAGTCCAGTCACACAGCAGTCCTTTCTCCTGGTGTCTTCTGCCAAGCCCTGCATGCCCTGCATTCGCCCAACAGTGACTGCACCTCCAAATCAGCTACTACTAATGCAATATGTTGGCTGCACATGCGAAAGCCAACATAAAAAGAAGAGGAAGGGAAGCTAGCAGATAATACAACAAACAGTGCCATCCTATCATTGGGTGCTATTAATTCTATATCAGGTAAAAAATAGAGAAAAAAGAAATGTCTCCCCCTTTATCAACAAAAATAGCAGTTTAAAGCAGAATTGTGTCTGAAGAGCTGTCCTCCTTCAAGCCAGTGAACATCTAAGGGTATTCCCAACATATCATTTATGCCTCTACATAGAAAGAAAGGAAAGAATAGGCAACAAAACTAAAACATCACTGCCACAAATCAGAAAAGGAAAGGGGGGAGCTCACATCCATGCTTTAGTTGTGGAATATACCCAACCATGCCAAAGAAAAACACTAAGAGCTGCCATGATATTAAAAGAGGAGTTGATCTAAATTAAACATATAAGACCATACATATGCAAACTGGAACGCAAATAAAGAATTAGATTAATGAGTCCAACAACAAGAAAACAGTATAAGTATCAAAAAACCTATTAGCTAATGTAGAAAATGTGGTGGAAAGGAAGAATGGGAAAAGTTCTATCATGAAACACCTACTAACATTGGCACTATGGTACACCACCAGTACAGGAGAAGCAAAAACATCTACATTTCTATATCTACATACTATGCCTAAAAAAAATACTTGTAAGCCAAAAAACAGTAAAATGTAGGACAGGTGAAAAAGATCTAAAATCAAAATTGGTGATATTATGTCAATCAACTAGTCAACATTAGGTGAGGATCTAATGGGGCACACAGAAAATTCTGGAAAGTATGCAGTCATTAAACCAAGGTAATTAGAAAGCTCCAAAATCACCCCATAAGATAACCAAAATGGATCAAATCCACACAGAAAAGTCCCAGAAAACAGTTTTTAAAAGAAAAGTCAGCCTGTAGCTTTATTTCTAAATAGTTTAGGAAAGATCTTTGGTAACTCCTGGGCTGCCTGGTCAGCAGAATCATAACACCAAATTCCTGACTCTGTAGTAACCTCTAGACAGGCAGGATACAACATCTTGTGTCTGATGTGGGCAGTCCATAGTTTAGATTTAAGTTATTTATACTCTGTCCATTTCTGCCTTTCTTGCAGTTTCAGATCTTGAACTAACCACAAACGGTGGCCCTCCCATTGAAAAGACTGCAAAGCATGAACTTGTTTCAAAATGTGCACTCAGTCCAAGTAATTCAGGAGGTGAAATATGAAGGCTCTGGGTCATTCTCCCAGGGCTGGCTTCAGGCACAAGGCAAGGTGGGCGCATTCAACAATATGTCCCAGTCCACTGGGACAGAGGCCAGCCACTTTAGTACAGAAACGTTGTATAAATTCGATCAGGTTGGGCCACTCTTCATTTTCTGGGAGCCCCAGTAGTACCAGATTATTTTTACAAGATCGTCCTTCCGGAGACAGTGGTGGTCTGTATTCCTTCCGGAGACAATGGTGGTCTGTATTCCTGCCACTTGCCCCTCTTTTCATCACCCGCCCTCCCTACTCCACCCTTTACCCACCCCTCCCCTCTCAGCTGACACTAGGCCTGAGCCACCATCACCAATCTCATGCCATCCTCCTCTACCATCTGACAATGGCCTTTTGCCTGCTGACTCCTCACTGCCTCCCTCCACTCCATATGCAGTTCACCTTCAAAACTTACTTATGCTGGCTTTTGCTGACTCGCTCTGCAAATTACTGTATATACCATGCTTAGTCAACTTTGAGTATAATTTATGTATCTATTGTTTCCTTTGTATTGACGTTACCCTACATCCTTTGACGTGGAACCTTTGTAAATGAGCAGTTCCTGTTCAAAGATACTTGTAATCCTAGAGTATACTAAATAAAAAAGAAAATAAAAATAAGGTCCTCTACTTTCTCTGTCAGGTGGGTCACTGTTCTTCAGAGCTGAACTACCTCCGGTTCCATTTTACTGTGCCAGTCTTCCAAAAAGCTGATACAAGCTTCGGAGTCTTTTACCTGGGTAGCTAATTCCTGTAATGCCAGCTTGAAGGATTTATAATTGACAATAAGTTTGTACACTGCCATCTTAATTGTAGTCAGTTCCAAGAAGAATTCCTCCATGGTAAAGTTGATAGGAGAAGCCACTGGGGGCATTGGAAGTGAGTTACTTCTCCTTAGATGTTTCGGCTCTAAAGCAAAAGCAACTACAGGCCGCTCAGTCTTTGCATCTGCACCGGCAATTTCTGGAATTCCCATTGATATTTCTTCAGAAATATCCATCTCAGCCATCTCACAAGGGCAGTAAGTATTCTCCAGAAGAAAATGAGACACAAAATGGTCAGAACTATTATCGAGCCTGTAGTTTAAAGCACAGACCCAATGGAGCTCACTCGAGGTAGACCTACACTCAAGCTAGCATCATGTGACTCTTGAGGTATGAATTATTAAAGGACAGGTAACAACAGACAGTAAGGATTACAAGAGCAATGGGGATATTATCATCTGCAAGCACTGAGGGCGCTAATCTACTGGACTATGTGTTGCAAGGTGGGACACCACCCCATTGGGCCTATGTACGAACACAAGACAGGTACACACAATTTTCCGGTACCCCGCCCATGTAGCTAAGCACTCATGGACTGGTGCATGGTGTGCGGTATGTGCAATCACATGCACCCAAAAGGAGCCTCTCCATGGCCCTGTCCCCCCCCCCCGCGTGCAGCTGCATGGGGGTAGATTGTGGGATAAAGGCGGGCTTCCAATCAGATGCCCATCTTGGGTCCTGAAGTGGATCCCCTGTTGTATGCAGGTAGGGGATCCTGAGAAGGCAGAAGACACACTTTTCTTACACTGAGAGTGTGTGCCCAACTGGCTGCCTGAGCCCTCGCCATCAGCCCAGTGGATTGGGGCAGCAATGTGGAGGGAGTTCCTGTCCCCCTGCAGCTGGCAGGTGTCTGTTTGCGGAGCACGTAAAAGTTATGGAAGGTTCCTCCTTCCACATTACTGACCCACATATTTTTGACATGTTTATCAGTGACATAGGATAAGGAATACAGGACAAGTTGTGTCTCTTGGTGGATGACACAAAGCTCTTTGGAGGGATAGACAGTGAAGAGGTGGTAAGGGAGTTGCAGGGTACCTGCAAAGGTTAAAGAGGCAGTCCAAGGTCTGGCAGTTGAAATTCAATGCCAAAAAGTGCAAGCTGATTCACATAGGGAACAAGAATCCCAGAAAGGAATACTGGATGGGAGAGGTTAAGCTGGCCACTATTTCAGAGGAAAGGGACACATGGGTCATCATAAGCGACTCCTCAAAACAAACTAGCCAATGTTACAAGGCATACAGCAAAGCATTCAGAATGTTGGGGTGCACTGAAAGGGGTAGCAAAAGGAAAGAGATAATACTACCTCTCCATAGATCACTGGTGAGACCCCATCTGGGGTACTGTGCCAAGTTCTGGAGTCCTCACCTGAGGAAAGACAGACACAGGCTGGAGATAGTGCAGCATAGCGTAACCAAGGACAACAGAGCAGATCCCATGAGGCTCAGTTTAGGGCACTGAACATGTAATTGCTGGAGGATAGAAGGGAGAGGGGGGGCATGATAGAGACCTTCACATTCCTGCAAAGGAAGTATCAATGTAAACTATGAAGAACGGCATGTCAAAAATATGGGGACATGAATGTAAGCTGGTGGTGGTGGTGGGGGGAGATCCAGGAGGGATGCAAAACGTTTTACTTTACAGAGAAAGTGGTCGAGCTGTGGGATAGCCCAACAACAGACTTGGTGGTTGCAAAAGCCATTAATAGCTTCAAGCATGGCTAGGACAGAGTAAAGATCTTATTAGATACTCGCGGGGGTAGCACTAAGACAGAGAGTGAGGGGGGAGAGGAGGGCAAAAATCCTGTCTGGGCAAAAGGTCAAGGGGTAGAGTAGTGAAAAACTGGGCAGACTGTATAGAACAATAGTCTTTTTCTACCATCATTGTCTATGGGCTGGATTTTCTAAGCCCCTGGATCACTGCAAGCCCTGGGTATGCCAATGAGATGGCACACTGGACTTGTGATGATCTTTTCATGGGATGTTACATCCTATGCAGCAATTAACACACGTTAGACCATCTTTTTGTGCTCTAGCATGCGACAGTCCCAGAGATCCTTTTCATGGCGCTTGTGCCATATTTTTGGTGCAAGCTGCTGTAAATCGGGCAAACTGTTGCAACTGCATCTGACCTACTAAATACTAAAATCAGATGCAGTTGTGGCAAACCTGTTTGGTACACCACCAGAAACAAAGTGAGGTGGCTCAGGGCTGCCAGGCTGACCATTAAGGGTAAACAGGCCCGCTCCTTTGCTTTGTCTAGCACTCTCTGGTATTCCACATGGGGAGAAGTGGATAGAAAGATCCCTGCCCTCCCCCACCCCAATTGTTTTTTCTGATAGGGAGAGTGACTGACATGAATCTTAACGGTGGGGCCCCCCTGTGGTAGCCTATCTAATAGTTGCCTCGTTGTGTGCATTTGAAGTGGCCCCTGTCATTCGTATCAGAAGGATCAGAGAGCCAGCAGAGTCTGCCTATTGGAGGGCCTGTTCCAAATTCCAGCAGATCATAGAGGAGTCAAGAGCTGAGCTGCACCACTACCACTACTTATAGCCTCAGATCTGTGACCACCAGAGCCAGAGACAGGGACAGACCACAAGAAGTGATCAGAGAGAGAAGACCACCAGACTGGACCAGGACAAATCAGAAAAGTTATCGAGACTCTTGGAGAAACAAGCACACTGCAAAGGTACACAGTCGAGGACAGCATCAGGCACTGATTCAGTATGGATGTAGAATGTTTTACAAGGTGCTTTTACACACAGGTCTATGTAATGGAATAACTGTTATGGAAACAGTATTCCGTTATATCCCTTGTGTGTAAAAAGCATTTGTTTCGTTCCCTTGATGAACGTTCGTCCAAACCGCAATCTCTGCTTCTTGCGGTTTGCACGAACGTGTTTCATTTGATCTGGCTGCTTAAAACAGCCATTCCAGTACCACTGCAGAAACTGCCGTTAGAGCAGCAAACTCTTGGGGAGCCAAAACAAATGGAGGTGGGATTAGCCGGAATACTCGCAGGGGTGTAATCGGAAACCTGAACGCAACAGAGTACAACGACGCCACACAGGTAATGTTTATTGCGTTTTGCAAACCTGTGTGTAAAAGTGCCTACAGACTAGTATACAAGTAGGAGAGGTGGAAAATGAGTTGCAGTGTCACCTTTATCCACTAAAGGTACATAGTCCTTTCATTCAGTTCCTAATTTGATTAAACAAAAAAACACTAAATCTGCTTTCTTTTTGTTTTTGCGGTAAGCAGGCAGGCATCACGGAGGTTCTGGTAAGTGAGGGAGGGAGGAGGAGGGAGGTAGAGAAAAGGTAAAGCCAAGGTCAAGCAGTTTGCATTCATTTAGGAGAGAGAGAGGTAGAACTGAGCAGCCAGAGGATTTCACAAGGTTCAACACATTTTTTTAAAAGTACTTGAACCCTTTCTTCTCATCTCTCTTTCACTTTTGGACACAACTTCAGCTCCCAGTCCTGACCCCTCTATGGTCACTGGTCAGAGATGGTGATATCTGTGCTTGATGGGTTGCTGCTGGCCTTGGTTATTGCTGTCCTAAGCCACATCACCAGGGAGACAAGGTAAGTAGTGGCCAGAATATCGCAGGGGGCCCTCATTTAGGATAGAAAGAGAGTAAGACTGCAAGGACTGCTGATTTGACTATCATTGTCTATAATTTAAACTACACAATTACATACAACCAAAACATTTTATAAAATGCTTTGTACTGGTAATTACATCTCAATGCCAAGATTATTTAAATGTTTAATCATCACAGTCCTGTGAAACTCATTCAATTAGAATCAAGTCTTACTCCTAAACATAGGAGATTAACAGTGCAATTCAATGTCTATGATTTATATTTGATCTCACTCCTCAAATCAAGAGATCTACAAAGAGGTCCCCATATTCAAACTTGCCCCCAGAAATGGCATGAGTGGTTGCCCCATGCAACTGAGTTGCGCCGGAGCTCAACAGTGATATATTCAAACAAAATGCACAATGGTGCTTCTCAGCTGAATATATCATAAAATGCATGTGGCGCAACTACAATGTGCCGGTGCATCCCACAGACAGGTCTGAATACCTGGAATGTGAATGGGTTGGCACATCTGGAGATGTGCAAGGCACAGTTTCCAGATATTCAGACCCACACATGCATTGCATGCAAGGTGCAAATGGGGCCATTTTCATGTCATTATGGCCCCATTTGCATGAGTTGTACAGGGCTGGCCTGGTGAAATGTGCCGGGTGCCCTGCTTATGCATACCACACTGATTCCAGGCAGTCTAGTGGCTCCCCTCCCATCCCCGAGTCCCAATCCCTGTTACTGTAAGAATAACATGATCTCTGGTTATCTGGTGGCCCCCCTTCCATCCCTGTGTCCAATCCCCATAAATGAAAGATTAAAGTAATCCCTGGTAGTCCAGTGGTGCCCCTCACCTCCATCTCTGTGTCCGATCCCTGTAAATGAAACATTACTTTAATCCCTGGTAGTCTATTGGTACCCCCCTCCCCACCCGGTACACTGATCATGTGAAATAAAACATTCTCCCCTTAAGCCCTGGAAGTCTAGTGGTATCCCCCTCCCCGCCCAGTACTGCAATCAGAATAACAAAAAAATAACCAATCCTCCCTGGTAGTCCAGTGATACTCCCCACCCCCCAACCCACACAGGACCCTATTAAGCCCCACTCCCCCCCCAGATCTTCGGTGGGCAGCAAAACCCACCCACACATCTCCATGGCTGCCCACCCAATGACAGGTACAGTAGCACCTGCAAGACCATTGGTCAACACTGTCAACCAGTGAGCTTGCAGTGTATACTGTAATAGTCATTCACAACTTTGAGAATGAATGACTTCATTCACAAAGTTGTGAATGACTATGACAGTACACAATGCAAGCCCATTGGTCAACAGTGTTGACCTATGGTCTTGCAGGTGATACTATACCTGTCATTCAGGGGCAGCCATGGAGGTGTAATGGGCAGGTTTTGCTGCCCACTGAAGACCTGGGGGAGCGGGTGGGAATAGGGTCCGTGTGGGTAGGGGGGGACCACTAGACTACCAGGGATGATTGGATTTGTTTTCATTCTGATTGGGGTACCGGTGGGAGGGGGTACTGCTAGACTACCAGGGCTTAAGGGGGAAATATTTTATTTCACATGATCAGTGTACCGGGTGGGGAGGGGGGTACCAATAGAATACCAAGGATTATGGGAGAGATTTTGTTATGTGTTCAGGGTATGGTGGGGTAGCCACCAACGGCTGGCAGCAGCTGTGTTGCATATGAAATACAGCAGCCCACCTGTGGGTGGCTACAAGTTATACCTGTTTTCTACAGGCGTAACTTTGTGCCCATGTATGTGGCACATCTCCGAGATGTGCCGTCAGCTACACCACACATCTTGACTGAATATCGGGATGTGCCGGATATGCATGGGCACACCTACTGGGAATGCGCCGCATACATTATAGATGCACCTTGATGCATCTGGAGTTGCACGGTGCATCTCCAGGGTTTGAATATGGCCCTGGGGCCAGAGTGTCAATGGTGTAGTTACTGGAAGGTTTGATACCTTTTACTGAACCAACAAGTGTCTTGTACAAAGATGGAATTCTACACAAGCTTTCGGGGCCTCACAGGTCCCTTCTTCAGGTGAATAACAAAACTGAGCATCATAAGCAGCATTTACAGTGAAGCCCACCAGGATGAAGCCCAGCTCTGCAGAATTCTGCAGTAGAGTTACTGCATTAAACAATGCAATTTCAATGGGAGTTAATCCCTTTTGTCATGCAGGAAACCTGTGACACAGCACTTCATCCTGGTGGACTTCACTGTATATACACTATGAAGTATAAAAATAATTGAAGAGAATTACAGGAGGGGCAGAATGGAAGGCAGTGTGAAGTTTAGAACTGGTGAAAGGAACACAGAATGATAAAACCCAGAGATAAAAGTCTGTATAAGTTGCAAAGTAATAAAAACAGGATGTGTGAGAAGAACTGGGGTGGGTGGCATTTAATTGGAACAGATCATGTGAAGATGAAAGGATGCTAGGAAGAGATAATAAGAAGGTGACTAGACAGGAACACAGATAAGAAAGACCTGAGATACAAGGATACAAGGAGATACTGTACAAGGAGTTTAAAGTTAGCAGGAAGGGTAGACTGGTAGGAAGACTACAACCTCTTTTTACAAAATACTAACATACTGAAAAGCCAGCAGATTAGGCCCTATGGTCTATCGAGTCGGCTTGGTGATCAGTGCACACCCAGGGCAAAATGGTACAGTTACAAATTTCATTCTTTCTTATTCCCTCATCTCACTCATTTTGAAGTTCTGACCTTGACTTGGCTCCATTTTCAGGTGAAACAACAAACACATTTCCAGGATCCCATGAGTAAATCTTGCCATTAATTGATCCTGGCTTACTTATCAGTAACAGAAATGTTGGACCCCAAGAATGATTTCTTCCAGCAATCACTCACTTTGCAATATACTGTACTCTCTATAGTTCATGACACCACTAGTAAACCACCAACTTAAAAGGGAACAATTACCACCAAGGGTCCCACACTCAAGTGTGGGGCTGGTACCTATGTGCACTGTGTGTGCAAAACACATTGTTTACTGCAGTATACTAGATTGTATCAGCCTCATTTCTATGTTGATTGCGCGCAACGTGAGAAACATATTGGCACAGCTTGCTGAGAAGTAGGCCGTGGAGGTACGGCACTGTTGTGGCCAATGCCCCCACAGCCTGCAAAGGCTTGTCCCGCTTCCCCCAATGCTGTTGCAGGCTGCTGGTGACACAAGTTTGGAATGTTCGCACCAACTTGTGAGAAATCAGCCACTGCAATCAGGGCTGCCTCGTCATTGCAGCGAAGCCATCCACTGCAAGACGGAGCGACCCGCATGGCCGAGGGTGGATCTAGTAGTTTGATATTGTTTGAGAACATGGCGCGGGTTGCCCCTGTTCACAAAACAATATAACCCCCACAATGTTTATCTGCCGACGGTGGAGCCCACTCCCCATCAGCATAATATGCCCCCTGTTTCAGTGTCTGCCGACGAGGTGCCCAATCCCGTCAGCAAAAGAAATTATCCCCCTTGGTTAACTGCCGACGAGGTGCCCAATCCCCATCGCAGAAAGGATCCCCTTTTGTTAATTGCCAATGGGGTGCCCAATCCCCCATTAGCTACAAGCAGCACTCAAAAGCTAAGACTCTCAGTGGCACACTGGGAGCCCACCCCAGTGTGCCAAATGCTCCTATTAAGTGTAAAACCATCCTGCATTGTCTTTTTTTTACCTGTAAAGAAAAAGTCCCTCGAGGTCTCCCAGACCCCCTCTTGCAACCGCGCCCACCCACTGTGCACTCTGCCTCCCAACCCCCACCCCATACTTACCTCAGTCTGGCACAATGATCTTCGGTGGACTGGAAACACGTCTGCACTCTTCAAAGCTGACCACGAACTGAAGAAATGCCGGTAAGCTGTATAATGGAGTAAATAGGGTTTTTTAAACTTTGCTGCATATGTCAGGCATTCTTTGGAATTTTTTCACCAAATTTTCAACATGGAGTTTTTGGGACCCCTCCTCATGAATGCTTCAACTGTCATGGCGTTAACTACTGGCCCTGAAAGATGTTTTTGCAGTCACTGCACGGAATCACCTTTGGGGGCCAAATAATGAAACAACAGTGCCAGTGTTCATGAGGTGGGCTTTCAAAAAGCCCATGTAGCAAATTTGGTTGGAAAAATCCCAAAAATGACTGTTTTACGAGCGTGCGCTGCATAATTGCTACGCACGTTCGTAACTTCATGAATTTGCAATATTTTGATGCCAGATTTTCAACATTGTCATTTTGTCACATCTCCTTGTGAACAGTACAGCTGTCATTGCTCACATCCTGGCAGAAATGTGTTTTTGCACTTCCGGCGCAGAATAGCGCAGTCGCTGTTGGAAATCAGTGTTTGGGACAGATTAAGAAAATGGCAGTGACACTGTTCATGAGTAGAGGTCCTGAAATGGCTATGTTGAAAATTTGGTAACAATACTCCATAAAATGACTGTGTTACGAGCGTGTGTTGCACAGTTTGCATGCACACGCGTAACTTCACGAATGCATAATATTTTCACTCCAGATTTCCAACGTTGCCATTTTCCCACACCTACTTATGAACAGTGCAGCTGTCATTTTTCCCATCCTGGCCGAAATGTGTTTTCACAGTTCTGTCGCAGAATAGAGCGGTCGCTGTGGGAAATCACTGTCCGGGACAGAGTAATAAAATGACAGTGATACTGTTCATGAGCAGAGGTCCTAAAATGCCTAAGTTGAAAATTTGGTGATGATAGCCCATCAAATGACTGTGTTACAAGTGTGGGTTGCACACTTTCCACACACCCTTGTAACTTTGCAGATTAGTAATATTTTCACGCCACATTTTCAACAGTGGCATTCTTTCACACCTCCTTATGAACAGTACAGCTGTCATTTTTCACATCCTGGCTAAAATATGTTTTGCACTCCTGACGGAGAATAGCACAGTCACTGTGGGACATCAGTGTTTGTGATAGATTAAGATGGAACAAGTGAGAGGGGGGAGTGACCGAGCTCAACTGAGCTCTGTCGGGACTGCTCTGGATTTGTGGGCAGAAAAAGGCCCCAACACAAGAGGCCAGTACAAAAGAGCAGCCTGCAGCACTGGGAGAAACAGAAAGAGAGAGTGAGTGAGGGAGGGGGAGTGAGCGAACTCACCGGACGCTGTCAGGACTGCTGTGGATTTCTTTTTGGGCAGAAAAAGGCACCAATGCAGGTAGGAGCCCAGTAGAAAAGGCCAGCCTGCAGCAGTGGGAGAAACAGTATGAGTGAGTGAGACAGGGGACTGAGTGAGCTCAATGGAGCTCTATCAGGACTGCTGGGGGATTTCTTTGTTGGCAGAAAAAGGCCCCAATGCAGGCAGGAGCCCTGTACAAAAGGGCCGCTTGCAGCGCCACGACAAACAGAATGAGCGCATGACAGAGGGAGACTGAGCAACCTCAATGGAGCTTTGTCGGTATGACTGCAGATTTATTTGTGGACAGACAAAGGTGCCAACACAGCCTGCAGCCCCATACCCAAGCGCAGCCTGCAGTGCCAAGAGAAACGGAACGAGTGAGTAACAGAGCGGTAGTGAGCGAACTCAACAGAGCTCTATTGTGATTGCTGTGGATTTCTTTGTGGGCAGAAAATCTGGCAACACAGGCAGGAGCCAAGTACAAAAGGCCAGCTTGCAGTGCGGGCAGAAATGGAATGAATGAGTGAGACAGGGGGAGTGAGCGAGCTAAATGCAGCTATGTCGGGACTGCTTCAGATTTCTTTCTGGCCAGAACAAGCCACCAATGCAGGCAGGAGCCCAGTACAAAAGGGCAGCCTGCAGAGGCAGGAAACACAGAATGATCGAGTGAAGAAGGGGGACTGAGTGAGCTCAACGGAGCTCTGTTGGGACTGCTGCAGATTTGTTTGTGAGCAGAAAAAGGCAGCAATGCATGCAGGGGTCCAGTACAAAATGGCAGCCTACAGTGGCAGGAAAACCAGAATGCACGAGTGAGAGAAGGGGCCTGAGCGAGCTCAACGGAGCATTGTCAGGACTGCTGCAGATTTCTTTGTGGGCAGAAAAAGGCGCCAACAGAGCCAGGAGCCCAGTACAAAAGGGCAGGCTGCACCACCAGGAGAAACAGAATGAGTGAGTGACACCGGGGGAGTGAGCACCCTCAATGGAGCTCTGTTGGGACAGCTGTGGATTTGTGGGCAGAAAAAGGTGCCAACACAGGCAGGAGCCCAGTACAAAAGGGCAGCCTGCAGCGCTGGCAGAAACGGAATGAGTGAGTGAGAGGGGGGTACTCAGCAGGCTCAACAGACCTGTGTTGGGACTGCTGCAGATTTCTTTGTGGGCAGAAAAAGCCACCAATAGAGGCAGGAGCCCAGTACAAAGGGCAGCCTGCAGCGCCAGGAGAAACAGAATGAGTGAGTGGCAGAGAGGCAGTGAGCAAGCTCAACCGGGATCTGTCGGGACAGCTGCAGATTTCTTAGTGGGCAGAACAAGGTGCCAATGCAGGCAGAAGCCCAGTACAAAACAGCAGCCTGCAGCACCAGGAGAAACAGACTGAGCGAGTGACAGAGGGGCAGTGAGCGAGCTCAACACACCAGTGCAATCAACATTCGGCATTGACAAATGCTTGTTCTTAGTTATCGGCTGACATATTCTGTTACTACAGATTCCAGAATCCCTTGCAGACAGTGGTGTAATGCTAAATTTAGAAATGAGGGGTCTCTGACCATGAACCATGCACCCCCACCAGCCAATAGGCCAGGGTCTGGGGCAACCCAGGCCCCCAGAAGCTATCAGGTTTTAGATGCATTCTGGTGCATTTTGAGGGTCATTTCAACACTATTTGGCTGCTTTTAAAGCCTTATTTGACTTGTTACAAACAACCGATATCACTGTCAAAATAACTAGCTTTTTATTTTCTTTAAAAGAAAATTGTCAAAACTAAAACAACTTCTTGATCAATATCAAGGAGCAGAAACCACATACATCTCTAATTCAGAAAATCCAGCCCTGAAATGTTCACATTGGCAACTTTATTGTGTACAGGATTTACACATGCTGTTAAAAAAATACAGAATAAGGGACCAGACCAGTTTGGAGATAAGATAGGCTCTCACCATTTATGAATTTTTTGTTTGTCACTGTGTCTCTTGTCTTCTGTAAAACTGTGGCTACTGGCTAGCACATGACATTGTGGCTCAGTTGGTAGCACCCCCCAGCCCAGACGGATGTAGGTTCTAATCCCACTCTAGGTTTGGGAACATGCCATAAATGTTGTGGATTGAGAGCATGAGAGGGTGAGTGTCCAACAAAGAGATATAATAACAGATAGTTACCTACAGTTTGTTTTTCCACTTTAGCTCCAGTTGTGTCTCCTGCCCTCTCTCGGGTACTGCAATGCCACCTCCACCACTACCGAGTGACTGCCTCCCACAAAGCAGCAAATCACCAGTAGCCAGAGGGAGAGGCAAATGGACAGATTGATTTTTAATTTAGTATAGCACCCTTTCTGAGCCTGTCCAAAAGACTGAAACCTTCCAAATGTTATATCTTGAGGGAGTCACCTGGCACCTTATCAATTAAACAGCTCCCCCTCCAAAGCTAAACTTGCCTCTAGGACATCCACTACCTTTTCACTTCCAACAAGGAAAGAAGTATTAAAGAATTATAGAAAGTATTAAACTCTGGCCAGACAATACACTACACACAAATTCCCTATAATAGGTTTGTTAGAGGAGGGAAACTGGAGAGAAAGAAGAGCATGTACTCCCCAAGGTAGACCACGGGCCATTCACTCCAAATCCCCAACCCCAAGCTACACAAGCAGGCCCTGTGCTCCAAATTCACCCCCCTCCAAGCCACACTGAGAAGCCCATCACTCCATCTCACCAAACAAACCACACTAGCAGGCTGTGCAGTCTCAAGTCAGCTCTTCTGGCTGTTGAATTGAAAGGCGGGGGGGGGCAGGTTGGAGCAAACCAGTTTCCAAATACAAACCAAGACAAGGATGATAAATAGGATGCAAACAAAAAAATTAGAAAACAAAGTGTTGCACTGCTATTCCTTAAAAGCACATGTTTCAGACAATATTTGGACAACATATCCCTTTTTTTTTTGTTTTGCTCCCCCAGCTCTGGGCCAGCCTTCCCTTCAGGCCTTCCTATACCCTCGTTGCCACCCGGCCTCAATGCAGCCACCCATCACCCCATATTGCAGCTCCCTGGGTAACCCGAATGTAACCCTTCACTGGGCGGGTCCCTCTCCTCTGAGGGAGAAGGCACCGGTGGGGCGGGCAGTGCAATTCTTGGCCCTGGTGCTGTTGGAGTGGTCCATGCACTGCTTGAGGTCTGGCTGCAGAGAGAGCTGGTGACCATCATCCAGTCGGCCATGGGGCAATTTTCCTGTTTTGCTCCCCGGGGGCATGGCATGCCACTATCATAAGGCATACACCAGTGTTTACCACACCCCATTAGTTAGTGGAACCCCGCGTGTTGCTATGCCCCCAGCCTCTGCCAGGGTCAGCAAGTGCCGGGTCGCCCCTTCCCTCCCCTGAGAGAAGGTGAGCAGTCATCTGACGCCAAGCCCTCCCTCCCTCCCGTCTGCCCATCTAGTACCTGAGTCTGTTCCCTAACTGGTTACTTGGCGCCAGTGGAAATCCAACCGCTCTGCTGACAGGCCAACATATCACTTTTTAAACAATCTTAAAAAGTTAGATTCAGACCAAGATGGTCAGGCTTTTGAAGTTAAAAGCTGAAGGTGGAGGATTTGGAGCAATGAGTCTGCTGGTCAGCCTTGGGCATTCCCAAAGCAAGACCAGCAGGTCCTTTGCTCAGTCCCACCTCCCCTCTAGCACCACAAGAAACAGTACCCTTAGTCTGGAACCAGAGTGGGACAAATCAGTTTGTCAGCTGGTGGTCAGCTTGGCCCCTTGCTTTTAAAAACTGGTACCCAAATCAATATTTTTTAAAGCAGCTGTGCAAAGAAAAATGTATTTCAAAAAAAGCTAGTTTCAGCTACAATTAAGAAAAATATTAGCATGCCTGTCAAATGTACTTGTCTAGGTACCTCCTATGCTGTGCACCATGAGTCTTTTTTTCAAACTTAAATTTTAATTTAATTTAAACGTTTGGTGACCAGGAAAAGCACACTGAGCTGAGGCTTGATTCCAGTTGTGACCCGGGGTACAATTCATGACACAGAAGTACAGAAACAGGAACAAGGCATATACAGAGTTTGAAATGTAACAATATTGTTCGATTATTGAGTTACGGAAGCAGAACAAACAGTGGAACAATGTGACTACGTACACAATAATGTTCATTACAGTGGTGTATAAGTGCAAACAATTATCTGACATATAAACAGACACTTAGCTAGCCAGAGAGGACTGACAAGGAATGAGAATACCTTGGGAGAGACAAAGGGAGGGAAGTGTTTACGCCGGGAGGAGGAGTTACAGGTGCAGGGGGGTGGAGGGAGCAGGCATAAAAGTTTTTTGAGGGACAGGTAGGTGGAGGAGTTATGGAGTACAGGGAAGAGATTGTTACAGGTGAGAGGAAGGTGATAGGAGAAGGAATTATGTCCAGCCATAGTTCAGGGGTGGATTATAGAGAAGAAGCGGGGGTCCCAGGAGCGAAGAGAGTATAAAGGAGTAGGTGCCGGGTCGAGACAGGAAGAGCGGTAGGGGGAGGATGGTCGAACCAATGTTTGACTATGAGGGTCATTGTGTGAATAAACCTTCATTGTGAGGGGGGGGCAAAGAGAGAGAGGAGTACAGGGAGCAGTGGTGCTCCCGAGGTGGAGAATTGGAGGCAAATCTGCAGAAGGAATTGAAAGTTGTGTAGAGTTTCATGAGGGATGCGGCAGGGGCAGTGCTGTATATGATGTCAGCATAGTCGAGGGATGGTAGAATCAACTTACAGATAAGCTTGAACTGAACAGGGAGAGAGAGAGAGAGAGAGAGAGAGAGAGAGAGAGAGAGTCCTTGTTTCAATAGAGGAAGCCCAGTTTGGGTAGGAGCTTAGAGACTAGGGTGTCAATATGGGTAGGGAAGTCAAGGTGCTGATCCAGCCATACTCCCAGGTATTTGTAGGCCTGAACTGTTTCAGGGAGGGAGTTGTCCTGGGAGTGAAAAACAGGCAAGGACCAGAGCCTTGAGAGTTTCTGAATTGAGCCGAATGTCAGTGAGACCATTTTCTTCTGGTTTACCTTGAGACCATTGGCTTGAAACCAGGCCAAAACATTGCTGAAGTCATGTTGGAGGAGTGACTCTACTTCCTTTGTGGAGGGTCCAGAGGTGAAGATTGTGTCATCTGCATACATATTGATCAGGGAGTGGGAGCAGGCTGAGGGGAGGTCAATAATAAAAACGGAGAACAGTAATGGGCCTAGTATCAGCCCTTGGGGGACGCCTGCTAAGGTGGGTAGGTAGGGGGAAGTGGAGTTGCCAATTCATACTGCTTGCTGTCTACCGACCAAATAGGAGGTAAACCAATGGATGGAGGGGGTGCTAGAATCATGTAGGTGGTGTTCCACAAGATAGAAACAGAAAAGGTAGCGATAGAAAGGTTAATAATGTGAGCAAGGGGTGCAGCAACAGCAGCTGCTGATAGGTGGAGCAGTTTAGGATGTAGTCTGGCAGGGCTTGATTTGTTGGGTTTGGCGAGTGTAAGGTATTAAAAACTTCCCATGTGGAGATTTGCGGGAAGTGGTAACCGATGTTCAAGGGTGATAGGTAAGCCAGGGGGGATTTGGGGAGGGGATGGTCAGGCAGGGCACAGGTTGTGAGGAGCCAATTGAGTATTTCAGCCATTGAGGATTGATTAGAGATAGGAGTATCATCTACCTTCAGAGATGGGGAGGGGGGGGTGCTTGGATTGAGAAGAGAGTGTACTGTCTTCCAGAAGTAGGAGGGGTTGCTAGAATTTTTGTGTAATTGTTTTTTTAAGTAGGTGGATTTGGCAAAGCATGTGGCCTTGGTGCACCTATTTCTGATGGTTCTATAGGCAAGAAGGTTAGTTTGTGATTGGGAGAACTTGTATCGAGCCCAGGCCTGGTCACAGGATTTACATAGGATAAATAGTTCTGTTGAAATCCAAGGGTGGTGAGATTTCTTGACTTGAATCTTTTTCATCAGGGCGTAGAGGTCCCAGACTTGGTGAAATGTAGTCAGGAAATGATTCAGAGTGGTGTCAGTGTCAGAAGTGGAGTAGGCATGTGAACAGTTGGCAAGGGTGAGGTCATGTAGAATGGTGTTAGCATCAAGGGATTGGATTGGATGGATACTGATATATTTTGGGGCAGAGCAGGGGAGCTGGATTTTTCTGGTGCAGTAGGTTATGCAGTGGTCTCTTAGTGCATCTGGAAACATGCCAGTGGCTGAGATATGGTGAGGGTGAGAGATGAGGATCCAATCTAGAAGCATGTGGCTTGGGGAGCGGGGGTTAAGACTGGTGGATTCCTTTATTAGCTGAGATAGGTTTAGGGATTCAATTTTATGGGCATAGTGCTTGGAAGAGGGAGAGAGCCAGGCCAGGTTAAAACCACCCATCAGTATACTCTCACCATCACTTGTGAGGGAAGTTATAGGGGTGATGCATTTTATAAGTGCATCTGTGGTCATTTTGGGTGTGACGTAGATAACTGAGATGTAGACGAGAAGGGAGGAGGGGAAGGTAAGATATGATATTAAATACTCAGGGCTGTCAGGGTTGGATTTTTGAGAGGTGAGGGAGCTGGTGATGGTTTCATGTATGTACATGGTGACACCACCACCATGCCTTCCACAGTCCTGGCAATATAGCATAAAGTCAGGGATGGCAAGTGCGAGTCCAGTATCCTGGATGAAAGCCAGGTTTCTGAGATATGCAAAGGATATGAGGGAGTGTTGGGACATCCAGACTTTAAGACTGTCAAGTTTTGGGAGAAGACTGGCATTTAGGTGGAAAATGTAAAGACCCTTGGGGGGGTGGCATTGTAGGATGGGCCAGGGTTACGTTCCACATCGCCTGATAGGAAAAGGATTAGGAAGAGTCAAAAGGATGTAGCAGGGTATTTCCGTAGCTTAGGATGGTGGTTTGAGAGGATGGGAGACAATCGTGGGGGGTGGGGTTGGTAATTTTGGTAGAGGAAGGGCCTGATGAGGATAATGTGCAGGGAGGGGGAGGATAGGAAAGAAGTGTTAGGTGGCCATGGATAGTGTGGTGCAGCAGACAGGCAGTAGGCTGAGGTGAGAGTTGAGGAGGGAACAGAGGGTGAGATGGAGAAGACAGGCAAGAGTTATTGGATGGGAAAGAGGATTGTGGTAGATCTGATGGCATGAAGAAAAGAGGAAGGAGGAAGGTGAGAGTGAGGAGCATTTTGGGGGGGTGAGATGGTTGGTAGGACATTGGGGGTGACAGAGAGAAGTGAGGATTTATTTATTAGTTTTATTTAAATATTTAATTAATTATGGGTGATGGCTGTTGTGGAATTACAAGTTAAACCAGGGTACATTATTGTACTATCCTTATCAGTAAGCCAGCAAAGCCAGAAACAGAGTGAAATGATATAGGCATGTACCAAGAAGCCTTAGTGCAGGGAGGTAGGGCGAGGCAAACCAACTCCTGTAAATCAGTGGGGGTGTAGACTACTCTAATTGGTTGAGATGACCATAAAAATAAAACTAGCTTAGAGTGGGGGGTGGCTGGGGAAGGCGGGTGGCTAATACAGTAGCCCAATATGCTAAGGCCACTCACACTTGTGAGCAGCCACACAGCAAATTCAAAATGTCGCTGAACTCCGAGTCAGGTCCAATACCTTGGGCAGCTTCTGTGGGGTCCCCTGCAGGGAGCTGTCTGATCCCGACTGCTGCTGCTGCTGTGAAGGGCTAAGAGACAAAGGAGATGTAAGTTATGGACTGCCCTTGCTAGGTACTAACCCTTGGTAGGTCTACAATGCTATTTCTATGCAAAATGTGGTGGCCATATTATTTTCTTGAGAAGAAACTGAATTAAAACATTTATAACATTCTCAAATGTTGCTGGAATTAGAAAATTATACCACCAAGTTAAACTGGAAGATGCCTGGAATCTTGTATAGTGAAAAAAAGGCAGGGTCAAACTTTTTGTCCAATTTCATTGTTCTGCTGCTTTAATGTCCATCATTTTTAAAGATTCAAAAATCACTTACATGGGCAGGTAGCCAGTTTTCTGGTAACTTTTGAAATCTGGTAGCCAAACCAATTTTTTTAGTGGCCATTGGCTAGCTGATTTGTCCTACATGGTCTGCAACACACACTGCAGCATATCCTTCAAT
The DNA here is from genome assembly GCA_016271365.2 of Neoceratodus forsteri. Taxonomy (NCBI): domain Eukaryota; kingdom Metazoa; phylum Chordata; order Ceratodontiformes; family Ceratodontidae; genus Neoceratodus; species Neoceratodus forsteri. The sequence continues at coordinate 51,066,536 of CM057451.1, read as the reverse complement.
CAAAAACACTTCCAAGACCATTGACCCCACCCACAAAAAGCTCCATTATAAGTTGAACTATTAATCTCCACCCCCACGACCACACAAGGTCCACATACATTTTAACATCCCCAAACCTAATCTTTAAATCTCTTTCCCCACCCCACCCCCCACACACACAAATACTGTTTCACCCCCCTGGCTTTTGAAGTGAAGGGCCATGGTTGATGGGAAGCTTGGAGTGAAGGGCTGGTTGCCCTGGCTTGGTTGCTCCTCAAGACAGATGAACAGGCCATTCACTCCAAAATACTGTAACCCCCAAAGCCACACCAGTAGTCCTTTACTCCAAGTACCCCCTCAAGCCACACCAGTAGGCCCTTCATGCCACCCCTCAACCAACCAGCAGGTCCATCAATCCAGTACCCCCCAGTCACACTCACATGTCAGATCCAAAAACCAGACCAGCAAGTCTTAAGATCCAAACCCCCACCACCATGTACACAAACACAACACCAGCAGGCACCATTATATCCACAATACCCCCACAACACACCCCCCAACCACACCAGTAAGCCCTTCATTCCACACCCCCCAAGACAGACCAGGAGGTACACTGCTCCACTTCTCCCACAAACCACACCAACAGGCCAGATTCCCAAGTGGGACCAGCTTCTTTCATTTCAAGCCCTCCCCAAGTAGGGCCTTCACTCCACCTTCCCCCCAACCAGCTAGGAGGTCCATCCATCCATGCCCCCCCAGCCACATTCAGGCCAGACCAGCAAGCCTGGCTTCAGCTCCAAGCCCCCCAGCACACAATGCTAACAGGCACCATTAATTCCACAATGCCCCCCCACAGCACAAACACCGAGCCACACCAGTATGCCCTTCACTCCAAATCCTCCCCAATAGACAGACCAGGAGGCTCATTACTCCCCTTCATGCACAAGCCATACCAACAGGCCAGATTCCCAAGCCAGCCCAGCTCCTTTAGTTTCAAGACCCCCCAGTAGGCCCTTTACTCCACCTTCCAATCAACCAACCAGGAGGTCCATCAATCCCCCCCAAGCAGGGTTGGCTTTACAGTTTTGGAGGCCCCCAGTGAATTGATGGCTCTGGGGCCCTAAATTTATGAGGAACCATGATATGCCCCAGTATACGCACAGTTATCAGTATTGGCTTGGTAGCACCTGACAAAGTCAGTGCAAGGAAAATCATCTTAGAAAATTTAGCTTATATAAAATATCGCACATTGCTAAGAACAGAATATTGCACATTAATTTACATATGGGTTGCGAGAAAGGTACACCAATTGAAGGTTTGTTTCTCAACAATGTAATGCCCCATAATAGTGCACTATAGTGTCAGTACTGGTTAGCAGCCTACGTTCCTGGTGTAGGAATAAAACCCATGACCTTCTTATCTTCTAGCCCTAGAGACAAGCATACCAACAGAACCACTAACATGGTACTTTCTTTGTTGAATCAAGACTCGGTAGTATTTTCAAACTAGAATAGGCATTCAAAACTACTCCCAAAACTCCAGCCCCACCCCCATCCAGACATGTCCGGTAGGGTAGGGCTTATGTTTTCCAATCCCATGTCACTGCATGTACCCCAAAATACAGTTTCTGTATTAATGTTTTCCTATAAGACAGTGCTCTGTTTTTTAAAGTACATAAGACAATAACAAATTCCATATGAAATGAACAACTAAGCACACCAGCTTTCTCATGAATCCAAGCACCACACCAGTTAGAACTTTCTTCGGAATCAAGCCACCACAAAATTAGACAAGACAGGCTGAGTTAAGGATATCTTTTGCAGGTCTTCCTTGTTTCTGTAGAATTCTACAGGCTTCCCTTGACACCTTAGGATTTCATATGTAAAGGGGCACCATGTTTGCATCGTAACTCTCTTTGTTACTGATAATGATTTGACAGCTCAGGAGCAGACTGGGTTGGGGTGGGGGGCAACCATGCCTGAAAGTGAAATATCTCATACTTGAATGAGGCAGCAAGGGTGGGTGGAAGGCAAGGGATACAGTTAATTATGACAAGCAAGTTAATTGTACCCTGTACATCCCTTTTGTGTCAGGTTAAGCAACCGATGATTCAGACTTCAAAAGGAGCGATTAATGGGTTAAGTGCCAAAAAATAGTGTGGCGGTGATGGACTGCAGGCCTTTCTCTTTTTTTTACTGAGCAATACTGGGTGGTACAGCAGTAGCTAAGCATATGGCTATGAGAAGTGAGGAAGCAATGCCACCTCTCAAAATGAAGTAATGGGTCACTGCTCCATTGCAATCCCCCCAGGACTACATCCCTGCTTGCAGATGACATCAGAGCAGTAGGCAGCAGTGAGAAGATTCAATAATCTTTAGTGCATGTAAGAGTTTATATAAGCTCTGTGCTTTTCTTTGTTGGTCCTGCTGTTCTCCATGGGCTAACACTTGCTGAGGACTGGACTTACCCCTGGAGAAAAGTAGTCCTGGAAAACATCTGACTGGAGATTATAAGAGCTCTAACATGCACTGCAAGCTATTGAATCGCCCACTGCTACAACTAAGCAAAATTAGTCTGATACAATCTACTCTACTACAGTAAACAGTAGGTAAACCAAAATGTTTTTGCCTACAAAGTACACACTGGGACCAGCCCCACACTTGAGGGTGGGGTCCTTTGTGCTGACTTTTCCCCTTTAGGTTCCCTACCACCAAGGACTTATCCCTTTTCAGATTTGGGTCCCTACCCTGCCCAACAAAACTCCCACATTCTGATTCATACTACCTGACAGGACAATGTGATAACACCCAGACTGCTAGCGCACATGTGTGTGTTGGGCAGAGCCTTTGGTGATGTGCAAATTATGACATTTCACACTCCAAAAATTATTTTTACCAAGCCAATTAGTAATTTTTTTCTCTAAATGCTAACAACTCAGTCTAATGTTACTTTTTCATACTAATATTATTAGTTTCTTTCAGTTTAAAGCATTTTAGTTACTTAGGTTTTATGCCACATCTAATGACATTAAGAAAATATTTTTCAAGTTTCAGTAAGTGATACGCAATGGTGAAGGGATGCAGTTATGGTGAAAGGGCATGGTCGTGGTGAAGGGATGTGATTGCAGTGAGGGTGGCCCCAGATTTCTCTTGGGCCTAGGGCCCCAGGTTGCCTTAATCTGGCCCTGATAGTAAGGGGCATATCTGCCATCTATGGTAGACTAAAGTCTCTATATTCTGATCCATTCACTTAAATGAATGGATTCTTGGGAAAAGCTGGTGCTTGTATGTATGCCAAAAAAGTGACAACACATATGGGATGGAATGCAATCTACCAGAGCTTCTCTGGACTGGAGAGAATTTTGGAGGAAAGTGATTTTTCAGTACTTTTAGACTCTCACCATTACTTGCCATTTCAAAATAACATTCACAGATAGATGCAGGAGGAGTTGTGGGGAGAAGGGGCATCATGTTCAAACTCTCTGGAGCTGCCCCAGACTTGAACAGTATTGGTCTGCAGTTTTAGTGTTTATGCAGATACTAAGGTAATACTGGGTAGTGATGCTTCATTAACTATGACTAACATAATGCTGGGTGTATGTCCAAGAGAGTTAAAACACAAACATAGAAACCCCTCTGCCCATATTGACCTTTTTTTGTTTGCTGTAGACCACACGTGATCTATAGTGCCAACCCTTCCCCCTTCCCCTTCCTTATCTCTGCAATTCCCTTGTACTTGTCCTAGGCATTTTTTAACCCTTCCACTGTTTTCACCTCTACTACTTCAGCTGGAAGGCTGTTCAAGGAATCCAGCACCCTTTCTGTGAAGAAATACTTCCTCACATCCCTTTTGACTTTACCCCCCTCCAGCTTCATAAGATGCCTCCTAGTTCTAGATCACCTTTTTTCTCTGAAAAATACTCCCCTTCTGTACTTTATTAACCCCATTAAGTATTTTAAAGGTCTCTATAATATCCCCCTTCTCCCTCCTCCACTCCAGAGTGTACATGTTTAGCTCCTTTAGCCTAACCTCATAGGGCTTTTGATGCAGATCCTGCACCATTTTGATTGCCCCTTCTCTGGACTGCCTCCACTCTGTCTATGTCCTTCCTGAGATGTGCTCTCTAGAACTGGACACAGTATTCCAGGTGAGGTCTTACCAGTGATCTGTATAGGGCTAGCACCACTCCCTCTTCCTGCTGGCAATACCCCTTCCTATGCACCCCAGCATCTCACTTGTCCATCTGACTGCCTTGTCACACTGCCTGTCCACCTTTAGGTCATCCAACATGATTACTGCTAGGTCCTTTTCCTGCTTGGTCTTTGTCAGTATCACTCCACCTGTTTTGTATTCCTCTTCCTGGATTTTATTGCCCAGGTGCATTATTTTGCACTTTTTTGCATTAAAGTTCAGCTGCCATACCTTTTTTTGCATTAAAACATAGCTGCCATACCCTAGACCACTCCTCCAGTCTTTCATACATAGATACATAGATGCATAGATACTGACGGCAGATAAGGGCCTTTGGCCCACCTAGTCTGCCAAATTGCACATGTAATTTTGCCTCGTCAAGCTTTTCTTGAACTGGGTTTTCCCCTTCCCCCAACTGCTAGGATCCCTCAATGCCTATCCCATGCAGTCTTGAATCCTGTAATTGTTTCAGTCCCTACTACCTCCTCTGGCAGGGCGTTCCACTTGTCCACCATCCTTTCTGTGAAGAAATACTTCCTCTCATTACCTCTGAACCTCTCTCCCTCCCTCCAATTTCATCCCATGAACCCTAGTCCTGGAACATCTTTTCCTCTGAAAAATAGTGTTTTCCTGCACCATGTTCCTCCCTGTGAGGTACTTATATGTCTCTGTCATATCCCCCCCCCTCCTCACCTCCAGGGAGTGCATATTCAAGTCCTTCAGCCTTTCCTTGTAGGACTTGTAGTGCAAATCCTGTACCATCTTGGTTGCCCTCCTCTGAACTGTCTCCATCCTCTCTATATCCTTAAGTAGGTAAGGCCTCCAGAACTGGACACTGTCTTGCACAGTGGAATTATGACCTCCCTTTTCCTGCTGGTGATGCCCCTGCCTTTGCATCCCAGCATCCTATTTGCTTTACCCACCACCTTGTTGCACTGACTCCCAACCTTTAGGTCATCAGAGATGATAACCCTTAGGTCCCTTTCCTGCTTGAAGCATGCTATATACCCCCCCCAGGTGATACGTTGTTCCAGGGTTTTTGTTCCCCGTGTGCATTATTCTGCACTTTTTTGCATTAAATCTCAACTGCCACACCCTTGACCATTCCTCAAGCTTCTGCAGGTCTCTCGTCATTCTATCCACTCCCTCCAGTGTATCCACTCTGTTACAGAGTTTTGTGTCATCAGCAAACAGGGAAATTCTCCCTTCTATGTTATCATGTTATCTGTAATATCACTGATAAGGTATCCCGTGAGGTGGGCGCATGGGGAAGGGCGCTGTCCATAATGATGACTCCTTCCTGGCGCAATCCTTCATGGTGATGGGAGGGTAGGGTGACTGGATGAGGGGGTGGGTGAACTGGGCAACAGGATGTTGCTATGTGTACACGCATGTGGGAGGGGGGAGCGAGCAAGGCGAGCGTGGCTGGGAGGGGAGAGGAGCTATAGGGAGTGGCACTGTGGTGGATTGCCGAGCTGTATCATGGTGTCAGGGGTTGGCTAGTTGTTGGGGTGGGTGAGGTGCAGGTTGGGTCCGGGCACTGGTGCGATTTTATAGGCGGCCGGCCAGCTGTACCTGTAATGCTTTCACAACACTCCCCGACATGCACCTCCCTGGGTTGAGAAGCCCCCACGAGGAGTGTGTGGGGAGGCACAGCCCTCCCCCACAGAAAGCATTAAATACATTTCCCAGTGCCATTGTCCTGTCTTGGGTTGTCAGAGGCCGGAAAGTGCTTTACACCTGACTGTGCGATAACTGCTCGCCGACGGTGGGCATCTTTCGCCGTTATCACATAGAACCCACTGATAAAGCTGTTGAAGAGGACTTCTCCCAGCATTGATCCCTGTGGCATTCCACTGGTCACCCTTACCTCTGCAGAGAGACAGCCATTTACTACCACCCTCTGTGTCCTGCCATAAAGCCAATTCCCCACCCATCACACTACTGTCCTACCCATACCCACATTGTCCCGCTTGTTTAACAGCTTTCTATGGGGCACAGTGTCAAAGGCCTTACTGAAGTCCAGATAGGCCACTTTCCACTGCCCCCCGATCCAGAAAAATGTTAAAGACCATGGTGAAACCATGAGTATAGTGACAGCATAATTCATGAATATTCTTTATAAGATTGCAACTTTGTTCCCTCACCTAGAATCAAACCTCTGACCCTTTGCTTGTAAAGCAAGCACACATCCAGTGTTCCACCTTCAAAATCCCTACTCATCCTTTCTGCCTACTCCAAATGTCCACTGTGTTGCAGATCTTGGTATCATCTGCAAAAAGGCAAACCTTTCCTTACAGTTCCTCTGCTATGTCTTTTATAAAGACATTGAAAAGGACCGGTCCCATCCTAGGAGTGAACTCAGTTCACCACTACCCACTCTGTCCTGTCCACTAGCCAGTTTTTTACCCAGGTTACCTCCTAATTACTCACCCCCAAGCTCTCCAACTTTCTTACCAGTCTTCTATGGGGAACAGTGTTTAAAGCCTTGCTGAAATCCAGGTAGGCTGTGTCTACTGCCCCTCATTGATCCAACTCCTTGGTCACCAAGTTGAAGAAATCTATTAAATTTGTTTGGAATGACCTTCCCCCGTGAACCCATGCTGCCTTGGATCCTGTAATCCACTGGATGCAAGGTGTTCCTTAGCACTTTCCTTTAGTAGCATTTCCATTAGCTTACCTACCACCAACGTCAGGCTGATAGGTCTATAATTGTGCATGTCCTCCCTGCTACCACTGTTGTGAAGTGGGATTACTGCTGCCATTCTCTAGTCCCCCAAGACCACACTGGTCTCCAGTGATCTGTTAACAAGGTCTGTCAGAGGTGCAGCCAAAATCTCCCTGAGCTCCCTCAGCACCCTGGATATATCCTATCTGACCCCATAGCTTTGTCCACCTTCAGATTAGCATTTGCTTTCCACACTTTCTCCTCAGAAAACAGACTGGTGTCCACTTCCCTTCCCTCAAAGCTCCTGGTGCTTTTTCCAAGCCTCTCATGGTCTTGCTTTTCTTGCTAAGATATAGTACCTAAAAAATGTCTGGTCCCCTTTTTGTTATTCCCTGAGCTATAATTTCCTCAGTGTGTGCCTTTCTGCTCATCACTGCTATGCCTGCCTCATGTTGTTTTACCAGGTACACTTCCCTATCCTCTTCTTCCTGGGCCCGCTTATAACTTCAGAATGCTATTTTTTAGCCTTTACCTTTTCTACTAAATCTTTTGAGAACCATAGCAGTTTCCTCCTTCTTTTACTTTTGCTTACCTTCTTGGCACAGAGGTTTGTTGCCTTTACTATGCCCTCTTTTAGTGTGGCCCACTTTTCCTCCACCCCTTCAAGGTCTTCTCTCCCTGCCAGGTCATTCCTGTGGTACTCCCCAATTTTATAAAATCAGTCCCTCTGAAATCCAGGCCCCTTGCCACTGTGTGGTTGGATTTTGCAGCATTTCTTAGGTTGAACCACACTGTAAGATGATCACTGGTCCCCAGATGGCTTCCCACCTTGACATCCACCACAATGACTCTGTTTGCCAGCACCAGGTCCAGTATTACTCCATCATGAGTGGGTTCACTGACTAGTTGCCTGAGGAATGCCCCCATGTAGACAGTCAAGAATTCCACTGCTCCTAGCCAAAGCTGCTGCAAGGAGGCTCCACTCTACATTCAGCAGATTGAACTTCCCCACCAGCATCACCTCCTCCTTTTTAGCTATTTTGCAAATTTCCTCAAACATTTCCTATCTGTCCTCACCCTGTGCTGGAGGCCTGTAGATCACACCTCTCTGAATAGTGGTTGCATTACCTAACTCAACGGCTACCCACAGCACCTCTGCCCTCCCCTGAATTCCCTGTATTTCTGTTGCTTTTATGCTTTCCTTCACATAAAGCACCACTCTCCCTCCTTCCTTCCTTCTTTCCTCCCTGTCCCTCCTGAACATCGTGTAGCCTGGTATGGCCATGCCCCAGTCATGGTTGCCCATGTGCCATGACTCAGTAATGGCCATTATATCCAGGTTGGCTTCTGCCATGATAGCTTCTAGGTCTGTGATCTTATTTCCAAGACTTCTAGCATTTGAACACATGGCATTCCAGATTTTGTTAGTTCTCTGCTTGTTGCTTCCATCTTTTTCTTTCTTTGTGCCCCCTTCCCCTCCTACTAATCTGACCCCTTTCCTCCTTTGCTAATCTTCTACTTCCTTTGCTTGCTTGCTCTGTGGTGGGACTTTCACCCCTTGGGATTTCCCTATGCACCACTTCAGCCTATGGGGAGGGAAGCTACTGTCCCCCTTTCTGCTTCCTCCTCCCTCCTTGGCTAGTTTAAATGCTCATCAAAGTAATGGTTAAACCATCCATGGAGAACTATGGTTCCCTTCCTGGATGGATGCAGGCCTTCATCCCTGTATAGGCTCTTATCCTCCAGGTGGGGACCCAGTCACCAATGTAGCTGTACCCCTCCACTCTGCACCATTCCTTCAACCATGAGTTGAAGGCACTGGTGCCAAGCTCCCTCACCTTCCCCGTCATAGATACGCAGTACCTCTGGAAAGGCTACAGAGTGTGCTACCTGCCTAAGACTTATTCCCAGCTCCCTAAACTCCCACTGTACTGTGCCTGCTTGATCTCTAGCCAGATCATTCGTCCCAAGGTGTACAATGATATCTAGCTCCCCCTCCCTTCCTGCTGTCCTTTCAGTCCTTAGGATATGCTTCCCATCCCTTCCTGCCATGACACTAGGTAGGCACCTGACCTCCCTTTCCACCCTCTTTCTTTCTCCCAACTCTCTCTCTCTCTCTCTCCCAACAATTGAGTTCCCTACCAGAAGCTGCTTCCTCCTTCTCTGGGGTCCTTATCCACCCACTTTGGGGACTCCTCCTAGGAAGAAAAAAGGATCACTGCTTCAGTCTTGATTTCAGTAGCTATAAAAGTAGTAACCAAACACTGGCTTACAGCAGGCATACCTATGGTAAAAGAATGGTGCAATATTTGCTAAAGCACTACACAAATGGAGAGAATTAAGCATGCCTTAGACTATTTAGAGATAAATGCAAAGAAAATGGATGCCCTCATTTATTATCTAGAGAAAAGGAAAGGCAAAAATATATTTAACCTTATGGGTTGAACACCTGGGAGATAATATTGAAGATAGAAAGATCCTAGAAAGAAAAACAGGGGAAGCCATGATGATGAGGTAGAGGAAACAGTGTCCAGAACTATTGAGGAGTACTCAAAAAAGTGCTCTGAAAATGCTGACAACACCCAACACCCATACATGTGTGAGGCAACAGAGACTGGCAAATATCAATTCCCAATGCCAGCCTGAATTTTTAAAAACTAAATCAGTGCTTAAACAAAATCTTAGAAAGTGAATGCCATCCATCTTTTTCCCCTACCTTAGCCCACTTCCATCTTATTCTTCTAACATCACCCTTTCCTTCATCCCTTCCCCTTCTCCCAAACACAAAAAGAAACAGCAAAGCAGACTTCTGCACTAATGGTCATGGAAATCATCATTTTAAAAATAAACAAAAGTGAACTTGTGCTAGCACAGTCCACTCACTGGAGCATCATCACCACCAGTCTCACATCAGCCTGCTCTGCTGTCCTGACCATGGTCCCTGCCGTTATGGCTGAATGGGCTAATTATGTCTCCTGATCACACTCCTCATAAGCAACTATTGCAGATCAGTTAAAAAAATGGTAAAACAATTAAGGACAATAACAAAGTCAAGATCAAAAGTGGCTAACAAACAACAAGACCAAAAAAAAAAGGTTTTCAGAAAAAACAGTGCTGAAGTGCTGGTAGCTGAAGCGTTAGTGCCCTCTACTGATAATACCATTGGAAGGACAACTTTACAGACAAATTTGTTATTTTCTATCATTTTTCCTTTTTTCTATTTTTTAAACATTTTAATTTTTTTTCTTAAATATAGTATTCAAGGGGAGGGTGCTGTGGACCATGAGCAAGTTGGTTGCATTCTACTTCGACTCCATATGTTGAACTCATGCTAGTAGCTGCAGCTGCTTGCTTCTTAACTTCTATCATTTTGGTTTTAAGGCACTCTACTATAGTATTCACCACTGTGACTCTATTATTGATTGAGTGTAGTACTAGAGTCACCACTGTGACTCTATTATTGATTGAGTGTAGTAATAGAGTCACCACTGTGACTCTATTATTGATTTAGTGTAGTAATAGTCACCACTGTGACTCTATTATTGATTGAGTGTAGTAATAGTCACCACTGTGACTCTATTATTGATTGAGTGTAGTACTAGAGTCACCACTGTGACTCTATTATTGATTGAGTGTAGTAATAGAGTCACCACTGCGACTCTATTATTGATTAAGTGTAGTAATACAGTCACCACTGTGACTCTATTATTGATTGAGTGTAGTACTAGAGTCACCACTGTGACTCTATTATTGATCGAGTGTAGTAATAGAGTCGCCACTATGACTCTATTATTGATTGAGTGTATTAAGATTAGTCAATTCAAACCAGGCCTGCGAGCCTACTTGGCCCATGAGAATGTCTGTAAATGTTTCCTCAAACCATAACCTCTTTCCTGCACTTGCCTAAGCAGGGATCTCTGGCTCCTTTCATACCTCCATCTTCTGTCACTAGTGTACCCTGCTAACATACTCCCCCATTACCATTGCCCCCACCTCATATTTCTCCCCCCTTGATATCCCCCCACACCACTTCCCTCTCCTCGCTCACCCAACTCCTCCACATGCACCCTCATCCACCCAACTCCCACACGTGCACTCTTCCCTCACTCTCCCAGCACACACACTGGTTCTTTCACCTCCTTCACCAAATCCTCTCTTCTCCTCCCCCCATTTCATGCCCATGCTTCTTCTCCACTCCACACCCCCTTCCCTACACCATTAGCTGACAAAGCCTTCTCTGGCTGCTTCACTTTACCAAGCAAGTTCTCTTCATGTCATTCTTGCTGTACTCTGCACTTACCCTGGTAAGGCCCTTTGTGTGAACCTGCATCTGTTATGAAAACAGCTCTCTCCATGTAGGCACTGATTCCTAATCTAGTTATGCTGTGTCCTGGGAACCTTTGTATTAAAGTGAGCCCTATGTTATTTTGCAAAGTATCTTACCATGCAGTGTACCTTTCCATGCAAACTATGTAACCTTATGTTAACCTATTTTCTGTCTGTTTGTATTTTGCTATCCGTATGACTTGGAACCTTTGTAAATGAGTTTCTGACTCAAAGGTATTAATCCCAATCTGAAATAAATAAATAAATGATAAACTTTTTAAAGGCAATAAAAGTTAATATTTTGAAAGTTAAAATAGTTTCTCGGTCCATAGTTGGAAAGCTCGTCAGCAGGAGAGCAGAATGGGAAACCCTCATCATGATCAGGGGCAAAATGATTCCGGTAAAGGGAAACAAACAGGAGTGGGTCCGTCCACATGGCCAGCAGTGGTAGCTGAGATACATTAAAGCCAGATTCCAGAGACTGAGATGCTACAAACTCTAGGTACAAAAATGCAATGATTGATAACTTCAGTCACAGATCAGAGCCAAAAACTAGATGCCTTTAATTAGAGTCACAGTAGTGGAGACTACAATAGACTGCCTTAAAAACAAAATGATAGAAGTTAAGAACCCAGCAGCTGCAGCTACTAGCACAGTGACTATGATGCTGAAAGAAGAACAATACTACCGGGCAAGGCTGGAAATCCTGGAGAACCAGGTGCATGCTGCTAAACTCTGGTTCCATGGTTTAACAGACAGTATCGAAGGAGCTCATCCGGCTGTGTTTCTAAAAGAATAGTTAGCTGACAAACTACTGCCAGAAGGGACATTGTAGTTTCCAGATACAAAAAAAGTATTGTATCACACCATGTGCATGAGTGGAGGCCTCAAACACTCCTCGCACTCTGATAGCAGTAATGGCTGGAATGGGGGAGCGAGACTGTGTTTTGGCCCTGGCAAGGAGGAACAGCCCACTTACACAAAGTAGTCAACCCATGCACATATTCCTAGACATCAGCTTTGCCACCAGGCAAAGGAGGAAGAAGTTTGATGGGGTGCACCGGGTCTTAAAGGAAACGAACATACCTAACATACCTAACTCCATCGTTTTTCCAGCTCATCTGCGTATACATGCAGTATATCAAAACAAGGTGTGGGCTTTCTCAGACCCTGTGGATGCAGGCAGATGGGCTGAGAAGGTGAAGGCCAAAGTTCAACATCAAGCTGTGGAAGCGAAGGAGAGCACTGAAGAGGTTGATGGATTGGGCCCCGACTACCTGAAGTTTCATTCTTTACTTATTGGAACTTTGAACTTAACCTATGTTCTCAATTGCCCAAATGGTTCCTTATTAAAATAAATGGTGATCTGAATTTATATTGGTAGTCAAACTCCCTAAGTGGAGATCCTATGTTGCCTGTACCCAGTTTGTTTTCACATTTATTGGCAAATTGAATTCCCTGTCTTACATGTTTATTGCCTTTTTCATTATATGGGGGTATTTAATTAACGTTAGTACAGTATAGTACAGTTTAGTAATGTTGTTAAGTTACCTAAATTCCTGTTACAGAATGCAGCTATACCTCAACCTAATAATGAATATTTAGGAGATTTGCATGGCAAAATGTTCTGCTTGGTGGGGTAGTTCAAATTGGGACTGTATGTGGGACTTACATCTTAAGATCACAGCCATGCTACTTATGGGCTTCATCTCAGTTACAATTTATAACTTTAGCTTATTATTTTGTAAAGCTCATTGGGATACCCCCCAATGCTGTATCAATTCTTTGGTAGACACATTTATTTTCTCCTGTGATTAAGGGGCATTTAGCCCTATTGATATTGTACCTACAGTATATGGACTGTATACCATACAGAAATACCTTGATTATATAATCAATTATAAAACTAATAAATATAAAGTTTCAAAACAAATGTAGTATACAAATGCCTTTTTCTTAGCGTAGTACTACATTCCTCAGTGGGCAGTGTTGGACTATATCTGCCCTTCCAAGGGATGCAAGGCCCACCATCTGCGGCATCAGGCCTTACTATACCCCTTGTTAGATAAATATAGCCCAACAGCACCCACCCTGTTGTGTATTATTGTTTGCATATTTATAGCATACGAGTACAAAAAAACTCCTCAAAATAGGGGCTAGGGACCAAGTGTGAAGCTAGGGTATGTTGCACATAGAAAGGAATATCATATATTGGACCAGGTCATATTGCAAGCATTTATCAGCTCTCACTCTGAATATACTGTATCTTTTATAGATTAGACAGTATATAAGACTTACTATATATACAGTATAGTCAACAATAAACTTTAAAGCAACTTCATTACTATTTATGTGACAAGGGACCAGATATTCAAAAATGGGTGCAAATGCAGCTTGCATCTGCCCCTGACTCAGAGGCTGCTATAGTTAGTCAGATAGTGGACCAGCGCCATCTGACTGAATATTGGCCCATGCTGGTACAGCATTAAGTCAAACAGACCTGCCATGACATGGACATGGGCTGTATCCAGCCCACAGGGACCGGATAGCACCAGGATCCATGTTGGCTATTTTCAGCCACACGATGCAAATAAGTCCTTTGGGCATGCAATGTGCTAAGGGGCCATTTGCATGACCATTATGGGATCATTTGAATGGTGAGCAGTTTTGCATGGTGAGCAGTTGCCTTTTAGTGCCCATCCTGTGAGCACATGGTACGTCATCCCTGATGTCTAGCGGTACCCCCCACCTCTGATGACCCATCCAATAGTACAACACAACCTAGAAACATGAGGCCCGATTTCAGAATGGGCTATGCATGGCAAAAGGTGACTTGTGCCAAACACAATGGCGCAAGTTGCATCTTGCGACATGCGATATGCCGCCTACTGTTCCAGAAGGTGGCCAGAGACATGGTTCAGGCTGCCTGAGCCAAAGATGGGCTACACCACTGGCTACACCAGAAACCTCCTTCAACATGGTGCAAGGGGGTTTCTGGCAGTAGTTATGACCCAATTCCAAGAGGCGACCAATGGAATGGCAAATCGCTATTCTGAAACAGCAGTGATAGACAGTGGTCTAAGTACAGTTAGACCAGTTAATAGCTGGTCTAACCATACTTATGTCCACAGTGGGTGCAGCTCTGTGCCCAGTGCCTCACCAGCCACACCCCCATGGTCCCACTGAGGCCACCACCCATCCCCCAGTGACAGGGCAGCCCTCTGTGGGCTGCTGGCACCCCCACGCCTCCATCTCTGGGCAGTACCCCTCAGGGTAATCCACAGCCCAATACACCACCATGCCACCATTGGCATTCATGCCATGCACACCATGGAGATCCAGTGCCCCCCCAACCCCACCAGCCCTGCATGGCATGTCCATGGTGTTGGGGGTGGGCTGGGGGGACATGCCATGCATTCTGCACCCTGTCAGAGGGCAGTAATGCAGCTTGTGGCACTGGGTGTGGGTGCACCATTCCTTTGGTACACTGCTGGAGGTGCCACAGTTCACAGGACATAGTTGCCAGGGACCCTACCTGTTCTGGAATCTGGCACAGGATCCCCAGCATAGCGCCATATGTTGCAACTCACTTCTGCCATTGAGTTGCTCCATATGTCTTAGAATTGGGCCCATAAAAGACTTTGATGGCAGATAAGGACTGCTTGGCCCACCCAGTCTGCATATTTCCCTACCTTTTGGATAAGCTGCAGATCCTAGTTAACCAACAGCCTGCTTCCTCCTACCCCCCCCACTAGAATTGCCTTATGTCTGTCCCATGCGTTCTTGAATTCCCCCACTGTTTTTGATCCCACTACCTCCTCTGGAAGGCTGTTCCATGCATCCACCACCCTCTCTGTGAAAAAAATACCTCTTCATGTTGCCCCTGAGGTGTCCCCCCTCAATCTTCAAATTGTGCCCCCTTGTTCTTGCACATCTCTTTTTCTGAAAGATGCTACCCTCTTGGACTTTGTTGATTCCCTTGAGGTACTTGAATGTTTCTATCATATCCCTCCCTCAAATTTCTCATGTCTAGTGGCACCCCCCACCCCGATCATCCATCCCATAGTATAACACACATTGTGGTACCCCCACTTCTGAGCTCCCATTCTGTATGACAACACATATCCCTGGTGTCTAGTGGCACTCCCACCCCTGATCACTCAGCCCTTTTTTGTTACCCAGTGCCCTGATAGTTTGCAGCACCCCCTACCTCTCCCAATTGCCTGTCTCATATGACAACATATCTCTGGTATCTAGAGGCACCTCCCACACCCCGATCACCTATTCCATATGACAACACATATCCCTAGTGTCTAGTGGCACTGCCATGCCCTGATCTCCCATTCTGTATGACAACACATATCCCTAGTGTCTAGTGGCAACCCCACCCCCAGTTTCCCAGCCTATGTACCCTATAAAGTTCTGGAGTCCAGTGGTACCCCCCCATTCCCCAAATGCCAGTTGGCAAACAGTCTGGTGAACATTGGCAGTCCAACGGCACCTCACTTGTCCTGCCTGCACCCAGAATACCACGCGTCCAACCCCCCCTTACCAGTTGAGGTTATCATTCCACATGATGAGACAGAGGGTTTCTAGACAAGAGATCATTGCTATGATAAAGCATATCTTGAATTGTGTGCAGATCCCTCCATAGACAGCTGCAGGGGAGTTAGAAATGAACTCTTTACCAAGTTGCATTCAAACCTAGATAAACTTCAAAGTCTCAGCCAGAATTAAGTTGACTGCCACAAAAAATAGTTCAGTGTTCTGCAAATCTGGTTTAGACCTTGCTGAAACTCTATCCATGACATCAGCAATGACATTTAACAAGTTCTCTCATATTACGTGAATTATAGATAAACAGCTGCAATGGGAATGAAACCTAGGCACCCTTCAGTTTCTGCCTTGTTGCTCTGCCGCTGTGCTATTTTTCCACACAGCAAAACAGAAGGTTTCTAGACAAGAAACCCATGCTATAAAAAAATCACATCCTGTACTGAGTGCAGACCCCTCCTAATAAGCCGCTGCAGTGGAGTTTAGTAATGAACTCTTTGTCAGCTTGAATTAATGCTTCCCACCCAGTTGTATTCATACTTTGACAAACCTCAAAGTCTCAGCCAAAACTACTGTGGAGCCAGCCATGATGCAATGTAGTGACTAGCAGTAAATGACACATCATAAAATACTGCAGTAAAAAAAGGGTCAATGACATAGAATTGCACTGTTTCCTTCAACGTACTGTAGCATATTATGATATACTGCAGCATTATTGCATTGCATCCTGGCTGGTACCACTGTAATTACATTGACTGCAACACACAAGTAACAGTTCAGTGTTCTAAATGTCTGATTTAAACCTTGCTAAAATTCTGTCACTGGCATCAGCAATGACATCTTACTAGTTCTCCCATACTACATACAGTAAATTGTAGTGAGACAGAAAAAAAATGTTCTGCACTGTAGTTAAACCCAGGCCCTCTTCAACTAATATTCTTGTGCTCTGCCACTGTACTATTGTTCCACATGGTGAAGCAGAAGATTTCTAGACAAGAGATCCATTATATGAGAAAACACTTCCTGAACTCCATGTGGACCCCCCCCCCAAAGCTGCAGTTGAGTTTTGCAAAGGTCTCTACCAACTCAAAGTAATGCTGCCTCAAGTCTCAGTTGCATTTCATTAAGTTGACTGCAACAAACAAGTAACAGTTCAATATCCTGAAAGTCTGCTTCAGACCTTGCAGAAACTATATCACTGACATCCGCAATTACATATTTCATACTACATAAATTTTAGTATTTAACACTCTCTTCAGTATTCTCTCCTCTCCGAATGAATGTCTCTCGTAGTTATTCTTTATGACAAAAAATTCAGAACTTCAGAAAGTTACATATAAATGACCTGTGCTGTGGTGCTGGAATAATGCACAGTCGTGTGATCATACATGACCAATCACATGCTTTTAATTTACCCACCTATAAACATAATTAAAGAGCCCCTGATGCCTGAACATGTGAGAGTTAGACACAATTCAGTTTATAGTTCACATATTTTCTATAAATCTATGCCTTACTTCTTTATTGCCAATTTCAGCAGTATGAAAGTGGATTACTGTTTCTTAGGCTTTATCTGCTGTTCCTGCTCACCTATACCTGACATCACATCTCCTGTTTTAGCATCATAATTATTTTACACAACAACAGATCGTGATGTCATAAACAGAACTGTGATGTCAAATGTAGGCAAGCAGCCAGAACAGATATGGCATCAATCCTGTTTATATCCATATGTCCTTTGTAATAAAGAAATAAGGGTAAGAATTAGAAAAAATATTAAATATAAGCTAAATTATATCTAAATATTCCATTTTTTCAAAGTTGTCTAAATGGCATCAGGAGCTCTTTAAAATTTTTTAAACATAGGCCTTAACACTAAAAATACCTCCTGAACATTTCACTCTTACTGGCAGTAACACTGGCCACTAACACAAATTTACATCTTTTTATTTTATTATTATCTTTCAATCTCCCTCTGCTATGCCTGCATCTCTTCCTTGACAGCATCCAGCCCTGACTCCCTGCAGCACCTTGGCCTCTTCACACTTCACAGGCTGACCCTCTGTGATAGGCATTGCAGGGAGCTAACCTAGATAGCAGTACTGTGGCAAATACTGTTTTCTCTCCTCCCTAGAGAAGGAAAATACATTTCTCTCTCCACTGGCCCTCACATTCAGGCATGTCACTCTTGAACCAAGGTTGCATTTTTCTTACCTTGACTAGCAACACCAGTTCCTGTATCCTCTGATTCTTTTCCTACCAGCTGCTCCCCAAATCCATTGCAGGACTTTTCATGGTAGCACATGTCCTGCCAACAGTAGCAGATCTGCTGGCACACACTTCTCATGCTAGTTTTGTTAACAAACTTGTTTTCCATTTTTGACCACATCTTCTTATGGAGCCAGAGAGGGGCATGCTTTCAGATGCTCTAAATAGATAGCATGCCTTGGAGCGGATGAGTGCCACCAGTTCTACAATCTCATCTACACTCAAGTATTTGAGTGACAATTCATTGTCTAAATGAAAAGTGAGTCAAAATCAAAGTGGAATGCAAACTACAACAGTTATATGGGGGGGGGTAAAAGGATTAATAAACAAGTGAAACAAAACAAAGTGTATCAGTTACTGTATACAATATCTCCCTAGAGATTATTTCTCTCTCTTTAGTAGTTAGCCTTCTCTACTCTTAAAATGCCTCCTTCTCTCACTCACTCTCTTGAGATGAGAGTGAACTTTGTGCAGTTTCTAGTTGCCAGATTTGTGCTTCAAAAAAATCACAGCTCACATACTTTCAGGCATGTAATTCATCCTTAAAATGTATGTTTGCATAGACATGAAAATGGGCATTTTAGGACATAGTTTGAGTCATGTGGAAAATGACAAAATATATGTTCACATAATTTTCATGTGCAAAAAATCTTTCCCCAAGGCCTAATTTCAAGCCAGTTTATTCATTACTTAGTAAACAGCACTTGGATGAAAAGTGAATCATCTGCTCATGAAGATTAGAGTATTTTTAAGCAGCAATCATAGTGCCCTTCAACTGTACACATTTATACAATGTTGTCCATATGCTTTGCTTATTGTAAATATCCCTGTACGTGGCTACCCCCTGGGTTGCACCTGGCAATGAGCCTCGGCTCAGTGAGCTTTTCACAGTAACCAATTTTGTAAATAAATAAATCATGCCCTATTTGTAAATTCACAGCTTGTTGTTGTAGTCTGCAGAAACATTTGTAGAATAACAACCTAATATGTGTCATGACCTGTAGTATATACAAGGATATATATGGTAGTATGGAGATACATACATATATATATATATATATATATATATATATATACACAGTATATGTATGTATATATATATATATATATATATATATATATATATATATATAGGAATGCCATTAGGGCTGTAGTTTATGCATATGGATATTTGTAGTCCTATCTAAGGTTTAAGTTCCTGTCATGCCCAGTGGGCTTTTCTTCGTGTATGTCCATTGATGTGTAACCACTATCTCTGAGAAGAAATAAAGATAGCTACTGCAACATACATGCTGTATCTGAGTCTCCCTGCATGAGACCCTATAATATATTACATGATCTTAACTAGGAAATTAAATAAAATCTGGCAAGTTGCCTGATGATCTTACAGTTCTGTCCAGAACATACCATTTAATTCGTCAATGCAAGATTATACAGTGCCTGAAACAAACTTCATTAATATAATACATAAATTCTGCTCTGCTGTCAAAAATTCTACATTGCCTCATTGCTTTTGTAATAAATTGTCTTTTTTTGACTCAGTGAAAAGGAACCAGTGAGAGCATTTCACATGATAAGGCCTTTTATACAACAAAGAGGTATTCATGTGCAACAGCCTCCAGCGGTACTGGTATTCCAGTGTTGAGTTTTACATTTTTACAGTTTTTTTGCTCAGATTCAGCTTCTGGTTTGCTGTTTACACTTTGACAGAACAGTATTGAAAGGCACTGCCTGATAACCCAGCAGAATCGTATTATGCTTTCATGCTGCTGACCTGGGTTTGAGAGTGAGCCTGGGGAGCTAGAAGTGAAGCAACCCAGGGCAGAGGAGTGATGCAAGAGCAGTGCCAGTATGCCCAGGGAGGGAGGTGTCTGCCACCTAGTGCCACAACAGCCACTCAAGGGTGGCCATGGACCTTGATCCTCTCTGAGGAGTGGCACATACCCTCAGTGCACAGCGGGGCCAAGGCTACCAGAGGATGGGTTAATTCCAGGGAGGTGAAAGGTCTTAAGTGGGGGGTAAATATGGTGAAATACTATATGCCATTATCTGCATACATAACAGCACTGGTTCTCCGGGTTCTGCCCTATGTGGCTTTCTGCCAATGAGATGGTAAGATGGAGTATTGGTTAGGATTTGAGCCCGGAGAAATGCCTGACAGCAGGCATAAGGTGGCAGGTTATAGGCGAAAAAGCTGAGTAAAAAAGAAAAATAATAATGATACTGCAGCACACCCCACATTCAAAGTTGTTACATAATTAATATAACAACAATCTGTACCTGTTAAACAATGCCGCTATTGCATGTGGAGTACTCACGTAAAATTACACTTCTTCATTCTCTCTAACAGAGTCAACATATACCACTAAACAGTGCTTGTGATTCTAGAAAAAAAAATAATTTATTCAAAAACTGTGGCTCTGTGAAGGCTGCCAGTCAGGTTTTCAACTAATGTCAGACATGAACTCGATGTCTGTGTCTGATTTTTTTTTCCTGTCTGGGGAAGAGGGTTATGGAAATGGATCACATAAATATGACAACCACATCATAAAACATTGATGAAATTTCATAACTAATTTATTGACTGAAAAAGTATTTTAGTCATGCTGTATGACTGGTTTAGGAAGGGGAAAATGATGTTTCACTGGTTGAAAAGAGGTTTAAGCTTTGTGCTGCTCTTGGATGTTTCATGTTAAATAACAGAAGACTGTGTGTGTGTATGTGTGGGGGGGGGTAACTTCAAAGACTGTTCAGCACAATCAGTACATACTGTCCTGCTAAATTTCAAACACTTCATTGCTTTTACTAGTCTTCCTCTGCCACGCTTATTGCTTTGCTCCAAGGAATAAACAAAAAAAAAGCACAATTTAATGGGGCCTGTGAGATGTCTCTTAGTTTATCAAAAGCTTCCTCTCATGATTTCTTAGGGTTCCAGAATCACTCTAATGATCTTTGCAGTTCTCGAACCCCAAGAATTCATGAGATGACACTATTGATAGGCCAGCATACATCTAACAGGCCCCCTTTACTTATAGCAGAACAAATTCTAACTGAAATCTGAATATCTAAGCACAAGCATCAAGCACATAAACGTAATCTTATAAAATGGGTAGGGAAAATGCTGTGACCTGACTGGCCCACAACTGCACATGGTGGCAACACTAGTAAGAGCAAAAATAAATAAATAAATAATCGTGTCCACCTGGGCACAGTGCCAGAGAAATCAGTGTATGACTGGCTTAGAAGGGGGGAATGATGTTTCATTGATTGAAAAGGGTTTTAAATGGAAAGGGGAAATTAACAATTAAAGGCACACGAAAGCTAAGTGACTTATTCACGGTCACACAGTATGCAAATAGAGCTGATGAGATTCAAACCCAGATCTCCAGGTTTATAGCTCAGTGCCCTTAACCACTGCACTATACTGCTTTGAGCTGTTTCTGGCTGTTAGTTGTTAAATAAGTGAAGCTGGTGGGGGGAGACTTCAAAGACTGTTTGGCACATTAAGTGCATACTGTTCTGCTAAATTTAGAACATTGCTCATCACTTTTTACAAATTCTGTTACCACTGACTACATTGCTCTAAGGAGAATGAAAAACAACAACATAAAATTAATGGGGCCTGTGTGATGTCTCATAGTTTACTAACAGCTTCATTTCATGACTCTTTAAGGTTCCAGAACCACTCAGATGCTCTTTCCAGTTCTCAAACCCTAAGAAGTCATGAGATGACATGCTTAATAAGCCAATAGACATCTAACAGGCCCAGTTTACTTATAACAAAACATGATATAACTGAAATCTGAATATATATGCACATTCATCAAGCACATCAACTAAATAATTTCTAATAAATTGGGTAGGGAAAGTGCTGTGACCTGATTGATCCACAGCTGCACATGGCGGCAACACTAGTAGCCCCCCCCCCAATGGTGCCTAACTGGACACAGTACAGGTGAAATCGGTGAGCTAACAACCCCCTGGAATGTTCAGGTTTTAAAAGCAACCATTATTTCCTGCAAACATGTAGTGCACAAACAGTAAGTCTGCCAGCTCCCCTAGTGGTGCCCAGTAGCAGATGACTCATTTTAGATTAAATTTAAACATTTTTCTTTTTGTTTTAATTTTTCTAAACTGTGTAATTTTTTTCCTATTTACCCATTTTATAACTACACTAGAACACTCTGGGGTATTGGAACTTGTTCCACAACAGCACTTCTAGAGGTGAAAGGCACTCAGTCTGCAGTCTGATGCCTTACTATGCTACTGGGGGGCCCGGGTGTTGTTGTGGCATAGCTGCCAACACCCTGCTGTGTCTTATTGCATACACAACCCATCCTTGCAGTCATATATGCAATAAAATAAAATTTTTGTTTGTATCGCTTCTTTCATACTCACAAAATGTCTTTTATTGTTCACCAACACTCTGCCTCCAGTTTACACAGTGGTAGCCAGACAGGAGTCCCAGTACATGTAGAGAAGTATATCAAAGGAAATTCCAATTTATTTTAAAATAATTTCTTGTAATATATTCAGATATACTGTATCTAGATTTACACACTAGCGGAAATGGCAAAACACAGATAACAAGGGATAGCTTTCATTTAACTTGAAAGATATCAATACTGTATATCGCTAGTTAATGATGTCACACTCACAAAACATCACTAATTAATAATGTCAAACTCAGAAGACATCACTAGGTAATGATATCACACTCAAGATATCGCTAGTTAAATATATCATACTCACACTTATTCAATTCAGTAACCAATTGCACTGAACTTTTTTCTACATCCTTTCCTTTTACCAACGATACTGAGATGCCAAAAATGTTGAAATGCTGCTTGGGCTTTGACAATATATGACATACAACACAAAGTTGTATATTATACACCCAATACATGCTCGCATAATAGAAGATATCAGAAGTACTGTGACTTATTGTACCTGACTTCTATTGATTTCACTTGTGCTTCACCACTTTTGAGTTCAGAGGTCAAGTATAAGTACAACTCATAAAGACATTTCTGATATCTTCTATTAAGCCAGCATGTATCTCAAATATATATATATATATATATATATATATATATATATATTCATTCTTTGCTCACCAGTTGGGGTTCAGGTTAAATCAACAAAAGTAGGGAAATGAGGCATCAGGGTCTCTAGTCCTAACTGATCACCCCCACCCCCAAGCAGCAAAAGGAAAAAAAATTGGGTTTTTGGGTCTCCTGAGTCTTGGTGAATCAGTGGTTGGGATCTTCCTTGGGGTTGTCAGCCCTAATGCTTACCCCTTCTCCTGAGCAAACAAGGTTAGATGTGATCTATTTTCTTCAGACAGGGTCCCACAGGGTCCTGAATGAAGAAAACTACAGCAGATGCTGTTAGCAACATGTGGTGAGACATAGTTTTGCATATTTGAATAGTGTATCACTGTGAAGCACTGGCTTGGAGTTGTGCCTTGTACTTCACACAGGAGGCTATGGGCTGGGGGAGAGGTTAGCAGTAGGCTTGACAACCCCGAGGAAGACCCCACCACTGATTCACCAAGACTCTGGAGACACGCAACTCTAATTTTTTTAACTTTTGATGCTTGTGGGGTGGGGAGTTAGGGTTGGAAACCCTAACGCAGCAGTTCACTTCTTTTGTTCCTTTAATCTGAACCTAACTGGTGCTTTAACACAGTGTTTTGTAAAGAATTTCCTTTCTTTTTGAGGTATTGGAATTATATCCTCATTCATGCATGAACACATATGTCTCACTGTGGAAGCACAGAGCCCTCTGGGCCCTGCACTTCCATGCAGCTACGGATGCAGACATGCAAGGCCCTTTGGGCCATGTGCCAACTGAAGAGTCCATGTGGGCATGTAGGTACGTGTAACATGCAACATTTTGTGTAACTTCTGTTAAATGGGCCAAAACTATTCAGGTGTAAAATTAGGGTTTTAACATTAAACACCCTACTCTTCCCTAACTTTAGGCACAATACCATGCCTTAACGCTGCTTTCATCATTGTATGTTTATGACACTGTCATTTATAGTAGATAGACAATGATTGTCATTGCAGATTTGAAACAAGTTGTTGTCAATAATAACATTTCAATGTGAACACAATCAAAATAATGCTTTTCTGTTGTTAAACAATAATACTGTTTCAAGAGCTACCTATCAGGCCACTACCAGAGGGTCATTTGGAAGGGAGAACTGCCCTTTTACCCATCAAGGAGGGTGTGCCTCAGGGCTCAGTTCTTGGCACCTTCCTGTTCTCTCTCTTCACAAATGGCCTAAACCAGCACTGTAGGGATAGCTCAGTAGTGCAATATGCAGACGATACTGTCATCTACCGAGCCAGAGCCACACCACATGATCTGGACCCTCTCCTACAAGGGGATATGAACACTCTTGAGACCTGGATCACATCAAACAGAATGATTCTCAATGCAGCAAAAACTAAAGCCTTGCTGTTTGGTCCTAGATCCCTTGGCCAGGATCGGACCAATTCCTTAAAAATTACTACCCCGGGGGATAAACAAATAGATGTAGTTAACAACTTAAAATGCCTAGGGTTAACTATTGACCAGGGTCTCACCTTTAAGCCCCACGTTGACCAGTTAACAAGGTCTATCCACATCAAACTTGGCACCATGTACAGACTAAAAAAACAACTTATCCCAGAAGCTAGATGAGCAATCGCCTCCAGTGTCCACCTACCCACATTAACCTATGCTTCCCCGGTAATCCAGGGCATGGCAAAGGGTGAGGTTAGTAGGCTTCAGGTCCTGTACAACAAGGTGGCAAGATTTGTGACAATGTGCCAACCAAGAAGCCACCCCTGCATCTCACTAGCCCAGCTGCAATGGCCTTCTTTCGAGGTTCATCTATAATATCCCTTGATCTGCCCTGCATACAAATTGCAGAGCTTGGTGGATCCTCCAAGCCTAACAGGAATAGTCATGGCTAAACCTAACCCTCGAATGCTCAGGACCTCAGGTTGGTCCCTACTGGCAATCTCCAGAATCAAGACTCACAAGGGAGGCAATTCCTTCACTCTCACAGCCCCTAAACTGTGACACACTCTTCCACCTTACTATAGGAAGCCCCCTCACTTCCAATCTTTTGCACTATGCTTAAGTCCCATTTGCTCAGGATAAGCTCATGCCATTGTGAGGGTATAGGATAATCACCTCCGATCCTCATCACAACACCTATCCCCCCCTCTCCTCACCTTAACCAACATTAAATCATGCCTTAAACCTTTCAAGTGTGGCACTTAAGGTCTACAATTTGAATAATTGCCTATGCTATTATCCTAAATATCTTGGGCTGGATATTCAAAAGGGTTGCGCCTGCGCAAGTCTGAAATTGTGCCATTCTGCTATATTCAGCAGGAGGCAGTTGTGCCCCCAAGTCATGCTGAGCAACAGCGCAATGCTAATGAAGGCATGCTCATACCTGAGGGGGAAGAACCATGCATAAACTGCACAGCCCGATATTCAGCCGGACTGTGCAGAGTTGTGCAGGTGCAACCCCCTACCTGCGCCTGCACAACTTTGAGACAAAAAAAAAGGATCAAGTCGAGGGCCACCCACAGGTGAGCTGCCACATTGCAGGGTGCAACACAGCAGCTGCCACCTGTGGGTGGCCCTCCACTTGTTCCCTGTGCCCCCCCTGCAGCCTGATCACGGGCATAATAGTAACCCTCCCATAGCCCGATCGCGGGCATAATAGGAACCCCCCTGTAGCCCGATCGCAGGCAGAACACACTCCCCCCTACAGGCCCGATCGTGGGCATAACAGTATTAAACACCCCCACTGGCCCGATCATGGGCAAAACAGAACTGAACCCCCCGACTGGCCCAATCACGAGCATAACAAGAAATGACCCCACCCCTAGCCCGATCATGGGCAGAGCGGAGTTCAACCCCCAAAGACCAATATCCTGGTGGTCCAGTGGACTGCGAAGCCTGATCACAGGCATTAAGTCAACCCCCACCAAGGTCCAATCTCCCTGGTGATCTAGTGGCCCCCCACCCACCCACCCATGGAGCCCCACCACCCTGCTCCCCATCATCCGGTGGATGGCAGCACCCACCTGCCTGCCGCCCCACACCGCCCGCCGACTGACTGCTTGGTAGGCTGCATGCCCATTGGTTTAGAGCAGAGCCAATGGGCATGCAGCCTCTATACTAAGGCGAGGCCAGATATATGAATGAATTCACATATCTGGACTGCCTTGTATATTATGAGCTGCATGCCTGGACTCAAGCTCTAGACATGAGCATGCAGCCCTGCTGAGCGCAGTCAGTCGGCACCCGGTCAAGAGGCGGGAAAGATGAGGTGTACCCCACCAGCTGACGGGGAGGCGGAGTGATAGAGGACTGTGGGGGCCACACGGAAACACAGATCTTGGGGTGGATGACTCTAATGCCGTGACGCCGGGCCCGGCCACCGGAGGTGCTGGCGAGGTTGAGCTCCGTTCTACCGATCAGGCAGGGGGTGAGTCACTATTACAGTCAGGCCAGTAAGAAGGAGATTCAATTCTGTTTTGCCAATGATTAGGCAGTGAAATTACTTCATGCCCTTCAGGCTTACTGAGAGACATCGTTCCTGGCGGCTGCTGCCTGGCAGTGCACCAGGTGCAAGTTGTCGGGGATCGGTGCACCTGCATGCTAATGGCATGCAAATGGGGCCGTAAGTAGATGCAAATGGCCCCTGGGCCTTGCATAACTTATGGCCCCATTTGCATGTCACCTTTTGAATACTGGAAATTTGAGCATGGCGCAATGGAACTTGCGCTACCGCATCTTGAATGCTCCACTCTGACCACTTGCAGTGGCGCAAGTTCCACTGCACCATGCACAGTGGCTGTGGCCAGGTGTGATATTCAAAAGAGTTGCTCAATAGTGCAACTCCGTTGAATATTGCCCCAGCCACACCCCTGCGCAACTTTTTTGAGCAGTGCAAGGGCTTGCACCACAGAATGGTGCAGTTTGAATAGCCAGTCCCTTGTCTACTTCTTGTAACGCTGTATCACCTGACTGAATGTATTGTATTGCTTCTGGATCCCCTGATTGTATGTATGGTATTGCTTCTGCTCCCTGGGTCACCCCTGAAAAAGGGACCTTCAGGGCCCAGTGGGCCAACCCAGTCATCAAAATTCAATAAATAAATAAATAAAATAAAAATACAAACTAATAAGGACAACTGTGTGTAACTACCATTGATGGCATCAAACTGCATACTGTGAACTGTTTTAAATACTATATTTTGGGGTATGGTTAGACCTGGGTTGGCCTGGGGAGGACATGGCATTCCTTACAAAAAATGTGAATCAGTAATGTGGAACATTGTAGTGGATAAAAAAAATGTCACAGACATTTTAAAAAATGTCCTGTGTGCTGTTGTGTCAGTGACTCAGTAGATCAAATCCCACCTCTTGGACTGGAAGATATGTACATCATGGGTTCTAGTCCCATGCTAGGAACTTGGGCAAATACCCAGTACTGAGGGTATTAGCTGTAGGGCTCCATATTGGCACCCATGTTGTTTGTAGTGTGTTTGCTGCCATTAGGAGATATCATCAGGCAATACAGTTTGAGTTTTTACTGCTATGCAGATGATACTCAACTGTATATGTCATTTCTGCCAGGACAGATTGTTGCAGTCTCTGTGCTAAACAACTGTCTTGCCGAGATCAAGGAATGGATGAGCACCAGCTTGCTGACACTGAATCCAGACAAGGCCAAAGTGTTGGTAGTGGACCCAGATCATCTGAGGGTGGGTTTGGGGCTGGACAGATGTCAGACTGATGGCTTGATGTTGTTCATCTCACTACTTCAGACCGGGTGTGTAACCTGGGCATTATTTTTGATGATGGTTTGACCCTGAAATCTCAGGTATCAGCCGTGATTAAATCCTCATTTTACCATCTGAGGAATATCGCCCGGAAGAAACACCTGGTTCCTCTGGATGATCTTCCAGCGTTGGTCCATGCCTTCATCACCAGCCATCTTGCAACTGCAATGCCCTCTACCTATGGCATCCTGGGGTTGATATCCTCTTCCTGCAGCTAGTGCAGAACACTGCAGCAAGGCTTTTGACTGGTACATCAAGGGCCAGTCATATTATGCCTGTATGCAAGGACTGCACTGGCTGCCTGTTCATAGTGGATCACCTTTAAGGTTGGCTTGTTTACCTCTAAAGCCCTACCCAAACAGGGGCCTGGCTACCTGTAAGATCTCCTGACTCCTTACTGCCCCCTCTGTCCTCTCCAATTTGCTGACGAGGGATTGCTCGGGATTCCCAGGGTTCATTTAAAACATCTGGTGCTCATGCTTTTTCCTTTGTGGCACCTACTTTGTGGAATTATCTACCTCATCAGTTCAGAGAATGTCTGACCATCGATTGATTCAAAATTGAGTTAAAAAAAATATCTTTTTAATTTAGCCTTCCCAGACAAATTTTAGTTTACTGATGTATTTATTGTTTTAGTGTAAATTTTATGTTTATATATTGTGTTTTAATTGTGAAGTACCTTGGTGTTTGGAAAGGCGCTATATAAATAAAGATTGACTTGCTTACTTACCAGCATTGTAGTACAGCAGTAGGATGTGCTGCACTTTGAGGTGCTGTTTTCTGATAAGACATTAACTGTAGTTCCTTCTGCTTATCTCCAGTGGCTGTCCGAATAAATGTTTCAGATACCATGGCACTCTTCGTAGGAGCTGGGGATTTTCCATGGTGTTCTGGCTAAGATTCCTCCTTTTAAATAAACAGGTCCATTTAAGTCACCGCAGGACACATTTGGAAAAGAGCAGTCACAGTTCAGTGTGCCGTTCTTGGACACATATAAATAAAATAAATAAATACAGAACAATTACTTTAATCTGTTACAAGGATCAGGCAATGAGAAAATGGATCATTTTACTGCAGGTGGAACTGTGAATTATTCTCTGTATAGACAGATACTGTACATTACATTGATCTGGTACAACGTCATCTGAAAGTATGAAGAGTGAGCAAAAAAAAACATCTCTTTTTAATGTATTTTTGAGGGCCAGGAATAAAAATGAATTTTTACCTAAAAAACCCTTTAGAATGTGCAAGGTCCTTGACTCTCCTAGAGAGACTGTTTCTATATTCCATGATCATTCAGTGAAAACAGATTAAGCAGCCAAGCCAAGATTCCACTCCCCCAAAATACATTACATGAAATAAGTCCTACAAAGAAAGCTATCACACTTCAATCTCACTACCACCATGAAAATAAGTTTTGCTGTAATGAAAAAAACATCCCCTTTACCCACCCAACATTGTTCTTCTCATAAAGGTCTTATTATATTCAGTTACATTAACTTTTTCCTCTGTGCATTTCAGATGCCTGCTGAACATACTATGACCATTGGCTTTTGAAGGATGTTTGTACTGCAGACACTGAATTTCATTCCATGTGCAAAAATGGGGCACATTTGTGTATAAACTTTTAATTGCGTAGATAAGAAACCAACTACAAAAGTAACATCCATGTTTTTTGTTAGTGTTTTCCTACTACACATATGAGGTAAACTCCATTATGTTACGTATTACTTATGAAACTTACTGTTTCATAGGAAAATCCCTTGCATTTTGGGCACGTTCCTAAGCAGCACTCATCTTTATTAGAAGCTTCCTACATACATTGTGTAAAATTAAATTAGAACTTAAAAGGCACGTACAGTACTGGGCCACTGTGGAAGGCAAGAAGGACTTGGGAGGGGGCAGTTACACTGACCCTACCTGGATCAAGCTAGGGGTAGAGTCATCTAAGAGGGTCTACAACCCACAGACTGCTCAGTGGAGGAGGATGTCCAGCTGGTTGGGGAAATTAAGAGAGCAGGTAAAGCAGATGCAGTGGTGATCACAGAGGACTTCACTCTCATCAGTATAAACTGGCATCTTGAGATGGATAATGACGGGGATGAGACAAAATCACTGTCCACCTTTAAGGACTGCTTCTGGAGGTGGGGGTGGGGGATTGTTTAATCAGGAAAGACACATTAAGTCTGAGCTTGTTTCCATGCTCGACTTGGGAGCACAAGAAAGATAAGTGACTTGCTTAGGGTCACACAGTATGCAGTGCAAGATGGAGAGCCTTCCTCCTTCCTCCAGCACAGGTCTCCTCACTGGCTTCTTCCTCAAATGGAGCCTCCCAAGATAGTGTAGGCTCACAAACAGAGCCCTGCAGCAAGATAAAGAGCCTTCCTCTCCCTCCAGCACAGGCATACCTCTCAACTGTACCACATTACAAGGAACGTTCCTCATTTTACTTCACAAAAGCTCCCTGTTCCACATTGTGAGGACTTGTTCCACATTCAAAGTCAACATTTTAAAGCAAAAATCCATTTGTAAATGCTGCAAAAATATATTATTCAATTAATAACAGACTTTCTGAACATAAATGCAACATATTAATAGTGTTTTGAGCTTCTTAGGTAAAGATTTGATTAAGTGTTCCACATTTTGCCCATTTGTTCCACATTTTGACAGGCAATGTTCCACATCTGGGGGACAAAAGGTTGAGAGGTATGAGCACAGGTACAGTGCAAAAGGAAGTTCTGATTCAGATTTACTGCATTGTCTAATTGTTGTCTGTAAACATGTACTGATAGTTTTTCTCTGCTTTACCTGCTAGCCATTTTACTGTGCTTGGAGCAGTTCTGTTTTGTTTACTTTAAGGGCTGGCTTCAAGCATGTGTCTCAGTGCAGCTATAGAAAGTTACTTTAAGAATGCTAGCTCCTTACTGTGTTTGCTCTGTTATTTTTGGTAGTCCTCAACTGTTTCAGGCTCTCAGAGCTAACCTGTTGTATATTTGGAACTTTAGCTTTTACTGTTCTCTTACCCGTGGCTGGCCTCAGGCCCTGGTCACCATTTCCAGGTCTGTTTCTTGCACATGCTCAGTTCGCATGTCCCCCCTCCCCCCAAGGTCTTTGTCCCAGGTTCCCACCCCAGACTGTCCCTTTGTTTGCCTCAGTATATTCCCTCTTTAGTAATGCTTGTCCCATTTTTCCGTAGGTCTCCTCACTGGTTCCTTCCTCCAAACAGAGCCTCCCAGGACAGAGCGGGGCTCACAAATAGAACCCTGCAGCATGATAGAGAGCCTTCCTCTCCCTCCAGCACAGGTACAGCATATACAGTGAAGCCCACCAGGATGAAGTGCAGTGTCACAGGTTTACCACATGACAAAATGGATTAGCTCCCATTCCAATGTTTGCTGCAGTAACCCTACTGCACTGCACTTCGTGCTGGTGGGGTTCACTGTATCTGTTTTAACTCATCAACTACTCTATTGAACAAGCTCCCATCTTACATATCTTCCCTTATCCATAAATCATACAGCTCTTACAGCTTAAGAACGTCTGCCTACATTTTGCTTGATGTGCCTAGAGTATGCACATCACATGGCAGGGGTGCTATCAGCAATGTTATTCCTGCAGTATGGAACGATGTGCCATCAGTGTTCAGACTCACTGACCTTGTTTCCATGAATGTTTTTAAAACCTTGGCCAAAAATATCTCAAGGAGGCCTGCCAAGGTCAAAAGAGATAGTATTCTCCTTGTAACTTTGCATTTGATTACCCATCACTTATTCCCATCATCTCCCCGTACCCCCTTCCAACTTCAGTATCCTCTTCTAGCTGCTGGTTGGGCACTACAGTGTTGATCCTGACATAATGTGTTATGTTTTCCTGCCTGATCTTGTTTGTTATGTATTGTTATTGTCTATGAATGCCCTGCATTATTTTTTACATTCAAGTATATGCCCAGATTGTCCTGACATAAATCGTCATGTTCCTGACTGCTTTTGTTTGCTATATATTGTTATTGCCTATGAATGCTCTGCATGGTTTTCCTTTTTTTTTTCAAGTGTACATCCAGATTGTTGCTTTGTATCCAATTACACCTTTCTTGATTGCATTGTACCTTGTATTATGAATGTATCAATTACTGTATAAAACATTGCACTGCTATGTATGTATTGCTTGTGTTGTCACTGTCATCAGAACCTCCTTGTGAATGAGCTTGCTCAGTGGAGTATTTCCTGTAATAAATTTGAAACATGACTTAAAGTCAGGGCTCTTGGGATTCAAACCCAGGTCATCAGGTTTGTAGTTCAGTGCCCTTAACCACTATGCTATACTGCCTCCTAGAGCTACATCTCCAACAGGATATTATGTCAGAGACCAGCCATGACCTTGTTCTTAGCAATGGATATGGGGTTATCCATAGTGTAAAATTAAAGAAACTAGTGGGAGGCAGTGATGCCAACCATGTCACCTTCTCCCTGGTGACAGGGAAATCAATCCAGTCAAACATTAGCCATTAGGACCAGAAACTTTAGAAAGGCAAAGTTTGTCATGATGAAGCACCCAGTGTTCAAGGATTTAAAGTGTAAGGCTGGTAATGTAAAGTTCATGTTAAAATGAATCGCTATTTCACGATATATCCAGCTATATCTAGATATTCTGGGACTTAGCACTGGCACCAAATGGAAACCAGGATGCTTTCTCACACAGTTTTTATTAAAATATTATTGCACTAAATATTCTTTTGACCAAACAACCAGCTGTGTAGCCCTGTCACACATGTTAAATTCTGAAAGAACAGTAACCTATAAAATAACCATAGTGTGAGGGTGACTTAGAGAATAGAGGTTAACAATATTCTACAAGGGAAGAACATGAGTGTGGGTAGAGATAATCTTACTAAAGCTCAAAGAATAAGTTGACATGAACTTCAAAATCTACACTCAGTCCACTAGTGCATGGTTTTCTATATGCAGCTGCATAACTGCAGGCCCCATTGGTGCCTGTGCTGTGGTCTTCTGCATCCAGAAGTTGGTGAGTATGTCTTATACCTATGACTGAAGAAGCACAGACCCCTGAAGGACTGCGCCCCTGCTGACAGAAGTACTGCAGCAATTTTGGTATCATGGATTTTGTGCCGCCTGTACTTCTGCAGCCAGAGCTCAGTGTATATGTTGTACACCTACTGCTGCAGAAGCACAGGCCCCTGCAGGCAGAACGGTCTGTATGTCTTACAGTGTGGATGACTACCTGTGGCTACAGAAGAGTTGGCCACATAGTGGCCTGTGCTTCTGCAGATAAAATATCTGTTCTAATTTGGTATTGTGGATTTGTATCTGTGGCTGCAGGAGCCTGTGTTACTTCACACAGAAGTAGTATTATGACTTCAGTATCATACATGTCTGTCTGCAGCCAGAAGTGAGTGTGTATCTGTTGCAGTCCGCGTACCACAGATACAAGTCCATGAAGGCAGCACATCAGTGCTGCGTTATTTGTGACATCTAGAAACAGTTCTATGTTGTTTGTCTTACCTGATGATGGCAGCCTGTGGTTGTGTATGTGGTATTCTCCTTTTATTGTTTGGGGATGGGAGAGGGAGTTAGGGCTGGAAACCCTAATGACATATGTCCCTACTTTTGTGGAGTTAACTTGAACCCTAACTGGTGCAGTAACACATTTTGTTTGCACTGAATCAATCTCTCTGTCTATCTATCTAACTAGCTAGCTAGCTATCTATCTTACTGTATCTAGTTCTATCATAACTAGATTTAACTTCACCAAATACTTATCTATCATAATAAAAGCATTTATATACTGCTACTTAGCTTCACAAGATACTTGTCTATCATAACAATGATATTTATATACTACTGGCCTTTTTGTTCCTGTTTAAAACAAAACCAGTAAAGCAATGGTACAACAACCCTCCATATTGAGTATGGCCATGTATACCATAGATTTGGGCCTAATGGGGAAGTCCTGTTGTAAAATTCAGTAGTCAGTGAGTCCATATTGATAATTCAGTGGTTATTTTCAATGTATTATATTCATACCCTGAGCTTCAGAATAAAAATTATTTTTAAAGTCTCCAGTATTTAAAGTCAGAAAGCCATATTTGCAGGATTGGACATAACAATGTTATTAGTTCTTGAAAGGAATTATCAAAAATATCATCAATATTGTACGTGTGGTCTGTTATAGATTCATTAAGCAGAGTGTACCTAAAAAATACTCATCCACTGATTGTTAAATTCCTTAATGTAAATGCCTTTTGCACATGGTATGCCACTGCCAGACATGCTTCAGATGTTAAAGCTGCAATTTGTTTTGTAAAAATATCTGCCATAGTAAATTTTTTATGTTTTATTAGCGTTTTGCCCTCCAGTTTTATGTGTGTGCCACACCCCCAGAACGATGTCATACCAGGGAGCTGTCAATGTTTTACATACAGAAACAACAAGTTCTGGGTAATTTATAATGTTGACTTGAATATGCCTTACTCAGAAATGCAGTCCCGTATGTTGGTAGTGGTAAGCACTAATGTGTAAATGTACATAAGCAAGGCATTGTGGGTAAAAACAAGAACCTGTTTTCCAGTTTCCTTACTGTAAGATGCTGTCCCATATTTCTGTAGTGGTGTCAACAATATAAGCTTTTGTATGTTTATTTTCAGAACAATGAACTGTGCACACTGTATCTAGCCACAAGACTTTTATACTGAGAGATGTAGTGTCCTATTTATGCAGTGAGCACATAAATATAATACCCTGTGTGCTAATTACATAGTTAGGCATTGTGGGTACAGTACATACCTGATTTGTCGATCTAAACCTAAACACTGACAGTGTCCCTTTAATAACTTTGTTTCCCTGGTAGGATGTTGCAGTTGGGGTTTGCAGCACTGAGAAAAAAGGGGTGGGTTATGCAAATTAAGCAGAGCATTAAAATAAAAGGATTATTTTCATGGAAAACAACACTGTTCGGCAGTTTGAATGGTAGGAGACTGATTCACAACATTTACAGGTTACAACTCCCATTTGTTATGGGAACCTTCAACATTTACTTTAAGAGAAGATGCACTCATGTGCATCAGAATCTAAGTCTTAGTAGCTATAGAGTCCAAAATAATAAGTGTTGCTCTATTTTACTTAGGCCTAATTTGGTTACATCTTTTAACAATATTTTTTGTGGATAAAATGGAAATTGTTTGGAAGCTATTTTATTAATGTCAGTCTGTATAGTTTCCCGCCATGGTTGGAAGTATTTACAGTCCCATGAAAGATGGAAATGATCAGTTTTGTTTTGCGAAGAATCACAATTGTGCCAGCATGCAGCTTCTGTATTTGGAAATATCCTATATATTCTATAAAGTGTCACATATCCTCTAGCTGTTATTTTGTGTTGAATCACTTCATTTTTCACATTTGTAATAATTTGTTTGAATTTATTTGTGCTTGTAGACAATATTCAGATTCAGGGCCAGGTATTCAAAACTTTGCCCCAGGGCTAAATTAGCACTGCCCGGCAGGCAAACTTAGCCTAGAGCACAAAGCAAGCCATATTCGAAAGGAATAGCCCAGGGCAAACAGCCTCTGAATATAGCATGGGAATAAGGCCGGGCAAACTGGTCTGGGAGTGCAGGGCAAACTTGCCCTGGAATAAGAACAGCTCTGAATATGGCAACTAGGAGGTGCAAACACGACAGCAACACAGTGCACAGCGATGTGAAGGTATGTGAGGTTGAACTAAGTGGCCAATGTGTGTGCCAGCAAATCGTGGACAGTACAGCTGCAGGCCAGCGGCATATGTGAAAGTACAGTGTGCAAAACTGTAAAATATTCCTGACCTGTTTAGCTACTGAAACATCGCTTAGCGCGGGTTTAGCGAAGGTAAACCATTAGCCCGGTGCAAACATGTTTGCCCGCGCTAAACTTCTGCAATATTCAAAAGTGACATGCAAATGAGCCTACTTAGGTAGTCTGTGGACAAACATCCAGATTAGCATCTCATTATGCCCTGATTTGCATGCAGTTTGCACTGGGCTAACTGTTTAGCCCTGCGCTAAACTCACGCAAACATGTTAGCGCTGCGTTAACAGCTTGGGGAATATTACACAGTTTTGAACACTACTTCCACATGCGCTGCTGCCTGCAACTGTACTGGGACAACACTGCATAGGCACAGATGATGGTGGTGCTGCATGAAACTGTCACACTGTAGGTCATGCTACAGTGCACAGCAGACACTATAGTAGCAAGGGGGCCAGTAGTGTGTGGACACAGCAATGCCTATGGTGTGTAGGGCAGTGATGATGACTGCACTATACAC
Source organism: Neoceratodus forsteri (assembly GCA_016271365.2). Classification (NCBI taxonomy): domain Eukaryota; kingdom Metazoa; phylum Chordata; order Ceratodontiformes; family Ceratodontidae; genus Neoceratodus; species Neoceratodus forsteri. Next base: position 51,030,372 of record CM057451.1, on the reverse strand, counting down.
AGTGAGAGGCCCAACCTGCAGGTGTTTACTGACAGTGGACATTACTGTTATGCTGCTGTGTGACCCACAGATGCTGCACCTCTGGCATGGGATGCTCAGAGTGACATATCCATGTCCGGCTTTGTGTGCTGTGGCAGTTGTACAGCTGTGTGGTATGTGGCTGGGGGTGCATATATCATCCGAAAGGCACACTGGTGTTGGGGTATTTCCAATAGTGGCCCATGTGCACTGCATGATGTGTCCCAGCCTTGTGGCCACACCTGGTCTGTGGCACAGCCTGGTCACCCATACACTCTCCCCTTAACATCCTCCATGCCCACAGTTCTGCATGTGTGTGCTGGCATCTGTTGGTGTCCACATAAGTGTGGTCCACAAGTGTGTGCTGTATGGCCACACTGCCATGCTGTCCACTGGTGGCAGGGTCATCACTTACTGCCTGACATGGCTGGGACTGGTGGCAAATGATGGCATCATTGTGATGCCATCAGTTAGCAGCAAGCTTCCTCTATGTTTGGCTTTGTCTATATGTCATATTTATTTGTTAGGGTCACTCAAAACCCACGCAAAACCCACACAAACACCGAGCAAAACCATAGTGTTGCACAAAGCTGATTGCCCAGGGTTAAGACAAGCTTTTCCTGGGCGGTAATGTGCACCGGGCTAAGTGTCGCGCTAAGTCACGCAAAACCGCTTGCTATTTGCTGAATATAGCATTGTGCCCGTACTAACACAAATATTTATCTTTAGTATCTATTTTCATTACTTGTAATGATGCCCTTGTGGCCTTTACAACAGACATTAATAGTAAGACCACTGGTTTTGTTTTATTCAGTTGATAATTGGAGAAACTGGACATTTTTATCTCCTCCATCAACATTGTATATGAAATTCTTGGATCAGACATTAACACTAATATATCATTAGCATATATATTTAACTGGATGTCTTTTTCTGACACATTCATTCCTTTTATATTTTTGTTATTCATAATATGAATCAACAGAGGTCCCATGGTTAGAATTAACAAAATTGGTGATATTGGACATCCTGTTCAAACCACATTAGACATTACAAATGCACTTGATCTATATTGATTAATTATTAAGTTTGCCCTAGGTCTATCATACATGCTTTATTTATGATTTTATGCATGTTGGGCCCTATGCTGGGCCCCTGGCTGAGGCCCTGGAGCATGGGGGCCACCCACTGCCCCCTCTCCATCACATGGCAGCCACTGGCACCCATGTAGCAAGGTGCCTCCAGCACCCGCTGGTGCCCGGACCAGCCACACATGGCAGACCCCCGAACCTGGTACCCCAACCCACCATCAGTGTCTAGTGGTGCCCCCCATGGCACTGATCCCCTAACAGCACCTGCAGTGTCAGTGCTGTGGTCAGAGATGGCCAGTGGCACAGCCCTCTGCACACCTTCATGGCCACCAGCCATCTGACATATGCAGGCGTGCATCAGCTGCATGCCCCTGCATATGTCAGATGGGCAGTGTGGGGGTGTGGAGGGTTGTGCCACTGGCCATCTCTGACCATTGCACTGACACAGCAGGTAATGTGGGGGGGCCAGTGTCATAGGGGCACCATTGGACACTGATGGTGGGTTGGGGTACAGGGTTTGAGGGTCTGCCATGTGTGGCCAGTCTGGGCACCAGCAGGCATTGGGGGGGTATCAGTCTGTCTACCACATCAGGGACCAGGCATACAGGAGGCATGTACAGCATGGGGATGGAGTGGGCATGTGTGGGGAGGGGGCGCATGGCACTACAGGTTTGGGGCCAGCCCATAATGGGGGGTCATTGAGTGGCACTGCTGTTATGGACTCAGCCTTTCACTGACTGGGCAGTTGCCCCATCAGCTGCCCTAGCCCCCACCAGCAGCCTCGTGGGCTGGGGCATCACTGGGATCAGTGTCCATGTTCTGCCGTGACTGGCAAGCCATGCCTGAGGGGGTACACAGTGGGTTACAGCAGATTCCTTGCTGCCATAACCTGCTCCACACTATTCCCCCTTCCGCAGCTGGCACTATGCACCTTTGTAAATGGCACATATTGCCAGCCCACCCCGGCACACCACCTGCGCATCCTGGTGAGTTGCTGTCTGTGCTGCAGAGTAATCAGACACGTAACTGTGTCATGCCTGGTTCATGATTGCCACATGGAGTCCACAGGACCCTACTCCACAGCATTCACATGTATAGATGCTAATGTGCCCGGTTTCCATGGCGCATTGGCATCATGCAGAGAGCCCATTCTGTGGTAAACCCCAATAATCTGACATCACATTTCTAAATTTTCAATCCATTAGAGTGAATGCTTTTGTTGCATCCAGTGCCAAATCTATTGATTCACTTTGTGATGGGTGAGTTCGAGAAATAGCTGCTTGGACTTCCATGCATTTTTCAAAAATATTACCCCCAGATAAAAAAAAACACTTTTTGGTCTTGTGTACATGACCTGATATTTGCTGCTGTAGTTATGTTGCCACCAGTTTGGCTAGAAATGTGTAATCAGAGCTCAAGAGTGCAATAGGTGTGTCGTTTTCAGGTAATATAGTATTTTTTTTATTTTCTTCAGGGATCAATATTACAGTTGCATTCCACCTTTAGCTATTTTCTTAAAGAACCAAGGCAAACATGCAACCAGTTCTTATGAAGGTACTTGGTAGAACTATGCTGTAGAACCATCACTACCAGGCATGGAGTTTCTTTTTTTGTTGTTGTTGTTGTTCATCATTGGCACTGCCTGGATAATTTTTAAATTTGAGAAAGTTTCTTTGGGAAGATTCAACCTTCATAAATTAACTTGTGTCAAAACAAAATTAAGGAATGAAAACACTCACATATTAGCAATGGTAGTGTTTTTTGCTTTCTAAAATTCTCAAAGTTAAATTAGGTAATAGGAGGGTGGCTAGTGTTAATAGGATGGACACTGAATCTGTCAGTGGTAAAACTGATCTAGGTTTAAGAGATTCCAAGCTAGCACAGGGGATCCCGGTTAATGCTCTAAAGATGGACCAACTGGGAATCTTGATAGTAGATATAGTTTTAAATGTATGTGTATAAATAATGCATACCACACACAGTCTTAAAGATATCTTTCATAACTAGTTCATAAGTCGATTTCATGAAACCTGATGTCCTGAAATGCTGGATCTTAATGGATATGAAGCTGTTCATCAACCAGTGAACATAAACATATGGTCACCATGCTTGTGGATTAATAGCCGTCATTGTCAGTGGCTCAGCAGGTAGCACACTTACCTCTGAGATCAGAAGGCTGTGGGTTCTAGCCCCACACCAAACACTTGGGTTAATATCCCAATATTGACACCACAGTGCAGCATGAGGGGGTGCTGTCTTTTGGATGAGATGTTAAACTGAGGTTCCTTCAGCCTGTTCTCGTGGTAGTTCAGGTGGATGTTAAAGATACCATGGCACTTCTTGAAAAGAGTAAGGGAAAGTTTTATTGAAACACAAAATCATACAGCTGTAAACAAAAAAAGGAAAAATACGAAGTATACCTCACAAAGGAAAAAGAAAAAAGAATACATAACGAGAGAAAGAAAAAAAAGAAACAGTTCTTTGTAATTCATGTAACTGCAGCATCAGAATCCATGATCCAAGAAAGAGCTGTCCAAAGTTCCAGAATCACATCCCAAATTAAAGAAGTACATTCAAAATCATAGATTTTCCATAGATCCAGTACAATCTTACGTTCAAGCTCTAAAAAAGTACAGTCTTTTTGTTGCAAAGTAAACAAACAGTGTGCCATCCAAATATTCCACTTTATAACTACAAAAACAAGATTCAGGGTATCCCCATGCCAAGCAGTCCATTGTTGAAAGAAAGCACCATACATAATATTAGAATAAGTTACTGTCTGAAACAAAGGAACAGCCCATGTCCTAGCCAGAAAAGACCACCATTCCTGAATAAAGGAACAATCAAAAAATAAGTGAGAAATAGTTTCTTGCTCATTAATACATAATGGTCAAGAACATAAACCTTCCTGTGACTGTTTATGTTTATGATTCGCCTTAACATTAATACATTGATGACAAGACAGCCAGTGGAAATCCCACATATGGGCCAGCACTCTCTTACATCTCAAAAGGAGCAAAAGGGAAGGAAGATGCTGACTAGGGCATCTATCAAAGGGCAGGTGAACAGCACAAATGGTCGAGAGCAAACTTTTGCATAAAAACTTATGGGAAGAATTTAACACCATCTGTGTAGTCACCTTCCATTGTTTCAGACATAAAAACATATGTTTAATATAAGTCAGTATATCATCAGATTGCCAAAGCACCATCAAATAACTGTTTTCCCATTGATGAAACCATATATGACAAGAGTCATAGAACCATTGTTCCCAGCCTTTTTGAGTATTTATCAATAAAGGTCTCAAGTTAGCAGTAAGAAAAATACTCGTAAAAAACAACAAAGGATTGACCACGTGCAAACCACCTTCAGTGATGGGCAGATAAGTTACATTTCTCTTAATGGGGTTTAACCTGCTCCCCAAAAAGCCTGAAAGAACAGGCTAAAAACACTAGTTTCCAATATTTTTGGAAATAAGATTTGATCAAAAAGACACATTTCTTTTTCCTGACCTGCCCCCTATTCCAATAGGCCACTTTATTTTTGCCTTGTAGCAATCTAGTTTCCCAATTTAAAAAATCAAAGTCAGGGACTCCAAACAAAATGCTCAAAATATGAATGGGACCCATAATGAAGTTCAAGGGGCTGATAGAGCCTAAAGGAACTTGAGAAAAACCTAGCCTGATACCCATACTTTTATCAAAATTCAAAACTGCACCCGAAAATTCTCCAAATTTAGTACACACCTCAAGGGAGACAAGAACAGAAAGTTCATCCACCATCAAAAAGCACACGTCATCAGCATATGCAATAGCCTTGTATGGTGTCACCAGTGTGGGACAGGTAATAGCCCGAATCTGAGGGTGAGTATTTAAATGTCATAGCAAAACATCAAGAAAAAAACATACAAAAGGGGACTCAACAGACAGCCCTGACGGACCCCTCTTTTAATCGGTATCATAGGACCCACCCAGCCATTCACTACTGGAACAACAGTAGCCATTCTATAAAAAGCACGGATCCACCATATCATAACTACAGGTACGTGCAGAAAATGAAGTGCCTCCCACAGGAATTCATGCCTAACAGAATCAAAAGCTGCCTGCTGTGCCACGGAAACAACAAAACCTGAGATCATATTAGCATAGCCATGAGAGAACAATTTCCAAAGTAGTATTAAATGGTCAGAGATCCTTCTATTAGGCACAGAACATGATTGTGCTGGATAGATAACTGTCTCTGCAATCAACAACAAGCGTTTTACCATAATTTTCATCAATAACTTAAAATCCATATTTAACATGCACAAAGGGTGCCAGTTCTTAAGGAAATGAGTGTCTCCTTTTTGTTTATATATGTAGATCAGGGTTCCCCTTGTAAAATCCAAAGGTATCAATTCAGTGGACAAAAGGGAATTAAAAACAGACATGAGTTCAGGAACCAAGTGTTCTCCCAACACCCTGTATAAGGCATTTGGAAGACCATCTGGACCTGGGGTCTTATTCAATGGCAAAGAGCCAATAGCCAATTTAAGTTCTTGTTCGGAAATATGTGAACATGCCTTATCCAGGCATGCCTGTGAAGGGACTGGAATATCCAAACCACTATAAAGAGGAGCAGGATCACCATCCGCATCAGGGAGAGGGGAAAAAGGGGCTGATGAATAATCCATCCAATCCTGCAAATGTCAGACTGTGTGGCATGCAAAACACCCTCAGAGTCCACAAGGCAGGACATATGTTTTTGTGCAATCAAACGTGAATTTGATTCAAAAGGACAAACAAAAAAACGCTTACCCTGTACACCAAATGTATGCTGGTGATATAGTTGACGGGACTGTCTGGATTGGTAACTCAACATGTCAGCCTGTACAAGGTGTAATTGCTGGGAAAGGTTTTGCCTCGTCATGTGTGCTATTGTCAGCAGGGACTGCAAATGCACCCTCTTCTGTAAATATTCAAGGTATTCCTATTTACTTTTCTGACGACAATATGTTCTCAAAAAGGTCACCAAATTACATTTCGTATCTGTCCACCACTGAACTGGGTCCTCATAACAAATAAAAACAGATCTTCAGGCCTGAATGATAGATAGCAGAGACTGCAAAAACCCCAGATCGTGTAACAAGAATGTATTACATTTCCAAAGCCCAGGTCCTTTACCTAAAGGCACATCCAGTCCAACTCCTACTGAAAGCAACTAATGGTCTGAGAATGCCACTGGTTGCACAGTGGCAGAATAAATAGGGAAGAGTTTGTGATAAAAAAACAAAATCAATCCGGGTGGCCATGTTGGAGTATGTTGTTTAGTAAAGGACAAATAAGCATTACTAAGATGAGCAGTTTGAACCAATTTCATCAACTCATGAGAATCACAGAATAATTTCTGTGTGGTAGCAAAAGCACTTTTATCACGAAGGCTCAAACCACTATTAAAATCTCCAGAAAAGATAATTTGGAAGGAAGTGTGCAAGTATGGCCGAACTAAGGAAAACAATTCAATGCGAGATGTTTTAGTCTGTGGTGCATATATGTTAATCATCTTATAAGAGCAGGACCCAAGTACAAAATCCAAAATGAGCTTTCATCCTGGAACCACATCATACAGTTTTAGTAAATGAAACCCAGGGACATTTATTAAAATTCCTAACCCTAAGCACATCTTGACCAATAGACCAAAAGGAGAGGCCCGGTAACCAGTCCTACTGTGCCTGATGAATCTCATGAGCTGTGTGAAACCTAGTGTCTTGTAACAGAAAAATCCCTAATGGCAGTAATCGTGAAAAAGAAAAAAACAATTGTCTTTTCATCAAGCGTTTTACTATTCACATTGATAGTGTGACAGACAAAATGAGACATGAGAAGAAAACAAAAGGGAAGAACAAATTAAGATTTATTTTTCCCAGCTACCTTCTTTCCCTTAAGTTTCACCTTGGCCTTCCGCTTCTGAGAGAAACCAGTACCAATCCGTAAGTCAGAATCAGTGGTACCATCAGGGTGTGAAGAAGCAATGGAAGAAGAGTCAGACCCCCCCCCCCCGCGTCATCAGAAGCATGTCGCAAAATCTCATATGTATTAGACAACAGTACGTTGGAGGGTTCCAAGGCCTTGGAGGGGGGAGAGGTCACCTGAGGGTTACTCCTTGTTGATCACCTGAGAACAATTAAGGCAGGTCCCCTTGGAGATGGCATGTTACTAAGACCTGGAGAGGTATCTGGGATAGCAGTGTTGGATTTATCAGACTGAGGGGTGAGAAGAGCCTGAGCAGGAAGGACCTCTGAAAGAGGAGCCACTGGAGACACTATGACCGCCAAGTCTTCAGGAACTGGTACCTGAGAGACAGACTGAGGGACCATAGGAGGTTCTACCACAGGTTTGGTGCATAGTCTAGCCTTCTGCACCTGAGTTATAATAAAGCACAGATCTACCCCCTCATCATGAAACTCCTGATTATGGGCAGCCCACTGACAGTTTTGAAAGGTGTACCCCACCTCGTCACAGAGGTTACACCTTCATTCATTCAAACTGTGACCTCCCACATGACCAAGTTCCCCACAGATGTTACACTTAATTTTATCACACACACTACTAAGGTGAGAGGGGGTCCCCACACCAATAGCAGGCCTTCGGTTGACCAGGATAAAATAGGACCCCTCTGTCTCAACCTATGAAAAAAGAATTAGGTAGGTGTGTAGTTCCAGACTCAGTAGTATTGAACAAAACCTTAACCACCCCCCAAGTCCAAATGTTCCCAGTGTCTAAAATAGCCTCAGGTTGTCCCAAAACAGTGCAGTGCTGTTTCAACCAGTAGAGAACATCAGACATATCTACACCCTCATTCCTAAACAAAATGGTTATGTTTTTATAGGCAGGTTTAGTTAAAGGAATAGCTATAAATGGGGCCCACAAAGCAGTAGTCTTCAAAACATGATACTTTAACCAGAAACGTTCCATCCCATAAGACATCTGAAAACTGATGTCAAACGTGGATTTACCCAAAATGTGAATCAAACCATATATTTCATGTGAAAAAAATTTCAAAGAATCCTTCAAAAGCTTATGTGCCACATACACACAGTCAGGAGGGTCAGGTAAACCACCCACATAGGAAAGGCGGATGGCGTTGTGTCTCTTGGCTGCCAGAAATGGAAATTTAAACAAAGAAGAGAAAGTACGACCTTGTCCATCCCATTTCAGGGGTTGCAATGGAGTTCCAGGGGCCAGATTCCCCGGGGACTGAGCAGGTGAGGGAGCCTTAGGGGAAGAAGCCATCGGTAATCTAAGAACAGGGTTCTGAGTGAACGTCAGTTCCTTCAGCAAATACAAGGGGTCAGTATGAGCTGTAGCTCTGCTAGGTGTGTGCTGTAGCTCTGTAAAGTCCTCAGGATGAGGAGACCTAATAGGAGAAGGGCCAGAGATCCACCAACCAGCAACTGTCTCCTGCACCCAGCCCGCTCCCTGCAGTGCAGTTTCCACAGACCAGGTAGGCAAAATAAGAGAGTCAGGAATAGGAGGGTCATGTGGTAGTGAAGAAGGTAAATCGCTGTCAGTAGTGATAGGGTTACTCACGTCAGTCAGCAAAGTAGCAGCATCTGACAGGTCAGTCTGCTCCTGACGTTGGGCTCCTGCATCGGGCAAGTTCTCCTCCACATTCAGACGACGAGCACAACCAGTTGCCATGATATTAGTACTAGGACTGCCAGCACGAATCTGCCTGAGTTCTCACTGTAGTTTCATTTTGGTGACTGCAAATCAGTGTTCTGCCAAAGCTAAATGCTCTTGAATCTCCTTTTCTTCAGGTGTAACAGGATCAAAATCAGAGGAGGGGGAATCCTCCTCAGCTCTGAAGACAGTCTTGGCAATCTCAGGCTTCACATTGTGAAATATCGCTAAGGGTTTAAGCACAGCTTCCCACTGGTGCAGTACCAAATCAGTATTCTCAGTTAGATTCTCGGCAACATTCTGGATTTCACCCGAGGCCTCCAATACAACAGAGGTGGGAGCCAAGGCCATGTCACCCACCTCCATAGCTTCCTCCACAGAAGTCAAGGTCATGGCTGCCATCTTGGACATAGGTTCCCCTACTGGTGAGTAGGGGAAATTTTTATTTCAAAAACAAAAGCAAAGTATGGCAAAACAGTGTTACTTTACACAAAATGAAAACAGAAATGTTAACAAGGTCAATTAAGTAATACAGTCTTACAAAAACTTGTCTAATACAAAAGAAAAAAAACACATCAACTCACAACATAGAAAGGGAACCCCCCATAAAAGAAAGAAAAAAAAATACTTTTTGAAATCTATAAAGTAGGAAAACATACTAAATAGTGGCATTGCACCCCCCAAAATAAGAGAACTTAAAGGAAAAACAATGTATTCCAATTTATTGTATCGAAAAAGCTCCAGTCTTAAGGGTAAAAAACATCTTCAGTAGTTAGGTCATTCATATATTTCTAACTAGAAAAAAGGGAGAAAAACACCGAAAAGAACATAATCTTTCAACCTTCCCAAGGTACATGTTTCCAAAGAATTGCACCTACGTTAGTCCCCAGTGTGTTAATTTTGTAAGCATATAATGCATCCAGTTCATCCTGTATATGAAAGAAAATTTCTTACATAGAGAAAATCTTATTTTGTAGGATTCTCAAACACCATGCTTGCCAAAAATGCCATTTAAGGCAAGCCAGTATAACATATACCATACTTTTATGCCATTTACACCACACCCATGGGAGTTGGCCTAATATCAAGCTATTATATGTAATAGACTCAAACAATGGTTCACCCCACCAATGTGCCAGAGCTGACCAAAAGGATTTGGTGTGTGAGCAGTCGAAATATAAATGTTGTATCGTCTCCAACTGTCCCTGACAAGAAACTTCTGAAAAAACCCTATCACATATGTGTTTGTGCTTTTGGTTAGCTTTTACATTTAGTTTCTGATGAGCGCACAACCAACCACATCTCGCATTTTCTCCGGTATTCTGGACTCAATTATACTGGCTAGCAAAAAGGATGTATTTATATCAACAGAGACTGAAAAAAGGGGTTCCTCAAAATAACAAGTAGAAACGATATAATTATAAAAGGACTTCCTCTCATGTGACACAAACCAACTTAATTCTACTTTCCATAATCGAATATATTTAAGTGTGTATTGCACTTATAAAGGAAGCTTTTTTTCTACAGGGTGCCATTTTTCTCGACCCCAAGCTGCTAGAAAGGGGGTTCCCCATAGGGACATGCACATATTACCTATAGCAGTGTTTTCCAACAAAAGAGGTCAAATAGAGGAATAGAAAAAATTCCCAAAAAAACGCACAATAGGGTGTATCATACCTAAGCCTCCCTCTTTCCAGGGTCTGTAGGTGTGTGCTCTCTTCACTGGATTCAAGCGACTATCCCACAATAACTGAAAAAAAGACCCATTATTTTAGAATGCATAACAAAAGGCAAAGGAAAAATATGAGACAGAAAAAGAAAAAGAGGGGCTATGTAGGATTTTAACAGAAAAACACGTTTCTTTCGTGTCATTTTCCATGATTGCCATTTTTTTACTTTAGAAAGAGCAGTATCATAAATTCCGTCCCAATTACTAATTACTGAATCATGAGAACCAAAAAAAACCCCAAGAAATTTCACTTTAGTAGTAATTACTGGTATGTCAAACAAGTTAACACTAGGAGCATTGCCTAAAGGCAACAAACAGCATTTAGACATATTAATTATAATACCAGTGCCCAACTGTACAGAACATAAAAAAGTCAAAATATGTACCCCAGAATCTTCATCTGCAATAGAGCAAATACAATCATCTGCATGTGCTAAAATCTTTGAAAAACAGAAACTCTCAGAGGACACAATTGCGTGAACCTGGGTATCCCTTTTAATATATCTCAATAAAGGGTCCAAACCGAATACAAATAAAAGCGGACTCAAAGGGCAGCCCTGTCTAATTCCTTTCCGATAAGGACTGGGACTCCCAAATGACCATTAACCAAGGGTGTTACCATTGCTGATCTATAAAGGGTTTTAAGTAGATTTAAAAAGGTAGACGGTATACCATAGTATGTTAAGACATTCCAAAGATAATCATGTCTTAAAGCATCAAAAGCTTTTTCTAAATCTAACACTAGAAGATAACCAGTTAGCTGTTTCTGTAAACCTTGCTCTATTAATTCCCCTAATAAAAATTAAATTTTGGGAAATATTCCTACCCGAGACGGCACATGTTTGAGTAGAAACCAACAATTTTTGTGAAACAGCTAATAGTCGGTTGTTTAAAATGATAGCTAAAATTTTGTAATCAGTGGTTAGTAGACTTAAAGGTCTCCAATTCCGTAATTCCATAGGGTCTCCCTTATAATAAACAAAAAAAGAGGACCCCATTTCCCATACTAAGGGTAACTCTTTGTTCTTCCCAAATAGCTTGGAAAACAACCAACAGCCATAGTGCAATAGTATCTCCATATTTTTTATAAAACAGATTTGGCAAACCATCCCCACCAGGTTTTGTATGAGTTGACAAATGACCAATTGCCTGTTTAATTTCAGCTAAAGAAACAGGAGCCCTTAAAGCAGCAATTTCCCAATCCGTAAGTGACGGTGTGTCTAAGGTATGAAAAAAGGAAACAGGATGCTAAACCAGGTGTAAAAAAGGTCTTTTCAACATGCTCTTGCACCATGTTCCTGATCTGATGAGTATCATCAACCAAAGTTCCGTCAGAAGTCTTTAAAGAGGTCATACACAAAGGTAGCAAGTCTTGACTAGATAAATCAAGAGGATTCACCATCTCTCTAGTAGCTGTAATCAGATATTTCTGCTGAATCCTATATTGTTTTTCTATGTCATGGAGAAAGGCAATCATTTTATCCTTGAGAGCCTAAAACTCTTGTCTCTGTGCACCCTTTGAGAAAACTACCTTTGATAAGAAAGCCACATACCGTGCTCTATACCCCAAATATGTGAGATAGGCATCTCAAGCTCTATGTCTTGAAAAGAGCAAAAAAATACATTTTAAATCCTGTTTTGTGTCCTCCCACCAATCCAGAGGACTATCATATAGAAAATAAATATCAGATCTTAAGGAAAAAAAGAAATTTAACTGTGCAGCAAGAGTAACATCCTGTAAAACGGATGTTTTTAACTTCCAAAACCCACGGCCTAAAGACAGTTTTTGATAAGTTCCGAGAGTGAATTTAACAATTAAATGATCAGATGTTTCTAAGGGCAACGTTGAAACAGAACTACAAGAAAGTCTCTGAGATAAAAACCAAAAATCTATCCTAGTAGAGATAGATCCTTTATGAAAGGTGTGCTCTGACTTTTGGTGTAGTGTGTCATAGGGGTCCACCAAATTGTTTGTTCTTAAAACATACAACAAAGCATTTGTGTCACAGAATAATTTTTTTGTCTTATGCCCCCAATATCTATCTGTTAAATCACAGTTAAAGTCACCCCCACAAACCACCAATTTCAAGGTATGTAAATATGGGGAAATCCATTTAAATAAAGTCGCTCTATCAGCTTTGGACTGGGGGGCATAAATATTTAAAAGTCGGTAAATGCAATGAGAAACAACTATGTCCATGAGCATAACTCTACAAGGTACTATATCTAAAAGTTGTAACACTTTAATAGATATGCTGGAAAAAAATAAAATCCCTAAGCCACCACATACTTCTTCCCCTGGTGACCAAAAGGAAACACCCCAGTGCCAATCCTGACTTGCTTTTTTAATACAGGCCAGGGAATTTAACCTGGTGTCTTGTAAAAAAATAATTGAACCAGGATGAGTACTGAGACTGGCAAAAGTAATGCACCTCCTCAATGGAGACTTCATACTGTTAACATTAACAGTAAGAAAATAAATATTCATTGCCAGAAAAGTTTAGACGATGGAGAGAAAAAAATAAACCCTAAATAAGAAGGATAAAAATCACTTCCGTTTTTTCCGCTTTTTTGGTTTGGGCTTGTCCTTGACCTCAAAATCCTGGACATGTTCAGGGAGTGAGGAGGCAATGGACGAGAAATCAGAATCTGCCTCTTCTTCATCTCTGTCAGGATCTTGTAAAGGGGCAAATGGGTTCATCAGTGAGGTGCATTCCGTTTCTGAAAAAAAGATGAGACCCTTGAACTTATTCTAGATGCTTTTGATCTAGTGACTCATTGAAAGGGGGTATTGGATATCGCCCCAGGAGGAGGCATACAAAAGGGTTTCCGAGCGGTTGGGGATACTGCAGTTAAATGAGAATCAGAAACTGTAAGCACCAATCCAGGCTGCACACTAGATTCTGTCAGGGGCAAAGGGTCGGAGACCAAAATTCCAATCTGTCCTATATCAATAGAAGATGGAGGAGCCAGAGCACTGGTATCCATTTCATCGGGGATCGGGATATGAGATACCACTCCCTCAGTTAAGCTAGGAACAGGGTCTGGGACTACTTTCTGGTCTTCAGAGTGTTCTAGCAAATCCTGCAACCTTTGACGTTCTTTTTGTGCATTTGCGACAAAAACATCTTGTTCAGCCCTGCGGGCAGTGTCAGCTTGATTATGCGATGCCCAAGAACATGTACGGAAAGTGTGTCCCTTTTCCTCACACAAATTACATTTCATAGGGTTTCTACAGTGTGCACCTATATGCCCCAAATCCCCACACAATCCACATTTTTGCTGGTCACATATATTGCTCAAATGACCTAAAGCCCCACACTTATAACAGGCTCTGGGCTGTCCTAGATAAAAAAGAACCCCTCTATCCCAGCCCAGACAAAACCAATTCAGCAAGTGCTTAGTTAAACCATTCTCAATACGTAAGTCAATTTGATATCTCCAACCCCCTGTCCATAGATGCTCTTCATCAAGAATGGGTTCCGGGGACTTTCAACAGAACAATGTTGCTGCAACCAGTAGATAATGTCAGCGACGTTTACCCCTTCATTTCGAAATAGAATAGTAACTTTCTTTGAAACTGGTTTAGTCAATGGAATTGCTAAGTAAGGTTTCCACAAAGGTGTATGTTTCAAAGCTAGATATTGCTTCCAAAATCTGTCCAAACCTGCCAAATGTTTAAAACTGACATCAAAAATGGAATCTCCTGGCATATGAATCAGTGCATAAATCTCATAGGTGTAAAACCTCATACTGTTTTTTAACAAGTCACGACCAATGAAAAGTCTATTCGGGATCTCCTCCTGTGACCCCCGAAATTTCAAATGAATAGCATTTCGTCATGCAGCAGGTTCATTACCCAGTCCAAAAGTGGCTGGAAAAAGGCATTCAGCAATGTTACCTTGCCACACAGAAGGACCCTTATCCTGACCAAACTCAGGTGTAGGACCCAGTAAATGGGAAACAATACTATCGGGGAGACTACATTGGGGAGGGAAGTTCAGGAGGTCATCTTAAAACACCCTCTTCCAGTTCCCTAATGTGAAGCAACATATCAGGACTAGTATCCTTAGAAAAGGGAACTGATGAAGTTGAAGATGATTGACCTAAAGGAATACTGGGAACCATAGAAACTGATGAGGTCAAAGAAGCCTCTGAAGGCTTTACATTCGCATCCCAGGATTTTCCATCTGGGGATCTGACCCACCCTGCAGCCTCCAAAGCTGTGGCCACCCATGGAGGAGAATCAGGAGCCTCAACAGACCCCGTTGGAATAATGTTCAGATTTTGGGGGGGGGCCGATTCTGGTAAGATAGAAAACATTGTGTTTGAAACACAGGTTATAATGTTCGGGTCTTCAAAACAACCCATAGGAGTCTGAGAACCCAATGTCATGGGTATAACTTGAGAGAAAAGCCTTTCAGGCGAGTCCGAGGTTCCTGCAGTGGCTGCTACAGACGTCAACATATTTATATCCATATCAGAAGAAGAAGAAGACTCACCCTTCACTTGTAAAGGTGGAGAAACACAACTTAATATTTCCGTAGCGTTCATTTCACTTGCAGGAGCTCCGGTAACCAACAAAGCACTTTCAGATTCCAGCAGGGGCTCTCCCCGCGCAACTTCCATTTCCTGGTGATGCGCAACCATGAAACCTGACCGTCGTTGCTCCAACTCCGTCAGTAATGCATTCTGTTTTGCACAATACTGCTGTTCCATTACAAAAAGCTGTTCCTGAATGTTTTCCTCCTCGCTCATTGCACCATTTCTGAAATCTGACTCAGCATCCATTGTCGGCAATGAAACTGCTGCCATCACAGCACCTCCTTCTGAGGTAGGTTCCGTCCTGAGTATACACTACCGGACAAAAGTTTTAGAACACCCCCATTTTTCCAGTTTTTATTGAAATTTGAGCAATTCAAGTCCAGTGAATAACCTGAAATGGTACAAAGGTAAGCGGTAAACTGCTAGAGGTTAAAAAAAAAAGTTTAGGTTAGCAAAAACTGAAAAATAATGTAAATTTCAGAGTTATAAAAAGGCCTTCTTTAGGGAACAAGTAATGGGTTAATAACACAGCTGTTCTGCAGCAATGGAAGTAAATTAAGCCTTGAAAGTTGATGCAAACAATTCCTACAGGTGTCCCAACTTTTGTTGATTACTTGATTACAAACCCCCTGTATGTATAAAAGCAGTGTTGGAACAGACTGTTATTACACCCTCTGAAGCATTATTTGGACAATATTGCACTGCAGGAAGTAGTATATTGCTATCATAATGGTGAGAAAAAGGCAATTAACAAAGGAAGACAGACAGACCATTATAACCCTTAAAAGTGTAGGTCTTTCCTTTACAGAAATTGCAAAGAAAGCCAAGGTGTCAGTGAGTACAGTTTCCTACACCATCAAAAGGCACTTGGAAACTGGAGGAAACTCTGACAGGAAGAGATCTGGCAGACCCAAAGCCACAACAGAATCAGAAGACAAGTTTCTGAGAGTCAACAGCTTGCGTGATAGGCGGCTCACAGGACAACAGCTTCAAGCACAGCTTAACACTGGTCGAAGTAAGCAAGTCTCAGTTTCAACTGTGAAGAGAAGACTTCGAGCTGCAGGTTTGACAGGTCAAGTGGCAGTAAGAAAGCCATTGCTAAGATGGCAAAATAAGAAAAAGAGGCTTGCCTGGGCCATGAAGCACCGCCAGTGGACTACTGAAGACTGGACCGATGAATCAAAATTTGAAATCTTTGGTTCATCATGCAGGGTAGGCGAAAGGATGGTTCCTCAGTGTGTGACACTAACTATCAAACATGGAGGAGGAAGCGTGATGGTCTGGGGCTCTTTTGCTGGATCCAGAGTCAGCGACTTGCACAGAGTGATTGGCACCCTAAACCAAAAGGGCTACCACAGCATTTTGCAGCGCCATGCAATACCCTCTGGTCTACGCCTAGTTGGTCAGGGGTTCATCCTACAGCAGGATAATGACCCAAAACATACCTCCAGGCTATGTCAGAACTACCTTTGAGGAAAAGAACAAGACGGTAGGCTTCAAATCATGGAATGGCCAGCACAGTCTCCAGACTTAAACCCCATCGAGCTGGTTTGGGATGAACTGGACAGAAGGGTGAAAGCAAAGCAACCTACAAGTGCAACATATTTGTGGGAATTTCTGCAACAGTGTTGGAAGAACTTCCCGAACAATATTTGATGTCCATTGTAGGAAGAATGCCATGAGTGTGTTCGGTGTTATATCTGCAAAAGGTGGCTACTTTGATGAGTCAAAAATTTAGATTAAATTTTGTTAAACAAAATGATTCTATGATTTCTTTTTTATCTCCAATTGTTTATTTGTTCTATGCTTTAATTTCAGAGTACATTGAGACATTAAACTGCGTAAATTTCAATAAAAACTGGAAAAATGGGGGTGTTGTAAAACTTTTGTCCGGTAGTGTATAGTGCAGCCGATAGCTGAGGAGGAGAGCAGCTCCTCAGCTCCCCGCACGTCCTTCTCCGTCGGTGTCTGCAAGCACTCTGATTGAAAATCCCACCAACAGCGCCCTCCAGAGTAGGGGAATTTCCCCGGTGCACTTGCCAAATTTCCCCCCATTCACTAAAAATACCACCAACAGCTTAATCTGGTTCAAAGTCAGTGGTGTTCATCTGTATCCCCCTCCCCCGGGTCGTGCCTGAAAATAGGCAGAATGTGTCTAGTGCACTTACCCGGTCAACAAAAACTAAATAAATAAATAAATAACATATTTTAAAATCAGACCAGGGATCAAATTATTAAAAAACAACATAAATTGTTAATAATTTCACTATTTTTTCTTCTTCAGTGGGACACAATTATGATTCTTCTTGTAAATGTGTACAGTACAGTATGTTCCCCCATGGGGTCATTGCAATATGTCATTAATTTATGGTTATTTTTATGTTCTAACATAGTATCTGCAACACAAATTTAATGCTAGATTAGTGTATGTTCATAATCTGGAGAATTTGGAGACTTATATGACTTTGACTTGTATAACTCATAAGAAAAATACTGAGTCTGGAATAAATAATAATGAAAAAGTACTAAGTGAATATATAAATGTTAGTGCTTTAATTATACTAAATGGGGACTTGGAAGGAGATAAGAAAAGAAGAGTCACCTATTTTGGCACAAATGCTAAGAGCACACTAGATTTTCTATAATGTAGTCTGGAAGACACTATTCTTTTTTTCCTAATTTACCTATAGAAATGAAAGGAGGATGTGATTGTGCATATTTAACCTTGGCAATAAACACAAAAGGAGAATTAAATGAACAGGAGATGGACCCCCTTAATATCCCCTTATAAGTAAGGGATAATAAAAGACTCAAAATGGAAGAGGTAGTATTGACCTCCCCCCAGCAGGAGGCACTCCAGGTCTTATTAACCACCTGGCAGGTCCGAGAAACCTCCCCCAAGGACACTATTCTCCTTGGGGATTTGAACCTTTACTGGTTATGTGCCCTTAAATCAGACTACTCGAACCTGCTTAAGCAGCACAATTTGGTTCAAATCATAACTGTCCCTACCAGACATAACACTCATACACAGAACCACTGTCTTCTAGACTGGGTGATCACCAACCAAGAGGACAAGGTACTCCAGGCAGGGACCTTGTCTGACTCCATTAGTGATCACTCCCCCACGTACATCATCTGGTCCACCAAGGTCAAATGCTATCCCTCCCCAAATACTTATCCTTCCACAATTTTAACTGCCCTGAAACCTCTACCCTCCTTAAGGGCAGTAAACTGGTTTGTACTCTACTCCCTTTTGGATGCAACATTGGCAGTATGCTTCTTCACAGATGCCCTCCTTCAGATCCAAGATCAGCACTTTCCACTTACTACCCAGAGAGTGAGGGGTGGCTGTACTCACTGGGTCTCGAAGGAACTTCTCACCATGATGAAATAAAGGGACAAGTTTTCAAGTTCAATTTCAAGTTAATTGATTTGGGAACAGCCTTTGAACTGGAAGTTTGTTCACAAAGTTTCATGTTTAGACAGGACATACAAAACAGAAAAATAGCAATGTCACAAGAATCAACTGCAAGGTCACTCGGCAAGGTTCTAAACAATAATTTCACTCAGTTACAGACTTTAGAGTTGTTTATACATTCTGGTGTAAAGAGCAGAGACATAATATGTATAGAGTTTAGACTACTATATGATCTTTCTTAATTAAAGGAGAATGGGAAAGAATAGAAAGAATTGTAGAGATTGAAAGAGAAACCCTGTGCCACCAGAGGAAGGTTTTGTTAAAGCTTAGTTAGTGATATAGCTAAGCAGGATGGGGGGAAGGGGAGTCAGCGGTGTGATGGGAGGGGGAATGTCCAGGGAAAAGTGGGGTGAATTGGAGGGAGAAGGTAGTGGAAGGAGCAGTCTCACAGGCATAGGTGGTGAGGCCCTAGGCTGGACTGCGAAGGGATGGGGTTGGGGAGATTAGAGACTCTCAAGGCAAGTGCTGTGAGTAAGGGTTGGTACTATAGGTAGGGGTGGCTGGGGTGATAGGCTAAGTGCTGCTACTAAGTGAAGGGATGGATCTCCCATAGGGAAGTAGGTATTACTTAAAGCAGTTGCTAGTGGATAAGTAGGTGAGGTGCTGTTTAGGTTGTGTTTTAAAGATCTTCAGGCTGTGTAAGCCAGTTGTGTGGACTGGGAGATCATTCAACCATTGTGGAGCCTTGAAGGAAAAGAAGTGTTGCCCCAGGGATGTTCTTCTGAAAAGTACCTTGAAAGTGCAATATGAAGTCCCGCAGGTATTGTGCTGGGAACTTGTTCTCTGGAACACTTGTTGGATGCAAGGTGGTACTAGAGCTAGCAGTGCTTTTTTTCCCTAGGATGCAGGTCTGGAATGTTATCCTGTCCCTAAGGTTGAGCCAGTCTGAGTGATTAAAAAGGTTGCCCTCCTAAATGGCAACCCAGGTTGTCACTGGGTCCCCTGGGATTAGCTAAAATAGGAAGGCAGAGGCAGGGGAGGGGGAAGGGGATGGGGAGGGGAGAGGGAGGCAACTAAGAGGGAAGAGAAAAGGGGAAGGAGAAAGGATGATATCACGGGGATGGGGATGAGGTCACAGAAGGGGCAGATATACACGAGATCATTGGTGATTGACAGCCCTGGTGGATTGTAGAGAGGAACCCAGGGGAGGAGCATTTGGTGGGGGGGATAGAAAAGGGTCTGCAGAGAAAGAAATCCTCTCTCTACTGCAGCTGTTTTAACTTCAACTCCCACCCACCCTCCTAGAAGCATAAGATTTTGGATGCCTTGGTTCATGCAAGGGTTGCTGGGTGAGGGCAAAGGGGACACCTGGGGTGTCGGATCTGGGTTGCTGCATGATAGCAACAGTTGTTGGTGCTGGGGGAAAAAGGGGGAGGTCCAGCCAGATGGGGGGTACAGCAGGGGCAGCTGAGGGCTCCCTATGGGGTATTCACCTCAAAAGGGATAGGGCTGAGGGATCAGATAGGACTCCTGAACCCAGATAGAAGTGTAAGGAGTGAAGGGGTATCGGGTCCCGCACACCTGGGCCCAAGCAGAAAAATGCTATTTGTACATGTTTGGAAATGCTGAATTTGTAAATAAAGGGAGAACCCCCAGAACAGGCTATGTAAATAAAATGTGGACGATGGTGGTGAATTGAAAAGATGGTGTACATGGTTTGGAGAATCTAACTTAATAAACTTTGTATGTCGAATCATGAATTGTTGTGGGCATGGCTGATTTCAGGGGAGTCCAAGTGACAATACAGCAAGCATGTATGAAGTTGGTTGTCAGCCCCAGGACAAGCTTGCAGGCCTTATTTAGTGCAGTGGAGATCCTTTTTAATGCAGTGTCAGAGGATGCACTGTATACCACTAGGCCATAATCAACCTCTGACAGTACCGAACTCATGACCTATAGTTGCAGGGCATCAGGCATGCGGTATTTCCTGTGTCTATACCTTTGTTAGGTCAATAAAAATGGACCCCACAAGGCTTCCATCATCCATGGCTTGGTGAACATAGTCCATGAATTCAGCCAGGGCTGTGGTGGTGCTGTGGCCTTTCCTGAAGCTGTGCTGCTGAGGACACTGTAGGTTGTATTTATCCAGATATTTGGTAAGCTGATCTGTCACTATTCTCTCAAGTGCTTTAGAGACAGGGGACAGTATGGATATGAGCCTATAGTTGGCCGTGAAAGCTCGGTCACCATTTTTGTACACTGGTGTGATGAGTGCCAGCTTCCACAGTGTCAGGAATTTTCCCAAGGAGAGGGACTTGTTGAAGATTTTTCTGATTGGGATGATTACCTCATCAAGGTGGGTCCCACCATCTTCATGTCAATTAAATCGCTACCTATTCTTGTTTTCCCAAGCACTCTTTTTATGTATTTCTTAGTGTCCTTTACTGAGACGCACCTGAAATAAAATTTTTTGGTGGTTGTTAAGTGAGGCAGTGTTATCTCATGGAGCCATTGAGTGATTTAGGCAATCACGGGGGAGGACAGAGCTGAAATCCGTGAAGGAAGCACGGAAGGAGTTGGCGATGGCAAGAGGGTCCAGCATGGTGCCACCATTAAGGTTGAGCATAGAGGGTACTGTCTTATCAGCTTTACCTAGCAACTCTTTTATGTTATCTCAAAACCTTTTACTGTTACCCCAAGTTTTATCGAGTTGCTCTTTGTAGTGTTTGGCTTGGCTGCCCTGATGGCACAGGAGCACTTGTTCCTAGCTTCCCAGTAAACTTGTATGTCATGAGCTATTCCTGAGGCTTTGGCCTTATTCCACAAGTTGTCTCTATGATGTATCATCTCCATTAGGCTTCCAGTGAGCCACTCATTCCATGTGCACGGACTTTGCACCTCTTGAGGGTGCGAAGGTGTCATAAATGGTATTAAACTTGTCTGTGAAGAACTTTAATGCCATATCAATGTCCTGGATTTTATCCAGCGCACTCCAGTCAATTCCAACAAGAGTGACTTTGAAGTCATTACGCATGCCTTTTCTGAGTACTCTACTCTCAATTATTATAGGCTCAACCCTGTCTTGTTTGTTAGACCAGAGGCAGATGATTGGGGAATGGTCACTCAGAGAATCCTGTAAAACATAGACCCCCCTTCACCTGCTCTGGGCAGTTGGCCAGTACCCAGTTAATCAGGGTACTAATACCAGTCTTGTAATTATGGCGAGTTGGTTTTTGCACCAGCTGGGTAAGGTACATGGTATCAATGAGATCCTTGAGAGGATTACTCTCTTTAAACAGCAAGTTGATATTGAAGTCCCTGTAATCAGGACTTCAGAGTTCTTTTTGATTTGGTTAATGGGTTCAACAACTTTAGGAAGTCCTAATTTAGCCTTCACTGGGGTAATGTACAGTATACCAAGAACACTGTGAGTGTCTTTTTCTGGCCCCCTAGCAGGATTTGAGTGGCCAGTAGTTCTTGCACAGGGGAGTTACTGGAAGAGGGGACCGTACTGCTCTGCATGTTGCCACAAAAGTATGTGAGGCATCCACCACCTCTCTTGGATGTTCTGTCCAGCCTAGAAATTGTGTAGCCTGGGAGCGCTATTGAGCAGTCCATAATTTTTGGGGACAGCCAGGTTTCAATTAGGCTTATAATGTCAGGTTGTTGTTGGTGAACCAAGGCTTGAAATTGTGTGAATTTTGGCATTAGGCTTCCAATGTTCATGGAGGCTATTTTTAGGCAACCCTTGCTTTGAGTCATGTCATTGCCTGCAGTGAAGGGCCTTGGGTTAGGGTGAATGTTCCTGGATAGGAATAGCAGGATAAGTGCAATATTTGTCGCATTTATAATTATTTGTCTTTCAGTTTTTTTCCTAAGCTGGAGGCTTCTATAGGTTTTTATGGGTTGTGTCTTCAAGTTAATTGAGGGTGCCTGACATGGGCCAATACTAGCCCTTAATGTTCCTTGTTGTGCACACATTGCGGTGCAGTTGTTGTACTGGAGGGCCACGGAAGGGGTTAGTGGAGGTTTCCCCATGTGTTTTGTTCAATCTGGTGTCTAGTTTAATTTGGCCCAGTGTATCACAGTTTAACATTGCCAGCTGGTAACAGTGAATTAGTGCTGGTAGCAATGCCAGCACTATACCTGATTTATTTCCATTCATGGTGCAGAGCACAGTGGCATTGTTTTCCAGTCTTGCCCTCAGGCTGTTTTCCTGATATACAGATCAGGTTTCAGTAATAGAGGTGTGCCCTTGTCCTTAATGAGAGGTGTCAATATGACGTCATTTTATTCTGTTCTAGGGGTTTCCCAACAAAGAGTTACATTACTTGTGAGTCTATTAACCAGAAGTCTGCATCAACTTGTACTGAGCTACAGAGGTGACTAGCAGAAGCTTATCTTTAGTCCCTCTAGAGTTCCTCTAGAGTGACTGAATTAATCAAATAGTCAAAAAGATTAGGGGTTATGTCATGGAGCCTCTGTTGGCCAGATAGTATAGGGTGCAAATGGAAAGGAAAAAAAAACGCAGCAGACGACAAGCCTATAAAAAAAATTCCCCTAATGGGGTGGGCAGATGGGGGTGGGTTAATTTGTGCAAGCAGCAAGAAAAATCAAGCAAATTGAAAATCTGCTTGGGAAGCAAATGAGAATTCAGGGGCAGCTCAGAGTGCATGGAGAGGAGTTGCAGTCTGTAAATTAAAAAGGTGCCAGATTTGAAAAATCCTCACGCTCAAACCCGTACCTTTGGGGCTTCAGGGATGAGCAGCTGGGTGGGTGGCAGGCACTGGGAGCCACCAGATGAGACTCAGAGCCCAGTAGGGGGCTGGAGACAAGCCTGGGGGAAGAAAGAAAAGGAAACAGTTTAAGAAAGGAAAAAAAAAAAAAAGACACCAGACAAAGGAGATGGGACTGTTAAGCAAGCCAGGGGAAGAAATCAAAGCAGGGGGATGGTGTGGGCTGCAAGCTGGGTCAAGAAAGCAGCAGGACAGTGGGGAGAAAGAGGGAAAAAGGACAAAATTGTAAAGCACAATATAATCAATTAAAACAGTTAATACAAATCAAAAATAATTCGTGCAAGCAACCAGAAAAATCAAGCACAGTGAAAATCAGCTTGGGAAGCAAGTGAGAATTCAGGGGCAGCTCAGAGAGCGGGGAGAGGATTTGCACTCTGTAAATTAAAAGGATGCTAGATTTGAAAAATCCTCACATTCAAACCCATCTCTTCAGGGCTTCAGGGATGGGCAGCTGGGCCAGCAGCTGACATTGGGAGCCACCAGACGATACTTGGAGCCTGGTAGGGAGCTGGAGACTAGCCTTCGGTGCTTCAGGGATGGGCAGCTGGGCAGGTGGTAAGCACTGGGAGCTGCTGGACAAGACTTGGAGCCCAGTAGGGGGCTGTAGACAAGCTTTTGGGGCTTCAGAGATTGGCAACTGGGCAGGCGGCAGGCACTGGGAGCTGCCAGATGAGACTTGGAACCCAGTAGGGGGCTAGAGACAAACCTTCATGACTTCATGGATGGACAGCTGAGCAGGCGGCAGGCACTGGGAGCCACCGGATGAGACTTGGAGACCAGTAGGGGGCTAGAGAAAAGCCTGACAAAAAGTGGGCTGCTTAGAAAATGGACCCCTCCCTTGCTCTCTGGAATGACTACAAGCACCTGAGAAACCTGTACAAGCAAACTGCCCAATTCCAGAAGCAAAGCTTCTTCCACAACCAGCAAAGGGACAACCTTGCTGATCCCCATTGCTTCCAGTGCGCCATCGGTTCCCTGCTTAACCTTTATACCCACTGCTCTACTATACATCTAAGCTCCTCCTCTGGTTCTCTGACTGATCTCATGGAGGTGGCACAAGCTTTCAACAAAATATTTACTGATCTCACTGCCCACCTTACCAACTATCTACCCAGCTGCTAACCAGTTTGGTACCTGGACCTAACGGTTTGTCCTCCTCTCCTACTGGTGCACCCTTCTTTCTATTTCAGGACCATCTCCACCAAGGACACCACCAAAATCCTTAAGAGTCTCCCCAACTGGAGCAGCCCTGGCAGCGATGGTCTCTTCCCTTCAATGCTCATTTCCCCTGCCATCTCCAAACCTTTCACCTTTATTTTTAATCTGGCATTGACCACCTCAACCATGCCAGACTCCTGGAAGCTTACCAAGACGGTACCAGTTTTCAAAGCAGGTGCCCCCCCATCCTCAGATAACTACAGACCAAACTCCCAGCTTCCCCACCTGAGCAAACTCCTGCAGAAAATTGTTCACCACCAGCTGTCTGACCATGTCGGGAAATTTAACCTGACGTGAAGCCAACAACATGGGTTCCTCAAGTTCCACAGCACTACATCTGCCTTTGCACATTTTACTAACAATGTCCACAGGAGCATAGACCTGGGGAAAGCCACTGGTGCTGTATCTGTGGACCTGACCAAGGCTTTTGACCTGGTCAGCCACCCACTACTACATGCCACTCTCCACCAACTTGGCTGCTCCACAGAGACCTCACTGTGGTTTCAGAGCTATCTTTCTGGGCGATTCCAGTCAGTTTGTATCAGCCCTGCCACCTCCCCTGACCTACCTGTCTCAATGGGTGTCCCTCAGGGCTCTGTCCTAGGCCCACTGTTGTTCTTCATCTTTATTAACTCCCTCCCCTTTCATAGCCTCACCTGTGAGTCACTACTGTACACCGATGATCTCGTCCTCTTCCACAGTGAGAAGTCCCTGACAAATATATATTCAGTCCTGTCCCATAACTACTGTTCAGCCTATAACTGGTTCCTGTCACATAGGCTTCTGCTCAATAAAAAAAACCAAAAAGCAATGCTCCTCAGGTCCAAACCATACCTGGCCAGCATCTCCAAGTCCTGCTCCTCCCTTGCTGTGCTTACACCTGATGGCCCCACACTACAGAATGTTTCCAACTTAAAATACTTGGGCGTATTCCTTGACCCCTCCATCTCTTATACAGAGCATGTTAACATCACAGTATGCCGGGTAAACCAAAAGCTTGGGGCTACCTATCAGCTAAAACATTTCCTGACCACTGAGGCCCATTTAGCCATTGCCCAAGGCAGCCTGCTCCCAGTCTTTGACTACTGCCCCCCCATATATTCTGTCATGTCCTCTGCCTTGTGCAAACACCTAAACTCAGTCTACAACAACATCTGTCATTTCATGCTCCTGGCACTCTACTCAACATATCACTGCAACCTCTACCAGGCACTAGAATGGCTCCCACTCTTAGGGCAATATGACTATGCTCTAGGCTGTATCACAGACAACACCTATAGAGGTGGCAGTGCATCACCTTGTGCATCCTTCCTGAAGGTCAGGGCTGCTCCCAGATGTTTACCCATGTCCTCGGTCCCCCCCATGGAAATTCCTAAAGTCTCCATGTTAATGGGTGGCAAAGCACTGTCAGTTGCTGCTCCCTTTCTCTGGAACAGACTCCCTGCATACCTCCGTTCTGCTGGTACCCACAGAACTTTCAAACACTGTCTCAAAACCTGGTTGTTGACTGAAGCCAAAGGCTTGTGCTCACCAGAGTAATCTCTCTTGACTTGCTATTTTTCCTACCTACCACATCTGTCAACTCTGCTCTTACAGTTGTCATGCTTCATAGCACTTTGTGGCTGCTCTCTGCACCTGATAGCCCCTGTGTTATTGTCTGATTACCTTTTGCCTGTAAATCATTGTGGTATGTATTCTGGAATTGCTCAATCATGCACTACTATCCCCATTGTATGTATGTCACCCTACCCTCCAATTCATTGTAAACTTTTTAGTTTTGGGTCATGCAAATCCCCTTATGCATATTGAGTGCTAAAAATGTGTTTCTCTATGACAGTTATGGCTCACTTACTTTCCTTTTGTCATTCTGTATGGAGCATATACACTATGGCCATGCTCAACACTCTTTGTGCTGAATAGGATCTTGGAAGCATGCACCATACCTCACATTTTGTCACTGAAATGTGGGACATGGACACTCAAAATTAGGGACATTGAGGGACACTAACCCTCATGATGATCAGGACACATCTTAAAACATGGAGATACAGTACTTCAGAACACAGTGGAAATCATTGTATTTACTTGTACTGATGTTAGCCCCTGAGATTTAATTTCTACCATAAGCAGGGATGTCATTTAGGTAGGGCAAAAGGGGGCAGTTGCCCCCTTCCCCACATTTGTGCCTAGGTTGTTCTTATGTTGTGGCAATAATGTCATTTAATTTGGATTTACTCTTTTGCGCAATAAGTGCCCCCCTGGCCTGTGTTGCGCTCATGCTGCAGGTGCACTCCTGACCTGACTGTGTTTGAATTGTGTTGTCCACTCTCTCTACCTATTAGCAGCAGTGCCATCACACATGACGTGGAGGAGCTCTAGCCAGGCAAGAGCATATGAGTCACGTGAGTGGGACACCGTCTTTCCCACCACAGAGTAGACAGGCTGCACACTATAGCTTGGAGGAGTCAGTGAGCACTGAACTCTCAATAGCAGTGTTGTGGTGGCATATTTTTGTTGGTCTACTCTTAGTGAGTCTCTGTCTCCCTTGGTGGCTGAAGGGGCTGTGGGTGAGCTAGAAGCTAACTCGAGACTAGGCTACCTACTTACTCTACTAGGCTTGCCTCACAAAAAAATAACTGTGTGGGCCCCCTGCTGCAGCAAGCTAGTCCTCACAGCAGTGGTGTGGGTGGCCTTCATAGGCCTTGATCAGTGCAGTGTGGCAGCAGCCAACAAAAAGCAAGCAACACAGGTTGAGTGGGTTTGGCTGGTAAGGTAACTTGGTCACAGACCACAGTGGGGGCCTCGGCTGGTCGGTTCTAGCATCCAGGTTCTGGCAGAAGGAAGGAGGAGGAGTAGACTGAAAACTGGCCTGGTGGCATACTTGGCTAAGCTGCAGGTTCTGACCAGATGGCTGGGTAAGTAAAAGTAAATATTTTTTTACAGGGGGATTGGGGAAGGAGGAAGGATGGAAATATTGATGTGTTTTTTCACATTTCAGTGCCTTTGGGCAGCTTCATGACCCATATGGGATGGGTATTGAATGGAATGGAGTTGGAGAGAGAAATTGAAACAAAGTTTGTTTGTTTGTTTTTGAAGGAGAGGGGGAGTTCAGAACATTAACCAGGAAAAAAATGGTTTGTAACTGGGTGGGTTTAATCCCAAATCTGATACACTGCTCTGGGGTATAGACAGATGAATGTTATACATTTGAATTTTTCCTGATTTGCATATCACTTTTCAGTCACAGAAAACAAGTTTTACCTTTTAGAGACAT
This sequence comes from Neoceratodus forsteri, assembly GCA_016271365.2. Lineage (NCBI taxonomy): Eukaryota > Metazoa > Chordata > Ceratodontiformes > Ceratodontidae > Neoceratodus > Neoceratodus forsteri. The sequence goes on along the minus strand of CM057451.1, from coordinate 51,002,619 downwards.
TCCAGAGCTTGCCGCCCGGCAGTAACTAGCACCTGGCCTCCACTGGTTGTTGGCTCTCCCCTGCTGAAATCTGAAATGGTGCCCCTGCCATAAAGTCTAAACTTACAGGGCATCCTCTGTGTGAGCAGCATGTTTTCCATGAGGGATGGATGAGGGGCAGAGCAATTTTCAGGGTAAAATGAGGGCTGTCCATTACATTTGGGGCAGTTGAGTGGTATGGTATGCACAGACTATTGGAGCCCCGCTTTAGTCAGGCATATGCCCCCCCCAGTGAAGCTGACCTCCACATCCCCACAGTCAGGCACATTATGGCATAGGGCAAGGGAGAGTGCAGGGGTGTGCCTCATTGAAATGAATGAGAGTATTTTTTTATTGCTATTTTATGTAATATTGATGGAGAGTTGGAGATTAATGAAGGCCACTGCTCAACTAACAAGGGCCTTGTTTGTAGAACAGTAGCCTTTATTATTCTCCAACTCACCATCATAATGTGTAAAATAGTAATAAAAAATAACTTAATCCATTACAAGGGGATACGCCCCAGCACTCTAACCAATGGACATCATCTCTTAAAGACTCCTACCTCTAGCTCACTAGTACTCAAGTAAGAGACTCTTGACATATCTATTCTTGGTGGATTGTCTGTAGCAGTGTGATCACACCCATTACAGTGTGTGTGCATGGGATGGAGACTGGTCAAGTGGGTGGGTGTCGAGTTATTGCTACTTTTGTGTTTGCCCCTTAAAGTCTGTTTGCATGGTAGCATTCAAAACTATAGAGAGAAAATAGTAGGAGTGCAGGCCAGACAGAAGTAATTAAATAGTCTTGTGTGTAAGTGTGTGTATTGGGGGAGGCAGGAAGAACTAAATGTGTTTCCATTTGTATGTTTGCTACAGTTCAGCTGTGCAGCTGAGATGAGGGAGGAGACAAAAATTAAGAAGTATATCAGTGGCTATAAGCATGCTGCATTCATTCAGATCTATGCAGATTTGTATTGAAGTACAAGTGAACCATATGTATGCAGGCAGTATAGCTTGGTGGTTAAAGGCACTGAACTGTAGAGCTAAAGACCTGGGTTTGAATCTCATCAACCCCCATTTGTATACGGTGTGATCCTGAGCAAGTCACTTAACTTTTATGCGTGCAGTTATCAGTGACCACTTGCTTTTTGTACGCATGCCACATGCATGCAGTCTGCTCCAATTTAACATAAAAAGCATGCTTTCCTCACTTGCTTGCTGCATGCATGCCACATGCATGCAATTAGTTCTAATTTAACATTTAAATCATGCTTGCAGCATGCATATCACATGGGTAGTTTTATGTGCGCAGCATGAAAACATTTCATATAATTATTTCTGTTAGGGCTCTGTTGTTTGTTAGCTAGTCCCTAGATTTCCTCTTTGGGGTGAATCTGGAGTGTCCCTGAATAGCTAAGATGTTCAGGGAGTCTTCAGTGGCCCCTGCTAACTGTCCTACTCTGGCATTAAAGTCCCCAATTAGTAGAATATTTATTGGTGGATTTTTGGTTAAAAGTACCTCTATTAATAAATCCAGCTGTTTTACCAGTCCTTATTTCCATTTATACTATTCTTTGGTGGGGAATACATTTTTTTTTTATTATTGTCGCTTTTTTTTCCATTCGACTTCCAGGATACTATCACTGTGACATGACAATTCTTCTGTGGTTATGTTCTTATTTAATCTACAAAAAGCTGCCAGTCCACACAATCGTCTACCATACTGCTTGTGTTTCTTAGCTGAATTCCAATAAGATTTAGAACCATTCAAAAAGATGTTGCCATTTACCCATGTTTCTTTAATGCAAATGTAATCAAATTCTTGCAGATACAGTGCTACTTCTGAATCTGCCAACTTGTCCCTTATACCTGACACATTCCATAATAGTGTACTGGCCATACCACTATTATGGTCCTTATTTCCTTGGGGATTCCCATATCATTGTAAATGTTCATTTACCTGTGGTCTTCCTCCTGTGCATGTTTTTGATGATTGTCAGCAGTCCATTCTGGTTAGAATATCATACTAATGCGCAGTCTCTATTACAATTTCCCATTTGATCAAATTACTTTTTTTGGTAGAGTACAAACTATCCATAACTATATATGGTTGATCTTCTTCATACAAAAAAAATCCGAGTTCATCCAAAATGTTTCTTTTGTATAACAGATGTTTATACAGCACCCCTTCTGATAACAAAATCGATTTATGGCCATCTGTCTCCCACCTGACCACTCTTTATATTTCTTGGCTAGAAATACGTATCTTTAAGAGTATACCGAAAGTCTTCAGCAATGTTTCTTTCACATTCCTTTTGTTTTCATAATTCATTTGTTTTAATCTAAATAGGAATATCAATTTACTATTATTTTATAAATATTACCCTTGATTTATGTTTTACAGTTCTGGGAAAAGATCATTTAAATTGAAAATTCCTTCCATATTCATCCACATTTTCTGTATCTCTCTTTTTTTTTTTAACATAGCCTTTAGCATATAAAATTGATCAGAGACCAATAAAACTAGTTCTGATTTTGGGAATGGTATTGTTACATGTGTATGATTGGTAACATATTTGTAGCCATCCAGAATAGTGGTCAGCAGGTTCTTCATTATTTTGTATAATTTTTCTTCCATCTCTTCCAGAATACCTCCCACCCTATACAGTATAATGGCATCATGTAATCTGTCTTTAAGCTTTTATTTGGGAAGTTCAAACAATTCCCTTTATCATCCTATCCTTCTACAGATACTATGTGTCTCAAATTGTTAACATCATTGTGTCCAGGGTTCTTCCTATCTCCTTTTCAAGTTTATCATCCCCATCATCATCCTCTATGAGTCCTATTTCCTCACCCGTGGTTGATATGTTCTTTATTTCTTCCTTCTCAGTCTCAAGCCCAATATGCTGTTCCTTCTTGTCTATTGTATTTTTTTTGTCTGGTTATTGAGCTTTCATTATTATTTGATTTCCCCCTATTATTATCAACCTGGTCCTTCTTCCTATGCCCCCTTTTTTGTGGTTCCTTTTCCCCTTCTTGTTTTTGATGTTAATCCATTTTCTTTTTAATGTTGGGTGTTTACTTTCTTGTCTGCCACTACTGTCTGTATGAGGGTAGGTTTCACTTATACACTCCTTTACCCAGAACTCCATTCCCTCATTTGTTGTATTTTTATTGGTGCTTAGCTTCACAGCTTGCCTGTTTCCTTTTGCCCTTACCTTCTTTTCTTTTTTTGAGTCTGGGTTTCATTTTCTTGATTTTCTCCTTCTGCCCATAAGTCAGGGAGCTTTTCTCTAAGTTCTTTACATATGCAGTAATCATTATTTCTATATCTGGTAACATTATAGATTCAAATGCCCTTTTGGAGAGTTCCTCTGATAGTGTAATAGGGCTGTCCAACATTTTAAAGTCCTGCCTTAATCTCTTATCACATTCTTTCACTGGAGTGCTATCCTCATTAATTACCCCTGTTCTGTATTGCCTGTACTTTTGACTTTTTAGGGTTTTCAGTTTCTTCCTGTTCTCCAAACAAATTCCATTAGTAGATGACATATATTGTTTTATTTCCATGAACTGTTTAAAAAAGACTACATTTGCTGAGAGGGTGTCTATCAGCAGAAGAATGATATCCTTTGCTATACCCTCCATGTCTGGTATTCTAAAGCTTTTGGGGCTCATTATCAAGGAGTACTCATTTCCCTCCCCAAATACATTTTGATTTGTCTCCTCACTGTAATTTTGTCTTATGCGTTTCTACTACAGAGTCCCTTTTACTGTGTTGTTTCAACTCTGCTCTGATGGATTCCCTCATATTCATTACATCCTTGTCTAATTCCTCTAAATTATTAAATACTTCCTAAAAATCTAGCCTTTGGGTTTATCTATTATGTCTAAATCTGACCAGTTTTCTGTAAATAAATCAGCCCCTTTTTTGTCAAGTAGGGGAGAAGTGGGTTAGTAATTGCTAAAGTTGTAAGGGTCTCAACACCAGATTGTTTGTTTTACTAATAGTCTCCATCTTGTTGAGTAAGGGTGTTGATGTAAGCTTTTTATCGTTTTACTCTGTCTTCTTAATTGACTTGCCCCTTCTTCCCCTCTTTACTGTGTTCTGTATTTTTTTAGTGTTTTTAAAGCTAAATGCATAAGGGAATTTGGCCCATTATGAACTTCTGGGTTTAAAGTATTTGCAGTTCCTAAAGTTTGCCCACTTCTCGTTGTTGTAGGCATGTCCCCGGTTCTTATATTTCTGTCTTCGTATATATGTAGATCTAAAAATAGATTAAGTTATGTGGTTCTGTTTCATCACTCAAATATTTCAGTATCATAAATATGACAAGTATAACAATAAACCAAGCAATAAAACATGAGGAGTAAACATACACACACTACCCAGGAAAAAGTCCTTGTAGGTAAGAACCGTAAATCTGCAGCTCTTGTTGAACTCTTCTTCCTCTGGTTTTCATCAGACTCTTTAAATTAGTGATGTCTTCCCAACTTTAGTCTGTCTTTCTTTCTTAATGTAATCTGAGTTCTTAAATGTCCATGTCCAATGCACAGAGTGCTTATAGAATGATTGTCTAACTGCTGAAGCCTCTATGATTTCTCAATGACTAATGAGCTGCTTTTCTTTTATATCTAGTCCTTTCCTTTTATCTGCACATGTCCAGGACTTCTCTGTTCTTTTAAATGGCATCTCAGAGATAAAAACATCCCGTCTGAAATCAAATAAACCCCCTTGTATCAGGGGCACAGTCACCAAGAGCACTACAAAAAACAGAACAAGTGGGGATCAGTGGGGGTACTCTTCTATTATTAAAACACTGTTAAAGTGCTTATAATAATGAATTAATTATAACAAATGATAAATCTGATGACTTGCATAAAGCTATTCTGATAACTTTCCACCTTTAAAAACTGTCTTCACCACCTTACTTAGTTTAACACCTTGGTGTCCACTCTGCTCAGATTATCATTTATCCACTTGTCCATTAATAAAGTTATGTTACTCACAAGTTAAAAGTTCTACCCCGCTGTTGATTTTATTTGGCCCACTTTATTAAATTAAGACCACGGGACAATAAAATTTGCTTCTGCTTGTCTCCACTTATTAAAGATAAGGTCTGTAAGGGCTCTATGTACCATCAAATACTTTCAGCATAGATTGTATCCAAATATGTTTTATTTTTAATTTATTTGCACTTACTCTTAGTATCTCTTATCTTTCTCCTCATTCCTGTCTCCTAATCATTTTGCAGCCTAGCTGCTCCACTGCTCTTTCCCACCTCTAGGCTCCAATGTGTCACTCTCCATGGTTCTAGAAGCAGGGCTGTGTCCTCTTAGGCTCTTGTTTCACTTGCTACGGGAGTAACAGAGTATGCTGTCTGTGTATGTTTTGATGGCATCTACCTGTGGCTACCTGGGCATCTACTTGGCTGGTTGGGGCATGTGCGTTTTTAGCTGCTCTAATCACGTGACCCTTGCGGTGTGAAAAATAAATGGATTTAAGCTACATTTCACTTATTTTAACTTAGTTTATTTTAACTTATTTTAACTTATTCAAATAAGCTAACAAATTATATGTCTGAGCAATTATCAATGACCAATTAGTGATCATTTTTACACACACACACACACACACACAGACACATATAGGGGATACATGATGGACAGGAGTGGGATATGGAAAATATTCTCACTCCTGCAGAGTGAGCTCTTTATTCTCATGAGTGCTGAAGGCATGAGTAAGAATGCACAGCTCACTCTGCAGGACTGAGAATAATTTCCATATCCCACGATATGCAGATCATGTGTGCAATTTATACCATGGGGGTGGGAGCTTTAGGAACATTTTTTCTGTGTTCTTTTTCTGTTTCTGTGTGTTTTCTGCTCTTTCTGTGTGAGGTGCTGGGTGTGAGTGTGTGTGAGTTTTTCTGAATGGACTGGGAGTCTGAGAAACACAATGGGACACAGGTGACTGTCTTTTGCAATGCTAATTGTGTAAGTTGCAGGCTTCAGTGAGAAAGAGAAACTGTTGCAGGTAGCACTGAGGAAGAGAAACTGCTTTGTGAAGGAATTCCATTTAGAATGCCGGTTGTTCTGAAGCTGAGATAAGCACAGTAATGGGACAGGAGTCTCAGAAACACTATGGGACACAGGTGAGTGTCTTTTACAATGCTAATTGAGTAAGTTGCAGGCTTCAGTGAGAAAGATAAACTGTATTTTGAGACTGTTTCAGTTAGAATGCAGGCTGCAGTGAAGATAGCCTCACTCTGGTGACATCAGCACAGTGTGGATAAATGTTGTTTATCCTCACTTTGCTGGTGTCATCAGGATTTATCCCTCTCCAGTGGAAATAACACTACATATTCTACTAGGAAAGCCCCCACCCCCATGATTGATATATATATATATATATATATATATATATATATAACAAATTATAAAATATATTTTAAATCTGCATTAGTGTCAGTTTCAACTGCATTAGTTAAAATAAAACTCCTTATGAAATGAATGCAGAACTGAGGGCTGAATGAGTTTCAGTAAAAATAAAAATAATCCCAAAATAGGGAAAATTGTATTCTGACTCTCCTTCTAGATTCTGTATTACAGATTTTTGCTAAAGTAGTTTTGGTAGAGTAGTTTGAATGGCAATGAATTAATAACATCCTATCATAGTACCAGACAGGATTTCTGACAGTGTTTTTGACAATTGATCACATTTATGTTCTTTCACAATTAGTAGAGAAATATTCTAATTGAGAAAAATGAAACTTTATTCTGTTTTTATAGATTTCACAGCTCCTTTTGATTTTTTTTAAAGAAAATTGTTATAGCAGAAAATGGATAAAATGGGTATAGACCGCACTATTGTAATCTCCATAATATAGTTATACACAGGGAATAAAACTATCATTAGATATGGAAATTATGGTAATTTTTCATCCTTTTTCTTGTTACAAGAGCCAAACATGGATGACTATTGGCACAGTGCTTGTCTAATAGTTATGTTAACAGTGTATTGGATGAAATAAAGGACCAAGACTTGATTCCTCTAGGATGCAAAACAATTGCTGCCATCTTCTTCCATACATAGATGATATGGTTCTTTTTTCACTTTCAGAGATAGGCCTTCAAAGGAATATACACAAATGTAAATGTTTGTGTGATCAGCTACAACCGAACGTCAATTTAAGTAAAACAAAAGTCATAGTTTTGGTAGTAATAAACTTTATCTTTTTTATTTCATAACAGAAAAACTAGAAGTAATTATGGATCATGTATATTTGGGAATCAAATTGCCCAGCAATGGAAAATGGACAAAATATATTAAGAATTAAAGTAATAAGACAAAACATTTAACAAAAGCTCTGTTAAAATGTAATTGTAAATGTGGTGGAATCTCTTTGACCCTTGCTCATATTGCTAGAGACAAGAAAATAACTCCAGTGCTAATGTACTTGATGTTACTCCTTCTCCACTGTGATTGTAATATAACTGTGTTTTGCAATGGATGTGCCATCTGATTGGCCCGGGTCATGCCTGAAAATGGTCCCTGGGATCAATGTACCCACCCCATAAACAAATAAATAAATAAATAAATACTACTTTATGGTGCCGAAGCTTGGGGGTCTATAGAACCCAAGGAATTAGAATATTACTTACTGTTTTTTTTTTTAACGAAGCCTTACTGTGAGTACCTCTACCTCAACAAAACTGGCAAGAACAGAATTGGGAAAAATAGATTTAGTCACTCTAATAAAACTGAAAATTATTTCACACTGATTGTATATTTAAGGAGGCAGTATAGTGCAGTGGTTTAAGGCTCTGAGCTGCAAACCTGGAGACCTGGGATTGAATCCCACAGCCCCCACTTGCATATTGTGTGACCCTGAGCAAGTCACTTAACTTCCTTGTGCTCCCAGACTGCACCTGTAAACATGCTTTCAGCTTAGTGTGTCTCTCCTGGTAAAAAAAAAATCTTATTAATAATCAACAATAATAAATGACCATTGGAATGTCTATTAGAAAAATAAATCTTGGAATAGCCTTGACACAATATGAATGGCTGACATTAGTGTTACATTATCTTGAAAAAATCAATGTAAAATATTTACGATACAATTTTACTAAAACTAACAATACTACTTTGAGTTATAGAATAGAAACCTGGTCAAAATTAAACTTTCCCAAAAAGCTCAACAGGCAGATCTGAAGCTGGCAAGACAGTCAAAAGTGGCCCTGTGGTATAGGGCTAACAAAAGCTTGCATTGTTTAGAAGAATATGTTCTTCTACCCTGAAGGCCAGAGATCAGGTGCCCAATACTCAAAACGTAGCCCCCAGGCAAAATTAGCACTGCCTGGTATGCAAAAATAGCCTGGAACCATTTGCGTGCTATATTCAAAGGAATAGCCCAGGGGCTAAATCAATTGAATATAGCGTGCAAATGAAGGTGTGCAAACAGGGCTGGGAGTGCTGTGCAAATATAGCCTGGCAAATAAGACTGCTCTGAATATTGTATAGCAACCGGGCATTGTAAACTGCAACAGCAGCCCAGTGCACACAGAGGTTGAGTTGCAGTAGTTGGCCAATGTGGGTGATGACAATGAAGTGGTGTACAACAACTGCAAACAACATTGCAGCCAAATACTGAAGAAGCATAGTATGGTTCTGACAGGTTTGCCTGGCACTAAACTGTGTGCCATGTGCTAACACATTTGCCCGGTGCAAAATGTTCCTATATTCAAAGTTCCTATGCAAATGAGCCTACTTAGACAATCCAAGGACTAACAGCTACATTAGCATCTCATTATGTCCTCCTTTGCATGCATCACCATGTAGATTGCCTTTTGCTATTTCATGTTGCACACAGCTCCATCTGTATGACAGACTGGAATTACAGGTCGGTGGCTGCAGGCTGGGTTTGCACTCAGCACCACCTGTATGTCAGCCTGGAACAACAGGACAGTAGCTGCATGCTGTGTTTGGACACAGCAGCATATACTATTGTGGCCCAGGGGTCTAGCACCATAGGAACGGGTGGTTGTGTTGCACACCATAGACATCCCTTCTACAGTGTGCAATAGATGGTACAGTGCCATAGTAGCCAGTATTGTGAGAGACACAGCAATCCCTATGGTGTGTCAGGCAACAATGCCTGCTGCTATCCGTACAGTGACATGCACAGCTGGCAGGTGTGTACTGACAGTGGACACCACAGTCATACTGTCATGTGAACCACATGCACTGCACCAGTGGCATGGGATTCCCACACTAACATACACATGGCTGGCCTGTGTGAAGGGGAGTCTGGACAGGTGTGCAGTATGTGCCCAGGGGGCAGACACATAACATCATACAGGCACACTGATGTCAGGGGTGGGTCATCTTTATGGCCGGCCTTCTAACCTATAGAGCCTTACATGGACCATGGCTGACTTACCTGCAAGAACTTCTTCACCCTACTGCCCCTCCCGTTCACTCTGTTCCACCAGTGAGTGACTGCTAGAGATTCCCAGGGTTCCGTTAAAGACATCTGAGGCCCGTTCATTTGTGTTTGTAGCCCTGACCCAGTGGAATTCTTTACCTCACTGGGTTTGAAAGTGCCAGACCATGGAGAGTTTCAAAACAGCACTGCAAACTTACTTATTTAATCTTGCCTTTTCTATTAGTTGAGATCACTATTGTCTGTGTGTTACTATTGTATTTTTAAATGTATATAGTTTTAACAGTTTTATTTATTTATTGTAAAGTGCTTTGATACTCTGAATTATGCTTAAGAAGTAAAGATGATTATTATTATTCCCATCACTGGCACATGTGCACTGTGTGGATGGCCCCAGCTGTGTGGCAGCATCTACTATGTGGTGCAACCTGGACCCAGGTACACCCTTCCCTCAGCACCCCCCATTCCCCCAGTGCTATGTGTGTGTTGGAATGTGGTGGTGGTGTACCCCTATGGGTGGTCAGAGGTGTGTGCTGCATGGACACACTGACAAGGTGTCCACTGGGTGCTGGGGCACCCACAAATGCCTGGCAGGGTTGGGACCAGTGATAGATGATGGTGACATGGGCAGTGCTATCTCTGTGCATCACTGGCTCCTTGAGAGGAATTCTGGGCCCTAGGAAAAATCCAGGCTCTGGGGCCCCTACCAGCTCGGTGCTCCTTTCCTGCATACAGTATGCTGGGAGATCTGGGCCCCTCTTGGTGCTGGGCCCCAGGAATTCTCCTCTGCTCCCCCATGCTCCCAAGGGCCTGGTACAGCATGTCTCTTCTACAGCATATGGAGTGGCCCAGGGTGGCTGCCAGACCCTCTGCCTCCTCATTGGCTGTAGTTATCAGGTACACCATGCTGCTGTTGTTGCATATAGCCTTGTGGCCTGTTACTACTGTGTCCACATCCCCATCCTAGTTTAGCCTGGAGTTAAAATTACCTTTTAATAGGCGATAATTTGCATCATGCTACATTTCATGCTAATGCACATTGTGCGGTGCTATAGCTTTGAATATATAATTGAGTGGGTGGGACAGAGTGAGGGAAGGAGTTTTAAGAGGAGCAGGAGGGAAGGTAGAGCAGCTGCAAGTTGAGGGGCTAGCTGCACAATTGAGCAGATTCAATAGACCATTAGGCCTGTTTCTGCTGTCATTTTTGTATGTTCATATACCATGGCACCTGTATGCATGTTCCTGCCCATCACTTTGCCCCGTGCATACATTTTCTTTTAGCACTGGTGCTAAAATGTTGCACCAGCGCTATTTGTCCTTTTGAATATGGCAGTCTGGCACAACTGTGCTGCAAAGTTTTGAATATCTGGCCCCAGGTGGCTAGTTGCCTAAACAAGGTTTGATCTCTTACCAACTAAACTGTTAGCATTTTGTGATTGGAATAAAGATGATTCCTCTAGGACTGATATGGTGTGCCCATGAAAATTAGGCTTTTAAGAAACAACTTATCATATCATTGTTCAATAGCCATTATACAGTGAATGGCTAGAACATTTCATAGGTAAAAAAATACATATAATTTGAAATCATTTATATGACATCCTCTGTATTCTTCATCGAATGACTATCTGAATATGAAGCTATTTCAAAGTTTTATAATGGATTTATTAGAAAAGAACTAACTATATATTCTGAATTCATACAGCAGGTGCAATCCAGCATGTTAGCTGTTTTTTGATCTTTGAGCTTTAGCTAGTCTAGGGATTATTAAATAAACTAAGAATCCTCGGGATGGGAGACAACTCTTATGAAATGTTTATTTAATTTACATACTTAATTTATGATAAGCATTAACTAATGCTTATTCACTGATTTTCCCCAGCTAATACATTGATACACATATTTCCTTATTTGTATAATAATACTGTAGTACATAGAGTTGCATTAAGTGACTTCAACAGTAAGACTCCATCACTTTATATGTATTGTAAAAATCCTGTTTTTAAATGCATTGTAATGACTGTTTTTAAAACTGTCAAACAATAAATCTTCTGCTACTGCTACTTGTGACAAATAGCCATTTGCTTGTATCTCATTACTTACATAATTTCTATTAGATACATAGATATATAGACAGTGTCGGCAGATAAGGGCCTATGGCCCACCCAGTCTGCCCATTTGAGCTTGTAAGTTCAGTTTATGTTTTCCTAGAAGTCTGTTGCCCCTTACCCCTGACCTCCAGAATTCCTTTATGTCTATCCCATGCATTCTTAAATCCTGTGATTGTTTCAGCCACCACCACTTCCTTTGGCAGGGTGTTCCACTTGTCCACCACCCGTTCTGTGAAGAAATTCTTTCTCATGTTTCCTCTGAATCGTCCTCCCTCCAACTTCATCCCATGCCCTCTAGTCCTGGAACAACTTTTTCACTTAAAAATAGCGTATTCCTGCACCCTGTTCCTCCCAGTAAGATACTTGTATGTCTCTATCATATCCCTCTCTCCTCCTCTCTCCTCCAGGGAGTACATGTTCAGTTCCTTCAACCTGTCTTCATAGGACTTGTGGATGCAATCCATGTACCATCTTTGTTGCCCTCCTCTGAACTTTCTCTACCCTGTCTATGTCCTTACGTAGGTATGGTCTCCAGAACTGTACACTGTACTCCAGGTGGGGCCTCACTAGTGTCTTGTATAGCGGAATTATGACCTCCCTTTTCCTGCTGGTGATGCCGCTGCCTATACATCCCAGCATCCTATTTGCTTAACCTGCTGCCTTGTCACACTGTTTCCCTACCTTGAGGTCATCAGAGATGATAACCCTAAGATCCCTTTCCTGCTTGGTGCATGCTATAGCCTCACCCCCAACTGATATATTGTGCCAGGTTTTGTTCCCCATATGCATTATCTTGCACTTCCTTGCATTGAATTTCAACTGCCAAACCCTGACCATTCTTCAAGTTCTGCAGGTCCCTTCTCATTCTATCTACACCCTCTGGTGTGTCTACTTTGTTACAGAGCTTTGTGTCATCAGCAAACAGTGAAATTCTGCCTTCTATTGCTTTATAATTTTCAGTAAAAGTTTCTGCAATATTTTAATCTTTTGTAACAATTTGGTTACTACTACTTAATATTTGAGGAATAATATATTTATCCATTTGTTTCTTAAGAGTCTACACCAATAATTTCCTAGTCTTATCAGCATGGACACATAAATTATATTTAACTTTTAATATGTTTATTTCTAATTGCCTAGTTAATATTTCATTTTTTGGCTATATTTTTCATTTCAATTAATAGAACAATTAGTATCATCCCCAGAGATAGTTAAAACATAAAGTGACAGTGTGGATAGGTAGGAGGTCTTTTGATTGTTTTGGCTCAGTTTCTTTAAGTTTTAGCAGACTGTGTGAGAAAACTACCAGTTAGAATGTCAAAGCCTAGTGAGGACTATGTGGATACTACCTGTGAAGGAGGTAATGTTTCTGATTCTGATTTGGGGGAGTAGCTGTATAGGCTTACTAAATTCCAGCAGTGACTTCCTGCCTCATCAGTCAGACAGTATGTGAGCCAGCGGTGAGCGACGAGCAGTCCTATCAGTGTATTACCATAAGGCAAACAGTGCTGAAGTTGACTGAGTGGGAGCTGGGCTGAGTGGAAGTGGGTCTGGGGCCTAACTACAGTATCTAACAGTGTAATTTACTACAGAGGTTAAAAGAGCACTTTAAATGTAGCTAGGGCTTCATGATGTATGTCATCCTACTTGCAAAGTCACTAAGCTGGTTACTGCTTCAATTAGGCATGTTGCCAAACTGAAATAGTAAATGGCTGCACCATGGTGGTACAGGAAAGAGTGATGGTGGCTGCTGTGTGAGTCAGGAAACAGGTGGGCAGACCAGTTCCCAGGACACTGGTAAGGAAGTATGTCTTGTGCTCTGCCAGTGCTGTGCCATATACACCATTCCGACTATGGAGTATAGAGAGGAAAGATCTATGACCACTGTGGAATGTTTGACACTCTCAAGAGGAACTTTGTAAGGCATAAGTGGCAGATGGAGGCACCATAGGGGCACATGGATGTCAGTAGACTACTGCAGAAGACATGAAAGATGAGGCTAGAGACTTGGGCACTAGGTCTGGAGTGAGCTGGTTCATAGGGACATGTAGGGAGGAGGGTGGCTGGAACTGCAATCTCAAGAGGAAGGGATCAATGATGGAGTAGAGTGTAGAAGAGAAACAACAGGCATCATGGTGAAGCCCCATCACCAGTGGACCCAAGCAGCAGGAATCAACTTCTCGCTGGCCAGATTTGGGGGGGAGGGAGTCAACAGGTGACTTGGGCTGCTGGGGGCTGTCCAATTCCTAGGATACTTAACCTGCCCAGGAAGTGGAATGAAAAGTTGAAAGGAGGGAAAAGAAGGTAGTAGTCATTGGGGACAAGATTTTCAGGGCAATGGGTGAGGTGGAGGGGGAATTGCTTGACCAGATGATCCAAGACAGGAGGGCCAGATGGGTACCCTTTATAAGTATAAGTCAATGTATGATTTTGGGGGCTGATGGGCACTCTTCAAATGCAAAGATATTTAGTACCTCTGAACACTGTCATGGAGGGTGTTTTATTGGAATGTGCAATAAAAGAAAGAAGATTTTTTTTTATTTTAAAAACATGTGCAACTTGTGTGGCTGATTTCCCCAAAGGGACTAAATTTCTTTGTGTTTGACCAGGATGGTACCTTGTGTGAGGTGCTATCCCTACCTGGAGTGTGGGGTGAGTGTGTGCTATATGGGGATAAGCAATGCACTTGGAGGGAGGAGCAGACTGTTGTAGTGTATCATGGAAGGTTGTTTTCAATACAAATCCATACCTAGAATACATTTGTTGTGCTGTACTAGTAATTTTGTTATGTTCTTGTGCTGCATGGAGGATGTCAACACTCCAGCACAACATAACAGAATGTAGTAATGTGGTAAACTGCTCATGCCATGGCTACTGTTGTTAACACTGTGAAGTAATGTTTATGTTGTCAACTTCAGTTATGATCACAGTGCATTCAATCATTGACACTATGATTGTAACTGATATTGACAAACACGGTACCTGTTCCTCCCATCCAAACCCCGTGGAATGCTGGCTAATCACTAAAGTTCATTTTTGTTCTTTTTTTCTTCTCATAGATTCCCATGGGGAATCAGAGACTAGACAGAACTATACCAAGTAAGATGGTTCATTTAGCTAGTGGTTTGTGTTTTCATGACTGTGGTCACCAGTCGAATTTCAAGTAAAGCACTGACTCTTCAGCACTATAGTGGCTTTGAAAAAATGAATCAGTTTCAGAAATGTACTGTGTCTGCTGTGCCTTATTTTACATGGAACTGAATATGGATGGCCATACGCTATAAATGATTGTTGGTCTATCATGTCTGCCTGGTCCCTACCTTAGTCCCTGTAAATATAGTACTAGTAGAGCCTCCGTAGTGCTCCCAACTGGTACCACCACCTTGTCACTTAACCCCTACTAATCAAGAGGATGGAGGTAGGGATGGTACAGGGGATCATGAAGAGTAGGAGACAGATATAGGACAACAAAGAGGGAAGGACAGCTGAACTGGGGAGTGCCAAGAGAGGAGATACCCATTGGGAAAAGAAGTATAAATAACCAACTATACTTAATTGCATGCTGATCAGTATGAGGAGTATACCCATCAAATGAATGAGCTTATGGGTGTAATGCACTTTGAAGGCCTGGACTTAATAGCACTCACGGAAACCTGATGGGGATGTGGAACAAAATGGCTAGGACGCCACATGTCCCAATATCTCTGCAATTTGAAAAAAGAAATACAAAGACTAGAGCCTTCATGGGTCCTTTTTCAAGAGCTTGAACAATTAAAAAAAAAAACTGTGGCAATCCATTGTTTTGCAATTTCTGGAGGATGCTAAATCAAAATAGGAAGAGAACAAATCAGAACCTCCCACACCGATGAAGCAACAACTGGCTTGTGAAACATTGGAAGACATTAGCAGATCTTGGTACCTTGTCTCAGTTGGAAAAATAAAATATTTTCTTTGATTTATTCTACCAGAGTGGGTCCATTTAGTCAACACTTGCTGCAGAAATTACAAGAGCAACCATATCAAATGCAGTGGTGATCCTGGAGGACTTCAAACTCTTGGGTATTGACTGACATCAAGAGAATGCTAATGGCAGGGCTAAGACAAAGTTCCTGTCAGATTTCAAGTTACGCTTCCTTGAGCAGCTACTTGAATAGTTAGCTAGGTTCGAGGCCATCCTTGACCATGTTTCTAGTAGTAGGGATAGGGTCATTTCCAGTGAGAACATCAAGAAAGCAGTGAAAGATAAGGACTATAACCAGGTCATCTAATGACAAGAAAGACTAGCCATGCCTCTGTCACAAGGACTATGAACTTCAGAAAGGCACACTTTGCAGAAATGAAGGGCCTGGTGTCCAAGGGTCTGGAACAGCTGCATGTGGCTAGTAATGCAGAGTACACTGGCATTTGTGGACAAGGATACTCAAAATAACCACAGAGGCCATGTATCACTGAAAGCAATAAGAGGAATCACCAACAGTGCCCCCTTGCTCAGCAGGGGCCTAAGGCAACTGATTCTGAATAGAAAGAATGTATATGGCCGCTAGTAAAACATGGGTTGTCTTCAAGCATAAAGGAGTACATAGAAGCACCAAAGAAAAGCAAGGTTAGAAATAAGAATGACAAAAAAAGACTGAAATTGAAGATGATAGTAGGTGCTGCAGACAACACCAACACTTTCTTCAGTACATAATGAATGACAGGGACTGTGCCTCAGAAAAACTGAGTAATGGAGGAGAAACAAATGAGAAAGCATGAAACGATGGCTGAGATGCTGAAGCAATACTTCCCTTTGGTGTTCAACATGGCGACTCTGGGGGTTGGTCATTAAAAGAGACCATGACTTCAGGAGTAGCCACAATGCAGTCTGATGATATTGCCCTCACACTGCTAGCTGATTACCTGACAAAAAATCAAGTCAGGAAACCAGGGGTCAACCTTCACTTTTTTTTGCACTAGCCGGATGGACAAGTTGATGAAAAATTGCACTAGTCCACAGATGGTTGCACTAGCCCACAATAATAATGGTAACTTTTGATTGGTTTTACAGAACAAATATGAGCCAAGAAATATTCCGATTATTGTATATTTATCCTGGACCTGCTCCCACATTGCTTCCTGCTCCAGCAAAAGAAAAAAAAGACTGCAATCCAATCACACACAGTGTGTACCCCCACTGTTTTTTTACCATGTGCCCCTTTCTTCCTCTTTCTTCACCTCCCTTCCCACCAACCCAGAGGATACCATAATAGCAAATGTTCAATCAAGCAGTTCTAGCTCTGCACACACAACAGCCAACATCATCCTGCACCTCACCACAGTCCTACCCTGACCTGCAGTGCAATGTACAGAGTCAGGCAGAGAAATACACTCTCATCTCCCATCCTGTGGCTAACTAGACCTGCACTTCTGGAAGTTTTCTTACACTGCAAGTGAGCAGTTCTAGGATTTCTCTGGGGAGAGTTAAACAAACACAGGGGGCTTGGGATGTAAGAAACTTTTACATATCTGCTTATATATACCAGGCGCAGGAGTACTGATTTAACATGCTTTTCCCTAATAACAACAGATCTTTCATAACAGTGTCTTTTCATCAGCCAAAGGGGAAGCAGTACACAGGCATGATGCTGTACTGCCCCTCTTTCTGTATAGAATGATCTATGCACACCAAGAATACCTATTTTAACCTTTCAGATTATATATTTTACTACGGTTTTGCTTTGTACCATACATGCTGCAAAGTATGGTTTTTAGGATGAGATGACATGCCCACTGCATTTTTACTGTCCTTAGGAACACCCCCAACACAGTTTAGCCACTCATTGTGAAATGAGGGTAGAGAAGAGTATTGCATCATGGGTGCCTGCATTGTTTAGGGGTGTTGCTAATGTTCAGGAAGTATGCAATAAGAACAGATCCAGGATTTAAGAAAAAAACAAGGTTGGTTATAACTATGCATTAGCATACATTTCAGTTCTGCTAAGCAAGGAGACATATTTATATAGTTTTTGTTGACCGGGTAAGTGCACTAGACAAATCCTGCTATTTTCAGGCACGACCCAGGGGAGGGGGATACAGATGAATGCCAACTGACCTTGAACCAGATGAAGCTGTTGGTGGTATTTTTTTAGTGAATGAGGGAAATTTGGCCAGGACACCGGGGAAATTCCCCTACTGCATTGCTGTCAGTAGGGGGACCCTTGGCCATCAGCATTGCTGTGGCCAGTCTGCCTGGGATGTTGGAGGAGATGGATGCAACAAGTGCAGGAGAGCAGGCCTCCTCTCCTGTACTTTCAGAGCCAGAGGCTGTTGATGAAGCTTGTTTTGTTGCTGCTGTTGTTGACCTAAGTATTCTTGTGAATTCCGATTCTTCTGTTCTGCCTCGTCCTGTGTGTGATTGTGCTGCCTTCGGATGGGAATAGAGCCTGCCTACTTGCTGCACAATCTCAATTGCTGAGACAAATGGACTTACTTGATCGGGAACTCGCTGCTTTTCCTACGGTTGCTGGGCTCCCTGCTTCGGCGTCTTCTGCTTCCAGTCAACCAACTATTGCGGCTGGACCGGATGCTTGTGTTGCACCTCTGAATGCAGTCGTTCCGCTGCCTACAACGGAGCTTCCACCTGATTTCGGGGCTGGCAGTTTGTCAGGTTCAGTTCCCGAGTGCCTACAGCCCCTCTTGCCTTGTCTCCCTTCTAGTCCTGTGCCTTCAGACAGCCCCCATGCAGCTTCTTTACCGGCCCCAGGTGCAAATGCGGGCGGTCCAGTCTTCTCCTTTGCCTCTCAAGTTCAGCGACCTGGCTGGAGTAAATTGCCAGGAGTTCCTACTACTACTTTCCCGGAAGAGACTTGTGTTTTCCGAAGCCTGCGATCTTGCCAGATGGGTCTTCCTGGTCTCCTGAACATGCTTTACAGGGTGCTGGTTGGGAACAGTCGGAAGGCGGATCATGGTCGCCAGATTTGCAGGACACTTCTTATATTGCCATGCTGAAGAAAGCTGCTGCACCGGTGGCCACCACAACTTCTGATTCTATGAGCTCCATCTTACCCTGGGGTAATACCTCTTCTCCTTGTGTTCTGGACTCTAATCTTGTTGTTAGTACTATTAATGGGGGCATTTCTGAACCTAGTGTTTCTGTTGAATGTGTTTCTGTTGTTTCCTCTGCTTCAAAGGGTCCCGCTTCTAGCTTGGTCCTGCCAGCTTCAGTAGCGGTGGTAGACACTGACACAGAGACACAAGCCTGTTTGAGTCCGGACCCTGTGCCGGTGCATAGTGCTGGTCTCAAATCTGGTACTTCGGTGGGCTTTAAGCTCACTGATTTATTCCAAAACAATAGAGGTGAGCCTGCCCCTAGACGCAATGCTGTCCATTTTTTTATATAAGGGGGGGGGTTGGAAACTCCCCCGGACAGGCTTTATGTTGCGACAACTTTGCTTAAAGGGTCTATGCATTTTTTTTCGTCTGAAATTTTTGCCCTGATTGGTTTAGGGAATGCTAACTATGATGTTAGCTTTAAAAATGTCTCATTTAGATCTTTTCTGGGCCCAGTACGCTAATTGCAAAAGTTCTTCTCTTTGGTCTCCCTTTCATGTTCTCCCTTTGACGAAACCTACAGTTAAGACCATCACTATCATGTTTAAAAATGAAGGGGTCAATGTTGAAGACATCTTGTTTTGGCTCCAACAGCGTTGTGAGGTTTTGAATAAACCCACTCCAATTTAAATAGTGAGCAGATTTGGGATGGTGGGTGGAGGGTTCGGGTCAAGTTATTTTCTTCTGACTCTGGTCCCGCTCACTTGCCTATTTCTTTTTCTTGGGAAGGATAAGGGGTTAATTTTTTATTCGGGGCAACCCAGGTCTTGCTTTAAGTGTGGCTCTAGGGCTCACTTCAGCTCAGCCTGTGACACACTTAAATGTAGCCATTGTTTAGATTTTGGCCATACTTCCAGTGCTTGTTTGAACCTTTTCAAGTGTAATCTCTGTGAACACACTGGTCATGCTTATGGTTGTTGTCCTTGGGCCTCACATAATCGGGAAGATTGTCCCTCCCATGTGGGCCTTATTAATCTTGCTCAGCAGCAGCAGCAGGCAAAAAAAAACTGCTGAGCATCATTCTCGTGTTGGTCTTGTGGCCTCACCCCCCCCCAACTTAACATTGCCAAGCAGACTGAGGATGGGGAGGCCTCTGCTTTTGCCCATCAGAATATGGTTCAGATGCAAGAGCCTGCTACTATCGTGGCACTGGAAGGCCTTATTTTGGCTGCTTCTGTCTCTTCTGAACTTGAGGTTATGCCTACCCCTTCCCCCGCCTTTGCCTCAGTCTCTGCCTGTTTCGGAGCCTTCTACTCCTTTTACTATTCCAAAAAAAAGGACTAGAAAAGGGCTGACTGTTTCTGGTAGGGGTAAGACTCCTGGATCTCAGTCCTGGGTATCTGGTAATAAATTTGCTGTTTTAACTCCCGATATTTCTGATAGGTATTCTGTGGATGATGACACTGATACTTCCTCCCTTGTTTCTAATACGGATACAGACGGGGGTTGGGAAGTTGATCTCATTGCTAAACGGACAGTTCAACCCTTTTTGCATATTTCCAGACTGGTTATTTGGGCTGGGGATTTTAATTGTGGTCTCCATCAGACTGATAGAGGACTTCAGACCTTTAAATTATTTAGTGACACCATGACCCTGAAGAATGTTCTTTCTACTGCCAAACTTCAGGATGCCTATAGGATTGTGCACCCTAGGGGCAGGTATACTTATTTTCGGGGTGCTTGTCGCACTAGAATT
The DNA here is from genome assembly GCA_016271365.2 of Neoceratodus forsteri. Lineage (NCBI taxonomy): Eukaryota > Metazoa > Chordata > Ceratodontiformes > Ceratodontidae > Neoceratodus > Neoceratodus forsteri. The sequence goes on along the minus strand of CM057451.1, from coordinate 50,982,254 downwards.
GATTTTTTATTTCTTTCTCATACACTTACCGTTCTTGACTGTCGGACCATTGGGAGTGATGTTTCAGATCATGCGGCTCTGAGGGTTTTACTCTCATGGTCTAAAGTCCCCCGGTGTAAGAAAAATAGGTGGAGACTTAATGATTCCATACTTCAAGATCCCAAAGTCCAAAAAGTGTGGAGACGGGAGTGGGCAGCATGGTTATCTGACATTTATGAGAATATTTTAGAATGGTGGGAAGACACTAAGGTTAGTTGGAGAAAGGTTTTCCAGCAGAAAGCTGCTGACGCCCATACCAGCCGTTATAAACAGTACTTGGCTTTACGTCAACAATTACAAACTTTAATTTCCCTGTCTGATAGTCGTCTTTATGATTATAGTTCACAAATTTCTGTTTTGAGTAGTCAGATGAAGGATCTGCAGTATGACAGGGCTAAATCTTTGGGATATGAAGCACGATTCGGGACTAAAATTGCCAAAGGTGGTTTTGACCCTTTCAAAGAATGTCAGGACAGGGTGGACTCTAGGGTTATTTATAACTTGGTATCCCCCACTGGAAATCTGGTTAGTTCCCCGGAGTCCCTGGTTCAGGTTGTCGAACATTTTGTTTTAGGCATGTTCGGGACTGAATCTCCCGGTGTAGATGCTGAAGATTTTTTAGCTTCATTATCTTTGCCTAACCTCACTTCGGAAGAATGTGTGATGCTCACTGCAGACATAACTGAGGAGAAGGTGTTGCACGCCATTGTTGGCTTAAAAAAGGATTCTGCCCCTGGCTCTGATGGACTCATGGCAGGTTTCTATTCTACTTTTCAAACGGATTTGGTTCCGACTTTAACTATTTTGTTTAATGAAATGTCAAAAGCAACATTTTCGAAATCTATGAAAGAGGCAATCTTGGTCCTTATTCATAAGAAGGGTTCGGTTTCAGATATTAATAATTGGAGACCTTTGAGTCTTCTTAATGTAGATAGCAAACTTGTTGCAAATATTTTGCTAGCTAGACTTGTTCAGGTAGCTAGACTTATTAGTCCTGCCCAGACATGTGGCATCCCAGGTAGATGCCAAACTGATAATTTGATTTTATTACGTGAACTATTCACCTTAGGGGACCAGACTAGCATTCAGGGATGGGTGCTTGGGATCGACCAGGGAAAAAGCCTTTGATAGGGTTTCCCATAAATTTCTGTTTTCTGTTTTAGCAGCATTTGGATTCCCCCCCCCCCCGCATTTATAGGTTGGATTAGAGCTCTTTATTTTAATGCAGTTCTTCTCCCTGATGTTAATGGTTGGTTGGGACAGCAGGTTTTGGTTAAATGGGGGGTGCATCAGGGTTGCCCTTTGAGTCCCCTTTTATACACTTTCGGAATTGATATTTTGATTAGGGCTGTTCTTAATTGCCCTGGGATCCTTGGTTTACAAGGGACGTCTGGTCTCCCCCCTATTAAAATATTGGCTTATGCGGATGATTTGGTCCTGACCGTCGTGTCCAACTCAGATGAGCAGGCTTTGCTCTCTGTGTTTCACCAGTACTCTTTAGTGGCAGGGTCCCAGATTAATTTTTTGAAAAGTGTTGGGCTTCCTTTAGGAACTCCAACTATACCTGAGTCGGGTTCCTTTGCTGGCATCCAGCTTTCTTCGGAACCCATTAGGATACTTGGACTTTGGTTTGGGTCAGGGGATCTACAGTTGTTGAACTGGAACAGTGCATTGGGGAGGGCTGATAAGCTCTTAGCTGGATGGCGGCAGAAGCAGATAGGTAAAAAGAAATGGGTTTATTTACTCAAAACTTTGATGGTCCCTATTTTCTTGTACCTTTGTTATGTTCCCCCCCCCCATGAAATTATTCATGAAATTGTATAGTGTTTTTTTTCAGGGCCTTTGGGGTTCTCAGCTGAATCCTATTAAACAAGGTTTTACTTATAGGCCTCTTGGTGAGGGAGGGGTGGGGATGTTGAATCCTGTGGCTTTCTTTTATAGTATTTTTTTATGTTATAATTTTGGTTGGGCTTTGAAACCTGGTGACAAAGGTTGGAAGACTTTTCTTTGCTCATGGCTTCTGCCTTGCCTCATTCCCTGGGAACAAGGCAGAAAGGGGTCTTTAGCTAAACTTTCAGGCCTCCCACCTTACGGTTTGGATGCCGTGAAACTGGCTATGACTTGGGGTTTTACACCTTGTGATTTCTGTACGCAAGGCAGATAGGCTTTATATGATCGAATTTGGAGACGGGATGCTCAGGATCCTGTCGCATTTCCATCTTGTCCTCCTGATTGCCAGACTTGGATTCTGAAGCAACTTTTGAATCCTAGGATCCCTCCTTATGTGTGGGACATGGTATGGCTCAGTAATTCCGGCAGACTTAGTGTCAAAGGCAATCACAAACATAAAATGTTGCATGGCAGATATTGTCCTAGGGATTCCTTTCTTTCTATTATAGAAACTCAGGCACATTTATTTTTTGAATGCAATTTTGCTTTTAATTTTTGGACCACTATTGCTGCTGTCTGGGATGAACCTCTTTTTGCTAAATTGTCATATGCTGATATTATGTTTGGGACTCATTCTGTTTTAAATACTAAATATCATACAGAAACTATATGTATTGTTCTAAGTTTCATGCGCTATTTTTTATGGCAAGCTAGGTGTTTGCTAATTTTGCATCAGAAATGGATCCCTATCTTGGAAATTATACGGAATGTTGGGAATGCTGTATTTGCAATGCAAAAGTTAGACTTTTCTAGATATTCTAGACTGCAGTTTCATCATTTTTGGTCTAATTGTGATTCTTGGAAATTGACTTGATTTACTGTACTACTTTTTTGTTCTTTTCTGTTTTTTTCCTTTGTATTGTATTTATATCAATTTTTTTGTATGTTGTAATGAAGCCCACTTCTTCTCAATAAAATTCCCCTACTCTTTTCAATAAGTGCCATGGGATCTCTAACATCCACCTGAACTACCACCAATCCAGGCAGATGGGACCTTGGTTTAACACCTCATCCAAAAGACGGCACCTCAGAAGTGCAGCACCCCTCTCATGCTGCACTACAGTGTCAGTACTGGGATATTAACCCAAGTGCCAGAAGTGGGAACTGAACCCACAGCCCTCTGATCTGCCAGCCTCAGAGGCGAGTGTGCTACCTACTGAGCCACTGACACTGCATATAAAACAAACAGCAACATCAATTAATTTTATGGAAGAAAGAAAGCACTCATAAAATGTGGATTTGTAGCTAGAAATAATATGTCAAAAAAGGTTGACCACGTCCTTTTAATTCATTATGAGAGATACACTCACACATACACACACACACACACACACACATTGCTGAACTGAAGAGGTGGGCTGTGCTATTCTTACCACCTTTGAATTTTTAATCTTTTACTGAGAGTCTTTATTTACTGTGGCCTCTATTCACAAATGTGGCCAGTATATGCATAAAAGGACCACAACTGTGCCAAGGGGCTCTGCACCTGTAGTGGCACACCGCTCGGTACATATTCATGGATCCAAACTGCACAGCATCAGTGCTGTCCCCCCACCTGCCTAGCTGCTCATGGGTGTGGTGGGGGCAGCATGACAACCAACTGTGGTGATCTAATCAGATGACCCAGCCATCATGCGAGTAGATCCCTGTTCCACATGGTGTGTGGGATTGTTGGATATCACAGGCCCTCCTGGGCCATTCAATTCACGAACATGAATGTACCTCCAGCCTTCATAGTATGCTCCAAAGGCTGGTGTTAGGAGGTTGAGGGAGGCAGCATGATGTCTGCAGTCCCAAGTGGCCTGCGGAAGGGTGCATATAAGAGGTTACAGCAAGTTACAGCACATGTAACCAGAGCCCCCTCCATGGCTCCCCTGATGTGAAAATGTTGTCTTGTGCATGGTGTGTAGATGTGGCATGCTCCCGTTCATCGTCCCAACCAGATCATGCACATAGTTGGTACTAGGGGTGGATGAAGGGTGCAGAAGTGGCAAACAGACCCAATTTTACATATGCAGGTTTCTGTACCACCTCATCTACATGATGAATTATCTTAACTGAGCCTACACGCTGTGTATCTTGGTGCATAGGTGTCATAAATAGAGACCAGTGTTTGTATCATTTTGCTTACAGTCGGCTGGTGGAGTGGTACAGTAAAATGTGTAAGCTAGATTTCTCAGAGCAGCTGCTGCAGGATTGTCACTATCTTTGCAAAATATTTTTAACATATACCTATATTCACTGGATGTTTCTGGCCTATGGAAAAATGTATTTGTAATACCCATACCCAAGGGTATCGCATGAACTGCTGTAGGTAAATACTCACCATGGCTTCAGGAGGGACTGTAGCACAGTGACTGCCTTGGTCAGGTCCACAAACAGCCTACATGTGAATATGGAGGGGGAAGTTTTCACAGGGGTGATTTTTGTGGATCTGAAAAAGGCACTCAACCTAGTGGATCACTCCCTCATGAAGCTAAAGCTTAGCAAATTAGGCATGGGTGAACCAGCTGTTAAATGGCTCTCAAGTTATTAGAGGAACAGAAAACAAATGTTAGAGATAATGGAGTTTTATCTGAGTTAGGAACCATTAGCAACGGAGTTAGAAACATAGACAATGATGGCAGAAAAAGACCACTGATCCATCCAGTGTGCCTGAGTTCCCTGTTAAGCCCTGGAACCCACTGATCCTCCAGGGTCCTAGCCCTTCCATCCTCACCCCATTTTCCTCCCCTTTTCTGATGCCGCAGGCAACCACAGTAGCCTTCATTCTGTCCCAACCATGCTTAAAACCACTAACGGTTTTGACATCCACCACCTCAACCAGCAGCCTGTTCTATGGCTCCACCACCCTTTCTGTAAAATAATACTTCCTTATGTCCCTCCTGAACCTCCCACAGGTTCCAAAGGGGTCTATACTTGGACCCTTGTTGTTTTCATTGTTCATTAATGACCTAGCACAATTTTGTAGTACATCAAAAAGTATTCTCTTCATTGATGATTCTGTGATATATACAGCAAATAAAAATGTTAAATCATTAAATGAAAACTAAAATATAGAATTTGGCAATGTGTTGAGATGGTTCATGCAGCAATGAACAAAATGAAAACAAAGAAATATTTTATGTTGTGCTATACAGAGATCATGCAAACATGTTGATAAACTGAAGGTTAACGCTGATGGAGAAGGCAGCTTAGAAACAGTGAACAACTTTAGATATCTTGGTACAATATAAAACTAGATTCACATTTGAACTTTGATATTCATATGGAGCAGGTCTGCACACAGCTGTAAAAGAAACTGGGTGCTTTATATGCAGTAAATGACCTATTGACTAATGATACCCTTAAAAATTGTAGGCCGAGCTTATTTGCTGCCCCCCATTGATTATGAGAGTGTGCTATGAAGAGGTGTCAGAAAATGTACAGGCAAAAAGCATTAGCATGTTCAATGCCATCTGTAGATTTGACTTTTGGGCAAAATATGGAAAATATCATTGCAAGCTCTACAATAAACTACACTAGCCGCCTTTTGATCATAGGAATAAGCTTTGCATAAACTGCATGGTATGCAAAGCTCTGAAAAAAGGTGACTCTGTCCCTTTGTCAGGTATTGTTGTTCCAAAAAGTACTTCAGCATTTTTGTGTTCAGATGACACTACAGCCTTATCACTACCACTATTCAAAACTGTTAGAGGTCAGAAATCCTTTATGTACAAAGCTTCCAAAGACTGAAATGCAATCAATCCCCAAATCAGAAACACAAACAACTGTAATCAATTTAAACAATTGTACAAAGGGTGTTTAAAGTCTGAAGGAAACTGCAGTTGTTCTTCTTAACCTCTTTTCCTTGTGCATATGACATGTATAGTATGTATAATATGCGTATGATGCTTTTCTGTGATGTATTTATATTATACAGTAGTTCCACTGTTTGTATTGTCCACCTGTGTTGAACCTGAAAAAGGGCCATGTGATCCAGTGCATCTTACCCAGTTAACAGAATGTTAAATAAAATAAATAAATAAATAAAAATAAAGGACAAAAGCAAGTCAGGGGGAAGGAGGCAGGCTGTTCTACTTGCCTTGTGGTTCCTCTGATCATTTTCAGTATTTGTTTCTCTAAAGTCATAGATTCCTTTTTATCCCCCGGGATCACAGAGTACTTGGTATCATAATACTGTGTGTTATTTAAGCAATAATGCACTCCAGGGTGTAGGTTGTGCTGAGATAACCTCACACCTGGGTGGTTGGGCACGAGGCTGCAGCCTGAGTGTGTCCAATGTTCCAGAAGTGAGGTTATCCCAGCACAACCCACACCCTGGAGTGCATTATTGCTATTATACAATGGCTTGTTGTTATTTATAAAATAAAAACATAATTTTAAAGAATGTTTTTATTAGTATGGAAAAATATTTTTGTTTCTTAAGAGGAGATGCAAAAAAGGGATGATGAGTAGTGGCCATAATGATGACAGTAGACCCATGAGGTTGTGCTGGGATAACCTCACCGGTCCAGCCCAAGACTGACCAATCAGAGTCCAAGATTTTTTCTTGCCATTGTATAATTGCATAATATGAAACAGGGTGTACATTATGGGATAATGCCATACCTTCCCCACAGCTGCCCACAGCCCATTCAGGGTCACCGTTGAGGAAGGGCAACCCATGTGCATAGAGAAATCAGAACCCCTGTTCACTCATGAGTGGCTTGGACTCAGCAAGAATTCCCACCCTAGTAAAATTTCTTCAAGATCAGTGATTCCCCTGCATGCTCTGATATTGAGTGGCTCGAAATCAGTGAGTCCCAGACCAGCTCAGTTATTGTGGGGCTCCTCCTGATTGGACAAGTAGCAGCAGCCAGGGAGTAACAGCACAAGGTGAACAGCTAACCTCGCTCCTGATTGAAGATGACTGACTGTATGAGGTAATTGTTCTTTGCCCAAACATATCCCAACAAACTAAATGACAGTCAGTACACCAAACTTTGGGTATAAAAGGCATCAGCTGTACTCAGACTGTTTTGGTCCTATAGTTAGGGTTGAGTAGGCTTGTCAGTGTTAAACACTAATTTCTGCACCTTAATAACGTTGGCATCATTTGACAAAATAGGACAAAATGTGCCATGCACAGTCAGGTTGTCAGAATCTCAAGATGTGAAAAGTTTTGAGACAGCATCTTGTACAATTTTCGAGATACAGAGCGCAAAAAATTAAGAAAAATAAAAACACTTAATATTGTGTATTTCTTGCTTTTACCTACAACCCAGATGTTGCCGTATTTTTTCATGACATTTTCAGGTTTGAAGGGCTTGTGCCAAGGGTGTGCCATTCAAAGATTTGGTGAAAAAAATATTATAACATTTTAGAATTATAACAATTATTGAGTTAACGTTCAATTTTGACCAATAAAAAAAACACCTTTCGCAAGTGCTTATTTTTATGATATAATTGTTGTGTGGAAAGAAATAGCAACTGTGGTGGCCACCATCTTTTTTTTCTCAATTTACAAAATATTATAAGAAGGAAATATTGAAGTAAAATCAATCCCAAATACTTGCATTTTGCTAAGCAGTAATTGTTTAGCTTGATTCTGGTACTGGATTTCAAACAATTAATCCCCAAACTTATCTTTCTGCACCAGGGTTGCCTTCTGCCATCTCTCACACTTTTACCGTTCATTGCTCATATTTTTTACCTGTCATGCAGTAATTTGCAACATGTAATTTGTGACATATACTTTTATGTAAACTAAGCTAAGTGCAGTTCAATCTATTTCAATGGGGTTTTGAACTTAGATTCATAACTCCGTCATATTTGTATATTTTGATCTCAAATTTTCAGCCTGGACTTTTTGGTGCCCCACATCATGACCAATGGTGGTGGAATTATGCAGATCATTGCCAAAAGTTGATTTCACAGTCACTTGGTAAACTCACCTTTTGTGCAGGATTTGAAAATTTTAACTACCCTTGTTCATGAGAAGGGGTCATAAGAAGGCTATGTTGAACATCTGGGGTCGCAATATGAAACAACGTCAAAGTTATGAGTGTACATCTATGCTGGCTTGTAACTTCGGTAACTTTAAGTTGCATTCCCTGGCTGGGGTTTAGGAGGGCAATGTGCAAGGCCCTGCACTTATGTAGGCAGATGTAGTGTTCCCATGGCACAGGGCCCAAAGGGTCATACACATCTGCACCTGTTCAAGCAGGCCCAAAGGGACAAGTGTGAATGAGGATATGCTTCCACTATTTTAAAAAGAAAGGACATTCTTTGCAAAACACTTTGTTAATGCAACTGATAGGATAACTTATTGTTACAAAACTAGGGAAATGTGGCATTATGGTTCCAATCCTAACAACCCACCCCACCCTACAAGCAACAAAAGAAAAAACATTAAGGTTTTGGGTCGCTGGAGTTTTAGCAAATCAGTGGTGGGGTCATCTTCCTTGAGGATGTCAACCCTGATGCCTATGCCATTCCATGGCAGTCAACATCAGGTGTGAGTGCCTTTTTTCCTAAAAGGCCCACAGGGACCTGTGTGAAGAAAGCTACAACACACTGTGGTGGCAACATGTAGCAAGACATACTTCTCTGACTTTGAAGACTGTATCACTATAAGGCACTGGCTTGGAGCTGTACCTTGTACTTTGGACAATAGACTCCTCCATTCCCTCCCCACTCTGCCCTTTTGTTCCATGGACCCCCCCAACCTTGTCTTCTGTGTTCTGTGTCCCATTTTCTTCTCTGCTTCTTTGGGCATCCTGTTTCTTGCTCTTCTCAGAGCTGCTGCTCTTTCTCTACACCCACTCTTCCAGGTTGTGTGAGTTCTTGTAGCACCCCACTTCAAACTATACCCATGGAACATATAAGGTAAATGCATGTCTCGTCAATCTCATGTAATACTAAGATGCTTCCATGCAGTAAGTACTATACACAACAAAGTACCTCAACATACTAGTGGTACTCTTGGTTGGTCATTTGTACCTATTGTCATGCAAACAAAATCAGTTGTATCGATCGCATCTTGGATAATACACCATAGCTTATCTGGTCCAATTCATTCAAACTGTAATGCCTGGATTTCTCCAAGTTGGATTAATCAACATACTTCTTTCTAATAGAATTAACTTATTTGGTACTACTTTACATTATAATTTTAATAGTAAGTTTGTTCAATTGCTTTTTATGCATTTTTTTTACAGCTCAGGCAACCCTGGTTCCATGTCATTGTGCAGGTCTCCTCTCAATATGTACCCAATTTTCTCTTCCTGGTCCTTCCATTTGCTGTGCCTTCAGTTTGTTTACTTTGCATCTCATCTAGCAATACATGTTTTGTCCTCCCTTCTTGCTGTTCTCCATCCTCCATTCCCTGCTCCTTATGCCCTTGTTTTCTCATGCTAATTCACTATGCCTTGCTTATTTACCATTAAAGTGGTAGCCTTGCTCAGCCCATACCAGCAGTCTGACAGTCTCCATCCCTAACTCATACCTTGTGAGGTATTTCAGCAATGGTAGGCTTGCCCTGTCTACTTGGGATAGTAGTCTGTTTCATCCAGTTACAGTCTATTCCAGCACTCTGACAGTCTCTGTCCCTAACTCATACCTAGTGAGGTATTTGAGTGAAGGTGAGCTTCCTGTCTCTGGGGATGGGAGTCTGTTTTATCCAGTTACAGTTCATACCACATTACAATCTATATCAGCAGTCCAACAGTCTCTGTCTCTAACTCATACCTTGTGAGACATTTGAGTGAACATAGGCTTGCCTTATCTTCCACGGATGGGAGTTCTGTCTCTTATCCTTCCAATCCACCCTATTCTGCATATACTGCTATACGCAGGATATTGGCATTTGGCTCCTTTCTTGCTTCGATTTTTTGACTCCAATCACAGAATAATTCTGCAAGGTTGTCAGACTTCCTCCTGCTCTCCATGCAATATGGCATCTTCTCTATTCACCAACTCTCCACCCGCAATCACTCAAAAAGTTCTCCAAAATCTCCTCAGACTTGTTCCCACTACAGTGCAATACCGAGTGCTATTGGTATCTTAGTATCTTCTATGTCTACCTACTCTCTGACTGCAAACCCTGCTACAGGTCCTGCAAGGTCTCCCTGGACTTATTCCAACTCCTCCAGTCTGTAAACTAGCTTCCAACTCAGACTACTCCATTTTGGATTGGATTCCCACCTCATGGCTGAACTAAAAAAACTCAATATCCTGCACTCTGCTTCTGCCTGCAAATAGAATTGCACGATTTCTTCCAAGCCTCAAAATCTCAACCTGTTCAGAGTCCTTCTGTGACAGCCATGTCTCAACCAGAACCTGCTCCTTGTCCACATTTTGAGAATTGACAGCTCAACTCATCTCTTCAGTTTCCATCTTGCCATCCCATTGTTGGCCATCAAAGTCCACTTCCAGGCTTCACTTTCTCCAGCCTTTGAACTGTCAGCCTCTGCTGTACTACCATCTATTAGCCAAGCTCTTATCACCTCTGCTCCTTCAAGTGGTTTTCCAACTGTCAGTGCTCCATCTCATCATTCCCATATGACATTATAGTCTGTAGTCTGCAGTGAAGGCTCCGATACACGTCCATTAGCTTCCCTGAAGAACTTAAAAAGCGGCTTCCACCTGGGTCCTTTTCACTGATGCCAGTCCCAATCTATCACATTAATCCTACAGGTATTGCTACTAGATGATTTTTCAGCATGGACTGCCTCTTCATTGACTTATCTGCATCTGGGTCCTCCTCCACCCGAGCATTAAGTCCTGAACTTCCTCCAAGGCACATCTCTATCCTATGCTCATACTGACTAGCCCTTATCAATCACTTTGTCCCTGACTCCTGGCTATTGACTGCTGATATCAGAGTATACGATCAGGTAGTTTTCATTCATCCATCTCTGGCATCTCTATGATATATTTTGTGAGGACTGCTATTGCTGTGCAGTTTGTCTGACCTTCTGCTTTACGACAGCCCACTTTTTGATATGTTCTCTGAAGTGCTGTTTTGGAGACTTTCTCAGTGTTTGCCACCATCCTGCAGTTGTTCATCTGTTAGATGACTTTCTTCCAATAGATCTGCCAGATTCTCCTCCTGGCTGGCATTCTTGCTCTGATTCAGCTGTTTCAAGAGCTATCAGCTTCCCTGTTCAAAAACAAAATCTCAGATCCAGTGACATTCCTTGAATGCCTTGGCATAACATTGGATATAGAATGTATGGAAACCCGTCAGCTTCACAGGATACTAGCTTAATGAAATCCTTTTTGACCAGATCCTCTTGCCCAAAATGAGAACTTCTTTTCCACCTGCAATACCTCATCTGTGCAATGCATATAATACCTCAAGGTTTATTATTTATTTATTTATTTCATTTATTTAAGTCTTTGGTAACCGGGTAAGTACACCGATCCAGGGGACTGTTTTCAGGCATGACCTGGGCCACACAGGCAGCAGTTACAGAGGTAGTGACAAGTTATACAATGAGTACAAGACATGTGGATATACAGACATCACTGGTAAACAAAGTGGATATACAGACATCATTGGTGAACAAAGAAAGTGACATAGGAAAGTAAAATTAATGGGAAGCTGAAAAAACAATCAGTATATCATGATAAGCAACAATTATTATACAATTATTTACAAAGGATAAGTGACCAGTGCATATTATTGCATGATGTAAAAAAAAACAAAAAAAAAAACATGCAAGACAATAGCTAAGTGGGTGAGCCTAAGAAGAAGGTAGTGATTGATTATTTATTTATTTATTTATTTTAATGGTATCGGAATTGCAACTCTTTGAGTCAGAGATTCATTTACAAAGGCTCCTCATCATTGAACATTAAACAATATGGACAAAATAAAATAACATGATATACAGAGAAAATAAAAATACAGAGTTAAAGGAAATTCCTATACAGGGTGTAAAACAGGAGTCCAAAGAAATGAGAGAGGGCAGGGGAGGCCAAAGCAGCCCAAGAGGGTAAAGTCAGAAAGGTAGGGAGGGTTATCCAAGCTAGTAATGACATGTGGCCTCATCAAGCAGCCAGGATTTGAGATGTGTCTTGAAAGTGGCATGGGAGTCCAGAGAGCAGATGGGCACAGGGATTCTGTTCCACAGAGTGGAAGCAGCTACAGATAATGCTCTGCTACCCATAGCCAAAGAGACTTTCGGGATATCCGGGGGGGGGCTGAGGATACACACAGACACCTTGAGGGAGTTTGGGTCTTGAGGAGTGACGTATAAGGGGAGGCTTCCCCATGCCTGGCAGCACTGTTCAGGATGAAATCAAGCCCATAATCAAATTTGCAGTGTTATGGGAGCCAGCCAAGAGTCTGGTGGAGGTGGCAGTGGTGAGTGGAATATGGTTCCAGGAGAGTGAAATTACATACGTTGTTGTACGTGGGGCAGAGGCACATGCACAAGACTGAGGATGTGTGTGAGTAAATAGAGGAACAGTAGTCAATCAAGGGTAGCAGATTGCCTTGGGCAATGGTTAAATGGGCTTTCCTGGTCAGGAGTGACTTTATCCAATAAGCTGCACCAAGTTTCTGGCTAAGATGGCTGATAACAGAGGAGATATGATTGGAAAAGGAGAGGGGTTGGACCAGGATAAGTCCCAGATATTTGAAAGTTAGTACACTTTAAAGTACAGTGTTGTCTGGTGAGACTACTGAGAGGGTGGACCCAGCCTTGGCAACCTTAGATAAGAAGAGCTTAGATCCAAATAGCATGAATTTAGTTTTTTTTAGCATTAATTAGGCAATGTGAGTGGAACCAGGTGTGCATTGCAGAGCAGTTATCGGATAAAGTCCTGGATATATTGTCTAGAGCCTTGTCACTAGTGAAGAGGACAAGATCATCTGCATAAAATAGGGCATCACAAGTGAGACAGTCAGAGAGGAGAGAGTTTATAAACAGGTAGAATAAGAGTGGGCCCAGGATGAAGCCCTGGGATACATTGGGAGTGACTGTGAGTGCAGGGGAGATAGAAGGTCTTATACATACTGACTGAGATCTATCTGAAAGGTAACTTTGGAACCACCGTGTGGTCTCAGTTGAGCAGCCGAGGGTGTGGAGGGGAGGCTGACCATTCAATTCCTGCCTCCTGACTTTGGCATCATTGGCTCCTGAACTGCACCATCACTTTCAAGTCTTGGCTGCTGCAAAATCTGATCTAGCTATCTGGACCTATCTTAAACTTACTGGAATGGCTATCCAACCTACTACAATGACTTTTCTCCTGTTTACACACTGGAATATATCATTGCATCTCCACTGCATGGCTATGCTGCCATTTTCGAGTGGGTCCTGGATCGCTGGTCTCTGGCCTCCGGGCATTCCATCTCTCCAAGATTGTCATCAACATCTCCTCTCATTGAGAATTACCTAATATTAGATGCTGCCTCCATATGGGAACATTACTAGTCCCTCCAGTCAGTCTCTATTTTCCTGTCAATCAACCCTTAATGGTCATCTTCAACAAAGGAGGTCTTCATCCCATTTGATTATACAGATCATGTTGAGGCTAACTTGGTTTCTCTATCTCAGTTTTACACCACATTGTTTACATATTTTGGGCTATGCCAAGCAAAGCAGCTGATTCATTATATTGATTCCAACTGCAGATCTTTCATTGCCTCCATCCTTCAGCAGCCTCATTCATGACCCCTCCTCCTTCATCAATTGAACTGATAACTTTTCACTAGCTAGATTACATCATCCTGTGGGCCAATCCAGCCACTGAGCTGCATATACTACGGCATGCAAAAGCACTCCCCCTTCCATGCACAGCAATCTTCTTAGAGTTGTTCTACTCATGAAGAACATGTTCTCGCATTCTTAACTTAGATGTCAAGCCATGAACTTATCATACAGGACTGTTAAGCATACCTCTCAGATCATCAAGCACCAGAACGCCTCATCATCTGTCAATAGATGGCTTCATTACAAAATCTCTGCACTCATTAAAAGCAGTTCCTTTCAAATATTATGGTAACTCGGCTATTTTCTAGCCTCTATGGATCCCTGCATTCTGGAGAATTCTCTGTTCCAACATCTTAGTCCTTATAGATTCCAAGTTACAAAAGCAAGCTATCATAATATCCTGTCGCTCTTTCCTCAAGACTGACAGATCTCACAGAGGAGACCAAATGACCTACTACCTGTCCTATACCAACTGGCTTCCAATAACATATTTGACCAACTCATACTTTCCCATGCATGTTCAGATCCTTTTCACCCTCTCCCACCCACAAATAACCAAACACCCAAGATGACAAAAATGGTTCCTGGAACATGTCAAAACTCTGTATCAACTTTTATTCCTTTTCAGGATTTCCCTTCGAATTGGAGTAGCTTTTTCAACATCGAAGAATAACATTTCTACGCAGATCATCAAGAAACTTGGAAGATGGAGTTTGTCAGCCTTTGAACCATTCATTCCTAATCTAGAAGCAGAAATTAGACAAGTATATAGGATCATCTCCTCTTAGCTTGCCCAGAGGATGTGTAGGCCAGTAGCCATGGGTTCTCAGAGGTTTCCTCCACAAGGGTTTTTTTTTTTCCTCTCCTGCATTCTACTGGCACAATCTTCATGAGTTGGAGGAGGTAACCTTTTTGGGCCCTCTATTCCCTACATGATATCCAGCTTATCTACAAAGGGTGGGAATAGAGAAAGGCCAAAGTTTTACAAGTATACACAAGCAATACTCTATTCACCAAACACTGAATGTGAGAGCTGAAGCCCAAGGTTCAAGGTGGGGAATAGCACCACCCACATTCCAAATAAAATCCAGCCACTCCCAGCAGCCCATGCTTAGCATATTTCCAAGCAACCACCATCCTCCTCCTCCTCTTCTGGCACTCTCCTCATCCTTGGTACTGGGCCCTCTATTCCCTACATGCTACCCAGCTTATCTACCAATGGTGGGAATACAGAAAGGCCAAAGTTTTATAAGTATACATACAAAAAAAATGTTGTAGGTGCTGTATTGGTCCTTTTAAGAACAGATCCAGAAGCAAATGATTTGATACCTTTTATTGGACCAACATGGATGTTACAGAAAAGAACAAAGTGCTCTAGCTTTCAAACCAACCAGGTCCTTCTTCAGAAGCTTTGTGGCAGTTATGTCAAATATCCCATACTATTAACACCAGGTTATACTGAAAAAACAGAAATAATTCTCATTGGTTTAACATATACATTTAAAACATAACAGAAGATTACGTCAGAGAAGCTAATTAACACCAGTATGCCTTTAACTGAGGAGCCTCAGAAGGGCAAAGATTATCAAGAATTCTATACAGCCAGAGAGTTCTTGTCACATAAATTTTAAAATGTCTCAGTATGCCAAGAAAGCATTCTAGTGATAAAAAAACCTTGGGGTGGCATTCTCTCTAATACATGTAAGATGAGCTTACAACTTACATTCCAGTTGTCCTGGTATATTAAAGAACAGATAATGAGAGACAAAATCCTGAAATTAGGTATAACTGCAAGTTGAAAACAAGCCTCAAATTAACATACGCATATATACATAATGCATGATAGTATCACTTGTAAGTGTAAATGCCAAATAAAAAAATACTTGTCAGGAACCCCCAAGAAAATGAGGCCATGAGCCTGATAAGTGCAGATTTCAACACAGAGTCTGGGCATAACAAAAATGCACAGAATCAGTCTAAGGAATCTAAATGAAAACCCAAAGGAATTGCACCTTTTATGAACCCCCAAGTAAATGAGATATGCATCTTAATATGAGCAGATTTAAAAATGTGACAGTGTGTAATCCCACCACTGACAACTAGTAGAAGGAAGTAAATGTACATTATGGGCCAGATATTCAAACTGCGCCATTCTGTGGCGCAAGCCCTTGCGCTGCACAAAAGAGTTGTGCAGGTGTGTGGCCAGGGCGATATTCAATGGAGTTGCGCTATTGAGCAACTTCTTTGAATATCACCCCCTGTCCACAGCCACTGTGCATGGCGCAGTGGAACTTGCACCACTGCAAGTGGTCAGAGTGGAGCATTCAGATGCAGTGGCACAAGTTCCATTGCGCCATGTGCAAACCTGCAATATTCAAAAGGTGACATGCAAATGGGGCCATAATTCATGCAAGGCACATGGGGGCCATTTGCATGTAATTATATCCCCATTTGCATGCCATTAGCATGCACGTGCGCCGATCCCCGATGACTTGCGCCTGCGACTTGGGACCGACGCCCCCTGCAGCCCGATCGTGGGCATAAAGTAATTCTCCCCCCCCAACTAGCTCAATCATGGGCATAATGTAATACAACCCCCCTGACTAACCCGATCGGGGCATAGCAGCATCAATACAACCCCCAATTCATTCTACATATCTGATCTGCCTTGTATGGTATGGGCTGCACACCCATTGGCTCATGCTCTGAACCAATGGCGTGCAGCCTCTCAACTGTCAGTCAGAGGTGGTGGGGTGGCAGGTGGGTGGGTGCTGCCACCTGCCAGCTGGCGGGGAGAGCGGGGTGGTGGGGCTCCGTGGGTGGATGGGGTGGGGGCCACTAGATCACCAGGGATATTGGACTTGGGGTGGGTTTGACCTTATGCCCGTGATCTGGCTCGTGGTCACTGGACCACCAGGGATATTGGTCTTTGGGAGGGTTGCCCGTTATGCCCTTGATCGGGCTAGTGGGGTAGTATTACATTATGCCTGCAATCGGGCTGAGTCGGTGAAGACTTCCTTTATGCCCAGGATCGGGCTGCTGTGGGGGTTGAATTCTTTATGCCCATGATCAGGCTGCTGCGGGGGGTACTCTTCTGCCCATGATCGGGCTAAGGGGGTACTATTATGCCGTGATCGGGCTGAAGGGGGCACCGGGAACAAGTGGAGGGCTACCCACAGGTGGCAGCTGCTGTGTTGCACCCTGCAATGTGGCAGCTCACCTGTGGGTGGCCCTTGACTTGATCCTTTTTTTTTTGGCTTAAAGTTGTGCAGGCGCAGGTAGGGGGTTGCACCTGCATAACTCTGCATGGCCCGGCTGAATATCGGGCTGTGCAGTTTATGCATGGTTCCTCCCACTCCGGTTGAGCATGCCTTCATTAGCATTGCGTTGTTGCTTAGCATGATTTGGGGACCTAACTGCCTCCTACTGAATATCGCAGAATGGCGCAATTTCGGACTTGCGCAGGCACAACCCTATTGCGCATGGTTGAGCTCTTTTGAATATCTGGCCCCTATATGTGAAAACTAGGTGTCCTAGCCACATAACAATTGCCCCATGCCACACTCCCCCCCCACACATATGTGTGTACATACACCACAACATACCACACACACACACACACACACACACACACACACCCCTGCACACCCCACACAACCACAACACACAACAAATATAACAAACACAATCCACATACACCACACCACACCACACACAACAAACAAAACACGCACACACCATACCCACAACACACAAAAACACAACACATACCAAACACACAAATACATACATACATCAGTATACACACACACACACACACTCAAACACACTCACCACAGTGTTAAGGTGAGAAGTCAACATGTAGATAACCATAAACTTACAAAATCAAAGGCCCGGTGAAGAACTAAAGTATTTATGTCCATCTTTTAAAGTAAAGGTCTGTGTAAGTTTAAGTGGAATAATGTGTCATATAACCAACATCAATGTTCAGTCCATCCGCCACCATATTGAGAAGTAAAATAAGTCTATTTTCAGAAGCCCGTCTCTGTTGTGTACTGTTGAAATGTCCTTTTAAGACCATCACAGACATATCTGAGATTGAGTGGTCATCCTGGGAGAAGTGTTGGGTTACTGGTTTCTCAATCATCTTGTGATTAATAGAATGTCTGTGTGAATTCATTCTAGTGCGGAGTTGTTGGCTTGTCTCCCCCACATAACCTGTGCGAGGATATTTCTTGTATTGGATAAAATAGACCACATTACTTGATGTACATGTATAACTCCCCTGTATCCTGAATAGTCTGTTTTGTGATGTAACCACACAGTCTGAAGTGGAAATGAGGTTACATGTCTTACATTTGCATTGATGACAGTTTCGTGTACCATATGATGTCATGGTATTCTGTTCCGGTTCAAGTTGACTCCTAATAATCAGGTTGGCTAAATTAGGTGGTTGTTTAAAAGATAGTAGTAGTACTTCTTGAAAAATACAGTTAAGGGTTTCATCCTCACTAATTATTAGATGGAGATCCTTAATAATCTTACGTAGGAGTTCACGGTCAGGATGGTATGTGACTACTAAGGGTATTCTGTTGGTAGTCATCCGTTCCTTATATTGTAGTAGCTGTTCTCTTGGGACCTGTGTTGCACGTTCCACTGCTCTGTCGTTTTTCTGGACGAGTGTCCTTGCTCAATAAAGGTGTTTTTCAACATCGCTAGATGTGTGTCTCTGTCTTCCTCGTTTGAACAGAGGCAGTGATACCGAAGTGCTTGACTATATATGACAGATTTATTTGTGTGGCTAGGGTGATTACTTTTCTTGTGTAAGTATCTCTGTCTGTCTGTTGGTTTACTGTAAAGACAGGTATGTAGGGTTCCATCCTTAATAGTGACAGTGGTATCCAGAAAATGTACAACGGTGGCAGAATATTCCAGGGAAAGTTTCATAGTTGGGTGGAGGTTATTAAATTCCCGATGAAAATCTTTCAGTGTGTCAGTGCCCTCTGTCCAAATTATAAACAAATCATCAATGTAACGGAAATAAGTGAGTGGTTTATGTCTACAGTGCCTTAGAAAATCCTCCTCCAAATTCACCATAAAAAGATTAGCATGCTGTATATATACATAAGTATACATAAACACTTCTCTGTTCACCAGCCATTGAACTGTAAGTAGTTATTGCCAATTGCTTAAAGATTCCTGGACATGCTAATTCATTTTTAAACACAACTTTTTGTATGTCATGTGGGTGCTTGTGGAGTATCACATAAGACATATAATCCTTTAAGGAAACATATTTTATCTCAGTTGAAATGTGTGATTAAAATGTTACATTCCCCTTCACCAGGCAAGGTCACCCAATGAAAATTTAAATAGGGAGAATCCCTTCAAAAGATGTAAATCAGCTCCCACCTGACTGCTGCAAACATGAATTGGTATAAGCATTCTTGTAGGTGCTTAGACCTAAATGGGTCCTAAAAAATTCAAAACATGGTATATTCAAATTTGCTTTTTGGCTGATTACAGGTGCTAAATGGGTCAGTTCTGAGTGTTGTTTGCCTAGTTTGAATTAGTTAGTGATAACTTATGATTTTTTGAGTAGCTTTTCTTTTGTGGTGCTGAGCAATAGTGTGCAGTGGTCGGGCAGAGCCAAACGAGCTTTGATCCCTTTGTACTCACCGCAGCAGCCCTACGCATTCCACATCATATGCAATGATGCAGTAGATGTGTGTGCAGTGCTGAAGTCAACACTAGATGTTTGCCGAGGCAACTTAAAACAAATTCCAGCTGAAAAGGCAGCTGTGGCTGAGGGCTATGACAGTAAGTCACAATGAAACTGAGCTGCCTGGAGAGGTTTATTCTCAGATAGATGTTTGCATTTTACTGATACTTTTTAATGGTAATATTATATATAGAAGTTGAACATGCTTTATAAATACATGTCATTTGGGGATATTTTCCAACATTGGGGTATAATCCAATCATGCAGGAAGTAATGGTCCTTGTGAACTTCAAATTCTGACTTATAAACTAAATCATACAGTGAGTTATATTAAATTGAAACAAATTATACAGATCTGCTTCCTACTTCTCCATATTCTGAAACCTACTATAGTTGGCTGCTACAGGGATACAGAGATATAAAAATGACCACTCAAAAGATGAGAATATCCATTGTAGTATCCTATTTCTACAAATAATTAAACTTTTTTTTTTCCAAAAGATGTATGAAAGGTTCCATAAATATCAAAGGCCACAGGCTAATTCTCAAATGTGTATGGCACCTTCAGCCTCCTACAGTAGGTCTGTCAAGGCTCCTCTTCTTTCTGTCATCCCTATCTGGCATTTCCCAGTGAAGAAGTGTCACCAGAAACCAACTCTGGGATAAGAAATCAGATTACTTCTATGTCCACAATGTTAGCCAGAGAAAACAACTCCACAAGCAGTAGTAAATAAGAATAATTTATTATACTCACGCCAAGCATGTGACAGAAAAAAATCACAAATCACAAGGGTACTTGCCAGTCACCGAAGAATGTACAGTTCTCAAGGGAGCAGAGCTGGCTTACACAATGTTATATATTAGAGATAATATCTAAACAGCAGAAGTAAAGAACCTTATGTATTGGCTCTATATTATAAACAAGGTTATACAAGACATTCTCCATTGGATAATTACTTGGGAGACAGAATTACTAATGAGTATAATTTGAGACAAAGAATAATGCTCTTCCAGCATGAAGTTTAGACAAAGAGAATGCAGACAGGTCCAAGTTACACATGGCATTACTTGTCTAGATGAAAGACAAAACAAAGAATTTCTCTCTCTGTCAGCTTAGACAGAGAAGTGCTGGCAGGCCACTACTACATATGATTATATGAGAATATACTGTATGTAAAGTATATAGTAATCACTGATGATCCCTCAGAGTCATCATGTCAGTAATCATTTAGATTATATCTGGAATATATGTAAAAGGCAAACATAACCTAGGTAAATGCATTATAGTGTGGTAAAATGAATCATGCATGCTATAATCCTATAAAGATGTAAACATTAGCATATATTAGCAGCAAAGCACGATCCTGGCACCCATGCTTATACGATGGGTGCCTAAATCTACATGTTAGTGCAAAATAGCTGTATTACCGTATAATAGACCAGGAATATAGTGTGAGGCATATGTGGGACAATAGGGGGCATAACCCAGGCACAACAGAAGGGAGAACATGTTGGCATACTCAGCCCTTCATATCTTTTCTCTGATGATGTCAAACATATGATCCCTCAGTGGGACATCTACCCCAATGTACACCTATTTTTTGGCTAGGCTCTTCATTGGTCTCCCATCCTGATTCTGGTCCCCAGCCATGGTCCTTGGTGCCAAGATCTGTCCAGCCATAGCCCTAGTGGGGGGCTAGCTGAGATGCCATCACTGTAACCAGGGAAGCCATGGTAACCCACCACATCCCATCCCCCTTCTCCTAGAATTGTGGTGGCAGCCATGTCCCAGGCAGGCACCAACCCAGATGAAGGCTATGTTTTGAGTGTTACCCCAGTTTGGGCTCCCAG
This sequence comes from Neoceratodus forsteri, assembly GCA_016271365.2. Classification (NCBI taxonomy): domain Eukaryota; kingdom Metazoa; phylum Chordata; order Ceratodontiformes; family Ceratodontidae; genus Neoceratodus; species Neoceratodus forsteri. Next base: position 50,960,984 of record CM057451.1, on the reverse strand, counting down.
TATCTGTGCCACTGGTGGATTAGAGGTAGGAGCTGGATCATCAAAACCAGCACCACTGCCCCTGCACAATCTGCACACTTTGTTGTGATGGTCCCACCACCGATGATGATTGTGAGGTATTTGGCACTTGTTGAGCTGACCCATTTTGTCTTGCCTGAGGAATACGAAAATGGGGCAGAAAGAAGGGGTCCATGCATTACTGAATGGCCTGTGGGCATTTGTGTGCCATCAGCCCCACCCAAAAACACATTAATGGCCACAGGTTCCATGTGGGCCCCAAATAAAAAAACATTCCATTGTGGCTTCTACTGGATCTCCGAACATATGGGAGATCTGGCTGAGTGACCGAATGAATCATCAACCCTATCTTCATCAGTTACAGCACAAGCTCTCAGCTGGTCCTGCCCAGACATTGGGGGTTGTGCCACCCCCTCCCCTGTTTATGGGCCTATGGACAGTCATGAGCTCCCAATTGTCACCTCTTTTATTGTTGCTTTTAGCAATGTCTCTGCATGTGGCAGCCCACAAGCCCACCCACCCCACTGCTGGCAGGCTACCCAGGTGTATCTGGGTCCCTCACAGTGACCAAGCTGGTTTGGACTTGCTGAGGTGGGTGTAAACTACTCCAGCATGAAAAGAATTAATTCTCAGCCATATGGATGGCAAACTCCTGCTCAGACTGTATAGCTACCTCAATGTCCTCACAGTCATACTCAACATCAGTTAAAAGCTCTTGGCTGTTGGCATAGCAAGCCTTGTGCACCTCACTGGCAGAGTCTGCTGTTCTTCTTATGGTCACATCTGTTCCCCCACTGTATCCCTTCCACAGGATCAACATCCTACTACCTCCTGTCCACTGGCGTATGTGCCTGATGCTTTCCTGGCCTGTGTGTTCTCTTGTTCTTAGCTCTTGTGTCCTCTGCTACTGACCCCAGGAGCCAAGAAGATGGCTGCTGCCACCTGTCCAAGTGGTCAACATACTAAGGCCCCACACTTGGGACCTGTGCCATGGTCCCAAAGCAGTTGCCATCATTGCCCTCCAGGCCACCAACTGCCATGACTTGCAGTCCAGGCTCCAGTTCCAACAAGGTCTGCATCCAGTTGGGCCCTCCCTTCCCAGATACTTCAGGTGTTGCAAAACCTGCACAAAAAAGCTTTTTTCATCCCCTGAGTTCTCATGGCTGAGGACACTAGAGGAGCCTGACCATCCTATGGCTGAGAATTCATGTTGGCAGACATGATTGTGACTTAATTACACTAGGGACAAAGCGAGACCAGGAAAAAGCATAACCTACTAGAAGAAGGGCAAGAAAAATATTGTCAGTATACTTCCATGACAGGCAAAACAAAACAAAAAACCCTAACCTAACCCCCAGCCATGCCACAAAATTGCTTCTCAAATTCGATGTGTGTATGCCTTTGGAGAGTGGAAAATCATTAGAGCGGCTACCAGAAGATCTACCTTTTAACAGGTGACGCTAATAAGGACCTGCATATAAGAACACTGTTTTTTTTTTTTTATGCCACTGGTGCAGGTCAGAAATTAAATGCGCTGGGAGTCACATGATGCACCGTGCCGAATAGGCAGCTTGGCCTCCTTGGCTCCGCTCCTCACCCCTCTACTTTATAAATATATTACCTTACCAACTGCAGTTTTGAAGCATTGAATATTGACTTGTTTTGTCATCATTCCAGAGACTGATCCTGTGGGGAAAAGTTGGATTAATATGGATGCTGAAATGAAAACAGAGACCATTCATCATATTCCTCCAACCACGCCACAGAGGAACAAGATGGTGAAGAGGAGTAAAGCACAGACCTCAGCAGTCTCTATGTCACCAGACTTGCCTCAAGCTTTAACCGAGAGTCGCTTCTTATAAGCACTCTCGCCCCACAAAGAAGCCTTAAAAATATTACTGACAAACTAAAAACCATCTGCTTCACATCTGAAAAATTAACTCAAAGATTGGGCAATGCGGAAGTAAAGTAAGTAAAACTTTATTTTTAAGCACTTTTCAAAACCAAAGGGCTGTACAGAAGATTAAAATAACAATTAAAAAGACAAAAAACAATTAGATAAACATTTATAAAATCATTCACCATAGGCTTTAAGAAACAGAAAAGGTTTGCGCTCCAATTTAAAACTCTCGGCAGTCAGGCATTCTCTTATCTGACGAGGTTGAGAATTCCACAGGGCAGGGGCAGCATGGGAAAATGCACGTGCCCCAGGTGTCTTTAAATGAACCCCGGGAATCTCTAGCAATCCCTCGTCAATGGATCGGCGTGAACAAAAGTTGTAGTAGGGAGTAAGAAGATCTTGCAGATATTGGGGTCCCTGTTTGTGTAGAGCTTTATGGGCCAGTAACCCGACCTTAAAGGTGATCCACCACTGAACCATCAGCCAGTGCAGTTCATGCAGCACAGGCATAATATGAATAGTTCTGGATGTCCCAGTCAAGAACCTGCTGCTGCGTTCTGCATTAGCCGAAAGCGGCGGATATTAACCCCCGGAAGCCCGAGGTACAGGGCATTGCAGTAATCAAGGTGGGTGGTCACGAAGGCATGGACCAGTATAGGAAGATCAGCCAGAGAAACTAGGTGTTTCACCCAGGCAATATTCCAAAGATGATAAAAGGAAGACTTGACAACGGCAGACACCTGCAATTTTAGGGTCAAATCGTTGTGAATAATAATGTCCAGATTACGCACCCTGTCTGAGGTCGACAGCTGGACACCATCAAGCCATAAGCCTGATGGAAGCCCAGCCCTACGACCCACCTCGAGGTGACCAGGGTCCACAACCAACACCTCGGTCTTATCCGGATTTAACCTCAGCCAGTTAGCACTCATCCAATCTTTCATTTCGGATAGACAGCTGCTAAGCACAGAAATCGCATCATTTTGTCCGGGAATAAAGGACAGATACAGCTGGGTATCATCTGCATAGTAGTGAAAACCCAGACTGTATTGCCTAATAATATCTCCTAATGGCAGCATATAAACTGCAAACAACATGGGTGCCAACATGGAGCCCTGCAGCACCCCACAAGATAGAGGGATGGCGTCAGAGGAATAAATTCCAGTGACAACCCTCTGTGTCCAGCCTGTGAGGAAAGATCAAGACCAGTGTAGAACTGTACCAGACAGCCCACAGAGAAGTCGCAGGCACTCCAAAAGCACACCATGGTCCACAGTATCAAATGCTGCAGAGAGATCAAGAAGGACTAGAATAGTATGAGCCTTTCGATCTCTCACAATTAGGTATTTTAAAACCCGGACAAGAGTGGTCTCAGTGATATGTCTTTTCCTAAACCCAGACTGGAGAGTATCATAGACATTGTGATTTGTAAGATGGTCAACTAGCTGTGACGCAACCACTTTTTCAATAACCTTACCCACAAAGGGCAGGTTAGAGATAGGTCTGAAGATGGCTAGACAGTCTGGGTCCAAGGAGGGTTTTTTAAGGAGAGGTTGAACGACCACTTCCTTTAGTGGATCAGGGAAGACCCCCTGCTCCAGGGACTTCCAGACAATTTCAGCAAGGATTGGGCAGATAATATCTACGTAACCTAATAGTAGTGGCGTAGGGCCCGGATCGAAACTACAGCTGGTTGGTCATACAGTCTGAACAATTCTCACAATGCCCACAAACTCTGGCCTACTAAAGTCAAACCAGATAGCATTGGTGTTCATCTCCTCCCACCGATCTCTGCAATCCCTTAAAGAGAGAGCTGGGCCGATGCCCGACCTAATGCTGGCAATCTTATCTGCAAAGAACCAAGCAAGCTCATCACAATTTATTTGTGAAAAATCTCTTCCAGACTGCAGACAGAGTGGATTGCACAGCCTGTCGACAGTCTGGAAGAGTTGAGCTGGTCGATTCCGTGCAGCAGCAATCTCCCCGGACAGGAACTCTGCCTTCTTACAGGTGATTGCTGGCTGATAGACACCATAATGGTCCATCAATCTAAGCCTGTCAACATCCAGGCCAGATTTACACCAAGCCATCTCTAGTCTTCGCCCCACTCTTCTCAGCTCCTTCAAGGACCCATCAAACCAAAGGGTTCTTGGGTGCTGGGTAAGTGGACAAACACGAACAGGAGCAATTGAATCCAGGGCATCACCCACCACCTTATAGGCGAGTACGAGGTTCCCTGGACTCATGCACTCACTTGATACATCCAATCGGTTCAGTGCTGCCGATAGGCCCTCTAGGGTAACCCCCCTCAAAGGGCGATAGTGGACCACCTCCATAGGGGCAGGCATATTTGGGGCTGCCCCGAAGCTAAATCTTATGGTGTGATGATCCATCCAGCCATTTGGTTCCACCCCCAACTGCATGCTCTCCATCTCCAGGAGAAACACTAGGTCCAATGAGTGACCCCCTATATGGGTAGTAGAGGCAACCGCCTGTATAAGGCCCAACATAGTCATAGGTTATAGGTGATTATTTCCAAATTGTGAGAGTTCATCGTCGACCCAGGCATTGAAGACACCCAGTATTAACCACCTGGGTGACTCCAATGCCACGTCGACAATGAAGTCCACAAACTCCTTCAGGAATTCTCCACCATCGCTGGGTGGACAGTAGATGAGGAGAATCCTGAACCCTATACCTGCTTCCAGGATACACTCAAAGGACTGAGTGCAACCCACTGGTACATCCACAAGATCCAGCTCCATTTTGAAGAAAATGGCTACACCCCCAACCCTACGATCCAACCTCGGGCAGTGCATCACCAAGAACCCAGCCGGAGTATGCCAAAATAGGGCCTGCATTCTCATCCAGCCAGGTCTCGGTGATGCATGTCAGGTCAGATGTTGCAACAAGATCAGCTATAATAGTGGTCTTGTTCCTAATTGACCTGGCATTACACAACACAGCCTGGGTTGGATGGGTTTTCAAGGAGGATCCCAAGATCTTCCCACAGTTTGCGGAGCCCTTGGGTATGGGAATCAGGCAAGGAGGAACCCTTTCCTGATCCCATTTTGCCCCAGGGCATCTCCTAGTCCCTACTGTCTCTATCTGCCCACCCATCTCCATTCTCCCATTCTGCCCAGTCCAGCAACCCTCAGACGTCTCCTCACTATCCCCAATGCACGGCATCTTCTATAGACATTGGCTAATAATGGAGGACAGTGAAATGGGTGCAGATCCCGGAGCAGAGTGGGAGAATAAAGCCTGACCGTCTTAAGACCCTCCCAGCACACCTTAATTAAACAATTAATAAATAACCAAACTATACCATTACACTACAACAATATGATTATCAGTCACATATATACTTCCAGTTCCAACAATCACAACCCACACAACCACACACCCACACAAATATCCAGTCATGCATACACACTGCAACAAATCAGTTTAAATAGACAAATCAATTATTACCACGTAAAAATAAAATAAATAAACAAATTATTTAGGATTATAATCCGATTAAATCCTGACAGGTAACAACACTATTTAAAAATTAACCATCAAACGATTCTTTGTTATTATAGGCTGAGGGACCTCTCACTTCCCCAGCTGCACCAAACTTTGTTCTGAGACTCTGCTCTCACCATAAGTCTTTAGAAAAAGTACCATTAGCTTATAGCTAGTGTAGTAGCCGTTCCAGGGCCTGCAGATATAAAGACTCTACTCTCACCAGAAGTCTTTAGGAAAAGTACCATTAGTTTATAGCCAGTATAGTTTCTGTGAAAAAGAATTTCCTCACGTTTCCCCTTAATCGGCCTCCATCTAATCTCAAGAGGACACAGCATGAGATTAGAGGGAGGCCGATTAAAATGTAGGAATCTTTCACAGAAAAATGATGGATGCATGGAACAGCCTGCCTCAGGAAGTGGTGGTTATGAATACAGTGCAGGGCTTCAAACAGGCATGGGATAGGCATAAGGGAGCAATACAGATGAGTATGAATAGATAGGCCACTGACAGAGCAAGGTCGATGGCACATTTATAAGGTAGAAAAAGAAATGGGCAGACTGGATGGGCCTTGCGGTCCTTATCTGCTGTCAACTTCTATGTTTCTATGTTTCTATGTAGTAGCCTTTTCAGGGCCTGCAGATATGAAGATCCAATACCAGGAACTGTGAGGGAAAATTACCACCATATAGGAGGTCGCCGCCCCCAGCCGGGTCCAGAACAGCAGCCTCGGCAATGAAACCACCCACCAGTGGGTCCTCTCGGTAGGCCTAGGAGGCACCAATTACTCATGCCTGCCTTTCAGCAGGCCTGGAACCAGCATTACCCATCCAAAACCCAGCCAGAGCAGCAACCACCCCAGGTAGCTCACCCCACAACTCACATTTCAGAATTACCCCAAGTTCAAAAGTAACAAAGGATGAAAAAGAAATGATGGATCCGACAGATGCAAATGCAGACAAAGAATCCAACAGATGTAAGCTCCCCACAAATTCAAAGGCTCACCACACCAAATGGTAAAAATGTTAGTTCCTGAATACTCCGTCATGCTTACTCACGATAGTCCGACCAGGAAATGTCAGCTCCCCTTAATCCACATAATCCAATGTTATAATCCAAGACGAACACTTTCCCAAGCAGAAGAACACATATCACACGAACTACAGAACACCAGTCTACGGAGTTCATGCGCTGCTCACAAAACCATCGGGTCCATTCCACCGCAGAGTCGGATTCCAGCTCAGACAATTTCAGAGCACACGAAAAATAAAAAATGTACTTTACAAGCTGCAAAAATCAGACTACAGAACCCAAATGCCGCTACAAAATCATCAGAAAAACTCCAGTACATCAAATCATCAACGAGAACAGCAAACGGTCTCCACAACAGGAAATAGTCGGTAATCTGTGCATAAAACTATGGAGCAAAATAAAATAAAACAAAGAACTAATAATAAAATGATAAGATGTGCTGAAAAGATGCTAAAACGGTATCAAATGAGCTCAAGCAAACAAACAAACCAGAAACACAGAAACACAGAAAAATAGATTTTGATGGCAGATAAGGACCGCTTGGCCCACCCAGTCTGCCCATTTCCCTACCTATTGGATAAGCTGCAGATCCTAGTTAACCAGCAGCCTACTTCTTCCTACCCCCACCCCCTAGAATTGCCTTATGACTGTCCCATGCATGCTTGAATTCCACCACTGTTTTTGACTCCACAACCTCCTCTGGAAGGCGTTCCATGCATCCACAACCCTCTCTGTGAAAAATACTTCCTTAAATTACCTCTGAGCGCCCCTTCTATCTTCAAATTGTGCCCCCTTGTTCTTGCACACCTCTTCTTTGAAAGATGCTACCCTCTTGGACTTTGTTGATTCCCTTGAGATACTTGAAAGTTTCTATCATGTCCCCCCTCTCCCTCCTTTCCTCGAGGCTATACATATTCAGCTCCTTAAGTCTCTCTTCATATGTCTTCTGGTGCAGACCCTGCACCATTTAGTTGCCCTCCTCTGGACAGCCTCCATCCTGTCTATGTCCTCGGAGATTGGGTCTCCAGAACTGCACGCAGTACTCAGATGGGGTCTCACCAGCTGTCTGTACAGAGGGATAATAACTTCTTGTTTTCTACTGGTGATGCCTCTCCTATGCATCCCAGTATCCCCCAACCCTCCTTGCTGCCCTCTCACATTGCTTGCCCACCTTTAGGTCATCTGATATGACTACCCCAGGTCTCTTTCCATTTTGTTGTTGTTAGTATCTCACCCCCATTGTGTACTCTTCCCTGGGTTTTGTTTCCCAGGTGCATTACTATGCACTTCTTAGCATTGAATCTAAGCTGCCATACATTTGACCATTCCTCTAACCTTGCCAATTCCTTCTCATCCTTTCCACCCACCTTGTGCATCAACTCTATTGCAGATCTTTGTGTCATCTGCAAAGAGACATACTTTTCCTTCAGTCCCCTGCAATGTCTCTTATAAAGACATTGAAGAGGACCGATCCTAATACTGAACCCTCTGGTGCCCACTAGTAACCCCTTTCTTCAGAGTGGACTCCATTTACTATTACTCTCTGTGTCCTATTCTCCAGCCAATTCTTTACCCAGGCTGTCATCTTGGGACCCACTCCCAGGCTGGCTAACTTGTATATTAATCTTTTGTGTGGGATTGTGTCAAATGCCTTGCTAAAGTCTAGGTAGGCCATGTCCACAGCCCCTCCCTGATCTACTACTTTGGTCACCCAGTCAAAGAAATCTATCAGATTTGTCTGGCATGACCTTCCCAATGTGAATCCATGCTGCCTTGGGTCCTGAGCCCTCTGGCCTCTAGATACTCAATAATTCTTTCCTTCAGAATGATTCCATCATTTTCCTACCACTGAGGTTAAACTAACAGGTCTGTAGTTTTCTGCTTCTGCCTTGCTCCCACTTTAGTGAAGGGGAATCACATCTGCCCTTCTCCAGTCCTCGGGTACCACCCCATCCTCCCATGATTTGTTAAAGAGGGTAGTCAGTGGTGTCACTAGTTCTACCCTTAGTTCTTTTAGAATTCTGGGATGAATCCCATCAGGCCCCATTGCTTTGTCCACCTTCAGTTTTAAGAGTTCTTCAGAACCCTTTCTTCTGTAAATGGGCTGGTATCAACTTCTGTATCCAGAGTGTTTCTACTGTTTGTTTTAAGTACCTCCCCCACTTCCTTTGTAAATAGTGAGCAAAAATATTTGTTTAGTATCTCTGCCTTTTCACAGTCACCCTCTGCCCACCCTCCTCCTCTTTATTAAGCCTCACTAGCCCTCCCTTGGTCTTCCTTCACTCCCTGATGTACCTATAAAAGGTTTTAGCCCCCTTCTTAACTGAGTTGGCTATCTTTTCCTCGGTTTGGGCCTTTGCTGTTCTGACTGCCTTCCCAGCTTCCTTTTGCTTTAACTGATACAGTTCCCTGTCCTGCTCCTTCTGTGATTCCTTGAACTTCCTGAATGCTTTCTTTTTCTCTTGAACCTTCACTGCCACTTCCTTTGAGAACCATAGTGGTTTCTCACATCGTTTCATTTTGTTAATTTGCTTCACACAAAGGCTTGTTATCTCTGTGATGGCAGTTTTTATTATTCCCCATTGTTCTTCCACCCCTCCTTCCTGCCCATTTGCTAGTGCATTCCTTAGGCACTCACCATTTTAAAGTCAGCCCTCCTAAAGTCAGTACTTTTGCCTTTGTGTAACGACTCTATTGCTGTGTTTATTGTGAACCATACTGTTCGATGGCAGCTAGTTCCCAGATGGCTACCAACTTCTACATCTGTGATCCTCTCTTCATCTCCATTTGAGAGAACCAGGTCTAGGATTGCTCCCTCTCGAGTGGGGTCCAATACTAGTTGTCTAAGGCATGACCCTTGTAGGGCATCTAGAATAACCCCACTCTTTGAAGTGGCTGCTGCAACTGCACTCCAGTTAACATCTGGCATATTCAGATCACCTATCAGTAATATCTCCCCTTTTTCTGCCATTCTAAGTATTCTTTCTATCATTTCCTTGTCCATTTCCTCCCCCTGAGAAAGGGGTCTGTATACAACCCCTGTGCAGATTGTGGTGCTATTGCCGGTCTCTAAATTTACCCACAGTACTTCTTCTCCTCCCTGTTTTCCATTTTGTTCTGTTGCTTTGATTCCTTCCCTTATGTAAAGAGCTACTCCTCCTCCTCTTTTACCCTCCCTGTCCCTCCTGTAGATAGTGTATCCTGGTATGTTTATGTCCCAGTCATGGTTTTGTGTGTACCATGCTTCTGTGACTGCCACGATGTCCAGATGTTCCTCCTCCATCAAGGCCACTAATTCAGGAAGCTTGTTACTCAGACTATGGGCATTGGTACTCATTGCTTTCCATTTTTTGATGGCTTTACCTTCTTTTGCAGCATCCCCCACTGACCCGTCTAACTCAGTCTTTTTCTCAGAGACCATGCTGAGGTTAGCCCAGTGTGGCTTCCTAATCTGAAGTGAGAATTAGCTCCCTAGAAGATTGGCATAATCATTCAAAGCCTGAGACTGCATCCCTCCCCCAAAAGCTTGTTAAACTGGAGGATAAAATAGAGGCCTTAGGGGGTGCAGCTGGATGAATAATGTAGTTATAATAACTGGTTTCTATTTTTTAACATAGGAAAAGATGGTTATAATTCTGTCATTATAACCGGCTGGTTATAACGACATTCTCTTTTCTAAGTAAAACTGTAAGTTGCACAGGCAAACAAATAGAAACCAGAAATTATACAAAATAAGGCCAGCCTGGTGGCGCTGAGGGTTGAGGCTCTGGACGCCACCTCAAACCACACCAGTGACCCGGGTTCGGGAGGCGAGCCGGGTTGCTGAGAATCGACTGAGGGAGGAGAGGATCGGCGTCCGGACACTCTCCTCTCCCAGGAGGGACAGGGGTCCCTATTCAGCGCTTGGCTGACCTCTGAAGGAAGCTGGAGATACAGCAAGTGCCAGAAAAGCATAGCAATGGGACAGGGTGTGGCAGACATCGGTGAGGCCTTGACGTCAGGGCGCTGGCCACTCCCAGGGAAAAAGGGAAAAAAAACTTCAGCTCCGGCATAGACAGAGAACCAAAGCTGGCCCACGATTTACGGCCGCCCTCCTGGCATCCTTCCAACCAACGCCGCCAGAGAATTCCGGGGTGTTGGAGCCACCCCAACCCCACCCGCGGGGCAAACCGAGGCTACATGGGCAATGGAGGATTGACCAGGTAGGAGCCAGCCATAGTGGGATGACTCCTAGGTACTTCCGAGAAAACTGGAGTTGAGGCGAGAGAGGAGGGAAAAATAGAAAGTAGAAAAAAAAAAAAGAAATTATACAAAATAAAACATGGGTAGCCAGTTAAAACTCAGATTTTTCATACACCCTCGGGGTGGGATACCTTAATAAGCCCCTCAAGCTTCTCTCTTGGGGTTTATATGGCATCCCAATCCTCAGGGTGTGTAAAATCCTTGTTATAACCAGCTATCCATCCATTATTCTCCATATTATTGGTTTACCAGAGGGGGCAGAAGGACAAAAATGCTACCGTATTTAAATACTAAAGATCTGTGAGAAACTCGCTGACCCGTCCCCCAACGGTCCTATCTATATGATCAAGCAGGCCCACCTCGCCTTACGACCTACTCCTCCATCGAGCTCTCCACCTCACCCATTGATTTTTAGATTTTTAAATTACCTCAATAAGATCCATCTTTGGATAAAAACTAGGGAGCTTAAAGAAACCTCCTGAGAGGGAACCAAACTCAGGATCGGTCAGGACTTATCCTGATCCATCCATCTGAAGAGAGCGGCATATGGTCCTGCGAATTTAAAACTTATGGAGACCCAGATGAGATTCCGAACTACACTGCAAGACTACAGATAAATCACATGAGTACCCCTAAAACTTTCAACTCCTTCGAACAAGCCAGAAAGGAACTCACAACGCTGTATCCAGATTTGTTTATGCCTTTAACATGATGCGGCTAACTTGGGTCTTGGTCCCCTTGCGCTCTTTATATTTAGTTGACTGCTTGGCTGGATGGGTACCCTGTGCTACTTGTTTTCCTATCCTCATCGTATATACCTCATATGTTCAGAAGGACTTTCAGGAGAGACTGAAAGGGTAATTGGTCAGCTTTCTATATTTGACATTGTATACTCTCTTTGTATGAGTTGGAACTCTAGCATCTATTTCTTTTATATTACTATACATGGTCCTTCCAAATACGGCTGCGTCATACACTCTTTATGCATCATTATTTGCCCCAGCACTAGCAGAATTTTGCGGCATTTTCGTTCGATTCCCGTCTCTGCTATGATCCAGGCTCGAACAGCTAAAGCAATCCTGCATTGGTGTATTCTTCCTCGAATCGCTGTTCTGCTCTGAAGATGCATCCTGCTTTGATCCCCAATCGCTGCCACAGGATCACTGCCTGTATTACTTCTGCATTTCTGCACCGGGGTAGAATTTTGATTTGCTCTACCTTCGCACTGGAAAGTCAAATCCCGATTCAATCAGCTTTTGTGGCCAGAGGACTTTTTTTCCCTTCCCGTTTCAGTGCATCTGCATCGTGCAGAATCCTAGTTCGAGTCATCTTTAGACTGGGAAGGGGAATCCTGATCTGAATTATAATTGCTGTCAGTGAAAGGCCAGCCTGCGCTTTGTCAGGTCACCGGAGATTTTCAATGTGCACTGTAGGATTCTATTCCTATGGACTGGTGAGCTGCAATGGACTCTAACTATAATAATCAAGTTTGTTCTACTGGTTTATCTTGTTTTCTTCATGTTTGAGTACCAGTGCAGCTCCTCCCATTTGGGACTGTTTCAGATGCTATTTCATGGGGACATTAGTTCTATTCCTTTGCTAAATACTCAAGCACTACTCCCCCTTCATATAATATTCTATTTCTGTGGATGGGGGCGATGTATTTTATTTGAGAATCGTAGGGGGGTTGTTTTTTAATTTCTCTGCTGCTAAAGGATGCATGGGGATTGGAGTTGGGCTTTAAACTGGCTACTGCCTTTGGTTGATTTGTTCTTCTGGCAGTGGCATCTTACTAGCTCTTTCCATCCCTACATATTTTATGTGTGAGAGTAAAGTGGTAGGCTGCCTGCTGGGTCCTATGACTCCTCTTTGGTGGGGGGGGGGGCCTGCCTGCTATGGTCTCTTGGCTTACCCTGCACTTTTCTGGACTTAACCTTTTCTCTCCTATACCCCTCCCTTTGATTTTGGCTGAGTTGATTACTGACAGAGGTTTGCATAGGGGGTGGTTCTGTGATTGTGGGGCAACAAAGGGCATGGCAATTTGTCTTGCCCCATGTTTACTATTAGGCCCTTGTATTATCGTTGACCAACATCGTGCCTCAAATAATTAGTTAAGATTCAGCGGAGATGGCCCCTGAACTCCTAGCTCTCCCCCCAACCCCGAGGCAGCTCAGTGTGAGCGCAGCTTGCACTACGGGTATCTACAGGCTCTAAATAAATCTCTGCTATCCTCTTTGCTTATAGGGAGGTTTGGAGAATAAAAATGATCTTGTCTCCCATGCTCTGGCATTTGTACAGTACTGTTTTGCACCCCTTGGCAGGCCAAGGACTATAGGTGCGGTGGAACTCCTCCTGACAACGACCTCTATCATGGAGATGGGCACAGGCTCTGGTATGAGTATTGCAGCCACTTGCCTCTGCTGTATATTGATGACCTCCTGTGCAGCAGTGTCACTGCCCTTTGAGGGAGCTGGAGGGTCTCTTCAATATTACAACCGCTGTATTTTACACTTAGTTTTTTTAGTAGATAGTTGTGGCTCTGTATTCATTCCCTTAGTGTTAGAGAATACGTTGTTATATTTGCCATCCATATTGACATTAGAGGTCCCGAACTGTTGTTACCTTACCAATTCTGTTCATTGTTTAATCTGTGTACTGGGCTATTTATATCTGGGACTACCTTTTGTGTTACTGTTTGTCATTACTATAGGATTAACTCTTACATGCTTTTTATACTGTACAAGTGCTGTTGGAAGGGTTCCATCTATTGCATTTCGCTCTATAGACTAGTTACCTTTAGCATTTATTTATTTATTTTTGTATTTATTTATTTGAGAAATATCAGAATTACAACCTTTGAGTCAGCAACTCATTTCCAAAGGCTCCACGTCATAATACATATATGGTACATATAGGGGATGATGACATAGTACATTATGTAAACAGTTGACATACACTTTAACAAAAATCAAGCATGAGTATAGTAAGGCAAAGTTACAGAACCATTTGTTTTGTGCCAGAAAGCAAGCAATGCTGGCAAGACATATATAGCCCAGATGGGGATGAAGACAAAGCAGGGGACATTGTTCCAGGTGGAAGCCTGCTAGTACTAATTTGCAGCCCGAGGCAGGGCCTTGTCAGTACCCAGGGTCACAGAGGGGACCCTGAGGTTGGTTGGCCCTAGGATGAAGATACCTTGTTGATGATCCAGTACATGGGGGATCTAGTGCAGGCAGGTGCATGTGCGGGATGCCAGAAGGTGTTTTTTTAGGGCAACCTTAAAAGGACCAAGCCTAGGATGGGAGGTGATCAGAGCAGGCAGGGCATTAAACCAGGTAGGGGCTCTAACCAGGAACGATCTCTGTGCCAGGGTTGTTTTGACCCTTGGAATGATTATGGTCATCTTGGTTGCACTGCGTGTGTTCATGGAAGGGGTGGTGGTTTTTAGGGCAGCTGAGAGGCCAGGGGAGGTTAAACTGAGTAGTGATATTTTAGCCATGAGACAGGCTTGGTATTGTACTCTTTCATCAAAGTTCAGAACCTGGACAAGTGGGTAGAGGGTGCAGGTATGGGTCATTCTATCAGCGCCAGTTAGGAGTCTGCAGGCTTTATTGAACTCTACCTTTAGTTTCCCAATTGTGGTGGCATCGGCTGTGGAATATACCAGAAGGCCATAATCAACCAGTGAGAGGACCAACGATGTGATATCTAACCTTAGGGCTTCTGGTGGGAGACAGTCTTTGTGGAGATAGAGAAGCCCAGCTCGCGCATTTGTGGCTGCTGTGAGGGTGCTGATGTGCGTGTGGAAAGTGAGGGCTGTGTCAAAGATGACTCCCAAGTACCTGTTGGATGTGACCTGTTCCAATGTGTAGTGTGAGCTGGATTGGATGGACAGTTGGGCACTCCTTAGCCTATTTGGGTGGTAGGCAAACTTAGTATAACTTGGTAGAGTAAGACAAGGCTGGCACAGGCCCATTTATTTATCTCCCACTCATAGTGGGCTCACATCCCTGGTTTGTGATTTAGTAGGAACTCGTCCAAAAGGTTTTTAATGACCTTGAAGGTGGGAGCATTAACTATTGCATTTGGCAGTTTGTTCCATGATCTTGCAACATGTATATTGTAATAATTAGAGTGTCTGACAGTGTGTGCCTTAGGTATCATGATTTGCTTATTATGGGATCTAAGTGATTGTTTTCTCTGCATCAATTGGAATTGGAAGGTTGGACTTACCTTGAAGGCCTGTACTGTTTTCTTAGTCACTGCCTCCACTGTCTCCACTGGTAGGCCATTCCAAAAGATCACCACCATCTAGGAGAAGTGCCTTTGAACATTACTCTTGAATTTACTACCTTTGAGATACAGCCCTTACTGAAAAAAGGCAAGAACTGTATAAGAGTTTTGATGGTACAACATGCAGGTACAGTATATATGCTGGCAGGTATTAACTGCTTTTAAAATTGTGACACTGGCACTATGTGCATAAAACTCAATCTCCCCAGTATACCAGCAGCTCCTTGAAGGAAAGTCAGTGGGACTTGAAGCACTGGAGCTAGTTTGTCCATGTGTTTGTTGGCAACACAGTAAATTAATATTTTCTATTTTGTTTTCACTGTTCTTTGTAGTCCTTTTGTTCATTATTACTGTCTGCTGTGGCATCTAGGAGTAATATCTAGCTGTGAGTACAGAAGGTTTGGGGGAGAGCAGCACCATAACCAGGTGCTCAAAAGTAAATTAAGAATACATTCTTCTATTGCTAGCAGGGATTGTAGATGGACGTGCCCTACTTAAAATGTATCTCTCTTGCTGTGCTGCCCTTGAAACACAAGAACAAGTTCCTTCAGTAATTGCAGTTGCTGTGCAATTTAATCAGGCTTGAGTCAAGGGGATGCTTCTGACACAGTCTCACTCATAATGTTGTGCTTTTAAGCCTCCCTCCAATGTTGTGCTGCTGAGACCCCTTTGCAGTGTAGTGCTACTAAGACTCCCTCGCAGTGTTGTGCTGCTGAAACTCCCCTCACAGTGTTGTGCTACTGAGAACCCCTCACAGTGTTGTACTTCTGTAACCCCTTTCACAATGTTGTGCTTCTGAGACCCCCCTCACAGTGTTGTGCTGCTAACCCCCCCCCCACAGTGTTGTTCAGCTGAAACCTCCTTCACAATGTTGTACTACTGTTGTGCTTCTGCCCCCCCTTGATGTTGTGCTGCTAAGACTCCCCATTGTAATGTTGTGCTGTTGAGACTCCCCTCACAGTGCTGTGCAACTGAAACACTCCTTGCAATGTTGTGCTTCTGAGACTCCAGCTCACAATGTTGTACTTCTGAGACCCACTCCTCTCACAATGCTGTGCTGAAGTGAAGCCAGTAAGTTTTAAGACTTGAATAAGGTAACGGACTTGACAAAACATGGTGCTTACACATAAATTATGTCCATTCCGACTAGCAATCAGGGGAGCAAGAGATGGATCAGTTGCAAGTCAGAGACACAAACTTTTGTATTTGTGCAGTTTCTCTTGGATTATGGAGTCTGTTTTGGTTTCCACTTTATGGGTTTATAGATTTAAAAAACTGGACTTCCTATGTGGTAACCTGGGGAACTGGAATGTAGTGCCACTTTATAAGCTTAATCTCATGTCCTCAAGGTGGCTGGGCACTGTAGTGGGTTATAAAATGAGTGCAGTGTGATGTAGTGCAGCTTGAGTTTCCTGCTGTGTCAGGACCTGCTAGAGGGACAGAGGATAACATAAAAGACGACTATTGGCAACATGGCACTTTGGAAATGTGGCAGTTCATTGACTCCGATGACATACTGGTGGTCTGATCTAACAGTTAAATTCTGTACTGCAGCAGTCTCTTGTTCTTCTTGTGAAGTCTTAGCTCAAGGCACTTGTAATACCTGTTTTAAAAGTTCCATAAGGAATTATCTGAATGGCCCAGTTTCATGAGTGTGGAAGCTATAATCAGTTGTAAATGTTAAACTGACATGGTCTGTTCTTGCAAGTCAGACTGAGGTTCCTTCTCAAGCTTTGTTGCTGATAGCTGGGGGGGGTACCTCCTCTTGTGTGGTTACCCTTGGGGAGGGGGGGGGGCACAGCATGCATTGCACAGCTCAGCGGAGCCTGCTAACCATCTCTGGCTATGTCTGCTATTTCTGGAACTGTGCTAGTCACAGTTTTGTAAATCAGGGCTGATAGTATAGCAAAGGATCAAAAGGATCTATTGGTTAATTTAAAACTGAAAATAAAGGCTATAATGGCAGGGTTTATCTTATAATTGATGTTTTTTTATCAGTACTCTTTCAAACTTTATTAGCACTGGCTTTATGTGGTTCAGATGTGCAAACTTTTTATGACGTATTTCACTTTCATGGTACTCTGCACCATATTATTCCTTTTTGAATAGTCAGTGTTACAGATGTTGATGTATTGCTTTTACTTTATGATATTCTGTATTGCAAGCAATCAATAAATAAAGAGTAGAAAAAAGAAATGTACAAATGACTTGTCAGCAGGATTTGCTCTGATGAGTCATAGAAACCCTATGAGATTTTAACTGCTACAACCTTATGCCATTGAGCTCCCAAACTCGAGCTGTGCTTTCTTATTCTTTAAAGATTTTATTGTCAACATGTCACTATCAGTTTCATTCATATTGCTTAGAACTGACCCCCTATTCTCATTGTATATTTAAGTCCATCCCTTTCCAGTCTGCAACGTCATGATTCTGAGTGTAGCAGCTAGTGATGGCATCAGCTTATATGTGACTGGACAGCGAGTTACTCCCAGCTGAGTCATTATGTTCAGGCAGCCCTATGGACAGACACCTACAGTAGCCTCCACATGGCTGGGCATAGCCAGTTTAATGTAGCCAATGGTGCTGCTTTTATCATTATTGTAGTTCTCAATGAACAAATCCAGCAGGGTTGGATCAGTAGTGTTCATCATTTGGCCTGAAAGCATCCTTTGATGGGCACGTAATAAGTGTAAAATGATAAAAAATCTGAATGTGTAAATTTTGCCTGTGTTGAAACATGCCTAGAATTAACTGTAATGAGTTAAACAAAGCAATTTCAGATTTGGTTGACAGGATGACTATGTAAAAGAATAATGAGATTTTATATAAAGATATCCAGTATGGGTCGAAATTTAGTTTTGTAGCCAATAACAAGCAGGGTAGCTGACTTAGAAAATACACTGTCCGACAGACATTTATGTTTGATTGTATGCATATGAAAAGCAAACATCTTGTCATGGTCAGACAGAATAGTGGCTGGGAGGAGTGTACTGCAAGTAGCCAATGCAGCTGAGCCTGCAGGGGGGTGTGCATGCGCGCACCTAATCCTGGTAAGGCTGCTGCTAATGCGGGTGCCTGATGGGCATAAACGTCTCACATATGAAAGGATGCAGCTGCACCTGTCACAGTGTAACAGCATCAATTCATAGTGCCGCCATCAGGCAGCAAATCAGCATTCCCCTTCCTGCCTGACCCAGCAATGTAGCAGCACCATTTGTTCTCCCCCTTCCGAATGACCCAGAAATCACCAGCAGTCTCTCATAACCTACCCAACCTGGATTTCACCACACACACACAGACACACACACACACACACACACACACACACACACACACACACACATATGCAGTTTAATACTGAGGTGCAATGCCCAGTGCTGCCAAACAAGAAATTGATACTGGGCTGCCCAGTCCTTAGTGTTGGGACTAGAAATAAAGAAAACTGTCCCTCATTGTCAAACCATCCCTCATGGTATTTTTTTCCGACACTGGAGTACCCACTCCCAAAGCCGACTAACACCCCAGTCACACAAACATGATGTGACACCGAGGTGCCCACCCCTGGTGCTGCCAAACAAGAAAATGACATTGGTGTGCTCAATCCCCAATGGGATCTGAAATAAAGGAAACCAGCCCTTGCAGTTAAACCATCCCTCGTTGTCTTTATATTTTGCTGTTTCTACAGTCATCATGATTGCTACCTGACAGTCTAATGGTGGCCAGTCGAGGTGGTGAGCAGAGTGCTGTGCCACTCCCAATCACTATTCTCATAGTTTGGATTATGTGACTGGTGACTATTGACCCCCCCAGCTGGCCATGCACTAATTGCTGTCCGGCACCCCTGTCAGCACATTGCACATGGCTGGCTCTGACAATGGAGGCCTGTACCCCTTAGCCTGATGGAACTCAAAGTCCACAAGATAATGGCTTCTGAGGGTAAGTAAAGTTAGCCAATACATAGAAAAATAGACAGTGATGACCTAGAATGACCAACAATTCATCCAGTCTGCCCAAGTTCCCTATTTTGTCCTAGGACCTACTGTCCCTCCAGAGCCCTAGCCCTTCCTATCCTTCCCCCATTCTCCTCCCAGTTTCTGCTACCCAAGCAACCATATACTGTACCCTTCATTTTGTCCCAACCATGCTTGAAACCAACAATAACTTTAGCACCCACCACTTCGGCTGGGAGACTGTTCCATAGCGCCACCATCCTTTCTGTAAAATAATACTTCCTCATGTCCCTCTTGAACCTCCCTTCTGTCTGTTCCCACTCAAGTCCAAGTGACTGCACACTAGTATTCCCACTAAATAGTTCCCTGCAGTTTGCCTTGTTAATTACTTTTAAGAACTTGAAGGTCCCTATCATATCTTCCCTATTCTTTCTGGTCTCTAGCGAGCACATGTTCAATGCCTTAAGGTACTCCTGCTAGGTCATGCCCTGTTGGCCCTGAATCATTTATTGCTACTCTGGGCACCATCTCCAGCTTATCCGTATCATTCCCGAGGTGAGGACACCAGATCTGGGTGCAGTACTCTAAGTGCAGGGTCACTAAGAATCTATATAAGGAAAGTATTACCTCTTCCCTTCTGCTATCAATACCCCTCCTGATACATCCCAGCATCCTACCCTCTTTGGTATATGCCTTGTTGCACTGACTTGATTGTTTGAGGGAGTCACTGATGATAATTTCAAGGTTCCATTCCTCAGCTGAAGTGATAAGTCTCACCCCACCCATCAGTACTCTGTCCTGGGTTATTGCTCTTTATTAGGGCTGTGCATGGTCCAAATAGTATTTACCGAATACTACGAATAGTAGGCTTGCCGAATATTCAGATGCATGTCCCGAATAGTTCACTATTCGGCTGCTATTCGGGACGTACTATTCGGTGGGTGACATTTCAAAATCTCACAGAGCTTCCGTGGCCAATCAGAGGCTGTTTTTGGAGCGCAGAGCCAGGAACACCATGTAATCTCCTCACTCTGAGTGTGTAGATGAGGGGAGACAGTTGTTTCTCAGAGAGCTAGCTCTGTTTAGTTTACCACTTGTAACTTTTATAACTGTTTAAAAAACATTTTGTGTGTGATCCAGTTTTTACATCTGATCACCCTGTGACTGCATCTGACTGCAGTTTTGTTTTCCATCCTTGAAACTGGGCTCAGTTTCCAGGAAAAGGAGAATCTGTGTGTGAGTGTATCTGTGTGTGTGCTGCTGCATGCTGACTCCCCTTCCCCACTGCTTACAGTCTCACAGCTCAGCTGAAGCAGTGTGGTTTGATTTTTTGCTTAAGAACCAATTAGTTCTTATCAGGATTTATTTTTTTTGTCAACAAAGTCCAGTTTGGCTTTTGCATGTAGTGAGTAACTGTTACTGGGCTCAGTAACAGTGAGTGGCTCAAGCTTTTGCTGACTGCCCCATCCCCACTGCTGTGCTTGCTTAGCTTTTTGTTCCAAATCCACACAGTCCCTGTGGTATTTTCTATTTCTTTTGTGAAGCAAATTGGTATTTTGCCGTAATCGGGTTCCGGGCTCAGTTCCCTACATAAGTGAGGTGTGATAGTCATCTGACTTCCTCTTGTCTGCGTTGCAGCTTACCATGGTGCATACATCATCCATGTGTGCGTTGTATTGTTGTTCTTGTAATCTGTATCCTGCAAGTGCATGCATAGTTGTCTGCACGCATTTTTTATTTTGTGATTTATAAAGCAGTGTATTTTTGTCTCACTGGGTCAGGCTTGGCCCATTGAATTGTTGCTGACTGTAGTCTGGGTTGGCTCAATTCCCTGTACAACTGAGTAAGGAGGGTGTCGCATGTGACTCCTCCCTCCACAGCTCACTGCACCTGAGTGGCCTCCTGTGCATGTGAGTTTTTTTGTTTTTTGTGTGTCTTCGCCCCCTGTGTGTGCACGTCTGTGAGTGTGTACACGTAAATTTTCTGTAAACTGCTTTAGTATTTCCATGTGTGTCAGCATGACTCACTGGGTTCTGTGTGTTGAAAGTTGTTTGGCGCACCATCAGAGCTTGAATTGCTGTACTGTACGTCTGCACAACTGACACCATACAAGTAAGAAGTTGTTTGCTGACTCCATCTCTCTCTAGTATCAGCCTGTCTTTATTAGCTGCTACATAAGCAGTGTTGCTATTGTTGTTTTCTGCAAGAAGCACCAACATAAGCAAAAACACTAATCACAAATAATATACACAGTAAGTTACGGACCATGTCTCATCAATCTTGTAAATGTGCATGGTCCAGCCTAAGAAAGTCATCTTCGCCACCAGTCATAAGTGTTGAGGAACAGGGTGAGAGAAGGTCTGTTCGTATTCGCCGCTCTAAAATAGTTTCCTCTCCTGATATGCTTTCAGGTTCTGGTGTCAGTAAGATTGGGAGTAGTACTAGTACTACTATAACTACAACTGCTGCCACTACTACTACTAGTACTGCATTTGCAGCACCATCATTTTATAAAAGTAGGAGGGCTTTACAGTCATACAAGAACAAGAACCCACCCCCATTACCAGTGGTACTGCTATTCACACAACTGCCCCCATGGAGGCAACATCGCCTAACAGTGTGCTGCTCCCCACCGCCACCAGTGCCGTGATTTCAGCAACCAGAGCCAATCTTTTTGTACTGTTGACACCACCACTGCCATAACAGCGTGCATTGTTATTTGTGCTCCTTGCACAGCCACTGTCACCACAACCGTTGCCTCCATTAGTAGTCCTGAGTGTTCTGCTGTCACCATGACTACTGTTGCCAGTATTACAACTAGCTGTAATATGATGCTAATTTCTTTGACTGTAACTTGATTGTAATTCTGGCACCAGGTCTACTGTCAACAGTGCTACTACCTTGCCAACTGTGCCCAAGACCATAGGTACTGTGACTAGTACTGACCATGAGACTGTTACAATGACTGCACTGATTGTGTTACCAAAACGTACTGTTGCTCAGCCTCGAAAGTTTCCTCTCACCACATTTCCTTTTGCTAATGTGGAGGATTCCGAAGAAGTGCATTCATCTGGTTCTGAATATTTACCAGAGCCTCAAGATTTGCTAAGTACATCATCTGACAGTGATATCCACCTAAACGAATTTGGTGATGAGGCAGAATATGCGGCATATCTGTGTGAGAAGCAAGAACATGCAGCTGCCAAAAAATGCAGTGCTTCTTGTCCTGGCAAGCAGGCTGGTCAGGGTCACCCTTCTCTTCCTCCTCCTCCTCCTAAAAAAAGCAAACAGTCCACCCTGTCCTTTCAAAGAGTTGTGTCGAGTTCAGCTCCATCTGATACACAAAGTAGTTTTACAACTGCATCTGTTGTGGAGAAAGAAAGGGGTAGAACAACTGCATCCACTGCACCCAGGTCTGGTAAGGGGAAAGGGGCAAAACATGCCCATGGTCGCCCTATTGGGACCTGTACTTCCACTGTCAGTGCAGGGAAAAGTGTGGTGCGGCTGTTCTTTAGTGTTGCAAAAGATGATCCAACAAAGGCTATATGCTATGTGTGTGACTGTACTATAAGTTGTGGTAAAAACCTTTCAAATCTCACAACAACATCAATGATGAACCATCTCCGAATGAAACATCCCAGTGTACTTCAACAATCCACAGCTGTTCCTCCCGCTCCACAACATGTGCCTGTCAGCTCTTCTTCTGGTACTGGTCCAGTAGATGCACAAAGTATTGTTAGTGATTCTATTACTGATACATACAGTGTGCCCTAAACTCCCCCTACACCACTTATAGCGCATCCCCATACAGTAGCATCACCCATTCTGCCTTCTTCTTCTGCTCAATCATCTATTATTGTAACACCCTCCACCATGGGTTCAAAGTCAAAATCGATGTGATGTGGTACTGCTTTGACTACACCCATCATGCAAGCCTTCCATGCCTGCACCAAATACCAGACGTCACACCCAACAGAACAGCAGATCACCAATTTAATTGGTGAGATGATGGCCTTGGATCTGCAGCCATTTTCCATTGTGGAAAACACAGGTTTCCATAGGCTGCTACAGCATTTGCACCCTAGGTATAATATACCAACATGGACCACATTTTCACATACTGTAGCACCCAACATTTACCATGAATTGAGAAAAGAAGTTGCCAGACTACTAGCACAGCCTGTTGGTGGAGTTTTCCACTGCACAACTGACATATGGACCAGCAAGAATTCAAATCATGCATATATGTCACTGGCAGCACACTGGTGTGTTGCAGATGTGGTAGTCACTGGTGGTGATGGTGGTACTGGTGCTTGTTCTGTCTCTTTCCCCTCTCCCTGCAAGTCTGCTTTGCTAAATGTCAGTGTTATGGAAAAGGATAACCGGGCTGTAAACATACTGTCATTCCAGTAAGAGATGTTGAGCTCATGGATTGATGGCAACAATTTGCAGGTAGGGTTTGTGGTCACAGACAATGCCACAAATATGATAAAAGCACTTAGAGATGGCAATTTTGAGGGGATACGCTGCTTTGCTCATACAATAAATTTGGTGGTGACAAAGGCTTTGGTAAACACAGTGGAGGCAGATCACACAGTCAAAGTAGCCAGAAGCATATGCAGCCACTTCCATCACTCTGTGAAAGCCACAAACTGTCTGCATCAGCTACAAGAGCATCTTGAAATGCTGCAGCATCATCTCATCCAGGATGTACAGACTCGGTGGAATTCCACCTACTACATGCTGCAAAGGATTCTGGAACAAAATCGTGCCCTTCATGAGATAAGCATGGAAACTGATATGGGGAGAGTCATCGGACATCAGGACTGGGCTGTGATTGAGGGCTTGGTAAAGGTTTTAGCTCCATTTGAAAGGAGCACTCATGACTTTAGCTCTGATTCTGCACTGCTAAGTCAGATAATTCCTGCTGTACAGATCCTGAAAAAAGCCATGAGGAGATTCAGTGAAAATGCTGGGAAAGATCCAAACCAGACACCAGGAACAGTGATATCCCTTGTGGAAAACCTCACCACAGAACAAGAAGTTAGATTTTCTGATCTCTGTTCCAATAAAAAGCACATATTTGCCACTATGTTGGATCCACATTTCGAGTGTGAGGTACTGCACCTTATAATGCCCACTCACAGGGTTACAGACTTTCAGAAGCAGATGTGCTGAGAACTTAGTTTCTGCATCCTTGGGTCGATGAGACCAGCAGATAACCCTATTGATGAGCCAGTCTCAGAATCACAAACTGAAAGCAGTATGGAAAACTTTGAGAAGGAGGGTGACTATTGGACTGAACTCAGCTCATCACTACAGGCTGAGCAGCGGAAGAGAACAGAACAGCAACCACAGTCGGCACCCAATCTGCTGAACAGTTATTTCAATGAGCCTCTGGAGTCATTCTCCATAAATCCAGTGAGTACTGGATCAAAAGGATGAAAGCATCTCCACACTTGGCCCTTAAATATATCTGTTGGCCCCCTACCAACGTACCATCTGAACGAATGTTCAGCACTGCTGGGGATGTGGTGGAACCTCACCGATCCTCACTTGACCCAGCACATGTGGAACAACTTGTGTTTATAAAATAAATCTACCTCACCTTGGGTATACATATGACCACTAACAATTACATTAAATAATTGTCTTGTACTGGATACAACATTTGTGCATTGTAGCATTGACCCATACAAAAGGCATTCTATGTTAACCATCATTGTTCTGTTAGCAAATAAGCACAACATGTTAACATTCATATTCAAAGTCATACTAACACAAGTCTGTGACCAGCACCCTTTTCCTTTATTACTTCCACTGTCATGGTGTATTCTTTTGGACGAGCATGCCCTGCAGTTCCCAGTGCCTAAAACTGCCACCCACCTATTGACTGCTGTTCAAAATACAAAATCCTCAACAGTTGTTGCTACATCTCTCATCCCCTGTGTTGCTTCTGCCCATATTCCATCAATCCCTTTAACAGCTTTCCAGGTGCCAGTTACCGGTGTGGCATCACCAGTCTCAAGTATTTCACGTGCATAAAATATGGCAGCTAATAGTGTGTCATCTCCAGTATCAGTATGTCCCATGCCTGAAATATGGCAGTTACAAGTGTGGCATCACCAGTCTCAGTGTTTCCCATGCTGGAAATATGGCAGTTAACAGTGTGGCATCTCCAGTCTCCAGTATTTCCCATGCCTGAAATATGTCAGTTAACAGTGTGGCATCTCCAGTCTCAAGTATTTCACATGACTAAAATATTATGGTTACGAGAATGGTATCACTTGTCTCAAGTGTTTCACATGACTGAAATATTCCGGTTACCAGCGTGGCATCACTAGTCTCAATTATTTTCCATGCCTGCAAAATTACTGCAAAGTGCTGCAGTATGCTACAAGGAGCAGTGTAATTCAATGGCAGTTAATCTCTAGTCATCCAATATTTTGTGACAGCATTTACTGCAAAGTACTGAATTGCATCTTGTCTTGCTTCACTGTATACTATTGATACATAATACAATTCCAGAGAAGATGGTGAGATAGACTACATGGACAATGACAGACAGGTGTCTCTTTATTAGATGGTCTCAAATATTTTTCTCTCCAAGCAAGCCTTTTAGTTCTTGTAGCATTGGGAATAGTACTACTACTACTAATACCACCGGCAGTACTATTACAACTACTGGTGTCACCACCTGTTCCATCTATACATTCACTGTCACATCCTTTTGTGCAGTAGTAGTAGGGCATTAGTGCATACATGCTTTGTGCAGGAAGCAGCAGACACCACCACCATTGTTCCCACTGCTATCACTATGGCTGCTACATCTACAGTCAGTGTGCTTCTCACCACCACCAGTGCCATTCATGCAGCAGTCACCCTTTCAGCTGTCACCACTATAGCAGCCACAGTTACCTCTATTCTTATGCCTATGGCCAAAGCACCATCTACCCCATGTCTGTGGATTTATGTGATAGCCATGAAAGCGCAATCGTGACTGGTGGCAGGGCAAGTATATAATCACCAAAAATCTATTTCAGTGATGTACACCCCCAACGCACAAAAAAACAGTGCCAGGGACTTAAATTTTGATTGTTCATGCAGTGGGCTGTGCTCCCTGCATTCCCCACACCCTCCTACTAAAATTCTTAACTCAGGGGTGCATGTCGAGGGTGCAAAATCTGGAGAAAAAAATTGGGGCGGGCACACAAAAATGTAGGTGTGTCTGGACCCGAACCTGGAACCCTTGCAGCTTTAGGCTGACAACCACCAACCATGCTATGGGGCCAGCTCAGCAGCCCCACACCAACCACACCAGGCCAACCCGCCCTCCCTTCCATCACACTGGACACCCCCCCACACGTGTACACATATAGTGATGTCCTGTCACTATATGTGCTCACCTCCCCCATCCAGTCACCCTTCCTCAGCAGTAGCCCCTTTGTCATGCACCAGGATTGAGTTGCCATTATTGCAAGCACTTAATCGCCATGCCCATGTCATGGGCTACCGTGTCTGTGACCAGGAACACCCTCCAGTGCTGACCCAATGCAATGCTTGATATCATTTTCAGAGTGCTATATGTGTTGTGTGGTGGACTGAGTGTGCCACATGTAGCTTTTGTTGCATTAATGAGAGCTCTGCATTAGTGGTTAAAGTCTCATTGAGGTGTTTATGCTACACCTGGTTTAATGGGCAATTAATGGTGTTGTTAAAGTGCTTTTTTAAAGTTTCCTTAATAAAACACCTTTTCTGGCCGAATACAGAATACCAAATAACGAATACCGAATATCTGGGACCCGAATACTGAATATTCGGCTGAATATTTGGGAAAAGGTATTCACACAGCCCTACTCCTTATGTGCATTACCTTGCACTTTTTAGCACTGAATTTCAATTGCCAAACCTCAAACCACATCCAAGCTTTTATAAATCACTTTGTATTTGCCTGATTCCCTCATTGCTATCCACCCTTCCACAAAGCTTAGTGTCTTCTGAGAAGAGACACAGCCTGCCCCAAATTTTTCTTTTGTTGTTTTTTTGTTTTGGAGAATCACATTTAGTAAATGGATATGGACTGTAGTCAAAGAGTGGTCCATAAGTAATGTACAGAATAATTCAGAATGGATGTAGTCCTGAGAAGTCACACAATGTGAGTATGTATGTATGTGTCTATCTAAAGGTTTTCA
Organism: Neoceratodus forsteri; assembly: GCA_016271365.2. Lineage (NCBI taxonomy): Eukaryota > Metazoa > Chordata > Ceratodontiformes > Ceratodontidae > Neoceratodus > Neoceratodus forsteri. The sequence goes on along the minus strand of CM057451.1, from coordinate 50,933,847 downwards.
GATACTTGCAGAACAGATGTCATTTTACCTTTCATTGCATTATTTAGATCCCCCTCCCCCAAGAGGTAATGCTGACTGCATGTGTTTTATATTAATGAAAACAAGTATTCTAGCCTGTGCATATACCTTCAAATGCTGAGTTTGTAGCAGTTGAGTGAAGAAAATGGCCCTTCAGGTTAAATAATGCATGGGTAAAAAGCAGCAAGCTCCGTATAGGCCTACACTTAATGAGAAAAAAACAAACAAGCCTTATGCATTCTGAATACATTTTTCTAATATTAAAATGTGTTTTGTTGCCCCCCAAAAAACTCTTGAATGGCAGTTGTACTATCATGTTTATTATCAAATTCTTCTGAAACAGCTATAAACTTTCTAATAAAGCCCTAAGCCCAGAAGGGGTTAGCACAGAGATGGCATTATTGATAGAGACTAAGAATAGCCCAACTATTGATTTTTAGAAAACAGGTCCTATGTGTGCCATTAAAAGAATCCCAGATATAATCTTTTATCAGAACAGAACAAACATATATTTAAGTAGAACTGACTATTTCAGCAGCAAATTTCATCTACAGTATTCTATTGTTTTAATAAATGCAGTGTGAGTATGAAATTGTGGCTTCAATTGTATAACTGCCATGATTTTTCAAAACCTCTATGCACGATTTACAATATTTTTTTCTTTCTAAACAGATCCCTTAAAAACTGAAAAAAATAATAAGTAAATTGATACAAATTTCACTGGAGAAAAAAATAGCACACATGTGGAAACATTTTTAACCAGTAAAAGCAGAAAATAAATAAAAGAATGGTACAGTATTAGAGCTGTGGTAAGGCGAGGCAATTTTATTTGTTTGGCACCATTTCCCGAAAGGAGCAGGGCACCGTACAACAGTAAAACAAGCAGCAAAAGAAACTATAAATAACAACAAATAACAGTCAACTATATATAATTCCATGCCTCATAAACACAGTAAACATTTTATTATGTAATATTATTTTTGTAGTTTGTCTGCCAACCAAGTCCCCAGATTCTGTCTCCAGGGATGGAATGGAGGTAGTCAATGTTGACTGGGAACCAGTGGACACTCAACTGGCCATATGAACAAGTGGAATCCACCTGCTATGCACTATAGAATGTATGTGCGCAATAAAATAGTGCATAGAATGACTGAGTGATATGTATCACCCTCATAAAGCCAAAATGCATATGCATCATTGTGCAGGTATGCAGTGGCACAACATATAGGGGTGTATGCAGACCATAACAGGTGTGTGCACACCCTGTTAATATGTTCTCCATCTGTGTGGACATGTTGCAATGTTTGCTGCAATGTATACAGCAGAAGCAGATTCTGCCTATACACCATATCCTGTCCCACTCCCCAGAGTGGACAGCAACTGCAGGGGCACATTAAACTCCTACATCAGTGAGTTAAGTTTTTTTCAAGCACTGTGAGTAAAACACAGAATGTGATCATCTGTGTGTCTCTGAACTCGGCAAAGTAAGTTTCATGCATGAACAAGTGGTATGTCATAGTGACTCGGCGGTTTGAAAAGTAAATCTGTGACTCTACGCATACGCACCCGAGTCACAGATTTACTTTTCAAACTGCCAAGTGACTACAACATACTGCTCATTTTTGCATGAAATTTACTTTGCCAAGTTCAGTGAAACACAATCACATTCTGTGTTTAACTCATAGTACTTGGAAAAAAAAAGTTACTCGCTGATGTAGGAGTTTATTGGCACTTCAACAGCATATTCACTGACGCATGAACTGGAGCAGTGGGTAGTGAGCCAGGAGGTTGGGACCAATGCAATACATTTTCCATCAAAAAAACTATTGTGCATTGCCTGTGAATTTAGGGCCATGTAGGATATCACAAAGCATGACATGGGAAGAGGCAACAGGTTACAATAGGGGAAAAAAAGGCAGACAAAAGCTAACAATGTCCCAAAGTTTAATTAATTGACTGTTGGTGGGGTTTATTTAAATAACTGACTCTGTGGGAAGAGTTTAGTTGGATAACTGACTCTGGGGCTTTTTGGAGGAAGTTTGTGGGTGAATAACAGTCAGGTATTCTGCATTATGATAGGGTTAGAGGAGATACTGTACCTCTCATATAACTATCAAAAACATGGATATTTTATGTCCTATAATACGATACACACATATGTATAGTAAGTATGCTTGCCCACATCCATGTCATACCTACAGAGCACATGTCTGGTAGGTCAATCTCGAACCAAGCTGTCACAAATTCATCGTGAAAGTACCTCTATTTCGATTCCAGGTCTTCTGACAGCAGCATCTGTGATGCTGCATGGACTTCACTCCTTGATGTATGCCTTGCATTGCCATTTAGGCCTTCCTCCAACGTACTGCACACTTGATTGGACACCCATTAACCCTCTGGAAAAAACAGGAGAACAGTAAGATACATCACAGTTGGTACAGTAGATTGCATAGGCCTCATTGGGGGTGCAGTAATTCACTACCACCTTTCACAGCTCAACCACCTGCCAGATGATGTCATTGTTCCTCTCATAATGCTGTTGCCCCACCATGGCAGGAGCATAAGGCAGGCTGTTGCTGTCCATGGTTGTTGCTCACCTACACCTACCTGTACAGCAGCACACTACTCTCTGTTGCTTGCCATCTTGCTCTCAAGTCGCTGGAGGCTCCACACAGACAGCAGTGCATAGGAACATAATTGCTGACGTCATCCAATTTAAGAGTCACACACACTGGGATGCAGTACACACTGCACTGCAGTAGACAGGCTGCCAATGCACAGCAGACCATCTTTGTGTGCCCTCCATGTCTTCTGTATTGCTGTGTCCTCATTGTCATCCATGGCTTCTCAGTGTATCCCATGCTGCTGACATGCCTGTGAGTAGAGTATGTTACTTGCATTAGTTTGTGTCACTATGTTTCACATGCTATCCATACGGTCTACATATGTAACTTACTGTGGGTGCGCCATGCAGGTGTTGCTGGCACCATCCACTGAAGCTCAAACTTGGCATGGCTGTGCTGTGTGACATTCTGCTTATCCACCTGTATCTAAGACCCTTCACTGTCAACCTCATTTAAAACATAGTTGGCTTCAACATGGCATAGTGTTCATATGTAGTGTAGTGGTGCCATGGCTGTACATCTGCTTGGTCAGTCAATGCACAGTGTACTGGTATACCTCCCTTGAGCAGTATGCAGTTCATCCTCTTTACCACCCAGTGTCATCTAGGTAAAGGTGTCTGCCACCATATCCTCCAATGGTGTGAGATTCAGTGGTCTCCCCCCGCTGCATTCCATGCCCTTCGTAAAATTGCCAGCTTTCTCTTCACCACTGTACTTTGGCCCCTCCCCTTGTGTTTTGTTGCCTAAGTGCTCTAAGTTACTGGTCCACTGGCACTGAGGGCCTTCTGAATGCTAAGCCAGATAAGTGCCTTCTAGTTCTGTCTGGCATGTAGTGATGCATGGCCTGGGTGGTGTGGTGGCACAAATCTCACAGATAATGCTGGTGACCTATTCCAGTGGGATGTTCTGTGCCATGCTCCATGCCATGCCTATGATGCATGGCTATCCATGGCTATGACCACAGATGGTGGTGCATTTCCCTATGGCACACCACCTGTGTGTACTGCAGGTGTGGGGCCACTATATCCATCCTCAGGCTGCTTGGTAGGTGTCTAATGCACATCACATGGTGATGCTGGTCATGCCATGGTGCTGTTTTCACGGGATTGCTCCTTTGTCATCTGTTGCTTCACAGTCCTACGTATTGCTGTGACTCCTGTGGTACTCACCAATGTGCACCTTTTCTGTGTTTTCCATGACCAAGAGCATACTCATTTATGGTGGGGTCAAGGGACAAGATACCTGTTGTTCGACACAGTACAAGTCACATTAAACTGCTCCATCAACTCACTGGTGTAGCATTTATTTTTTGTGATGCTACTGCAGTGGCAACTCGAATTGTTGAAGCTTTCAACTGTTTTCCAACCATCCTTCACTGCCTATTCAAATCACTTATAACTGTTTAGTGAAATGGCAGTAGCTGTTTTGCAGTGTTTATGCAATGCAGTTTCATGGCATTGTTTATAAATATCACAGCATTCCTTAAGAGCATTGTTTATAAATATCACAGCATTCCTTAAGAGTTGTTTAGTCTGCCTTCTAAAATGAAACTCATAAGCACTCAGCTGAAAATAAAGCTTACAGTGCATAACAGCTAGTTGCAAACCTATACTAACCTTTTACTAATTCATTTAATTAAACACTGCACAGATTAGGAAACTCATTGAACAATGCTACACCAGTGAGTTGAGGGACCAGTTTAAGGTGACTTGAATTGTACATTCCATCAGATATCCACACCCAGTAGCAGGCAGTTGCTGTATGTGTCTGTATCCGTGGTCCACTGAAACATGCCCTGTATTATTCATAACACTTCCTTATGCATATAGCCATTCAGTGTAGAGACAGCATCATGTGTGCTACATCTGTTTTCCATATATAGCATAGGGCTTAAAATGCAGTGGTAAGGCATTCCACTGATTTACCTCCTACTAGGTAAAATAGAATCATTGCTGCCATGTCTTTAAAGTTTTTGTGACTGATTTACCCTCATGACTGCTAGTGCTCCTTTCACAGATCCTATACTGAAAATCAACCTGTTCCTTCACCTGACTGACAGGATCTTAAACTATAGTAAAATCTCTCCCTTTTTTTTCTTGCTCCCAGGCTGACTAGGTTAATCTTGTCCAGTCTATCTCTTGGTATCAATAGTTTCTTTTTTTACATCCTTTATTTGTCTTCCAGTTCCTCTCTAGTGGATCCCTTCTGGCAGTGACCCTCAGCCCCATTACCCTCACCACCAGGGACTTACCTCCATCCTCTTGTACTGCCATGAGTGAGTGGGTGCTTAGGTAGGTGGTACAGAGCATTCAGGGTCCCCTTCATCATCCTGCTGCTGGAGGTGTTTTTCCCATTTTCTCCTCACCTGGACTGGCATGTGTGTTATGGTGTGCATGATTGCATGAAGATGAAGTACACCTTAGCACCTACACCAAACCAACCAGATAGCCTCTGCTAGATAGTAGCCAAGCAGCTGTACATGCTGTTCCCATCCCCAAAGAAGGAAACCTGTCAATGGACACTCAATACTCCTTCCTCTGGATGGCCCCCAAGAGGGCCCATGTCCACTTCTAAACCCTGGTCACAGATGTGACAGGTGGTGTGGCCACCAATGCCTCAGCCAACCATGCTATTGGGCCAGCTTATGGGTAGCTTCTTAACCCATGCATGTGTTTGGTTTCCCTCCTCTGGATCCTCTCATAGCTACTGATGTCTCAAACTAAAATTGGCCCACTGAACTGAGAACAGAAATCCAAATGCAGTCTTAACAAAGGATCTGGATAATGGTAGAAACACCATTAGTTGTTTTTATACAATTACCTCTGAAGACACCCAAGTATCTTAATTGCTTTGGCATATGTATAGTCACACTGTTTGGAGTGCCTCATGGGTTGTGCATGCACGTGGAGACGTGCATATGCCATGGAACCTCAGCCCCCCCAGCCAGAGACAACTGTCTGCCACTCATGCATTGCCATTGCCCCTAGGCCTCCACCTGGTGGCAGCCAAGAACTACACTGGCCCGCCACCATTATCTGGGATAGGAGAGGAGAGCTGCCTGACTGCTGCTTCATCCACCCCTGTCCCCCCTTGCCGACCCTGGCAACCCCAGCTCCTTCCTAAACTCAGGGCACTGACACAGTGGAAGGTAAGGTGCTTGTCTCTGCCTCATGTCTCTGCACCACCAAGCCAGACCCATATTTTTCCATGCTTAAACTCATCCCCCATCTTTTGCTCCAGCTTGTATTTTGTTGACATGCTCATCATTTATATTGATTATGCTGTTGAGTTGGGAGTAAGCAACCCCCCCCCATATTGTTGTCGTCTGCTAATTTAGAGCACTAGCTAGGAGTGTCTTTAAGATTTACTACAACACAGCTAAAGAGAACTGGCCCCAACACTGAGCCCTGTGGTACCCCACTATCTACATTTGATTCTGAGGATAGATAACCTCTTATTCTAACTTAAGTCCTGTTGTTTAACCACTGTCTGATCCATCTGATCAATTTTAATGGAAAATTGTATGCTTCCAGTTTTGTTATGATACAGTTGTGTGGAACAGTCTTAAATGTCTTGGTGAAATGCAAGTATGTCATCAACACAGTTACCGAGAGCCAAAGCACGACTTACATTTGCATAAAAACAGCATAGTTATGTGGTGTAGGACTAGCCCTCACTAAACCCATGTTGACTTTGATCTTGTATACCACTACATGTTTTAAACTCATCAGTCTTTTGTTTCACTAATTTTTCCTTTTTTTAACCAGATACAGACATCAGACTAATGAGTCTGTAGTAATAATAGACTGGCCTGCCACCCATCTTAACTATTGGTCCAAAAAACACAGCCCTCCAGTCATATGGCATATCCCCTGTATCAAAAGATGTATTTAAAATCTAACTAGAAGGCTTAATAATGTTGACAATGGTGGCTATCTCCTTACGTAATCTGGATAGGAGATTTTTAGTCTCAGCTGCTTTTCTTTTAACATAAAATTGTTTATTAAAGTTTTGTCTTATACATATACCCATGATCCATAACATGCAAGACGTCTCAAGTGCATATTAACTCAGATTTACAGGGTGTGGCACTCAAGGTATTCTAGTCCAGTATTTAATACCATATTGCACATGCCTCCTGTATTTGCTCTAGGACTTCAGCATTTGAACAAGATATATTCAATGAACAAAATAACAATATGACAGTATAACAACTATAATTATGTAGATCTAGCCTTCGCTGTCAGCTTAGTAAGTTGGGTCTTCTGGAGGTGGGGAGGGACTGAACAAATATGAGAGTTAAGGTATTTGCTCCATTTAGCATAATAGCTAGAGAACTTGTTGTGAAAGGAGAAGGACAGCCTTTCAAACATGATTAGTCTTGCCAAGCCAAGTGCCATGTCATGAGTGATAAAGGTGTTACTTGTTTCCACTTCATCAGGATCACACATTTTGCCTCCAGAAGAGCAGCCAAGAGCCAATTGTGGTCTGGTATACGACCCTCTGGCCATAGAGAAATTTCGCCTGAAAGTATCCGCACTGGGTTAGGTGGGATCTGTGAATTCAGAATTTTGGAGCAATTCCTCAGTACTCTGGTCCAGAAGTTGTGAAGGTCAGAACATTGTCAAAGAATATGGAGAAGATTGGCATTTGGGGCTTGGCATCTCCAACATTGGGAATGGGGTAATGGACCTCTATGGAATAGAAAGTCGGGGGTTCGTTACCAACAGTGGAGAATTTTGGTTAGAATCAATTGGCTCTTAATGTCCCAGTAAGCTATATGAGCTTCTTCAATGTAATGTTCCCATCTTTCAGGGGTTAGGGTCACCTGCAGTTCTTTCTCCCAGTGGGCTCTACACACACTAGTGACACTGGGTTATGTATCCCTAATTGTGTGGTAGATCCGTCCTGCTGTCCCTGTAGCTTTACAGGGTAGATGAAGATATTGCAATCACTCCCATGTCTCCTGTAACACAGGTTGCTGTATGTGGGTTTGAATAGCACTACAAATTTGCATGAACCTCTAAAAGTCTATTTTAGGGATACCAAACCTGTCTTGAAGTTGTTGGAAAGAGATTAGCCCAGTAGCAATGGGCAGTGATAAGTCAGTTACAGTGACAAGAAATGGAGTAAACTGCATACTTTGTACACACTGTAAGTGGTACTGGCATGGCTCTCTACCAGATTTAGCCTTCATCGAGCAGATTAGTGTCATCCTTTCCATGCATTTTACTTCCCTTTTCTTTCACCTAGAGATTGCATTTTCCTTTCATATGTGTAATAATATGCCTCCCTCAATCTGATCAAACCATGCCACTTTGCCAGGGGAGGGATGGGGTAGGGGGAGGGAGAGTTTGTTGGGGATTGTATTTTGTATTTTTTTTCTCTCATTATTGTTGTTTGCTGTGGTGTTGCATTTGTTTTTACATAATGTTTTCAATAAAGTATATCAAATTAAAAAAAAAAAGTCAGCTATGGTGTTTATTCCAGCCCTTACAGAGGACTTCCAATGTAGTGGATTTTGCCCTACCTATATGTCTGGATTGTCCCATTATGTGTATACCTCAGGGGTGGTCGATGTGCTGGTTTAGGACAGCAGGTTATTTGTAGACAATGGTGCCAGGCCTGGCATGTTGTGGCTATAATAAGGTTTTAGTGATCCCTTTTTGGGTTTCAGCAGACCAGTATTGTACTTAATCATCATTTGCTTGTTAGTTCTTGTTCTAGGGTGACCATTTGGGGGGTGTCTTCATCCTGGGGAAGGAGCCATTTGGTGGCCTGGACCATTCTATAGGCTAACATGTAGCCTTGGAACAATGGGAATCCCAGGCCCCCTTTTGACCAGTGGGTTCTAAGTTTAGCTTTACTGAGCCTGGGTGCTTTGCCTTCCCACAGGAACAGGTTTACCAGCTTATCGATCCTGGAAAGGATTGATTCAGGTATTGCAAGTGAAGGTTATTGAAAATGTAAGCAAACTGTGGAAGGACAAACATCCGGACAGCTTCCACTTTGGCCTTGAGAGAAAGGTGGAGCTGATGCCAAGGTCATATGTCAGATTCTAGAGTGCGCAGGAGTGGGCTGAAATTGGCTGGAATCAGGTCGTCCCATTTTGTTGAGATTGTGATTCCTAGGTACGTGAAGCCTTCCTTCACCCATACTGTCTGAGAGCCCACCATACACTCCACAGTGCACTGCACATTAAGGGGCAATATAGTGCTTTTTTTCCCGGTTGACCACCAGGCCTGATGCCTCTGTAAACCTGTCCAGTATGTACATGACCTTGCCCACTGAATATGCTGGGTTCCACGGTGTGAGGAGGAAGTCATCTGTGTATGTACTAAGACACTATGACCATTTAAAGCAATGTCTTGAACTTTGGCTTTATCCAAAAGTCTTCTATTAAGGGGGTCTAATGCTATTAGGAACAGCAAAGGGGATAAGGGTGATCGCTGCCTTGTGCCGCTATGTAGAGTAAATAATTTGGAGATAGTGTGGTTGGTAAGAACGGTGGCCTTCGGGTGGTTATATAGCATAGTGATCCAGCTACGGAAGTAGGTGCCGGAGCTGTAAGCTGCCAGGGTGGAGTACATATAATGCCACTCCACCGAGTCAAAGACTTTCCTGAAGTCTACTGCCTTGGCTGCCATCAGTGTAGAAGCCTGACTGGTGAACCATTTAAGGTTAAGGACCATCCAAATGTTTCCTACCCCTGTCTTACCCTTCCAGAAGCCAGCCCGTGATTGATGGATGACAACTGGGAGTACCTTTTCTTTTTTTTCCTTTATTCGGGAGGCCATCCATCAATTTCTGCCCTGGTCATGGCCCCCGAAGCTTCCACCAACTGCCTATGACTGCAATCTCCCAGTTACCCCAGGCTTACCCCCCAGAAGGCGGGGCCGCGGCTCCAGGTTCTCCCAATTCTGGGCCAGGGCATAGTATCTGTTTAGAGTCACGGCGGCAGTGGTTAATTGAAGCCCTGGGTAGGGCTTCACCATGGAGCCAGGCTCCACTCCATTTTTTTGATTTTCCTCCAGGAGGCAGGGATTTGCAATGACATCCAGTGTCCGCCCACCTCCAGTAGTTACGGCTGGTAGCTCACCGGGGGCCCCGCCTCCGCTGAGAGTCTGTCTTCTGAACACTTTCCTCACCCTCCCACGGAGAAGAGGCAGTCCATAGGACACTTTATCCTTCTCCCCAGCCGACCCTCCGGCGATTCTGGGTCCGTTCCTGAACGGTCACTGGCGTCGCAAGCAGAAATCCCTCCTCTGTGCTGGTGGGCCGGCCAGGCAATACAGTTTGGGTTTTCACTGTTATGTAGATGATACCCAACTGTATATGTCCTTTACACCCAGACAGGATGATGCAGTCTCTGTGCTTAACAACTGTCTTGCCGAGATCAAGATTTGGATGAGCACTAGCTGGCTGAGGTTAGATCCAGACAAGACTGAGGTGTTGGTTGTGGACCTGGGTCATCTGGAGGTGAGTCTTGGGGCTGGGCATCTTTCAGGTCTATGGCTTGATGATGTCCAGCTCTTGACCTCAGACCGGGTGCGTAACCTGGGTGTTATTTTCAACAGCAGTTTGACCTTAAAATCTCTGGTATCCACTGTCATTAAGTCTTCCTTTTACCATCTAAGGAATACCGCCCAGGTGAAACACCTGGTCCCCCTGGCTGACCTTCCTATACTGGTCCATGCCTTCATAACCACCTGCCTTGATTACTGCAATGCCCTCTACCTAGGGCTTACAGGGATTGATATCCGCCACTTGCAGCTGGTGCAGAATGTGGCAGCCAGGCTTTTGACTTGTACATCCAGGACTAGTCATATTACTCCTATGCTGCGTGAACTGCACTGGCTGTCGGGACAGTGGCGGATCACCTTTAAGGTTTGGTTGCTGACCTATAAAGCCCTACATGAGCAGAGACTCTGATATCTGCAAGAGCTCCTTATTCCCTACTTCCCCAGCCACCCATTCCGATCCGCCGATGAGGAATCGCTAGAAACTCCCAGGGTCCATTTAAAAACATCTGGTGCACGTGCTTTTTCTTATGCTGCACCCATCCTGTGGAATTCTCTACCTTGTCGGTTAAGAGAATGCCCGACCATCACTAATTTAATTTTAAAACTATCTGTTTTGTCAAGCTTTTTCTGCACATTGTTAAATTTTATTATTAAATTTGTTTATACTGTATTTTATTGTACAGTGCCTTGATAACCTGAAAGGCGCTTAACAAATACATTTTTACTTACTTACTTACTTTACTTACTTACTTATTTACTTAAATCTGTTCTGTACCACACCCTCCTCACCTGCTAGATCGTCGGTTCCAATGAGTATAATCAAGTCAGGGTTCCCTCCTGTCTCCCTTAACACCTCCTTTATCTTAAGTGTTGCTCTATCTGCCTCCATTCCCGGCATGCAAGCTACCAGCATATTACTCTGTTGGTCCCCCTCTCCCCACTGTATACCCTTTATTACTGAATCCCAAAGGCCACTATCATTCTGCTGCTTGTGTGTCTGTACCCCAACCCCCCTTCTTCTCCTCATAAACTATTGCCCCCACTCCTCAGTCCCTCCTTTTACTTTGCTATAGTCATCCCATGTGTACCAGCAACTCCCCCTCTTTTGCTTTCTCGCTCTCATTTGATCCCCTCTCTCCCTGGTTCCTCATTCTTGCTCCTATTAAGCCTTCTCCATTTCCTCCTGTAACTCTACCTTCCTCATTGTTCTCCTCTCTCTCTTCCGGCTTCCCCCAGTGTTTGCCTCTTGAGCTACTTCCCTCTCTCCCTCTCTCCCCCCTTGGCTTCCATTTCTTATTTGACCTTCTGAGATACTCCCTTCTCCACTCGCCCCCCATCTCCAACCTATGTCCTTGTGGTTCCCCAGCCCTTTCCTCTCCCATAGTCCCTTATTACCCCATGTTTGCCAGTACTGTAAATCCATTAGATGTAGGAATCTTAACTGGAGAACTATCCTTTGTTCCTTTTGCCCTTCTTAGAGTAGATCATTTCACCCTCCTGTTCCTGACCACAGTAACCTCCAAGCCTCACCACAATAGTACCTGTTGGGAGCAAGAGACAGAGAAACCAAGCTGATGTTCTGTCTCAGCCCCCATAGCTCATTTTAGCAGCAGAGAGTGGAGCCAGGGTTCTCCACATTCATGTCCATTAGGGAATGCACAGCATCACAGCTGTGGATACAGTTAACATATAGAATAACTTTGTCAGCTGTAGAAGAGTACCATTGTAGTGGTATACATGGTGAAACCAGACCTAACCTATGGACAGCAGTAAAGTAGCTTGCCATTCTGCAGTGGCAACCTCTGCTATGTCCTTGGAGGTTATCAATTAGTTATAAAATGGGTGTTAAGAATCCTGATTCCTGATTGGTTGAGAACCGCTTTCAGCTAGGCCGATATCCCAGCACAATGGCCCGGCTGAAAGTACTCCCAGACAAACAAACTGACCACTCATGTTTAGAGCATTCCACTTTACTGACCATCACCTGCTGCCCATCACACAGAGAGCAGATTGCGCCTTCAGTTTTTTTTTTGTTAGATAATGAAAGCACCCACTCTTTTCTTTTACAACATGGGGGGTGGGGTGCACACATACACTATACAAACACATGAAAAATAACAGGGATTTGTCCATTGTTTTTGCCGCTGAATGCATCATACAGTAATGGCTCCTGCTCTCCTCGCTAACTCATGGCTCCCGCTGTCATCGCTAACTCACAGCACCAGATCACATTAATGGCTCCTGCTAACTTGAGAGGTACTTTTTGCTTTTAATAATAAAACAAAAAATGGACAAGCTATCTTCACCATGCTACTCACCTTCATCATTCTCTATCGGCTCTGTCTCGGACACCACACGTGAGACAGACTGCAAAAGATAAAACTATTTCATTTTTTAAACAACAAAAAAAAGATGGGATAGCTGTAGAGTGTGACAACTACCCGAGGCTCCCCCTACGTGACCAGGAACCATTGAAGCCAATGCTCAGTAGTTACATTGCTTACACTAAGAACAAGAAAAGTTGTTTAAAACATTGACGCCACCTGCTGGCAAAGTGGTCACAACTCAGTGACCAAATGGGATTATTTTTTTCTTTATAAAGATTTATTCAATATTTATGTATCTTTTTTTAGAAAATAAAATATAGATTTTACTAATCATTTATTTGTTAATATAGTACTATTGGGACCCATTTCATAATCACAATAATGCACTCCTGGGGGGGAGTGTTATGGTGGGCTAATGGCCCTTCTCAGGTTGTGGAAGCACTCGGCTTCACCTTGTGCTTCAACCCACTCAAGGCAGGCAGTTATCCCACCATAATGCCCCCCCTGTTGTGCCTTATTGCTTAATTATACTGGGTGGCTTTTCAGAGTGAGTAATTCGTTCCTGATCTTAGGTGGAACTGGCCCTGTACTACCCTAAACATTATGGTGGGGACCAGGGTCTGTGTGGGGGAATTGGGATACACTTGTAGGAAAGGGAAGAGTGTCCTTTTATAGCATGTCTGTTGATCTGCTAAGAGGGGGGTTGGGGGAGAGGATCTTGACATTAATTAAGTGCTGGTTTAATTCCCAAAACATTTCTCCCCGCATACATGCAATCATCCCCCCACACAGAGTTATTTAAACAGATGCTGTAACCCATTCTGGTGAACTGCCATTTGTCATTGCTGACAGTTAATCTCAAAAGGGTCAATGAGATACTAATTACTGAAGAAAGCCTCCCCGCCTACTTGGAGTAAACTGTTTGCCCTTCTTTATACCACAAGGATATATATTCCCTTTCAACCCAATAAGAAGGCAACTGACCTGTGCAGATTCAAAGTCATGGAAAGTCAGCTGCAACTGGTAGGTGCTTCCCATATGTCTATGTATAGATAAATGCCAGACCTCTTACTTCGAGGTTCAGGTTGGGATGGTTGTGGCAACCTCGGTGAACGAACAGGTACCTGAATAAATCTTGGATGCCACAACTTCTTCAGTGTCCATGCTTGCATTGTTGTCTGCTGTGTCTGCCCAGGAAGATTGTTCCTCTTTTGTGTACAGCAGTGGTTCCAACGGGTGTCATGGGTGCAGCAATGAGGACATGGGAGCATCCCACGAGGAGTCTCTGGCTGTTTTTGCGGGGGGTGAGATGGGATCTGTGGAGCCCTGAGATGCCCTCCAGGATCAACTTCTTGAGCGCTTTCTGTAGCGGAGTTGCCCCTGTGATCCTCTCTGCCATGGGTTCAAGCACCGCCTGAGTCTTTTCTGGGAGGCTAAAATGGAAGTGCTGATTTACCGGTGGGGGGTCATCCATCTCTGTCTCTGGCTGATATCCCTGTCCTCTTCATGTTGTTGGTTGAAATTGGTGTTCTGGGAATTTTATGCACTGAACACTGTCCTCCCAGAGTCTTCTGGGTGTTGTAGTTTTAGTCAGGCCAGTGCTGAGTAATCCATCAGAAAATTTCCTGTGTGTTTTTACCCTCAAATTCTTGTCCAGTCCAGCTAATGCAGAGGTTGAGTCCTTTAAATCTATATTGTATGCCAGCTGCCTTCAATGATTGCTTTAGCGAGTTGCAGCTGACTTTCCATGACTTTGAATCTGCACAAGTCAGCTGCCTTCTTATTGGGTTGAAAGGGAATATGTGTCCTTGTGGTACAGTGTCAGTGGCTCAGTAGGTAGCACACTCACCTCTGTGGCCAGGAGATCAGAGGGCTGTGGGTTCAGTTCCCACATCTGGCACTTGGGTTAATATCCCAGTACTGACACTGTAGTGCAGCATGAGAGGGGTGCTGCACTTCTGAGGTGCCATCTTACGGATGAGACGTTAAACCGAGGTCCCATCTGCCTGGATTGGTGGTAGTTTGGGTGGATGTTAAAGATCCCATGGCACTTATCGAAAAGAGTAGGGGAAGACTTTATTAAAGAAATCATACAATACAGAACTCAAAATCACTCATTGCAACAAAAAATTACAAGCTGTTCCTGTAGTAACCATAATAAACAGATACAATGAAAAGGAAAGGACAAGTCTTGATGAGTCTTCAAGTAATTGGAAAGTCATTGTCAGTAATCCAAGGCAAATTCTGCCAGATGGCCCGCAAACGGATCCTACTGAGACTTGTAGATTCAGAAAAATAAACATCCTGTAGGGATTTGAAAATATTACCATATAAATCATAATAAGAAAATTCATGCTGTTGAAGAGTGAACAAACATTGAGAATGCCAGATAAACCATTTGATAATAGCAAAAATTACGGTCAATGTGCTTGTGTCCCAAATATCCCAGTTGCTAGGATAACTACCATACATAAGTGCAGGATATGAAGTTGTAAAAAGAAAGACGGACTTGTTATATAAGAATTTTCAAAATCAACAATATAAGTACAAGTAAATACAAATGCAGCAGGGTTTCTGATTGATTAATGCACGAGATCTAGAACAAATACGTTCCTCCACCCATTTATGCTTTTGATTAGCCTTTACATTCAGTTTTTCGTGGCAATTAAGCCAGTGATGTTTTTTAAAATTTTTTGGAATTCTCTTCTCATTCAGAAAGGTTAATAAAGCCCCTTTATGTGTTTCCGGACATTTTGGAAAGATGTCCAACTCACTAAAATAATTCTCCATAACAAATGCATATAACTGTTTTTTAGATTTTGAGATCACAAGTCTACTAGTGATCCCCCATGACCGAAGCTTGACAAAGACCTCACACAAATACAATGGAGAAGTGACTACCTGCTTAATGTGATGTAAATGACCCAAATCCCAAGCTACAAACCAGGGTGATATGGTTTGAAGAAAAAGACCACACCAATATTTATCAGGAGAAATAAACAAAGGTTTCAAATTAGCAGACAAAAACTGACAGAAATAAAACAACACCGGGTTAACCATTTGCTGTCCACCTTGATTGCGAGGTAAATATAATACATTTCTTTTGATGGGATTCAAACAGCTGCCCCAGAAGGACTGAAAAAATAGGCTATACGACTTAACCTCCCTTGACAGGAACAGGAAAAACAGAACTAAGAAACAAAAAAAGAGGCACCAGGTAAGTCCTTATTAAATAAACACATTTGCAATAACTCATTTTGGTCTTATTCCAATTCTGAACCATTTGAGATCCAATCAATAATTTTTTGTCCCAGTTTGCATTATCCATTTGGGATGACCCATACTCAATGCCTAAGATTTTTAAAGGACCTAACATATAAGGGAGACTGGTTATGTGATCAGTAGGAACAATATGACTACCCAAGGGCTTCCCAATACTTTTTGATAGGTTCAGACTGGTTCCTGAGAATGTACCGTAAGTGGTACAAACAGTCAGCGCCATTTCAGCAGACTGGGTATTCCCAACCAAAAGAACTACATCATCCACATAGGCCAAGACACATAGAAACACAGAATTTGACGGCAGATAAGGACCGCTTGGCCCACCCAGTCTGCCCATTTCCCTACCTAATGGATAAGCTGCAGATCCTAGTTAACCAGCAGCCTACTTCTTTCTACCCCCAACCCCTAGAATTACCTTATGGCTGTCCCATGCATACTTGAATTCAATCACTGTTTTTGACTCCACAACCTCCTCTGGAAGGACGTTCCATGCATCCACAACCCTCTCTGTGAAAAAATACTTCCTTACATTACCTCTGATCCGCCCCCCTCTATCTTCAACTTGTGCCTCCTTGTTCTTGCACACCTCTTTTTTTGAAAGATGCTACCCTCTTGGACTTTGTTGATTC
Organism: Neoceratodus forsteri; assembly: GCA_016271365.2. NCBI lineage: Eukaryota > Metazoa > Chordata > Ceratodontiformes > Ceratodontidae > Neoceratodus > Neoceratodus forsteri. Next base: position 50,917,444 of record CM057451.1, on the reverse strand, counting down.
CCTTGAGGTACTTGAACATTTCTATCATGTCCCCCCTCTCCCTCCTTTCCTTGAGGCTATACATATTAAGCTCATTTAGTCTCTCTTCATATGTCTTCCGGTGCAGACCCTGCACCATTTTAGTTGCCCTCCTCTGGACAGCTTCCATCTTGTCTACGTCCTTGCAGAGATTGGGTCTCCAGAACTGCACACAGTACTCCAGATGGGGTCTCACCAGCTGTCTGTACAGGGGGATAACAACTTCCTGTTTTCTACTGGTGATGCCTCTCTCTATGCATCCCAGTATCCCCCCAGCCCTTCTTACTGCCCTCTCACATTGTTTGCCCACCTTTAAGTCATCTGATATGACTACCCCAGGTCTCTTTCCATTTTTGTTGTTGTTAGTATCTCACCTCCCATTGTGTACTCTTCCCCTGGGTTTTTGTTTCCCAGGTGCATTACCTTGCACTACTTAGCATTAAATCTAAGCTGCCATGCATTTGACTATTCCTCTAACCTTGCCAAGTCCCTTTTCATCCTTTCCACCCCACCTTGTGCATCAACTCTGATGCAGATCTTTGTGTCATCTGCAAAGAGACATACTTTTCCTTCCAGTCCCTCTGCAATGTCACTTACAAAGACATTGAAGAGGACCTGTCCTAATACTGAACCCTGCGGCACCCCACTAGTAACCCCCCTTTCTTCAGAGTGGACTCCATTTACTATTACCCTCTGTGTCCTATTCACAAACCAATTCTTTACCCAGGCTATCATCTTGGGACCCACTCCCAGGCTGGCTAACTTGTATATTAATCTTTTGTGTGGGACTAAGTCAAATGCCTTGCTAAAGGCAGTATAAGGAACCATAAAATTTGATAACTGAATTGGAGCGATACCAGGTGTGGAATTGAGAAGCCTTAATAAAGGATCTATGCTAAATACATATAAAAGTGGACTGATCGGACACCCTTGTCGAACACCTTTCTTAATAGGAACATGAGGGCCTAAAAAACATTAATACATGGGCGAACAGTGGAAGTACGATATAGGGCCTGTTGCCATGTTATAAAAGTGGCAGGAATATCATAATGGCGTAGTACATGCCATAAGAAGACATGCGCCACATTATCAAAGGCTTGCCTCTGGTCTAGAGAAAGCACATAACCATCCAGTGGTGAAACAGAATCATGAAAAAATATATCTCGTAATAAAAGTAGTTGATCTGTTATTGAGTTCCCAGGCACAGTACAAGATTGTGCCAGAGAAATCAAGAACTTTGCCACTGTTAACAGCCTTGTGTTCAAAGGTTTGGAAAGAATTTTAAAATCATTATTCAAGAGGCTAATAGACCTCAATTAGATAGATCCAATTTATCACCTTTATTCTTAAAGATAAAGATGAGAATTCCTGTAGTCATATCAAATGGGACATTTTGAGTCAGCACAATAGAATTATAAACCGAGGTTAGTTCTTCCAAAAGTTCACCATGTAAAACATGGTAAAGGTCAGAGGTGAGACCATCCAGACCAGGGGCTTTACCTTTAGATAAAGATTGAATGGCAGCAGCAACTTCCTGGGCCTGAAAAGGAGCCGTTAAGCCTAAAAGCTGATCTTGCGGTGCCTGGGGAACCTGAATTTTACCAAAAAAAGAAACAAAATCTAAAGGCTGAACTTGTGGGGCAGTGAATAAAGAAGTAGCATAGGCAGATGCAATGTGTAAAACACTACTCTGTTCAGTGTGGATCACCCCCTGTTGGTCATAAAGAGCAGAAATAGATTTAGCCTGTACCTTCTCCTGATGGCTAAGTAAGGGACAAATGATAGCAAATGGTCCCTGTGTACCATGTTGCTGCCGTGGCTGAAGATCTACTGATAAATTTAAATGATATTGCATCATCTTCTTCTGAAAATGAGCAATCTGGGCCAAAAAATCATGTTGGGTAAGTTGTGAGAGGGAATACAAGTGTTGTAGCTGTTTTCTGTCCTGTAAATACAAAAAATAAGTCCCCTTCCTCAAGTATCTGCCATGGGATATAAGTAGGGAGCACAGGTCTGATTTAGTTTCCATCCACCAAACCACTGGATCATCATATAAGGGATACAAAGATTCCTACAGGCCAAAAAAGTGGAGATGAGCTGTAGAAAATCAGCTTGCTGCAAAAGTCTAGAATTTAGTCTCCAGTATCCAGGTCCCATAGGAGCAACTGCTTTGCCCAAGGAAACCTTCAAAAGCCTATGGTCAGAATAAGCAGTTGGTTCCACAGAGACAGTCTGGAGTAACAAAGAAAGAGACAGAAACAAAAAATCAATACGGGTAGATAGTGCCCTTTTAAAAAAAGTTTGTTCCCGCACACCTGTATGTGAAAAAGCAGCATCCTTGAGACGAGCGTCTCGCACAGCCTTATTCAGTGCAGCCATACCACCAAATAATTTTTCCGTCGTGGTGGCAGAACCCCGATCCCATTTACTTAATCCACAATAAAAATCAGCTCCCCAAATGACATAATGAGCAATATGTATAAAGGGACTAATTTGTTGAAAAAGAAGTGTACGCTCTGCTGTAGTCTGGGGTGCATAAGTGTTAATTACTCAAAAAAAGACTATGTCCAAAATGAAATCAAGTAACAATACTCTACCAGGGACGAGGTCCAACATACAAGCCACATTAGGCTGAATATGGTGAAAAAGGATACCAACCCACATGCAACTTTCTGGGCCAATCGACCAAAAGGAAATCTCCGAGAGCCATGCTTTAGTGGAAAGAGTGAGCTCTAGAGTAGTGTGTAGCTTAGTATCTTGTAAAAGAAAGACTCCAGGAGGGAAAGTCTGTAAAAATGAAAACACTGCACTACGTTTAACTGCATTCTTAATACTATTGACGTTAGACGTCAAAATTAAGAATGGAGGGGAAAAAGGCATTATGTAAAAAACAAGGGAGACTAAATCAACGCTTTTTCTTCCTAGGTTTCCTTTTTGATGTGAGGGTTGTGAGGGGTTTTCGCACTCATCAGGTATCAAAAAATCAGAAGCATCTTTGGGTAGAATAGAGTCTGCTGAGGAACAAACTGAATCAGTGTCAGAGTGATCAGCATCCAAAAAAACTAAAAATCTATTAGAGGAATCATGAAGTGAAGTTTTAGGCATTTTAGGAGTAGGCAAGGCCCCAGTAGACCTTTTCCTGGTTGACATTCTCCTTTCAGGAGGACCCTCAACGTCATGGGGGGCATGGAACCAGGTAGAACCTCAGTAACACTGGTGGGTACTGAGGCAGCTTGCAAAACAGGAGAGTGTTCAGGAGGTTCTACAACTGAAGGAGGAGAAGTCTTCTGCAAAACTGGAACAGAACAAGTTACAGACACATTGGGGGGTGGAGGGCCTGGGGTAGTAGAAACAGGTAATTTAGAAGGAGGAACATCCTCAGCTAACTGTGTGGTAGGTGCTTTATTAAATTTCCTCTGGGCTAAAGTAACCAAGAGACGCTGCTCCTCCCCATCAGCAGAAGAGGATCTCCTATGCACTGCCTCAGGACAGGCCACGTAAACGTGTCCTTCTTTCCCACAAAGGTTACAATGAACTGAATTTGAACATTGACCACTAAGATGACCAGGCTTGTGATAAAGGGAACATTTCATCTGGTCACAAGCACTACTAATGTGACCTGGGAGCCCACATTTATAACAAGTCCTGGGTTGATCAGGATAAAATAGAACACCTCTATCCCTACCTAGAAAAAAAACTACTAGGGAGATGGTGGAGACCTCCACCCTCTGAGTGCAAAATCATCCTAATTCTCCATCCTCCAGTCCAGATTCCGTCAGAGTCAAATATAGCCTCTGGATGACCAGTTACAGTGCAACGTTGTTTAAGCCAAAACAGCAAGTCAGTAACACTGACCCCTTCATTTCGGAAGAGAACTGAAATGGTTTTGTGAGCAGGCCTGGTAAGAGGAAAAACCTCAAAAGGGGCCCACAAAGAGGTGGTCTTTACCCGGTGATAACATGCCCAGAACTTGTCAAGGCCACTCCCCAGTTTAAAGCTGACATCAAAAACATTCTCACCAGACACATGAATTAGGGAATATAATTCAGAAACATGAAAATTTAAACTGCTTTTCAATAATGTACGACCCACATAAACCCTATCAGGAAAGGTATCTAGACCCCCTTTATATATGAGGTGAACAGCATTATGGCGTTTAGGCGAAGGAGCAGGATTATGAAAAAGGGAGGCAAAAGGCCGAGGGGTTTTAGGAGGGACAGAAGGGGGGGGGGCTGCTCCTCTGCACCATGAGAGGCCTGTGGAAAATTCTTAACATCTGCTGGACTATTTCTAGGTATATCCGAAAAGTCAGAAATGTCACGAAGTTCAGCTGCCTCCACCTCATGTAGTGGAGAACTAGCCCTATTTGTACTAAGCTGCTGTAAAACTGGGATTTGAGAAAGTTCCAAATATGAAGGCAAGTGGAGAGGAGAATGCTGTAAATTGTCCTTAGCCGGTGAAGATTCTTGCTCAGGAGTGGGCTTAGGGAAAGCAGGTAGAGAAACCCCAACAGTTAATGCAGTAGCTACAGTCTCAGGGTTAGTACTTACAGTCTCTGAGATAGTAGTAGGAGGAGGAGGAGGTGATAGCTTGATTCTCAGAATTTTAATGGGCACAAAGCCTGAGATCCAAAACCTAGTATCAGGGGAGCGCACCCAGCCTGCAGCCTGCAACGAGTCCTCCATGGTCCAGGGACCTCCTTCCACAACAGGAGCATCGGCCCAACTAAGTTTGCTGGGGCACCCCTTATGAGTAACTCACTCCATGCGAGGTTTGTCTGGTGCAGCGTTGAAAGCAAAAACAGTTGCAACAGCTTGGTCCTGTCCTGAGCGGTGAAAGACTATGCTCGGCTCAGCCCTAACCTCCGTTTGATCTGTAACCATGGAAACCGACTGCTGAGCATCAACAACAAAATTCCAGGATCCCCAGCCATAGGCACCAAACATTTTGACTGAAAACACTCCAAAAGTTCCTTTTTCTTTAGAAAAAAACTGACGTTCTTCCAACTGCAACAGCTTTTGCAGCTCCACCACAGGAGACTCCACAGTAGGCAATACTGACTCAACCGAGCCATCCAAAACAGGCAAAGCTGTCAAACAGGCAGCTTCCAAAAGGCACTCAGGCACATTAGCTTCAGCAGAAGCATCCATTGCAAGCAGCACTGTAGCTGAGTTGGAGACGGGCTCTTCGACCTGTTGCACGTCCATCTCCTCAAGCGGCAGCACAACAACTGACTCAGCCATCCTTCGATGGCCAGAGGTTCCCCTACTGGAGAGTAGGGAAATTTCCCCAGTGTCCTGGCCAAATTTCCCTCATTCACTAAAAATACCACCAACAGCTTAATCTGGTTCAAGGTCAGTTGGCATTCATCTGTATCCCCCTCCCCCGGGTTTTGCCTGAAAATAGGCAGGATTTGTCTAGTGCACTTACCTGGTCAACAATAAATAAATAAATATAAATTATATTCTTTTCAGCGCTGAACCAGCTCTTAGGAGAAATCCTGATAGAGAGATTTTGAAGCCTTTTCAGAATACGTCCCCAGTATCAGCAGCTGCCCTTAATAGTTTTTCCTTTACTCAGTATTGTAGTAAGTAAGCTATGATGGGGCAAGGTTGAGATCCTGGCAGGGTAGGGGATCCTCTTGTGCAGTGTGCCATCTCGACTTCTATGTCTCCATGCCAGCACGTACCTGCCAGCTGTGGTAGCATCTCTTGTCAAAAACACTGCATATGCTGGACACCCAGGATTCTTGCATTATTGTGGCATCCCAATTTTCTTGGTCCTCCACTTGCACCCATGGTTTGTCCATCCTGCACTTGTGGTCGTTGAGGTGCTGCAGAATTCAGTGGTGAAAATACTCGAGGTCTGCCGTTCATTGTTCAATGGCATTTACCCAATCTGGCAGATTTCTAACCTCCTCCTCCTACAGTAGGTGTTTACTGAGGAGACTTTAAAATCTGCCATGTCTGCCACCAGTGATTCAAGGATCCTGGTGATGTCACCCAAGGAGTTGGCATTTTCTTGCTGTTTCAGCCCTCTGTCAGCACCTACCATGCTCACAAGGCTAAAATAGAGGCAGGGCTGGTGTGGTGAGGTGATTCAGTTGGGCCAGGCTCCTCTGGAATTTTGACAGTTGTCAACCGATCGGAGCCTTTGATCTTCAATTTGAGTCAGTTCACCGGCTTTTTTGGATCATACTCTGCAGCTGTCACATGTGAAGAAAAGCGTGTTAAATGGGCTTAGACAGTGAGAAAACTAAAAATATATCAGGGGTGAGGCAGAGCACCAGGTTCAAGTAGTCGTCTTTGTTAGTGGCTGGCCATGCCCCCCCCCCAGCTGCCTTTTTTAACCCATTCTATCTGATGCCACCATTTTGGGTCATGTTAAGCAATGGATGGTTCTAACCCCACATGGCGCTAATGGTTAGAATGGTAACGTTAAGTTCTCCCAGTAGCTGAAGCAGTTCATCTTCCTTTACTACTAAACCCTCTCCTTTCACCTCATTCACTTGCCATCTTCCAGTAATAATTTAGTTAGTGGTATTAAAAATTGAGGCAAAATGTTTGTTTCGTGCGACAGTCATTTTAGTTTCATTCCTTGCTCTAACCCTCTCCTTTGTCAATGGCCCAACTGTTTGATCAGTGGGTTTTTTGGAGTATACATATTTATAGACCTCCTTCTCGTTTCTCATTCACCATTTTTTTTCTACATTCTTTGCATTTCTCCCCTTGTTGTCCTTTCTTTTTCCTCAGTAAGTTTATACATTTTGCATTATGTAATGCAGTGCACATTTTCCTGTCGATCTTTATGCAAAATGGATGTCACAAATGGTCTGTCGAGTCTCCTCTGACTGAGCAGGCTTTTATTTTATCTTCCATGTGCATGAAGTGCACTTTTATTTTCAATAGTAATAAAGGGTATTATTGTTAGCATAGGGTTGTCCACTGTAGTTAGATACCTTATAGTGAGTTAGTCAAGGTAGTTTCATTTATTTTTAGTGTAGCAGTTTTTAGGGTTTTTTTGTTCTGTGCCCTATTCTTTTTCTGGCTGCCAACCATTATATTTACACTTACATTTTGGCAGTTTGTTGGGAACTCACCGTTCTTCTCTGGTGGTTAGTGTAGTGTTCCAAAAGCCTCTGGTTTAGTGGAGCTGAGCTGCTGGAGTTGGATACATAGTCAGAGTTGGAGAGGAAAGTCTGAGTTGGCTGCTGGCTGTGAATTCATTTTCCTGCTAAGATCATACTCATGCCAGGAACCAGAGTTAGAGACTGTGCCAGCCATAGGATCACAGTCTAACACCTTTTATCCTTGGTGCAGTGAAGTCCCAGGACTGACCTGAGAAGAGGAGCATGGTGAGCTTGAGCTGGTCCGGTTAAATGGAAAAACACATCCTTGGGGCGATATTTGGTGTAGTGACCTGTCAAGATCCTGGCTGATTCTGCTACTGTCTGTAGCAAAATGAAGCTTCATTGTGGACAAGCGGCTGCTGCTGGTGTGGTGGAGGCAGCTGGAAGTCAAGCCTGTCATTGGAATGGATCCATTCTCCTTCCATGTGGGCCTGTGTGAGACCTTTTGAGCCACTGTACTTTTTGATGTAATCTTGTTTCCTTGAACTCCTTTGACTTTCCTTCACTGCTAACAGCCAACAGGTAGTGAAAATACCTGTTGCCTTTCCCATCATTTTCTGGAACTGTTATGTTCTTGCAGCAGCTGTGAGTGGGCTAACTGTATTGTCAGTTCAAGCTGCTTTATGACTTTAGCCTTTCTCTGGTGAGAGCAAATACCTGTTTCATCATTTATTAGTTTATCAGGACATTTCTAAGACTGATATTACCTTACTGCCTAGTACTATTGTTCCCCCTAACTGGTTTTCTTTTAATAGTTTTTCCTTAAGATAGTATATATATTTGTTTTAAGTTGGAGTGCATCAGGGTGTGACTGTCTTATTTAACTCAAATGTCTAGTTAATTTGTATGAATGTTGTATAAATGGTCATTTTTTTTGATTTTTAAGGGGAATTTGGGATTTAGGGTGGGATGTGTGTGTGTGTGTGTGTGTGTGGGTTGTTCTTTATTTTAACTGTTGGGTGGCTTGATCTATCATGTTCTTAGCCAGGCTTTATTTACTCTGCTCCACAGGGCAACTACGAGAGTGGTGCCCCTTCAGAAGGCTCCCTTGTACCCTGCCTACAGCTGTGTTCAACTGCTACAGTGGGATGGGGGTCCTCTGGGGGTTTTGCTCAGAATGTACATCTGCTCTGTGAGTAGACTCAGGGGTAGGATAAGGAACAAGGTATCCAAGGAGCACCCAGGTAGTAGACATTATCTGGAAAAGGGTCTCCCTGCCTGATTCCTATTCCCTGGGCTACTGATTTTTCTACTCAACAGGTGGCTAATGAACCAGCTGACTCAGTTCCTCCCCTTACAGCAGTTCTTCATAACACCAGGTCTCTTAGGAATAAAACAACAATAATGGATGTGTTCATTGTGGATTCCTCTGCAGACCTGGTATGTATCACGGAAACCTGACTGGGGAATGACTTCGGCCCTGTGCTTGAGTTGTCCATTCCTCTGGGTTTCTCCATAGTGCATTGCCCTAGGCAGGAGCATGGGGAGAGGGGGCAGGGTAACCATCTGTTTTATATCCACCTTGGGACTGACAGCATACCCCTTGGGGGAGACCAAATCATTCGAATGCATGGCTGTAAAAGGTAGACCATGTACAAGTTGCAGAATTGTGCTCATATACTGCCCCCCTGGTTGTTTCACAAATTCCTGCAGGAACTAGAGACTTTAATGGCTGATCTGGTGATTGGGTCACTCAAACATTTGGTTTTGGATTACTTCAATGCTTGAGTTGATGATGAAACATCTCTTTTTGAAATGCAGCTCCTCTAGGCGATGTCCTCTGTGGGCTTCATACAGGCTTTTGCCATTGGTATCCACCAGCACGGCCACACCTTGGATCTGGTTTTCTCAATGGGTCTTGACATCAGTGATATCCAGGTTGATCTGGTAGTTTGGTTGGATCATCATGTTGTTCAGTTCCTCTGTGGGGCTCCTCATTTAACCTCCCAGTGGAGATGGTCAGATACCTTTTAAAAACCTGGAGCCCTCAAAGCATCCTGGCAGTATTGGACATCTCAGGCATGAAGATGGTTTGTGCGATAGGAGCCTCAGTAGCTGTGGATGGTTATAACTTAGCCCTCTTAACTACTGTCAACTCTCTAGCACTGTTTTGTGTACGCCTTTTGATTTTCTGCCTCTGGTTTCCCTGGTATGATGTGAACCTGAGGAGGTTGAAGACTAAGAGGCAGAGGTAGAAACATTGTTGGCGGAGGTCCCACTTGGAGGAGGATATATCAGCACTGAGGGCTAATTACGATGAATATCAGAAGGCAGTCACTCTGTAAAAGTCAACGTTCCTGTCAGAGGTGATTGCTGCTGGAAGCAACCAGCCAGCTCAGCACTTCAACACTGTAGACAGACTAGTAAATCTGGTCTGTCTTCATCCCTGTAAACTTTTTCTCTTGAGAAGTGTGAGGAATTTAACCGTTTCTTTCTTTCTTTCTAGACAAGGTGTAGACCATCCAGACTGAGGTGTTCCAAAGCAGCCTGTCATCAGTTGACAGTGTCCAAACTTCACTGGATGGGGCACTTCATTTTTGTGGGCTGAGAGTCAGTTTCAGAGGATGATGTTTCCTGGGTGGTTTCTGGACTGCATCTCACCTTCTGTGCATTGGACCCCGGGATGACCAGACTTCTTTTAGAATGCTGGGATTCACTCAGTCCAATTGTGTTGGAGATCATTAGGTGTTACCTTTAGGAGGGATTTTTCCATCTGCCCTTAAAAAGGCCATAGTGAGGCCTCTCTTCAAAAATGCTCCTTGGACCCTGATGATCTCTCCAACTACAGACCCATCTCAGACCTTCTTTTTCTAGGGATGTTGACTGAGAAGCTGATAGCAGTGCAACTAGAACAACAGCTGGAAAAATATGACATATATGAGCCTTTCCAATCTGGTTTCTGGCCTTGCCATAGTATGGAAACTGTACTAGTCAGGGTGCACCATAATCTCCTCCTAGCGAGGGATCGCAAACGTTGTGCTGTTCTTATCCTGCTTAACCTCTCTTTTGGCATTTGAGATGGTGGATCATAGAGTGCTGTTGGATTGCCTGAGGCACTATGTGGGACTCTCAGGAACAGTGTTGCTGTGGTTTGACTCCTACATGTCCAGCAGGGTGCAGCAAGCAGCACTTGGCTGTTTTACATCTAGCAGTGCTGCACTGTGCAGTGGTGTGCCTCAGAAGGCTATTCTGGCCCCTGTGTTATTTTCCATGTATAAGTTACCATTTGGGGAGATCAAAGACCATTAGATGCTACAGCTTGGTGTTTCATTGCCATGCTGATGACACCCAGTTGTATATGTCTTGTGCCTCCGATGATGGTGTAGCTGTTTCAGAACTGAGTGAGTGTCTTAGAGAAATCCAAGACTGGATGGTGGTCAGCTGGCTTAGACTTAGTCCTTTGATGATGGCGGTGTTACTGGTGGAACTGGGTTGATCAGATTCAGTGACATCAAGTGGTAGGGCCTCCCTTCCTTTGTTGGGACAGTGTGGCTCTTTGCACTGCAAATAGGGTGAAGAATCTAGGAGTCATTGTGGACTCCAAACTGACTTTCCAATTTCAGGTGTCCGCTGTTGTCCACAGTGGCTTTTAACATCTTCATAACATCACCCAGATCAAGCCCTATTTTCAAATGACTGATCTGACAACACTGGTACACACCTGAGTCATGTCTAGGTTGGATTACTCTGGGTTATCCATGAGGCTGATGTGCCACTTGCAGTTCAGAATGCAGCAGCTCAAATTTTTGTGAGGACCTCCCAATTCAAGCAAATCATGCTAGTTCTCCAAGCTGTCCACTGGCTGCCAGTTCAGTGACACATCAGCTTCAAGGTATGCTTGTTGACATACAAGGACCTGCACAATCTGTGCTCTGGACTGCCTGAAAGACCTCCTGGTTCTGTACAATCCTGGTTGTGCCTTCTGGTCAGTGGAGGCTGACCTCTTGACCATCCCTAGATTTTGGCTAAAATCCTCAGGTGACAGGTTATTTGGTGTTGCAGCTCCAGTCCATTGGACACCCTTCCCGAGGAGGTGAGAGGTGCTCCTTCACAGGATGCTTTTAAAAATCTTTAAGAACTCACTTTTTTACTTTAAGTTTTGGCCTGAATTCATAATTTTAAATGATCTATAGCTTTGTTATCCAATGTATTCTTAATTGATTTGTTTTATTTGTTGTTAGTGCCCAGAGCTTCTGGGATTGGGCGCCATATAAATAAAACTGCCTTGCCATGTATATCCCATTTGTCTAGTTCACAATTTTTCAAACTCCTACTATTAACCACAATTCTGTGCCTGCTATATTTCCTCTGTTTTGGAAACTAAATCCATTAAATGTATCAACTTCTCTTTCAAAAATTGCCACCCTTGTAATGCACCATCATCAGCCATAACTCCTTTCAAGTCCCATAACTCTAATTCCATATAATTTTCCTGAAATTGGCTTTTCGAAAATCTAAGGTTTTAGTAATACCTTTTTCCTTTACTACCTTTCAGTCTACATTAAAGCTGATGGCGTTATGCTCACTTGCTCCTAATGGTGAGTCAGTTCTAAACTTTATTAATCTGATATGCTCATTTATTATTACTATGTCCAATAGGGCATTCATTCTTGCTGGTTTAAAAATATCCGATAGCAAGCAAAGATCACTTAGGGTCTCTACTAAGAGTTAATCATTTGTACTTGTTGCTGTCTCCTTATTTTCCCAGTCAATTTCCAATGTATTTCTATCAACCATTATAATAAGCCTTTACCATCAGAATAGTCACATTTTTTTTAATAAATCAACACAATACTCATATTCACAGCCTGGTGGTCTATACATAACTCCCATTATAATTTGGTTCTTCTGTTTTGCTGTCATCCTGATTGATACTAACTCCACATTATTGTTCCATTTGATGTTTTATGTTATAGAAATACTTGTAAATGTGATTGTAATATAAATAACTACCCTCTGCGACATGTGACACTCCTACCCCATCATACAGTCTATATCCCTCAATTTCTTTGTCCCAGTTCTCATCCTCTACACACTAAGTTTCTGTAACACCCACTATATCAGGCTTATTTTTCCACATGCAAAGTGAAAACTCATCCATTTTACTATTTATGGTTCTAGCATTTAGATACAGGAAGCTCAGCCCCAGAGTGTTGCTTTATTTGATCTCTCTTGTCTGGTAGTTGATAGAACCTCCACTTCACTCTTCCTACACAGTTTAAATGACCAGATACCATTGTGAGGAAACAATTCCCCAGGATCTTAGCACCCATTCTATTCAAAATGTATTCCAGTTTCTAGTGAATCCATATCACTCCCTTGAAGTACAATACCTCAGACACCCATTCATCTTCTGAATCACCCTCTGTATCCCAGATGACACTCTTGGGAGTGATAGAATTTCAGATAAGGTGATCTGACAACCCCTCTGCCTAAATTTTGTTAGTAGGGGTTACAAAATCCTTTTTATGTCCTCATCTGCCCTATGGCCTATTGTATGCCATTTACCTCTAAGTGCAACACTACATGGGGGGATCGCCTGGCATGCTGGCGACCTGGGTTTGCACCCGAGCCTGGGATGACAGGAGCTGAGATCGGCAGGGAGGGTTAAAGAGAATTCACTGGGTGTTCTCCTTCTGGGGTCATGGGGGCCAAGACAGTATCTGTGTTGTGTGGCTCTGGGTGGCCTAGTAGTGGTGACACACTATGCGGTGTGGGTGACCATGCTCCATGATGTGTATCCTCCAAGGATGCCATGGGCACAGCTTCGGGGGGGTGGGGCAAGGGATGAAAACAGAAAATGGCTGCCTGAGCAACCGGATGATGGTCGACGGGTCCCCCTCTGCCATGGATCCCCAGTGGCATGCCCTCTCAAGGCTGCACCTGTAGCCCCATACACCAGAACCAGAGTTGAACCCCAGTCTCCCCTCTCTGTGCCCACCCAGGGAGGGGGGCTCCCCAGCCAAGGGATACACCCAGGCTGCCTGGGGACACAGAATCGGGGTTGACAGCAGATGGCAGGAGGGGGGAAGATCTGGCAGGTAGGAGTGTCCTTGGTTGGGTGGTAGGGAGGTGCAAAAAAAAAAAAAGCACATCTTAGTCCGAACAAGATCGCAAACCCAGACCGTCGAGATGGAAGCAGGAAAGAACACCCAGGACCCCAAGACTGCTGCCCTGCCAGGTCTAATTACAAACCTCCAGCAAGAAGTTAAAGCTAGATTTACAAATACAGCAGCAGAAATTGCACACAAAGAGGCAGTGGTCATGGGAGTAGTGGAGACATCTGCAAGCCATACAACTAAGGATTGATGAACAGGAGAAAATAATAAGTGAGTTTGAAGACTGAGTCATGAATCTATACAGAGAGAAAAAAATCCTAACTGAGCAAGTAGATCAACTAGTTAACTAGGCTGAAGACCAGTCTTTACTGAGGAAGAGGAGGGTAATGGGCCTGAAGGGAGTACAAGGGGTGGGAATGGAGCAGAAATGGACACAAGTCCTTTTACACAGGAAAGGGTCCTAAAGGAACTGGAAGGAATAAGAGTCGATAAGATAATGTGGCCAGACGGGGTGCACCCCAGGGTCCTAAAGGAACTAAGAGAGGTGGTGGCTGAACTTCTGGCAATCCTGTTTAGCCGATCACTGGAAACAGGGGAGGTACCCAATGATTGGAGGACAGCAGATGTAGTCCCCTTATACAAAAGTGGGAACAAAGAGGAAGCGGGGAACTTCAGACCAGTCAGCCTGACCTTGGTGGTGGGGAAGATCATAGAAGCGCTACTGAAGGAGAAATTGGTGGAACATCTGGTTGCCAACGAGCTACAGGACCCAAGGCAGCATGGTTTCACTGGGGGGGGGAGATCATGACAGACCAACCTCACTGAATTTTTCGACTGGGTGACAAGGGAGGTAGATCAGGGGAGGGCAGTGGACATGGCCTATCTGGACTTTAGCATGGCCTTTGACACTGTGCTATAGAGAAGGCTATTAAACAAATGGGAATATGGGAGTGGGCAGGACAGTAGTGCGTTGGTAGATAATTGCCTGGGTGGCAGGACACAGAGGATGGTGGTAAATGGCTGTCACTCTACAGAGGAAAAAGTGACCAGTGGGACACCACAGGGAACTGTGCTGGGACTGGTCCTATTCAACGTCTTCATCAGTGACATTGCGCAGGACCTAGAAGGCAGAATTTCCCTGTTCACTGGTGACACAAAGCTCTGTAACAGAGTGGACATGCCAGAGGGTTTAAACAGAATGAGAAGGGACCTGCAGAAGCTTGAAGAATGGTCAAGGGTTTGGCAGTTGAAAGTGCAAAGAAATGCAAGATAATGCATATGGGGCACAAAAACCCTGGAATATCATATCAGTTGGGGGCTGAGGATATAGCCAAGGCCCCTACTTTTCTGTGGCACAGTGGGGTTAAGTTCTGCGGCAAGACTACCATTTGCCGCAGAACTTCTGCGGCAGTGGTTTGTAATTTCTGCGGCACTAACAAATTATCATATTACAGTGTCAGCTTGTCATCCTGACTTCACTTTCATGACAATGGTTATAGCAATCAGGATGGGGGAAAGCACAGTAACACTAGTTCAAAAACTAACAGACTTCTAGAAATAATTTTATACCTAAAAAAGCAAAACAAATATCTCTCCCTTAAGGTTCTAGCCTATTGCATAAATTAAATATGCAGAGGGGACCTTATGTGATAAATACGATATTTCTATATGAATGGTATCTATACCGCTAATGAGCCTCCACTATGTATCACTTACATATTTATATGTACTTTCTACACCACTCATGAGGTCCTCACTGTGTATCACTTATGTATTTATACGCAATATGTAACATACATACAAACATGTGTGTGTGTGCGTATAGTGAGAAAGAGAGAGAGACTGTATATGTGTGTGTGTATATATATATATATATATATATATATATATATATATATATATATATATATATATATATATTTAATTTCCATGAAATTACATCCTCATTCATACAAGTCGCATTGGAAATGGAATAAACAGAATAGAGGAGTTACTGCAAACGTATTTTCCATGCAAACCTGCTTCCCTGACACATTACGTACACCATCAGGCCATGATATGTATGTGAACCAATTGTGAGATAGAGCTCTCCAGCCCATCACAATGTGTCCACCGTGTGACAGAACACTGCACCATACCTTCCCAGGCTCAGAGCAGTGATGTGTTCCCCCAATCCTTGTGTTGCCCAGCCAGCTCCCAGAGCTAATCTCTGAACCTGAGTTGCCAGCAAGGAAACACAACATGCTACCCTCTGGCCCAACAGCTAGCCCTGAACACATTTCTCCATAATGTTTGACTGACTCTATCAACCAGTGATAATATCATGTAATCAATAACCCTGGCAAAAATGTGTACAGCACAATTATTTAACAAATCTGTTCTTTCAGCAGGTCTACACATTATTATATTCCACTTTTCTGGGCATAATTACTTTATTTTTCTTAAAAATGACAGGTAAATTCCTTTTACCAGTTATTCATTTCAGATGGCATCTCTATACCTTAAAGGCACAAATAAGTTTGTACAAAGTGAGGTATGGACTTAACAGGTCTATGCTATTGACAAGGCTTTGTTTAAGTTTGCCCTAGTGCAATAATGTAAGACTGAAAACTGCATTAGTCTGTAGTGCAGGTTGAGCAAATATCACCATGCCTGATGTGCTGTGCCACTGCCTCTGGCAGTGGGAGCTGTGGTAGATAAGTGACCGTTCATTTCTGTTGCAGAATGCAACCATTTCATTAGCTAATGTATGATGTTATAGCAATGATAACATCACATTCTGAGCTTAGAGGGATTTTGGATATAAAAAGAGGGGAAGGGAACCAGGTTCTATGGATAAACAGAAATATTAATAAAAAATCATCAAGAACAGTGAATTCTGCGGCACTGCAGAAGTTCTGCGGTAGATTGCAAGTTCTGCACAAAATTCTGTGGCCACAGAATTCTAGGGGCCTTGGATATAGCATGCACCAAGAAGGAGAGGGACCTTGAGGTTATCATCTCTAATAACCTCAAGGTAGGGAAATAGTGTGACAAGGCAGCAGGTAAAGCAAATAGGATGCTGGGATGCATAGGCAGGGGCATCCCCAGCAGGAAACGGGGGGTCATAATTCCACTCTACAAGACACAAGTGAGGCCCCACCTGGAGTACAGTGTACAGTTCTGGAGACCTTACTCATATAAGGACATAGGGTAAAGATGGTTCAGAGGAGGTCAACAAAAATGGTACAAGGATTGCATCACAAGTCTTATGAGGAAAGGCTGAAGGACTTGAATACGTACTCCCTGGAGGAGAGGAGGGAGAGAGGGGAAATGATAGAGACATAAAAGTACCTTACAGGGAGGAACAGGGTGCAGGAATACACTATTTTCCAGTGAAAAAGATGTTCCAGGACTAGAAAGCATGGGATGAAATTGGAGGAAAGGTGATTCAGAGGAAACGTGAGGAAGGATTTCTTCACAGAAAGGGTGGTGGACAAGTGGAACACTCTACCAGAGGAAGTGGTGGGGGCTGAAACAATCATGGGATTTAAGAATGCATGGGATAGACATAAGGGAATTCTGAAGGTCGGGGTAAGGGACAACAGGCTTCTAGAAAAACATGAAGTGAACTTACAAGCTCAAATGGGCAGACTGGGTGGGCCATAGCCCGTTATCTGCTGGCAGTGTCTATGTAGCTATAGAATTGAGCCTGTAGATCGAACATTAGAATAATCGGGCTACCAGAGGGGATGGAGGGCAAGGAAGGAGACAAAGTGGCACAAAGATGATTAGTGGAAAACTAGATTTTGAAGCAGCCGTAGCCCACTGTGAAATGTTCGTGATCCCCAAGGTGACAGCACAATCACAGCTGTTAAAGTTTGCACTTTGATCCACTTGAAGTGTCAAAGCAAACTAGCTGCTAAAAGAGTGTAAAAGACAGTAGCCATAGTTAAATGGCTGTTAAATGCTGCACTGCAATCATGGTATATGACTGAAAGTAACCTCAGTAACCTCAGTGTGTAATTAAAAAAGCCAGATACCAATTACATGTCCACTGAGCCCCTTAATAAACCTCACTATGAATTTTGTATGCTGGTACTCTTACCTTACTGATGTGCAATCTGCAGAAGGATGTCATTATTGAAGTGGTTAAATGCTAGCAAGCAGGGAAAGCATGAATACCATGTTGATGTAACTGACATTGATGCAGAGCAAATATCAAGCTGCTCATGGGTTGACACAGAAACCACATCCTCTGTTGCTAAGGAGCTGGCAGCCTATAACCCACCACCTTGCACATTATCTTTGTGGACCCAAACAGCACTCTGCTGTCCAAGTGTCCAAGTCTCTTGCCCTAGCGATGACCTGGATTGTGACCATTGCTCTATTCCTCTCTGACAACATTGAGACCAACCCAGGCCCTACCACTTCTATACCCACTACTAGTCCCCCTTGCTCCCCAGCCGCTGACCGGGGAAGGGCTTGAAAACTGCCCATATTAATGTTAGAAGCCTGGAAGCCAACCACCCTGAGGTTGAGGCTTGGGCTGATAATGATGCACCCGATCAGCTTGGCATATCAGAAACCTGGCTCAAACCCTCCCTTCCTGACTCCCTGTGCACCATCCCTGGCTACAACATGATCTGTGCTGATCGTCCATCTTCTAAAAGAGGCAGTGGCCTGGCCATTTATTCCAAGACTAATTTTAACTTAACCCCTCTGCTGTGCCCTCAGTTTATGTACTGTGAAGTGCTTCATTCCCACATCACGCTTGGTGGGGCCAAAAAGGTGCACATTACCTGTCTCTGCATTCCCCCAAAGGTCAGCAAACAAGGCCTCAATGAATTCCTGAACTTCCTACCTCTAGCTACCAAGAACAACAAGGTTATCTGTCTTGGGGACTTTAGTAAGACTGGCTTGGCCCAAAATCCCCTCTCCTTGCCACCCAGATTTGTAAGGCCAGCCTCACTCAACTAGTCTTTGAACCCACTAGGCACTCCTGCTCAGGATCCAACTACTCATTCCTTGACTGGGTCCTCTCTAACAGACCTGACAGAGTATCCAATATCCTTATTGTGGCAGACTCCATCAGTGACCACTCCCCTGTCCTCTGCACCTGGGACGCCTGCCTTCCTTCCTACTCCACAGGGTCATCACGATGTTGGATTACTCTGCTCTCGTCCCACCTGCCTTCCTAAATGACCTTTGGCAGATTGACGGGTCACCTCTAATACGTGCAGCCTCGACCTAGCCACACACTACTTTACAGAGACCTTAGTTGCTCTTCAGGCAAAACCCATCCCCACCACTAGGTGGTGGATCCGGGGCTCATACACTAGGTGGCTACACCGCCCTCTTCTCCAGCTGATTAAAGCTTGCTACAAGTTCTGGGCTACCTGGAAAGCCTCCTCTCTTTGTGCTGACATTGAGGCCTACCTTGCCTCATGCAAGCAATGTAAAAAAGAGATTCACTTTACTAAGAGTAGCTACTTCAGAGGCCTTCTGCAGGCCACCGCCCAGAACCCCAGAGCCTACTGGTTGCAAATTAGCCATGTTATGGGTCACTCCCCTACCCAAGCTCCCCGTGACATGCTAATTGACAATGTCTCCTGTGACAATCCCACTACAATTACCAACCACTTAACTCCCTGTTCACCCTTCCCCAAGGCACTATGGCCCTACCTCCCCCTAGGTCGAGCCCACTACTGGTGACCATCCTTTCTCTCTGCCCCCTCTTAATCTTTCCCCCTTCTCTAGGGATGATGTTCTACAGCTCCTCAGACAGATATCTCCCCATGGCTGTGCTGGTCCTGATGGGCACTTGGTGCTTCCTTCCTGGCCCCACCCCTCATTCACTTATTTAACCTCTCCATTAGTTCATCCATTGTCCCCTGCTCCTGGAAGTCGGCTAGAGTCACTCCCACCTTTAAAAAAAGGTGACCCCAGAAACCCTGCAAACTACTGTCCCATAGCTCTCCTACCCATTCTCAGCAAGCTCCTGGAGAAACTTGTCCATCACCAGTCGTCTGCCTTCCTGCTCAAACACTACCTCCTCTCACCTACTCAACATGACTTTTGTGCTAGCCATAGCAACACCACCCTAGCCCTCTTTACTAATGACATCAGAACTGGCATGGACCATGGTCAACTTACTGGGGTGTTCTTCATTGATTTGTCCAAGGCCTTCGACTCAGTTGACCACTCCCTGCTCCTGCTAAATCTCAGCTCCCTCGGTGCCTCCAAGTCCACTCTTGCCTGGTTTTCTAGCTACCCACATGACAGCTCCCAAGCTGTCTCTTTTCATAAGGTCCTCTCCTTCCCTGTTGTCATCACCGTGGGTGTCCCCAAGGGTCCATACTTGGGCCACCGCTCTTCTCTATTTTCATTAATAATCTGCACTCCATCTCCCCTCGCTGTCATACCATGGTATATGCTGATGATCTGGTCCTCTACGTCTCCTCCAGCTCAGTACCTGAGATCAACTCATTTCTCTCCTCGGACCTTCACCTCATTCAAAAATAGCTCTTTTCTAATTGTCTGGTCCTTAATGTGGCCAAGACGAAGGCCATACTTTTTGGCTGTCATAGGAAACGTTTCCCCCTCCACTGCCCCTCTACACATTATCTGTCTTGATGGGTCCCCCATCAACTTAACCCCATCTTTTAAATACCTCAGGGTTACACTTGACCCAGCCATTGACTTCCATCTACATGTTAATGCCATTCATAAATCTGTCAACGCTAAATTGGGCCTAGCCTACCACGTTTGGCACACCCTTCCCCCTGCAGCTAGGGTCTCGGTGGCCCAAGGTCTCCTGCTACTCAGGCTCTGCTATGCTCTGCCCATCTTTGGACAGATCCAAGTGGGCTTCCTTCAAAAGTGGGATGTCACATACAATAATATTTGTAGGTTTGCTCTGTCTGCCCCTCACCTTACACACAGTTGCTCTTTATACGTGGACCTATGATGGCCCCCCCCCCATCTAAGCGTGTATACACCCTTGGTTGCCTAGTTGACATTATCCGATCTTCCTAGCCTCCCTCCCTTGCTGGGCTACTCACCCCCATGGCTCAGCCTCATCAACCCTGATCCACTGCCTCAGCCCTTCTTTCTGTGTTCCCCTACCTAACTAAAATGGGAGAACAATCCTTTGCCTACTATGTGTAAAAACTCTAGAACTCCCTTCCTCTACACCTCAGGTGTACCAAATCGCATGCTGCATTCAAACGAGCACTGGTCACCCACCTCACCTGCCTTGACACCTGAATATGTTAATTTTCTCTCTTCCTCTTTCCATTATGTGCAGACCTTATTTTTCCCTCTAGCACTTAATTAATCTTGCTTGACACCTTGACCAACGCTCTCTGCTGGTCTTTCTCCTGACTGAGACCATTCTGTACTTGTTACTGTTTTTGGCTGCTTGTTCATGATTCCTGCACTTACCTACTTCTTTAGGTCTTGTTTTGTCACACGGATTGTTGCTAAGCTAGTGTCCTAATTACTTTTGTACTTGCTCCACTGTACCTGAAATGCCTTTGTATTTCATTTTGATGTTGTCCTTGTAGGTGATGATCTGATCTGTACTTGTTTTGTTCTCTCTCAGGTTGTGCCTGAATATAGGCAGATTCTGCCTAGTGCACCTACCAAAAGCAAATCAATAAATAAATAAATAAAATGCAAAAAGCGGCGTACTTTGTCTTATGCCTCATATTCAGGTGAGGTTCATTTTGAACTGGGATGCTATGCCACTGAGAATGGTGTAATAGCTGCTGTTACGCTGTATAGTGCAAAGTACTACAGCACAATTGACAAGTCCACTGTACACAGATTTAAAGCTGACTATAAAGCCAGATTATGGCAAATTCCAAACCTTACTCTGATAGCCCTCTGTTTGCCCACAAAACCACAAGGCAGGCCAATGTTACTATTTGAGGATGTGGAGGAAAAACTACAGCACATAATCCATAGTTTGAGATCCGAGGGTGCAATAATAACTGCCAGGGTGGTTCAGGCAGAAGCCCTTGGAATTGTTAAATCTAATAGCCCACAAATATTGTTGGAGAATGATGGTAATGTCACTATAGCCACTAAATGGGCATTGGGTTTTCTGAACCATATGTCATATATCTTGCGAAACTGAAGGTGTCGTTATGCCCCGAGAGGATCGCTGGACTGTCCTGGTGTTCCTAAGGCTTCATACTAAGACGGTAATCAAGAGGGACATTTTTTTATTATAAATGGCTGCTAGGCAGGAAACCACACATTGTAATCATAATAAGTTCTATTAAAGTGCTTTGTGGGCAGAGAACTGACTTATTTGATGCTCTTTTGAGACATACAAAACAGTAATTGACAAAGCCCCTCTATTAGCCAGTCAGGAGTTGGCTGTGTACAAGCCCTGAAACCTGCACACTTTTCTCCTCGTATAGGCAATCTGGGTTGCCAAGCAAGCCTAGAATGAGCCAAACAAAGACTGCCATTTTGGGCATTATGGTGATTGACCATGGCATACAGAATGGAGGCACAACTGCTGTATCAGAGGGTACAAGGACCCAAGTTACAAGCTGACCCCACAGCACAGTCCAATACACTTTAATTGAGTAATACTCAGTCATGTAACACAAGACCTGGGCAATACAAAAGCACAGCCAGCAAACCTTCAGTGTTTCATTATGTGAAGTAAAGTGGAATAGGGATTGATACTATATATATATATATTTATACAATAGGGGTGAGGTGATACACAGTGAAATAAAACTGTGTATTCTCACCCCCATTGAATAAACGATTGCTGACATATGCACAGAGGCATTCCCTTAGAAATATACAAACAGTGCATACGTCAGACTGCTAATACAAAGTAGTTGCAGACGTCAGCAAGCACTACAAGTTCCTTCCCAATACAAGAACGTGTAGCCAATTTATCACAGAATAATGAGATTCAGCTTAGTAGTAGCACGAGGGAGTACAGTGCATTTCTGCTATCACTTTCAGTTTAGCATCTCGCACATCCGAGCAGCATCATCACATCTAAACTGCAGCGCTAAAATCATTAACCGGAATTGCAATGTTTTCCAAGCTGTCAACGGCAAACACTAATAAATCACTTCCCAGAACTGCAGAACACCCGACCGAGAATAAATTATCTCTAAAACGGAAAAAAAAATAATGAATATTCCTGAAGAGGTCATCCTTAGCTGTACTCAATTCGAACAAGATGCAGAGCCGTTACTAGACCCAAACGAGCACACAGACGGCAGAATTGATACCAAACATTCAGCTGATGGCACTATGAATACTACTGGAATAGACACCGAAGAAATTGAGCAGTTTATTAAAAGTACCCGAAATGAAAATACCACCCGCAAAATGAGCGCAGATGTAAATGCCTTACAAAAATTCATGAAGTACACCCTGCACATTGAGACACCCATTCAGCATATACCTCCTCAAGACCTTGACAAAATACTATGCCATTACTTCATCACTTCCAAATGACAAGACGGTACAGACTACGAGCCTCTAACACTGCGATCCAGATTCCAAAGCGTAGAGAGGTATCTGAAGGATTACTACTACCCAGAATCTATTAGCACTTCTAACACATTTTTAAAAACCAGACAAGTATTACTATCCAAACAGAAGCTGCTCAAGGAGATAGGGAAAGGCAATCGACCTCAAGCTGCAGACGAGTTAACAGATAACATAATTGACCAGCTGTATGCACAGAAACAACTGGGACATGATGGCCCTCAAGCCCTTCTAAACACTATGTGGCTTACTGTGACCTTGTATTTTGGCATTAGGGGAAATACAGAAACACGAAACCTAAAATGGGGAGATATCCAACTTAAAAAAAAGATGAACAGAACAATCAGTACTTAGAATATACAAAGGAGAGACAAACCAAAACAAGAAGTGGAATTAATCTTAAAGACACCAGAGCAGTAAAACTTAGAGCATATGAAACAAAAGATAGCAACAAATGCCCTGTACTAAACTACAAACTGTACCGTCACAAACGACCAGACAAAGCAAACCACCTGGATGCACCTTTTTTTTTAGCTATAAATTATACACCAACAGCACAATATCCTACTAGTTGGTACAAAAATCAGCCACTTGGTATAAATTCACTGAGCAAAATAGTGAAAAAATATGGTCGACAAAGCCAAAATCTGCACTGACAAATGCCTGACAAACCATTCAATCTGCAATCATTTAGTACAAAAACTTATAGATTCCAACGTGTCCCCCAATTATATAATCCAGGTTTCTGGCCACAAGAAATTACAGTCTCTCAATGATTACTCAAAATTGAATGAGGAGAAACATCAGCAGATTTCCCACATATGAAGCTCAACAGATAGTGATCCTGGAACCTCCAAAAGTTGTACTCCTGCAGAACCTGAAAAAGAATGCACTGCAACCTGGCCAGACATAATGTCTGCATGCTTTAACAATCCTACCATTAATGCTACAAATATAACATTCAATATTGTGCAAGGTAGGCTAAACTGCAAATGTGGCACACTATAAATAAACGTTTGAAACACAGCATAATCCATTTGTAACACTTCTGCTTTCTTCCCACAGGTCACAAGTATGAGAGCCACTGCAGAAAAAGAGTAAGAGTTATCGAGTCTGACACAGATTCCGAATAAACTAGCTACTGAGCGATTGCTACGACCATCTCGCATGTTTTGCTGACTCACTTAAAGAGAAGCACCTTCCAAAAGTCTCCGCAAAGTGCAGCAAAGTAAAAATGATGCATCATTTCATTGTAACACAGTTCGGGACATGAACCCGGACGAAAGTATACAAAAGCATTACATACCATTTTATATGAATAAAGAAAATATTGTACGCCCAAAACATATAAAAAATATTTCTCCAACAGTGGAAAAAGAAGCAATAAAGTTTCGATAGCGACCCACGTCCACCAAACTTGCACACACATACTACCTTGCTAACTGACGCAGCTACATATTCCCGCCCACGCATACAGCAAAACCAATCACAGCACACATAACGTAGCAACAACCAATCATTACACAGCACACAAATACCCATTCATACAGCAATTCCATAACTAGTGACCAATGAAATTTCAATATCCCACATTTAAACCAATAGAACAGGACTCGTAATAACAGCCAACCACTGCACAGAGCACACAACATAACCAATCAACCGCCATATCACAACTACCAATCAGCACAGCTAAGCACACAAGACACAGCAAGAGAAATGAACAACTGCACCAGAAAATCACAGCAAGTAAATCATTTCTCACAGTTTTATTTCACTGTGTATCACCTCACCACTACTGTATAAATTGCATACATGATGATCAGGAGTGTGATATGGGAATATTTTCCATATCACACTCCTGATCATCATGTATCAATATATATATATATATATATATATATATATATATATATATATATATATATATATATATATATATATATATATATAACTGCATTAAAATCACTAAAGGCTAGATCAGTTGAGAATAGTGACACCTGACTCATTATGTTAAGGTCCATGGCTTGCGACCTGCCCCCAGATCTCAGGTGGGAGTTGCAGGTGATGGCTGGGGATGGAGATAGAACAAAACCAACAGTGTGCACGTGGAATATGGCTGTGCCAGTATGAATAAAAACTTTCCCCATACTATATGACTTGACAGCTCGGGATGGGTTGAGGAGAAGCCAGAGAACTGAACTTAACATCCACTATTATTTACAGGATAGGGCTCATGAAGACGGGAACAGCAGTTAAAACATGAGGTTTTCTAGAAATAAAACTTTTGGATTCAAGTGAAATTCTCATTAATAATGACTGCAAGGTAGGAACCCATTTAACTCTTAGTATCTGGCTACTTAACGATGCACTGTATGGGAGCATTGAGGTTAGGTGAGTGGTGGCTATGTAACTGACTAAGCCATAATAAATAAGATTCCTGTCAGCCAACCAGCAGCTAGCTGAACACCACTCACCGCCCACCTACTCACTGCTCACTGATGTGACACAGGTTGTCATGGTAATTTGGATAGAAAAGCATGGAGATGGATCTAATGGGTGCCAGAACTATAGGCTTAGATCAGTCACATTGTCACTATAACTCATGCCCATTCATCCAGAAGCCTGAGTTATATGCCACCAATACATCACTGTGCAACTCATTTCAGTGGAGGTTACTCAAGAGGTACACAACATATCAAGCTACACAAGGGGAACTTGCAGTTTGAAAAACTTTGGAGGTTTAATAAAGTGGGGAGGCCCAGTGGCATGTCACTTTCTGCAATAATAAGAACATTGGAGAATGGAGGTACTGGGTTACTATGCTTGACTGGCTACTGTGTAGTTGGTGGTTAGCAACCCGGCAGCTTCCTGATCTCGGCTGAGGCTGGTGTTGTGGGTAGCAGTGGGGTGGAGTAAACTGAAGTATCTCTGGATGGCAGCTGAGGTGATGGCTTGTCTCCACACCAGAGACCTTGCCTGGCATTCTTTTAAGGTCACTGACTCCCTGGCTGATTTTGCAAATTATTGGCATCTTTGCAACACCTGTACCACAGTCATCAGACTTGGTAAATCTGAATATTTTGCATCCACATTCCAGAGCAACATTAATCACCCCTCCATTTTCTGGAAGGTTATTCATTCCCTTTTCTCCCTGCTGTCCCATTCTCCCTCCCCAGTTCTTAAGATTGATAACTCCTTCATTTCTGAACCTTCTTCTGTTGCCTCTTGTTTTAACTCTTACTTCACTGCCTGTGCCATCTCTTATCGCTTCCTCCCACTCACCCCATTATTCCCTCTCCCTACCTTCTCATCCTTGTAGTCCCTCTTTTTTCTTTCTCTGCTACCACCACATCTGCTTCCTTTAAGTTCCTGCTTGCCCTTACTCCTCACAAAGGTGGTAGCCTTGATGGCCTTGATTCCAAACTTTTACTTCTCTCAGCAACTTAGATTCAGTGCAAAGAAGTGCAAAGTAATGCACCTGGGAAACAAAAACCCAGGAGAAGAGTACACAATAGCAGGGGAGGTACTAACAACAATAAAAATGGAACGGGACTTGGGGGTAGTCATATCAGATGATCTAAAGGTTGGTAAGCAATGTGAGAAGTCAGTAAGGAGAGCCAGGGGGATACTGGGATGCATAGGAAGGGGCATCACAAGTAGAAAAAAGGGAAGTGGTTATCCCTCTGTACGGACAGTTGGTGAGACCCCATCTGGAATACTGTGTGCAGTTTTGGAGACATCATCTATGCAAAGACATAGACAGGATAGAAGCAGTCCAGAGGAGGGCAACTAAAATGGTGCAGGTCTGCTTCAGAAATCATATGAAGAGAGACTGAGAGAGCTTAATATGTATACCCTTGATGAAAGGAGGGACAGGGGGGACATGATAGAAACATTCAAGTACCTCAAGGGAATCAACAAAGTCCAGGAGGGTAGCATCTTTCAGAAAAAGAGGTGTGTAAGAACAAAGGGGCACAATTTAAAGATAGAGGGAGGACAGCTCAGGGGCAATGTGAGGAAATTTTTTTTCATGGAGAGAGTGGTGGATACGAGGAACTGCCTTCCTGGGGAAGACAGAAAACCAGGAGGAAGGAGCTACTGGTATAACTAAAACTTCTCTACTGGGGCTAAGAACTAGATCTCTTGTACTGGGACCTTCAATTTAGGGTAAAAAAAGGAGTTAGTGTGTTTGTCAAGAGGCAGTTGAAGTAAATTGTGAACTGTTATCTGTGTACTTATCTAGGTGCTTGTCACAGGTGTCAGAAGGGAATTGTTATCTGTGAAATTAACAAGGTATAGAAAGATTTGCAAAGTAGAGGGAGTGGCTTAGCTAAAAGGAGCCAGGTTAAGACCAGATATAAACACTGCCCTAGATAGCTTCTGCCACAAAGCAGACAGAAAACCAGGAGGAAGGAGCTACTGGTATAACTAAAACTTCTTTACTGGGGCTATATTGCCCTCCTTCCCTCCCCTCCACCCCCACCCTAAACCAGTTCTACTTTTGTAGGCACAGGATTTAACTGACAACAGGAACTTCCTGTTTGGGAGCAGGAAGTGAGAGATCACAAAGCCACAAAAGATTCACCATCCTAGAAGGGCAAGAGTAGCTCTCTTTCCCCTTAGCTGCTGGAGATCTGACTCTGAGCAAGTAAGGAGACTACTGAGAAATATAGGAACTTCTTGTCTCAGAACAGGAAGATTAGGAGCCAAAAGGGTGCAGAGACAGTAAGTAAGTAGGGAGAGAAGAGAAGGAGAAAAAAAAAAGAATTAAAGAAACAGAGGAAAGAGTAAGTATTCCAAATAACAGTTAGGGGGCCAGAAAAAAGACTTGTTGGTAGTGGTGCAGTGCAGTGGCTGTGGAGCAGCAATCTTCCAGGAGATGTTTTGGAGGATGCAGTGTTGTCCCATCTGTAGGCACCTCTCTGGGCTGAGGTAGGAGGTTGCTCATCTCCAGGCTGAGTTGGCCAGGATTTGTGGGACCTCTTCTCCCACCCAGGGACCACCAGGGTCACTGCCATTGCCTCAGAGGTTACCAAGAAAGAGGAGTGATTGGACCACAGTGGGCTCAGGGAGGCTGAGGGTGGTGGAACAGAGGCGCATCCCTTCAGTTGTACTTCTCCACAATTTCTATGCCATTCTGGAAAAGTGTGGTTCCTCTATGGAGGCACCCACAGTGGAGACCAAGGAGGATGCTGGGAACCTCCACAAAGAGACCCACAGGAGGGTGGCATGGGATCCCACAGGGGAAGAAAACAACTCCTGGTGGGGGACTCCATTGTTAGGAAGGTAGAACTGGAGGAGGAAGGGGAAAGGGAGGTAAGGTGCCTGTCTGGTGCCATGGCTTTGAGGGACAGGGAGCAAATCCTCAGGATCGCAGGAGCAGCTGCTCAGGGGAAGGAGCTGGATGTCATTGCCCACCTACAGACAAATGACCTGGCTAAGAAAGGGATCAGAGCAGTGCAAGAAGCGTTTGTAGAGATGGGGAGGGGTCTTAGACAAATAGCACACACTGTAACCTTTTTGGAGGTACTGCCTGTCTATGGCATGGGTGAGGCTAGGGTGCTCCACACCATGGGATTCAATCTTTGGTTGAAAAACTGGTGCAGAGCTCAGGGATTTGGCTTCATTGGGGACTGGGGGTCCACTTGGAGGGATGCAGGCCTATACTGGCATGATGGTCTGCATCTGTCCAGGAGGGGAACCAGGATCCTAGGTGATAGGTTTAAATACTTCATTGGCAAGCATTTAAACTAGCCAAGGGGGGAGGCACTGGAAAGGAGCAGATAAATCCTAGCCCCCCAAAAAATATCAGGGTACTAAGTGAGGTAGACACCAACATAGAGATGTCGATAGGGAGAAGCGCAGGGGTAAATGGAGAAAGTGACAAATGCAGTAAGGACAGGGAAGGGGCAAAAAGAGGTAAGGCCATCAAGAAATGGAGAGTAATGAGTACCAATGCCTGTAGTCTGGGCAACAAGCTCCCTGAACTGGTGGCATTGATGGAAGAGGGATGCCTGGATATTGTAGCAGTCACAGAAACACGGTACACAGAGAACCATGTCTGGGAAGTTAACATACCAGGGTACACAACCTACAGGAGAGACAGGGAGGGCAGAAGAGGGGGGAGTAGCTCTCTATGTAAGGGAAGGGATAAAAGCAACTGAACAAAAGAGTAAACAGGGAGGAGAGAAGGCACTGTGGGTCACCTTAGAGACTGGAACCGGCACCACAATCTGCACAGGGGTTGTATATAGACCCCCATGTCAGGGGGAAGGGATGGACAAAGATATGATAGAAGGCATACTAAGGATGGCAGAGAAAGGGGAGATACTGTTGATGGGGGACCTTAATATGCCAGATGTTAACTGGAGCACCTTTGCGGCAGCCACATCCAAAAGCAGGGCCATTCCTGATGCCCTTCAGGTGGCATGCCTCAGACAGCTAGTTTTGGAACCTACTCATGAGGGAGCAATCTTAGACCTTGTATTCTCAAATGGGGACAGTGAGAGGATCTCAGATCTAGAAGTGGGTAGTCATTTGGGAACAAGTGACCACCAAACAGTGTGGTTCACGATAAACTCAGCTACAGAGTCAAGCCATACAAAAGTGAGGGTTCTGGACTTCAGGAGGGCTGACTTTGGCAAGATGGGAGAGTGCCTTAGAAAAACACTAGCAAACAGGCTAGAAGGAGGTGCAGTAACAATGGGAAATATAAAACTGCCATCACAGAGGCAACAAGCCTTTGTGTGAAGCAAATAAACAAATCAAAATGAAAGAAAAAGCCACTAAGGTTCTCAAAAGAGGTGGCGGTGAAGGTTAGGGAGAAAAAGATAGCATTTAGGAAGTATAAAAAAACACAGAAGGAGTAGGACAGAGAGCTGTACCAATTAAGGCAGAAGGAAGCAGGGAGGGTAGTCAGAATAGCAAAGGCACAAACTGAGGAAAAGATAGCTAACTCAGTTAAGAAGAGGGATAAAACCTTTTATAGGTATATCAGGGAGCATAGAAAGACAAAGAGGGGGTAGTAAGGCTGAATAGAATGGATGGTGGGTGGGCAGAGAGTGACAGTGAAAAGGCAGGGGTACTGAATGAATACTTCTGTTCAGTATTCACAAAAGAGGAAGTGGGGGAGGTGCCATTTCCAATTAACAGACGCACTCTGGAGAGGGGAGTCGATCCCAGTCCTTTCACAGAAGAAAGGGTTCTGAAAGAACTCCTAAAACTGAAGGTGGACAAAGCAATGGGGCCAGATGGAATTCACCCCAGAATTCTAAAAGAATTAAGCAGAGAACTAGTGACACCACTGACTACCCTTTTTAACAAATCATGGGAGGATGGTGTGGTACCCAAGGACTGAAAGAAAGCGGATGTGATTCCCTTTCACAAAAGTGGGACCAAGACAGAGGCAGGAAACTACAGACCTGTCAGTTTGACCTCTGTGGTAGGGAAAGTGATGGAATCACTTCTGAAGGAAAGAATTGTTGAGTACCTAGATGCCAGTGGGGCACAGGACCCAAGGCAGCATGGGTTCACAGTGGGAAGGTCATGTCAGATGAATCTAATTGATTTCTTTGACTGGGTGACCAAAGTAGTAGACCAGGGAGGGGCTGTGGACATGGCCTACCTAGACTTTAGCAAGGCATTTGACACAGTCCCACACAAAATATTAGTAGTCAAATTAACCAGCCTGAGTGGGTCCCAGGGTGGTAGCCTGGGTAAAACATTGGCTGAAGAACAGGACACAGAAGGTAATTATAAATGGAGTCCACTCTGAAGAAAGGGGGGTTACTAGTGGGGTACCGCAGGGTTCAGTACTGGGTCCTGTCCTTTTTAATGTCTTTATAAGAGACATTGCAGAGGGACTGGAAGGAAAAGTATGCCTCTTTGCAGATGACACAAAGATCTGCAACAGGGTTGATACACAAGGAGGCATGGAAAGGATGAGAAGGGACTTGGCAAGGTTGGAGGAATGGTCAGAAGTATGGCAGCTTGGATTCAATGCAAAGAAGTGCAAAGTAATGCACCTGGGAAACAAAAACCCAGGGGAAAATTACACAATGGGGGGAGGTAGTAACAACGACAAAAATGGAAAGGGACCTAGATATAATCATAACAGATGACCTTAAGGTTGGCAAGCAATGTGAGAAGGCGGTAGGGAGGGCTGGGGGGATACTGGGATGTTTAGGGAGAGGTATCACCAGCAGAAAACAGGAAATTATTATCCACCTGTACAGACAGTTAGTGAGACCCCATCTGGAGTACTGCGTCCAGTTCTGGAGACATCTCCGCAAGGACATAGACAAGATGGAGGCAGTTCAGAGGAGGGCAACTAAAATGGTGCAGGGTCTGCAAGAGAAGCCATACGAGGAGAGACTAAAGGAGCTTAATATGTATACCCTTGAGGAAAGGAGGGAGAGGGGGGACATGATAGAAACATTTAAAGTACCTCAGTGGAATCAACAAAGTCCAAGAGGGTAGCATCTTTCAGAAAAAGAGATGTGCAAGAACAAGGGGACACAATCTGAAGGTAGAGGGGGACGGCTCAGTGGCAATGTGAGGAAGTATTTTTTCACAGAGAGGGTGGTGGATGCTTGGAACAGCCTTCCTGAGCAGGTTGTGGGGTCTAAAACTGTGGGAGAATTCAAGAATGCATGGGACAGACATAAGGCAATTTTTGTGGGGGGTAGGAAGAAATAGGCTGTTGCTTAAATAGGATCTGCAGCTTATCCTCTAGGTAGGGAAATGGGCAGACTAGGTGGGCCAAGTGGTCCTTATCTGCCGTCAAAGTCTATGTTTCTTTGTTTCAGCCCCTGACATTGCACTTCCTATTACCCTACCTCTCAGCCTTTCTTTTTCCTCTGCTCTGTCCCTGAAGCCTAGAAGTGGGCTATTGTCATTCCTCTCCCTAAAGGTGGTGATCGCTCTTCTCCTGGCAAATTACATCCAATCTTTGTCCTTCTCACCCTAGATAAGTTACAGGAACACCTTGTTCTATCTCATCTCTCTTTCTTCTTTGACTCCTTCTTCTTCACCCCATTCCAGCCTGTTTTTAGGAAACCCCACTCCACTTCCACCTCCCTCCTTTGGCTCACAAACTCATCCTTTTAGGTATGGATCGATCAGAAACTAAACACATCTGCCATTTTTATGTTTGCTAGCACGCATGTGCAAGAAACATAGTGCCATCATATGAGTTTTCCAGAGGTGTGTCAGCCTCTTCCAATTCAGTCATTGTGTTTGCAGGCACGGTCACAGAGCGCCAATCACTGCTCCAGCTGTCTATGACAGCTGAAAATGCAGTGGCATACAGTTGAAAGGGAGAGCTCCACTTGAGTGAGCAGAGCTCTCCCCCACACCACACTGCCCAGCTGCGCGCCGCACGCTGCATGCTCATGTGCCTTCCCTCCCCCCCACACTGTACGGCCGACGGGGTGCCCAATCCCCATCGGCTGCATGCCCCCCAAAGCATCCAGGTGCCATGCTGGGAGCCCACCCCAGTGTGGCAAATGATGTTATGGCCGACAGGGTTGCCCAATCCCGCCAGCTCCACTGTCTCTCTCCCCCATTCTGCTGTTGCCGACGGGGTGCCCAATCCCCCATCGGCTCCACGGTCCCCCGAGTACAGGGTGCCACGCTGGGAGCCCACCCCAGCATGGCAACAGATGCCATGGCTGACGGGGGTGCCCAATCCCCCATCAGCTCCACACCCCCCCAGCCATCCTTCTACCACACTGGGAGCCCACCCCAGCATGGCAAACGTCCCTCGTCATCTTTTCCCAAAAAAAAAAACCTGTAAAGGAAAAAACGGTCCCTCGCAGTCTCCCTGCTCCCCCCACAACCCGCACCCACCCACTGCGCACCCTGCCTCCCCACACACCCCCACCCCATACTTACCTCCGGAGTCTGGCGTGACAATCTTCAGTGGACTGGGAACACGTCTGCACTCTTCAAAGCTGACCGCGAACTGAGGAAATGAGAGTAAGCTGTATAATGGGATAGATAGGGTTTTTTTAACTTTGTTGCATATCTCAGGCATTTTTTGGAATTTTTGCACCAAATTTTCAACATGGGGTTTTTGGGACCCCTCCTCATGAATTCTTGCACTGTCATGGCGTTACTCGGGCCCGAAGGGTGATTTCGCAGCCACTGCGCAAAATCACCTTTATGGAATGATTAACAAAACGACACTGCCAGTGTTCATAAGGTGGGCTCTCAAAAGCCTATTTTGGAATGGTGGGAAAATTCTAAAATGACTGTTTTAAGCGTTCATTGCGCGGTTCCTATGCTACGCTCGTGGGTTCTAATTTTCAATAGTTTCACTCCAGATTTTCAACATTGCCATTTTATCACACCTTCTTATGAGCAGTATGGCTGTCATTTTTCACTTCTCATCCAAAATGTGTTTCTGCCGATGTAGTGCACAATGGCGCAGTCGGTGTGAGAAATCAATGTACGGGACACATTAAGAAAATCACAGTGACACTGCTCTTAAGCAGAGGTCTTAAAATGGCTATGTTGAAAATTTTGTGAAAAAATTCCTAAAAATGACTGTTTTAAAAGCACGCGTTGCGCAGTTCCTACGCACGCTTGTAAGTTTGTGAAATTTCAATATTTTCACTCCAGATTTTCAACATTGCCATTTTACCACATCTCCTTATGAGCAGTACAGCTGTCATTTTTCACATCTCACCCAAAACATATTTCCGCCCATGTAGTGCACAATGGCGCAGTCGGTGTGTGAAATCAATGTACAGGACACATTAAGAAAATTACAGTGACACTGTTCATGAGCAGAGGTCTTAAAATGGCTATTTTGAAAATTTGGTGAAAAAATTCCTAAAAATGACTGTTTTACTAGCGTGCGTTGCAGAGTTCCTATGCACGCTCGTAAGTTCGCAAATTTTCAATATTTTCACTCCAGATTTTCAACATTGCCATTTTACCACACCTCCTTATGAGCAGTACAGTTGTCATTTTTCACATCTCACCCACAATGTGTTTCTGCCCATGTAGCGCACAATGGTACAGTCAATGTGCGAAAACAATGTTTGGGACAGATTAAGAAAATCACAGTGACACTGGTCATGAGCAGAGGTCTTAAAATGGCTATGTTGAAAATTTTTGACAAAACTCCATAAAATGACTGTGTTACAGTGAGCATTGCACAGTTTCCACGCACCTCGTGAGGTTCATGAATTTGTAATATTTTCAGTCCAGATTTTTCGCAGTGGCATTTTTCACACCTCCTTATGAACAGTACAGCTGTCATTTTCCACAACATGGCCGAAATGTGTTTTCATACTTTCAGTGCAGAGATGCGTGGTCGCTGTGGGAAATCATTGTTCGGGACAGATAAAGAAAATCACACTTACACTGTTCATGATCGGAGGTCCCAAAATGCCTGTGTTAACAATCTGCTGTAAAAAAATCCCCAAACTAGTTACATTATGGGCGTGCGTTGCACAGTTTCTATGCACGCTCGTGACTTCACCAGTTTTTTTATGATTTTCACAGCAGATTTTCAACATTGCCGTTTTACACTCCCCATGAACAGTACCGTCATATTTTCACATCCTGTTCGAATGTGTTTTGCACCTGTGGTGCCAATGCCATAGTCGCTGTGCAAAAGCAGTTTTCGGCTAACAAACTGATATTGCCACTGTTCATGAGGTGGGGGTCACAAAAAAACCATGTTGAAAATTTGGAGTGAAAATACCAATGAATGCCTGAGGCGTTAGGGTTTCCGACCATAACGCCCCACCCTGTAGAGTATGACAGGTATCAGGGATGTGACTTGGAATTCTTGCTTATAATTCTCATACCATTCCACCCCCCCAACACCCTACAGCCAGTGAGAGGCATCAAGGTGTGCCTCAGACTCTTCAGGCCCAAACTTCACTCCATTCTCCTATACCGCACCCAACTCACCGTATTTCCTGATGGAATGGGGAGTGCTTAAGGGCCAAAGACCCCAAGGCACACCGTGACACTTGTCAGTGTCTGCAAGGTAGGGTGTGGTGAAATGGCATGGTCGTTATGCCTGATGACCCAAAGGTACATCCCACTGCCTGCCACTCTCTGCAGGGTGGTGGTGGGGTTGGCTTCAGTTCAATACTTCGCTGCCATTCCTATTATGCAGCTCTGTAACTTCTACACTACCAATGCCAGTGCCAGCAAGCAAATATTCGGCATTGACAAATGCTTGTTTTATCTTGCTAAAGCTTTTGATACAATGGTACATCCCATCTGTCTGGACAAGCTTAAAACAGTGGGTCTCTCTGGCTCTGCACTCAGTTGGTGTCATTCTTACCTTGAGATACTGTAAGGTCTCATGCTGTCTGGATAGGAAACTCTATTTCATCATCACTCCCTATCTGCTCAGGTGTTCCTCAAGAGTCTGTCTTGGGACCTGTTCTTTTTTCCGTATGTGTTAATGACCTCCCCTCTGTTCCTCGGTGTTCATTCATGTGTATGTTGATGATACAGTTATTTTTGCATCTGGCTCCTTTTGCCATGACCTTACCTCACAGCTTCTGCTGGATTTTGACAACATTCAGTCAGTGCTTAATTTGTAGAGAAAGAAGTACCAGGGCCCAAACCCCAAAGGCCGGGGGTCTGGGTGCCACCAGACCCCCAGAAGCTCTGGGGTTTTAGGTGCTCTGTGGGGAGTTTTGGGGCTTATATTGAAGATTAAACACACTTCTGTTAGAGGTTTCCTGCCCCTGAATCCAGGGGAAGAAATCTTTTATCCCCATGGAGTCAGGATATTGGAGACTCTGGCTAAACTTATTAAGCAACAGAATGTACCATAGAGCATCTAGCATGTTACAAGTAGTAGAACCCATTAAAACTGAAGCATGAAACGTTTTCTATAGGTAAAGGATCATGAGCATGTAGAATGCGATGGCAAGGTGCTGTGGACCAAAAGCCAGGGGCCCCCAGAAGCTCTTGGGTTTTAGATGTTCTGTGGTGAGTTTTGGGGCTCACACACCTGCTCCTCTGCCTGTGTTATTTAGCTTTATTTTTTTTTTCACTTCTTTTAGTTACAGCCCCTTCAGAGACACTCACTCAAACACACAGTAATGTGCTGTATGCAAGTAGAGCTTGTACAACTCGAACCCAGTCAGTCTACTAGTTGTACTACATTCACACAGCTCCTCTGCTTTCCTGGTTTAACTGTTAGATTTTTTTGGGGGGGGGTGTAATTTATTAGTTATCAGCTGCAGAGCCCCTTAAGTTTACAGACAAGCAGTACTCAGCACAGTCTTAGAATGTGGGATTCAAACCCTGGCTGTCTTCTGGTTGTACAGCACCAGTCTCACAAAGCCTACAGGCTAGGGGACTGGGTTTAATATTTATTTTTTCACCTGGTGGATAAGAATGAAGGAACCCCAGATAGTCAGCTGTATGTACCAAGCTCACACACTGCTGCTCCTCTGTCTTTCTTATTTAGCCTTTTTTCTGGTCAACTTCTTTAATTTTAAATGTATACCCAATCAGTCTACTGAATGTACTAAACTCACAGAGACACAGCTCCTTTGCTTTCTCACTTATGAATTTTTTTTGTGTGGGGGGGAGGGACTACTAGTTATCAGCACCAGAGCCCCTGTTTAATCACAAATATATGGTAGGAATAAAACCCTTACCTTCTCAACAGCCAAGGTCTTAATTTTTGTTTTATACTTATTTTAGGTTCCAATTATTCCAAGTGTTAAGTCTGGACTAGTCTCTGGCCCTGGTGAAAACCTTCCCTCACTCATTCAGTCAGCCCTGGGCTGGCTGGCCTCAGCCTTCCTGAATGTATTGTTGCCCAATCTTCACCCCCAGGCAGCCAGGTATCTACTTCCCAGTCCCTCCCAGCCCCGGCTACCCTTCTTTTCCGTAGCCTGGCTTTTTTCCCAAACCCTTGGTCGGCTCCTAGTTGGTCCCACTCCCTGCCTTGTCCACCAGATCGACCACAGGCTTTCCTTTTAAACAGTCACAACCGCTTTCTGAATCCCCGATCTCAGTATACACACACACATTCACACACACACACACACACAAAGTTTTATCACTTTTCTATATATTTTTTAAGTGCACACACAGGTTTCTTTTTAACTTTGTCTCCACAATGAGACAAGAGATGCAGCCACAGCCTGCAAAAGTCAGTGACTGCTAACTCCTTTCCCAACGTTCCCACACAACATGAGATGACTCTGAGACATCTGACCACAAAACAGTTGGTCAGGTGATCCTTTACAGTGTCTGGCAATGGAGTATGCTCAAAAGCAAGGTCATGCACGCCACTGGCAGCAAACCTAAGCCCCGCCCCCCGAGTAAGCAAGTTCAACTTGGGATGGGAGTGAGCATTGATAGGAACAAGGAAGCAGTATGCAGCAGCTCTGCTGAGAGAGGAGGGCGAGCGAGGAGGTGGAGCCAACTGTGATCTGCACCACAGAAGCTGGATTTGCACAGTGAGTCAGTCAGTGCACAGTACACACACCCACAAAAAAAAACAAAAAAAACCAATACTGTCCCTATTTAAAGTGCACTGACAGGGAGAGGAGGTGTCAGAGCTGAGCCCCGGCATGAAAAGAGGTTCCGGGGCTGAAACCCAGCAAGTGCCGGCACAAATTAAGCACTGCATTCAGTGCTGGTTCCAATCTAACCAACTATCCCTTGAAGCCAAAAAAAAAACCTGTTTTCATGACTTTTGGCACCCATCAGAGGCTTTCCAGACTCACCCCTCTTCCTTTATTTCATAGCCCTGATGGTGCTGTTATGAGGTATATTATGAGGATGTATCCTCTTTTAAGTACCTTGGGGTCTGCCTTCACAGTCATCTTGACTTTTTGTTTAATATTGATGCCGTACACCAAAAGCTCCATTGCAAGCTGGGTGTATAGTACAGAAACAAAGTGAGTGTCCCACTTCCTGTCCACCATGAGATTGTTTTAAAGGGACACTGTCAATCCCTTTAGGCCTCAAAGTGTCCCTAGTTTAAAAAAAATGCATTATGATTTGTCACATTCTGTAGAGACTGCTAATATAGCTGGTACTTTGATTCTGATTCCTTTTCTTCCTTTTAAAAGTGAAACACAGACTGCCCACCATACTGGTGTTACCACACCAAAACATGTTTGTTCACATTCCATGATCAACTACCACTACATTGTTCCTTGACTTGGGAACACCCTCAGCATCATCTAGCCACTAATGATGCAGTGGGAGGAGAGGTGACTGCTGTATCATGAGTGACCATACTGTTTGGGGGTGTTGAGAATGTTAGGGAAGTATGCAATAAGAGTAGATCAAGGATTTGCAACAAAACAAGGTTGAGTCCAACTATACCATTAGCATGCATTTCAGTTCTGTTCAGAAAGGAAGCAGATAAAACAACCAGTATTGTCAAAAAATTATAGAGAAGATAAGCAATCACAAAATGTGGGTTTTCAGCCAAAAATAATATGATGCAAAAAAGGGTGACAGTGTCCCTTTAGGGATGATTCTCCGTATTTCTGTTTATAGTGACATAGTCTATAATGGAGCTCCCAAATCCTCCCTTGCCAGACTTGACCTCCTTTTCCACATTTTTTGTCACTTTGCATTAGACTGTCCACCTCGTAGCCATCTTCGCTCACTCTACTCTGCCTCTTCATGTTCCTTTCTTGATGCCGGGCACCTTTCCCCATTGTGCCTCCTTTATATCTAAATTCTGGTTTGGTTCCCTTTCATCCTACCTTCCATTCCTCCCTCCTATCATCTCCCTCATTTTCCTACAACCCGCTATACAATAATACTTCCCATTCCCTCTCTATGCCTTCTAGAAAATTTGCTGTTGGCCAATCTGCTTTCTTATGCCACTTTCCTAAACTCCAGTCCTCCTTTCCCCTGTCAATCCACTCTGCATCTGTTTCTTTATCCTTAAAGACTCTTCTTCATTACCTTTTTCTCCAGCCTGTAACTGTCCACAGCTACTTCCTGTTTTCTTCCCCCCGCCATGCTTTGCCCCTCATTTACCTGTTCCCCATTCCATACTAGAATAGTAGTTTCCTTCACCTAACTTAACATCAATTTTATTTACTACATATATCTGTTGTACTGAATTGCCTTCAATATTTTTTATTGCTCTTTTGATATACTGTATTTGCTGTATATGACTTATATTGTATTACTGTTTTACTTTTTCTCCACCTACTGATCTTCTCCATATTCCCTTCCCCCAGGATGCACTTGGAAACAAGCTGTCAGCAGCTCAGTAAGTCTTTTCTGGTGAAACTTTTGAAATACATGCATGCATGCAGAGATACATGCATACATACACACATACATAAATTAACTCTAGCATTAATAAAACATACATGCAGAATGTGGACATCCTGCTCTGTTCAAACTTCCCCTTACTTACTGATTGTTCACAGCGGGTCATAACGGGGGTGACTCAAATAATGTTGTGCAGTTTCGGCAGTCCGAGATGTGAACTACCACCTTCACACTATGGCCATTACAAAAGAATGAAACCTGGGATGATGCTGTTTGTAAAGCATTAAACAGAAAATAATGGCTATGCAACTGAGTGTTATGGAATTTTTTTCATGCACCCAAGGTGTGTGATGATCCATAAACATCGAGAGTGAAGCTCTAGAGGTTTATGAGGTCATCACACACCGAGGGTGTGTAAAAAAATCCATAACAAAGCAGTTGCACAGACATTACTTTTTATAATTACTGGTGCAGGGAGTTTTTCTGTCAACACTTGAAATGTCAGAGAGACAGGCAATATGAAGCATTTCTGTGGAGACACACACACACACACACACTTTTTTTCCCTCTTTCTGATTGTCTGTCTCTTTCTATAGACATTTTTTCTGATTTTGTGTTCTTTTTTTAAAGATGTGCTGTGGAATATGCACAGGAAGCACAATAGGTAGACAAGAGTCAGTTAAGCATTGTCAGGTCCCGATCTGACTTGCTAACTTTTGAAGTGCCAACCAACGTGTTCCAACAGCAGGATCAACCAGATAGCTTTTTTTATTTGTAAAGGCAGGATCAACCAGATGAATAGTGAAAAAGGAAAATGCAAAACTCACTTGAAAGGTGAGTAAGAGGAAACATTTAGCATGAGTTCTCAGGAATGCTGAAACGGAGCCGCCATGTTCCTTCAGGTTTGGTGCACTCATGCACAGACGAAGAGCCAATGAGGTGGTGTGCTTTAAATTACTGATTCTCTAGGTCATGCTATTGAAACATAAAGTTTTCAAAATGCCGTAATAACTGGTTTTCAGGTTATTACAGCATTTGAAAGAGCCTTGCGTTCCGTGTGATAAAGGGGGTCACCAGTAATTATATTAAATTACACACAGTCATCTATGACCATAATCAATTCATTCTATTAGTTATTTCTTGCAAGAGTTTTAATAGTCAAATTATAAACACACTGCTTCTTAATTCAGAATGGAGAAGCCTCATTTGTGTAAAATGATTTTAACCAATACACTATAAGTGGCTAAATGTGTTTTAATTGTGTTATAATGTATGGGAGGGTGCTGTTAAGGATGGCATTTGATGAATTCCTATCCTTGTTAAGGTATCAATGTGACATCAAGAGGTTGTTATACCCTCTTGAGTACATCACATAGATACCATAAAACATGAATGGCACTGCGTGTGTGCATCTTTGAACATGGGGCTTTGGACAAATGGTCGCAGTGGTGAGAGCTGGCCCAGATGGAGAGTGGCACTATGAATAAAAAGAAAAGTAAGGGCAAGTTTGTTTTACCTGGTGCCTATATACTACAGAAGAAGATGGATGGGCACCAGTTAACAACAATGCTTTTTCCCATCTCAAGGTCATCATGCTAACTGTAAACCTCTAGACCTTCACTCTTGAGGTTTACCAAGTTGTCATTAGAGATGCAGTGAATTTAAAATCCACCGACTAAGTGGACGCAAAGTGGCCACTTCATGTTATCATAACGCTATGTGAAGTGGGCATTGGAAAGTGCTCACTTCATCTTCTCATTATGACTTCACATTGTCATTCTGCCTTAATGCGAAGTAAGGTGAATTGACAACAATATAGGAAGCCCCCCCCACACATCACATGGCTTACAGTACTGTAAGTCACATGCTTTAGCCAGGCAGGAAAGAAGTGAGCCATACAAGCAGATAGTTTCACTTTCTCCTTTGCAGTGGTAGAAGGAGGAAGCATTTTGTGTGGAGAGGAGAGTTTGGAGTGTTAAATTTGTTTATATCTTGTTCGAATTGCCTAAAAACAAACAGCTATGATAAAAGATAAATCTTTAGTTTTTTGTAGTGTTTTTTCAGTTCTTTTTTGTGACTGATTTGTTTTATAAGTTTTGTTTTGTGTGTGTGTGTGTGTGTGTGTTTGTGAGACTGTGTGCGTGTGAGTGTGTGAGACTAAGTGTGTGTGAAGCAGTCTTTCTTTGCCTGAGGCATCGGAGAGGTAAGTAGTGAGTTGTGCGCAATGTACCAGGGAGAGTCTGTGGCCCGTGTCCATGGACAGAGGGGAGTGCACACGCATAGGGGTGGTCAGGTGTCATTCGACCACTCTCGACTGTTTGGTCTTGCCTCTTCTCCTCCAGAGGCAGCAGCACCACCAGTGCCACTGGCGGCACATCCACTAACTCCGCCACCACCACCACCACCTCCAGTAGCAGCTGCA
Source organism: Neoceratodus forsteri (assembly GCA_016271365.2). Classification (NCBI taxonomy): domain Eukaryota; kingdom Metazoa; phylum Chordata; order Ceratodontiformes; family Ceratodontidae; genus Neoceratodus; species Neoceratodus forsteri. Next base: position 50,876,055 of record CM057451.1, on the reverse strand, counting down.
GGGGCTCCAGCAGCACCCCCTCCACCACCTCCATAGCAGCAGGTGGAGTCTCAGTGTGTGACAGTGCCTCCAGCAGTACATCTGCCCCTCCTGTGCCTGGTCCCCCCTCAGCTCCCCAGTCTGGCAGTTTTTTAACTATGTGGGGGGCAGCACCATTGTGGTGTGTCAGTTATGTGGCATGCAGGTGCACCGTGACCCCAGGGGGACACATTTGGGGACTGGTGGTCAGTGCACACATATGATAAACCACCACAAGGTGGAGTGGCAGGCTGCCACTGAACAGGCCAGGCCTCCACCTGCTGGCCCTTCTGTGGCAGTGGAAAAGGTTGCTGGTGGTGTTGCCTCACCATGCTGCGGGAAGAAAGCCACAGCAGCAGTAGCTTCTCCACCACTACTGCCACCACTACCACCAGTGCCACCCTCACCACCACCACCACTACCTGGCTTCCCCCCCACAAATGTGGACCCCGCCACAGTGCCTGCAATACAGGCAGACATTGCACTGGTGTGGGCTGCACTGCAGGAAAGCAATGAGAGAGTGGGTGCTGTGCAGCAACAGGAGGAGGAGCAGATCGAGCAACACCAGCTGCAGATAGTGTCAATATTCCATCTGTTGCTGAAACACCACAGGATCCCCATTAACTTATTTTTTTTGGACCCCCCCCCCCACTGCTGTAGTGTCTTGTGATTTTTTTTTTTACATTTAATAACAGACAGTCATACATGCTCCTTATTGCCCTGTGGTTATAATCCAGTGCTTCAATAATGTTTACTTTCTGTTGTGGAGTGGTTGTGGAAAAGCTGGTGTGAGCAGTGCAAGTACGATGTGCTAAATTGCATAAGTGCAGTCAGTGTTGTTTCCTGTGTGTGTGCGTGTGTGTTTGTGTGTGTGTGTGTGTGTGTGTGTGTGTGTGTGTGACATCAGACATTGTGCAGCTTCTTTCAAACATATATTGCTGACTTGTTGTAGTGTTTATGGTACAAAGAATAGTGATCAGAATAACATATATTTTATTGTCACTATCATCATCAGCGGACTAAGTGATACGATACTTTTTCAGAGGTGTCTGGCCAGAGTGCACCTTAGTCACATACTGCACACATGACTTTTAGGAGAGCATGTGTTTTTTTGTGCTATGATCTCTGCTAAGTCATGTGTACACTGTGAGTGACTGAGGTGCACAGTGACCTGATACCTCTGAAAAAATTTCATATCACTTACTCCGCTGGTGCTGATGGTACAAATAAAATATCCATCATATATTCTTTCTTATCTTTATTCTTGAGATACTGCAACAAGTCACACCATATATATGTTTGCACAAAGCTGGACAATGTCTGCACACACAGGAAAGAACACTGATGGCACACATGCAGTTTAGCACAACATACTTGCACTGCTCAGTCCTGCTTTTTGTGAAACACTTCAAATCATGAGTCCCAACACAAAGTAAACATTACTGAATCTCCATAAATATTTCATTTTTGAAATAGTCATTAGAGATATTCACCAAGTTACAGCGTTGCACGCAATATATGGGTGCCTTACTTCTAGGGGAATCTTTCTTGCTCCACATGTTCTTACATAATGCAATACTTTTCTGGCAAAAACACCCATAATTTAATTAAAGTGGGTCATGGAGGACTTTCCATTCTGAAGAGCCACCCATGTTCTGCCCCCCCATGCTCAGCAACATTATGACATGATGCCAGGGACAGCACTGGGGTGCGCTCCATTATACTGAATGGCCGGCAGCTTTCTGAATGTTTCTTTATGTTATAATGGTCAGTTTGTGGTGAAACATGGGCACTTTTCCACTAACAAGAGCCTTATTAGTGTAAACCTGCCCATGTTTCACCACAAACTGACCATTATAACATAAAGAAATATTCAGAAAGCTGCCGGCCATTCAGTATAATGGAGCGTGCCCCAGCGCTCTCCCTAGCATCACATCATAACATTGCTGAGCGTGGGTGGCAGAACTTGGGTGGCTCTTCAGAATGGGAAGTCCTCTGAGACCCACTTTAATGAAATTATGAGCCTTTTTGCCAGAAAAGCAGTGTACTAAGGACGTGTGGAGCAAGAAACATTCCCCTGGAGGTAAGGCACTCATATATTGGGTGCAGTACCATAATAACTATGTAACTTGGTGAATCTCTTTAAAGCAGCAGTGCAACAATCTGTTGAAAATTTTGACCTACACTTTTTTATGCTATTTTACATTGCCACTTTACTTACATTCTGACTTGTATGATACTACTGTTTCCAGTATCTGAGTCTGCTTTACTACTTTTTTCATGTCTGAAACAATAAAAGGAACATTCCTTTTAATACGGTGTAGACCAGGTCTTTGTCGGTATTTTCCACTGCTTTTCTACATCAGTCGTTATATATCACTTCTGTTGTAAAATTAACAGTTATGCAGCATGCAGTGTTTTATGACCTCACAGAACAATATTTATTCAAAAACAGCTGCAAATAGCTGCAAATAGTGATAAAAACCTGGTCAGAACAATATTAAAAGGGGTGCTCCTTTGTTCAGACATGAGAAAAAGTAGTAAAGCAGACACAAATTGTGAAAAGAAGGGTATTGTTGAAAGTGGCCAGTGGCCAAGGTTTTAGTGACCAATGACAAAACTTTTATCAACAATATATAATTGGCTAACCAAAAAGGTTGAGATAGAAAGGTGTAAAATGGCTAGTGTAGAGGCTGCAAATGAGTAATAAATAACTAAATGATGCCAATATGTGAACTGGTATATCTAGTAGTAAAAAGGCTGCAAGTAGCTAAGTAAATGAATGATACCATCATGTAATTTAATATGCATGTATGTGTAAGGTGTTAAAAGGTTAATGGTTGAAATGAAGAAAATAAAATAAATCTAAGCACAAAGCTAAGGTCTAAATTGGAATTGCCCTATTCAGCAGAAAATATTGTGTACCAAAACATGTCTTTTTAAAGGTAATGGCCGAGATAAGAACACAGCTGCTAGTAACCGTGGCTGGCCTTGATGATTGAAGCTCCCCATCTTGTGATACAATTTGGCCATTGTCTGGGTTTTATCTGTAAGCCAATTATTTTTGGAACAGCCACATCCCCTCGCATGTTTCCTGTATCCTAAAGTAAGTATTTTTGATACATAAAAATCCCCTGATTACTTGTTTTTCCATTTAAGAATGACCGTATGTCTCGGCAAAGTGTCAAAAGTATGTTATGACCAAGGTATCTTATGGCCAATGTATTTTTGAACCCGAGTCTTATGACTTGTTGAATGACATATTGTCTGTGTTTAAATCTGCTGAGGTCGTTTTTGGGAAATTCCAGCCTTGAATTTTTTTTTCTAAGCTTGCTACACATAAATATGGGACCTATGATTATGTCCAGCATCCCTTCGAGAAGACACAGTCTGAGACTATACATAAATTGCTCGAGGGATCCAGAGATATATGGTTTTATGTGTCTCTGAAATTCTGTAGCCCTGTAATGCAAATATTTCTAGCTGTCTAGATTGCATGTTAGAAATACCCGAATGGACTGTTTCATTGGCTGTAAGATTAAATTGTATCAGGTACACTCGGGTAGTAGCAGCCTACCTGATGCCTAGAAATGATATACTATCTCAATAAATTGCAGCTAATTTGGCTAAGAAATAGTGTGGTGGCTTTATTGAATTACTGAGAATTACCAACCAGGAACCTGTATAATTGGATCCATTTTACAGTATCATACAAGTCAGGAGGAAACTAGCGTCCAGCAATGTAAAATAGCATAAAAAGTATAGGTCAAAATTGTCACCACATTGTTGCAATGCTGCTTTAATTTATAATTTAAGTATGACATTATGTGCTCACAATCACAACACACAAAATGCATGTGTCTTGTGTGCAGAAAATTCACAAGTGCTAAGGAAGTGAAATGGGATTGTTACACCACATGCAAAGTCCCCCAAAATTTATTGCACAGTCACTCATGCGCGCAGTGGTCACACAGAGTCCCCAGATTTTTTCTGCATCACAAAAATGCATCTGTCTTATGTCCAGAAAATTAACAAGTGCTAACAAAGTGAAATGGGAGCGTTACACCACATGCAAAGTCCCATCAGAAATGATGACCATGAGAGAACTGTTGCTGCTCCAAAGTGTGCTGTGATTCCCACAAATGTGATGCGATCACCTCAACTGGATGGAAGTGTGCCCTTTGTCTGTACACAATAGTTGCCTTGGTGAGTTGATATATATATATATATATATATATATATATATATATATATTTATTTGTATTTTGTAGATGGGGGGGTTGACAAATATAGACATGTACTCATTGTATTTTTTTTGTATCACAGGTCACAGATACTGTTGGTGTGCACATTCCAGTGCTTGATGAGAACTTTTTGCGTTAAAATGGAAATGGAAAACTCTCAAGCTAATGAAGGTAAGTATTTTGTTTTTTGGGGGGAGGAGCATATTTGCAGGTAGGCCTCGTTAATGGTTTCTTATTTGGTTACTTGGTTACTTCTTCACAGATTTCATCTGCATCCTTCTCGAGTCTAGTTGGTAATAATGGGCATGGTCATCAATTGAAACAGCTTCTATGTGCTGCATGTCTGCCCCAGTCCAGGGGGGGCTGATGTTGAAGAACTTTGGATAAGGCAACTATGCCACAACAAAGCATCTGGAAGTTTCCTAAAAAAAGAAATGAAGGACTTATTACAAATTGATTGCAGCAGTAACACATTATGTTTAAGCTATGGCTGTTCCATGGGTATCTGGATTATTAACAGAGATAGTAAGCTGTCGCACTGAAATCAGCAGATCAATCACAACTTAATTTAGTACCAGGCTGTGTAACAAATATACTATGCCAGTGTCCCTGGTTCTCAACTCAGGTTACATTTCAAAACCACATCTTGTCAAGTAACACAACCTGTGTCCAACTTTTTCAACACTGTCATGGCTGCACAGCTGCAAGCTTGGAATACAGTGCATAATATGTTGTAGAAATAGTTTTTATGATGTACACATGTCACCTAGTTTATGAATCCTCATCAGTCGGATTTGTTGCACTCTTTAACAAAAAATGAACAGATGAAATAAAATATATATGCTTACCAGTATGGATTTGAAATGGATATTCCATAGGTTCCTGTGTACAGAACTGCTGCACAACCATTGATACCGACTTTCAGCAAAGGCGAGTTGTTTTATGTTAAGCTGTAAAAAAACAAAATAAGTTTACCGTATGTGTTTGACAATTGTAGCTCACAAAAACAAAACACACAGCTAAAGGAAGTTGAATAACATAAAAAAAATTAGTATACATACTCACTTTATAGTTTTAATATTAAGAGGCCTTTGCTTGTAGCTGATGGACGTGGTCTCCTGTTCAACTCCCTCTGCCTTGGCATGGTCAATGTAATGGGAAAACATTGTCAGAATAACACTGGTCGTGGGTGCTGGTGGTCATAGCTGTGGCACATGGTGACATTCCCTGTGACATCTTCCTGCATCTGGTGGTGATGGCAGTGGCTAACAGTTGTGGTGATCCAGGGAGGCACACAAAGTCATTCCCTGTGGTGGCAGTGACTAACAGAAGTGGTGGGGGTGGTCCAGGGGGTGCACACAAAGTCATTCCCTGTGCTGGCAGTGGCTAACAGTGGTCATGATGGTGGTCCGGGGGGGCACACAAAGTCATTCCCTGTGGTGGTAGTGGCTTACAGTGGTGGTGGTGGTGGCCCAGGGGCGCACACAAAGTCATTCCCTGTGGCGGCAGTGGCTAACGTCAGTGGTGGTGGTGGTCTGGGGGGCATACAAAGTAATTCCCTGTGGTGGCAGTGGCTAACAGTGGTCATGGTGGTGGTCCAGGGGGCACACACAAAGTCATTCCCTGTGGTGGCAGTGGCTAACAGCGGTGGTGTTGGTGGTCCAGGGGGTGCACACAAAGTCATTCCCTGTGGTGGCAGTGGTTAACATTGGTCATGGTGGTGGTCTGGAGGGGCACACAAAATCATTCCCTGTGGTGGCAGTGGATAACAGCAGTGGTGATGGTGGTCTGGGAGCACACACAAATTCACTCCCTGTGGCGGTAGTGGCTAACAGCGGTCATGGTGCTGGTGGTCCGGGGGGGGGCACCACAGTTATTCCCTGTGGTGGCAGTGGCTAACAGCAGTGGTGGTGGTTCGGGGGGGCACACAAAGTCACTCCCTGTGGTGGCAGTGGCTAACAGTGGTCATGATAGTGATCGGGGGGGCACACAAAGTCATGAAAAAGAAAACATATATCATACAGCAAATGTCATAGCCTTTTAACAACTTCAGTTAAAACCTGCCAACATTAACCTCATCATCATCATCATAACGAAAGCTGCCCTCACGGTCATCTATGTCTGAAGTCTGACCACTTGGAAATTCTTTCTCCATTGTGTCATCACCTATGTCAGTGGTAGGCCATTTCACGCTGCCACTGCCAGTGCCACCAGGATGGTCCATTTCTTTATCACCAAAACCATGACTAGGCTGGGGTATGAATACTGAGGTTGCAGTCTGTGCTGGTATGTGCCTCGCATTCATTTTTATGAATGTTAGCAAACTAACATTTGCAGGAGAGAGGTTTGTCTGATGATCCCTAACTATTGTACCTGCTGAGCTGAATACCCTCTCGACACTTATACTGGAGGGTGGGCATGTGAAGTACTTCAGTGCAACTGCAGTCAGCTCTGGCCATTCACTGACCTTTCACCTCCAGTATAAAAGAGGATCATCAGTTATTGACAGAAGCCTGTTTTCAGACAATTATGACTCAACCATTCTCTGTGCCGCACTAAGTGCAGTGGTTGATGCATCATCCTATTCTCTGGAATCATGTATTTCACAAATCCCCACTTCGGACAAAGCCTCCTAAAGTGGGTTGACGCCAGCCACTTTGGATGACAGACAACCTGGAACTGCAGTCCTCTTCCCCTTACAGGATATGCTTGATACTCCTCCAGGTGCACCTTCAACCTGATTATGCTGCTGAGGTTTGCTGACCTTGCACGTAACTTCTGTGCTCCATGAACCAAGCGCACCAGTTCCCTACTGACATTTTTTACCTGTTCAGGTCCTCCCTCCAGTACTGAGGCAATTCCACGTTTGTATCGTGGGTCCAGCATTGTTGCTATGGCAAAGTTGTCACAACACTGAATGCTCAAGATATGATGATTCTGGTTGAATACTGTCAGGATGTGTTTCAGCAACATACTGCTAGCACTGTCTCCGGCAACACCAAGACCATGCTGTACATTCACCAATGTCTGCCTCAGTACCTGCAGCAGTGGAATTGATTGGCTAATGGAGGCAGACTCGCCACTCACTGCCCATGTGGCATGTTCAAAAGGCTGCAAAATTGTTATTACAGAGTCCATGAGGTACCACTGTTCAGTCGTCATAGACATGGAGGCCCCGGAACTGTCACAGCTAATGTGCATCGCAAGATATTCTGAGATGGCTTTGTATTGTTCATGCAACCTCTCTGCCATGTATAAAGTGGAGCTCCACTGGGCAACAACTTCCAACTTCAAGTGGTGCTGAGAGAGACTGTTTCACATCTGCAACTGCCGAAGTTGGTCACAGGCCTTTGCAGGTCATGAAACTTGAGAACAGATACGGCGTGCAACTGTCAGCATTTCCTTTACATCAGGGTGTTGCAGAAACTCCTGCACCACAAGATTTAAACAATGGGCCATGCATGGAACATGAAAAAAGCCACCATTCGTAATGCATTTCACCACATTTGACTCATTGTCACTTGCTATGAACCCAGCTCTCAGGGACAGGGGGTTCAGCCACTTGTCAATTTCAGTCAGTACCATGTCCAACATGTTTTCACCAGTGTGTGATCAGGTCACATTGCGCACAGCAATCGTTGCATGCTGTCGAATTCCTGGAAGATTGCTACCATAACACTCCACCTTACTGCATTGATTATTCACACTACCAACAGCACAAACAAGCCCCGGTACCTACGCCCAGTGTGCAGTTTTGCACAAATATGAACTCTCCACTGTTTTGCCACTTGTCCATATATCCATACTTAAATGGATGAATAGAGAGGAGGAATGCTTGAAGGGTATGTCTTACTGAGTCGAACACAGTACGGTACAACTCAGGAACATCATGGGTCAAAAAGTATGTCCTGGACTGGACTTTCCATTTTGGACAGGCACGTGCAGCAAACCGTCAGAACCCAGATTTCTCCACAAAGGAGAAGGGCAAAAGATCAATTTCCAGCATTTCAGCTACAGCAGCATTAAGTTCACATGACACTGTATGATTGGGTGAGTACTTCAGCTTATGCACAAAAACACTCTAACGTGGGCTGACTTAAACGTTTTACATTGGGTGTGATGACAAATGGTTCTGCTCTGCGAATGGCAGGGGGTGGAGCGTGGATCTCTGATGAAGACAGTTGCACAGATGATGATGACAAACCCACAAATGCAATTATTTTGCCACATTTACCAGCTGGGGTTGATGTACCACTTGCACTAGACATACTGCATTCACCACCACCACCACCAAAACTGCTACTCTCACCAGCACTTAACAACATTTCAAAATCATTATGATCCTCCACCTCATCATGGCTGTAGTAATCCTCTGCTCTTATTTCATCACTACTGCACACTCTTAATTTCCTACTGGATTTAACAGTCATGGAAGGGGATAACATGCTTATTCTGGTTGATAATGAGGGTGAACACCCCACTCTGGTATTAGCTGCCATCTTGTGCTGGATCCACAGTGCCATGTGCCTGTTCTTAAACTGCTTATGCTGTCCTCCTGATGGCTCCCCTTTTTACCTCGAGTCACACGCACATGACAAACCTGGCAGATTGTAACTGACTCATCATTTGCATCTTGCACAAAAAATCCCAAACAAGGGATTGTGATGCTCTACTTTTAACATATCCCTGACGCTGCTTATTGGACTCCAAGTGGGGGGTATGCTAAGTGATTTTACAGGCAGAACACACTTGGACTGCAACTGACCACCACGATTACCTATCATTATTACTGGGTCATCATCATCATCATCATCACCATCAACTGAAACCGGTAAATCACAAGTTTTTACCGGGGGGGGGGGTTAATGCAAAGAGACCCAGACAAAGCCACCTTGAATTTCTTTTTCTCCAGTTCCCAACTGCTGTCAATTACATCATCATCATATCCATCAACATCACCCACATCCTCATCTTCTGCTTGGGATGCTGGCATGTGGACTGCATGTTGCGACCACAGCAACATTATCATCTTCAGATTCATCATCATCATCAACACCACCATCACCTGATATTTTTTCACCACACTGTGAATCACTGCATGGAAAATGCATGACCTGAACTGTGGTGGAAGTAATGTCACATTGTATGCTATCGTTGACATGATTATCAGAATCCTCATGTTCAGTTACTGGGATGTTACTGGAAAGTATGACATCATCTACACTGCCACTCACTCGCACTGCTTCACACTCCACTATATTTTTGGACATGGTACACTGGCCAGAAGTGGAACTTGAGGCAGCAATATTCATACCAGCACCAGCAACTGCACTAACACCACGGGCTGGGACAACATCATCTCCTCCAACTACGAATGAAGCTACTGATTGGGCTGTAAAACACATTGCAGGAGAAATATCTTTCTTCACATCAGCAATGCACTTCTGTGTCTGCGTACTATCATGCCCACAGACAATCTTACCACTGGCAGCAGTGCCATGGCGAGAAACAGCTTTGCTTGCTCACTTCTTTGCGGGCATTTTGGGGGATCAACAACAATATTCTAAACAAATTTAGATTTTGGAAATTCACTCTGGGTGGGGGGACACTGGATGTGAAGCCAAAAATACAACTGTGGCTTCAGTAAGAGATACAGAGGCAAATTCATAAGTTCAACAACACATTAACTAACCAGTGGCGCTGAAGTCACAAACAATCCAATCAGAAAAGAATTCCTTTTGCCATGGGGGCACTGACTGCAGATTTTTATGGCATTGCAAGCAGCAAAACAAAGAAAAGATACCACAATGGCAGTACAAAATCACGCAGCTGCAGTGGATAGTAGGTTCACACTGCTGCACCTGCAATTACACTGTGGCACAATAAAAGGTGTATTATTTGATGTCATGCACCTCACACACACTACAATTTGTCTACAAGTAATGCGTAGCAAATTGAAAATTTCAGTCATATAACACATATTGTAACCAACCTGAAATCATGAACTGCTGCACCAGATCCACACAACACATGATCAGCAAAATAATTTCAACAATTACTGACAATATTACTGTGTGTACATTAACAGTCAGTTATATAACAAAAATATAACCAAAAAACTAAGAACTCCCTATTTCTCCAACTTTAAATCTACCTACACCACAGATACACTCCTCCCCCAAAGCACATTTTCACTGTCTCTTACTATACAGACTCAATGTTGTACATTAACATTCAAAATCCACACACAAACAAAAACGCTCGATGATATGAGCACAGGAGGGTTTCCTACAATCAATGAACTAATGTTTGAGCAAAGAAATTACTCAGAAAGGCTTTTTTAACAGCTTTTAGAAAGTTTGAATCACAGACAGCTCTCAGAGCACACTGTTTCCTATAGCTTCCTACACACACTACCACAAACTGAGGCTGTGCAGATCAATATAGAGCTCGTGCCATGAAATCCCATTAATCACTGCAAAGTTCACTTTTGGAGCTTAAAGACAAGGCAAAGTGAGGTGAAGTGCATTGTTTCCAATGCATTTCACCTTTAAAATTGGTGGAGTAGTGGTCTGGGAAGGCAGAGTAATGCAAAGTCATTGTTTTCAATGGACTTCACATTACCCATTATAATGCAAATTTCTCTGCTTCGCGTTGTGAAGTAATCCTCAAATTCGCCTTTTCTCCGTGAATCATTTCGTAGAACAAATTGAGCCCACTTCACCCACCACTAGTTGTCATGATCACCTCTTGATGGGAACACAGCATTGTTATTAACTGGTTCTCATCCATTATCCTCTATATTATTTTTTATCATTGAAACTCAAATTATCCTATATGGAAAGGTGGGTGTGTCTCCACTCCTCAACCTACAAGAAGGGTGATGGGGGGAGCATGTTTACTACCAATTTACTTTTTCATCATAACTGGAGGGATGCTGCACAAATACAATGAAGCTCACCAGGATTAAACCCAGTTCTGCAGCATTTTGCAGCACTCTGCAGCATACTGCAACAGAGTTACTATGGAAAACAATGTCATTTCAATTTCAATTAGTCCCTTTTGTCGTGCAGGAAACTGTGGCATTGACTTCATCCTGGCAGTGTCACATTTTTCTATATGACAAAAGGGATTAATTGCAATTGAAAGTACATTGTTTACTGCAGTAACTCTGATTTAGCACACTGCAGAATGCCTTAGAAGTGGGTTTCATCCTGGCGTGCTTCACTGTATATGTGCTAGAACAATGGGTGCGTGGGGATCATGGGGGGTCACCTGATGTTGGAGAAAATATGTGGTGGAGGAGAAATTAGGAAGGAGGGAATACCTTAACCCCATGCAATTAGCAGAGAAGGTGGATGGATAGAGAGAGCTTTAGGTAAAGTTTGTACAGATTTTTCTTTAAATGTTAATGCTGGACAGGGGATAAGAGAGAACTGGAGAGAAATCTCCCAAACTAGCTGGAGTTTTTTGATGTTTTATGTTTCATAGTTAACTTTAAACAGCTTCTAATGTTCATGGTGACAATCTCAAATTTTATGATTCATCCAAATGCACAGTTAAGTATTTTGAAGAAAGATGCCAATGACTATTACACTGAAAATATGTTCATGGAACATCAGTGGTCTTAAGACTCATTCAAAAAGGAAAAAAGGCACTGGGGAAAGTAAAATCTATGCAGATTGATGTATTATGCCTCCAAGAAACACATATGACAATGAAGGAAGATAGCCGTGTAACAAAATAACTGGGGAGGAGGGTGGCATGGCTCTTATCTCACATCTAAAGCACAGGTAGCTGTCATATAGCTTAGACCAAGATTTCCAGGAATACTTACTCTGGTATCTGTGGGGGAGGTATGTGTTGGTGCAAAGTCAATTAAGTTCAGGGCAGAAGATATCAGTGGGGTCAGTATAAGGCCCAAATGCTGACAACTCAGTCTTTTTTAATCAATTATCTATGGAAATGGCTGACTTTGAGGGACCTTGGATCATAAATGGGAACTTTAAATGTGTCTTGGGCAACATTACACACCACTCTTCACAAGCCAAGGGACCAGCATCCAGAAGTGCTAGAGCATTGACCAGCATCCAGAAGTGCTAGATCATAAGTTTGTAGATTCCTGGAGATATTTGCAGTAAATGCCTCAAGTAGAGTATAAACACTCTACCTGCACTCTGCTAAGGTGTATGCATGATTGCATATAACCCTGGTATCATGTAGATAGACTGATCCAAACCCTACAGTCTGTGATGCATGGCACCATGGCCATTGTGGACCACACCACTGTGCAAGATACCTTATCAGGGAGGGGCTCTGTCTACATTAATAAAGCTTGGTGACTAGATCCCACACTCTTAAACAAGGAAGAATTTCAGAAATATGTGTAAGCCCAAATAGTAGATTACTTAACTAATAATCCTGCAGGTGGCACTTCAGCAGCAATCAGATGGGACACACTAAAAGCTGCACTGAGGGGAGCAATTATCTCTTTTGTATCTTACAAAAGGTCAGATGAGCAGTATTTAAAACAGTGAGAAAAGCAGATTAAAAAGGTGGAAAAATCCCACATTGATCAGCCATCTCCTGAAGGATACCAATCTCTCCAACATCTCAAATGGGAATTTAATACCACTCATAGTACAAAAATTGAGAGGGCTTTACTTCTGACACAAGCAGGCACATACTTTGAGGGGGATACAGGGGGCAAGCAGCTTGCTTGGCAATTGCAAAAACAGAGAGAGTACTACAAATGTAGTGCAGATCAAAGCCAATAATGGAAATAACACATGAAGAAGAAGAAGAAATAAGGGAGTGTTTTAGAGCATTTTATGAAACCCTCTATACATCTGATGTACAGTATCACCCAAACAGAACCAGTATGATGAGTTCTTTGCTAAGACCCTAATACCACTTCTTGAAAAGGGAAGTAGAAATACGCTAGAGCAGCCCCTACAATGTGAGGAAATAACAAAGGCCATTAAACATCTCAAAGGTTGTAAAAGCTCTGGGACCACGATTTCTGATAGATTTTATAAGGTATTCTATCAAGAATTACAGGCCCCTTTACCAGAAATGATTAATAAGAGCCTGGCCCAAGGGAGGATACCCTCCTCCATGTGGTGTGCCACATTAACAGTGTTGCCCAAACCAGGTAAAGATCCCCAATAATGTTTTGTCTTTCAGACCCATATCCCTCCTCACAGCTGACTACAGAATTATAGCAAGAATTCTTGCTAGTGGATTGGAAACCATTTTACCTAAAATAATTCGTGAGGACCAATCTGGATTTGTGCAGGGAATGCAGGGCAAGCTAAATGAAAGGTGAAATCTCAGCGTTATCTGGAGGTGGGTGGAGAGAGCCCACAAGGGGAATCTGGCTGTTCTCACCCTTGATGCCAAAAAGGGTTTGATCATGTGGCAAGGGGTGTATGTGTTTGAGACACTAGTGAGAATGGGTCTAGATGAAACATGTTCTGATAGATAGGAGTACTTTATAATCAACCTTTAGCCCAAATTCTAATTAATGGGAACCTTACAAAACCCTTCCAACTGTCTAGGGGTACACGGCAGAGGTGGTCCTGTCTCTCCTTCTTTATGAGATGTCACTAGAACTGCTGCCATAAGGCAAAACAAAAACATCCAAGGGCTCAAAGGGGGAGGAAAACAACATAAGGTAGCTTTGTTTGCGATGGTTTAATAGTGTATCTCAAAAAAGCAGAACCGAGTATTCCAATCCTTCATGGTATTCTTCTGGAGTATAGGACTATAGCAATCCACAAGATTAACTGGTCCAAAAGTGAAATATTGGTTTTGGTGTATAGAGATAGCACCTTTCTCACAGACAATCTACTAAATATGAAAGTAGTAAAATATCTAAAATACTTTTGAATTATATTACCTAGTGAACTCCCTCGGTTATACAAACAGAATTATAATATCTCTTGAATAATATTAAAAAGGACTGTAAGAGGTGGGAGAGCCTACAGTATCTATAAGTTTAATAGGAAGGGTAAACACTATAAACATGAACTCACTCCCAAAATGTTTATATATTTTTCAAAATATACCCACCAGGATCCAAGAACTATTTTTCAAGCAATTAAATAGTATCCTGCATAAATTCTTGTGGAGTGTTAAAGTGGCACAAATAAGAAGTATTTGAAAACTCCCTCTACAGAATGGTGGCCTAGGTTTGCCAAATATTAAATATTATTACTGGGCTGCACAACTGGCCTTTCTACAAAATCCATCTACCAGCATGATCCACTCATGGAGACAAATCATAGAAACATAGAAACATAGACTTTGACGGCAGATAAGGACCGCTTGGCCCATCTATTCTGCCCATTTCCCTACCTACAGGATAGGCCGCAGATCCTAGCTAACCAACAGTCAAGTTCTGCCTACCTCCCACAAGAATTGCCTTATGTTTGTCCCATGTATTCTTGAATTCTCCCACAGTTTTAGACCCCACAACCTCCTCAGGAAGGCTGTTCCATGCATCCACTACCCTCTCTATGAAATAATACTTCCTCACATTGCCCCTGAACCGCCCCCCCCGTCTTTAAATTGTGTCCTCTTGTTTGTGCACGTCTTTTTCTGTAAGATGCTACCCTCTTGGACTTTGTTGAGTCCACTGAGGTACAAGTTTCTTTCATGTCCCCCCTCTCCCTTCTTTCCTCAAGGGTATACATATTAAGCTCCTTTAGACTCTCCTCATACGGCTTCTCTTGCAGACCCTGCACCATTTTAGTTGCCCTCCTCTGGACTGCCTCTTTCCTGTCTATGTCCTTGCGGAGATGGGGTCTCCAGAACTGGACGCAGTACTCCAGATGGGGTATCACCAACTGTCTGTACAGATGGATAACAACTTCCAGTTTTCTGCTGCTGATCCCTCATCCCAGTATACCCCCAGCACTCCTTACTGCCTTCTCACATTGCTTGCTAACCTTAAGGTCATCTGATATGATTACCCCCTGGTCCCTATCCTTTTTTGTTGTTGCTACTACCTCCTCCCCATTGTGTATTTTCCCCTGGGTTCTTGTTTCCCAGGTGCATTATTTTGCACTTCTTTGCATTGAATCCTAGCTGCCATACTTCTGACCATTCCTCCAACCTTGCCAAGTCCCTTCTCATCCTTTCCACGCCTCCTAGTGTATCAACCCTGTTGCAGATCTTTGTGTCATCTGCAAAGAGGCATACTTTTCCTTCCAGTCCCTCTGCAATGTCACTTATGAAGACATTAAAAAGGACTGAACCCTGCGGTACCCCACGAGTAACCCCTCTTTCTTCAGAGTGAACTCCATTTACAATTACCTTCTGTGTCCTGTTGTCCAGCCAATGTTTTACCCAGTCTACCACCCTGGGACCCACTCCATAGGACTCCTTTATGGCCTGTTGTCATCCTGTCTGAATCAAACTTCACACCTCAAATTTAAAAACCCCTCTCACATGCCACCTAACAAGGCTCTGGTTAGGAGCACATAAATATATGGGGCACAAAAAGGTCTCTCCCTTAATTCTGTTATCCACACAGGTCTTACAGATCAGAAAGGATACAATGTATTTTTTCATCAAGCCTTACTAAGGTGGTGGAAGTCTGGATTGGCATTTGTTGAAGATCTATTTTATGGAGGGACTCAAATATTTTGCAGAACTCAAGCATCAATATGGTATACACAGGCTAGCAACTTTTTTGCTAACTTTAGAGTCGGACGATACTTACTTTCTTTTTTTCTAATCTCTTTATACCTCCTTGGCTGGGGGGGTGTACCTATGGTTCCCCCTATCCAGAGGACTTCTCGGCCATCGCACCAGAGCTCTGACCCCTTTCACCCTGCCCACCCCAGGCCACTTCACAGCGGGTACTTCCTCCGCACACTGCAGAAGACCTGGGGGCTGGGCTCGGGGGGACTGACTTGAATGTGTCCACTGTGGTGCCATAGGGCTAGCCTTCACGTTGCATGCCAGAGGATTGTTTTTCCCTGCTGATCCCCTCAGTGCAGGTGTGTGCACAGCATCAAGGACACTGCCGCATACCCCTGCCAGACTGCATGTCCAAAGCTGGCCCACACCAACCCACATTTATGCCCCCGAGCCTGCACCAGCTCCCAGCCACCACCAGGATCCAGCAGCTCAGCGGTCTTTCCCTCCCACCCTTCCTGGAGGAGAAGAGCCATCCTTGGGATGCTTGATCCTCCTCCCCCTGGCTAACCCACAGACACCTGAGGTTGCTCTCGACCCCGGGTCATCAGCGTGTTAAGAGGTAAGGCTCCAGCACCTCAGCACTCTACACCACCGGGCGAGCTTCGGACAATACTTAGTGATTAAAACTCCAACATTATCCTCAGTTGAGGAAATCTTTATCACCCTCAGCCAAACAGCTTGATACTGTCTTTTCTCTACAAAGTTTTCTAGGGTCACTGTCCCTGCCATAAAACAATACCAAGATAGCTTGGGGACAGGACCTGGACTTGGAAATTGATGATGAAATATGGCAGGCAGCCATAGAAATGTACATAATTGTTCAAACTCCAATAAACTGTACCCTGTTGTTCTGCCAACTCAAACCAGGCAGCTATTTACTCACTCACACTCACATACACACAATAACAGTACAATAAGTATAGCAAGCCAAAGCTTTATTATAGCAAAATATAATACAAAAGGTTATACATCACCGATTCAATAAAGCATCATCCAAGCCCTCTTCCAATGGCTGGGAAGCCCCCTTGTCAGCCTGGCTAGGAGTCTCTCGAACCGGGAACTGGCCCCACAGCGAAGCGTCCACCCTGCAGGAGAGGCTTCAAACCAGGCATTGAGAAAGCTACATTTATATCTTATTCTATGCTAAAATAACCGTGCAGCCCTCATAGTGTTGTTTTCCCACATTCTAGAAGCTGGCCAGGCTCCCAGGATGTTACAAATTCACACGATAAGGACTGCTCAGAATTCCCTACACCTGCTAGGTCACTGTGCTCCAAACACTGGCCGGGTGCCTAGAACACTATGAGCTAAGCAGAAGTTTAAACAAAACTACAAAAACAGGTTGCCTGATAATATGCGACCTTCAAGTCAGCAAAATACACTGTCTGAAGCAAAACATCAGCAAAATACACTGTCTGAAGCAAAACATAATAATGAGGCTATCTAAAGAGCAAAACACCAATTAAATGAAGCAGCATGTAAAATGGAGTCACACAATACAAAATGGAGTATAAAATGACATACATTACATGAAATAGCATACAAAATGGAGTAACAATAATCAACATATTATACTATCACTACATTCGGTCCTTTGATTATTGTGAATACGATTTGTATGATATTGGTACCATAGCAAAATTACTACGAATATAACATGATAAGTAACAAGTCCAAATAAGCAAGATAATTGTCACTACAGCAATGATTATGATAGGATGTATCAGAATATTTAACACTTTTGTAGCTGATGGAGACCATCCGAAAAATATCCCACCAATAATGAGAAGTCTCTTGTTGAATCTTGGAACTTAAATCAATCATTTTATTTTTAACTATCGTAGTTTGCACCTGACTTTGCACTAATGATTTATTTCTTATTGCCAAATGAGCCTGCATTACATCTGTTTCCTGAATTATCTGTTTAATTTTATTTAACGAGATATTCAATCTTGATTGATCTAAAATATTGGGCTGCCAATACAAAATAAGCTTCTGCTCATTATCAAGGACCTGTGCATTTTACTGTGGTGGATGACATTACAATCCAATGATTACTAGGAATCCATGATTTGAACATGGTCCTCCACACATATTCATTATTACTCATTAAATCACTCTGGGCCTTATTTCTTTGCATTATAGAATACATATGTCGCATTGTGCATTCTGTCCAATCAATAAATCGCGAAATATTTTCTGCTACTCCCATTCTCCATACCTGTGAAGCACTAAATAACTGCAAGAACTCAAAATCATAATTCAAAGTTACTCTTTGGGGTAAGAAAACAGTTGGCATCCATTGAGCTTGTAAGTTAATTAAGCTAAATACATCAATTCCTACTGCCTGAAGCCTGTTAGTCAGTGTTTCTATATCCACACTATTTAAAATTCCCATGCCTGCCCCTGCTCCACCTAATAGCGTATCATACCAAGCTCTTTTATATTTGCATTTTCTACTAAACAGAAACGTTATGTTAAAATGGATTACATTTTTCTGATACTGCTGCGCTACTGATGTACATGTGGATGGAACCTTAACTATACTATCATTGCTAATTACAGGATGATTTTTCAACACTGTAATGTGATCTGCCCAAGTAGTTCTATTAGTTATTGCAGTAGCATTCATGCAGAATAACGTGTCTATGTCAATCAAAGTAATACTTGCATTGAAAATGTCTGTTTGATTCATGCAGCAATCAAGTCTATGTTGTACAGTCACCATGCAACTATTCGGTAAGTTGCAGCATTTAATAGCAGTCTTATTCTGCAAAGAGATTTCATCTGTTTCGTAGGCATATTGTCCTGAGCCACCAGTTGTCATCCAGAGATTGACCCCTGGTGAAAATGTCATGTTCAGTACCACACACTTCTGTCTGGATGGGCAGCTAAAGTTCCCCTGGGTTCTATCTTTGGTATCATTTTTCCACCTCCAGGTTCCTTTACAACCAGTGTCATTACAGTTAACCCTTTGAATCCTTCCTCCAGGGGTAACTAGCTCTGCCAAATGGACCATAAGACACACCAGCATTCCTTTTAAAATCCATTGCTGGACCTAGAAGACACAAATTTCATTATTCTCGAAGATAACATTTATGTGCAGGCACGTATTCCCATTTTCTTTCCCTGATCTGATAATTAACACTGTGTTGTCTCGTCGGTGGCTATCACCTCAGCTGGTTCAGGAGGGCCATTTGGGTTTGTAACCCATATTTTGGCACCATTGTTAAAACCTCCTGTAGATCTAAAACCTTTATCCCCCCTTGCTGTTAAGAGTGTGGGGGCTTGTCCCTTTATAGGGGTCATTTTGTTAACTGGAATAATTAACAATTGAGCCACTCTGTCATACTGTTGAATTAACAGATTTTGTTCTCTACTATTCAACAAAATTACTTTCACTTCTCCTTGGTAATCACAATCAATCACCCCTCCCAAAATTTGTATTCCCTTGAGGGCTAGTTCTGATTTAGGTGCTATCCAACCAAAATGTCTTGGTGGAATTTGTATTCCAATACCAGTTTCTATCACTTGAATGTTTCTGCTGTTTATTCTGTATTCTTGAAGGGCATGTAAATCAAGTCCAGCAGCTTCTGGGGTTGCCCTGCAAAGACAGAGCTCTAGTGTAATTTCCCAATATAACACTGTTTCTGTAGTTGAGTAAGCCTGCACTTGCAAATTAGGAGTTATCATTCGCATTAAGGGGTCTCAGATTCTCCAATTGGTCTATTATTTAAAATCTGTAATGCTTCATGCATATTCTCTTTCCATTTTCGTAGGCTCTCCCCAATTGTCCTTTCACAATATGAGGGATTGGTCTTTGTTGCCCATGTTGGCATATAGGACACTGAGCAATAACAGTTTTAACCAATCAATGTTAGGGGTACACCCTACTATATGCCCACCTGTAAGTGGCTTTCTCTCCCAAATGTCACATTTTGATGTGCCCATTTTGCCAGCCCTGTTAACTGCTGACTTTGAGTTTCTTCAATATCCACTGAAAGAATCTTAGCTTTTTCATCTGCAATAGAATTATACCATCGTTCTAGTGTATCTGAAGCACAATGAGCATCAACATGAAATACAGTGGTCTGAGTATTTTGCACCATAGTCCATATTTGCTGCCACAGTTCTTTTCCCCATATTTCTTTCGAATACATTTTCCACTCATCCTTAGCCCAAGTGGGCGGCCAGGTTGTTAAACCATTGGCTACAGACCATGAATCAGTATAAATATGACATGTACCTTGCAACCTTTGTGGGTATTACACTGGAAGGGAGGAAGGGTAGCTACCCTCCCTCCAAGCTCCTACTGGTGGAAGACACAGCTCGAGTGCAAGAGACAGCTCAATACTGTAGCAATAAAAGGTTAGCTGAAACACAGAAAAACAACAAAAACAAACACACATCAGTTTAAAAATAAAACAAGATTATTTCCATAGGATAAAAGAAGCCAAGCGTCCCTGGGTTCCCTTTATCCTAAGCATGACAAAATGTCCAGATTGATGGTAATACGCAAATAACTATCTCTGTAGATGGTAAACTCTCAAAACAGCTATAATAGTCCTTTTTTTTCAAAATTGTAAAGTTTGTTCCTCTTCACTTAGAATACTAGTTTTGCAATAAAAGTCAAATTACATGGTTCACTCTTGGTGTGCCTTCATGAAAACATACATTTTGTGTGAAAAGTTGTGCTTTAGGCATGGAATACACATCAAGTTTGAACTGGTAGTAACATAAAATGTTGAAACACAAGAAGGTCAAATAACGTGCAAAAGGTCACAGTGTGCATGCAAGGGTCATTCAAACCCAGCCATTCCTGTAGTGTCCTTGAACACCACCAATATTAAAATATCTTTAAATAACAATAGAGTACACGATGAAACTGCTGGCCAAGACAGTACACACACATACACATACACAAAAGAAATACTTAACACAAAATAAGACTGACATTGTTTCACACCAATTTGCTGAGGTAATGCCCATAGTTCCATTAGAAAACTGTACGTGGTTTAGATATATGTGTTGCCTCCTGCCTGTCTTGTAACACTGACAATTTTAAACCAACACATTTATACATATTGCCATGCCAAATCTTTCCAGAACAAAACACTGTTTAAACACATCATCTGTAAGTGAACACATCTCGTATAACATGATTACACCTTTTGGCACATAACTAAAATATGGCACTCTGCCATTTTGCAAAAAGTTTCTGGTTTTAACTAGAAGTATGATAAAGCCATTTATAGCTGTTAACACATTACATTTTCACCTAGCAGTGGCTTGGCACATTGCTTGCAAACTACAACTCTTTCTGCACATTGCAATCTATATGACGTCATAATTCTTCACCATCAACGCTACCTGCTCCAAGCAACAACTACAAACAAAAGTTTTTCACTGACCCTATCTAGGCAGCACAAATGTTCCATTAAAAATAAAGCCAATTAAAACAGTCAGCTATGAGGCAAAGAAGCTTCTTCTTCCTTTTTTTCTGTAACCTGTTATGCACTGAAGGCAGTCAATCCTATCTCGCAACCTTGACAACAGAGCATAATTACAGAACACAGATATAAGCTAGAAAATATGCATGAGAAAGACGGAGCATTACCTTGTTTAGTATACGTATTACAGAAGTAAAACAGACAGACATAAAACAACTTTGAATAAAAAAAAATCCAGACTTACCCGGTGCCAAGGTATTTTTCTTCTTCTTTTCCGATATACTAGTCTAAGTAAGAAAACTGACTGCAGGACCTTCGTGATAATTTCAAACGCTGCAGCTATTAACTCTTTCAAAGGTTTTAACCCTTTCAAAGGTTTTCTTTTGGCCATTTTAGTAACCTGCCAAACCAAGTCTTTTTCCAGAGCTCTGGTTTGCAGTTTAAAAACAAAACAAACAAAATCTCTAACAGTACTAGGTTGAGATCCATCTGGTAGAGGTCCCCAGTACTTGGGTTTAGGATCAAATGTTTCAGCCTCTATAGAGGCAAGGGAACTTGAAATTGATACAGAAAAACTTGAAACTTACACAGATAGGCAACATGGGGGGAGGATTTCAAATCATCCGTCTGTAGTCACCTACTGTCTGCGATACATCCACAGTAGTTTATTTTTTTTTCTAGATGTTGCTTATCTAACTTTACTTAACCAGCCGCTGCTTTTCTCCTAAAAGCAGCCTGAACTGTGAAAGCCATCATTGGCTCTAACAGTATATATACTTGCAGCAAGCACAAATTACAAGTACAAAGGGCAGTTGCCCTTGCTTGTTTGAGCCTTAATACACCTTTAAAAAGAACTCATCCTTTTTCCTAAAATAGACATTTTATTTTCGAATTCTGCCGACTACGCCAAAAATGTTCTGCCAACTCAAACCAGGCAGCTATTTACTCACTCACACTCACATACACACAATAACAGTACAATAAGTATAGCAAGCCAAAGCTTTATTATAGCAAAATATAATACAAAAGGTTATACATCACCGATTCAATAAAGCATCATCCAAGCCCTCTTCCAATGGCTGGGAAGCCCCCTTGTCAGCCTGGCTAGGAGTCTCTTGAACTGGGAACTGGCCCCACAGCGATGCGTCCACCCTGCAGGAGAGGCTTCAAACCAGGCATTGAGAAAGCTACATTTATATCTTATTCTATGCTAAAAATAACCGTGCAGCCCTCATAGTGTTGTTTTCCCACATTCTAGAAGCTGGCCGGGCTCCCAGGATGTTACGAATTCACACGATAAGGACTGCTCAGAATTCCCTACACCTGCTAGGTCACTGTGCTCCAAACACTGGCCGGGTGCCTAGAACACTATGAGCTAAGCAGAAGTTTAAACAAAACTACAAAACAGGTTGCCTGATAATATGCGACCTTCAAGTCAGCAAAATACACTGTCTGAAGCAAAACATCAGCAAAATACACTGTCTGAAGCAAAACATAATAATGAGGCTATCTAAAGAGCAAAACACCAATTAAATGAAGCAGCATGTAAAATGGAGTCACACAATACAAAATGGAGTATAAAATGACATACATTACATGAAATAGCATACAAAATGGAGTAACAATAATCAACATATTATACTATCACTACACCTGTCCAACTAAACTTCTTGTATAGAATGTATCTGACACCAGCTAAGATGCGCACTTTAATGCCTCAAGGTCATCGATACACCCGAAGTGTCACATGGAAGACAATAACTTTTTACATGTGGTCCTGATATGTTGCAAGCTTTGCCATTTTGGCTAACAAATCATTCACTAATGCAAAGGATCTGGGCCAAACACTGCCTAATCCCCCACTAGACTTTATGCTAGTGGTTGACTTTGACTATGGGAGGCACATACAGCACTTAATGAATGCAATAGAGGAAGGGATTGTAACAATATACTGCTGAACAATACTATAAAATGTACTAATATGTTCAGCAGCACAGAATAACAAATAAAAAGGGATTCAGACAGTTTCTTAAGGAATAATAGTAAGGGGTTATTTCTCAAATGTGTGTTACCACTTTATATATAAATGTATGATTGTTATAATGGATGTTCCAAATTACTGTATTGTACAGAACTAAACTGTCTAATAGTAACTTCATGTAAAGCAACTCAGACTGCATATTGTGAATTGCTGGATGCATGTTACTGTTGTATGAACAGAAACTTTTCAATAAAACATGTTTTCAAAAAAATAAATAAAATATATGACCTATAACATAACCTGAAATGTTTCAAAAAATGAAATTTGTTTTCATATTTCCCTGGTGACATTAGGGTGGTTCTCATTAACACTGCACTATCTAGTTGTTTTTACCACTTGTTGTTTTACTCTTCAATGGTGCCAATCCCCACACAATACATTGGTACAATAACACTTCCCATTACACAGTGACTATAGTCAAGTCACGTAATATTGAATGCTGCAACTGCCTGGATGGCATTTACTCTTTTCCCATCTAGCAGTTCCTTTGTTCCTATGTAGCTAGTCCTGGTTTTAATTTATTATCTAGTATGCTCTACTATAAGTCACTGACCTACTGTATGTCCAACAGTCTCATACAGATATATAAGGCAACCAAAAAGAGTTTTCCCTGCAACAGATTTTTAGGTGACCTGCTTTTTTGCACAGCTGTGAACACTGCAGCTATTTCTCTGCTTGTTACGAGATTTGTTACATGTGATGATATAGAAGACTTTATACAGCTCAAGCAAAATCATAGCAATTGTTCAGCTCTGATATAAATACACTAGCAACTGTTAAGGCAATGGAAATGTCATTTTCTACTTAGAATTCAGGACCGACACTGGAGCTTACAGTTAAATTCCAGCTGTCAAATGATGAGCTCACTTTTTAGCCAACACTGGACTTGCAGTCATCGCCAATTAGATTTTTTTTAAATTCAGCTGTATGGGTTTATCAGAGGCTAACCATGTCTGTCTTCAATAAGAAAGTCAAGGTCAAAGAACAGGTCATTTTCATACTGACTACTCCTAAACTTCCAGTGTTGGAGAACTTCGTGTCTGTACTGGCTGGTACTGGCAGGGACAATAAAGACACATTTCTGTTCAGTGTGTGGTAATAAACAGGAAGGTAATAGCAATGGATCAGTGGGCACAGTTACAGCTGAAAGACTAGCGTGGAGTGGAGGAAGAGACATAACAAAAGTAATACAGTGCTGTCATTCAAGTCAGGAGAAATAAAGATATCAGAAACTGAACACCCAGTACAGTAATATATGTTCATGCCATGTGGAGATGGCCCTGCTGTGTATAATATATTCCCTTTTCTTTATTTTAGTATTTAATAGTACACAGCTTATACACAGAACTATGCTGTATTTTCCACTCAGTTTAAAAGGAATCAGTATTTTTTTTTTCAATAATCAATGGTGGTTGGACTTCCGGTGATGTCACCACTTCAATGGCCGCTTGATACAAGAGCTCCGGGGGTTGCAATATAAGTTAATTGTTAGCCAGCACTCATTCCTGCCTAAAAATCTAAAATCGTAGTACTGGCAAGCGGGGGAAGATGGCCATGGGCAGATCAAAGGGAAAGCACTCGCACTCATCTAAGATTAAGACCATGATGGAAACAAAAAAAAGTTGGGGCCTGCCTCGAGACGCCAGCTCCACATCCCTGGTAAACAGCATAGTCGACTCGGAGGACAGCATGGGGCTGGGGGAGCAGTATGTTATCCTAACAAAGTTGGACGGGATCATAAAAGCCCTGCATAGGGTTGGATCTTCTGTGACCAACCTGAAAGCAGACATGAAATCAATAGATAAACGTACAATGGCAATGGAACAGTCGGTGGGATTACTGGCTGATTCTTCTAGCCAACACGACCACTCAGTTCTATATTTGTTGGCCAGAGAACGGGAACTCCAGGCAAAGACTGATGACCAGGAAAACTGCACAAGGAGGAATAATGTTCGGGTATATGGTGTTCCTGAAGACCTGGAACAATCATTTGGGTCAGTAGAGGAGTTCGCTATGCATATTTTTCGAAACATTCTCTAAATCTCAGACAATATCCCCTGCCAATTGAGAGAGCCCATTGCTCCCTGGGCCCAAAGCTGAAGGAGCAGTCTGCGAGGCCTAGGTCCTTAATCATCTGTATACTGAATTATCAGGACCGTCAAATGATTCTGCAAACAGCTTGGAAATCGTGAGACCTAAATATAGATGGGCAGAAAATCTTTTTTCGATCAGGACTTCTCTGACCAGCTGAAAGAAAAAAGGAGAAAAGTGAGAGAAATCATCAAAAAGGTGAAAGAGAAGAATATTAGGATACAGCTGTACTATCCAGCCAAAATTCAGATCCACACAGAGAAAGGCCCTGTGCTATTTGAGTCCATCCGAGAAGCAACCCTGACACTAAAGCAGCTAGGCTTAACCTGCCCAGACCTCTGTGCAGGCAAGCTAGAGCAAGAGATCTTAAAAACTGCATGGTACCGGGCAGGAAAGTTGAAGAGATCACAACCATTATCAGTGACATGGCCATCCCACCTCAACATGGATGTGCAGGAAATTCTGGGAAGAGAGATGAAGGTTTTTAAGGGTGGCAAGGCCGGCGGAGAGTGTTCGACCAAGTGAAGCTCCACCTGAGCTAAAAACCTGAAGGTACTTTTGATCTCATTTAGCTGGGAGTGAGGAACTCACCCGATACTCCCGAGTGGGTATAGAGGAGGGACCATTGCTGTTTGAAGTGCCCGTTTGAGGCAGCTTCAGATCTCCACAAAACCTGACTCATTTCTCCTGTGAACCAGGTGAATCTATTGAGATCTCACTGAGTGCAGGACTGCATATAAAGCGAGTCTTCCAGGATATTACTTTTAATTTAAGCTGATGGAATGTTCTTTTGCTGCTGTTTGGCATTTTTGGTTTTCTGAGAGGGACTGTTTTGGGGGGGGCTTGGAATATGTACATGATGCAGTTCAAATTTTAAACAGAGGATGGAGGAGGTAGGAATTTGGATGTGAGATAGGATTAAGATTGATGCAAAAGGGTTAAGATGCCATACCCGCATTTCTGATCCCTACCCCCCATGCATTTTGAAGTAGCCACCTGGCGGGGAGAAAGGGATCCGAGTGGGGGAACATGGGAGGAAAAAAGGTTTAATTTAGTGGCTTTCCCTTCCCCTTTTCACCAGCTGGATGCTGGAATGGTCGAGGGGACAATCAATCTCTGAAAAGATTGAGGGATTTTGCAACCCTCAGGGTGGTAGATGGCATGCCCACATCATAGAGGGCCACAGTACAGAGACCATCTATTCCACCTAGATGAACGGTGATGACGTTGCATAAACTGACTCCTTCGGTCAGACCTACAGATAGTAGGTGCCATTGTTTAGGCTATGAGTCCCTGTGGAGGCAGGGCAACATCAGAGCTTAAAACCTAGGAAGAGTACAATGTTTCAAGTTAGTTAAAAACTTCCTGTTTAAAATATAATGCTTCAGTTAATAGTTACTGTGTTTGTTAAAGTTACTGTTACAGTGAAGGATAAGTTTTGCATGTCTAAAATATATGTAAATGGGGGGCTTGAAGTGGAGGGTAAGGAAAGGGGTGGGGGACACTGCTTGAGGTATGGAGATACATAGGGGCTATGGGTGAATGTGTATTGGTTGACTGTATGAAACATGAAAATAATGGGCACTCTTTCAGCAATATCTCTGAATGTTCAAGGAATAAATTCACCTGTTAAACGTACAAGAATGCTGCACTATTTAAAGCAGCAGAAACCAGACATCTGCTTCCTACAAGAAACAAAACTTAATGAAACTGAACATGCTAAGTTACAGAGGGGTTGGGTAGGTAGAGTTCTGAGCACCTCTCACCCCTCGGGTAAGAAGAGGGGGACCGACGTTCTTCTACGTATGGATCTACCACTGGAAATTACTAGTGAGGAAAAGCTGCTGGAGGGTAGGGGTGTTATTGTGGCAGGGACAATGTTCTCACAACCAATCCACCTGATTAACATATATGCACTCAATAATGATGACCCTGGTTTTATACACAGTTATTCCAAAAGATAGCAGATTTTGGGGGGTGTGGGGGACTTTAATTGTGTTTTAGGCCTGCAGAGGACTGCTCATCCAGAGTAATTACAATTAATGGAAAATGAGCAGGGCTGTGAGAGGGGAATGCAAGAGTTAGCACTACTAGATGTTTGGAAGGAACTGAATGGGTCAGCAAAAGACTTTACTTTTTACTCCGATCCAAAAGACTCACACTCTAGGAAAGATTATTTATTGTGTAGTGGAACAGATTTGTTTAAAATGGAAAAATGCACCTTCCACCCTAGGGTGGTTTCAGATCACTCTGTGGTACTTTTAAAGATATGAATGGGGGACTGGAGTAGACAGACTATGTGGAGGATGAATTCCTCTTTATTGGGGAAAGAGGAATTTAAATCCCATATCACTGATATCGTTGAGGACTACACAACGAACAATGCGAATGAGGGGCCAGCCTCTAAATGCTTTTGGGATGGACTGAAAGCTGTAGTGCGTTGGGAAATAATTTCCTATGCAACACACTTGAAAAGGCACGTAGACAAAGGCAAGAGGCCCTAGAATTTAAATTAAAACAACTAGAGACATCCCTTAGACAGCCTCGAACCAGAAATCATAAAAATTAAAATATCCAAGACAACATTGCCACAACTAAAAAGGAATTACTGGACCTACTAGATAAACAAATTGAAGGGAATCTCGGGTACAGTAACCAGAAATTTTACTAACAGGGAACTAGGGCAGGCCATTGGTTAGCATTTTGTTTGCGGAAGGCTCAGGTGGAGATATATGTGAAACACATTAGGGCTGTGGTGGGGGAGGGGGCTAGGCACCTTATACAAACCAAGGGAGGTCGCAAAAGCATTCCAGAATTATTACGCTGCGCTATAGGACAACAGAGATGGCTCACGAGTGGCCTTGTGAACAATAGAAGAGTTGTTGAACAGGGTCACACTCCCAAAGCTGTCAAGAGAGTGGAAAGACAGGCTAGATGCCACTATAACCGTAGGTGAAGTGTCACAGACTATTAGGGATCTGAAGGGAGGAAGTCCTCAGGCCCAGATGGTTTTAATGCAGAGTTTTTCCAAAGATTTAAAGAAATCCTAACCCCACTTTTAGTCCAGACCTTCAACCGGAGTAGGGAGGAAGGAGAGCTCCCCAGTCATGGAGAGAAGCCTTTATTACAGTTCTCCTGATGGAAGGTAAACCATTGGATGTCTGTGGGTCGTACAGGCGAATCTCACTCCTTAATGTAGATTCCAAGATATTCACTAAGATTCTTGCCAACAGGGTGAGCGCGATCCTTCCCGAACTGGTACACCCGGACCAGGTGGGGTTTGTGATGCACATGCACCTGCAAGATAATATTAGGCATTGTCTTAACATCCTACGTACTGGGGGTAAGGGGAAAGAACAACAGATCGTAATAGCAATAGATGCAGAAAAAGCCTTTGATAGGCTAAGTTAAGATTTTCTATTGAGGGTTTTGTAAAGATTTGAGTTTGGGGAACAGTTTCTTATATGGATCAAAGGGATCTACAATAGACCGACAGCCAGGGTCAAAGTAAATGGAACAATTTACGAACCCTTAGATATTCACAGGGGTACCAGGCAGAGGTGTCCCCTCTCGCCAATTTTCTTTGCTCTGAGCATTATACCCCTTGTGGAATTAATTAGGGCACACAAGGAACTGCGGGGTATTAAGATCGATGGAGAGGAGAACAGGATTTCCCTCTACTCCGATGACACGATACTATATGGCTGCCATGTTTGGCAGACTGTAAGCAGCAATGGAATAGCCGCAGGATTCTTTTAATTTTGTTTAAATTCTGTGTTTTTTTGTTAATTTAAATTTGTTTATTTATGTTGATGCGTTTATGTTATTCGTTTTTGTCTTGTTTCTGCTCCGTTTCATTTATTTATCGGTCCTGGTGGATTGTATTGACTCTTTCCTATGAATTGAAATGTGAAAAATTTAGACATTATTATCCTACTACTTTATTTGCTTCTGGATCATCCCTGGATTGTCCTTGGAGTGTGACTACTGTGAAGCCCTGCTAGCAAGACTTAAAATCTGGTAATAAAGTGAAAGAAATTCTCTTGCCTTAGTAGCTGGGCTGTGAAGAGTGGAACAGAGTCGGAGGCTGGACTGCATCATGTTCTGTTGCAGTAGAGGAGAGAGTAGGAGTCAGTTGACTTTTTCACAGGGCAGCAAGTTTGTCGAGAGGAATTTCTTCTCGGCCCTGACCAGACCTAGTGGTATGCTGTGGGCTTGCCGCCATAAGGCAGTTGGCTCTGTAGTGCTTCCATTTGACTGGATGGTAGCTGGTTGGCAGCCGTGGGCAGAACGGGTCTGGAGAAGGGTTTTGTAGCTGGGTTGAGTTCTGGGAATGCTGTCGATGGAATTAGCTAACATAATAACTTTAGCCCGACTCCGGTTGGAGTGAAGACTGCGAGGAGACGTGAAACAAATTTGGCTACTTGAATCTGTGTGACCTGTGTTTAAAGCGGGGAGTGACAGTGGCGGGTCCGTATGTAATATTTGAATTGAATTTGGATCATGAAGTAAAATCTGATTAGAAAATTGACTTTAGAACTTATCGCTGGGATTCGTGACTGCTTTTGGTTCTTTGAGGAAGTGAGAGCCCACAGGAGGGACTGAATTGCATTCATGGCTCCTTGAGATGTGAGCTCTGTGTATAACTTTTTATCTCCTGTTTCTTGGATAAAAGGAGTGATAAAGCTGATTAAGAAGAAATACTGGATCGACTAGGACTGTTAAGTGAATTGAGAATTTTTGTTGAGTGAGTATTTTATTTTTATTAATTTTATAATTTATTTTATTTGATGTTAGTTTAAATAAGTATTAATGTTGTAATTTGTATTATTCTCCCCTTCTGTGTGAGAGACAGTGGGTGGGATTTGTAAACCTTTCCTCTTTTCCCCCACTTTGTGAGAGAGAGTGGAGGAGTTGCCATCTGAGAGTGGTTTGGTTATGTTTTTTTTGTTTTGTTTTGTTTATATATAAATTTGTTAATAGATGTTTATTTAGAATTATGTTTTTGATTTAAAAGTAGGGAGCGGGGCCTTTTTATTAAGGGGGTATATTAGGAATAGATAAAAGTGTTGATTTAGAGTTTTTTTTTATAATTTAGTATTACTGTTAGGATCTGAATGTGTTGGGTTGGAAAGAACACAGTCAGGTGGTACTCCCCCTCAAGACTGAAGGATCTCTGACCATTTGAATGTCCTGCACTTCCTTTGGAAGTTTATAGGAAATGCCAAATATTCGGCATTGTGAGACGAAGGAGTGGAGGGAATTGGAGATCCTGGAACTCTTTTGGGGGATGGGAAAAGAGTGGGTAGATAGGGACAGTTAGAACCAGGAGGTGCCCTGGGGCAAAATAGATACAGGAGCGAGGTCCATCATGTCTTGTATCCAAACCCAAGGGCACTGACTTGATTAGGCAGGAGGTGGAGTCATCCTTGGAGTCCCGCCCCTTTTGGGCGGTGTTAAGCAATGCTAGGTCTATCAGAAACAAGACTGCTTTGATGGCAGATCTTGTTACATCTGTGGACTTAGCTTGCATAACTGAGACCTGGTTTGATGAAAATGCGGGCCCCATTTTGGAGTCTGCATTTCCGGCAGGGTTCTTGGTGATTCATCGCCCAAGAGTGGACCGTAGGGGCAGGGGAGTTGCAGTCTGTATTAGACAGGAACTGGACCTCAGGGAGGTGCCAGTTGGATGTACCAACTCCTTTGAATGTATTGTGGGTGCAGGTGCAGGCTTCAGGATACTTCTCAATTTTTGTCCACCAGGTGATGGGAGAGAATTCCTGAAGGTTGCGGACTCCATAGCTGAGAGGGTATTGGAATCCCCCCGATGGTTAATTCTGGGGGATTTCAATGCCTGGGTCAATGATGAACTCACGCTTTTTGGACAAAACCTCCTCCAATTGATGGATTCATTGGGCCTGACACAGGATATTACCTCTGCAACCCACCGGGGCACTCATTGGACTTGATATTCCATCTAGGGATGGAAGTCTCTGGTGTGGAGGTGAAGTCCATCAGTTGGTCTGACCATCGCACCCTGAGGTTCAGTTTTGCGGCCCCCCCGAAGAGGCCCACCCCTAAGGAGATAGTATAGTTCTGTCCTTTGGGAGGAGTTACTTCAGAAGATCTAATGACGGAGTTGGACTTTTGGGATTTCCAATGGATAGCACTGATCAAGGGTCCTTAGTGCTGGCCTATAATAGGGCAGTTGTGAGGGCCCTGGATGCCATTGCTCCATTCCGTGTTCGTCCCTGTACTCTCCACCCAGGGGCCCCATGGTTTACCATGGAGATTCGTGGGTTGAAGAGACAGGGCCGAAGATTGGAGAGATGCAGGTGGAAAACTCACCTGGAAGTGGACAGGCTTAGACTGTTAGATCATTATAAGATCTATCAGTTAGCAATTTCCAATAAGAAGGCAGAGTTCCTGTCCAGGGAAATTGCTACAGCAAAGAATAGACTGGCCCAGCTCTTCCAGACTGTGGACAGACTGTGCAATCCAATCTGTCTTCAAGCCAGTCGAGCATTGTCACAGTTACAGTGTGAGGAATTCGGGATGTTCTTTACTGATAAGGTGTCCGCTATCAGGGATGAGATCAGCCAGTGCCTCCCCATTGAGTCTTGCAGTGATCAACCGAGGGACACAAATACCCAACTAACTTGGTTCACCTTCAGTCAACCGGCAGTCATGAATATAGTGAGGATCATCCAGACTTTGCGTCCAACCTGCTGTAGTTTAGATCTAGGCCCTACTCACCTACTCGTGGGGTGTGTTGAGATTATTGGCCCAATCCTTACTGGGATAGTAGTGGTATCATTGGAGAGAGGTATCTTTCCAGATCCCTTGAAGGAGGCAATAGTACGCCCCCTTTTGAAAAAGCCCTCCCTTGATCCTGACTGCCCAGAAAACTACAGACCAGTTTCGAATCTTCACTTTTTGGGGAAGATTATCAAAAAGGTGGTCGCCTTGCAGCTGGAAGACCATTTAACCATCCACAGTATCTATGACCCTCTCCAGTCTGGCTTCTGAAAATGGCATAGTACTGAGAAAGCTCTTGTATGGGTACTAAATGATCTCCTGATGGCAAGAGCTCAGAGAACTTGTTCTATCTTGGTTCTCCTTGATCTCTCAGCAGTGTTTGACACTGTGGATCATGGGGTGCTGCTCGAACACTTGTGGTTTCTTTGTGGACTAAGGGGGGTGGTCCATAGCTGATTTAAATCTTTTCTGCAGGGTAGGACTTAGACAGTAGTGTCAGGGATTTATTCTTCTGCCTACACTGTTGGGTGCCACAAGGTTCAGTGTTGTCCCCCATGTTATTTGTGGTGTCTATGTTTCCATTAGGGGACATTATGAGACAATATGGGTTGAATTTTCATTGCTATGCCAATGATTCTCAACTCTATATGTCTTTTGTGCCTGAGCAGGAGTCTGAGTCAAGTACATTGTTTAACAACTGCCTCCTGGAGATACAGAACTGGATGAGTACCAATTGGCTGAAGTTGAACCTGTGAAAAACAGAGGTATTGGTGGTAGAAGCAGGGGTGAGGATGTCAAGTCCATGGGCCGGAAAACCCTCAGGTTTATTTCTGGGGTGGGATCCCGCTTATGGCATCTGGTCAGGTACGGAACCTTGGTGTTATATTTGACAAGGGCCTGACCCTGTTTGCTGCCTAAGTTCCATTTTTTTTAATACTTTACTTTTTTTTTTTATTATTTATTGCGGTCTTTAGAAACCATTGTCACTAGCTCACTGAGAAAATGTTGCAGTACTGGGATCATGTTACTGGCAAGACAGGGATGGAGAAGCTTGCTGCAATATGTGGGTTACTTTTGTGGTGCCAGACTGAAGTTCAGTAGGTGAGAGGGAAAAGAATACGATATTTTGTGCCAGTGGTCGAGTTTGCGAGTTGCAGTTTTTTTTCAGCACTTCCGTTAAACCGTTTTGTTCTGTGACAACACCTAACTGGGGAAGCTGTACTGTAACTCTGGTAACTGTTGGTAAAAAAAAATAAAATAAAATAAAATGGAGCGGGGATTGAATATGTGTATGTGTCTGTGTATGGGGAGGAGAGATGGAGGTCACAGTTCGTAGCTGAGCCTGAATGCAGTTACAGCAGTGGTGGCTTGGGGTTTCAGTGACTGAGAATCTATGGTAATGGCATTTCCAAATGGGGTGGGGTGGCGGGGAGGTCGCTTCTGAGGAAAAAAAGCAGGCATAAAAATTAACTTCATTTTGTGTTTTGTGGTGGTTTGTTTTCTATGACTCCTTTATTGTTGATGGAATTGCTGTTTGGGGCTGTGGTAACAGCATGGGGGTGCTGAAGTTCTTTATACTGGCAGCTCAGAGCACTTGTAACTTGTGTGGGGGATGCATGATTTGTGACTCTGTGATGCAGTCATGTGTGTGCCCGGACTTAAAACAGTGATGTTATACTGAAATAACATCACTGTCCCAGGCACACACTGACCATTCAGAGCACAGGGAATTATCCCTGCCATTGTATAATTCCCAACAACACATTACCACCTCATGGACATAGTTGGCCTGGCTACCACTATTAATACACCCTGCTAACCCCACTCCCCTGATAATTTGCATGGTGGACAGAAAATCATGGTGGGGGGATACATTAGTGTGAATCAGTGCCATTCATTTTGGAATGCAGAAGATGAGACAGGTGCATGTGTGTGAGTGAGGGTATGTGTAAACAATACACACATTGGGGCTTGCAATAACTGGGACCATGCTGATATCTTTCAGGGGTCCTTACAAACAGAGATAGTGCCAAAGAATGGGAAAACAGTGCATGTTTTCCCTGTCTCCCTATGAAATAAGGGGTTAATGTCGCACCAAGGTAAACAGAGACCTGTGAGCCATTCCTTGGTACTTGGCAAAGCATTTAAGTTAATCATATAAAATGGGGTTCTTCAGCACAGTGAAGGGAATGGACTGTTCTCCAGCATGCAGCATGGCTTCATATAAGGTACAGTATAGCCTGTCAAACAAACAGAATGAAGTACCCTAGTGTAGTGTCCCAAAGTACAGGGCCCACCAATAATCACAGATCACAGGTAAAGGAGTAGACCAACGGTGGAAGTTGGATGGATCCCCTCAAGGTATTAATATGAATCTCCTACTTATAATATTGTTATCCATAGTTATCTCAGCTCTGAGGTGCCCAAGGGAAAAAAAAAGTCCTTCTCAGGTTTTAACTTTAAAGGATACCTAAACGACATTTTGACAACAAACTATTCAAAAATCTGACTTCATAGGGGGACTAAAGGAAAGGCTGCTGTACACATTAATGCTAAAACTACATTTATATAATTTACTTAAATGCAGTTCCAAGGCATTTGAAAAATATAAAATCAACCATCCAATAAAAAAAAACCTGCCTTACCTGCTTCTTAAAATGGCCACCAAATGTTTTCAGTGATGACATCATTGGAGTCAGAGTGAAGGAGCTGTGTGGCTCTCTATAGTGCTAATTAGTTCTGTTTTCCCTTTGTTTAGAATTGTTTTACCAAAATGGTCAAAACCATGTGCATTATTTTGATCAATGCACATGTTAGGCTATGGTTCTGTTCATTTTGTTTACTTTAACTTGCTGAAATTGTGTTTTAATCCAACCGACTTTCTCTTTGGCAAACCACAGTGCAGTACAAATCTTAAATAACCTGGTGGTCTAGTGGTTATGGTGGATCCAGAATGTTACAATGGGGGGTGCTGGGGTGGTGTGCATACTTGATTTGCACTATTTAACATTTGTATTAAACCTTTATATTGCCTGGTATTATTATTTTTTTAAGTATGTTTTTGACAGAACCTACAAATGTAATCCATAGTTTTGAATGTAAACATTTGAACAATCAATAAATCAGACTTCTTCAGCAAAGTGAAATGCAGCAGCAGCAAGCAAGCAAGTAAGTTACAATGGGGGGGGGGTGCAGCCATACCCTTCACCACCCCCTAGATCCACCACTTGTTTGTAGCAAAGTTCTTGTGCAGTCCAGTGCCAGAGATCATACTTTTTTGGAAATCAAAAATATGCTTGTCTTGTCTTCTTTTTCCATGGGAAATAATAATAAGAAGAAGAATCAGCATTTATGTAGTGCGTTTCATACACATTGTATCCCAAAGTGCTTTACAAGCAATGCAAGGCTGGTAGTGAAGTGACTGAATGAGTAATGGCAGCCATTTCACACATTAATACCCACACACAGTCTTGGACAATTGCATGAACTAGTTTTAAGGGAAGGGGAATGTTGGTCAGGACAATGGGGTCAGGTAGTGATCATGGTGCTGACAACCTCATATCCTATATCTCACAGTGATCTGCTCATATTTGTCCCCTTCTGTCTTCCCCTTTCCCTGATTATAGCAGTACCTTGCAGGAGTGGCCTTCTCAGTCTCCCTCTGGTATTCATACTTGACTCCTTCTCCCCATGTTAAGAACTGGCGAGCTCATCACCCTCCTGCATCATGAATGCAAGCAGTACAGTCCCCAGGTTTTGACATCAAAAAAAATATATATATTTCCAGTAAGTCAGGCTGATAGCAGCAGGGAACAGGAGGAAAGATGGTCTTTCCTGTCCTTAAAAGATCTAGGCTACCTTTGATTAGGCACTATTAAATGATGGGTGTACACATCATTATGCACGTCATTTAATAGTGCCTAATCATAGGTGGCTTAGATCTTATATGGGAAGAAAAGCCTATTTTTTCCCTTGTGCCCTGCTGCTATCAGCCTGGCTTACCAGAAGATCACATTTATTATTATGTACAAATAACATGGGAGGCTGTGCTAACAGCATTCATGATGCACAAGGGTAGTGTATTCAGGTTAAGGGAAGACAGGAAGGGGGCAGTTGAGCAGATCATTGTGAGATCTGAGATGTGGGGCTACCAGCACCATGATCACTGCCTGACTGTGGATGAGAGCAGCCAGTGATGACAAATGCTCAGAGTGGCAGGACTGCACCAAAACTGTTACTTGAATTCAGCGTAGGGAGATTACCCTTGGGTGGGGGGATGTTGATGTTTGTTAGGACAGTATTGAGGGAGCTGTGTATAGCTCATTCAAGATTCAGAAGGGTGGTAGCCAGCCAACTCACATTGTGGAGTAGGGCACATAAAAAAACTGGAGAAGAATTGCCGGGAACTGTCCTGCAGGGTTCTGCAGATCACAGGTAAAGGAGTAGACCAATGGTGGAAGTTGGATGGATCCCCTCAAGGCATTAATATGAATCTCCTACTAATAATATTGTTATCCATAGTACATGCAGCCCTTATGAGGGCATGAACAGCAGTTTTTCTGGTGAGTCCTTAAGCTTTTTGCTTGGCCTTCCAGGAAGACCTAGTTGTTGGTTAATGAGGCGGAAAAAAACACAACAGAGGGACTGTACATACTGGCTTCAGTGCGCAGAAGGGTGGCGATCCACTCAATGTTTATTGTGGGAGCAGAAGTCAAACACTGAGAAAGTGGACAGGAGAGTGATTTGGGAGGCATTTTTTAACAGTGCCAGCTGATGAAGCATATCGGTATAGGCGTGCACTACTCTCTGAGGTACAATATTGCAGTCTGAGGTGTGATAATTCTCTTCATGAGACCGCAAACTCATATGTGGTCCCAGGTAGTACTAAGGAGATAGTATGGATGGTAGGGTGTTCAAAAGAAGGCTGGCTAGGTGCAGGTTCACGTGGAAAAAGACTACAAGAGAAGCTTATTTGTGGATTACCAAGAAAGCTTGAGCTTTGGAATTGGACCAGACCAGTACTTCGCTGTAAATTTCAGGGCATCACATAACCACTAGATCATCAGGTATTTGCAGTGTTGTACTATACTGTACTGTGGTTTGCCAAAGAGAAAGTCAGCTGGATTACAAAATATTTTCAGCAAGTTAAAATAAACACAATTGAACAAAACCTTAGCCTATCATGTACTGATCAGAATAATCCATGTGTTTACACATGGTGTTGATCATTCTAGTGAAACAATTCAAAACACAGGGGGAAAGAAGAACTAGCTAGCACTATAGGGAGCCATGTGGGTCTCTGCCTCTGGCTCCAAAGATGTCATCATGACTCATCACTTAACACACTTGGCGGACATTTTAGGGAGGAAGCAAGGCTGATTTTTGAATGTGAAAGGCTGATATTTACATTTTTCAAAACCTGTGAAACAGCATTTATGTTATTTACATAAATGCAGTTTTAGCATAAATGTAAACAGAAGCCTTTACTTTACCTCGCAATGAAGCCAGATTTTGGAGTTCGCAATTTTAAAAAACTGCTTGTTTAGGTACCCTTTAAGCTAATGTACTTTCTCCTCTGAAAATCTTTAGGAGAAAGCTCTGACTTCAAGATGGGTCTGTTAGATAAAGTCTGGTCATTTTCAAGCCTCACCCTTCTCCACTCTGGCCATGTAGAGAACTGGGGTGCAAAAGTTTCACCTTGTCTTGCAGGTGTCACTGTGGTTCCATGTCTAACCACTGTAACATCTGGTTTTTGCATTTGGCTTTAGCCCTTGACCCTAGGCCATTCTTCTCATCTCTTTCTGTTATTGGAAACTAAATGCCCAGTTGTATCTAAGAGTTATGACTTTTATTGTCATAAACCTGTCTGTTCCTTATCTAGATAAGTGCCAGTCCTACTGCTGGCTTTAGCAGAAATTCTGGTTATTTTGTTTAACTCTTCCTGGCCTTTGAAAGGGACAGTGTCTCAACTCTAGAGTACATTACAGCACATGCAATGGAAACATTAATAAAAAATATAGGCCTATCTTGCCAAACACACCACCACCTCTGAAGTATACTGCTTCATGGGTGGTGCTAGACTCAGTGCAAGTTAAATGTAAACAGACTGTTATTTCTATTATGCTGTAAACTGATCACTTTGCAGCTTTTGTCTTACCAGCACTCAGAGATGAAGGGGTAAATGCCCAGACAGGCTTTCTGAAAATATAAAGAACACGGAGATGGTGGGGTAAGATCACAAGACTTTATGCTCATTTAAAAGGGTTTCTACTGAGGAGCCCTTTTGAGCTATGTAACTAAGGTAAGGGACTTGTAAAGAAGAGATAGTTAGCATTTGATTTTATGAATTGTGATCAACAGAGCTGCAGCTGCAAATTAAAGGAACGATGTGCAGAGGTAACTGGGAACCAAATTCTTAAAATAGTGTTGTGGTAACTGGGTTTTGTGCAGCTGGACTGTAGTTGAGTTCATTACTGAGTGGAGATTCTGTAAGCTGAGCTGCCATAGTCCAAGGAGAAGGTTTTGCTGAACAATGATGGTGAATGCGGCTAAAGCCAAACTAGTAGAGAATTGCTTAACACAAATAAGCATTTGTCAATGCCGAATGTTTGCTTGCTGGTGTTGGTATTGGTAGTGCAAGAGTCAGAAAGATGCATACCATGAATGTCAGTGAAGTATTGAAGTAATGCCAACCCCCACCCCTACCCTGCAGAGACTGGCAGGCATTGGGGGTGTGCCTTTGGATCATCGGTAATAGCATTCATGCCATTCCACTTCACCCCACCATGCAGACACTGACAGGTGTCTCAGTGTGCCTTGAGGTCTTCAGCTCTTACGCCCACCCCATTCCATAAGGGAATAAGCTGAGATGGGTGCAGTATAGGAGAATGGAGTGAATGTTAGGGCTGAAGACCCCAAGGTACACTTCAGTGACTATCAGTGGCTGCAGGGTGGGGAAGCTGGGGTGGAATGGTGTGAGCATTATGGCCGACGACCCCAAGTCACACCCCTGATGCCTGTCAGTCTGTACAGGGTGGGCATTATGGTTAGAAATCCTAATGCCCTGGGTGTTTGTTGGTATTTTTGCTCCAGATTTTCAAATGGGCTATTTAGGACCCCATCTCATGAACTGTGGCAGTATCATTTCGTTACTCAATCCCAAAAGGTGATCTCGCACAGCAAGTGTGCCATTCAGCGCCACAGGTGCAAAAACACATTTCAGGCAAGATGTGAAAAACAACAGCTATACTGTTCATGAGGAGGCATGAAGAAATGGCAATGTTGAAAATCTGGAGTGAAAATATGAAAAAGTGTGAAGTTATGAGTGTGCATAGAAACTATGCAATGCACGCTCATAACGCAGTCATTTTTTGGAATGTTTTCACCAAATTTTCAACATGGCCTTTTTGGGACCTCCCCTCATGAACAGTGGCACTGTGATTTCATTAATCTGTCCTGAAAGTTGATTTTGCACAGCAACCATGCCATTCTGCACCACAGGTGCAAAACCACATTTTCGGAAGGATGCAAAAAATTACATCTTTACTGTTCATAAGAAGGTATGAAAAAATGGCAATGTCTGAAATTTTGAGTGAAAATATTAAAAATTAATAAAGTTATGAGCGTGCATAGAAACTGTACAATGGACATTTGTAATGCAGTCATTGTTTGGAGTTGTTTCACCAAATTTGCAACAAGGGCTTTAAGGGACCCCACCTCATGAACAGTGTCACTGTAATTTTATTAATTAGTCATGAAAGGTGATTCCTTGCAGCGACCGTGAAATCACCTTTTGGGACTGAGAATCAAAAAGACAGTGCCAGTGTTCACGAGATGGAGTCCCAAGAATCCCATGTTGAAAATTTAGGACCAAAACTCCAAAAACTGGCTGAGATATCAACCTAAGTTGAAAACATCCCATTGACTGTCATTATAGGGCTTACTATCATTTCTTCAGTTCCCAGTTGGTCTTTGAAAAGTGCAGACATTTTTCCGGTCCACAGAAGATCGCTGCTCCCAACCTTCGATGGTAAGTATGGGTGAAGGGGGGTGCAGGGAGGTGGGGTGCACAGAAGAAGGGTGCAGGTTGGAGGAAGGGGCCCGGCAGGATTGACGAGGGACTGTTTTCTTTTCTTTTCAGTATAAAAAAAAAAGAGGTTGTGGGACTGTTTTGTTTTTTACAGATGAAATATTAACAAAATGGATTTCAGCACACTGGGGTGGGCTCCTAGTGTGCCAGAGTACTGGGGGTCAGTGTCGACCCAGAGTTTAGACACCCGGAGGTTGGCTGAGAACATAGGGACATGAGTGTGGAGGGAGGCGGTGATCCAACACCAGAAGTGGCATCCTGGTGTCAGATACATCAAAGAAGTATTTTTTGGCACACTGGGATGGGTTCCCAGTGTACCACATTAATGGGGGAAGGGGGGATACATGTTGACATGGAGATTGAGCACCCCGATGTTGCCAGGGGATGCAGAACAGAGGGTGTGGGGTGGGCAGCAGCAGTGGTAGGGAGCTAACATTTAAATTCATTGTCCTGCTGTGTGCCTGGTTGGGATGGAGGGGGAACTGCCACTGCAATGATGAAACTGCCCCTGATTGCAGCAGCAGATTTCTTTCAAGTACGGTGCTCACTCTGAAACTGCCTTCATCAGCAGCTTCAGCATTAATGGTGGGCCAAGGGACACGCACATTAAAGCGTCCGCTGCATTGGCTACAACACTGCCACACCTCTGCAATGCTCTACTATCTCAGTATGTTTCTTGTGTGCTGCATGTGCAAGTAAACATAAAAAAAGAATCACCTTTGTGCCCTTTTGAGCACCACAAAGGGAGTGTGGGTAATGTGAGCTAGCAACAAACTAGGGATTTAAATTCACAGGAAACACCCTGGGTAGCAGCACTGAGAAATTATGAAGTAAGTGACCAGAAATAATTTCTGCAAAATTATAGGGTTTTCACAGGGAACCGTTTGTGCTGTGGTTACTTAGGTCAGAGGTTTGTGCAGCTGGGACAAAGCTGCATTAACTTTTGGGAGCAGAGATAAACGGTGTTGCTATCCTCACTAAAAATGCAAGGTTTATGACTAATCTTGCATGATTTGTAAGAATAACATACAAGTGCTTCGCATTACTGTGCAAGAATTTTGTTGCATGAATAAATGCAAGTTTATTGCAAAAAAAAACGTTTTTCTGCAAAATCACAGTACATGTTTTAACACTAGTCAAGAAATCTGTAAATTTAAAATGCAGCATGGTACAAAATAATTATACATTCTGTTTCTTGACTACTGTAAGCAATTGAGTTTTGTCATACACTATTCTTACAAACATGTAAACATCTGTAAGAAGTGTTGGGTCAGTTTTTCAGGCTTTTCAAGGACAAATGTCAAGGCCACTGATTTACGATAATTAAAATAATGAAATTCCTTTTTCAAGACTTGGTGTTCTGGGAACTGTACTGGTGATTGTTAGTCTAATTTCTGAATTTTACTGGGATTCTACTTTCATTCATTTAATATGTAGATAAATAATCAGAATCAAAGAAGGCTCAATATGTAGACCATTAATTTATTTATTATTATTTATTTGTTTTTGTTAACCAGGTAAGCACACTAGACAACAAGTGCCTATTTTCAGGTACGACCCGGGAGGTTACAATACATAGACAACAAACATGGTACATATTCAGGGTAGCATACAGGCCTGCAACTACATGTGGGCCAGAGAGAATACAGTACACGGATTCAATACATAGACAGGGAATAATCCCACCCACACACAGGTGGGGCCAGAGTACAGCATATAGACAACAGTACAGAGTCAGAGTTAACGAACATGAGTACGACTACAAGGTCAATACGATAATCCCATATTGTGGCAAGGGGTGAGGAGAACAACAGGTACAGGAGGCTGTAAAAGGGGGGGGCGGATACTGCAAACTCCCCATGAGGCAATCGGGAGAGACAGGAAAGGGGTAGAGCGAACGTTGCAGTGGACAGCGTAGACCTAGTGGGAAAGGAACCCCAACCTGGGGGACCACTACGGCGGAGGCAGGCAAGAACTGCAGGGGGAGTACTGTCCAATCCTGAGGCAGGCCCCAGAGGGTAGGAGCAGAGGAGGTGAGGGGACTTCGGGAGCCTCAAGGGAGGGAGCTAGAAGAGTAGGGGACCTCCGACAAGGAAAGAGGCAAAAAGTGCTGTCCGGAGGGGAGGTGGGGGCCAGGAACAGCTTATAAGGTGGGGAGGGGTGGCCACAAGAGCAAAATAAGTGCAGGGGAAGGGAAGAGGCTGAGGTCGAATCCACGTGGTGGAGAAGCACGAGCAGCCACTGGAGATGGCTACCACATGCCACGGGCAGGTGGAGGCCCTTTTGAGGAATTTCAGAGGGTCGCTTTGAAGCCAGTGGAAGGGGTGGATGAACTGAGCAGGAGGAGTTCCAGAATCTAGGAGCATAGGCGGAGAAGGCCCGATCCTGGTGAGGGAGCATGTCCTAGGGACCTTGCAAGCAAGAGTCGAGCTGGGCTGAGCTGGTAGGCCGGGGTGCAGTGTTGGAAGGGAAGGGCAAGTACTGGGGGGCAGGCAGTTCAGACAATGTTGTCAACCAAGCTACCAAGGATGAAGGCTCTGTGTTTTTCAGGGGGAAGCCACTCCAGACGGGCATAGAGGGCACACCGATGCTTAAGGCGATGGGCAGAGAGAGCAAAACGATAGATGTTATTATAAGTCATGTCCCATTTTGCTAGGGAGGCATTGGGCACCAGCGCGAAGCCAACAAGCCCATAGCAGAGCGTAGGTAGGAGAATCCCCCTGGCTATAGCGAGCCGAGCAGCCGGGGTAAGGCAGTCCTTGGCCCTGTAGGCTAAGCCGAGCTTACTGTTCGATGCTTTGCAAATGTTCTGGAGATGCTCAGTAAAATCAAGCTGGGGATCTAGGGTCACTCCTAGGTACCTGGCGGAGTTCAGGACAGGCAGGAGGGAGCTGTTCCCCCCCCCATTTATGGCGAGGGGGGAGGGGCAAGAAGCAGTTTTGGCCGCCGACCCAAACAACATGGTATGTGTCTTGTCAAGGTTTACAGTAAGCTTGCGATCCACGAGCCAATGTAGGATATGCC
This sequence comes from Neoceratodus forsteri, assembly GCA_016271365.2. Taxonomy (NCBI): domain Eukaryota; kingdom Metazoa; phylum Chordata; order Ceratodontiformes; family Ceratodontidae; genus Neoceratodus; species Neoceratodus forsteri. The sequence goes on along the minus strand of CM057451.1, from coordinate 50,832,630 downwards.
CAAAGTCAGCACTGAGTTTGGAGTTGATGGTAACGGGGTCCTTGGTGCTAGATAGTAGTACCAGGTCATCCGCATATAGAGTAGTAGACCCGAAGGTAGTAACTGAGGGGAGTTCATTTACGTAGAGGGAAAACAGAATGGGACCAAGAACGGACCCTTGGGGTACTCCGCATCCGACTGGGGAAAGGTCCGAAAGGGCACGGTTAAAACAGGTGTATTGTTGTCTCCCCCCAAGATAGCTGGTGAACCAATCAAGAGCTTGGGGGGAGAAGCCTTGCCCATGTAGGGTGGAGAGAAGGCGATTATGGTCAACCCGATCAAATGCCTTAGAGAGGTCGACAAAGATAGCCCCAGTCAGTTTACCTGCATCTGTGACGGCTCTGACCTGGGAGGTGACCACGACGAGAGCAGTGGATGTGCTATGTCCCTTCCTGAAGCCGTGCTGAGCAGGGGAAAGAACTGCATACTCCTGCAGGTAATGGGAGATTTGTCTGGCTACTGCTTTTTCAAGTAGCTTGCTGGTAGCAGGGAGTATGGCAATGGGACGGTAGTTATTTATCCCCTTGAGATCGCCATGCTTAAACACTGGGACAACCTTGGCCACCTTCCATATATCAGGTACAATTCCAGAGGTGAGGGAAGAGTTAAAAATGTGGGTAATCGGCCAGGCGAGGTAGGGCACCCCTAGGCTCAGAAGCTTAGGCTCTAGGTGATCATAACCCGCCCCTGAGTGGTGCGAGAGCCCGGCAAGGAGAGTTTGAGTCTCTCTCTAGCAGAGATTTTCTTCAGATAAAAAGGAGGCCGGGGGGTGGCCCAGAGGTTCCGTGGTGAGGGAAGTAGGGGGGGGCCAGCAGTTCTGAGAACTGACAGTTGAACGCCGAGGCTATGGTCTGGGGGTTGTTGCAGTTTGTCCCCTCTAAGTTCATGTCAATGACCAAGTGCTTGGCGGACACACCCACCATACTTTTGATGTTTTTCCAGAAACACCGTGGGTTGTAGGCCGACTTGAGCAGAGCTGATTTACAGAACTCGCTCTTGGCGGCATTATAGCGGACTTGCAAGAGTTTCTGAGTCGTCGGTATTCAAGGTGAACTCTTGCGTCACCAGAGATTTTGTAGTTGATACAGCACTTATCTCTCTGCTTCATGAGAGCAAGTAGTCCACCATGTAGCCACTTGGTGACAGTACCCCTCACCCTTCTTTTAGTGAGGGGAGCATGCCTAATCTGCAGAGGGATGAGAATCGATAGGAAGTGGTCCAATGCAATGGTAGGGTTACCGGTGCTGAGTACCCTGGTCCAGTCGGTACGACGTAGGTCATCCAGGTAGTCATTTAGGATAAGCTTGGAATAGTCCCTGATCTGAATCACTCTACTGGGAATTTTTGGGGCAGTGGACCCCCATACGCAGTAGATGGGCGAGTGATCGGATATCATGTCCGGAAGAGTACCAGATTGTATGATTTTATCCGGATGGTTGCTCAGTAACCAGTCGATAAGCGATCCCTTGTCCCCCCGGGAGGAGGTACGAGTAGGGCCTGTGATGGTCTGGCGGAGGGCGAGGCCAGACAGGAGAGGCTCAAATAGTTTGATATTTGGCCCCAACCAGTTGAGGTTGAAATCCCCCAGTATTAGGACCTTGTTAGACCCTACCTTGCCTTTTAGATGGTCAAGCAGAAAGGAGAGTCTGGGGGTGGGCCTCCCTTGGGGGGATTGTAGGCACAGACCAGGTGCACCTTTTTTGAGTTACCGAGTAGCAAGAGGGAGTGAATGAATTCACAACCTGAGGGGTTGGGCGGGGCTAGGGATACCATGGATATGTTTAGGTGCCCCCTATAGTGTAGGAGTACACCCCCACCACGTTTATTTTCAGTCCTGTCCTGCCTGATGAGGCTGTAACTTGGAATGGCACAAGTGGAGTCAGGAATACCAGGCCTCAACCATGACTCTGTGATGCCCAAGATGTCAGGTTCATACAGGGTCGCCCAAGCACTCAGTTCTGCAAGGTTATGTAGGATATTGCAGATATTTAGATGGGCTATTTTTATGCCTTTTTTTAGCAGCCAGGCAGGGGGCTGCTTGGGTGAGTGACCAAGGTAGGAGGGTGTAGAGACCTGCAGTGCGAGAGGAGTCATGGCCTAGTTTAACAAGGCAGCGGAGAACCCTGGGCTAGAGAGCAGCTTCCAGAGAGCCAGCGACAATGTGAGAGAGCCTGATGGAGCCCCTTAGTATAGATGCAGTGTCCAGTAAACTGGGGTATTGGAAGGGAGATCCAGACAGACAGGGTCCCAAGGGGAACACCCAAGGTAGAGGGAGTCCAAGGGATAGCTAAGAAACAGGGACAGGGATTGTGGCTAGGAGAGGTGTCAGGGGACAGCTCAGGGCAAGAAGTGTGGAGCCTTATGTGGGCACACAGAGAGCCAAATTCACATAAAACATAGGATGAGAAAGAGTTCCTAGGTCCCAAAAAACATAAGGATGTGAGAAAAAATGCGCTTAGGTGTCACTCAGAGGACAGGCAAGCAGGGACATGCTTTGGGAGAGAGAACAGCCCTCTAGTGGCAAGCTGCTATAGCCTGCAGACGGTAAAGTGGGCTGATAGGATAAATCAGCACACGTGATGGCGGTTATATATCCCAGAGACCACCAAGGGTGGTGGTGGGGGTGGTGGGGCAGCCGCGAAGCCGGGCGGGCTAGGCCTCCTGCAGCGCCACACACCTTAAAGGTGAGGGCAGCGTGGTGTTCCCCATGGTGGAGAAGGCAGCGTGGCATTCCCCGCAGCACCAGCAGACCGGCCATCGTGACGACCACAAACTCCGGTGAGCAACAGCTGATAAAGCTTTACTACAGTCCCAGTAATATGCAGTCCCAGAAAATAGCTAGCACGGCTTGCAGGCAGGCCTTTAACGTCGGTAGATTACCTGCTGCGTCTTAGGGAGAGAATCACCTCGGGGGTGGGGGAGAGCAGCAGCGGCTACCCTTGCGACCTTGATTCGCTTCCTCCGGGCCCTGTGGAATCAAACTGAAAATAACGCTGAAAGCAATTATCAGAAAAACACAAGTTCTGCCAATTAACAGATCTGATGCAAAATGCCGAATTCTGTGAAATTCTTTGTTTTTACCGGTGTGAAGGCTGTCCAGATTCTGGAATTTTACAATTTTTTTCCCTGTAAAAAACGAAAAACAGTGGCCTTGACAAATGTCTTTAATGAACAGAGCTCCGTGTCAGGTAATACCTTGTTCTCATAGAAGTAAAGCTGATCTTCTTTCAAATGTCACAAAGGAGATTGGGAATTACATACTAAGCAACAACACTGTCAGTGGGTGGCTGAATCCAGAATTACCAGTTGCAGAGAAATGCAACAAGATAAACAGAAGTGCATATTACAGAGAGGATTTTGTGTCTATACCTTTTATTCTGTTTTGGATTTTCCTTTTCGCTTATTAATATGCTCTTAAGCCCAATTTTGAGCCTGCCTTAGCATTTATTTAGATTTGAAATAACAAAAGGAGTTCTTCTTTAAATATTGCTGTGCTCAGGTTTTCAATATTCTCGGCTGTTTTTGAACATAACCATAGCTTAAAATCACTTCTCTGGTGTGCAGTAGCATGTCTCAAACACTGGGACAATGCCTTTCCAAAATAGCTGAAAATACTAATAGAAACCAGATGATAGACTAAAAGGAATGTGATTTCAATGTTTTGAAATCTAAAATAATGCCGTAACAGACACAAAACTGGGAGAATTACCATTGTTGTCACTTACCACCTCATTTCATTTTGTCTGTCCAGAGACTGAGACACCACCAACTCGGGTCTGGTGTTTAATATGAATTCATTTGTAGTGCATAAAACTGGCCATCACTAGGGCATTTGTAAATCGACATTACTCTTGATTATAGTGTGCAATGATTATTGTGTTAACAAATCAAATTACTTTGCTCTATCTTCTAACTGTAGGGGTATTTGATTTGTTTTAGTGCATTGTTTCTGTATTTTGTTGTTTTCCTCCTGAAACTGAGTCTTAAAGTGCATCAAAATGCACCATTTCACATTACATTTTCAAAATTTCCTGGGGGCACATGCCCCCAGACCCCCCTATAGAGATATGGTTTAACAAGGATTGAGACCTGCGAGTGGATTGCTGATTGCTGGAGACCAGTTAGGATCTGTGGAGACCTAGGCAGAGACCATCTGAGCAAAATGGATGGGTCCAGCAGTCATTTTCTGCCAACAAATTCTATGTGTCGCTCTCTGTCACTGTAGAATCCTAGTACTTAATATTGGTGATCGGTCGGGGAGGGTTGGGGTCCACTAGACAACACTGATTTGATTGCAATCGGCCACATGAGTGACCAGAGCGAGAAGGGACAGACCCTGTGAAGGGGAGCTAGGGTACAACTTACTTAACATGGGGAAGGGGTATAAAAGTAGCAAAATCTGTTTCAAATGACCCCCAAAATGCACAAGAATACACCAAATTTAAAACATTTTCTGGGGGCCTAAGTGGACCCCAGACTCCCAGCCAATAGTTTGTCTTGCAGCCCCTATGATTTCAGTGACATGACACCCCTAAGCCCAAGGACTTGTTTCAGCATGAAATTAATATTTATAGGGAAGCTTCTGAGAGGTAGAGCCCAGGGCAGCAGTCCCACAAAGAGGTGAAATAAATATTCAGCAGGGCAGCTTCTCAGGGGAATATTGGGGCAACTAAAAAAGCAAAAGTGTTGCTGTGGTAAAGATTTATTGAACTGTATGTTTTGGTGCCCTGCTACTGGCAATTGCCATGAACTGAGCTCTAGTGCCCGCAATTACTTCAAACTGTGTCTTGCACCGGCAGTTCCCCCAAACTGAGCTCTAGTGACTACAATTACCCCAAAATGTGTCTTGCACCTGCAATTGTCCCAAACTGAGCTCTAGTTGCTGCAATTGCCCCAAATTGTGACTTGCACCTGCAACTGCCATGAACTGAGCTCTAGTGCCTGCAATTACTCCAAACTGTGTCTTGCACCTGCAGTTCCCCTGAACTGAGCTCTAGTGCCTGCAATTACCCCAAAATGTGTCTTACACCTGCAATTGCCCCAAACTGAGCTCTAGTTGCTGCAATTGCCCCAAACCGTGACTTGTACCTGCAACTGCCCCAAACTGAGCTCTAGTGCCTGCAATACCCAGGGTTATGGCTGAAAATAGGCAGGATTGTTGCCTAGTGCACTTACCCAGTTACCAAAAAGCTAGTAAATAAATAAATTACCCCGGAATATGTCTTGCACTTACAATTGCCCCAAACTGATCACTAGTACCTGCAATTGCCCCGAACTGTGACTTGCACCTGCAATTGTACCAAACTGAGTTCTAGTGCCTGCAATTACCCTGAACTGTGTCTTGCACCTGCAATTGCCCAGAACTGAGCTCTAGTGACTACAATGGCCCCAAACTGAGACCTGCACCTGCAATTGCCTGAACTGAGCTCTAGTGCTTGCAATTGCCCCGAACTGAACTCTAGTGACTGCAATTACCCCAATCTGTGTCTTGCACCTGCAATTGCCACAAACTGAGCTCTAGTGGCTGCAATTGCCCCAAACTGTGACTTGCACCTGCAACTGCTCCAAACTGAGCTCTAGTGCCTGCAATTACCCTGAACTATGTCTTGCACTTGCAATTGCCCCAAACTGTGCTCTAGTGCTTGCAATTGCCCTTAAGTGTGACTTGCTCCTGCAATTGCCCCCAAACTGAGTTCTAGTGCCTGCAATTAACCCCAAACTGTGTCTTGCATCTGCAATTGCCCTGAACTGGGCTCTGTGATGCTCTGCCCCTGCTTCTGGTTACCTATATGATATTTATCTTATAAATAAATGGTCTGTGTATGAAATGTCAGTATGTGAGAGCTTTGGCCTTTAACTTTCAAGGTCAGTAGCTGAAACCACAGGATGTTGTAAAACAGACCAGAAGAACCAATTAATGAAGACATCCTCACAGAAGGGTATTTCATTACCTTTTTATGACCTGCCCACACTCTTGAAGCTGAAACTAAATGTCAGTTTTATGACGTTACAGGAGGCAGGGAAATTGGGCTAGTTCCTCTCCTTTTAGCATATAACCGGAAATGTGTGAAGAGTCATACAATCCCTCAGATCACACTAGCACATAAAATCAGCCCAAGAGGACATGAGTGTGGGATTGTTAAGTTCAAAGAGAAAATGTTTAATTATAGACTGTCATATTTGGGAAACGGCTAGTACAGATTTTTCAAAGCAATGACTCACATCCTCAGAGACACTTATGTCAGAAATTATCTAAGGGAGGTTCTAGCTGACCTCATCAAAAGGGGGTGTGGACAGATAGAGTTAAAAATGAAACATTGTATATGGGATGGTGACATATGATTCTAGACTGGGAAAGCACTTAGAACGGTAATAGTTAGAAAGAAATTAAGTCGTTGTGGTAGGAGTGTTTTGTCTGTAACTTCCTTTTTGTTTTACAGGATTGTAAGTTGTATGATATATTGTTTTGTGTTTAATTTTACCATTTTGTCATATTTTAGTAAACAACCATTTCTTTGAAATACTGCCTGGGTGTCTTCTCGGTTTCTTTTTTGCATGTGATGCATATGGATTTAAGTCTGACAGCTGTTAAAAGGCTTGATGGTGTTACTAAGCTTGGAAAAGGTAAGAATATACCCAAGGTCTCTTACAGAGTTTTAAGGGTTCATTTTGGAGAACTGGCTGGGTGCCCTAGCAAAAGATTGTACTGCAGTCCCGAAGAGGGTACAGCTCTGAGCCTGTAATTGGGTATGCTAGCATAAGGTTCACAGTTTGAATCCCTCCAGAACTTGAGGCTAACAGGTGATTTGGACCCAAAGCAGACAGGAGGGTTACCCTGTCTGTTACCTGTTCATACTATTGCACTCTGAGGTTGGCAGTGTGGGAGCAGAGGGCCTGACCTGCAGAGTGTGTTTGTAACAGGCTCTAGTGACTGCAATTGCCCCAAACTGAGACCTGCACCTGCAATTGCCCCAAACTGAGCTCTAGTGCCTACAATTGCCCCACACTGTGTCTTGCAGTGCAGTTACCCCGAACTGAGCTCTAATGCCTACAATTGCTCCTAACTGTGTCTTGCACTGCAATTGCCCTGCACTGAGTTCTAGTGCCTGCAATTGCCCCGAACTGTGTCTTGCATCTGCAATTGTCCCAAACTGTGTCTTGCACCTTCAACTGCCCCAAACTGAGCTGTAGTACCTGCAATTGCCTCAAACTGTGACTTACACCTACAATTGTCCCAAACAATGTCTTGTACCTGCAATTGTCCTGAACTGAGCTCTAATGCCTGTAATTTTGCTGAAGTGTGTTCCATTGCCTGCAAGTGCCCCGAACTATGTCAAGATTCATACTAAGATACTGCATGAGGCAACAAAGGCTAAAGTGCCCATAATGGCCTCAGGCCTATAGTTAACAATTTGGAGACTTATTCGAATTCCTAATAGCATCAAGTCTATTTTTAAAAGTTAATTTATTATCACTAATTACAACAGTAGTTGGTAATTTATTCCATGGTGCAACAACTCGTTGGGAGAAGAAGTGAGCTCTTTTTTTAGTATTATATTTTTCTGGATAATTGAAGTGGATGATCTTTCGTATTAATCTTAATCTGTTTGAGGTCAAGACCACTTTGAACAAATAAGTGTTCATCATTATGTAGATCCCATAAAAGCAAGAGATCACCTCTTGTTCTTCTCTCTTCCAAGGACATTAAATTGAAATTTAATAGTCTGTCCAGATAGGAAATTGTTTTGGAGGATACTAAATGTTTAGTTATCCTTCTCTGTACTTTCTCAAGTCTGGTTACATCCTTTTTTTTATATGGACTCCACAACTGTGAGCCAAAATCTAAATGCAGTCTAACATAAGCTCTATACAAAGGAAGTAGCACATCTGGATTATTTGATGTCATATTGTGACATATAGCCCACCATATCCTATTTGCTTTACTTATAGTATTAGTGATATGTGTGTCAAATGTCAACCCTACATCAACAGTAATACCTAGATCTCTATGTCAAGACACCTGCAATTGCCCCAAAGTGTGTTCCACTGCCTGAATTGCCCTGAACTGGGTTTCACTACCTGCAATGACCTGTTGCTATTGACTTTTGCATCCTGGCTACCAAGCTATGGAATCTTCCTCCATTGCTGCTGTGAACAGATTGCTGTATTCTCCATTCTCTATTGACCTGTTGGATTAACTTAGGGTGTGGATGTTTAGCTAGAGTTAGCCAATAGTTAGGCCAGGCTCTGTTTGACTGACCTGCATTACTACATCTCTACCCTGATAAGGAAAGTCATGCCAGCCTAGGAGCTGCCCCGGCTCAGTAGTTAGGGCTCCAATTCATAGTGGGGTGGAATTGTGTTATTCCAGGGATGATGAAAGCTGCAAGACCAAGGAAGACAAAAGCTGCCAGACTGAAGATGACAAAAGCTGCAAGATGTCTTTATCACTGGGTCCCAAGTTCCTGACAACCGTAGTCAGCAGTCTGACCTGATCTTTCACCGACGCCGATAGGGTCCTGTGTATAAAGCATCTACCTTCAGGAGTGATCAGCCATCTCCCATGACCTTCCACTGATCAACCAATTCCCTGTGTTTTCTGCCTGGTGATCTGGGGTGACCTGTACCAGGCATCCATTTTTCTTCCTGTGTTTTTCAGTTCACTCTACTTCTTTTCAAGTGCATTTGGCCTGGTGGTCTGTTATGACCTATTCTGGGCTACAAGTCTGTTCTTTAGGGATGAGAAGCTTCCTCTGTTGATCTCCGCTTCACAGGCTGTTGCCTCCAAGTCCTTGGAAAAGTTTGTGCTTGGCCCCTGTGCAGCACATTCATCCCTGAAAGTCTTTTCCCCTAAGTATCCTTTAGTCTTCATATCACCTCTTCACAGCTACAATAAGGGTTAACCCGAAACGCAGTTTAACAACCCCTGGTCAGGGTGACAGAGCAATAGTAGTGTTAGTAGTAGCAGTATTTACCATGGAGTCATAGTGGTTATAGAAACATAGTAATACCATAGTGTTATAGAGGTTATAGAAACATAGTATTACTGCAAAGTTATAGTGGTTATAGAAATGTAGAGCTACCATAGAGTATAAAAGTTTGCAAAGTATGGTTGTTTCTAAAGTGAAGTGCCTCCAGTGTGCCTGTTGTCATTATCTACAGTGGTTGGATCCATGACCTTATCTTTGAATAAACCATTTGTTGCGTTTGAAGTTGTTGTCTGCCTCTCCTTGCAACCCCTTTCCATCTTCATAGAATGAACCTGTAGTACCTGGCAAGTGGTGAAAAGTTGGGTACACTACAAATCAGGCACTCACTACTAAAAAGAACATCACACTAGGGTCAGTGTTGGGTCCATTGCTCTTCATGACCAGGAGGAGTCAGACAACAGCACATTGCTGAAGTCTGTTGATAATACAAAAATGGCAAGAAGAGCTGACACAGCTTGGGGGTGAACTGCAGCTGAACTTGCACACAAGGGGCCCATATTAAAAAGTCCTAGACTGCATCATGCAAGTGCCTGCGCCATGCAACTGAGATGCACCAGCACAAAATAATGGTATATTCAGAAGATGCGCCATAAGATGTGATCGCACATGTCCAGCTGAATATCCCGAACATGCGCGATAGCAGAGTGGGAGATGCGCAGTGTGGCAGGTGCCCTGAGACTTGGGTGGTGCAAAATTGCAATATTGATCCAGAACATGCAAATGGCCTCATTGTGCATTCTGAGCCCATTCCCCAGATGTGCAGCTCATTACTGGAATGTATTCAGGCCATTTGCATACCCAAGGCTTACGCTGTTCCAGCTTTGCAGGGCTACCCCACCATTCCTCAGAGGTGAACAGGAGGTACTGCAGCCTAGCAGGCAGGTGTGATGGAATGTTTGTGCATGGGTGGGTGGGCTGCATTGGCCTGAGTACAGTGCTATTATCCATGGCCATGTACAGGGTCGGACTGGGGTACAGGGGGCCCACCTGGTCAAGCAACAGGGGAGGGCACAGGGTGACACACTCTGCTTGGTATGCCACAGGAATGAGATACACAAGCTACATTTACAGCTTACATTCACCTGCAGTACCCCACACACACCCACATGATAGAAACATTGTGATACATGCAAGGAATGCCAGTGTTCAGAAAGTGACCAGGTACCCGAGTGAGGGGGTCCCACCTGGACCACTCCAAGTAACCCAGTGGGCCAGTCTGACACTGACTATGTACATACCCATGGTGGCTGCACGCCAAATACTGGAAGTGTTGGGTGTCAGTGAGGCATGCCCATGTCACCCCGAGGCCACAGGTTGTGCCATCCCTGCCCCATGCTGCCCACTGTTGTGCTATCTCCACCACAGGAACATCACACATTCCCACTGTAGTGACGCTGTGGTGGTGTCACACTCCATGGCAGGCATCGGTGACATGTTTGTGGCTCCCTGTTGTGTGGGCCAGGCACGGGCATGCTGTGTGCACCTATGGTGTACCACCGTGGGTGTGTGCCACAGGTCAGTCCCTGACCCCTGGCATGCTGCCACTGGTACCACCAGACTACCTGGGAACCATCACCCCAGACATCACAAAGGGAGCATGCCACCACTAGGTGGTGACCTGCAGGCAACATGTGTGCAGGCCATGGCTCCTGGTACGTGTGCTGCATTCTGGCTGGCTGCTAAACTGGTGTTCTAGGAAGGCACCCAACAGCACTGGCATGTGGCTGCTGGGTGTCTACATCCTGGGTATGGTGTGGGGGATGGCTCTCTGGGCAGTGCCGGTAGTATCCCAGCACCTGTGGCTTTGGGTACTTCTGTCCTGGCATGACTGCAGTGTGTGGGTACCTGGGGCACGTCTTGGTGCACATCCAAGGGCTGTCTTAGTATGGTCTGCCTGCAATTCTGTGGCCTGCCTGTGGGTGGCTGGCCGATTTAGGCCATCCTTTTATCTGCCTATTTTTGTGCAGCACGCTTATGAGATAAATGGCAGATACGCCGCACATTTTGGCTGGATATACGGATGTGCAGCATATTCATGTACATGCCCCCTTTTTTTGCACTGCATACATTATTTCTGTGTGATTGCACATTCAAAGATGTGCGATGCATCTCTCCCTTTAAAATATTTTACTTCCACGCATTTTCTGTGATGTGCCATACATCTCCATTTTGAGACATGCATCTCCTTTGTATATGGGCCTAGAGATGTTCTGAAGCTTTACTTTGCCAGTGGCATTCTGAAGAAGTTGCTAAATTTACCTTTGTGAAACACTTTGTGATGTTCCCACTTCATCACATCGTTACTTTGCAGTGAGTTTTCCTGATGAAGTAGTCCTGTTTCAGGCAAAGACAGCTGAAGTTATGGCAATGCTGCAACTCTACACATGAATTTGCATTACTTTGCTTGAAAAAGTGCCACTTCACCACCTGAAAACTTTCTGATGTTGGCACTTCAAGAAGTTAACAAACCTTACAAATTAATTCACAAAGTAAAATTTACTAGCTTGACACATCTCTATTGCACACGTTAAGGGATAAGATGACATGGGGAAGTGCAAAGTACTGCACCTGCAGTCTGGAAACTTTGCCACACATGAACACTGCATGGTGTAACAGTGGACTGTACTGTATAACTGAGGAAATGAATCTACAGGAAATTTTTGACAGTAAGCTGAAGTCAGACAGGCAATGTGCTACCCCAGACAAGAGAGCAAAGGCAACATTGGAAACCATTAACAGAAAGAAAGGTACAGGTCAAGGTAAGGGATCCTTCTTATGCACAAGCGCTTGATTAGATTTCTGTTAAAGTACCATGTCCAGTCCAGTCCCCTTCATTATTGAAAATAAATCAATGGCCAGCACAGGGCCACCAGATTCATTAATGGCTTGTTGGGTAAGAGTTATGTGGAGCAATTAAAGGATCAAATCGATTTTTACCATTTTTGGAGGAGCAGGTACTGGACTCCCTCTGTGGGGGCTCAGAGCCAGTCTGGAAGGGTAAACAGGATGACTTGTTGGCACCCAGTGATAAGAGCAGTAGCAAGGCTGCAAAGAGTATTCTAGTGGTGGAGGACTTAATGATTGGAGGGGTGGAGAAGATGGTGGTAAGTGAGGAGACGGGAAGGGGGATTTCAGATGCCTTCCAAGTGCATCAGCCATCCAGGACATGGACAAGATAGGAAGGATGGTAGAGGAAGTGGAGAAGTGATTGGAGTGCTGGTGTACTTGGGTACCAATGATCTGGTGAACCAGCTAATTGAGATGGTGAAGCACAACTTTCAATGGCTCAGGGACAAACTGAAGGCACACGCAGCCTCCCTGGGTTTTTCTGAGGTCCTTCCTGTGTGGGGGGAGTGGAGAAGATTGAAGAAGCAGGAGATTAAGGAGTTTAACAGGTGGTTGAAGGGATGGTGCCGAGAGGAGGGGTACCATTTATGGGAGACTGAGGAGGCTTCTGGGACTGGAGGCTTTTCACGTGTAATGGCCTTCGCCTGACAAGAGAGGAGGCTAATGTGCTAGAGCAGAAGGTTGATGTCTATGTTGATTAGCATTTGAACTAATTGGGGTTAAAACTGAGGCTGGGGAAACTACAAGGGAAGGAGGATATAACAGGATCTTGGCTAGGACTCCCACAGAAATGGGGGCTAGAAAAAGAGGGGATGTAGGCATCTTGCCAGGGGTCCATGATAAAGAACGAAAATGAATCAGAGGCAGCAGCACACAGAATAAGCAATGGGCAGGAAATTAAGTGGAGAAGGGAAGGACAAGGGCAGTAATGCTAATAAGAAGAGGCGGGTTACAGGAAAATGCTGGAAAGTAGTCTTCCTAAATGCCAGGAGCCTGGTGCACAAAATGAGTGTGCTCCAGGTGATGATGGCAAATGAGGGATTATACCTTGTAGCCATCACAGAAACATGGACCACCGGGAATAATGAGAGGAACTTAGCAATAACAGGATACACCATGTGTAGATGAGATGGGAGTATGGGAAAAGCGAGTGGGGTAGCCCTTTATGTCAAGGAATACATGAGGCGGGGTTCATCACAGGAGGGAAGGGAGGACAGAAACACTGTGGGTGCAGCTCACAACCAGATTAGGTAATACACTGCACACAGATGTGATCTACAGACCACTGGGAAGGGGGGGTTGGGGATGAGGGAGATGAAGAACTAGAGGTAGAGATTCAGAAGAGGGCAGCAATGTGGGAGGTACTGGTGGAGCATCTCAATCTGCCAGACATACCTTAGGACATTCCAGCAGCTAACGGCACCAGGAGTCAGGTCCTTCAAAATATGTTGCAGGACTGCCTGATTGTGCAGCTGGTCAGACAACACACAAGGCAAACTGCCATTCTCGACATGGTGCTCACTAACTCAGAAATGGTACAGTAGTCAGAGCAAAAACTGGGTAGCCACTGGGGTCTAGTAACCATAACACCAAAGGGTTCAAACTTGCCCTGGATACCAGTATACCCTTGTGAATGTCTGCAGTTCTGTATTTCAGAAGAGGAGACTGATCAGATGAGGGAACTAGTCAAGGGTAAGCTGAGGGGAGTGGACAAAATCAGTGGGGTGGAGGAGGGCAAGTAATTAGAGACCATTCTAGAGGGAACTAGTCATGCCTGAGAATTATAACCAAGAGTAACAGGCACAAGAGACCAGTCTGGTTCTTGAAGAAGGTCAGGGAGGCAGTGAGGGTTAAAAAAGGTGATTCATTACATACAAAGAGAAACAGGGAGACATGGAATGGGGTGAATATCAATTAAAATAGATGGAGGTCGAGAAGAAGGTCAGGGACACAAAAGCAGACACAGCGCTGCATATCATGGAGGGGGGTCAAGGAAGGGAACAGTTCTTTAGGTACAATATGGAAAAACAAAGCCAAGACGAGGAGTTTTTAGGCTGATGGCGGGAATGGGAATAGAGGAAGATGAGCAAAAGGCAGCTGTTCTAAACAACTACTTTTGCTCAGTGTTCACAGTAGAGAATAGCGAGCCCTTGCCTGAGAGCATCATAAAGGCTGTTGCAAGAGGGATCCTAGAAATGGGGCAAGTGGTGTTTATGGGAGAAAAGGTAAGACAAGGACTAGCAGCTCTGGAAATAGATAAGGCTCCAGGGCTGGATGAGATGCACCCCAGGTGCCTATGGCCAACTGGCATTGGAACTAGCTAAACCCCTGCCAGGGCTATTTAATAGCTCCCTGCTGTCAAGGGTGGTTCCAAAAAAGATTGGATGGTAGCAGACGTTGTGCTGCTCCACAAGGGAGGAGACAAAGAACAACCAGGAAACTACAGACACATTAGTCTTATCTCCATTATAAAAAGTGATATCATTCTTAGCCGATAAGTATTGTTTACTGATAAACATTCCATGTGTTCATCAAATAGTTCTAAAATTATGAAGTTCTGTGTTCTATTGGCATAGTCCCATTAGCACACAGGGGTTTATCTTATTTTCTATGAAGTAAAACATTCTGAACATCAATTTAAATTCAATTTTGTAAACAGAAATCTTCAACATGATTTATAATATGCTTATATGTGCAGTTCCTGTGTCTCTTGTGGTTTCAAGAGGGTGTTCTAAAGTCCTTTGTGTGCCAGAACTATTCAGCTTTGATTTGCAGTTCTCTCACCCAAAGAACTTGAGAATGCACTCTTATAACCATGAGAGACACATAACTGTAAATATAAATGTAAGTCTCCCTCCCGGAGTCTAGGAGAATCCTGATGGTAAAGGTGGGAGGGGTCAGTGTACAACTCAAGAAAACACCATCCATGAAATAAGACAGAAAAAACAGTACCTGATTCCCTTGGGTGGTGCTGGTGATGGATTAGCTCCATCGGGGGTGCCGGTAGTCTGCCAGATGCTGCAGGGATGGTACCTGCTGGGATGATGCAGACCATCACCTGCCAGGCCTTGCCAACTTTGCCCACAGGCCTTTGTAGACAGTCTTCACCTGGCATGCCATCAACGTTCTCCTCGATGTTGCAGTGGTTCCTTGGGATCACACCCTGGAATACACTAGTGGCTGGCTATAGAAGCAAATTTCTTTTCAGCAGCAAAACAGTTTTTACAACAAACAAGGCAAACACCAGGATTGCAAAAACAGGGGATTCGATTTAATGATCCGTTGATATAGCAGGAATAGTCACTCCATGGAGCATGAGGGTAACAGTATACAGTAGTGTTACTTTACAGGTGGGCATCTGACATTTGTTTTGCAACAGTCTCTTTCTCCAGCAGACTGATGCATTGCATGCAGGCATTCACTTGAGACAAAAAGACTACATTCCTGACAGCAGCAATATGGTGGACCGAACAGGCTCCATTTAATGACATTTCATAGGCAGCAGTACTTCCTCAGTATTGAAAATCTCTTTCTTTTCCTCAAACTTTACACAGGCACTGCTTACTTTCCATTCTCTCAGACTCAGAAAACTGGACATACGCTGGGGACTATGACAGCACCAGACATTTCTACTGTCCCAATCCCATTTCCAACTTTGCCTTAACTTTAAACTTTCTCCACCGGGACGGGGGTCTTACAATACATGGAGCAGTTTCTCTGCTTCAAGGTCTTACACAGCCAAATAGGTGTTCTTAGCAAGAACCGAACAACCAAAGGCCTTCTGGACATCCAGTCACTAATGCTACATTCCTAGAATGGCTTCCCAGGGAGTTCTGCATCCTGATCTGAAAACCAACAACTTCTCCGCTCATGCTGTGATTCCAGTTTCTGGACTGCCTTCACCCAGGGGACTGCTGCTTGTGCCACACAGAGCACCCAGACAGTCTGCAACCCCACTGAGGTCCCAATCAACCATTCCCCACATGGACCTTTCCCTGCCTCCACAGGCTGCCCAACCTGAGGATTCCAACACTGTAGTGGCCAGCGGCCGGGGAAAAGGGGTCATGCTGCCACCACTGCACCTACAATAGTCCAGGCTGCCACCTCTGAACTGTGCCCCAGGCCCAAACTGCCAGAGCAGGCCGACCTGCAGGACACATAATGGACCACAGGCTGCACTCATCCATGCAAAAGACAACTTAAAATACAGGGACCCCTCGGTGCTTACCCTACTAAGGTGCCGAAGATTATTTGGTGAGCCTTCATACTTCTTTACTCCATGGGCTCTGGCTCCCACATGCACTGACAGGCCCTGAACTTGTGCTCTACTGCTCCCCTTAAACTACGGCTTGAACTGCCGCTTCTCCATATGCAGGTCTTCGAGGGAGGAGGGCTGGGGTGGCAAGTGATCCACCATGACCGCGCCGTGGCCATCCGGCCAAACTTGCAGGCCAACCCCCCCTTGACTTCTCTCTGTTCTTCTGGAAGCTTCCCCCAAAATCTAATCTCTCTCTTATTTATACCATCTGCATGGGCCCCATCTGGTGTCAGTAAGCAGGTCCACATCCCAGACTTACCAGCACCATTAACTCTTCCTGCTTAGCTACAGTAAGCAACCAGCCTAGCTGCACTTAGCAACCACAGTTAACTAGTAAGCTCCCAGAGGGTGCATGCATAAACATATATAGCAGGCAAACTAATGGAGACACTAGTCAAAGAGGACCCAGTGGACTACCTGAAGAGAAACAGGCTTGAGATATCAAGCAGCACAGGTTCATGGTGGGGAGGTCTTGCCAGACCATGTGATAGTAATTCTTTGATTGGACAAGTTGGGCAGTGGAAAAGGGACAAGTAGTAGATTTTCTCTACTTCAACTTCAATAAGGCATTTGACTCTATGCCGTGCAAATGGTTACTGAAAAAGTTAGAGGATCTGGGAACAGTGAAGGATCTAGTTAGATGTATGGGAAGCTGGCTTGGAGGGACACAGCAGAGGGAAGTGATAACTTGGGTCAAGTCAGGGGAGAGGGAAGTCATGAGTGGGATGTCACAGGGTTAATCCTGGGGCTAGTCCATTTCACTATGTTCATCAGTAACATAGGAGAAGGAATACAAAGCAAGATGTGTCTCTCATTGTACATGACACTAATTGGCTTCATTGGGTACTGGAGGCCCACCTGCAGGGTTACAGGCTTGTACGGGAGGAATGGTCTGCATCTGAGTGAGAGGTTTAAATGTTTCTTTGGCAAAAATTTTAAACTAGCCAAGGGGGGTGGTGGTAATAAACAGGGTAAAGCAAACTCCCCCCTCACAGGTTAAGGTAGTTGAAACAGAGGATCCTAGGGCTGTGGAAACAACAGAAGGGACTGAAGCGGGGGGGGGGTAAAGTGATGGGAGTTATGGGGGAAGGCATAAGGAGAGGAAGGGAGCAGGTAGGGGTGAAGGCATCAAGACATGGAAAGCCATGTGTACAAATGCTTGTAGACTAGGTAACAAGATCCCGGACCTAATGGCATTAATGGCAGAGGAAGATCTGGACATTATTGCGATCACTGAAACATGGTTCACAGGAAACCATGACTGGAATGTTACCATACCAGGCTACACAGTCTTCAGGAAGTACAGGGAGGGCACAATGGGTGGAGGGGTAGCTACAATATTTACATCAGAGAGTGGATCAAAGCAACTGAGATTAAAGGAAAGCAGAATGGGGAAGTGGCACTATGGGTTGCATTGGAGATGGGGAATGGCACCACCATCCACAATGGGGTTGTCTACAGACCTCCAGTGCAGGAAGAGGAAATGGACAAGATATTGGTGGAAATCATCCACAAAATGGCAGAGAAAGGGGAAGTGTTGCTGTTCGGGGACCTAAATATGTCAGATGTTAACTGGGACAACTGTGGCTGGCCTGCCGGTGCAGAGGCGTAGCGTTCATCTGCGACACTGATGACCTGGGTTCAGAAACGGACTCGGGACGTCGAAGGGCTGGCTGGAAGGATAAGGATTGAGCATCTTACAGACTGTTCTCCTTCTCTGAGAGTAGAGTGTCCAACACACTCTGTGGACCTCTGTTGGAAGCTGGGGAGTCCCACCGTGGTGGCGTCTTCATTTCGGGGGTGGAGTGGACTCGAGACATCACTGCATGTCCCCGCCTCCGGATGCTGCTGAAAAAAATAAAATCTTTCTGGTCCCCCAACCATGATGCCCCTGCTCCTCCACCATTCCCACTGCCCAGCAGTGTCTGCCGGGGGGGGGGGGGTCCCAGCTTCCGTAGCCCCACCCTGGGGGGAAAGCCTGGGCATGATGAGTCAGCATGTGGAGCTGGGGCTGAAAGCTCCATTAAAGGGAGCATTACTGGTAGATCAGAGGAAAACAAATAAAAGAAATAAAATATAACTGGGACAACTATGCTGCAGCCACAATTGGGAGCAGAGACATCCTGGATGCCCTGCAGGGGTGTGCCTCAGACAGCTAGTGGATGAGCCCACCCATGAGGGAGTAATATTGGATCTGGTTCTCACTAATGGTGACAGAATAATAGATATATCAGTGGTCAGCCATCTAGGGACCAGCAATCACCATACAGTGTGGTTCAAGGTGATGATTGTGGAAGGATCAAGCCACACAAAGGCAAGGGTCCTATTTCAAGAGGGCAAACTTTGTAAAAATGTGGGAATGCTACAAGAAAACCCTGGCAAAGGAGAGGGGAGGAGAGGGGGTAGAGGAGACGTGGGAGATCCTTAAGGGAGCCATAGCAGAGGTAACAAGCCTTTGTGTAAAGCTAGTAAACAAAGCAAAAAGAAAGAAAAAAACACTGCATTTCAAAAATAGTGGCAGGGAAGGTTAGAGAGAAACAAATGGCATTCAGGAAGTACAAAGAAACACAAAGGGAGGGGCTCAGGGAACTGTATCAGACAAAGCAGAGGGAGATGGGGAAAGCAATCAGGAGTGCAAAGGCACAAGCAGAGGAAAGAATAGCCCAGACAGTAAAAAAAGGAGACAAACCCTTCTTCAGGTATATTAGTGAAAGAAAAAAGGCCAATGGAGGGATTGTAGGACTAGATAAAGGAGGGAGTGAGGAGGGGGTTCTAGAAAAAGCAGAAATTTTGAATGAATTCCTGTGCTCAGTATTCACAAAGGAAGAGGAATTGGAGGGACCACAAATAGGTGAAAGAAACACTAATGAAAGGGGGTGGACATCAATCCATTCATGGAGGAGAGAATACTAAAGGAACTCTTGATTCTGAAAGTGGACAAGGCTATGGGGCCAGATAGGATACATTCCCAGAAGATTAAAAGAACTCAGGGAGGTGCTAGTGGTACCACTGACAGCCCTATTCAACAAATCACTGAATGAGGGAGTGGTACCGGAGGACTGGAGGAGGGCAAATGTGATATCCCTCCACAAGAGTGGGAGCAAGGTAGAGTCTGAAAACTACAGGCCAGTCAGTTTGACCGTTTGACCTCAGTGGTGGGGAAAATAATGGAGTCAATGTTAAAGGAAAGGATTGTGGTATACCTTTAGGCCAGAGGGGCACAAGACCCGAGGCAACATGGATTCACAGCATGAAGGTCTTGTCAAACAAATCTGATAGATTTCTTTGACTGGATGACCAGGGCAGTTGATCAGAGAGGGGCGGTAGGCA
The DNA here is from genome assembly GCA_016271365.2 of Neoceratodus forsteri. Classification (NCBI taxonomy): domain Eukaryota; kingdom Metazoa; phylum Chordata; order Ceratodontiformes; family Ceratodontidae; genus Neoceratodus; species Neoceratodus forsteri. The sequence goes on along the minus strand of CM057451.1, from coordinate 50,813,106 downwards.
TGACCTACCTAGATTTTAGCAAGGCATTTGACACCGTCCCACACAGGAGGCTAGTAAATAAGTTAGGCAGTCTAACGATAGGTCCAAAGGTTGTAAACTGGGTCAAAAATTAGCTGAACAACAGGACACAGAGGGTGATGGTAAACAGAGTTCAATCTGAGGAGAGGGGGGTAACAAGCAGGGTGCCACAGGGTTCAGTGCTGGGGCATGTCCTCTTTAACGTCTTCATAAGTTACATTGCGGAGGGGCTGGAAGGGAAGGTATGCCTCTTTGCAGATGACACTAAGACCTACAACAGGGTTGACACTCCAGGGGGGTGGAAAAAATGAAAGGAGACCTAGGCAAGTTGGAGGAGTGGTCAACAGTGTGGCACCTTGGATTCAATGCAAAAAGAGTACAAAATCATGCATTTGGGGCACAATAAATAAATAAATAAATAAATAATGAAATAAATAATCCAGGAGAGGAATACACAATGGGGGGGGGGGGATACTGATGACAACCAAACTAGAAAGGAACCTGGGGTAGTCATAAAAGATGACCTGAAGTTAGCCAAACAATATGAAAAGGTTGTGGGGAGAGTCGGGAGGATGCTGGGGTGCATAGGAAGAGGGATCACCAGTAGAAGGAAGGAGGTTGGTGATGTCGCTGTATAGAACATTGGTGAGACCTCATCTAGGGTACTGTGTCCAGTTCTGGCAGGACATAGACAGAGTAGAAGTGGTTCAGAGAAGGGCAACAAAACTGATGCAGGGGTTGCACCAAAAGTCATATGAAGGGAGACTGGAAGATCTCAATATGCATTCCCTGGAGGAGAGAGATGGGGGACATGATAAAGACTTTCAAATACCTCAAGGGTGTAAATAGGGTACAAAAGGGTAGCATCTTTCAAAAGAAAAGAGGTTCAAGAACAAGGGACCATGATATGAAGATAGAGGGGGTAGACTTAAGGGGAAATTGAGAAAGTATTTTTTCATGGAAAGGGTAGTGGATCCATGGAACAGCCTCCCGACAGAGGCAGTAGGGGCCAAAACAGTAGGGGAATTCAAAAACACATGGGATAGACATAAACGAACTCTAGCAACAGGAAATTGAAGGTAAGCTGCAGCTCAATTAAGAGCTGCTGTTTATTTAACAGGTAAGGAAAATGGGCAGAATAGGTAGGCCAAGTGGTCCTTATATGCTGTCAAATTCTATGTTTCTATGTTTCTATCTCTGTGGCAGAGGAGACAACAAGGAAGGTGTTAGGGAGCTTCATAGGGACCTGCAAAGATTAAAGAGGTGATCCAAAGTTTGGCAGTTGAAATTCAATGTAAAAAAATGCAAGGTGATGTACATAGGGAACAAGAAACCCAGGAAGGAACATTGGATGGGAGGGGTCAAGTTGGACACTACCACTAAGGAAAGGGATGCGGAAGTCATAAGAAGTGACTCGCTAAAGCAATCTAGCCAATGTAGCAAGACCTAGAGTAAGGTAAGCAAGATGCTAGGGTGTATCAGAAGCGTGGGTTGACTGCAGGAGGAAGGAGGTGATACTTCCTCTCTATAGGTGACTGGTAAGGCCGCATCTGGAATACTGTGCCAAGTTCTGGAGCTCTCACCTACTGTAAAGAAAGACAAAGACAGGCTAGAGAGGGTACAGTGTTGGGTAACAAAAATGATTCAAGGCTAACAGGGCAGATCCTATGAGGATCAGTTTAAGGACCTGAACATGTACTTGCTGGAGACCAGAAGGGAGAGGGATTCCAGGAAGGAATGGACAAGGTAGAGTGTGGGAAATATTCAACAGAACTGGTGTATTAAGAACACAGGGACAGGAAAGGAAGCTACTGTAGCAGGGTGGAGATTCAATCAGGAGGGATGTGAGAAAGTTTTATTTCACAGAGAGAGTGGTTGAGCTAGAGAGCAGCCTACCAGCAGAGGTGGTGGGTTCAAGAACCATTAATGGTTTCAAACATGGCTGGGACTGAGTAAAAGGCTTAATAGTAAAACAGAGAGAAAGCACTAAGGCGGGAGTCAAGGGGAGAAGGTCAGGGCAATAACCCCAACTAGAATTAGGTCCCAGGGTAGGATAAGTAAAACAGAGTAGACTGGACAGACCAGTGTTCTTTTTCTGCCAACATTTCTTATGTTTCCATGAATCATAAAGTTAAAAAAAATCAGAGATATGTTTTCCAGTCTGCCTAGTTCAGTCTACAGTAAGTCCTCTGTGCTAGTACTGTTTTGTTTACTGACTTTTTTTTTAGCAATGCATACCTCCTTTTTATGGTTGCATAGGGAAGCTCTGCAGAGAAATATTTTATTAATTTTTATTTTAGTCTTTGGTAACTGGGTAAGACCCACTAGGCACAAGTGCCTGTTTTCAGGGGCAACCTGGGCAGTTAAGTGACTTGCTCAGAGTGACACAGTAAGCAAGTGGAGGTTGTGAGAATCAAACTCAGGTCTGGTCTGCTGGATGTACCAAGCTCGTTCCTGTAACCTCTAGGCTATACTGCCAGCCCTGCTATTACAGCAGCTATCCCACTAGATCTGAACAACACAAACTGTTGGAGCTGCAGCACTATCAATCCGCCAGTTGAATAGCACTCCATTGTCTCTGTTCAGTAGACCAGTTCCAGCACTATTGTTTCCTCTCTTGGAGAGCTTGTTTGTTTTTTTTTGTTCACGGAGTGTGTGTAAGAATATATATATATATATATTTTTTTTTTTTTCTGCAGTCCCCAGGTCAATCTCTTGCTTTTGCAAGCCAAGGCTAGACTACAAAAGGGCAGCAGGGAGGGACTGTCTCAAGAGGGGAGGTTCTGTGCTAGCAGGGTAAAAGGAAAGAATCCCTAGCTGGTTCATAAGTCAGCTCTCATTCCTGGTCAACAGGTCTGAGTAAAAAAGAAATTGTTGAGCAAGTTAGAGAAATGCTGCTGGCCCAGTGGCGCTGAGGGTTGAGGTGCTGGACACCACACCTCATACCACGCAGGTGACCCGGGTTCAGGAGCGAGCTCGGGCTGCCAGGGGATGGCAGGGGTGGGTGAGGATTGAGCTCCTGTTGGGCTGCTCTCATCCCTGGGCGAAGGAGGTTGGGGATCACCTGGCGTACCAGTGGCTCCTGGTGGAGACTGGGAGCACTACAGCACGCTCTGCTGCACGTATTCAGCGTGCCCTGACACAGGCAGGGGTTGCCGTGTGCTTGGTGTCAGGGCCATGCACACACATGGGAGGGGGGAAGAGATCACCAGAATAAGGAAATGCCTGGTCTGTGGGGTAGGCGACAGCACCTGCCCCCATGCCCATGGCTGGGTGCATCCTGCCTGGCCTTCCAGGTTCCTCCACCTGGGTCCTCTCCTACATCAGAGTCTGAATACAAAGTGCACCCATGAGGAGGGGCGGCCCCATCCTGGAGGGGTTAAACCAGGGATGCCGACCGTGGACAGAGGAAGAGGGAGAGAGGCAAAGGTAGGAGGACTTCAGGCAGGGCAGGAGCAAGCAGGATGCCTGAGAGAGGCCCCCCAGACTGCGACCGGAAGGAAAATGAAATTGAAAAAAAAAAAAAAAGAAACCTAGAGAAATGCTGGCTGCAGCAGGTGCTGTCTCTAGACATCAGTTTCAGGTGATGGAGGAAGATACGTGATTAGGCACAACAGCAGCACAATTCAGAATGGGGACAAGCATTTTTATGTTTCACCATTGTGGAGGTGGTGGCCCATGATGTTTGTGGCTATGTAGGACCAAAACAGTCCAGAGGAGGATGAAGAGGAAGCAGTGTTGTGTCTTACTGGCTGGAGCAGGTATTGTCTCTAGATATCACATTCAGGTGGTGGAAGAAGGTACCCAATTAGGTGCAACAGCAACACAACAATTCAGAATGGGGAACAGGCATTTTAATCTTGCATCAATGTGGAGTTGGTGACCCATGATGTTTGTGGCTTGTATGACCCAAGCAGGCCAGAGGAGGATGAAGAGGAAGCAGTGCTGGGTCTTGCTAGCTGGAGATGGCATTGTCTTTAGACATCACATGGTGGTAGAGGCAGGTACTCGATTAGGTGCAAGGACACAGCAGCACAACAATTCAGGATGGGGAAGGGAATGTAAAAGGAATGCAAATAACAGCATTATTTGTCAATCGTACATTAAAGGATTATACTGAGAATGGATAAGCAGGGAAACAACTCATCTTTTTTTAATCTTCTTCAACGTCATTGAGGAAGTAGCCCCCACAGTCTTCCAGACTGAAGTTGTCACCAGATGGAACTTCCCTCTCCATTACTGCTTCTTCCACCTCAGTTTTGCTAGTACTGAGCCTGCCAACAGTGCCTTCCTCTTCACTGCCATTATGTGGCTGGAACATGGACATAATTGTCTTGTGCAGAATGTGACCTTCATTCATTTTAATAAATGTTAGCATGGTAACATTTTTTGGTGACAGATTGGTGTGCCTGTCACACACAAAGGCACCAGCCGAACTGAAAACGATACACACTCACACTTGAGGGTGGGCAGCTAAGGTATTTTATGGCCATATGCTGATGCCACAGCAACATTATGAAAATGAAGTACATTACAGCGGCAATTCGTTGCCACTGTAATGTATCCGTGGGACCCCAGTACTGCTTTCTCTGGGGTTTTGCCCCCCTCCCCGAATCAACTCCGACTCGGAGTTGATAATCCTAATTTATGGGAGGTGTGGGGGGCAAAGTCCCCAGACAAAAGACAGTTTCCTGATGGATTTATGCAGAGCGCAACTTGCGGTCGACATAAATTCGCCGCTATACTATCGCATTGAATAAAGTTGTCACTGCGGTGTCATGGATCCTTTTATGGCAACCTAGGTCAATGCTGGACACTCAGTGACTTTGCTGTTCCATTACAGCAATGGTTCATCACAATGGTAACATAGAAACATAGAAAAATAGAAGCTGACGACAGATAAGGACCATTTGGCCCATCTGGACTGCCCATCTGTTTACAAAAACCAAGGACCCAAAATGATCCATGGTTTATCATTACCGTCCTGTTGCTAGGGTACATTTATGTCTGTCCCATGTGCTTTTGAATTCCTTAACTGATTTTGTTCCCACTACCTCTGCTGGGAGGCAGTTCCAAGTGTTCTTTCCGTGAAAAAGTACTTTCTCATGTTGCCCCATAAGCCTACCCCCCTTCAGCTTCATATCGTAACCCCTTGTTCTTGTACATCTCTTTTTTTGAAAGATGCTACCCTCACTTATCTTGTTTATACCCTTGAGGTACTTGAATGTTTCAATCATATCTCCCCTTCCCCTCTCTCTCTCCTCTACTCCAGGGAGTACATATTTAGTTCAGTAACCAGGCATTGCAGTAACCAGAAACAATGAATTTACTTGGGAGGGGATATTCATAAAGGGCAGACTAGATGGATCACGCAGTACCCATCTGCTGACAAATTCTTAGGTTCTTATTTAGTTCCCTCAGCTTCTCCCCATAGGGCTTCTCAAGCAGCCCCTGCACAATCTTTGTAGCCCTCTTCTGGACTGCCTCCATCCTGTCTATGTCCTTCTGGAGATGTGGTCTCCAGAACTGGACACAGTACTCTAGCCGAGGTCTCATCAGTAATCTGTGCTGTGGCATAACCACCTCCTTTTTTCTGCTGGTGATACCTCTTCCTGTGCACCCCAATATCCTGCTGGCCTTCTCCACAGCCTTTTCACAGTCCTTGGTCACTTTTAGGTCATCCAATATGATTACCCCCAAGTCCCGTTCTTGCTTTGTGGCTACCAGTACCACCCCCCCCATCCTGTACTCCTCCCCTGGATTTTTGTCTCCCAAGTGCATGATTGTACACTTCTTCACATTGAATCCAAGCTACCACACCCTTGACCACTCCTCCAGCATGCTAATGTCCTTTCTCATTTCGTCCACCCCCTCCAGAGGGTCTACCCTGTTGCAGATCTTTGTGTCATCTACAAACAGGCATACATTCTCTTCCAACCCCTCTGCAATGTCATTTATGAAGACATTAAAGAGAGCTGGCCCGGGCACTAACCCCTGTGTCACCCCACTGGTCACCTCCGTCTCCCCAGATTGCTCCCTATTTCTGATGACTCTGTATCCTGCCACTCAACAAATTTCTGATCCAGTTTACCAATTTTGTGCCCAGTCCCAGACTGTCCAGCCTATGTAACAACCTTCTATGTGGGACGGTGTTGAAGGCTTTGCTAAAATCCAGGTAGGCCACATCCACTGCCCCACCCTGATCTACCTATCTGGTGACCCAGTCAAATCTATTAGATTTGTTTGACATGACTTTCCTGTTGTGAACCCATGCTGTCTTGGATCCTCTGCTCCATTAATTTCAAGAAATAACAATCCTTTCTTTTAGATGTGACTCCATTACTTTTCCCACCACCAAGGTCAGACTGCAAAGGTGCCTTGTGTCCACCAAATACACACCTACCATGTGTTGCACTGTTTGCAGACCAGCTGTCTCATCAGCATTCTCCTCCTCCTCCTTTTCTTCCATGTCTGCCACATGCACCTGACTTAAAATATCCAAAATGGGATTTGTAATTTTTTCTTTCAAGTTACATGTTTTTTCAGCGCCTTTCAAATATGAGGACTGGGAGGTGGTAGCAACACCCAGTCTCTGTCATGTTTCAGGTTGGGCCTTAGATACATGTGTCTTTAGCATCTGTGCCCCGCATACCCATCTTATCAGAAGGTCTGTGAACTTTTGAATCTGCTGATGCCCATCTTCAATTATTGATGCCAGCCCACATTTATAGCATGGGTCAAACATCATAGCAATCCCAGACTCCTCAGACTGCAGAATTCTGGAAATATGTGTGTTGGACTCTAACACATGGCGCATGAGATCAATCAAGTCACAACTTCCATTATCATCACCTACCTCCCACTGTTGCTGCACATTCAACAGTGTCTGCCTCAGCACATGTAGAGGTGGAATGGCCTGACTGATACAAGCACTGTCCCCACTCACTGCCTGTGTTGCATGTTCGAATGGCCTGAGAATCATGATCAGTCCATCCATTTGGTACCATTGCTCCTTTGTCAGACGCAGGGATGCTTCAGCACTGTCATGGCTTGTATGAACCAGCAGACATTCCGAATTTGATTTAAACTGCTCGTATATACACTCAGTTATATATAGGGTGGAGTTTCATCTGGTGACAACATTCATCTTCATATGTTACTGAGGCAGATTGTTCTGTATCTGCAGTTGACAGAGCTGGTCACAGGCCTTTCCAGAATAGGCAAAGGGGACACAAATGCAAAGGGCCACCGCCAAAATGTCCTTTACATTAGGATGGGAGAAAAACTGCTGCACAATGGGATTCAGAGAGTGTGCCAGGCATGGCACCCTGACAAAACCCCCATCACGAATGCATTTCACAACATTCAACCCATTATCACTTCCAATAAAACTTGGCTTCAGTGAATGGGGTGAAGCCAGTCATCAATCTCAGTAAGCAGCACTTTCAGCCTTTTCTCACCTCTGTGTGAGCCCAGTATGCTCTTCATAGTCAGTGTGGCATGCTGGTGAAGACCCAGATTGTTGCTACCACCACAGCTGGGCTTAGTGCAACTTTTCCTATGCCCAGAGTCAAACAGTACCCCAGATGCCTGTGTCCAGTGTGCTGTAATGCACAAGTATGAGCTACCAACTGTCTAGCCACTGGTCCACATATCCATACTGAGATGTATATATGGTGTTGCTGAATTCTTCGGGGTATGTTTCACCATCTCTGATACTGTCCCATAAAGATTAGGAATGGTAAGCTTTGAAAAATATGCTCTGGATGGATTCTGTCATTTGGGACAAGCACGAGCCATGAACCTCCAAAAACCAGCATTTTCAACAAAAGAGTATGGCAAGAGATCAATAGCCAACATTTCCACAGCTGCTGCATTTGACTCATGTGCAGTAGCATGATTCAGAGGGAATTTGGAGTGTCACTCAAACATGGTATGCAGAGTAGGCTGGACTTTTCTTGGGGTTGGGCTACTAAAGAGCTGGACTTATTGAAGCAGCACTGCTGGGATGCTATGTGCTGCTGCTTGAATGACACCACTGACTTTTGGAGTTTTCTGCAATGCTGAAACTCTGCTTCTCTGACTTATAAGGGTGGTACTACTCAACCCACTACCACTGTTGCTATGCCCACTACTAGGCAGACCCACAGAATCCTTCTCCTCCTTTATGTAGTCCTCCTCTCTCACCCAGGTAACGCATCCAGCCACTGGGTCTATTACACTTTGAGTTGTGTTTGCCTTGACTAATGATAAAGAGGGACTGGGGCCCCCTGCACTGGCTTCCTTTCTGTACTGATGCCAGCATGCCAGGTGCCTGTTCTTCAGGTGGGTGTGTTGCCCACCAGTGCCTAGGTGGCTACCCTTTTCACCCCTATTGACTTGTGCTTGACACTGCTGACAGCAACTGACTCATCAACTGGGTCAAGCACATAGAAATCTCAAACTAGGGATTTTGTTTCCCTTGTTTTGCCATGGTGCCATGACTGGGACAGCTGATTAGAAGAGGTAGACATTTGTGTTTTTTGGGTTGATTTGAGAACCTCAAAAATATTGGTTGGGGGGGGGACTTTGGCAGTTGGACCACTACTGCACACAATATCCCCTGCACCATCTGCATCACAGCCATTGTGCTTTTTCTTTTCAGACTTCCATAGGGGATCCAACTCATCATCATTAGCACAGCCACTGCTCTCCTCCTCCTCTTTCACAGGTCTGTCCTCCTTAAACTCACTTTGTGCAGGCTCTCTGACCCTTTCATCATCAGAAGTCTGACCCACAGTTTCTACATCTCCCACCTCAACCACTGTCTCCACACTATCAGACACAGCACCATGACCACTACCACCAGCCATGGGGACACAGACAACCTCCTTCTCTACCACTGTTTTTTGTTTGCTGGTGCTGCTGCTTCCATTGTCACCTGGCACATCATCAACCAGCATGACTGCCACAGATGTGGCAGAGAAAAATTTAGCAACATTAATGCCACCACTGCAAACTACTCCTTCATTGCTCCCAGCCCCTGAGCCCACAGAGCATGTTGCTGACACACCCACAGACATTGTTTTTTTTTTCAGTGCAGCACTATTTTGCCCCACTGCTTTTGAACTGTTCTTTGCTGCCTCCCCAGCCCCTCTCCCTTTATTTCAGCTTCTCTTCCTGGTGATTATTGTGTACTATGTAAATTAAGTTTTTTTTTAAAACACAACAGGGGTTAGAACGGCAGGGCAAGTAGTTTAACAAACAGTGACACAACAATTCTTTAAAAAAAGCAACACAGGGATTACAATGAGTGACAGGGTAATTAGTATATGACAGAACAATTTAACACTACAAGGATTACAACAACAGGGACAATGACAGGACAAATTATTTCTTTTTTTTCACCAGCACAGGGATTACAATGTCCAGGGTTAACAACAGTAAAAGAACACATTTTTAAAAACCACAGGTATTACAAAGACAAGGCTAGCAACAGTGACAGGACATTTTTTTTTTAACGGCACAGGAATTACAACAACAGGGGCAACAGTGACAGAGCAAGTTTTAAACAGCAGAGTTATTGCAACGAAAGGGGTAATAACAGTGACAGGACATTGTTTTCTTTTTTAAGCAGCACAGGGATTAATGACAGGTGTAACAACAGTGACAGAAACAGAACACATTTTTAAACAGCAAGGGTGGTATTACAACAAAAGGGGTCCAAACAGTGACAGGACAATTTTTTTAAACAGCACAGGGGTTACAATGACAAGGGTTAACAGTGACAAAACCAGTTTTTTTAAACAGCACAGGATCAGGGATCACAAGAATAGGGATAACAGAAAACTGTGACTTTAAGGAAACTATAAGTAGAAAACCACTAAAACTTCAACAGAAACACACTGACAAAATGGGTTACTGAGACACAGAAGTTACACAACACAGTAAAATGGCAGAAATAAAAATTAGAAATGACAGCTCAAACACAAAAATTAACAAGAAAGAGAGAGAAAATAAAAAAAACACAGATCGTCTGCTAACTATAAAAAAGCTTCAGGTCTTTCTAGATTGTCTTGCTGTTACAGACTACCCTCCCCGACACCAGCTCACAACTGCTTCACAGACTGCCAAAAGAAAACATTACTTTAAAGTAAATAATTACAGATAAAATGAACAAATTAACCCAAATCTAGGAGACAAAGGCCCTCCAAAAACAATTGGAAGCAATCTGGATGAAAAAAGGATTTATTTTGCAATTAATTTAATTTTTTTTTGCTTTGAAACAAGCCCACAGTCTTCTCACAACTGAAACTTCACACACACTACACTGAGAAACAACCTACTCTGTGTTATATAGGCTGTTGAGCAACATGTGAGTCTGTGACCTCCCTATTGGCTGTTCAGCAACATGTGACCTCCATTCTCCAATCCCATTAAGTTAATTGCAAACTTCACCATTGTACCAAACTTGGCTGGCAAAGTCACAGCTTTGCCAGCTTTTTGAGACTTCACCTCTGTGCCTCTCTTCGTCTGCGAAGTTCGTACTTCACATTCTATGGAGCCATAATTTTTTCTGTGAAGTCTGCACCTTTGCATGGCGTTTTAATTTGTGAAGTGAAGCAAATTCACAAATTAATCTGCAAAGTGAAGTTTTTCAACTTTGCACATCTCTGCTCTTGAACCTGCTAGAAACATGGACACATAGAACATATTAGCAGAAAAAGACCACTGGTTCATCCAGTTTGCCCTATTTTACCATATCCTACCCTTGGACTTAATGACTAGTCAAGGTTATTGCCCTCACCTCACCCCTTGCCCACTGCCTTACTGCTTCCCCCTTTGTAACTGTTAGAGGGAATACATACAATTCCATATATAATTATTGTAAAGTTTACTATGAGGATCCAGTATGTAAACTGCTGGATTGTATTTAGAAAACATCTTCGGTAAGACAGAAAAAATACTTCTGAAATTGTGATGTGGAGGAATCCATTTAGTGGACAAGGCTGGTGCTGTGATGATGTCATTGCCACACTAGCTCTAACAATGTGCAATAAAGCAGGTTAAAACAAACTGCTCTCACAGACAGGGATCCTGTTAAATTATGAAGAAAAGCACTGTTTTTATTTTTGTTACACTCTGACAAACATAAAAACTAGGGTGTTCTTCAGAATATAACAGGATCCCTATCAGTACAACAGAACTGTTCTCACCTGCTGCACTGCACACTGTTAACACTGGTGAAGCAGTGACATCATCACAACACCCTTCCTGTCTACAAAATGGATGCCTCTACTCACCTATTTAAAAAGTACTTTTCAATGTTTTATTAAAGTCCTTTTCTAGATGTATCCTGTTCGATCAGTTTCTGCACAACTATGGTAACTGCTGACATAATCATGTAGGGAAGTGTATGGATTCCCTTTAAGTCTTTTACTCAGTCCCTTCTGTGTTTGAAACCATTTAATGGTTCTTGAATCTATCACCTCTGTTGGTAGGCTGTCCCATGGTTCAATAACTCTGTATAAAAAAATGTTTTTACATCCCTCCTGAGTGTCCCCCCTGCAAGCTTCCACTCATGCCCCTGGTTTCTTGATACTCCAGTCTGTCATTGAGGCACAGGTCAGGACGCATAGGATGACCAGGAGCAGTTGTAAAATTCACAATGAGTGTTTTATTATTATTAATAACAGCAAAAAAAAAATGTCCAGTATAGTATAACTATTTACAAAGGCAGTACGAACAGAAAAAACAAAATTCCTTCATCTGAGAGTTTCTTTCCAATTGCAAGATTCAGTCTCATAGTCTCTCGCTCTCCTTGTGTCTTTAGCAAAAGCATTGCTGCTCTTTTTATAAGTCTTTGTCTTGTAACTTGTTAAGAGACCCTGCTTATCAAATATTGTTCTTGTAAGTTTACAGAATGTTCTTGTCAGTTTCATTCCTTGCAGGTGCAGCAAAAAGAGCATAGTGAACCAGAACGGACCTCTTGTTTGTAGCTCTGCAAAAGGCTTAAAAACTGCATCTTAGGTTAACCCCTTGAGTACCAAATAGCTTTTTGCAATCATTTCGGCAGTATAACTATATACAATTTTAAACAAAGGGATCCCAGTATCACATACCATTTTAAACAGAGATTCACATACATTTTTTTATAACTGCAGATATGCAAGGGGGAAGAAAAGACAGAAATAGCAAGGGAAGGCAGAGAGATTGCAAGAGGTGGAGAATTGGGAAACCATAGCTGAGTATCATCGGCATAGCAATGAAAACTCAAGCCATACTTCCTAATGATCCCCCCCAAGGGCAGCATATACACTGCGAACAACATTGGGGCCAATACTGAGCCCTGAGGGACTCCACAGGGAAGGAGACAGAGTGTAGATGAGAAATTACCCATCATAACCTGTTGCCTCCTATTAGTAAGAAAGGACTCAAACCAGTTGATGACAGGTCCGGTGAGTCCACACAGCTCCCTGAGGCAGACAAGCAACACACAATGGTCCACAGTGTCAAATGCTGAAGAAAGATCGAGAAGAACAAGAATTGTTCTGTCCCCCCGATCCCTAGCCCTGAGGAGATCATTCTGCACCCGATCAAGTGCAGTCTCTGTGCTATGTCTGACCCGAAAAGCTGACTGGAAGGGATCGTACAACTCGTGAGTCACGAGGTGCTCTTCCAATTAAAGTGCTACCACCTTCTCCACTACTTTCTCCAAAAATGGGAGGTTGGAGATAGGACGGAAATTTGCCATGATCTCCAGGTCCAAAGAAGGTTTCTTTAAAAGGGGTCTCACCAGAGCCTCCTTCAAGGCATCCGGGAAGACTCCCTCAAGTAAGGAACACTGTACAATCACGGCAAACACCAGGCCAACAGAGTCAACGCATCTCATTAAGAAACGCGTTGGCACTGGGTCCAGTTCACAAAAGGTATGCTTCAAATTGGTTGCCACCTCAATGACCTCACTCACCTCCACTGGTCTAAACTCCCCCCAACTCGGTGGAGTGCACTCAGTACACATTTGGAGACCACTGTCAGCTATAATATTGCTGGCTGAAGAGGTCTCCCGCCGGATCACAGACACTCTGTCCGAGAAGAACAGAGCAAACTCTTCACAATCTTCATTGGAAAATACCCTCCCAGGCTGCAAACAGACAGGATGAAGAAGTTTATCTACAGTCCAGAAGAGAGAAGCTGGTCGGTTCCTCCCGGCAGCAATCTCCCTGGACAGGAACACTGCCTTCTTATGGTTGATTGCCTCCTGATATGCACGATAGTGCACACGCTGGACCAGTTTGTATGCCTCCAAGTGGGACCTTTTCCAGCTGTGCTCTAATCTCTGACCCATCTTCTTCATCTCCCTGAGGTCCCCGTCAAAACCATGGGGACCGCAGGTACGAAGTTCTGGGTTGTACACGGACAGGTGCGAGGGAGTTGATGGTGTCAGAGAACACTCTGTTATAGGTATCAACCCCAGCACCAACACCTCCGATGCATGCATCACCCACACTAGACAATTTAACTGCTGCCAAAAAACCCTCAGGGGTAAGACCCCACAAAGGGCGACAGCTAATCATCTCAGCAGGGGAAGGGCTTATAGCGGGAGCCCCAAGCATGAACCTCACCGTGCAGTGATCGGACCAAGAAACCCGATCAATCCCAAGATCAGTGATCTCAAGCCGCAGTGAGAACACCAGGTCCAGTATGTGGCCATCCTGATGGGTGGGTGCAGCAATGACCTGCATCAGTCCTAAAGAGGACATACTCTGCAGAAAATCGCCGCTGCATCTTTGGTCTCTATCATCCACCCAAACATTGAAATCCCCCAGAAAAACACATCTGGGGGGATCCCAATGTTTCACCCGCGGTGAACTCGGAAAACTCCTGCAGGAAATTCCCCATCGGGCCAGAAGGGCGATAGATGAGGAAGATCCTGCAGCCCACACCGAGGCCACCGCGGACAGCCACACATTCAAAAGAACCTGGAGTTTCCACTGGGTGCACGGTGCAGGCCAGGCTGGATCTAAAACAGATGGCTACACAGCCACCCCTGTGATTCACTCTGGGGCAGTGCACCACGGTATACATGGGAGGGACTGCGGGCCTCAAAAACGGGACCTGCATCATCACCCACCCAGGTCTCCGTAATGCAAGCCAGATCGACCGATGAAATCAAGGCAGCAATAATTGCCGTCTTGTTTCTGATCGACTTGGCATTGCACAGCACTGCCATCAGAGGATTGGAGGGTGGTGCAGCCCCTCGGGTTACCTGACCACTCGGTCTGGTGGACTCCCTGGGGACGGGCACCAACCACGTCTGGCCTCTCCCAGATGCCCGTCGAAACCCAGGGCACCTCCTGAACCCAACAACCTCTATCCTACCATAGCCCATACCTGGACCACTGCCAATGACCAACATGGCCTCCTACAATCCCCACTTCCTGACAGCGTCTGACAGTAGTGTCAGACACAGGGAAGGGGACCGAGGGACGTAAGTCATATAGCAGTGAATGGCAATAGGTTATCCTAGCCCCCATAGATCCTCCAACATAATCCCTACTCATATCAGACAGTGAACACAAACCACTATTTAAACACAAGTTAAGCAGCAACAGATGACTGCCTAACCTACTCAGCCTAATGAAACTGATATATTAAACAAACTCCAATTTAGCATTTCTTACCACAAATAAATCTACGGCTAGTTAATTTAACACACATTTAAAGCTGTATCACAAACCAACCCATTTCCCTTCTTCAATAAAACCAAATTTCCAATACCGAGTGGCGCTCGCGCCACTCACAATCTCGCGCTAGCGAGCGGCGCTTGAATTAATGGAAGAAATGTCCCCGCCCCTTCAACAGCAATTTCAGCTCCCCCCCCCACTCACACCTCCAACAGGTAGAAAATATCAGTAAGCTACAGCACGGCCTCTCACGCCATGCAGACTGTCAGAGAGCAAACGGGCAATTCGCCCGCGAGCAGAGGAGAGAGACTTGCAGGTTCCAGGCAGAGACTCCAGTGAAACAGGTAAATGGCAGTCAATACATCCAGCCGCTAACAAGCGGCATTACGATAGAACAAGCAAATGTACCCCAACATGCAAGACAGCCGCTTGCGAGCGGCGCTTGAATTTATGGAAGAAATGTCCCCACCCCTTCAACAGCAATTTCAGCTCCCCCCACTCACACCTCCAACAGGTAGAAAATATCAGCAAGCTACAGCATGGCCTCTCATGCCGTGCAGACTGTCAGAGGGAAAATGGGTAATTCGCCCGCGAGCAGAGGAGAAAGACTTGCAGGTTCCAGGCAGAGACTCCAATGAAACAGGTAAATGGCAGTCAATACATCCAACCGCTAATGAGCAGCATTACGATAGAACAAGCAAATGTACCCCAACATGCAGGATAGCCGCTTGCGAGCGGTGCTTGAATTTATGGAAGAAATGTCCCCGCCCCTTCAACAGCAATTTCAGCTCCCCCCCCACTCACACCTCCAACAGGTAGAAAATATCAGCAAGCTACAGCATGGCCTCTCACGCCATGCAGACTGTCAGAGGGCAAACGGGCAATTCACCCGCGAGCAGAGGAGAGAGACTTGCAGGTTCCAGGCAGAGACTCCAGTAAAACAGGTAAATGGCAGTCAATACATCCAGCTGCTAACGAGCGGCGTTACGCTAGAACAAGCAAATGTACCCCAACATGCCTGTTAGGAAGTTGTATTGCTACTAGTATTGTAATGTTGGTAACTTCATTGCTGTTTGTCAGTGTCTGCTTTACAGTAAGTTTTAATAGGGCCTTCTATCTGTTCAGTCCTACTAGGGATGGAAGTGTTAGCTCTATCAAACCTCATCCAGATACACCCCAACATCCTGTTTACCTTGCTGTAGGCCTTGTTACATGGGCTAAACTGTTTTAGGGAGTCAATTATGATGACTCCCAGGTCCCTTTCCTCAATGGTAGTGTCTAATTTAACCCTTTCTATCCAATATTCCTTGCTATGGTTCTTGTCCCCTTGGTTCATCACCTGTGCTGATATTTAAGGACAGCTCGACTCTCCCCTCCACTTAGGTTGAGAAAGAATCTGCCACCTCTAGCAGATCTCAGCCTTTTGTGAGATTCCAAATGACCTGTTCTTTTAGCACAACATTTTGTCTGGATGTTCATCTCCCACTAATGCCACTCCCTGTTATAGTTTTAAAAAGTAAAAAAGAAGTTACATCCATCTTACAAGACGACTATACAGTTCACCCACTCCTACTTAATTACAATAAAAATTTGCTAGTTGGCAAAGATTAAAACTCAAAACATACTTAGTGTCCTAATCAAATAAGCACAAATGAAATATTTTATTTTTAGTACTCACATCTTTAGATGCAAAAAGCCCACGCCAAAACACGTAACATGAACAAATGTTTCACCACATTGATTGATTTTCTGAACCTTGATCAAGTGAGCCTCTGTGGTTATATATGTACCACAGCCCATAGAATTTGAATTTATATCAAATGATTTATCAGCACATAGCTGTCCTTGACCCTCACAACAGGGCTCCTATTTTCTGTCTTGCTGTGTGTACACAATGGCATCTGCAAATGGATAAATCTTCACTTCCACACCATTTGTCACTTGGGGAGGGAGTCTAAAGAAAAAGCCTGCCAAACCACTACCCCTTTAAAATACTAATACTGATACTAATTTAATGCTTAAAAAGAAAAAGGCTGGCCCAGTAGCATGGGGGTAGAGCTACCACCTGCTATGCAGGTCACCCAGGTGTTGTAATGGACACAGGTTGTTTGGGAGCTGGTCAGAGTCTCTTATACAGCGCTCCTCCCTCAGGGAGGGAGGGATTGTGTATCCTGATGATTATCTACCATTTAGAAGAATCTGGGTAACTGCACAATGGGACTGAATGGAGAAAGGTTCCCACACCCAGATGCCAGGGCATCTCCAAGGAGATGGAGCACACAAATCAGGTCACTGCACACATGTGGCCAGAAGGGAGAAAAGAAAAGAAAAGCCTCCAGTTGTAGTAGAATTAAGGTGTGGTCCCCTGTAGGCCCTGTAGGCCCTGCTCTGATGACTGGGCACCTCCTTCAGGTCCTGTGACAGAGGACATCAGGAGTGAGGTAAGTCCTAGAGATTCTGAGTGATGAGACTAGAAGGGCTTGTTGCATTCGCGATTGTTGAGTCGCGAGTTTCACAGGTTACCTTAACTGCCTTGTATTGCACTGTACTTGACCACTGTAACTGCTCTCTTGTAATCAGAACTTAACACAATGGTGTCCCTTGTAGATGAGCGCTGGCTCAATGGGTTTGTTACTTGTTCATGTTTTCTTTTTTCTATATGTAAATTACTCTCCTGCAGGCTTGACAGGGGCTATGACCCCTCCCTCGGAGGGGTACATCCTCCGGCCATGATCCCCAGCTTGTTCCCACCCTGGGGTTCCACCACGGATTCCCCCTCTGCATCAGGACCGGGGGGGAGGTGCCAGTGCCCCCCCCGGTACATCAGATCTGGTGACGGGGGTGGACACACCAGTGTGATCAGGCCATAATGGGTCCTGTCAAGCCCTGGCATATTCCTCCATTTTTCACCTGCACCCACATCCGTGCAATGGGCGGGCGGGCAGTCTCCATCTCCACAGAGGCAGCTGATCACCCTGGACGCGGGGTGACCCCTTGTCTGGCTGCGTCCCTGTGCTAGCACACATCGACCACTAGGTGTCATCTGACAGTGCACAGTGCAAATTCACCCCTCCCTGAGGAAGGAGAGCAGTCCTCAGGATGCTCCATCCTTCCTCCCCCTGCCAGCCCCTGAACGACCCGAGTCCATTCCCAAACTCAGGTCACTGGCATGGCATGACATAAGGCTTCCAGTGCCTCAACCCTCAGTGCCACTGGGCTGGTGCTTCTGTTCATGTTTTCATGAATAAAATACTACTATTACAATGGCGACAGTTTTGAATATCAATGCCATGGCCTTTATATCTATTTGTTTACCTTTTTAGTGGTGCAATCTTCCCTGACATGCAGTGTGGAGAATGGAACGAAAAATAATGAAGGACTGGAGTCATGCTATGAGCAGTGTGAAGATGTATAGAGAAGGAGACTGGAGTGTGAAGGATAATTGAGAAGCAGTGAAATCAAAATATTAGAAGATCAGAGCTGTATGTATGGATAGAAGAACAAACCCAGAAATGATTTTAGTCCCTAATGAAACCCTGTAAAGGGTTAGGGGGCACAGGAGTTTGGATCCCTTTTTACTCTGTGAGCTGGAAACTCAGTGGAGTCTAACTCAGTATTGTAAGACATCAGGTAAAGCTAATAGAATGATGGTGTGCATAGGAAGGGGTATAACAAGCAGGAATAAGGAGGTGTTGATGCCTTTATATATGCCCATGGTCAGACTGCACCTGGAGTACAGGGTACAGCTCTGGAGGCCTCATTTAAGAAAGGATATAGATGGGTTGGAGAGGGTTCAGAGAAGGGCACCAAAGATGGTGCAAGGTATGCAAGAGAAGCCATACAAGACTAGATGGAGAGAAATAAATCTGTATCCACTGGAGGTTAGAAGAGATAGAGGTGACATGAGAGAGGCTTTTAAGTATATGAAGGGAATAAATAAAGTGAATGAAAGTAGCTTATTCAAAAAGAAAGTAGAAGTTAAAACAAGGGGTCATAATTTAAGATTGGAAGGGGGACGATTTAAGAACAATGTAAGGGGATGTTATTTCACTGAGAGGGTGGTGGAACCCTGGAACAGATTACCTAATGAGGTGGTATGTGCAGAAGCAGTGGAGGAATTCAAAGAGCATGGGACAGACACAAGGGGTTGGCTAGCGGGCAGAGGAAAATATCCCTGGGAAGTGGTGACAAGTAGCAGTGGGTGGGAAGTGGGCAGACTAGATGGGCCAGTATGGTCCTTTTCTGCTGACACATTACTATGATACCATGAACTTTGACTATAATAAAGCCAAAAATAAATTAAAATTTGAGACCCTAACTGGTTTCATCAGTTCACTGAGTGCACTTTTGGATAGCAGCAAAAGCTGGAGTAGGCAGTTGGTTGCACATTTTCCTGTATATTTGTTTTGTTCGCAATTTTCTATTCTTTTTCTCCATATGTAATTTTATTTTTCCCCATTTGCACCCCAAACCCAGGACCTCAGCAGACACATACATGCACATGCAAGGAGGTGCACGTGCAAGCTGGATACTGGCTTGGCCCCTTCCGCCCCACCCCTGGCATTTGCCATCCCCCCCACCTACGCTTTCCACCTGACCTCCACCTGGTGGGAGCGGAACTACAAGGAGAGCAGACAACCACTCCAGGGAGGGGAGAGCTGCCTACAGCAGCTCAGTCCTGCTCTGACCCTTCCCTCCATGCTGGCTCCCCTGCAATCCAAGACCATTCCTGAACCTGGGTCGCCGGGGTAATGAGAGGTGTGGCGTCCAGCGCCTCAACCCTCAGTGCCACTGGGCTGGCCTTGCAGTTTTCAGTTCTGAAAAAGAATGCCAACTTTTGTTGGATGGATGGATGGATGGAAGGGCCACCTAGTATTTTTTACTCCTGCTATAATCCCTTTTATTTAGAAGAAGGGTATTGGTATATGGTTGCCATTTTTTAATGTTTACTTTATACTCCTTTTTCTATGCCAACTGGCCCACATCTGCACCAGCCGGGTAACCCATGAAAATCATGACTCAACAATCGCGAATGCAATACCGCAACTGCGCATCAGCGGCCGCCACAATAGCTACTTGTGGATATTGGCGAATTACCGAAAATAGCGATTGCGTGCTGCCACTGACGACAATAATAGCGACTACTGTCTTCATGCTTGTTCACCTGCTTCACTTGCATGTAAAACATGTGGGCAGCTTGAGGAGGATGTGGGGTGGGCAGGGAGTTGAAGATGGGTGGTGTGCCAAAGCAAATTGAGAAAGTGCATTGAGTTGAGTACCCAAAATGAAGCTGACCTGATTCCTTTCTACAAGGTCTAAGATCACAGCAGTCACTAAAGTGGAACAAAAACATCACCAGAAGTTTGCAAACTACCCAGATTAATTAAATTGGGCAGAAGCTGACACAGTTTAATAGGTTTTCCATGGGTTTCAGTATGAGAGAGATCTGAGTGATCCTCATAGATGGTGGTAAAGGAGAGAAAGAATCAAGGTTTATTTCAAATTTTTCTCAGCACTGGTTAGAAACTTGAAAGAAGACATGATTCTTTAGAGCTTGGCGTGTGGTTTGGCGATTTGTGAATTACAAAAGTGTCACTCCATGCAGACAGAATTTTTTTTTATATATTTTTTTTACCTCCCCACAGCCTGAAACAGATGATTAGTGACTGTAGGCGCCGATCTTATGATCGGCTCCCGAGTAGCAGGAGTAGCAGGAGTTGAGCCGGTGGAGCGTCCATGGGTGCCTTGTTGCTGCTGAGGGTGTTCAAGGGTGGACTCCTGAGTCAATCATGCTATCTCTCACAGTGAGCGCTATTATTAAGTGGTTGCGATTTTGTAAGGATGCTAATATGTTTGCTCGCTATTCTGACGGTCTCTGAAGAAACTTCACAATTATGTCAGTCGCCGTTTTAAAGTCTTGATTTTCACATGAAACCAGCAGTTAAAGAGGTCAAATACAGTGCAATACAATGCATGTTAAGCATACAGTGCAGTACAATGCAGTTACAGAGGTCACATACAGTGTAATATAATGCATGTTAAGCAGTCAGACAGAGGTCAAATCCAGTGCAATCCAGTGCATGTTGAGCAGTCAGACAATGCAATCAGATGCTGCGATCAGCATGTTTGTAGGTGTTTACAAACAAATACATACAATTCAGTGAGTGGGCAGCCTAGTGAGAATTTATAGTGTTGTTAGAGATACTGCTAGTAGTTGGGGGAAGCTGTCACCCGGGGGCAAAGTTGGGGCAACATATTTGTGGCACTGATCCTAGGGATTGAAACCAATCTCTGATTTTATTCCAGGAGACTATTGTCCCCTGGGACATCAGGTGTTTTGGTAGGTTGTTCCATGTTTTGGTTCCAGGGTAATGGAATGTAGAGCAGCCTATTTTGTTTTTTAATGGGACATCTCAAACTATATAGAGGATGCTGCGCCAGGGGTCAACCTTAACCTTTTTTGCACTAGCCAGCAGGGCAAATTGATTCAAAATTGCACTAGCCCACTGATAGTTGCACTAACCCTTAATTATAACGGTAAATTTTGATCACTTGTACAGGAAACAATGCAAGCAAAGCCAAGAAATACTCTGATTATTGCACATTTATCCTGCTCCTACATTGCTTCCAGCTCCCCCGCAGGAAAAAAAAAAATACAATGCCATCACAGACAGTGAGCCCCCCCATTGTTTTGTACCATAGCCTCCTCTCTTCCTCTTTCTGCCCCACCCCACCAAACAGAGAGAGGCTATAACAGCAAATGTTCAGTCAAGCAGTCCTAGCTCCGCATACACAATAGCTGACATAATCATGCACCTTACCACACTGTCACTATCACCCACTATCACCCACAGGGCAATGGACAGAGTCAGGCAGAGAAAGACACTCTCGGTCCCCACCCTATAGTCAACTGGAGACCTGCACATTTGAAGGTTTTATACAGTCACAAGTGAGCCAGGAGCACATCTAAGATTTCTTTAGGTTGGGGGCTAGACAAACCTAAGGGGCTTGGGAAATAGAAAACTGTGACATTTTTATTTGTAAAAGCATTGATTTTAATATGCTCTGCCCCAACAATAACAGATTTTTCTTTAACATTGTCCTTTCATCAGCCCAGGGTAAACAGTACACAGGCATAACACGATACTATTGCTATTTCTGTATAGGATGATCTATGCAACCTAGGAATGCCTATTTCAAGGTTTCAAATTTTGTATTTTATCAAGGTTTATTTTTGTACCGTGTATGATCCAAAGCTTTGTTTTGAGGCTGAAAGGACATGTTGAGTGGGATAAGGGTGGAACTGTATGGATGGTGATGGCTGGCATAGTCCATTTAGAAGAGCTGGGGAACCCCTACACTTGCCAGTAATGGCAGCTATGGATCTATGGATGGTCACTTCAGAGTCTGGTCTGCAGGGAAAGAGCAGAGTTAAGAGATTTGGAGGGGAGAGGGAAGTTAAGGTGAGGCTGGGATAAAACCCACCACCTGCAGGGCTGATCATGTATACCTCTTTGCATTTTGTCACTGAAATGTTGGATACAAACACTCAAAATGTAAAGAAATAATGGGCACTGGTCTTAATAATATTGGACAAATTGTTAGACATAGACACATTCAGAAAACTGGAACCTAGTGATTTAACAGCACTCTACCCTTGATCACACCCTGGACACTAGCTGGAAGTCTTAACAGTGGAGTGATAATGACTCATATTGAGTGACAAAAGTACTGGACTTTAGGAGGGCTGACTTTGCCAAAATGGGTGAGAGCCTAAGGAATGCACTAGCAAATGGGCAGGAAGGAGGGGTGGAAGAACAATGGGGAATAATAAAAACTGCCAGCACAGAGGTAACGAGCCTTTGTGTGAAGCAAATAAACAAAACAAGACGATGTAAAAAACCACTATGGTTCTCAAAGGAAGTGGCAGTGAAGGTTCAAGAGAAAAAGAAAGCATTCAGGAAGTACAAGGAATCGCAGAAGGAGCAGGATAGAGAACTGTATCAGTTAAAGCAAAAGGAGGCTGGGAAGGCAGTCAGAACAGCAAAGGCCCAAACTGAGGAAAAGATAGCCAACTCAGTTAAGAAGGGGGATAAAACCTTTTATAGGTACATCAGGAGGGTGGGCAGAGGGAGACTGTGAAAAGGCAGAGATACTAAACAAATATTTTTGCTCAGTATTTACAAATGAAGAGGGGGAGGTACATAAAACAAACAGTAGTAACACTCTGGATACAGAAGTTGATACCAGCCCATTTACAGAAGAAAGGGTTCTGAAAGAACTCTTAAAACTGAAGGTGGACAAAGCAATGGGGCCTGATGGGATTCATCCCAGAATTCTAAAAGAGCTAAGGGTAGAACTAGTGACACCACTGACTACCCTTTTAACAAATCATGGGAGGATGGGTGGTACCGAGGACTGGAAGAGGGCAGATGTGATTCCCTTCACAATAGTGGGAAAAGGCAGAAGCAGGAAACTACAGACCTGTTAGTTTAACCTCAGTGATAGGGAAAATGATGGAATCACTTCTGAAGGAAAGAATTGTCGAGTATCTAGAGGCCAGAGGGGCACAGGACCCAAGGCAGCATGGATTCACAGTGGGAAGGCATGCCAGACGAATCTGATAGATTTCTTTGACTGGGTGACCAAAGTAGTAGATCAGGAAGGGCTGTGGACATGGCCTACCTAGACTTTATGAGGCATTTGACACAGTCCCACAAAGATTAATATACAAGTTAGCCAGCCTGGGGAGTGGGTCCCAAGATGACAGCCTGGGTAAAGAACTGGCTGGAGAATAGGACAAAAAGAGTAATAGTAAATGGAGTCCACTCAGAAGAAAGGAGGGTTACTAGTGGGGTACCGTAGGGTTCAGTATTAGGATCGGTCCTCTTCAATGTCTTTATAGTTACATTGCAGAAGGACTGAAGGAAAATATGTCTCTTTGCAGATGACACTAAGATCTGCAACAGAGTTGATGCACAGGGTGGGTGGAAAAGATGAGAAGGACTTGGCAAGGTTAGAGGAATGGTCAAATGTATGGCAGCTTAGATTCAATGCTAAGAAGTGTAAGTAATGCACCTGGGAAACAAAAACCCAGGGGAAGAGTACACAATGGGGGGTGAGATACTAACAACAACAAAAATGGAAAGGGACCTGGGGGTAGTCATATCAGATGACCTAAAGGTGGGCAAACAATGTGAGAGGGCAGCATGGAGGGCTGGGGGGATACTGGGATACATAGGGAGAGGCATCACCAGTAGAAAACAGGAAGTTATTATCCCTCTTTACAGACAGCTGGTGAGACCCCATCTGGAGTACTGTGTGCAGTTCTGGAGACTCAATCTCCGAAAAGACATAAGCAGGATGGAAGCTGTCCAGAGGAGGGCAACTAAAATGGTGCAGGGTCTGAACCGGAAGACATATGAAGAGAGACTTAAGGAGCTTAATATGTATAGCCTCGAGGAAAGGAGGGAGAGGGGGGACATGATAGAAACTTTCAAGTACCTCAAGGGATTCAACAAAGTCCAAGAGGGTAGCATCTTTCAAAAAAAGAGGTGTGTAAGAACAAGAGGGCACAATTTGAAGATGGGGGGTGGCTCAGAGGTAATTTAAGAAAGTATTTTTTCACAGAGAGGGTTGTGGATGCATGGAACAGCCTTCCGGAGGAGGTTGTGGAGTCAAAAACAGTGGTGGAATTCAAGCATGCATGGGATAGTCATAAGGCAATTCTGGGGGGTGGGGGTAGGAAGAAGTAGGCTGCTGGTTAACTAGGATCTGTAGCTTATCCAGTAGGTAAGGAAATGGGCAGACTGGGTGGGCTAAGCGGTCCTTATCTGCCATCAAATTCTATGTTTCTATGTTTCTATGAGTCTTTTGCAGGATCCCTCTCTTGAACTGCCAGATAATTGCAGCTCTTAATGAGCTGTTAATCACACCTGGCCATCTGGAACATTGAGAGAGATTAGCATGAAGACTAGAGAATGCTAAAGTAGAGACTTTTTTAACTTCATTAACAGCCATGAAAATCTGCACCAGTCAAGATGGGCAAGTAGAGAGTTAGCTGCACTAGCCCTAGTCAATTTGCACTAGTGTTTAGGCTAGTAAAACAATGTTAAGATCAACCCCTGTGCTGATCTTAGAACTGTGTTTGGGGTCTTTACTTTTACATTCTCAAGAACATATTCTGGTAGACTACCTTTTATAGCACTTTAACATTAGGCTTGCATTTTGTAGCTGTCTTCTTAGGTTCAGGGGTAACCATTTTAAGTCTCTGCATAAGGCACAATGATATGTGCATGTGTGCTTGCATGCATGCGTGCGTGCATGTGTGTGTGTGTTGGGGCCTCCCAGTGCAAACCTTGTAAGATGATTGTATAACATATCTAGTCTTGCAAGGTCTGCTCTAGAGACTCCTTCATATAGTATGTCCCCATAGTCCACAGTGAGGATGATCATTATGTTAATTACTTAGAGTCTGGGGCCTGATTCTCAAAGCCCAAAGTAGGATGCAAGGTGCCTGTGCCAAACATATATGGCACAAGGTGCACCTTGCGTCCATAAATGCCACCCAAGCTATTCACAAGGGCAGCCTGCATCAATCACAGGCTGTTTGCCCCAAATGGGGCTTGCACATCCCTAAGCCCAGAAATGGGCTGTGACAAGGTGCTAGGGAGCATGAGACAAATGCAAGCTGCCACAGTCCCAGACCTGCAATTCATAGAACTCTCCTGGAGGGAGAAATTCTAAGTACCCTTAGACCAGCCAGGGCTGATTTAAGGGGACTTAGAATGGTCTCCCCGGGAGAGATGAAGATAGCAATAGTGCTGTGGGTCCCCCCTCCCCAATCCCTGATGTGCCCCACTGTTAAATATTATTATAGCTGAATCCCCCACCCAATGCCTGATGTGCCCCACTATTACAATTATATTGCTGAATCCCCTATCCGATCCCCGATGTGCCCCACTTGTAATATATATATATATATGTGGCAGAATCCTCTTGCCAAGATCCCCCAATGTCCAGATCATTATGACACAGTACAAGCCCCTCTCATTGGTGGTCCAGTACCCCCACACCCCACCTCAGCAGGTAGTGCCTCCCATCCCCCGACAGAGCCTGGAACTGACACAGCCCTCCTCATACCTCCGCTGCCAGTCCTGACTGAACTGACAATGAGCACATACTGTAATATGTATGCATTCCTTGATTATCCATGAGCTCGTACACTGTACAGTCTGCCACTCACTGACAGTTCAGTTGGGGACTGGATGCCGAGGTGTGAGGAGGGGGCCGGGGTGGTCGGCACTACCAGTTGGGGGGTTTGGGGGCCCATCAGTGAGTGAGGCTGTGTTACACATTTATTTATGGTGACATTGGGGTCAGGGCGGAGAACACTATGCCACCAGAAGGGGGGCAGTTAATATGCTTTTACACTGGTTGACATTGGGGTTCGGGGAGGGGGCCAACAGGAACATACATGTGTGGAGATGTGTTTTAACAGTTATTTATGGGGACATTGGGGATCTTGTGGGGGGCACTAGCCCACCAGGCAGAGACTGCACATCACTGTGTGGGCTGGGCATGTGGGGGGCCACTTGCCAAGACAGGGATTAGAGTGATGCAGGGCCGACCCACAGCTTGCAGCTAACCCTCCCAGTGTGCTGTCTGTTTGGTGCACTGCCACAGCTGCCACAAGCCGGGGGTCTTTGCTGCCGGGACCCTGCCTGATAGAGAATTGGGTGCACAGTTCCTGGTGCATAGGGCTCTGGTGCAAGCTGCTGATTGCTGCAGCTTGCACGGAATGTAGCCCCCTTTGATCTTAGTGGCAGTTCTCTTTTCATCTTATGTAGCATGCCTAGTTTCTGCATGAGTTTTTACACTGAGTTGCTCATGTGGTTATAGTGTATAGTGGAGTGTTGTTCTGTATAGAATTCCATCCCTTTCAAAATGCTGTTCTACCACAGTTCCAAGGTCATGGAATGCTGTTCTACCCTACTGTGATAGAACAGCATTCTAGAATCTCTAGAGACAGCATGAGTCAGTTTCATTTTGAAAGCAAAAGAACTCACAAAACACATTTTTCACACAGTACTATACACTATAAAAAATGCAGGCTGAGCAACTCTATGCACAACCAGTGTGCTTTGCCACCTCATAGTTCTGATTCCCATAGACCTCTCAAGCTTTGGTCTCGAGGTCAGAGGGAATCAGAATCCCTCTGTGGCAGAACACACTGGTTCTGCATAGTTGCCCATCCAATATTTTTTATGTTCCAGCTGCAGTGTACATCTAGCCAGAGTCCCAGGTACTTATAGGCTTCCAGTTGCAGGGTGGTTCTGTCTCCTGAGGCAATACTCAGAGACTTGCCATCATCAACATTTTTGTTCCTCTATCTGAATAGCATGACTTTTTACTTGCTAGTGTTTAGGATGCTTATCAAATCCCTCTTGCAGATTGTTTTGTATGTGTTGTAGGTGGGGGGCCTTGGTGTAGATTATGATGTTGTCTGCTGTAACGGGCGTAACCACCCATTACAGTCAACCCACCAAATATAATGCAAAATAGAGGAACTTACCTGAATGCAGGGTGCCAATGTGTAGTCCTGGGGAGAGGTTGTTTGCCACACCTGTAAAGAACAGGAAGTGGTTTGGTGGAGGGGACTCGGCTAAAACCCCTTTGCCCACAATGGTGACTGAGTAATCAATATTTTATTTAGTAGTCAAGTAAGTAAGTAAAGTAAGTAAGTAAGTAAGTAAGTAAGTAAGTAAAATTTATTTTTAAGCGCTTTTCAATATCAAAGCGCTGTACAAATAAAACAATTAAAATACATACATATGACACAAACATCAACAATAACAATGTAATTACAATAAAATACAGTAAATCACTCCCCATATGCCATTTGAAATAAGTAATTTTTTAATTCTGACTTAAAGCTCTCGACGGTCAGGCAACCGTATCCGACGAGGTAGAGAATTCCACAGGGTAGGGGCAGCATAAGAAAATGCCCGTGCTCCCGATGTTTTTAAACGAACCCTGGGAACCTCTAGCAATCCCTCGCCGGTGGAGCGGAGCGAGTGAGAGGGACAGTAGGGAACAAGCAGATCTTGAAGATACCGCGGTCTCTGTTCGAGTAGGGCTTTATAGGTCAGTAACCCGACCTTAAAGGTGATCCGCCACTGAACCGGCAGCCAGTGCAGTTCACGCAGCACAGGCATAATGTGACTCCTCATAGACCTCCCAGTCAAAAGCCTGGCTGCTGCGTTCTGCACTAGCTGCAAGCGGCGGATATCAACCCCCGGCAGCCCTAGATACAGGGCATTGCAGTAATCAAGGTGAGAAGTAACAAAGGCATGGACCAATGTCGGAAGGTCGGCCGGAGGAACAAGGTGTTTCACCCGAGCAATATTCCTCAGATGGTAAAAGGAAGATTTGACAGCAGAAGACACCTGAAATTTCAGGGTCAGACTGTCTCAATAATATTGCCTGATGGCTACGCGACCGTCTGAGGTCGAGAGCTGGGCACCATCGATCCATACGCTCAAGGGAGACCAGCCCTACAACCCGCCTCAAGGCGACCTGGGTCCACCACCAACACCTCAGTCTTATCCGGTTTAACCTTAGCCAGCTGGCACTCATCCAATCATTGATCTCGGATAGACAGTTGTTAAGTATAGAGACTGTATCTTCCTGTCCAGGACTAAAGGACAAATATAGCTGGTATCATCTGCATAGCAGTGAAAACCTAAGCCATATTGCCTAATAATGTCTCCCAATGGCAGCATATAGACAGCGAACAACATGGGTGCCAAAATGGAACCTCATGGAACCCCACAAGGCAAAGAGACAGCGCCAGAGGAATAAATTCCAGTGATAACCCTCTGTCTCCGCCCTGTGAGAAAAGATTGAAACCATTGCAGAACCGTACCAGACAGTCCACAATAAGACCGCAGGTGTTCCAAAAGCACACCATGGTCCACAGTGTCAAATGCTGCAGAGAGATCAAGAAGGACTAGAATAGTACAAGCCTTTTGATCTCTCGCTATCAGGAGATCATTTAGAACCCGGACAAGAGCAGTCTCAGTACTATGTCTTTTCCTAAATCCCGATTGAAGAGTATCATAGACATTGTGATTTGTAAGATGGTCATCCAGTTGCAGTGCAACCACCTTTTCAATAACCTTGCCCAAAAAAGGGCAGGTTAGAGACAGGTCTGTAGTTAGCTGGACAGTCCGGATTCAATGAAGGTTTTTTTAGGAGTGGTCGAACGACCACCTCCTTTAAGGGTTCAGGAAAGATCCCCTGCTCCAAAGATTTCCAGACAATTTCAGCAATGGTCGGACAGATAATATCTACGCAACCCAATAATAGAGGCGTAGGGCCCGGATCCAAACTACAACTGGTTGGACGTACAGTCTGGACAATCCTCACAATGTCCATGAATTCCGGCCTATCAAAGTCAAACCAGGTGACACAGGTGTTTGTTTCCCCCCCTCGCCAATCACTGCAAACCCTTGAAGAGTGAGCCTGACTGATATCCGACCTAATGCTGGCAATCTTATCAGCGAAAAATCGAGCAAGCTCGTCACACTTTATTTGTGAAAAATCTCTTCCAGACTGTAGACAGAGTGGATTGCACAATCTGTCAACAGTCTGAAAGAGTTGAGCCGGTCGGTTTCACGCAGCAGCAATCTCCCTGGACAGGAATTCTGCCTTCTTACGGGTTATTGCCGATTGATAGATAACATAATGATCCATCAATCTAAGTTTGTCAGCATCCAGGCAAGATTTCCGCCAGGCCCTCTCTAGCCTTCGCCCCACTCTCCTCAGCTCCTTCAAAGACTCATCAAACCAAGGAGTCTTTGGGCGCTGAGTGAGTGGGCGAACGCGAACAGGAGCAATTTGGTCCAGGGCCCTGCTCACTGCCTTGTTATAGGCAATAACCAGGTCCCCTGGACCCATGCTCTCATCCGAAACACCCGATAGGTCCAGTACCGCCAATAGGCCCTCTGGGTTTACTCCCCTTAAAGGGCGATACTGGACCATCTCCGTAGGGGCAGACCTATTAGGGGGTGCCCCAAAACTGAATCTTATGGTGTGATGGTCTGTCCACACATTTGGTTCCACCTCCAGATGTGAAACATCCAAATCCAGTAGGAACACCAGGTCCAAAGAGTGTCCACCTATGTGGGTAGCAGAGGTAACTACCTGTGACAGGCCCAACATAGACATAAGTTGGAGGAAGTTCTTTCCAAAGTGCGAGAGTTCATCGTCGACCCAGGCATTGAAGTCACCCAGTATTAACCATCTAGGCGACTCCAATGCCATGTCAACGATGAAGTCTGTGAACTCCTTCAGGAATTCACCACCATCACCGGGTGGACGGTAGATGAGGAGAATCCTGAACTCTGCACCTGCTGCCAGGATACACTCAAAGGATCTGGTGTTACCCACTGGCACCACCACAAGACTCAGATCTGATCTAAAAAAGATGGCCACTCCTCCGCCCCTACGATCCAATCTCGGACGGTGCATTACCGAGAACCCAGCTGGAGCAGCAGAGTCTAAAATAGGACCTGCATTCTCATCCAGCCAGGTCTTCGTATTACATGCCAGGTCAGATGTTACAACAAGATCTGCAATAATAGCAGTCTTGTTCCTAATCGACCTGGCATTACATAACTACCGCCCGAGTTGGATGGGTTTTCAGAGGATGTACAGTACCTGCCCACAATCTGTGGAGCCCTTGGGTATGGGAATCAGGCAAGGAGGACCCCTCTTCTGAACCCATTTCGACCCAGGGCGTCTCCTTGACCCAACTATCCCTATCTGCCTACCCCTCTCCACTCTCCCACTCTGTCTAGCCCATCCATCCCCTAAACGCCTTCTCACTATCCCTGCTTTATGACAGTTGTTAAAAACGTCATCAGATAACCGAGGACAGTGGAAGGGACGGAGGTCCCGGAGCAGAGTGGGAGAATAGCATCTGACCGTCTTAAGCCCCATCAAACACATCATTGATGGCAAATATCAACAACTCTCAGCTTAACAACCTATCTTAATTAACAAATAATATTATTAACCAAGGAAAACCTATAAAAATACAAAAGAATCATATATCATAAAATCAAAAATCAAAACCCATACAAAAAACTCATAAAATAAATAAATAAAAATAAAAATAATAAACAAACCAAACAAAACAAAACAAAACAAATAAAATAAAAATCTCTCACTACCCCAACACAAAAAATCCCCCCCCCTTCAGCTCTCTCACAGCAAAGGTAAGGGGGAAAAATAATCTTAGCACTCTCACTGCAAGAAAAAATTAAAATCACATACAAACAAATAAAACAAACAGCATGGGTCTAAAGCTGTCGCACAATTAAAACCCCCAACTAAAATGTCCTTAAGCTTAATAAAATCAATCATAAGCCCCACATAACAAAAGTTCATAAAGTCTCGGAGTCAGTACACTTTCTTCATACTCCTGGCATTCAATCATTCATAAAATTCCACCTGGAAGGAAGCACTCTTCACCCAATGAACCCCAGGAGGGGCGCGGATATGCAGACTGTCCCCTCTACTTGGGATGCCAGACACAGCCCGGCCTCTGCCAGGCTATTCCAGCACCACCCGGAGGCCCCGAGAACACCAACCCACCGGCAGGTACTCCCAGCCCTCCCAGGTACAGACACCAGCACCCCGCACCCACCTCTGGAACACTTGGGCTAATTACTCAGATCTTTCTTCCTCTTTCTTCCTTCACCAACACGATTCCACAACCAAATTCCCCAGCCAGGAGTTCGGCTTTAAATCCTGCAGTCCACTGTATCCAAACAGGGAGCAGGCATAATAAACAACGAATGGCACACTCCTTTTCAGTCCCCAGCATCACAATTCATATGCATCAGTTAAAATAATCAAAACCCAAAAAAGGTTCACTCCTTGGATGCACTCAGTATCCAAAAGTTTCAATTCCCAAGTTTAATAAAACCTCCTTCAGTCTTTCTCATCTTCACAGCCCTTCACGCTGTGACCAAAAAGACTCCACAAGTGGCTAGTGAGGGCTAGTGGGTGGCTAGTGCCTTTTATTATGTGAACTGGGGGGCAGAAACAACAAAGAGGATGTAAGAACAAAGCAGCAAAAGCCCAGAGGGGCATAAATAAATAATATCTATAAAAATAAAATGCTTATCGGGGGCAGTCCTCATAGCCAGCTCCAGGCAGGCCATGTAGTGAAATGTCTGTTGGCTGGATCTGATGTCACTAGGACAGCAGGAGGTGGAACCAGCATGATAAAAGAAGGGAGCGGTGTTCGGGGATGGGCACAACAGCAATGGGATAGAAGCTTGTTCAAAAAAAGAGTTTCTAACTTTGAAAAGGGCTCAAGCTCTCTCCTGATTGGCTGCCAGTGACTTCAACATCAAATGCTCCAATCAGGTACAAGAAAGGTGAGCTGGAGAGTTCAGTGTAGCTCAACTGTTTTGTGTGTGTCTCTATTCTCTGAGCTAGAGCAAGCAGCAGTGCAGTGGCAGGGATTAGCCACTCACTTCAAGAAAACGCAAGGAAAACTGGAAATTAAGTTTTAAAGTACAGGCTAGTTAGCAATGGGCTAGTATTGCCAGGATAGAAGAAAAGTATTCTAGCTAGGAAAGCCAGTTAGAGAAATTGGTCCCAGAAACTTTTGGGCTCTAATAGACCAAGCAAAGAAGGAAGGCGGAAGCTAAATCTACACATAACAGTCAAGACCTGCAAAGAGTTTAATTTTGAATTAAAGTTTGTAGGGAGGGTTCACCTGTTTGACAGAGGACTGAAAAGGACCAGAAGTGCAGCTGAACGAAATCAGAACCTGTGAGGACCAAAGAAGCAGCTGAACATCTGCAGAGGACTTCTCATCAATATCTGGCCAGAGCAGTGAAACAAAGGAACTCATTCTTCAAGGACTACACTCATTTTGGGTTAAGGTACCTGTAACCCCTAGGTGGCGCTATCCCAAGGGCTACTACCCCTGCCTGCTTAACTACTAACAGGTTGAGGGGCCTAGGTCCAATGGCGGGTGCCTCCACCCAGAGGTCAGAGTTTGCAGTAGTTAAACTAACTTGGTCACAGCCCTCTGGGACACTGTTACCCCCCTTTCTTCCCACTAGTGACCCACACGATGCATTAGGAATATCTTCACAATGTACACTTACTCCCAGGACTGGCTCTGTTGACCGGACTCTGGGGACCCCCAGTAAAACAAGATGATACAGTGCAAAAACCACAGTACAATACTTTAACATAAACGAATACCTCAGCCAGTGTAACTCTGCTGAAACCAACAGATCTGATTTATTTGAGGAGCTGTAACAAGGAAGGGGTAAATCAGATTAATTAGGTTAAACACATTAATAATCACAGTACTGTGTGCATATTCAGAGTCCCAAATTGTCACTTTCACTGGGTACCCAGGATGGGGAGGAGGTAGCCAGGATCGGTGCAGCTGGTTGGGGCCCTGTGATGGAAAAAGCACTTGCACAATACCCAATTGTAATCCGGAGTCGGAGGGCTCAGTTCGTGAAGAAATGAAAAAAGCAACAATTAGATGACACACTTGCAATTCGATAAACAGATGGCAGGGAGCTACCCTGCTTTGTACTCACAAACTCAATGCTGGGAACTGGATGGAAGGCAGATTGTCCTGGATTGCCAGGAGGAGCAGACCATGTGGACAAGGTCCTTGTGGCTGGACCCTACTGCAGTTTAGAGCAAATAGATGTAGTCTGGATTAAGCTAGGGTTTACTTCCAGCTTCATGCACTCTATTTACTGTACAGGGGATTGGGAATGCGATTCCCCACAAGCACTACACACATTTATATGTAAAAGGAAAGTACTATACCAGGCAGGCTACTTCTCGATCCCGACCGCAATTACTGCACGATACCCGGGAGAACACACAGCAGCTTCAGTTCCTGACAGACCGAGCGTGATTCAACAGTTTCTCCAGTCTTCAACAGAGTGAGCCTGATTTCTACTCTTCAGATCTCCTTTCTTCTCCTACAGGTCGCATTCAGTCTGAACGGGTGTTTGCACAGGCTGCAGACCGAAAACTCAGGGCCTTACATGCGCTTCCCGCACTAAAACTATACACCAAAGAAGCACAGAGCTGCTTGTCTCTTCACTGCCAAAACTGATCTAACTTCTCCAGTCCCAGAGCAGTGCATTTCCTTTAGCTCCACACTATTCTGTTGGCTGGTCTGGCTGTCACTCACAGTAAACTCCCCCTGTTGGTGGAAAAAGGCGTCACGGTCAAAACTACATTTCCCAGAGTCACTGCCCTTACAATCCCCTTACAGCAGGCTCCAGAGGAGAGTCCAAGTTCTGATTTGCCCAGAACAGGCTCCATTTTAAAGGATCCCCACCATGATTGGTCCAATTCAGCAGTTCAGAACCAACATGGGGGAGCTACTCTACACTGTCCTTGCTACAAGAAAGCAAGCTAAATCAAACTGCATTTTCATTATTACTCTAACAGGTTACAAGCAAACAATGACATCTTTGAAGAGTGCTCCTTCTGCCCACTTAGCAATGGCAGAAATGGAGCGATTTGGCAGTAGCTCGAGCGGGACTCAAGCAGGGAAACACACAGACCCCCTTCCAAATTAATTATGTCTGCAGACAGACAGCTCTTAAAGAGACAGTACCAGAGGCTCTAAAAGCACTCACAGATAAATGGCTTAAACGCCAAACACCACTCAGGCTTGGAGCATTCAAGCAAGCTCCTGGAAGACTTTTGGGGAGCCCCCATTTGCAGGGGGGTTACACACCCAAGACTGTGACTTTTAAAAAGAGACTTGAAATGACTTTGGGACATTTTACTGTTTATCTTGGGGGTGGGGTGAAAATGTTTGTTGCAATTAAGTTTAGATTTTTTTGGTCAGAAAAAGACAAATTATACTATTTGAGATGATTTTATTTTGCTGTTTAGGCTGCACAGCAATAGATTTGGATTTTAGAGCCATTGCTGAAGTGAAGGAAAAAGTTAATAGATTGCTAAATAAATTGTCTCTAATTTAAAGAGACTTTCTGCCTCTGTGATAACTCCTGTAGCACTGTTGTTATGGTTAGAGGGTCATACCCCAAAGTAATATCTGCCAGCCCTATAACTAACCTTTCTTGCAGCTAGCTGGATTCCATCACCCAGGTAGGTGAAGGCAGGTGTTATACTGCGTAGGAGTGTAATTTTATATCTGGATTTACAAATGTGAGGTCATTCATGAATAGACTGAACAAGAGTGGGCCTAGTATTGAGCATGTAAGACATCAGAGATTATTCAGTTGAAAATGGAGTGGAAGTGCCCAATTGTACAGTTTGTCTATGTTCAGTTAGGTAACTAGAACCAGTTGACAGCACTGGATGTGAGCTCTATTGTGTCAGTGGTTCAGCAGGCAGTACACTCGCCTCTGAGGCCGGGAGATCAGAAGGCTGTGGGTTCTATCCCCACACCAGGCACTTGGGATAATATCCCAATACTGACTCTGTGGTGCAGCACGAGGGGATGCTGCACTCCTGAGGTGCTGTCTTTTGGATAAGACGTTAAACCGAAGTCCCATCTGCCTGGATTGGTGGTAGTTCAGGTGGATGTTAAAGATCCCATGGCACTTCTCGAAAAATGTATGGGAGTTTTTATTCAAAAAACACAACATATATACACAAAACAAAAATGCAATATCTACATTTCATTTCACATGAGGGGAAAACCCAACCCCCTGTAAATCCTCATCACCCCCTCAAATACCTTTATGTACACACACTCTTAGAACCATACATTTCATTAACTTCTTTTTTAAACCAACACCCTTTTACTTTTCTCATCTTGTTCTTTCTCTTATACATAGTTCCAGAAAAGTAGGGAAGTTTTTAACAAAGGAACACAACCGTCAAATATACAGTAAAATCATTTCTTTAGTATTTACCATTCCTACTTCTTCCCTTGACAGTTTCCTCTCCTTCCCTCAGTTAGTACTCCTATTTTTATTTTATTTTATTACTTTAATGTATTCCTGCCTCTATGTACCTCCTTTCCAATTTCCTGCTATCATTCCCACTTTTATGCATATTTTGTAAAATACATCAATCCCTTCCACCACATTGTGGGTGCTTTTTACAATCTTGTCTATAAACCTCCCATAAAGCTTGCTCACACAATTTACAAAGCCCCTCGTATGACATTTTCTGTTGTTGTAATAACAACTGGCAATGACTCTGCCATGAATAATTTTTCAAAACAGCTAACAGAATCTGTACAGTAGAACAATTAAACTGAGACAGTAATTCTGGAAAAATTCCTAAAACCAAATTTCTATACCTAATTTTTTTCAACCAAGGCATCTGCCACTTATCAGATAAATAAACCTGCAGCATTTTTACATTGTAACAGAAAATGTTCCTGCATTTCAACATCCACCCCACAACCAGGGTATAAACAATTTCTTTCTTCTAGGGCTTTATGCTTGTGGTTTCCTCTTACCCCTATTCTTCTGTGAGCCTTTAGCCACTGACAATCTCACATTTTAGTGGGTATTCTTGGGTTGTTCAACATTTTATAAACATATTTATTCTGTGTTGGGGCCATTCCTTTATCTCAGGTTCTATTGTCCCTGTTTCTCCTAATATTTTACAATACATTCCTTTCCTAGTACTTTGCCTCACTTGTGCTTAAGTAACTTTCCATGTTTATAATTTGCCTATTGTGTCCCTATAGTATCTTGGAATTTCCAGTCTCCTACTACCCTTGGGAAATTCTTCTGTCCAATTTTCCAAGAATTTTTCCAAAACATTCTTCCCCCAATTTCCTTCTATCCCTAGTTTAGGCTGTAACACTTTAATCAAGTTTTTATACCAAAATATAGTGTGAAAAATTATGACTGGATTGATCATTCCTAGTCCCCCTTCCTGGAAGCTAAACAAGTGATTTCTCTTTTAATTGGGTTCAACCTACTCCACCTTACCAGTTGAAAAAAGAGTCCCAATAACCTTGTTTCCATTCCAGGGGGTAAAGGAAAAACTGCTGCCACATAAAGAACACATGGTAGAGGAAACTGCTTAATGGCAAAAACTCTCTTTAATTTGGACATGTTTCATGATTTCCATCTAGCTAATTTTTTCCCTCCTTCTACCAGTGCTTTTTCACAGTTAGTCTTACTCATATCTTCTTTGCTAAACAAGGTACCAAAGATTGTTATTCCTTCATCCATTACTTTTAGCATTTGGCTACTGTCATCCCTTATTTTTGTATGCCCCAGTCTAAACCCCTACTTTTATTTACATTCAACACTGCTCCAGATGCTTTAGAATATTTTTCCATATTCTCCATTAAACATGGTGGGCCCAATTCTTAGACACATGTCGCAACTGGTGGGTGTATGCGAGCTTCGACATGCACCGCTATGCCAGAGACCCTGCGCCCTATTCCAAGACAGGTAGGGTCCCCGGCACTTATGTCCTGCAACTTGCAGCAGCTGCAGGGTTGAGCCATTGGTATGGCACAATGGACCTGGGTGCCACAAGCCACTGACTGTGTAAAACATCCCCCTGCACCCTCCCAGCCACGAAAAAAGCCCACAAGCCCTGTGGGCCATGGGGGCGGTCAGCAGTGTGGCAGAGGTGCAAGGGGTGCACCGGAAAAAAAAAGGACCCGGGTGCCAGCAGGTGGCACCCTGGTATTTGGATGGGTGGGTGTCACAGAGATGGGTGGCTGTGGGGCACAGCTGTTTGCATGTTGCGGCACTGTGGGGGGCAACCATCATTTGGCCAGGATGGTTGCCCCTTAGACCAGTTAACAGCTGGTCTAACCCCGCAGTGCCACAGAATAGTGTAATGGGGTTATGGCAACTGCCCTTTCAGAATAGGGTGAAGCTGCTGCCGTAACCCCTCATTCCACTGTGCCATAGGGGCTGCAGCTGGTGGAAGTCCCCTTGGGTGCAGGCTGCTTGTGCCATGGTGCAGGCCACCTCTTGTAGTCGCAACCAGCGTAACGCATGTTGCAAGACGTGACTTGCGCCATTGGGTTTGGCACAAGTTGCCTTGCAACATGCATAACCTGTTTTAGAATCGGGCCCTGTATCTCTTCATCGGATAAAAGAAAAATACATAAGTCATCTGCATAAGCAGACACCTCCTTTGTGTCCCCTTACTGACCCCTTTGATCCCCAGAATTCCCTCTGAAAGAGTAATTGCCCTAATTAATGGATCAATTGCAAATACAGAAAGAGGTGGGCTTACCCCATATTTAATAGCAATCAAGTTTCCTCCCCCTTCCCCACCCATTTCAGGTATCAGTGTCACATTTTGATATAAAAACTTAATCCATTTTCTGAATTCATTAGGGATACCATAATATTCCAATACCTTTAACAAGTATACGTGGTTAACCTGATCAAAAGCTTTGCTTTGGTCAAGGGATATCAGGCACCTTTTTTCCCCCATTTTTATTCACATACTCAATAACACCCCTTATTTTGGCCACATTTTCTTGAATGTTTCTTCCAGGGATGGCACATGACTTTGTTCGGTTAATTAATTCAGGCGCAGCCCCTCAATCTTTTTTGCAGAACCAGAGTTAATATTTTAAAATCAGTCTAATTTATCCCCTGATTTAAATAGAAAAATAACCAGGCCTTTTGAAAAGTCCCCCGAAACATGATTACTTTTGAACATAAAATTAAACACACACATACCAAAAATGCAGCTAATCCCCCAGAAAATGCTTTATAAAATTCACTAGGGATTCCATCCACCCTCGGAACTATCCCTAGTTTTAGTTCCTTAATAGCTTCCTCGACTTCTTGCTCAGTAATATCCTTCCTAAAGTCCCACCTCTCATTTTACTGAATCTTAGGAACTTTAAGGCACGCTAAAAAATTATCTCTATTTTCCTCCAAAAGGTCTTGTCCCTCCATAATTTCATTTAAATGTTGTTCAGCAATCTTCCTCATACCTCTTGAAGTGCTAATGACTTCTCCTGTCTTATTTCTAAGGCTTGAGATCCTGGATCTATTATTTTTTTCCTTATACTGTATGCTTTGCAAGGGTCTGAAAAAGGCATTTTTTGTGTCCCTAAGTTCAATTCTGAAATCAAGAATGCTGATCTATTGTATTGATCTTTCTTCATTTTTCCCTTAATTTGTTCCATTTGGCTTGTTAGGTCTTCTTTACCTAAATATGAGGCTTCTAAAAGCCTGAAAAGCTGGTTTCTTAGGCCTAGATATTGAAATAAATAGTTTTTCACCCTTTTTTTCCCCAAAATCTTGCATCCATTTACACAGTTTTCTTCGTATCCAACCACCAATAAAGAATGTCCTCAGATAGCCCTAATGCCGAGGCCCTATCCACAAATAAAGATGCTAATCCTATTTTGGCTTCTGACTCTTCCAAACTAGTTATGTTCCTTTTCCACCTTGTCCTCGGTTGCTCTATACCTGTTTCTGTACAGATGGTAACCTTAATCAGTAGATGGTCTGAAAAAGCTAAAGGTACCACACAAGTTTTGATAATGTCTATTCTCTTGGATGTAAATACATAATCTATCTTAGAGAACAGTTTTTCTTTAATAAATGTAACTTTCACAGGAGGTACTGCTGTATCTAGACATTATTTAATTCTGCTGCCTCAACACACTTTTTCAAGGCAAAGGAATCGCAGTATACTTTTTCCCCCACATTTTTTCTCTCCTGTATATCTAATGTACAGTTGAAATTACCCCCAAGATAAACATTTCTGGATGTACTTAAATAAGGTTGGATTACCTCGAATAACTGTACTCTCTCTACCTTAATTTGTGACACATAAACTACCACAAATCTATTAGGTTGACTGTGTCACAGGCCATCTACTAATAAAGCTCTGCCAGGCTGAACAGCTACCAATTTCTGCAGTTTAAATTCTATACCTGAAAACAAGATGCCCACCCCATCTGCTCTATCAGGACCAAAAGACCAGTACGATGGCCCCTAAACCCACCCTCTCTGAGCCTGAGCAACCATCTGTCTTGAATTCAGCCAAGTCTCTTGTACAAAGACTACCTCACACGCAAAAGATTTCTTAAGTTTACCCGCACTGCTTCTCTTTTCTTCCCTTTTAATATGTTGCAAATGTTTGCAGATGCCAGAGAAAACAAAACCATAATTTATAAAAACCATTCACCTTCTGCTAAAAATAGAAACACTCATAATTATTTTCTCCTCTTTTTCTTCTTTTTCTTCCCCCCTTCTCCTGACTTTGCTTCTTTCAGCTCTGGGTTCTGTTGTACTGAATGTACTGATGTGTCAGAGACCTATTCCCCTATATTTGATTCTCCCTCTTTCTGGGACCCTAGAACTTCAAAGGGATTTGCTAATATAATATTAGGTATAGTGCTTTCTTTGATCCTTAAACTTTTCCTTCTTTGGCTCCCAGGGTTACTTTTGGAATCACTGGGGGATATCCTTTGCCTCACTTTGTTCCATCACTTTCTCCATTTCTATTTCTCTTTCTTGTTCATGCATGTCAATGCTCCCTTCTACCTCAGCCATTATCCCAACCAAGGGCTCCTCTCTTGTTTCTTCAGTACTTCCCTCCTGCTCTGAGGCTGTCTCAGGCCCTTGTCTGGGTAGTTCTTGGGTAATGGACACCCCAGACCCTGTCCCTTCCTCTTCGTCTGGTAGGGCAGTGGGCTTTCTGGCCGTGCCAGCCTGCTGGGCGTTTTTAATTAAGTCATCAGAATTCATACTCCTTGCATTGTTTCGTGCAGCCCAAGGGCAATTCTGATATAAATGGTCATATTCTTCACAAAGATTACATTGAACATGGTTCTTGTATTGTGAGCTACAATGGCCTATTTCCCCACAGAGGCCACATCTCATTGCTTCACATACATTAGACAGGTGGGACCTAGAGCCACACCTGTAGCAGGCCATGTGTTGCCCTGTTTAAAAAACAACCCCTCTGTCCCTTCCCAAAAAGAAACTGTTTGGGATATGGGCTATTCCACTTCTGAGTGGTGTAATTTTACTTTAAACGCCACCCCCCAGTCCATAGATACTCTGTGTCAATAACAGCTTCCGGTGGGCCAAGCACCACACACTTTTGGTTTAGCCACTGTACTATGTCCCCCACATGCACACATTCTTTTCAGAACATCACCGTTATTATTTTGATAGCAGGTTTAGTCAGAGGGATAGCCAAGAAGGGGGTCCA
This sequence comes from Neoceratodus forsteri, assembly GCA_016271365.2. Taxonomy (NCBI): domain Eukaryota; kingdom Metazoa; phylum Chordata; order Ceratodontiformes; family Ceratodontidae; genus Neoceratodus; species Neoceratodus forsteri. The sequence goes on along the minus strand of CM057451.1, from coordinate 50,772,202 downwards.
GATGGGAGAACATTTCAGCTGGTTATACTTGGACCAAAATCTTTCCAGACCCCTCATGAATCTGAAACTGATGACAAAGACATCTTCTCCTGAAATATATACATATTATATACATAAGGGCATATATTTCATATGCTATGAATCTCATTGATTCTTTCAGTAGCGTCCTGCCCACATCTACTCTATCTGGAAATACTTTAAACCCCCGTTTGTATCTTAATTGCACTGCAAATCTCCTGGGGGTAGAATCAATGTAACTCATTGAGCCAGAGGGCCTAGCTCTTCTTCTTGGTGGGGGGGGGGGGTGTCCTTAGAACCTGCAGACTCATGACCTTTTTTCCTTATGTCTTTACTTTTTAACATCTCAGAATAAGATCTGGTTTTGCTTGAACTCTCCTTTTCTCTTTTCTGTACTGGAGTATTTTCTTTACTAGTACTGGGTGTTTCTTCATTGTCCTTGCAGAATTGCCCCATGTTTGTGTCATAATCCTCCATATTTCTGGGCATACCAGATAGCCCTCTACTAACCAAAGTAATTACTCCCTTTGCAGCTCCTCCAACCCCACTTTCCATGCTTACATTATGTGACATCTTATTCTGCTCCTCCCCCCCATTCATGCAGCTCCCCCCTACTGTTTTTTTCACCTTCTTTTTGTTTATTCAGGCTTTTCTTCTGTATACAGGAAGTCTTACTGGTCTGGGTGAAGTCGATCCAGTCAGACTCCAGTTGCCATTTGCCATTGGGGATTTGTTTCCAACCTGCCCCTTGCAAGGCGAAGCCTGGAGACCAATCTTCTGTAGAATCTTCGACCACAGGCAATCCGAATGCTCACACTAGCATTTGCCTGGCCGACATCCCTGGTGTTTCCTCATTTGAAGTTGGCTTGTTTCCTTCCTGTCTTGATGCTTCTCTTCCTCCCGGGCTGCAACCACTATCTCCAGGTTCTGGGCCCTCTCTCGTCACTGGATCTTTTCGTTTTTCTTCCATCCTCCTATCATCATCTTCTTCCATGATCTGCTGCGTGGTAAGCCACTTTTCCTCCAGAATTGGTCCCATGTCTTTATCTTGGTCAGAGGTAGTAAGTAGTACCTCTCCGACTTCCATTCCAGTCTCCACAACCTCTACTTCTGAGACCTCGCTCTCCGAATTTTCTGTCATAGGAGCTGATTCATACTGCTCCTCATCTTCCAATGCTTTTTCCTCAAAAGCATGACATTTCTCTACCTCAACAGGTAGCGCTGCAAAAACCTGCATCCTCTCCTCCATTCCTCCAACTGATCCAAACACTGATGCACTGCAGATCCCCCTAGTGGAAGGCAGGGGAATTTCCCCGGTGTCCAGGCCAAATTTTCCCCCATTCACTAAAAATACCACCGACAGCTTAATCTGGTTCAATGTCAGTTGGCATTCATCTGTATCCCCCTCCCCCCGACTCATGCCTGAAAATAGGCAAACATTTGTATAGTGCACTTACCTGGTCAACAGAAACTAAATAAAATAAACTAAATAAAATAAAATGTAATAACTTTTGCAGTAGTAGACCGTGATCCAAGGTGTCAGAAGCTTTGGATAGATCAATAAATGTTACCCCCATCCTTAACCGATTTTCCAGCACAGGTTGTACATCACTGGCAATCTTAATCAAAGCAGTTTGCATGCTGTGTTTCTCTCTAAAGTCTGATTAGTTTGGGTTTATTAAGTTTTTTTCATGTAGATAGACCTTTAGTTGGTTAGCAATTAGCATTTCAAAATATTTTGAAATGACTGGTAGTAGGGAGATGGGTCTGTAGTTGGAAATGGTATTTTTAGAACCGGAATTGAAAATGGGGATAGCTTTTGCAATCTTCCAGTATACTGGAAACTCTTGGTTTGTTAGCAATAGGTTAAAGATGGCAGAGATTGGGGGTGAAATGGCTGGAGCTGTGTACATTAACAGCTTACTGGGGACTTTGTCCAGTCCTATGGCTTTGTGGTATTTTATCTTTAAGAGTTCTGTCAGTACCAAATTTAGTGTTATTTCTTGAAAGTTGAGTGCCAAAGCCATTGAAAGTTGAGTGCCATGGAATTGTGGTGCAAACCACCATTAGTGATATCAAATCTTTGCCAGTCACTAAACAATGATATATTGGAACAATCACAATGTTTGCAGTATGTGTACCAGTACAGCAGGCAATAGTGACGGTCACAAATGCAACCACAAGAGCTGCCACAATGCACTCTGCAACCCCCCTTCCCCTAGCAATTGAAAAGGACACCACAAGAGTACAGTAAGAGCATGAATGGCACATGGCAGACAGTGCCACAAATCCCCTAATAATGCACCAGAAAAGCACACAGAACCATGAAGGACCACAGACACAGGTATGTACTGTATGAGCAAGGCACTTTACTGGTGCACAGAAATTAACATAAAACATAACAGAATGGAAATGATTTGTCACTGGCTCACTGCCATGAAATAGAAGAAACTAAAATCACTGGCACACCCCCATTAAACATATAAAATGAAACCTTCTGTCATGCTGTTAGTAAACAATGTGAAAAACAGCTGGCCCAAAGAATAGCCAGGAAAACCTAGGCAGTCCGTATAAATGGCCTACTGGCTGGTACCATCACCCCCAACACCTAACCACTGCTGTGGCTGCCTCTGAGACTGTTTTGACACCATCAACTGTGCTGCCATCTCCAGCAGCAGCTCTGTTGCTCCCTAGCAGTGTGTGTGTGTGCCACAGGCATGGTGGAAAGTCCATCTCACCAAGGGCAGGAGTGCTCCATCCCCAGCCTGGACCTGCCACTATGGACCATCACCTGGAACTGAAAAGGGAAACATCATCAACATATATGTCATATATGCCACAGAGACAGGCATGTGGAAGGTGAACTACAAAGTACAACCAGCAAGTGTTCAGTAGATATGACTCCCTATGGGGCAGCACACAATGCATATGAAGGAGTGGTACATATTGACATGGGAGAGGCAAAGAATGTGCATTGCAGGTCCTGCCAATGACTCTGTGTGTGTGATTATGACATGACCCTCACCCATGGCTGATATCATGGCTGTGGTACTGTGGTCAGCACTGTATGTGGTGCCATGGGCTGCTGCCTCACATTGAGGTCACTGAGGCAGCACACACGTGTCGAGAGGTCGCAGGGCTTTATGGCAATAGTGTACAGTATACGCACAGAGCATTATGGCAATAGTGTGCAGTGTATGCATGTGCCAGTTTTATGCTGTGAGACACAAGTGACACAGGTGACAGTGGTGAGGTACGGTGTGGTTGGTACGTAATTGACCAGTGGTACACAGACATGCACCTATCAGAGTCTGGTGACCATAGTGTACTGAGAGCCACAATGTGCAAGCCACCAGATATCTGCAGGGGATATAGTTGGAGGGTGTGGAGGAGTGTTGCCACATTTGACTGCTACACTGTACAGTAACATGCCGAAGGCACATACCATGTACCAGGCAAGCATGCCACCAGACTCAGCAGTGCAGAATGTTCAGTGGTAGTTATCTAAATAATGATGACCCCGAGGTAATGCTGATGTAGTTGGATTAGGTAGTTCCACTTGGTTTGTGCATGCTAGCAGCTGCATGTGATTGCAAAGGTGCATGTTTGCAGAAAATGTATAATGTAATCATTAGCAAATAGCCCTTATGTCATCAAGGTGTGCGACTGACCAAAGCATGAGTTTCTGGAGTACCTGGTGCAATTGTCGTAAGTGATCACTAATACCTTAGTAACAGTCACAAACAGCCATATATTGGAAGATAACATGCAAAAGGGCCTACTCGGACATTTAATTTGCAAAAGAAAATTTATTTTGCCATTATGTGCTCATTATTGTATCATTATAACAGTGGACCTCCCCAATGGTTGGAATCCACACTGAACACCATTGCAGTCTGGAGCAGCAGCACTTTGATAGACCACTGTCTACTGGAAAAAGGTAAGTTGCAACAACCCAATTAACATTTTTAAACCTCTCCTGCAGGTGCTGTGAGCAATTCCATTACTAATGTGTGTTATGCTTATGTGTTGTAGAATGTCATCACCCACAAAGCACAGTGATGGTGACAGGCTACGCAGATGTATGTTTCACCCCAGGGAACTGCCAGTTGGAGGCTATTTCAGCCCATTCAGTATTGTACAGCATTATGGATTTCTAGCTGTAATTGCATGACTTTGTTTGATCAGGACAGGGCTCAGTTGCCTGATGCTCATTTACAAAGGGATCCTAGGTTAGCCAGCAGTGCATTGTACAGACATCCGCATCTGTCTTTCCTTACATGTGCTACTGTCTAAGGTAACTGGATGAGATCCAATAGGCAATCTGTAGTCAGGGGAACCATGGGGGCACTGGGGGGTTATGTGACTTGCTCAGGGTCACACAGTACACAAGTGGATGTTTTGTGAAAGAAACTCAGGATTGCTGGATGTAACAAGCTCATTATCCACAGCTCTGTAATCTAACCCCTTGTCTACAGTGCCAAACTACATTTTACAGATTACTTGCACAGAGACCACACTCATATGACCTGAGCATTTAGAGAGCTCTATACCAGTAGTGCATGTCTGACCCACTGCAGATTGCATAGGACCCCAGGCAAGAGTGCATTTATGGTGGGGAGTGTGGGGGCACACACCATGATGTATGGGCAGTGCAGGGAGGTGTGCTGACTCCATGACAGCCCTCTGCCACCACCACGCTGCTCGCCACAGCCACCAGTAGGTTAGTGCACATATGGCCCATGGCATGTGTGCAGGTGCCTGCAACCTCCCCATACCTCCGTGTGCACTGCATCTATCCTCACTGTATAAATACATCCTGCACTGCAGCACACATGCAAGCCATTGGGCAACATCCATCAACACTGGTTGGACATGCCTGCTGCTACCCAGTATGTGCTGACAGACCCATGGTAGTGTATCCCCACACCATGCATGTTTGGTGGGGGACCACAGCCCTGTGCATGTGACTGAGCCTGGACAGAACATCTCCGGTCCACAGGATGTGCCACACAATTGCACTTGGCAGCTGCACAGGATTACTGGGGGACACATCCAATCATACAGTGCTGTGGGTGATGATGCCATTCATGGTGAGAGATGTTCTCATAACTTTCTTTTCCATACAGGAGCTGGCATAAGAATACATAGTCTGGGAAGCCCAGTTCAGAAGAGGTGTCCCCTCCCAAGGAGGGAGGTGATGGAGGCAATCAGTGCTGACTGTGGAGGATAACACTCAGTGGAGAAGTTCAAAAAGTGACTCTTTGATATGCAAAAATCATAGAATCACAGAAATCTGACAGCAGAAAAGGACCTCAGTGGACCATCAAGTCCCCCCCCACTCATCATCTTTTGCACAGGCCCCCCCCTTCACCCCACTTCCCAACACCATATGTCTATCACATGCCCTCTTGAATCCCTCCACCATTTCAGCCCCCACCACCTCCTCTGATAGTTTGTTCCAGGCCTCCACCACCCTCTCAGTGAAGACCTGCCCCCTCACATTGCCTCTGTATCTTCCTCCCTCCAAGGGCAGCAGTACTACATTCCCCATCCCTCAGGTGTGATGGCAGCAGTACTACATTCCCCATCCCTGTGGGTGTCACCCTTGGGGGTCATACTCAAGAATGCAAGATGCAAGATGGAGGCCACGCTGGGCTGCCATCTGTAAGCTTTTTAATCGGAAGAGTAAAACCTTTGTTTGTTTATTTAATTATAGGAGAGCTCAGTCTATTTTATGATTTTGGTTAAGTCTTAAGCTTATTTATTTTACGGTCTAAGTCGACCACTGTTTATCGTGTTAATTTCTTTTGGAAATTTAGTATCCACAGTGATAACTCAATAGGAACTGGTAAAATAGTAAACTGGAATTATAAGGAGCTGCTTACTGTTGGATTATCTCGCCAAGGGATTTTTTTCGTCTGGTGGTCTGTGGAGCTGCGCTGAGGCTGTGGATTGCTGAAGGAACAGTGAGGAACAGTGTATAGAGTGGTGGGTTCTGAATGGGATGAGAGCACAGTCGGACCAAACTTGAGGACGTTGTCGGGTACCTATTGTGAGAGGACCAGCTAGAGGAAGCCCAAAGAAGTGGTGTGTACAGCAAGGATCTCTGTGTAAGCCTGAGGGTGTTTGGGTTCCTCAGTCCGGACGGAGGGACGGATGTTAGTGCCACTGGAGGGTGGTGGTATATGTCCAGTTCCCTTAGGTGAAACAGGGAGACCACTGAAGGGTGGTCTAGCCTAGTTCACCATGGTGAAGGATCGGGTTGAGCCTAACACGAAAGTGAGATCTAAATACCGCCTGCTACTGTGAAGATTCTTGTGGAGGAGGAGAAGTTACACGTTTGAAGGAAACTGGGAATTCCTGAATTATCTGTTGGTGATGTACTTTTTAACTTTTGTTTTTGGGCAAGTTTTATTATACTTTCAGCAAGAACAGAACTGTGCTCCAAAGGGTTATCTTAGCCTTGTGAGAGGAGGCTTGTAAAATCTTAGATCTCCTACCCTGTAGTGGTGAGAACACACGGGTGTGGGCAGTAAACAACTTGGAACTCTTATCTACATTTTCATAGGAAACTGTGTTGTGAACTGTGAACTTTGGCAGTAAACACCTTGGAATTCTCATTCACATTTTCATAGGAATCTGTGCTGTGACTTAACCAAAACAAAAAATCTGGTTATTGGACTTGGAGGCCTCTTCTTTAATTTTAAAATTCAGCCGTATGATAGGGGCTTGTAAAGTTTAGAAAGCTCCTTCCTTACAGTGGTGAGAGCATTGTAGGTGAGAGTAGAGAATCAAAATAAAAGCTTTTTGGAGGTCTGAAGGCACATTTTGGACACTACAATAATTCAAATCTTTTGATTAATAGGGTTAATTTATCATATGTTTGAAATAAGGATATAGGTTTTGTTAGATAGATATTATATTTTATTTAGTTTTAAATTATCATTTATCTGATTATTTTGTATATTAGATTTATAGTTTATATTATTGTTTGATTAGTTGTATGATATTTTATTGTAGAGTTATGTTATTTATTTAAGTGTTTGAGGGGGTCTATTTTTTAGATTGTTTATTGATTGTGTTAATTATGTGCTGGGACAATATTAGGACACTCGGGCACTATTCACCCTCCAGGCTCAGGGACCTTCATCCCTTCTCTTGCCCCGTCACCGGAGGTCTATCGACGATGCAGGGCTTTGGGGATTGTGGGTAGAAGGAGGAGGGCTGGTGCTGGGTCTGAAGGAGGTATGGAAAGGAGTGGGCGGATAGGGATAGTGGGGACAAGGAGACGCCCTAGGGCGAAATGGGCCTAGGAAAGGGGACCTCCCTGTCTGGTGCCCATACCCAAGGGTTCTGGCTATAGCCAGCAGGTAACACGGTCATCATCGGAGGCTCATCCTACTCGGGCAGTGTTGTGCAACGCCAGGTCTATTAAAAACAAAACGGCTATTATAGCTGATTTTGTTGGGTCATCTGACCTGGCGTGCATCACCGAGACATGGCTGGATGAAAATGCTGGACTAGTTTTGGTGGCAGCGTTTCCAGCCGGCTACTCGGTGATACACCACCCGAGGTTGGATCGTAGGGGCGGGGGTGTTGCTATCTGTTTTAGAACAGAACTGGGCCTAGTGGAGGTACCAGTGGGAGCCACCAGGTCCTTTGAATGCATCTTAGGCAAGGGTGTGGGGTGCAGGATACTTCTTGTATACCGTCCACCAGGTGACGAGAATGTTTTCCTGCGGGAAGTTGCAGACTTCATCGTTGACCTGACATTGGGGTCCCCCAGATGGTTGGCTCTAGGGGACTTCAATGCCTGGGTCGATGATGAACTCTCACATTTTGGTCAAGACTTCCTCCAGTTCATGATTTCACTGGGCTTCACACAGGTAATTTCCTCCTCGACCCATATTGGTGGGCATTCATTGGACTTGGTGTTCCTTCTGGGGATGGAGATATCCGACTTGGTGGTGGAACCGGTCGGATGGTCGGACCATCACTCCATTAGGTTCAGTTCTGAGGCCACCCCTAATAGGTCAGCCCCTATGTAAATGGTCCAGTACCGCCCATTAAGGGATGTTTCCCCAGTTGACCTGATGGCGGTGCTGGACCTATTGGGCCTACCGATAGATTGCATGGATCCGGGAGAGCTGGTGCATGCCTATAATATGATGGTGGCAGTAGCCCTGGACTCCATTGCTCTTGTTCATGTTCGTCCTCTCAATCTTCATCCCAGGTCTCCTTGGTCTGATGAGACCTTGAGGGAGTTGAGGAGAGTTGGATGAAGGTTGGAGAGGTGCTGGCGGAGGTCTGGTCTGGATGATGACAAACTTAGTTTGATGAACCACTATGTGGTTTATCAATCCGCAATCTCTCGTAAGAAGGCAGAATTCCTGTCCAGAGAGATTGCGGCTGCACAGAATAGACCTGCTCAGCTCTTCCAGACCGTGGACAGACTGTGCAGTCCAGTCTGTCTTCAGCCCGGAAGAGCCTTTTCTCAAGAACGGTGTGAGGAGTTTGCTCTCTTCTTTGCAGATAAGGTTGCCAAAATCAGATCGGATATCCGCTTGACCCTCTCCAATGGGAGTTGTGATGGTCGGCAGGAGATGTCAGACACCCAGTTTGCATGGTCTGACTTCAGCCTCCCCCACAATCAATGACATTGTGATGATCATCCAATCACTGCGTCCGACCAACTGTGATTTGGACCCAGGACCCACGCGTCTCTTAGAGGATTGTGTGGATAAAATCAGCCCAGTCCTTGCTGTGATAGTCTGGAGGTCCTTGGAGAGGGGGGATCTTTCCAGATCCTCTTAAGGAGGCTGTAGTTAAGCCTCTTTTGAAGAAGCCCTCTTTGGACCCGGATTGTCTAGCAAATTACAGGCCTGTCTCTAACTTACCCTTTGTGGGTAAAGTTATTGAGAAGGTGGTTGCAGCACAGCTGGATGATCATCTGACCAACAACAATGTCTATGATTCTCTCCAGTCTGGATTTAGGAAAAGGCACAGTACCGAGACAGCACTGGTTTGGGTACTAAATGACCTCCTAATAGCGAGAGATCGAAGGACCTGTTCTATCTTGGTTCTTCTTGATCTCTCTGCAGCATTTGACACTGTGGACCATGGGGTGCTATTGGAGCGTTTGCAGTCTATCTGTGGACTGTCTGGTACAGTCCTCAGGTGGTTTCGATCTTACCTCGAGGGTAGGACTCAGAGAGTGGTGTCTGGAATTTTTTTCTCAGCATCAGTCTCCCTATCCTGCGGGGTACCGCAGGGTTCCATTTTGGCACCCATGTTGTTTGCAGTGTATATGCTGCCGTTAGGAGCGATTGTTAGATGATAAGGTCTGGGTTTTCATTGCTATGCAGATGATACCCAGCTGTATATGTCTTTTGTGCCCGGCCAGGAGGCTGCCATTTTGATATTTAATAACTGTCTTGCTGAGATCCAAGACTGGATGAATGGGAGTTGGCTGCAGTTGAACCCTGAAAAAACTGAGGTGCTGGTGGTGGACAAGGGTCACTGTGAGGTGGGTTTGTTAGCTGGATTGCCCTTGGGCTTATGGCTTGGGGGTGTCCAGCTGACCACCTCAGACCAGGTGCGGAACCTGGGCATTGTTTTTGATGATGGTCAAAACCTCTTTTTATCATCTGAGGAACATTGCCCGGTTGAAACACTTGGTTCCTCCAGAGGATCTTCCAACATTGGTCCACGCCTTCATTACCTCCCGCTTTGACTATTGCAATGCTCTTTACCTGGGGCTATCGGGGGTTGAACTTTGCCGTCTGCAGCTAGTGCAGAATGCGGCAGCCTGGCTGTTGACTGGATTTTCTAGGTCTAGTCATATAACGCCTGTGCTCCGCGGTCTGCACTGGTTGCCAGTCTGTTGGCGAATCACCTTCAAGGTCGGTTTGCTGACCTATAAAGCCCTACACGATCAGGGACCTGTTTACCTGAAAGAGCTCCTCTGTTCCTACTGTCCCTCCCGCTCTCTCCGATCCACTGACGAGAGATTGCTAGAGATTCCCAGGGTCCGTTTAAAAACTTCAGGGGCAAGATCATTTAGTTTTATGGCCCCAACCCTATGGAATTCTCTACCTCGCCAGGTGTGAAATTTCCCGACTGTCCAAAGCTTTAAGGGAGCTTTGAAAACATATCTTTTTAGCAAAGCTTTTAATGATTTATGATTGTTTTAGTACTGTTCTAAGTATTTATTGTTTTATGTATTTGTACAGGCGCCTTGGTTTTAAGAAAGGCACCTTATATAAATAAAGAATGAATGAATGAATGAATGAATGAATGAATGAATGAATCTTAGATTATGCCCTCTAGTTTTAGCCCCTCCTTCATTTTAAATAAGCTCCCTCCTTCACCTTATTGATCCCCTACACATACTTAAAAGTTTCAATCATGTCCCCTCCTCTCCCTTCTAGTCTCCAATGTATACAGATCCAATTCCCTACACCTCTTCTCATATGGCTTCTCCTGCATACCGTGCACCATCTTGGTTGCCCTTCTCTGAACCCTCTGTATCCCATCTATGTCATTGTGTAGGTGCCGTCTCCAGAACTGGACCCTGTACTCGAGGTGCAGCCTCACCATGGCTTTGTAAAGAGGCATCAGTACCTCCCTCCTTCTGCTAGTAATGCCCCTCCCAATGCATGGCAACATTCCATTTGACTTCTTCACTGCTTTACTGCATTGGCTACCAACCTTAAGGTTGCTTGATATTATAATTCCCAGATTCCTCTCCTGCTCTGTTTTTTTGATTCCCCCCCAGAGAGTATGCTGCTCATGGATTTTTACACCCCAAGTGCATTACAGCACACTTTTTGGCATCGAATTTCAGTTGTCAAGTTTCTGACCACCCCTCCAGAATCTTCAGGCCCTGCCTCATGGCCTCCACCCCCCCTAGGGTGTCCACCCTATTACGGATTTTCACATCATCTGCAAATAGGCACACCTTTCTCTCCAGCCTATCTGCTATATCAGTGATGTAGATATTAAAAAAGAGGGGTCCCAGTGTTGACCCCTGGGGCACACCACTCGTCACCCTCCTCACCCTGGAGTACACCCCGTTTACCACCACTCTCTGGCTTCTGCTCTCCAACCAGTTTTCCACCCACCTAGTTATTTTCCATCCCACCCCTAAGCTTTCCAGCTTATTTACTAGCCTTCTGTGAGGGACAGTGTCGATAGCCTTACTGAAGTCCAGACAGGCTATGTGCACCACCCCTCCCTGGTCAACCACTTGCGTCACCCAATTGAAGAACTCTATCAGATTTGTCTGGCATGACCTCCCATTAGTGAAGCCATGCTGCCTATCATCCTGCAGGTCAGTATCCACCAGGTGGTCTACCACCCTTTCCTTTATTAGTGTCTCCATCACCTTCCCCACCACCAAGGTGAGGCTGACTGGGCAATAGTTCTCCACCACATCCTTACTGCCCCCCTTGTGCAGTGGCACCAAATCCACCCTCCTTCAGTCCCTTGGCACCCACCCTGTATCCAGGGACAAGTTAAATAGTCTCATCAGTGGGGCAGCCAGCTCTTTCCTCAGTTCCCAGAGTACCCTCGGGTGCAAGCCGTCTGGCCCCATTGCCTTGTCCATCTTTAACCTGCCTAGTTCCTCCCAACATTGTCTACGCTGAACAGGCTAGGATCCAGCTTTTGTCTCCCCTCAGCTCAGGTCCCCTACCGGTGAAGACCAAGCAGAATTAGCTATTCAACACCTCTGCTTTCTCAAAGTCTCCCTTCAGCAGTATTCCTCCCTCCCCTCTCAACTGTACTATCCCCTGCTTTGCCTTCCTTCTTTCCCCCACATACCTAAAAAGAGATTTATCTCCCTTTTGGCGTGCCTAGTTATTTTTTCCTCAGTGTCAGCTTTAGCCCTCCTTATCTTCTGCCCCGCTATCCTCCACTTCTCCCTATAGGCCTCCCAGTCCTCCTCCCTTTGTGTCATCTTATATTTTCTGAATGTCCTCTTCCTTTCCCTGGCCGTCCCTGCCACCTCCCTTGTAAACCAGAGTGGTCTCCACCTTTTTTGTTCTTCCTCACCTTCTTAAAGTAAATTTTAGTGGCTTTCAGCACCCCCCCTTTGATAGTTTCCCATAACTCCTCCACATCCCCTGTATTCCCCTTTCCTGCAATTTCTTCCCTAAATATCCTCCTCATTCTGTTAAAGTCCATCTTCCTGAAGTCCATAACCCTCATGCTGGTCCAATTTGACTTCCTCCCATCCTTACTCTGAATCTAACAGTCCTGTGATCACTTTTTTTTAATTAATTGTTTAGCTTTTGTTGACCGGGTAAGTGCACTAGACAAATTCTGCCTATTTTCAGGCACTACCCGGGGGAGGGGGATACAGATGAATGCCAGCTGAGCTTGAGCCAGATTATGCTGTTGGTGGTATTTTTAGTGAATGGGGGGAAATTTGACCAGGACACCGGGGAAAATTCCCCAACTCTCCACTGGGGGATTTGCTGGCTGTCTTGCTATGATGGCCACTTCGCCGAGATGCATGGAGAGGGAAGATGCTGCCGGGACGGGAACTTTGGCCTCTGCTCCTGTCCTTTCAACACAGGAGGCTGTAGATTTGGTGATGGCAGTCACGGATTTTTTGCAAGATTTAACAGTTGATGCTGAAATGGAAATAGCGTCTGTTTCTACAGACCTACCTGATTTAGGGTTTGATGCAGCTGGTAGTGATTCCCCTACACTGCCTGGTCTTAGTCGCCGTCAAGCGCTCCTTCTCCGCAAGCAAGAATGGATTAAAACAGGGGAAGAACTGGAAGAGGAACTAATTGCCTTGCTGGATGAGTCCCCTGGGGATGGGGGCTCCTTGGACCGGATAGAGCAAGTACTCCAGTCGGACACTATCTCACCTGCTGAGGTTCCTCCTCCTCCTCCTACAGTGCTCAAAGAAGTCAGGGTGGCTGGCAGTGATAACGGCATTCCTGCTGTGTGCCCAAAGCCATCTACAGCTACACCAGTTCCCGTTCCTTTGGATTTGTCTACAACCAAAAAAATCTGACTTGGCATGCATAGGAAAGTCCCGGAGGTACCGGCTTGTTTGGCAGCCTCTCCGGTAGCTTTGGAACAAACTTTTTAATTTTTGGATTGTTGGAAATCTACCAAGTGGGGTGATTTAGCCCCTGAACCTCCTAAGGCTTCTCTTCCACTGCAGGATGCCTCCTGGTCCCCTGAAAGAGCCCTAACTGCAGCGGGATGGATCCCTGGGGCTTCGGGTCATTGGACTCCTGACCCTACAGACCCAACTTATCAGCGGCTGTGTTCCTCCACTTCTTCTGTGGCCACCAACACCGGATCTTCCAAGAGCTCAATCACACCCCGGGGTAATACTTCTGTTTTATTAAATGCTGTTACTGTTCCTAATCCTTCTGGTGTTGTTACTACACCTGAAGTCTCTGTTGCCACTTCCTTGCCTGCTGAGGTTAGGATGGGTCCTAGTTCGGAGGCCTTGGATGAGTACCAGGAAAAGTCTTCTTTGGCCCCCTTGTTTCGACTGACTGAGTTGTTTCACTCCACTGGGGAACCTGCTCCCAGGAGGAACGCAGTCCGGTTGTTATACAAGTGGGGCTTAGAACATGCTCCTGATAGATTATTTATAGCAAGAAACTTGTTGAAAAAATCTATGAAGTTTTTTTCTTCAGAGATATTTGCCTTGATTTCATTAGGGAATGGTAACTATGATATTAGTTTTAAAAATGTGTCTAACCTCGATAGGTTTTGGGCCCAATATACCTCCCTTAAAAATTACCCTTTATGGGTTCCTTTTCAAGCAATTCCACTCACCAAACCTTTAATTAAAACCATTACTGTTTTATTTAAGAATGAAGGTGTAAATGTTGAAGATATTCTTTTTTGGTTAAGACAGCGTTGTGAGATTTTGAGGAGGCCTACGCCCACTATGGATAGTGAGCAAATTTGGGATGGGGGTTGGAAGGTGAAGGTGAAGCTTTTTTCCACTAATCAGGTCCTGTACATCTACCTAGTGTGTTCTTTCTGGGAAAGGACAGGGGGTCTGTTTTTTATATTGGACAGCCTAGATCTTGCTTCAAATGTGGGTCTCATTTTCATCTTAGTTCGGCCTGTGATACTTCTAGATGTAGTCATTGTTTGGAGTACAAGCATTTGGCTTCGGCCTGCCTTAATCTTTTTAAATGTAATCTTTGTGACCAGACTGGCCATGCCTATGGGCGCTGTCCCTGGGCTTCGCACAATCGAGATGATTGCCCCTCTCATGAGGAACTTATTAATCAAGCTCAGCATGCATTAGCTAAGAAGGTAGCCACTACTGTACCCATACCCCCAGACTCTGCTCAGGTTCCGGCCCCTGTAGTTTCACCTATAGTTACCCCCCTTGTAACCACGGTTGTTGCTCCCTCCCACACACCCTGGAGGTAGACTGAATTCCCAAGTAGTGTCGATACTCATGTTGTTACTCCTGTAGAGGGCACTGAGGAGCACATGCCTCGTCCCCCCGAAGCCCCCTTTAAGATTGTTCAACCTAGAAAAAGGAATAGACATGGTAGAGCCATGACGGAAACTAAGTACCTCCTTAAAACTATGTCTCAAAGGGATCCTGTGAAGGTAGGGAATGTGTTTGCCCCCTTAGAGGAGGATACTGGTGGGGACTCTGGGGATGATATGGATACCTCTTCTATTGTTTCCACCACTGACACTGAAAGTTGGCCTGAAGATTCTGTTGCCAAAAGGACCAGACATAGACAAGTAGGTAAACCCCCTTGAGGTTACTTATTACATGGGTCTCTTGTAGTTTCTTTTCTTTTTTCTCCCTGCTATGTCTTCCTTAACGATTTCCACACTAAGTGTTAATGAGATTAAGGGTGAGAAGAAACGTATTGTTTTTTTTTCGCTTCTTAAAACTTTTAAAATGGATATTATTTGTTTACAAGATATCCGTTTGAAGACATATCAGGAACTCCAGCATGCTTCTAACTGCTGGCCTTTGGGACCTTCATTTTGGTCTATTGGGGAGGACCCTTGTGATGGTTTGGGTATTCTTTTTTCTAGTTCTGCTTTTTCAGTTTCTAGATTGGTTGATATTCACCCTGGGAGGGCTATGTGTTTAGATGTCTCCTTTTGTTCAGAACGCATTTGGATTGTTACAGTTTATGCTCCCCAAACAAAAGCACAATGGATAGCTCTTTTTAAGGAAGTACAACCTTTTTTGCATACCTCCCGGATGGTAATTTGGCTGGGTGACTTTAATTGTGGTTTATCTGCAGCTGATAGAGGACTCCAAACAGATAAATTATTTTGTGATTCGGTTGCTTTAAATAATATTGTTTCTATGGCTCACTTGGTAGATGTTTACAGGGTCCTATATCCTACAGGGGGTTATACTTATTTTAGGGTGTCCTTCAGACTAGAATAGATTTTGTTTTTTTATCAGCAGTTTTACATATTGTGCAGGCTTCCGCTAGGCCAATAGAATTTTTGGACCATAGTGTTCTTACAGTCTCTATTTCTTGGGCTGGGGCCCCTAGATGTAAAAAAAATATTTGGAGATTGAATGAGTCATTGTTAGAGGATCCTCTTATTAAACAGTCATGGTTGAAAGACTGGGCTGCCAGGTTTTCAGTTTTGGAATGTTACAATTCCATATTAGAGTGGTGGGATGATACCAAACTGAGTTGGAAACACTTTTTTCAACGTCAGGCACATGTTAAGTCTACTAAGGAATATATGGGATATTTGAAGCTGAGGCATCAACTACAACACCTTATCTCACTTAATGAAACTACTACACATTACAATAGTAATATTATTGCCACTGTAAAGAAGCAAATGGTTGACTTGCAGTACAATCGGGGAAGGTCTTTAGACCAGGAACTAAGGTTTGGAACACATATGTCCAAACAATCTTTGGACCCTTTTAAGGAAAGTAAGAAAAGGATAGACTTCAGACTTATTTCCTCCATGACAGATGTGCATGGACATCCTGTGAGTGACCCACACCAGCTTTTGGATGTTGTAGAAACTTATTTGACTACTAGCTTGGCTCTTGACCCTATTTTGAAAGACACTGTGATTAACAGGATTTTGACTGATTTACAGTTACCTAGTTTATCTGTAGCACACCAGCATGATCTGGAAGCTGACATTACTTTAGATGAAGTGACCACTGCTGTACATGAGTTAGCCTCCCAGTCTGCCCCAGGTATGGATGGTCTTAGTGCAGGATTTTATAAGACCTTTTTACAGACTCTAGGCCCTGTTTTGGTTATCCTTCTGAATTATATTTTGCATTCCGGTTATTATGCTCCCTTTATGACTGAGGCCATTTTACTTCTCATATATAAAAAAGGTGACAAAACTGATATTGGAAATTGGCGCCCGCTTAGTCTCCTGAATTCTGATTTAAAGATACTTAGTAAAATTCTATTGACCAGGCTTTCTAGGATTACCCCACAGCTTCTTCATCCAGCACAGACCTGTGCTATTCAGGGAAGAAAACAGCAGGATAACCTTATTTACCTTAGAGAGGTTTTTTCTAGGGGAGACTTTGGACATTTACAGGGGTTTGTTTTTGGTTTAGATCAAGAAAAGGCCTTTGATTGAGTGGCTCATAACTTTTTAATTTTGGTGTTAAAAGCCTTTGGGATCCCAGATAATTGTGTTTCATGGCTATCGGCAATGTATCAGGGAGCCGTTCTTATCCCTAATGTAAATGGCTAGTTTGGAAAGAAACTGGCCATTACTAAAGGGGTATGACAGGATTGCCCATTGAGCCCTACTCTTTATGCCTTTACTATCGACATTTTCATTAGATTATTACAATCCAATACTGCTTTGAGGGGTCTTGATGTGACTCCTTCCATGCCACAGCAGAAGGTGCTGGCTTATGCAGATGATTTGGTGTTAATTTTACCCCCTCACTTTTCTGTTTCAGCCTTACAAGAGTCTATTCACCTTTTTTTAAGTATCTCTGGTTCTAGAATTAATTATAGTAAAAGTACTGGGGTTGTCATTGGGGCAACTCCTGTGCCAGATAATGGGATTATAGCAGGGATTCCTGTTTCTAGAGAACCTATTAAAATTTTAGGGGTACTATTTGGTCCTGGTGATATGGCAGGTTATAACTGGGACATGGCCTGGACTAGAGGGACTAGGCTACTGAGGGATTGGAAAGGACAGCAACTTTCCAAGAAAAAAAAGGGTCATGTTAATTAAAACTATCCTTGCCCCTATTTTTTTATATATTAGCTATATCTTTCCACCACCATCCCATGTTTGGACACATCTCTTTAGTGGTTTTTTTCAAGCGTTTTGGGGGTCTCATTTGAACCCTCTTAAAAGGGAATTAACCTATCTCCCGATTGCTGAAGGTGGAGTTTCTATGCTCCACCCTATTGCTTTCTTTTTTAGTCTTTTTTTTACGTATAACTTGGGGATGGTTTTAAAACCTGGGTTTGTTATTTGGAGACCGTTCATGGAGCAATGGTTACATTTATGTAGGCCCAGTTGGCAGGATAAGAAACCTAGGCTATTGTCTAGACTTCCTGATTTACCTCTATATATGCAGGAATGTATAAAACAACTCATTAAGTGGGATGTTACCCTACATCATCTGCAGACTTATGATAGGAAGAAAGTGTCTAGGAACATTCTCTCAACGGAACGTACTACCAAGGTTCTTTTCCCTGATTGTCCACCAGATAGACAGGCGGTTATTCTAAAGTTCCTTATGAATAAATGCATTCCATCTGATGCCTGGGATTGTTTATGTCTATGTAATTATGGTAGATTAGGGGTTAAGGGAAATAGCAAACACAAACAATTATCGGAAAGGTACTGTCCTCGATCTACTTGTGTTCAAATATTAGAAACCCAATGTCATTTATTTTTAGATTGTTCATATATAAAACCATTTTGGGTTTTACTGGCTGATTACTGGAATGTGCCTGAGTTTAGGAATATAGACTATCCTACTGTTATGTTTGGTCCCTTCCTGAATACCTTTGTCAAATATAATAGTGATACCCTTTATGTTATTTTTTGCATTTTGCGTTTTCATATTTGGCAATCTAGGTGCCTTTGGATCCTGCAACAGAAGCATGTTTTACATGAAGAATTGCTTGCCACTGTTTGTAAAGCTGTGAAAAGACTGATACAATTTGACTTTGCTAATGGCCCATATGAACAATCTACAAGTTATTGGCTTAACTGCAATACATGGACTGAATGATTGATTTCCTTTTCTTTATGCTTGTTTTTTGTAATGTTTATTTTTGATTTCTGTTTGATTGGTTATTGTTTTTTTTCTGTATTGAAGTCCATTTTTCAATAAAATTCCCCTACTCTTTTCAAGAAGTGCCATGGGATCTTTAACATTCACCTGAACTACCACCAGAACAGGCAGATGGGACCTCGGTTTAGCGTCTCATCCAAATGATGGCACCTCAGGAGTGCAGCACCCCCCCCATGCTACACTACACTACAGTGTCAGTATTGGGATTTAACCCAAGAGCCTTGTATGGAGATAGAACCCACAACCTTCTGATCTCCCGGCCTCAGAGGTGAGTGTGCTACCTGGTGAGCCACTAACACTGCTCGTACCTAGGCCGTCACCCACCACCACCTCTTCCACACTTTCCCCATTTGTGAGGACCACGTCCAGCAGGTTATCTCCACCAGTGAGATCCCTAACCAGCTGTTATATGATTACACCCTACAGGACCTCTAGGATCCCCCTGCTCCAAGCTGATACTGCAACCGGGATCTCCCAGTCCACATTGGGGAGGTGTAAGTCCCCACCAGCAGAAGCTCTTCCTTGACAGCCATCTGTGTAACTGCCTGCATCAGCATCTATCTCCTTCCTACCCATGCGTAGGAGGTCTGTATACCATCCCCAGCCTCAATGATTCTCCTGTCCATTTATCTAGTGTGACCCACAGGAACTCTGTCTCCCCTTCCTCCTCCTGCCCTTCCATTGCCCTAATGTCCTCCTTGATGTATAATGTGACCCCCCTTCTTTCCTGTCATGTCCCTCCTAAACAGTCTGTAGCCTGGGAAAACTGTCTCCCAGGTATGATGCTCTGTCCACCAGGTCTCACTTACCATTACTATGCCCAGACACTCGTCCCCCATGATGGCCTCCAAGTCCACCATTTTGTTCCCCAAACTCCTCGCGTTAGCTGATAATCCCTTCTACCATGTACCCCCACCTCACTGCCCTCCCCTTCCAACCTTCCCTTGTTTGTGCTTTTTTTTCCAGCATTCTGTCGCCTTCCTGAGGGGGAGGCTGGTAGCCTCCCATCTCTCCTGTCTCCTGGAGTGGTCTTTTCTGAACACCATTCCCCCTGAATTCAGTTTAAATTATATGTTTTTTCTATAAACTCCCCTAACTTTCTCTTTATTACTGCTGATCCCTCCTTGTCCAGGTGCAGTCTGTCTGGGGCAAATGGGCTGTCATCCTCCCATGTTGATCCCAATCCCCTACTAACCCAAACTCCATCTGCTTGCACCAGCCTGCCTGCCGTTGATTGAATTCCTCAATCCTCTGCTTCCTTGATGTTTGAGGAAGCAGAGGATTGAGGAAAACAGACCAAGAGGAAGCTGATGGAGGCATGGCAGGCACTATAAGCCAGCGGCAGTGGCCCTCCAACACAGAGCACCCTCACAATGGTGGAGGAGGCTGTGACTGTCACCCTGGGCTGCCATCAGGTGGAAGGTCACATCAACACCATGGCCCCAACAGGTCAAGTGCACTTTACTTACTTTTGTTCTTTCCTCTGTGCTGTCTATCCACATGAAATGTTCCACCCCTGTGCCAAGTAAGCTCCAGCAGCAACGAGGGGCATGGTGTGTGTCTAGGTGTGTCTCACAAAGGCCTGACTGCCTATTCTAGTGTCCTGCATATGTGTTCTGCATCCCTGTGTTGATTTGCAACTGGGTACTGCCTGCTTTTTGTGTGCATTCCATTTGTGATCTCACACAAATGCTTTGCGGAGGCAATATTCCTTGAATATGACACTGCTCCTCATATGCATGTCAACTGCATGTGGTACTATTAACAATCACTACCGTTTCTACAATTGCTATTCCTGCAAGTCCAGTATGGGACAAGAATTGCTAAATGTTTGCAACCACATTTCCTGTTCAGGAACAGGGCACTCAGTCTTCTGTTAACTATGGCCACCTGATTGTCAACAAATCCTGTAGGGTGCAAACAATAAGGTGTCATCCAGAGTCACCCCAAGGTATTTGAAGGTCTCTACCTGTTCAAGGTTATGTCCTTGACCATTTATGATATCAACAGGTTAAAATTTCCTCTTGTGTGGCAGGCTGGAAAAGAGCATGGTCTTTGTGTTTTGTTGTTTTGTTTGATAATTGAGGACCAGTTTGTTATTGAAGAACCAGCTTTCAAGCGACTGTGTGTGACACACACACACCCGCACACACACACACACACACACACACACACACACACACACACACATTGTGTGATAGCACTTTATAATTTACTAGTTAGCAGGCAAATTGAAGCTTCTTCCAGTTATACCACCAACTAAGACTTCACAAAATTCAGTTTGGGGTCTTTCAGTACCTTTGGTAGTTTTATTTTATATTGAGATTTATTTAGTATTTATATATTACGAAGAATTAATGTTACCAGATATAATCCACATGCTGAGCAATTCACATGTTGTTGCCAAAAAGATACATCCATACTCCTGTTTCTAATTCTTTTATGGGAACCAGTAGTTTCTCCTGGTCTACCAATAGTTACCATTTTCAATCCTTGTTATCTCCTGCAGCTGTAACTCTGCTGCCTACCTCTTTTCCCCGAGTTTGTGTTATATATGTTTGCCTTAATGATGCCTCCCAACAAAAGTTAATGCACTGATTAATGTTAATTATTTGATTAGCTGACACCAGCTTCTCATTCATAATTTCTTCTAGTGTTTATTTTACCATCTCCTTCTTCAGTTGGCTAGTCTCCCTTATCTTTCCCAATGTTCTTGCAGACAGTCTTAGTAACAAGTGCTGTGCTGTGAGTGAATAAGCTCCAGTGAGAGTCTTAATTAACAGCGTGCATGGGGAGGATGTTTGAGGCAAGTCAATCCATATGAGTTAGGCAGCAGACATCCATGAGTAAATAAACAGAGCTAGGTAGGTAGTCAGTGAAAGATTGATG
This sequence comes from Neoceratodus forsteri, assembly GCA_016271365.2. NCBI lineage: Eukaryota > Metazoa > Chordata > Ceratodontiformes > Ceratodontidae > Neoceratodus > Neoceratodus forsteri. The sequence continues at coordinate 50,750,997 of CM057451.1, read as the reverse complement.
TACAGTACACTCAAGAGGTTCTTGGAGTTGTGTGGCAGTGCAGATTGGGCCCATAAATCAGTCAGCATATAATTGAACTGTCACATACATGTAATTCCTCCATTTACTCTAGCTGGACACTTTCTGCCATATTCTGTATGTCCATGAATCAGGTTTTTAACACAAAGTGAGAGATTATTTAAAGTGAGCATGATAGACGTGCTAGCCAAACCGTCATTGTACTGAACTTAAAAAGATGGCTCAGGATTGACTCCTATAGCAGCCAATGTATTCTGCTCCATCTGAGTCTACCCCTACAAGATGTGAGAACTGGATAATAACACACCACTGAACAAAAGATGAAGTAATTTAGTTAAAATATAGTGGGCTGATTGGCAAATTTGATTATTTAGGGTGAATGAACAATGTGTGATTGTTTCCTTAAAAATGTTCCTAAATTTATAAAGTAACAAGAAATTCTGTAAAAAGTAAAAAAAAAAAATATATATATATATACATTTAAAATGCCAGATATTGCATTTTGAATAAATAAAATACTGAGAACATATAGGGGTCTATGCATCACCCATACCTATGGCCCTTTATATTCAAAAATGTAGATTTATTTTATCACCTCTATCTGCCACATACTCTTTGTTTCTATAAACAACTATGTGAACATTTAAACTAACTTGGGCAAGGGGGAGAAGGAATCAGAAAGGCAGAAGCTGCCCTCTCACAGACTCAAGTAAACAGTAGAGAGAACCAGAAGGGAGATGAATCCCACAGAGTACAAATTAATAAAGGAAACAGGGTGATAGAAATTAACAGGGATGGGAATAGGAGCATTAAAAAGAGAGGGGGGAAGGAGGGAGGGAAAAAAGAAAAAAGGGGAGAAAGCAATGTGCTAACAAAATCTGGAAGGCCATATGTGCAAATGCTAGAAGACTAAGAAATAAAATTCAGAACCTAGAGGCCATCATGGCAGAGGTCAGCCCAGATATTGTGGCCATTACTGAGTCATGGTGCATTGAAAACCATGACTGAGACATCGCAATACAGGCTATGATATGTTCAGGAAGATTAGGTTGGGAAGGAAAATGGGGGGTTGTGGTGCTTTATGTGAGGGAAAACATAGAACTGATGGAGATACAGGGAATAGAGGGGAGGGAGAGGTACTGTGGATCACTCTGGAAATAAGGAACAGAACCGCTGTTCACACTGGCATGATCTACAGACCTCCAGCACAGAGGGAGGAGTTAGACAAGTTACCCATGGAAGCCATTGGCAAAATGGCAGAAAAGGGGGAGGTGCTACTGATGGAAGACTTTAATCTGCTGGATGTAGTTTGGAACCTCCGTGTTGTACATTCCGCTAGAAGCAGGAACATCTTGGACTCCCTCCTGGGGGTATTCCTCAGGCACCTAGTCAGTGAACCCACTTGTGATGGGGCAATATTGGAGCTGGTATTCACTTACAGGGACAGTGCTGCAGACTTTAAGGTGGGAGGCTACCTAGGGACCAGTGATCACCATATATTTTGGTTCAAATTAAGGATGGCTGCAGAATTGAACCACACAGGGGTAAGGGTCCTAGACTTCAGGACGGCAGATTTTATAAAGATGGGTGAATGCCTCAGGGATGACCTGGCAGGGAAGGGGGATTACCTGGGTGTGGTGGAGGAACAGTAAGCAAAGCTAAAAGGGGGCACAGTGAAGGCAACAACCCTCTGCATCAAGCAAGTGAACAAAAACAAGAGGAAACTGAGACCATTATGGTCCTTGAAGAGGTGACTGAAAAGGTAAAGACCAAAAGGGTAGCATTCAGAAGGTATAAGAAGATGCAGAGGGAGGCAGATAGGGAGGTGTATCATGGGAAATGGGAGAAAGCAGGGTGATAGTAAGGAGTGCAAAGGCAGAAACTGAAGAGAGAATAGCCCAGGCAGTAACAAAAAAGGACAAGTTATTTTTTTACAGTAGGTATATACAAAAAAAGAGGAAGACCAGGGCAGGGATTGAAAGGTCAACAAGGGAAGGAGGACATGCAGAGGAGGACATGCAGAGGGGGACCAGGAAAAGTCAGATATCCTGAACAAATACTTATGTTCAGTGTTCACAGAGGAAAGAGAAGGGGAGGGGTCACAAAAAACTAACAGGAGCTTTGGGGGAGTGGACACTAGTCCTTTTTTGGAGGAGAGAGTCCTGAAAAGACTCACTAATCTTGAAAGTGGACAAAGCAATGGGTTCAGACAAGGTGCATCCATGGGATACTAGGGAAGCTCAGAAAGCACTGGCTGTACCTTTGACAGTCCTATTGAACAGTTCACTGGAACCAGGAGTGGCTCCGGAGGACAGGAGGAGGGCAGATGTAGTCCCACTTCACAAAAGTGGTAGCAGGGAGGAGGCTGGCAATTAAAAGCCAGTCAGTCTGACATCGGTGGTGGGAAAGTTAATAGAATCACTGTTGAAGGAAAAGATTGTGGAATATCTTGAATCCAGTGGATTACAAGACCCAAGGCAGCATGGATTCATGGGGGAGATCATGTCAAACAAATCTGATCAAGTTTTTTGACTAGATTACCAAGGCATTAGATCAGGGTGGAGCAGGCTGCCTAAGCCCCTAAATCAGGATTCTCAAAACTGTGCTAGAGGGCAAATTTCTAAGTACCATTAGACCAGACAGTGCTGGTCTAAGGGTACTTTGCAATGTGCCACGGCCCCCCTTCCCCAGGCCTCATCCCCTGATATGATTAACTTCCCTGGTGGTCTAGCAGCCACCATCCCCGTTCCCTGATTTCCCCAGTAAAGGATTATTTCTATAATTCCCTGGTAGTCTAGTGGACCCCGATCCTCAAGTTTGTCCATATATTTATATAATGAACAGGTAGAGGGCATGCACCACAAAATTTACGAGGAGAGATTAAGGGACCTCAATATCTACTCTCTGGAGAAGAGGAGGAAGAGAGGGGACATTATAGAAACATTCAGGTAACTCCAGGGCATAAACAAGTTGCAGGGGGAGACAGCTTCCAATACAGAAGTACAAGAATGAGGGGGCATGACATGAAATTGGAAGGTGGCAGGCTAAGAGGAAATGTGAGGAATATTTTCTTCACAGAGAAGGTGATGGACGCATGAAATGGTCTGCCACAACAGGTGGTGGAAGCAAGCACTGTGGTTGGATTTAAACATGCATGGGACAGGCACTGGGGAATCATAGAGGTAAAGTAGAGGGAAGGTCAGAAGCCGAAATCAAGTACAGGGCTTGCGGGCAGACTAGATGGGCCTAGCGGTCCTTATCTGATGACCGTTTCTATGTAACACCCACTTCTCTGGTGGTCTAGTGGACCCCCTCCCCAATCTACAAGTTCACCCATATAATTATACATTGAAAAGGCCCTTCTCTGGTGGTCTAGAGGCTACCAACCCCCTCTACCCTAGCAGGCAGTGTCCCACCACCCCACTCCCCCATTCCATTCTCAGTCAATGACTGGCACAGCCCTACTCTTCCCACTGTGATCAGTCACTGACTGAACTGCACAGAGCTCTTACTGTATATAGTATGAGCTCAGTAATTGACAGCTTTGTTAATCAGTGAGCATGTATTGTACACAGTATGTTCTCTTTGCAGTTCAGTTGGTGCCTGGCCAAGGTGGGGAGAGGAGGGCTGTGCCAGTCTCCAGCTGGGGATGGAACCGGGGGGGGGAGATTAAGATTGTAGGACATTGCCTGCTGGGGGGGTGGATTCCATGAGACCACCAGGGAACTGGCTTTTCATCATATAATTATACAAGTGAACTCAGGGTGGGGGTCCACTAGACCACCAGAGATGAGAATTAATTTATTTAAACAGGGGATCAGGGATAGGGTGATCACTAGCCACCAGGGAAGGGGTGTACAGTAGGGGATTGGGGATATTTATTAGCCCACCTTCACTGCATTGAGCCTGTGGCAAACCCCTCCTGTGTGCCATGTGTTTGTCACATGGAAGAGGTTGCTGCGAGTGTGGGGACTTCGGCACCTGAACCCCTCCTGTACCAGAATCTCGTGCAGGGTCCCTGGTGCAATGGACTTTGACGTAAGCTGCAGTTTGCTGCAACTTGCATCAATCTAAGCCCTCTTTGAGAATTGAGCCCTTTGTCTCCTCTCTCCCTCTCGCCAGGTCACATATGGACACAAGTCTCAGCTCAGTGTGCCTTCCCTGGATACAAATTTTTAAATCAATAAATTGATACTGTAATAAATAAAACTGGAAGAGGAATGTTTGATCACTTAGACAACAGAGGAGTGCAAGTCCTAAATGAGGAAATAGATGGGGATATCACCGTGCAGTTTATCTTTTTATCCAGTAGAGGTTCAAGCACAGTGGATTTTCTTCTTTGCCAGTTTTGGCAAATACAGGATTGTAAGACACTGAAAGTTATTGAATGAATGGAAAGCGATAATTCCCTGTACAATTAAAAAAAAACAACTGATATATCATTAGATGGGGATGAAGTTATGGTGGTTGTGGAACCTGGAATTAAGACAAGAAATTGTAGAAGGATTAAATATAATGAAGACCAGAGTAACTATTGAAACTGTAATCAGTGGTGAAGAGGTCAAAGATATAGTTCTGAAATCAGAAAGTAAGGAAGAGGCTGCTGATTATTATTTTATTTTTATTTATTTATTTATTTATTTATTTATGACTTTGATAACCAGGTAAGTACACCGATCCCAGGGACAGTTTTCAGGCATGACCCAGGCCAAAAACAATGGCACAGGAGCAACGAAAGCAAAATACATAGAACATGGCAAAGCAGTTTACACAATGATTTCAAAAGCGATAAAAGAAAATACAACAATACACAGTAACAATATTAGGTCCAGAAACATAATACAAGGTAATAAACTCCAATTACAGTGAACAGCAAAAAACAAGGTGTCGATAACCACAGCAGACAAAAACTGTGGCAGGGATATGTGCTAAGAGTGGGAGGGTTGGCAATACAACAAGGGAAAGGTAACTGGAACAGACTCAAGAAAGTAATGGGTGTCAAGGGGAAGGGGAAACACTACCCAGAAAAGCACTGGCATCAAGACTCAGGTAGAAGCCAGCCTTTGAGGTGGGATTTGAACAGGCGGTAGGTGTCCAGGGAGCGAAGCTCAGTGGGCAACCTATTCCATACTGAGGAGGCTGCAGCCAGTAGGGCTCTCCTACCCATATTGGTAGATACTCTGGGAACATGGGGGGGTTTAATATTTGAGCGGAGGCAGTGGTGCAAAGTTCTGAATTTGAAGAGGGCTGTAAGAAGGGACTCTTGGCAGTGTGGATGACATTATCCACCAAACAGTAAAGGTTGAAGTCAAAGCGGCCTTGTAGTGGGAGCCACCCCAGTGACTGAGAGAGTGCACAATGTTGGGTGAAAAAAGGGGCCAGTAAGGCGAAGCAACAGGCACCATTGTAGGCAGTGGAGAGTTTGGCCGTGAGGGTTGAGAATGACCTGGCGTAAATGGTGGAACAGGAATCAAGTATGGGGAGTAGGTTACCCTGGACTATGGCTAGGCATTCCTCAGGGGTGATGGAGTGCCTAAATCTGTAGGCTGCACCCAGCTCTTGGTGTATCCTATGAACTACTGAGTTAATGTGCTCAGAGAAGGAGAGGGAAGGGTCAAGCAGGACACCTAGTTACTTGAAGTTCTTTACATTTTTGAGAACCTGGCCATCTGGGGAGACTATTTTGAGAGAGGAAGGAGATTTGAGCTTGGCAAGGAAGGGCTTCAACTCGAACTATATGGGAATTATAAGGGAATGACTGATACCTAAGAGATTTGTTTCCATATCTTTACAACATAAATGGTGGTATAAAATACAAGGAACAGTTTGACCAAGTCTGCAAAAAAGGTAAGTCTGAATTACAATACATTATTAAGGTAGCAAAAGACAATCCTACAAGGAAAAATTTGTCTCGATGTAATAAGGCAAGAAATATATATACTGGAATATATTAAAAGACAAAGAGAACTATCGAAGGAGAGGTTGGGAAGTAATGTATGAAACTATTAGAACTAATGATACAAAGAAATTCTGTTGTTTGGTGGCAAAAGGGATGGGGAATCTGGCAACAAATATCACAGCATATATTTTATATCAAACAATTGGATCACCAACTACACAGCAGAATGATTTTTTTTATACTGAATGCAACCCCCCAACGGACCCTTATTTAACTAGCAGGCACACTGCTCACAGTCTAGGGGAACAGAGAGGGGTGGGGGTTACATTGATTGCCACCATAGACAAGGTAGGATATGTAGATGAAGTAGACATTATAAATCACAAACCAAGTGTGGCTACAAGGTACACACCTGGTGGGACCAATACCATGGCCACAACCCAGGTCCTGGGGAGAAAACGTTTGCTCAGGGCTGTGCAAGATTTGCTCTTCTAGACAGTGGTACCCAAGTAACTCCACACAGAAGCATTAACATGAATGTCCATACCAGGTTGTGATTCTAGAGTGTGGCTTTATTCTGTAACAAAGTAGGAACACACAAAGCAAAGATGGACCACCAAGGGTTACACACATGGTAAATGCAGACATCTGAGGTACAAAACTCCAAATTTCCCATATAACATAGCATGACTGTAGAAATTGTGGACTAGCCACCGAAAACACACACCAAGAAAATTCCTTCGACTAGGCACACACGGCCAGTACTTTGAAGTCCCATATGGCATAGGATTATTGAAGAAAATATAGAACTAGCCACAGGTGAACACTCAAGTTACTCCAGAATTGATACATACTGGCCAGCACTTGAACACTTTCCATATAGCATAGGATTAATTGTGGCACACTGACCACGTAGGAGCACTAAAGGCTCAAAATAGAGAAAAAAACCACTCACCGGGGTAGAAGTTTCTTCAAGCATTGGCCACATACACTGATAGAAAAGATACAGGTGCCCTTCAGAACCTGGAGTAGTAAATTGGTCACTCCAGATGGGGGGGCTCCCACCTTTTGTTTCCAAGTTCATACTCGGCCATCCCTCTGGAAAATACACCTCACATTGTGCCAAAAGTTACTGATGATGCTTTCTAGAAATGTATTTCACACTTAACATCCGCGAAACACCCCAGGGGTGTCAAAGGTAAATGTTATGCTCACACGGACAGTCACATACTGGACTCCACTGAGGACAGTCAGCTTTTAAATGTCTTAGGTGAAAGGGTCCCTTTAGAGAAATTCACCCTTAAAATGCTGGTACTCCTGGGCAGACTCAGAAAAACAAAAGTACTCGAAAGAAGTTGACACACAAGGCAGCTTCACAATGTCCTGGTAGGATCAGAGGATTGCCTCTAACATCCTGGCAGCCTGCTCCATCACACCTGGGATGAAGAACAGGAAATCCATGGAGACAGTTTCCTCCACTTAGACAAAGCTGGAAAATGCTGCACTCCACTAGGGTGAGAGAACTGGAACACTGCAGCTGCTGCTGGAATTGCTACGTCACTCTGCAGACTCCAACTCAAAACTGACTACAGAATTCTAAATTCCCCACTCATAACAACTGCTGTGGCTTATGCTGCTGTGAGAGTTCTAAGGTGACATCACCTCTGCAACTCTCAGCTAAGACCAGAAGTAGAGAGAGGGACAGAGTGAAATCCATTTACTTGCAAATCACTAGCTGCCTTCCCTGCCTACCACTGATTCTAAATGGGATTCTTGTAACCCCTGGAAACAAGAGGGTTACATGAAGATGAGGAACTTCTGTCTGAGTCAGAGGGTATAGATGAGTAGGAAATGACAACTGATTTTTAATAACCCCAGGCAATGTAGCAAGTGCCATGGACAAAACAAAAGGAAATAAGGCTTCGGGTGCAGATAGGATCCACCCATATATTTGCAAAATAGAGAAGGAAAAGTGGTCCCAAGTCCTGGTTATAATATGCAATAAATGTATTATGCAAAATATATATCCTGCCAACTGGAAGGGCAAAGTGTTCCCATTTTTATAATAGGAGACCCAACTGAACCCAGTAATTAGAGGCCTATTAGTTTAATTGTTTGCATTGCTATCATTTTTACTAAAATTATTCTGTAAAAACTAGGAGGGTGGGTGGAGAATAAGGACATCCATACCAAGCAGGATTCCAAAAAGGGTTTTCAAGTACAGATCAGTATTTTCACTTTTCAACATTAAATAGAAAAGTATCTCTAACAGATACTAAACTGCTCTATGGAATTCAGTCTTTAATGCCACATTTGATGGTATATCAAGGAAGCTCCTATGGGGAAAATTAATGGACTTGCAGATTAATATAACATTATTAAAAGATCATTAAGAATTAGAAAATTGGTCCAGTGTTTCTTATGACCATGAGGGCAGATGGTCAGATCCTTTGAAAACAAATCTAAGGGTAAAGCAAGGGTGCTTCCTTGCCTCTCTTCTGTTTAATTTGTTGGCATTTATTTGGCACAAAAATTGGATGTGCCTAATGGTCTTTATCATAATATACTGTGTAAGAATATACCAGAATTAATACACATGGATGACCTGGTGGTCCATTCATTGTCATCGGTTGGTCTAAGTAAAAAACTGAAAATTTTGAGGACTACTGTAATAAAATTAAACAAATAACAGAGGTAAAAGTGAGATCTTGTTTTGTGGGATAAAGAAGAAAAAACAGTCTAAGCTGGTCACTAGAAGTTAAAGTACTGGAGGTTGTTAGGACATTTTGTTATTTGGGTCTCAGTTTCTCCAATAATGATAGCTGGATTACTCATATAAGAAGTACAGCCAGTAGAGTTAATCATGTAAAAGGGAGCATCCTAAGGAAAGTCTGGTGCTCCACATTCAACCTATGCTAGAACTCAGTGTGGCCTCCCTCCTAGGAAAAAAACAGGCGGAATCTCCTACAACCTGAACAAATGTTAGCTGCTCACCCTTGCTCATACACAAACTATAAATGGGATTCTGAATGAGGGGTGCTACTGCATATGGTATACATCAATAAAAACAACAAAAGCCAGAGCAAATGCTCACTCCCACTGGGGGGGTTGAGGGCTGAGGGTGTGCACTGACTTTTTCTTTAGGAATTTGCTCCAGATAACATAGAAACGTAGAAGTTGACAGCAGATAAGGGTGTCCAGGCCCATCCAGTCTGCCCTATTTCCTTACCTATAGTGATGCATTAGGCCCTAATCAGCCTACAGACCCCCTCGACTTCCATGACCCCTTTGTGTCTATCCCATGTGTTCTTGAATCCTGTAACAGGATTGCCTACCAAAGCCTATTCTATTCTGGAGATAAACGACTCACACACCCAGTATACTGTATTTCTATATATTCTTTATTTTGACCTCTTGGTATCAGTACTGCATGTATAGCAAATGTTTGGAAGGACAAATTCCTTCTTCCTCAGGGCAAACAGTTACTATCATGTCAATAACAACAGCTAAACAACCTTCCTACCTCCATCTCAGAGTTACCTAAAGTATCGCTTTTCAAGAATGCCCTCAAAAAGGAACTCGCCTGTGAATCCTCATGCAGGTGTCTCTCCTAACCCTTAACACTCTAGCTCAGGCCCACTCTGTCTACCCTTTCCCTCTTCTACTACCACCAAGTCCAACCTATGCCCACTTATGACCTTGTCTTCTGCCCTTCCCCTATCCCCCCTTCTTCCTTTTTGACTGTTTTAGGAGTTCTGGCATTTATTTTATCAACTGATTTATTCTAACATAACATGTATAGGATATTGGTTACTGGTTGTATTGACAGATGCTCACCACAGTACTTGACATGGAACCTTTGTAAATAAACACTTAGCTCAAAGGTTTACCAATGTACACATAAATAAAAAAAATTAATATCAGATAAAAAATATTAATGGAAGCTCATTGCATTAACTGTACAATTTATACAAGAACTTAAAAAATTATAGGGAGATATCATAAATCTGGTGGCAAAGTGAGTTTCCATAAGAGTTCAAGAAGAGGAAATACAGAAACATATTAATTTTAAAGTGACAGTTAATAATTGAAGCAATTTACTAAATATTAATTTAAGAAGCATATGTAACTTATTATGATTTTTTATATTTTTTATCTGACATCATTGTAACTGTTTGCACTGAGGAAGAAGGTATTTGTCCTTCAAAACATTGACTATAGAGACAGTACTGATACCAGGTGGTCAAAATAAAGAATATATAGAAATACAGTATACCGAATGAGTGAGTCTTTTATCTCCTCATTAAACCCTACCATAGAAGTCACAGATATGAAAATGGGTAATATAGCTTTTTATGTGACTGAAGTATGGGGGATAAGGAACTTTGAGAAAATGGAGCAACCATTCTCAGCACTCTGTAGGACTCTACTATAAATTCCCAAATCTTTACCAGATGAAACCTTGCAGATTGAATTAGGTCAAATGACCATGGAAGAACTAGCAACTAGAAGGACAAAGTTGTGAATGACTATTATAGTATGCACTGCAAGCCCACTGGTTGACAGTGTGGGCCAATGAGCTTGCAGCTCATACTGTAATCTGTCATTCGGTGGGCAGCCGCGGAGGTGTGGGCGGGTTGCTGCCTTCCGAAGACCTGGGGGAGCAGGGTGGGATGGGGGTCCCAGTGGGTGGGGGTGCCACTAGACTACCAGGGAGGGTTTTGCTTTGATGTTCACAGGGATCAGGGTACCTGGCAGGGTGGGGGAACCGCTAGACTACCAGGGAACAGGGAATTTATTTTTCGTTATGAGCGGGGTACCTGCTGGAGTGGTAGTACCACTAGACTACCAGGGGAATGGGAAATTTATGTTTCATTATGACCGGGTTACCTGGCAGGTTGGGGGCAACCACAAGACTACCACGAAACTTCTTGTTATTAGGTATCAGAGGATCAGGGTACTGGATGGGGAGGGGGCCACTAGACTGCCAGGTCATAATATGGGTACTTGTGGACAGTGTTCGGGGGGGTTGCCACCCACAGCTGGTGGCTGCTGTGTTGTGCCCTGCACTACAGTGGCCTACCTGTGGGTGGCTACCAGTTGAGACATTTTTTACAGGCTCAACTTTGTGCCCATGTATGCGGCACATCTTTGGGATGTGCTGGCAGATGTATCACACATCCCAGGCTGAATATCGGGATGTGCCACATATGCAAGGTCATGCCCCCCTGGAGATACGCTGCATACATTATCTGTGTGCCACAGTGCATCGGGAATTGCACAGCGCAATTACACCCTTTGAATACAGCCACTGGGCACATTTCTGTGGTTGCGCCAGTGCAACCCCTTTGAATATCAAGGCCCATATGATCAAACCATATTTGTTGCTCCTGAAAGATATTAGTGAGAGGCGAAAAATTAAGTTTTGGATGGAGTTATTTCTTTCAAAAATGTTGGAAGCCAGATATTCAAATCAGAACAGGATCATCTTATATTTACATTGTGACTATAAATTAGCTGCCCCAGAAAATCTAGAACACATATTTTTGCATTACCCCAAATGTATGGACTTAAGAAAGAAGTTCCTGAGCTTATATATGGGGGATGCCACCTTTGAAAAAAGTAAATTGTTGAAGTGCCAAGTTAATGCTGAAGTGGACTTTGTTTTCATGATGTGATAGGTTACTTTAAATTAGTAAATGGAATGTTGTTAAAAAAATATGGGAAACTGTGAAGATGCAAAATCTTGGCATTACCATATGTTTACATAATCTAGGCATTTATCAATCACATAATGAGCGAGTCCATATTAATACAGACTTTTAAGACTAAACATATGGCAATTTTCCATATTGGATTGGAGATTACAGACTTTATTCTGGGAGAAAGGGTGCAGGTATTCAGGCTTGAACCACTCACAGATGAAGATCTATTGCCTGTTTCACATGAATCACATCATATTAATTAAGGCTTCTTATTGTGTACTTGCCCGTCAAGCAATTATACATTGTTGGCTAGCCTGGGTTACTGGATGACCTGATAAACATTATTAATGATATAATATGTACAATGCACTTTACACCAATTGAAACAGTACAGTATATAATGTTAAACTGTTAGACAGAAACATATTTAGAAGTAATGTAAAACTGAACCCTTTTTGAAATGTGTTCTTATATACTGTATGCCTGTGACTTTTTATTATGTTTTCCTAGCACTGTCATTTTAAAGTGTAATGACTTAAATGTTGATTACAAAATAAAACATTCTGTTGGAGCAGCACATCTGATGACTACATGATAATATTTTATTTTGTTCATTTTTTTGTTTGCTTTACTTCAGTGTGTTAGGACTAGGAGTTTATTTTTCTAAATTTGCAGGACAATTGGTTTTCAGCAGAAATCATGAAGACGTGCCATACAGATTAGAAGATCTCCACTGTTATTGTAACTTAATGCAGTGTGAGTTTTTTGCTCATATTTTCATCTTTTGTTCTACAGATGCCTTTGATTTAATGAGACACGTTATTTATTTATTTATTTATTTTATAGACACAGGGCTGCATTTTCAAAGCCCCCAAAAATGCCACAAGCCCCTGGTGGGCCAATCATACAGCGCACAGAGCTTGTCGTATTCTCTCAGCTGGCAATTGGGCTTTTGACTCCCATGAACCAAATGCCACAAGTTATACCACCTCTCCCCTGGTCTATCTTGGGGCATTCAGGGGACCATTTTTACAGGGCTTGCACCAGATATTTGGTGCAAGCTAACAAGAAGTGAGGAAACTGTCCCAACTGTACCTAAGAATAGAAAATGAGGTGCAGTTGCAGAACAGGTGTTTGGTGCAGCAGTGCCAAAAAATGGGTTTGACATAGGCCTTGACATGACACAAGCACTGCATCGCCCTTTGAAAATCTGGCCCATGGCCTTTTACCAAGCACATGGAGTTTGAGTTATGGGGGGCTGGAGAAAAGTGAATGTGAACATGAACGTGGCACAGTAGTCACGATATGAGAAGCGCTAGACAGGTAGCAAGTAAGCAGTGTTGTAGGGTTTATTTTTACTTACATGGTTTAATTTCATTTGTGTTTTCAAATCAATGAATGTTCACTCTTCTGTGCTGAATTCTCTTATAGTTGTAATTGAGAGAAGAAATAAATGGAAGCAAGCATTAGATCACAGCATTATGACGTGAAAGAGGTACTGAGCTACACGCGTTATAAAAATATGAATTACCTGATTCTGGAGGAGGTTTTGCGTAATTGCAAATTACACTTACTGTACCTCCTGAGATATTTTTTTTTTTTATTATTATTTATTTCGGTTAGGATTAATACCTTTGAGTCAAAGACTCATTTTCAAAGGTTCCAAGTCAAGGACAAAGAACAGTACAATACAATACTATACAAGACAATACAGAAAGCAGAGATCACATGGTAGGCATCATGAAATCAATATAGTGTCACATGAGGTTCAAGACTTGTTTGTTTCAGGTACACCTTACATTAACAATAGATAAAGTGCATTACATCATTTGTTGCAGGGTATGGCTAGCCTGGTAGGAAATAACATGTCAGCAATATGGCAATGTTATGTCAGGGGGATGATATGGGAGGTGGTAAGCAACCAGAGTGGTGTTGTCAAAAATGGAAGTGGTGTGGGTAGGGAGAAAGGAGGAGGAGGGGTAAGGTGGTGGTGGAGGGTGGTAAGTCGATTTATTGGAGGGATTGGGGGAGAGGGGTAGGAGCGAAAGGCAAGTAAAAATCAAGAGCATCTGTTGATCACATGTTTGCGCAGTTACAAGTATTTGGATTGTTTGTGTTAAATGGGGAGATTGTAGAGGGTTCAGATCTATTTACATAGTTGTGAAAAGTGTGTTGTTGGCTGGCAGTTGAAGTCATCGCAGTTTGGGAGGAAACTAAAGCTTTTTCAGCTAGATTTTCTCTTCTGGGTTTTGCTGCATTTGCTACTATGGAATTTCATTGTTGCTGGTCAGAAATGGAGGCTGATCAGTAATTCCATGAAGATTGTTTACTGTGCTGTTGTCTTGTTACAAACATAATTTCAACATCATTTCTTGTGAGTCTAATCCATCATCTGAGAGTGTGTACAATCGTACTCAGTGCAGAGTGATGCATATATTTTCTGCTTACTTCAGCCTCTTTGGAGAGAAAAGGCATCATATCCCCTAAGTAACTTATCCCCATGGCATTTTGGGAATGCCAGTGCATTTCTGAACAAGGACATAGTGTGGAAGTCTATGGGAGTGGAGGCAAAAAGTTTTTGCATTTCGAGGGCACTTAGAAACTGACAGGAATGAAGCAACAAGATCCATGCCATAATTTTTTTGTTTTGCTTGAACATGAAAGTGTGTAGGCTTTCTTTGTTAACTCTGGTAGAAGACAATTTATGAATTTTAGTATTTTCATCGAAGCTTAAACTAATGTAACACTGTTCCATTTCAGACTGGTTTAAAGTAAACAATTCAAATTTCATGTCTCTCAGACCTTATCTGCCCCAGTGGGTAAAGTACATCTGAACATGCAACCATGCTTTGTGGACAAGCACTGGGGCTGTGTGGGCGGATATGGCTCCAGAATGTCAGAGTTGACAAATCATTGCCGCTGATTCTGTGGTAGTGTGCAGCCTTGTCCTTTCTGGCTATGTGGAAATTTGTCAAAATATCAGCAAAAATATTTTTACAGGTTTTAAATTCTGAGCCTGTGACCATGTTAATGTTCCATTTGATGTTGATAATGCTAAAGTGTCTGTTCATGCCAACTTTTAGAGATAAAAACATTGCTACGCTGTACTCAGTTCCTGAACGGCTACTCACCAAAGCATAAAATTATCTTAGCAGACTGTTTAAATCCTCAGGAGATACAATTTTATAATAATTGAGTTTTCTTTTGTTGTGCCCATTAAGGATGTTTATAGTCCATCTAGTCATTTTTTTGGTATTTAATTCACCATTGTCAGACCCAGATTCCATCTCATTTATCTCCCCTGAGAGAGATTTAGGTGCTTATCTTCAGGATTTTGATCTAAATGTTTTTTCTTCACATGTTTTTTTTTCCTTTGGTGGTGAATTAGAAGGAAAATGTTTATCTAATCATGGGATCTAGGAGAATAAAGCTGGAATTTGGAAGCAGGTGAGTTTTCCTTTTTTTTTTGTTTGCCTGGTCACTGTGGCCTTAAAGAAGTGAAAATCTGAGATGGTGGAAAACTGGTTTCGAAAATTCTGAGCAGGGTAGGGATATTCTAGTGTATCAGGTGAAAAGGCCAAGCTGGCACAGGTAACTAGATCCGTGTGAAAGATGCATGTTTATGCATATTTACTGTATGGTTAGGTGACCTGTTTAAACCAATATTTGTTTTTATTTTTTGTTGCCTAGTATATAAAAACATTTACTTTCTAAATAAAGCCTTTTTCAATGCATTCTACACAGACTCAGCACTTAAACTAAACAAAGCTTTCTGCAGTAACTACCATTTTGTAACCTAACATGACTGATTTACTGCAGTAATCAGAAACACATCTGACTCCTGCTTGCACTGTCTGGTCGCAAAAGCACAGGACACCACTGAGAATACCACAGCATATACTGTGTGACCATTCTTTTCCACTGGAAATCACCCAGGAGACCTGCTCCTAGGCACACATTTCACCAAGAATGATGCATTTGCCAGTGACGTTTCACTGTTGCAATTCTAAATAAAGTCCCAATCCATCTGTTTTGTGGTAAAGACTGAAAAACAAAAAAAGTTTGTTTTACTTTACTTGACAAGACTATGTGAAGCACAGTGAACTGACTTCTCAATACCTAGCTGCCAGACAGTAAGTATATATGGCCACCAATCTGTACCATCACTGTAAAGTCTCACTGGGTCACTCTAGTGGACAAGTCCACAAATGAAGGGAATACAACCCTAAATGACCATGGACCACCACAGTAATCAATCAGTTTCTTTCTTTCTAATTATTAGCAGTTCTAAGGAAGACTAAACAGAAAGCATTAACCCATTAACCATCATCCAGTATGTTGTTCTTTGCATGTCTTCTTTAATTTGGAGGCAATGTTATGGGAAACCCTGGTCCTACATCTGATTAGAGCACTGAACTGTAAAGTAGGAAACTGCATGTTTGAATCCCAGTCGAGTCACTGACTCACGTATATGGCAGCCTGGAGGCATACAGTAAGGAAGAGACCTGGAAGGAATCATTTAAGCTCCCTATACTTGAGATCTCAACAACAAAAATATATATAGAAGCAGAACCACACAGAAAACATAAAGCTACATCTCTTACTGGATATCCAGGGTAAAAACATTGTAAAACATTTTTTTTCTATACATTGTTCTGTCTCTGTTACCTTCATTATATATATAGAGTTCCCATTGCAAATAATATTGTGTACTATAACTTTAATGACAGTATACATATCATGTTGGATGCTATTTTTTTTTAACATATAGCTTGTTTGAAAGATGCAATATAAAATAGTATATCATATTATCTGCATATAGATGAGAAACAACACACCTGCTTCTCTAACAGTACCATGCACTTAAATAAAAAAAAAAAAACATGAGGAGGAACAAAGACCATTTCTCTATGAAATGTTACTATTACAACAATCAGGGAAACATGAAATTATGTTTAGTGCTCTACTAGATTGCAATACTCTTAGAAATGGTGCTGCTTTTGTTAAATGGCCACCATTCCAGCATCTGTCTGGTCTACTAAGCATCAAAACTGATCCCAGCTAGATGCTTGAACTTGGGCCAAATCAATAATTCACACATAACAGCAAAAAGAACTTAGAATGCTTCAGTTACAATTTTCCAACCACCAAGCAAAAACCCCAGTGTCATCAAGACCATTTTAAATATCTTGCTTTATTTGCACTACAATGCCTTGTTTGTTTTATTTGAAACTGCATACAGAATAGTGAACAAAAATGCTGTGTGAAAAAAATGAAGAACGTCATCCAAGGAAGCAGAAAGCTCATATCATCTCATCATCAAGTGAGACATGGCATCAGAAAGTAAACACTGAGTAATGGTTCAGTCTAGATTATCTAGTCCATAAGAGAAACAGACTATTATGTAACGTCCAAGCCACACATTGTTTCCGAACCACTGCAGTTCTTATTGACGTTTTCATTTTTCAAGGTTAAACGCTGGGAAACATCTCTCCAGGGTTAATTAAGCCAAGCAAACTTCATGAACTGTGACACTTTAACTTGAATCCTAGCTAATCCTGCCCTTATCACTCTAGCACATTTCTGTTCTGTGGCATGAGCGCTGTTTGTATTACCTGCAGATGCTATGCATTTTAACTAATAAAATATTTACCCATTTGCACTTTACTTTATTCCTGCTACTATCTTATTTCCAGAGGCAGTGTGTGTTGTTTCCTGTGTACCTGTCATTAGTACCATATTACTTTCTGTCTGTAACAGGTTTTTGCCATGGCTTTGATGGTAGACAAAGAATTATAGAAAGAGGAATTTTGTCAATGCAAGCAACTTTCTATCCTTTCCAGTGTACAACTACAGTGTCAATTGTGGTTTCTTCTGTTATGAACAGATGCCTATATTTCTTCATCAGCAATTAGACCTGGAGTCTGCTAATGTAAACATGTCATTTTCACTAGGTTGAGATGGCATCATGTATCTACAGAAACAAATACCTCCTAACCTTCTGTCCCCAAATGGTCCTTAATTAGTGGGATGAATCATCATACCATATAAAATTAACTATCACTCTAAATTTTAAACTGCCATATGCCAGGTATGTTTTTCAAAGCAAGAATGCATAAGTCGCATGGCTGCACAATCCTTCCTGACTATTTATTTTACGCACACGTTAATTTAGAGCATACCTTGCAATAGAAGCCACACTTTTGATCAGCAAATAGCTGCTTTTCAGCCATGACCTCAATTTAAGGGCTGCTACTATGCTAGGGCTGCTTGTATATAAATACCAATGAAAAGCCTCACTATTGGTAGCATAAACTGTGTTGCTTCCTCTCTGATCCTATCTCCTTAACTGCTCTTATACTGCTGATATGGCAAGCAGAAAAGACAAAAACATAATGTAACTGAAAATCTGATTTACTACCGCAGGTTCACCTTTCACATGAGGAGTGTTAAACTGGGGCTTTCTGAGATTCTGCCATCCTTTCCTAGTACAGTGGCTAAAGTGGGTAGAGCTACAGAGACCTTGGTGGCATGTAAGGAGGTAGAGTTTTTCACTTCTGTATTCTTTATTTATTCTTTTGTGAGGATAAGAATTGGGAGGTTTAGGAAGGCTTGTTGTCAACATTTATAAACAGTAGCCTGAACAGCCCTTGCAACTTTAGGAAGGGCATGCCAAAGCGTTTTTGGCATTCATTCAGCTTTGGTCTGGCTTTTGTTTACTCTAACTCTGGCACCACATGGAGCTTTGAAACAATGCCGCAGCCCTTTAGATAGGGTGGCTGGAAGCAGTATAGAACATCAGTTTTGTCGTCTGCATTTCAAATAGTGGCAAGTAGTTGTGTGCCATGTGCTTTTGTAATCTGTTCAGCTTTGGTCTGGCTCTCTTACTCTCGCACCACCTGGAAGTTTGAAAGCTAGAATTCACTTCTGTTTCTTTTAATAGGGTCAAATATCATTGTTTGTTGGCTAAGGTGTATGAGTGCTCCTTCACCAGATGAGTACATGATATAGATCTTTCAGTTACATGCCACAGCTTCTAATAGAGGGCAGCTTCTATTACAAGTTAGCTTTTTTCCCATGTAACTTGTAATAGAAAGTGGCTTCTATTAGAGGGTACCTTCTAACAGCGAAGCTTAATAAAGCACATTAAAAGTGTTTTACTTTTTTTTTCCAAGTAAGGTTTCGTCCTCCCACTGGATCTCCCCAAGGGCATTCCCCCAGCCCTGTCACTGACCTTCTCACAGACTTACCACTTACCCATCACTTACCTGGACCAAAACATGGGAGGTGTCCAGCTGTGTCAGTAATACAGGATCCTGGTGGGTGCTGATATGCAGCAGCCTTGCCTTTTCTATTTCCTTCCCAGGGATGCTGCACGCAATTGCACAAGAGTGTATTCCTGCTGTGGCATGCATATATGCCAGCTGTTCAGTCATGGCCAATCCCCATGCATGTGCTCCCAGCTGAGTTGCCATCTGTCCTCCACCAGGTAGCAGTCCAGCAGCGGGAAGCTTGCTCCCCTTCCCCGAGGAAGGACAGCAGTCCCTGCAGTGCTCAGCCCTTCCTCAACCAGCTGGTCCATGATGATCTGTGTCTGTTCTTGAACGCGGATCATCTACACACATGTAGCAGGTGATGCCTCTACCACTGTGCTGCTGGGCTGGCTAAAGTTAAACTTTGGCTTCATTTGACTTTATTGAATTCTTGAAGTTGCTTTACTCTACTCTGAAAGGACTGTGGCAAGTTAGGGATGGACTGAAATCATAAGAACAATGTAACAGAAATGTATCTGAGCAATATTTCACACGCTGCGGGAAAAAGCTTTAATACCCTGTAAAACTGTTTTTTTTTTTTGAATATTTATGATTTTGTGTCATTTGGGTTCAACGAAGGTGATTTCCCTGATTACAATTTCTGTCAAGAAATTTTGCCCTGATTTATGCTTCTGTACTCTAGATAACTACTTTCAGCGTTTTCTGGTGTTATTACTTTCATGTGTCCGTTGTATTTCTTAGAACTGGTTGGCAGCTTTGAGGCCTTTTGCTAAGCCAATTTTATTTATCTAGGTATGGTCTGTTTTTCATAAATACATCCTGTAGATACAGTGGTGCCAGCTAGGATGCAACATGGTACCTTGCAATATTACTGCAAAATGCTGCAGTATGCTGCAGGGACAGCGTAATTCAACAACAATTAAGCCCTTTTGTCTTGCAGTATTTTGTTGCATGCCACTTACTGCAAGTTATTGCATTGCATCCTAGCTGGCTCCAGTATATATACATAAATGGCCATTGACAGCAGAAACAAACTCTTGACCAACCCGTCTACCCACCCTATCTAGTTATCCTGCCTTGCTCTAGTGGCAATCCTCCATTTTTTTTACTGCTCCCCCATTTAACTAAACCTACATAAATATCCCATCCCTGCTTGAAGCTGTTGATTGATTTGGCCTGTATCACTTCCTCTGGTAGTTTATTCCACTTATCTACCACCCTTTTCATGAAGAAGTGCTTATAGGCACCCTTTTTGAATCTCTTCCTGCTAGTGTTAGTGAATTCTTTCTTATTCCTGTGTTTGAACACAGTGAGAAGAGTTCCTTGTCCTCCACTCTGTTTATCCCATTCATGTACTTGTATGTCTCAATTATGTCACCCCTTTCCTTCCTCTTCTCAAGGCTGTACATGTTTATGTCCTACAGCTTCTCCTCATATGTCATTTCACCTAGGCCATGGACCATCTTAGTTGTCCTGCACTGTACTGCTTCCAACTTGTTGCAGTCTTTCCTCAGGTGTGTGCTCCAGTACCCTGTGTACTATTCCAGGTGAGGCCACACCAGTGCCCTGTCCTGTGGGAGGATCATCTCCTGATGTCCACTGCATATCTGCCTCCTGATGCATCCCATAATTCTGTTTGCTTTTACTCATCCCTGTAGCAGTGTGCAGACATATTTAGATTCTCCAATATCATCAATCTTAAATCCTTTTCTCTTGTAGTGCTATACTATACCACCCCACCCATTTCGTATTCTACCCATGGGTTCCTTTTTTCATTGTGCATTACTTTACATTTTTTAGCAATAATGTCAGCTTCCAAATCTTTGATCAGCTCTCCAACCTACCTAGATCTTTTCTTAGTTCCATTCTCTTGTCCTTCACATCTACCCTTGAGCAGATCTTTGTATCATCTGTGAAGAGGCAGATCTTAACCTTAATACCTTCACCTACATCACAGATGAATATATTTATTTATTTCAATTTTGGTAACCGAGTAAGTCCACTGAGACAATTGCAGTCCCTTTTTCAGGGGCTCCCAGAAGTGAAGTATGTACAGTATACAGTATACAGTACAGTGCTTTGACAGTTACAATGGAAAAATTGCTATACAGTGTTCAACGATCCACAGGATTATGATACAGACAGATACAAGCACAGGTTTATGAAATAACAAGCAGGTAGATTACACAGTAGTACAATAAATACATGGCACATCCAAGAGAGTGCACTACAATATATAATTGTTAGTTAATGATATCAGATACAAGAGGGCTAACCAATAGCAGTTATGTTAAAGGTGAGGCACAGAGGGCAAGCTAAGAAGCCAGTGTTAAGGGAAGAGCAAGGACAAGAAATAGACAGAGCTGTTGGGGTTGGGGTTTAATATCACTGGTAGCAGGAGCAAGGTGTAGAGGCAGACAGAAAAGAAAGTAAGTTGGATTGGAACTCAGGGATGGTGGAGCATGACAGAATGGAGGGAGGAAAGGAGTTCCAGTCAGGCACAGCTGCATAGGTGAATGATTTACAGGCCACAGCTAACAGCTGTTAGGGCATTTTGAGAAGGGGGAGGGAGGGAGGCAGATCTCAGGGTTCATTGAGGTTGTCTTAGATGAATAGACTCACTGAGGCAAGGAAGAGTATGTTTGTGGGCCAGCTTGTGCAGAAAACTCAGAGTGGCATACCTTAGTTTAGGTTCATAGAATAACCAACCTAGGGAAGAGAGGACATCACAGTGGTGGTGACGGACATTGACCCCCAGGGCAAACCTACTCACCCTGTGGTAAGCCTGTTTGAGAAGCGATAAGGTAGTAGTGTTAGTTGTGAGCAGAAGCAAAGCACCATAAGCTAGAAGTGGGAGAAGAGAGGAAGATGTAATCTTATGACAAGAGGCAGAGGTGAGGAAGGGGCGGGTACGATAGAGAAGGCCTAGCTTTTGGTTCAGAGATTTGATTAGGATGGATGCATGAGCATTAAGGGATAGTGAGGTATCCAAGGTGATGCATAGGTACTTAAAGGTATGGACAAGTTCAAGGTCATCAGCATTGAGAGAAGTAATCTTGAGGGGGGAAGTTAGAGGAGGAAGAAGGTGGATGGGGGAATAGCATACACTTTGTTTTCTTGGTGTTAAGAACAAGATGATTTTGTATAAACCATCCTTCGAGAGCAGCAAAGTCAAATGCTAGCGTACTGTTGATCCACTCGACATCAGAAGAGGAATGGTAGATGATTGCATCATCCACATAGAGGTGCATGGAAGCCCCTCCACAGTTATTTGGCAGATCATTAATAAATAGGGAGAACTGCAGTAGGCCCAATATAGAACCCTGCAGAATGCCGTGAGTTATTGGTCTAAGGCCCGGAAGAGATCCAGCCCATTTGACCCTTTGTGAGTGGCAGGTGAGATAACTTTGGACCCATGCTAAGGCACTGGCATCAAGGCCAAGAACTTGTAGCTGCTGAAGCAGGAGACCATGATTGACCAGGTCAAATGCCTTTGTGAGGTCGATGAAGATGGCACCAGTGACAAAGCCCTGATCCATAGCCTAGAGCAGATCAGAAGTGACTTTGATTAAGACAGTGAGGGTACTATGGTTCTTTCTGGACCCATGCTGGTAGGGGAATAGCAGGTTATGGTGTTCCAGGTAGTCATGGAGGTGATCGTGTGTGATACACTCCTGGATTTTTGCCAATGGACAGAGGATTGAGATGGGTCTAAACTTTTCGGCAATAGTGTTAGGCCCACTCTTATGAATGGGCATCACCACATCAGTCTTCCATTTGTCTGGGACTGTGCTTGATAGGAAGGACTGGTTGAATGGATCATGAACAGGGTAGGCAAGGACAGGAGCTCCTAATTTGAGAAACATAGGTTCAAGGGTGTCATAACCTAGTGAGCAATCAGTTTTCAGCTTAGCAGGGAACCAATGGACCTCACTGAGGGAAGCCAACTTCAGATGGAATGCAGGTCGAGCCCCTGTGTCAGCAGGAGACAGTGGGGCTGAGAGGGGTACAGATGAGTTGGGAAAGAGCAAAGTGTATTTGTGAAGATTGGTAATAAAATACTTGAATTCAGCAGTGATAGATGGAGTGTCTGTTAGGACAGAGCCCTGGGCAGTGAGGGAGCTAGGGAGTTCAGCAGCTTTCCCTTGATTAGAGAATTAACTTGCTTCCAGAACTCCTTGGGATTATAGAGGTGCTCTCTTTGTAGTGTCTTGTAGTGTAGGCATTTGGCTTTTTGGAGGGAGTTTTTTTTTATACTCAATTTATTGAATGAAAATCCTTCCATAAACAAGGGTAATCTCATTATAACAGACACATCATAAACTCATGCACGTTTTTCACATCCAGTATCAAAAAATAAAATTAACATACACAAACAATAAACAACTTGATAACTTAGGCAATGAGGTATGTGTAGAAAAACTAAAATTCATATTTTAAACTTCACATATCTTTTTCCTGGGTGAAACTCTATGAAATACCTAGAACATAAGAATTTCTTAGGTAAATAACCAAAAGAAATGGTGTAAATCAATAGGATACCTTAGGTCACTATCTCTTCCCATTTTTATGTGTGGTTGGGTAGGTAAGAGGCAAATCAGAGGCTATCACAAATTAATTAGTGGCTTGGAACATACTATTTATTTATTTATGTATTCATTCTTGGATTACAATACCTTTGAGCACATAACAGCTCTTTTACAAAGGTGACATGTCAGTGGGAAGGGTGACAGACATACAACAAATGGTATTACATAACATTTTGAAAAGAAAGTATTTAAAATGACATTAACATTGCAACTAAAATTAAAACTATGAATCGGTAGGAAATCAAAAATAACCTAATAAAAGGAGGCAGCCTAAGGTTCTTTTTCAAATAGGTATAGGTGGAGTTGGGAGAACAAAAGTACAGATAAGTGAAGATAAATGGTGGAAAGAAGGTGGAGGACATGGTGAAAGAAGGATCAGGGAAGGAGGCAGGAAATAGGGCAGAGCGGTTAGGGTGAAAGTGGTCATTCGCAGAGAAACGGGGAGAAGTAGGTAAACAAGGACGTGTCAATACTGTTGAGGTAGTGCCATGTCAGTTGAAACAGCCACAGGAACTGTTAGCTGTAAGATGCTGACAAAGAGTGCCTTTAAATGGTCCCAATTTTGGTAAGGAAGAGATATCTCCGGGCAGCGCATTAAACCATAGTGGCGCTCTATATGCAAATGATCATTGCCCTTGTGTAGTCCGGCATCTTGGGACAGATAAGAGTTGGTTGACTGAGCTATGTGTGTGCTAGGAGCTGCAAGAGGGGTTGAGTAAGTTTGTAACACCAAAAGGCAGGATCCGAGAAGCGCCTTTTTAGTTAGCAAGCAGGTTTGATAGTGAATCCTCCCATTTAGCTGAGGCCAACCTGTTTGTACATACAGTTCACATGTGTGGGAAAGATGTGCTGCTCCAGTAAGAAGTTGGCATGCTTTATTGAGTGCCACTGATATTCTGAAGAGGGTAGTGGTGGAAGCTGAGCCATAGAGAACCAGACCCTAGTCAACAATGGATACTATGGAACTATAGATAGCTAGTATAAGGGCTTCAGGAGTTAGATTGTGTTTATGTCTATGGAGTAACCCTATCTAGATACTGACAGACCTGGCAACATTCTCAACATGTTGGGCATAACATAGTGAGCTATCCATGGTTACCCCTAGATACTTGAAATGTTGAATTTGTTCAAGCAGGACACCAGAGGAGTTCCTGATGGTTGGGGCACTGGATCTGTGTTTGCTGCAAGCACCACTGAACAACAATTCTTTTTCATTTTTTTGTAGTTCAGAATCAGCTTGTGTTTCCTGAACCAGTCCTACACTTCCTCAAAGCTGAGTTGAAGTTGGTGTTCCAGTGGTTCAGGGTCAGTGTTGCTAGTATATATGACCGCATCATCTGCATAGAGGAGGATCTGTTGGTGACAGGAGTGAGGGAGATTAAGAAAGATGCTAAAGAGAAGTGGACCCAGTATGGAGCCCTGTGGTATTCCAGAGTGGACATGTTGATGGTCAGAGGTGACATTAGCTCTCTTCGCCCATTGGGAGTGGACTACAAGATAGCTTTTGAACCAGGACACAGTATCTGTAGAGAGGCCAATTGAAGAAGTTGCTTGAGAAGTAGAGCATGGTTCATTGTATCAAAGGCCTTTGTGAGGTCTATGAAGGCCGCACCCGCCAATCTACCTTGATCCAGAGATTGGTGAATGAAACCAGTGAATTCTAGCAGTGCTGTGGTAGTTCTATGTTGCTTTCTGAATCCATGCTGCTGGGGACACTGAAGGATGGTAGAATCTACAGACTGAAGGGCAGTTCATAATACAGTGAATATATAATATCAGCCTGGTACTGTTCCCATCTGGTCCACCTGGGGATAAAGACCTCAGATCTCTGTTGCAGGTCAAAAGTAATTTTCTCCATAATCTGTATGGAGATAATTGTCTGCTTCTATTCTGATAGGGTCAGTGGTTCTGCCTGTAGCCACTTTCTCATAACAGCCTTGTATGCAGCCACTAATAATACTGTATATCCCACAGTTAGAAAACATCCCATCCTTAAAGGAAGGGAGAAGAGAGACCCAAAATTATTAATTCCAGTGCTAAGTGGTCTGCTAGATCGAACATTAATTGAATATGATGTAGACTTGACCTCGAAAAGGAGGCTAATTTGGGGCATTTAATAAAAATATAGGCTTGAGCGGCCTGATCTGCCCCACATTCCCTCCAGCACTGAGAGGAAGTGCCAGGTGACCACTTAGCCAAAAAATCTGGAACAAGAAAGAAGTGTGCCCTATCTTTCCACATGTACTCCCTCCATAGGGGGGACGAGGTGGTACTCCATGTTCTTTTCAAAATTTGCAACCATTGCTTCTCTGTTATTACCATATCTAGGTCTCACTCCTATCTCCCCTTCAAAACTTCAGCATATTGAACTTGTGAAGTTAGAAGGGTTTGATAAAGTGTTGAAACTGCCTTATTTGCCCCCTCCGTAGACCAAATAGAAAAGAAGGGCAGTGTGTCCTCCTGCAGTTGAGGCTGAGTACTACTCAGTCTTAAATACTTTAAAATGTAATCTTTCATTTGGAAATATCTGATATGATCAGATTGCCCCCAGCCGTACCTCTGTTGGGTCTGTTCAAAGGTAAGTATAGTTTGGTTTTCTAGCAATTGCCAGGGAGTCGAGAAGCCCCATGTAGCGGGGACTTTATACCAGGGATCTAGTCTGGCAGGGCAGAACAAAGGGTTACAGATCCACCATTTGTATTTCCAAAACTGCTGTTTCATCCAGTATGAGGATGTGCCTCTGCTCCAACCTTACAGGATCACTCATGTCTCAAGTGGGAGGGAAGGTTTCAAGCCAGCCAAAGTAGAGGAGACAAAATGCGCAGCTTCCCAAGGTATGGGAACTGATCTGGAAAGGTCCATTAATTTTCAATGAGCTCTATAGCCCTCACTACCCCATAGCAAGACCATTTTCATTTGTACAGCTGACCAATAATTGATTAAATTAGAGAGAGCCAGACTCCCCCCTACTCTTGTGGAGATATAGCAGTTATTGGAGGATTTGGGGTCTCCTGTATTGCCAAATAAGTGATAAAAACATTGATTGGCATTTCACTAAGTCTGGCCTGGAAACTATACACGGGACACATTGAAAAAGATATAACAACATTGGTAAAGCATTCATTTTAACTGCCTGTACCCTCTGATAAAGAGTTAAAGGTAAAAAATGCCATCTCCTCAAGTCCCTCTTTAATTGAGAAAGCAGGGGTGTATAGTTTAGTGTAAACAACTGAGCTGGATCTGAGGTGATGTTGATACCTAAGTACTTGATTGTAGATAAACCCCATTTCATGGAGAAAGTCGAACGAAAATGGGGTAATAGGGGTACAATGAAATAAATACTACAACTTTGGTCTTTGGGGCATTCAAGGAGTAACCAGACATGGTTGAAAATAGATGGATGTGTTTGAAGAGAGCTGGCAGGGAAGTGTCTGGGTTTGTGAGGTAGACCAACACATTATCTGCGTATAGCGATAATCTGTGTTCCAAATTGTTAAAATAAATCCCCACAATATATCTATGTTGTCAAATACTTTGAGCTCAGGGCTCTATATATAATGCAAAAAGAAGATGTTTGTAGTTCATTTGCATCACCAGGTAAAGAAAAAGGTCTGCCCCCCCCCCATACGACACACTGGGGAAATGCCAGACCTCGCCCAACATCTAACACACCGAAATCTGGCCAATGGAAAATCATGTACACAAATGCTTGCAGTCTGGGAAACAAGATCCCAGACCTGCAGACAATAATGACAGAGGTTAAACTGGACATAGTAGCCATTAGCGAGACATGGTTTACCGGTAACCACACTTGGGAGACTTCAGTACCTGGCTATGTACTGTTCAAGAAGAGACCGAGGTGCAAAGGGGGTGGAGTGGCCTTTTTGTCAATGAAAATATCAAAGCTACAGAAATTCAGAATACACATAAGGAGCCAGAAGAACTGTGGCTTACCCTAGAAACAGGAAATGGGACAGCCATACGAACTGGGGTTGTGTACAGGCCTCCAGACTAGGGGAGGACATAGACTCATTACTGTTAGAAGATATACAAAGCATGACAGCTAAAGGGGAGGTTCTGATAATGGGAGACATCAACATGCCAGATACAGATTGATCAAAACCAGCACGTACATCTGCCAGAACTAGACACATGGTGGATTCCTGCGGGGGGGGGCCTCAAACAACTGGTACAACAACCCACAAGAGACAGGGCTATCCTAGATCTAGTACTGACTAAAAGGGAAAGGACCTCGGATTTACAGGTAGAAGGTCACTTTGGGACCAGTGACCATTACATGGTATAGTTCAATTTGGCCACTAGAACTAAATCATCCCATTCCAAGGCAAAAATATGGGACTTCTGAGTAGATGACTTTGATAAGATAGCCAACAGAGTTAAATTAGCCCTGGCGAAAAGAAATACAGGTGAAGGGGTATAGGCAAAGTGGGCAGACATTAAGGATGCAGTACTTGAAGCAACATTCCATTGTGTTAGAGAGAAAAGGAAGTGCAAAAGAAGAAGGAAACCACTTTGGTTCTCAAAAACAGTAGCAGAAAAGGTCAGCGCCAAAAGGCTAGCGTTCAGGAAATATAAGGGAACGCAGCAGGATGAAGATAGGGAGACATACCAAACTTCCCTAAAGGAAGCAGGGAAGGCAGTAAGGTAGGCAAAGGCCCAAACCGAGGAAACACTAGCACAAACAGTAAAAGAAGGTGACAAGACTTTCTATAGATACATCAGTGAAAGGAGAAAGTCCAGAGGGGGTATTGCTAAGATCAAAGGGGATAAGGGGGCATGTGAGGAGAAGGACCATGTAAAAGCATCAATCCTAAATAGATACTTCTGCTCAGTATTTATGGAAGAGAAGGTAGGGCAGGGCCCACAACTCAGCACCATGGACACAGGGGTAAGGAAGGTGTGCACTAGTCTCTTCACAAAAGAGAGGGTCCTACAAGAGCTCGATAAGCTCAGGGTGAACAAGGCAATGGGACCTGATGGTATACATACCAGGGTACTAAAGGAGCTAAGGATGGAACTAGCAGAGCCAGTATCAGAACTGTTTAGTGAGTCTCTGAGCACAGGAGCGGTCCCAGAAGACTGGAGAAGGGCTCATGTGATTCCATTCCACAAGACCAGTCAGTCTTACCTCAGTAGTGGGCAAGATTATAGAGGCACTCCTAAAGGAAAGGATAGTGCAGCACCTGGAATCCATACGAGCACAGGATCCAAGACAGCATGGGTTTACAAAAGGAAGGTCCTGTCAAACTATTCTCATAGATTTCTTTGACTTGGTAACCAGAGTGGTGGACCAAGGGGGAACAATTGATGTCGCCTACCTTGACTTCAGCAAAGCTTTCAATACTGTTCGACATAGAAGATTGATTAATAAGCTGGGTAGGCTTGGGGTAGGTCAGACGTTGGTCAACTGGGTGGCAAACTGGTTGACGGGCAGAAAACAGAGAGTGGTGGTAAATTATATACAGTCAGAAGAGATGCAAGTCACAAGTGGGGTACCTCAGGGATCAGTCCTAGGGCCAGTCCTCTTCAATATCTTCATCAGTGACATTGCAGATGGACTGGAGGGCAAGGTTTGTCTGTTTGCAGATGACACCAAAATCTGCAACAGAGTAGATGATCCAGATGGGGTGGGCAGAATGAGAAGAGATCTGGATAAACTAGCAAAATGGTCTGAAGAATGGCAACTGAGGTTTAATGCAAAGAAGTGCAAGATCATGCACATAGGGAAGAGAAACCTTGAAGCCACCTATAGGCTGGGAGGGGAGTTGCTGGCAGTCACAAGGGAAGAAAGGGACTTGGGCATCATCATCACCGATGGCCTGAAATCATCCAAGCAGACCACTAAAGGAGTAGGTAAGGCTAGGGGGATGTTGGGGTGTATTAGTAGGAGTATCACAAGTCAAAAGAGGGAGGTAATAATCCCTCTTTACAAGACACTGGTTAGGCCCCATCTGGAGTACTGTGTGCAGTACTGGAGGCCATACCTTCACAAGGACATCAACCAAATTGAGGCAGTCCAGAGAAGGGCAACCAAAATGGTGCAGGGACTGCATCAGAAAACATATGAGGACAGATTAACGGAGCTCAATATGTATACCCTAGAGCAAAGGAGGGAGACAGGTGTTATGATCGAAACATTCAAACACCTTAAGGGTATTAACAAGGTAAAAGAGTCTAACATGTTTCAACATAAGAAAAAAAGCAGGACAAGAGGACACAGCATGAGATTAGAGGGAGGCTGATTAAGGAGTAATGTGAGGAAGTTATTTTTCAAAGACAGGGTGGTGGATGCATGGAACAGCCTACCTCAGGAAGTGGTGGATATGAATACAGTGTAAGGCTTCAAACAAGCAATATAGGCATAAGGGAGCAATACAGATGAGTATGAATAGATTGGCCATTGACAGAGCAAAGGCCAATGGCACATTCATAAGGTAGAAAAAGAAATGGCAGACTGGAAAGAAATGGCAGACTGGATGGGCCTTGCGGTCCTTATTTGCAGTCAACTTCTATATTTCTATAAGAGGGGATAGGGGACAATCCTGTTGAGTGCCCCTATGTAGTGAAAAACTATCTGAGATATGGCTGTTAGCCCAAACAAACCCACAGGTACCATCATATAACAAACAAAAAAGTGACAAAGGAAGCTGGGAATCCAAAGCAGGCAAAGACTTCTTTAGCAAGCATTTGTCAATGCCGAATGTTTGCTTGCTGGTATTAGCATTAGAAATGCAGGAGTTAGACAGATGCAGAATAAGAATGGCAGTGAAGTAGTGAACTTGACATGAGCTGCACCTCCATGCTGTAGAGATGGAAAGGATGTGGGGTAAGTTTTTGGGTCGTCACCTATGACGGTCAAGACATGTCACCTCACCCTATTCTGCAGACAGCGAGATGTGTTGACCTGTGCCTTAGGGTGTTTGGCTTTACAGTCAGCCCATTCCAAAAGGACATACATTGAAATGGGTGCAGCATAGGAGAATGGTGTGAAGTCTTGGGATGAAGAGTCCAAGGTACACCTCGATGCCTGTCAGTGGGGGGTTTGGGGGAGGGATGGCATGAGCAGTATAGTTGGCAATCCAAAGGCACACCCCGATGCCTGTCTGTCTGTACAGGGTAGGATGTTATGGTTTGAAACCCTAATGCCTCGGGCATTTGTTGGTATTCACAGTACAAATTTTGAACATGGCCTTTCTGTGAGCCCACCTCATGAAAGCATTTGGGACCTCTTCTCATGAACCGTGGCAGTGTGATTTTGTCAATGTGTCCCGAAAAGTGACTTCCAACAGTGACAGTGCCATTCTGCACCACATGTATGGAAACACAGATCGGGCAGGATGTGAAGAATGACAGCTGAACCATCCATAGGGAGGTATGAAGAGATGGCAATGTTGAAAATGCATAGTAGGAATATTAACAATGTTTGCAGTTCCAAGCATATGTGGAAACCGTGCAACGCATGCATGTAACACAGTCATTTTATGGAGTTTCATCACCAGATTTTCACCATAGGCATTTAACGATCTGTGCTCATGAACAGTGTCACTGTGATTTTGTTACTGTGTCCTAAACACTGATGTCCGACAGCAACCATGGTAGTCTATGCCGGAACTGCAAAAACACATTTCGACTAAGATGTGAAAAAATGACAGCTGAACTGTTCATAAGGAGGTGTAGAAAAATAGCAATGTTGAAAATCCGGAGTGAAAATATTACAAATGTGCAAAGTTATAAGCGTGCGTGGAAACTGCACAACGCATGCTCGTAACACAGTCATTTCATGGACGTTTATCACCAGATTTTCAACATGCCCATTTTAGGACCTCTGCTAATGAACAGTGTCAGTGTGATTTTCCTAATGTGCCCCGAACATGGATTTCCCATAACGACCGCGCTAGTCTGCACTGCAAGTGCAAAAACACATTTGGACCTGGATGTGAAAAATGACAGCTGTGCCGCTCCACAATCATTTTATGGACTTTTTTCACCACATTTTCAACATAGACATTCTAGGACCTCTGCTAACGAACAGTGTCACTGTGATTTTCGTAATGTGTCCCAAACATTGATTTCGCACACCAACTGTGCTATTGTGCGCTACATGCATGGAAACACATTTTGGGCGAGATGTGAAAAATGACAGCTGTACTGCTCATAAGGAAGTGAGGTAAAATGGCAATGTTGAAAATCTGGACTGCAAATATTAAAAATTCACGCACTTATGAGCGTGCATAGGAACTGTGCAACGCATGCTCGAAAAACAGTCATTTTTAGGAATTTTTCACCAAATTTTCAACATAGCCATTGTAAGACCTCTGCACATGAACACTGTCTCTGTTATTTTCTTAATATGTCCCAAACATTGATTTCACACACCAACTGCTCCATTATGTGCTACATGCGCGGAAACACATTTTGGGTGAGATATGGAAAATGACAGCTGCACTGCTCATAAGTAGGTGTGATAGAATGGCAATGTTGAAAATCTGGAGTGCAAATGTTACAAATTTGCTAACTTATGCACCTGCGTAGGAACTGCGCAATGCACGCTCATAAAACAGTCATTTCTAGGAATTTTTTCTCCAAATTTGCAACATAGGCTTTTTGAGAGCCCACCTCATGAACACTGGCACTGTCATTTCATTAATCAATCCCGAAAGGTAATTTCGTACAGTGACTGCAAAATCACCCTTCGGGCCCAAGTAACGCCATGACAGTGACAGAATTCATGTGGAGGGGTCCCAAAAACCCCATGCTGAAAATTTGGTGCCAAAATTCCAAAAAATGCCAGAGATATGCAGCTAAGTTGAAAAAACCCTATCTATTCCATTATACAGCTTACCTGCATTTCCTCAGTTCACGGTCAGCTTTGAAGAGTGCAGATGTATTCCCGGTCCACCGAAGACTGTCGCGCCAGACTCCAGAGGTAAGTATGGGGTGAGGGGGGTGTGGGGAGGCAGGGTGCACAGTGGGTGGCCACGGGTTGCTGGAGGGGGATCTGGGAGACTGCGAGGGACAGGGGGAAAAAAAAAGACAATGCAGGAATGTTTTCTATTTCATAGGGGCATTTGACATGCTGGGGTGGGCTCCCAGCATGCCAATGGACTGTTTTGTTTGGGGGAGGACCTGTAGCTGGTGGGGGATTGGGCACCCCATCGGCATAACAAGAACGGGTGGGGAATCATGCCAATGGGGATTGGGCACCCCCGTCAGCACACAAGAAAATGGGAGGGGGTTCAGTTAGATCATGCCAATGGGGAGTGGGCTCCCCCATCGGCAGACAGGACATTTGCGCACTGAAGCCGGTGGGGATTGAGGCCCCTGTTGGCAAACAAAGACCGTGTCGGGAGGCACTTGCTGCCAAAGGGGATTGGGCACCCCCTCGGCATGGGGGCAGCATATTACTGTTTGTGAACGTGGCGGCAAGCCACCCGCCATGTTCACAAACAGTATTACGCTAGTTAACGTTCCGCCTTGCAATGATAGGTCACTCCCTCATTGCAGCACAATGACTGATGCTGCAATGATGAGGCGGCCCCTGATTGCTGCGGTGAAAACGTTAGAAGTTGGTGCACTTTTGGAGACCAGTGTCATCACCACACTGTGCCTCCATTGGTCCACCATTGCCAAGCCCCCTAATGCAGTGCCGCCCTTGGCTGTAACACTGCCGTGCCTCCACAACCTGCTTCTCTCCTAAGCTGTCACATCATGTTTCTTGAGCATGCGCGCAAGCAAACATAAAAATGCCCAAAGAGACCTTATCGAAAGCCTTCTTGGCATTAAGACTTAACATGAGAGCTGAGATATTATGTTTCCAGATATGGTCAATAAGGTAGGCCGTACATCGTATGTCTAATGTTGTCTTGCACCTGTCTACCTGGTATAAACCCCACATGGTACAGATGGATTAAGCCAAGTATCAATTGTTGCATACATGTTGCAAATATTGCTGTTAATATCTTACCATCTGTATTTAAAACAAATATTAGTCTGTATGATGCACAGTTGTTAGGGTCCTTGCCTGGCTTTGGAATAACAGAAATAATAGTGTAACCCCCTTGTTCTCAGGGGTTACAAAAATCCCATTAGAGTTAGTGGTAGGCAGGGAAGGTAGCTTGTGATTTGCCAGTAAATGGATTTCACTCTGTCCCCCGCTGCTTCTGGTCTCAGCTGATAGCTGGAGAGGTGATATCACCTTAGAACTCTCACAGCAGCATAAACTACACAGCCAGTTGCTGTGAGTGGGGAATTTAGAATTCTGTAGTGAGCTGGTGGCTGGAGTCTGCAGAGTGCAGTTGCAGTTCCGGCAGCCACTCTGTTAGAGAGCTGCAGTGTTTCCAGTTTGTTTTTCTTTCTCACCCTAGTGGAGTACAGCAATTTTCCAGCTTTGTCTAAGTGGTGGAAACTGTCTCCAGGGATTTTCCTATGTTTCATCCCAGGAGGGACTGAGCAGGCTGCCAGGATGTTAGGGGCAATCCCCTCATCCTACCAGGACATCGTGAAGCTGCCTTGTGTGACAACTTCCATGAGTACTTTTGTTTGTTTAAGACTGCCCAGGTGTACCTGCACTTTATGGGTAAATTCTCTGACAAAGGGACTCTGTCACCTAAACATTTTAAAAGTCAGCTGTTCCACAGTGGAGTCCTGTCTGTGAGGATGTTAAATGTGAAATACATTTCTAGAAAGCATCATCAGTACATTTTGGATAATGTGAGGTTTATTTGCCAGAGGGATGGCCGAGTATGAACTTAGAAACAAAAGGTGGGAGCCCCCCATCTGGAGTGACCAGTTTAGCACTTCGGGTTATGAAGGGCACCTGTCTTTTCTGTCAGCACATGTGGCCAATGCCTGAAGAAACTTTTACCCCAGTGAGTGGGTTTTCTCCAGTTTTACCCCAGTGAGTGGGTTTTCTCCAGTTTTACCCAGTGAGTGGGTTTTCTCCAGTTTATCCTTGTATGTGATTCCTCCAGTGTTGAGCCTCTAATGCTCTGATGTGGTCTGTGTGCCACAACTTATCCTATGTAATATAGGAAGTGACCAAGTGCTGGCTGTATGTGCCATGTCCGGGAGAAAGTGTGTGTTCTACAGGTGGCTAGTCCACAAATTCTATAGTCATCCTATGCTAAATGGGAATTCTTGGAGTTCTGTACCTCAAATGTTTGCATTTACCGTGTGTATCACCCTTGGGGATCCATCTTTGCTTTGTGTTGTTCCTTCTTTGTTATGGAATAAAGCCACACTCTAGAATCCCAACCTGGTACGGACATTTATGTTACTGCTTCCCGCGTTGGAGTTACTTGGGTACCCCTGTCCAGAAGTGCAAACCTAGCATAGCCCTGAGCAAATGTTTTTTCCCCTAAGTTGTAGCCATGGTATTGGTCCCACCAGGTGTGTGCCAGGTAGTAACTGCACTTGATTTGTGTTTTATAATTTCTACTACATCTGCATATCCCACCTTGTCTATGGTGGCAAAACAATGTAACCCCCACCTCTGTCTTTTCCCCTAGACTATGGGAGGTGTGCATGCTGGTTAAATAAGGGGCCTGTGGGGACATAAAATAGCATGGATTCTGGAGAGGGCTATCTTACCTTGATCACTTAAAATAAAATAAAATACTTTTTGCAAGATGGGAGATACCTCAGCCTTAAATGCCTTATAGAATTTGCCTGTGAGGCCATCCGACCCTGGACGCTAACTTCCCTGCCTTAAGTCTCCCAATCTGAGACATAATGTCTGCTCCTGAAATAGGGGCCATCAAGGAGTTTTATGATGTTCAGCTAGGGTTGGTAGGTGTAGCCCTTGCAAAAATGGATCCAGTTCTGAAACTGGTGGGGGGCAGGAGTCGAAGCATAGAGAGCACCATAATCATTTTTAAATGCCTGTAAAATATCAGCTATCATTCTATATGGCTGGGAGGCTCCTGGCACTTCAATTGTTGGAATGGTGGCCCTGGCTTTTTGAGCATGTAATCAGCCTGCTAGGACCTGTGAACCTATCATAGAATCTCTGGCACTGATGCATAAGTTTTTGTTCCACATAATAATCTAGCAAGTTATTTAATTGTTTTTTCAACTCTTTCAGCTCCTTTGTTCTGTGTCTATCTATTTTTTGTTTCTGTAGATCATCCAGATCCCTGATTTGGGAAAGGAGAGTCTCCTTTCTTGCCTCCCTTTGCTTCTTATGCCTTGAGGAGATTTCAGTCAGTTTACCCCTGAGGATGGCTTTAAGTGCATCCCATAATGTAGCAGAGGTGACTCCCAGGGTGTTATTATCGGCTAGGGATACCTTAATAAGACCTTTAATCTGCTGTAACACTTCTGCATGTTGAAGTAATGAATTATTTAACCTCCAAAAGATCTGTTTTCGAAAAATACCTAGTTTTACCTTAACAAATATTGGGGCATGGTCCAAGAGTGTAATATCCCCATCCAAGCTTTATCTACCTTCCCAATAGATTCCTGGGGGGTCAGTATGTAATCTAATCTGGAATACATGGAATGTACTGCTGAGTAAAAACTATAGTTTCTAATATGGCCATTCAGATAATGCCATGTATCCCAGCTCCTTTAACAACTTTACAACCTAACAGACCACCTTATTGTCCCATTTTGGTATTTGAGAAGTGGAATCCAATTTAGGATCAAAGGTTAAGTTCATGTCTCCCCTGCAAAAGACTTGTCCCTTCCCCATTGGGCTAAGTTTAAAAAAAAGGTACGGTATAAGGTATAAGGAGAGTTAGGTGGGAAATAAACCAAGGCTACTGTAATTAAGTCACTGTTCAGCCTACTAAGGTTCATACTAAGGTAAATTAAAGAGCAAGGAGGCCAGAGCCCATGATGTTCTTATACTAAGCCAGTGAGTAGTAAGAAAGATTATACCCCGAATTAATTAATTTATCAAGTTGATATTTGAAAATACTTTTTGTTTCACTAATGACTGCTTCCTGAAGTAGTCTGTTCCAAGGACCAATAGTTCTTGGGGTGAAAAAATATTTCTACAAGTGTAGTTAAATGATTTCCCAGTAAGTTGTAAGGGATGGCCTCTGATATCGTGGATATAAGTTTTAAATTCAAGCCCTAGTTCAGACATGAGATAAGGGTCCTGGATTACATCATAAACAAATATGAGGTCTGGTGAGTGACATCAGATTTAATGATTCAAGCCTGCCTTTAACCATAACAAAGCGGCATTCTTTATCAACTAATTGATCTTGTAATCAGCCTTGCTATGACAGCAATCCATTGCAGTTAAAGAGGCTAATTTATTTAATTCCCTTCCTCCTCAGATTGGACGACTGCAACCTTGGGACCATTTAAGCAGAAGCTGTGTCAATTCCTAGTTTTCAGAGCATCTTGTGACTGCTATACCTAATCCTTGCAGACAGCTAAATGCACTGGGATCTCCCTCTTTTACCATTTGCCCCTGTATAGATCTACCCTGTTGCTGTGCTTATTCCACATACAGCACTTCCTTCCTTCATCCCTTTCCCATTCCCATCCCTGCCCTCTTTTCATCCTAGCTCATCTTACCTTCCTCTAACCCTCCATTCCCCCCTCTCCCTCCCTTCTCACCTTGTTCTCTCCCTCTACCCCCCATGGGTCTTTTCCTACATAAGCTACATTATGGCAGCTCCCTGCTTGCTCTTATTTTGCTCCTTCTACCCCAAAAAATTCACCCCCTATCCTTCTGTCCTTGTAATCCCTTCCACCCCTGTTCAGACAACGCCACTGGCCGCACTTGACATAATATTTATCTTGCCATATTATTCTTTTGTTTATGTAATTGCTTTCTTCATGTTGTACTACTTACTGAAACGTTGTAATTTGTTATTCTTGTGACTTGACGTGGAACCTCTGTAAAAGAGCCCTTCGTTCAAAGGCCTTTCTGATTTGTTAAATAAATAAATACAATTTGAATGGTAATCTGGATGGTATCAGCACTGCCACCCCCCTCCGTCTGCCACCAGTATATGATGCTGTAACAGCATGCTTAAAACCAAACCTTTTAAGTTTTTTATGTTCTTGAACTGATAAATGGGTTTCTTGGAGAAACAAAATATCTGCCCCTGCTTTTCTAAGAAATGAAAGAAGTTTACTCCATTTAATGGGGTTTATAAGCCCATTAACATTGTAGGAGCAGATATTATAACCTGACGTTGACATTGAAAAGGAAAGAACACAGTATTGTGTTACCCCTCCCCCCACACACATCTCCTGTAATAATACCAATTATTGTGTTCCCCAGGCATTCCAAAGTAAAATCACAGAGAACCTTCTCATGGCCATGAACTGTATCAACCCAACTGTCCTACATGGCCCTAAAATTTATAACTAGTTCTTATACTTCCAAGGTAGGAGATCAAAATTAAAATGTACTCTGTAGTTCTACGCTATAGAGATAATAGGGTAGGAAGAAGGAGGTGTGTTATCCCTCCCTTAGGGGCAGAGTCCTCCCTCAGAGCTTGGTGAGCTATGGCTCTGAAATTAAGTGCTAGCTAGTAGTAGGTGTCACTGGGCCCTAGGCTGCTATCTACAAACTGTCCTGTCTCCATCCACCCAGGTATTTCTTAAATATTTTGAGTCATCCTGGAATGGGAGAAGTGTAAGGCACAGTTCATGTATTAGACCCAACAACCTAATCAGTAGCTAAGGCATAACCTTCATCAGAATTTGCTCCCCTAATGCATATACAACAAACAAAAATACAACCCAGTATAGCAAAGTTCACTGTTACTTCACAGTGAGCCTTTTTCCCATCTAGACATACAACGATCATGGGGTAAATTAACATAATACAACTTGCATCTTGAGTAAACATCTCTTACAGCATAGGCTATCCCCTTTGTTTGTGGTAAGAACCAATACCCTTCATCAGTATTTGTTCCCCTGATACATGTACTGCAACCAAAGATGTAACTACGAAGAGCAAAATTCACTGTTACTTCACAGTAAGCCCTTTTCCCATATAACCATACTGAAAACATGGGATAAATTAAAATAATACAGTCTGCAGCTTGAATAAAAGCCTCTCAGCAACATAGTATCTAGTCTTTAGGTTGAGAGGTATGGGAAATGAGGGTTCAAAACTGTT
This sequence comes from Neoceratodus forsteri, assembly GCA_016271365.2. Taxonomy (NCBI): domain Eukaryota; kingdom Metazoa; phylum Chordata; order Ceratodontiformes; family Ceratodontidae; genus Neoceratodus; species Neoceratodus forsteri. The sequence goes on along the minus strand of CM057451.1, from coordinate 50,712,400 downwards.
ATAAAACTAACTTGTTGAAATTGAGCAGTTAGTAACAGATGGTCTATTAGAGTTTGTGTAAGAAGACTGCTCCACTGCTATGGGCCCTGAATACATTAAAAGACAGTACCTGCTGGTCTTCCCACTACTCATGGTAAAATGGAACTTCCTGATCCCCAGATTTTAAGGACCAGGACAGTTTGCAGTGATACTCGCCTTAGTCATAGAGGACTCAGTTCGAATCTTCAGCAGTTTGGCTTGGGTGAGGAGGAGCCAGAACTACTCACCCATTTTTTTGAGGTCCTGCAGTTGCTGAAGAGTTTCTGTTGGCATCAATGTGCCACCCCCATTACATTTCCTGAGGAAAACCTGCTGCCAATTGTGGGTCCCTTGCAGGTGTTTTTGGTTCCACTGATCTCCCATTGCCGGAATCTGTAAATCCCTTTCTCTAGGTGCAGTAGCAGCTGTCTGAGCCGATTCATAATCCTTTAGGCCATCATCCCAAAAAACACAGAGCTTAGCTGGTAAGGGGGTCTGGAACCTGATCCCATTTTCTTTCAACACCCACAGTAATGGAGCATATTCCAGATGCTGCTGCTGGTTCTGAGGCAGATAATCATGATTCATGGTGTGTTTTGCAGTTAGGTAATTAAAATCCTTCTTGGCCCATGCTCGTCGCAGAAGGTCTTCTTTAACTTTAAAGGAGCTGACCTTAAAAACAATAGAATGTGGCCTAACTTTGGAATCTTGGGGCTTGGGCACTAAAGAGCACTGCATCCATTCTAAAGATAGCATGTATGTAGCAGGGAGATCCGAGGTATTGCTCAGTAAGTTCTCTTAGAAGGCATGCATTGGTGCTGTTTCTGCTCCTTCAGGTAGTCCATATAATCTAAGATTATTGTGTCTTGAGCGACCTTCAAGGTCAAGACACTTTGCCTGTAGCTCTGCAACTTGGTGCATTAGGGTTTCCACTAGGCCTGTTAGTTTACAGGCCCCATCTTCCACCTCTGATACTCGCCCCTCTATCTGCTTCATACGAGCATCCAATTTTGAGAGTAGCTGCTGGATGACTCTGAATTATTTTTTATTTTCATTCCTGAAAGCTTTACTTTCCCTCAAAAAGGTCTGGAAATGGGTCCTGGTAAGAGGTTCCTGCTCCCCATCTGTGTCATACTCTGCAGCCTGGGAGACTGCAGGTGAAGGTGATCTACTGTGTTCTGATACCTCAGCATTCAATCCGTGATCATCCTTCATTTTAGAGCGGACACGGTGGTGAGATTTTGTGCCTTTATCTGTCCCTTTAGCCCCGCCAGTGATTTTGAAAGTTCTGAGTCTGATTTGCTAGATTTTGAGGGGTTTATTTTTCTTGGGCATCTGAAGAAAGTTTGCCTAAGCAGCCATAGGTTCCGTGATATCACTGCAAGTCCAGAGGGAGTTTTTACAGTTATTTCTAAGTTGCCTGTAGACTTGCCAGTTGGAGGGCAGCCCACTACCTTTGTAAGTCCACCAGGGATGATCATGAGAGGACATGAGCTTCCTAAGGTCCTTAGTGAGCCAAGGCACCTTGATACCCTTAGACCTGCACCTTTTTAGAGGAGCATGACTATCAACTATTCTGGTGAAGGTGGATATAAAGAAATCCAGGGCTGAGCTGATGTCAGAGAGAGTGTTAATTGGGCCCCAGTCAACATCAGTGATAGCGGCAAGACAGATACTAGTATCAAATCTGAACATATTCCTGACCAGGGTGATCTTAGGAGGGGGGGTTGGGGGAGTTATTCCTCCAGATGCAGAGAGTAGGAGAATTGCCCCTGACACTATCTGAGAGAACTACCATGGATTTAACCTTAACAGGGCAGTTAGTGACCACCCGGTCAAGCACAGTGTGTTTTCCAGACTTTGTATTAATACACATGAATGAGCTGAACCAGGTTAGAATCTGCAAGAGATGTACGCACCTTGTCAGTGGAGGGGTTTAGCCAATCAGCATTAAAGTCACCGCAAAGTACAAGGTTATGATGAGGGAGACTGGCAAGGGAGGTAATAAAGGGGGAGAGAAAGAGGGAGGCTATTTGGGAGGGCAGGTAGGCACATCCAATGATTAGCTTTTTGACATTGCCAAGAGTTATGGAGAGAAATAGGGATTCCACAGCAGGAGACCCGGTGTCAGGCTCAGGGAGTTCGGTGGCATCAAAGTCAGACCGAGTATACATGAGAATGCCTTCTCCCCTTTTTCCCAACCTATCCTTCCTGAAGCAGTTATAGCCAGGTAAAGCTACTTCATGCTGCTAGATAACAAGCTTAAGCCAAGACTCTGAGATGCATAGAATTTCAGGAGTCTTCTGGGCAACCCAGGTTTCTAATTCAGCCATTTTAGGGTAGAGACTCCTTACATTCAAATGTGCTATTTTCAGGCCTTGGGAAAGGGGTTGAGCACAACTCGTAGGGACAGGTACAGAGGTGGAGCATGAGGGCCCGGGATTAAGGTCAATATTCCCAGCACAAACTAAGAGGAGGAGCACAGATGTGCAAATCCAGGACGAAGTACGAAGAAGTTGCATACTGAGAGCAGCTGGAGCGATAGATACACGTAGCCATTTGCAGAGCCAGAGCCTAAGGAGAGCAGCACCTGGCCTAGGAAGACATGGGATGTGTAAGATCAGGCTTAAAGGATCAGGAGTAATGTGACATGGTGGGGGAGGAATACTGTCTTGAGGGGAGTGCTTTAAAGATATAGCAATAGAATGGTCTGCACAGCAGAGGAGTTTGAGGCAGGGCAGGGTAATTAGCATGCCAAAGTTGCCCATAATCAAGAGTTTGGGGTATGAATTAAAAAGAGATAAAGGAGTATGGTGTAGGGACCTGGAGGAAGACAGCAGGATAAATTAGATGTAAAGTGGGGGTGGACAGAGGTTAGAATATAACACTGAATAGGATTTAGAGTGGAGGAGGATAGAGATCATGTTGAGGCAGAAATTAGATGGTCAAGATGGGGGTGAAAGAAATCTTGACCGTATGCTGGCAGGACTAAAGAGCAGTCAGCCTTTACTTATACTTAATAAAACCATTAACATTCAGTATGAGATCATATAGACAGCATTGAAATAGTGATTCCCCCCTCCACCTTTCTTTTGTTATGCCTCAATCCTTCTCCCCGATCTTGCTCGCACTTCCCCTCCCCTTCAAACTCAATTCTCCTATGCCTAAGCTGACAAAGCCTGTCTCTGGCTGCTCCACTCTACAAAGCAAGTCCTCTCCTTGTTACTCTTGCTGTACTCTGCACTTACCCTGGTAAGGTCACACATTCCTATCCCCTGAATTGTATATTGCACTTTCCCTTATGCACGGATGTCTATACAAGTTATGATGTGTTCTGAGTGCCTAGGATTACTGACTGACCACTGCAACATTTTGTACTAATGTTGACAAATTGTAAGCTGCTATGCATATTACCATGTAATCTGTGAAAATCTGTGTAACCTACGTGTTGTCTATTTTTTCTTATGTACTTGAATGACCTGGAACCTTTGTAAATGAGTCTCTGACTCAAAGGTATTAATCCCAATCATAAATAAATAAATAAAGTGAGTAATCAACAATTAACCTAGTCAGAAAGCTATGTAGTAACAGTGCCCTCAAGTGGTAGAAATGTATAACTTGCAAATTGGCAAAAAAAAAAAAAAAAAAAAAGTAGGCTATCCTATAGATATGCTTAAAAATATTTAAACAGGGCAAATCAGATATAAAGCATACTGAGTAGGGTCACAGAATCAGAGGAGGAACACAAGTAAAAAGTTGTCAAGTTCAGAATGGGCTGAAGAAAGAGGGCTGTAGGATCTAGTGCAGTCTGTGAGGTCTGGGCTCAACGTACCTTCTTTTGTGACTGGAGAGATGGCAGGAGCTCCAGCCAGCATTTTGTGGGGTTCCAAAGCTTATTTTGTGACTGGAGAGATGGCTGGAGCTCCAATTGGCATGAGGTGGGGTTCTAAAGCTTCTTTTGTGACTGGAGAGATGACAGGAGCTTCAATCGGCATGGGGTGGGGTTCCAAACTTTCTTTTGTGACTGAAGAGATAGCAGAAGCTCCAATCGGCATGGGGTGGGGTTTCAAAGTTTATTTTGTGACCGGAGAGATGATAGGTGCTCCAATCAGCATGGGGTGGGGTTCCAAAGCTTCTTTTGTGACTGGAGACATGGCAGGAGCTCCAATCGGCATGGGATAGGGTTCAAAAGCTGCTTTTGTGACTGGAGATGATGTCGGCATTGAGTGGGGTACCAAAGCTTCTTTTGTGGCTGGAGAGATGGCAGGAGTTCCAATCGGCATGGGGTGGTGTTCCAAAGCTTCTTTTGTGACTGGAGAGATGGCAGAAGCTCCAATCGGCATGAGGAGGGCTTCCAAAGCTTCTTTTGAAACTGGAGAGATGGCAGGAGCTCCACTCGGCATGGGATGGGGTTCTAAAGCTTCTTTTCTGACTGGAGAGATGGCAGGAGCCCCAGTTTGCATGGGGTGGGGGTTCTGAGGCTTAATTTGTGACTGTAGAGATGGCAGGAGCTCCAATTGGCATGGAGTGGGGTTCCAAAGTTTATTTTGTGACTGGAGAGATGATAGGAGCTCCAATCAGCATGGGGTGGGATTCCAAAGCTTCTTTTGTGACTGGAGAGATGGCAGGAGCTCCAATCGGCATGGGATGGGGTTCCGATGCTTCTTTTGAGACTGGAGAGGTGGCAGGAGCTCCAATCAGCATGGGGTGGGGTTCCAAAGCTTCTTTTGTGACTGGAGAGATGGCAGGAGCTCCAATTGGCATGGGATGGGGTTCCAAAGCTTCTTTTGTGACTGGAGAAATGGCAGGAGCTCCAATCAGCATGGAGTGAGGTTCCAAAACTTCTTTTGTGATGGGAGAGATGGCAGGAGTGCCAATTGGCACGGAGCCAGGTTTCAACACTTCTTTTGAGAATGGAGAGATGGCAAGAGCTCTAGTCGGCATGGGGTGGGGTTCCAAAGCTTCTTTTGAGACTGGAGAGATGGCAGGAGCTCCAATTGGCAATGAAGTGGACCGGTCCTACTACCAACCCCTGAGGTACCCCGATGGTCAACTCCCTCACCTCAAAAAACTCCTTATTGATCACCAACATCTATGTTCTACCCCTCATCCAGCTCTCTTCCCAATTTGCCATTTTTTCCTCTTCCCAAGGTCCTTAATCTTTTTTACCAGCCTCCTATGGGGGACTGAGACAAAGACATTGCTGAAGTCTTGATATACTATATCAACTGCCTGCCACTTGTCTGTTGATGTGGTTACCCAATTGAAGAACTTGACCAGATTCATCTGGCAAGATCTTTCTCTTGTGAACCCATACTGTCTGCAGTCTTGTACCCTGTTCCTTTACAGGAAGTCCACCAGATTGTCCTTGAGTACAGACTGCATAGTTTTTCCCACTATAGATAACAAGCTAACTGGCCTATAATTCCCTGACCCATCCCTCTTTCCACTCATATGTAATGGGACCACATCTGCTATCTCCAGTCCATAGAGACCACCTTTATTGCTAGCAAGCAATTGAAAATGTCTGCTAGTGGCCCTGCTATAACCTAACCCCTGCTACCTCTTGTACTGTCCTTTGGTGTAACCTGTCAGTCCATAGATTTCTTTGCTTTCACCCCCGCTAGCTTTTGCAACACCCTTTTCTTTGTTATCTGGACCATACCCCCAGAGTCTTAGCTCCCTCTTTTCAACTGTGATTTGATGTTTTTCCTGGTTTGTCTCATTGGTTTCTACCATTGTGAACATGAATGCAATATACAGAACTGAACAGTGTCGTGCAATATGACCATCCTCATTGAATTTAGGGAACATAATGACTTTTCATGTACTGACATTCTCTACACATTACAGTGTTTAGAATGCTAAAAGGAAAATGAAAGGGTTTCCCTTGTAGAATAATAAAAAAGCAGTGTCATGTAGTGGTAGTTAGACAGAAGTTGATTGGTACTGTAGTAACAAAAACAAGGTACTGCATCAGCATGTGGTCTAAAAGCAAAACAAAATGGCCATATTAAATGCATGCTGAAAGTAGAAAACAGAGTTAAAAATCTACGTTTCGACTTTAGGTCTTCTTCAGAAAATATCTAAAAGAGAAAAAAAACAAGGTTAGTGTAGAGGGGAGGTAAAATGTGGGATATACTGTATATATGTGTGTGTGTGTGTGTGTGTGTGTGTGTGTGTGTGTGTATGGGGAAAGAAAAAAGGGGAGGCTCAGGGAGAAGAAGTGATAAATGAAAAGATTAAGAGAGAATCTTTGAAACAAAAAGGTGATGACGGGAAAGATTAAGCAAAATAGGAATGAAAGAGCCAGTGAAATCCCCAGATGGGATTAATTAACAGGGCCTAGTAAGAATACTATTGAATGATATTGTAGTATACCTGTAATGTGATGTTTGCGATGGCTAATCAAAGTATTTGCAGAAGCAAACACATTATTCAAGAGCTATTGCAATACTCCTTTGCATTTGCGGCCGCAAATACCATGCATTATATCACAATACTGGACAACTTTTGAATAACTGCCACTGTGTTTAGATAACACCTACATAGAGAAATGTGACTTTTATATTATGGTTATCCTCTCACAGCCATAGCCTTTCTCAGCTGCCTTCAATCAACCTCCCAATGCCATCTTCACCTCTCTGGTACCCTTCAATCCACCATGAATTACTCCCTGCGGTGGGTCCCTTGTTCAGTGCAATTCTCTGGTGATCTTATCTAGATGGTGTTTCAGGGGGGTTGAGTGGGGCTTGAGAGTACCAGGTCCTATATGCTGCCAGGCTAGGTGCAGTCTTTACCTGTTCACTCCTCAGCCCAAATGGAAGCAGACTTGGTTAATCAAGGGCATGCAAATATGCAAGGTAGGCTGCACAGAGCATATTAGCATCTGTCCAAGCCTCTCAGAGTACACAGCACCACCGCCACTTGGAGTCATCTAAATGGCAGCAGCATCATGCAACACAGAACTTTCTCTATAAGGAAATGACTGCCCCATGACATGCTCTGTCCTTCTCTCCCTGTCAACCCTGAGCTGGGAAGCAAACCTGGGTCTCTGGTACTGCAAGCAGCATTGGTGCTACTGCACCCGGTGATGCAGGCAGTGTTGCAGATGTGCCAGAATGGTCCAGAACAGAATTCTGCTACCTTTTTTGGAAAGTTCCAGAACTTAAATTCATTTAAAGCCACTCGTGCATGTGCATATCTGTCAGACTTTGGCAGTATGCGCATGTGTGATGTCAGGCCACGTGGCTCTCAAATCTTTCTTGCCTCTGCTGCCAATCAATTGGCAGTGTTGTACATAGCAGTTGTGGGCAGGACCATGGTTGGGGAGGGACTGGGTGATTGGTGAAGTGGACCAGCCAACAGGGTGATTGCTACTGCTGGAGGAGGAGGGAGCAAGCACAATAGCAGTAGTACTTCATAGTCAGTCAAGCTGAGGACTGGAGGTGCACAATGAAATTTCAACTTGCACTCAGCATGTGTGGAGGACTCATCCGTGAGACTGACATCTGTGTATGTGTGCTGGTGTAGAAGTCTGGAGACAAGACATAATCCCTCTGGATGATTACATAGGCCACGAAACCTTCTCCTACCACTTCCCAAAGCTTTGGAACTCACTGCTACCTCCTATTAGACTCTCTTCATCCAAATCTTCAATCTCTTTAGCCCTAAATCATTTCTAGTCCTCTAACTGCAATTGTTTTTAGCCCCCTCTCAACCCCCCCTCCCTGGTGCACTATTCTGTTAGCCCTATTTTACTCCCCTTCTCCTACTGTAACTGTACCTGTTCCTAGGCCCCCTTCTCTACCCTCCCCTCCCTTGCACACTATCCCCTACTCCTCTGTTCCCTGACTTACCTCCTAGGCTCCTAATTTGAACCCTTCCTCTGTTTTCTACCTCACATGTTTTCACCTACCATACCCCCTCCTCCCATCCCCTACCACAACCTTTGTGTCATATCAACACTCTACTACCATCCACACCCTACTGTTCTGTTTCACAACTCTGTTCCCGCACCTCCCCACTACCTCTCTTCCCCCCTCCGTTGCCCCCTTTTTCCCTTTCTTGTTATACCCCTACTTCTCCTCCGTTGCCCCCCTTTTCCAGCACTCCTCCATGCTCCCCTTTCCCTCCCATCCATTCCTGCCTATATTTCTGTCCCCCTTGCAGGGTTCTCTGCATCCTGAATGGGCTCAGGTCCTGGCCCTCTCTCTTCCACCCCTTTTCCTTTCCTCCCACTCTCTAATCCTGACTTTTCAGGGTTCTTGCTTCTTGAAGGGTTAAATTCTCTCTCACTTCTACCCCTTTCCTCTCCCCCACTGTCTAATCCTGACCTCCTTGTAAGGGTTCCTTGCATCCTGAAGGGGTTTGATTTGGCTCCCCCCCCCCACATTCTAGTACCTCACCTGCAACCACCTCCCTACTTACTCATTCCCCTCCTCCCCTCCTGTTCTCCCAGCTTCTCTTCTCTACCTCCTCGCCCCAATTCTCTCCCCTCCCTCTCTGCCTGGGCCTGTCCCCCTTGCAGGGTTCTCAGCATCCTGAAGGAGAATAGATCTTGGCTGTCCCTCTTATCTTCCTCTTTCTTCCCCCCATCCTCTACCCGTTTGGCCTCCCTCTCCCCACTCATCTCATAACTGCCCTCCCTGGGGCCTACATTAGCACTACCCATCTTATGCTCAGCATACTTCCCTAGCACTTCAACTGTGTCAGCCATCTTTTAACCCATACCCTACCGGATCACCACTCTTGGGCTGTTTCAATGTTTTATTTATCCAGATATGTTTTGTTTACCCTCACTGGTTGGTCTGGGACATTTTGCTCTGTACTTGTACTACACTTTTATCTTTCAGTAATTGTACTTGTATTGCTTTTGTATTGCTATGTGTTTGCTTGTTCTCCCAACTTTTATATCCCCCACCACCCAGGACACTTCTGTGAATGAGCTGTTTAAAGCTCATGTTGTCTTTCCTGGTGAAACATTTTCCAAATAAATAAATAAACATGAGCAGCAGACCTATAGCTTGAAGTAAGTGGCATGGCAGGGGAGAAGGGAGAAGTGGAGTGCAGGACTCAAGAGGAGAGGAGATTACTAAAGTGGAAATGAAAGAAGTCTAACTGCTGGTGCAGCTGTTTCACATGAGCTACTTTTTTTTTGACAAAATACAGTACTTGTGATACAGCACAACCAATTGGAGAGTGGCTGAAGCTGGATTATTCTGCCTGATTAACCTAAACAGCACTCAGTTGGAGTTGTCACTCAGGTAGAGAAGAGTTGCTGTGGTTTTGTCTCTCATTCAGAGAGGTTAAGTCTCACTCTCCAAATGAGAAACAGACAGTATAGATTTGAGTACTGAGTAAAAAGTACATTAAATATCATACTTTTATTTTTTGGTCAAATAGAGAAGGATTTTATTTCTGAAAAAAGGACTGTGTGAGCAGAAGGTTAAAGAAATGGACCTATGGGCACACCTGGGTAGTTCTCGTTTTTCTTTGTGTGGGAGTCTTCCTGGGCAGGTGTCACCTGCCCTGCCATCTGTGTAGACACAGAGTGCTTTAGCAAAGCATAAAAAATATATTTCTAGTACTCATCCAAAATGTGCTTGCTTTTGATTGTGTGGGAGCCTGCTTGAGTGTGTGCTGCCCACCCTGCCATCTGTGTAGTCATATGGCACAGTGATTTAACAAAGCTTAAAAGTATTTCTAGTAGTCAGACAAAATATGCCTGCTTTTCTTTGCCTTTCTTGGTGTGCTGCCCACCCTGTCCCTGTGTAGTCATACAGTACTTTAACAAAGCTTAAAAAATATTTCTAGTAGTCAATTAAAATATGCTTGCTTTTCTTTGTCTGGGAGCCTTCCTCAATATGTGCTGCCCTGCCCTCTGTGTTATCATACAATGTTTTAACAAAACCTAAGAACAAAATTATTTCTTGTAGTCAGCCAAACTACACTTGCTTTCCTTTATGTGGGAGCATTCCTAGGTGTCTGCTGCTGGCCTGCCATCTGTGTAGTCTTGCAGTTCTTTAATAAAGTTAAAAATATATATTTCTTACAGTCAGCCAAAATACATTAACTTGTCTTTGCTTGTGAATCTTCCTGGGTGTGTGCTGCCTGCTCTGTCTTCTGTGTAGTCACAGAGTGCTTTAACAAAGTTTAAAACAATACATTTCTAATAGTCAACTGAAATACACTTGCTTTTTCGTGTGGGGAGCCTTCCTCAGTGTGTATCACCTGCCCTGCTCTCTGTGTAGTCATACTGTGCTTAAGCTTTAAAAAATATTTCTTGTACTCAGCTGAAATATGCTTACTTTTCTTTGTGTGGGGCCCCCCTCAGTGTACACTCTTCACCTTGCTCTCTGTGTAGCCATACAGTGCTTTAGCAAAGCATAACAAAACGCTTGTAGACAGCCATAACTATGCTTGTTTTTCTTTGTGTGTGAGCCTTCCTTATTGTTTGCCACCCACCCTGCCCTCTGTGTAGACCTATAGTGCTTTAACAAAGCTTAAACAACTTTTTTTTTCGCAGTGAGCTGAACTACACATGCTTTGTCTTATGTGAGAGGCTTCCTGGGTTTTTTGCCAACTTAATTGGTGGACTGGATTCAAAATAGTACTGCTTAAATAAAATAGTAAATATTCTGTACAACACCAGCAGATTCAAATACGAAGCAATCAAATTTGTATATCAAATGTTCAAAAAAACAAAATGAAACAAAATAAACAAAAATGGAAGGAACCAGAACTTTCAGTAGGCATGCAATAATCCCATTTTGAAACCCAACAAATAGGTAATAATAATAGAATCACTTGCTATGAAATTATGGAAAATATTACCAATTTACAGTTAACCTCACCTACCTATTTTTCTGCTACCTGCTCTTTACTCCACTCTACACACACCTCTAATCCTTCCCACCTCATTTCTCTCCTAAACAGCTCCACAGCCTCCTTCTCCCCTCTGCTTTCATCCCAATTTTTACCCACACCACCCCCTTAACCCCCATACCGTTCTGACCCCCACATTCTCACGTCAAAATGACTCTATTTTCCCTTTTATTGCTACTCACCCTGATCTACCTACCATGACAATGGGAACCGTTCCTCCTCTTCCCAGTATCTTTTCTCCCTAACTCCCCCATCTTTCCCTGGTATCCTTCTGCATTTGTTTGATCAATTGTTATCAGTTGCTTCCTTGTGTAATTCAACCCTACCGATTTTTTTTGCCTGAATTTTGTATTCAAATTAGTTCCTCATAATTGTTATCTTGAATGTTACCAAGTGTACTTCTACATTATCTGCTTGACATGGAACCTCTGTAAATGAGTTTTAGCTCAAAGGTTGTAATCCGAGACTTAAATAAATAAATAAAATTATGTAACACCCCATAGACCTCTCCATGGTCACCTCTGAACAATGTAAAATTCCAAGCTCCATTCCTGTCTCCTGGTCAAAAGGACAATATGAACACTTCAATGAAAGTAACCCTTGGCTTATTGTAGCAGATGGCTTGCTCAGGTGTAGTTCCTGCCATAAGGTTGGTGGTCTTGGTCCTATCATTTCTCAAGGAATGACACTGTCAAAAGCATGGGCCAATGCACAGATTGGCCCTAATGGTACTGATGATAAGCAGAAAAAGAATTAAATAAGGAAACAAATTTGGGAACATTGAAATTCTCATGTACCTAAAATTGTAAACAGGATCCTATAACAGGCAAATTGTCATTTAATGGAAAATATTACAGGTGAGCAACATAAATCTGCACTCGAAACAACCAACCAGATATTCAAAACAGCATACTACAGTACATCGCAAAGTCTAAAGGGCCTGATTTAGATAATTCTGGTTTGACTGCTCATCAGATTGCTAATGGTCTTGATATGTGGAGCACATTATGGTTTCGAGTGAGGTGTGTTGATACTATATCTCACATGCATCAGAAGTGCATAAGAGGATTATACACCAGATTCTGTTACAACAGTCCAAGATCATTGTCTTTGTCAATGAGTCCACTACAGTTATTAATAACAGCTCTTGTCTTGTCTATACTAAAGCAGGGCTGAATGATTCTGTGCAACCTGCAGCTATTTTTTCTGGATTTGGTGAAAAACCTAGTACAAATGCTTTGCTTTAAAAGGCAATGTTAGTGATTTTAAAAAACATGATTTCACGGAGTCTTTTTTGAAAATGTCTTTGATTGCTTTATGTTCAGATGGGGCTAGTGTAAAGATAGGTGCCAAGTCTGGTGCTGCTTGTTTGCTTATTGATAACTTACCAGACCTAATAGTGGAACACTGTCTTAATCATAGATTGGAGCTTGTTAGAGGGGATGTTGTAAATGCCTGTTCTTGTATTAACTAGTTTCATTGTTTCTTTATTCACTGTGCGCATTGTGCAGTCAGCCTCCGAAACATCAGAGGGAACTTGCAGAGCCTACATTATCTTTTCATGGAGAGATAAAATCAACAGAGTTTTTGATATATGGGTGGCATCTAGTTTCCATACTGTGCATGCTGTATGGACCAGTTATTCTTCTCTATTTGCACACTTCACAAATGCAGCTTTGGATGGCAATTGTCAGTCTAGAGAAAAAGCTAAATTTAGTGATCTGACTGCAATGTCTTCTGTTGGTTTCCTGCTGGATCTTGCCATCATGATGGATGCACCGAAGGAATTGAAGTATATTTGTCTGAGATATTGCAACAACAAATGATGGCACTGCCTAGAGCAAACCTTCTCTTGCAGAGATATATTGCATGCTTTAACAGAATGAAGGGTGATGCTGTTGAGAAAGCTAGAAGTGCTGCAGAATCAGGTAAGATTCATGGTGTTACCCTTAGTACTCTCTGTAAAAGTTCAGAGATTAATCATTTACAGTTTACTCAATGTCTAGCTAGTAATCTGGAACATCAACTATTCACTTCTATTGGTACCAGATACGGAGGTGCAATTAGAGACTGCAGAGAAGGTCAGTATAGCAGTCTCATAAACTAGCTTGGATTACTTAATCTAGACAGTAGATCATTAGATCATATAAGTTATGGAGTGTCTGAGGTCAAAGTACTTAAAGACAGGTTCCTACTTCCTGAAAAGGATACAGTACTTGCATACATAGAGTATTATGAGTGCACCGTTTGTTGCCTGATGGACAAGCTGAAAACCCCTCCTACTAGGGGATTGCTGACATAGAAAGTAGTAAGCAGCCATCTTAAACCTAGATGTATATAGTTATATTTTCTCTCCATACTTAAAGTAGAAGTATAAGTGGGTAGGTGGAGGAAAGAGATTTTCTAGTCAAAGTTTAGGGCACTTTGACATTTTTCTTTCAATTTCTAACAGGTGGTGTGGAAAACCTAGTTTAAGGAATTAATCTTGGAGGTGGGCAGATTAAGAAAGCCCTGTGAATCAGGTGTGTGACTGGGGGAAGTAGCAGCCAGAGGTTTAGTGGGGATAGACAATTGGGGGCCACCAGGAAGTAGGAAGGGGAGATAAAAGGAGTAACACCCGGTGTGTCCTATCATGCTCATGTCACACTGCGTGACTGGCACAGAGCAGCCTTAGGAGCATCTGCAAAGCATTTCTAGGTAATCTGCAGGAGATTCTGTAGAGGGACACCAGGCCAAGGTAAGGAGGTAGCACATTACTGATTACAGTTTACAGCAGCTAGGAGGAAGGTCACTGCAGTTTGTAACCCTTACTACAAGTAGAAAAGCAGTAGTACATACCCAGAATAATTTACAGTAGGTAATGGTGCAGTAGAAATAGAAAACAAGAGACACCCTCTCTAGTGTAGGGTAAAAAGTTTGTTTCAAGAAAGCAAAAGGGAGAGGTAGGAGTACAACAAGATTAGGAAGGAGGCAGAAGGGTACAGAGAAATCTAAACAGAAACTAGGCAAAGGAAAGATTATGAGAATGGTGCAGAGCAATTGGTGTGGGGCCACAGTCTTCCGAGAAACAATCTGGAGACTAAGGTACTGCCTCATTTGTACTCAGCTCTCCGTTTTATAGGCAGAGTTTGCTAGACTCTTGGCTGAACTGGCAAGGGTACAGAGGACCTTCTGCCCCCCACCCAGGGGCCACCAAGTCTCCACTACTTCTCCAAAGAATGCATAGGCAGAGGCAGTGTGGATGGGCTGTGGTATGCTTAGGTAGGGTGAGGGTAGTGGGAAGAGCATGTGCTCCTCAGCCTATACCACTGTGGAATTTCTTTGCCATTCTGGAGGGATTGGGCAGCTGAAAGTAGGCACCCATCACAGTGGGAAGAAAGAAAGTGGGGGTCCTCATAAGAGGAGGCCCCAATGGGGGATGAATAGGATCCCAGCTGAAGAGGAATTGAGTGCTAGTGGCAGACACTATTGTTAGGGGATAGACTTGAGAGCAGGGGTAGGAAAGGGAAAGGGAGGTGAAGTGCCATCCTGGTGCTTCATCCTGGAGGGATGGAGAATGTATCCAGAGGATCTCCAGGGCAGCATGAGATGGGAGGTAGCTGGAAATCATTGTCCACCTAAGGACAAATGACCTGGCAAGGGACAGGGTAGGAGAAGTGTAGGGTAATTTCAAAGAGTTGGAAAGGGGCCTTAAGCAGGTAGCATGCAGAGTGATTTTTTCTGAGGTGTTACCTGTGTATAGTTGGGGAGAAGCAAGAGCACTCCACACCAGGGCATTTAATGACTGGTTGAAATAATGGTGCATGGAGAAGGGCTTTAGCTGCATCAGGGACTGCGAGCCAGCCTGGAGAAAATATGGATCTTTACAAAGGAGATGACCTTTATCCTTCTGGGAAGGGGGCCACAGTCCTTCATTGGAGGTTTGAATGCTATGTGGTTGAGCATTTAACTAACCATGGGGAGGCTGTAAAACAAAGGAAGGTGACAATTTTCCTCATGAATAGTGGAGCAGAAGGGTGGGCCTGAAGGAGAAAACTCTCTAGGACAGGGCACAAAAATGTAGGGATGGGGCAACGCAGAAGAAAAAGGAGTAAAACCTCCAGTAAGCAAGGGTAAAGGATTGAAGAAGTAAAGGAATGAGGATATTAAAAAGATAGGAGGAAAGTCAGGGGACTCTTCAGGGAAAAGCACAGTAAGGAATGTGAGGGGGAAGCAGGACAGTGAGCATGGTGGAAGGAAGGTGTGGAGAGCAATGTGAGCTAATGCAAGGAGTCTTGGGAAACAAAATTCCATATCTGGAAGCCATCTTGGTGGTGGCTGATCTGGACTTAGTGGCCATTAGGAGTCATGGTGCACTGAGCACAATAACTGGGACATGGCCTTACTGTGCCACTCCAGGTTCAGGAGACTACATAGAAACATAGAATTTATTGACAGAAAAGGACCACTTTGACCACCCAGTCTGTCCAGATGTTCCCTGACTATTTTGTCTCTGTAGACCCTAACTGGTCTCTAGTGCCCCCCGCTCCACACACACACTTATTTACCAGGATTTACCCATGCCTATCCCTTGCGTGCTTGAAGCTCCCTACTGTTTTCACCACCACTACCTCAGCTAGCAGACTGTTCCAGGTGTCTACCACTCCTACAGTGAAGTGGTATTTTCTCACATCTCTCCTAAATATCCCCCTTCCAGCATCATTGCATGCTCTTGTGTCCTGATGCATTTCCTGATTTGAAACAGACTCCCTCCCTGTTCCTTGTTTTCCACATGAGATACTTGTAGGCTTCTATCATGTCCCCTCTCTCCCTCCTTTTTTCTAGGGTGTAGGTGTCAGCATGGCTCAGTTGGTAGCACATCCGCCTCTGGACCAGAAGGTCATGGGTTCTCGTCCCACACCAGGATTGGACTTGCACCTAAAAATCGCTGGCATCCGAGTGCAGTATTGGGGGGTGCTGTACTGCTGGGGTGTGCCGTCCTTCAGAAGAGATGTTAAACCGAGGTCCCTTTTGCCCATCCTGGTGTTGTCCTGGTGGGTGTCCAGGTGGAAGTAAAAGAACCCAGGGCACTCTTCGCAAAAAGAGTAGGGAACATTCCCGGTGTCCTGGCCAACATTCCCCTTCCCATAAAACCAGTTCATGCAATTATACAGGCTGTGTGTGGGTGATGATGTGCGATATGGCTGCCACCACACATTCAGTCACTTCACTACCAGTCTAGCATTGCTTGTAAGGCGCTTTGGATGTATGAAAAGTGCTATATAAATGCTGATTCTTCTTCTTCTTCTTCTTCTTCTTCTTCTACATGTTGAGATCCCTCAGTCTTTCTTCCCTAACTATTCTGTCTCTGTAGACCCTAACAGTTCTTCAGTGACCCCCCTGAAACACACACTTATTTACCAGGATTTCCCTATGCCTACCTCTTGCATGCTTGAAGCCCCTACTGTTTTCACTCCCACTACCTCAGCTGGCAGACTATTCCAGGTGTCCACCACTCTTACAGTGAAGTGGTATTTTCTCACATCTCTCCTAAATGTCCCCCCTTCCAGCATCATTGCATGCTCTTGTGTCCTGGTGCATTTCTTGATTTGAAACAGACTCCCTCTCTGTACCTTGTTTTCCCCATGAGGTACTTGCACGCTTCTATTATGTCCCACCTCTCTCCCTCCCTCCTCTTTTCTAGGGTGTAAATGTTGAGATCCCTCAGTCTCTCCTCATAGGGTTTCTTGCGCAACCCCTGCACCATTTTAATTGTCATCCGTTGGACTACCTCCACCCTATCTATGTCCATTCTGAGATGCTGCCTCTCCAGAACTGTATACAATACTCCAGGTATCACCAATGACCTATACAGTGGTAACACCACCTCCCTCCTCCTCCTCCTGGTGATAACACTCCCGATGCACACAAGCATGCCACTGCCCCTACCTACTTCATTGTCACACTGTCCTGCCACTTTGAGGTAATCAGATAGAGTAACCTCAAGGTCTTTTTCCTGCTTAGTGACTGTCAGTACCCCCTCCCCCCCCCATTTAATAAACAGCTACTGGGCTTCTATGCCCTAGGTATATGATTTGTATTTTTTGATATTGAACCCCTGTTGCCATACCCTTGACCACTCCTCAAGTTTTCTAAGGGCCCTATGCTCATTCTCTCCAACCCCTTCTAAGTATCCATCCTATTACAGATGTTGGTGTCATCTGCAAAAAGGCACACTGTTCCTTTCAGCTCTTCTGCAGTGTCACTTATGAAGACACTGAAGAGGACCGGTCCCAGTACTGAGCCATGCGACACTCTGCTGGTCACTCTACCCTCATTAGAATATGTTCAGTTTGCCACCAGCCTCTGTCACTTCTTCAATAACCTGTTTTTTTAACAAGTTTACCACTTTGGATGCCACCCCTAGACTAACCAGTTTCTTTATACATCTCATATCTGGCACAATGTCAAGGGCCTTGTTGAAGTCCAAGTAGACCTCATCCACTGCCCTTTCCTGATTTATTTCCCTGGTCACCCAGTTGAAGAAATCAATCAGATTCATCTGGCATGACCTCTCCCTCTCATAAACACATGCTACCTTTAGTCCTGCAACATGTTGAATCAATATATTCAACTAGCCTTTCTTTTAACAGAGTTTTCATTAATTTCTGAACTGAAACTGATACAAGACTGACTGGTCAGCGGTTGCTAGCCTCTTCCCTGCTGTTGCTCTTATTGAGTGGGGCTATTTCATCTCTCCTCCAGTCCTCTGGAACCACTCCTGTTTCCATTGAGTTGTTGAGTAAGGCCATCAGTGGTGCAGCAAGCTCCTTCCTGAGTTCTCTTAGTAACCTTGGTGACATCCTGTCTGGTCCCATGGCCATGTCCATGTCCATTTTCAGGTTTGCAAGTCCCATCAAGACTCTTTCCTCTGTAAATGGACTTGTTTTCACTTCCACATCCTCAGTGTTCCTGCTGCTCCTCGGTGGTCCATCCCCCTCTCCCTCCATTGTGAAGACTGAGCAGAAGTACCTGCTCAGGATATCAGCTTTTTCCTGATCCTCCTCTGCAGTCACTCTCTGCCATACCCCTTATCCTCACTATCCCTCCCTTCACCCTCCTTTTTTCACTTATGTACCAGGAGAAAGTATTTTTCCCTTCCCCATCCCCTCTTTGCTATCCTTTTCTCTGTTTCCATCTTTGCTTACCTCATTGCCCTTCCTGCTTCCCTGTGTTTCACTTGGTACACCTCCTACCTTTCTCCCTCTGTGTTTCTTTGTACCTTCTGAATCCCACCCTTTTTTCCTTTACATTTGAGGATACTTCCTTAGAGATCAATAGTGGCCTTTTTTTCCCTCCTGATTTTGCTCACTTCCTTCATGCAAAGGCCGGTTGCCTTCACTGTTCCTTCCCTTTATTTTCTGCACTGTTCCTCTGCCCTTCCTGGCACTCCACCCTTGCTAAGATGCTTCTAAAGCAGTTTCCTATTTTATTTTTTAAATCTGCTCTCCAAAAATCCTGGACTCTCCTCTTTGTGTGGTTTGCATCTGTACCTGTCTTAATGATGAACCACACTATACTTGATCACTGGTCCCCAGGGGACTGCCCTGTGTGATGTCTGCAGGACTGTTTCTGTTAACGGTCACCAGGTCCAATATTGCCTCATCTCTAGTGGTTTAACTGATCAACTGTTTGAGAAATGCCCCCTGCAGGAAGTTTAGGATTGCTCTGCTTCTAACAAAAGCTGTGGCTGGAAGGCTCCAATCCACACCTGGCAGACTGAAATCCCCAACTATCAGCACTTCCCCCTTATTTGTAGTCCTGCTGATGGTTTCCCTTAGTGCCTTATCCAAATCCTCCCACTGTGCTGGAGGTCTATATATCACCCCAGGGAAAATAGTGGACCCAGCTCCTGTCTCAAGGGTGACCCATGTACCTCCAACCCTTTCCCTACCTTTAGGTTCCCTTGCACTTTCAGAACCCTGATGCCCTCCCTCACATACAGAACAACCCTTCCCCCTCTTCCACTCCCTATCTCTTTTGACCTGAGAGTATCTTGGTATGACCATATCCCAGTCATGATTTTCAGTGAACCATGACTATGTTATGGACACTATGATGACCAGGTCTGCCTCCACCATAATGGCCTCTAGGTCTGGAATTTTATTTTCTAGACTCCTTGTGTTGGCACACATGGTTCTCCAAACCTTGCTCCCTTCTTACTTGCAATCCTCCTCCCCCTTCTGCCTGTATATGAGGGAGGGCATCAGGCTTTCATTCCTTGTTACTTCAGCCTGTGGGGGAAGGCAAATTATGTCACCCTATGTAATGCAGCTTCCCTCCTCAGCTAGTTTAAATTCTCATCCAAGTAACATTTAAACCTCCCACTGGATACTGAGGTTCCCTTCCCAGAAGGACGCAGGCCATCACCTCTGTATAGGATCATATCCTTCCGGGTCCACTCCCAGTCCTCAATGAAGCTGAATCCCTCTTTTCTGCACCATGCCTTCAACCAACTGTTGAAGTCCTTGGTGCAGAGTGCCCTATCCTCTCCTTGGTCATACCCAGGTAGTTCCTTGGCAAATGCAACCATTTGTGATGCAGACATAGCAAAGAGGAGAGGAGAAGGGGTTCTTTTATTTGTGAGGGAGGGAATTAAGGCCATAGAGGTACAGGGGTACATACAAACAGAAGAGAGAAAGAAGTAAGTGCCTCAGCTGGGACTTGAACCCAGGCTACCTGGAATACCATTCTGGTTGCTCTACCAGCTGCACCAATAAGGCAACTGGAACCTTGGCAGTCTCTGAGCACATTACTCTTTCTCCAATGCACAGCCTGGTGCTGCACAGGTAATTATATTTACAATCACAAGAATGTGGCGTGCTTACTTCTTTCTCTCTTCTGTTTGCATGTGTCCATAAATATGCACACCGTACTCTTGTAATTGTAAAGGTACAGGGGTACCAGGAGGAAAAGGAATGTCTGGATGTGCTCTGGGTCTCACTGAAGATAGGCTCCAGGGCTACTGTCTGTACTAGGGTAGTGTAAAGGCCTCCAGCATAGGGAGAGGAGTTGGATAACACAACTGGGCAGCCTTCATAAAAATGGCAAGTAAGGGGGAGTTGCTGCTAGTTGGTGACTTCAGTCTGCCAGATGTGGAATGGAACATTCCAATGGCAACATTCACAAGGAGTAGACCATCCTGGACTCCCAATAAGGGTTTTTTTCTCCAGCAGCTAGTCACATAACCCTCTAGGGATGAGGCAGTGCCAGCCCTGGTGTTAAAAATAGGGACAGCATTACAGACATCACAGTGAGCAGTCCCCTGGGTACCAGTGATCACCATGCAATGTGGTTTAACATTAAGGCAGAAACAGAGGCTAACCACATGAGGAAGATGGTCCTGGACTTTAGGAGAGTAGATTTTTAAGAAATGGGGATCTATCTGAGAAACTGCCTTGAGTGGGGGATATTGCCAGGGAGGGGTGGAGGCAGAGGGGGCAAACATATGGGAGGGCATAATTAAAACCACTAAGCTCTGTTTGAAGGACTGTAGTAAAACAGATGGAAAAAGAGACTGTTAGGGTTCTCTAAGGAAGTGGCAAAGTGGTTAAGAGAAAAAGGGGGCATTCAGGAGCTATAAGGAAACACGGAGGGAAGAGGACAGGAAAGTATACTTAGTAAAGCAGAGGGAAGCAGGTAAGGCAGTGAAGGGAGCGAATGCATAGACAGTGAAAAGAATTGCCATGGGGTCACTAATGGGGATAAGACTTTCATCGGCTACTGTAAATGAGTGACAAGAGGAAAGCAACGGGAGGGATAGTGAAGATTAGAAGGGCAGAGGAGGAGACGGTGCAGAACAGGACCGACAAGATGCATACATCCTGAGCAGGTATTTCTGCTCAGTCCTTATAGTGGAAGTTGGCAGGTGGGCCACCAGGGAATAGCAGGAATAGGGGAACAGGAGGTGAACATAAGTCATTTTCAGAAGAAAGTGTCTGGAAGGGACTTGCAGCTCTGAAGGTGGACAAAGCTATGGGGCCGGACGGGATACATCCAGGAATTCTAAAACAACTTAGTGAGTTGCTAACTGCTCCACTGACAGCCTTGTTCAAAAGCTCACTAGAAATTGGCATGGTTCCTGAGGACTGGAGAAGAGCAGAAATGGTCCCCCTACATAAGGGCAGGCAGAAGACTAACAACTATAGGCCATTAGGTCTTACTTCAGCGGCTGACAAGTCAATGGAACCCTGGTAAAAGAAACACTGGAAGAGTATCTTGAAGCCAGTAGGTTGCAAGACCACAGGCAGCATGGATTCATGGGTGGAGGTTATGACAAACAAATATGATGGACTTCTTTGACTGGGTGCAAAGCCCATGCTTGAGACCAATATGTACACTAGTGAGTCCCCATCTTCAGAATCTCTAAATACGATGAATGCATTTTCCTTTGCATTATGTATGCCGAATTCTGATATAAAAGTACAACTAGTTCCAACAATGAGAGTCTTGTCTTTTTTTGTTTATGGAAAATACTTGTAACACGTATGGTTGTTTCACTTCCAGTTAACTTGATATCAAGGGAGTTTTCATTATGTAAATCATTATTTTCTATTATACAATGTCAAGGAAAGAATCCTGGGCTCTGACTGGTCAGTGTCCACCTTCACCAGTGATGTTATCACAGTATAATATCACTATATGAAGGGCGAGCTGAGAGAAACAACCTCAGTAAAAAAAAATCACTGCACCCCTTCATCTCAAAGCCATCATATGCTTCACAATCTCCCCCCCCCCACAAATCTCCAGTGTTCAGTAAACACAGATAAATCCTACACAACAGTAAATGGCTGTGAAAAAAAAGATGAAAAAAACACCCTTTTTTTAAACTGGCAGTAACAAACAAGGCACCCTGACCTTTCACTCTCATAGCACTGTTTCACTGTGAGACACTTCTGTGTCCTGCTTTTTCACTCTCAGTTGCGATAAGTGGCTGCCCCCCCCCACCCATTTTCCCGGTCCAAACACAAACTTCAATATACTGGCATTATAGACAATAAAAACATAAATTAAAGCTGTCCATTTTCCCTACCATCCTTGTCCCAGTGATCGAATAGCAGCCTACCCAAAAATGCCTCACTTGCTGCACTTACTGAACAGTGCTGCTCCATTTTTGTTGATCATTATCCTGGCCATGCACTGTAGTTAGTATTGGAATGGGGTGAATGAGAGTCAACAGAGAAAAATCCCCACATCTGTGTGAGGGGGAGGAGAGTAAACACAGAAAACTTCTAAATTCTGTGTGGCGGGGGGAGGGGCACGCGAACAACACAGAAGAACTAAGGTCTAGTAGCAGTGTGGTACACACATCCACTTGCATCATCTAACACCACAGACAAAAACAAAATGGGAACTTTTTTCTTTAATTCTTACACACACACAAAAATGAACCAAAAAACTATTTTGAAAAGGTATTTTTATTTATTTATTGCTCATGTATAAAATGAGCCATTGTATAATAGCAATAATGCACTCCAGAGTGTGTGTGCGGCCTTGTCCCCAACTATCCAAGTAACATAGAAACACAGAATCTGATGGAAGATAAGAGCCGCTTGGCCCACCTAGTCTGCCCATTTCCCTACCTAATGAATAAGCTGCAGAGCCTAGTTAACCAACATCCTACTTCCTCCTACCCCCCACTAGAATTGCCTTATGTCTGTCCCATGCATTCTTTTTTTTTCATAATTTAAAGTTTATTCATACATTTTCCATCATAAAAGGCAGTATACAGAAAAAACTGATAGAGTCTCATTGATACACAGTGAAAAGATGCTGCCCCCCCTCACCTCCCCTTATTGCAGTAACTCATCTCGGTACCCGTAGATGCCGAGCCTCTAATCACAAAACCATATAGAAACAACAACCCTAGTATAGGTTTAGCTTGGAACCAGAGAAATTAGTGAGTGAAGGGGATCCCAAATTCTAATATAAACTGCCAATCTATTATGTAGACTGGCTATTGCTTTTTCCGTGCGCAAGTTGGATAATACTTCACCTACCCATTCCTGGAAGGAAGGGGAGGGCCTGTCTTTCCAATGATGGAGAATTATTTTCTTAGCCGACAAGGCGATCATGGATATGTGAAATTTACGTGCCTTGACTCTAATAGAGGACAGGTCCCCTAACACACATACCTCAGGGATAAAATATTCTTGGAGGCCCAACAAGGGGTCTAAGGAGGTTTGGATTGAAACCCCATAAAGTGGAGATTCTTGGACAGGACCAAAGCATGTGAAAAAGTGTACCCTCTAGTAGCCCCACTTACAAAGTTTAGCCGGGGAGTAATATAAATTGTGCAATATATGATATTGCATGAGACGCAGTCTATCTTGAGAAATAAATTTATGACATGACTTCCAGAGAGAATGCCAATCCAACTGAAGATGGGGGAGAAAGTTACTCCAAAATCTTGATGGCCCAAATGGACCCCCAATTTTTTTATGAAACAAAACCTGATATAGTTTAGAGATTACACCAGAAGATCCAGAAAGTGGGGATACCTCGGGTATCAGAGAGGGAGATATTCTGAGAAGGAGGAGTACTACCCAGAGTAATTACAAGTAAGTGCTTCAATTGCAGGACTTTGAAATAAGAAGAGGTCGGGATGAGAAATTTCCTAACCATCTCCTCCACTGATAACCAATGCCCCCCACCATCAGTAAAAGTCAAGAGCTTCCCCTCTCCCAATTGAGGCAACCAAAGACGAGAGATTTGACTCTTATTAATAGTAAAAGATGGAGAGTTCCAGATAGACTGGGCCAGGTCCAGATGGGGGGAGTAGTGCAAAAAGGAACATATCTGTGAGTAGATCTTTAAGGAGGTCCTTATTGTGGAACACTCTACGGCCATACTTACTTGGGATAACCTAAGGAAAAATAACACGAGAGAGTCCAGATTTTTGGCATTGATTGCATCCAATTTTATTTTGAGCCAGATAGGTTGTGTTTCTTCTGGGCCAGGAGATACCCACTGCAAACATTTCACAAGGTGACTAGCCCAGTGATATATAGCCATATGGGGGATTCTCAGCCCCCCCTCCAGCTTTGGGGCTGCCAGCTTATGATAAGCCAAATGGGGATACCTGTCAGCCCAGATGAATCTAGTGAAAACACCATGTACCTTTTTGAACCAGAGTAAAGGAATAAAGGCATTGAGAAGGGACAACGGGTAGAAAATCCTGGGAAATATATTTATTTTAATTATGTTAATTCAGCCCCACAGAAAGATAGGGAGTTTAGACCACCTCTCAAGGTCATGTGTAATCCCCTGCAATAAGGAATCCAGGTTTTTCTTAAACCATGCTAGGGGGTTACGTGAAAGTTTAATACCCAGATACTTGAAAGACCTGGGTGTCCAACATAGCCCAAGGGGGCTAATGTCAGTCTTTAAAACTTTGTGATTTAATGGGAAAAATAGGGACTTACTGGCATTCAATTTATAGTTGGACAGAGCACTAAACCTTGCTCCTTCCCTTAGTAAGGCCGGGACAGAGGATACCGGATGGGACAGATGTATTAACAGGTCATCAGCATATGCAGTGACTTTAACTTCATGCCGCCCAATTCTCACGCCTTGTATAGAATCATTATTGAGAATATTTTGAATAAGAGGTTCCAGATATAAGTTAAATAGTAAAGGGGAGAGGGGACACACCGTCTAGTGCCCAAGTGAAGCGAGAAAGAATGGGAAAAGGCCCCATTCGCTGAAATTCTTGCCGAGGGATTTTTATAAAGGGCAGCAATCCAGGAGATAAACAAAGAGGGGAAGTGTAAGGCCTCCAAAGTGTGGAAGAAAAAGTTCCAGTTCACATGGTTGAATGCCTTCTCAGCATCCAGGGGAAACCAAGCCCGCAGGAAACTCTGCATCCCTGGTAGCCGAGAAGACATGCGACGAGGTGCGTAATTGATCGGAAGATGAGCACCCTTTCATAAATCCAACCTGGTTTGTACCTATTAACTCAGAAAGAACCAGTGCCAACCTATTACCCAGTATTTTAGAGAGAATCTTAATATCCTGGTTTAAAAGCGAGATAGATCTGTAACTTTGAACCTGTTCGAGGTCTTGATCAGGTTTGGAAAGCAGGACAATCAGAGCCTCATAGAGATACGGATCTGTCTCCACCCCAGATAGGATTTGCTGAAACAAGCGACCAAGAATTGGTAAGAGAAGGTCTTGAAAGACCTTGTAAAATAAAGCAGAAAATCCATCTGGACCAGGGACCTTGTCAGCAGGCAACTCACTAATAACCTTAGCAATTTCCTCCTGGGAAATAGGGACAACCAGAGCATCACCACACTGGCCACTGCCCAGTCTGTCTAAGTGAGGTTCAAGTACTTGATTGAAATCTTCCCCTAAAATAATTTTAAAGGGAAGCATTGGGAGAATAATAGATATAAGCCTCATGAAAAATCCAGGGTCATCCAGATTAGGGCCATAAACACAGCCTAATAATATTGGGACCAGAGGGTACCTTTAACCAGGATGAACCTACCCTCGGTATCTTTAATCACTTGTGTGGAAGAGAATGGAATACGCCTGTTAATCAAGAGCATGACCCTGCAACTATTCGTGGTGCCCAGGGCACTATAAATCGATCCCACTTGTTGCCTCCTTAATTGCAAAGCTTCCACTTCTAATAAATGGGTTTCTTGCAAAAACTTTATCTGTGAACTGAACAGACTTAAATGATTGAGAACCTGATATTGCTTATGTTGTTTTCTGATCCTCTTAACATTCCAAGACATGAATGTTAACTCATTAACCATCTAGAAGAGATAATCGAGCTGAAATAATTACACTCAGCACACGAGATGCATATCCCCTTTACATGTATCCCAAGGTTACTGCAGTAACATCCACCCTGTTCCTAGCCCCCAGAAATAGATACCACTCATCCCCTCTATAGCCCCACCCTCCAACCATACCCCAAAGCCCCCCCCACTCCCCCCCACCAAACTGTCACAAGCAACGTTCAGCACAGTACTGGTTCTAATCCCTCTACCCCCGCCCCCCGATAATGAACCCAGATATTTAGCGCTGTTGCACACAAATCACAGTCTATAGAAACCAAACACTGCAAGTTATACCCCCAACGAAGGAGAATGGTCCAGGGCCTTCACCTTAGTCCAGCCAGAGCATGGACCTAAGAGAGATTGTCATAGGGGGACTATGGTAAAACCATCACATCACCCAGATGTACATAATAACCCAAATTGAGACTAGAAGCGCAGGGTGAGCCACCAGAAACAAGAACCGGACCAGAAACTCCTGAAGGGAAAAATACCCCAGCTCGTATTAAGAGCGAGAATTGAGATGGGAAAAGCTGGGATTGCTCCACCAGAGGGGAAGGCATAAAAGCTGCCTCTACCCACTACGAGCCAGTATCCAATGGACAGGTCCTCCCTAGAAAATTGAGAGTGCTACGCCCCAGCAAAATAGTGAAACACTGTTAATTCCTCCTCGAGTTGAGTTTCCTCACGAGTCCCCAAAAGTTGGAACGCCCTCTAGTGGCCAATTCCCTGACCCATCTAAATGAAAGGCGAAATGGAGAAAGCCCAGGACCATCCCAGTACCAATCCAAAATGAAAAAAAGAGAAACTAGCCCACAACCAAACGAACTGGGCTCTTTCAACCTCCAACAAAAGTAGCTGCCAAAACCTGGCTCACAAATCCCCCCTCAAGGAGGTCCCAAACCCGAGTGTCCACTGCTTCAGACTAGCATGGGCCCATTATGAGACAGAAAGAAAAGAAAAGTCTGGGCGGTCTGAGATGATCCCCCCAGTCCACTGCGGTAGATGCAGTTTCCAAGTCTTCACATTTTAAAAAATTTCTCTAAGTTAAAAAACAAAAGTTCGAACTCTCGACTCTGTGCAGTACTCCATACTGCAACACATCCATTCAAGAGTCCTTAAAGAGATCTGGCAGCATGGATTTAAGGTTCCTCAAAGCTTCTTCAGGTAGCTTCGTAGCTTTTCCAGGATCCATTAGTTGAAATCTGTAGTCTGGCTGGGTAACTCATCCTAAACTTCAAACCTGCAGCAATTAGCTTAGAAACGATAGGGTGGAACGCCTTGCATTTCAAGCGGACCGAGACAGGTAGATCTTGTGAGATTCTCAGCTTTGTATGTTCCCAGCAAACCTCTTGCAAAGCACGCACTTTTTGTAGGAAATGCTGTCTCTCCAAGTAATTCAGGAACCAGCACACAATAGGGCGGGGGGGGGTTCCTCGGGGGATGGTTTAGGCCGTAAAGCCCTGTGGGCACGCTTTATAATGTAGCCGGGGCTGAATGGAGATGGGCCAGCCACCCGCTCAACCAACTTCTGAATAAATACCACAACATTTTGGCCTTCCTCTCCCTCCGGTAAACCGAGAACCACTACGTTGTTTCTTCAGCTCCGACCTCTAGGTCCTCGAGCTTAGCTTCAAAACGAGACAATTTCTGGCACATCGAAACCAGTTCAGGGTTGAGACTACCAATTCTTTTCTCAACAGAAGCAATTCAGGCTGCATTATCAGACACAGACAGCGAGAGTTTATCTAATTTTCTGGATAGCGATTTCAAATCCATTGCCATATCCTTCATTTCCTCTCGAAAGGGTTTAAACTCCTCGAGAAATCTAGAAAGCGTTAAAGGCTCCTGATCACCACTTTGGCTTGGAGGATCAGGCCCAGAACCACCCGAAGCCCTGGATTTCTTAGGGGCCTTCTCGGGAGTTGCTGGAGGGGTATGCTTCTGTGAGGCTTTCTTCATGTAGGCCTCCATCCGCTCGAGATGCAACCAGACCAGAGTGCGACAGCTATTATACAGCTTTAAATCTCAGAAACAAGGGAAAATAGTGAATTAAAACACCAAAACGAGATAAAATAATAAACGGGAGGCAGGAGCTTCTTGAGGGAGCTGCTACTCAGCACTCTGCATCACGTGAGCTCTGTCCCATGCATTCTTGAATTCCCTCACTGTTTTGACTCTAAAACCTCCTCAGAAAGTCTGTTCCATGCATCTACAACCCTCTCTGTGAAGAAATACTTCCTCACATTAACTCTGAGCCATCCCCCTTCTATCTTCAAATTGTGCCCCCTTGTTCTTGCACATCTCTTTTTCTGAAAGATGCTACCCTCTTGGACTTTGTTGATTCCCTTGAGGTATTTGAAAGTTTCTATCATGCCCCCCCTTTCCTCGAGGCTATACATCTTAAGCTCCTTTAGTCTTTCTTCATATGTCTTCTGGTGCAGACCCTGCACTATTTTGGTTGCCCTCCTATGGACAACCTACACCCTGTCTATGTCATTGCAGAGATGGGGTCTCCAGAACTGTACACAGTACTCCAGATGTGGTCTTACCAACTGTCTGTACAGAGGGTCAACAAGTTCTTGTTTTCTACTGTTGATGCTTCTCCCTATGCATCCCAGTATTCCCCCCAGCCCTCCTCACTGCCTTCTCACATTGCTTGCCCACCTTTAGGTCATCTGATATGACTACCCCCAGGTCCCTTTCCATTTTTGTTGTTGTCAATATCTCACCCCACATTGTGTACTCTTCCCCTAGGTTTTTGTTTCCCAGGTGCATTACTTTGCACTTCTTTGCATTGACTCTAAACTGCCATACATTTGACCATTCCTCCAACCTTGCCAAGTCTCTTTTCATCCTTTCTACCCCATCTTGCGTATCAACCCTGTTGCAGATCTTTGTGTCATTTGCAAAGAGACATACTTTTCCTTCCAGTCCTTCTGCAATGTCACTTATAAAGACATTAAAAAGGACCAGCCCCAGTACTGAACCCTGCGGTACCCCACTAGTAACCCACCTTTCTTCACTGTGACTCCATTTACTATTACCCTCTGTTTCCTGTTGTCCAGCTAGTGCTTTACCCAGGCTACCACCGTGGGACCCACTCCAAGGCTGGCTAATTTGTTTGTTAATCTTTTGTGCGGGACTGTGTGAAATGCCTTGCTAAAGTCTAGTCTAGGTAGGCCATGTCCACAGCCCTTCCCTGATCTACTACTTTGGTCACCCAGTCAAAGAAATCAATTAGATTTGTCTGACATGACCTTCCTGCTGTGAATCCATGCTGCATTGGGTCCTGTGCCCCACTGGCCTCTAGGTACTCAACAATTCTTTCCTTCAAAAGTGATTCCATCATTTTCCCTACCACTGAGGTCAAACTGACAGGTCTGTAGTTTCCTGCCTCTGTCTTGCTCCCACTTTTGTGAAGGGGAATCACATCTGCCCTCCTCCAGTCCTCAGGTACCACAACATCCTCCCATGATTTATTAAAAAGGGTAGTCAATGGTGTTACTAGTTCTTCCCTTAGTTCTTTTAGAATTCTGGGGTGAATCCCATCAGGCCCCATTGCTTTATCCACCTTCAGTTTTAGGAGTTCTTTCAGAACCCTTACTTCTATGAAAAGACTAATATCAACCCCCCATCCAGAGTGCTTCTACTGACTGGATTAGGTATCTCCCCCTGCTCTTCCTTTGTGAATACTGAGCAGAAGAATGTGACTGGGACATGGTGGAGGTATAGCAGCAGTAGGGGAGTGAGGTATGGCAAAGAAGTAATAGTTTGTGGTCTAAACAGAGGGGGTAACTGATAGTAGAGGAGCGACAGGGGAAAAAGGATGAGAGAGGTTTGGGGGGAGGTAGAGTGGGTGGACAAAGCAAAGGTATGCAGAATACTTAAAGGGTGGTAGGTGGTAGGTGATGGGAGAAGGATGAGAAATGGTGGGGCGAGATTGAGGTTGAGAGGGTAGCCGGGATGTGACTGGAGGACAGGGTGTAAGGGCACTCAGAGGGTGGCTAGTCAGTGCAGTCACAGTGACTGAGAATCCTAAGGTGGTGTTGAAGATTGCATTTGTAAGAGCCAATCCCAGACTCGGACAGGATCTCATGAGGTAGTCGGTTCATTATGGTGGGTGCCCTAGTGAAAAAGGCAAGCTGGGCTTGGGTTGTGTGACAGAAAGGGATCTGAAAGGTGAATTTGTCAGAATTGCAAGTGGAATGTGTGGCTGTTGTTGGTGATAGGAGGCCACACATGCAAGGAGGAGTTAGACCGAGAGTGATTTTCTTCGTCAGGAGGCATGTTTGGTATGCTATCCTACCTTGAAGGTGCAGCCAGCTTGACTGCTTGTACAACTCACAGGTGTGGGTTCTTTTACCAGCACCAGTCACAAGGTGACAGCACTTATTCAGAACTGTCTTGACCCTACTTAATGTGGTGTCCATGGCCATGCCATAGATGATTAGACCGTAGTTGATTAACGATATAACTGAGCTGTTTACCGCAACATGCATTGCCTCTTGAGTAAGACAATTTCGATGGCGATAGAGGGTGCCTATTCTGGAGTTAATAGCTCCAGAGATTGCCTTCACATGGGTGGTATAGGAGAGTGGGCTGTCCAGAGTAACACCAAGGTATTTAAACTCTTGGACTTGATCAAGTTGGAGGCGTTGGTCGTTTAGGATGTGTAGGTCAGCCATTTTGTGTTTGCTGTGGGTGTTGTCAAACAGCATGGCCTTTGTCTTTTTGTAGTTCATCAACAGTTTGTGTTGATTGAACCACCTTTCAACTGCATTAAAGCTGGATTGTAGGTCGGAGGATAGTTGGTAGGGCTATGATGATTGGAAAAAAGAACAGTATTGTCCACAAAGAGGATCAAACTGGCATCACAAGCTGCAGGGAGATAATTTTAAAAGAGGCTAAAAAGCAACGGGCCAAGGATGGATCCTTGTGGGACACCTGAATAAACTGGAAGGCAGTCAGAGAAAGTATCTCCAATTTTGACCCTTTGGACCCTACCCATCAGGTAACTTTCAAACCAGCTGGTGACATCAATGGATAGCCCTAGGGCAGAGAGTGAATGTAGGAGCAGCTGGTGATTAACAGTGTCATATGCCTTAGTTAAATCCACAAACACTGCACCAAGTAGTTGGCTGGCATTGAGGGCCTTATGAATGTGAGTTGTACAGTCAAGCAGGGCAGTGGGTGTACCATGTCCCTTCCTGAAACCATGCTGTTGTTTACACTGTGTTTTTTTTATAATTATAGCAAGAAAGTATACTGTACAGGTTGCAACTTTTTCTTGTTAAAGTGCTTTGTATTTAAAGTGTGTTATGTTGCTATTATGAAGTGAGCCGCTTTACTTATGTAAAGAAAATATATTTATCACATCTGATTGTAGTAGAAAAGCAGAAAAAGTGCCCTAAAAAGTCAACAGCCTCCTAATAGGTGCATTTAGGATTCATAAGTTAAAAAGGGAATCGGGCTTTGAGTGTCTTGGCTCACACTGACAACTTTTTTTCACAGCAGATCAAGTAGCCAAATAAAAGCTATAGTTACACTCTTTTTTTTCTGAGTCCATTCCTTGAGTCCATTCCTAACACGTATAAGAGAGAAAATATTTACAAGTGCTTGCTAAGAGCAACTGTAGTTTAAAGGTTTTATTTCGATTCTTCACTTAGGCAATCTCATCCATAGTCCCTGTTTCCAGCTTTTCACTCATTCTCTGTGTCCTCACTGCACTCCACTGTCCTCCACCCCAGTCAGTCTCCTCTTATGGGCAATGCTTCCTTTTCCTTTTTCCACAGTAATGCTTGCTTGCACCACTGCAGACACACAAACAGAATGCTCCTCTTTAGAGCATACCACAGACCAAGGAAAGGTATTAAACAATATACAGCGATTAAAAACTTAGCAACAATGGCTTATCAATTCTAATTTTATAGGACAAATTAAAAATTGCAGCTTAGCACAATGTCCCAAGTTCTGACATCTCTTCTTGTCCCATTACAGGCACACTCGATCTGCCATCTTTCTCCAAAGCCCTGTATATGATGAGCAATGTGCCTGTCCTTGTGTCCAACCCAAATATATACAGCATTATAGAAACATAGACAATGAAAGCAGAAAATAACCTATGTCCCATCAAGTCTGCCCATGGTTTGGTGGTGTGTGGTGCCTGTTATGCATATGTGTCAATATAAACAAATTATATGAAAAGGCTAGCCCAACAGCTCTTGTTACCTGTTTTGGAATACGGTAATAAAATTTATCAACATGCCACTCAGGTACAGCTAGATAACTAGAAAAGACCTACTACAGGATGGTCCAATTTATTTTGAGGTGCCATTACGGTACTCACCATTGTAACATGCTACAACAGCTTGAGTGGGACTCCCGAGAAATTTGAAGAAAAAAGCAAACTGGGTAAAGGCCTTCATAGAATTTGGAGGATAAAATGTGTCCAAATCTAAATTTGCCAGGATAAGAAATTATGGACATAATCTAAGAGAATTAAAAAATAGATGTCTAATGGTCACCTTTGTACACAGCCCTTACAGTAAAATGCAAGGGAGGTGTTACTTGTCAAAAATATGGAATGAACATGAACCTGAGATCAGAAACATAAAAAGCTTAGGGAACTTTAAAGCTAGTGTTGATATTGTATGGAAGGATAAAAATGTTCCTGTTTTAACTAGTTTCTAGATTTTCATGGAGGGCATGTTTCATGTTTTTCCCATGTTTTCCTGTATTAGCCATTTAAATCTCTAAGATGAACCCATGCTTCAAATGTACTTTGCTGATGGTCTGTGTCATGTACATGTAGGGGGACATTTTCAAAGGAAACGTGCAGCCACATCTCAAAAAATGCACCATAGCGTGATAATGAAATAGCAGGGATGCACTGCACAAATCCGGATGCACCGCAACACAACTATAATGTATGCAGTGCATCTGTAGGGGGTGTTCCCATGAATGTGTCATACATCTCTATATTCAGCTTAAATGGGTGGCACATATGTGGCACATCTCCAAAGATGCATCCCCAAACATAGGCATAAAAGAAGGTGGCCTAAGTGCAAGCCACCCACAGGCAGCCAGCAGAACAGCAGAGGCCAAACAATGGATGGGTCAGCATTCCTCATGGTGGAGGTAATGCTGGGTGTGAGGAGATGGGCAAAACAGCAACTTGGCCATGGAAGGACCTGTAGGCAGTATGCCCAACAAAGACGGTATCATGCCTGAGTCACCTATGAGCAGCTGACTGACACAGAGATTGTGGGCCAGTACCGACTCAACAAGGATATTCTGAGACAGCTCTGTGAGCTGTCTATGATGAACTGTAGGCACCTACCTGAAGGAGTCATGCCATGTCAGTGGAGGCAAAGGTGAGAGCAGCAATGTGCTTGCTCACCATGGGCACCTTCCAGATACCAATGGATGACACCACTGGGATCGCACAATCTACCATAGAAACATAGACTTTGATGGCAGATAAGGACCGCTTGGCCCATATAGTCTGCCCATTTCCCTACCTACAGGATAGGCTGCAGATCCTAGTTAACCAACAGCCTATTTCTTCCTACCCCCCCCACCAAGAATTGCCTTATGTCTGTCCCATGCATTCTTGAATTCTCCCACAGTTTTAGACCCCACAACCTCCTCAGGAAGGCTGTTCCATGCATCCACTACCCTCTCTGTGAAATAATACTTCCTCACATTGCCCCTGAACAGCCTCCCCCATCTTTAAATTGTGTCCCCTTGTTCTTACACGTCTCTTTTTCTGAAAGATGCCACCATCTTGGACTTTGTTGATTCCACTGAGGTACTTAAAAGTTTCTATCATGTCCCCCCTCTCCCTTCTTTCCTCAAGGGTATACATGTTAAGCTCCTTTAGTCTCTCCTCATATGGGTTCTCTTGCAGACCCTGCCCCATTTTAGTTGCCCTCCTCCAGACTGCCTCTATCCTGTCTATGTCCTTGTGGAGATGGGGTCTCTAGAACTGGATGCAGTATTCCAGATGGGGTCTCACCAACTGTCTGTACAGAGGGTAACAACTTCCTGTTTTCTGCTGCTGATGCCTCTCCCTATGCATCCCAGTATACCCCCAGCCCTTCTTACTGCCTTCTCACATTGCTTAATAACCTTAGGGTCATCTGATATGATTACCCCCAGGTTTCTTTCCTTTTTTGTTGTTGTTACTACCTCCCCCCCCCACTGTGTATTCTTCTCCTGGGTTCTTGTTTCCCAGGTGCATTATTTTGCATTTCTTTGCAGTGAATCCTAGCTGCCATACTTCTGACCATTCCTCCAACCTTGCCAAGTCCCTTATCATCCTTTCCACGCCTCCTTGTGTATCAACCCTGTTTCAGATCTTTGTGTCATCTGCAAAGAGGCATACTTTTCCTTCCAGTCCCTCTGCAATGTCACTTATGAAGACATTAAAAAGGACTGGACCCACTGAACCCTGTGGTACCCCACTAGTAACCCCTCTTTCTTCACAGTGGACTCCATTTACAATTACCTTCTGTGTCCTGTTGTTCAGCCAATGTTTTACCCAGGCTACCACCCTGGGGCCCACTCCCAGGCTGGTTAATTTGACTATTAATCTTTTGTGTGGGACTGTGTCAAATGCCTTGCTAAAGTCTAGGTAGGGCATGTCCACATTCCCTCTCTGGTCTACTACTTTGGTCACCCAGTCAAAGAAATCTATTAGATTCATCTGACATGATCTTCCCGCTGTGAAGCCATGCTGCCTTGGGTCCTGTGCCCCACTGGCCTCTAGGTACTCAGCTATTCTTTCCTTCAGAAGTGACTCCATCACTTTCCCTACTACAGAGGTAGTCCCATCTCCTCATACAGTTCCTCACCGCTCTGCTACCACATGCTTCAGAGTTCATCCAATTCCCTAGCACACAGACAGAGCAGACAGAAACCATGCAGCAATTCCACAGGGTGGCACGCATGCCGGACATGATAGGGGCCATTGACTGCACCCATGTGGCCATCAATGCACCATCTGTCCCAGATGGTGTAGCATACATGAACCAGAAGGGCTATCATTCCATCAACTGCCAGGAGGTGTGCAATGCCACAGGGCACATTACCAGTGTCTGTACCATGCACCCTGGGAGTAGACATGATGTCTTCATTTGGCACCAGTCGGCCTTGTGCTGCCAGTTTGAGGGTGTGGACATCCCCACCGACCACCTAGTGGGTGAGTTGGGCAGGACCCCATGCTCACACCACATTATCCATGGCACAACACACAGCTGGTGGTAGTGCGGGGGGGTTGGGTAAGAGTGACAGGGACAGTGTAATGGCAAACAGCCATGTTGAACCAAGGAACCTGGGGTCCTGCTGGACTGGGATACACAGACACAGAGACAGTGGTGTGTAATGCTACAGGGCAAGCAGGGCACAGCAGACACATGTGGCATTGCAAGAGTAGCAATAGATGCCCCCAGCACTACCATTGTCCAAGACATGGACGAGCACAATGGCTGGATAGAACAGTGGCACGGTGCCCACATAAGCAGAGATTTGGCCCTCTGGACTGGGGAGAGGATGGCACAGCCGTGCCCAGACAGGCTGCAAGCAGGACATAAATGTGGGGTCCTGCAATGGCGGTACAGGGGCTGAGCAGGTGGGGAGGTGTGAATGGCACCCAGGTAGACAGGCAGTGGCAGCATAGTCAGGCAAGGAGAGGTGGCAGTTGTGTCAGGCCATGCGCACACCTGAGTGAAACTAGCACATGTCTCTGTCCCCCCAGGTAACAGTGCATACCCACTCCAGCCATGTCTCTTCACCCCCATACAATGGCTCAGTAGCAAGACTGAGGAATGCTACAGTGAGGCACACACAACAACACACAACATCACTGAGTGTTTGTTTGGCATGCTGAAAATGTGGTTCAGATGCCTTCACAGGTCCTGTGGTGCCCTACAATACAGCCCTGAAAAGATCTGTGGCATGTGGCAGTCTGCATACACTCACTGTTAGTGGGACTGGCCACACACTGGACTGTATGTGTTTGTAAGACTTGGGAACCTTATTGGTGGGGTTGAAATTGGGTTCGTAAATAACTGCAGTCATTATAGAGAGAGAGAGACTGTATTCCAGGGGAAGGGACTGAGAAAAGGGGTGTGTGCCATTATGAACAGAGAGGGACAAACAGGGTGGCCACATTCCACCATGGTAGGCATCTTCGGAAGGGTTGTAGGCTGCACAGGCTGTTGGATGGCAATAATTCTCAATTGGGCCTAGGGAGAGGGAGGCTGCCCACTCTGTAGACAGCTATCTTGTATCAGGAGTGAAGTATATTGGTTAAGGAGTAAGCTGGGGGAGTTGGGGGGTGTCCAAGGATAAGGGGTGTGGATATGGGCGGCAGACGGGTGGGGCTGAGGGGAGGCTGGGGCAACACTCAGAAATTACAGGATGTTATGTTACAGCAAGCAGGAGGGGATATTAGGGACAGAGGACCCTTAGCTAGGGATGTTGACGCTAAGGGGAAACGTATGGGGTAAACATTCTGAATATAAGGAGAGTGGAGGGGGAAGAGTCGGGGGGGCTGTTGTGAGGAAGCCTAAAGGAGCAGACAGTAAGAAGGGAGGGGCTGTTGTGGGGAAGCCTAAAAGAGCAGACTGTGGGAAGGGAGCTCTTAAGGAGAACAGGGCAAGAGGGGAGAAAGAAGGGCAGTTTAGAGGGGCAGTTGGGGGAAACTCAGGTTACTTGATGGAGGCTGGCATAGAGTGTTACAATAAATTTGAGCTACTAAGAAACCTAGAGGGGGAGGAAGGGGTTGGTGGAAATGAGGAAAGTGATACAGAGGCTGGGGGAAGGAGTTGGTTACCCATAGGGCATCACAGACCGGTAATGGAAAGGATAGAAAGAGTCCCAGATGGAGAAGGGGAAACATAAATGTTAAGCAGATGGGGAAGATGCAAAATATTGCAGACATGAGGGAAGAGAGCATGACTGGAGAGAAACTGGGAGACAAGGAGGCGGGGAGGGGCCCCTTCAGCAGGAGGGTCTGTACCAAGGATGGGGCCCTAGGTAAATGGGACCCACAGAGGGCCTCTGGAGGTAGGGGTACTATTACAAGGGAGGAGGATGGCGGTGTGGGGGAAGGGGAAACCATCAGGGCCAGGACAAATGGTTCAGATAAGAGAGGGTTAAAGGGGACACCTATTCAGGGAGGGTCTGAGTTAAGTGGGCAAAATAACAAGGGAGGCAGAAAGGGGGGTCTCTAACAAGGCAGGAAGACTTGCATGGAATTGAAATCACGAATAAAGGAGGGGATGGGGGGTTGAGAGCACATAGTGGAGGTAACCATAAGGATGATGGCGGTGTTAAGGTTCTGTTATTGGGAGACTCGATGATTAGGGGTATCCAGTGGGAGGGACAGGGGGGTGGATGCCATAGCCAGGTGAAGGTAGTGAGTATCTCTGGGCTGACAGTGCACAGAGCAATGTTCATGGTGTATGAATTGGTTAGGGATTGTAGAGGGAAACCGGATTTCCTGGTGCATTTGGGAACTAACGATCTAGAGGGAAATAGCATTCTGGAAATCCAAGCAAGTTTCCAAGAACTTGCCAGAGTCCGTCGGAATAATGGATGCAACATTTCCCTTTCAGAGATATTGCCAGTACCAAAGGCGTCAGTGGAGAAAAAAATGAAGATCACTGAGGTTAATGATTGGCTCAGGAAGTGGGGTAAAGAGAGTGGGTTGGGGGTGTTAGGGAACTGGAAAGGAGTTTGGGAGGATAAGGAACTGTATGCCAAGGACAGGCTTCATCTTGCCCCGTTAGGGAAGGAAGCCCTTAAACAGCGGGTGGCTGACTACATTCGAGAAAGGTGGGGTTTAAGCTTGTGAAGGGGGGAGGGATAAGGGAGGGGCTGACCAGAAGCCCTCTCCTCCAGATGAGGGGAGTAGCCTTCAAACCCAAGGGGAGGAAACAGACTGGGGAGGAGGTTTCTGGAGGAGCAGAGGAGGATGGAAGTATAAGGAACCTGGGTGGGGTTTGACAAAGGGAATCAAGGATAAGGGGTGGGGGGTGGTGTTAAGTAAATGCCACGAGCTTGGGAAACAAGTTGCCAGAGTTCCAGGCCATGTTGTTCGAGGAGGGGTGGATGTGGTGGCGGTCATGGAAATGTGGGCCAACAAAAACCATGACTGGGACCTAAACGTGTGGGGGTATACTATGCTTAGGAAAGATAGAAAGGAGGGCAGAGGGGATGGAGTGGCTATGTTCATTAGTGATGACATAGAAATTGCTAGGGTAGAAGAGACAGAGGGAAATGTGGAGGCCTTATTGGTCACCTTATGAACCCCAGCAGGAGGTAAGATCAAGCTGGGTATAGTATATAGGCCCCCCTGGGATGGGTGATGTTCTGGAGGATGGTTTGCTGGACAACATCATTGCCCAGTGTGGCCCAAAAGGGGAAGGAGTGGTGTTAATGGGGGACCTTAATATGCCAGGTACAAACTGGGGAACCATGTACTCTAAGGTGGCCAAGGAGCAGATGCTGCTGGATGGCTTCCAGGCTGTGTTCTTAACACAGCATGTGATGGAGCCCACAAGGGAGGATCATGTCCTGGACGTGGTTCTGGCAGAAGGGAATCTGGTAAGGGACCTTGTTGTGGAGAATCCCCTGACTAGGAGTGACCACAATACTGTCTGGTTTCAAATAAGCATGGGGGGAGGAAGGGGAGATCTAGGACACTGGCAGTGGACTTCGAGAGGCAGACTTTGTGGACATGAGAAATATTCTCAAGGATCATTGAGAAGGATTACATCAATGACAAATGTAGAAAGAGATGGGAGGTCATAAAATGGGACTTGTGAGGGAGTCAGGACTTGTGCTAAGGTGAAGCGTAGGGAGCAAGGTCACATAAACCATACTGGTGGTCCAGTGAGGTTCAGGTAGCGGTCAGAGAAAAGAAGGCGGCCTACAAAAAATATAAAACAACAAGAGGGGATAGGGAAAAGGAAATGTACCATCTTGCATCTAGAAAAGCCACCCGGATGTTGAGGGGGGGCAAAGTCCAGTAAAGAGCAGCGGCTGGCACAGGGAATACATGGAGGGGGAAAGGGGTTCTTCTGGTACATTGGGGAGTGGAGAAAAACTAAGGGCCATCTCGGCAGATTGAGATCAGAAGGAGGGTGGGTGGAAGAGGCGAGGGACCAGGCAGAGGTATTAAACGAGTGCTTCGCCTCTGTGTTCACTAGGGAGGGGGATAGGATATCTACAAAGCAAGGCACGATGGGGATAGAAGCAGTAGTGAGTGGGATCATGGGAGCAACAGAAGTGGAGCAAGAAGGAGAGAGAGGTACCCCAGGGGTGTCACATCAGGATAAGGACAAAAAGGCCAGTAAGGTGGAGGGGACGGATTATGCTATCTCCACCGAAAGGGTGTGGGTAGCCCTCAAGGTCCTAAAGACAGATAAATCTCCTGGGCTGGATGGCATTCATCTGAGAGTACTATGGGAACTGGCGGACATACTGGCTGCACCCCTGGTGGAGCTCTTCAACAGATTGCTTGAGACAGGGAGGGTACCTAGGGATTGGTGAGAGGCACATGTGGTGCCAATCCATAAAGGGGGGTTGAGGGAAGTACCTGGTAATTATAGACCCATCAGTTTGACCTTGGTGGTGGGAAAAT
Organism: Neoceratodus forsteri; assembly: GCA_016271365.2. Classification (NCBI taxonomy): domain Eukaryota; kingdom Metazoa; phylum Chordata; order Ceratodontiformes; family Ceratodontidae; genus Neoceratodus; species Neoceratodus forsteri. The sequence goes on along the minus strand of CM057451.1, from coordinate 50,673,013 downwards.
TAATGGAGAGTATACTAAAGGAATGATTGGGGGTGTACTTGGAGGAAGTGGGAGGTCTGGATAGTTGGCAACATGGGTATGTGCCAGGTAGATCATGTCAAACCAATCTTGTGGAGTTCTACGAATGGGTAACATCAGAACTGGACAGGGGGAAAGCCTGTGGATGTATTATTCTTGGACTTCAGCAAGGCGTTTGACTCTGTCCCCCACAATGGTCTGGTGGAGAAACTGACGGGGTTGGGACTAGGCCCTGTGATGGTCAGATGGATTGAAAACTGGCTAGCTGGATGCACCCAGAGAGTAGTGGTTGGTGGGGAGCTCTCAAACTCTAGAGAGGTCAGTAGTGGGGTACCTCAGGGCTCAGTCCTGGGTCCGATCCTGTTTATTGCATACATATCGGACATCAGGGAGGGTATAGGGTGTGAAATGAGTCTCTTTGCTGATGACTCCAAGATGGGAGCAGTAGTTGAAGGGGAAGAAGGGAGGTTGGCCCTGCAAGGGGACCTGGACACCCTGAAAAGCTGGGCTTACACATGGAAATTAATTTTCAATATCACCAAGTGCAAGGTGTTACATCTTGGGCAGGAAAACCCTAAACACAGGTACACCCTGGGAGGGGAGGTGCTGGAGGCCTCAACAGGGGGAAAAAGACCTAGGGGTCATGGTGGATGCATATATGAATAACTCTGAGCAGTGCAGGAGAGTGGCTAGCAAGGCAAACAGGATGTTAGGATGCATCGTAAGGCGGATCACCTCTAGGAGCAGGGAAGTGATTCTGCCGCTGTACAATGGACTGGTTAGACCACACCTTGAGTACTGTGTACAGTACTGGAGACCGCACTTGAAGAGGGACATACAGCTCCTGGAGAGGGTACAGAGGAGGGCAACTAAGATGATACGAGGACTAGGGGATTTGACGTATGAGGACAGACTTGAGGAGCTCTGCCTGTTTTCATTGGAGGACAGCAGAGACAGGGGGACATGATTGAGGTCTTCAAGTACCTCAAGGGAATAAATAGGGTAAACATGGAGGGGATCTTTAGACTAAAGCAGAGAGGTATCACCAGAGGGCATGGTTTGAAGTTGGAAGATGGAAGGGTGAGGGGGTAAAAAAGAGGAGGAGATTTTTCACTGAGAAGGTGGTGGACCCTTGGAATGCGCTACCTGGAGAGCTGATTCAGAGATCCACAGTGGAGGGCTTCAAGAGAGGGTGGGATAGACACAGAAAGCGGATGTATCAGATGATGGCCTGGCCCAGGGGGGTGGGGATGGATGATAGGGGTTTCTGGAACACAAAAGGGGGGGCCTCGGCACCCAACTAGGGATCTGAGGTTCAAGCAGGCTCAATAGACCATAAGGCCTAATCTGCTTGCAATTAGTATGTTGGTATGTTAGTATATTCATGGCCTGTTGCATGCTACACAACATGGCCATAGACCATGGAATACTTGTCCAGGCACAGGAGGGCAATAGTACAGATGAGGATGAACCCCAGAGTCGGGGAGGGCAGCCAGCCATGGAGAGGAGGGTCCCATGATAGTCCTCAAGGGCATGGTGACATAGGGACATCATTGTGGAGGAGCACTTTGGCAACCAGAGGTGAGTAACCCAGGAAGAGCCAACTGGGCAGCCAGTCTCACACACACACACACATATACACTGACACAGGGTGGGGTAGGAAGTACACACACACACGCAGGTAGGCAGACACTGAACAGCAGCTGCAGAGTGCACTGCAGAGCTCACATAACCATGCATAGGCATCCAATACAGTGCCTCAAAGGACGGGAGGGAAACAGTGCCAATGTGGAGAATGGCATGGATCAGATGATATCTGCCAGCACACATGCATGACAGACACAGTGCTGCACTTATCACGCCCGTGCCACACAGCACAATATAACTGCCCCCACACATGGTCATTTCCACACACAGATAGTTAAGGCGGGCATGATAACTTGGTGTACATGTGCCACAGCACACAGCCCTGACCACTGCCAGCCTGGTGCATGGTAAGCAACAGCAGCAGGGTACCGGTGACATGCCAACTGCACTCAGCAGGACTCAGTGTGAGCCAGTATGACCGCTGCAGCCATGTGGGAGGCCACACCTTGGTTGGGCAGATGCCACAGGCTGGTCATCAACCACAGAGGGTGAAGACTCCACTCTGGCAGGGGTTGACTCAAGAGACCATGACTGGGTGCTCATGGGTGTCACAGTCCTGAAGTCCAGATGGGATCCGGGGATGTTGGGGATGACATTCGCCAGGGATGGTGTCAGCATCAATGGAGCGACCTGACACCATGCCCTGGGGGTGCTTGTGGTACTGCGTGGGGTGCAGCGGGAACTCCTGCAACCACAAGACATAAGGGAAGCAAAGCCCACCGCAATGGCCTCTGCAAAACTGTACAGCACAGTGGTCATGGCCACCCGAAGTTGACATAACTCACCAAGCAGTTGTGCATGTCTCATGGCACCATGCTCATCCATGTGCCCCACCTGTGCCCGTAGACCACATAGCTCCTCCCTGAGTGCCACCCAGCCCACCACGGTTTCCCGCAGGAGCAAGGTGTGCTTGTCAAGCCTGGGAACAGGACCACCTGCACTGCCTGTTGCTGCCTGTGTGTGTACCAAGTCAGTAGTAGGGTGGGTGCCGCCTGTGTGTCACCCCATCTGTGTGTCATCATCACCATCATCGTCATCATCCTCCATGGCCAGTGCAAGCAAGGTGATGTTGTCCTCCAACAGAAGACCGGACAAGGGGTCATCATCCACCAACCCCAGTAGGTTCAACAGCATGCATGTTTAACCACAGTCTTCAGCAGTGGCCATGGCTCCAAAGGACATTGACGGCATGTTCCCATCAGCCACCAGTGCCATGGGATGGGCACCAGACTGTGAAGCACCCCTGAGGTATGATGGAGCTGAAAGGCAGAAAAGAAAGCATGGTGAGTGACTCGTGGCTGTAACACAAGCAGGCAGCTAGACGTGAGGGAAGTGTGCATGTTTATTTATTTATTTAGTTTTTGTTGACCGGGTAAGTGCACTAGACAAATCCTGCCTATTTTCAGGCACGACCCGGGGGAGGGGGATACGGATGAATGCCAACTGACCTTCAACCAGATTAAGCTGTTGGTAGTATTTTTAGTGAATGAGGGAAATTTGGCCAGGACACTGGTGAACCACAGGTGTGCCTGTGCAGCCACACAGGCCTGGGACTACCACTGTGGCCTGTGCAGCACAAGCACAGTGGCGGTGTGAGACACGCATGTGTGCTGGGGTGCACACTCATGGCAGCATGTGGCACAGGGCCACAATGAACTGGCTGCAGCCAGGCCAATGCCCTCCCTGGCCCTTCCACAAACACTGCCTCACTACTGTGGACCACCTGACTACTATAGCCGGATGGTGCAGGGGTCCACTGTGGATGTCTGAGTGACACCACACATGACATGGAGGCCCCCATGTGCATGCATAGCCACCTGCTGCCTGTATTACTGTGCCAAATCACCCTTGGTCCTGCAGCATGCCACTGGTCATGCACAACAGCACACAGTGCAGCATGTGGGCCCATGATATAACTGTGAACTGCCAGCAGCCCTGCACAGCACACTCTGGACATGGTTCTGGCCCCTGTGTGGCATACCAGGTACACCTGTTGCTGGATCACACTGCCCCCCACAGGGGGCAACACATGCATACTTACAGTGCTGTGATGAGCTGGTCCCAGTCTGCAACCCCCCCAGGACACCCTCCACAGATGCCTGGCTCATGAAGGCCACAATCAGACCCTCACCAGGTGTGAGGGTGGGTGCAGTGGAAGCACCACCACCAGTCTGCCTCTGGGAGGCCTGTATGGTGGCTAGTTTCTCCTTGGCCCTCCACTTGTCACTGGTCATCTGCTTCAAGCACTCTTTGAGAGTGTGGTTGTACCTCCCATCGGCATTGATGTACACAGCCACCGTCCCCCAGCCATTCGACCTCTCCTGCTGGGTGCCTGTCTTGCTCATGAGCAGTGCCTCTCTTTTGAAGTAGGCTTCCACCAGGGCATGCTGCTCATCATACATGAAATTAGGCCTCTGCCTCGTCTGCTGATCTTCCTCAGCATCAGAAATCCAGTTGCCTGTGGACAGGAATGGGACAAGCATGAGCACATGTCCAGCATGATCTGAAGCTGAGCAAAGTCCCACAAAATGCAGGGCAAAAGAGGCTGTAGCATGGGGAATGTAAACAAACCTACCTTCCATGCTGCAGTTCCTGTCAGTTCCCTGTGGTATGGGGTGGCACACTGATGGCCCATCTTATGCAAATGCGGTGTGGAGCAGCCTGTAATGAGATGTTAATCAGTTGACATAGACCTGGATTGGACTATGAGGTGATTAGCATATCCTGGCTGAATATTGCAGATTTGCTCCAGGCCTATCTCATTTTGGGCAGTGCATCAGAAATGCACCATGCATCTCCACATGGTGCTTTTTTTGCGCAGGCGTGATATGCCGTTCCATGGTTGACATGCGCTGTGGAGCATGTCCGACATAACTTGCTGTGTATCACCCATCTCCCTGTGCTGCACCATTTCCCTCTATGGAGCATGCCTGCAGACATGCACCATGTGGTTGGCTGCAAATGTGGCAGTGTATGCCCTCAACAAGATGGTGCTTGCATGCGGATATGTGGGCGGGGTCATTGGGCTGTGACCCCACTCTCTCGCCTGGCCTTTTGCTACTGCGCATACATGGTGCTACACAATTGGCGTCAATGGTACATCCTTATTGTGCATGTGCGAGTTGCACGGCGGAGTGCATAGTGGGCCCAGTCACACATTGCGTAGACTGCCACAGTGAGCAATTGGACATCTCAGCTGCCTGACAACTGTGGAGATGGCACATGCGACTGAGGGCAGGCCCAGGGCACTAAACTGGAGCAGGGTGGAGGTAGCCAATCTGGTGGCACTTGTAGCCCCCCTGGAGGGGAGCAGTGCGGCCACCTTTATGGGGACCTCATGCAACGGGATCCAGTGAGGCTCTCGAGGCTGCGTGAACAGGACCGCACAGCGGAGGTGTCAAGCCCATGTACATATGTGCTGTGTGCATGCTTTCTTCTCCTGCTTTGGGGTTTGTGGGTGTGCAGCAGGTGTGTGTGTTCCTGCCCACATGGTTGCCATGGCCCTGACTGCAGGGCCAGGTATTGCTGCCATGCATGCCATGGGTTGCCCTGTGTGGGCTGGTGGTAAACTGTGCTGTTGCCATGGCACTGTGCATCCACATTGTCTGTTGCTCCTCAGCAGGGCATACATCATGCTGCACCATGCTACATCATGTCACTGTTTGGGGGGTTATATGTTCCAGCATGTGTTTTTCTTTCAGGACAGGAGTAGCATCAGCAGGCCAGGGTGGGGGCTGAGAGGAGGTCCGGAACCACTGGAGGGGGCACACTAGCTCATGCCCAGCGCTGTTTGGCAGGTAAGTGCACTGCATGTGCTGCCTCTGTGTGTACATGGGGTTTTGGGAGGGTGCACTACCCACGGCGGGCAGTTGCCTGCTTTTTGTACTTGTCCATGTGGTGGCAGTCACACACACATAGATCATTGTGTTGGCAGTGTGTGGTAATCCCACTGTGCTCATAGCACCTGTGTGTTTGACCCCAATTGCCATGTCTGGTCCAGGCTGTGGGCACCCACTGGTGCTCACATGGGGTTGCCTCAGGTCCTGCACATGACTGGCAGGTTTCCCCACTGTGGGGGATATGGCCACATGTCCCTTAGTGACACCCTCTATCTGTTTACTGTGCCACTTCCCATTCACTGTGTGGCACTGTTTACGAGCATGTTGCCAGTGTATGCAGTGCATGGTGGGTTGATGGCTGTCTGCATGGTTCCAGCATCAGGCATGCATGTCCAGCCCAATGGGGGAGGGGCTGTGCCTGTGTGGGCTGTGGCACTTAGTATGTGTTCTCTGTTTCCCCACCATAGATTGTCAGGATGCTAGTCCTTATTGCCATCTTCTGGCACCAGGGGACTATTTTGATGGTGGCCCATGAGATCCTGGCTGAGTTGAGGAGGGGCAGCCAGCAGAGACAGGGCCAGGCAGACCATCGACAGGGTCACTAGGCCTCTAGCATTGTGGACTATTCACTATGTACATAGCCCCATTTAGATTATCCCCACTCCCACATTCCTCATTGTAAATCGTTCTACCCCTACATTCCTTGTTCCCTCTTCTACCCTCCTACAAACCCCTGGTACTGTAAATAGTTTTACTGACTGCTGTTTTTATTGTTATTGTTTTATTGTTGTTCTTGTTGGTTGTATTGTTTTTTTCTTCTTGTTGGGTGTTATTAAATATTTATGCTGCTAACAGCCTGTGTTTGTAGTCATCACTGCACTGCTGTTACATTCACCTGTTGTGCTGCATGGTTGGGATAATGCCTCTTGCTTATCGATGCCCATTTGTGTCTGTGCCTTGGCACAACCATATGCCTTGTCCACCTTGTTTTACCCCACTGTGTTTGTCATGCTGTCCCCTAGGCCTCTCTGGGGTGACCATCAGTGCTGCTCACGTTGTCACTTGCACATAGCCCCTGTTCTGGTGCTGTGCATGCCTCTGCTGCTTTCCTGGTCCCCCTGCTTTCCTGGTCCCCCTGCTGCTGTGCTCCACTGTCTTCAGTCCTGTGTACCTGTGGACATGTGTCACCAGTGTGGCCTAAAGCCAACAGCCTGTGTGCCATTCTGCCTCTGGACCACTGTGCCTGTGTTGTGACTACTATGACCACCCTGCTTGGTTCCTCTGCACTGTTGTCACGGTGCATGGCTGGGCCATATTATCATTTAGGCCTCTGGTGCTGAGGTGCTCCATCCCTGCCCTCTTGTGTGCCATGCCCATTGTGCCTCTTTGTCCCCTGGGTTGGTGATGTACAGTATGTGTGGTGACTCATACTGTGCCCATGGGGGCTGGGTCTGTGTCCATAGTGCACTTTGGCAGTGCCTTTCTCCACCCCTTTTGCCTTGGGATGCTTCCCTTCCTATTTCGGCGGTTCTACCTCACTCATTTCCTATTTCACGTCATTTCCTGTTACTCCACTGTCCCATGCCAGCTTGTTCCTTGTCCTATATTCAGTGCTGCCCAGATACTCCAGTGCATTTCCAGGTGCGCCGCACATTTCAGGCTGTGCTATGGCGCATCTTTGGTATATTCAGCTTAAGATGTGCTGGCGCAGTTCACAATGCATCTTCTGAATATTGCAGTATTTTGCGATGGCACATCTCAGATGCTCAGAAACAAGCACTTGGACCCTTTCCAGGTGCACTTTTGAAAATGGGGGCCATATCCTTTTTGTAATGTTCTACTTACTGTATGTGTGAATGGTACATCTGTTTAATACAATCTGTAAGTATGTAAATATATGTCATGTCTGTAACCATTTGAATATCAGGACAACTTTGTAGCAATGGGGTTTACAGTCCTAAAAGTTAAATCCTGTTGAAAAATAAGGGTTTTTATCTATCTGTCTATCTGTCTATCTATCTATCTATCTGAAATGTATTTTGGTGTATGGCATTGCTGATTTGGTGGTGGGTGGTGCCTGAGTATTTTGTTTGGCCAGTTTTTTGATGCACCCATGGTGTAGGTCAGTTTGATGCAAGCCGACCTGAATTTGATGCAGTTATTGTTAGAAAATGTAATTGACACAACTGTTGGTGCTTCCTAAGCATTACATCATCTTTTTTGATACAAGTACTGTGCATCATTCGATGCCCTATAAAAATCTGGCCCATAGAATACATCGGACGAAAAGGACTGTTTGGCCCACCCAGTCTGCCCCAGTGTTCCCTGATTAATCTTAGCAGTACCCTAACTGGTCTTCATCGAACCTCCCTCCCTCCTCCCTCCCTCCTGTCTGCTTTCTGATACACCCCTATATCTATCCCATGCATGCTTGAAGCTCCCTACTGTTTTGCCTCCACCAGTTCTGCTGGCAGTCTGTTCCCACTGTCTACCACCCTTTCAGTGATGAAATATTTCCTAACATCTCTCTTAATCCCCCCCCCCAGCTTCATTACATGCCCCTGGTCCTTGTGCTCCTTCTCATTTGAAAGAGACTTCCTTTCTGCACCCTGTGAGGTACTTGTAGGTCTCTACCATGCCACCTCTCACTCTCCTCTCTTCCCTTCCAGGGTGTACATGTTGAGATCCTTCAGTCTCTCCTCATAGAGTTTTTTTTTGTATAAACCCATCATCATTTTAGTTGCACTCCCCTGGCCTGTCTCAGCTGTGTCTATGTCCTTTCTGAGGTGTGGCCTCCAAAACCAGATGAAGTACTCCAGGTGGTGTATCACCAGTGAGTGATACAGTGGCAACAATATTTCCCTCATCTTGCAGGATATACCTGTCCCTATGCACTCTGGCACCCCACTAGCCCTACCCATTGCTTTGTCACACTGCCCTGCCTCCTTAAGGTAATCACAAATAATAAGGACCACTGATCTGACCTGTGGAGGCACTAGAGAGCTGTTCAACGCTCCACTTTCATTGCTGTGGAGGACCACAGAGGAGCAGGTGTAGCTGGGTTACTACAGGCTTATTTTATATTTATAAAAGGTATGCTATCGTTGCTTGCATAGGAACCTGTATATTACGATAATGTGTTCAGTTATTACAGCTTCTTAAGCTCCAGAACTCCTTTTTTGTGTTTTTTTGTGTTTTATCTATCTGTACAGAAACTATAGCCGCAACTGAAGGAGAGCACTGCGTGCAAGTAGGAGACTGTGGGAGACCAAAGAACAGGACAGAGACTGTTGGAGTCCTGAAAGAAAACAGTCTGTGAGTGTAAGGAGGTCACGCAGTCAGAGCTCACTTACAACTTGGAGCCTGGGAGTCTGGTGATTAGATAAACAGCTGAAATCTGGTCCAGTGTCCTAAAGGAAGTATCTTATTTTTAGCATCTTTAGCATATTTATATTTGATAACTAGCCATTAATGTCCCTTCTCTGTGACAAGAGAAATTATTGATTCTCAAGCAGGGGAGCGGACTCCTCCAGAATACCGCTCAGAGAATTTTTAACTTAGTTTAAATGTGTGTGTAACCCCTAGGTGACACTATCCCCAGGGCTACTACCCCTGCCTGCTTGACTAGTAGCAGGTTAAGGGGCCTGAGTTCTGAAACGGGTGCCTCCACCCAGAGGTCAGGGTTGGTAGTGGTCAAGCTAACCTGGGCACAGCCCTCCAGGACACTGTAACCCCCCTCTTCCCCCTCTAGTGTCCTGAACACTGTAGAATAATCGCTTTCACAATACCCCTGATACACCACACAAGTACCCACACTATTTTCACTTACCACCAGGGCTGGTTCCTCTGGCTCGACCCTGGGGACCCACTGTAAAACAAGGTTATGCACAGCAAATAGCAACAGTACAATACTTTGAGCACAAACTGGAACCACAGTCAGATTACATGCAGAAAAAGGCAGATCTGATTTATTCAGGGGACTTGAACAAGGGAGGTGCAAAATCAGGTTAATTAGCTTAAAGGCTATATCAGTCAAGCAGTTATGCATGCACTTTGAGTCCCCCCACACAGTCACACCTCTGGGTACCCAGGTGGAGATGAGATGGGCTAGCCAGGACTGTTGCCCGGGGTTGGCAGGCGTCGCAGCTTGTTGGGGCCCTGTGATGGAAAACACAGCATGCACAGTACACAATATTTGTAATCCGGAGCCAGAGGGCTCAGTTCGTAAAGGAAATGAAATAACAAGACAATCAGATGACACACTCAGGTTAAGCTGTTGTTGCAGGGAGCTACCCTGGTATTTACTCATGATACCCAAGACTGGACACAGGCTAGACGAAAATCGAGACTGCAGGTGGTTGATGTGGAATGCCAGGAGAAGCAGAGCCCACATGAGTCACAGAGGTGTCGTTCCTGTTCAAGCATGGAGCAGGGGACTGATCCCCAGGCAGGTCTCTCGTTGATGGCTTCTCTGAGCAGTGGGTAGTCTGGCTGGGCCAGTCTGGCAAGGCCTAGACTGCATGGAGACAAATTCGGATGCAGTCCATTTTGGGCTGGATACAGCTTCCAGCAAGCAGAACACAGTTCACACAGTGGGGAACTAACTCATGACCCACTAGCAGCTCATGGAACATTTACATATAGGGGAATTCTACTGTACCAGGCAAAGCGCCGCCCGGTCACAATCGCAAAGTTTCTGCACACACCTGGAGCTTAGTAGAAGCTGGAACTCCTGACAGGCCGATCGCATTCAGCAAAATCTTCGGTCTTCTTCAGGTTGAGCCTGGCCCACTTCAGTAGCTTACTTTAGTCACACAAACTTGGATTTAGTCAAAAATAATTCTCTTTTCTCCCTCTCAGGAGCAGCAGGCAGACATGCAGCCAAAAAACTCAGCCTTTTCAGTTCTTCCATGTGAATCCACTCAGGATTTCTGATCAGAATCACTTCAGCTCCTTTTTCTTCAGCTTCCAGCTTAGATCTGCCCTAAACAGCAGGCAGCTGGGGGAAATCCCATCAGATCCAAAAGGTTTGATTGGCTGATTTAGCTGTCAGTCAAAGCAAGAGCTCCCCCTTCAGTTGCAAAAAAGGCGCCAAAAGCCCCAAACTACAGTTCCTACAGATTTTGACTTCAGACAGTTCCTGTAGTCCGGCTACATTTTAGGTCCCACCAGAAGTGATTGGTCCAATTTGCAGTCCAGGACCAAGATAGTGGAGACAAACAAAACAGTCCCTGCTACAAAGAAAGCATGTCAGATAAACTACATTATCATTATCACTCTAAATGATTTTCAGAAAATAGTTACATCTTTCAACAGAGATCCCTCTCAGATTACCTATGCTGCAATCAGGCAGCTCTCAAAGAGACAGTACACAGAGGCTACACAGTCTCTGGTAATCACACTTAAACTGCTAAAACGCAGGACACCAGCCTGGCAGTGAACATTTAAGCAAGCTCAAGGAAGACTTTTTGGGAACCCCCATTTGTAGGGGGGTTACCTAGATTATGGTATGAGTCCTTTACTTCCAGCAATACTGATCACTCTTCTCGGAAGAAGGCTGAAGATACTTATTTGGGATAATTTAGTCCTATAAACTCAATGAGTCAGATAATGGTTGTTAGAAGGAGAGAAGAAAAAGTAGATGCTTACTTAAGTAGTAGCAAGGGAAGGCAGGGAATCCTGCAACAAATACTCAGATGGCCAATCTGGGTCAAGTCTCCTAACAAATTGCTCAGGATCTTTGATGTTTCCTCCTGAAGACAGAGATATCCTAACAACTATGAAATAAATGGAGTTATAGATGAACCTTAGACTACAATTTCTGGCTTAAAAAAATAAAACTTCATGCCTCAGCAAAATACTGTAATAAAAGACAGGCCTCAGAAGAGGTAAAAATCTTACCCTTTCACACTTAGTGAGGATTTAAAGAATTTTGTTGCTGACCCTTATGTTGCACATTTAATGATTTTAGATCAAACAGTGGCAGTAACTAATGAGATGGAAACAATTAAAGAAAACATTGCCCTTAATAGTTTTAGATTGGAGGCTATTTTAGAGAAACTAAATAAACTTGTGCTAAGTAAGAGTTCCCCATCAATTCTGTTGGACAACTCTGAACCTTTAAGACCGTATTTTTCAGTAATAGAGATCCCCCCTCACCTAAAAAGAATAACTTAAATAAACAAGCATTTGTCAATGCAGAAGTTCACTATTGGTACATGTATTAGCATTGTACCGGGTGGGGCAGGGCTACAGGTCCCAGGGCAGGCTTATTTACGTGCAGTTGAGTAGCATCATTTCTCACCACCAATATAAGGTTCTTATTTATTCCCCAGGTAACTTTCTATTGTCTGTGCTCCCCGCATCCTCAGCCTTCTACACTCAGGCACTGACCCCTCATTGTAGTCCCTCCCCGGCTCATTTGTAGGGCAGGAGAGGTCTCACTAGGCAGTTCTGAGAATCAGGCACCATGACTTGGGAGGGTGCCTTACCTATGTCCCCCTTTCTCAGCTCTGAATGGTTCAAAAATGAACAAAGAGATAGGGGAAGGGTCTGTAGGACTACAGGCAAGGGACTGGAAGGTAGGGAGACAAGGAAGAATGAAAATCACATGTTGGGGGGAGAGTCCCAGTTTTGTTATTGTACCCCTAACTTTGGGGAACTAATTCAGCAAGGCAGGTGAGAGAGGGGGTCATACCTTGAATATAGGAATAAAAGCACCCTTTGAGCTTGTGGGGCTGGGGTTTCAGGCAATGTGGGTGGAAACAGTCAGAATGAAAAAAAAAATCAGCTTCTCGGGAAGACCCCTCCCAGAATGTGGGGCTAGGGACAAAATTCCTGGTTGTCCCCCCATGATGGTGAGAACAGAGTTAGGAGGCAGCAGTGAGAGTGAAAAAGGCTGGACCAGTAAGGGAAGGGACTGGTGGGGGGGCGACGTTAGTCATGCTGATCGGGACACAAACAGTTGCTTGCTGGGCAGTGAACTGCATATGAAAGAAAAAAGTTGCCACATGATTGGCGTGGCTTTTGCTTTTCAAGTGCAGACCATCTCAGACAAAACACAATCATGATCAGCCTGGCTGAAGATTGGTGTGGCATAGTTGAGCCCCTTGCAGAGAACTCTGCATTGGATAGACAATGTCACACCCACTCAAAAGCAACTCATTTCAAGCAGTTCACTGTGTGTGTGTGTGTGTGTGCACGGCGAACTTAAAAAGCACACATTAGTCTCAGCTGCTGTCTGAATTAGCCTTCAGACCAGTACAGAAACAATCAGAAATACCCGTTTTAGGATACTTAGTTGAATGTAAAATAATTGCCTTGAAACCAAATGGATCCACTCCAAAAATCCATGACAGGTGAGATTTCTGCTGGCACAAGAATTAATAACAGTAAATAGTGTTAGAAGGCACTACTGTACATGAAAGCAACTGCAGATGTAGCTCAGACCACAAACACCAGAATATATATATATTTTTTTGTGAGGGTGGTTTGATTCCAGTAAATTAATTATTATTACAATAATGAATAACGTAAGCTGGAAAAAAAAACAGTATTTTAAAGAATCAGACCTCCACTGCTACAGTACATAAGATGAAAAGTAAAGTGCTTTATTTCTTCATTAATGTTTAACAACGTACTGTACAAGAAATAAATAAATGGCTCGGGGCAAGAAGAGTTCCATACTTCAGCAGTTCTGTGCTGATTATGTTATTACTTACACGAGGGGTGAGGCAGTGCAGCGTAGTGGTTACAGCACAGAGAAGTGAACTTGAAGAGCATTTTTTCAATCCTACTAATTTCATTCATTCACTGTCTGTGAGACCTTAAAGAGCTAGTGTATCAAGCATTTCTAACCACTTTGAGCTTACTGGAGTACTGAGTTACTTCCATTCTCAGTGTTATTTAATGTTTTGTTTGTTGATATTTTAGTTATAACACACAAGTCAACCCCAAGTTGCAAGTATTTGTCTCTGCTCTAGCAAGTACTGTTGGTCTCGAGTGCTAGCATGTAAACAGGAAGTAAGGTAGTGGGGGGCAAACTGCATAGTATTTTTGAATCCCAGTACACAGCATAGAAGTTCTATGGCCTGGGAACTAAATATCCATGCCATCCTCCTCCCAACAGTCCAGTCGATCGCAACACACCCCCTTCCCGCTTCACACTGGGTCACATCTGCTCCTACACATTTAACTCACCCCTCTAAGGCATCAAGTGAAAGCTGGTAGTGGTTTTGCAGCATCTGTTTAATGTGAGCACAGCACTGTTCACTAGTCTCGATGATGTCTTAGTGTTAACTAATCCAAAGTTCTAAGTGTATAAAGGGACAGTCTCAACACCAGAGTGGCTGTGATTTCATAAGAACACCAGCAGCAGTGAGTTTGAAAAGACAAGCAGCTTTCTTGACAGAATGCGCTGCAAGCAGTGTCGGCTCTTTCCCTCTCTCCTCTTCACTGGAGTGGCATGGATGGGAAACTGGAGACAGAGATTTGTGTATCAGCTTTGAGAGACAAACTGCTTTCTTGACTGTGGTGCCAGATAGCTGTGGTGGAGGTCTAAATCAGAGAATGCAAGAGATTACGATTGAGACATGTAGGATATCCTTCTGGAAAAAATTTACCATGCATACAAGTCAATTAATGCTATGCAAGTTTATTTAAACCCTCACCATGTTTCAAATAAACTTGAACAGCATTTCTTCATTAGCTGCAACTGAGTTACGGTATTCCCATTCTCTAATGTGCCCTTTTTTAGTTAATGCAGATCCCCATCGCTGCTGTCTGGTACTGTGGTCAAGAAAGCAGACCATCTCTCAAACCCCCTTCACAAATCCAGTCTGCAGTTTCTAGAGGTGGTATCCTCATTTACTGCAGTGACTTGTGTTGTATACCACTCAGCAGCTAGCTCCTGCTGTCAGGATCCAGGACAGCACACTGCCAAGGAAGCCGTTTTAAACTCTTACGTCGCAGCTTCCACCAGGAGCACTTCTGGCTACAATCTCTGGCTACATAGAAACATAGAAACATAGATTTTGATGGCAGATAAAGACGCTTGGCCCACCCAGTCTGCCCATTTCCCTACCTAATGGATAAGCTGCAGATCCTAGTTAACCAGCAGCCTACTTCTTCCTACCCCCACCCCCTAGAATTGCCTTATGACTGTCCCATGCATGCTTGAATTCCACCACTGTTTTTGACTCCACAACCTCCTCTGGAAGGCCGTTCCATGCATCCACAACCCTCTCTGTGAAAAAATACTTCCTTAAATTACCTCTGAGCCACCCCCTTCTATCTTCAAATTGTGCCCCCTTGTTCTTGCACACCTCTTTTTTTGAAAGATGCTACTCTCTTGGACTTTGTTGATTCCCTTGAGGTACTTGAAAGTTTCTATCATGTCCCCCCTCTCCCTCCTTTCCTTGAGGCTAAACATATTTAGCTCCTTAAGTCTCTCTTCATATGTCTTCTGGTGCAGACTCTGCACCATTTTAGTTGCCCTCCTCTGGACAGCTTCCATCCTGTCTATGTCTTTGGAGAGATTGGGTCTCCAGAACTGCACGGAGTACTCCAGATGGGGTCTCACCAACTGTCTGTACAGAGGGATAATAACTTCCTATTTTCTACTGGTGATGCCTCTCCCTCTGCATCTCAGTAGCCCCCCAGCCCTCCTTGCTGCCCTCTCACATTGCTTGCCCACCTTTAGGTCATCTGATATGACTACTCCCAGGTCCCTTTCCATTTTTGTTGTTGTTAGTATCTCACCCCCCATTGTGTACTCTTCCCCTGGGTTTTTGTTTCCCAGGTGCATTACCTTGCACTTCTTAACATTGAATCTAAGCTGCCATACATTTGACCATTCCTCTAACCTTGCCAAGTCCCTCTCATCCTTTCCACCCCACCTTGTGCATCAACTCTGTTGCAGATCTTTGTGTCATCTGCAAGAGACATACTTTTCCTTCCAGTCCCTCTGCAATGTTGCTATAAAGACATTGAAGAGGACCGTCTCACACTGAACCCTGCGGTACCCCACTAGTAACCCTCTTTCTTCAGAGTGGACTCCATTTACTATTACTCTCTGTGTTCTATTCTCCAGCCAATTCTTTACCCAGGCTGTCATCTTGGGACCCACTCCCAGGCTGAATAACTTGTATATTAATCTTTTGTGTGGGACTGTGTCAAATGCCTTGCAAAAGTCTAGGTAGGCCATGTCCACAGCCCTTCCCTGATCTACTACTTTGGTCACCCAGTCAAAGAAATCTATCAGATTTGTCTGGCATAACCTTCCCGCTGTGAATCCATGCTGCATTGGGTCCTGTGCCCCTCTGGCCTCTAGATACGCAACAATTCTTTCCTTCAGAAGTGATTCCATCATCTTACCTACCACTGAGGTTAAACTAACAGGTCTGTAGTTTCCTGCTTCTGCCTTGCTCCCACTTTTGTGAAGGGGAATCACATCTGCCCTTCTCCAGTCATCGGGTACCACCCCATCCTCCCATGATTTGTTAAAGAGGGTAGTCAGTGGTGTCACTAGTTCTACCCTTAGTTCTTTTAGAATTCTGAGATGAATCCCATCAGGCCCCATTGCTTTGTCCACCTTCAGTTTTAAGAGTTCTTTCAGAACCCTTTCTTCTGTAAATTGGCTGGTATCAACTTCTGTATCCAGAGTGTTTCTACTGTTTGTTTTAGGTACCTCCCCACTTCCTTTGTAAATACTAAGCAAAATATTTGTTTAGTATCTCTACCTTCACAGTCACCCTCTACCCACCCTCCTCCTCTTTATTAAGCCTCACTAACCCTCCCTTGGTCTTCCTTCGCTCCTGAAGTACCTATAAAAGGTTTTATCCCCTTCTTAACTGAGTTGGCTATCTTTTCCTCGGTTTGGGCCTTTGCTGTTCTGACTGCCTTCCAGCTTCCTTTGCTTTAACTGATACAGTTCTCTGTCCTGCTCCTTCTGTGATTCCTTGTACTTCCTGAATGCTTTCTTTTTCTCTTGAACCTTCACTGCCACTTTCTTTGAGAACCATAGTGGTTTCTTACATCTTTTCGTTTTGTTTATTTGCTTCACACTAAGGCTTGTTACCTCTGTGATGGCAGTTTTTATTATTCCCCATTGTTATTCCACCCCTCCTTCCTGCCTATTTGCTAGTGCATTCCTTAGGCACTCACCCATTTTGGCAAAGTCAGCCCTCCTAAAGTCCAGTACTTTTGCCTTTGTATGGCTTGACTGTATTGCTGTGTTTATTGTGAACCGTACTGTTTGATAGTTGCTAGTTCCCAGCTGGCTACCCACTTCTACATCTGTGATCCTCTCTTCATCTCCATTTTAGAGAACCAGGTCTAGGATTGCTCCCTCTCAAGTGGGCTCCAATACTAGTTGTCTAAGGCATGCCCCCTGTAGGGCATCTATAATAACCCCACTCTTTGACGCGGCTGCTGCAACTGCACTCCAATTAACATCTGGCATATTCAGATCACCCATCAGCAATATCTCCCCTTTTTCTGCCATTCTAAGTATTCTTTCTATCATTTCCTTGTCCATTTCCTCCCTCTGAGAAGGGGATCTGTATACAACCCCTGTGCGGATTGTGGTGTCATTGCCGGTCTCCAAATTTACCCACAGCGCTTCTTCTCTTCCCTGTTTTCCCTTTTGTTCTGTTGCTTTGATTTCTTCCCTTATGTAAAGAGCTACTCCTCCTCCTCTTTTACCCTCCCTGTCCCTCCTGTAGATAGTGTATCCTGGTATGTTTATGTCCTAGTCATGGTTTTGTGTGTACCATGTTTCTGTGACTGCCACAATATCCAGATGTTCCTCCTCCATCAAGGCCACTAATTCAGGAAGCTTGTTACTCAGACTATGGGCATTGGTACTCATTGTTCTCCATTTTTTGATGGCTTTACCTTCTTTTGCAGCATCCCCCACTGACCTTTCTACCTCAGTCTTTTTCTCATTTAGTACCCTGTTTTGTAGGTAGAGGCTGGGATTTTTCTGCTGCTTATCAGTGCCCCCCCCTTGACTGGTTTAAAAGCTTGCCAATGAAGCAGTTAAACCAATTGCTCAAAAGACTTGTTCCCTTCCTGGAGAGATGCAGACCATCCTGCCACAGTTAACTACCTCAGAGACACATCAAGCAAAGCCATATGCTGTAGGTGGGGAGGGAAGACTTGTGTAGCTGGTATGTTTTTGATGGGAGCCGGACAATGGGCAGGCAGCCAGGAGAAAAAAATGAGGAGGGGAGGTCACATTGGCATGTGAGATTGGGAGCTAACTTGGTCAAACCACTTTCTCTTTCAATAGGAAACAAAATAAAAATCTGAACACCCACATAACAGAAAAAGCCAGACAGGTTTTGCTTCGCACTGAAAAGGCCACCCAGGTAGCTAAGTAACACAATCTGGACCGGGATCTTTTCCTCTCAGGACCTCACTTCCAGTCTCTTAGGTGACACAGCTCCACAAATCAGTGATGTACAAAACTATTACAATATTTAACAAGCATTTGTCAATGCCGAATGTTTGCTTGCTGGTATTGGCATTGGTAGTACAGGAGTTAGAGAGATGCATAATAGGAATGGCAGTGAAGTATTGAAGTAATGGCCAAACCCCCATCCCCATCCTGCAGAGACTGACAGGAATTGGGGGTGTGCCTTTGGGTCTTCAGCCATAACACTCATGCCCATCCACCCCACCCTGCAGACACTGACAGGTGTTACAGAGTGCCTTGAGGTCTTTGGCCCTTAAGATCACCCCATTCCATTAGGAAATACGCTGAGATAGGTGCAACATAGGAGAATTGGGTGAACATTAGGGCTAAAGAACCTAAGGCACACCTTGATGCCTGTCAGTGGCTGCAGGGCGGGGGTGGAATGGGGTGAGCATTACGGTCGATGACCCAAAGTCACACCCCAATGCCTGTCGGCATGTACAGAGTAGGTGTTACGGTTGGAAACCCTAACACCCTGGGCATTTGTTGGTATTTTTGCTCCAGATTGTTAGCACAGGCTTTTTGGGACTCTACCTCATGAAAAGTAGCAGTATCATTTCGTTACTAAATCCAAAAAGGTGATTTCGGACAGCAAGTGTGCCACTTGATGCCACAGGTGTGAAAATGTATTTTGCGTAGGATGTGAAAAATGACAGCTGTACTGTTCATGAGGAGGTGTGAAGAAATGGCAATGTTGAAGATCTGGAGTGAAATCATGAAAAAGTGGTGAAGTTACAAGTGTGCGCAGAAACTGTGCAACCCACGCTCATAATGCAGTAATTTGTTTTGTATGTTTGCGCCAAATATTCAACATGGCCTTTTTGGGACCTCCCCTCATGACCAGTAGCACTGGAATTTTGTTAATCTGTCCTGAAAGTTGATATTGCACAGTGACTGCACCATTCTGCACCACAGGTGCAAAAACACATTTTGGGAAGGATACAAAAAATGACAGCTGTACTGTTCATAAGAGGGTGTGAAAAAATGGCAATGTTGGAAATTTAAATTGAAAATATTAAAAATTGATGAAGTTATGAATGTGCTAGAAACTGCGCAACGGACACTCATAATGCAGTCATTTTTTGGAGTTTTTTCATCAAATTTGCAAGAAGGACTTTTTGGGACCCCACCTCATGAATAGTTGCATTGTCATTTTGTTAATTGGTCCTGAAAGGTGATTCTGCGCAGCTACTGCAAAATCACCTTTCAGGATTGAGAAACAAAATGACAGTGACAGTGTTCATGAGGTGGGGTCCCAAGAACCCCATGTTGAAAATTTGAGACCAAAACTTCAAAAATTGGAAGAGATATCAACCTAAGTTGAACCCCCCCCCCCCCTATTTACTGCCATTATAGGGCTTACCATCATTTCCTCAGTTCCCGGTTGGTCTTTGAAGAGTGCAGATGTGTTCCCGATCCACAGAAGATCGCTGCTCCCGACCTGTGGAGGTACGTATGGGTGAAGGGGTGTGGGGTGGTGAGGTGCAGAGGAGGGTGTGGGTTGGGGAGGGGCCAGGAGGAAAAACAAGGGACTGTTTTCTTTTTTCCAGGTTTTAAAAAAAGAAAAGACCTCGTGGGACCGTTTTCTTTTTTACAGGTGAAATATTAATAAAACAAATTTCAGCGCACTGGGGTGGGCTCCCAGTGTGCCAGAGTACTGGGAGGGGGGATCAATACTGACCCGGGATTGAGCACACCGAGGTCAGCTGAGAACATAAGGGAATGGGGGGGCAGGGCATCCGACACCGGGAATGGGCATCCTGGTGTCAGAAACATCAAAGAGGTAGATTTTTGGCACACAAGGGTGGGCTCCCCTCCCAGTGTACCACATTAATGGGAGGAGGGGGGATACATGCTGACATGGGGATTGAGCACCCCGATGTCCACTAGCTCTTTAAGCTTGTTGTTCAACCGCCAATATCTCTCATGGTGGGCTGCAGCTGCAGCCCGCCCCTCTAACGTGATTGTGCTTAAGTGAAAGTGCCTTTGGACGCTGTAAACTCCTAGCTCATATGGAGCTTAGGCTATTGTCTACTCCGCATGACTGGGAAAAGAGGAGCAAAAGGAGTCAGTGGGAAGTGGAGGAGGCAGGGGAGGGAAGCACCTCCTCCCACCCTCCAGAATCACTGATCTGGCAGCACTATTGTACATTTATTTATGCCTGACAGGGCTTAAGGTGTCAGCCAGGTGTGCAAGAGGCTGGATAGGGAAGGGACTGGTGGGGTGGCGAGGTGGGGAGATGTCAGCCAGGCTGATCGGGATGCAAACAGCTGTTTTCTGGGCAGTGACCTGTAGATGAAAAGAAAAAGTCACCACATGATTGGTGTAGCTTTTTCTTTTTAAGTGCAGACCACTTCAGGCAAAACAGCTTCATGATCAGTCTGGCTGATGATTGGTGTGATACTGTCGAGCCCCTTGCAGAGCACTCTGCATTGGACAGACAGTGTCACACCACACAAAAGACACTAATCGCAAGAAGTTCAACGTGCATACATGAACTTAAAAAGGGAAGAGAAGGGGGGGAACTAAAAGTGCGAGTACAGGAGAGGATACTCTCAACAAAAAATTAGAAGAAAGAGTAGGCACTGAGCAAGCTAGCACTGAGCATGTTGACCCTAGCAGGGCCCAGACAACTTTGGCTGAGCCAACTAATATGGATATACAGAGATTAGAACCTATAACTAAACAAACTTCAGAAGCAGAGACTTTGATGCAAAAATCCACTAGGCAACTAGAGACCAAGACATACATGGATGGCTTAGCAAATTTTTTATGTTCTTTTGATAATGAACTAAAGGCCATCCGACAGGATTTAAATAATTATTTCCAAATTAGGGAGACTGATGGGCTACCCAGAGGGCTGCAACTTAAAGAAATGAGTTCTGGGCAGGATATGATACCTAGGCAGGAGGTTTATGACTTGGATAGGTGTGCGATTCTGTGCCTTTATGACCTGTACTGGGATGGGGCAAAGTCTTTAATGTACAACTAAGAAAATATTGTGAACCTATTAAGGGCAGCAACTGGAGCAGATATTCCTGTAAATGATTTTATACAGATGTGGTAAAATAAGGATGAGAATAATGTAGGCTGCATTTATATGTTTTGCTCCTCACCCCAGATAGCCAATGAGATCTGGTTGAACAATGAAGATGCAAGAAAATTTGGCTGTAGCATTGTGTATGTGAACAGAGGAACGCTTAACCATTATGGCAAACCCAGGGAAGTCAAAATCCCTCAAATTAGTACTTTTGGTTTAAAAGCCGGCATGAAGGAAAATGAGGGGAAATTAAGAAACTTCATTTTTAACTTATTTACTCAGTTTTTAAAAATCCCTTCCTCAAAAGTTAGCATACTAAAGGTGTACCGATGGTTCAATGAGAAAAGACTGGAAAAAGTGGATGTCCTTTTTCAGGATAATGAAGCTGTGGAATTAATTATGCAAAAAAAATGCTTTATTAGATGAGATGGGTATTTATGTTATGGAGAGTTTTAATATGGGGTATCAACAATTAAACCAGATAGACCAAGGGTGCCCAGAAAGAAATAATAGCAAAGCTGTCTTTCTGTTTTGCTTAAATAGAACCTCATTTGGGAATGAGTTCATGGTTAAGAATGTTAGTGAAAGATCTACTTGAAACTCTTTTGAATATTCCAATAAATAAGGAGGATATTGTCAGAGCAGTATGTACTAACCCTTTTGAAGATTGTGATCAAATTATGTTGTCAGTTAGCTCTATGGAGATCTATAATAGCCTAAAAAATGTAGCTCTGCTTGATAAAATGGGTCTCCATATAGTTGATACCGATGCCTGTGAGAAAATTGCCTTACAAACTGATATTAACCCTCTATGTAATATTAGAAGCCCTGTTCTGGACTGTAATCTGGTACTTTTGCAGAATCCAGGTTTGACTACTACTGTGGAAAACAGATTTACAATGCTGCAAGAACAGAATGCATGACATGAACTGGCTATAGGTGGAATTGATGAGAGGAAGCATAGTAGCCCTGTATGATCTATTCTACTGTTATTAAATGTAGCAGGATTAAATACTAAGTTTGGGGATGAGGGCTGGAAAAACGTTATTTGTAAACATAAAATTATATGTCTTCAAGAAGCCTGGCATGCTTCTGAGACAGCTGTTTCACTCAATGGGGTATAGCTGTTATCAGGTAAATGGGAAAAAATTGCTAAATCTGATAGGCTTTCAGGTGGTCTTGTTACGTGGGTAAAGATCTCAAAACATCTTACCATACAGCCTATTATTAGTGCCTCTTTTGTACAGGTCTTCTTGTTACATTCCTCCAATCTAGCCTGTTGCTTATTAAATATATACATTCCCCCAAAAAATTCTAAGTGCTGCAATGCATGTATCTGGGAAGAATTAGATTCAATAATCCACAATTGTTGAGCTAGTACAGCATGTGAACATTTATTTTGTGTGTGGAGATTCTAATGTGAGAACAGGAAAATTTGATGGCTACACAAATAATGATGTGCATGCATGGTTACATGGCTTTCTTAGTAAATTTAAAAGGCTTTCAATAGACTCAAAAATAAATTCCTCAGGTAGTAAACTGCTTGAAATACTCTCCTCTTTTAACTTAGCATCTATAACTGGGAGAATAGATGGGGACGAGTGTGGTAACTTTACTTATTTTAATGCTAGGGGTGTGTCTGTAGTTGACTACTGCTTTTGGAATGGCCCCATGGACATATGGACGAACATGAAAGTAGAAGTTAGATGCAAAAGTGATCATTTACCACTTATATGGCAGTTGGGACTAAATAATACCAAAAGTATCAATATTCTAGATGGTTTTGAGATTAGGAACTCAAAACAAATCAAATGGAATGATAGACATATTCTGAAGATAATGACAATTATACAAAACATGGAACATACTTGGGAACTAAGCCCCCCAGAAGAAAGATGTAAGCCTGCAGTGGAAAACATTTTTACAGAATGGGGCATGAGTATTAGGGAATGTTTGTCTTGTACTAATACAAAGAGAAGGATGAGTACAGGCCCTGTTACGAGGTTTGATAAAGAGTGCTGGAACCGTAAGAAAGCCCTAAGACAAATTATAGGGGTAACTAAAATAGACAAGAAAAATGAATCTCTAAAATCTCTTAATAAAGCCTGGAAGAATATAAGGTCTTCCTAAAAGCAAAACAGAAAGAGTTTCAAATCAAACAGTGGAATCAAATGCTAGAGATAATATGCAATAATAATCAGCAGTCATTTTGGCATATAGTGGCTAGGGGCCACTAACAATAGAAAATATCAGCTGGACACTTTTATTTCACTTGAGCAGTGGACTTCACACTACTATACTATATTCTGGGACAGACACATTAGTGGATGTGTGCTAAGTTGGGAAAATGCTACTAGGTGATCCTCATCCATAACTTTTGCATACAATGAAGTATATCTTGCAATAGTTAATTTGAAAAAAAAGAAGACCCCGGGTCCAGACCTAATACCCTCTGAGGTTTATTTGGCAGCTCCTTTGGTGTGGTCAAACATTTTAACAGTTTACTTTAACCAGTGTATTTTAGAGAATGACTTGCCAATCTCATGGAAAGGTGCCACTATTATCTCTATCTTCTAGAAGGGGAGTAAAGCTGACCTAAATATATATCGTCCCATTTCCTTATTGGATATTCAGTGTAAAATGTTTTCAAAGATCTTATTGAATAGACTATTAGACCAACTAAAACAAATGGGAGGTCTGTTGGAATTACAAGCCGGCTTTAGGGCTGGTTACAGGGCTCTGTGCTCACTGTGGCAGGACCTCATGCTTGCTGCGGTTAGCCTACGAGCAATTCTGCATCTATTCTGCGGTAGTTCTGTGATGGACTTTACATTCTCTGGCAACTCAAATGAGCCCCAAAATGCAAACTAATTACCCAGAAAGAATGCTCAGAAAAAGACAACCTGTGGCAGTTTGGCAGATGCCCAGGCAAGGCAATACAAAGCAGTTCTGGCATCATGATTTGGAATGGATGGCGTTGGGGAATTGAAGGCTTACTTATTTTTTTACTGCAGTCTGTTTTATTGTTCCATGGCTTCCTCATACCTGCCCAGTGCTGGTTTACCACAGCTACAGTATGCTCCTGAGAATTTCTCCCCCTGCCTGCTCAGTTGCTTTAAGACCAGTATTGGCTAGTTGCAAAACAGGGCTGCTCCAATGACTCCCTCCCACCCACTTGCTTGAAGCCTGGTGGTGATGGTTTGTGCTGTAATGCTGCTCTAGTTGCTTCCTTCTGCTTGTGCAGTTCAACGTCGGTGGTGTTGTCTGTGTCAATGCCGCTTGGCTTCCATATCTTCTTCTCTCCCATTCTGTAAAGATTTACTGTGAGGCAAGAGAGTATCTGGACCATTTTACCTTAGACAAAGGTTCAGAAAGCTTCCCATTTTTTGTCTGCAATTATTACTAATACTTTTTCATTCTGCAGTTCTGCAGTTGGCAAATAGAACCACCATTCTTTCTCGTGAAATAGACTTCCTGAAGTTCCCTTGGTGTTTGTAGAAAGCCATATTGGTCATAAGCATCAGGGGTGAGTGCCAGTGGATTGGAAAGGGGTTGCCCTGCTGACTACTGCAACACAGGGGGGATGGGCGTATGATGGAGCTGCCAGCAACTCTAACTAATGCCATTTAAGCTTTCTTACAATCATTTTAGCCATTTAGTTGGGGTTTTCAGGGTGATGGCCATTTTTACTGCAGCAAAAAATGCTGTTTCTGTGACAGGCTTGTCTCTGTGGCAAGATCATGTTTCTGCGGCAGTTGTTTCAACAGCAGAATCACAGAAAACATGGGGCTCTATAAGTTACAGTACAACTGATAACTTTTTCATACTAGTGCATCTACTTGAAAAATATGTTACCATTAGGAAGCAAAAACGTAGATTTTAATGCATTTGACAACATACTAAGAGCCAAATTATGGCAAACTATGTTTGATGTGGGCATTCAGCATTCATTAATTAATATTATAAAGAAACTGTACATGGCAACCTGGGCTCAAATCAGATTAGGGGCATTTGGGCATCTTTCTAGCAAAATATGCACAAACAAAGGAGTCAGGCAGGGTTGTGTCCTCACCCTGACACTTTTTTGTATGTATATTGACTATCTTTTGACACAACTAATGGCCTCTGTAACAGAGTCACCACTTGTTAATGGTTCAAAATGGCACCCTGGTTGGTCAAAAACAATAACACCGTTAGGTTCAGATATTATTTGGAAATCCTTATGGATAAGAGATTGAGAAAACTGTATACAGCATGCAGATTAGAACTTTTCCACAGTAATGTATTGAAAGCAAGGTTTGATAAAAACTCAGACTGTGATGCAAATGTATGTGCCTGTAATTACAGTGAGATAGAGGACTTGATTCATGTCATATTTTCTCTTCACTGGTATAAGAAGCCTAGAAACTACTAGCTTCACCCTGTGTGGGCAAAGGGGGCATGATAGATAGACTGACTTTACTGAACATCATGTTTACAACAGAGGATGATTATATCATTAACATGACTGCTAACTATCTGAATGCGATTGTGTCAATTTGCGGGATACATGAGTGAGATATAAATGTATGTTAAGGACTGCTATATTTTAATTGCTCTTTTTATGTGTATTGTCTATAAGAGAAAATCTTTTTTAGCTTTTTATGTGTGAATTTGTTTTTGTAATGGTCCATGACCAAACAATAAACTTTGAAACTAACACAACTGATAACTTCAAGGTCCCTTTCCTTATTAGTGACTTTCGTACCTCCATTGTATACACACCACCTGGGTTCCTATGTACTAGGTGCATGATCTTGTAGTTTTTGGCCCATAACTGCCATGCTTTATACTACACCTCAAGTTTTCCAGATCACTGCTCATTCTCTCCACCCCCTCCTGAGTACCTACCCTATTACCGATTTTGGTTTCATAAGCAAAAAGGCATACCTTCCCTTCCAGTTGCTCAGAAATGTCACTTATGAAGACATTGAAGAGGACCAGTCCCAGTACTGAGCCCTGTGACACTCCACTGGTCATTCCTCCATCATTCAAGTGAGTGCTCTCTGTCACCTATCTATTAATCAGTTTCTAACTAGATTCACTATTTTGGATCCCACCCGCAGCTGCTAAGTTTCTTTATCATACTCCAGTGCGATACAATGTTAAAGGCCTTGCTGAAGTCCAGATAGGCAACACCCATTGCCTTCACCTGATCTGTTTCCCTGGTCACCCAGTCAAAGAAATCCATCCAATTCATTTGGAATGAACTCCACCCCAAAACCAATGAATACATGCTGCCTGTGGTCTTGTAACCTACTGGATTCAAAATACTCAACCAAGTATTTCCTTTAGCAGAGTTTCCATTAATTTCCCCACAACTAATTTAAGACTGACTGGCCTGTAGTTGATAGCCTCCTACCTCTGCCAGTCTTATGTAGAGAGGCCATATCAGCTCTTCAGCAGTCCTCCAGAATTATGCCTGTTTCCAGTGAGCTTTTGAACAAGGCTGTCATTGGGGCATCCAGCACTTCCCTGAGTTCCTTTGGAAACCTTGCATGTATTACATCTTGTCCCATGGCTTTGTCCACCTTCAGATATGCAGGTACCTTCCAGAGTCTTTCTTCTAAATATGTACTTCTTTTAACACCCCTCCCCTTTCCGGCTACTCCTTGGTGGTCTATCCCCCCTCCATCCACTGTGAAGACTGAGCAGAAGTACCTTTTCAGGATGTTTGCTTTTCTTGGTCCTCTTCTGTGCAGTCTCCCCCCTCCACCCTTCTAATCCTCACAATTCTTCCGCTTGTTTTCTTCTCACTATGTATGTATCTGAAGAAAGTCTTAAGTCTTATCCCACCTAGTGACCCCTTTGGTAATTCTTTCCTCTGTCTGCCCTGTTGCTCCCCTCACCACCCTGCCTGCTTCCCTCTGCTTTACTAGGTATACTTCCTTGCCCTCCTCCCTCTGTGTTTCCTTGTACATTACCTCCTAAATGCCACCCTTTCTTCCTTTACCACCTTTGCCACTTCCTCAAATAACCATAATGATCTATTTTTCCTTCTTCTTCAACTCACTTCCTTTTCAGAGAGTATAGTTACTTTAGCTATTCCTCCCTTATTTTTGTCCATTGTGCCCCAGTAACCCCCAAGGAAGTTTCTGAAAAAGTTCCCCATTTCTTTACAATCTGCCATCCTAATTTGCAGGACCCTCACTCTTATGTGGTTAGCCTCTGCTCCTGTCTTAATGTTAAACCATACTGTACCATAATCAACAGTGCCCAGAGGGCTACCAACTATGACACTGTGATGCTGTCCATGTTTGTAAGCACCAGCTCAAACACTGCCCCTAGTGAGTTCTAGGACTACCTGCCAGTCAAAAGCCCCTTGTAGAGAGTCAGGGGTGGCCCTGCTCCTTGTGGAAGCTGCAATTGGAAGGATCCATTCCACATCTGGCAGACTGAATTCACCAACTATCAGCATCTCCCCCTTACTTGCCATTCTGATGATGGCTTCCCCATATGACATATCCAACTCATCTCTCTATGCTGCAAGCCTATATACTACCCTGGTGCAGATTGTTGCTCCGTAGACTGTCTCTAATGTAGTAATTAGAGATGCAGTAAAATGTAATTTTAATATACTAACATGCTAAAATGCCAGCAGAATAGGCCTAATGGTCTTTCGTGTCTGCTTGTTTGGTCAGCCTCCACCCTGGGAGCTGATCTTGCTGCCCCTCTCTCCCTCTCTGGCTTCTCCCTTCCCAGTCCCGGATATTCTCGCTGCACCAGTTTTTGCTTCCAGAACCCTTCACCTGTACCTGTCCTACCCCCTCTTGAAATCCTCCACCATTTCTGCCTCCACCAGCCCCCTGGGCAGCACAATCCATGGTTCCACCACCCTCTCAGTGAAGTAGCACCTCCTCCTTTCTCCCCTGAATCCCTTCCCCTCCAGCTTCCACCCATGCCCTCTAGTTGCCCATCCATCTTCCTTTGGAGCACTCTATTTACCCCCTTCATGTACCTGAAGACCTCTATCATGTTCCCCCGGTCTCTTCTCTCTTCCAATGTGTACATATTTAGCTTTTCAAGCCTCTCCCCATAGGTCCTATTCCCCAAGCCCCAAATCATTTTGGTTGCCCTTCTCTGGACCCTCTCCAGGAGTTCAATGTCCCTCTTTAAAGGTGGCCTCCAAAACTGCATGCAGTACTTGAGGTGCAGCCTCACCAAGCAGTTATACAGTGGGAGTATCACTTCCCTCCTTCTGGAGGTAAGCCCCCTAGCAATCCATCCAAGCATCTTGTTGGCCTTTGCCACTGCCCTCCTACAAGTCTCTGAGTTGTTCATCTTGACATCCACCACCACCCCCCAGGTCCCTCTCTGCCATCGAGACTTGTAGCACCCCCCCCCGGGGTGTACACTTGGCTTGGGTTTCTGGCTGCCAGGTGCAGTACCTTGCATTTCCCTGCATTGAACCTCAGCTTCCGCTTTCTAGACCACCTTTCCAGAGCCTCCAGGTCCCCCTGTAGGGCCACCCTTCCCTCCTCCCCATTCACCTCCGCCCCCAGTTTTGAGTCATCTGCAAAGAGACTCATCTCACTCCTGATACCCTTCCTTATGTCAGAGACATAGGCTTCGTCCCCACAAAATATTTTGTGAAATGTGTGCATTCCATGTATTATTTAGCAGGTGTGAACTGCAAAATTCAGTTGGTGAAATGCAGAATTTTAACCTCGGAATGTAGAATTTCACTGTCGAAATGTAGAATTTCACCCATGAATGGTGGCATTTTGCTTGTGGGTGGCAAAATTCTGCATTTTGCTGGTGAAATTCTGCATTTTACTGGTGGAATTTCACATTTTGCACCCGAAAAATGTGCGAATTTCACAAAATACTTTGCGTAATGAAATTTTCCAATTTCATCCATCTCTAGTACGAATGTCCCCCATAAATTCACCTGTTATTCAGATACAATGTGCCTTTATGGCCAGCTTTCGGCCACCTACGCCTCCCTTCAACACTGTTGGTGTCTGTGAGGGGCAGGAGCACAAAGGAGCATAGAAATCCAGGTGCATCATTCCTTTTTCAGTGTGCGATATGACTGTGACACTGAAGAGTAAATTACATTTTTAACAAAATGCTGGTCCAAAAAAAAAGGGTGGTAGCCAGGAGTCATCAAGTAAGGGGGAAACTTGGTTAAAAAATATGCTGGTCTTGAAAGGAGGATATAAGACAGAAAGGGTCACATAAGGGCGAAATGTAGTTCCAAATTATTTTGTTGGTCTCAGGGAAAGGGTGGGAGCCAGGAAGTGTTGAGGCAATGTGTTAGAAAAGTGCTCATCTCACAAAAAGCATGAGAGCAGGGAAGGCCTTGGTGATGGGATAAAGTGGTAAAAAATTGTGCTGGTCCTGGAGGGAATGTGTAGGTAGCTGACTTATTTGTGTGTGTGTTGTGGGGGGTTACTTTGCTTCAGAATTCAAGCTAATCAGGAGTCAGCCTAATAATAAGACCAATAATCCCCTTTAAGATGAAGGAATGAAGACAGAGGGATGGATTTTCAAACTGTGATGCAAGGCTTGCACCAGGCCCTGTGCCACAACACTGAATTCTGGCAGTGCGAAAAACCCCATCTGCACAACTGTGCCCGATTTTGCAATCTCAGGTGCAGTTGTGACTGTTTTCAGGATTTATGGCATCTTGCACCAAATATCTGGTGCAAGCTCCAGAAAAAAAGGCCCCTGGATTGCCACAAATTAGACCAGAAAAATGTTGTCTAACTTGTGGCAATTGCCACATGGGATAGAAAATCCCGTTAGATCACCACAAGCCCCATGCATTATATTGTCAGTGCACCCGGGGCTTGTGGTGATCTAAGCCATTTGAAAATCCTGCTGAGAAAGTAAGATCAAAGATGTTATAACTTTAAATCATTTGCAGGCTCTTTTGAGCAGCATTTGCAGCATGTACTGATACTATAATTGTTGATTGTGAAGTTGGCCACACAGCTGTAGTACTTCTACAAAATTTAAGAATAATGCATAA
This sequence comes from Neoceratodus forsteri, assembly GCA_016271365.2. Taxonomy (NCBI): domain Eukaryota; kingdom Metazoa; phylum Chordata; order Ceratodontiformes; family Ceratodontidae; genus Neoceratodus; species Neoceratodus forsteri. The sequence goes on along the minus strand of CM057451.1, from coordinate 50,642,975 downwards.
GAAAAGTGAACTTGGCCATCTCCTCAAGGAAGCACCCCACTGGCTACGAGTGAACCTTTTATGGGTCAGAACACAATATAAAAAGGTGAAGCCAGACAGAGGTTCCCACACAAGACAGACAGAGAAAGCAGTGAGACCTCAGCTCACATTGGCATATTAAAATTGAAAGTATATGTACCTGATCTATGAGGGGGTCACCTTGCTTTTGGTTGTCAAGCAAATCATGATTTGGTAAAATTATGAGACCAAGAATCCCCTTTATTAAAATGATGGAATGAAGACAGAAAGTGAGTACAAAAATGAAATAGCTTTAAATGATTTGCAGGCTCTTTTTCATTGGGGGGGTCTACTATAACTGGTGCATTCTCTCTCCCTAGAGGAGGAAAGCATCCTGTAGGATGCTCAATCCTTCTCTCCCTGGATGGCCCCTCAATAACCCAGGTTCGTTCCCAAACCAGGACTGCAGGCACCGTGCGCAGTAATGGTAGTGCTATCGCTGCGCCGATGTGCCAGCTCCCCGACTCATGTCTACTCAGCCCATTTTCCATCCAGCTAAAGCGGGAGTTCACTGCAGGACCAAACACCAGTGTCTCTTTCACAGCATTACCTATAAGCAGGGACCCCACCTCCTAGTTAACACTTGTTAAAACTGTTTCCTTCAACACAATAGACATGGCATCAAGCAACTGGTTACAGCTGGTGGGCTTGATTTTCAAAGCCCCAAGAATGCCACAAGCCCCTGGTGCACCAGTCATTTGGTGCATGGGCCTGGCAGCTGGCGACTGGGATTTTCAGTCCTGAGTGCCAAATGCTGCATGTTTGGCCAGCTTCTCCCAGAATAACTTGTGTCATTCGGGGGACCTTTTTTACTTGGCTTGTGTCAAATATTTGACGCAAGTTGCTGTAAACTGAGGAAACTGTTGTAACTGCGCCCTACAATATAACATCTGGTGCAGTTGCAGCAAAGTAGTTTGGCGAAGCTGCATCACAAAATGGCTTCAACACAGGGCTTGGCGCAAGCCCTGCATCAACCCTTGAAAATGAAGCCTGGTGTCTTTTTCTCCCTGGCAATTGGCACACACATGACCTGATTGGCCTGGAACTCCAGGTATGGGGCTTGAGAGCAAGGCACTCCATGCATGGATTTTCCAACAGAATGCTTAATGTGAAGGGGATATTAATTAGCTTCGCGGAAGTCATGATGCTTTGCACTGGATTTGAAGCTTTGGAGCATATGTGTATGGCTGGGAAAGAGTTACAGAAATCAAACAATTTAGGAATCTGCTCTCTCCTGCATCCTTTTATGTATCCTACACACTGATCCTTCAAACCGTCTCTCCTATATGCTGTCTCCTAATGAAGTAAACACAAGATTTCTACTGACTCTGACTAGGTACTTGGCTGAGACAGTCACTGAACCACGCAGAATAGTCCAAAAATGATGAAAAGGCATCAGTAATTTTTCATTCTGAATTGCAACTGTAACAAATGTAAAATATTTATTTCCTTAAAGGAGAACTACATGCAAAAAATATTAGAAAAATAAATGTTGCACACTGTGCTTTTGTTTTTCTGATGGTCCCTGGCTTTCTGTTCCATATGTCTGTGACAAGTTTTTTTTTCACTTTTCCCTGTCAATTTTATGTCCCTTTGAAGTAGCCATGCAGACTTCTTTTATTGCTTTGATCTGTTGGAATTTTCCCAGAATGCCCCGGGAATGAAGTAAATTAGACTTAAATTCTTCAAAGGTTTATTGGCTTTATTATCACTCAGTGACAGCACAAGAAAAATTGCCACACATCCAGAATAACAACAGCTGTCACTTAGAAAATTTGACTTCAGCTGGGGAGGGAGGAGAACCACTTTTTTCAAAGCAGTTAACTTTCACAAGCAGTTGCAGTTAGATCTTATGAACAGATTATAACAAACTCTGATCAGAGCCAATATGGCTCCAAAATGATGTTACTGATGATGGAAATTATTATTATGGAAATATTTTGCCTTATCAAGATAATATCCATAACTGAGGCACTAATAACTATAGTGCACAACTGCTTATACTGTCCCGTCCTCCACTGGGGCTGCCCCATCTGAATGCACCTCTCTGGGATGAGGGCGGAGGTTGCTAGTGTCCAGACCAAGTCTGCTCAGATTCAGGGAGCCTCCTCCCCCACCCAAGGATCACCAAATCAGGAAAATCTGACCCTGAATGTGGTTACCCTGGAGGGATCACTGATCTGGCAGGTTCAGTCCTATAACTATTTAGGCCTTTGACTTGATGAGCTCCTAAATTGGGGAGTTCATATAAATGGTCTAATTAATAATATGGGGAAAAGATCTGGAGCTCTGTATAGGGTTAGATCTTGATGGGCTGTGAGGTTAGAAAGAGAGTTGTTAATTCAGTGATAATTCCCATGCTAAATTATGGGGACTTTATTTACACCAGTGTTAAAAAAATGACTTTGAGAGACTGGAGGTGTGCCATAGCAGACTTAATAGATTTATTTTGGATGCCCCTCATCTTGCACACAAGTGTCTTCTATACAATCACTTAGATTGGTTGAGACTCTCATAATGCAGACAGGAGCATTTGCTTTCATTTATGTACAAGTGTTGGTTGGGTGATTTACCCCCTTACATAGTTGAAAGGATGACAAAATGGGATAAATTGAGGTTCACTAAGAACAGCAAATGCCCCAGACTTTGAAATTCCAAATTGTAATTTAGAGATTGGTCAACAATCAATTTTTTATAGGAGTCCCCTTGAGTGGAACAAACTACCAGTAATTATAAAGATCCATAAAGGTAAAAAACTTTGGACAAGGATTAAGTCCTGGTTTAGGAAGTTTATCATTAGTACCAGACAATGTTGCCTTCTTTGAAATTTCTTGCAGGGCATTTTCAGGCCATAATTAGCCTGTAATTTTGAATGTGTTTACATTATTTTTTTATGTAATTTGTATAAATTATATATTGAATGTGTATACCTATTTATTTATAGTTTTATGTCTTTGAATTGTCTGATTGTCTTGCAACTCCCAGGACCTCGTTGTAAATTAGCTGTAGCTTAATCGAGAGAATCCTAATTCATATAAACTTATACAAATAAAATATTTTACTACTACTACTACTTACTACTACCAAATCTGTCACCACTTCCTCGAAGGTTGCATAGCAGGAGAAGTGGATGGACTATGGTGGGCTTGGGGAGGGTGAGGGCAGTGGGGCAGAGGCATATCCCAGTCCAACTACAGAACTCTGATGCCATCCTGATGAAGCAGGAAAGCCCCTCAGTGGAACCTGAAGTAGTGACCAGGGAAGAAGAGTGGGTCCTCCACATTGGAGCCCCTAGTGTGGGTGGCAGGGGATCCCAGAGGAGAAGGAGAAAGCAAATCCTGTTGGGGGACTCCTTCATCAGGGGAATAGATCTGGGGACAGGTAGTGAAGGGGAAAGGGAGGTCAAGTGCCTACCTGGAGGCACTGCTTAATGGAATGGAGAGTGGATCCTGAGGAACACTATGGCAGTAGTGAGGAAAGGGGCGTTAGATGTCATTGTCCATCTGGGGACAAATGACCTGGCAAGGGATGAGGCAGGTATAGGAATAGTGCAGGAGGAGTTTAGAGAGTTGTGGAGGGGTCTTGGACATGTGGAATGCTCTGTGACCTTCTTGTAGGTGTTACCTGTCCTTGCAAGGAGGGGTTATGGAACACTGCACCAGGGATTTCAATGCATGGTTGAAGGAATGGCATGGCAAGGAGGGGTTCAGCTTCATTGGGGACTGGGGCCTCACCTGGAGGGATGAAGGCCTATACAAGGGCAACAGGCTGCACTCATCCAGAGGGAGCAGAACAAAGGCCCTTAGTGAGTGGTTTAGATGCTTCATTGGCAAGCATTTAAAACTAGCCAAGGGGAAGGGGGCATGAGGAAGCAAGAGAACATAAACTGCCTACCCACAAGTTCACTAGACAAACAAAGAGTATGTGGAGGGAGAGGAACCTGAAAGGAAGCAAGTAACAATGAATGCAAGGGTGTACAAGGAATAAATAAAAAAAATTATAAGCATAGTGGGCACAATAAGGGAGTGCAAAAAAAGAAAAGGGTAAAGGGTGGCAACATAGCCTGGAGAGCCACGTGTGCAAATGAGAGAAGTCTGAACAACAAGCTTGTAGACCTAGAGGCTACAATGGTGGAAAGAGACCTGGATTTAGTCATCATCACAAAGACCTGGTGCAATGCAAACCAGGACTGGGAAGTGACCATACCAGGATATCAGCTCTTCAGGAAGGACAGGGTAGGTAGAAAAGGGGGAGGAGTGGCTCTTTATATAAGGGATGGCATAAAAGCCACAGAAACACAAAGGGAGCAGGGAGGGGAGGAGATACTGTGGGTCACTCTGGAGAGAAAGAGAAGAGCCACTATTTGAACAGGAGTGATTTACAGTCTGCCTGCACAGGGGAAAGAGGTGGACAAAGAAATGATGGAAGCAATCCTGAAGATATCTCGCAAGTGAGAGGTACTGCTAGTGGGAGACTTCAATCTACCAGTCGTGGATTGTTACCTCCCCCCACTACAACTACAGCCAGAAGTAGGTACATCCTGGACTCCCTGGCATTCCTCAGGAAACTTGTATTAGAATCCACATGTGAGGGGACGCTACTGGATCTAGTGCTGACAAATGGGGATAGTGTGCTTGAAGTCACAGTGGGGGACCACCTGGGGACCAGTGACCACCATACAGTGTGATTTGAGATAAGAACTGGGACAGAATCAAATTACACAAGGGAGAGCATCCTGAACTTCAGTGGGGCCAAGTTTAAGAAAATAAGAGAATGCCTCAGGGATGCCCAGGCAGGGCTAGGAGAACTGGGGGGGGGGGGGTCAAGGAATGGTGGGCAAAAATAAAAGAGTGCATTAAACAAACTACAACATTCTATGTCAGGCAGATAGCAAGGGAAAAAGAAAGAGACCACAATGGTTCTCAAAGGAGATAGCAGAAAAGGTTCAATCAAAAAAAATGACATTCAGAACATACAAATGAACACAGAAGAAAAGGGATAGGGAGACTTACCAAGAGAACCAAAGGGAGGCTGGAAAGGCAATTAGAAGTGCAAAAGCACAAACAGAGGAAAGGATTGCCAAATCAGTGACAATGTGGAACAAAACATTTTTTAGATTCACATAGGTGAAAACAGAAAGGCAAAAGGAGAGAAAGTAAGAGTGAAAGGGGAAGGATGGGGTAGAGTGGAACAGGACCACCAGAAAGTAGATATATTGAACAAATACTTCTGTTTAATATTCACAGAGGAGGGGGTACAAAATGGACCAAGGATTAAGGACAAGGGTATAAAGGGATGGGAAGTGGACACAAACCTTTTTATAGAAGAAAGAGTGCTTAAGGAACTAACAAAGTTTAAAATAGACAAGGCAATGGGGCCAGATGGGGTGCAACCCAGGATACTGAGGGAACTGAAAGAGGAGCTGGCTGCACCTCTGATAGCCCTTTTCAACCAGTCATTAAGCACAGGGTAGGTTTTGGGGGATTGGAGGAGAACAGATGTGGTCCCATTCCACAAGAGAGGAAATATGGAGGAGGTAGGCAATTACAGGCCTATCCGCCTGACATTGACAGTGGGCAAGGTAATGGAATCACTACTGAAAAGAAGTATTAAGGAATACCTTGTTACCAATAATCTGCAGGATCAAAAAACAGCATGGTTTCACAGGGGGAGGTCCTGCCAAACAAACCCTGATTGAGTTATTTGATTGGGTAACCAGGAAGGTGGAACAAGGAGGAGTGGTGGACATGGCCTACCTGGATTTCAGCAAGGCCTTCAACACCGTTCCACATAGAAGACTGTTAAACAAACTGGAGAGCCTAGGAGTAGGCCTAAAATAGCAAACTTGGTGGCAAACTGGCTGGGCAATAAGAGTCAGAGGGTAGTAGTAAATGGCATTCACCCCAGAGTAGTCAAAGTGACCAGTGGGGTATCACAAGGATCAGTATTACGGCCAGTCCTCGTCAATGTCATTATTATATTAAAAGGTATCAAATCATTTGCTTCTGGACAGTGTCTTTATTAGTGACATTGCAGAAGGGCTGGAATGGAATGTATGCCTGTTTACAAATGACACAAAACTCTGCAACAGACTGGACACACCAGGAGGGGGTGGAAAGAATGAGAAACTATCTAAGAAAACTAGAGGAATGGTCAAGTGATTGGCAGCTGGGTTTTATCACAAAAAAAAAAGCAAAGTAATGCATATAGGGCACAGGAACCCGAGGGCAACATATCAACTGTGGGGAGAGGTATTAATGGTCACAAAGCAGGAAAGGGACCTGGGGCTGATCATTTCTGATGACCTGAATGTAGTGAAACAGTGCGATAAGGCAATGAGGAAGGCAGGCGGGATGTTGGCATGCTTTGGTAGGGGACTCACCAGCAGGAAGAAGGAGGTAACAATACCCCTGTATAGATCACTGGTGAGACCACACCTTGAGTACTGTGTACAATACTGGAGGCCCCATCTCCTCAAGGACATAGATAGGGTGGAGGCAGTACAAAGGAAGGCAACAAAAATGGTGCATGGCCTGCATTGAAAGCCCTATGGGGGAAGTCTCAAGGAATTAAATATGTACCCTTGGAGGACAGGAGGGTAAGGGGGAATATACCTCACAGGTAAAAACAAGGTACAAGAAAGAAGCATATTTCAAAGAAAAAGATGCTTGAGGACAAGGGAGTCACACTATGAAGATAAAAGGGGAGGTTCAGAGGTAATGGGAGAAAGTATTTCTTCATGGAGAGAGTGGTGGACAAATGGAACAGCCTCCCAGTGGAGGTGGTGGTGGCTGAAATGGTTACAGGATTCAAGAATGCATGGGATATGCACAGAGGGATATTAGGGGTAAGAGTGGGAGCCCAGGGACTGAGTAGGGTCACCGGTGCCAATACAGGCAGAGAAAATATGGGCAGACTAGATGGGCCAGAAGGTCTTTATCTGATGCAACTTCCATGTTTCTATGTTACTACGTTAATTGTCAAAATGCAGCTCATATATGGTTTTTATTGTTTTGTGCTATATTTTCAGACTGTTGGCTTTCTTTCCTTCATAAATGTTCAATAGCTATATATACAAATTTTGTCATGGAATCCATTCAGTGCTTGAAGCGCTGGTGGATCACTCACCTGGCATATAATCAAATTGGAATGTGATTTGATTAATCAGTAATAGGGAAAATAAAAAGAATCACTAACCCTTTTCAGGGCTGCAGACACTTGAATACAGTAATGTGACACAGTGCATAGTCTGTGATCTTTCATGCCCAGATTTCCAGTAAAATCATCAAAGGTAAGAAAGCACTTTATAAGACAATGTTTAAAGTTGGGAATGGCCTCAAACCAAGGAATGATGCTGCTGTGAGAATATTGGAGCAAGTCTTCACACCAGGCGCAGGACTATGTAATAGAATTGCAAATCTTATTGAAACAAATTAAACAAAATGATTTGAATTGAGATGTGGCTGTCAGTAAGGTAAATATTATTTGCACATAGAAGAAGTATAATTTTAGATTGAAATGGTAAACAGACAAACATGTAAAGGGAATATATAAGCAATAGGAGCATCTAATTGTTTATTTAATATGAACTGTAGGGAGAAAGCGATAGATCATATACGGTCTGCAGCAGCAATGTAGGTAGGGAAAAATGGGCAGACTGGGAGGGCCAAGAGGTCCTCATCTGTTGTCAAATTCTATGTTTCTATATTTCTATGTTTCTATAATATGAATATCCCATAGACTGATATCCTATATGTGAGGAATGACTCTAGCTTTCTGGAATGCCATACTTTTGAGATATATGACCCTAAGTATGGTTGAAACCTTCAAATACCTGAAAGGAATAAACAAGGTGGGGGAAGGTAGCATTTTCAGGAAGAGTGTGAACAAATCCACTAGGGGGCATGCATTCAAGCTGGAGGGGGTAGATTTAGAGGTGGTGTAAATGGGGAAGTTCCTCAATGAGAGGGTTGTAGATCCATGGAACAGGCTGCCAAAATGTGTTGTGGGTGTAGATTCGTGGACAAATTCAAAAGAGTTTGGGACACCTACATGGGGCAAAATAAAAGTGGAAGGATAGGGAACAGAGGGTGTAAGATCAACAAGATGGGGGGGAGGTTTGGGCAGACTGGATGGGCCATGGGGTCCTTTTCTGCTGGCAAATTTCTATGTTTCTATGTATGTGGTATTGTAATGCAATCTAATAGGTATGAACACACACACATAGGGTGTTATGATGGTAAGATTAACTGTATGCAGTCTCTAACTAAAACAAATGAACAAACAAAAAAGATTATAAAATAAAAGCAAATAGAACTATAGTCTGACCTGGGGAAGTTGATCAGCTGGAATTGTAACTGATGAGCTGATTATCAAAGGTGATCAGCTGATTATCAAAAGTGTCAGGATCTGGTTGTGTGACTGGTGAATATTATACATACAGTGGGAAAAAAATGAAAAGCACACAACGTCAGTCCCCATCTTTGAATTAGCCTGCCAAATTGCTTCATGTGTATGACAGGATCCAGAAATTGTTGCCTTCCTGAGTTTATTATATAAAGCCATTTAATAGTTTGGAACTGGCACTTACCGCTAGCCTTTTGCATCCTATGAGTGGCATTATGCCATCATTTGATGCATTAATGCCTAGCTGATAGGGCTGATAGGGTGGAACAAAGTTAGAAAGTGAAAGCAATTCCTTACGAACTTGCTTGTGCATTCTAATAACAATACTGTATATTTGACCTTCAGTAATAATTTTGTTTCTAACTAGAAACAGCTGCCTGTAATTTACCTGTTTTAACAAACAACAAGGAGATGATCGCCTGGTTTGTGTTGAGCCTCCGATTGAACAAAAAGTACAAACCAAGAGTGAAAGGAGAGCCTTCAGGAGCCGAAGAGCACAGACAGGGAGCTGCTACTACTACTGCTGCTACTGCAGAGTGAGCTGCATAACAGATCTGGGGTTTGTGATTCTAAGTTCCAGGGGAACCCATTTGCTCTTAAGCTCACCGACGCAAGCAGCACAGAGCACAGATGGAGCTCACTCAGCAGCAGCAGCAGAGTAGTAGCAGTTTCCTTCCATCTGTCATTCCAGTCTCAGTTCCCAATTTTTGTGCAATTGCAAGCTCACCACAACCCCAGAATATTACTTGTGGTACCATCTTCGTTCTGCAAACTGGGAAGACAAAACAAAGTCGGACGACATCATCCATGACACAGTTTTGCAAGGCAAATAGTCTGGAGCATATATGTTTGAGCAGATCGCTTTCTCTGTGCGAAGAAATAGAATTGTATGGGAAACATTATTTTTTTTTTTATCATTTGCCTGGGTTGTTATGCAAAATCTCTACATTAACAAAGAAAGTAAAAGCCAGGTAAGTTGGATATCTTGCGGATATACAGTAGCTTGTGAGGCAACCAGTGGGGTCTGGAACAAGAAAACAGGGTGGTGTTGGGCGAGGGTGGAAGCATCTGCACTGTAAAAGAAGACAGCTGTGGTGCATTCACGTGCTACCAAAGCCCTCCCAATCATAGTGATATGCTATCTGAACCCGTTTTCAGTGTAACTGCACTACATCATGCAAAGCTCTTGCTATGCAACCTGTAAAAAGCAACATCCACCCAGAACATCTTTCAGCCTCAAATCATTGAGGAGCAGGATCAGATGTTTGTGACAACAGTGAAGAGTCACTGGATAGAGGGTCTGACTTGCTATTTGTGTGTTCCCATACCAGTGCCCATTCTGTTGGTGTTGCTGCAAGAGTTATGGTGGAAGTAAAAGGCAAATTAATTTTTCATTTGGAGCAGCATGGGTTGCAGGGCTGGGGAGGAAGTATGGGAGAGAACTGGAGGGTTGATCCACATGGTATGGAGGGGGTCTGTAAGGGAAAGAGGCAGGGGACTATAGGGGAATGCACTGTAGCTGAGGTGGCAGCTGAGCTGTTATGGAGCTGATAAAGAGCACCAGTGCAGCTCATGAAGTCACAAGTTTGGGGCAGGGGGGCTGCTAACAGTGGAGCATGAGCTGTCAGTGTCTGGGCATTTCAGATTTGGGGGCAACTGTCAATGTTAATGCATCTCAGAGGGACACCTGTCAATGTCAGGGTAGGTCTTGAAGCAGCTGTGAGTTTCACTACATCTTATTGGGGGCATCACAGTGGCTTCTCTGGGGGATTAGTAGAGCAGCTATAAAAGTAAGGATATCTCTGGAGTAGCTGTCTGTGTCTGGAGATCTTGGGGGTGCAGCTGCCAATCTAAGGGACATCTGTCAATGTTAGGGCATCTTTGAGCAGCTGTTAATGTCAGGGCATCTCAGGGCACCTGTCAATGTCAGGGCATCTTGAGGCAGCTGACAGTGTCTAGAGATGCAGCAAAGTTTTACTTCACTCACAAATTATCTGCTACTTCACCAAATTCGCTTCCACAGATCAATTTGTGAAGTTGTCCCTTTATGTGATAATTTGCCATTTGTAACTTTGTCTTGCTTTTGTTTTTTTAAAGTGCAAATTGCACTTAAAAAAAAAAACAAAGCAAGGAGAAGTTACAAATGGCAAATGACCCCAACACGCACCCCGATGCCGGTTGTGGGGGTGGGCTGTGGGAGTCCAAGGCGGGCTTTCAACCCTAACCCCGAAGTTCCTCTCTTTTTTCACTGTAGAAGAACCCTAACTGATGCATTAATGACATTTTTTTGCATAGCATTTCCTTACGTTTTAAGAAAAAATAGAAAAGTAGAAAGTTGCAAAAGTTGTTGGGAGCACAGGGCCCGAACCAACTAGTAAGTGTCAGGCCACATTACACACCCAATGACTAAAAAGTACATTCACAACAGCAAGGCCAGCCACCAAACAAATGTTAATCTAGTAAAACAATAGAAAACGCTGTCCACAAAATGTAAACTGCGCCACACAATATGTGTATAAAAAATGTATTGTCCAACACGTAAGGCTAGGTATCCCATCAATTTCAAGATATATATATATATATATATATATATATATATATATATATATATATATATACACATATATATATTAAATCCCTGGTGTGTAGTGGTCCCCTTCACGATCACTGGCCAAAATGTAAAAATATATTTTAATCCTGGTGTCTAGTGGTCACCTGCTGGTTGCCAGCCCAATGTAAAAAAAATCGTCAATGAAATCCCTGGTGTCTAGTGAACTACCCCACCAACCCACCAAGTAGTGACCACCTCGTTGCCTCAGCCCACTTATGCTCCAGCAGGTGATCAGCACATCCTTCACTGTTCACCACAGCTGGCCACCAGATTGCCCTGAATGAATGAGTGCATGTACAAGTATGTGCCCATGAATTCCAGGTCAGTCGAGCAGCCAGGCATGGTGGAGAGAGGAGGAGCTGTGCTGGTCACCTGCTCTGGGTCAGGTGGAGTGGGAATGGGGTGGTAGGCACTGATGAGTGGCGAGGCAGTAGGAGGTCCACTAGACACCAGGATTTCATTGATGATATTTTTTCCATTGGGGCTGGCAACTGGCAGTAGTGTGGGGGACCACTAGACACCAGGGATTTGAAATATATATTTTTGCATTGGGGCCAGCAATTGGTGGAGGGGTGGGGGACACTAGACACCAGGGATTTAAAATATATTTTTATGTTTTGACTGGCAATTGGTGGTGGGAGGACCACTAGACACCAGAGATTTAATATATTTTTATACATTTTGGCCAGCCATCGGGATCGGTGGTAGTGGGGGGGGGGGAGTGATCACTAGACACCAGGGATTTTACATATACTTTTTTTACATTGGGGTTGGTGATTGGTGGGGGAAGGGGACTAGTAGACTGTAGTTTGTGCTGTTAAATGTGGAATTTCACTCGCAAAATTCCACACTTCGTGGTCAATCCGCACTCCACGAGTTGGTTAATTTTGCACAATTTGCAAAATCATTAGCAGAGCAAATTATGCCAACTTTACACATCTCTGTCAATGTCATGGCCTATCTGGGGTTAGCTGTCAGTGTCAGGCATCTTGTGGGTAGCTGTTAATGTCTGGTATCTCATGGCAGATGTCAGTGTAAGGGATCTCTGGGGCAGCTGTCAATGTTGGGGCATCTCAGGGGCAGCTGTCTGTCATGGCACTTCTGGGCAGCTGTCAAGTCAGTGTATCTTGGGCAGCTGTCAATGTCACAGCATCTCAAGCAGCTGTCAATGTCACAGCATCTTGAGCAGTTGTCACTCATGGGGTAGCTATCAGTCCCATGGCATCTCAGTGGGACGCTGTCAGTGTCATACTATCTTGGGTCAGGGATTCTGTAGTTAGCTGAGTACAACAATTGAAGTGAAGGCATCTCTGGGGTACGGGGATAGTAAGCTCAGGGCAACTGTCCATGACAGGATATCTTTGGTGGCAGGGAGGGTAGTTAATGAGGGCAGCTGTTAATGTCAGGGTACCTTTGGGGCAAGAAGAGGGTAGTTAGCTGAAGGCAACTGTTGCCAGGGCATCTTTGTAAGTGAGAAGGGAACTTAGTTGAGGTCAACTGTTAAAACATGAGCAACTGTGGGAGTATCCCAGGGTGTGGGTGTAAAAGGCAGACACTAATTCAGTTCATATAAAGTACAACATGCTTGATTCATTATTTTATTTTAACAAGGTTCCAAAAAAGGAAAAAACACAAGGAAATAAAAATATATACAAGCAAATAACTCATTAGATAGCAGTTGTCATTGAGGATCACATAACATCGCTAGGATCATTTTCTCATCTGTGCTTCAAATTGCTTTGAGTACATGACTGCACGTCCTTCCATCTCTCATGCTTCAGGCAGAATGAAACATACAGGCTGCTTGCAACTGTTTTCAAGGCTGTTTGCAACTGGCTTCAGGCAGCCTACAAAACCAAGGCTGTTTGCAACTAGCTCTGGGCAGTCTAAAAAAAAAAGGCTCTTTATATCACATACCATTATGACTTTAAAGTAAACAAGTATATTCTCCAGCCTTTTCCCTACTCAAGGGAAACTTTTAATTTATGCTAAATCTGACTTTCTCAGATATCAAACCACTATGTAGTATTTAACATTTTCAATGTATTTTAGTCAGTCAAACATTTTTTTACTGTATGTGCTGCACCACAATAGTGCAGCATAAATGGATCATATTTTAAATGTGCAAATATTTAACAAAGGGTATCTGTTTCTATATTAGCACATGATACTGTGCTATCTAGCCATTACATTGTTTGGTCACTTTGAGCCATATAGGATGTATTTTAACACGACCTGAAAGGAAATATGGAGTAAAGATGAAAAAAGGGGGGTCTGTGGGTGGCCATACTGATAGAACAAGGACAGGACAGTACAGTATGAAATAGAATGCTGGCGCAACAAGCTTTAGAAAAATAAACTAGAATAGGGTGCCTCTAATGAGAAGCCATACCTCACACTCCCCTGTTCAAGAAGAAACCAGTGACATTTTAGTTAACTGGGTTTCATACACTCAGGCATAATGGAGCAATGGAAGCTTCCACCCACCCACTACAGAGACTCCACCCCAGGGTCTCTTTTAAACAATAATAAAAATGCTTCAAGTTTCTGTAGATATACAATCATATACAATCATATACATAAACCCTGGGGTTATACAGTATCTAGCATCTGAGACACTTTTCACAGCATTGTGTTATATATGTCTTATATTTGCTCCATGCCTAGACAGAAAATTAATATTTTTGTGTTGGGTACCAGGTCCATGTTTCACAGTAAAATGATAGGGCTGAAAAACAAAATACCACCTCATAATTTGTGGATGTTTGTGTTTTGTTTGTTGTATCCAGCAAAGGTGATTATGGTCTGAAGTCAGTTTGAACTCAGCACCCCACAAATAAAATTGTAGTGCTTCTATGGCCCATCTTACTGTCAAGCATTCTTTCTGTATGGTAGAATATGTTTGTTCTCTTCTGTGCAGTTTCCTACTTATATAGATAACCGGATGTTCTTCCTCTTGTATTGTCTGGCTGAGTATAACCCTGATACCAGTCTCAGAGGCATCAGTCTTTACCTCAAATGGGACTGTAAAATCTGAGCATTTTAAAACAGGAGCAGAACAAAGGGCTGCTTTAACTGACTTGAAAGCTTCTTCAAAGGCTGGTCTCCATTTGACTTTATTAAAACACCTTTTCTTAGTCAGATCTGTCAATGGGGTAGCTACAATGGCAAAATTAGGGAAGAACCTTCCATAGTAACCTGCTAAGCCCAGTAATGATTGAACATGTTTTTTTTATTTTTGTTTAGGGGATAGGACATCTTGACACAGCTTCTATTTTCTCAATCTCTGGCCTGACTTCCCTATTTCCCAACATAAATCCTAGGAACTTGGTTTCAGTCATAGCCCCAGCACATTTAGCTGGGTTGATGGTCAACCCCACTGTTCTTATAGACTATATAACAGAAGCTAACTGTACATGGTGTGTCTTCCAGTCTGAAAGGTACACTACCACATCATCTAGGTAGAACAAACAATACTCTGTGTGTGGCGTTAAGATCTGATTCATTAACCACTGGAATGTAGCAGGGGTACCATGTACAGTAGGCCAAAGGGCAATGTTACAAATTGGAAAAGACCTAATGGGATAAAGGCTTAGAAATGTGAGGGAAAAACAAATTTCTGCCAGTGGAATTTCCACAAAATTCAGTCTTTTGCTTCTGAAGAAGATCAGAAATCAACATAGCAACTTTCATTGAAATTCTGACTTAGAATGGCAGAAAAAAATTATGAACTGTAGATTATTGTATGAAACTGTGGAAAAAATTCTGCAGAACTGAGCAATAAACTGCAGAATAATTACATATATTGTGGCATAATCCATTAAACTGCGGGGAAAAAAATTCTCAGAACTGTCATTCTGCAGTTCATGTAAATTATTTCACAGTTCAGCAAAAGAATTCTGCAGAACAGGGTGAAAATCCACCAGACATAGGCAGAAGATTCTGATCTTGCCAATAGCGGAAGTGCAGAAAATTTTGTGAATGTTCTGTGATTTCACAAAGATCCACAAAATTGGAATTCACAACTTTCGCCCACCTCTATAAAGGCTTTGTTATCCCTAGATATTCTTTTCCAAAGTGATTTCCCAATACACTTTTGTCAGATCTAGTGTGGTAATATAGTTGGCATTTCATATACAATCTATTATATCATCCACCCGTGGCATGGGGTAACCATTAAAATGAGGTATAGCATTTAGTTTCCAAAAATCCAAGCATAGTCTGATTCCACCCTATTTCTTACCAGCCACTTCAATAGGTGAGGCCCAGTTACTAGCAGATGGCTCTATGATGCCTAACTGTTCCAATTATTTTGTCTCTGCCATAACCTCACTCCTCACCATCTCAGGAAGTCTATAGAGTTTTTGCCTTTTAGGTTGTGCTTGGGTAATAACTATTTGATGTTTCACCCCTTCTGCTTTTCCTGGAATGCTTGTAAAAGTGGTTTGACAAGTCTGTAACAGTTGTTTTAATTCATTATGTTGTGTGCACTGCAATGTAGGGTTGATTACCAGTTCCTCCAACCCACCTGATTTTTCTAATCTTTTATAAGCCAAATCCATCTCTGTGTCCTCTCTCTTTGGAAAAACTAGCTCAGATCAAAGAGGTTGTCTTTTTTGTGCCAATTTTTTTAAAAGGTTTACATGATATATATTTTTACTCTGGCATTTCTCTGGGGTCTTTATCTCGTGTGTCACTGGTCCTGATGTCTAATGACCTGGTAAATCCCCTGACATTTCATAAATAACTTATTTTCTGTGGAGGGTGGAAGTAACATAACTTTTTCTCCTTCTTTAAATTCTTTATATATCACTCCACTTTCATAAAGATACTTTTGCTTTTTCTGGGCCTGTACACTGTTATCATGTACTATTTGAGTATATTTAACCAGCTGCTTACAAAGCTGTATCATATACTCAGCTACACTTGTCTGTCTGATTCCTTTTACCACTTACCAGCATTCTTTCTCAACATCTAATGGGTGCCAAGTTTCTTCCAAATAACAGCTAAAAGTGGAAGTAATCAGTGGAAACTTGGGGCTCCTCATGTTATGCAAACAGCAGGAAAGGCAAATACAATACCTATCCCAGTTCTTTTTCATTATGGGCAAACTTTCTCAGCATTTGTTTTAGGGTTTGGTTAAACCTTTCAACTAGCCCATCTATTTAGAGTTGATAGGGAAATGTCCGGACTGCTACAACACCTAATACTCAGTAAAGTTCTTTTAAAAATCTAGCATTAAAATTGCTTCCCTGATCAGTCAGGATCACTTTTGGGATGTCTAGTCAGCTGAATAATTTTTAATTTTTGGGGTAGAGATTGTACTTAAGGGTATGTCCTCTGGATATTTGGTTTCATAGTCACACACAACCAGTACGAAGTGATTCCCTCAAGAGCTCTTCTCTAATGGGCCTACTATGTCAATAGCTATTCTTTCAAAGGGCGTAGTCACCAAAGGTAAGGGCAACAGGAGCACCTTATCCTTCCTCCCTATCAGTTCAACTTTTTGACATTCTGCACAGGCTCAACAATGCTCAGCTACCTGCTCATGGATATTGGGCCAAAAGAACCTTTGCAATAAGTGAGTCAAGGAATGGTTCCTCCCAGCATGAGCTGCTAATGATAAATCATGGGCCAAGTACTGTATAACAACTAGGGCCGAGGGACGAATAACTGCTCTAATACTTCTCCTGTGTTTGGATTAACACAAGACCCAGGATAAAAAATTTTTCTCCTTATGCTTGGGTCCCTTTACATATGCTTTTCCCCACCTGTTGGAAAAGAGGAGTTTTTGTTTTATCATTCTTTTGTTCAGCCCCAATATCACACCCTTCGAACATTTTGTCTAAGTGAACCTCAGACAGTCTATTATGTTTTTTGTTCCATTTTGTCTTTAGTCTTTTCTTTTCTGCAACATTTATGCTTTCTTAGAGCCACTATTATATTTCCTTCAAAAGGAAAGGTGTAATTAAAGGTCTTCTCTTGCTTAGCCCGGGCCCTGTTAGTCACTGCAGACACCGTTTCATAACTCTTTATCAAAGTTCCAGAGTCTAGGAAATCATGCCCAATGACCAGAAGTACAGGGAATCTCGGCACAAGTCCTGCAGTTACTCTAATTGGTTTACCTTGTACTGTCATACAACACTGGTAGGGTAATGATGTGTGCCCCATGAATACAAATGACACCTGTACAAGGACCTCTATTTGGCACATTATCAAGGAGATCTGATCGGATCAAAGTCCGCTCACTGACAGAGTCTATCAGACCATCGCTTGCTTGTTATCCCTACCCAGTCAGAAGAGTGGAACCTGAACAGCGCATGTAAGAAGCATGCTGTTACAAGAGTGTATCATGGACAGCAACAGGGGTAGAACAGTAAACTGCAGTAACCGCTACCCCTGTAGCTGTCCGTGATATGGGGAGTGACTAAAGGGAATTATGAAGAGCAAGAAAAAGTTAGTGGTTGGCCAAGCTGCTCCCGTGGTAGAGTAGAGATGTTGTGAAGTTTTAGTCCTCTAGCAAAGTTGGCATGAATTTGCCAAATTCGCAGTGTGAAACATTTCATGGAGCTATCAGCAGAACTGCCAATCTTGCCGGTGGACTGTAAAAAATATCCCTGATTTTAAAAAAAGCTCCCCTACCCACTGTTGTGTAAATGTAGCCCCACCCCAAACCCCAGAACACAGTTACGTGTTCCCCCCAGACATACACTAACACATCACCCCACTTGTGTGGGCTGGTGGCAGTAAATCATATTCCTTACCCCCACCCATGCAGCACCCTCCTCCCACAAAGTCTTGTCCACCATGGCACAGCTGGCATTCCACACATCCTCCCACCCACCTATATACTCTCTGGTCCCCACTTCCCACCTGTCCCAGTGCCACACAATAAAAATGAAATGGTCCACTCCAGCACCGGCCCCCAACAGCAGAGATGCTGATGCTACCGAGTCAACTGCCTCCAACTCCAATGTAATGGCATGTGAATGAATAGTGATGTCTTCGCTCTTAATAAAACCTGATTGACCGAGATTTCAACTAATCAGGTGTTTACTATGAATGAGACATCACCATTCATTCACAAAAGCCATACAAAGATTGGATGGGGAGTCTCAAAAGCTAGGAACCATGCAGATGCTCTGCACCAGAGTATGGTTTTCTGTTGCAGGTACCTGTTTCAAATTGTGTGGGCTTTGCTGGAGGGAGGAGACAGACAGAGGGTACGAATGAGATGATACAGACAGTCCCTTAGGCACAATTTGCTTTGTTATTCACCAGGTGAGTTGGCCATTCCACAGGTGAATTTGGTCAATCCGCATGGCCAGTAACAAGGCAAAGTGCATTCCCCAGGTCCAAGAAATTGCCAAAATTTGGGGATTATTTCACAGAATGATTTCAACAACTTTGCACCTCTCTAGAGGAGAGGGCTAAGGCAGACAGCAGCTCAGCCAGCATAGTGCTGGAGACCAGGGGTTCTAGTCCCAGTCTCCGATCTTTTTTGTGAGAGGGATTCATAAATTTTACAAGTTCCATCTCACAGAACTCCCCCCTCCCCGAGTTGCACTTTTCCTCACAATCCAACTCCGACTTGGAGTTGATTATTTTAGTTATGGGGGCTGCAGGGGGAAGAGCCTCCTGCATTGGAGAGTGCAAGGGCAGAGCCCCCTGCAAAAACAGAAATGCATGGTTTTGTGTTGAATCACTGGTAGCAGTCCTCGGTGTGTATTTGGACTGCTACCATGTGGATTTGCTTGTTTTTGGTGGGCACTGTTTTTGCAGGCGATGTTGTTGCTACACTGTTCTGGGCAGTGCTATTCTTGGAGTCACATTTCGGCCCTAGTGCCCTTGTTATCAATGTTGACATTAGTTAAATAATGTCCCCAGAAGGCTAAGGCCAGATGTGTGGGATCCAATTTCTTTTTATGGCAATAGTGAGCTATGTGGCCTGCCCCTTGATAGTTGTGGCAGATAATGTCAGGTGAAACAATGTCTCCCTCCTTTTCCTGGTTTCCCCTCAGGTTTCTCTGAGGTTCTTACTGGGGCACAATTAGGAAAAAAAGTTTTTTTTATTTTTTTTATTTTGTTTTAGTCTTTGGTAACTGGGTAAGGACCACTAGGCACAAGCGCCTGTTTTCTATGGCAACCTGGGAGCACTGTGTGGTTAAGTGACTTGCTCAGAGTCACACAGTATGCAAGTGGAGGTTGTGAGAATCAAACTCAGGTCTGGTCTGCTGGATGTACCAAGCTCGTTCACACCTCATTCCTCTAACCTCTAGGATATACTGCCAGTTTAGTTTTGACATACTAAATGTGGTAAGGTTTGAAAAATCTGTACCTCTGGACCCTCTTGGGCAGCCAGGAAATCCTCTGCTAATGTGATGGTCATCTCCGCAGCTTCTGGTTGATGTTGTCTCACCCACATCTGGACATCTTGAGGTAGTATTTGTAAGAATTGCTCGATCTCCAAAGTTTCCAAGACCTCAGCAACTGTCTTCCCTTCAGGTTGAAGCTACTTGGTGCCTAACTTCTTTAGCTGGGTATACTGCACACTTCTCTTGGAGTATCTACATTTTGATAACAAAGTAAGTGAAACCTTTGTCTGTAGGTTTCAGTGCTAATATCAAATTGTCATAAGATTTCCTTTGTTTTACTGTTTCCTAGCTATCAGTGTCTCTATAGTCTATATGACTGTGGGCTAACTAGGCATGACTAGTTAAGTAAGGGGAATTGTACTACCCCCTGGGCCTGAGGCCACTCACAAGCCCTTGCAATTCTTTCAAAGCTAGTCAGGTAGGTCTCAATATCATCTGTAGCAGTCATTTTGGTAAGTTTAAGGTCTTTTGAGGATGTACCAGTCCCATCAGTAAAACGAGTGGTCCCAAGTACCTGGATCGATCACAGTGTATCAGCCCACCACTGATCCTGTCTTGTCTGCTCCATCTCCCTTTCATGACTTTCTCTCTCTCTCTCTCTCTCTCTCTCTCTCGCTCACTCACTCTGTTTCTCCATCTCTGTCTGCTTCACAGCTAACCACCACAACAGTTCACTTATATTCTTTGGGGGTTCATTGGCCAGTTCCTCACTCAGTTGGGCACTTCCAGACTAACACTGAATCATCAAGGGCTGGATCCAGCTCCCCTGCTATACTCCCCTGCTCCCAGGGCAACTCTACCCCTACCTCATCTCCACTGGACCAAGTTGAGTGCTTCCAGACTAACACTGAGTCATCCAGGGCTGGACTAAGCTCCTCCTTCTACACTCTCCTGCTCCCAGGACAACTCTCCCCCTACCTCTGGTACTGTTCCACTCCTGCTCCACTCCATGGTTGAAACCAGACTCTGGCATGCTGCACCATCTTAAAGGGGCTGACCACATGGTTGAGGGAGTCCGGATTGGCTAACCTGCAATGATTGTTTTTTATCTGTTATCTGAAATGTTTTTTTTCTGTGATTTAAAGTACTTTGTGTGACTACAGGGACTGCATACTGTGATTTTCTGTGCATTTTTGGACATTTTGTGGCTGCGAAACAACACTGGTGCAGGTATTAAGCTGCTAGCGACTCTGCTTTCCCTGCTAGTTTAGGCTCCTCAAAGGTATTTTGAACAATACAGTCATAGTACCAGGTTGAGTTTAGTATAGCTACAGCTCTCCAGTTGAATTTTCCTCTGCAGTCTTGTGCTTTCTGTGTTCCTGCCTGCTCTCCACTAGTGCTCTACTCTTCCCCCTCCTCTGCTCCCTCTCTTCTCCTCTCCTCCTCTTATGTCTCTGATCTCAACTGTCATCCCACAAACCTGCCTACTTATCCCTTCTCCTCTCTCCTTAGCTCCCCAGGACCCAGTTGAGCGTTTCCAGACCAACGCTGAGTTGTTAAAGGCTGGATCTGCCCCCTCACTTCAATTTCCTGCTCCCAAGACAACTCTCCCCCTACCTCAGGTACTGCTTCACTCCAGGGTATGGTGCCACATGAAGTGCAAGCCACCCACCCTCCCCAGTCACACCCCACCCAAAGGCTGTCCCCTATTTATTCCTGTCCTCTGGAAACAATCAGCCCACTTCTCCACCCCCATAGGTGTGGCTTAGTGGTCTTTTCCTCCCTAGAGTCTACATCTTATCTCCACCTCTTCTATCAAGGATGCTCTGGTCTCTTCCTCTCTGTCTGCCCCCACTCGCACACACACCACAGTGC
Organism: Neoceratodus forsteri; assembly: GCA_016271365.2. Taxonomy (NCBI): domain Eukaryota; kingdom Metazoa; phylum Chordata; order Ceratodontiformes; family Ceratodontidae; genus Neoceratodus; species Neoceratodus forsteri. The sequence continues at coordinate 50,621,711 of CM057451.1, read as the reverse complement.
TGATAACGGCCTCCCAACAATCAATGTTAGTTGTGTTAGACTCACAATCCTGCTCAGTTTGCTCTTTGAAGTTTACCCCACATATCATTCTGCTTTAGCTGTAAAGTTCCCCATAGGTACTCCCAATAAATTTCACTCAATGGGTACTCCATTTTCAGGCTTGACAGAATGGGCAAAAAAGGGAGGAATTGTCTCATCTATTTCAAGAACACCCTCCAAGGCTATGCTCACTTCCAAATTGACTCTGGCAAGGAGATCCAGATCCTAGCCATTAGGGTATTACTTGGCAACCAAAACAAATCCCTCACTGTATTATCAGTACACATACCACTAAGAGCATAAACACTCAGCTTCAACAAATTAATCGACTTCCTAACTGACCTCAGCCACAACAGGGAAATTGTAATCCTAGAGGACTTTAATATTAATTGGTTATCTAATGAAACAGCTGTTTACAAGGATGCTATCTCCAGCCTTGGCATCTCCCAAATGACTGAAGCCCTGACCAGGATTAATTACTGGATGAGAACTAAGACCCTGATTGACTGGGTCCTTACAAACCACCCAGAGCAAATCAGGGACATGTTAATCCTTGCAGACTTGCTAAGTGACCACTCCCCAGTTACCTGTCTCTGGTCCAACAAAATCACCAATCCCCCCCAAAATATAGCCACATGTCATTTCCTTAAAAGAGGGCAACTAAGCTCATTTAAATCTCACCTTAAACAGGTTGATTGGTCCTCCCTCCCTCACTGTCCTCCAATATGTTAACCAGGCCCTTGACAATTTATCTAAACCTTTAATGCAGTGTGTGACACCTATGCACCGGTTACGAAATGTAAATTAAAGGGCGTCAACAGCTCTTGGATCACACAAGCTCTTCTTGATCTTATGAAGGCTAGAGACCATATCTGGCACAATGCAAAAGCCACTGGCATGATAGCTGACTCCCAGAGGTACAGGGCAGCAAGAAATGCTTGTACCTGGGAGATTAGGCTTGCTGAAGCAAAGCATTTTAAAGATAGACTTAACAGCACATGGGAGGATGGCAAGAAATTCAGAAGTGACATAAAAGATTTGATGGAAAAGGACAAGTCTTCCCCCTCTATGCTCCTTGTGAATGGAGAAATCACTCAAGATTCAAAAACAATAGCAGATGCATTCAACGTTGCATTCTCAGACCTCAGTCACATCTTCCCACCGGACTTTCTAAACACTGAAAAGATTCTCAGAGGAGACCATATTCAGCCCCCCACAGGTACACCACAATTTTATTTCAAGCAAATCTTTCACATGGAAGCCAAAAAATATCTCCAATGCTCTCTCAGAAAATCTAGGCACAGCAGCAACTCAATTAACTTGAAATCAGTGGCCCTCGCCCTTGATGAATTAATACAACTACTCATCACCATTCTGAATCTATCACTAAGATATGGGCAATTCTCCAAGGAATGGAAATCTGCAGTTGTCACACCAGTTCACAAAAGTGGGGATAGGGTGAGTCATACCAATTATAGGATTATCTCCATACTATCTCCTCTCTCCAAAGCCCTCAAACGAATAGTCTCAGACCAGTTGGTAGACTTCCTTAACAAATATAACATCCAGTGCCAGTAAGAGCATGGTTTCTGGAATGCCCACAGTACCACCACAGCACTACTGAAATACACCAACTTCTTTGATACAGTGCTTGACAGCAGCCAGCTAATGGGGTCAATATACAGTACACTGACCTCACTAAAGCTTTTGATACTGTCAGTCACAGTACCCTACTCAACAAACTTCTTGCATCCCGGCTATCACCAGACACAATTAGTTGGTTAAAAAGTTACCTTGGAAACAGACCTCAAGTGAAAATCAATGGGACCCTCTCAGATAGTAGGCTGGTTACAACTGGTGTCCCATAAGACTCAATCTTGAGTCCTCTCCTATTCAGCTTGTTTCTTAATTCCCTCCCCATGGTCTACCCTGATAATATCCTGCTATATGCAGATGACATGGCCCTCTATCTTTTCCAGTAGCCCACACCCGCACCTGCAAAAATACAAATTCAAAAATAGTTTTGCAGTACTAGAGGACTGGTTTGCTCAAAACAAGCTTCTCCTGAATTACAAAAAAAACCAAAGGTTATGTTGTTTGCTTACCACTAGAGCAAATACAGAACCAGTCAACTGACCATCCAGAACAACAAACAGGAGAAACTCGACCAGGTCAGCACCTTTAAATATTTAGGCATCACACTAGATAGCTCCCTCACCTTTATCCACAACATAGACAATGTTGTAAAGATAGCCAACAACAGAACTAGCGTGCTTTACAGACACAGACACAATTTGACTCCTACAGCCTTATCTTCAGCTGTCAATAGCTCAATAATCTTTGTGATTGACTACGGGCTAACTGTGTACAGTGCTACAAAGGATACAGCCCTAAAAAGAGTCAGAACATCCCTCAACAAGTCTTGTAGGCTGGCCTCATACCTGTGAACTATACACCAAGCCCAAGTGGCTTAATCTCCAGGAGACAATTAAATACCAAACCTGCCTGTTCAGGAAAAAATCTCTCCTTGGTTTAACTCCTCATCCATTACAAACCTCCTTAAGCCTGCATCCAACTTGCACCACACTAGAGGAAAAACAAGAAATACCCTACATATCCCTTTCTGACACAGTGCCTTGACACAGAGATCCTTTGCATACAAGGCACCCCTGTGGCTCAGTGAACTCCCCCCAGAAGTAGTAAATGTACCTAACCTTCAAATGTTTAAGAAATTACTGCTCAAATACCTGGCAGCACTCAGCTCCTGTGACTGCAGGTTCTAACCTCCTCCCCTTGCTGGTCTCCCCTCTCTTGCTGGTTCTCCACTCCGTATCACCCTGCCCCTCCTCACCCCTCCCTATTCACCTTTTTCTGCTTCTTTGTCCCTCAAACTCCCCATATATTCTCTTACTCCTACACATTCTCTCTCTTACCTAACCCATCCTCTGTTACTGCTCATTCCACCATGCTAGTAATTGTTTCCTCTCATTTTCTCTATCCACACCCCTTGTTTACTCTGTCTATAACACTGACAAGGACATCACTGCCTGCTCTATGTTCTCACTCTTACCCTCAGCCCACTCCCTTCTTAACCCCTTGACAAAGTCATCTCTGGCTGCTGTACTATCCAACCTCTCCACCTCTCCTCACCATACTATCCCTTGTCCTCTGTGCCCAAGTTTATCAAATCTGTTATTAATCCCTACTGTACTTTATCGTATGAACTAATTGCCCTTTTATCTTATATATAATACAGTTTTTTATATTGTACAGTTTTTTCTTCTTTTCAACCCCAGGAATTCACCAGTGTTTGTAATTTATGTTTGCACTTGCCTATGTCTGTACTTCATGTTTGTGTACTCAAATGTATCACTTGTCTGAATCTTACCATGATATGGAACTTTTGTAAATGAGCTTATAGCTCAAAGGTGTTACTCCGAGATGACAAATAAATAAATACATAAATAAATATGTCTCATCCATACTCACATGAAATAAGGGATCAGGCTTTGTATTCCTTCTGGCTCCAAGCTCTAGAACTGGCAGTGGTTTTTCCCCAGTTTCTTCAGCCGTGGCCCTTGTTAATACCCCTCGGGTACTTAAGGCTCTTTAAGGCTCTCTTTCTGGTCTTCAGACAAGTACCTTAGGTCTATCTTGATATCAGTGCTAGTATCTGCTGATTAAGGTTCCACTGACCACCTGAACATCAATCAGTATTCCATTCCTGGTCCCACATGTCCCAGGATGTGGGTGTAAAAGATAGACAGAGATGCAGTTCATATAAGGTACGACATGCTTGTCGCATGATTGTATTTCAACAAGATTCCAAAAGTGAAAAAACACAGGAAAATAAAAAATAACTAAAAGAAAAGAAACCATTACATAGTACTGTATTTGTTAGGATGTAACAGTCAGGATCGTATAACATTGCTGGGATCATGTTCTCAACTGTGCTTCAGATTGCTTTGAGGACATGAAGACTGCTTGTCTTTCCCTCTCTCATGCTTCAAGCAGAATGAAAAACCCAGGCTGCTTGCAACTGTTTTCAAGGCTCTTTGCAATTGGCTCCAGATAGTCTACAAAACCAAGGCTGTTTGCAACTGACTCTGGGCAGTCTAAAGAAAACGAAGGTTGTTATATCAGATACCATTATGAATTTCAAGTAAAACAAATAAACTCTCTAGCCTTTTCCCTATCAAGGGGAAACTTTTCATTTATACTAAATCTGGCTTTTTTAGACACCAAACCCCTATGTAGTATATAACACTTTCAATGTATTTTTGACAATCAAAAATATTTTATACTATACAGTACGTGCTGCATCACAACAGTGCAGCAAAAAATGGTTCATATTGTAAATGTTCAAATACTTAACAATGGGTATTTGTTTTTATTTTGGCACGTGAAACTGTGCTAGCTAGCTAGCTGTTACATTGTTTGGTCACATTGAGTCATAGAGGATATATTTTAGAGGAACTTGAAAAGGAAACAAAAAGTAAAGAAGAAAAAAGGGGAGGGGTTCTGTAGGTGGCCATCCTGACAGAACAGGGAGAGGATAGTACAGACTAGAATAGACAGAATGCTGTTGCAGCAGGCTTTAGAAAAGGAAATTAGAATAGAGTCCCTCTAACTCTAAGGTAGGACAATTAGCCCTACCGCAGGGGGTAGTGGTATTTATCAAGGTCATAGCATTTGGGAAGGGGCAGTTAACTGACAGCATCACTGAGGGCAGCTGCCATGTTTAAGGCACCTCTGGTGTGGAGGAGGATCCAGAGTTAAAAATCAAAACCTAGCTGGCCCAGTGGTGCCAGTGAAATGCATCCCCTGTCATGTGATGACCTGGGTTCTCTGTGAAGCTGACCCACAGCGCAGGGATGGAGGGGCCAGGGGATGTTGTGAAGGCAGTATTTGCTGGCTCTTGGACGGAGCAAGATGATCCAGTGCTTGCACTCCTTCTATATGCAGCTGGGGATCATTGGAGATCTCAGCCTTCTTCATCCCACATTAGTTGCCACCAGATTAATTGCATCAGAGAAGGGATGGAGAGGCTTAAAAGGGAATAACATTATCTTGCTTGGCAATTGAATCTACTAAGCACCTCTACCCTGATGTCTGGTCTGGCCCTTCCCTAAGCTCCATCTCAAACTAGTGTAAAGCCTGAGAGTTATTTTGGGTCTGACATGGGGGGCTTTCCTCACAGGGTACATTGCCATTGTCAGCTCTGTTTCAGGCTCAGAGTCCCAGAGTTGTTAGTATGTCAGGAAGGAGAGATAAAGCACGGGATTGTAGGAGGAGATGGTGGCAACCAGTTAGTGGGCTTAAACAGATGAAAACAAAATGAAAACCAAAAATGTGGGAGCAGGTGTAACTTACACAGCATATAAAGGAGCAAGGAAGAGACAGGCTGGAGACACAGCAGCACAGCACTGTGACAGAGAGAGAGGAGAGAGGCAACATGGAAGGACCGGCAGCAATGCTAGGTATGCTACTACTGGAGCACTGGGACAGGCACAGGAGGCAACCCAATGCCTAGAACCAGAGGCACAGGCAGCAACCAGGATGGCACAGACCTGGCAGGCGCAATGCACCTTGTCTGTACAGGGTGAGGAAGACATACCAGAACCTGGTGGAGGAACAGTGTATCACATGCTACCGACTGCCCCAGGCCATCATAGACACAATATGTAATGACCTTCATGCAGACCTGTGTGGTGTCACCTGCAGGGGGCAGCCAGTCCCTGTGGAGGTGAAGGTGACAGCAGCACTATGCTTCCTGGCAACAGGGACATTCCAGACACCAGCAGGCGACACTGTGGGAATATCACAGCCAGCTACATCCAGGTGCCTGCACTATTTCCTGAATGCCATGGTGGCCCACATGGACCAGTACATCACCTTCCACTGGGAAGCATGGCAACAGTAGGCGGTGGTGAAGGGCTTCTACACCATCACCCAGTTCCCACGTGTCATGGGTGCAATAGTCTGCATCCACGTTGCCATATGTGCACCATCGGTCAGTGGTGATGGATACATGAATCGGAAGGGCCACCACTCCATGAACATGCAGGTGGTGTGCAACAGTCATGGCCACATACTAGATGTGGTTGCCCAGTACCCTGGTTCCATGTATGATGCCTATATCTTGTGAAACAGTGGGCTACACAAGGGCTACCAGAGGGGCCAGCTCATGGGAGGATGGCTAGTAGGAAAGTGAAGACAGCACAGAGCACTGCATACCCAAACACCTGCACACCATGCAGACATAGGTCCATAGGCCACACAGACTGATGATGTACCATCCATCCAACACAGGACAGCAGATAGCCACAGCTGCCATGAGTGATGACACCACTGCACCACACATGCACAGCAGCACAGACACACTACAATGAGGCACACAGCCAGAGCAGGTGCATCACAGAGCACACCTTTGGGGTCCTGAAGACATGATTCAGGTGTATTGATAGATCGGCAGGGGCATTACAGTACAGTCCAGAGACAACCTGCAAGATATTCATTGCCTGCTGCATACTGCACAACATCACAGTGCAACACCATGTGCCACCTCCAGACCAGCTGGAGGACGGGGATGAGGAGGACCAGTAGTGGAATGGCGGGGCACACAAACATGTGAGGCACCACCAGACAGATCCTGCGCAGGCACAGGCAGGCCAACATGTGTATCGTGACCTGATAGAGAGGCACTTCACCTGAGTGATGCCATGGAACAACAGTGACAGCCACCAAATGCCAGGCAGAGTTCCCCAATGAAACATCACATGGGCATGCCGCCTGGTACAGTGCTCAAGAGACGGTGACACTGGATGATGGCAACAGGTCCAGTGGGCTGTAACCACATTGGGTGGTGCACACACAGCTGTGAACATGGAACAGTGTGGGAAGTGAGAGATGGCATGGAGCACTGTAAGAAGACCAGCACAACAGGTAGGTGGTGACAGGCACAGCACTGTCGCATTGTGACAGGATTAAGTCCCTTGTTCCGGCTCTGGACCTCCCTACTTTGGTACATGCCTTAGTCACTTCTAGGCTTGACTACTGTAATGCCCTCTATCTCAGGGTCTCTGGAACTTCTCTTCGCAGACTGCAGCTAGTGCAAAATGCTGCTGCCCGGCTTTTGACTGGACAAAGTAAGTTCTGTCACATTACTCCAGTTTTGCATGAATTGCACTGGCTGCCTGTCAGGTGGAGAGTATTGTTCAAGGTGGGTTTTCTCACCTATAAGACCCTACATGGACAGGGCCCTGTTACCTTTCTGATCTCCTGGTACCATCCACCTCTATCCGTGATCTCCGCTCCTCTAATGATGGCCTCCTCAAAGTTCCGAGAGCGAGATTGAAATCAGCTGGGGATCGATCATTTGGAGTTGCTGCTCCAGCTCTCTGGAACTCGTTGCCGCTGGAAGTGAGAGAGGCCCCCACTATAGAGGCTTTTAAGAGCCATCTGAAGACCTTTTTATTTATGCAGGCTTTTGGAAATTGAATTTATATGTATGTTATTTTAATGAAATGTATACGGTATGACATACTGTACAGTTTTGTGTGGCGCCCAGAGCCTTTGGGATTGGGCGTCTTTTTAAATAAAATTGACATTGACATTGACATGGGGGGGTGAATATGACCATGCAGAGGGCAGCACAGAACACGCATGGCACCACAAAACAAGGGACACAGTAGGGCAGCTCAATGGGCAGGGGCAGGCAGCACACCATGGGGGCACACACCCGTGAGGCCTGCAGACATACGGCACAACCAGTAGACACCAACACACATGAACAGGGTGGAACCACTGCCATGCAGTGGCCCATGCAAGCAGCACTCAGCAACACACCATGGGAGACATGATAGACAGATTGTGCTAGCAAGGCAGGCACACAGCATCAGTGTGGCACAGGATACAAAGGGTGCACAGATGCCACTGGCACAATGCTGGGATGATGGTGTCACCAGGCACAACGCCCCTGCCATAGCCACTGATACATGTAAACAGTGTAACCACAACAGGGACACAGCACAGGGTGGCACAGACCGATGGACAAATGGTGGTGAGACACACCAATGTCTGTGCCAGTGGTGCCACCTGCAGGAAGCAATGGTACCCCTGAAGAGGAAAGGTGCAGCACAGGCACTGTGCCACCACACAGTTGGGAGGCACAATGTGAGGTGGCATGGATGCCACAGCATGCATGGTGACCCGCAGCTCACAGGACACCATGCAGAAGTGGCCAGTGGACAGTGCCATAGGCTGTGAGCAGCACAAAAGGCACACTGACCATATGCACAGGGAGGGAACACTGGGGACAGCAGGCACCACCACTAGTGTGCACCCCTGTGCATGGCGACACACACTCACACAGACATGCACACCTGGAACAGACACACAGACACAGTGATTATGGCAAAAGATTTAATGCAAATAACAGGAACAGGGATACAGGATAACAAAGAAAGAGGGTTGTGGATGAACAACAGGCAACAATAATAAACATAAACATAATAGGAAACCCACACCCAATCAGCCACCCACAACAACCCCAAACACCAACCCGCACCCACAAATAACCCAACACAGTCCCAACAACAACAACACAATCCCACCCACAGCAAATAACTGGAACAAGTAGCCACACCCTCCGAAAGATATCCCACAACACCCATATGTACAATCCCACTCACCTATACCATCCACCCCTATATACACTCCCACCCACAAATACTGCCCCACCCATGTCCGGATGATGCGGGCCCATGGGACCTAGGTCCACCGCAGTTCTGTGAGGAGGGCACCCACTGACCCATGGAGGCACCCAATGGCTTGTAGAATGGCCAAAACCAGGGCCACAAGGCACTCTCGGTCTGGGCACCCACCCTGCACAGGTTCAGTGCCGGGCTCCTCAGCTGCAACAGGTAACGCCTCTCCCTGCTGCATCCCTGGCATGGCTGCATCCTGCTGTGGACTGGTGTCCCCTGTTGCAGGGGCAGCAGAGCATGGCACAGTGACAGGCAGTGGGGCATCTTCACCTGCCTGGGCTGCATCATCCCCCTCAGCATTTCCAGATGGTGCTGCAGCCATGGCCTGGTCCCTGTCTGTTGCATCAGTGCCCTCTGTGGCCAGGCCAAATGTCTGTCGACGGTCAGGCCCCTGGCGCCCAGCATCAGTGGGGTCCCTCAGATCCAGCTGTGGGTTGATGGTGGCCAGGTCCCCATCAGATGCCGCTGCTGCAGAGGAGATGGAGGAAGATGAGGTCGGTGGCAGTACCCTGGCCCTCCGCTGCCTGCACTGAGTGTGTGCAACTAGTACTCAGCAGCATCACGGGCCTTGACCTCGGCCATAGCCCTCAGCAGGGCCCTCTGCCACTGTGGCAGCCTGCTATGGACACCTGTAGGGATGTAAAGGATGCGGTCAGTGCTGGGCCCAGTCAGGGGGCACACACACATAGGCAATCAATGTGAGGGTGCAGCATGAGCCACAATGTGGAAGTCTGCCATGGCCATGGCACAAGGGGACCACTGTATGTACTTACCTGACCTCCATTGAAGTACCTCCTGCCTGAGGCTGCCGATGTGGCTCTGCTGTACGCCGTGGGTTGCGCCAGTGGAACCTGTGGGGTGAAGGGACAGGTGAGTGTGTGTGAGGCACCACGCACCATGGCCACCCCGCCAGCACTGCTGCAACAGATGAACAGCTGTAGGTATACATACCATATACCCGGGACCTGCCCAGACTGTGTGTCTGTGTCCCTGTGCCGTGCCATGCTCAGCATCCTGTGCAGGATGGGCGGTGTGCTGCACACACAGCTACTGTGCTGTGAATGCAAGGAGCAGCCCTGATACCATGTACACAACTAACCCAATACCGTACTACACGATGTACATCACAACACCATGGTGACCACTGTGGTCTGAATCTGTATCCCAATGTGAGGGGCAGTGACCCCCATCCTGAGGGTCAGTGTCCCTCATTGTCACCACAATTAGGAAGGAGCTGTCAGTGCCATCCAGGTGTGAACACAACCATAGGATGACTGCCACCAATGCAGGCATGGGGGCAGTAATGCTGGGCCTACCTGCATGGGATAGTGATCTACCACTAAGGTAACATGTTAGCATCCATACATGTGGCCAGTCCAGTATACTGACTGTCACAAAGTGGTGTGTGGATGTAACATGCCCCCCATAACCCTGGAAACCATGCCACAGCACAGCTCCTGGATATTGTACACATCCATTGCACAAAACATAACAGAACCCCTGAATGTCCACCATTGGGAGGGTCCATACCTGTTCCTGTCCCTCAGGTCCATGACAGATGGATTAGGGGTATGTATGGGGAGCGGAGGCCTGCTGTGGCCCAGTACTCACCAGTCTGCAGTTTGTCTGTCCCTGTCCTATTCAGGTTGGCAATGCAGTGAAGTTGCTCTGTCCTACACCCAGCACTCCAGCTCCTGGAACTCTACACTGTGCCAGGGCCTATCCAATTGCTACCGTACAAGCCACACATGCACGTCACACGTGCATCACTTATCGCACATCGCATTTGCACAATTGTGGCATGCATGGCAGCAATTGTGATATGTGATAGCGATGTGTGTCTTGGCAGCTGCGATGTGGGGTTGTGGCTTCCATGATGTCATGCAAATGCATGTGCTCCCTGCGGAAGCAACGCAGATGCGAAATGGGTATTGGTACACCTGCATGTGTAGTACCAGGGCCTGCAGGGCCCTGTGTGTGTGTGTGTGTGTGTGTGTGTGTGTGTGTGTGTGTGTGTGTGTGTGTGCGTGTGTGTGTGTGCATGCCCTGGGGTGGTCAGAGGCAGGATGCTGCCCACCGACAGTAGTCCCCACACAGGGGCAGAAATGCACGGCACTGCTCACAACCATGGTGTGGCACTGGCACAGTCCTTGTACATGGGTGCCTACCCTGCCATTGGCAGGCCTGTAGCCCCTGCAGAGGTGGGGGGTGCATAGTCCCATTGGACACCTGGCAGCATGGGCCACCATCAGAGTTGCAGGGTTCCCATGTGCGCACTGCACCTGTTGATGGCGGGGGAGGGATGTATGACTGTATGCTTTGGTGGCAGCGAGGCCGCAGCCTGTCACAGTGTGCAGTGCTGGCAGGGTGGCAGATGTCACTGCACTGGACCATGCTAGCTGGCACCTGTTGCCATGCTACTGTGTGGTGGCACTTAACTGGCACCACTGTTCTGAGTGTGCCACTCCACGCAGACAACTGTGGTGTGTCACATGCCTCCCCATGGTGTATGCCACAGTGTGGTGCAGCAGGCACATGGCATGGCTGTGTGGCATACACAGTGCCCAGTGCTGACACCTCACAGGGGACAGTGGACACATGGGTGTAGGCAGGCATACTCGAGGCACTCCATGGTGTGCAGGTGTAGTGAAGGGGGTAGCATATAGGCTCTGCACTGCATCTGTATGCCTGTGTGTGGACCGATGTCACATGCAGCATCCTGTCTCAGACCACCACAGGGCACATACACAGGACCCTGCAGGCTCAGATGCTACACATGCATGCATTCCCATACCCACACTGCAAATGCCAACACGCACAGCAATATCACATATCGCAACTGCTTTCACATGCCACAATTGCTCATCGCAAGTGCTGTACCGCAGCCCGCAATTCTGCACATGCGATGTGCAATGCATGTGCTGCATGCACATGTGGCACGCGCAGTAGCAAGTAGCTAGGCTCTCAGACAGTCTACAGTACCAGGAACTGGAGAGCTGGATGTAGGACTAGAGGACAACTGTGTTATGGCCCACCAGAGCGGGACAGGGACAGGCAGACGGCAGACTGGTGAGTACTGGGCCACAGCAGCCCTTCCTCATACATACCTCCAAACCATTAGACACTGCTCTGAGGCACAGGGGCTGGTATGGACACACACATTGGGGGCCAGTGAGGGTCTCAGACCCTCAGGATGGGGGTCACAGTCAGACACATGGGGATACATGCTCAGACTACTGTGGTCACCATAGTGTATATATGTACAACATGTATTATGGTGTTAAGTGCATTGATGTACACATAGGAGTACGCAGGCATACCCCATGCACTACACGGTGTGCAATCGTATGTCAGAGGGTTAGCATATAGGCTCTGGCCTGCGTCCTTCTGTCATGACCACAGACAAAGGCAATACTGGACAATTCTGTAGACATAATCATATGGGTTGACACTAGAGATCCTGGCCATGAATACTGTCATTGCATCCCAAGGGCAATATCACTAGACAGGCTCCGGACTGGTATGTGAGCATCTCAGGGACCAATGCATGGCAGCCGTACTGACCCATGCATGGCATAACACCACTGTCATTCGCATATGTTGTATGTCATGTGCCACATGGGGCAACATACATGGTCCGGGGGTACAGTTGTACAGCATCCGGGTACACCCCGGGGGGGGGAACACCATGCCTCACAGGTAGGGTGTTGTCACTCATCCCATCAGACAGCGCGGGGGGGGGCACCACATGCCATTGCCAGAGTCTGACACACTGGTGCACAGCTGCCTGACCGGTTGTATGTCCACCACTGTCCCTGTACCATGCCCTACATGGTATGCCTGTCTGTAATGCACTGCTGGCCTGTCTGCAATGCCACCCACCATCACTGCAGGCATATCCAACCAACATCCACTCTATGCAGGGTCACTCACAGCAGGGTGTCCTGGGGACCTTCCTGGCCCATCTTCGGGGACATACCCATAGGATAGTGTCAGGTGGGTGGGTTTGCATCACCCACATGCAGCAGTCCACGGATGCACATATGGCAGTGTACTAACCCATGTCCATTCCCCTCCCTAGCACCATAGCAGACACATACGGGTCATCGGTGAGTATTATTCATTGTTTAGCATGCACTGTTCAATTGTGTGTTCAGCATTGTGTACCTGACATTGTTGTACACTGTCTCCTCTGTAGGCATCCACACCACTGCACAGGTCCAAGTAGGTTCATGTTGCCACACCACTGCAGCTCCGGAGGTCACTGACTGTGCCACTGGCTAATGATGCCCTGCCCATTCTCCATCCAGGTATGCCACCAGTTCCAGCAGTGCAACCCGCTCCAGATGCCACAGTGCTCTGTCCAGGTATGTATCTATCAGTCTCCATTCTGTCACCCACGGTTGGCCTTGGGACTGCCCCATGGGCACCTTCTGGCTGTGGCCACATGCTGCTCCGTGTGGGGAAGGTGGTGCTGTCATGTGGCAGGGCTACATGTAGCACTCCAAGCCCACACTGTACAGGGTCAAGTTGTGACATGCCTCTGCAGGGGATAGGTGGCATGTTAGTGCTCTGTGGTCACTGTATGCAGCACTGCATGCCTGGCCCCTGCATGGCACTGCTCGGCCTTTCCACACCCATGATGTGCATGTCATTGGTGAGGGGTGCACCTCCTGTGGTGGTGGCCCACGGTTGCAGTCCTGTGCCCCAGACCTGACCCTTGTACCATGGCCGGATGCCAGTGTTGCGCATGGTGGGTGTGGGTGGTCTACACTTCCATGGAGCCCTTGTGTAGTGATGCATGTGCCATTCCTTCCCCCATTACAGGTCTCACACCAGCATACCAGCATGTCATCGGGATCATCTCTGAGCCTCAGCAGGCGTGACCCAAACTTCAAGCTGCTTGAAATCACTATGCTGGTGAACTGTGTGCAGCAGTGGGGCACGACACTACTGCCCCCTGGGTGCCATAGAAGCAGTGCCACAGAGCGGGAGCAAGCATGGCATGCCGTCAGTGCCCGCATGGCACAGTCCACCGGCACCTGCAGGACTGTACGGCAACTCAGACACTGCTGGCAGGACCTATCATGGAGGGAGGCCGAGACCCTGCATCGCATGATCAGCATGGCGAGGTGGAGGGATGCAGATATGCGGTCTGGGCAAGCCATGGGCGGAGATATGTTTTGCTACGGTTGATCATCTGTTGCAGCAGTGCTGGCATGGTGGCCAAGGCACGCGCTGCCTCACATATTCACCTGTCCCTACACCCCACAGGTTCCAGTTGCACAAACCCACAGCATGCAGTAGGGCCACATCAACAGCCTCAGGCAGGAGGCACATCACTGGCATCCAGGTGAGTACATACGATGGTCCCCTTGTGCCGTGGCCTTGCTGGACATCCACATGGTGGTTCATGCTGCACCCATACATTGCCTATGTGTGTGTGTGCCACCTGACAGGGCCCAGCACTGACCACATCCCTTGCATCCCTACAGTTGTCCACAGCATGCTGACACAGTGGCAGAGGGCCCTGCTGAGGGTAATGGCGGATGTGAAGGCCAGCGATGCTGAAAAGTACCAGCGGCGCACACAGCGCCAGCAGCAAAGGGCCAGGGTCCTTCCCCTGACCTCCTCATCCTCCTCTTCCTCCACCTCCTCCATGACAGTGGCATCTTCAGAGGGCAACAACCCCATGGCACCTGCACCCATTCCAACAGACACCACTGATGTTGGGCACCAGGGGCCTGGCACATGGCTTCAGCCCAGCCTCACCACAGAGGGCGGCAATGCAGCAGATGATGACCAGGACATGGCAGCAGCACCGTCCGAGGCCACAGCAGGGGATGTTGAGCACAGGCAGCCGACACTGACCCATCTCCTAGCAGTGTGCCATGCACTGCTGCTCCTGCAGCAAGGGACCTGGACAACAGCAGGATGGTGCCATGCAGGTGCCGTGGCTGGGAGTGGCCGTGCCTGTTGCAGGGGGTGACCTGGGTGCTGGGGCCCATGCAGGGTAGGGGTCTGGACCGGGAGCGACTTGTGATCCTGGTGTCGGCCATCCTCGAGGACATTGGGTGCCTCCATGGGTTGGTGGGCACCCTGCTTATGGAGCTGCGCTGGTCCTAGTTACCATGGGTCTCTGTGTTCCATCCATGGGTAGGCCACTGTGTTTGGGTGGGTGTGTATATAGGGGTGGTTGCATTGTTTTGGTGGGTATGTATATATAGGTGGAGTGGGATATATGGATGGGCATGTCAACTTGAAGTGATATGTGTTGTGGGTGGGAGTGTGTATTTGTTGTTGGGTCTGTGTTCCTTTGTGGGTGTGGGTTGGTGATTGTGGGTGTTGTGGGTTTCTGTTTGGCTGTGGTTTTCCTGTTGTGTTCCAATGTTACGCTGTTGCCTGCTGTTGATCACCATCCCCCTTACTATGTTACTCTGTATCCCTGTTTCATTTGTTACAATTAAACCGTTTGCCATCAGCACTGTGTCTGTGTATCTGTTCCAGGTGTGCATGGCAGTGTGCATGTGTGTGTGTGTGTCACCATGCACAGGGGTGCACACTGGTGGTGGTGCCTGCTGTCCCCTCTGTATCCTCACTGTGCATCCGGTCAGTGTGCTGCATGTGCTGCACATGGCCCATGGCATGTCCACTGGCCAACCCTGCATGGTGACCTGTGTTCTGCGGGTCACCATGTATGATGTGGCAGCCATGCCACCTCATACTGTACCTCCCAGCTGTGTGGTGGCACAGTGCCTATGCTGCACTCATCTGCCTCAGGGTACCAATGTTCCCTGCAGGTGGCACCACTGGCAGGGACAGTGGTGTGTCATGCCAACATATATCCATTGGTCTGTGCCACCCAGTGCTGTGTCCCTGTTGAGGTTGCACTGTTAACATGTATCAGTGGCCATGGCAGGGGCATTGTGCCTGGTGGTGCCATCGTACCAGCATTGTGTCTGTGGGCTCAGTGCACCCTTTGTACCCCATGCCACACTTTCGCTATGTGCCTGCCTTGCTCGCATGATCTGTCTGTCATGTCTCCCTAGGTGTGTTGCTGTGTGCTGCTTGCATGGACCACTTCATGGCACTGGTCCTGCCCTGTTCATGTGTGTCAGTGACTGTGAGATGTGCCGTGTGCCTGCAGGCCTCACAGGTGTGTGCCCCCCCCATGGTGTGCTGCCCACCCCTGGCATTGCTACAGGTCCATCCAGTATGTCTCTCTCCTCTAGTTGTCAGGATAGGTATGCATTACATTGTTTCACACATCACTGTCTGTTACACATATGTACATCCTGCGCACAGGATATTACACCTGCGTACTGGATGCTAGGACACCTGTGTCCTTGTATTATATATGATATATATGTCAGCATTGCCACCATTTGGTGGATTGTGCTACTACACTGCCATATGTAGAACTGTACCCCTTAGATTCACAAACCAATGTCTACTACTTACCTGTATGATATTGTTATGGACTGTGGGTCCATCTCTTATGTGGCCAATAGGGCTCACCTCTGTACCCAGTATTGTTTCTATCATACAGTAACCATCGTACATATCATTGGTTACTTACATGGGTCATTACATCTTCCACCTCGGTGACCCAAGTGGCACTGAGAGTCCTCGTGGCATGGGGACCGCTAGCATTTGGTTCCTAGTTCATATTGGTAGGTACAGCTTAGGGCAACTGTGAATGTCCTGTCTGGTGGTGTTAGACAGGTGTACCACTCCTTTGCAACATGTCTGTGATACCATCCATTCCCAATCTAGCAAAATGTCTGTGCTGGGCAGTGCAGCTGTCCTGCTATGGGTTGACTGTATACATGGCCTGTGGCCTGCCTGGGCTACCTGTCTGGGCATGTTCTGCCCTGCGGCACCCCTACTACCACCACCGGCCATTGTGGTACCCCTCCCTTGGCACCTGCAAGCCATCTCTTGTGACATCCCGGTGTTCAGCTATACCCCACGCACCAGTCACCATGGACAGTGGCCAGACACCGCCTTCCTGTACCCTGTGCCAGGTGCCTGGCTCCACTGCTGCAGTGCTGTGAGGCCTTGTTCCATCAATGGCCTGACCCATGCCCTGCGATGGCTTTCACCTGCCTACCAGCACAAGCTCTCCCAGGGCTGTGTCCGGCACTGGTGGCCATCTGATGTTACCTGGGGACCTATACAACATGCCATGTGTACAGTGGACCCACAAAGGGCATTGTTGTGATATGGGGTTACACTTTAACCAACATGTATCCTGTGTAGCACTACCTTTGAACTGATGACAAACGGACATCACAACGTAGGGATGAGGTGCAAAGATTTATTTACGAGGTGCATTATACACAACAGGTGCACATATCACAGTGCTTCCCAGTCCTTCCCATCATGCGTGCCCCCACACTCACCCATGCACACAGTCATACATACACACACACACACACCCTTGTGAACTGCACAGTGCCCCCATATACATGTGACCCCCTGCCATGCTATTGGCCCCGCCTCCCCATTGCAGCCCCACCCAACCACCCCTCATCTGCACAGGACTCCTGTACATGTTACAGCCATCTGCCATGGCCACGCTGTCCTCACACAGACCCCTCTGGTGCCAGGTACTGGGCTGTGGGGGACCCTGCCATTCTGGCAGGTTGTTCGGTGCCCTGGTGGCCCACACCTGGCATTGCACACTGTGGGCCTTTGTGTGCCACCACAGTTGCTCTGCTGTGCCTCCGCCCATGCAAGCCTACATGCCTCGGTGCCACATGTGGCTGCAACTGTGCCGGGGCTGCACTATGTGATCCCCCATCATGTGTTGATCATCTCAAGCCCTGTGCAGCCTGTAGAACACCTTCCTCAGCGTGCCCGCCCCCCTGTGTGTGCCCTGTGCCTGTCCCTGTTCCAGTGGGCCTGTGTGTGGGGCTCAGCCTGGCCTGTGCCTGTGTTGCTGGCATGGCTGTGTGGGTCACTGTGGTTGCACCAAGGTGCTGGCCTGGGTCTGGGTCAGTGTGGGCAGTGCCTGGCTGAGCGTGTGGCTCCAGCAGCATGACTGGCAGGAGGGCGCAACTGATACCTGGGCCGGGGGTTGGGGTGCAACTGGTTCCGGTGGCTATGTCTGGGTGCAGGAATGTGCAGTGGCTGGGGGTGCCATCCGCTGGGCCAGGTATTTCAGGTGGTGCAGCAACTGCAGTGCACATGCTATGGCCTGCATGGCCATGGCCATGTCTGTATCATGGCACTGCTGGTGTGCCAACATGTTTTCCAGGCCTGTGCTGAGGCAGTCCATGAAGACTGCCTGACATTCAGCACAGTGCTGGATGCCCTGTATGGCATCCCCCAGGTCAGCCATGCATGCCAATGTGTTCCTGGTGAATGCCTGCAGACAGCTGGCAATGCTGGACAGCTGCAGCTCCATGCTGGTGTGGTGCTCCTGCATGTTCTGGTGTATGTTCCCCAGCTCCTGCCTGACATCCCCCTGGCCAGGCAGCACTGACTGGCAATAGTCCGGTGGGGACAGCTGGTCCTGCAGCTCACGGACGGCCTCATCCAATTGGTCCTCCAGTCTACAGCATCTCACTGGGCTCAGCGACCCTATGGCAAAGTCCTCTGCAGCTCTCTGTTCTTGTTCTGCCACCTCCTGGTCGGCCACAGGCATCCGCACCGCCTCCATAGGTGTGGTTGCACTGCTGGTGGAGTCCTCCATGGTCTCCTGCTGCTCCTGTGGTAGTCCTGCTGTGTCCTCCTCACTGCTGTCCACTGCCTCCTCAACCATGGGGCTGTCGCCATCACCACTACCCTCAGGCTCCAACATGGGCTCTGGTGTTCCGGACACATGTGTACTGGCATCTGGGCTGCCTCCACTGGATGTAGTGCTGCTGCCATCATCTAACACTGTACCAGTGGCCTGGGCCATGCCAGCACCATCCTGGCCCTGCTGCTGCTGCTGCTGCTGCTGCTCCCACCTTCCAGGTCCACTGGGACCACCTGCGCCAGCTGCCATGGCACTTGTTGGATGGGCAACATGTTAGTGTGTCTTCACATCACTGTGTGCCCTCACCTGCCTGATCAGTGTTGCTCTCACAGGTTTGCTTCAGCATTGCACTTTGGCATTGCACCTACCACACATCTGTGCAGTCCCACCTGGTATATGCCACCACTGTACCTGCATCCTGCGCTGATGGCGTGGTCCTCGCACCATTGCTGCCCATGCTGTGCTGTCCATCCTGGTACATCTTATCCAGCAGTCACATTGCTGCCCTGTACAGCTCCCTACTGCACAGTGACACCATGCATGACCACGCCCATGGGACACCACTGCGCTGCAGGGGCCAGCACCACTGGGTGAATGTGTTGTCCCTGCCATCCATGCACATCTCCTGCAGCCCTCGCCCTCACTCTGCGAGCTCTGGGACAGTGACCCATTCCCCCTCCCTACTGCATAGCCCATGCCTGTGCACGGCCCCCCCTCCAGTACACAGTGCAAGTCACGGCACCACCCAACCTCCCAGTGCCGCATAGCCCATACCTGAGCACTACCCCCCCACCAGTACACAGTGTGTGTCACAGCAACTCCCAGTGCAGCACAGACTATACCTCTGCACAGCACCCCCTCCAGTACACAGTGCATGTCACAGCAACTCCCAGTGCAGCACAGACTATACCTCTGCACAGCACCCCCTCCAGTACACAGTGCATGTCACAGCAACTCCCAGTGCAGCACAGCCCATACCTGTGCACAGCTCCCCCCACTGGTTTCATGTGCATGTGCCAGCCGCTCCACAGATGGGCATGGCACGTCCCTTTTACAGCAGCACATATCAGCTGCACACATGCTTGTCCCTGGCCTGCCCCTGGCCATTGTCTGGTTCTCTAGGCCCACTCTGTGGCCACCTGTGGCTATGTGGCATTCCTGTGGCATGCCACCCCACCGCTACATCTGCCTACACATTATCACCCCACCCACCCCACCTTTACTGTTGGCTGCAGTGCTGTTGCCATGTCAGGCCTGTCACATATATTGCTGCTGTTTATCCCTACCTGTGGCAGTGTGCTGTCTGAAGCTGTCTAGCTGTGTGACTCCAACGATGCTCTGCTGGCTGAGGTGTGCCGCAGTCCTCCTCTCCATGCTGCTGAGTGGCTGCTGCTGGGTGGGTCCACCCCCTGTACCCTGTGCACTATGCCTCTTTTGCACCACCTTGCACTTCACTAGGCGCCTGAGGTCATTGTATTTTTTCTGGACATCCTGGACAGTCTGGCACTGTGCAGCAATGGCATTGACTCTGCGTGTCACCCTGTCCCATGCCTTCTTCGGTTTTTACCTCCTCTTGGCATCCCCTCCTCGACTCATGAGGAGTACGTGGTGCCTATTTATTTGCTCTACCAGTGTGTTCACCTCCTCATGGCTGATATTTTTCTTCCTCCTCTGTCTCTCAGCCTCAGCTTCTGCCATGACTCTGGCATATCTGCTGGTGTATGTTAGACCGCAGCTGCATGTTACACCCTTTTATTTGGTGTATCTTGCGTGTTGCGACTTGTGCAGTTGCATTTGGCGTATCTCTCGCATGTTCTAGAATAGGCCATATATCGCAAGTCGCAATTGTGGTTGTGTAAGTTGTGCATGGTGTTACTTGCATCTGGCATAATTTCCTTTGTGAATTAGGCCCAGTAACTACAGTACAGTCTAGGGAAGCATGCAGGGTGAAGCACTGAGATAAATTTTTTAAAGCAGCAGTGCAATATAGCTTTTGACCATTTTGTCTGTACATTTGCAGTTCATTGGAAATAGAGATGTTATAAAATTAAATTTCGCCAGCAAAATTGTTACGAAATCAGCAATTTCGCCATGTGAAACATTTTAAGAAATTCTGCCATTACGCAACATTTTTTGATGGGTGCGAAATTGTGAAATTTTACCTGCAAAATGTGAAATTTCACCATGAAATTTGAAATTTCACCAACTTTTGCCCAAATGTCACCGTTTCGCGGGCACAATTTTGTATTTCGCAAGTGACAGTTCAACTTTCACCCACGGATGTTTGCATTTCGCACACACGAAATATGTCGTGAAATGCGCAAATTTAGCAAAATATTTCGCAGAACAAAATTTTTCAGTTTCGCACATCTTTATTTGAAAAGCAGGTGTTTTTCCAGTTTTGTTGATATGGGACATGCCAGAGGACATTTGAATGGTTGTGGTTTACTTTTATGAGTATTTTGTTCTCACTGATGCACTTGAGCACCCCTTTGGAAGCAAGTCATTAAAGAAATGATCATGAAAGCTGATCTAAGTGTTATAGGTCAGAGCAGACTCAAGAGCCAAGGGAGAGCATTCAGGAGCCGAGGAGCACCAGCAGGCAGTTGCTACTATTGCTGTTGCTGCCGCTGAGTGAGCTCCATGACAGATCTGGGTTTTGAGATTCTAACCATCAGAGGAACCCACCTCCTCCTAACCTGCCAAGGTGAGCAGCACAGACCACAGACAGAGCTCACTCAGCAGCAGTAGTAGTAGCAGTTCTCTTCCAGATCTTCTTTTGCTCTCAGATCCCACTTCCTGTGAAGTAGGAAACTCGCCACAACCCCAGCAATTGCCTAAAAAAGAGAGCCTTCTGGAGTTGAAGAGCATCATCAGGAAGCTACTATTACTGCTACTGCTGCTGCTTAGTGAGCTCCCTGACTAATCTGTGTTTTGTGATTCTGTCCTCCAGGGGAATCCATCTCCTTCTGGCCCATTAAGGCTAACAGCACAGATCATAGCTGGAACTCATTCAGCAGCAGCTCCCTACCGGACCTTCTTTCACTCTCAGTTCCCACTTTTTGTGCAGTCAGAGGCTTGCCACAACCTGATGCTATGCATGCACTAATCCAAACCTCTCCCTTTCTGTGAGCAAGTTGTTTCAGCAATATAGGAAAACACTCCTGATGTCACACAGCACACAGTGTGATTCCAGAAAACAAGCCACTGCTACTCCCCTACTCCACTGATGCTCCACATGCACTTTCTCCTATGCTTTCCACATTCTTGCTGCTCCATTTGCCACGCCACTGTACCACTGTACTGCTGTACCACCACTCATCACTCTAGCTGCTCCAACTGTCTAAGACATGTCTTCATCTCTGCTGAAACTTGAAATTACTATACTAAACAATTATTTCAGAATATTGTGTGAGCAGATATATTCATTTTCTCTTACACCCTGAATTAAATCCTGACCTTCTGGCCTGTAAATCAAGTACCTGTCTTTCCCTTGGATCTTTGGTACACCCATTTTTATAATAAAGGACAAGCTTTGTTTAATCAAGTGAGAAGTTCAGAAAGAACTTAAAATGGGAGTAATGCTCATATTGCAAATAGATAAAAGAAAATAGTCTATTTAAATTAAACTACCTGGATAACCATTGAAACAAATTGCTTAGTATCATTATTTAAACTTGTAGGGGAACCCTGAATTCAAAGGAGCAAGTTGTATACTGGTTGAGAATCTGGACAGCAAGGGAACTTAAATGCTTTCTGTGCCTTAGCTCAGTGGGGAAGCCAAAGAAAAGTCAGAGGGAACCTTCTTTTTTTTTTTCGAATTCTATTTGTGCACCACTCACCTCTGAACTCTCTCTCCAGCAACCTCCTGGATCACAGTCTCTACCTCCCCACGTGTCTTGGGGGTCACAGGCTCCTCTCTGGCACCAGTCATCCTCTGGGTCTACCCTCCGGGGAAGGGCCGCCCCCACCCAGGGTGCTTTTTCTCCTAGTGTTGAGACACCAGGCCAGAGAGGAGGGGGATAGCCTGAGGACTGAGCCCATGATTGGGAGTGTGGTCCAAGAAGGGAGGTGCTTTCACCTATCAGAGGCAAGGTATTTTTTTTTCCTTTTGATGCTATGTCACCCGTGGAGCCCGGCTACCTGGGCAATGCATGCTGTGGCTCCACCCCTGACATACGCCTGAGACGCTATGTTTGGCTACCCCTCAGCCTCCACCAGAGGGTGCTTGTTGAGTGAGTCACTACCCTAACCCTCCCTGGGAAGAGAGAGCAGTCCTCCAGACACTCAATCTCTTCCCTCCCCTGCTGACCCCTGGCCACCCAGGGCCATTCCCGAACCCAGGTCGCCAGTGTGATGCAAGGTGTGGCATCCAGCACCTCAACCCTCAGTGCCACTGGGCCAGCAGAGAGGGAAACTTCTTAAGTGAAGTATAACAAGAATTATTAGAATGTAAGTTTCCTGCTTGATTTTAATGTTTTTAAAACAGATAAGTGGAAATAAGGTCTCACATTATAAAATAAAACTTTATCATTTTACTTACAACTTTTATGTGGTTATAGAGATATGATTTTTAAGAAATTATTTTGTAATATGTACAGACCATGTTTTAGAACTGGCTGAAAACTTTCAGTAAGAAATTACAAAAGTTCTGGGTTTTGTGATTCTGACTGCTATGTGAACCCACCTCCTCCAAACCCACCAAGGTGAGCAGCACAGATCACAGGTGGCGCTCACTCAGCAGCAGCAAAAGTAGTAGTAGCTGCTCCCTGCCCACTTTCCTTCTCAGTTCCCACTTTTAGTGCAATCAGAGGCTCACCACAACCCCAGCAATTGCCTGAAAGGAGAGCCTTCTGGAGCAGAGGAGCACCAGCAGGGAGCTGCTTCTATTTTCGTTGTTTTGAGATGGAGATGGAACTTTGAGAGCTGGAGTGGCTAGAGTAATGAGTGGTGGTACAGAGGTAGTGGTTCAGTGGTAATGTGGAATTGCAAGTAAAGTGGCAAGTATGTAGCAAGTGGAGGAACAGATTATCTGGAGCATCAGTGGAGCAGTGGAGTAGCAGTGGTTTGGTTTCTGGAATCATGCTGTGTGCTGTGTGACATCGGGAGTATTTCCCTATATTACTGAAACAACTTGCTCACAGAAAGGGAGAGTTCCAATTAAGGACTAAGCACTGCTATACCCTTGTTTTTTACTTTTTCATATTTGTAAGACCTTGTATGCTGGACTTCTCTGGTTTAATTTTTGCAAGAAAATAGTGTGGTGGTGGGAGGGAGGGAGGGAGGGAAAAAGCAACTACACTGAGGAAGAAGAGAGCTGTGGTGAATTTGCAGTCATGTGTTACCAAAGTCCCCCCCCCCAATCACAGTCTTGCTTACCGGGTGCCCTCCTACTTAAATGACATACTAGCCACTACCCTGTCAGTACCCAAATTGGGCCCTTTCAAATATAAACTCTACCTACATCTTACTGCACTTAGCAGATGTGATTATCAAATCATGGGGAAATCTCACCCTTTTGCCTTTATAGCCTAAGACCACCCTCTATTTCTCTGTGCCCCCTACCCCTTCCTCTATGCTACTGCAGACCCACTTCCTATCTCCCTACCGCTTGTAACATAGATCTGTATCCTGTCCATCATCCCACTCCCTTGTAAACATAGACCTGCATCCTGTCCAGCATCCCAGTCCCTCCCCAACTCTTGTTTCTCCCCCTCCACTGCCTATACCTCCCTAGACCAGTCCTCTCCTGTGGCCCCCCCTCAACTCCTGTCCTTTTTTCCTGAACCCCCTGACAGTCCCTCCCCATTCCTTTTTCTCCCCCTGTCTCTCAAATAACGAGGCCATTGTTGACTGCTCTATGTTGACCTATTTCATACTTAATTCTAAAATGTATTCTTATTGCCTACCCTTTAGTGCCTGTCAGAACATTGTAACCTTGTTATTGTAACACTCTGGTGCTAATTGTTGTATTATATTGTATAATATTATATTTTACTGTATTTTTCTTTTGACATGGAGCATCTCTAAAAGAGCCTCAGGCTCAAAGGTATTGTAATCTGAAAACAAACAAGTAAAAAAATAAAAAAATTAAAATGTGC
The DNA here is from genome assembly GCA_016271365.2 of Neoceratodus forsteri. Taxonomy (NCBI): domain Eukaryota; kingdom Metazoa; phylum Chordata; order Ceratodontiformes; family Ceratodontidae; genus Neoceratodus; species Neoceratodus forsteri. The sequence continues at coordinate 50,597,055 of CM057451.1, read as the reverse complement.
TATCTGGGCCCTTTTTCAATGTAATTGAACTATGTCATGCATAGCTCTTGTTATGCAGCCATAACTAGGATCATGGGCACTTAGTTCTAAATCAAGGTCTAATTCACATAATTCCCAGAGGCATTTTGGAAAAAAATGTCAACAGATCAAAGGTAATAAAAGAGGCCTGAATAGCTACCCCCAGGAGCCATAAAACTTGCAGAGAAAAGTGTAAAAAAGAAAAAAAAAATTGCTACAGACACAGGTAACAGAACACTTGAGATCATCTGAGAAACATAAACTCAATGCACATATTTTTTATAATGTTTTACATGTAGTTTTCTTTTAAATAAATTATTATTGTTCCCATATTTTGTCTACTGAAGCAATATAGCTACTATTAATTATATAAACCAAATAAACCTTAAAGTACAGTGTACAGTGTTTTTTTCTACGTGATATTAAATTATATTTCATCATTTTACTCTGTTTACTATTGTTTCTGCTATCTTACATTACAGTAACAGAAAATGTTTGAAACAAATGCTTCTCTCTTCTCTGCATGATAGCTAATGCTAGTTCTTCAACTGCTTTTTTTCTGTCTGTGATTTGCATTCTATTGTAACTGCAGATGGCTCTATTGTACAGTAATATTTCTGGGAAGATGAATGTCTCCAGCAGTTGACAAGGACATTATCCAAATTAATAACTTCCTTACATCTGGTATTATACTTGGTGACTGTAAAAAAGGCATTTATCTTCCTAACAATAGTACTTCACAATGCAGCTCTCTACATTTAAAACAGCTTACGAGTAGTACATCTCTTTTACAAATCTGTCCCAACAGATGAAAGCTTTGGATACATTATATTTTTCCAAATAATGCTTTTTGCTGTTTGCAAAATACTTTTCACTCTCAAAAGATTAGGCAGTCTGATAAAACATAATTTGTACATATAGTGGCTTTAATTGAGCTACCAAGCATTATGGGCAACAGGAAAAAAAAGCAAGTCTTAGAAATTTATAACAGCAGAATACCTTTCCTGATAAAAGCTGCTTTCCTCAGATTCTATACAGGTAAAACAGCCATGGGTACAAGCAGCAGTGGTGCTCCCAAAATTCAAAAATGTCAAGACAATACTGGCTACTTTGTCACCTTCCAGGAAAATCTTTAGAAAAATAGCCCTCAGCAGTACCCTCTACTGCAGCAAATGCTGTTAGTCAAAGGGGTGGGAGAAAAATAGAATGATGTGTAAAATGTGAAGGTGAAACACTAGGTCATCAACAAGTTCCTGTAGCTGCTTGGGCAACCTCATAATCCACTGTGTATACAGTAGGTATACTTATTAATCAAGTGGTGTCCAAACACAATACAGGCAACATATCACAATACTGTGTCCAAGATACTGTAGTTTGAGACTGCTGAGACAGAAAAGTTGCATTGCTTCCTGGCAGCAGACCAGGCAAGCTCTAATGACAGGGAAATACTATGTCCTATTCCTATACAAGCTCACAGTAAAGATTTGAACACTATTTCACTGGTGTCAACAAGGTTGGTCTTGCATTTTTCTATGGTGTTTTCTTTGTTTCTTTTTGCAGCAGACTTTACTGTCTAACCAGTCTCTTTGTTACAATTGTAGTTATATGAGAGCCACATTCAGTGTCAGTTTTAGACATTTTATTGTATACAAAATCCACAGGGAGGGCTTTGACCTAGTGGTACTATTTTATACGTTTGATGTGTACACATGCGTAGTGAACATCTTGCTAAGAGAGTGACTTTTGAGGGGTATGACACTATCAGTCCAATGCAGAGTGCTATGCAAGGGACTCATCAGTGTCACACCAATCATCAGATTGACTGATCATGACAGTATTCTGGCTTGCAGGGTGGAAACTTCATGTATTTCAAAGGAAAGAGCTGACCCAATCATGGGTGGGCTCTTTCTTTTGATCTACGGCATCTAGCAAGCACAGCTGATCTGTTAAGATCAGCCTGCTAAGGAATTACACCCTGTAACAAAGAAAACTGTCCTTTGATGTATGTTGCTGCCACTGCCATTGCTGTCTCCACACCCAACCCTCTTTCTCAACACCCCCCAAATATAACACTGACAATGAGGGTGCCCAGTCCCCCAGTGTCCACCTGAAATAAAGAAAACCATCTCTCATAGTTTTTTTTTTAATATACTTATACACCAGTGCATCAGTGCCACTCCCTGCCACACACACACAAACAAACACACACACATATGCATACACACATGCACACACATGCACGTACAGACACACACACACACACACGTATGTACAGACACATGCAGACACACACACACACACACACACACACACACACACAATTCTCCTTTTTGGACAGGAATTGAACACTTTTACTCTCCCCAATCTCACTTGTCACTGCCACAGTCTCTGTCTTTATAGCATACACAGACACAAACACACACACACACACACACACACACACACACTCTTTCTGGACAGGAATTGGGCTCTTTTACCCTCCCCAGTCCTGCTTGTCACTGCCACAGTCCCTGTCTTTATAATGGCCAGGTTCCTCATCATTTTCTGGCACATGAAGGCCACTGGCACCATCATGAGGAGGTAGGTGATAAAAGTCCCAGAGATTCTGTCCTGGAAGATGCCTCATTGGTCAGCGAGATTCATGCAGATGATGAGATCCTCCATTTTATTTCTGAGGCACTTAGTCTGGTTTTTCTCTCTTGGGTTTTTCAGTGGGTGTTCAATCCATGTTGCATGAAACTGAGGCAGTCCATGAGTACTGCAGTAAGCCATACTTAACAGATTAGTTTTGATTTGGGTCCCCATTAGAGACTTGTAATAAAAAGGATGTCCGATTATGGTGTACCTCTCCAAGCTTAAGGTAGCTACACTGAAAATCATTGCATAGCTGCAGCTTTCAAAGAGAAAGTTATAAAGTTTGCAGGTGGCTGATGTGAAGGGTTTCCATATGACACTATATAGTTCTACAGGCATTCCCACTGAAAGAACCAGTAAATCTAAACAAGTCAGGCTGATCATGTGATCTGTCACCCCCTTTTAAAGGTAGCCTTTCTTTTGTAGCACTTAGGTGACTTTGATGGTTAAGCTGTTCCCAATCACTCCAACCAACAAAATGATACTGTAGATCACTATCAGATGGATGCAAATGTTTTCTGCCATTGCAAACAAGCAATCACAATTTACTTCATCAGACATTTTTTTTACTGTCAGTACATCAGCAGATAACTTAGATGTACAGTGATTACGTGTTAAGCTACACAGTTAAAATGAAAGCTGTTCAGGTACAGTGCTAAAAGCAGCATGCAAAAAGCTGTAAGTAGTGATATAATACGCATCTCTCCATAGCATTTCTTTGTTTAATATGATCAATAACTATTCTTACATTTTTTCTTAACTATCTGAAATTGAATGAAAAATCTGTTCCTTAATATCTCCTTCATTTATGGGTAACTGCCTCTACCCGATAACTGTATAGCACTACTTGGTGCATTGGATATGTGGGAGGGACTGAAAGATGACGGCCAGGCTGGGTTGCTGTCTGTTTGGGCTCTGAATGAGCCCTTTTAACTCATTAAAACCCCTCTTCTTACTTTTAAATTGTAAATTTCATATTAGGAGAGTATTTGGAGAATTGAAATCCACCACTTTGGCAGAATTGTTTGCTAGAGTATAATGTTTAATAAATTGTTTTAACGGTAATGTAGTAAGTAGTTAGCATGTAGGCTCATGGCAAGAGGTCAGACAGGGTGGGAAAGTGATTTATGCTAGGAGTTTGTTTTTTTGGTTTTATAGATGTTCTTACATGGATTACTGCTGAGAACTATTGATTTTACCTGACGCCATCCAAGTATGGTGGTGTACACTGTTGAGAGATGCTGCTGAAGGCAGTGCAGTTTTTGCAAAGATGCTGAATCTTGAGTGGAATGGATTGTGTACTGACCAGAGAGGATTTGTGTTACTGGAGGCCTTTGAAGTGGTATTGGTGGAGTTACTGTCCCTGCCATTCTAGGGCCATGAGCAAGACTGGAGGAACAGCTGAGATACGTGATGGAGCATTTTGGCCAGTTTGAAGACCCTGCAGTTCAGAACGGAGGTTTGATGATCTGTTACCGGTCTTCAGTACTGACATCATCAGAATTTGACCGGACAGTGTACATGTTAGCTGACTTGTGAAAGACCGGTAAGTGTAATACAATTTGTGACCAAGGAACTTGTGGTGAGAGCACCATTTTCTCTTGATGAACTGTGCCCCGGTTTATTAACATCAGCAATTTCTGCCAGACAGTGTGTATCCCACATCCAGTTGGCCAGTGAGAGACCCACTGTGTGTGTAATTTTGATTCTAAAACTGGTTGTGGTGGTGAGCATTGTTTTCTGATGACTCCACTGCTTAAACTGTTTCTTCAGGTTTCTTTAATCTAGCTTTGGTGAGAGCACTGCTAGTCAGCATATCTCTATAAATTTAGAATTGTGCTCTGTTTGCAGAGCTCTACTATCACAGTATTCCATAAACTGTTTTGGTACTTCTCCTCAGCAGCATACTGATTGGATTCTCCTGTTTTATTTGATATTTTGTCTGTATTGTTGTATTGGGGGGTCAGATTGGTTGTTGAGGTGGGGTGTTTTTAGTTAGTGTGTGACTGTTGTATGTATGTGCTTAGGGCATTAGTTCTCAAACTTTGTTATGGTGGGCCTCCTCAAAGCCACGGAAAACATCTTGAGCCTCCCCAAAACACTGAAATAGTCTTGGGCCTCCCCATAAAAAAAAATTACATCTTAGCACAGTACTTCAGTAATAAAGTGAAACTCCTTTGAGTAGTTAGCTCTCATTTAATACAGCTTATTGTACCCCTCCTTGTAACTCCCCCTCCCCAGGGCAGCCTACTTGTGCCACTGTTTTGACTCCAAAACCATGGTTACCCCTTGCTACAGTGCCTTCATTGGTCAGACTGCTTTCTCTGTCTGTTTCTCCCTCTATCTGGAATAACATTTCTATCCACCTGTCTCCCTATTCCCCTGCTCTTAAGCATCCTCTCAGAGATCCTTTTGCTTCCTCCTGCTGTTACTCCTACAGTGTCTCTGCTTAAGTCTTGTATTTGGGTTGTTCTGCCACCAGTCTAATTGGTCAGTTGTTGCCTCTCATTATTTGTTCATTGTTCCTATTTGTTTGCACTATTATTCATTTTGTATTGCGTTGTTTTGTAGTTGACTTTTGAATTTTCTTCAGTCCCTATACTTCCCAAGGTACACTTGAAATGAGCCTTGGCTCAGAGTGTCTTCCCTGGTCACCAATTTGTAAATAAATACATAAATTCACCTACTATTATCCTTTTTCAGATTGCCTCATCCCTTCACACAAAATACCTAAAACTCAAAATTTAAATATAGTTCTTTTTCAGACATGGCTGAGCCTCCCCTGGAACAGGTTGGGGCCTCCCCAAGGAGGCCGGCCTCACCATTTGAGAAACCCTGGGTTAGGGTATTCTCTGTATTAGGGTGGATGCTGAATGTCTGTTTAGAGATAGGTTTTAGTGCAATTGGGGCTCTGGTTAGTGCCAGGGATGTGTAGGAGTCATGGACCCCTTCGTATTGTCTATGCTGCATTCCTACTGCATGACCTCTGCCCCTTTAATGACCTCCCAATTCCAGCTACAGCAGCAAGGTGCTGCAGGGAGGTAAGCATTACCAGAGAGCATGTAGGTTGGTTGGAGGGCACAGCGACCTTGGTAAAGGTGAATGGTATTGTGGTGGCTAGGAGCAGAAGACACCCTGGAGTTAAAAGGAATCAAGAGAGAGAGAGAGAGAGAGAGGCCAGATGTGTTTGGTGTCCATTCCCAGGGTTCCCACCAGATCAAGTGTACAGGTGGCCAGGGGGCATACAGCATCCACTAGTCTGCTTCAGGCTGTACTATGTAATGCCAGATTGATGTGAAACAAGACTGCAGTTATGGTGGACTTGATTTCATCAGTCAGTCTGGCTTGCATCATGGAGACCTGGCTGGGTAAGAATGCCAGGCCAGTTTTGTAGGTGACCATTCCTGCTGGGTACTCTGTAGTGCATTGCCTGAGAGGAGAGAATGCAGAGGTGGGGGGGGGGGTGGCCATCTGCGTTATATCCATCTTGAGCTTCACCATGCAACCAGTGCATTTTGCCATGTCCTTTGAGTGTGTGGTGGTGTGTGGGGGTCCAGGTATGGGCTGCAGGATTCTCCTCCTTTACCACCCTCCGGGGTTGGGAGGAGATTTCCAGCAGGAGGTCACAGACTTTATCATTGATAGGGTGTTGGAGACCCCTAAATGGTTGATTCTTGGGGTTTTCAGTGACTGGATTGATGATGAATACTCACAATTTGGTCCCGATTGCCTTCTGCTGATGACATCACTGGGCCTTACACAGCATAGAAACATAGAAAGTGATGGCAGAAGGGGACCGCATGGTCCACCTAGTCTGCCGATAATCCTAGCCTCCCTCCCTTAACTGCTATTCAGTGTTATAATACCTTTGTGCCTATCCCATGCCTTCTTGAATGATCCAACTGATCTAGTCTCCACAATCTCTGGTGGAAGGCCATTCCAAGTATCCAACACCCTCTCAGTAAAGAAGAACTTTTTTGTGTTGCTGTTGAACTTGCCTCCTTCCAGCTTCATGCCATGCCCCCTCGTTCTTGCATGATTCTTGATCTGAAATAGGTCCTGAACCTTGACCTTGTTTATTCCCTTCAAATACTTGAAAGTTTCTATCATGTCCCACCTTTCTCTGCATTGTTCCAGGGAGTACATGTTTAGGTCATGCAGACATTCCTCATATGTCTTGTTGTGGAGTCCAAGTATCATTTTTGTAGCTCTCCTTTGCACTGTCTCCAGTTTGTCCATGTCCTTTCTGAGGTGAGGTCTCCAGAACTTCACACTGCACTCCGGGCAAGACCTTACCATTGGTGTCAGTGTGGCTCAGTTGGTAGCACATCCGCCTCTGGACCAGAAGATCGTGGGTTCTCGTCTCACCAGGATTGGGCTTGCACCTAAAAAATCACTGGCATCTGAGTGCAGTATTTGGTGGGTGCTGTACTGCTGGGATGTGCCTTCCTTCTGACGAGATGTTAAACCAAAATCCCTTCTACCCATCCTGGTGTTGTCCTGATGGGTGTCCAGGTGGACGTAAAAAAACCCAGGGCACCCTTCGCATAGAGTAGGGGACATTCCTGGTGCCCTGGCCAACATTCCCCTTCCCATAAACTGGTTCATGCAATTATCCAGACTGTGTGGGAGTGATGATGTGCTATATGGCCACCACTACACATTCAGTCACTTCATTACCAGTCTAGCATTGCTTGTAAAGCACTTTGGGATACACTGTATATGAAAAGCACTATATAAATGCTGATTGTTCTTCTTCTTCTTCTTCTTCATCTGTATAGTGGCATAATAACCTCCCTCTTTCTACTTGTAATTCCTCTTCCTATGCAGCCTAACATACTGTTCACCTTTAAGGGTGTTTTTTCACACTGTTTGGATGTTTTCAGGTCATCTGTTATAATCACCCCCAGATTCCTTTCCTACTTTGTGGCTTCCAATTTCACTCCACACAGGAGGTATTCCTCACAAGGATTTTTCTGGCCTCGGTGCATGACCTTGCACTTTTTGGCATTGAAATTTAATTGCCAGATTTTTGTCCACCTTTCTAGTCTTTGCAGATCAGCCCTTATCCTTTCCACCCCCGGATTGTCTACCCTATTATATATTTTTGTGTCATGTGCAAATAGACACACTTTGCCTTCTAGGCCCACAGATATGTCACTGATAAAAATATTGAAGAGGAAAGACCCCAGCACCGATCCCTGTGGCACACCACTAGTTACCTCTCTCCCTCCTCTGATAGTTGGCTGTTTACCAGTACCCTCTAAGTCCTTTCATTAAGCCAGCTCGGTACCCAGTTTACCACTTTATGCCCAACTTCTGTACTGGCAAGTTTGTTCAATAGTCTTCTATGTGGGACTGAGTCAAAGGCTTTGCTGAAGTCTAGGTATATCACATCAACAGCGCGGCCCTGATCTACTGTTTTTGTTACCCAATTTAAGAAATCTATTAGGTTTGTCTGGCATGATCTTCCTGTGTTGAAACCATGCTGTCTTAGGTCCATTATATCTTTTTCATTGAGAAAGGATATAATTCTTTTCTTAATTAGGGTTTCCATCATTTTGCCTACAATTGAGGTCAGGCTTACTTGGCGGTAATTGCCAGCATTTTCCCAACTACCATTTTTATGAAGAGAGACAATGGTGGCCTTCCTCCGGTCTGCAGGAACTTCTCCAACCTATAGTGAAAGGTTGAACAGTTCAGCCAGTGGGGCCGCCAGGTCTTTCCTAAGTTCCTTCAGTATCCTGGGTTGCATTTCATCAGGACCCATGGCCTTGTCAACCCTAAGTTTTTCTAGTTCCTTCAGGACACTATCCCTTGTGAAAGTTGCTGAATTCACGTTGCTGCTGTCTGCACTTTTTTCTGTCAGGGTAGGATCGTAGTCTTCTTCTTCTTCCTTAGTAAATACTGAGCAAAAGTATCTGTTAAGGATTTCTGCTTTGTCCTTGTCATCATCTGTGCATTCCCCATCTTCTTCTTTAAAGGCTGACTATACTTCCACTGGTTTTCCATTTCTCCTTGATATATCTAAGGAAGGTCTTGTCTCCCTTTTTGACCTCTGAGGCAATCCTTTCTTCTGTTTGCACCTTAGCCACCCTGATTTGCTTTCCTGCTTCCTTCAGTTTCTCCTTGTATGTGTCTTTGTCTTTTTCACATCCTGTTTGCTTGTATCTTTTGAAGGCTATTCATCTCTCCCTGACCTTGGCAGCCACTTCCTTGGAGAACCATATGGGTTTTCTTCTCTTCTTGGCTTTACTCACACATTTCATACATTGTTTTGATGCTCCTATGATAGCTTAATTTAGAGATGCCCAATACTTATCTACTACCTCTGTCCATGTTAATTTAGCCTGGTTAAGTCTGAGCTTTTCCCTCATTTTATCAAAATTCACTCTTCAGAAGTCCAAGATTTTAGTTTCAGTGTGCTTGATTTCTTTTTCTGTTTTAACCTGGAATCACACCATCTGGTGGTTGCTAAATCCTAGGTAGCTCTTGACTTCTGCCCTTGATGTGATGTCACTGTTGGTGAGTAACAGGTCAAGGATGGCTTCCTCCCTTGTGGATTCCTTGACAAGCTGTCTTAGGCCCGATAAGTGCAGAGTCTCAAGGAAGCCTTTGCTTTTTGTTGTAGTAGTGGCATGGTTTCCCCAATTTATGTCTGGTAAATTGAAGTCACCCAGCAATACTACATTTCCCTTAATACTCATATTGTAAATGCATTTTAGTTTTAATGTGATTGATTTCTTTTTCTGTATCTCCTTGTCCCCCTGCAAGCTGATTGCTGGGGTTCTGTACAATACTCCTGCTCTAGTAACTGCACCTGTTCCAGCTTTGAGATTAACCCAAAGAGCCTCGGCTTCACTGTGAGTGTCCTGGGCCATGGTAGCTTATATTCCCTCCCTAACATGCATTGCCACCCACCCCATTTTCTTTCAGGTCTGTCCCTTCAAAAAAGGCAGTATCCCAGAATAGTTATCTCCCAGTCATGGTTGTCCTTAAACCATGTCTCCATGATGGTAACCCAGTCCAGATCAGCCTGTGCAACAATATCTGTAAGGTCATCCATTTTGTTTGCTAGGCTACGTGTGTTTGTGTACATGGCTTTCCAAGCCTGGTTTTCCCCCTTTTTGGGACCCTGTTGCAATATTGAGCCTTTTTCAGTATTGTTCCCTGAATGCAACCTATCCCATTTCCTGCTCCAGTCTTCTTTGTCCCCACTGATAGGGTGAATTGGAGGGGAGGGGCAGTGAATTGTGTTCATGTTTCTATCCTCTCCCCAGTGCCAAGTTTAAACGGTTAAAGAAGATGTTGAATTTCTGTCCTAGAGCTCTAACACCTTCCTTAGCCAGGTGCAGCCTGTTGTTATGGAAAAAACTTCAGTCCCAGAAGTTCCTCCAGTTCCAAATGAAGACGAATCCTTTTTCCAGGCACTAGTTTTGCAGCCAAATGTTCAACTCCCTGATTTCCTCATTGTGGATTTCCTGCATACTGTCTCCTCTGTCCCAAACTGGTAGGACCTCTGAGAAGGCGATGATCAGTTGATTGTGATAATTTTTCCCCTAGATGAGATAAATGGTTTTTGGTCTCCTCAACTGACTGATTTTCCAGGTTGTTTGTGCTTAGGTGGACAAGAACGCCATTGTACTTTCCTTCTCTGTGTATGAGACGGTCAATACGGTTGGTATCTCTCTTTGCAGATGCCCCGGGTAGGCACCTGGTAGTTACTTGAGTATCAGGGTGCTGAGTTAGGTGGGATTCCACTCCTCAAATCATGGAATCCCTGATGATAACAATTTTCATATTTTACCTGATGTTTTGTGCCTTTGAGGTGCCTCCAGTGCTTACTTTTTGTTTCAAACTTGTACATTGGTTAACTGGACTAGGTTTGCCCCCCCTTGATAATTGCACTGGCCAAGGGTGCAAATCTGTTTGACATTGGGATGTGTGTATCCTGATTTGGGGACTGCTGCTGAGACCTATGGAACCTGCCCCTGCTCCTTCTTGCCACCTGCCATTCTCCAGTACCAGATGCCCAAGGACAGCGTGGGATACTTCCCTGGTGGAGGTGGTGTGGTGAATGGGGGACAGTGGGTTGGCTGTTCATTAAGAGGTGATAGAGATATGTTATGTAGTTCCAGGCCTCTGTAAGCTGCTGTTTAGTTCCTCTATTGTCCAGCATGTTTAGCAGTGCCCTACTGCCAGTATACATGCCTTCTGAAAGGAAAAGCCGCACCGCTGGCAATTTATGTTATTCATTTTCCTTGAGGACTGAGGTGTGGATGAAAGAGAAAAAAAATATATATCAGCTTTTTGTGTTCTTGTATTTTGCAGGAGGAGTGGATGGATGGTCCTTCCTTTGGCAGAGGTGTGGATGAAAGGAAAGGGAGTTAAAAAAAATAGATCCTCTATCTGCCCTGGGGCAAGAAGTGTTGGTGATGGAGAGGTGTAGTACTGTGCAATCGCTAGTGCCATAGGAAGGTGCTGTGCCCGAGAGAGTAGCACATTTTTTTTGTTTGTTTCTTTTTTGTTTTTCCCTGTAAAGTTGTTTCTGTTGTATTAGTCTGGAACCTTGAATGAGCGGAATGAAATTAAGATGCAGCCGGGAGAAGAATAGAAGGAAATGATGGCATTTTATGAGATGGAAATAGTGATGCTACAAGTTCCCTTCCTGTGTGGAACTGTCAGTCCCAGTACTGTATATCAGTAGATGGCCTGGGGAGGGGAGTTGGGGTGGGTGGGCAATTTGTGCTTCCCCATCTATGGAAGTAAAAAAAAAAGTTTCAGCCTGTGATGATCCTCACAAGTGCTGCCAATGCAGAGGTTCTGGGCCGCTCCCCTGAGGCTTTCAACTGCACCTGGATCAAGCGCCAAAGTCACTGCTGCTGAGATGGTAGGAGTGAGTGGCTTCCAGCAGATTTTGCAATGTCAGTAGCAGTGTCTCCTAGTCTGAGCCCTTCTTAAGCACAGTGGACAGAGGATCTCAATTTAAATCCCCTTGTTCTTTGATGTGCTTGGTGCTCTTTCCATAGAATTTCCCGATTGGGCAGTCTGGTGGATTATACTACTTGATGACAGCCCTTGTACCCCTCACCTAGACTGGAGATTCTGTACTTCCCCACCTATAGGAGTAAAAAAAACACCAGTCAGCTCAGCCTGCAATGCTCCTTGTAAGTGCTGCCGATGCGGAGGTTCTGGGCCACTCCCCTGAAACTTTCAACTGCACCCAGAACGAGCACTGAATTCACCACCGACATGATAGGAGTGTCCGGCTTCCAGCAGAGTTTGGTGTGTCGGCAGCAGTGTCTCTAAGAGAGAGACAGAACAGGTGCCCTAGTCTGAGCCCTTCTCCGTTCTCTGCTGTCTTCCTAGTTTGTTGGCTCTGTCAGAATTTAAAGGCTTTATTGGTGGGCAAGTCTGGGCAAGTCCTATTTTCAGCTGCTGCTGTCTTGCTTTCCCTTGGTTCTCTACTGTCTTCCTAGTTTGTTGTCTCTGTCAGAATTTAAAGACTTTGTTGGTGGGCAAGTCTGGGCAAATCCTGTTTTCAGCTGCTGCTCTCTTGCTTCTCTGCTGTCTTCCTAGTTTGCTGGCTCCATTAGAATTTAAAGGCTTTGTGAGTAGGCAGGTCTGGGCACATCCTGTTGCAGGTAGTTACTTCTGTGACCCATAACCATGGCCACACATTGGACTTGGGTTTCTAACTGGGACTTGAGGTTACAAACCTCAAGACTGAGTGGATCACCTTGTCCGATCATTGCACAGTAGAGTTCTCATTTGGGGCCCCCTGATTGTTGAACCCCCATTGAGATTATCAGCTATCACCCTTTAAGGGGGTTGTCCCCAGAGGGACTGTTGATGGTAGCTGATTCATCTAGTGTGACTGTTGCATGTGCAGTTGACACAGGCAAGACAGTGGCTACCTATGATGTGGCAGTTTCCAAGGCACTTGATGCCATCACACTGGCCTGTATGCAACCTAGATCTTCCTGCTTGAGACCACCTTGGTTTGATGGGATCTCTCAGGGCGATGAAGATCAGGGGTCAGAAGTTGGAGCATTGCTGGTGGAAGACTCGATCTGAGGAGGACAAACTGGCCTTGCGTGCTCACTGTCATGAGTACCAATGGGCAATCGACCATAAGAAGGCAGAGTTCTTGTCCAGAGAGATTGCCACCGGGAGGAACAGACTATCTCAGTTTTTTGGACTGTATACAGACTACTTCATCTAGTCTGTCTACAACTGAAAGAAACTTTTTCAACTGCAATGTGTGATGAGTTTGCTCAGTTCTTCTCTAATAGGGTGTCCTCCATCAGCAGGGGGGTCCTGTCAGTGAGGCAAGTTGTGCCTTGCAGTGACCAGCCTGGTAGTGTTAGAGGCACACTGATTGTTTGGGAGGAGTTTAGACTAGTGGAGGTGGCCTAGGTCATTGAGGTGATCTCGAAGCTGAGGCACACTTATTGTGAACTAGACCTTGCTCTGACACGTCTCTTGTTGGAAAATGTGTTGGTACCATTGGTCCAGTGTTTGCCAGGATTATCTGCTGCTCTTTGTCATAGGGAACCTTTCCTGATGCCTTGAAGAAGGCATTGGTAAGACCACTATTGAAGAAGCCATTGCTCGACCCTGTTGTTTTGGCGAATTAGCGATCGACCTTCAACCTTCCATTTTTAAGAAAGGTTGTTGAGAAAATGGTGGTGCAGCAGTTCAAGGTGCACCTCATGGCCTTTGACATCTGAGAGCCATTCCAATCTGGTTTCAGAGCTAGGCATAATTTGAAATGGTGTTGGTTAGGGTGCAAAATGACTCCTCCAGGCAAGAGATAGAGGAGACAGATCAATTCTTGTTCTCCTCGATCTGTCTTCAGCATTTGACACCGTGGATCACTTTGTGCTTCTAGATTGCCTTGGAGAATACTGCAGACTCACTGGTACTGTCATCAAATGGTTTGAGTCCTATCTCTTGGGCAGGAAGCAATGGGTGGTGATGGGGAATTTCTCCTCCTTCCTGATGCTCCTGTCATGTGGAGTTTCTCAATGCTTGATCCTGTCACCAATGTTATTCACAGTGTACATGCTACCCCTGGGTGAGCTGATTAGGCATTACAGTGTGGGTTTTCACTGCTATGCAGATAATACCCAACTATAAAATTCCTTTGCCCCAGAACACATGATGCCATGGAAGTGCTTAACAACTGCCTGGCAGAGATCAATGACTGGATGTCATCCAACTAGTTGTGACTGAATCCCGACAAGACAGAGGCCCTAGTGATTGAGCCTGGTCACGGGTGTGATGGGAGTGCCTCCGTAATGGTAATGTGAACCACCCCATTGATGGCCTCCCCTACGGTGAATAATCTTGGCATCATCCTGGATGACAGATTGATACTTAAGGCCTAGGTATCATCTCTGGTCCAAAGTGTTTTTTACCACTTAAGGAATGTCACCAGGATTAAACCCCTAATTCCACCTGAGGACCTGCCATCAACAGTTCACACCTTTGTTACATGCAGGCTTCATTACTGCAATGCTGTATACTTCAGGGTAAGTGGAGGGACCCTCCGCTGGCTGCAGCTGGTGCAGAATGCAGTGGCCATGTTACTGGTGGGTCTGTCTGAGTCAAGTCATGTAACACCAGTCCTGCGAGTGCTGCACTAGCTGCCTGCCTAGTGGAAGATCATCTTCAAACTGGGCTTGCTCACCTATAAGGCCCTATATGGACTGGGTCCTGGCTACCCTGGCTGATCTCCTGACACGTGTTACCTCAGTCCACTTCCTCCACTCCTCTACAAGGGCCTCCTTGTGGTTCCAAGTGCCAGGTTGAAAACTTCTGGCGATCGAGCTTCTAGGTCACCAGACTGGCCCTTTGGAACTCGCTTCCCATTTCTGTTAGGGAGGCCCCAACAAAGGAAGCTTTTAAAAGGGGTCTAAAGACTCATCTTTTTAAGCTGGCCTTCCGGGACTACTCAGAGCTGCTATTTTTTAAGATTGTATTTATTGATTTTAAAAATGTATTATGCGTTGTGTTTTATTTTAATGGATTTGTTTGTTATTCATTTTAATTATGTGCTACCCTGCCTGTTTCCATGTATGGTGCCCAGAGCATCCAGGATTGGGCACCATATAAATAAATGTGCCTTGCCTTGGCTTAAATATTAAGCCCTGTTATTAGTGCAAAGACCTTGAACACATCACTGAAGAGCTATCTTATCAATCAGCCCCCAAAGTTGATTAAAGTCACAACAGAACTGGAAGTAATGGTTTCCAATGTATTTCAGATTTGGTAATTGTGTCACCCTATGACATTAAAGTAAGTAAATAAACTCAGGATTTAATATACTGTACATACATCATGGGTGGAAACTACCAGATCTTCACTAAAGATTGAAACAGCTACATGCTATATTGTATATAATTCAATGTCTTAAATATACTACATCTCTGCATTACTGAAATTTGTTTGCAAGCACCAGTGAGTCAGCTGTTTTGTTTTACATAATCATTTATCTTACAAGATAACTCATTGTGATGATCAAAGATCACTTCCCATTAACAAATGAAAGACATCTTCTGACATCACTGTAGTCATGGGTGCAACCATGGCTAAAAAGTGTCAATACCAGTTGCAAACATTTGGCATTGACAAATGCTTGTCAGTAATGCTTCTGCAATGTACACAGTGGTTCAAGTCCACCCCAACACCAGCCAATTAGTTCACTTCATCCCACACCAAACTAACTTATAGCCCCCACTCTTCATATCATCATTTTGTTTATTCTCTGATGGGCAAGGCTGGACACTGGACCTGTCAGGCAGTTGGGAAGAGAGGGACAGATTTTTTTTATTCCCTGATGGGCCAACTTGGTCACCGTATGTGCCAGCTAGTTGGAGGGAGAGTGGAAGATATTTTTTTTTCTGACTGGCCAGGGTGGGCATTAAACCTGTCAGGTAGTTTGGGGAGAACAACTGATTTTTTTAATACCTGGCAGTGCATGTTGGATTTGGGATTTGTCATGTTGTTGAAAGGAGAGGAATAGATCTATTTTTTAATTCCCTGATGGTCCAGGTTTGGCCCTGGACTAATCAGGTATTTGGGTGGAGGAGGAGGAGGAGGGTTGATTTTTTTAATTCTCTAACAAATTGTGTTGTGCACTGTATTCATTAGATAGCTGGGGAAGTGGGCAGATTTGTTGTATTCCTTCTGGGCACTGGACAGTTCTGCTGTGCACCATGTTGGGTTGGAATGTGCATGTCTATATGATCACTTTGTGCATGTTGATCAGATGGCAGAGCTGAGATTGAGCATCGAGATAAGGAAAGCGTGAAAGAGTATATGTTGGGTAGGGGAGATGGAATCACGGGTGCATGGGGTTACAGCCTCAGAGGTGTGCAACATGGGTCCCCCTTGCTCCAGTCTCCCATGCTAGTGTTCTGCAGGCTAGAGAGGGCAGAGATGCCTAAACATGCTGGAAGCAGAAACAGTATGGCAGCAGTCCCACATCTCCCATACAGTGCTTGAGAACCTCATTGTGACCTGAGTGGATGGGCATGGGGGCATACCTTTTTTATTCACTGACAGTCTGGACTTGTCACCAGTGCCATCAGGTATAGTAGTTTGGAGAGGAGGCCAGACTATTTTTATTCCTTGTCGGGCTAGGATGGGCACCAGAAATGTTATTCTAGTCTACATTTCCTGTGCTACAAGTATAGCACTGTTTTTCCTTGTAAAACTCTTTGGGATACAGTGCATGGAAATAATTATATAGAACCAAATTCTATTATATTCTGCAGTCCCTACTCTACCAGAATCTAACTCCTGTGCTGTGTAAAGCACAGGACCTGTTATAGTTGGTGGGAGTGGGACAGATTTTTTTCCCTGACAAGCTGGATTGGGCACTGAATCCTTCAGAAAACAGAAAATAAGTTACAAGCAGAAGGGTCAGGGAAGTTAGAGGTACCAAATCATGTGGAGTAGAGTGAGAGGATGGATTTCAACAGAAAAAGGGGCTGAACTGGGTGATCAGGAGTTACTTGAAAGAGCTGTTGGGGAGATTGCTTCAGAAAGGGATGACTCGAGTCAGGAGATAAAGGGGCACTGCATCAGGGGATTGGGGAGCCAATCAGCATCTGGAAAACAGAAGGAATACATAGAAGGTGGAGGATTATGGGTATTTTTGGGGTGCCACTGGACACCAGTGAGTGCTTGCAACAGGGGCAGGAAGGGTATTATTTATATAATGCTGCATCTGTGAGAACATACCATAAAGGAAGTGGATGTTGGTAGCATCTGCACTTGATTTGGTATAACACTGGACACCAGGAAGTGCTGTGTCAGGGATGGAGTGAGGGACCTGATGTCACAGGTGTGGTGCTACAGTTTCTAGTATTGGAAACATGCACCAGGCACATGTCAGGACACTGCATACTGTAGTACTACATTTGTTAGCACTAGCAATGATGTTGGTAGGTACAATACTGTCCCCAACAGTGTTAGCTAACATTTGGAGCAATGAATTGCATTGTAACACACTCAGGGAGACGGGGGACTCTATAAGGTTGAAAAAGTCAGACTGCATACTCAGGTGGTAATTAACAGAATTTGGTACTAAGAAGGCAGTCATTTTGGATTTTTATCCTTGGAACACTGATGACAGAGGGGCTCAGTTATATAAATTTGAGTGTATCTTTTCTGAAAGAACAAACAAAGTAACACATGAAGCACTCAAGCAATCCTAACTGAGGTGTAATTCTTCAAAATAAAGTGTGTTCTATGAAATAGCAGAATCTTACTTTGTGAGGACAGCCAACACAACGCCCCAGCACTTCAACAGCGAGGTCTTCATCATGGGGCATGCCAAGATTAAACAACCTACTATTTAGATGTTACATAAGAAATAAGGTCCAGTCAGGAGTTATGTTAGTGTTCTTTCAATCAAACCCTGTGGGTATAATCATGCCACATGCCCCCCCCCCGGGAGGGGGGTGATTAACTGAAAATTAACAGAACCCTTGAAATTACCTTACTATTATTATTGTAATTACTGTCTTGCCTTGTTTACACCCAGATAGCCAATGCTGAAATTTGATGTTATAATACTAATGACGTCCAAGCCATGATCTGTGTATGTCAATTTTCTCTTGAATAACAGCAATGCACTAAATCACAGTTTTCCATAAAAAGGAACAAAATATTGGAATGCATACTTTTTCCTCACAAATATGGCACCACATTTCTCATTACCAGATACTAACACTAGACAGCAATTATTTTCAGACCAAGAAAACATCAATACTAACTGGAAAACAAAAAGTGATATTAGCCTATCCACATTGTCTCTCAGTAAGACAGGTAAAAAATACAACTTTCACAGTTTTGTCACAAAAGACATTATTTACAAAGATAAATGTAAAGAACTGCTAGAAGCTTGCTCTCATGGCTGAGGTTTTCTAGTGAGGCTGCCATGGGGACAATTTTTTTTTTTTGTGGGATATACTGGGTATCCAATGACATTGTTGGATCAGCTTTCTGTTTTTTTCTGTAGCCAAGGGGTCATCTCTTCAAGGTGAGCAGGAAAGAAACTTCTTCAAGCACCACAACTTAATCTTTCTTTTAATTAAAATAAAAATCTAATGTTACAAAAAAAGAATTCTGCTGGTAGTGTGTGCACATTCTAGCACATACCATTGCCATTGTGGGAAGGTTCACATGCCAAACCATGGCCAACATAATTAGTTTTTGAATATCAATGGAAAGTAAAGTAGAGTTATAGTTGTAGCCACTGACATGTCCAGACATTTCCTAAATTGTCTGTAATATCTATACAGAAATATCCTGCTTGCCTGCAGTACCACAGTAGGGCCATCATAGAGAGCCAGAGATCTCCTGTGGAAATATCATGACATAAACAGCATGATGGCTACAACTGTACAGATTGGGATATTTAATTTACTGCATAGTAGAGCTCTGATTACCCTTACAAAAGAAGCAGACTATCTGAGTTCTCCTTCTCCTTCAAACCCACCCACCATTCCTGACTTCCCAGTGGGCACCACACTGATCAATGATGCATGAGACACTATCAAGTGAGTAACAAAATAAGTAGGAGAGTGAAAGGGAGGTGTTGCCAACCTCCCCCCACTACAGAAGGTGGTACTGATTTAGACCTTCTTAGTGCCCATGAGGTGATTTGTCAAGTTAGTGGTAATGGTAGACCACAGTTCTCAGAAAATAATTTTAGAAAGGTGGGAACTTATTTTGAAATAAAATCAAAGTTCACATGATAAGGCTCTAGCTGTATATTAATTTTAATCACATTTTATTAGTTATTCATTGTGAACACACAAAATCCCACTATCATGTACATACATACTGTATTCCTGAAACATTGTTATAACAACATTTGTAATTATTCATTAAATTACATTTAAAGGCAATTCCTAAATCTATTCTAGCCAAGTAAAGGTAATTAATAAATAGTCAATAATACTTTAGTTTCAAGAAGGTTCTAAAACATTATAAAGGCAACAATGGTGCTAGGATGGAGTCTATGTCTCTCCATCATGGTTCTTGAAAATTATCTAGTTCAGATATATCATACAATTATTTTTCATGATACATGGCTTGTTTCATCAGAAACCAACACCAAAATTCCTCCATGTTTTCCAGGGACTGGACATTTAATTTCTCAAGAATTAATCTTTTTGTAACCATTGTACCAATGGTTAATATCTTCCTTTCAGTTCTTTTAAGATTTAAGCTTCTTGTATCATTAAAAAATATACGAAAATTCACATGGCATCAGTACATTCAAAAGGGCATATAATAGCTTACTAGTTCAGCTCCACCATTTTAGTATTTGCGGGCATCCCCACAAGCAAAAATATAAATCACCTATAGCCCCACATAAACACCAACATTTCATATTCTCTGATTTGCCTATTTTACCTACAATTTGAGGAGTGTAGTTGGCTCTGACAATAATCTTTTTTCTGAATAGCCTTGTTTTTTGCATAAATGTAATCTTTGTTTATATTAATAACAATATTTTTCCACTGCTGATTAGTTAAAGCTAAATTTGTTTCCAAACTCCATTTCTTATTTGTTTTTAATTATGAATCCTTGTTATTATCATTTTTTTCTTTTTTTTCTTGTACTCAGACTAGGATATATTCACAAGCATTTACTATATGCCATGTATACTATCCAATAGCATCATTGTACAAGTGGGGGAAAGCTGTCACTATCCTATTATGTATTTATATTATTTGTCCTGTTTTCTTCTTTAATTTATTATCATGTTTTACACAAAAAAGACATGAATGGTTGCCAAATTTTTAAAAATCTCTCTTCTTTTTGTTCTTTTATATAATAAATTATTTCTAATGTATAACAACCTGTTAATTGATTTAACTTTGTAATTTGGGGTGTCAGCATCTTTCCAATGTAACAAAATTACTTTTCTTGCTAAGTCAAGTGCAAGTGATAAAAATATATCCTGCTTTGCAGTATTACCCAGTTCAAAATTAAGGCTTAATAATAGAATTCCAGGATCAAAAGGTATATTAATCTCTAGGATTTCTGTTAATATCCTACATATTTTCTCCCAGTATACTTGTAATACTTTACATGTGATGAAGGTTTGTAGCAAGAATCTTTTTTTCTGTTTTATATCTTCATCAATGATCTGATATATTTGAATTACATTTATGTAGCTTATTTGGTGTGAAATATAACCTGTGTATAACATTAAATTGCATTTGTTTTAATGTATTATTTTTGAATATTGTTTCTGGTGTGCTTAATAGTTCATTCCATTCTTCTAAAGATAATTCTTTTTCCAGATCTCTGTTCTATACTTGCCATAATTGTTGTGAGTTCTTTTTTTTACGCTAATAAAATTTTGTATATAGATGGCAAAACATTCCTTTTGTTTTCTCTATTAAGTAATTCCTCTTTCTTCAGCCCACCATCTTAAACATGTGCTCCAAGCCCTTATTATTTATCATGATACTATAAATTATTTGTAGTAGTTTGCCTAATCCTTGTTTTAGTATGGTTTCATTATTCTGCATCAGTCTGTCCAAATTATTACTGAATCATATATTACACTTCTTTGCCAGTAAATTAAACTTATTTTTAGGGAGAGATAGGTGAAAAAATATTATTTTTTATAGAAGGTGGACATATCTCTTTGAATTTAGTGAAGATACAAAATTCTACTTGTTCTAGTAATTGAGACCATGTTTGAACTCCTTGATTGTTTATAATAAAAATATTCAGTCAGTCAAAAAAAGCTTTATTGATCGGCAACATGCCATTACAACTCAATAAAAATAAATACATAAGTGATGATATAATCACATATGACAAAGAATTCAGATATGACATATAGAAGAATAAAATGCATGCAGTATACTAAGGTATTCCATATGATAACTATTGCACATACAGGTAAAAAGAGTAATCCACATACAATAATTTAAATTCTAATCTAATTGTTGAAACAGGACTAGGACAGATGCTTCTCCTAAAGGCATGTAAATCAGAATCATTCTGATAATCCCTAGGGACAGAGCATTAGAAAATGCAGCAACTGCATGTAATCCAAAAAAAGGGGGAAGGGAGAGAAAACACCCCCATTAAATCTGGAAATCTCAAATTTAGAAATATGTTCCTTAAGGTGCAAACCTAGACCTGATCAAAACAAGAACATATTTTAACCAGTCAAAGCTTTTTCTTGATAGCTAAAAGGTTTGCCCTTCTTAACCTTTCAAATAAGATAAAATAATTCACAGATTTGTTGATAATAGTAACATTATTCAGTGTGAAAAAAGCAGATAATCTAGAATATAACTTAATGAAAATATGAGTGCTGTGAGGAATTTTCAAATTCTGGCAGAACAAAATTTCACAGAATTTTCAAAATTCTGCCAACATTCCACCAAATTTCATGGGAAATGGAATGGTGGAATTCCACGGCAGAAAAATATGGATTTAGTTTTTCCACAGCATTTCCATGGAATTTTATTCTGCAGATCTCAACATTCTCTAATGAAATGGTTGGGGAATGATGTTCTGCAGAAAAGGTGCTGTTCTGTAGAAAAGTATTCTGCAGATCTCAATATATTCTGAGGAAATGATTGTGGAATGATTTTGCATGGGAAAAAATGCTGTTTGGATGATATTATTCCACAGATTACAGCAGGCAGAACTATGCAGAAGAACCAGTGAAATTCCAGTGGAAATTCCACCAGCAGAATGGTCATTCCATGCTAATTTTGCCAGAGGAATTCAACATACTGTACAGCACTAGCAAATATTCATTTTACCCCTTCAGGCCAAATCCTTCTACTACCCCACATATTTAAGTATAACCATGGGAAATAATTATTTTTTACATAATTTATTTGATGCAATCTATATTACTGGGCTTACAGTAGCATGTAAAGATGAAATATATGTGTCTTTTCATGTAAAGTCAATATACTATTTTTCATATTCAACTTCCTTCTTTATAACTACTTCATTGAAAAAGTGATTATTTTTGAGGTAGAATGCCTAATTCCAAGATGACCTGAGTTGATGGCTCATACTTTAAATTGCCAGATCATGGTGGCTATAGCCCCTCATATTCATAGGAATAACTAACTGTTGCCATGCTACAAAAAGTTTACTGCCCCTCCATAAGAACTTACTAAAAATTCTCTTGATGTTCTTAAACTAGGAAACCTAGGGAGATCTAATTACTGTTTGAAGGGTAAAAATAAAATGGGAGAGGGCCATAATTCTTATAGTTTCAATACAACCCAACAATGAGAGAGATAATTTATGCTGTATATCTAGAAATAATTTTATTTTATCCATCACCTGTTCAAAATTTATTTTAATAGTATATGAATAATAGTGAGTGTAATCCATATATATATATATATACATATATTTCTTTTCATCATAAAATCTCTTTCACTTCCAGAATTGATAAAATAGTTATCAGATATTTGCATAATAAATAATTTATTTTTCCTTATTTAATATCTAACTTGAAAGGCTTGCATATTTATCAACTTCTTTCATAAAGCTAGGCAAACGCTGGTTTATGTTTTTAACCAATAGTAATACATTGTCTGCAAATGCATTTACTTTGCTATTTCAATTTCAGTTGTTTTGATCAGTCAAAAGACAATTTCAGTAATAAAAGGCATAAGTGCTTGTAAAGTGCAGTAGATTAAAAAACATAAATAACAGAGGAATACAGAAAGTACATCATACAATAATTAATATAGTAAACAGTGTATAATACAAAAATAAAAATAAATGCATAGTACAATCAGAAATAAGTAAGATCTGACAACATCATTTAAGAGCAAGTACAACAAACATTAATGTAGGAATTGTCTCTTATCTATGTTTGGAATAATTAATATTTAGCTCTGAGTTATTTCAACTTCAGATTTCTGCACAGTTTAGTTTAATTAGCACCTTTAAGTCTGAGAATAATTCTAGCAATATTATCAAAATAGCAGACAACTGTCCTAATTATAGTTTTATCATTTATAGTAAAGAATAGCTTCAGCAGGAGATTCTGCTCATTAGATTGAATGGAATTACATAATGGTATCAGACATTTATTTCTTGATATGCTGTACCAAGGGCATACAAATATTATATAAAATAAATCGTCAGGAAAAAGAGAAGTGCAAGAACAATTTATAGCCTGAATTGTTAAATTCTTATTATATCCAGCATCCAAGATGTTGCTTGGAAACTAAACTATTCAAGCCAAAATTTAGCATATTGCACGCTTTGATTAAAGACAGTAAGAATGTCTAGGTAGTGCCTATAATAATGTAAATTATCATTTTGTCATATCCATGGTGAGATATGAAGTCTTGAGTTAAACTCGTAATATTTAATCCCGTAATAGTTGATAATTCTGTGTGCAGCATAAGCTTGATATTTCAAGCTAATTGAAATGCCTCTGGTGTCATAGCTTTTTAAATATTCAAGGCTTGTGTTGTGGAATAACCTAGAAATGTTAGTGAGCCACTCCGATTGCAAATGGCCCAAGTTAAGCCATGGCTATTTCTCCCTCATACATAGATAGATCAGCCAATTGTATTTCTGTTGAAGTAATTTAATCCAATAATTCACTTTTCTAGCAGAAAAGTACACCCTGAGGTTACTTTGATATGATTGCTATTCACTATCCCTTTGCTTTCCTGGCTATTTGTAATGTGATTCAAGAAAGGTTATAAACACAACACAAATAAAACTGGTGATAGGGGATGTCCCTGATGAACCCTATTGAACTTATTAAAGGCATCAGATAAGTATGTACCAAACAAAAATCAAACCATCTATGAATTAAATGTTCCAATCATTATGTATAACATCTTTGGTAGACCACAGAATTCAAAACATTTCATCATAAAAGGTATATTTAGTATATCAAAAGCCTTGCTGATATTGATTGCGACTGCATGATAAGGATCTTCCTTACTTTTAACATAAGTAAATAGCACTTGGACCCTTCTAGTAGCCTGTGTAATTGTTCTGCCCTGGATAAACCCAAACTGGTTTGGGTGGATGACTTCAGGCAAAGCCACCTTAAGCCTATTCACAATCAATTTTGCAAATAGTTTGTAGTCAGTATTTAATAAAACAATTGGTCTATAATTGTTGATTTTAACTGAATCCTTGCCTACTTTCAAAATAAGTGTTATTCTGGCTTCTTCAACATACTTCGGTATTTGATGAAGTCCATTCCCCAACTCCCTTAGCATTTGTTCAATCCAGAGTATCCACTGCTCAGAGAGAGTGATAAAGAATTCTGATGTGAAACCATCCAATCCATAATTTGTTTTTATCTGACATAGAATTAAGTACATCCTTAATCTCATTATGGTTAAATTCAGCACCATTACACTTAATCTTTGGTAATTTTGAATTTTTAAGACAATTTAATAAGTCTACTGTGTTGAGAGGTAGTTTTAACTCCAGCAGTATATTAATGAAAGATTTATCTAATGGTATTGGGATATTTAGTGATAATCACGGGGCTTCATTTCACACACCCTTTTTATCTTGTCAAGGGCAATGCAGACATAGTGTTAACAGTTTTAGGAGAAATGGGTGCTGAGCTGAACCAGACATTCAGGGAGCTGCATTTGAGGGTTTGGCTGGTCTCAGTTAATCTGCTTGAGGATAGTTAATTATAGTAATTGATCAATACTATTCACCCTACACTGCATAAAAAAGCAAGCAACTCCTTCTGTGTTTCACATTAGTTAGGGGCAATATTTGTCCAGGCATGACAGTAAACAACTTTTGTAAACAGTTATGCATGGTAATATTTTTCATCTCTAAGTCTTGTAATATGTGTGCTGCAGGTGGTAAAATGGTTATTTCAGAATACTGATAAAGTGTACAAGTATCTACCTGTGTACATACGAAAGCCTGTCAGTATGCTGTAAAATGTAATGGCTGTGGGGCAGCAGTCTTCTGGGAGTCTTTCTGGAGGCTGAGATGCTGCCCTGTTTGCAGACAACTATCTGCCCTGAGGGAGAAAGTTGCCCATCTTCAGGCCACACTGGACAGTAGTAAGGGAACCTCCCCATCCAGGGAGCACCAGAGACACCACCACTACCTCAGAGGTTGCAAAGAAAGCACAGCAGTTGGACCACAGTGGGCTCAGGGAGGGTAAGAGTGGTGGAACAGAGGCACACCCAGTCATTTGTTCCACTCCACAATCCATACACCATTCTTGGGGAGCATAGTTCCCCTATGGATGCACCCACAGAGGAGACTAAGGAGGGTGCAGACAAGTGTCACAAGGGAGGCCCTCAGGAAGGAGAAAGAAGGCACCACAGGGAAAGGAAGCAGCTCCTGGTGGGGAACTCAATTATTAGGGGGATAGAACTGGGGGGAGCAGGGAAAACTGAAGTAAGGTGCCTGCCTGGTGCCATGGCTTGGAGGGACAGGAAGTGCATCATTAGGATCACAAGAACAGTTGCACGGGAGTCTGAGCTGGACATCATTGTTCACCTAGGGACAAATGACTTGGCTCATCATGAGATTAGAGCAGTGCAAAAGGACTTTGTAGCGTTGGGGAGGGGTCTAAGTCAAGTAGCACACACAGTATCCTTTTCAGAGGTGCTGCCTGTCAGTGGCATGGGTGAGGCAAGGGTACTTTACACCAAGCAGTTTAATGAATAGTTGAAAAAATGGTGTGGAGCACAGGGGTTTGGCTTCATTGGGGACTGGGGTGCCACCTGGAGGGACACCAGCCTATACTGGCAGGATGGTCTGCATCTGTCCAGGAAGGGAACAAGTCTTTTGGGCAATCGGTTTAAATGCTTCATTGACAAGCTTTTAAACTAGTCAAGGGGGGAGGCACTGATAAGCAGCAGGAAAATCCCAGCCTCCCCCTACAAAACAGGGTACTAAATGAGAAAAAAGACCATGGTAGAAAGGTCAGTGGGGGATGCTGCTACAGAAGGTAAAGCCATCAAAAAATGGAGAGCAATGAGTACCAATTCCCCTTAGTCTTGGTAACAAGCTTCCTGAATTAGTGGCCTTGATAGAGGAGGAACATCTGGATATCAGGGCAGTCACAGAAACATGGTACACACAGAACCATGACTGGGACATAAACATACCAGGATACACTATCTACAGGAGGGACAGGGATGGTAAAAGAGGAGGAGGAGTAGCTCTCTACATAAGAGAAGGAATCAAAGCAACAGAACAAAAGGGTAAACAGGGAGGAGAAGAAACACTGTGGATCAATTTGGAGGCAGGCATTGTCACCACAATACACACAGGGGTTTACTTTACTACCCATCATGTTATCGTGTAGAGGCTTGAAATCTTCTGCCTTATTAGCATCTTCATGGTTGTTTAAGCCTGCCAAGGAAGCATTTAAACCGTCAAGATCCAGTGACAGGTTTAAATGCTTCCTTGGCAAGCTTTTAAACTAGCCATGGGGGGGGGTGCTAATAAGAGGCAGAACATTTCAAGCCTCCCCCCACAAAACATGATGGGTAGAAAGGTAAACACTGAGGTACAGTGCTCAACAGAGGGCAGGAAGGGGTAAATGGAAAAATAGACATGAGCAAAAAGATCAGGCATGGGGGAAAAAAGGATAAAGCCAACATTAAATAGAGGGCAATGAGTACCAATGCCCGTAGTCTGGGAAACAAGATTCCTGAGCTAGTAGCCTTGATGAAAGATGAAAAATTGGATATTGTGGCAGTCACAGAAACATGGTACATGGGGAACCATGACTGGGATGTCAACTTATCAGGGTACATAGTCTACAGAAGGGACAGGGAGGGGAAAAGAGGAGGAGGAGTAGCTCTATACATAAGGGAAGGGATCAAAGCTACAGAACTAAAAAGTAAAGGGGAAGGAGAAGAGGCACTCTGGGTCACCTTGGAGACAGGGAATGGCATCACAATCCACAAAGGGGTTGTATACAGACCCCAATCTCAAGGGGAGGAAGTGGACAAGAAAAGGATAGAGGACATTCTCAAAATGGCTGAAAAAGGGGAGATACTGTTGATGAGTAACCTGAATATGCCAGATGTTAACTGGATGACATGTACTGCAACCACATCCAAGAGCAGGATCATTCTCGATGCCCTGCAGAGGGCAGGCCTTACACAGCTAGTGTTGGAACCCACTCGGGTGGGAGCAATACTAGACCTGGTACTCTCAAATGGAAAAAAGGATCACAAATTTAGAAGTCAGTAGACATTTGGGAACAAGCGACCACTGCACAGTGTGCGTTACAATAAGCACAACCATGGAGACAAGCCATACAAAAACAAGCATATTGGACTTTAGAAGAGCTGACTTTGGCAAAATGGGTGAATACCTGAGGAATATACTAACAAATGGCCAAAAAGGAGGGGTGGAAAACAATGGAGAAAAATCAAAACTGCCATCATAGAGGCAACAAGCCTTTGTGTGAAACAGATAAAGAAAACAAAGCCGAGTAAAAAACCACTATGGTTCCCAAAAGAGGTGGCAGGGAAAGGCTGCATTCAAAAAGTATAAGGCATCACAGAAGGAGCATGACAGGGAACTGTAACAATTAAAGCAGAAAGAAGTGGGGAAGGCAGTCAGAATAGCAAAAGCCCAAACTGAGGAAAAAACAGCCAGTTCAGTTAAGAAGGGGGATAAAACATTTTATAGGTACATTAGGGAGCACAGAAAGGTTAAGGGAGGAATAGTGAAGATTCATAAGGGAGAGGGGAGGTGGGCAGAGGGAGACAGTGAAAAGGCAGAGATACTGAATGAATACTTTTGCTCAATATTCACAAAAGAAGAAGAGGAGGAGTTACCTAAACCAGACAATAGAAGCACTCTGGGTAGGGAGGCTGACACCAGTCCATTTACAGAAGAAAGAGTCCTGAAAGAACTCCTAAAACTCAAGGTGGACAAAGCAGTGGGGCCTGATGGGATTCACCCCAGAATCCTAAAAGAACTAAGGGAGGACCTAGTGACACCGCTGACTACACTTTTTAGCAAATCATGGGAGGATGGGGTGGTACCTGAGGACTGGAGGAGGGCAGATGTGATTCCCCTTCACAAAAGTGGGAGCAAGGCAGAAGTAGGAAACTACAGACCTGTAAGTTTGACCTCAGTGGTAGGGAAAATGATGGAATCACTTCTGAAAGAAAGAATTGTTGAGTACCTAGAGGCCAGCGGGTCACAGGACCCAAAGCAGCATGGATTTACAGCAGGAAGGTCATGTCAGACAAATCTAATCGATTTCTTTGACTGGGTGACCAAAGTAATAGACCAGGGAGGGGCTGTGGATATGGCCTACCTAGACTTTAGCAAGGCTTTTGACACAGTCCCGCACAAAAGATTAATAATCAAGTTAGCCAGCCTGGGAGTGGGTCCCAGGGTGGTAGCCTGGGTTGCAAACTGGCTGCACAACAGGACACAGAAGGTAATAGTGAGTGGAATACATTCCGAAGAAAGGGGGGTCACTAGTGGACTACCTCAGGGCTCAGTACTGGGTAAAGTCCTCTTTAACATCTTTATAGGTGACATGGCAGAGGGTCTGGAGGGAAAGGTATGCATCTTTGCAGATAATACAAAGACCTGTAACAGAGTTGATACACAAGAGGGGTAGAAAGGATGAGAAGGAACTTGGCAAGGTTGGAGGAATGGTCAGACATATGGCAACTTAGGTTCGATGCAAAGAAGTGCAAAGTAATGCACCTGGGAAACAAAACACAGGAGAAGAGTACACAATAGCAGGGAAGGTACTAACAACAACAAAATGGAACGGGACTTGGGGTAGTCATATCAGATGATCTAAAGGTTGGTAAGCAATGTGAGAAGTCAGTAAGAGAGCCAGGGATACTGGCTGTATAGGAAGGGGCATCACAAGTAGAAAAAGGGAAGTGGTTATCCCTCCATACAGACAGTTGGTGAGACCCCATCTGGAGTACTGTGTGCAGTTTTGAAGACCTCATCTACGCAAGGACATAGACAGGATGGAAGCAGTCCAGAGGAGGGCAACTAAAATGGTGCAGGGTCTGCATCAGAAACCATATGAAGAGAGACTGAGAGAGCTTAATATGTACAGTGGCGTGAAAAAGTATTTGCCCCCTTCCTGATTTTCTCTATTATTGCATATTTGTCACACTGGATGTTTTCAGGTCTTTAGACAAAATATAATATTAGATAAAGGGAACCTGAGTGAACAAATAACACTTTTTTTTTTTACTTATTTCATTTATTTAATGAAAAAAGTTAACCAACACCAACTGGCACTGTGTGAAAAAGTAATTGCCCCTAGTTAAATCAACCCAATTAAAGGGATAATTAGAGTCAGCTGATTGAACACAGCCAGGCTTGATTACAGCCAGCCCTGCTCAATATAAACCTCACTTATTTTGGCCCTTACCATCAGAGTCACGTTGCAGCACAAAGATTCAACAAGCACATTATGCCATGATCAAAGGAAGTTCCTGAAAAGATCAGAAAAAAATTAGTTGCCCTCTATCAGTCTGGAAAGGGTTACAAAGCTATTTCTAAGGCTCTGGGACTCCATCGAACCACAATGAGAGCCATAATCTCCAAATGGAGAACACTTGGAACAGTAATGAACCTTCCCAGGAGTGGGCAGCCTGCCAAAATTACTCCAAGGGCGCAGTGTAAAATCATCCAAGAAGTCTCAAAGGATCCTAAAACAACATCCAAAGAACTGCAGGCTTCTCTTGCCTCAGCTAAGGTCAGTGTTCATGACCCACAATCAGAAAGAGACTGGGCAAAATGGGCTTCATGTGAGAGTAGCAAGGTGGAAACCACTGCTAACCAAGAAGAACATAAATGCTTCGTCTCTCATTTGCCAAGAAGCACCTGGATGATCCACAAGCCTTTTGGAAAATGTTCTATGGACAGATGAGTCCAAAGTGGAACTTTTGGACAACATGGATCCCATAATGTCTCGCAGAAGCAAAACACAGCATTCCACAGTAAGAACACCATACCAACAGTCAAACATGGTGGTGGTATTGTGATGGTGTGGGATGCTTTGCTGCCTAAGGACCTGGATGACTTGCCATAATTAAAGGAACCATGAATTCTGCTCTGTACCAGAAAATTCTTAAGGAGAATGTCCAGTCATCCTTCCGTCAGCTGAAGCTGAAGCGTGGTTGGGTCATGCAGCAAGACAATGATCCAAAACACAAAAGCAAGTCCACATCAGAATGGCTAAAAGAAGTAAAATTAAAGTTTTGGAGTGGCCTAGTCAAAGTCCAGACTTAAACCCAATAGAGATGCTGTGGCAGGACCTGAAACGAAGCAGTTCATGCTCGAAAACCTACCAAATGTTACTGAATTAAAGCAGTTCTAGAGGAAGAGTGGGTTAAAATTCTCTCCACAGCGATGTGAAAGACTGATATTGAATTATAGGAAGTGTTTGGTTGCAGTCATTGCAGCTAAATGTGGCATAACCAGTTATTAAGTGTAAGGGGCAATTACTTTTTCACACAGTGCCAGTTGGTGTTGGTTAACTTTTTTTCATTAAATAAGTGAAATAAAAAAAAAACAAGTGTTATTTGTTTACTCAGATTCCCTTTATCTAATATTACATTTTCTCTAAAGACCTGAAAACATCCAGTGTGACAAATATGCAATACTAGATAAAATCAGGAAGGGGGCAAATACTTTTTCACGCCACTGTATACCCTTGATGAAAGGAGGGATGGGAGACATGATAGAAACATTCAAGTACCTCAAGGGAATCAACAAAGTCCAGGAGGGTAGCATCTTTCAGAAAAAGAGATGTGTAAGAACAAGGGGACACAATTTAAAGATAGAAGTGGGACGGCTCAGGGGTAATGTAAGGAAATTTTTTTCAGAGAGAGAGTGGTGGATGCGTGGAACTGCCTTTCTGGGGAGGTTGTTGGGGCTAAAACAGTGGGGGAATTCAAACATGCATGGGACAGACACAAGGCAATTGTAGTGAGGGGTGGCAGGAAGTAGGCTGTTGGTTAACTAGAATCTGCAGCTTATCCAGTAGGTAGGGAAATGGGCAGACTGGGTGGG
The DNA here is from genome assembly GCA_016271365.2 of Neoceratodus forsteri. Lineage (NCBI taxonomy): Eukaryota > Metazoa > Chordata > Ceratodontiformes > Ceratodontidae > Neoceratodus > Neoceratodus forsteri. The sequence continues at coordinate 50,565,837 of CM057451.1, read as the reverse complement.
CCAAGTGGTCCTTATCTGCCATCAAAGTCTATGTTTCTATGTATACAGACCCCCCTCTCAGGGGAGGAAATGAACAAGGAAATGATAGAAAGTATACTTAGAATGGCAGATAAAGGGGAGATATTGCTGATAGGTGATCTGAATATGCCAGATATTAACTGGAGTGCAGTTGTAGCAGCCACTCTAAGAGTAGGGTTATTCTAGATGCCCTACAGGGGACATGCCTTAGACAACTAGTATTGGAACCCACTCGAGAGGGAGCAATCTTAGACCTGGTCCTCTCAAATGGAGATGGAGAGAGGATCACAGATGTAGAAGTGGGTAGCCATCTGGGAACTGGCAACCGTCTAACAGTATGGTTTACAATAAACACAGCAATAGAGTCAAGCCATACAAAGGCAAAAGTACTGGACTTCAGGAGGGCTGACTTTGCCAAAATGGGTGAGTGCCTAAGGAATGCACTAGCAAATGGGCAGGAAGGAGGGGTGGAAGAACAATGAGGAATAATAATAACTGCCATCACAGAGGTAACAAGTCTTTGTGTGAAGCAAATAAACAAAACAAAATGATGTAAGAAACCACTATGGTTCTCAAAGGAAGTGGCAGTGAAGGTTCAAGAGAAAAGAAAGCATTCAGAAAGTACAAGGAATCACAGAAGGAGCAGGACAGATAATTGTATCAGTTAAAGCAAAAGGAAGCTGGGAAGGCAGTCAGAACAGCAAAGGCCAGAACTGAGGAAAAGATAGCCAACTCACTTAAGAGGTGGGATAAAACCTTTTTTAGGTACATCAGGGAGTGAAGGAAGAGTAAGGGAGGGATAGTGAGGCTTAATAAAGGGGAGTGGGGGTGGGCAGAGGGTGATGGTGATGGTGAAAATGCAGAGATACTAAACAAATATTTTTGCTCAGTATTTACAAATGAAAAGGGGGAGGTACCTAAAACAAACAATAGAAACACTCTGGATACAGAAGTTGATACCAGCCCATTTACAGAAGAAAGGGTTCTGAAAGAACTCTTATAACTGAAGGTGGGCAAAACAATGGGGCCTGATGGAATTCATCCCAGAATTCTAAAAGAACTAAGGGTAGAACTAGTGACACCACTGACTACCCTCTTTAACAAATCATGGGACGATAGGGTGGTACCTGAGGACTGGAAGAGGGCAGATGTGATTCCCCTTCACAAAAGTGGGAGCAGGACAGAAGCAGGAAACTACAGACTTGTTAGTTTAACCTCAGTGACAGGGAAAATGATGGCATCACTTCTGAAGGAAAGAATTGTCGAGTACCTAGAGGCCAGAGGGGCACAGGACCCAAGGCAGCATGGATTTACAGCAGGAAGGTCATGCCAGATGAATCTAATAGATCTCTTTTACTGGGTGACCAAAGTAGTAGATCAGGGAGGGGCTGTGGACATGGCCTACCTAGACTTTAGCAAGGCATTTGACTCAGTCCCACACAAAAGATTAATATTCAAGTTAGCCAGCCTGGGAGTGGGTCCCAAGATAAAAGCCTGGGTAAAGAATTGGCTGGAGAATAGGACACAGAGGGTAATAGTAAATGGAGTCCACTCTGAAGAATGGGGGATTACTAGTGGGGTGCTGCGGGGTTCAGTATTAGGACCGGTCCTCTTCAATGTCTTTATAAGCGACATTGCAGAGGGACTGGAAGGAAAAGTATGTCTCTTTGCAGATGACACAAAGATCTGCAACAGAGTTGATGCACAAGGTGGGGTGGAAAGGATGAGAAGGGACTTGGCAAGGTTAGAGGAATGGTCAAATGTATGGCAGCTTAGATTTAATGCTAAGAAGTGCAAGGTAATGCATCTGGAAACAAAACCCAGGGAAGAGTACACAATGGGGGTGAGATACTAACAACAACAAAATGGAAAGGGACCTAGGGGTAGTCATATCAGATGACTTAAATGTGGGCAAGCAATGTGAGAGGAAGTAAGAGGGCTGGGGATACTGGGATGTATAGGAGAGGCATCACCAGTAGAAAACAAGAAGTTGTTATCCCTCTGTACAGACAGCTGGTGAGACCCCATCTGAGTACTGTGTGCAGTTCTGGAGACCCAGTCTCTGCAAGGACATAGACAAGATGGAAGCTGTCCAGAGGAGGGCAACTAAAATGGTGCAGGGTCTGCACCGGAAGACATATGAAGAGAGACTTAAGGAGCTTAATATGTATAGCCTCAAGGAAAGGAGGGAGAGGGGGGACATGATAGAAACTTTCAAGTACCTCAAGGGAATCAACAAAGTCCAAGAGGGAAGCATCTTTCAAAAGAAGAGGTGGGCAAGAACAAGGGGGCACAATTTGAAGATGGGGGGCAGCTCAGAGGTAACGTAAGGAAGTATTTTTTCACAGAGAGGGTTGTGGATGCATGGAATGGCCTTCCGGAGGAGGTTGTGGAGTCAAAAACAGTGGTTGAATTCAAGCATGCATGGGACAGCCATAAGGCAATTCTAGGGGGTGGAGGTAGAAAGAAGTAGGCTGCTGGTTAACTAGGATCTGCAGCTTGTCCATTAGGTAGGGAAATGGGCAGACTGGGTGGGCCAAGCGGTCCTTATCTGACATCAAATTCTATGTTTCTATGTAAAATGATGATCTGCCTTTCTGCTCTTTCAAGCCAGTGAGTCACCTTGCTGCTTATGATGCAGCATACAATTGGTCTGTTATGCTGCCAATCACTGTGATTGGCAGCTTAACTGATTAATGTGAGATCAACAGTTTGTTTGCTCACTCTGTTGCAACACCTCATCCTTGGTCTAGGTTTATTTAATTCCCAGCACTTGATATTCCATAAACTGTCAGCAAGTAGAACAGTTGACCTTTAGTGAGGGGTCATCAGAAGATAAAGAAGAAACTTCGGGGTTCAAAACAAACAGCAGAAAAACTGCAACTTATTTAAGTTTGAAGTGTTACTCCTTTCAATGTGTTTAAAAAGAAACCATTATGTAATGTATTTTGTATTGCTATATGTATTGATTAACAAACCTATACTCTGTATGGGAGTGGGTGAACAGAACCTAAAACACTAATCAAAGATTATTTTTTTTCAATCTTGCCTTTTAGAATGTTAAATTCAACTGAAAATGTTTTTTTCTGAATTTGCAGACTAATTACAATTACAGCTAACTCATTTCATTTACTGAATGCAAAATGCAAGTTATTTAAATGTAATACAGTAACTGTCAGGTATCAGAGACAGAAAGACATATATGCTGAAGTCTGAGGGGCATGGAGGAAATCCCCCATACTTAAGTGATAATACACAACATGGTGTGGTATATCATTAAATAACATCACACCTTGGGCGTATTTTGAGGCACTAGGCCACTGGCTGAGTGTCTCATGCACTTGAGAAGTGATGATGCCCCATGAGTGTATTATTGTTTTTATGAACTGGAATTCTTTAAGCATAAATGTTAAATAATAAAAAGTTTAAATCATTTGTTTGAATCATTTTTTGGTACATGGAGAATGTATGAGGAGCTGTATGTGTTTAAAAAAGGTTGCAATTTGTATTGTCTCCATTAAGTGGTACTGCTGCTAGTTGTTGCTCTCCATTGACACAATGTGCATGTTCTTTTGTCTCTGCTGTAGTTCCACCACCTGCTCCCTATTGACATTTTCTATGTGCTTGACACCCCTCCATCACTGTCTGTTTTGGCATTCTCCTGGTATGTGAAAATATATTATTTTAAAAGAATGAAGCAGCGGGACTGAAAGGAGGAGTTTCGTAAGTGTAGTCAGTACTGCTGGTTTGAAATGTGCACTCGTTGAAAAAACTATATGCTTAGTGAGAGTGATTTTGAAATGTGGCTGTTTCACGTATTTCTTGCATAGAATAGAGTTTTTTTTTTTTCTGGATTTGTGAACTTGTCCTTTTTATGTTCGTTTGCATGCATGCGCAAGGAACGTTTTGGGAGAGTAGCACACTTGGAGGTGTGCCTGTCCCATCCCATGCACTGCTCCCTTGAGCAGGCGTGGCGTCCTGCACCAATGGGTGCAGGAGCTCAGTATGACAGCGGTGTTCCTCTGCTTCAAAGGAAAGCACAGCTGCCATACTGAGCGCCGCTGTCATCCCCCCTCGCGTCATGTGCTCCCCTGCCACATCACACCACCCCCAAAGCTTTTGTGCCACACTGGGAGCCCACCCCAGCATGGCAAACATTGTTTGGCCGACGGGTGCCCAATCCCCGTCGCTCCACGCCCCCCAAGCCATCCTGCTGCCACGCTGGGAGCCCACCCCAGCGTGGCAAACGTTCGCTTGTTTTACCGATGGGGTGCCCAATCCCCGCCGGCCCTCAGCCCCCACAGCATCTTGGCCATGCTGGGAGCCCACCCCAGCATGGCAAACGTCCCACGCCGTTTTTAAAACCTGTAAATAAAACGGTCTCACGGCGAGTCTCCCAGCCCTCTTCCCACAACCCGCACCACCCACTGTGCACCCAGCTCCTACCCCCTCACCCCATACTTACCTCCGGACTCTGGCGACGATCTTCGGTGGACCGGGAACACGTCTGCACTCTTCAAAGCCAACGCGAACTGAGGAAATGCCGTAAGCTGTATAATGGGCTAGATTGGGGGTTCAACTTTATTGCATATCTCAGTCATTTTTTGGAATTTTTGCACCAAATTTTCAACATGGGGTTTTGGGACCCCTTCTCATGAATGATGTCACTGTCATTGCGTTATTTGGGCCCGAAGGGTGATTTCGCAGGCACTGCGCAGTCACTGTGCGAAATCACCCTTCGCCTCAAATAATGCCATGACAGTGACATCATTCATGAGAAGGGGTCCCAAAAACCCCATGTTGAACATTTGGTGCAAAAATTCCAAAAAATGACTGTTTTATATGAGCGTGCGTTGCGCAGTTCCTACGCAGGCTCATAAGTTCGTGAATTTTCAATATTTTCACTCCAGATTTTCAACATTGCCATTTAATCACACCTTCTTATGAGTTGTGCAGCTGTCATTTTCAACATCTCACCCAAAACGTGTTTTCACCCATGTAGCGCGCACAATGGCACAGTCGGTGTGCGAAATCAATGTGTGGAACACATTAAGAAAATCACAGTGACACTGTTCATGAGCACAGGTCTTAAAATGGCTATGTTGAAAATTTGGTGAAAAAATTTCTAAAAATGACTGTTTTACGAGCGTGCATTGCGTAGTTCCTACGCACGCTCATACATTTGCGAATTTTCAATATTTGCACTCCAGATTTTCAACATTGCCATTTTACCACACCTCCTTATGAGCAGTACAGCTGTAATTTTTCACATCCTGCCCAAAACGTGTTTCCGCCTATGTAGTGCACAATGCGGGTAACAAAAAGGTCATGCTGACAATTTATTGTGCAAATACCAGCAATCGCACATGGCATTAGGGTAAAGCACCACACATGCCAAACACCACTGCCAATACCTGCAAGCGAACGTTCGGCATTGACAAATGCTTGTTTTGTAATCTGGCAAGGGACAGGGTTTGCATTACAAGGATCAGTTTTAGATAGAGCAGGTAGGACAAAGTTTAACTTTGTCTCACCCACAAAAACTGCTGCTGGAGCTGCCACTTAATTTGTTTCACCCACATTAAACTGTTGCTCAAGTTGCCACTTACTTTGTTCCACCCATATGAAATTGCTGCTCAAGCTACCACTCACTCCCCTCACCCAGTCGATGCCTGGGGCCAATGCACATTATACAGCAGATGCCAACTCATTTTAAAAAAGCAGGCATTTCAGTAGACTTACTGTAAAGTAAATATTAAAGGTTCACATAGCAAATGAGAGTAGTAACCTGTAGGTGTTGTGAATCAGTCTCCTACCATTCAAACTGCAAAATAGTGCTGTTTTCCATGAAAAAAATCCTTTTAGTTTGGTGCTCTGCTTCATTTGCATAACCCACCCCTTTTGTTCTCAGTGCTGTGACATCATACCAGAGGTATAAAGTTACTGTACCCACAATGCCTCACTATGTAAATTAGTATGCAGGATATTATATTTTTGTGCTCACTGAAGAAATAGGACCCAACATGTCTCAGTATAGAAGTCTTGTAGTTAGATATAGTATGTACAATACATTGTCGTGAAAATAAACAAACAAAAGCTTATATTGTTGACACCACCACACAAATATGGGACAGCATCTCAGAGTGCAGAAATTGTAAAACAGGTTTGTATTTTACCCACAACACCTTGCTACAGTTATTTACATATTGCTATTCACCACCAGCAACATAAGGGACTGTACATCTGAGTAAGGCACATTTAAGGCAACATTATACCTTACCCAGAATTCCTTGTTGCTGTATATAAAACAATGATGGCTCCCTGGTATGACATCATTTTGGGGGTGTGGCCATACACAGGAAACTGGAGGACAAAACTCTGATAAAACAGTAAAAAATGACAATGACAGATTTATTTACAAAAGAAAATGCAGCTTCAACATTTGAAGCACATCTGGCAATGGCATGCCATGTGTAACAGGCATTTCGGGAACCTTCAATGTTTACTTTAAACCTTATTACTGTCATCAACCATGACTTTAGCCTGAATACCAAAATGAACTGGTGGATGGATCTGAAACAGTAAAAATGATGTGTTGACTGGCATCTTTTCTTACCTGTGATAATGTTTGGATTTTATTCTCGGGTAAGAAAAGGGTTCAGCCAATCAGGCTGCTGGATTGTTGGTACCCAGTTCATAATGCATGACAGAGTGTGTATCTTGCTGGAATAGCATCATGCCTTGGCTGGCTGGGCACAGCCACAGGTCAAGTGTATTCAACAGCCGAGAAGAGACGTTATACCAGCACTGACACGGGCACCCTAGAGTGCATTATTGCTATTATACAATGGCTGTTTTTTAAATAAAATAAATACATGAAAAAGAAAACATTTTTAACAGCTTTGAAGCTGTATTTTTGGCTGTGGAAGCATATTTAAAAAAAAAATTCTTGTTTTCTTTTCATTCAGTAGGTGGTGCTGAGTTTTACTTGGTTGCCTGCGTCTCTTTCACTCCCTCTCTTCCTAGGAAGTTATTTCTTTAGGGTCTACGATGCAGGTTCGACAACTAATTCATCAACCAGCGACACAGTGCCAGGCTCCATGTCGACCGCAATTTGCAGTTGGTAGGGAGCCGTGCACATTGGACTGTGATTTTTCTTGGGCTATGCCTCCTGAACCCCCCATGTGGGAGTCTCTAACCCCTGCACTTCCGTACTTATGGATTCCAACTTCAAGTGTTGCCGGGTCCCAGCTGAACATCTACAGCGACATGTTGCTGTTGTCGATATCAACACATGTCACTGTAGAAGTGTTGCTGTATGGGGGGGGGGGAACAATTTCGATGATGTATAATCATGCTTTAATGTGACACATTAATTTAGAGCTCGAGTTTTAGCAACAGAATATGTGTGTCCTGCCCAATGTATCCCAGATGTGTGAAAAATGAAAGTAGGTTTCTCAGAGTGGAGCGGATTTTCTTTTTCATTTCTCCACTCTACTGTAGAAGCTTATCAGGTGCTTGACTGCTGTGGCAGTAAGCCACTGGTATTTCAAATAAATTAAAAGTAATGGCAAATCTTAGTAAGTGTCTGGCTGCCAAGGAATCAGGAAACTGGCACAGAAAATAAGTGGTGGAGTGTGAGGTGAGCACGTGTGTTCACTTCAGTCTTGTGAGCAAGCCATGTCTGTGAAGCTGCTCATTTAAAAAAAATAGATTTGTAGTTTGGTTTCTTTAGCAGGCAGGAGTTGTGGTTTGCCAAAAACTAAAAGTATGGTTTCTGTAATAGTGTATGTGTTGGAGATGGGTGGTGGTGAGTGGTGTCTGACAAGATGGCAAGGAGCATGTGCCTTGTGTGTACTGGTATGTAAAGCATGTTAAATGGTCATGTTTGTGCCAAGGTTAGATACAGTGATGTTGTGCTGAGATATCATTACTGTCTCTAGGACTCACTGACCAATCAGAAAACAAGACTTTTTTTTTGCCATTTTATAATTTTAATTATTTAACCCTGAACATCATTTGAAAAGAGGATCTATTTAAACCTGGCTTCTTAGAATGTTAAATGTCATTTAGAATGTATTCCTGTACAGCCAGATACATTTTAAACTATGTATGCAAGCTAAATGAACTTACTTAAATCATTGTTTTTTGATGCCACTGTATTGCATTGAGTAGAAGCAACCATAAAATGTAAACCATAGCCTCTAATCATGTCAGCTAAAGTACTTAGATGGAACTCATGTACTATTCTGTACTATACTGACAAAATGTCTTTTCAGCTGCTGTTTTATTGTATTATCTCTTTGTGACTTTTCTATCTGCAGTTATGATAATTACTGCACTTCATATGATCTTAGCTGATGTTTATTTTTCTATGGATCAGACCCTTACCTTTGTATTCAGTGAAATCCAGGATGTGTTTAAAATTGTATTTTTCAATATATGCTACCTTCAAATACAAGCCACTAATGAAAACACAAAATATTAATTATATGGGCCCAGATATTCAAACTGCGCTCAAAACGAGCGCAACAGCAGGAGCAAGCACAAACCAGTTGCGCAAATGTGCAACAGGTACGATATTCAAACATGGAGCAGAGCAAATTGCGCAAGCAACCAACGTCTGAATATCGCACATACTGCGCCATTGCGCAACCAGGAAGGAGAAGCTGAGCCAAAATGTTGCGCTATGGAGCAACCAGGGAAGCTCAGCTGAGCAATCCAGAGCTGCCATAGCGCAAGCACAGCCCCCCAGAGCAATGGAACTGCACATCCAGGGAGGCAGGCTGGGGCCCACCGCCAGCCATGCCACACATGGGCACAGGAACACACTGCAGAACCCACACCACACCTGCGCACCCCAAGAACAGCATCACTGGGGGTGGGACAGATGATCTACTTGCCCATGGGGACAAGCCAACAAAGCATAGCAGAGCCATGACACCCCAGCACAACCACTGGCAGGCGGAGAGTGCCACACACAGGGGGTTGACAACCACAGTGCACATCAGCCCCCCGTACGCACAGCACACCCTGCACTGTGACCCCAAGACACCACCCATGTGCAGTGACTGGCACTGCAGGAAACCATGCAGTCCCCCAGCACTCATCAGCCCGTGCAACACAGAAGCCTACAAGCCAGACACACCCTGTGCACCTAGCAGGGTGGCAGCAGACAGCAAGACCAACCAAAAGGCACTGCCATGCTGGAGATACCTCCCCATGCACACACATGCACACACACACACACACACACACACACACACACACAGGACCATACCAGCCCAGATGGCACACCCCTGCAACTGAGCACCCATAGCCAGCTGCAAATCAGAGACCAACACAGTATTCATATCAAAATAGAAATGTATATTTAAAAGACTAATCACAAAACCAAGTGAAACTATGTACAAGTGGGGGACAGGTAAAAGGCAGGGGTGTTCAAGGGAGGAATAAAACTTGGAGAGGGAAGGCAGGTGATAGGGATGGGAGAAGTGGGAAGGGAATGTGGGCTGTGGCCCAGCTGGCTGCTGGTCCTCCCCTGCTGGTGCCCCTCCTGTGCCTCCTTCGCCGATCACCATGGCGCTGTATGGCCTGCAGGATCTCCTGGTTCTGAAGTGCAACCTGGGTGAGGTGCCGAAGATCCTGGGACATCCTCCTGAGTACCTCAAGGCCTAGGAAAATGGGAACACAGTCAATGGCTGAGACTGACCACAACCCTGAACACCACCCAACCTGCAAGCCATATAGCCCAATGTCCCGCACCTGTGATGGCATACACCCACCCACAGTGAACATGCACATGGTCATCACAAACTGGCGGCACCAGCTATGTGCACCACTGGCCACACACACTGCCCACGTCCATCACAGTACAAACAAGGCTGGCAAGTGACGTGGCAACGTGGTGCGATGCCAGTTACACAGCTATGTGCCCAGTGCATGCCTGGACCACCAGTGATGCATACACAGACGTGCTGTGATACTGCACAGTGATGCATGTCACCTGTGTTGTGCCTACATACATAGATACATAGACAGTGTCGTCGGATAAGGGCCTATGGCAAACCCAGTCTGTCCATATGAGCTTGTAAGTTCACATTGTTTCCCTAGAAGTCTGTTGCCCCTTATCCCTGATCTCCAGAATTCCTTCATGTCTGTCCCCTGTAGTCTGAAATCCCGTGATTGTGTCAGCCCCCACCACGTCCTCTGGCAGGGTGTTCCACCTCTCCACCACCCGCTCTGTGAAGACAGTCCATCACCATGTGTCCTCTGAATCGTCCTCCCTCCAACGTCATCCCATGCACTCTAGTCCTGGAACATCTTTTTCACTTCAAAAGTGTGTCCTGCACCCTGATCCTCCTGTAAGATACTTGTATGTCTCTATCATATCCCTCTCCCCTCCCTCCAGGGAGTCGTGTTCAGTTCCTTCAACCTGTCGTCATAGGACCCATGATGTAAAGCCATGCATCATCTTTGTTGCCCTCCTCTGAACCTTCCCTGGCCACTCTACGTCCTTACGTAGGTATGGTCTCTGGAAATGTACACTGTACTCCAGGTGGGGCCTCACTAGTGTCTTGTATAGTGGAATTATGACCTCCCCTTTCCTGTATGGTTGTATTGTGCAGGGCTAGTGGACTCCCCCCCCCAGCATGCAATAGCATCCATGAAGTCATGATACTCACATTGCTCAAGCAGCTCTATCTGCCGCTGTTGCCCCTGCTGCTGTTGCTGCGGCTGCTGCTGCTGCTCTCTCTGGGTGCCGACTCCTGCTGCCACCGGGGCCCTGGCATGGCCCTCCTCATCCTGGCCCTGCATCCTCAGATCCCGGCCTGTGGGAGACATATGTTGAGACAAACATCAGTGTGACTCAAAAGCAGAGTGCCCCCTGCTCCAGTGAGAGTGCCCGCCCACACAGCCATAACCATCCATCGCACAGCTGCACACACTGACACAGCCAACCATGTCCAAGCTGTCACCTATGCACAGCCACACAAGCACACACACACCCCTACAGAGAATATAGGTGCATAGATGGTACACTCACCTGGCCTAGGCACCATGCCCTGCCTGGCACATGCCCGCAACCTGGCCAACAAGTTCGGCTCCCTCCAGCGGAGGTCACCGTACCAGTGCCAGCACTGCTCAGCAGACCGGCCCCGTCCAGTGACCTCCACCAGGTCAGTGGCCACTTGCTGCCACACGTGCATCCTAGGCTTGGTGAGGGGGGCCTCACCATAGAGTGCCTCACAGTGGGGCTCCACCAAGGCCACCAGGTTGGCCACCTCCAGTGGGCTCCAACTCACTGCCCTCCTCCTAGCCATCTCAGCCAGTTTACAGCAGGCAATATGGCGCTCCGCTGCACTGTAACCCCACGTGGAGATGTTGCGCAATAGACCACCACAGGCTGCAATCGCGCTGTTCGAACAGTGCCGTCACTTCACATAGCGCTGTCACCAGACAGCGCAATAGGGACGTACACATGGCATGTGAACAGCGCCAGGGGGCAAAGGGCATACACAAGGTCACGGCAATGACGCAAGGCTACGCACAGCGCCGTCGGATGTATAGGCATCCTGCGTGACTGCCAAGCTGCGTACCAGTGCCACAGTGGACTATTGCGCAGTAGTGCCACAGCGCCATATAGTGCCCAGTGCTGTAGCACCACTGGCACAATGGTGGCCATGGCCTGAATTGCCTATCGCGCTCAGCAGGTCTGCAGCACGATAGATGCATGCGTAAGCTGTCTGGGCATGCGCAATGCAGTGTAGCATGCAGGCACAAATCTGCGCCATTGGCTCAGCCGGCCCTTCCGTATTGCGCAAAGCGCAAATCCGCGATATTCAGCCGACATATGCAAATCATTCGATCAGCCATTCAAAGGCGCAGTGGCGCGATTAGCATGTCATTAAAGTTGCGCCACTCCTCATTTGCATGTGTTGCGCTATAAAAACGCGACAGTGGGTTGTGCTGGCCAGATTCGGTTACTGCAGGTGAGAGGTGAGTTACATGCTGTGTGATGCTCAGGACAATGCTCATGGGCAAGGGTGCCGGAGGATGATAAAGGCTGAGGGGGCTGAGAATGAAAAGGGCACTTAGAAAGGGACAAAGGGCACCCTTTCTATCAGTATCTGCCATACGGAGAAGAAACGTGGGGGGCTTCGCCCCGGGCAGCACCTCTGCTCATGGGGAAATGCTGTCGACTGCACAGTGACAGGTGTCCACTTCCACCCATACAGATCACCATGACTGACCAGAGCCAAGCTGAGGGTGAGGACGGCGGGCGTAGGAGGAGGCCGAACTTCACAGCGGCAGAGACAGAGGCCCTCTTCCAGGCCTACCTGGAGGATGAGCCACTATTGAGTGGACGGAGGGGCACCCCTCAGGAACGTGCAGCTGCATGGGAGGGGGTAGCTCGGGCCGTCAACCTGCATGGATGCCACCAGCACTCTGTGCAGGAATGCAAGAAGAAGATGGGGAGTGACCGCAGGAGGCTGAAGGAGAAGGTGGCAGCCTTCAGGGCGGCACGTGCTGGCACTGGTGGGGGCCCGCCAGTGGTGTTGCAGCTGACCCCAATGGAGGAGACACTGGTCACGGCCATGCAGCCGAGTGCCATTGCAGGCGTACCAGGCGGAGGATTCCAGACAGGTGGAAGCCCATCACTGCACGGTATGACATGGTGGTGGTGTTGGGTGGGGCTGTTGTTCACATGCACTCACATGTACTCTCTTTCTGTTACAGATCCTGTTCATCTTCAGGAGACGATGGTGGTGGTGGGTCCAGACAGTGATGCAGACCTGCTGGACGTGGAGGAGGGACCATCCACCTCCGCCACCAGCCAGCAGGCAGTGCAGCAGCATGCACGCTGGGCCAACAACTCTGGTGTCAGTGATACGGTGCGGGGGTGCACAGCCTGTGTCTCAGCAGTCTGGCATGCAGGTATGCCAGCATGCTGTGCTTATGGCAGTGGCACCTACCTGCACCATTGATGATAGCAGGCCTGCAATGGGCAGTGATAGGTGTGTGTCCCATGACGGACACATGGCAGGCCAGCATGTGCCCCTGGGCCTTCCTGGTTCACACCTGTGTACCAGCATGCTGGCACAGTCCCAGGCTGTGCCTGTCAGCACTGGTGGGGCAGCACTGGTGGCTGTGCAGGTGTCCAGCACTGTTGCCAGTATGGAGGTGGAACAGGTGGACCTGGGGGCTCAGCAGTTGGAGGGGCAGCAGCAGCAGTCAAACACCAGGTCTGGGGGTACAGTGTCAAGCAGTGGCACATGTCAACCGCCCTTTGATCTGCCCATACCTGGTCCTGGTGAACAGCACCCACCCTCAAGGGGTGCTGTGCACCGGGACCGTCCACACCCTGGGGGTCACAATGCCATTGGGGCACAGTACCCATTGGATGCGCACACCCACCTGCTGCAGGAATCAGTACAGCTGCAGGGGTGGGTTGCAAGGTCCGTGGAGTCACTGTCTGTGTCCATGGAGTGGCACAGCAGAGAGTGTGCCTGGGACCGAGCCGAGCTGGTCCTTATGCGGACGGATGTGACCACCACCATTGACAGGCTGACCCAGGCAGTGGTCTCTGTCGCTGACACATTGGGCACACTGTCAGGTGCCCCTGTACCGCACACCCCACACAGTGCGTTCTCCACTCCCCATTCCCGGCGTCATGCGACACCAGGCCTGTCGATGCCGGGTTCTGCTGTGGACATCCCGAGCACCCCTGGTGCACGTTTGTTCGGCATGATGCAGACCCCTGTGCGGGCAAGGTCGCGTTCGCACAGTGGGACCCCTGGTGGTGCAACAGCGCCACCCCATGTGGCCCCTGCTCAGCCTGCCAGTGCTGCTGGGCCACGGCGGGGCCTCCCACGCATCCGTGGTGGCTGTGGGACAGCACTACATGACTGAGCTGTCTCCCAGTGCGGGCCCTGTCTGGTGCTGCCCTGTGTGCAATGTGTGTCATGGTGGGCAGTGCACTGCTGGGTGCTCTGCTCACCACGCTGACACACGGACCACCTGCACACTCTCCCAACTGCTGTCCACAGGTGCGTGTGCATGATGATGCCTGCATTGCACTGTACACCAAGGCGCAAGGGTGCCCAGGTCCTGACACACGTACTTGGACAGTACAGGTGGTGGGGGTGGTCGGTGGTGCTGTGTGTTGGCAATGTCGTTTCCGCAGTGCTGTGCTTCTGCCCATGTATGCTGCCTGGTGTGTGTGTGTCCATATGAGTGCTCACCCCTCCCTGATGGTGTGTTGGTATGCCTGGAACCTTCAACTCCCCTGACCTTCATGCACGGTGTGTTCCCCTGTGTGCCTGTGGTTTGCGCATGGACAGTGTTGCCTGCACATGTCCCCTTGACTTACCTGTGTTGGGCGTAGTGCTCTTCTGCAATGGTGTCCCGGTGCAGCTGGGCCTGCCGGGTCAGTCGGGGGTCCCTCCGTCCTGGGGCTGCTCATCACCAACATCACCGGCGCCACTGGCGTCCCCATCGCTGTCCCCCTCTTCGACCTGTATGGCTATCCCATGGTCTTTGGCCATGTTGTGCAGGATGCAACAGGCCAGGAATATCCCACAGGCCTTTTGGGGGCTGTACTGTAGGGCACCGTTGGAGGTGTCTAGGCATTGGAAGCATGCCTTGAGCATCCCAAACACCCGCTCTATGATGTTACGTGTTGCGGCATGTGCCTCATTGAAGCATAGCTGTGCTGGGGTCGTGGGGCGCCGGTACGGTGTGAGCAGCCAGGGACAGAGTGGGTATCCACAGTCACCTGTGTGGAGATAGTGAGAGCAGTGTCATGTCAGGTCCATATTGCCCATATCCTTGTGTGCCACTACCATGGCACCTGTGTCATTCCACCCTTGCCCAGAGTTTGCATTCCATGCATGTGTACTCACCCACTAGATGACCCATGGGGATGTCCCCACTTGAATCAATGGCACAGTGCAGACTGGTGCCATATGAAGGCATCATGTGCTCCACCAGGGTGTGTGGCACAGACATTGATAATGCGCAGTGGCATCACACACCACCTGGCAGTTGACACTGGAAAACCCCTTTCGGTTCCGATATACCTGGTCGTCGGGGCCAGATGGCGTGCGAATGGCCACATGGGTGCAGTCTATGGCCCCTAGCATGCCAGGCATATGTGCTACCCTGTGGAACTCCTGCATGTTTGCTGTACGCTCTGCTGCGGTGCTGGGGAAATGGATGTACTCCGCAGCATGAGGCAGCAGTGCGCTGAGGAATTGGGTGAGGATGCATGATGTGGCCGACTGTGTAATGCCTGTGGTGTCCCCTGTCGGCCTCTGGAAGGTGCCCGTGGTGAGCAGGCACATGCAGGCTGTCACCTTGGTCTCCACAGACAGAGCGTGACTCCGTCGTGAGGGTGCCTGCATCACATCACTGCACAGCTCACAGAGCCGTCTCAGTATTGCCCTGTTCAGGCGGTACCAGGCCATGATCGCGACGTCTGTGTACAGCTCGAAGCTGAGACGGGCATGATACCGCCTGTCGGGGGCATACCGCCGACGGGCCCCTCCACGGCCACGTCCCCCTGCAGCATGGTGTCTCACCCCCCTCATTACAGCTTCCATGTGGATGCTGGCACTGTCCATCTCCCTGGCTTCTGTCCCCCCGGCTGCTGTTCCTGTGTTACCCCCGCTGCCCCCATTGCTGCTTCCACTGCACCAGGCACCCCCGCTGGCCTCTCTGTCCTCCTGGACCCACTGTCCCTGTCTGCCCTTCCAGCTCTGTCTCTCTCTGTCTCTGTCTCTGTCTCCCCCAGTTTGCGGCCTGCTAGGGTTTTGCGCCGCTTCCTTGAGCCTTTTATTTTGGCTCAATTCCGCTACTAGCTCCGGCTGAGCCACTCTTGTATCGTGCGCAGAGTGTTCGAATATCGCATTGCGCACTTTATGCATGGACCCGCCCCCTTCGATTGCGCATGCCTTCATTTCCATTGCGCTGTTGCTCAGCATGTTTTCAGTGGTGCAACTGGCTCCTTCTGAATATCGCAGAATGGCGCATTTTTGGAGTTGCGCACGCACAACCCTGTTGCACATGGCGCAACCCTTTTGAATATCTGGGCCCTAGTATCTATCACAATCCAACTAAGAAAGGCTTTCTGAAGTATGAACCAAAAATCCAGGCTCAACTCACACTTTAACTTTGAACTTTTTGTGAGCTTGAGCAAGAGACTTTAACCTTTCTGTGTTTCAGGCCTCAAATCAAATTGCTTTATAATGTTAGTTTATACTTAGCAGTTGCTACCATTGTGAGTGGTGCACACAATGTGACACAGAGTAAAAAAATACAGAATACAGCACAGTAAACTGCATGTTATGTGTATTTCTTGTGCAGTTGTTTTTTTTTTGCTCCTTCCTGGGCTTCCTGGCCGGCCACTCCTTCAGGTCTCTATGTCACCCCCTCCAGCTCTCCCCCAACTGCAGCCACCAATCCCACATTTGCAGCCCCCTGAGCAACCCGATGTATCCCTTCACTGGACAGGTCTCACCCCTACAGGGGAGAAGGCACTGGTGGGGCAGGCCAGCACACTACAAGTTGGCCCAAGTGTTGTTGGGGATGGTCCGGGCTGTCCCAGAGCTTCATGCCGGGTGGGGACTGGAGACCATCATCCGGTCAGCCTGGGAGCCATATTTCCTGGCTTTCTCCCCTTGAGTGCATGACATCCAGGATGTCTAGGCATGAGTCGACACCATCACGCTCCCTCTACAGTGCCCTGATGTGCTGCACTACCCCTGGCCTCTGCCAGAGGTCGATCAATACCAGGTCACATACCCCCATCATCTCAGGAGATGGTGAGCAGTTGTGGGATGCTCAAGCCATCTCCTCCCAGCCAGCCCTCCAGCACTTGGGTCCATTCCTAAACCCGGGTCATCGGCGTTGTAAGCGGACATCCAACCGCTGCATTGGTGGGCCAGCTTTTTTATTTTTTTAATTGATTTACCCATGATAGCCTAGCTGAGATGCAATATCTAATTTCAAGTGAAGTCCTGCATGCACATATTGTGCACCTATTCTTAAAGCTGAGCTTCTTGAGCCATTGAGATCAAGTGGTTTGCTAAGGGTTATATAGTGAGAGAATGGCTAGGGTAGGATTTGAACCTGGGTCTCATGGGTTCCAAGCTTAATTGATAATGCTGGGGCCAATCAGACTGCTTAGCATCATCAGTAATATGGAACATTCTCCAATCAGGTGTGTGCATGCACTATTAAAAGGCCTAAGCAACAAGCTGATAGAATTATGTGTCTGCATTGTAGCTACATAATGAAACTGCATTAGCACTTAAATGCTAAAGTTGATGTCAACCAGATCTAGTCATACAGCATCTTACATGGCATGTGGATGGGAAACCATATGCACAGGGTATGTGGGCATTCCCAGACATGTACATATTTCACTTGCACTGAGCTTCATCTAAAAAGATGAGATTAACATTCAAAAGAGATGAATATCAAGATGTTCAGATATACAGGTAAAATAACTGTATACCAGACTCTCCACACATACTGTAGTCTGTGTGTGTGTGTGTAGTGATCCAAACTCTGTGGTGAATGTGCATCATATGCCACAACTGGACAACGCATACTGCACATACTGCAAGTAAGACATAGTTACAGTAAAGTTCCTATTAAAATATATGTTGTTCAAGTCAGCAGCATAAATACTTGCTATTAAGTGCAAGAAGTCAACAGCATAAATACTAGCCATTAAGGGTCTTAACTGTCTGCCCGTGCTTAGAGGAGGATAATGGGGAGGCATAGGCCTCCTTTCATAAGATGTCACATCTGAAACTGCCCACGCACAAGCACTGTCACCCTCATATCCCCCTCACACACAAATTCATTATCACACACAGACCCCCACAAGAATACAATGTCACCCACAGACACACCACACATTCACAGACCTTCTACATACAGGCACTATAACCCTTATACTCTCCTCTCCTCAGACTTGTGCTTTAACCCACAGAGTAACCAAACACATTCACTTTCACCCACATATCTCAAATACTTATATTCAAATACCTGAGCAAGAGAAAAATGTAACACAAATGTAGACCTAACTGAGAAAATTAAGACATACTATGATGTCAGACAAGGCTGCATCCTGGCACTCATGTTTTTAATATTTGTATTAAACAGGTTCTGGAAAATATTGATGATGACTCCTTTCATTCTCCAAAAATTGTAGCACATTCTTTTTCTGCACTAGCATAGAAGAAGTGCATTACCATTTGTGGCAGGGTTGTATAAGACCCTGTCCCATTTGTTATACAGTGAGACTTAAAAGTAAAGATTTTATTTTTCTGTTCTCTCCTATTCTGTCACTTGTCTAGGTCTTGTCTGTCTGATTCAACAGTCAAATTTTCCTTGTGTAACCTCAGAACTGGACACTCCAATGGTCCCACAATTCCCACTGCTATCTCTCTTCCTTCACTTACTCTTTCTAATTTTTTCTTTCTCCCCTTGCTTGACTGTGGTTACAGATATATGTGAATCTTTATGTGATACTGAGATCTCTTGATCTGCAAATGCATATAGTTACTGTATATTGCTGAAATGATTGCAAAAAGCTATTTGGAACTCAGAGGAAGTTAACCTTGATGTGCATTTTGATCTTCCACAAGCTCATTTGCAAGACTGTCAGTAGGAAAACCAGCTCTGGCCAGAATGTCTTAATTGGCTGCACCTGTTAAAGACTGGCTGTACTGGTCACAGAAAATACATTGACAAAGTTCTTATACATTTTGTGAGAAACAGGAAATGTACCTTAACAAGCTCTGGATGCAGAAGTTAATTGCCAAGAAAAAAACATGATCTAGAAAGAGAGCAATCTTTTGTTAGAAAGAGGCAGAGAGAGAGAGAGAGAGAGAGAGAGAGAGAGAGAGAGGGATTGACATTTAGATTGAGAGATACCCTCAGATGAAGGACTTTGTTTTGTTTAAACTGCTTATATAAGAACTAACCTGCATGATTTTAATTTAGTTGTGATTGATAATAATAAAACACTTCTTGCACATTTTACAACTTCTCTTGCTTTGCTTATGCTTCCTGACCTATGCCTCAATGATAGTACTTACATGATAAAGTTGAGAATGTCTGCCAGATCTAGAGGCACAGAGCACCTTATGTGGCATGTGGAAAAGAATGCATACACATGATATGTGGGCATTCCCATACATGTACACGTTTCACTTGCACAGATCCTCATCTACACAGGTGAGATAGACTTTTTCACATGCAGAACACACACACACACACACTGACTATGCAGTATGAGGGGCTGTAGTAGCAGTGGGAAGGGCCAAATATCAAAGTGTTTAGCAGATACATACCAATACCATTATACTAGACACAAGTAAAAACACTGCATCCTAATACCGCCATGCACATTGAACTCTGTGCGTATGTGTGTATGTGTGTGTAGTCAACAAAAGTCTATGATGATAATGCACCATATGCCACAGTTTGACAGTGCACACTGTGCATACTGCAGGCAAGGTATAGATATAGTAACCTTTCCATGCAAATATATTTTGCTGTAGTCAGCAGCATAAATACTTGACATTAAAGGCCCATGGAAGTTTGCCCCAGTTTTTGGTACATGTCACACCACAGCACTGCCTAGACAGCAATGAGCATTAACAGTAATGATCATGGTGCTTGCCCCAGTGACTAGGATGATGCACAGCATGAGCCCATACCTATGCCACAACCACACTGAGCAGCCATACAAACACAATCACCCAACACCCCCTCCCTTCAGTGGGGGTTATGCCTATACTATGAAAGGGTTGTTCAACGTAGACCTGAGTCTCACCATACCATGACTTGTTATGCTGTTGCCGAGCTACAGTACATGGTGAGTGACCTCACAGACATGTGACTGTATGTGTGGGACAGTGCTTGGGGAATTGTGTTACAGTGAAGATGGCAAGGGCAGGGGCAGAGGAGGCTACCCCACCAAACTTGCTCACTATGGCCAACATTAGACAAAAGGAAGCATGGGTTTATTTGGCTGGTTCCCAGATGAGTAATTTTGGTGTAAACAGGGGAAGAAGGAGTACTGGAATATTTAGTATTATCCCTGCCCAGTGCCTCGCAGGTGCTATGTACATAAAGTAAACAACATTATTCCAATAAGCTGTACTTAAACAGTTGTTAGTGATACAAGGAAAACTTAGATACATGCATAATTTAGAAAAAGCAATCAGTATTCATTTTATATATTTTTGACTAATTTTCCCATAATTATTTCTAAGAGCATTTGCACAGAGATGACATTTGTTGGTCACTTTATCTGTTTTTAATGCTCATGTACACAAAAGGTCATAACACTTAGATTGTGATATTGCAAGAATTTCTTTAGCAATCTTGGGCAGTATCATAAAGGGATGATTAGACTTATTGCTGTCTCTGAATTACTGGAACCAACAACTCTTATTGATACTCTGCATTATATACACAGTAAACACCAATCTCACAGTGGAGAGTACATTAAAATTAAAGAATATGTACAAATTTAAAATGTCAAATGTACTTTTATTATTGATATTACTTTCACTGAAATAAGATGAAGTTTGGTCAAAGTAAAATGTTCATATACATGCATGCAGAGAAGAAAGGGAATACAATGTGCACTAAAGGTATGTTTAGCTTCACATGTGTTAATGAGTATTCAGAAACCTCAAGTTCCGTAGACATTGCCACCAAATGCAGAAGCATGTTACACCTACATTAAGGAGATTAAAACAAAGCTAAAGAAAGCACCAGCTGAAAATTCTGGGTCCAGATGTCATGACCAACATCCGGCTGAAAGTAATATCCATACTACTTAGCTAACTGTAAAAAATAACTGTATGAATGACTTTGGCTAACCATTGCTGCTTAGCAGCACACAACATATTTCTTGTCACCAAAAGAGACCCAAAATATCTCCTCATGACCCATACTCTAATAATGTTCTTGTCCACAAAATACAAGCTAGAGAGAGTTTCTCAAACTCCCAACAACCTCATGGCAATGAAATAAAAAGGTGACAAAAACAAACCATATGCACTAAAGATCAGCTTATGCTGCATAAAAAACCATCACAGAGATCTAAGAAAACAACTGCAACCTTAATGTAGCATGGACAGACCATTGAAAGGCATGCTAGTATATGATACTCTTTAATCACTGAATACACAAAGCATACAGAACTGACACTACTATGATCAACTTGGAAAATCATTCTAAGCCTATAAGCCTGAGTCATAATAAAAGGCCTGAGCATCATTCCAAGTACCGTATCAAAATTCAGGAAGAAGAGTCCAGGGAGATTTTTTTTCACAAACATCTTGTCACAAACACATAGATTGCAATGCAGTCACAGAGAAATTAAGTAAGTGAACACACTAATTTAGAGTAATGCCCAAAGCTTTTATTTAAGCCCCCCAAACCACCATAACAAAGGTACAAGTTGAACACCCAGTGCTTCGTAGTTGTCTTCTTTGTTAGCAGTGTCCTTGTCATCACTTTAGTTCTGGCATGCCTTCAATCCACTAAACAGTTTTTTCAACCTCTTGGGGGTATGTGTCCAGTTTAAACTCCAGAGACATCATAGAACCCCACACATATCTAACCTCCTTTTTATAAATTATTTGACGCTATATAGCTCATGTGATAAACACCTGAAAAAGCATTGTCATGACCCTCTGTGATGACATGAGGATGATAATCATTAGCACACTACTTTCTGAGGCAGGTGGAAGGGAGGGCTGTGGGTTCAGTTCCCACATCTGGCACGTGAGTGAATATCCCAGTACTGACACTGTAGTGCAGCATGGAGAGGGGCGCTTGCACTCTGAGGTACCGTCTTCGGATGAGACATTAAACCGAGGTCCCATCTGCCTGGACTGGTGGTAGTTCAAGTGGATGTTAAAGATCCCATGGCACTTATCAAAAAGAGTAGGGGATGTCCCCAGTGTCCTGGCCAAATTTCCCTCATTCAGTAAAAATACCACCAACAGCTTAATCTGGTTCAAGGTCAGTTGGCATTCATCTGTATCCCCCTCACCCGGGTCATGCCTGAAAATAGGCAGGATTTGTCTAGTGCACTTACCCGGTCAACAAAAGCTAAATAAATAAATAAATAAAAATAAAATATTTATGTTAGATAAATGTGCCACCACAGACGTTCTAAAAGGATGGGTAAACCTGCACTGAAAACAACAAATTGAAAGAAGGCTATAGTGTTGATAAACTTGAACACGAGTGAGCATATCACTACTTGAGGATAGACAAAGCAGCAGTAATACAAAATAAGAGTAAAACAGAATAATTGCAAAAAAATGCTACAGAAGGCTGACGCTAGCATTGAAGACAGCTCTGCCAACACTCAAAGAAAGGAAAGCGATGGACCAACATCATTCTTGTAATGGTTTGGCAAATCCCCACTTTTAGAAAAATTACCACAAAGTAAAAAGTTCAATAGTATTGACCTGGGAAGAGCTTTTCACTGAAAATAGATCTTATTACAGTATACTTGAGTGGTTTCTCACAGACACAAGAAACACAGAATCACAGTCATACTCCATATTGTTATGGGGTTTGGCCATGCTCCTTTTAGTCAGCATGTAGTCAGCCTTGGAGCAGAGATGGCAGTATCCCTCTGTTGGATGCTTCTGAACGGTGGCTATGGAGCTGGACAAATGAGTAAGAGTGTGGGTACTCTTACAAATATAAGAGGTACAGTAGGTTCTGCAGGGCATTCCAGTTTTCTTGATGGAGGTGGTAGAAAATAAATATAGCAAGGATTGCAAAGAAACCTTGGTTTTGGGGGTACTATACCATGGGGTAGCTTTTTAAGACATCCACAGGTGGGAGGACATGTCACTTTTGTTGTTTGTGAGACAACATGGAACTAACATAAGAAAAAGTTTCAATACACAATCTATAGTAAACCTTTGGACTAGGTTACCAACCAAAATAATAATTAGCAAAGATAATATGGAATTTAAGTCAAAACTAGATAGAAACATAGTGGAGGTAAATGATCTAACTTATTATGGATAATGGAAAGGAGCACTTATGAGGCAAACCACCTTCTACGCTCCATTGCCCTTTTAGTATTCATTAAAAAAAATGTAACCACTCTGTGTCCGAGTCCCAGTGGTATGTTGTATAAAATGCATCCTCCAGAAACCAGCTCCATGAGTTGGGCAGCATGGGTCTGTCTGGTATGCTCCATATTCATGCCTCAATCTGGGGATGGCAGGAGCAGAGGCCAGAAGGGAGGGGTAGAAGTGTGACTGTGAAGATGCTCTCCTCCATGTTTTATTGGCTTTGAGGTGCCACTCCTGCAGTGATACCTAGTTATGGCCCAGTTGCTGTGTCACTGATGGTGAGGGTGACCATGAGCCTTCTGGCACCCCAAGGTGATTGTAAGCATATGCATATTCACTGTGAGTGCTGTGAGGGACCATAAAAATTGAGCAATTCCAGTCATTGGTCAGCATATGATGACATGGGCTAATGGCTGCCCACTGTCTTCAGACATGCAAATGGCTGACCCCTCCCATGTTACAGAGTCCCACCATTGTGATCAGTTCAACTGCCTTAATTACAACATAGTCAGATGGAAAGTGGAACTCCACAATGACCAGTAAGCCATGGTTGTATGGTGCACTTGTCCAAGGAGGGGCAACAGCTTAGTGGTGGAGAAGCAGTTGAGCAGCAGAACCAAATGAAAGCACAATTCAGGGGCAAAAAGATAATTAAAAAAATCCATTCTTGCTCATGGCTGTTGGTGACCGATGTAGCTTGGGCTCTATGTTGGAAAGGCTGTGTGTGAAGGCTTGTTGGACAACAGCTAGGGCCTTTCTTGATTCTTTTGTCATTCTGGTGTGAGTTGATGATATATGCAGCTCTACAGCAATTCTGCTAAGACTGGTAAAGGAGATGTTACTCAAGATATTCCTATAGCATGTGCAGTCAATATTTACTATTTCCAGGTATACAAACTCATTTCACAATGCAGACTGATAACTGGCACGTATTACTAGACATCATCTTCTTAGTGTATGTTGCAAGGGGCCCTGTGGTTATCTAACATGGCAATGAAGGGAAATAAAAATCCAGTGATGTAACACATTGGCTAGCATTTCCGACAGTCCATGTGAGTGACGTTGTATGCATGTAGCACCACTTATCAAATGAGGTTCTGCGATGGTGGGAATAGAGATGTATCAGATTGGAGATGGGAAAATATAAGCCACCTTCTTCTGGCCTGGGGTGGTTCTGAGTGAGGTGGCAGTTAAAATTGAGGGGGGACTACAGTAATGTGAACTAGATGTATGAAAAAGTTGGGAGGGGGGACATGTCCACCTGTCCCCCTTAAAATTACACCTATGCTGATTCTTCCAGCTGAAATGTTAAATATCACAGGATTGGTAACATATGGCATGTTGTCATGTATAATATGTTAAGTGCATTGCATAATATCTGTTGGTCATACCTGACATTAACTTTCTACTACTGCTTAAAGGGGGATATTAGAGAGGTATAGTTGTGGCTAAAGACTTGGACAGATATTTCCCAACATTTCTAAAGAGATTGTCTCTGGAGGCCCATTAGTGGTACTGCAGGCAGGTAGGCAATTTCTCTAGAGATAGCACTTGTGACCCCTGGGCACTGTGTCTGGGTTCACATCCTTGCCTGGTTACTATACAAGCCCCACCTGCTTGAGGGGTTTGGGTTCATTGTTTCTTCTGTGGAATGGGGGTTCATCACAGAGCAAATAATAAATCGT
Source organism: Neoceratodus forsteri (assembly GCA_016271365.2). Lineage (NCBI taxonomy): Eukaryota > Metazoa > Chordata > Ceratodontiformes > Ceratodontidae > Neoceratodus > Neoceratodus forsteri. Next base: position 50,540,993 of record CM057451.1, on the reverse strand, counting down.
GCAGTGTCTCCACCCACAGAGAATGAGTGGGTCATATGTTGCATGTAGTACCACCCCCTGGGTTGCAGTACCTACCCTCCTCCCTACACTGGACTAGACCACCCCATGGGGACCAGTAAGAAAGTGGTTACCTTCATCAATAAATACTTTAATCAGGATAATCAAATGGGGTGCATACACAGAAGTAAAACACAAATTATCAGTGGTTTTATTTAAGAACTCAGGCCTGGAAACTGGAGGAAAAGCAGGGGTTAGATAATTACAAGTCACCTTTAACACTCCCACCCTATAACAATATCCTCTGGAAGTCACTGTAGTGTATGTCACTACTATCATCTCAGATCCCACACAGTCTAAGCACCTGCCCAATCAAGGGGTACAACAGGAGGCATTATACTACACAGGGTGTGGTAAACTCTTCAACTGGTACCAGTAGTAAAACCACAATTCAAGTATGACACAATAACAAATGACTCTGCATGCCCAGGAATTACTCTAGAGTTCTGGTGTAGGCCTGGTAGCTATGTACCTGGGTTACTTCAGTGGTGTCCTTGATTAGAGTTAGTAAGCTTGCAATTTAAACCACCAGCCTGCAGCAGGCCATAGTGTGCTAGCACAATTCAAAGAATTTGAAGTCCTGTGAAAAAATGCTTGAAAAACAACCTGTAATCGAAATGCAGTAATGGTAATCCACAACTGATTTTTTTTTTTAGTTTAGTTTTTATTGACCGGGTAACCGCACTAGACAAATTCTTACCTATATTTAGGCATGACCCCGGGGGATGGGGATACAGATGAATGTCAGCTGACCTTGAACCAGATTAAGTTGTTGGTGGTATTTGTAGTGAAAGGGGGGAAATTTGGCCAGGATGCCAGGGAAATTCCCCTACTCTGCCAGTAGGGGGACTCCTTGTCGAAGAATGGAGGATACTGGACAGTCAGAGCAAGGGCATAAGAGTATGCACAATGCTCAGCCTGCTGATGGACTTTTAGAAAACCCAATTTCAGCAAAACCAGCAGATCACAAGAAAATACCACTGAAAAAATGGATATTTCAGAGGAGGAAGCCATTGCCATTGCGGAACAAAAATTATGAAAATCCTTAAAAGAAAAAAACAGATGTTAAATAAACAGCTTCAGAATGCAGAATCTGAATATTCCCTCAAAAAAAGCAACCTTGAAGGAGAATGAAAGAGGAAACTTTTACTGAATGCATCACTGATGTTATCAGGAAAAAAATTATCCTTACACCAAGTTTTTCACTTTGGTGCTTCCAGCAATGCCCCGGATCGAACTGCCACATCTGCCGGTGAAGATGGAATGGAATCTTCTTCCACATGGTCACTGGAATCAGCCCTAGAATCAGCCAGATGGAAAAGGGCTAAAACAGGCACTCAGATCCCTAACTCAGACATTCTCTTACCAGGCACACCCGAGTGGAGACCAGGAAAGGACCCAATGACTTACCCCTTTTTGCCCCATCCCTGTCCCTACTGCATTTGTCACTTTCTCCATTTACCCCTGCCCTTCTCCCTATCGATATCTCTAACCTGGTGCTTACCTCACTTACTACCCTGACTTTTTTGTGGGGAGACCTGAATATGCCAGATGTTAACTGGAGCACATTTTCTTGTGATTCTGCTAGTTTTGCTGAAATTGGGTTTTCTAAAAGTTCCTCAGCAGGCTGTGCATTGTGCACACTCTCATGTCCTGGCTCTGACTGACCTTCTTGGAGGTGCTGCCTGTCTATGGCATAGGTGAGGCTAGGGTGCTCCACACCATGGGATTCAATCAGTGGTTGAAAAACTGGCGTAGAGCTCAGAGACTTGGCTTCATTGGGGTCTGGAGGTCCACCTGGAGTGATGCAGGCCTATACTGGTGTGATGGTCTGCATCTGTCCAGGAGGGGAACCAGGATCCTAGGTGGTAGGTTTAAATGCTTTATTGGCAAGCATTTAAATTAGCCAAGGGGGAGGCACTGGAAATGAGCAGGGAAATCCTAGCCCCTCCCCAAAAAAGTTACGGTAGTAAGTGAGGTAAGCACCAAGTTACAGATGTTGATAGGGAGAAGGGCAGGGGTGAATGGAGAAAGTGACAAAGACAATAAGGACAGGGATGGGGCAAAAAGGGGTAAGGCCATCAGGAAATGGAGGGTAATGAGTACCAATGCCCATAGTCTGGGCAACAAGCTCCCTGAACTGGTGGCCTTGATGGAAGAGGGATGCCTGGAAATTGTAGCAGTCACAGAAACATGGTACACAGAGAACCATGACTGGGATGTTAACATACCAGGGTACAAAACCTATAGAACAGACCGGGAGGGAAGAAGAGGGGGAGGAGTAGCTCTCTATGTAAGGGAAGGGATAAAAGCAACTGAACAAAAGAGTAAACAGGGAGGAGAGGAGGCACTGTGGGTCACCTTAGAGACTGGAAATGGCACTACAATCTGCACAGGGGTTGTATACAGACCCCAATGACAGGGGGAGGGAATGGACAAGGATATGATAGAAGGTATTCTTAGGATGATACAGAAAGGGGAGATACTGTTGATGGGAGACCTGAATATGCCAGATGTTAATTGGAGCACATTTGCTGCAGCCACATCCAAGAGCAGGGCCATTCTCAATGCCCTACAGGTGGCATGCCTCAGACAGCTAGTTTTGGAATCCACTCATGAGGGAGCAATCTTAGACCTCATACTCTCAAATGGGGACAGTGAGAGGATCTCAGATCTAGAAGTGGGTAGCCACCTGGGAACAAGTGACCGCCAAACAGTGTGGTTCACAATAAACTCAGCTACAGAGTCAATCCATACAAAAGTGAGGGTACTGGACTTCAGGAGGGCTGATTTTGGCAGGATGGGAGAATGCCTTAGAAAAGCACTAGCAAATAGGCTAGAAGGAGGGGTGGGGCAACAATGGGGAATCATCAAAACTGCCATCACAGAGGCAACAAGCCTTTGTGTGAAGCAAATAAATCAAAATGAAAGAAAAAGCCACTATGGTTCTCAAAAGAGGTGGTGGGGAAGGTCAGGGAGAAAAATATGTCATTCAGGAAGTATAAGGAAACACAGAAGGAGCAGGACAGAGAGCTGTACCAGTTAAGGCAGAGGGAAGCAGGGAGGGAAGTCAGAATAGCAAAGGCCCAAACTGAGGAAAAGATAGCTGACTCTGTTAAGAAGGGGGATAAAACCTTTTATAGGTACATCAGAGAGTGTAGAATGACAAAGGGAGGGATAGTGAGGCTGAATAGAATGGACGGTGGATGGGCAGAGATGGACAGTGAAAAAGCAGGGATACTGAATGAATATTTCTGCTCAGTATTCACAAAAGAGGAGGAGGGGAGGTGCCTAATCCATTTAACAGAAGCACTCTGGATAGGGGGGTCATTCCCAGTCCTTTCACAGAAGAAAGGGTTCTGAAAGAACTCCTAAAACTGAAGGTGGACAAAGCAATGGGGCTTGATGGAATTCACCCCAGAATTCTAAAAGAATTAAGGGGGGAATTAGTGAAACCACTGACTTGCCTTTTTAACAAACCATGGGAGGATGGTGTGGTACCTAAGGACTGGAGGAAGGTGGATGTGATTCCCCTTCACAAAAGTGGGACCATGACAAAGGTAGGAAGCTACAGATCTGTCAGTTTGACCTCTGTGGTAGGGAAAGTGATGGAATCACTTCTTAAGGAAAGAATTGTTGAGTACCTAGAGGCCAGTGGGGCACAGGACCCAAGGCAGCATGGGTTCACAGTAGGAAGGTCATGTCAGATGAATCTAATTGATTTTTTTGACTGGGTGACCAAAGTAGTATACCAGGGAGGGGCTATGGACATGGCCTACCTAGACTTTAGCAAGGCATTTGATAAAATCCCACACAAAACATTAATAGTCAAATTAACCAGCCTGGGAGTGGGTCCCAGGGTGGTAGCTTGGGTAAAACATTGGCTGTACAACAGGACACAGAAGGTAATTGTAAGGAGTCCACTCTGAAGAAAGAGGGGTTACTAGCGGGGTACCGCAGGGTTCAGTACTGGGTCCAATCCTTTTTAATGTCTTTATAAGTGACATTGCAGAGGGACTGGAAGGAAAAGTATGCCTCTTTGCAGATGACACAAAGGTCTGCAACAGGGTTGATACACAAGGAGGTGTGTAAAGGATGAGAAAGGACTTGGCAAGGTTGGATAAATGGTCAGAAGTATGGCAGCTTGGATTCAATGCAGAGAAGTGCAAAATAATGCACCTAGGAAACAAAAACCCAGGGGAAGATTACACAATGGGAGGAGAGGTAGTAACAACAACAAAATGGAAAGTGACCCGGGGGTAGTCATATCAGATGACCTTAAGGTTAGCAAGCAATGTGAGAAGGCAGTAGGGAGGGCTGATGGGATACTGGGATGTGTAGGGAGATGCATCACCAGCAGAAAACAGGAAGATGTTATCCCTCTGTACAGACAGTTGGTGAGACCCCATCTAGAGTACTGTGTCCAGTTCTGGAGACCCCATCTCCGCAAGGACATTGACAAGATAGAGGCAGTCCAGAGGAGGGCAACTAAAATGGTGCAGGGTCTGCAAGAGAAGCCATATGAGGAGAGACTAAATCAGCTTAATACAGTATGTATACCTTTGAGGAAAGAAGGGAGAGGGGGGACATGATAGAAACTTTTAAGTACCTCAGTGCAATCAATAAAGTCCAAGAGGGTAGCATCTTTCAGAAAAAGAGATATACAAGAACAAGGGAACACAATCTGAAGATTGGAAGGGGGGCAGTTCAGGGGCAATGTGAGGAAGTATTTTTCACAGAGAGGGTGGTGGATGCATGGAACAGCCTTCCTGAGGAGGTTGTGGGGTCTAAAACTGTGGGAGAATTCAAGAATGCATGGGACAGACATCAGGCAATTTTTGTGGGAGGTAGGAAGAAACAGGCTGTTGGTTAACTAGGATCTGCAGCTTATCCTGTAAGGTAGGGAAATGGGCAGACTATGTAGGCCAAGCTGTCCTTATCTGCTATCAAAGTCTATGTTTCTATGTTTCATCCACCCCCCTGCAATAACTAGCGACCCTAAGGATGCAATTTTCATGATGACGAACTCAGTAGAGACAATATCACAGGTAGATAACCTTATTTTAAATAATACTGTTGTTGAAAACACTGGGCAAGCACTTTAAGCTGGCCATCCCAATGAAATCTACTCATAGTGCAGTTGCTGACAAGATGGTGATTCCCTTCAAAAGGACAAGACTTGCCCAGAACTCCATCCTGTATCGTGGTCCAAAATGGTACAATGAACTACCTGCTGTCCTCACTGATACTACCAAGATTAGTACCTTCAAAGCTTGACTCAAATCTCTCCTTGGCTCTAAAATGAATTGTACCTGCCTGTGCTAATGTGATAGTACCTCATCCCCAGTTTTCCATTTACCTACTCCCTCTACATCTTTCAGCTATATACCACTTTTTTCCTAACCTACTCCCCTACCCCCAATTACCTGATGATGCCTCACTTGGTTGAAAGCTCCACCTCTCTTCCACCTCAAACGATGCCACCTGCATGTGTTAACGTGATAGTACCTTGCCCCAGTTTTCCATTTAACTACCCCTCCTACATCTTTCTGCTATATACCACTTTTTTCTTACCCCTCTCCTCTCACCAAATTACCTGACGATGGCCTTATTTGGTTGAAAGTTCCACCTCTCTCCCACCTCAGACAATGCCACCTTCGGCTGATCCCCCCAACCCCCTCTTATCTAATCAGTCTATCTATTAATATTTACTAATTTGATGTGTATAAGTTGAAATTTTACTATTACTGCCTGTGTATATGCTTAAATGTTTTTTCTCTTTTTTTATCTATGTAAACCTTTAATTTTTGTAATGTTTGTTCAACACTGATGTGGAACCTTTGAAAATGAGTCCTTGACTCAAATGTATTAATCCCAAACTGAAATAAATAAATAAATAAAATATATCTGTGCCCACAGAAAATAATATGGAGGTTTTTCACAAAGCTCTGTCTGTTGTTGAGGTAGAAACTGAAAGTGCTGCTCAGGCCCCCAAAGTAATACAAAATGAAACTGTACTTGCTGCAGAAACTTTAACTGAACACCAGAGACCCACATATGTGAGTTTACTTCACAAACCTGTGGAAAATGCAAAACACAGGCATGCCATGAGGCTACATTATTTAGGGGTATACAAGAACCACCAGATAGGTTCTTCATAGGCAATGAGATTACTAAGAACAAGATGGGATTTTTACAGTCGGAGGTATATGCTCTTATTCATGCTACTGGAGAAACGAATTTTAACATTACTTTTAATTCTGAGGACTTATTAAACAGATTATGGATGATATACTCAGCCCATAAAAATTATGCTATTTGGTCCCATTTTCAAATTATCCCCCTAACCAAACCCTCCATCAAGATAGTCACAATTCTCTTCAGGAATGAACGGATAAATCAGACTGATCATATATACTGGTTGGAGAAAAGATGTTCAATTCAAGAAACACCAAAAGACAATTGATTGGTTTTCTCCATTCAGGCATCTTATACCAGTAAGTGTTTTGTTAGCCCCACTTTACATATCCTAACTTCCTCTGTAACATGTACTACCCTGTTGTATCTGCTGTATCCAATATCACTGTAATTTGTACCACTCTGTTTGTATTGTTATCATAATGTGGAACCTATCTAAAGAGCTCTGAGCTCAAGTGGTGTTATCCTAGACTTCAATAAATAAATACCTTATTGACCAGGAAGGTTTTTGGACAGGAGACTGGAAATTTAAAATTAAGTTAAAATCCACCCCACAAGGTATTGAACATCTCCCAATTTCTTTTATTTTTTTTTAGGAAAAGACAAAGGTGTTATTTTCTACCAGGGACAACCAAAAGAGTGCTTCAAATGTGGGTCATCTAGACATAGCAGTACAAATTGTGACAAAATCAGATGCTTTGTGTGGGGAGATGGGCCACCCAGGTTTTCATTGTATAGCTACCCCCATTTGCAATTAGGAGTGTGTGAAAAAAAACCAAGTTCCACTAGCAGAATTTCCGCAAAAGTGAGAATTACGCTTCCACGAAAGTTCGGAAATCATTTTTGGAACTTTCGTGGAAATTCCACCTTAAAACTGTGGCATAAATATACAAACTGCGGGTTAATTTATTAAACTGAGGGGAAAAAATCAGCAGAACGGATCACTGCTAGTGGTCAGTTCTGAGGCTTTTTTTAACTGCAGTTTAATTCATTAATCCACCCCCTGCTGATCAGAGGTCCCAGTAAATAAATAAATAAACAAATAAAAAACTCCAATCCTTCCCTCAGACTCTCCTGGTGTCTAGTGGCCCCTCACCCACCAATCGTGGTTCCCAAGTAAAAATCCCTTATCCCTGGGTTCTAGTGGCCCTGCCAGCCCGAGAATCACCACTAATGGGTCCTGGTAAAGAAGAAACAAAAACTACAATCCATCCCTGGTGTCTAGTGGCTCCCCCACCCACTGATCATGGCCCTGAAAAACATTTTATTACCCTGGTGTTTAGCAGACCCCCCTCCCTATCCTGGATTCCCTTAATCCCCAAACAAAAACAGCCAGCAATCCACTGACTCATCTCCCTCTATTCCCAGTATTTCCTGGTGTCTAGTGGACCCCCATCCCTGATCCCTTATAAAAAAAGTAATCCCAATTCCCTGGTGTCTAGTGGACCCTCCCACCCTGACAGTTCATCCATCACCACCCCACTCCCCTCCACCTTGCCCCTAAGTGGGCCACCAGCACAGCCCTCCTCTCTCTTCCACTACCGGTGGCCCACTGAACTGTCAGTAAATGACCGCGTGTTTGTACAAGCATGCACTCATTCACTCACAGTTCATTAAACTGCAGATAGCATAAATTATGCAGTTTATATGCATTTTTCTGCAGTTCACAAAAAAAGTCAGCGGAACCCGGTGAAAATCCACAGAAAATCCCAGTTTCACAAATGGCGAACATTCCCAAATTTCCGCAAAATGTCACGGAAGTTCTTCGAAAGCAGAATTCACAACTTTTGCCCACCCCTATTTGCAGTCTTTATGATGAATAAGAACATCTTTTTATCACGTGTCCTTGGGCTGCCCACAACACCACTAATGCAGACTATGCCGAACAGGATTTTTATATCAACAAAGCAGCACACCTGCAGAATAGAACCCCTGTTCAGAGGAGACAGCCGGAGTCTACAGCCACAACTTCTACAGAATCTTCTAGTCCTGAAGTTGCTACTCCAGTCATTATTGTGCCAGTAGATGTTCCCCCTGAGGCTAGGCCTCAAACTGAGAGTACAGCAATGCCCCCCCTCCCCAGTGGAGGGAGAAGACTTCCAGACTATTACTAGAAGTAGAGCCAAAATGTCGTAAAGCCAAGTCAAAAAAACAGAATCAATACCCCTGTCAAATCAATATGATACTCTCCAGTGGGGGGACACAGACATGGCTGAAGAATCTGACTCCCTATCTGTTGCCTCATCCCAAGCTGAGATGCCATCTGATGCCAAATAATTAGACAAAACAGACTCTGCAGCTCACACTGGAAAGAAATGGGATACTAGAGCTATGATGAAGAAGAAAAAAAGAGAAAAAAAGACTGTTATATGTACTGTTTAAACCCCTCTTTTTCCCTTGGACTTACATAGTTTAAAAATTGCTTCCCTGAATACTAACAAATAGGTTAGTCGGATAGGAAGAGAGGGGCTACTGTTGCATATTTTGAAGAATATTATTTTGATTTGGTTTGCTTACTGGATACCAGGTTACATACAGTCAGAGAGGTGGAAATCACTGAGACTGCATGGTTTAGGGGTAAAAGTGTGTGGCCCATAGGGGAGGACAGGTGCTGTGGTGTGGGGGTATGCATCAACAATGAGAACATGAATATTACTCAGTTAGTTGATATTTGTCCAGGAAGAACGTTATTGCTTGACATTTCCTTTTTTAACATTGATTTCAGACTTATAAACATCTATGCTTGGCAAATGAAGGCAGGGAGAATTGAGTTATTTAAAAAAGTGCAACCTTTCTTGTTTTCATCAAAACAAATTATTTTTGCTGGTGACTTTAACTGTGGAAGGCTTCATTCAGATATTGGGCTCCAGACAAAAAAAGTGTTTTGTGACATTTCATTTTTAAACCAGTTATTGTTGCAAATGGGCCTTCTAGATAGTTTTTCAACATTTGAAACTAAACCAGTACATGCATACCACAGAGGCAAGCTTTCATACAGAATTGATTATTATTTTATTTCCCCAGCTCTACCATTAGTGTCAGCCCAAACCCAGACTGTTACAACTTCAGATCATGAACTGTTATGTATTACAATAGCAAATTATAAAGAGACAAACTCAGGTAAAGGGTTCTGGAAATTGAATATTTCCTTATTGGAAGACCAAGAAATATTTCAAGAATTGCAAAATATTGTTACTGCAAGGAAATCAGTGGATTTCGTGTATGATACCGCAATCAACTGGTGGCTAGATGCCAAAGCAGATTTTACTGATTTTTTGAAACTTACAGGTCAACTTAAAGGGGCACAAAAATCAGAAGTATAGAACTCTAAGAAAGAGACTTTATCAACTTATTACTTGCCAAAATACTTCTAATATTGATTATACAGATCAAATCACACAGATTAAAAATTATATGGTACAATGCCAGTATGATAGAATGACGTCACTAAATCAAGAACAAAGGTTTGGGACTCAAGGAAAGTCATTTTTCAACAACCCATTCAATAGTTGTCAGGCCAGAAGAAAACAAAATCATGTCCTTGCTGGAAAATGACTCAAGCAACTTAGTAATGAATAATAATGAGATTTTATGAACAACTGAACATTTTTTATCTCGAACTTTGAAACAACCTAATACCAATCAGGAAAAATTAAAAATCTGGACACAAAAACAAAAGTTCCCTCAAATCCCAAATGATCTCATAAACATTTTAGGTCAGCCAATCACTACATCAGAGGTTATTACTACAATACGACAACTTAAAACTGGTCTGCCACAGAAGTGGATGGATTACCTGACAAATTTTATAGCAAAATTATAATGCCAGGACTATTAAATCAACTAGTACAGGTTTACAATTTTATGCTTACTGAAGGATCTATACTGGCCATTATGTTACTAGGTTTAGTGATTTTTATATTTGAAAAACATGATAAGGAACAATTAATTAACTGGAGGCCTATTGCACTACTAAACTGTGATTTTAAAATTCTTACCAAGCTATTACATAATAGAATATCTCTAACATAACCACATATATTACAAGCTACACAGGTTTGTTCAGTACCAGGTAGGAATATATTAGACATTTTAATTTTGATCAGAGAGATTATTGCTAAAGGTGCTGAAGAAAAAATATCTGGTCATGTGCTGTGTTTAGAGCAATCACAAGCTTTTGATTCTGTTGAACATTCTTATTTAAGGCAATTGAATAAACAAAACAAAACTGGTCCCAGAACAGATCCCTGAGGGACCCCAATGGAAACCTGTCCCTATTCCAATAGATGTCCCTGTATTCTAACATGTTGTGTTCTGTTGGAGAGGCAATTCTCTACCCATCTTACAAACTGAGGTCCAGTCCCATGTTATATATTTTATTCACCAATTCATAGTGTGACATGGGGTCAAATGCTTTGTGCAAGTCCAAAAAGATAGCATCTTCTGGAATGTTCCTGTCTAGACTACTGCTAACTTTCTTATAAAAGGATATTAGATTGGTTGTGCATGATCTTCCCTTTGTGAAACTGTGTTGTGAGGGTCTTTTATGCCTTTCAGTATTAATTCTTGTTCTAGGTCTGACATCAGTAATCTTTCCATGAACTTACAGTACTGTACATGGTACAGATGTGAGACTTATACGTCTATAATTGCCTATGGTTGTCCTGCTAACCTTTTCATAGGTGGGCATGATATAAGCCACCATCCAGTCTAGAGGAACCAAAATTGATTGATGGGATTTATTAAAAAGAAGTGTGAAGGGTACAATCAGGAAAGATGCCAGAGATTTAGTAAATCTGGGGTGGATGCCATCAGGTCCTGGTGAAGCCTCAGATTTTATGTTTTCCATAATGGTCATAACCTGTTTCTTGGTGTAGGGGCATTTTCCTGTAATATCCCTAGAGACCTTTACTTTGGATTTCTCATTGTAAACTGTACAGAAGTAGTTGTTGAGGGCGTTAGCCATCATGGATAGGTCGGTAATGGTTTCACTATATACCACTAAAGGTCATATGGTCCTGTCCTGTCTCCTACTGTTATTTATACATGAGAAAAAGGAGTTTTGGTTATTCTTTGTATGAGAGATCTTCATTTCCAGTTTGTATCTTTCTTTTCTGATCTTATTTTTGGTCATCCTCTGTTCTTTCTGATCTATAATCTTGTTTTGTTCAGAAGGGTTATTCTTAAAATTAGCATGCTCGCCCTTTCTTCTTAATCTATTTATTTATACTTGAGGTTAACCCAGGCTGGGACCTTTCCTTTATTGCTGAATTTTTTTTAACTGGAACAAATTTTTCTTCTGGTAAATGTAACTGTTTTTATGGTATCCCAACTTTGATCTACAGTTAGGCATTTTAACCTGATTTCCCAGTTAATACTATGAAACTATTTAAACCCCCAGCCCCCAGCAGGCCACAATGTGCTAGCACAATTTAAAGAATTTGAAGTTCAGTGATAAAATGCTTGAAAAACAACCTGTAATCCAAATGCAGTAACAGTAATCCACAACTGACAAAAGTACAAAAACCCCTAGCCAGCAATGCCAGCACTTACATGACCCATGGATGCAGCAGTTCAGTAAAGGCAGGGGACAGCACACAGTAACAGAGTAAGCAGCAGTCAAGAACAGGTCCCAATGACCTGGGGAAGAAGTATTTCAGATTTCTGTAGACATTCTGCAGCAGCATATCCCTTCTGGCCCACACCTCTCAGTACACAGTCGTTCTGGCTCAGGTCTTAGTCAAAGGAGCATTACATAGCAGCTTCTTAGTGCCCAAGGAGCTCAGACCCCAGGAGCGACCTCCAGGAGTGACCCCCATGGTCTGACTCCCTTCTGGATCAATAGTACCCTCGTACTCAGGGCATGCACACCATGGCTCCCTGTTCCTTGATCCACCCACTAGGTAAGGGCCAGCAGGCCCCTTTCCTGGCTCTGGAGCAATGTGGGTAGGATGCACATCTATATCTCTGCTTGATACAGCTCAGCAGCTTTGGTATGCAGAAATGGCCCACAGCCTCTCACTCTTACCAATTTCTTCCCACAGGTACTCATTTGGCATGGTCTCTGAAAATGTAACCCCAGGATAAGACTCACAGTAAGTTTACTGAATGAACAAAGGTAAGGGCTCAGAGGATTGTTGGCCTGTCTGGACCTCTCACTTGGTGTCAACAGTAGCAGGTCTGAACACCTGAATGTCTCTCTCAGACTGTCATGAGTGCCTCAGGAACCCAGAAACTACTTTTCCTCTATTCAGTGTCTCATTGGACAGGCAGGGTTGTCCATCAGTCCTTCTGCCCTGTCCTGCCCTCTGATTTGCCATTATAGCACTCTGGTCTGTTAAGAAGTGTTCAATTGCATCATGCTCCCCACAATTCCCTGCTTCTGTCTCTGGGCTTCCTAGCCCTCTGACTGGCTGGCTGGTGGGATTGAGGAGCACAGACATGGTTGTCCTATATTTTGATGGAGCCCTGGCTCCAGACAAATGCAATTGAATTGTCTATTTGCCCCTCATCAGTGTGCTGGCCCCCACAATGTGTAGCAGCCCTCCTGGGCTGTCCTCCAGTAGGACTGTCTTAGTGGTGGGGTAGTGGGTCTGTGAGTCATGGCATGCTGGAGTCAGGAGGACGGAGCATGCTGGGTGTGAGACTGTGAGTACTGATTGGCTCAGGAAACACTTGTCAGGATGCAAAGTAGTTTTATTCTTGCAGCAGTATAATAACAAAAGTGAACTTGGACAACAAAATAAAGAGAAAACATGCAGAAAAAATTATATAAAAGGCAACACACTTAACAGCACTGTGTACTGTACCACCATAGGACAGCAAGGGTACTTTCTAGGGTCAGCTTCCCACCAAACCCTACACCAGACTGACTAATTGTGAGCAGTGCTCTTTTTATCCTAGAACTTTACCATGTGATAGCGCTAAGCTCCACCCCTCTATTACCTCAAAGTCCTAAACAGCAGAAAACTAACTTAAAGTCCTTTAAAATACATTACTCTATCAATACCATCATTATATCAGACAATAATAACAGTTGTATCATATGAGTGCATAAAACATCAAGGAAAACCCTTTTTGTTCACTCTGAAGATAGGCCCATCCCACAAGCTCTCTGTCCTATTTATAGATGAGAGAAAGGGCCAGCCAGCTCTATAGCAACAGTACAGAATGCCTGTGAGGGTTCCACAAGATGGAGAATGTGCACCAAAGTTCCAGAACAACTTCGCCTGGTAATTACCTTAGTTACTTCTCTTTTCAGTGTTTATTCATGCCCCATTTAAAATGGCTCAGAGGAACATGTATAATTTTGTTGACAGAGTGTTGTATTCATACCTACTGTAACAGAGTGAGATGCAGTGCTGAAGCGCTCCTAACTGAGTCTAAAGCTGCCCCACCTACTCTGGCTCTGCGGTTATTTTTTTCCTGACAGCTACATTGCAGTAATCCAGCCTTTCAAGCTCCTCGGGACATGCAAATGTGTTGCCGAGCTTGCAACGGGAGAGAAATCATTCTGTTTTCAACTACAGGCAAACCAGCATTTATTAGTTGCCTCTGCCCATGTTTTTCAGAGGATAAACATGAGTTTAATTTAACTTGGTCCCAGGTGCAGCTACATTTTCATGGACTCTTTTGCATGTTCATACAGGCAAACGGTCGCACGATCACGCAGGCAAACAGCCGCACATTCGAGAGGAATGCCCATGTAATACTAAAGGGGGGTGGTTCAAGGCATATGTACAGTACATTGCAGAGACCTTGGAAAAATAGAGAAGGGATAGAAAGAAACATCCACAAGTGGCCTTCCTGTAGCTGGGGGAATAAGCAGATTAGAGAAAATGTACAGTAAAAAGTGTTTTTATAGTGTGCTGTTGCAACAGTCTTTAAGTGAAAAAAAATGTTCTCCCAGCATACCTAGACCCTTTTACACTGGGGAATAGCCCTTTGAAACATGTGCTCACAATCCTTTCCTTTTGATGATGGTGGCAGTCAAGGAAGTGGTGCAGAAGGCAACAGAAAAAAAAAATGCCCCCAGTGTCAGTTCCCTGTCACCTCTGACACAGTTGGGTGACTGGGCTGATGAAATGCAGCAACAACTACTGGAAGAAGGTGCAGGAGGCATTGTGAATTTGTGTTGTTGCCCATCTCTCTCTCTCTCTCTCTCTCTCTCTCTCTCCCCCTCTCTCTCTGTCACACAAGTGGTCAAGCAAGGAAGATTCGGCAGCAGTGCAGGACCTCAGCAGGGTGACAATGGCAGTCCAGGCAAGCCAGCTCCTGAGGAGGGGGTTACACAACAATTTCAAGGGAAATATCTGCCCATGTCTTTGGCTGCAACTGTACAGACCACCTTTCATGAAGTCTCACATGGTGACCTGGATCTGAAACTGCCAACACACAAATGTTGTCACTGTCAGATCCTCCCCACCTACACACACACACACACACACACACACACACACACACACACACACTCACTATCACTCAAGGACCCTCAAATAAATACTATGTCACTTACACACAACACTTTCACAGACCCTCTACATACAGGTACTATAACCTTGAGATCCTCCTCACACTAGTGCTCTTACCCACAGCCCAGTCAGACACATTCACTTTCACCCACATACCTCCACATACATTCAGTGTTACTCAAAGACTCCTCACTTCTGTTACTCTTCAACCAAAATATCCTCTTCTCAACTTATTTATATATTACTTACACAGACAATGCCACGATAAAACCAAGTAAATAAATATTTCTTATTTTTGCCAACTCTTGGTTTTTGTACTGTAACTGCTTGATTTGCTACAAGCTGACAGTGAGTATTTACTTCCTTGAGATTAGTCCAGTTTTGTAATAGTAAAATGTATAATTACAAAAATAATTTTAGCTGTAAAATTAAATTACCTACCTTGTAAATTCATTGCATAGCATTTTTTTTTATAATTTATTTAGCCATGGTAGCTCAATTCAGATGCAACACCGCATTTATCAGCAGGGTACTGTTCGTATCCATGCACACTCCATTTTATCTTCTCCCTAGGCATTCCTATCCCCTCTCCTTCCCCTCTTACTGACCATCTATTTCTTGATTGACCTAAAGTATCCTTTTTCTCCACTCTATTTACACCTTCTGCCCCTCCAGGAATTTGAACCCTCAACTCTCCTCACCATAGACAAGCACCACATCTCTACGCCACCAGGTGGGTCCAATGAAAGGAGTGCAACTATCCTGTCTTAACCACCGTTTCTGCCTGCCCCTTAGCCTCTGACCCCTACCCTTTCTCTCCTCCCCTAATTTTTGGCCAGCCTACTAGTTAAGCCTCACCATCCTCCACCACACAATGCAAACCCAGCTAGCACTAGGCCCTTGGTCTAAGATGCAGCCTACTGTATACCTCTACCCTCTTCCTGTCCAATTATTACTAATGACCCCCACCATCCCTGAATGTCCTCCTGTCATTATGACCCCCACCCCAATCAAATTGAACACAACATGGCCAACGTGCACCCTAAGTGATTACGCATACCACCTTCAGCACCCATCTTACCGTCTTGTGTCCGTATACACTATAGACCTGCCTCAATGTCCTCCCTAGTGTCACACCTCGCCTCACTCCCCATGCCCAAGTCTCTCAATTCTATTCCCAAACACTCAGTTATCCTTAAACCTAAACTTCTTAAACTCATGCTAATCCATCAAACCCTGCTACTTCTGCTTCTCTCTGGAAATGTCCACCCCAACCCTGACCTGCTGCAGCAAAAAAGTCAATAAACATTTTTACTCTAATGGTCTTAAGATTGGCTACCTCAACATCCATAGTCTACTTCCAAAGGTAGATCAGCTGCAAGTCTGGGTTCAACAACACTAGCCTGACATCCTTGCTATTGCTGAAACCTGGCTCTCACCCAAAACACCTGACTCCCTGGTCTCTCTTCCTGGATATACTCTGGATGTACTCGCTTCAGAGCAGACCATCTTGGTAAAGGGGGGGTTGTGCCATCCACCTCTCTGACTCTGTACAGGGACATGCCCTTCCAACGCTGTCCACTGGGCATAATGCCCAGGCTATTGCTGTCAAAGCTACCCTGGATCAGAAATGAAAGTCGCTCATCATCTTGTCAGTCTACATCCCACCTAAGGACACAGCAACAGGGATTTGGCACTATCACTGACTATATCTCAAACTTGCCCAATCACTCTGAGGTAGTTGCATTAAGAGATTTTAATGTGAACTGGCAAGCCCCAGAGGCTGGCCCCTTCAAGGATGCCATTGCAGCAGTTGGTCTCACACAATTGGTTCAATCCCCCTACTAAACTTAATTACAGAACTGGTATCTTCATCCTATTATATCTCATTCTCTCTAACTACCCTGAAAATATAAAGGACACCCAGATTCTTCAAGACTCCCTCAGCAACCACTCCCCAATCATGTGTCTGTGGTTTTGCCAGCATCCCAAACCCCAAAATAAAACATTATACCAATGTGCTCTTTGGCATGGGCAACTAGAACAATTTCAAGTCTACCTCCACACTTGCAACTGGTCAATAACAGACACAGCAACAAGTGTTGACTTAGCGCTCAGGCATTTCATATATCTGTTTAACAAAGCATGTGATATCTTTGCCCCTTTCAGAAAACAGAGGAACAACTCACCCAGAAACCTCTGGATCACCACACCCCTCCAAAGTAACATTAATTCCCATGATCATCTTTGGCACATTGCTCTAGCCACTAAAAAACCTAGGGACTGGCAATGATATACGGAAACCAGGAATGCCTGCACCCGTGAAATACATGTGGCTAAAATCTGCCACTTCCAAGACCAATTTGCTAACACGTGGAGTGATAGCAAAAAATTCTGGGAGAATATATAAAACCTCACTGGAAAGCCCATCAAATCCCATCCTTCGGTGCTCAATATAAATGGTGTTACCACTCAGGACTCTAAGGAAATTGCAAATATTTTTAATACTGCTTTCATGGACCTGAGTGGGGTACTCCCCTCCAACTTTTTCAACAAGCCTCCCTGCCTGAACAATGCTAGTAAAGACAATCCACCCCCAAATGCACCACCTTTCTACTTCAAGAGTATAACTACCACCACAGCCAAAAAATACCTTCTATGTGTCCTTAGCAGATCTAGATTTAGTGATGATTCCCTCAATCTTTAATTGCTCCTTCTTACCATTGATTCTGTCCTGTCACCTCTTACCTCTCACCAAGCTACTCAACCTATCCCTCTGTCTTGGCCAATATTCCACTTAGCATGGAAAGCTGCAGTTGTGACACCCATTCACAACAGTGGGGACAGGGCCACCCACTCTAATTATCAACCAATCTCCATTTTGCCTCCTCTCCAAGGCACTAGAGTGAATAGTTGCAGACCAATTGACTGACCACCTTGCCACTTATAATATTCAGTGCACCCAACAACACGGATTCAGAGCACAACAACTGACCTCCTTGAATACACTGACTTCATCCATAAGTCCTTGGATCATGGGCACCTTGTAGGATCAATTTACGTTGACCTTACAAAGGCATTTGATACCGTTAACCATACCCTACTACTCAGTTCCCTACCCACCCTTGGTCTCTCTCTGGATGTTACTGTCTGGTTCAAAAGCTACCTGGAGAACAGAACCCAAAGAGTGAGAATCCAGTACACACTCTCAATGAACCTCCCGGTACGCTCTGGAGTACCCCAAGGCTCAATCCTGGGTCCTCTCCTTTTCAGTCTCTACCTGAATACTCTTCCCCAAGCCTACCCTGTAAACCTACTTCTATACGTGGACAATGTCATGCCCTTCACCAGCCATCCATACCCTACACCTCTCAAGGGCAGTTTGCAAGAAAGCTTTACTGCAGTTGAATCCTGGTCATTAAACACAAGCTAATAATGAACTGGAACAAGACTAAAGTTATGCTCCTTACCAGCCCTCACAATAAATTTAAAAATGCCCAGCTTCTCATCTCCAACAACCACAACACACCCCTCGAACAGGTCTGCAACTTCAAATATCTAGACATAACACTCAACAGCCACCTAACCTACAGTGAACATATAAATATCATTTCTAGAGCTGTTAGTACTAGAGTTGGGCTACTTTGCAGACACAGGCGCAGCATGTCCCATGAAGTGCTCTGCCTGGTCATCTCTAGTTCCTTCCTTTCAATTTTAGATTTGGGGCTAATTATATATGGCTCTGCCACCAATACCACACTAAAGAGGTTAACTGTTGCCCTAAACAAAGCCTGCTGCCTAATCACAGACACCTGTGACCTCTACACCACAGTGAATTGGCTGAACCTTCATGGCAGAACCTCCTACCAAACCTGCCTCTTCACTAAGAAAATCACCCTTGGACTAGCCCCTCCCTCACTGACACAGCTTCTCAACAGAACTAACAACCGGCTTCACAACAGAAGCTCTTCCAACCCCACCTTTCTGGTCCCCTTCTGCCACACCACACAGGCTCAGTGCTCCTTCATGTATAGAGTGCCTTATTGGCTAAATAACCTTCCTCCTGACCTACTATCAGACACCAAAATTTGTCCCTCCAAAACCAAACTTTGGCAGCACCTAATGAAACACGTTAGCTGTGAATGTCCAACATAATTTTACACTGACTTACTTCCCACCTACCTTACCTTCTCCTTCTACCACCCGCCTATCTATTCCCTTTCTACATTTCTTCTTCCCTTCCCACCCTCACCATCCCTTCTTCTGACAATGCCTTAGCATTGACGCTACCTCCCTTCCTACCCCGCCTACCCTGGCAATGTTATCCTCCTTCCTACTCTAATCTCCATTCAATCTATAGAGTCCCTCCTAATCAAAATCACCCTACCTCACTCAATCCCAGTATACATAGCAGGGTCATACTGCCCGCCAGACACACCACTGGGTTGCATTCTCGACCACCTTGGCACCCTGAGGTCACATACAGAAGGTGGCGAACTTCACATCCTTGGTGACTTCAATCTGAACTGGCTAGGCAGCGCAGCCTCCAAATCGCGAAACCAAATAAATGCCCTAAATTTGTCCCAGCTAATGGTGGAACCCACTCATCTAAACCACAAATCCAACAAACACACACTCCTAGATTGGGCACTAACTACACATCCCCATCGGATCGTCAAAGCTGGCCTAGTACCTGACTCCCTTAGTGACCACCATGTGATTTATATGGTGCGCAAAATCTCCCAACCCATGGCCCCCCCACCCCGCACGCTTCACATCAGATCTTATAAATCTCTGGACCTGGCAGCTCTCCTAAATGATCTCACCAGCAGTGACTGGTCTTTCATCCCTAGGGCCACCTCCATAGATGAGGCCCTGAAATTCTTTTCCACAAACTTTCTAGCCATCTGGGACCTCCGTGCTCCACTCAGGAGATCCCGAGTAAGAGGAGCCCACCTTCCATGGGTAACAACTAACCTCATGGAATGCCTGCATGCCAGAGACCGTGCTTGGAAATCCTTCAAGGCTACAGGTGGTCAAACGGCTCATCAACACTACCGGTCACTAAGAAACGCCTGTACTAGACTCATACGACAGGTCAAATCTAATTACTTTCAATCTGCGTTCAAAAATAACTTCGTCACCCTACCCAATTCTGGAAGTCAATAAAATCACTTCTTACCCCACCGGCTCAACCCCCATTCCCACTCTCAAAATAGATGGGAAAATCATCATGGATCCTAGACTGGTAGCCACCGAGTTTAACTCCATATTTCTCCTCCACTGTTTCTTCCCTACTCTTCCCATCCTCATCCCCTGCCCATTGTTCACCCCACTGTACCCCTGTGGCCTCCTTCTCTCTCTCTGCCCAGTCACACCTGGCCAGGTGCTAAGAATACTGCAGACACTCAGCCCAACCAAAGGTAAATGTCCATTGGGTCCTGATTCCAAAATGCTCCTGCTCTCAGCACCTGCCATAGCCCACCCGCTAACATTGTTCTATAACCTGTCTTTTAAACTCGGGGCAGTTCCCAACTTATGGAAACAAGCCATCGTGATTCCCCTACCCAAAGGAGGGGACCTCTCCTTCCCATCCAACTACCGTCTTATATCCCTGCTCCCCATCCTAGCCAAAATTCAAGAGCGCCTTGCACTCTCCCAGCTCCACCACTATCTAGATACTGTATCATTTTTCACCCCCTACCAGGCCGGCTTCAGAAAAAATCACTCCACTACCACCACCACCTCCCTCCTGCGCCTCACAAATGCCATCCTTATGGGCATGGACAAAGGAGAAATAACAGCAGCCATATTTATCGACCTGGCAAAAGCATTCGACACGGTCTCCCATCCCCTGCTGCTGGCTAAACTGGCTCAAGCTGGACTGTCTGACAACGCAGATAACTGGTTCCACTCTTACTTGACAGGTAGGTCCCAATCAGTCCACATTAGCTCAGCTAGATCCACCTCCCTCCCTATTACCAGTGGAGTCCCCCAAGGGTCTGTTCTTGGCCCGCTGTTGTTCTCTATTTTTTTAAATGACCTGCCTGCCACCTGCCCACAAATGGCTATCCATATGTACGCTGACGATACAGTACTGTTTGCCTTTGGCCCAGCCACTAGTGCCATGACAGCCCGCCTACAGAAGGATTTTGACTCCATCCAACGTTGGTTCATCTCTAACCAACTATTCCTAAACTCAAACAAAACAGTCTCCCTCACCTTTGGCTCCTGGTCCAAACTAACCCGGCTTGTGGCTCCACCTACATTCTATACTCTGAATAGCTCACCTATAGAGGCCTGCACCACATATCGCTATCTTGGTGTCTGGTTAGATCAATATCTTGACTTCTCAGCACATATAGATGCTCTGCATAAAAAATTACACCCCACGTTGGGAGCCCTCTACCAGAACAAAAATTGCATACCCTTTCCAACCAGACAGGCAATAGTCCAAAAAATGATCCTCCCTGTTATTGATTATGGAGATGTTGTCTACTGTGCTGCCCCCCATACTTCCCTAGCCAGGCTAGATCCCCTTTTTAACTCCTTCTGCCGTTTCTCATTGGACCGTCCTCCAAACACCCATCACTGTGTCCTCTACCAATCCTTGGACCTCCCCTCTCTACATAACCGCCGATTGCTCCACTGCGCTAGAACCACTGCTAAATTCTGGTCACAGACACTCCCCTCCTACTTGTCCTCCTCCTAACCGCTTCTCTCCACCTGTCTCAGCTCTCAGAAACATAGATGCCAGGCTCCTGCACATGCCTCACAGATCCACCGGTCTGGCCAGGCTGCTTTTAGCTTCAGGTTGCCCAAATTGTGGAATTCCCTGGCAGCCGATATTAGACACTCCACTAGTACACCACAATGAAATGCCCTTCTCAAAATGCACTTCTCTACCTACTGCTCCTGTTATTACCACCCCCCTTAGCTTCACCCTCAATCTGCCTCCTTCCAACTGTTAGCCCAGTCTGGCTCTCCATTTATTCAGGCTGCTTCTTTGTAGTAAACTAAAAAAATAAATAAATAAATAAGATCCTGTACATATGCAACTGTGTTATATCTGCTTCATCCATTGCTTGCCCTAATCACTGTATGTATGTTTTTGTTTCCTGCTGTATTTACTGTACTACTGTAACTCCCTCCCCCCAAGGCGCATCTGGAATCGAGCGGTACTCCGCTCAGCATGCCTTCCTGGTAAATCTCTTAAATAAATAAATAAATCTTACAATTACCACTCAGCCTCTCTGTTGATTTATCCCCCGCAACTTACCTCATCACACTCCCACCCCCTCTTCCCTACCCAGACCCTCACATCCTGGTCTTTTCCCCCTTCGCTCCTCAGACTTCAATAAGGTCTTAGACTGTCTACTAGACCATAAGCTTGTACTAAATGAAAAGAAAACAAAAGCCATACTCCTAGGTTCCGCACCGAAGATTAAGGCCTGTTCTAGTTTACTGGAGGTTCTTCACCCAGGAGGATTGCCACTTGAAAATGTTACTTCCTTCAAGTACCTTGGGATCCTGCTGGACCAGTCCCTGGATTTTAATCTTCACATTCAGTCCTTGTGCAAAGCTGTAAACTCGAAACTGGGAGTAGCTTACAAAATGAGCTACATGCTTACACCCTTAGCCAAATTAGCAATTGCCTGAGGTATTCTGCTCCCAACCCTTACTTATGGTGCATCTAGTCTTACCTCTGCCCATAAAACCTCCCTACTAAAATGGGATGTAGCTTATAACAATATATGCCAATTTGCCTCTTTGTCGCCTCGACTCAAACATCTCTGCCTTCTTTATAAGGATCTGAATTGTCTCTCACCCTCTGCCAGTAGACAATACTACCTTAGATCACTAATGGACTCGATCATCCGGGAAAAAAACCCATCCCAGCTGGCTGCGTTGGTGGTCCTTCAACCATCCTCCCATGGCCTGTGATCTGCTGACAAATCCTTGCTCTATGTTCCGAGATGTCGGATGACTAAAGGCACAGGGGCCTTCCAATTCTCTGCTCCCAGGCTATGGAATGCTCTTCCGCTCAGCCTCCAGCTGTCTCAGTCTCACTTTGGATTTAAAAGTGAATATCATCGATATCTATCCTTAGCTGATGCTTGTACATGCTTTGACCCAATCTAAAGCTCCTGAGACTTACCAGTAATGTCACCTCTGCTCTAATCCAGCTCCAAGACTGTCTGCTCTTCCCCTTCCCATATTTTTCCTTCTCTTTGTAAATAACTTCTTGACCACTAGCTCTCTTCCTTCTTGAACCTTGTTGCTGACCATCCACTGTTGTTTTGCCAATTACCACCCCTGACCTTCCTTCTCTCAGTCTTTCTTGTTATGTTCAAACATTCCTCACATTTCTCTCTATATAACCTTACTATCTTATTAACCCTTTCACTCCACAGGTTGGGTCCGTGGTTTCTGCACTTATTATATATCTTACTGCCATTATCTGTATAATGCTTGCCATTATTTTTTGTTATTTCTACCCATTGTATTTTTGTAGCACTGTTGTACTGTTCCTCTATTTGTATTATTGTACCCATGTTGCTGTTGTTCAATTGTTCTCTTTTTATTGTACTCTCCCAGGTCGTGCCTGAAAATAGTCATTTTAAGGCTAGTGCACCTACAGGGTTAACAAAAACTAAATAAATAAAATAAAATAAATATATATATTCTAATTGTCCTACAGATCTCAACCCACATAGAAACGCCTTCCCCAAGGCTTCTGACAAGGTCCGCTTCTCTGACTGCTCTTTTTGCTATAAGTCAACTGTTACCTGTTTTCTCATTGTACCCCTGAGGTTCTCACTTCTGAATCTTCCACTTTTTGCATAATTTAACAAGGTCAGCTCCCCTGATGGCTCTTTTTAGCGTAAGTTATCAGTAACCCTATACCTCATCTTGCACCTGTTGTACTCACTTCTGAATTTAATATCTAAAGTAATCTGTTATGCACTGCATTATGTCATTTGAAACCTTGTCTGTCTGCCCTCTTAACATGTAGATTGTCCCTGATGTGTCCCTCTCTTATCTGATGTGGAGCCTTTGTAAACAAGCCTCTGGCTCAAAGAAGTTGCAATTCCAAGATTTTAATAAATAAAAATAAGTAAATAAATCCAATACTGCACTTGGGAGGACTGAAGCATAGGGAGGTTAAGCGACTCAAGATCACACAGTGAATTAATGGGTTTGGTAGAATTTGAACCCTGAGAGGTATAATAAAGTCACATAGTAAGAGCCCCACTGTTTAGATATATAATCCATGTTACATTGTTCTGACTGAAACAGAATTTAAGGACTTTTACGTTTCCTTCATTGTCCCCACAAAATCTTCACAGAACCATTTAAAGACCAGATCTGTGAGTGCAAAACACTTCTATTAGCATGCAATATTACTTAAATTTGATTGGCATATTTCAGTGATGTGTATGAGTCTGATAACAGGCTTTTCCTGCTAGCAACATTTGTCACAGATTTGCTTGTAAAGTCCCAATTCACCAGCATTAATAAATATGCTAATCAGGAAGGAGTCATTGCAGGTGAGTAAGAGGTGTAAAGTTGTAATCAGAGTACCTTATAGTTTAACCAAACTGCTTTGCTTTTAATGTTCCAGTGTTGCTAAAATAATTTTTTTTAGGACAGACAGACTGAAGACTCTGGCAGAAGCTGCAGAAGGCATATGAAAAAAGATTATCCTCATTCAGCGTAAGGAAAATGCTACAGCTGTAGCTATAATGGACCTTGAAGAGCTAGTACTGTCAAAAATAGAAGTTAAAATGTGCACAATTTTTAAAAGTAGCCAGTAGTTACTTTTTATTTCTGAAGCATTTATAGACGTCCATCAATGTCTTTTAGCCCCTTCCCACTGACCCCCTTCAAAATGCTCCATCCCACAACCACCCATCCCTTACTTACCAAAAAAGAGTCCCACAAAGTTATCTTCTCAGGACCAGCAAACCTCCTCTCTCTCTATAGCACCCAACTGTGAACTGACTGCAAACAAGGTAAGCCTGGTTACTGTCTTTTTAATACAGTTTAAACTTTTACTCATAAAAATGTCATTTTTAACATTTTTGCCCCAGATTTTCAACATAGCCTTTTCTTACCCCACCTCATGAACAAGGCAGGTGTCATTTTTCAAATCTCCTCTGAAACATGTTTTTGCAGTCCCTTCACAAAATCACTTTTCAAAAACTTTTTTTTTAAATTCCACCTCTCTTGATCTTAAGGTGGGGTCATTAAAAGACTGTTTAAAATTTGTAGAGAAAATGTCAAGAAAACTTCAGTTATGAATAAACATTGACATTTTCCAATGTGTTCTAATAACTTTGCAATTTTTGTTTTCAGATTTTGAGCTCACATTTTCATCATACAGTAGTCCTGTTTTTACCTCACCTCATGCACATGACAGGTGTCATTTTTTCAAATTCTGCCTGAAACACCTCATGCTGCAAAATTATATTTTGGCCAGGATTTCATAAATGATGCATTTCATGTTCATCAGGAGGGGTTATAAAAAGACTACATGTAAAATATGGGGCCAACAAAAAACAAAGCTATGAACAAATGGTGAAATTATTCAACAGTTACCCATAATGTTGCAATTCAGTTACATTCTGAACCCACATTTTCAACACAGTCAGTTTTTACCCAATCTCATGAGCATGGCAAGTATAATTTTCAAATCCACTTCCCAAACCTATTTTCATGGTTGTTCTTCAAAATCATGTTTTGAGTGATGTTTGATAAATGACTCCTATCATGTTCATGTGCTGGGGTTATCAACATACTGTCTTGAAAATTGAAGGTCACAGTCCAAGAAAGCAGCAACATTATGTGAACTTCATTTCCCGGTCATCACAATTTCAATATTATAGCTTGTGTTATTAATTTGTTAATTTGAACTACTTTGTTATCTAAGCCCAACTACAAGGAAACAACACAGACAGGAGGAGGAGAGGAAGCAGTGAGGTTGGTGGAGGTTTAAGGCATGGAGAGCAATGTGTGCCGATGCAAGGAGTCTAGGTAATAAAATTCCTGACCTGGAGGCCATCATGGAAGAGACTAGTCCAGATTTGGTGGCCATAATGGAGTAATGGTGCACTAACATACATGACTGTGATTTAGCCATACCAAGCTACTCTCTGTTCAGGAGAGACCAGGAAGAGAGAATGGGAGGAGGGGTTGTACTATATGTGAGGGAAGGAATCAATGCTATGGAAGTGCAGGGCACCCAGAGGGAATGCAAGGGCTGGAGGTGCTGTGGGTTATCCTGGAGACAGGCTCTGGGGCTGCTGTACATAGAGGGGTGGTATACAGACCTCAAGCACAGGGAGAGGAATGGGAATTAGGCAGTTTTGGGGGACATTATCAGGATGGCAAATAAGGGTGAGGTGCTGCTACAGTAGTTGGTGACTTCAATCTGCCAGATGGGTATCGTAGTCTAACAGTTGCAGCCTCGGCAAGGAGCAGGGCCATCCTTGACTTCCTATAAGTGGCTTTTTCAGTTGGCTGGTCAATGAACCAACTATGGACGGGGCATTGCTGGACTTGATGCTCACAAACATGGACAGCATTGCAAATGTCACAGTGGGCAGTCCCTGAGGTACCAGTGATCACTGTCACTGTGCAGTGTGGTTTAATATTAAGACAGGAGCAGAGGCAAACCACATGAGGATGAGGGTTTTGGCTTTTAAGATGGCAGATTTTAAGGACATGAGAGACAGCCTTAGAAAGTGCCTAGTTGGGGAGGGGCAGGGATTGGTAGAGGAATAGTGGGGAAAAATAAGAGAGGGCATATGGTAATTAAGGCAACTAGCCTCTTCATGAATGGAGTCAGCAAAAGTAACAGGAAAAAGAGACCATGAAGGTACTCTAGAGAAGTGACCACGAAGGAAAAAAGGGGGGCATTCAAGAGGTACAAGGAAATGCAGAGGAAGAAAGACAGAGAAGTGTACCACATAACAAAGAAGGATTCAGGTAAGGCAGCAAGGGGAGCAAAGGTACAGGCAAAGGATAGCCATGGGGTTAGCAAATGGTGTTAAGATTTTCTCCAAGCACATACTGTAAGTGAGAAAAGGAAAGCAAGGGGATGGATAGTGAGTATAAGGAGGGTGGCAGAGGGTGATTGCACAGAAGAGGACCAAGAAAAAGCAGACATCCTGAACAGGTAGTTCTGCTCAGTCTTCACAGTGGAGGAAAGGTGGAGTGAGCAACCAGTGATCAGCAGGAGCAAAGGGGGAGGAGAGGTGTACTCAAGTCTATTTTCAGAGGAAAAATTCCTGGAGGAACTTGCAGCTCTGAAAATGGACAATGCTATGGGACTAGATGGGATACACAAAAGGATACAAAAAGAACTCAGGGAGGTGCTAGCTGCCCTGCTGATGGCCTTCCTTAACAGTTCACTGGACTCAGACATCATTCCAAAGGACTGGAGGAAAGCAGATATGGCCCCTCTATGTAAGGGCAGCAGCAGAAAAAAGGCTAGCAATTATAAGCCGATAAGTCTCACCTCAGTGGTGGGGAAATTAATGGAAACACTGTTAAAGAAAAGGTTGCTACGGTATCTTGAATCCTATGGGCTAAAAGACAAAAGGCAGCATGAATTCACAGGGGGAGATCATACCAGATGAATCTGATTGAGTTCTCTGACTTGGTTACCAGGGAAATAAATCATGGGAGGGCAGTGGACATGGCCTATCTGAACTTTAGAAAGGCCATCAATGCTGTGTTGCACAGCAGACTGATTATGACACTGAGCAGCTGAGGGGTGGCATCCAAAGTGATGAATAGGGTTAGAAACTGGTTAATGGATAGGTGACAGAGGGTGGTGGTTAACGGCACTCATTCTTATGATGGGAAAGTGACCAGCAGGGTGCTGCAGGGCTCAGTACTGTGATGAGTACTCTTTAATATCTTTATACAGTATGTGACATTGCAGATGAACTGTGCAGGAAGATATGCAATTTGCAGAAGATACCAAGATTTGTATTAAGGTGGACAATAAGGAAAGGGTGGAAAAATTTGTAGAGATCTTGGTAAATCTGAAAAATGGTCAAGAGCATGGCAGTTGGGGTTCAATGCAAAAAAGTGCAAAATCATTCATTTAGGGCATAGGAACCCAAGAACTAAGTATATGTAGTCACCTCCAAGATCAGGGCTTGCCTCGTGGGCTGTGCCTCATCCTAGTGCACACCTTCTGACTTCCTTTCCTGCTGCTGCCAAGTCCCCTGGGATTCCTACTCCCATTCTCTGTTGTTCCCCACCACCCACTTTGTTTCCCATTATGTGGGTGGAACAGTGAGCTGGAGAAGCTTGTGGTACTGCTGGATTGCATATTTAGAGCCAGAAGGGCTCTTCCTTAAGCTTGAGCCCCAATGGCAAGTGCGACTTAGGCATGTAACTACCTGAGTACACATGCACGCAGCCAAGGATGTGCTTGTGAATGCAAGTGGCAATAACCGCTAAATAAAAGGCACCGAGGTGAGATACATGTTGGGGATTAGCTCCCAATTCTTTTGGTGGGCCCCCAGGGCAAATGGGACTGTTAGATCGTCGTGTTTAAATAACTAAATTACGGGCTATCTGGGGAAAAATATTTACTATATGCAAAGCTGCTGCAAATTGTGTTTTGGTGGCAATGTTTATTATGTGTGACTTGGGACTGCCATGTTAGTTTTCCAGGTAGTCTGGCCTCCAGCCGATCACAGTTAGACACTGGCACTGGCTGGGACTTAAACCTGCAGCTACTAGAGTGTTGTGCGTGTGATTGACAGCCCTTCTCAACCATTTAGAGTGTGTTATTCCCCCTGTGACATAAGAAGATTCTTAAAAGAGTTGGTAGTCTTGTTCAGACCATCGAAGGAGGCAGGGGCTGTCAACCTTGCTCCTGTCCTGTGAGTTTCAACCTGCTAGAGAGTAGTCCAATGTGGACTTGACCCACCTTAGCTTTCTATCAGTTGCTACTGCTGCTCTGGCTAGCTAACCAGAGTAGCCTGAATTTGTAAAATTATGAGTAGCAACTCCAGTTTAGTTGTAACATAGTTAATGTTATGAGAGAGCTCTCTGGTGTTTGTTTAAATATTTGCCATTGTTGAAGTTTGTCAATTCCCACTGCCATGCAAAGACTTCAGCATCATACTGTTAATTTTATGGAGATCAATGGTCAGTGATGTCTGGAGGATCCTGCGAGAAGCTACACCCCTGGTGCTTGTCCTGCTCTGGAGCAGTGGAGACCCGTCTTGTCTACCTCCTGGGTTTTAGCATGCATGAGTACTTTGCTGGGCTTGAAAGTGTTCATCTTTCTGTGGATTACCATTTGGAATTACCATTGGAATACCCTGTTTGTGGAATACAAATATTTGGGCTGTTAGTGCTACCACAGTAAAAAGTCATTTGTTTATGGGGTTCAAATTTTGTTTAACTTGTACACCACCTCTACAGAACCCTGGCAACACAAGATCAGGCCTGCAACAGTAACTTTAAACTGTGGTACCCAGTGGTACCCAGTTAACTGGCTGGTATCAATCTACTAAAGTACACTTGAAGAGAGAGGGACAAAGTTTGTTGGTGGTGGGTTCTTGCTGTACCCAGCCTGATTGTAACCATTGTTGTTATCTAACATTCCCCTTTTTCTCTACAGGACCCATAAACAAATTCCTGTCAGTTTTTATGTCTTGAGTGAATGCATGTCTTTTGCACTGTCTATTGCTGGTACGATATTGCATTGTTTATTTAGTTCTGCTTCACGGGTGGGATCCAGAGTGGTGTTTGTGACAGTGGGGAAGTGGGCAGGTACTGCTTCCAATGAGAATGAACCACACCTGTCACCAGGCCCAGTAAGTTTTTCTTTGGGTGGAGGCACTGCGTTATTTTATTTTCTTTCTAGATACAAATCCCCCACAATTAGTTCCAAAGAACCCAAGCCCCTCAACCTTGAAAGTGTGTGTGTGTGCAGGGGTTGTAACTACAGCTTTACAACTAAATGTATGGTAATCCAGTTACATCTTTGGAGGCACTGTTGGGAGCTCCTGTTTATCACCCGCCACCTCTTGGATCCCTGTGGAGCCATGCTCACACTTAGTACCGCCACCCTGAAAATTTTTGATAATTCATGATGGCTTTCCAAGAGGTTGAAGGCAGTTTCATGCAGAGGGTGTGGATATGAATAAAGTAGTTTTGGTTCAAAATATATCAGAGGAATACAGAAGGAATGCAGTAATTGATATCTTGATGCATGAAGGGACTTGCCAAACTGAAAGCACCCCGCTTATTTTATTAGACAGCTGCCAAAACAGTGTCAGTAACCCTAAAGAGTGATAAAGGTGTCTCTACACTCAATTTACTGACTGAGTTTTGTTCTGAGGGGGATGCTAGGAGGTTTGTCATCTGCTCAGCAGAGGGAGCCCCCAGGCTGCAGTAACAGATGGAAATGCAAAAGAAGAATGCATTTCAAAACTAACCCAATTTCTTCACAGTGCGAGAAAAACTTTACAAAATTTGCAAACCTTGTGGACATCAATGGAAAATGCATCCTCAGCTCCTGAAACTCTGCTGCAAGCAGCTGGAAGCGTGATTGATGAGGTACAGAAACCTGAGAGAGATTACAAGGAGTACAGAAGACGGGATATTTTATGGGGTACAACCTGTTCCCCATGGTAAGGAAGATTTTGAGTCCTATTTGGAGTAAGCCACAATGATACAAGACCTGCGATGCTCAGACACTGAAAAGAAGTCCAGGATTAGAGACAGCCTGAAAGGACCTGCATTAGGGACCATTCAATGACTGAAAGTAACCAGAGCAGAGACCACTCCTGAAGAATATCTTTCCATCTTAGATAAGATTTATGGAAGCATTGAGAAACCTGAGCAGGTTATGATCAAGTTGTCTTTGTTGAGATAAAGAGAGAAAAAAATATTGTTAGAATTCCTGGGACAGATGGATCCTGTGGTAAAGAGAGTGTACTGAAAAGGGAGCTTGACTGCTGCTGAGATAGATCAAGTCAGATTAGAGTGAGCGTAGGAAAGGGCTGTGTATTCAGATCGGTGGGAAGGCACCGCTTCCACTGCTCCACCTTGGACGAAACACCGCCATCACTTCAGTCTAAAAAAGGCATTGCTCCATGCTGACCCTGACTTAATCCTGAAGGAACCGCCTAGAACTTTTGTCCTGCATCCTCCGTCCCCATGAAAGGAAAGCTCCATGGCCAAAACCAGGTAACGGCAAACTTCCGAAAGAAGGCTCCCACTGGAGCTGTGCATACTCCCTTGCTTAAAATTAAGTTAAATGTTGGTGCCTCTCTTCGCCTCTTGCGCCTTGCTCCTGATTGGTGCTTTACAGTCTCTTCAGGCCTGCAGATTGGCTCACTTGTGGATATACAAAAGCCGGCTTTGGAAACTTCTCTGCTAAGATCGAATTACTGCTTGCTGATCTAATTGTTTCCCCACTGGAGCTTCACACCGGCTCCCCACCCACCACCCACCACCCGGCCTTCCTATCTGGACTCTGACTTTTATAGGTACAGACTGTCACATGATTTTAACCAAAAGGCCATTTTCAAATTAGCTCCGTATGTAAACTCACCACTAAGGTAGCTTCTTATCTTACCTTTGCTAGCCTGTAATCAGGCTATATTTGCTCTCTCCAATACCCTGCTATTCTTCTCTCCAAAACCTAGTAATTCTAAATATTTCTCATCTTTAAATCTCATAGCCTCTTTTTTTGATGGCTGCACAATTTCTCAGCTTTGTGGGGGGGTTTCCTTTGCCTGCTGTCTCTTGCATTACTTACTTCTGGCCCAGTACCCCAGGTGATGGCAGGGTCTTCGCTTAACTTTACAGACTTCTCCTTCTCTAATATAACCATGGGGGCCTCTATACCAGGTGAATATACACTGCTGCTACTCCCAAGGTTAACCTTTCATAGTACTTTAGTATCGGCCATGTATCATATCAATGGTTACCTATACCTTCACCACCTTTTGCCAGTCGTAAGCTCTGGTATATGATTCTCCTGTTATTGGGAGACATTGAGTTAAATCCTGGCCCCTTATCAAATGCCACACAGGGCAACGCTATTGGTCCTATGCCTAAGGGCATATGCTTTATGCATCTCAGTATAAGGAGCTTGCAGTGCAGCTTTGCTGAACTAGATGCTTGGGCTGATGTGCACCAGTCTGTTGTTTTTTGTCTCACTGAGACTTGATTAAAACCCTCCACCTCTGATTCCACCTGATCCCTACCTAACTACAACCTGGTCAGACAGGATAGAGTTTCATCCAAGAGAGGTGGGGGGAGGGTTGCAATCTACTGCAAAGCCCATATGAATCTAATGATTATATCCAATACTACTGTATCTTCCTGTGAATCTCTTCATACCCTACTGTCACTGGGTACCTAAAAGCTGTATGTCCTATGTGGCTATAATCTGCTGAAATCTGGCTACATGGGTCTTAAAGAACTCCTAAATATGTCCACCACTGTAGCTGGTCAAAATAAATTATTGATACTGGGTGACATGAACCA
The DNA here is from genome assembly GCA_016271365.2 of Neoceratodus forsteri. Classification (NCBI taxonomy): domain Eukaryota; kingdom Metazoa; phylum Chordata; order Ceratodontiformes; family Ceratodontidae; genus Neoceratodus; species Neoceratodus forsteri. The sequence goes on along the minus strand of CM057451.1, from coordinate 50,508,732 downwards.
GAACTGGCTGGGGCACACCCAAAATACCCTTCTCACCCTAAGTCAGTCATAACTTGCACCAAGTCATAACTGACCCCACCAGGACTTCATCTCCCTCCATCTCCAGCACCTTTCTTGACTGGATCCTTACTAATGAAGTACATAGGAGTATGGCAGCGTGGACCCTACCTGCTGCAATTAGTGACCACAGCCCAGTCTATTGCATCTGGGGTCCCTCCACAGTCCCCTCTCCTCCACCACGGTACACTACATTTTGGAGCTTTGGCAAGATGGACACTTATATTCTTACGAGATGTTTCCACTATTGACTGGTCTCTATCAGGCTAAGGATGTTCAAACTGCACTACACCTTTTTTGTCCAGCTTCATGCCTGTCCAGGATGCACATGCAGCATATTGTACAAGAAGGGTACATGTTAAGGAGATTAGATAGCTACATAAGGACTTGTTTGGACAATTCTGCCATCAGGACAAGTGCTTGAGAAAATACAGAAAGTCAGGCCTCGTATCAGATTATGAAAATTACAGATCTCTGAAAAACCTTTGTAAATGTCAAATTAGGCTGAGAAAAAGTTCCTGTTGCAATGGCCTGCTCCTGGATGCCACTGGTAACTCCAAAAAATGTTGGTCCCATATAAAAACTTTCCTGGGTGCTACGAAGTCCCACACCATGAACGACATGGTAATTGAAGGTGCCTACTGTAACACCCAAACACTATTGCCAACTTCGTTAATAGACTTTTCTCTGACCTCTCTAAATATACCGCATCCTTTCTGGCCTTCCAGCCTCTCCTAAAGCCTCCTTACTCTCAGTCTAGTCTTCCCCATTTTTACTTTAAGGCTGCTGCTAAATTGGAAGTACTTAAGTTTCTTGGGACTATATCAGCTAGTACCAGTGTAGGCTCCGATGGTCTAGAACCAAGGCTCCTAAAATTGGCTGTCCCCATCACTGCTTCCCCACTAGCCAGAAAATTCACACTATCACTATGCCAAGGCCACATACCTGACATATGGAAGACTGCTAGGGTTACACCTGTCTTTAAGAAAGGGGATAAAAAAGACATTGCTCGCTATCTGCCCACTACAATACTTTCTATCCTGAGAAAGGAACTTGAGAAACTGGTTTCCTTGCAAGTGACTGACTTCCTCACCAAATACAATCTATTGTCACCTAACCAACACAGTTTCCGGAAGGGCCACAGCACCTCCACTGCCCTTGTTCAACTTACAAACAACATACTATGTGCTTTCAATGACGGCCTACTCACAGGTGCCAGCTTTATAGATTTGACCAAAGCTTTTGATCTCATTGATTACCCTCTCCTCCTGGAAAATCTCCTAGCCCTTGGGTTCTCAACATAATCTGTGGCATGGTTCCAAAACTACCTATCTAATAGAATACAAATGGTCAAATTCAATAATGCTGTATCTGAACAAACCTATATTGATACTGGAGTCCCCTGGGGCTCTATTTTGGGCCCTCTCCTCTTCACTATCTTTCTTAATCACATATCCCCTAGCTCTATCCCCTGCAACTCTAACCTCTACATGGATGATCTGGTCATATACAATAGCACCAGCTGCATGACTGATATTAATCACAACCTTGCCACTGCCTTTCAGGAAATCCAATCCTGGCTAACCAGAAATAAGTTAGTTCTCAATGTAGCCAAGACACAGGCAATGCTATTTCACTCTATTGCCAAACTGAAAGACTGCCGTAAGCTTTTTGCCGTAACCTGTGCAAATGGTGCTCCTCTCATGGCCGTTACCTCTTTCAAATATCTGGGAGTTCTCCTTGATGCCACACTCTGCTTTGGCCTGCATATTCATACCATTTGTAAATCGGTAAATTGCAAACTGGGAGTGGCCTACAAAATCTGTTATGCTTTCACATCCTCTGCCAGACTCACAATTGTCCATGGCATTCTTCTTCCATCTCTGACCTATGGATCTATCATCTACATAAATGCTTCCAATGCCACTCTTGGTAAGTGGGACATTACTTATAATAACATATGTCGCTATCCCTCCACATCTTCTCAACTCAAACACCACTGTTGGCTTTATCCTGACCTCAGCTGGGTCTCTCCCCACTCCTATCGGCTTCTGCCCCAGGATCCCTGATGGATGGTATCATAAGATCTAATACTCCTCTATCACTTGCCTCCAGGCTCACCCCTCCAGTCATCCCCATATGTCCTGTGCTCCTTGAACTTATCTCTAATACAAGTTCCAAGAAGCAAATCTGCCATATGCACCAGTGCCGTTGCCCATGCTGCTCCCAAGTACTGGAGCTCCTTACCACTTGAGATCTGTGTGGTACCCAACTAGTACATCTTCATAAAGAGACATCACACCCTACTTACTGACCTTGCTGGCTGCACCTGCTTCAACCCATCTTAAACTCACTGCCCCTAGAACCCTTCAAACCTGTTTGGTTTTCCGACCCCCACTTCACTAGCCATCATCTGTTCACTCCTTGCAGTTTTCTCTCTTACATCTCTCCTTACCCTACCCTACCCTATACTCCTCCCTCCCACTATAAGAAGCCCCACTGACCCTCTCCAACTCCTCAGGTGTCCTTTCACAGCCTCTCATTATAATCCTACTTCATGTTACCACTCCCCTGTCCTGTCCCCTGACTCACCCTCCACACTTTTTACTCTTCTCCCCTCCTATCCTTGCTGTCAGCCCTTATCCCAGTATCTTGACCTTGTATCTCAACCTAGCACTCTTTTGAACCTAGGCTGTTAGCAGCTCTCCCACCCTTGCTCCTCTTCCCTCCTGCACATATCAGTTATTTGTTACTTTCTCTTGATCTGTCTGTTGTATTCTCTCAAGACTACACTCGCTGTAGTTTATCTCATCCTCCCTTAACTTTCTCAATTTTCTATTGAATTTCTCCTGTCATGTCTTTCAATCCTCACTGCTTTGCTTTTGTCCTTTTGACAGTACTGATACTTTGACTTGAATTAATTGTTGTTAATGCTTTGACCTGAATTGTTTGTAGTTAAATGCTGCACATCCAATGTACAATACCTTTTTTGTATCCTGATGTTCTCTACTACCTGTTATCGCTTTCCTTGTTTGTTGTTAATGCTTTGACCTAAATTGTTTTTAGTTTTATTGCTGCACATTCAATGTACTATACCCTGTTTTTTGTATACTGAAGTAATTTGCTGTCTCTTACACCTGTAATGTTTTCCCTTGTAACCTCCCAGGTCATGCCTGAAAATAGTCATTTATGGCTAGTGCACCTACCCAATAAACAAAAACTAAATGAATAAATCAGATTATGACTAACCTTTGGCTTAGGGAATGAATGGACAACCTGCCTTCTTTTGGTGACTTGGCTGGAGAATTAAGAGAGCAAGAAGATAGGCTGCCTGCTTCTTTGGTACCTTGTACACCTGACAGGATAGTCCAGGATGCAGAGACCTTGAGCTAGTCTGCACTGACTTACCATGAGCCCAGCCAGGTAGGTCTTCAGGAAGAAGTCAAGAAACTCACCAACCTGGTAATGGAACATCGGGGGGGACGTTCACCTAGTACTTCTGCTGCACCTATTCCCTCCCCTGGGGGACAACATTTGAATCTCTCTGCAGAAAGACCCAGAAACAATGGACTGTTTTGTTACCAGTGTGGTGAGTATGGGCACTTGAAAAGGAACTGCCAAGAAAGAGAAAACCTAAGAAAAGTAGCAGACAAGCTTATCCAGAAAATCTTATTTCAGGGAAACTCCCATGGGGTTCTGTAAGGGAGAGCACAGGCATCCCTGAGGAAAGGCACTCCACAGTCAGAGTGGCCAAAGAAAGCTTCAGCAAAACAACAGAATCCAGCACCATATGTGTTATTAAAGATAGTTGGACCAATTTCTGAGGCTGATGTGATAGTGGAAGGACGGATCACCAGAGTGTTACTGCACAGTGGGTCTCAAGTGACTATTGTTTTCAGAGACTATTACAGTCGATACCTGGCTAACAAGAAATTGGAACCTTTGGAAGGCTTGAATGTTTGGGGTTTAGAAACACAGAAACATTGAAACATAGAATTTGATGGCAGATAAGGACCGCTTGGCCCACCTAGTCTGCCCATTTTCCTACCTAACAGATAAGCTGCAGATCCTAGTTAATCAACAGCTTACTTCCTCCTACCCTCCACTAGGACTGCCTTATGTCTTTCTCATGCAGTCTTGAATTCCCCCACTGTTCTTGACTCCACGACCTCCACAGGGAGGCTGTTCCATGCATCCACAACCCTCTCTGTGAAAAAATACTTCCTCACATTACCTCTGAGCCGTCCCCCCTCTATCTTCAAATTGTGCCCCCTTGTTCTTGCACATCTCTTTTTCTGAAAGATGCTACCCTCTTGGAGTTTGTTGATTCCCTTGAGGTACTTGAAAGTTTCTATCATGTCCCCTCTCTCCTTCTTTCCTCAAGGGTATACATATTAAGCTCCTTTAGTCTTTCTTTGTATGTCTTCTGGTGCAGACCCTGCACCATTTTGGTTGCCCTCCTTTGGACAGCCTCCACTCTGTCTATGTCTTTGCAGAGATGGGGTCTCCAAACTGCACACAGTACTCCAGATGGGGTCTCACCAACTGTCTGTACAGAGGGATAACAGCTTCCTGTTTTCTACTATTGATGCCTCTTCCTATGCATCCCAGTATCCCCACAGCCTTCCTTACTGCCTTCTCACATTGCTTGCCCACCGTTAAGTCATCTGATATAATTACCCCCAGGTCCCTTTCCATTTTTACTGTTGTCAGTATCTCACCCCCCATTGTGTACTCTTCCCTGGGTTTTGTTTCCATGTGCATTACCTTGCACTTCTTTGCATTGAATCTGAGCTGCCATACATTTGACCATTCCCCCAACCTTGCCAAGTCCTTTTTCATCCTTTCCACTCCATCTTGTATATCAACCCTGTTGCAGATCTTTGTGTCATCTGCAAAGAGACATAATTTTCCTTCCAGTTCCTCTGCAATGTCACTTATAAAGACATTAAAAAGGACCGGTCCCAGTACTGAACCCTGAGGTACCCCACTAGTAAGCCTCCTTTCTTCACTGTGTACTCCATTTAGTACTACCCTTTGCGTCCTGTTGTCTAGCCAATTTTTTATCCAGGCTACCACCTTGGGACCCACTCCAAGGCTGGCTAACTTGTGTATTAATCTTTTGTGTGGGACTGTATCAAATGCCTTGCTAAAATCTAGGTAGGCCATGTCCACAGCCCCTCTCTGGTCTACTACTTTGGTCACCCAGTCAAAGAAATCTATTAGATTCATCTGACACAACCTTCCCATTGTGAATCCATGCAGCCTTGGGTCCTGTGTCCCACTGGCCTCTAGGTACTCAACAATTCTTTCCTTCAGAAGTGATTCCATCATTTTCCCTACCACTGAAGTCAAACTAACTGGTCTGCAGTTTCCTGCCTCTGTCCTGCTCCCACTTTTGTGAAGAGGAATCACATCTGCCCTCCTCCAGTCCTCAGGTACCAGCCCATCCTCCCATGATTTGTTAAAGAGAGTAGTCAGTGGTGTCACTAGTTCTACCCTTAGTTCTTTTAGAATTCTTGGGTGAATCCTATCAGGCCCCATTGCTTTGTCCACCTTCAATTTTATTAGTTCTTTCAGAACCCTTTCTTCTATAAATTGACTGGTATCGACCCCCCCCCCCGTCTTCAGAACATTTCTCTTGTTTGGTTTAGGTACCTCCCCCTCCTCTTCCTTTGTGAATGCTCAGTAGAAATATTCATTCAGTATCCCTGCTTTTTCACTGTCACCCTCTACCCACATTCCCTTCCCTTTATTATGCCTCAGTATCCCTCCTTTGGTTATTCTTCACTCCCTAATGTACCTATAAAAGGTCTTATCCCCCTTCTTAACAGAATTGGCTAGCCTTTCCTCGGTTTGGACCTTTGTAATTCTGACTGCCTTCCCAGCCTCTTTCTGCTTTAACTGATAAAGTTATCTGTCCTGCTCCTTCTGTGTTTCCTTATATTTCCTGAATGCTATCCTTTTCTCCTTAACCTTTCCTGACACCTCTTTTGAGAACCATAGCGTTTTTTTCCTTCATTGTGTTTTGTTGATTTGCTTTACACAAGGGCTTGTTGCCTCTGTGATGGCTGTTTTGATTACTCCGCATTGTTCTGCCACCCCTCCTTCCTGCCTGCTTGCTAACGCTTTTCTGAGGCACTCTCTCATTTTCCCAAAGTCAGCCCTCCTAAAGTCCAATACTCTTGCTTTTGTATGGCTTGATTGTATGGTTGTGTTTATCGTGAACCTCACTGTTTGGTGGTTGCTTGTTCCCAGATGGCTACCCACTTCTAAATCTGAGATTCTTTCTCCGTCCCTATTTGAGAGTACCAGGTCTAAAATTGCTCCCTCATGAGTCGGTTCCAATTTTTAAGCAACACTTCCTACTCTTACCTAGGCTTTATCCAAATTTGGATTATATTCCCAACAGATGTGGTAGGGGTAGGTGGACCTGTAGAGACACTTGCACTGGTTTGCCCTCGAACACAAATGTACGGTAACATTCCTATTATCACTGGAACAAATGCTCATATGTTCAGGAGGCTGAAACAGTTATGCATGGAGATAGAAGAACAACAAAATAGGACTAAGAAATCAATCCATGGGCTTGTGATACATACCTATGCCAAATAGGACACAAAAATACAAACTGTAAATGAGGACTCAGTGGGTATTGTTTTGCACCAAGATGAACAACAGATAATTCTGCTATGTAATGTAGAATGTACCATTAGAGGAGTTGTATGTTTAAAAGAGGATGTTTAGAATCAGCTACTAATGGTTGATGTCACTGAGAAACATGGTTTGCCTGAAGGACTTTTGGTGAAACCTAACATTTTACCAGTACATGCACATGCTTATGTGAAACAAGTGTTGGTTCAAGTAAAAAATGTCACTGACCATAATATAATCATCAGAAGAGGCAGAACTCGGGCCCATGTCTACTGTACAGATAACACCATGCAACCCTGAACATCTGGAGGGCAGCCTCAGGAAAGCAGTGATACCAGCCTGTTTGACTTTGTGTACTTCCTCTTACCCTTGCAGTGGAAGGAAATAATTAGTAGCCAGTTGGCACACAGAACTCACATTTTCTCTCTGGGAGAGTGGGATGTAGGGAGCATCAAAGATGAATAACACCATATTCATTTGCATGATGGGAGGCCATTCAGAGAGAGAGATCCCACAGATTGGCACCTGCAGATCTAGATGACATTAGGAAACATCTTCAGGAGATGCTGGCATCTGGAATCATCATAGTCATACAGCCCCTATGCTTCCCCGATAGTGGTGGTTATAAAGGAGAATGGCACAGTCCACATGTGTGTAGATTACTGGATGTTGGACAAAAGAAGCATTCCAGACCAACATACAATGCCATGGATACAGGATTCCCTGGATTGTCTGAATGAGAGTGAATGGTTTTCTGTACTTGACATAAGGAGTGGTTGCTATCAAATCCAGATGGCCCTAGAAGATCAGAAGAAATGGCTTTTATTTCTCCATCCTCAGAATGCCACAAGGAATCATGCAATGGGTAGTGGGTGACATGAATTTGCTTGAGTTCCTGATTTACTTGAACGATGTAATCATCTTTGGCAAGACTCTAGAAGAACACAAAGGTCATCTATTCAAGGTGCTAGACCAGTTAGAGAGATTCAGACTGAAGTAATCTGTTGAAAAATGCCAATTATTCCAGAGTTCATTAAAGTATATGGGCCACATTGTTGTAAAAGTATCCAAACTGATCCTGAGAAAGTGAAGGCCTTGGCTACATGGTCCAAACCTAAATATCTCAAAGAACTACAGCACTTCATGGGGTTCTGTTGTTATCATTGTCCCTTCATTAAAGACTGCACTCACATCATTAGACAACTGCTGAACTTGACCCAAGGGTATCCACCTGTCAACAGAAAGAAGGGATCTATGAACATAAAAACCAAAGGCAGAATGTCTGTGCATGTTACAAAACATTTGGATCCATGTTGGACTCAGCCTGTGATCAGGCATTGGAAGATATCATATGCCAACTGTCCCATGTACCAGTATTGGCATATGATCACCCCATCAAACCTTACATCTTGCATACTGATGCTAGCATCAGTGGTGCTGGAGCTGTACTGCGCCACTCATACCTGTAAGATTTGAGACCAGTTGCTTTTGTTAGCAGGAGTCTGTTAGCCTGAGAGTGCAAATACCCCATGCACAAGTTGAAATTTCTTGCCTTGCAATGGGCCAAAGAAAATAATTTCCACGAATACCTATATGGAACACATGTCACTTTTAGAGCTGACAATAATCCATTGACCTATATCTGGACAACAACCAAATTAGATGCAGCCAGTCACAGATGGCTCTTGGCTTTATCGCTGTATAACTACTGTGTGGCATATCAGCCTGGTGTGAAGCACACGGATGTTGATGCCTTGTCTCAACAGCCCCATCCTGAAATCTCAGCTGGGCATTGGGTAAAAATTCCTGAGCCTGCTATCACAGTATTGTGTAGAAAGTATGACATGCAGGAGTTACCTTCCCCAGCTAATACAAATCAGCATGTCGATAGTCTTGGAACATCTGCAGATTGTTTACCTATATCATATTGTAACTTCACTGCATTAGACAAGTTGCCTCTACCTCAGTTAAATTCAGCAGATTTAAAGAAACAGAGATGTACCCCTTGTTTCAGAGACATTGTTCCTGTACTGGAAAAAGGAAAAGAGCCTGAGCAAGTAGCTGTGACCCACAAAGATACAACTTTGCTGTTAAAAGACTGACCAAAATTGAAGTTATGACATGGTTTGTTAGTGCAAGAATGTATTGGGCCTAATCAGATCTTGTGAAGACAATTGTTTTTACCTGCGAAGTACAGATGGACTTTGATCCAGGTCGTACATGACAAAATGGGACATTCAGGTTTTGACAGAACCCTTGACTCAGTCAGATCAAGGTTCTTCTGGACCAGAATGAGCACAGAAGTGAACACATTTTGTCACCAATGTTCAAGATATTTGCAAAGCAAAACTCTTCCAAAAATCCTACCCATCTTGTTAATATTTCCACTAATGCACCCATGGAACTTGTTTGTATTGATTTCCTCAGTTTAGAGCTGGATTGCAAAGATATGGGAAATTTACTAGTTGTGACTGATTACTTTTCTTGATATGCTAATTCCCGAACAGGGATCAAAAAGCATCTACTGTCACAAAGGTGTTGATGGAAAAGTTCTTTGTTCATTATGGACCTCCACAAAGAGCACATTCTGACCAAAAGAGAGATTTTGAGAATTTGCACATACTGTAAATGAACTGTTATCCCTGTGGGGGATTCTTAAGTCTCAAGTACAATTCAACCATAGAAGTACAATTGAACTCTGTTAAATATGCTTGGAATGTTAGATCCCAACCAAAATTCCAAGTGGAGTAAAAAAATCATTACTCCTGTACACATGTACAACTGCACAAAGAATGATGCTGCAGGTCATTTGACATATCCCCTAATGTTGAGAAGGGAAGCAAGGCTCCCAGAGTACTTGTACTTTGCAATCTCTTATGATGTCACCAGACCTGAAACCAGCCTGCAGTATGTCTAGAGACTCAAAAACCAATTGAACTGTGCTTAACTCTTGGGCTTAGAGGCAGCCATGAGAAAGAACCAAGCCAACAAGGTGAGGTATGATCAGAAAGTGTAAACACAAGAATTGCAACCTGGAGATGGAGTCCCAATTCAGAATCTGGGACGGCCAGGAAAGCACAAGATTGTTGACCACTGGGGAAATATCCTATATGTTTTTAAAGAACAGTTGTAAGGTATGCCAGTATAAAGACTTCCACCTGAAAATGAAACAGGAGGGTCTTGTATGTTCCACTGTAACCATCTGCTTCCAGTTGGTTAACTCAAGATAACAGAGATTCTATGAAACAAATACAGTTGGTAACTCACACACTCAGACTGCTGAGCACTGAAACCAAAATAAAGAGAGAAAAGATCCCTGTCTCTTGCAGGGAGTTGAAACCACTTTAAATGTTTTGCCACCCCTAAATGTTTTGCTGCATGAGGACTTGTCAGATGGAGAGATGGAATATGACTGCTCTTATTCTACAGAAGACATTCCAGTTTTACTTAAGGAGAACGTCAGGTTGTTGCCATCTGATGGGGGTACCATTCAGCTGGACGGTGGGTTTCCTGTAAAGAATGTTGGATGGGTTTTTTTGGAGGATTCGAGGAAAGAGGGAGATGGAGTGAGAGAGTGACTGCATGCTGTGCTGCTTACAGAGGAAGCAGCAGAAGGAGGGGCTCATTGAAGTGCCTTTATTTTTGCTAGGAAAGGTATGCCAATATTGCCTTAACAGCAAACATCATTTACTGAGCCCTTTCCAGGCCATCCTGTGCCTCTTTGATGTTCCCTGCTGAGATCTCTCTGTTCTGTGGCTTGACGGGGGAGCTAGGAGTATGGTGGTGGTGGAGCCCACTCCTGCTGTTGGCTTGCTAGAGAATCCCCATGGAGGACGGAATTCATTGAGACTCAAACAGGGATCATTCACTGATGATTCTCTGTCTCTTAAACTCCAAAACTCTAAAACTGTCTTTTGCCTACCTTTTTATATGTATCCTCACTGGTTCACCTTGTAATTTCTGACATTTTTCTCGAAAACCTGATTGGCTTGTGAGGTGTACTGGACACAACTGACCACTGTCTCTGTGTTCTCCCTGCTTAAGCTTTATTCTATTTTATATTGAATCCTTTCCATTTTTGTTTTATACAAACATACAAAGAAGCTAGCAGAAGAAGGCCATTTGGTCTATCAAGTCTGTTTGTGTTGCAGGGTCCACAGCTTGAACCAATGTCCCTGCCCTCCCTCCCCACTCCTCCCATCCTCCCTATCCATGATCCTTACCTTCCTCTTATGCCTATCCCAGCCTCTCTTACAACTTCCCACTGTCTTCAATGAGATGACCTCTTTCTGCAGCACATTCCAAGTGTCCACCACCCTCTCTGTGAAGAAGAGCTTCCTGACCTCCCTCCTAAACCTCCTACCCTCCAGCTTACAACTGAGCCCCCTCGTGTTATGGCTGCCACTCAGTTTAAAGAGAATCTCCTCATCAAACTTATTTATCCCTTACAAGTACTTAACTCTTTAACTATAAAAATATAAAAAATCATATGTCTGATTCAAAATTTATGCCGTAGAGACCATGTGATACTTGGGCATCCAGGTACTTAAACACATGTCCCATTGATCTTTTCAGATTAAAATTCACCTTTGCAGGTGCATCTGCCAGAGTGGGTGCACCTGTAAGTTAGCAGAGCCCTTGCCCTTAGCTGAGATCTGTGGTTTTTGCTCAGATTTCCATAAGGTCCTGCAAGCATATCAGGGCAATAATCATATTAAACTGCACATGCTTTGGTTTTTTAGAACTTTTTCCATGATTATGTCCCCCTCGTGAAAGGTAAAAACTAATTGAATGAATCCTTAAAATGGTTTTTGAACTGTTTGTTGGAATATACTACACAGATAAAGGCAGAACTTGGAACTGATTTTACTTTTGGCACAGTAGTCGCTAAAAAACTACTTAACATAGTTAACATAGTTTGAAGGTGAGCAAGCAGTACTGACAAGCTGGCAGAAAGTTTTCTATTTAATAATTATGTTAAAGTATTGGGCACAAATTGAATGTTTGTATTTTTTTGAATAATTACCTGATGTTTTAGCATCTTAATATTCTTAGTATTCTTACTTCAAACAACCGGGCTATGGTTTTTTATTACTATCTCCGTGCACAGAAATTCATCAGAATTGACTAACCACCAGAACATAGAAGATGATTGGGGTAGTATGAAGGAGTTGTCACAGAAGATTGGAAATTGAAGAGAGTTTTGGTATTCTACATGGACTGGAGAGGGACTATTGACTAAGGACTAAACCTGCTTGAGATTAAGATTGCTATGAGGTGTTTAAGAGACTAGTCTGCAGAGACAAGAGTTGAACCTAGCAAGCAAGCCTGTAGGAAAGTGATTGAAAGTGCTTCAACTCAACAATATTGTGGAAATCGTCTGCACACTGATACACTGTGAGACACAGTGAGAACTACACATAACTTTTTTATGCTTTCAAGTTTTAATTAAGACATTTGAAGCATTTTTTTTTTGTGTGTGCAATAACCAGCTGAACGGTATTTAAATAGTTTCAGGTGTAACTACATCTGCTAGCATACATAAAGGTGCCTACATTATTAATTATTAAAGTCTCAGATTACAACCTATGGGCTCATCTCTCATTTACATAGGTTCCACATCATAGTACATAAGACAAACTACATACAAGAGTGCACGGTTACACTTTATTTTAAGTGTCCTTAACTACATTGAAACTACTGTAAAACTACAGTGTAACTACTATGTAACTTTTCTGTAGTTACATGTAACTACAATGTAGTAGTTAATTAGTTTCACATTTGCAGTTTAGTGTAGTTACACAATTTGCATGGACTGGTAGTTACCGTAATTACTGCTGCAACAGCTGTTACATGTGTAGTTATATTTAGAGATGGACGAAGTGGCCCCAATCCGCTCTGCGAAGTGGAAGGTGGACTGAAAGAGAATTTGCGGAGTGCTCCGCAACTCGAAGTGGAGTACTTCACATTATAATGAGTAACGCGAAGTCCATTGAAAACAATGACTTTGCATTACTCCGCCTTCCCAAACCACTACTCCACCAATTCTTAAGGTGAAGTACATTGAAAACAATGTACTTCACCTCATTTCGCCTTGTTTTTAAGCTCCAAAGGCAAATTTTGCAGTGATTCATAGGATTTCAGGTCACATGGGCTCTAGATTATTCTGTACAGCCTCAGTTTGGGGTAGTGAGTGTAGGAAACTGTAGGAGACAATCTGCTCTGAGAGCTGTCTGTGATTGAAACCTAAAAGCTGTTAAAAAAGCTTTTTTGAGTCTTTTTTTTTGTTGCTGAAACTTTAGTTCACTGATTATAGGAAACCTTCCTGTGTTCATATCATCAAGCTTTTATTGTTTGTGTGTAGATTTTAAATGTTAGTGTACAACATTCAGTCTGTGCACTGAGAGACAGTAGAAGTGTGCTTTGGGGGAGAGGCATAACTGTGGTGTAGGTAGATTAACTTGGAGAAAAAGACAGTGCTTTCTGTTTTGGTAATATTTTTCTTGTATAACTGTGTTAATGTACACACAGTAATATTTTCAATAATTCTTGCCATTTTTTTGCTGATTGTTGTGGTGCAGCAGTGCATAATTTTAGTTTGTTTAAAATATGTGGCTATATTACTGAAGTTTTCAATTTGCTAAGCATTACGTAGTGTGTGTGTGAGTATGTGTGTGACGAGTGTCATCAAAACAGACACCTTTTATTGTGCCACACAATTTCAGCAATGCGAACCTGCTATCCACTGCAGCTGTGTAATTTTTGTACTTTGTGATATCTTTACTGGTACTAGTACTAGTGACTGTTACTGCAGCAGTACAGTACACTGCTCCCCCCTCCACATGGCCCGCCCTAATCTCCAAAGGTATTCTTTTCCAGATTTGAATTTCTGATGGTGAGCACTTTTTAGGTGTTGTGCCTTTGCATCTGCATCACTTCAGTGTGCAGCGCAATCTTAATCTGTCTGTGCATTTGCGTCTCTTTAGGTCCCAATCTTCATCTCTAACTTAAGTCACAGTTGTTTCTTTGGCTTCCCTTCAGAGTACTGGATAGGAGTGGTGCATAATTCAGCATGAACATTGTACTTATTAATATGCATTTTTAAGTCAGGACCATCATCAGGAGTCACTTGTGATACAAATCATGATCTTCATCATCACAGTCACACATGCAGTCACAAATCATGATTTACGATCACGTCATGAATCACATTAATTGTTTTTACTAGTTACTTGAATGTATTGTAAGCCTGTTTTGTAGTATCTCTCCATGCTTCACCACCCCACCATTGTACTCATTAATGAGTGTATTTAAGTCGGGGAGTTTTGTGCCACACCTCATCATGACCCGGGGAAGTACAGCCATAGGCATTCACATTTTTTTATCATCACGGTCACAAATGCAGTCACAAATCACAATTTCCGATTACGTCATGAATCACAACATAAATTTTTTTACTAGTTACTTGGATGTATTGTAAGCCTGTTTTTTAGTATCTCCCCAGGCTTCACCATCCCACCATTGTACTCATTAATAAGTGTTTGTAAGTCAGGGAGTTGGACAGTGTTTGCAGTACATACACAGACTGGAAAGAAGACTGCACCCATGCAGTTTAGCACAGTATACTTGCACTGCTCATAATACATACAGAAGACAACAAAAAAAGGGCATAATTACATACACGGGTCGGGGATGGTGGAGGAATACATTTTATAACATAGCAAGGAAGGTGTGGGGGGCACATGGTCTGAGGAAGAAAAATCTAATGTGGGGTTCCATGGTATTCCAGCAGCAGTTCCAGCATGGGCATAATTTGCAACTGATGTCCCTCTATGTAAGAAAAATAAAATTTACAGAAAGAACAAATTAAGTAAAAAAAGAGTACAGACAGAAAAGACAAAAAATGTAGCTTTTAAAAAAGCTGTTGGGTCTAAATCAAAGTTTAAATCTCCTCCTCGCTCTAGACTCTGGAGTCAGTTGAAAAAACAATTATGACTGACTTACCACACATTATGACTGATTTGTTCAACTAGTTTGACATTTCTGACTTCTACTAACTGAAGAAAATCCAACCAATTTTTTCAACTTTCACCATCGTTGAATTTTATTATGTAGTAGTTTGTCATACTTTTTTAACATTGTATCTTTTTTTATTAAAATTTTGACTATAAAAGTTAATTAAATGTATGGAAAAGTCCTCCCCTCCCCAAAATCAATGGGGCACGTGCGCACACAGCCTTCACCTTCTGACACCACAAAACGGGGCTGCATGTGCCTACGTTGGGGCATGTTGGTGGGTAACGGTCAGGAAGCAGCTCCGTTTTTAGTATTTGGGATTTTAGCAGCATTATAACTTCATCAGTGGTCAGAAACAAAAGGAATTATTTATGCCCCTCAACTCTGGAGCAGGTGAGGTATTGCATATGTTGGAGGGAGCAGCAACTAGTCAGCAGCAGCTAAGAAGCTGGCTGCTCTTTAAAATGCAAATACAAAGTGCAGTGAAACAAATCTACACAGTAGGGACCCACTAAAGCACAATAACCAGTCAAGACAACAATAAAAGACCTGCCTGTTCCTTTTGGAAGCTGAGAAATTGGCTATACTGCAGAGAACAAACTAGAACGCATTTGAGGAACTGGTAACTTGGTAAAACATAATATTGAAGGGGACTAGGAAGGTAAGCTACACTTTCTACAGAAAGTTTCATTATTTTCTTATTGGCATTAAAAACTGCAGGATTCCATTAAAGTGCAGTAATTTTATAACCAGAGGGGTTGTAATACAACTGAAGTTGCTTGATTTCTGTGCTAGATACATAGGATTTGGAAGGATATGTGTGCAATATTTTGGAAGTGTCCTGCTGGCTGAACAGTGAGTTTGTTTTTATCCCTGGACTCAGTAGAGTGGTTTGTGTAGGAGCAGTGGTCTAGTACATTGTGGTGTTGGTTGACTTACTATAAAGGGAAGTACTCACCAGGGTGGTGGAGCAGTGGTGTAATTGATTGTTTCTAACAGTCACCAGTGTTTGTGGCCTACCCACCCACCCCAGGTGTGGCATTTCCTTTATAGCCAAGGTTCTGACATCACTTCCTCAACAGGTCTTGGAGCAGAACTGTCATATTCTTAATTACCCAGCACAGTGCATTAAGTGTAAGTATACACACACCCAAAAAAAAAAAAAAATTTGTATATTAATCATTGTATATTATACGGAAGAGGGACATGTGGGGAGTGGTGCAATGCACTGGCTGTGGGGCAGCAATTTTCCGGGAAACATTCTGGAAACTGCGTTGCTGCCCTATTTGCAGGCAACTGTCAGCTCTGAGGGAGGAGGTTGCCCACCTCCAGGCTGAATTGGCAAAGGATTAAGGAGGACTCCCCCACCCAAAGAGCACCAGTTCCACAACCACTGCCTCAGAGGTTGCCATGTGTGAAGAGCAGATGGACCACAGTAGGTTCTGGGAGGGTGAGGGTGGTGGAACAGAGGCATAGCCCCCAAGTTGCACCTCTACACAATTCATATGTCAGTCTGGCAAATCAAGATTCCTCAACGATCACACCCTCATTAGAGACCAAGAAGAATGCTGGGGACAGCCACAAGGGAGACCCACAAAAGAGTGGCAAGGGACAACACAAGGGAAAGAAACAGCTTCTGATAGGGGACTCAATTGTTAGGGGTGTAGACCTGGGGAAGGGAGAGGAGAGGGAAGTAAGGTGCCTGCCTGGTGCCATGGCTTGGAGGGACAGGAAGCGAATCCTCAGGATTGCAGAAGCAGCATCACAGGAGAGGAAACTAGATATCATTGTCCACCTCGGGACAAATGACCTAGCTAGGCATGAGATCAGTGCAGTGCAGGATGAATTTGTGGAGTTGGGGAGGGGCCTCAGACAGGTAGCAACACAGTAACCTTCTCAGAGGTGCTGCCAGTCCATGGCAGGGTGAGGCTAGGTACTGCACACCATGCGGTTTAATGAATGGTTGCAAAACTGGTGCAGAGCACAGGGCTTTGGCTTCATTGGGACTGGGGGTCCACCTGGAGAGATGAAGGTCTATACTGGCATGATGGTCTGCATCTGTCCAGGAAGGGAAACATGCTTCTAGGTGACAGGTTTAAAGGCTTCCTTGGCAAGCTTTTAAACTAGCCGGGGGGGGAGGTGCTGATAGGAAACAGGAAAGTTCAAGCCTCTCCTCACAAAACATGGCAGGTAGTAGGGTAAACACTGAGGTACAGAGCTTGACAGAGGGTAGGACAGGGGTAAATGGAAAAATGGACAAGGGCAATAAGAGCAAGGATGGGGTAAAAAAGGACAAAGCCAACATTAAATGGAGGGCAATGAGTACCAATGCCCGTAGTCTGGGAAACAAGCTTTCAGAGCTGGTAGCCCTGATGGAAGTGGAACACTTGGATATTGTGGCAGTCACAGAAACATGGTACATGGAGAACCATGACTGGGATGTCAACATACCAGGGTACACAATCTACAGAAGGGACAGGGAGGGTAAAAGAGGAGGTGGAGTAGCTCTCTACATAAGGGAAGGGATCAAAGTAACAGAACTAAAAGGTAAAGGGGGAGGACAAGAGGAACTCTGGGTCACATTGGAGACAGGGAATGGCATCACAATCCGCACAGGGGTTGTATACAGACCCCTGTCTCAAGGGGAGGAAATGGACAAGAAAATGATAGAGGGCATTCTCAAAATGGCTGAAAAAGGGGAGATACTGTTGATGGGGGACCTGAATATGCCAGATGTTAACTGGGCAACATGGACTGCAGCCACATCCAAGAGCAGGGTCATTCTCGATGCCCTACAGGGAGCATGCCTTAGACAGCTAGTGGTGGAATCCACTCGGGAGGGAGCAATATTAGATCTGGTACTCTCAAATGGAGAGAGGATCATAAACTTAGAAGTCAGTATACACCTGGGAACAAGCGACCACTGCACATTGTGCTTCACAATAAACACAACCATGGAGACAAGCCATACAAATACAAGGATACTGGACTTTAGAAGGGCTGACTTTGGCAAAATGGGTGAATACCTGAGGAATGTATTAGCAAATGGCCAGAAAGGAGGGGTGGAAGAACAATGGAGAAAAATCAAAACTGCCATCATGGAGGCAACAAGCCTTTGTGTGAAACAAATAAGGAAAACAAAGCGGAATAAAAAACCACTATGGCTCTCAAAAGAAGTGTCAGGGAAGGTTAAGGAGAAAAAGGCTGCATTCAAAAAGTATAAGGAATCACAGACAGAGCATGACAGGGAACTGTATCAATTAAAGCAGAAAGAAGTGGGGAAAGCAGTCAGAAAAGTAAAGGCCCAAACCGAGGAAAGGATAGCCAACTCAGTTAAGAAGGGGGATAAAACCTTTTATAGGTACATTAGCAAACACAGAAAGGTTAAGGGAGGGATAGGGAAGATTAATAAAGGAGAGGGGAGGTGGGCAGATGGAGACAGTGAAAAGACAGAGATAATGAATGAATACTTTTGCTCAGTATTCACAAAAGAAGAAGAGGAGGAGTTACCTAAACCAAACAGTAGAAGCACTCTGGATAGTGGGGTTGATACCAGTCCATTTAAAGAAGAAAGAGTACTGAAAGAAGTTCTAAAACTCAAGGTGGACAAAGCAATGGGGCCTGACGGATTCACCCTAGAATCCTAAAAGAGCTAAGGGAGGACCTAGTGACACCACTAACCACACTTTTTAACAAATCATGGGAAGATGGGGTGGTACCTGAGGACTGGAGGAGGGCAGATGTGATTCCCCTTCACAAAAGTGGGAGCAAGGCAGAAGCAGGAAACTACAGACCTGTTAGTTTGACCTCAGTGGTGGGGAAAATGATGGAATCACTTCTGAAAGAAAGAATTGTTGAGTACCTACAGGCCAGCGGGGCACTGGACCCAAAGCAGCATGGATTCACAGCAGGAAGGTCATGTCAGACAAATCTAATTGATTTCTTTGACTGGGTGACCAAAGTAATAGACCAGGAGGGGCTGTGGATATGGCCTACCTAGACTTTAGCAAGGCATTTGACTACAGTCTCTCAAAAGATTAATAATCAAGTTAGCCAGCCTGGGAGTGGGCCCCAGGGTGGTAGCCCAAAGTAGAAAACTGGCTGCACAACAGGACACAGAAGGTAATAGTGATTGGAACACATTCTGAAGAAAGGGGGGTTACTAGTGGAGTACCTCAGGGCTCAGTACTGGGTCCAGTCCTCTTTAACGTCTTTATAGGAGACATTGCAGAGGGCCTGGAAGGAAAGGTATGCCTCTTTGCGGATGACACAAAGATCTGTAACAGAGTTGATACACAAGGGGGGGTAGATAGGATGAGAATGGACTTGGCAAGGTTGGAGGAATGGTCAGACATATGGCAACTTAGATTCAATGCAAAGAAGTGCAAAGTAATGCACCTGGGAAATAAAAATCCAGGAGAAGAGTACTCAATAGCAGGGAAGGTACTAACAACAATAATGGAAAGGGATCTGGGTGTAGTCATATCAGATGACCTAAAGGTGGGTATGCAATGTGAGAAGTCAGTAGGGAAAGCCAGGGGGATACTGGGATGCATAGGGAGGGCATCACAAGTAGAAAAAGGGAAGTGGCTATCCCTCTATACAGACAGTTGGTGAGACCTCATCTGGAGTACTGCGTGCAGTTTTGGAGACCTCATCTATGCAAGGACATAGACAGGATGGAAGCAGTCCAGAGGAGGGCAACTAAAATGGTGCAGGGTCTACATCAGAAACCATATAAAGAGAGACTGAGAGAGCTTAATATGTATACCCTTGATGAAAGGAGGGACAGTGGGACATGATAGAAACTTTTAAGTACCTCAAGGAATCAACAAAGTCCAGGAGGGTAGCATCTTTCAGAAAAGAGATATGTAAGAACAAGGGGCACAATTTAAAGTTAGAGGGGAAGGCTCAGGGTAATGTGGAAATTCTTTTCATGGATAGAGTGGTGGACGCATGGAACCGCCTTCCTGGAGAGGTTGTGGGGTCTAAAACAGTGGAGGAATTCAAACATGCATGGGACAAACATAAGGCAATTATAGTGGGGGGTTGCAGGAAATAGGCTGTTGGTTAACTAGAATCTGCAGCTTATCCAGTAGGTAGGGAAATGGGCAGACTGGGTGGGCCAAGTGGTCCTTATCTGCCGTCAAAGTCCATGTTTCTATATACTAAGTCCCTGAAAGTATCAAGTTGAAGCAGGGCAGTAAAACAGTATACAGTATAAAAAAATTAGCAGCAGTAATACTAGTTACTTAGAAAAAGAACTGTGAGTCTAAAATACTGTATAGGTAGGGCCTCTTAAACACACCACAGAAGCTAGAAGGTACCTTTTTGCAAACAGAGCTAGCCATCAATATATGTTAGTTTACTAGCAGTCGTAGAATCTGTGAGACTAAAAACTGTTTATGGGAGGACCCCTAGAAATACCTCCTGTATGGTATACTGGTATGCCACCCTACGCGTTACAACCCAGCAAAATACATACCTGTTGGCAAAATCAACACTTTGCCGACAGGTCGCTGTCTTGGTGTGCCTGAGACAGGGGCATGCTGTCTCCAGGTCATGCACCCCTGCCCCAAATCAACTCCGACTGGAGTTGAGAAACCAAATGATGGGGGGCAGGGGGCAGAGCCCCCCACATAGGAGGTTGGGGAGCTAACAGCCCCAGTAAAAAACAGAACCGGGAGACACACAGGAATCATGTAGACCACCACTTGCAGTTGACTTGATTCCTGTCACCGTAATGCTGGTCAACATAAAGAATGTCGAACCGGCATGGTAGAGCCAGGTATACCTGAACTGAGATGTATCCATAGCTTAAATTTAAAGCTAAAAAAATTCATGCATTTAAAAAAAAAACATTTTCTGACACAGTTTCTGAACTTGTTTTGGCTTTCAGCAAGTACACTAATGTGTTTTTTTATTTTATTTTACTCATCTTGCAGTGAGGACTTTAATATTTAGCCTATCTGATTCCTATAGTGACAATCA
The DNA here is from genome assembly GCA_016271365.2 of Neoceratodus forsteri. Classification (NCBI taxonomy): domain Eukaryota; kingdom Metazoa; phylum Chordata; order Ceratodontiformes; family Ceratodontidae; genus Neoceratodus; species Neoceratodus forsteri. The sequence goes on along the minus strand of CM057451.1, from coordinate 50,488,014 downwards.
ATAAACATTTTGTCCGTTGGACCAGACCAACCATGCTGCATGCTCTGGCCTTCTATTTGTCCGGGAACTCACCAACTGACCACTTGTGCCTGGCCTGCTCCATGACCTCGTGGGGAGTCTGACTTATTCACAATGCCACCACAGTCAGAGAGAGAGTCCAGCCATGCCGCCAGCAGTAGATCGATGGTGATCGATCACCTTGGCTTTTCAAGTTCAGCCCCCGTGCCCTCAAGCCCTCAACCAGCCAAACAAGCCAGCCCAGCATGCAGCAGACACACAGACAAACTGAGTAGTCTGTGAAAGACCATCCTCTTCCTTCCTACTGCACAATGTCCAACCCTGGTGGGCCTTGCATACACATCCCATACAATACCTTGCTCACTGTAGCAGCCTGTTGCCAGTTCGGTCAGGTGTTGGGTGATGATTCGGCAGTGGTGGCGGGTGGCTCCATGGCTCAGGCTGCCACTGCTGCTCTACTCAGTGGTGGTGCTGATGTTTTTTGGAGCTGTGTGCTCCATCCTCCTAACAAGCACAGTTGATCCCCAACGCAGACCCACGTCCCCACTCCTGCACTCCACGCAGTGGAACTAGTGCACCTACCACTTCTTCTCCTTGCCAACTCTGAAAACCTGACTGAGGCTAAGTGAGAGTCACCCAACAGGCCCAGCCGATAGGATCACTGGCTGATCCTGACCATGACCAGACTACTGACTTGCTGCCTTCACACAATTGCTGCTTGTCTTTGCTGGAGGACTGACTGAGACCTGCACAACCACACACTAGTCTCTCTCTGGGCACCGGACACATCAGGACAGTGGACACAGCTAACTTATTTTTAAATTAATGGCAGAACAACCAAACTTCATCAGTGCAGAAAAACGCTGCTCGCTCTGTTGCCCACACACCAACACAGATGCCTCTTCTCCTGACAGTCTCCTCTCCTACCAAGGCATGCCTTTCCTGCCATCTCATGTAGCCAGTCACAGACACACTCAAGCTCCTGGCTCCTCCTTCTATCTCTCCTAATTGGTGGACATTTCATGTCCAGGAGCCAGGGGTGCATTTTACTGGCTGTAGGGCTGGGTGCTGGTGGTTGAGGACTGTTAGATATTCACGGCCCCCCTGGACCCCTTCTATCCCAGAAAGAAAAAAAGAGAAAACACTGCAGTGCACTACAAAAACAAACCTAGATGGGTCACGGAATCATCAACTGCAGTGGATTTCAACTCCACTATTTTATGACTGCAATCCAATGCAACTGCAACTTACTGCAACTGCATTGAATTGCAACTGACTATTTCAGCTGCTGATGACTGCTCCAGGGTCTAGCTCTGATCTCAAAGTATCAGCAGTCACAAAACACACTCCTCTCTCCGTCTTCACAGGAGAAAGTAAAAGTGTCAGCTTGTATGACCCACTTCCTTCCTGACAAGCTAAAGAGCATGTGACTTACAGTACTGTAAGCCATGTGATGTGTGTGGGGGGGCTTCCAAATCTGAAACACCAAGTGGATCACTTAGAATCATAATGAAGAATGTGAAGTCCATTAAAAACAATGACTTCGCCTTACTTTGCATTGCCATTCTGCCTTAGCGCGAAGTGGTAATGACAAGGTGGAATGAGCACTTTGCATTGTCCACTCACAATGTGAAGTGCCCACTTCACGTTCACTTCGCCGGCGGAATTTAAATTTGCTGCATCTCTAGTTACATTTCCAGCATAAATAAATTTGTGCTAAATGAGAGACAGTTGTGGTTGCATGTGCTACTACCACATCATGGAATTTGTATAACTACGCACCAGAAAGGGTCCCTTCCTGTGTATCCTTCACCATCCACCACCACTCCACATAGCAGATCGGTGGTAAAGTGCATGGTATGTAGCCATGCCCCACCCCCAGCCACCCACCTGGGCTGTAGTAGGTCAGGAGTGTGGGTACAGAAGAGGTGTGGGTCTATGCCACAGAAGCAGCACATTTCTTAGTAACTACAGCATTGTTACAAGCCAAGAAGTAATTGTCCCCTGAATCCCCTCAGGAATGATGCATGCTACAACAGTTTAACTTGTTGGTTGTTCATTGGCAAATTTATTTATGGCATAAATAATATATTTACAACCACAGATTTTGAATTCATAATTCAATTCCACACCAAAATTTCTTTCAAAGCTTCCTGTTTCTGGCCTCAGACCTTCTTCTGGTCATTCTTCCATCTTGTCTTTCAGGGCCCGGACACTGTGACTCCAGCCCCCTCCTCCACACCAGAACCAGGCTGGTTCCACCTACCCAGGCTTTTGCCCTCCAGGCCTGGACACTTCTGAATCCGGTGCCTGGACCTATCCCTCTCCCTACTTTACCACCACGTCTGGGTTCTTTGTCCCCAGCCCATGTATCCTACCCCCCTACCCCTTCCTTCCCTCCCTGCCCCCCCTTTTTCTTTCTTCCCACTCCCATGGGCATCCTTGCCTCTCCCTACCAGGGGACTCTGACCTAGCCCCCTGGCCCAATGCTGCCTCCCCACAGCAGAAACACTGGCCCTATGCCTGGGGCCCCTAGGGCACTCAACCTGCACTCCAATTCTTTCCTTTGTGGCAACCATGCCTCCCTAGAGCCTTACTTAATAAGGGTAGGAGGATGGGAAAAATTCCCAGCAAAAGACATCGTGCTGCCTGAGTCCTGGCCTAATATACCCCATGGGCCCCTGGTCAGGACCCCCTTTGGGCTCTGCCCCCCAGCCAATCCCTGGTGCTCTGGCATGCCCTTGTCATTTTACACCTTACCTGCCTGGTGATGTCAGCAGGTCCCACCCCCTCTTTTCCATCTGTCCCCCCTTCCCCTTCCTGTGCCTCTCCTGGAAGGGATCATTAGACAACCTGGCTTGCCTTTTAGTGGCATGCCCCATTGTCCTCTGAATCCCCTCAGGAATGATGGATGCTACAACAGTTTAACTTGTTGGTTGCTCATTGGCAAATTTATTTATGGCAAGAACAATATATTTACAACCACAGATTTTGAATTCACAATTCACTTCCACACCAAAATTTCTTTCAAAGCTTCCTGGTTCCGGTCTCTGTCCTTCTTCTGGTCATTCTTCCATCTTGTCTTTCAGGGCCCAGACACTGATTCTGGCCCCCTCCTCCACATCAGAACCAGGCCGGTTCCACCTACCAGGGCTTTCACCCTCCAGGCCCAGGCACTTCTGAATCTGGCACCTGGACCTATCCCCCTCCTGGCTTTACCACCATGTCTGGGTTCCTTGTCCTCTGCCCATGTATCCTCTCCCCTTCCTTCCCCCCACTCCCCCCTTTTTCTTTCTTCCTTCCACTGCCCTTCCTCCAGCTTGAGATGGATGGAGGGGCTCCCCCTTGCGGGCTAGTATCTCAAACCTTTTTTCGCTATTTCACCCACTAGCTCTGCAATTGGTCTCAGGAATAGGCACATGCCAAATTCCAAAAAACACACCCCATCAGATCTGAACCCCTCAACCTGATCAAAGGAACTGTCCTTGTGTTGCAGGTGTATCCCCCCCCATTTCAAATACTGCCCTTGCTACCCTACTATTCAGATGTTTTCTGACCTTCTCAATCAGCCGGATGTCCTTGACCCCACTCCATCTCACCAGGAGGTGATATTGGACCAGCCAATTGTCACCCTTGGCTACCACCCTTTAATCTTTTCCAAGTCCTCCAGGACGTTCTGCCCCAGTTCCCCCCATGGCAGACCCACCAAGTCATTGCCCTCCCCAAGTGTATGATAATGTGGTCTTGTGTGCCCCACTGCACCCTTAGCTCACCCAATAGTGGCAGAAGCTGTGCCCTCCTCATACCCCTAATGCCCTTCCATAGCACCCTAGTGTGCTCAGTATTATATCACAACTCTGCTACTCTGCAAGTGGTGACCACCCACCTTTTTGCCCAGTAGATGAAGGAGTGCCTTACTATCCAAACTTTCCTCTTGGAACCTGCCATGGAGACAAGATAAAAACCCTGACATGCCTTTTGTAGCAGCTGGACTTCCAGCACCCAACCTTCTTTACCTCTTCCACTGCAGCCCCTTTTTCTGCTTCCTCTGTGCTTGAGTCACCGTTATAAACCTTGACATACCTTTTGTAGCAGGCTGGACTTCCAGTGCCCAACCTTCTTTACCTCTTTCACTGCAACCCCTTTTTCTGCTGCCTCTGTGGCATGAGTCACTGTTATAAACCTTGACATACCTCTTGTAGCAGGCTGGACTTCTAGCGCCCAACCTTCTTTACCTCTTCCACTGCAGCCCCTTTTTCTGCTGCCTCCATGGCTGCCCCACTACTAAAGGAATGCATGGCAAATTCACTTGAGTCTTCCACAGTGAAAGCCAGGGCATTCTAGAGTATTGCCCCCACCTGAAAACTGGTGACCGGGGAGCCATCCCCCTGCCAACCAAAAGGGCCCCCTCAGCCCTCCCTCTGGTGCTCACATATGCATCCAGAGCCCCCACTGCACAGTTGGTGGACTGTGGCTTCCTTACCAATGACACCTTGGTCCCCCTCCTCCTTTGGCCTGTCTTAGACCTGGCCAGGTCAATGACCACTCTGTCCGGCTCCCACTAGATGTCCTTGTGTTGCAAAGCTTGTACAGCAGCTGTTTACCATGGGGCCATCACTTCCCCACCTGGAAGGCCCCTGCCACCATGACCGCAAAGATGGCACTGAACAGGACCACCTATTGGGCCAAGGTGCACCTCTGCTGTGTCGCCCCTACTATTTTTCCAACTACTGCCCTCTGATGGGATGCCTCCCATCTGTCTCCTCCACCAACCTGCAACCATTCTTTTTACTTCCCTGCTGGCCGCTACGTTGGGCCAACCCCTGTCCTAGCATACTCAACTGATGCCAGCCAGGAATACCACTACTGTGGCATGGGCCAGCCCTTCTTCTGACTTCTCCACTATAAACTTCTTTACCTGCTTATCCAGGGCTGGTTCATCTCTGCCCCACCCATGCATCTCCCTGAATTCCTGGAATCTCACCCACCCTGCTTCATAGGCCGTCAACATGTTGGCTGACCAGGAACCCTGGTACAGTGCCCTGGTTGTTCCCCTCCAGCCTCCCATAACCATCCTTTTCATGTTATTAAGCCGCCTCCTGATTTAGAATTTGTAACCCCTCCTGCGCCCTTAAGGTGCTCCCATTGAAATTGCTGTGCTCCCACTGTTAGGAGTTGAGATTCCCCAGCCCCCCACGTCTCCAGGATGAGAACTTCGGCCTCCCCTACAATTCAGCTTCCAACAGATCAAAGGCATTGCATCCTGTCCTACCTGTCCCACATCCATGTCTTTCCTTCAGCTTACCTCAGCCCCACAGGGCCTTCACCATTACCTGGCCACCTTAGCCCACCAACCTAGGAATAGAGGGGATACATATCCTCCTGTGCCTGGAAGATTGGTTGCTAAAAGACAGATCACAGGCCTTGGCATGACCAGCAACTCCAGTAGCACCAGAACTGTTGCCGTACCATGGGACTATAGCCAGGCCACTGAAACATTCCTATATTGTTGGAGCTGGCACCCCAAAGATTGGGGTTGGAGATGCTGTATGCTAGATATCAATTCCCTCTGATCCCTAGTGCCACTGGACTCATGACATCTTTCCTCACCCTCTACAGCAGGCCCAGCTGGCCCTGAGCCCCTAAAGTGATCCTCTCTGTTTTGCTCATGTTAAACCAATTCTCTTATGAAACTATTGCTTTCCCTAGCTACCTAGTACCTGACCTGGCTTAGACCCCCCCCCCAACTGTAACTTTAATTGACTGCAACATTTGCCCAACATTTCTCAAAATGATCAACCTAGGCGCCAACCTTTCAGGCGGGGGATAAATCCTATACCTGCCACAGTGCCAGCAACTGATCTCTAAATAACTGGACTTCCCAAATCTATGCTGGGGCAAACCCAAACTGTCTGGTTAGCCCTCACAACCTTCCTGACGTTGGTCCTGTTGACTTACCTGGCCCAGAGCCTGGCCGCGGTACTGGTACCGTGCCACTGGCAAGCTTGACTACCCTATGACCTACGACAGCTATAATCTCAGATTGCTGTTTACCACAACACAAGTAAAATATAATACTGACATTGTCACTTTTTATTTTATTTATTTTAATTTATTTATTTATTCATTTTAATTGGAATTACCACCTTTGAGCTAAAGCTCAACTGACCACGGATCCTCAGCACACAGAGGGTGGGGAATATTGAGTACATGGAAAACGGAGAAAACAGAAGCAGTTACTAGGCCTTGTCAGTCCCTTTATGGCCCCTAGGTTTAGTCCTGGTCCTCTAAGTACAACTGGGAAATCCCAGCTTTTCAACCAATATGCAGCCTTGGGTTTTACCCAATTCACCACCAGCTGCCTTGAATGGGCTGAAATTAATAACAATAAGTGTCATAATAATAATAATATTTGTATTTATATAGTGCAATTCAAAACATCAAGGTGCTTTCCATCAAAATATATTGAACAAATCACATGAATACATCAGACTTCCAGTTAAAATTCTCCTAGATATATCAGCTTTACCTAAATAAATCAACCACAATTTAAAATTCTCACAAACATCCGATATTAACAAGGTTGTCTGAAGATTAAGCAGTCTGCCACCCACCATAACAGTACATTTCTTTATGACTTGCCCCCCTGGTTTTGCTTGAACAGACTTCAGAAGAAAGGTTAACTCACCCATGTTTTACCAGAGAAAGCTATCCAGAATGCTTTCAAATGTAAGCCCTCTTCCTGGAGGGAGCAGGTAGTTCCCACTGCCACTTTAGCTCTGGGTATTTCCCAAGCTACGTTAATACCTATGTCATTTTAGCTGTAATTGTTAATCCAATGTCCGACAAGTATAAGTTAGATACATACAGGCTATTTCATTTCCAAAATTCAGATGGTATAGCCCTAATGACTAATCATATATATTTACCTTCCTTTTTTTTTTGTACTACCCTAATCTCGTGGAAGTCCCTCTCATTATAAAAGAATATGCAAATTATCAACAATGGCTGTCTGCATCTAATGGCTTTGGCAGCCAAATTGTTTAACTCATCCCCTTCTGCTACAGAGTTAGATAGCTGTAATCCAACCTCAAAAGAAGCATTCATTCCAACAATACCTCTTAAGTGTGGGAAACGCATGAACATTTTGTATTGTTTCAATAGGATAAACCTTGTAATTGCCTGCTGAGAAATCCCTTCCTAGAATTCCTCTAATGTTGCAGGTGATTATATCCTAGCAACAGCTGGCCCATACCTCAGCATTATTTCACAAGCTAAGCAGTTCTGATACCCCCATGCTGGCTTGGCCTTATTGCAGCATTCTCATTAAAACACTCATGCAGAAATAGCCACTGCCATGTAGCCTTTACCAAAATTGGTGGCCGCCACACAGTCCAGTGCTCGACCCACCTAAAATGATCCCTTCCTGTGACCATTGTCTGGCATCATGAAAGCATTGCAGCATGCCCCCTTGCATTCTTTTTTATGTTTTCATTTTTCTTTTTTATTTTAACATATTTCTTGCCTTTATTCAATAGTGTGCTGATATATTAATTAGGCCTCCTATGTCACCATGCCTCCCGCAAGAGGAATCAAAGACCACTTCCTATTATGTTATTTTATTCCTGATATATGTATCCATATATAAATGATGGCCGCCACACTGCCTGTTCAAAATGGCACTGCCACGTGGCCTGAATCAGAATGGTGGCCACCTCACGACCACTCTCCTGACCCTTCTGCTGCATTCCCACAAAAACTTCCCTTTTTGGTCCACTGTGCTGTTCCCCAGATCAAATGGATGGCTTTTAGTGCCAAATACAACCTCCCCACCACTCCATACCTGCTACATGCCCCTGTTCCTGGCCTCGTGGACCCAGTCCTGTGTCATGTGCAATGCCCTTCCCCATGAGGTATGCCCCCCCCTTTGCACCTTTGCTCTGGGCCTACCCAGTTAGGCCCCGGATCCACTCGTGTGTGATCACCCCCAACATATCCACACAACACTGCCATACCAACACACAAACAACCCCTTTTGTCTGAAAATGGCTAACCTAGCAGAGTACTATGACTTGGTACTAAGGCAGCTGGACAAAGGACATGTGGTGGATGTCATATTTTTGGACTTCAGCAAGGCCTTTGATTCAGTGCTGCATGGGAGACTGGGGGGGGAATTGAGATATGTGGGGGTTGGGACTAAGATGGCTAACTGGATTGAAAATTGCCTTCAGGGAAGACAGCAGAGGGGTAGTGGCTGGGTGGAGCTCTCATCTCCAAGGGCATTTACAAGCAGGGTGCTGCAGTATCAGTACTGGGGCTGGTGTTGTTTGGGATAGTCATAGTGGACATCTTTCATGATATCAGGAATAAGATCAGCCTCTTTGCTGATGATACCAAGTTGGGGGCAGTGGTGAGTGACATAGATGGATTGCAGGAACTGCATAATGACCTGATTAAACTGGAGGAGTAGTCAGAAGAGTGGCAGCTGGGGTTCAGTGCTCAAAAGTACAAGGTGATGCACTTTTGGAGTGAAGAACCCAGGGAGGAACTATCAGCTAGGTTGAGCACAGCTAGGTAACACCGAGGAGAAAAAGGATCTAGGGGTAGTTGTAAATGGGAAAATGAACAACTCAGGGCAGTGCAGGAATGTGGTAGCAGAGGCCAACAGGATGCTGGGGTGTAGTGGAAGATGAATCTCCTCCAGGAACAGGGTGGTGATCCTGTCTCTTTACAGGTCACTGGTTAGTTTTTGTTTTTGACACTGGTCAGACCACACCTGGAGTACTGCGTGCAGTACTGGTGCCCATATCTAAAGAAGGATATCAGACTACTGGAAGAGATAGAGCACAGAGCAATTAAGATGATACAGTGACTGGAAGAAAGGCCATATGAAGATAGGCTGTGACTTGAATATGTACTCCTTGTAGGAGAGGTGAGATTGGAGGGATATGATTGAGACCTTCAAGTACTTAAAGAGGATTAACAAGACAGGAACAGAAGGGATATTTAAGTTAAACATGGGGAGGGACACAAGAGGTCATGGTCTTAGATTGGAGCGGGGTAGATATGGGAGGGAAATGAGGAGACACTTTTTCATGGAGATGGTTGTGATGGAATGGAACTCTCTGCCAGAGGAGCTGGTATCCTCAAGACAGTGGGGGTTTCAAAAGGGGATGAGATAGGGTGAGATGGGAGGTTATTGAGATGGGGATGGCCAGCTGCAAGGTAGGTGTACTAGCTGCACATTCGAGCAGACTTAATAGACCATGTGGCTTGTTTCTGCTGGCAAATTTCCTATGTTTATATGTTCCTAGGTGCACTGTTCCAATGGATTGTTTTCAGACACGACCCGGGCCATAAAAATGGTACATAGATAATACAGACAATCCACTTACAATAACAAAGAAAGGTACAGGAAATAAAATACGCAAAATATACTGAGTACAGCTTTATACAGCTAAGTGCAAGAATACAATTGAAATACAATAGCGTAGCAGTTAAGGTGCTAGTGTAATATACAGGGGCCAGGATATTCAAAGGGGTTGTGCCTGGTGCAACTGAGTTGTGCTGGCGCAACCCCGCATTGCACCCCGGCCGGATATTGAAAAGGCTGCTCGGCACAATGCAAATCCTGATGCTCTGGGGTGCAATGTAATCTTATGCAGCGCAGATGCAGGGGGCATGCCCATGCATATGTGGCACATCCCGATATTCAGCCTGTGATGTGCAGAGCATATGCTGGTACAACCCCTACATGTGCCGCACACTGGTGCTCAAAGTTGAGCCATAAAATATAGGCTCAAAAGCAGGCCACCCACAGGCAGGCAACTGTATTGCAAGGCGCAACACAACAGCCACCAGCCGTGGGTGGCTACCTGTCTAGCTGGAACACCATCCAAAAGCACCCAGAACCCCCCTGGCAGTCAAGTGGACCCCCTCCCACCCTGTATTTCCAATCGGCGTGCTCCTGTGGTAAGTAGCTAACCCTTCATGGTCTAGCAGTCCCCCCACTGCCCGATCATGGGCATCAGTAATAAAAAAATTTCCTGGTGGCCTAGGCGGTTCCCCACTGCCCCATCACAGACTTTTGTAAATGCAGAATGTAACCTGGTGGTCAAGTGGTTCTCCCCCACTTCTCCCACAGAGGACTCCCCCGGCCATCCGCACCCCCATCATTGGCAGGCAGCAGCACCCCACCCACATACCACCTGGCCACCTGTCAAATGACAGCGTACAGTATGATCTGTACTTCTATTGGTCCATAGTATGGACCAATGGACTTGCAGACCATACTGTACTACACAGGACCAGATATGTGAATGAACACATGAATGAATCTGTGTAGTACAGTATGGTCTGCAAGCCCATTGGTCCACACTGAGGACCAAAACGCATACAGATCATACTGTATGCTGTCATTCGGTGGGCGGCTGGGTGGTATGTGGGTGGAGTGCTGCCGCCCGCTGATGACATTGGGAGCCGGGTGGCTGGGGATCCTCTGTGGGAGGGTGGGGAGGAGGGTACCACCGGACCACCAGGCTACATTCTGCATTTACAACAGCCCAGGATCAGGCAGCGGGGGGACCACTAGACCACCAGGTAATGTTTTTTATTACTGATGCCTGTGATCAGGCAGTGGAGGGACTGCTAGACCACCAGGAAAAGATTAATTAATACTGATGCCTGTGATCGGGCAGCGGGAGGACTGCTAGACCACCAGGGGTTCATCATTTATTACAGAAGCCTGCAATCTGGCATACGGGGTGGGAGGGGGGTCCACTAGACCACCAGGGTTCTATTTCCACACACTACAGCCCACAATTGGTCAGCAGAGGGAACTGCTAGACCACCAGGTCACAATATATTTCTAGTACTGCCCATGATCAGGCATATGGGAGGGGGGTGCTACACTAGCCCACCAGGGAGGCAACCCCTGATGACAGCTGCCTGGCAGGAGCTAGGTGCATTTCGTTGGGATGCCCAGTGCAACACATGCAAATGAGGCCATACTGACATGCAAATGACCCCATTTGCACTTTGCATAGATTATGGCCTCATTTGCATGCCCCCAGCTGAATATCATGGGTAATGTGCTTAGCGCAACTGCACTTGCACTGGCGCATCCCTGTGCTTCCTCTCTGTGGCTTGCGCTGGTGCAGTGCCACTGTGCCATGTGCAGTATGTATGCCGACTGTGCCATATTCAATGGTGCTGAGCCATGGTGTATCACCATTGAATATTGCCTGGCCCTGGCCCTGGCACAGCCCAGTAGTGCTGCGCCCAGGCTTGCACCACTGCCAGGTGCAGTCTGAATATCTGACCCTTGATGTACAATCAGACAGTCTTATGACTGTTTAGCATTGTACTATGGGTCAGTTTATTCATAGGTAAAGAAGAGCCCCTCCAGTTACTGTTGTTCTGAGAGGGAGAACCCACAGGGTTCAGGGGCAATCCTGTCCAGGACTAGTCCTATCCCCCCAAAAAAGTGGGAGGAGGAGAAAAAATTATATAAGGAGGGACAAAGAGAGTCTCTGTGGTCCCTCTCCTCTCTACCCCACCTAGGGGAGATCCCCCACCACAGGACCAGACCACATCCAGGAGGAACCCCTCTGGCTGAGAGGAGAAGGATCTACAGGGAGCTCCTAAGGCCAGGGCAAGAAGCCCTGCTTGCCCTCCTTCTCACGGTGGGCCCTCTGTTGCTTAGGAAGGTAACAGAGGACCCATGGGTACCAGTAGGACCCAGCCCACAATTGGTATCAAGGAGGGGGAGTACAAGCAGAGAGAAGACATTGCCCAGGGACTGAGGCCCAGAAGGGAAGGTGCCAGTGATGAATGGTGAAGATATACAAGAAGATCAAGAATTATGATAGATACATAATTTTCATATCTTCCCTGTGTCAGTTTTCACCATTCCTCACTGTCTGGGTGAGTACCAAGCCCCCCAAAGGGGGCCCAGCACTTCCCTGAGGGATGTGAGTCTCTCAGTCTCTTGTAGGGGAGGACCATGAAAGTAGGAGACCCATTACAGGCCAGTTAGGTCTGTGACTGGTTAGGGCAAGGTGGGGTCTTCCATTGCCTAGGAGACAGAAATTGCCCCTGTAGTTCCCACCCTACCATGTGGGAGAAAAGGTGGGTCCCTTGGAGAGCAGAAGTAGCACCCTACACTGTGCCAAGGGTGACAACCTTGATAGATGAAGTCACGCTGTCCACCTAATGCACATTGCTGTCTCCACTAGCCTTGAAGCTACCTAATTGCCATCCTAAGATACCTTTGCCTGGTGCCTTGTGAACTCCAGGCCCTGCACAGATAGGGCAATGGCCTCTCTGGTTGCCTTCATATCAGGCAGTAATGTTAGCACGTGACCTAGCATTGACCACAGATGCCTGTTGTAGGCAGCATGGTATGCCTGATGAGTGGCAAAGCTGAGCATGATACAAGCCAGTGAGGACACTGTCCATCTCTAGCAGTCAAACTCCACAGAGTCCACATCTGGAGACCAGTTGCAGGTGTCTATGCCCAGAAGGGATATCCAGTACGCTCACTCCTGAATTGAGATGAGGCAAAGTCTCTGGAGACAGCTGGTGTGTGCAATACCTGTGCTGGCAGTCCATAGGGGCTGGATTTGGGACAAATGGGCACTGCCAGGTGTGGGATGATGCTTCCTGGAAGGGAATTGGCCAGGAAAGGATGACCAGGTGGGTCTGCACTGAATTCGCTAAGGAAGACCCTCATCATCCACTCAGTATTGTGTCTTACAATGTGGGATAGATGCAGATCGCTGACCAGCCTCAATAAGAAGTGTTGGTACTCTATGTTATCAGTGTCTGAGGACAGATGGACAGAGACATCCTCTTCCTTGAAGGAGGAAGATGAGGAGGTTGATGAATCTGAAAAGTCCAAGTCCAGCTGCTGCAGGTGAGACATGCAAAAGACCTGCTCATCCATATCCCTGATATAGCAGAGGAAGGTGGCAGCAGTGGCTTTGAACTGCTCCCAGTTCCAGGGCCCTGAAGAGCCTACATGCCCTGGGAAATGGGGGGGGGGGCTGCAGAGGCCATGGGGAGACACACTTCACTTTATCTGAGTGAGCTCTGCCAGGGTTAAGGGACCTCACTGGTGATCTTGGACCTCCTGGGGATCCGCTGGTCTGTGCAGTTACTGGCTGCTCATCCAGCTTAAAGTGGTCAGGACTGAGCCTTGAACAGGAAACTCCCCTGAGAGGAGACCGGGGCTGCATAGAACCAGAAGGGCAGAGCCCACCCAATAAGGTTTCCTTTTAGGGAATGAGGGAGAGAACAAGGGCTCAGCACTGCGACACATCCCTGAACCCCAAGGTTCCCTGGGGAAGGTCACTGCCCCATGTCTTGCCGTCTCAATCCAGTCGATACTGAGGTGGACTGCTAGGGACTGCTGCAATCCTGCAGGCCTCCAGAGGAAAGTCACAGAAGACTGAGTCCCTGTTCTGGCCTGGGGGGACAACACCAAGACTAACAGCTCTCTGGGCTCCTGAGACCAAAACCACCATCCCCTAAGATGGAGGGTCACTATTGGTAGGCATGCTTCTGACATCACCACTGGCATGAGAGACAGCACCAATCATAATCACCAGTGTCAAGGGAAGGGATGCCTGGGAGGGCACAGAGTTACTGGACACCAGAGAACCCTCTGACTCAGGAGTTGGTCAGCCAGTCCAGATCTGTCTCCCAAGCGTCTGGCTCTGGAGAGAAGGAGGTCTAGAAGACATCCAGATGAGCAGCCCCAGAGGTTTTCCCACTTTTTCAGTACAGCAGCAGGGCCCAGTATCACTCACGGTGCCTATCACCAGAGCTGCAAATGGCCCTAGGATACAGAATGGCACTGGTGGGTGGTGTTGAGGAGCCACCCGTGCCGGGCCTAGCAGGCATGGGCCATGTCACCAGGGGAGCCTGAACCTCTGAGGAGTTGACTGCCTGTGCTTTGCTCCCAGCCCAGCCCTTGAGATGCCCAGATCAATCCTCTAGCAATACAGAAGAGACCTCCTCCCTGGCAAGGCTAGAAGAAGAAGAGGCCCCCTTCTCACAGGTCTGTATTGAATCAGGAGGGGATCTGAAGGAAGGGTGGAGAGACCTGCACTTGGAGTCCCTCATACAACATTGCCCTCCAAATGTCAGTGAATTGAGGCTGACATTTCATGTGCAGTGCTCCAGTGCTCCATGGTCCATGGAGAAGCAAGCATTGCAACTATCAATATTGTGAGATGGAAGGTGAGGTATTGGTCATGCTGGTCCATGATGGACATCTGCCAGTGCAGGGACACTGGTGCATAAGAAGCCACCCTGCCTTGGAAGAGTGCTTTTTGTTCCCAGATGAACCCAACATGACTCATGGTAATTAAAACAATAATAAGAAACAGACTCAGTGTTGCTTCATGAAAGAAAAAGGAAAGGTCTTAACGGATTCCTGCAGAAAACAGCACTAAGTTTCTAGTGGATGGCTGGGCTGGAATGGAGCAAAAATGGTGTCAACAATGACATTGAAACAACTAACTAGGATGCAATGTTGCAGATTAAATTTCTTCAGCAGGTGTGAGTTGCTGTACTCTTGATGGTGGGAGAACCAGAACTGGGGCAGAGGAGGAGTCGGTGACTGTTGCTGGCCAACCCGTGAGTGCCACATAATGCATCGGCCTCAAGGGTCACACTGCCTCCGGAGCTGGCTCCTCCCCCTACAAAAAAAAAACTCACACTGGCTGCTGTGCCTCTGGCTGTCACCCACACAGTGATAAATGGTGAAGACTGACACAGGGAAGATCGGTAGTACTGTGCTGTAGTTACACAATTCACATGAAGTGGTAGTTACTGTAATTACTGTTGCCTCTCTTCTGCCTCAAATCAATTCTTTCTTGCAGATGTAACTATGTATGTCGCACTTTGCAACAGATGTTACATGTGTAGTTGCACTTCCAACAAGAGTACAGCAACTCGCACCTGCTGAAGAAATTTCATCTGCAACTTTGCAGCCTAGTTAGTACACCATTTTTGCTCCATTCCAATCAAGGAGGCAGTATAGCACAGTGGTCTAAGGTTCTGAGCTGCAAATCTGGTGTCATCTAGCAGACCAGACCTGGGTTTGAATCCCACAGCTTCCATTTGCATGCTGTGTGACCCTGAGCAAATCATTTAACTTCCTTGTGCTCCCAGGTTGCTCCTATAAAAAAGCTTTCAGCTTAGTGTGCTATTCCTGGTTAAACAACTAAAAAAAAAAAAAAATTCCGTTGCACTTTGCAACAGTTGTTACATGTAGTTACATTTCGAGCATAAATCAATTTTTGCCAAAAGAGAAATGGTTATAATTGCACATGTAACTACCACTTCATGCAAACTGTATAACTACACACCAGTCAAATGTGAAAGTAATTAACAACTACATAGTATTTACAATGCAATAACAGTGTAGTTGCTTCACAGAAATGTGTCTAACTACATAATACGCAAATATGAAACTAATTATCAACTACATTGTAGTTACATGTAACTACACAGTACTTACATAGCAGTTACATTGTAGGTATACAGTAATTACAGTTCAAAGGACACTTAACATAAAGTGTTACCGAGTATACATATGAAAGTCATAAGTAAGCCAAAATTAGTTTCATGGACATTACACGTTTTACATAAAGGTGATTAAGTAACATACATCGAGTGCTGCATTTTGGCAAGAGGTGATTCAGCAAGACACAATTTTAACAACTCAGCAAGAACCTTAATAGAGTCAACTTTGGAATGACATAATTCAAGTTAAGCAGCAAAATTACTTGTAGATTAAGTGAGAGAGGGAGTATACCAGAAGCAGAGGATTGAGTGGGGAAGAGACGGATAATAAATGCTGGAGGTGGGCAGGCGGTATGGAGGGGGTTATGGGTAGAGGAGGGGGGAGAGAAAGTGGGACTGTAGGCTTTGAGCAAGAAGGGGTTTGTGATGGTGTTAGAGAGGGAGGTGGGTGAGAAACAGTAAAGAATAATGGATGAGAGGCAGTGCAAGGGTGGGAGGCAAAATCCAGGGGTTGGGTAGTGGGTGGGCGAGGAATTAATGAAGATAGGTATCATAATTGAGGAGCTATAACAAAGTGCAAGTTGGAGTAGGGCTAGGATTTTGGATCAGTTGCTAGCTCATATGAAGCAGGAGCACTTCCTTTGGCTGGGCATGTTTGATTAATTTAAAAAGAGTTCCTCAGACTCTTTAGACAATAATGGGACCCATTTTTATTTATTTTTTAAGATTGTATGATTAAGATTGCGTGAGCAAAAGTGTGTGTTTTATTGCCATTTTATAAATAATATTTAATACATACCCAGGTGTATATTAAAATTTCCATAATAACTGGCTATAGTACTATAACATTAATAAGCCCATTCTCTCACCTTTTTGGTGATTCTCTGTTCCTAGGTAAATTAAGGCATAATTATACAGCTTCTGTAGGCATAATTACACAGCAGTTAGCTGTACTAGGACTCATATCATTTAGTGGCCTTTAGGTGATCTAAGGTAACAGCTGTAAACCAGATATTCTCCCCGTTTGGGAGACTCTTGTCTACTAGTGGCTTAGAGGCTGCTTTTTCACACTGAAACATGAACACTAGAAGTGGGGAAATTATAAACAGAAATTTGGACCATGGTAATAATGGTTGCATATTTCTGGGAGATCTTAATGTAGTTGCATGTACTCCAATAGAAAATAACAAAAAATAAGTTATGCAAAAGTATTAAAAACAGAAATCATAGATAAAAAAAGAACATCAACAGATCTAGGAATCTCTACTGAAAAGAACTCAAACATAGAATTAACTAAAATTCTGCTAGGGAATAATATGAGAGGAACCAGTATGCTAATGGAGGAATTACAAAAACAGGAAATTAGGCAGACAGAAGAAATTGAAGAGAGGGGTAAAATGGACAAAATACAAAAAAAAAGTTGAAACATAGGGAAAAAACTTTGGATCAAGAAATTAATCCAGAAGAGATGATTACAGATTTTTTTCACCTATTTCAGCTAATGAGGTAATAACAGAGACTTGCAAAAAGGAAAGATGGAAGGGGCATATCCCATTTAAATGGACAAGAACAAGCTCAGGAAGAAGTCATAAACATAACTACCCACGTGAAATCAGATATCCAGGAAACCAAGATGGAATTGTTTAACCCTTTAAATTTAACTGAAAATTCCTATAATTCACTAATTAGGTTTCCAGTGCTGGATCCAGATGAACCAGCAGAGATAACAGATTTACTTGGATCACCAAACACAGGTTTTACACAGTTAGATAAGGAGGTGGAGCAAATTGAATTAGAATTCCAAATAATTGATCAGTGTCCAAATAACTTCACAAAATATACACTAAAGGTGCTTGCACATCCAGTTACGGCAAACATTGCATTGCTAGAAGCACTGAATTATATAAGAAGCAGATTTGATCATTTTAGGAGGAAAATGTAAGACCAAATTGGGGGTTTAAATGAAAAAAGTGACAGAATTGAATATAATGCAAACAATGAATTTTCCACAGTAATCATACCAGAAACTTCAAAGGAAAAGTGGAAAAGTGCAATGAAGGGGTTGCATAAAAGGAAATAAGAAAAGGAAGAGGCATAATGATGTCAATAAGGAAGCAAAGAGCAGTCAGTTAACTGGTAATATACAATACCTACTGAATCTGAAACAAACAGAAAACAGGAAGCTAAGATTGATAATAACGCAAGGCAATTTTATTTCTATGGCACCCAATCCCTGAGGCTCTAGGTGCCTTACAATAAAAACAGGTATGGTCAGTAAAACACACACATTCTATAAAACATATACAGAACAACAATAATTATAACAATAAATAATTCTCAGCATAATTAAAACTCCTGTAATTACAGAAGTGCAGCTCTCTCGCCCTCGTCTGGAAAGACCAAGCAGAACAGGTGGGCCTTAAGTCCCTTTTTAAACAGCTCGACTGTTAGGGCCTCCCTGACAGCAGCTGGAAAGGTGTTCCACAGAGTCAGCCCAGGGACACTAAAGGCATGGTCACCAGATGATTTGAGCTGAACCCTGGGAACATCAAGGGGACCCCTAGTTGAGGAGCAGAGGGAATGGAACAAGGTAGCAGGTGTAAGGAGCTCAGCCAGATAGCCTGGGTCCAGCTCATATAGGGCCTTGTAGGTGAGCAAACCCACCTTGAAGAGGATCCTCCACCTGACAGATAGCCAGTGCAAAGCCCGCAGGACTGGCGTCACATGACTCGACCTAGCCAGGCCCATCAGCAACCGAGCCGCTACATTCTGTACTAGCTCCAGCTGGCTGAGGGTTCCTCCAGTGACCCCAAAGTATAAAGCATTACAGTAACCAAGCCTTGAAGTAACAAAGGCATGCACCAATGCCAGCAGGTCTTCAGGTGGAACTAGGAGCTTAATCCTGTCAATATTTCTCAAGTGATAAAATCCATTTTTGACCACAGAAGACACCTGAGCTTTAAGTACCAATCTGCTGTCAAGGATAATGCCAAGATCATGCACCCTAGAGGAGGCCATCACTGGAGTGGATACCAGAAACAATCCTGTACCCATTCCTGAAGTACTCCCATCACCTCCTCAACCTGGCTCAATAACCAGTACCTCCAGCTTGTCCAGGTTCAGTCACAACCAGCTGAAGGACATCCTATCATTGATCTCAGCCAGGCAGTTGTTAATCACTTCCACAGCATTGTGTGTTCCGGGGACAAAGGACAAATACAGTTGGGTATCATCTGCATAGCAGTGAAAACCCACACTGCAATGCTGAATGAGCTCTCCCAGGGGCAGCATGTATACCACAAATAACATCGGCAACAAGATTGAACCCTGAGGTACTCCACATGACAAGGGCTTCGGGGAGGAGGAGGAGAAACTCCCCATCACCACCAGCTGCACCCTGCCAGAGAGAGAGAGAGATAGGACTTGAACCAGTTGATGATAGTACCAGCGAGTCCACAGTACTCTTGAAGGGGATCAAAAAGCACAATGTGATCCACCTAATCAAAAGCTGACAAGAAATTGAGGAAAACAAGAATTGATTTGTCTCCTCTATCTCCAGCCCTAAGGAGGTCATTACGTACCCTAATTAATGCTGTTTCAGTGCTATGCCTGGCTCTGAAACCCAGCTGGAATGGCTTGTACATATCAATGGACATGAGGTATTCTCCGAGCTGTTGTACTGCTGTTTTCTCAACAACCTTGCCCAAAAATGGCAGGTTGGAGATTGGATGGTAATTCACCAGGACGTCAGGGTCAAGAGATGGCTTATTCAAGAGAGGTCTCACCAGAACCTCTTTCAAGACCTCTTGAAAGACACCCTCTGACATCAAACACTGGACAATCTCAGTGAAAACCGGGCAAATGATACCAACAAATCTCATCCAGAAATGAGTCAGGGCCAGGTCTAGTTTGCAAGAAGTGTGCTTAATCTTCGAGATCACCTCAATGACCTTGGCCACCTCCACTGGTTTAAACTCCTCCCAGACAGACGGAGCATCTCTGCTCATTCCAGGCCAAACACTGTGAGGCAAGAGTTGCCTCACTGACGGGTTCCCAGATTGGATGGAAGAAACCCTGTCTGAGAAAAACAGAGCAAACTCCTCACACAAAGTGATTGGAAAGGCTTTTTCTGGCTGTAGACAGCCTGGATGTAAAAGTCTGTCCACAGTCCGAAATAGCTGAGATGGTCTGTTTTCCCTGCAGCAATCTCCCTGGACAGGACCTCTGCCTTCTTATGGTTGATTGCCCATTGGTACTCATAGTACTGAGCATGCAAGGCCAGTTTGTCCTCCTCCAACCAGGACCTCCACCAGCAATGCTCCAACTTCTGACACCTGATCTTCATCACCTTGAAATCTCCATCAAACCAAGGGGATCTCAAGTGAGAGGATCTGGGTCATACACGGACCAGCGTGATGCCATCGAGTGCTTCAGAGACTAGCTTATTATGGGTGACCACTGCCTTGCCCATTCCAACTGCACATGCAGCATCTACTCTAGATAGGTCAGCTACCACCAACAGTCCCTCTGGGGACAATTCCCTTTAAAAAGCGATAACTGACCATCTCAACAGGGGAGGGACTTTTGGGGGGGGCAAATAAGAATTTCACTGTGCAAAGATCAAGCCAAATGACCTGATTAGTCTTGAGGTTCATGGCCTCAAGCCGCCCCAGTGAAAACACAAGATTGAGCATGTGACCATGGTGGTGAGTTGCAGAAGTAACCACTTGTGACAGGCCTAGTGATGACACATCAATTGGAGGAGGGTATAACCAAATTCTGAGGCTTTGTCATTGACCCAGGCATTGGAGTCCCCCAGAATTAGACATCTGGGGGACCCCAACACCTCATTGATGATGAAGTCTGCAACCTCCTGCAGGAAATCTCCTCCTGACCCTGGAGTGTAGTAAATGAGGAGAATCCTGCAACCTGCACCTGGACCCCCACACACTGCCACACACTCAAAAGACCTGGCTGATCCTACTGGGTACACAGTGAAGCCCAAGCTGGATCCAAAACAGATGGCCTCACCCCCACCTCTGCATTCCCTTCTGAGGTAGTGCATTGCAAAATACCCAGGTGGAAGACGGCATCCAATACTGGCCCGGTGTCATCACCAAACCAATTCTCCATAATGCAAGCCAGATTGATCGAGGAAATCATAATTGCCATAATAGCAGTCTTGTTCCTCATCAAACATAGAAACATAGAAACATAGAATTTGATGGCAGATAAGGACCTCTTGTTCCACCTAGTATCCCATTTCCCTACCTAATGGATAAGCTGCAGATCCTAGTTAACCAACAGCCTACTTCCTCCTACCCCCACTAGAATTGCCTTATGTCTGTCCAACGCATTCTTGAATTCCCCCACTGTTTTTGACTCTACAACCTCCTCAGGAAGGCTGTTCCATGCATCTAAAACCCTCTCTGTGAAGAAATACTTCCTCACATTACCTCTGAGCCTTCCCCCCTCCATCTTCAAATTGTGCCCCCTTGTTCTTGCACATCTCTTTTTCTGAAAGATGCTACCCTCTTGGACTTTGCTGATTCCCTTGAGGTATTTGAAAGTTTCTATTGTGTCCCCCCCTCTCCCTCCTTTCCTCGAGGATATACAGCTTAAGCTCCTTTAGACATTCTTCATATGTCTTCTGGTGCAGACTCTGCACCATTTTGGTTGCCCTCCTCTGGACAGCCTCCACCCTGTCTATGTCTTTGCAGAGATGGGTTCTCCAGAACTGTACACAGTACTACGGATGTGGTCTTACCAACTGTCTATACAGAGGACCAACAACTTCCTGTTTTCTACTGGTGATGCCTCTCCCTATGCATACCAGTATCCCCCCAGCCACCCTCCTTACTGCCTTCTCACATTGCTGGTCCACCTTTAGGTCATCTGATATGACTACCCCCTGGTCCCTTTCCATTTTTGTTGTTGTCAGTATCTCACTCCCATTGTGTACTCTTCCCCTGAGTTTTTGTTTCTCAGGTGCATTACTTTGCACTTCTTTGCATTGAATCTAAGCTGCCATACATTTGACCATCCTCCAACCTTGCCAAGTCCCTTTTCATCCTTTTCACCCCACCTTGCATATCAACCCTGTTGCAGATTGTTGTGTCATCTGCGAAGAGACGTACTTTTCCTTCCAGTATCTCTGCAATGTCACTTATAAAGACATTAAAAAGGACTGGCCCCAGTACTGAACCCTGCGGTACCCCACTAGTAAACCTTCTTTCTTCACTGTGGACTCCATTTACTATTACCCTCTGTGTCCTGTTGTCCAGCCAGTGTTTTACCCAGGCTACCATCCTGGGACCCACTTCCAGGCTGGATAATTTGTTTATTAATCTTTTGTGCGGGACTGTGTCAAATGCCTTGCTAAAGTCTAGGTAGGCCTTGTCCACAGCCCCTCCCTGGTCTACTACTTTGGTCACCCAGTCAAAGAAATCAATTAGATTTGTCTGACATGACCTTCTTGCTGTAAATCCATGCTGTCTTGGGTCCTGTGCCCCACTGGCCTTTAGGTACTCAACAGTTCTTTCCTTCAGAAGTGATTCCATCATTTTCCCTACCACTGAGGTCAAACTGACAGGTCTGTAGTTTCCTGCCTCTGTCTTGCTCCCACTTTTGTGAAGGGGAATCACATCCACCCTCCTCCAGTCCTACAGTACCATACCATCCTCCCATGATTTATTAAAAAAGTTAGACAGTGGTGTTACTAGTTCTTCCCTTAGTTCTTTTAGAATTCTGGGGTGAATCCCATTAGGCCCCATTGCTTTATCCACCTTCAGTATTAAGAGCTCTTTCAGAACCATTTCTACTATAAAAGGACTAATATCAACCCTTCTATCCAGGGTGCTTCAATTGGCTGGATTAGGTATCTCCCCCTGCTTTTCCATTGTGAACACTGAGCAGAAGTATTCATTCAGTATCCCTGCTTTTTCACTGTCGCTCTCTGCCCAACCACCTTCCTCTTTATTCAGTCTCAGTACCACTGCCTTAGTCTTTCTTGGCTCCGTAATGTACCTTTAAAAGGTTTGATCCCCCTTCTTATCTGAGTTGGCTATCTTTTCCTCTATTTGGGCTTTGGTATTCTGACTGCCTTCCCCACTTCCTTCTGCTTTAACTAGTACAGTTCTCTGTCCTTCTCCTTCTGTGTTTTCTTATATTCCTGAATGCTATCTTTTTCTCCCTTACCTTTCTCACCACTTCTTTTGAGAACCATAGTGTTTTTCCTTTTCTTTCATTTTGATTTGTTTATTTGCTTCATACAAAGGCTTGTTGCCTCTGTGATGGCGGTTTTGATGTTTCCTCATTGTTGCTACACCCCATCTTCTTACCTGTTTGCTACTGCTTTTCAGAGGCAGTCTCCCACTTTGGCATCAGCCCTCCTGAAGTCCAGTACCTTCACCTTTGTATGGCCTGACTCTACAGCTAAGTTTATCATGAACCTCACCGTTTGGTGATCGCTTGTTCCCAGATGGCTACCCACTTCATGATTGGAGATCCTTTCTCCATTCCCATCCTCATTTGAGAGTACCAGGTCTAAGATTGCTTCCTCCTGAATGGGTTCCAAAACTAGCTGTCTGAGGCATGCACTAATGGGCTGCCACACACCACAGTTTAGCAGAGTTATGATCATAGATCCTCAATAATCCCTCACAGCAGCCAGCTGAGCAGGTAAACCTGGTAGCAAGAGATTCTTCTGCTGCAGAAAAGCCTCTGGATGCTGACTTCACCACTTCCCATTCTTTGCTCAGTCACACAATTGTTTGTTCCCAAACTCAATGATACTCATTCCTCCAGAAACACTCCTCCAGTAACACTTCAGTAATGCTCAAAGCACTGATAATTTCCCTACCTGAAAACAAAAAAGCTGGCTCCTAACACTCCTCTTCCCTACATGTAATTTAAAGCCCTACTCTGATGTTGAGCTAAAATAACTTAAAATTTGGTCCCTAGGTGCAAAAGCAGCCACAGAATCAGAGGACCACTGACATGTATAGATCTCTCCTGAGGTAAAGCCTAAAATTAAATCATTGGATATGCAAGACAGTAGTGAAGAAATTATTGATTTCCAAACTCAGGAAAAACTGAAGAACCTTATTGGAATAAATGATTACAAATCTGGAGGAAACTAGGGAGGATCAGTTTTATACAAAAGTAGAAAATAAGAAACAGCAGAGTAAACTAATATGGATAAGGAAAAAAACATAGATATTTAATAGGAGACAAGACTACCATAACATTTCTAAGGATATACCTTAAGCAAGGAAAAACAACTTCCTTGCTGAAAGAAATTTTAATACATTTATTCCAAGCAGAACTAGGGATAAATAAAGCCAAAGAAAATATAATAGCCATGTATAGGGATTTAAATGACATTACTTTCCCAGTATAATTATTGTATCAAGTATGGGCTTTGCCAAGCAGGCATGGTTTGAACAGAAGAGAATAGAATATTTAGGGTTAGAGATAGCTGACCCTGTAATTTAGACTTTGATACAGGACAACTGAGGACAACATTGCAGTTAGAAACCTTTCAATTTGCTTTTACAATTCTGAAATGGAATGTCTCGTCATCTCCTCACATAGATTAGGAAACAAATATACAGTAAATAAACATAATATACGATCAATTTTGGGGCACTGAAAGGCTCAACAGGGAGGATAACCTTTCCCTACCTTTATTTATCATCCCATTATTGGCTGAGATCTTAAATATTAATCTGAACCAAAGTGATTTTCATTATATTACAAGATCACGTGACAGATGAGCTTGAGATCAAATTGATATCCATAGTATATCTAATGTGCTAGCACAGCAGATAATAGAAAAAGCAAATCAATTAGAACATGCTAATATTCTCATTGATGATCTGAATACTTTAAGTGTTAATACTGATGTTGACCTCCCTAACCCCTGACTGCCTGAGGTTATATACATAAATGAGGTATCTAGTGATACCATGGAATCAAGTGTAAATTATGCTTATTTTCTATAGTGGAATGTGTCTGGAGTTACTGGCAGGTTTTCAGAGAACACTGGAATACCTTTATTTCTACATTTATTGTGATGGCCTTTGAAAAAACATGGGCTAAAGAAGTACTGTAATAAATATAAATGGATATGAAGTGATTAACTCACCAGCAATCAAACATAAGAAATTTGGGAAGAGGAAAAGGAGGCCATTTATATCAAAGTAAGAAATGGGATAGGGATAATAAATGTCTTTAAAATTGAGAAAAAGTATATTATTGCAGTAATAAAGTGTGATGGCCTACTTTTCATTTTGATACATATTTATATTCCTCTCAAAAATTCCCAACAAATCACAGATGACATTTTGACTAATCTTTATACTGACTTGGATACGGTTTATCACAAATTCCCAGATGATACTTTTTGATTGCTGGAGACTTTAATGCTAGGATAGTGATGTTCGATAATATTGAACTCTTTGACAATTACATGGACATGGGGGAAATAGGAAAACACAACACTTGTGATGAAATAATAAATGAGAGTGGAAAAAATTACAAGATTTCATTAAAAACAATGCATTGCTGGTATTAAATGGTAGATTGGGAGGTTATGAGATGGGAAATGTTATTCACTTTGGCCCAAATGGACAAAGTACCACTGATTATATAATTTGTAATCCAGAAAGATATCATATCTATGGGAGTCTGATGATAAAAATGAGATCTGAAAGTGATCATGCACCACTCTTTCTGAAAATTACCACTTAAGAAAATTATGTACTCTCTGATGATGTAACAAAACTCCCCTTGTTAATTACTTCAACTGGGAAACAAAGACTTCATATCACGGGGATCAGGGATTGACTCTGTTAACAATATTTTATATGGACCTGAATGAAGCAAAATAACTTATAAATAATATAAATGATGCAACACAAGTAGTACTAATGGATAATATTTTGAAAACATTATTTAAATCAAAACAAACAAATATATATATATATATATATACTGTATATATAATAACAAGAACAAGACAAGAAGCAATTCTTTGTTTAACGAATCTTGCAAACAGGCTAAAAGAGACTGGTGACCTTAGTTAGGCAGACAAACAAACACCTTTCAAGAACTAACTTTAATTATTTAAACACAGTAAGGAAACAATATAAAGCATTCCTAAAAACAAAGAGAACAGAATTTCAACAGAATCTATGGTCTGAAATGTATGGGATAATTGAAAAAAAAAGATTAGAAAACTTTTTGGACTATGGAGGCTAAATGGAGTAATACATCCTCAATCTTCTCTGGCAGTATACATACCAAAAGAAACGAAGATGGCATGTTTTACAGCAATCTTAACAAGAATAAACTCCTTAGCAAAAGAGAATAAAATGTTGCATTTGGTAAAAGAGTCTACCACCCCCTCTCTGGTCATTTCATTCTCGGAAGTAGAGGGGACTATATTCAACTTAGCAAATAATAAAGCACCTGTAGTTGATGCGATCCCTGGAGAGATATACAAGGAAAATGTGAATTTCTGGGTACCAGTCTTGACAATTTTTTTCAATGCTTGTCTTAAGCAGAAATATAACTCATGCTCATGGAGAACAAATATATATATATATATATATTTATATACACACACACACTGTATATATGACTAAGTCTATAATCCTAGTAATTTATGTCCAATCAGTCTATTGGATATTATAGCTAAGAATACTAGAATACTGATGATCTCTGATGACCTCAAGGTAGGGAAACAGTGAGGCAAGGCAGCAGGTAAAGCAAATAGGATGTTGGTATGCATAGGCAGGGACATCACCAGCAGGAAAAGGAAGGTCAAAATTCCACTATACAAGACACTAGTGAGGCCTCACCTGGAGTACAGTGTACAGTGCTGGAGATCTTACCTACATAAGGACATTGACAGGGTAGAGAAGGCTCAGAGGAGGGCAACAAAGATGGCACAGGGATTGCATCACAAGTCCTATAAGAACAGGTTGAAGGACTTGAACATGTTCTCCCTGGAGGAGAGAAGGGAGAGAGGGGATATGATAGAGACATAAAAGTATCTTACAGGGAGGAGCAGGGTGCTGGAACACACTATTTTCCAGTGAAAAAGATGTTCCAGGACTAGAGGGCATGGGATGATGTTGGAGGGAGGGTGATTCAGAGGAAACATGAGGAAGATTTTATTCACAGAAAGGGTGGTGGACAAGTGGAACACCCTTCCAGAGGAAGTGGTGGGGGGTGAAGCAATCACAGGATTTAAGAATGCACAGGACAGACATAAGGGAATTCCGGGGGTTAGGGGTAAGGGGCAACGGACTTCTAGGAAAACATAAAGTGAACTTACAAGCTTAAATGGGCAGACTGGGTGGGCCATAGCCCCTTATCTGCTGACAGTGTCTACTTATCTATGTAATACTGATAAACAGGTTAGCAGAATGGATTACTAGTAATAGCCTCCTATCACTACTTCAGGCAGGTTTTAGACTCAGATTTTCAACAACTGATAATACATTCTGTTTGACACATTTATTAGAAAAACATGTTAATTTCAAATAATGAAACTTTATGATATGTTTGTTGATTTCTAAGTTGCTTTTGATTTGATCAATAAAAAAACAAAGAAAATGAAGCACCCATTTTGGAAAGCACATGTAGAATCTAGCAACAGCTCCAACCAGCTGAAAAAATGGATGCTGTAAACTAAATAAAATAGAATATTTTATTGTATTAGTTCTACAAAAACATTTATCAAAACACAGTACATTTTTATAAATTCATACACAGTACAACAAATAGTGTGCAATGAAAAAGGCAAGACTATATAGCAGCAGAAAAAAATGAATACAAATGGACTAAGCATGAAGGGACAGCAGTTCACACAGCCACAGCATAAGCCCCTAAGGGCCAAAAACCTTATGTTTCGTTACGACTAGGCGGAGCTTCTTCACTATTTTTTGTACTGTGTATGAATTTACAAATATGTACTGTGTTTTGATAAATGTTTTTGTAGAACTAATAAAATAAAATATTCTATTTTATTTAGTTTACAGCATCCATTTTTCAAGCTGAATAGACTATTCTGTTCAAGAAAATGCTTCAATGGGTGCTCATTTTCTTTGTTTTTTTAATGATTTATTTTTGAGAGCACCATTCTATGTGGACGGCATCTTGGAGTACCTTTGCTTGTTGGTTTAATTTGATCAATAGAAATTTACTGTGAGAAATCTTGTTACAATAAGGCATAGATTATTCATTTTTAAGTCCTGTATACCAGCTATAATCAGACACAAATACAGTTATTAGATATGACTACAGAAACTAAGATAGTGATATTTGATTCTAATCAACACAAGGGGAATTAAGTTCACACCTAATGGAAAATGAACCCAATGTTTCAGGAATCAGATTATAAGGCTAAACATGTTGCAAAAGCCCTCCTTAGATTCAACTTTACATATGGAGGAAACACACAAAGTGCAGCTCTTAAAGCAGGAAAAATGAAAATTAATCTTGTAGTAGTATTATACAGAACTGAATGTTGGGGAGCTATTTTCTCTAGTGAACTTGAAACACCTCCTTTATTTTATTATAAGGACCCCCCTTAAAGTTCCTGCATCTACAGCTACCTCCATGGTAAGGGCAGAACTGGGTAAGATATTGATTAAAGCACTGTCAGAATTCAGTTGACTTAGTTATTGGCTGAAGATAATAAATAATAAACACAACCAACTTCAAATCAATGACTTCAAGAAAAAATAAAGTGGATGAATACAAACAGAAAATCACAATGGTTAAAGGCACTGACCTCTAGTTTGAGTAAAATTGATTTACATCACTTATGGGCTGAATATAGAAAAAAGATCAACCTCTCCACACAGTACAGATCTCTTTAAAAAATGGATATGGATAATGTAAGGAAACAAAAATGTTCTCCCTGGTTTCAAACAAATAAGACCTCACACAGTTCAGAAGATTACTTAATGCTTCCTATTTCTCCTGATCATAGAAGATTAATTACCTGGGCCAGATTTGTAGTATTAAATTCAAAACTCTTTTAACTTAGCAACATATTAACTTCAAGGGCTGAAAATAAAAATATGTCAATGTCCATGTTATTTGGGTTTTAATGAAAAAATCCATCCTATAACTACTCAATGTCCAATATATACAGCACCAAGAAATAGATATCTGATGACTCTATTAACATTATATGCTGATATTAATTATGACCTAGAGCCCAATTCTAGAAAGAATACGCCACATCGCAACACAGATGAGCCAAGTAAAATAGCACAAGTTGCAAATACATCAAGCAAATATGACACATGCAATTCTACAATGTGCCATGTGACATAACGCAACTGAGTACGCAAATGTGACTTACGTTGCAGTTGCGACATACCCGCAGGTATACCAATGCATAACCGAACATACGCCAAGAAAACAGATGAGATACACCAGGGTGAGATTCTAGAAGCTGCAGTGCTACAACTTACACCAAGACCTGCTGGTGTAACATACAGCAGGTGGGAGCAGATGCAACTTACACAGTATATAAAGGAGCACAGACAGACAGGCTGGAGACACAGCAGAACAGCACTGTGAGAGAGAGAGAGAGAGAGAGAGAGAGAGAGAAAGAGAGGAGAGAGACAAAATGGACCAGTAACAATGCTAGGTGTGCTACTACTGGAGTGCTGGGACAGGCACAGGAGATGACACAATGCTTGGAACCAGAGGAACAGGCAGCAACCAGGACAGCACAGACCTGGTAGATACCATGCATCATGGGTGTACAGGGTAAGGAAGACATACCAGGACCTGATGGAGGAACAGTGCATTGCATGCTACCGAGTGCCCCAGGCCATCATAGATGGGATATGCAATGACCTCCATTCAGACCTGCGGAGTGCCACCCGCAGGGGGAAGCCAGACCCTGTGGAGGTGAAGGTAACAGCAGCACTATGCTTCCTGGCAACAGGGACGTTCCAGACACCAACAGGCAACACTGTGGGAATATCAGGTGCCTACACCAGTTCCAGAATGCTGTGGTGGCCCACTTGGACCAGTACATCACCTTACCGCAGGAAGCACAACAGCAAGAGGCAGTGATGCAGAGCTGCTACACCATCACCCAGTTCCCACTTGTTATGGGTGCAATAGACTGCACACATGTTGCCATCAGGCACCATCAGTCAATGGGGATGTTTATGTCAACCGAAAGAGCCACCACTCCATGAACATGCAGGTGGTGTGCAACAGTCAGTGCTGCATACTGGATGTGGTTGCCAAGTACCCTGGTTCCACACATGATGCCAACATCCTGCATAACAGTGGGCTACACGAGGGCTACCAGAGGGGCCAGCTCATGGGAGGATGGCTAGAAGGTAAGTGAACACAGCACAGACCACTGCATACCTGAACACCTGCACATCATCCACACACAGGAATACAGACTACATAGATTGATGATGTACCATTTATCCAATGGGGCAGTGGGTATCCACAGCTGCCATGGGTGATGACACCACTGCACCACACATGCACAACAGCACAGACAAGATGCAACGAGGTGCACAGCCAGACCAGGTGCATTATCAAGCACACCTTTGGCATCCTGAAGGCATGATTCAGGTGCATTGATAGATTGTCGGGGGCCCTACAGTGCAGTTCAGAGATGACCTGCAAGATAGTCTTTGTATGCTGCATACTGCATGACATCTCAGTGCAACACCGTGTGCCACCACCGGACCAGCTGGTGGACTTGGATGATGAGGAGGACCAGGAGTGGAATGGCATGGCACACAGACATGACAGACACCACTAGACAGATGCAGCGCTGGCACAGGCAGGCCAACATGCATGACACAATCTCATAGAGAGACACTTCACCTGAGATGCCATGAAATTGCAGTGACAGCCACCAAACACCAAGTGGAGATGTCCAACAAAACAACACATGGGTGTGCCACCTGGTGCAGCGCACATGCCATGGTGACACTGGATGATGGCAACAGGTCCCGTGGAATGTGGCCATATTGGGCAGTGCACATTCAGCTATGGACATGGTACAGTGTGAGAAACTGAGAGACAGTATGGAGCAATGTAACAAGACCATCACGATAGGTAGGTGGTGATAGGTACAGCACAGTCTGCTGGGGGGGGAATGGCCACGCATAGGGCAGAACAGATTACGCCTGGCGCCACATGACAAGGCACAGAGTTGGGTAGGGCAATTGGGTAGGGGCAGGTAGAACACTATGTGGGCACACACCTGTGAAGCCTGCAGACACATGGCACAACCAGTAGACACAGACATACGCAAACAGGGAGCAACCAGTGCAATGCAGAGGGACATGCATGCATGCAGCACACATCATGGGAGACAAGACAGACAGAATGTGCAAGCAATGCAGGCACAAAGTGAATGTGTGGCATGGAGGAGAAAGGGTGCACAGAGGCCACAGGCACAATGCTGGGATGATGGCGCCACCAGGCAGAACGCCCATGCCATGGCCACTGATACATGTAAACAATGCAACCACAACAGGGACACAGCACCGGGTGGCACAGACCTGTAGACATATGGTGGTGAAACACAATAATGCCCATGCCTGTGGTGCCACCCACAAGGAACAATGGTTCCCTGAGGTGGAAGGGTGCCACACAGGCACCGTGCCACCACACAGCTGGGACATACATTGTGATGTGGCATGGTTGCCACACCATGCACGGTGACCCGCAGCACACAGGACACCATGAAGATGTGGCCAGTGAACAGTGCCATGGGCTGTGAGCAGTACAACTGGCACACTGACCAGATGCACAGTGAGGAAACACCAGGGAAAGCAGGTACCTTCACCAGTGAGTACCCATGTGCATGGTGACACACACCCACATGGCCTTGCACACCTAGAACAGACACACAAACACAGTGATGAAGGTAAACAGTTTAATGCAAATATAACAACAGGGACACAACAAGAAAATGAATGGGGGAAGGGTATGAATAACAGCCAATGGTACAATGGGAATACAAATCAAAGTGTCCGCAACCTAGCAGCAACCCATAACAACCCCAAATGCCCACCCACACCAACAAACAACATAACACAGGTCCCCACAACAACAACCCAATCCCACTCAGAACAATGAACACAAACATATAGACATGCCCACCCAAATGTAACCCACCACACTCATATGTACAAACTCACCCAAACACAACAACCTCCCATATATACATAACCACCCACAGACAAAGTCCCACCCACAGAATGAAGGTGCAGTCCCGCAGTCACTAGGTCCATCATAGTTCAGACAACAGGGTGCCCACAGATCCATGGATGCACCCAATATCCTCAAGTATGGCCAGCACAAGGGCCACTATGCACTCCCGATTCAGGCCCCCTCTGCACAGGAACAGCACCAGAGCCTCCAGCCATGACATCCACATCCTCTCCCTTCTGCAGCTCCTGCATGACATCCAGTGGCTATGGTCCAGTGTCCCCTGCTGCAGGTGCATCAACGCATGGCTTGGCGTCTCTTGGTGGAGTATCCTTGGCTGCCTGTGCTGCAGCATCCCCTGCTGTGGTCCCTGAAGGTGAAGCAGCCATGGCCTGGTCCTTCACCACTGCAAAGTCACCCTCTGTGGCCAGTCCGGGAGCAGACTGTGTGACAGGCCCCTGGCGCCCAACATCTGTGGGGTCTGGTAGCACCGTGCCTACGTCTTCAGCAGACACTTTTTCCAAGGAGGAGGAGGTCGGTGGAAGGACCCGGGCCCTCCACTGCCTGCACTGTGTGCACCTGCAGTACTCCATGGCATCAGAGGCCTTGACCTCCATCAATGCCCTCAGCAGGGCCCTCTGCCATTGCAAAAGTTGGCTATGTACACCTGTAGGATTGCAAGGAATGCTGTCAGTGCTGGGCCCAGTCAAGTGGCACACACACACATAAGTAATGTAAGGGTGCAGCATGAGCCACCATGCATTTGTCTGCCTTTGCCATGGCACAAGGGGGCCATTGCATGCACTTACCAGACCTCCAGTGAAGTGCCTCCTGCCTGAGGCTGCAGATGTGGCCCTGCTGCATTCCCTGGGATGTGCCAGTCAAACCTGTAGGTTGTAGGGACAGGTGAGTGTGTGTGCAGCTCAACACGCCATGGCCAACGTGCCAGCACTGCCCCAACAGATGAACCACCATAGGTATACATACCTGCCCCCATGTTCTCTCCAGATTGCATGTCTGCATCCCTGCACTGCGCCATGTTGATCATGCAGTGTAGGATCCCGGGCTCCCTCCATGTCATGTCCTGCCAGTGGTGCATCAGCTGGTGGATTGTCCTGCGTGTGCCACTGCTCTCCACCATGCATGCACAGATGGCGTGCCATGAACGCTCCTGCTCTGCAGCAGTGCGTCTCCTGCACCCAGGTGGCAGTAGCATCCTGCCCCACTGATGCACACAGTTGACAAGCATGGCAGTCTCCAGGGGCGTGAAGTTTGGTGTCCACCCGCTGAGGCTGAGTGAGGACCCAGAGGAAATGTCTGGCTGCAAATGTGAGACCTGCATGGGGGGGAAGGAATGGCACACAGATCACTACACAATGCCTCTGCAGATGTGTTGACATCCCCCACCCACCATGTGTAACACCAGCCTGCGTTCATGGTGCATTTGACCAGGTCAGAGTCACAGGAATGCAACTGTGGGCCCCCACCACAGGTGGTGCACCATGCACCATTGACATGCATAACAGGAAGTGTGGACAGGCTGTGCAGTGCCATGCAGGTGGACGGGCACGCAGCACTGCATACTGCACCCACAGTGCACCAACAGGCCACCTGCCCCCTGCATAGGCATGACACAGCCTGACCCTGCACAGTGTGGGTGTGGGAGCGTGGAGCACCGAATGCAGCCCTGCCACACATCTGCACCACCACCTCCACGTGGAGCAGCATGCGGCCCGACCCTGCATGCTCCCATGGTGCAGTCCCATGGCCCACCACGGCCGACACAATGATGAATGACAGATACCTACCTGGACTGTGCACTGCGGTGACAGGAGTTGGTGGTGCTAATGGTTCCGGTGGCACACCTGGATGGAGAAAGAGCAGGGCTTCGTTAGCCAGTCGTATGGACAGTGACCACCACAGCTGCAATGGTGTGGCAGCGTGCCCCTACCTGGTCCTGTGCGGTGGCGATGTATCCTACACAGGGGACAGTGAACAACAATGTCAGGTATACAGTGCAGTACACGCAATGGAACAGTGCATGCCGTGCAATGGCTAATACTCACCTAAGTTCCGGGCATGTCTGCTGTGGTGCTAGAGAGGGAATGGACATGGTTTAGTACACTGCTGTATGTGCCATTGTGGCCTGCTGGCTGTGAGTGCTGCATACCCCCCCATCTGTCACCAACCCACAGGTATGTCCCTGAACATGGCCCAGGACTGTCCCCAGGTCACCCTGCCATGACACACCCAGCATTGGGGGGTGGTGACGGGAACATGCCTGCAATGACAGCTGATGGCATTGCAGACATCCCGCCATTGTGGACCTGACAGGCATACCGGGTAGGACGTGGTACAGGGACAGTGGTACATAGCCAGCCATACAGGCAGCTGTGACACCTGTGTGTCAGCTGCTGGCAATGGGCTGTGCTAGGCCCCTGTACTGTCTGATAGAGCATGTGGCAACACCTGACCTGAGTGGCATGGGACAGGCGAGACATGGACAGCCATGTGCTGCACACAGGCATGTATAGTGATACATGTCCTGTCCAACCATCAGGAACAGTACTTGCACACAGGCCAGCATGTGTTGCAGACTACCAATGCATCTATGCTAACCAACCCTACAGACATGCAATGCATATGCAGTGGCACAGTGACTACGATACAAGGCCCTGACCCTGACTATGTGGGGTTTACATGTATGAGGCATTGTGTGGGGATGTGTACCATCCTGGCAGAGCCCATGTCACAACACGCCAAGTACACCCTGGGCATGGGTGTGGGCAGGCATGAGCCATGTACTCCATGGTGTACAATCGCACTGGAGTGGGGCAGCACAGTGGTGTTGGTGTGCTCCCTATGTCCATGTATCTTATCAAAGTCAACAGGCACCCCCTGTACTGATAGGCTTAGAGGCCATTACCATGATTATAGGTCACTGTTACTGTCTTTGCACCCCATGGACAGTTCAGTTGTACAGCCTCTGGGCTGCTGCGTGGGAGTCTGGGGTGCACTGTAGTGCATCTGTGGTCAGCCATGCATTTGGGGGGGACAGAAGCTAGTGCCATGAGCATGCCTCTCAACCGTACCACATTACGGGGATCCTTCCATAGCCTATATCACATAAGCACCCTGTTCCACAATGTGAGGACCTGTCCCACAGTCAGTATTATCATTGTAAAGCACACTTCTAAAGTAAATGATGACATCAACAGAGTAATCATTTAATAACTGACCTTGTGAACAGAACTACACACATTATAACAGTGTTCTGAGTCCCCTAGGCACTGATATGATTAGGCGTACCACACACTGCACTGCACACAACCATCGTGTGGTGCTGGCACAGTCATTGCACATGGGTACCCTGACATGCCTGCGGCAGGGCTGCATCCCCTGCATTGGTGTGGGGGGATGTGGCACTATGCCATGGGACTACTGGCAGTGTGGCCCACTGCCAGTGTGCCTGTGATGCCCATGGATGCACTGCACCTGTTGATGGCAGGGGTGGGCTGCATGCCTGTACAATACAATGGTAGCGAGGTCACAACCCATCACACTGGGCAGTGCTGTCTGTGTGCCAGTAGTCACCACACTATACCATGCTGTTCAACAACAATCACCACGGTACTGTACGTTGTCTCTGACCTGGCACCTGTGTGCTGTGTGTGTCGCTCTGTGTGGACATCGGCAGTGCGACACACACCACGCCATGGTGGCATCCACTGCACATTGCTGCAGGCACATGGCATGGCTGTGTGGCATGCACAGTTCCCAGTGCTGACACCTCACAGGGGCCATGCACATGTTGTGCATGACACCTGTGTTGCCTATGCACAGCAGCATGCTGTGATCCCAGCCCCCCGCCCTGCACCACCAACTGCTGTGCTGGCTGTGGTCCCACCCGGCAACACACCACCTGTTGCACCACTGGCCCTGGGGGTGGCACCGGTGGCACATGGGCCTTGGGACCCAGGCCACAGTCATGCCCTGTGGTTGTGCCAGCCTTTGCTGCTGTCCTGCTGTGGTAACAAGGTACACATGGCCTGGTGGCCATGGCTGGTGTGTGCTGTCTCTTGTCACCAGCCCCACTGTCATGTTCCACTGTCACCTGCATGCCATCGGATATGTATGCCCTGGAGCTGGTCACATGTTCCCCAGGGCATCTAACCAGTACTGTACCACCTGTTGCATGTGCAGTATGTGCGTATGCATGTGGGTGTGTATGTGTGTACCTGGGGTGTGTGTGTGTGTGTGTGTGTGTGTGTGTCCAGGGCATCCACAGTGTCAACGCCAGCATGGGGCAGTCTGGGGGCTCATGTGGCCTGTATTGTTGTCCACTGCCACTGGTGTGGGTGCCCTGTGACCCACATCAGGCATGCACAGCAGCCGCTGCTGTTCCCGTGTGCAGACATGTGTACAGTGCCTCCCCATCCAGTGACCATGTGGACTGCAGACATTGCACTGTGCTATGCCACTGCTGGTGGCCACCCTTGCCTGCCACAGGTGACAGCCATGGCCGGAGGTGCATGCTGCATGTGCTGGAACTGGTCCACATAGCATGTGGCCTGCCTTGGCTGCCTGTCTGGGCATGCCTCTGCCTGCAACACCCCTGCCACCACTGTCAATTGTGGGACCCCTCCCATGGCCCATGCATGCAGTGGCATGTGCCATCCAGGTGTCCAGCTGTACCCCATGCACCAGTCCCCATGGACAAGAGCTGGCCTCTGCTGACCTGTACCCTGAGACTGCTGCCTGATGCCACTGCTCCAGTGCTGAGATGCATTGTCCCAACAACGTCTTGACCCATGACCCGCAATGGCTAGCACCTACCTACCAGTGCCTGCCCTTTCAGGGCTGCGACTACCACTAGTGGCTTTCACAGGGTACCTGAAGAATGACACATGACATCACAGTGATCAGGTGCAGTGGTTTATTTATATCGTGCACAGTCAGCATCAACTGCACTTGATACAGTGCTCCCCTGTGTTTCCTATCACATTGCTCCCACACTCACCCATGCACACAGTCACACATACACATACCCACACTCTTGTGTACTGCACTGTGCCCTCCCTGGATACAGGTACCTCCCTGCCATGCTTTTGCCCCCACCCCACCATTGCAACTCCACCCGACCATCCCCCATCTGCACCACGCTGATGGGCATACTACAGTCATCTACCACAGCCACGCCATGCTTGCACAGATGCCTCTGGTGCTGGGTGCTGAGCTGTGGAAGACCCTGCTCTGCTGGTGGGTTGTGAGGTGCTCTGGTGGACCTCCCCTGGCATAGCGCCCCGTGGGTCCGTGTGTGACACAACAGTGGCTCTGCTATGGCTCCACCCCCCTCTGGCCAACATGCCTCATTTCCACATGTGGTGGCAGCTGTGCTGACGCTACACAGTGTGTTCCCCCATCCAGTGTGGACCTTCTCAGAACCTCTGTGGCCTGTGGTGCAGCGGCCTCCATGTGCACACCTCCCTGTGTGGGCACTGTACCTTTCCATGTTCCGGTATGCATGTCTGTGTGTGTGGTCCTGTCCTGCACCTGTGATGCTGGCATGGCTTTATGGGTCACAGTGGGTGCACCGTGGTGTTGGCCTGGGTCTGTGTGGGCCTTGCACGGCTGGGCATCAGGCATAGGCAGCATGACTGCATGGAGTGGTGCCACCACCACCTGGCCTGTGGGTGGGGGAAGGGTTGCACAGTCTGTGTCTGTGTGTTTACCTGTGCAGTGGCTGGGGGTGCCATACGCTGGGCCATGTACTGTGTGAGTTGCAAAGACTGCAGTACACACACTATAGCCTGCATGGCCGTGGCCATGGCTGTGTCGTGGAGCTGTTGCTGTGCCAGCATGTGTTCCATGCCTTTGTTGAGGCAGTCCATGAACACCAACTGGCATTCAGCACAGTGCCGTATGCCTTGTATGGCATTCCCCATGCTGCCCATGCATACTGTTGTCTCCCTGGTGCATGTCTGCAGACTGCTGGCAATGCCAGAGAAATGTGACTCAATGCTGTTGTGGTGCTTCTGAGTGGCCTGCCAGATGTTACCCAGCTCCTGCCTCAC
This sequence comes from Neoceratodus forsteri, assembly GCA_016271365.2. Taxonomy (NCBI): domain Eukaryota; kingdom Metazoa; phylum Chordata; order Ceratodontiformes; family Ceratodontidae; genus Neoceratodus; species Neoceratodus forsteri. The sequence goes on along the minus strand of CM057451.1, from coordinate 50,450,164 downwards.
ATCCCCCTGCCCGGCCAGCACTGGTGGTGGGGACAGCTGGTCTTGCAGCTCCCAGATGGCCTCATCCAGTTGCTCCTCCAGTCCACTGGTGCTCAGGGGGTTCAGTGACCCTATTGCTGTCCCCTGTGTTGCCAGTTGCACATGCTCATTCACCTCCAGGTTGCCCCCGGTCGTCCGCACTGCCTCTGCCGGTGTGGTGTCACTGCTGGTGTTCTCAGTGGTCCCCTGCTACTCACATAGGTGGCCTGCTGCATCCTCCACACTGCTGGCTACTCCCTTCTCACCCATGAGACTGTCACCATCCACATTCCCATCAGGCTCCGCCATGGGTTCCGGTGTGTTGGCCACAGGTGTGCTGGTGTCTGGGCTGCCACCACTTGTTGGTGTGCTGCTGCCATCTCCTGACACTGTGCCAGTGTTTTGGTCTGTGCCAACATCATCCTGGCCCTGCTGCTGCTGCTGCTTCCACCTTCCTGCTCCACTCGGCCCACTGTCACCAGCTGCCACGGCACCTGTTGGATGGACAACATGTCAGTATGTTTACACAGGGTTGTGTACACGCTACTGCCTGCTTCATGTTGCCCTCACAGGTGTGCTATGACATTGTGGTTTTGCATAGCACTTGCCTCACTTGTGTACAGTCCTACCAGGTGTTTGCCACCTCTGTGCCTGAATCCTTTGCAGTCGGTGTGGTCCCTCCACTGTTGCTGCCTGTCCTGTGCTGTCTACCCTGGTACATATTTCCCAGCTGTCACATTGCTGCCCTGTTCAACTTCCAACTGCACAGTGACACTATGCATGGCCGCGGTCATGGGGGGCCACTGTGCTGCAGGGACTGGCCCCCCCATGGGCGGTTGCATTGGCCCTGCCCACCATGCACATGCCCATCCGCCCTTGCCCTCCCTTTGCCAGCACTGTGGCAGTACCCCATGCCCCCTCCCCATGTTCAGCACAGATCATAGCTGTGCATAGCCCCCAACAGTACACAGTGCACTTCACAGCTCCCGTGCAGCACAGCTCATACCTGTGCACAGCCCCCAGCAGTGCATGGTGCATTTCACAGCTCCCCCTGTGCAGCACAGCTCATACCTGTGCACAGCCCCCAACAGTACACAGTGCATATCACAGCTCCCCCTGTGCAGCATAGCTCATATCTGTGCACAGCTCCCCAACAGTACACAGTGCATATCACAGCTCCCCAATTAAGCACATCTCATACCTGTGCACAGCCCCCAACAGTACACAGTGCATTTCACAGCTCCCCCTGTGCAGCATAGCTCATACCTGTGACAGCCCCCCACCAACAGTACACAGTGCATGTCACAGCTCCCCTCTGTTCAGCAAAGCACATGTCTGTGAGCAGCCCCCCCACCAGTTCCACATGCATGTGTCTGACCCCTCAATGGTTCAGCATGACACGTACCTTTGCATGGCGCCACACTTCAGATGCACACATTGCTTATCCCTGGGCCACCCCTGGCCATAGTATGGTTCCCTGGGCCCATTCTGTGGCTGGCTGTGGCCATGTGGCATTGCTGTGGCACACCACCACACTGCTGCTTCAGCCTACACGGAGTCACCCCACCCACACCACCTTTGCTGTTGATTGCAGTGCTGTTGCTGTGTCGGGACTGTCACATACATTGGTGTTCATTGTCCCTACCAGTGTCGGTTTGCTGTCTGAAGGTGTCCAGCTCCGTGACACCGCCAGTGCTCTGCTGGTTTAGGTGTGCTACTATCCTCCTCTCAAGGCTGCTGAGTGGCTGCTGCTGGGTGGGTCCACCCCCCTGTGCCCCGTGCACTGAGTCTGTTCTGGGTCAGCTTGCGCTTCACTAGATGCTTCAGGTCATTATACTTTTTCTGTATGTCAAGCACTATCCTCTGTTTTGCCGCTATGGCATTCACCTTGCATGTGACTCTGTCCCATGCCTTCCTCCTTTTTTCCCTCTTCTTTGTCTCCCCTCCTCGACTCATGAGGAGTGAGTGGTGTTAATCTATCTCCTCCACTAAAGTCTGGACCTCCTCATGGTTAAAGTTTCTCTTACGTCCCTGTCTCTGTGGTGCAGCTTCTGCCATCACTCTTGAATTTCCGCTGCTGTATCTTATGCCGTTGTTGCGTGTTACGCCCTTTTATATCGCGTATCTTGCATGTCGCAACTTCTGCATTTGCATATGGCGTATGTCTAGCATGTTCTAGAATATGGCGTATGTTGCATGTCGCAATTGATTTGGTGTATTTTATGCAATTGCCTTATTTGAGTCTGGCATATCTGTTCTTCTAGAATCGGGCCCCCTAATGTTTATTATTCTCCAACCAATGACCATAGGGGATGCCAAAACCAGTGCTATGTTCTTTGTGTCAGTAATAAAATCAAGGGAACGGGGGGGGGGTACGAATAAAGCATCTTACATAAGAGATGGGGATTTACTGAAATAGCATCCTAATTTGGTGGCAGTACCTAGCAAAGAATGGGAATTTGCTATGGGAGGATGAGGGGGGTGGGTGATGGCAAAACAATCTCAAAAATGTTTATATCTCTTGGTAAAGCTTTAAGCTTGGTTTTAATTGCTACCAACTGTTTAACTTCATATATAATTTATTCAGTATTCTTGCATCTGATCTGCTAAAAGCAAACTACTGCCTACGCATTTTAACTTTATACCTGTAAAAACATGATATTTTTGTATCAAAATAGCATTGTAGTACTTTGTAATGACTATAATATTTTTTAATGTTGTGGTCAATCAAATAAACCTTGAACTTGAATTGGACAGTGAAGAATTGAGCTCAGCCTCAGCACACCAGTCACAGTCAAAAGTAATGCAAAGCTGCCTGAACTGTTTGATCCAGTTATCCATATCAACTGAGGACTCAATCACTGGATGAAGACACGGAGGTGGATACTATAAGATTTTTTTTTAAATTCCAATATTTTATTGACACAAGTTGTACACTTTATAATAAAAAAATAGAAAACAACAAAAAAATGAATATTCAATAGTAACAGAGCAGGAGGGTGAGGTAAATTGATGGAACAAAATACACTACAAGTATCAGAGACAAATACAACTAACAGTTTCAGAAACATTTTGTAGGTTACATTTAGAAGTTCCTAATAAATAATACCCATCATATCAGAACAGTGCAGGCAAAAGCTATCGTCTGAGGAGGCGTGGGCCCCAAATTACCCCAGAGCAGCCCTAAGGCCAAATCCACCAAAACTCTACTCTTTAGGCCAGTCAGGGAGCACAATTTGGGTTTAATGCCATCTGATATAACACGCACCACCTCTAGAATTCTTCATTGTTGGCTTATTTATCTTGGATGGAGACTGTCAAGTTCTCCATTCTATATATGGTATTTACCAGTGCTTTCCATTTAGATATCTATGGCTGTTTTTCTGCTTCCACAGTTTGGTGATTACTTTTTTGGCAGCTAATATGAAGATTAATAATAACTTCAATCTCAGTCCTCAAATTTCCCTAGGTGGTACTGAAAGAAAAACAAAAGAGGGAGTGAGTAAGTCCTTTTCACTATAGATTACATTAAGTATCACCTGTATTTCTTGCCAGTATATTCCAAGAGCGAAGCAAGTCAAGAAGTCATGCATATGTGTGGCATGTTCCTCCCCACATCCTCACCAACACCTCTCAATTTGGGGACCCAGATATGTTGCTTGTACTGCTGGGGTGCAAAAATAACACATTCTACACTTCCAGGAGAAATCTTTCCATTGTGATGAAGTTAATCTGTAGTCAGCCAAGGCATATTTTGCCCATTGTTCTGCACTAAGGTTAGAATGAAGTTACGTATTCCATTTCTCTAAAACCAGTGTTGAGGAATTAGGAAGTAGTTCTATAAGTACTTTGTATAAATGACCAATTAAATGTGACCTCATATTGATCTGTTGTTAGTCCTTTAATAGGTTGTATATAGTGGAAGTGTTTTCCAGGAGTTGCTAAAAGTGGGGCCCAAACCCCAAGAGGTATGATCAGGTTTGTAGGTAGCGAAAATGAGTTTATCTAAGAAGTGCATATTCTCACTGGAGGTCTAAAAACGAATGAAACATTTGTGTTGTGTAAAACTAATAGACGTATTTCAGACACTTTAACCCCAAATTATTGAGTGCTGAGTGTATAAGATTAAGTGGAAATGTTTTATCATGTGCCAGGGATCTGAGATATATTAATGTTTGTTGCGTTATATACTTAGTACAACAGTGCCTCCAATGGTAAAGGGAGGTGGCCATATATCTGGTAAACTTGGATAATGGTATCCCATTTAGGGGGTGGGCAAATACATATTGACTGACCTCAAAAAGATAATTTAGGGTGAATTCTATGGTTTTCCAATATGGATTATAGGTTGGAATAAGTCAGCAGCATATGATCCATAGCTGAGCTGCCATGGCATAGAGAAACAGGTTAGGCAGATTAAGAATTCCCTGTCTCTCAGCAGCTGCAGAATATTATATCTGATGTAAGGGTGACCACCACCCCAGAGAAACCTAGATATTATCATATTCCAGTACCTAAAATAAGACCTATCAGGTACCACTGAAAGGGTCTAAAAGTGAGAACTCTTTGGCTATCTGCTGAGTAAGGGACTCACAGTTTAGTAATTCTAGGTGTTGAAGGTCATTCACTAGCTGAACCCCCAGGTATTTAATCACACTCTTATTCCCTTATATAGGAAATCCATATTTCAATGCAATTGAGGGTGCAAAATTAAGATTCAATAGCTCTGTTTTAAGGGTTTTTAATCCAAAAGCCTGACAATTTCCTGTATGCTTCAATGATGATCCATGCGGTAGGGAGGGACCATCTGGAGATGTCAAAGCAAGAATAATTGGGGAGCAATATAATGCCTGAAAGACAATAAGAATCTCCTAAGGAAAATTCATGGTTTCCAGAGTGTCCAGCAAAAAGGCCCAGGACACCTGATCAAATATCCTTTTGGCATCAAGACTAACCACAACAAAGGAACATGGCACTGCATGGTATAATCCATTAATTGTAGGGTGTGATGTACATTGTAATAGGTCTGCTGCATATGGACAAATCCTGCTTGATATCCATCCACTAAATGTGGGAATAATGTGTCACGTCTATGAGCAAAGCAAAAACGTTTTTGCCCAAGGGAAATCACCAAATAATCTCATGAAAAGATGTACAGTAGCTGGTGTAATTGGTGGAGCTGGCCAGGAATCGTTATGTCCAAAATCCACAAAACAACATTTTTAGACCTGCTCAAGCAAATGAATGCTTCTACACAAGAAAGATATTTTTAACAATTCTTCTTTATTTTTTTAATTCAGTCCCAATGTTTCTCCTATCAGTTAGGCTTCTTCTGGGGAACTGTAAATAAATTAAGAAACATTTATTTTCAAATATACATTATCGTATGGTATAAGGCATCAACATCCTCATATTTCACTTAAAACATTATATTGTCACTTTGATTCATCATAGTCACTAAAAATACCACCAACAGCTTAATCTGATTCAAGGTCAGTTGGCATTCATCTGTATCCCCCTTCCCGGGTCGTGTCTGAAAATAGGCAGGATTTGTCTAGTGCACTTACCCGGTCAACAATAAATAAATAAATAAAATATACTTTCAAGCATTCAATAGGTTATTATCATTGTGTGATTTTATATGTTCATATTAGTGTCACTGTATCACCATTAAAACTGGCCACCTTTTTCAATATTGTGTTATAAAACACAACCTTGCTCATTAACATGGCCTGCAGGGCTCCTTGGCTGCCATATTTTTCTCTTAGTTAGTCTTCAGTCAGTAAGTTCTTATATACAAACAAGGTAAAAAATATATACAAAGCAAATTAACACTTCAATATGCCTTTTCTCATCATAATAACAATTAAGCAATCACGGATATTAAAGTTAATTCACCTTTTGCTAGCACGAGTTGTCTCCCAAAGTTTTTCTTAAAGTGACTTCTTCATTTCTTAGGCTTATTCCTGATGTACAAATATTTATACTCATTAAAATTGTGATAGAAATTGTTTCATGATATAAAGAAGTATTGTAATTAATTGATTTTTTTTTTCTTTCATATACCTTCAAAATTCTAAAAGGGTGCCTGTCCCTTTAAAAATGTCTCTGTCGCTTCACTCTGTTAATGTAGATATATATATATATATGGTTATGCACTTGTATGTGCAGCACAAGACTTCAAGTACATATAGCTATCGTGATTATTAAAAATGCCTGTTCCTTTCTCCTAATTAAAGACATGCCTTTCTCAATAACTATCCTTTTCTTAGCATTTCTTTATCAGTGTGCATATTTTCATTTAACTTCCACTTTCAAAAGCACTTCATTCACATTCTCATTTTTTGTAGCTTCGAGGCTAAGCCTTATCAGACCGTTGCATAGACGGTGTCTGACACACCATATAATAGTTCACTGTTTTGTCTTGCTCCCTGGTATTTTAACTTTTTTGTACATCTATGTGTGAGTATATTGGGTTCAAAATCCTTACTACACAGCCATGTACCTTGGACACCATTACTGTGGTGTCTGGCACACCATGTGATTACAATTCAAATCAGCATCTTCTTACTTTTATAGTCAAGACTATAAATAGAGCTCCTTATACACAGTAACTTACTTTTTTGTGTTTTCTTTTCATTATCTCACTTCTACTGACTATGAGTTTAAAGTTTGAACTGGCAGTGCCTGTTACTCTGCTAGCCCAACCTGTTCTGTCCATGGAGATGGTCATGTGGTAACGTGATGATGTCACTACGCATCACCAAAGCAATGTTGTCACCTAGGCAACCCATGGCCCTCTACATGAACATTTTCAGCTGTTGAGCTATGTTTTCAACCTTCTATCAAGCACATTATTGTTACTGATCTTCAAAACAGTACCAGAAGTTGTTTTTGTGATCTTTTTGACTCCTTACTAGTGCAAATAGCATCCAATCTACAGTTCCTCAGTATTATTTAATGCGTTCACATATTCACTTATACTTATACACATTAATAAAAAATACATGTAGCACTTATTGTACTTCACATTGTTTTCTACTGTTTATTATGCAAAATTCTTTTGTACTAAAAATGCTATATATTTAAATTGGTTTACCAGCTGAATCTGTTAATGTACTTCTATGCACTAAGTCAATGTTAACTTTGTTCCATGTGGGTTACATAGCTTGGTGCTTGTGTATACTTATGAGCTGACTGGTATATGCTTGGTGTTAATAATTTAAGCTTTGGCACTTGTCTGCATCCCACCCTCTGTAGGACACTGGGTAGGTGTAATACTACAGGCCCAGTGGAGAGGATGAGACAGGAGTGCCAGAGAAGGAGGAGGAGGAGGAGGCAAGGGAGGGTGGAGGGTGCTGCTGAATGCTTGAAGCAGAGTGAGAGGTGGCCTGATGTTTAAATAGGGGAAGGCGGAGGAGCTATTCCCCCCATTGAACATCAGGCTATAGCCTTCCAGTTCAATGTGGAGAACATAGCTTGGTGTTTGTGTATACTTAAGAGATGACTGGTATATGCTTGGTGTTTGTAACTTAAGCTTTGGCACATCTCTGTATCCCACCCTCTGTAGGACACTGGGTAGGTATAATACTAAAGGCCCAAAAAGATATATTGAAGTGACTACCTCCTCCAACTCTGGAGAGTGTGATTAGTAGCATGCAGGAGAGGAAAACACCCCTTGGGGGGAACCTCTGAGGACCCATGGCTATTGATCTGCCCATCCTCTGGGCATACTAAGAGGAGAATAATCCTAAATACGTCTTAGGATTAGGTATGGTTAAGTCCAGGAGTTAAATGTGATTTTTCTGGTCGAGGAGTCCTGTTTAAGGTTGATGAATGGGAAGGGGATGTTTTTTGTTGTTTTTTTTTTTTTACTCTATTTAACTCCGGTCACAGCTCATGGGACCTTCTCTCAGGCATCCCGTCCTTTATCCTGCCCACCTGTGGATCCCTCAGTCTGTACCTTCTCTCTCCCCCCCCTGCAGCCAGCACCCCCAGTTTCACTCACCTGGGAAGGGTCGCCCTCGCCTCATGGGCTCACTTGTAAGTCAGACTCTGGCTGCAGGTGGGACCCAGAGGGAGGAACTGGAAGACCAGCTGAGGAGAACCCGGTGGAGTGCATGGGGGACAGGTGCCATTGCCTGTCCCATGAAGCTGGTATTTTCCTTGTTCTGTGCTGGATCCCTCACCCTGTGTGGGCATGCCCTGATGCTCTGGCACATGGCAATCCTTCCGGCATTGGCCATGCTGTTCTCATGCTGCCCGGCTTGCTGCAAAGTCCCCTTGTCTCCACTGGGGGTTGCTGGCACACTGAGCCATCCCAACCCATTCTCCCAGGGAGGAAATCACCACATGGGCGCTCCATCCTCAACCCGCCCCTGCCGACCCACCAGCACCTGAGCTGGCTCCTGAACCTGGGTCGCCAGCGTAGTGCAAGGTTTGGCATCCCACGCCTCAACCCTCAGCACCACCGGGCCAGCCCGGGAAGTCAATGTTGCAGATGAAGATTCGAGTAGGTGGAAATATTCAACTTAGAATCAAGTTCAGATGCTGTGCCAAGGTTAGTCCAAGTCTGAGATAGGTGACTGTTGTACCTCCATAGCAATGTCTTTGAGTAATAGATTATGTCCCCAAGTTAGTCTGTTAGGATGGCAGAAACCTCTTACAGGTTCATTATGGTGGTATTATGACTTAATCCAAAACAGGAAGGGCAATATCCATTGTTGAGATGACGGGACCCCAAGTGGTCCACCATTGAGAAATATGGTATATTGCAAGGTATGTAGGCTGAGAGTCACGTGAGGCTGACTGAAATTACATGTAAATACCATTAAGGACCTCCGCGGGGCATGCGTAAATGGGATGGCGGGACCCCTCATGGCTCACCATCACACACAGATGATGTTAGGCATTGAAACTTGAATGGATAACATGGTGGATTGTAACAAAAAATAAATTAATGAATTGATGATGGAAGTAGGCCCAGAGATATGCTTGCTGGGGCAGATTTCCATGTAGATCCGATGTATGAAGTAGCCTTTTTTGGGTGACAGCATGTCTCAGGTGGCCAAACTGGGAAGGCTAGGACCCAACGAGGGTCTGCCAAACAAAGCAGATGTACAGGTGAGCAGCAAGGAACCCCTGTTTTGGAGAGATTTGGACAGTTAAGATGGGTTTGCCATCACCATAGATCAATAACTCTGAGGTGAGGGGGTGAAAGTCCACCAAAAACTGTACTATGATAGAGATATAGTTGAGCAAGGAGGGCCCCATGAGGTTGCATTGAGAAGGGATAGTAGGCAGTACCTGCATGCTCAGAATCGCTGATTAACGCAAGTCCGAGATAAGTCCATCTTTATTTTTCTAATACATAGTTCAAGGTAAATCGAGAGTCAAGCAGGTGGACTATAAGGCCATTACAGTGCCAATAAATTAGCGTGTGACAGGGATGGTGGGACCCCACATGGTCTGCCATCACCATACCACAGAATAGTGCATGACTGGGATGGCAATACCCCACAGAGTTCACAGAGTATGGAGAAAAGTATGAGCAGGATGACGGGACCCCGACATTGTCTGCAATCAGCATGGTATAGCCTGAGTAAGGTAGGGATGCAGAAACTGTAGTCTGTTGTCAGTGCAGAAGCATAGACCCAGGCAGGTATCTACTTTTCCATTTGCAATCTATACTGAAAAGCCACTAGAGGGCAACAACTCTTGGAGGTTGCATTCCTCTTCCCACTGCTCTCCCCCTAAGCACTTCTCGTCCTGGGTCCTTCTACCCTAAAGCAAATTACTACACCCTAACAAACCATAATCAGTCACCCTATCGTCGTGCCATAGAGACCACCACAATTATGGGTATCGGAGTGTTCCTCTTATACTGACACTGGGCCACTGCCTCCTGATCACCACTTTCTGGGCACCCATTGTCACACAGACCATCCAGGCTCCTACTGATCACTCTTACTATCCTACTTCTCGGACCCCTTAGCCCTCCCCTCAAGGGTCTTCTTCTCACACATCCCACCTCTACAAACCACCACCAACTGCCACCCACACTGCCATTACCTCTCTTGCATCCCCATCCCTCCCACATATCTCCCTGCAGTCATGTGTCACCATCAACCTCCATGCTGGATCACATTCCTATCTTTTCCAACCCTTATCACCATGGCCATCCCTTGTACTACCCGCACTATAACTAGGTGGCAGCAATCCTTGACAATAAGGCAATGATCCTTTGCTCTCCTCAGATTCTTTGCCATACTCCTACTAATTTTGGGAAATGTTCATCCTAACCCGGGCCCCATCTCACCCAGCCCCAGCCTATCGCACCACGGGCTTAGAATAGCTGCAATGAACATTTGCAGCTTAACCAAAAAGACAGCAGGTCTCCATTGCTGGATACTGCAACATCAGCCAGATGTGCTAGCACTGACAGAAACCTGGCTGTCCAAAAAATCACCTGACTCTTTGGTTGCCCTCCCTGGCTTCACCCTTCACAGATCCGACAGAATGGGCAAACATGGTGGGGGGTGTGCTGTGTACATCCGTGACTCCATGATATGCCAAGCCCTTCCAATACCTCCATTAGACCATGGTGCCCAAGCCTTATCATTAAAAATTACTCCAGATCCCTCCTGAGCCCCTGTAATTCTTCCTGTCACATATGATCCCCTTAGAAACCAAGCTCCTGCTATACAATTCCTTGCTAACTACATCTCCAGCTTCCCCCCCAAAACGGAACACATCATAGTTGGAGACTTTAATGTGAACTGGCTTGCCGGTTCAGCTTCCTTCGACAAGGACACCTTCGCTGCACTGGACCTGACCCAGCTGGTCAGTCAGCCTACCAGAGTGAACCCCGCTAATGGCTCTAGCGCCCTTATTAACCTTCTCCTCACCAACCGTCTCCACAGAATCTCTGACCTGGTGGTCCTTCCTGACTCCCTAAGTGATCACTCACCCATCCTCTTTTCCTGGTCGTGTCTTCAGCAGAAACCCAAACCAAACTATATTGCCTGGCATCATCTCTGACCTGGAGGCCTCACAAAACTAAGAAAATACTTAACTCAATGGGACTGGTCCCCCACCTCCTAGGACCCTACTATAGATGCAGCCCTTAATTATTTCACCTGTTCTTTTAATAAAGCATGTCACATCTATGGCCCACTAGCAAAAGTGCAATCCAAGAAACGTAATGCCCCCTGGGTTATGCCTGCACTCTTCCAACAGCTAAAGCACAGAGATGATCTCTGGCATAAAGCAGTCACATCCGGCATGCAGGCAGACAGCAAGCCTATAAAGCAACTCATAACAGATGCACTTGGGCCATTAAACAGGCCACATCAGGCTACTACAAAATGACCCTTGCCTCCTTCTGGGGGAATGCTCAGTTGTTCTGGGACAATATCAAGGAACTCAATGGCAAATCCCGGCTCCCCCCCAACTAACTGTCAACAATGTCCCTACCACCGACCCACAGGCCATCGCCAACTGCCTCAACTCATCATTCTCTGACTTTAGTGAAGTACTCCCAAATAAGTTCTTTGACCCCACTCCTGCAACCCCGCCCCCCTAACACCCAGCATCCCCCCCTTCCATCTCAGGGTGATCTCTACAAATGAGGCAAGATCTTTTCTCATGAAAGCACTCAGTGGCTCTTGCTATTGCAAAGATTCTTTGATATGAGAATCCCACATCTAGTACTAGATACAGTCCTCTCCCCACTGACTGACCTCATTAACCACTTCCTAAGTCTGGGGCAGTTCTCCGCAGCCTGGAAGACTGCCACAGTCACCCCAACACTGAAGAGTGGTGACAGCACCTCTCCCAATAACTACCATCCCATATACATTCTCCTACCACTCTCGAAAGTCCTCGAAAAAATTATAGCCACCCAACTCACTGAGTACCTACTTACTCATAACCTACTTTACAGGGAGCAGCATGGCTTCAGACCTGGGCACAGTACAACTATGGCTCTCACTGAGTTCTCTAATTTTATTCACTCTGCACTGGATAGAAAACACCTAGCTGGAGCTGTCCTCATCGACCTGTCAAAGGCCTTTGATACAGTCTCCCACCCCTTACTCTTGAGCACACTCCACTTCATAGGTCTGTCCCAAGGACCCGTCTCCTGGTTTACCAGTTATCTCACAGCTAGATCACAATGTGTCAAATTAAACAACACCCTCTCAACCACCCTGCCAGTCCACTCTGGGGTTCCCCAGGGCTTTATCCTCGGCCCTCTATTATTCAGCATCTACCTAAACACCTTGCCCAATTCCTGCTCCGGCAACCTACTACTCTATTGCAGTCCTCCCTCCAACATGCATATAACCAGATTGAAAACTGGTTCTTAGACCAAAGACTTGTGGTCAATGTAAAAAAGACAAAGACTATGCTCTTTGCCCATCGACAGAATAAGGCCAAGAATGCACAGCTAACAATCTTCTCCCACTCTCTCCTTCCTCTAGAACAAGTCCATACATATAAATACTTGGAACTTACATTTGATTCCAGCCTCTCCTTCCATTCACACATTGACACTCTATCATCAGCCATAAATGTCCGTATAGGCCTATTGTATCGGCACAAGGATTGCCTACCTCTGGAAGCCCTTAATCTGGCTGTCACCTCCTCAGTTCTTTCCCTAGTTAATTATGGGCTCACTATCTACTTGGCTGCTGACCACACAGCCCTTAACAAAGTCCACCTTGTCATAAACAAAGCATGCAGACTTCTTACCAGGGCAGACAAGCGTACCCATACCTGTACCCTATATGCCCTGACAAATCTCTTTACCCTGGATGAAAGGCTATTTTATCAAACATGTCTCCTCACAAAGAAAATACACCTGGGGCTTAAGCCCTTGGGGGTTTTGGCCTCTCTCCTATCCTCCCACACTTCGGTGAACACCCACACTGCCAACCAACAGGTGTGGTTCATCCTGAGGGTTAGAACCTCCTTAGCCCAAAGGTCGTTCCAGCACAGGGCCCCAGCCTGGTACAACAAACTCCCCTCTGATGTCTCCTCCATCTTCAAATTAGGACCTTTCAAGTCAGCCCTCAAAGAGCACATTCTCACTTCACAGCACTGCCAATGTACCAGCTAGTGCAGGGTCATCTATCTATCATCTTACAGGACCACCCTGCCACTGAGCTCCTACCGATTGGGCTACTAAACATTACCTATGAACAATGCCTCCTCTGTCTGCACTCACAAGATATCTGTCTAATTCTCTACTTCGCTGTAAATATCAAACATGCTACTCCCTTCCTCTATCAGCAAACTTATTGTTCTCTTGAAAACTGTAAAATACAGCTGTCGGTAACACGTTCAATGCAATGTATAGCTGATCTTGATTCTGCAATATTGTATAACTAAAAAAACTGTAACTTTTAGCTGCCATTCTATGCCTATATGTATTAAGTGTTTATGTTTGTTTTTCTGATGCGGAGCTTTTGTAAATGAGTCCCTGACTCAAAGGTTGTAATCCTAAAGTCTGTTAAATAAATAAAATTAAATAAATAAGGAGGATGAGACCCTAAGGAAGCCAATGTGCAGTAATGTAAAGGAGCTGAGTGAGCAATGAGATGAATCCCTTCTACTAGATGTTGAGTGGGTTGGCGGGATCCCCATGGTCCATCTTTGCTGTTGCAGGACTTGTGCATGAGATGAAAGGCAGGAACCCATGACCCATTGAGTATTGTGGGATAGGGATATCAGAACCCCATGTGGTCCGGTATCACCTTACCAACTGAGTAGGCCATAGTAAGCAATAGGAGCATGATAGGGATGGAGGGACCCCACATGGTCTGCCATTGCCATACCATGTGACTGCGAAGGTGAGACCCCATGTGGTTCACCTTTGCCATAGTAAGCAACAGTAGCATTATAGGGAAGGTGGGACCCCACGTGGTCTGCCATCGCTGAATCTGAGTAATGCAATGGCTTCCATTGAGTAGATTGTGACAAAGATGGTGGGACCCCACATGGTCCCCATCACCATACCACTGAGTAATGCATGAGTGGGAAGGGGAGACCTCACCATGATAAGGAATAGCAGCCATTGTTAGGTAAGGAAAATCCACTTATATTTCCATGGAAATCCAAAAAATAGAATGAAGTTGAACAAGAAATAGATGCCTCCTCATAGGGATGGATGGAAGTGATAGCGGAACCCCACATGGTCCGCCATCGCCATGGTATAGAATGAACGGGATGTTGGGTAGAGTATTGCAGCAGTAAGCAAGTCCATGTAGAAGGAGAGTCCACTTAAAGGAAATAAGGTAGATGACATCACAGGCTCAAATAAATGAACAGGGCAAGAAATATATACAGTATAACACTTATGCATGTCCAAACAAAGCCTATAATGAGGAAGGAATTAAGGAGGCTATGGCTAGGCTATTACTTGAGGCAATGTAACTAGCCTATATATGCACAATGGTGCAGGTTGCTGTTCCTTCAAACAAACTCCAGAGAGAAGTAGATGTAACTTTGTTTCATGAGTCACAGCGAACCATAGCCGCAACATATGGTACCTGTATAGTGGATACAATAATTGGCATGTGTCCTGTAACTCGAGGGGCATTTTCCTATGAGTTCCTGTAGATTACAATATGTTCCAGGAAAGCTGAATTGGTTTTTACCTGTGTAGCCCTTTCAAGACTATGGAAATTGTGCCAGTAGATGGTTCCACATCCCCGTAACATACAGGAAATTTCTGGGGATCTGACAGCCCTGGGAGGAAGTCAGGAAATCTTGAGTGAATCCGCTGGCTTGCAGGGAATGGCAGGATATGAGCTGTTGCTGCCCTTTTAGAAAACTGATGTAGGCTGTTGCCATCCCAGAGACAAAAAGGAGATGTAGCCGAGGAGGTATAGAGGAGCGGCTTTATTGGCGTTAAATGGCAGCAGTAAGGGATGGGAAAAAGATGCCCCAAAAGAAAAAAACTAAACAAAAACAGCAGTCAGCAATGAGCCCCAGGGGCACAAGAAAGCAGCAGGGAAAGCGGAGGAATGAATAATCCAGGAGAAACAAGGACCAGCACCAGGAGAGCGAGCGGCAGTGAGGAAAGCAAATGCAAACTCAGGTGGAACACAGCAAAGGGAGCCCGAGCAGCGGCAGGTGGCAAGAGGCACAGAAGGAAAGAAATGAGAGGTACCAGGAAATGTGGGTGAGATGGGAGACAAAGAATGAGCCCAAGGCAGGGGCAGACAAACAAGACATGGGCAAGGGAGGGCAGAGGGGAAGGAGGAGGGCCAGAAGCAGACAGAAACAGTGAGGAAAACAGGACTGGGAAAGAAAGGAGACAACAAGCAGGAGACCTCCAGCAGGCAAAACTCCAAGACCCAACGGATGGCAGAAAGTAGAAGACAGGGGGAAACAGAAAAGAGAAAAGAGAGAACAGAGGAGAAAGCAGCACCAGCCAAGCTGCCCAGGAACTCCAATGCTGCCGAAAGCTTGAAGCAGAGTGAGAGGCAGCCTGATGTTTAAATGGGGAAGAGGGATTCGCTATCCCCCCCCCCATAGAACATCAGGCTATAGCCTTCCAATTCTTATTCTTGTATAATGTAGGTCTCAATTTCAGGGCGGTCCCTGATAGTTTTATGTAGGGACCTGGAAATGATTATCAGAATTGGATACACATTGTTCTCTTACTCAGTTGATTGTTCTTTATATATGAATTACCACTTATATACAATCTTAAAAACTGACTCATGTGGTTTAAGTATTTTGTGAGGTCTCTCAAAAGAGAGGATCATTCTAATCATCTGTTGTGGGACATCACATCCTGCTACCGTCAAGCTTGCCAGTTTACTTCCTCATTTAACCCCATTTCTCATAAATAACACCCATCTCATAAATCCAGAACATTTCCCAGTTTTTAACCATGGTATTATAATCTCCTCCTCTTATAGGTTCTGATACATGCTCCAGTCCCCAAAATCTAATTTGTACTGGGGTCTTTATATGTGAATTACCACTTATATACAATCTTGAAAACTGACTCATCTGGTTTAAGTTGAAATGCCTAGCTAAGGGGGAACTCTCATCTCTATTGCTAATCCTACTTTTATGTTCTGAAATCCTCGTTCTTAACTCCCTAAGTGTTTACCCACATACAGTTGATCACATTGACACTGTATAATATATATCACTCCTTCAGTTGCACAGATGATGTGTGACTGTATCTTATATTCTTAGCCTGTATGTGGATGCTTATTTTTTTTATATCAGGCATCATTCGATTAAGTTCTGTACTAAATGTAATGTTTTTTGTGGTTCCACTTTCTACTGTTTTCTTCTCTAGCATCTGTTGTCTTGGTATTCTAGTCACATTCTCTTGTGCTTGTTTTACCTTACTTTTGATGTATTATTTATTTTGATTCTTATAGATGACAAAACATTGAGGGAGACAAAAATAAGGACGTTTTATAGGGATGCTGCAGACTATAAAAACAATAGAGTCTACATATACAAGAAATTTTATAAAAGCTACACATGGACCAATGATTCAGGGTCTGATAGTCTGGGGAGCTACACCTGGAGCAGTCATAAACCAAACTTGCAAAAACAGAAACAGCCATTTTTAGACAAAAACAAACAGCAGGGTATACATGTACATCATCAGGATCAGACGTACAGCCAGGATCCACAGCAGGGAACGTCAGAGAGGTACTATCTAAGATGGAAAGAACAACAAACTACAGAAACAAGAGAAACAGAAGAACTAAGTGGAGGAGGAAGAGGAAAGGGTCCTCACAAAAATCAAAGAGGAAACCTGGGGAAACTGTAATGTTTAATTTAAGTAATAGCACTCTGTCAGAGGATGAGAAAAGGGTACTATCTTTGGGTTTATCATATTTGATTGCTAAAGAGACTAATAAATTTCAGGTGGAGGCGGACCAGCAGAAATTCTATAGGAGTTTATGTTTAAGCATACAATTCACAAATATGGAGGACACTAATCAGGAAAAAACAGATCTAAAAGCGGCAATGGTAATTAAGTCCAAGTATATGCCAGTGATAGGACAAAATCATGCAGTGGAAAACTATATTGAAACTGTTGATAAACAGATTAAAACGATTCTTAAAATTAGTAATAAACCCATGAAATACAATTTGTCAAAGAAGGAAAGAACAGCACTTAAGAACTTAGAAAATGATGAAAAAATAATAATTCAACCCGCTGACAAAAAGGGGGGGGGGGGAGGCAATCATCATTCAGAACCAGGAGGACTACAGAAAAATGTGTTTGAGATTGTTAGAAGTAACAAAGAACTATGTTAAATTAGATGCTGACCCTCTGCCAAACATTAACACTCTAATAAAGAACACTACATTTGAGATGGAAACAATGGGATGGTTGAGAATATGGGAAGCAAAGACACTAGAAACAAGGTTCCTGAGAGTACCATTGTTTTATGCTCTACCAAAAATACACAAGAATCTAGAACAACCCAGGGTAGGCCTGTTGTATTGGGTATTGGGTCAGTCCTGAAACCTATATCAAAATTTATGAATTTCTATTTGCAACAACTAGTTGAACAAATACCCACCTACATTAAAGACACAACCCATGTTTTGCAACTTATTCAAGAACTAAACAAAAAAGCACCTCTAGCTAACAGCATACTGATCAAAATAGAAGTAAAAGACCTATATACCTCAATACCTCATGATAATGGTATAGAAAGTATGGGCATACTATTAGATAGTCAACCACAGGATCAAAACCCAAAAACCAAAATACTACAAGAGTTCACAGAAATTGTATTATACCAAAACTACTTTATGTACCATTTTGAGGCTATGCACATTTTGAAATCAAAGGAGAAAGGGAACATTTTTAGTGATAATACCTTATTTTAGAAACAATTTATCGATGACATCCTATTAGTTTGAACAGGTGACCATGAAATGCTAGAGCAATTCCAGGAATACATCAATATTAGGGATTATAACCTCAAGTTCTTGTTTAATCATAGTGATAACCAAATTGATTTTTTGGATATAACCATCTATAAGAATCAAAATAAATTGGAGACTAAGTTGTTTAGGAAACAAATGGATAGGAACACAACTCTCCACTGGAAAAGTTTTCATCCCAAGAAACTAGCTGAAAGTATCCCTTACTCTCAATTTTTGAGAGCAAAAAGAAATTGTAGCACTGATAAAGATTATAAAAGGGAAGAAAAAGCTATAGAATAAAGGTTCATAGAGAGGAATTTTATATCAGAAGTAAGGTAAAACAAGCACAAGAGAAAGTGTCTAGAATACAAAGACAACAGATGCTTGAGATGAAAATGGTAGAAAGTGGAACCACAAAAAACATTGCATTTAGTACAGAACATAATCACATTATGCCTGATATAAAAAAAGTTATTTTCAACAACTGGAAGATATTACAACAAAATCCTACAACTGCTAATGTATTTCAACAGAAACCTTATGTAGTTTCTAAGAAAGCACGTACGATTAAGGATAAATTAGTCCATGCACAACACTCTGAATCAAAACCACAAGGGACACAACTTTTACTTTGCCCCTTGAAAAATGGCATGTACCTGTGTGGCAAGTGTGTGGCCTGTGGCCACATCTCTCACAGAACAGCATATAAGCATTTTCATACAGGCAAAGAATATGAGATACAGTCACACATCCCCTGTGCAACTGAAGGAGGGATATATATTATACAGTGTTCATGTGATCAACTGTATGTGGGTAAAACACTTAGGGAGTTATGAATGAGGATTTCAGAACATAAAAGTAGGATTAGGAATAGAGATGAAAGTTACCCCTTAGCTAGGCATTTCAACGAGAGAGGACATACCCCAGTACAAATTAAATTTTGGGGACTGGAGCATGTGTCAGAACCTATAAGAGGAGGAAATTATAATACTATGGTTGAAAACAGGGAAATGTTCTGGATGTATGAGATGGATGTTATTTATGAGAAATGGGGGTTAAATGAGGAAGTAAACTGGGAAGCTTGCTGGTAGCAGGATGTGAATTCCCACAACAGATGGTTAGAAAGATCCTCTCTTTTGAGAGACCTCACAGAATACTTAAACATGAGTCAGTTTTTAAGAGTGTATATAAATGGTAATTCATATATAAAGAACAATCAACTGAATAAGAGAACAATGTGTATCCAATTCTGATAATCATTTCTAGATCCCTACATAAAACTATGAGGGACCTCCCTGAAATTGAGACCTACACTACACATGAATAAGAACAAAGTCAACTTTGACTTAATGCACAGAAGTACAGTAACAGATTCAGCTGGTAAACCAATTTAAAAATATGCAGTTTTTGGTAAAAAAAAAGTATTTTGCATAATAAAGAGTAGAAAAAATGTAAAGTATAATAAGTGCTACATGTATTTTTTATTAAAGTGTATAAATATAAGTGAAGAAGTGAACACATTGAATAATACTGAAGAACTGTAGATTGGATATTATTTGTACTAGTAGGCTGTCAAAAAGATCACAAAAATCAACTTATGCTACTCTTCTGATGATCAGTAACAATAATGTGCTGAAGAGAAGGCTGAAAATATAGTTCAACGACCAAAAATGTTGGTGGAGGGCCAAGGGTTGCCCAGGCAACCGCACCACTTCAGTGATGCATAGTGATGTCATCAGGTTACCACATGACCATCTCCATGGACATAAGAGGTTGGGCTGGCAGATTAACAGGCGCTGCCAGTTCGAACTTGAAACTCCAAGTCAGTAGAAGTGAGATAATGAAAACATCTAAAACAGTAAGTTAGTGTATAAGGAACTCTATTTATAGTATTGACTAAAAAACTAAGAAGATGCTGATTTGAATTGTAAGCACATGGTGCACCAGATGCAGCAGTAATGGTATCCAAGGTACATGGCTGTATAGTAAGGATTTTGAACCCAATATACTTGCACTAAAATGTACAAAAAAGTTAAAATACCAGGGAGCAAGACTCAAAACAGTGAACTATTACATGGTGCATTAGACACTGACTTTGCAGCGGTCTGATATGGCTTTGCCTTGAGGCTACATAAAATGAGAATGTGAAGGAAGTGCTTTTGAAAGCTGAAGTTACTGTAAATGAGAATATGCACACTGATAAAGAAATGCTAAGCAAAGGATTGTTATTGAGAAAGGCATGTCTTTAATTAGGAGAAAGGAACAGGCATGTGTAACAATAATCATGGTAGCTATATGTACTTAAAGAAGACTTGTGCTTCAGACACAAGTGCACAACCATATATATATATGCTGTAGTTTCTCTCCAACTGTATGTGCACTGATTCAGTGCTAGCTCTGCAAACTTCCCCTTCATTTTTCACCAATTAAGCTTTCACTCTTGTACACTGCCTTGAACTGAGTTTGTAAAAAAGTTTTACTGGCTTTGTTAATATATATTTTTTTAATCCTATTTAAGACTGTACTGCATTTACATGCTTACTGCTATGGACTTAGTTAGAAAATTCAGTGAATTGTAAAATCTGTATAGCCTCTGTCTTGAACCTAAGGCTCCTGCCTTTGACTTTCTTTATTAATCATCTTCCTTTGTCCCCCTGTCCTCCTCTGTCTCTGTTCTATCCCTCCTGCCCTCCCCCATCAGTTTGTTCTTTTGTGCTTGTTTTGGATTCCCAAGTTAGCCGGCACCTTGCCTCTGTCTGAGACTGCCCCCTGACTTGTCTTTCAAGTTGGTGCTCAGCTCTCTTTGTGTGTCTCTGTTTAGACCCCCCCATATGCTCCTATTTAATCTGCTGTCTTCTTCCTTACAGGTGCCACTTGCCCCCATGGGCAGCGGTCACGATCCAGCTGTAGCACCTCTACGGTGCAAGGAGCCTGATCCACCCAACCCCCAAAGAGATAGATATGGTATGATGCTTGAAAAATTGCCATGATTTCTCTGGGCTGTGTGAACCCTGTACCGGATCATCACTTGCAATTTGCTGTTTTCAATTTCAGCACCTTCTCAGGGTAACGCTATTGGCTCCACTCCTGTGTAGATCTCCCTGAATGGCTGGTCTTACTCACCTGAGACAGGAGCACCCAAGACATGTGGCTTAATGTAAGCCTACATCCCTGTACTTGGCTTCTAATTTATGTATTTTAATTTAGCCTGTTCTGCTCAGCCTGTGTAAAGTAACTTACCATTCCCCCTACTGCAGTTTCTCTCCAACTGTATGTGCACTGATTCAGTGCTAGCTCTGCAAACTTCCCCTTGATTTTTCATCCAACCCCCCTTCCTCTCCCAGGCCTCCTTTAAATCACACAGTCTCCGCCCACTCCTATCTGATGTTTCAATTTATTGGTTACTTACTGTCAACAACTGCAATTCCTCCCATCCCCTTTTTGGAGCTAAGCCTTCTAGCAGCTCTATCTCATTCTGTCTTGCTGAGGCATACCTTTTTGGTACTTTAGGTTTGCTTATTGCTGACTAGCATATCCTGTCTTGCTAAGGCAGTTGATTTAGGTCAGGTGATCTCTCTAGTACTTAGTCTGCTCCAGAGTAGTAGCTAAGAAATTTGCTTCAAAGCCTCTCTGCCCCTAGTACTACTCTATAGTCAGGTGAACTATTTTCTTATTAGCCTGACTAGGAGCTGTACTTAAGGATTACTGCTTCAGGCTCTACTGCCTATAGTAGTATTCTGCAGGGATTTAGAAATTCTCCTCCAATGAGAATCCCTTCTCTTGCAGCACTTGTAGTGTACATTGGGTGATAGTCTCATAATGAGGGCATATTACCTGCTTCTATGCTTGTCTCTGCTCATCTTACATGTATTGGACCCAAATGTGAATCAAAAAATAACTCCTAGAGTGGAGAATGGCTCTCTTTTTACATTGTCTGACCGGGACTTTTCCTATCAAGTAGAAGAACTTGTATGTGCTCTAACTTCCCCTAGCCTGCTGCTGGTCCTTCACCTGCACCGGCATACAGAAACTCTCCTAGATCCTACCCACAGGGCTACACCACCTTGTGCATACCCCCCCACTCCCATTGACTCTCTTAGTCAGAGTATTATCCTATGCAGCATCAGGAAAACTCGGAACTAGCCTCAAAACTCCCTATACTGCCGCAGACAAATCATGTAACTGAAAGAAGACCCAGCCACCCACACTTCTCCTAGGACTCTGCAGAAAACTCTTGTTCCTGATTTTGCTATGCTCAGGAAATGTTGAGCTTAATCCAGGCCCTCTGGCACCCATGGAATCCCCAGCAGAGCTACAAAGCCTCAAGGGGCTTACATTCTTGCATGTTAATGTATGTAGCCTATTAAAAAAAATCACTTCTGTTCAGGCCTGGGTATGTCATACTGCTCCAGATGTTCTGGTGATTACAGAGTCCTGGCTCTGACCGGAGACCAGTAACAATGAGGTTAACATCCCCTCCTACTCTTTGTTCAGAGCCGACAGGCAAACCAGAGGTGGTGGGGTAGCTATTTACATCAAGGATAAATTTCCTGCCTCCATAGTTGACTCAACCTCTGTCCCAAAGGAATTCAAAAGCTTGTCATTAAAGATTGAAATTGCCATTGATGTCTCATTATGTATAATAGGATGCTACAGACCCCAATCAGCTGGACTACAGTTGTTAAAACATCTCGAAAACATCCTGGGTTTGGCATCCTCAGAGTGTATCATACTAGGGGACTTCAACTTAGACTGGCTCTCCAGTGCATCCGCTCCACTTAAAATGTTCTGTGATTCCCTTGGATTGTCACAGCTAATAAACGAATCTACTCATCCTAACAAGCTCAACCCTAATAACAGTACTCTCTTGGATATCAATTTAGTTAACAAACCCCATCTATTCTCCCATGCTGCCATCTTTTTCTCTGATATTAGTGACCATTGCTTCATTGCATGTGTAAGATCAACTCTTAAATCCACAACTGTACCAAAATTCTCCTTTAAAAGGTGCATACGCAGCTTTGATCTCCATGGGTATATGTCAGACCTAAGAGACTCCATGTGATGGCAGGACTTCTATCTAGCCAAGTCCCTGACTATGGCTTATGATATTTTCTCAGAAATTGTGCTGGGGCCCTCAACAAGTATGCTCCCATAGTAAAAGTTTGTGCCAGAAACAAATCCTATCGGTGGTTTACAGAAGACCTGAAAGATGCTTTGTGGAGTAGGGATGTACTCTGGAGAACTGCTAGGAAAACTAATTTAATAAATGACTGGAATTCTTTCCGGAGGCGAGGAACCTCTGCACCAAAATGGTCAGAGAAGCCAAAGCTAATTTCTGCTGCTCTCAGCTGGAGAGCTCCTCAAGAAATGCCTCCAAATTCTGGAAGACTATCAAACACATTGAAGGTCACACCACTGTAAATTCCCTACCTACTAAATTATTGATCGACAATACTGTCATCTCCAACAGACCATCTATCATCGATGCTCTCAATAATCATTTTGCCACTGCAGGGCGAGCCTTTGACTCCTCTCCCGCGAATATCCTCCACCAACAACTTAGATTAGATACACAAGAAAAACCCATCCCCAGTCCATCCTTCTCTCTGCAGACTACCTCCCTGAAAGAAGTCGAAGATCTTCTCCTTCTGCTGGACACTAGGAAAAGTGCTGGGGCCAACCTCATTGACCCGTACTTCTTAAAGGTCAGCTACCATGTCCTTGTAGTCCCAATCACTCATCTCTTCAAGTTATCCTTGTCCCGGGGTGACCTACTGCCCATTTGGAAAAATGCACTTGTGGTCCTGTTGTTTAAGTCAGGAGATCCTAGTGACCTCAGTAACTACAGGCCAATCTCCCTAATTCCAATCCTGTCAAAGATGCTGGAGAAAATAGTGAACTCCCAGCTTCAGAAGTACCTGGAATCAGAAAAATTGCTCAACCCATTACAATCTGATTTTAGAGCACAGCACAGTACAATCTCCGCTCTTGCAAAGGTGACAAACGACTGGCAGCTTGAATTAGACAAAAAAAACTTTGTCTGCACAGTTTTCTTGGACCTAAGCAAGGCGTTTGATACCGTTGATCACAGACTGCTTCTGTCATCCTTCCCGAACATTGGTTTGGATTCGCTATCCCTTAAATGGTTCTCCAACTACCTCTCAGGATGACTTCAACAAGTAAAGGCAGAAGGAGAAGTTTCTCCACCAAAACCCCTATTTAGGGTGTACATGAGTTCCATTCTTGGTCCTTGCTCTTCACCATTATATTAACAATGTAGATGCCCCCATCAAAGAAGCACAAATACACTCTATTCACGGATGATACGGTACTCTATGCTAGTAGTCCCACACCTGAAGTGGCCTGTAAAGCCCTTCAAAATGAATTTAATCTGCTGCAACATCAGCTTATAAACCAGAAACTGCTCTTAAATGCAAATAAAACCAAAGCAATGTTCCTCTCGCCCCTTCAAAATGCAATAAATCCTGCAATTGCTGGGACACTCCCACAGATCACTACCATTCTAGGTGAGCAGTTGGACAACGTACCATCAAGTACCTGGGGGTTCGGTTAGACCACAGACTTACTTTCACAAATCACTTAGAAGAACTGGCAAAGAAACTTAGACAAAGACTTGGTCTGTTCTTTAGGATTAATAATCTCCTCACAAGAGATGCTAAACTGAAACTGGTTCAAACTACCTTTCTTTCCCTATTGGATTATGCAGACTTTCTGTATAGTCAGGGACCTGCAGGTACCCTAGCCCAACTCGATACGCTTTATCACAGAGCCATAAGATTTATCACAGGTCTTCCATACCCAACCCACCACTGTGCATTGTACACGGCAGTGGGATGTTCATCCCTTGCTTATAGACGGCAAAAAAATGCTGTGGTTTGGACATACAAAGCTATCTCAAATAAACTGCCCCAGTATATCTCTTTCTGTTTACCTTTGTGCACTCTGGGGAAGTATGCCCTGAGAAGCACCTCATATATCTACCTTTATGTTTACAAAGCCAAATCTCGCATTGGCAGAGCAGCCATCAGCTTTGTGCTCCCTCAACTGTGGAACAAGTTGTAAAAAATTTTGAAATTAACTCATCCCATCAGCCTAGCAGCTTTTAAATCTCTATATCTACATCATAATAAGGAGTCCTGTGCCTGTCTGCCCTAAATAGTGACCCCTAAGTAATAATAAGTCCCAGCACACTATAATTACTGCTGTTAAAAGACTGATCACATCTGTAATCGACTCTTCCCTCTCCCCTTTTTCTACCCCCATATCTGTCCCTTCCACATTCCTTTGACCCTGGTTCCAGCTCTAAATTCTCCATACCGTATCACTATATATCTTTTTATATTAGGTTTTATTTGTGTTCGGTGCACCTGATATGTATATTTCTTTACTTTTATGAAAAATTGTGTCCTACCCAAAACTAGCTCTATCTTCTGTTCCAAACATATACTACTGTCAATGCTACCTGCTGATACTTTGCATATACTGAATTATTGTATCTCACGTTGTTTGTATTATTACTATTTTCTTGTGTGTTGCATCCCATGTATATTGTCCCTTGTTCCTTGTTAACAAACCCAGGTCCACCTCAAAAATGAGCTTGCTCAACGGTGATCGCCTGATTAAATAAAGACTTTGATTGATTGATTGATTGGTATACATTAACATAGTGAAGAGACAGAGAAATGTTTAAAGGACAGGCACCCTCTTAGAATTTTGAAGGTATATGAATGAAAAATATTTTTTTAATAAATTGTGTTGCTTCTTTATATTATGAAGCAATTTATATCATGATTTTAATGAGCATAAATGTTTGTACATCAGGAATAAGCATAAGAAACAAAGAAGTCACTTTAAGAAAAACTTTGGGAGACGACTCATGTTAGCAAAAGGTGAATTAACTTTAATATCAGTGATTGCTTAGCTGTCATTATGATGAGAAAAGGCATATTGAAGTGTTAATTTGCTCTGTATATGTATAGTTTTACCTTGTCTGTGTATAAGAACTTACTGACTGAAGACTAACTAAGAGAAAAATATGGCAGCCAAGGAGCCCTGCAGGCCATGTTAATGAGAAAGGTAGTGTTTTATAACACAAATTGAAAAATGGTGGACAGTCTTAATGGTGATACCGTGACACTAATAAGAACTTATAAAATCACACAATGATAATAACCTATTGAATGTTTGAAAGTGTATGATAAATCAAAGTGAATATAATGTTTTAAGTGAGATAAGAGGATGTTGATGCCTTATACCATATGGAAATGTATATTTGAATATATATTTTTCTGAATTTATTTACAGTTCCCCAGAAGAAGCTTAATTGATAGGGAAAATATTGGGACTGAATTAAGAAATAAAGAAGAATTGTTAAAGATATCTTTCTTATGTAGATGTATTCATTTGCTCGAGCAGGACTAAAATCTTTGTTTTGCAGATTCAAGCCTATACGCCCAAACACTCATAAAGAACCTATAATCTACATTGAGCATGGAAATAGGGTGGTAAGAGGCAGGGTCATTGGCAGATCTCCCTGGTTTCAGTAGGGCTGCTATGACAGTGTAGTCCTACGATGGTGGCAGTGGGTCCCCCTCCTGGACATGTCTAAAAACAGAATGGAGCAAGGGAGTTATACGTTTGGTATATTTTAAAATTCTACTGAATATTCATCTGGGCCATGACATTTACTGGTTTTACTGTTTTTGAAACATCTAGGATTTTTTTTTATGTTATAGGGGCCATTAAATGCTCGTGCTGCTCCGGAGTAAGCTGAGGGAGCCCCAAACCTGACAAAAACCTTTTGTCACCATCTGAATTCATAGTAAAGTCTTGTGTATAAAGTGTGGTATAGTAACCAGAGAAAATTCTTTGAATATGATTTTTGGTGAGGCATCGTGTATTTGGGTCCCAGATATGAAGAATATGGGCCTGGCTTTATTTAGCACGTAGTTGTCTGCCCAACCTACGAGTCCCACTGCCCCCTCCCCCCCCCCATTGTAGCATTGGTGAAGATACATCAATACTTGTTTTACCTTTTAATCCATTAACATTTGAAGTTCTCACTAGGTTTTTGCTATCAGTTTTTTCACTAGCTTATCTTGCAGTATTGATAAGAACTGTAGGGTTGTTAACTTCCTTTGCAAGGCCTGATATTTCTACTCCCTCAGTTTTTTTCTGTGAGTCACTATTTCAATTAAGTGACCTCTCAGGACAGCTTTTACAGTACCCCACAAAAGTGCAGGAAAAATCTTGTTTTTAGCATTATCCACTATCATTTCCTGTATTTTTTCTCGTATTATTTGGATTACTTCTAGATCTTTAAGGAGAGATACATTAAAGCATCAGAGTGTAGATTTCCTACATTTACCTAAATGGAGTTTTAAATAAACTGGGGAATGATCCAACAGGAACCGAGGGCCATGATAAATATCTTGGACTTTTTCCAAAAATTCTTTGGTTATATAAAAGTAGTCCAGCTGAGAGGAGGAATGATGTCTGGGGGACCAAAATTTAAATTCATGTGTGGTTGTGATAAATTGCATCCATACGTCTAAAGATCCAAGTTGGGCAGAGTTTTAAAATGGTTATGCTCCTGTAGATCTATGCAGTCCCTGGACAGTCATATCAAGACAGGGATTCATAACCATATTTAGATCCCCCAAATTTAAGCCCTCTGAGATATTGTTAACAATTTTTGAAAGAATTGTTGGATCACATGTTTGTTACACACTGGGGCAAAACATTACAAGCTTTTCATGGAGGTGATCCAGTAGGATTGCATATCTTCCTTCAGGATCAACAAATTTGTCCTCAGGGTCAAAGGGGTACCCCTAAGTAACAGGATGGCCATATCCATGCACTGCCCACTGCACTGTGAAGAAGCCTCCACAATGGAGAACCCACATCCCATAAATTTGTCATGTTTCAGCTGGGAGAGATGGGTCTCCTGGATGAGCAAAACATCTGGCATTTCCCTACAAAACATCTGTAGAAGTCTGGAGTGCTTTATGGGGTCATGAATACCATTAACATTGTATGATAATATATTGGTTGGTATAACCTGAGACATTGTAAAGTCTAGTAGAGTCTCATAGTTGGTATTATCTGTGTATTACCTATGCAATGCCTATCTTCACTTTCAACCCCAAGAGTTCCAGTGTGCATCACTCTCAGCATGTTGTAGTGTGTTATACCTTCTGCTAATGAAATTAGCAACATTGCCAACCAGGAAAGAAAACACAAGTAAAATAGTGACACACTGACAAACCTGAGTTGCAATAGCATCATAGTACAGGCACCATTAACATGGAATAACCTAAAAAACAGGAAACTGATGTACACACTGTACAATTCAAAGTATCTGGAAATTGGAATAAAAAACATAAATTATCAGACCTCCAAGAAAGGGAGTGTTGTCTGAACTAACACTTCTAACCAACGACCAATGGTCAGGTATGTTGGAGGGGATACTTCAGGTAATCTCTGGGCCCCCAACACGGTGATACCTGTGTAGTTATAACATTACCAGATAGGTTGGACCCCATAGTAGTGCAAACAGAATTCTTCCGGAGATCATGTAGAACTGCACATCTGAGGGAGCTGAAAAACAGTAATAATAAAGTGATTTCACTAAAGTAAAAAAAGAAATAACATTAAAGACGCCTTGGGTGGAATTAGAGTGCCTGTCATTGAGGATATGGCCACACAGTCTCAGACCCAGAGACATCTATCAGCTCCAAGGAAACCCAGGGTCCAAACCACCACAGACAAGGATATGTCATCAGTTCTCCTCTTCCAAAGCAAGACCATGGCAACCTTCATTTAATACACCATACCACCTTATGTGGGTGGGATGCAGAGGCCACACACAGACCCACAGGAAGGCCAACAGGGCTCCCCACTGAAATATTGGTTAGTGGAAAATAAAAGGTCAAGGAATGAATCAATCAGAGGTGAGGAGGGCCACACTGACCCCGCAGCCCACGGTATATCTCCCCATCACCATAGGTGGCCACAGATTCCACTCTATAACCTTTGGGGAGTGAGCCAAATAGAAAAATAGACTTTGACGGCAGATAAGGACCTCTTGGCCCATCTAGTCTGCCCGTTTCCCTACCTACAGGATAGGCCACAGATCCTAGTTAACCAACAGCCTATTTCTTCCTACCCCCCACAAGAATTGCCTTATGTCTGTCCCATGCATTCTTGAATTCTCCCACAGTTTTAGACCCTACAACCTCCTCAGGAAGGCTGTTCCATGCATCCACTACCCTCTCTGTGAAATAATACTTCCTTACATTGCCCCTGAACTGCCCTCCTTCTATCTTTAAATTGTGTCCCCTTGTTCTTGCAAGTCTCTTTTTCTGAAAGATGCTACCCTCTTGGACTTTGTTGATTCCACTATTCCACTGAGGTACTTAAAAGTTTCTATCATGTCCCCCCTCTCCCTTCTTTCCTCAAGGGTATACATATTAAGCTCCTTTAGTCTCTCCTCTTACGGCTTCTCTTGAAGACCCTGCACCATTTTAGTTGCCCTCCTCTGGACTACCTCTATCCTGTCTATGTCCTTGCGGAGATGGGGTCTTCAGAACTGGACACAGTACTCCAGATGGGGTCTCACCAACTGTCTGTACAGAGGGATAACAACTTCCTGTTTTCTGCTGCTGATGCCTCTCCCTATACATCTCAGTATACCCCCAGCCCTCCCTACTGCTCACATTGCTTGCTAACCTTCAGGTCATCTGATATGATTACCCCCGGGTCCCTTTTCTTTTTTGCTATTGTTACTACCTCCCCACCCATTGTATATTCTTCCCCTGGGTTCTTGTTTCCCAAGTGCATTATTTTGCACTTCTTTGCATTGAATCCTAGCTGCCATACTTCTGACCATTCCTCCAACCTTGCCAAGTCCCTTTTCATCCTTTCCATGCCTCCTTGTGTATCAACCCTGTTGCAGATCTTTGTGCCATCTGCAAAAAGGCATACTTTTCCTTCCAGTCCCTCTGCAATGTGGTGCGAGCTATGATTAAAGTTTTTTTTTGCATTTTGTCATGAGGGATTGAAGTATATCTGCTAAGCCATCTCATCCATCTTTCATGAGCTTGAATGGCGGGGTAGTCGGTTATCTCTTGCAGAAGAGGGCCCCAACCAACTGGCCTAAACCACTAAGTGATCTTTCAGGGGGAGATGAACTACTGGGGGGATTCCCCACTAATAGCCAGTAGGGACTGCAAGATCCCTGAGTTCTTTTATTAAGATATGTGTAATTCCACCACTATGGGATCAAATCCAAACCCCTTTAAAGGCCAAACAATGACAGGACAATCTGTACAGCTAGCCCTGCTGGAAAAGAACTCCTCCACATATCACCCAGATGAGGACCAGACAGCACCCACAGATGGCATTAGGGTCACTCTGCAGACCCCCAGCCATGTCACCAGAAGCAGTAGCTCCCAGGCCCCATCACTCACCTCTGATATTTGTAGGGCCACACTGTGCATGGTGAGAGAGAAGAAGGCAGCAGTGACTGCCCCACAGAAATCCTCAATGGCTACACCATAGAGCCCCTGGGAAAGTTCAAGTAGTTCCTCTTAATATCTGGGAGACCTTTGGAAATGTTGGAGAAAGTCTTTAATGGCTTGAAGCATGTCCACGGCCTGTCTTTTAGCCACCATTGATGAGAGCTTGGGGAGACATTCATCACTGTCATTTGCTGCATCTGTGAAGAGTCCTGTGGCTGAATACAGTTCTTATGCTGGTCAGATCTCTTTAAGTTTTTAAGTTTAAGTTTCAAGTTTATTACAAAAGTGCATATAACATAAATGTGTGACACACAAATATTTAAAACCATTACAAATCTTACACAGTTTACATTTCATATTCATTCCACCATACATTAAATTTTACTTTTTCAATTTCCTATAATTTATTGCTGCTTTTATAAACCTAGCAATTCTATATAATATATCAAAATTATTGGAATTTAGAAGATATTGCAATTTCTCTTCCTGTGATCTTAGATGACTAGCATTAAATAAGTCTTCCAACCAGTAGTTTCATATTGGTTTTAAATGTTCACATTCAGACATTGGCCCCTATGCACATAGGTGCATGAAATACATGCTGGAGGCACGTATTCTACCTGAGCAGCTCTGTGCCTGTGGACAGGTGAACACCGGTAGCATTCATGATGGTCGGGCCACCTGTCTGTGGCCCCACCCCCCGGCATCCAAGTATATGCAGGTTCATGCGGGGCCGCCATGGACAGAGCTGCACACCTAAGCAGGCATCCAATGAGATTCCTATCCCAGATCCCTCAGTGGATCCCTTATGTGGTGGGGGACATGTTGGCTGTGCTCCTCTGCAGATGTCCACATGTCCAGTGGCCATAGAGGTTAGAGGTGGGATGTGCCACCAGCTGTGCCTTGCCCCTGAACAGATGGGCAGGTATGGGGTGGGGGTGGTGTAATGAAGGTGTGTGTTGGGGGTGCAGGTCATGCAGTGTACCACACCAGTGAGGCCGGGATACAAGTAAGGGGATACAGAGGGGCTGGAGGTGCTGTTCAGGGAAAGGTGATCCCGTGTGTGTGTGTGCATGGCATGCACAGGGAAGGTGGGGTGTAGGGGTGGGTCACAAGTTGCTGGGGTCCCAGTGTTGGTGGACGGAGGCATGGGGCGCAGTGTGGGCTTACAGCAGGGGTCTCCCTGGCATACCCGAGACCAACACTATGCACTGTTGTGCATCACGCATAGTGCTGGAATGCTCCCGCCCACCACCTGCACTTTGTGGTCCATGCAGGTGGGGGTTTGGGTGCATTGGGGCTGTGCGCCCACCCCTTGGTGCATCGCACAGGGGGCACAGTTGGTGCATAGTGCACATACATGGTGCAGAGGCATTCCGCACCTTCATGCAATGGGTCCATTATATGTACAGACTATCAATTCCCTGAGCAGTTGCTCTTACACTCTACCCCTTGTTGATATTTTTTCCATGACATATGCATATAGTTTACATCATAGTTTGCATTAAAGCTACCCGAAATGGTGGCCTTGATGGAAGAGGGATACATGGATAACGTGGCAGTCACAGAAACATTGTACACAGAGAACCATGACTTGGATGTCAACATTCCAGGGTACACAATCTACAGAAGGGACAGGGAGGGAAGAAGAGGAGGAAGAGCTATCTTGGCTTGTCTGACTGTCCTGTAGCTGGGTGAAGGGTGTTAATTGTCTGGCCTCTGACCTCAGCTACGTGATAACTGAAGGTGGGGCTTAGTCACAGTTAAAGCAGCAAACAGAAGTTCATCTTCTCAGAAGAAGCCAGAAGGTGAGGAAGGAAACATATTCAATTCAGTGCTTTAGAGTAACTGGTAACTGGTATTTTTCTTTTAAACTTAGATTGTAGGCTTGTAGTGACACTATACTTTCTTTCTGTGTTGTCTTTACTTATAATTGTTTTTGGGCTGTTGAAAATTTAAAACATAGTGCTGTGTAATTCTGTGCTGTCTTTAATTGCTGCAATTTTCGCCCCCTCCCACCCCTTCCCCAACTCTTAATTATATGCCCTGATAAATCTGATTGACAGGAGCTAAACACAGGGTATAGTAAGAGGTGTGAAGTAGGAGGGGCATAAAGGGAGAAGCCACCCTCAACCACGACAAGTGTTTTGACTCATTTATTTATTTATTGGTTTCTTTTCCTTAAAAATATATATCTGAGGATCAGTTACAGGATTTTTAATACTGTAAATAAATAAAGAACTAGAGAGCTTCAGTTAGCAGATAAGTAGTGGAATTGCAGTATAATGTGGGAGTGGGTGCAATGTAGTGGCTGGGGCAGCCATATTCAGGCAGACCTTCTGGACACTGAGGTGCTGCCCCATCTGCATGCATCTCTCGGGACTGAGGGATGAGGTAGCCAGACTCAGAGCGGAAGTAAACTGGGTCAGGAGTACCATCACCCTGTCCAGGAACCACCCAGTCCAATGCAGCTGCCTCAAAGGATGCCGAGAACGAGGAGCACTTGGATGACAGTGGGCTCAGGGAGGTTAGAGCAGTCAGAGGCACATCCCAGATCCTATTCCTCTCAAGAACTCATATGCCACACTGGCAAATGAGGACAACCAAATAGAGGTACCCAGGGAAGTGGAAGGAAAGGATGTGGAGGTTAGGCAAGGAGGTGACCTCAGTGGGGAAAGCAGTGGACCCCAGAGGAGGAGGAAGCGATCCTGGTGGGGACTCCATCATAAGAGGATCCAGCTAGGAACACAGGAGGGAGGACAGGGAGGTGAGGTGCCTACCAGGTGCCACGGCATGGAGGGATGGAAGGATGATACTGGGGATCACTGGGAAGGCAAGACAGAGGGTGAGCTGGATGTCATTATCCACCTAGGTACTAATGACTTGGCAAATGGGGAGCCAAAGGAAGTTCAGGAAGAGTTTAGGAAACTGGGAGGGTCTCACAAGTAGCTACTTCTGTCACTTTCTCAGAAGTACTACCTGTGAGAGGCAAGGAGAGCATAGGAGTGCATGCACCAGGAACTTTAACTCATGGTTGAAGAACTGGTGCTGTGAGGAAGGTTTGGATTCATTGGTGACTGGGGACCCATCTGGAGGATGGAGGTTTGTTCAAGCCTGACGGCCTGTATCCATCCTGGAGGGAATCCAAGCACTCAATGATAAGTTTAAATGCTACATTGACAAGCATTTAAACTAGCAAAGGTGGTGAGCCAGCAAGGATGGTACCTGCATGCTCACCCCCACAGCTAGTAATGGAACCAGTGAACCAGAGGAGTGGCTATCTCTGCAAAGCAGTGTGCAAAGTTGGAGATTAGTGTCCAAAAGGTGGATAAGCAGAAAGGGCAAAATTCAGCAGAAGGGCAGACAGCAAGGAGAACCAGGGATAAATGACAACCAAGGAAGGGCTGGAGTAGAACAGTGAAGCAGTCTAGGGAGGTCAAATCATGGAAAGCCAGTGTGCAAATGCCAGAGCCTTAGCAACAAGATGGAAGATCTGGAGGCTGTCATGGTACAGTCAGACCTGGACATTGTGGCCATCACTGAAACCTGGTGTAATGATAACCATGACTGAGATGGCCATACCTGGCTACAACATATTCAGAAAGACAGAGCAGGCAGGAAGGGAGGAGGAGGGACTGTATGTGAAAAATGACATAAGGGCCACACAGATCCAGGAGGAACAAAATGGGGAGAGATACTGTGGGTTAAGCTGGAAAGGAAAATGGGGCCAGCCATCCACACAGTGTGGTCTATAGACCACCAGCCCAGGAAGGAAGAAACAGATAGAGTTGATGCTAGCCATCCAAAGGATGGCTGACAAGGGTGAGGTAGTACTGGTTGGAGACTTCAATATACCAGATGTGGACTGGAGCATCCCAGCAGCAGCATCAACTAGGAGCAGATTTATCCTGGACTCCCTTCAGGGTGCCTTCCTCAAGCAACTGGTCATGGAACCAACTCGGCAGAAGGCAATACTGGACCTTGTGCTCACAAACAGGGACAGTGTGATGGGGGTAACAGTGGGGGAGCACCTGGGTAACAGTGACCACCAGTCATTGTGGTTTGAAATCACAGAAAGAGCAGAACCAAACCACACAAAAACACGTATCCTGGATTTTAGGGGCAGACTTTGGGAAAATGGGAGATGTGAAAGAGGCATTAAGGGAATGGGACAGGAATCAGGGATTGAGGAACAGTATTTAAAATGGGGATTATAAAACAACAGAATTATGCATTAAGCAGGTTAGCAAGAGGAAAAGAAAAGGAGACCATTATGGTTTTCCAAAGAGGTAGCAAAGAAAGTGAAAGCCAAAAGACTGCATTCAGGCAATACAAAAGACACAGGCAGAAGGGGATAGGGAGAAGTACCAGGAGAAACAAAGGGAGGCAGGGAAGTCAGTAAGGGAAGCCAAAGCTCAGACAGAAGAACACATTGCAAAATCAGTGGTTAAAGGACAAAACCTTTTACAGGTACATAAGTGAAAAAGAAGGACAAAGGGAGGATAGTTAGACTGAAGGGGAGGATGGGAGCAGCATGGAGGATGACAACAGTAAAGCTGACATATTGAACAGGTATTTCTGCTCAGTCTTTACTAAGGAAGAGGGTAATGGGTCTGAAGGAGTACAAGGGTGAGAATGGTGCAGAAATGGACACAAGTCCCTTTACACGAAAAGGTCCTGAAGGAACTGGAAGTAATAAGAGTTGACAAAGCAATGGGGCCAGATGGGGTGCACCCAGGGTCCTTAAAGAACTAAGAGAGGTGGTGGCTGAACCTCTGGCTATCCTGTTCAGCCAATCACTGGAAACAGGGAGGTACCCAAAGACTGGAGGACAGCAGATGTAGTCCCCTTATACAAAAGTGGGAACAAAGAGGAAGCAGGGAACTACAGACCAGTCAGCCTCACCTCGGTAGTGGGAAAGATCATGGAAGCACTACTGAAGGAGAGATTGGTGGAACATCTGGTTGTCAATGGACTACAGGACCCAAGGCAGCATGGTTTCACCAGGGGAGGTCATGTCAGACCAACCTCATTGAATCTTTGACTGGGTGACTAGGGAGGTGGATCAGGAGGGCAGTGGACATGGCCTATCTGGACTTCAGCAAGGCCTTTGACACTGTGCCATGAAGACTATTACACAAACTGGGGAATATGGGTGTGGGCAGGACAGTAGTGTGGTGGGTAGGTAACTGGCTGGGTGGCAGGACACAGAGGTGGTGGTAAATGGCTGTCACTCCACAGAGGGAAGAGTGACCAGTGGGAGTACCACAGGGATCAGTGCTGGGACGGTCCTATTCAACATCTTCATCAGTGACATTGCACAGGATATAGAAGGCAGAATTTCACTGTTCGCTGATGACACAAAGCTCTGTAACAGAGTAGACACACCAGAGGGTGTAGACAGAAGGAGAAGGGACCTGCAGAAACTTGAAGAATGGTCAAGGGTTTGGCAGTTGAAATTCAATGCAAAGAAGTGCAAGATAATGCATATGGGGCACAAAAACCCTGGCACAATATATCAGTTGGGGGTGAGGATATAGCATGCACCAAGCAGGAAAGGGATCTTGGGGTTGTCATCTCTGATGACCTCAAGGTAGGGAAACAGTGTGACAAGGCATCAGGTAAAGCAAATAGGATGCTGGGATGTATAGGCAGGGCATCACCAGCAGGAAAAGGAGGTCTAATTCGCTATACAAGACACTAGTGAGGCCCCACCTGGAGTACAGTGTACAGTTCTGGAGACCATACCTCACGTAAGGACATAGACAGGGTAGAGAAGGTTCAGAGGAGGGCAACAAAGATGGTGCATGGGTTGCATCACAAATCCTATGAAGACAGGTTGAAGGAACTGAACATGTACTCCCTGGAGGAGAGGAGGGAGAGAGGGATATGATAGAGACATACAAGTATCTTACAGGGAGGAACAGGGTGCAGGAAAACACTATTTTAGCGAAAAAGATGTTTCAGGACTAGAGGGCATGGATGAAGTTGGAGGAGGACGATTCAGAGGAAACATGAGAAAGAATTTCTTCACAGAACGGTGGTGGACAAGTGGAACACCCTGCCAGAGGAAGTGGTGGGGCTGAAACAATCACGGGATTTAAGAATGCATGGGATAGACATAAAGGAATTCTAGAGGTCAGGTAAGGGAAATAGACTTCTAGGAAAACAAACTGAACTTACAAGCTCAAATGGGCAGACTAGGTGGGCTATAGGCCCTTATCTGCCGACACTGTCTATGTATCTATGTATCTAAGAGTAGCTCTCTATGTAAGGGAAGGGATGAAAGCAACAGAACTAAAGGCTAAACAGAGAGGAGAGGAGGCACTGTGGGTCACCCTGCAGACTGGAAATGGCTCCACAATTCACACAGGGGTTGTATACAGACCCCCATCTCAAGGGTGAGGAAATACACAAGGAAATGATAGAAGGCATCCTTGGGATGGCAGAAAAAGGGGAGATATTGCTGATGGGAGACCTGAATATGCCAGATGTTAACTGGAGCACCTTTGCTGCAGCCACATCCAAGAGCAGGGCCATTTGCGATGCCCTACAGGGGGCATGCCTCAGACAGCTAGTTTTGGAACCCATTCAGGAGGGAGCAATCTTAGACCTGGTACTCTCAATTGGAGACAGAGAGAAGATCTCTGATCTTGAAGTGGGTAGCCATCTGGGAACAAGCAACCACCAAACAGTGTGGTTCATGATAAACTTAGCTGTACAGTCAAGCCACACAAAAGTGAAGGTGCTGGACTTCAGAAGGGCTGATTTTGTCAAAATGGGAGAGTGCCTCAGAAAAGCACTAGCAAACAGGCAAGAAGGTGGGGTGGAGCAACAATGGGGAAACATCAAAACTGCCATCACAGAGGCAACAAGACTTTGTGTGAAGCAAATAAACAAATTAAAATGAAAGAAAAAAAACACTATGGTTCTCAAAAGAAGTGGTGGGGAAGGTAAGGGAGAAAAAGACAGCATTTAGGAAGTATAAGGAAACACAGAAGGAGCAGGACAGAGAACTGTACCAGTTAAAGCGGAAGAAAGTGTGGAAGGCAGTCAGAGTAGCAAAGGCCCAAACCTCGGAAAAGATAGCCAACTCAGTTAAGAAGAGGAATAAAACCTTTCATAGGTACATTAGGGAGCAAAGAAAGACTAAGGCAGGGACACTGAGGCTGAATAAAGAGGAAGGTGGTTGGGCAGAGAGCGACAGTGAAAAAGCAGGGATACTGAATGAATACTTCTGCTCAGTATTCACAATGGAAAAGCAGGGGGCGACACCTAATCCAGTCAATAGAAGCACTCTGGATAGGGGGGTTGATATTAGTCCTTTCACAGAAGAAAGAGTTCTGAAAGAACTCTTAAAACTAAAGGTAGATAAAGCAATACGGCATACATTTCCTTCCAGCTCCTCTGCAATGTCACCTATAAAGACATTAAAGAGTACCAGTCCCAGTATTGAACCCTGTGGTACTCCACTAATAACTTCCCTTTCTCCAGAGTGTGCTCTGTTTACTATTACCCTCTGTGTCCTGTTGTCCAGCCAATTTGTTACCTAGCCATCACCCTGGGACCAGCTCCCAGGCTGGCTAACTTGCTTATTAGTCTTTTGTGTGGTACTGTGTCAAATGCCTTGCAAAAGTCGAGGTTGGCCATATCTACAGCCCCTTCCTGATCTACCACTTTGGTTACCCAGTGAAAGAAATCTAATAGATTTGTCTGACATGTCCTTCTTGCTTTGACTCCATGCTGCCTTGGGTCCTGTGCCCCACTGGCCTCTAGATATTAGACAGTTCTTTCTTTCAGATGTGATTCCATCATTTGCCCTACCACTGAGGTCAAACTAACAGGTCTGTAGTTTCCTGCTTCTACCTTGCTCCCAGTCTTGTGAAGGGGGATCACATCTGCCTTTTTCCAGTCCTCAGGTACCACACCATCCTCCCATGATTTGTTAAAAAGGATAGTCAGTGGTGTCACTAGGTGTCCCCTTAGTTCTTTTAGAATTTTGGGGTGAATCCCATCAGGTCCCATTGCTTTGTCCACCTTGAGTTTTAAGATTTAGAATTAGAAGATTTAAATTTAGAAGACTTAGATCAAAGGGATTCTATACCTTTTGATCTGAGTTGTATATCAAGTTCATGATGCCATGTCCATGACTTAATATATTCCATAGTTCCTTCTCCCAAATTAACTATACTGTCCTTCCAGCAGTTCTACAGTATGGGATTATTCCCTTTATTCTTCATAATTTTGGCAAAGTAATTAACTTGTCTCCGTTTTGATTTAACAGATAAAGAGGATATCCCAGCCTCTGCTCTCAAAAATTCTGGTGGTACATATTGTGGTAATCCTAGTGTTACTCTTATAAATAAGTTTTGTATTGGTTCCAAATGTATAACATGACGTGGATCACCCAAAATTTCAGACCCATATAAGATAGCAGAATTTACTTTTGCATGATGTATTTTTAATACAAATATAGCAGAATTATTTATAAACTGTTTTGTGAATTTATTAATCTCCAGTACAGCTTGTCTTGCTTGCTTTTTACTATTTTTACATGCATTTCCCATATATTATTTGTTGCACTTATTGTTACACCCAGGTAACAGAAGTTATTTATTTCCTTTAATTCTCCTTCAATTGTCCAAATATAATGTAGATTTTTTTGGTTTATTAATTATCATCACTGTAGCCTTATCTACATTAATCTTTAGTTTTATTTCTTTTAATGATTTTTTTTATTTATTTAGCTTTTGTTTACCAGGTAAGCACACTAGACAGTCAAGTGCCTATTTTCAGGTGCGACCTGGGAGAATTACAAAGGCAAACAACAAATCAGAGGCAAAGTAACATTAGTCAATAAAGTACAGTCCAATACAGGCAGAGAGCCCAGGCAAATAACAATTTGTGAAACAAGATAGCAACAGTTAACATGGTACAGACAGGAATAGGCAGCAGACTGCAAGCAAGTGCAGGCAGAGAACATATACATAGCAAGTGCAGTGAAATAGGGCATGGTGACCACAGGAGGTGGCCTGGGGGCCAAACAAATCTCAGCAGAACCTTAAAGAAGAGTGTGATCTGTACTGCTGCACACAAGCTGTCAGAGGGACACAGGATTTGTCATACTATAAAATGCTTGTTGTAATCCTACATCTGTTTTTGACAAAATGATTCATCATCTGCATAAACAATAATATTAATTGTTTTCCAAATATACTTGGAGCATCTGTATTATATGTATTCATTTTATAAACTACTAGATCTGTGTAAATATTGAACAGCAAGGGGGCTAACAAGTAGTGCTGTGCAGAATATAAAATTCTGCCAATGGAATTTCACAGAATTTTAGTGAAAAAAACAGTAGAATTTTGCAAAATTTTAAATTTCAGTTATTTTGCTATAATGTTAAAAGCATATGTCCAAATAACGCTAAATTTGGAACATGAGCAGAACCCCAATGGCTTCCAGCAGTGTACCAGATTTCAGAGTTGTAGATTGAAAGAGGAGGAGTTATGGGTGACCAAACATTTAATCAAAATGAACTTTTCAGTTATTTTGAGATCATTTTAAAATTTCTTATCCAAATTTCTCCACAATATCAGGATTTAGAGATGCCCACAGAAGGCATATGTATGCACCACATTTTAAGTCTCAAGCTTTAATGGGAGCTGAGTTATAGATAGCCAAATATTTTGCCGAAATTTGGATTTCTGTAATTTTAGTGTAACTTTGATAGTATTCAATGAAATTTTACAAACAAAAAACAGGTATACAGGTTATCACTACATTTGTATGTGCACATAGTTTCATATTTCTAGCTTTAAATTGGACTGCGTTATAGCCTGCCAAACATATTGTCAAAATTTACGTTTTGGTTAGTTCCCTCTAATTTTAAAACTACATATCCAAATTTAACCAGAGTTGAATCATTTAAACTACTATAACACATAGTCATTTTTGAAAAAGTTTATATGTTCAGCTTTAAATTGGATTGAATTAAAAGTAGTCAAACTTTCACAACATTTATTTTTTTTTATTTTGCAAGAATGTGAACTACAAATGTATAAACCCCTGAAACTTTAAAACTATAGAATGTAATACCATTAAATTTGGTAGGCTCTTAGACCCTACAAGGAGACTGTGTGTGACAATTTTATTAAGTGCTTGCTGTGAGAAATTGCAAAATAACATCTGTACTTAAAGTCAAATCTCATGAGTCTTTGTGATAATTGCGGAATTTCATGAAAAATTTTATAAAACTGGAATTTTCTAATTTCACTCAGCCTTATCTGGGGGGGTTCTAATTAAAGGATAGGGGTATAAGAGGCAGGTAGTGCAGGAGGTCACCAGGTTCTGGAGTTAGATGCACAGTTTCACCAAGAAATGGACAGCTGGGCTGGGTAGCACAACAGTGGTAGACCCCCAGGTTGGTGCAAGAAAGCAGAGTGTCAACAATTCCAACCTGAATGCAAGATATTTAAGGATCACATCCAGTAAATTTATGATCTTGGGAGTCTGGTGTACACGCAAGTCTAGGACTTAGAAGTACTCAAAAAGAAGTAGGGGGGAAGACAATGTCCTGGGAGAGCAAGAAGAAATAATTCTGGCTTTCCAACAGAGTAGGTGGATAGGAAAAGAAGTAGGTGACTCACCTTTTAAGGGAGTTTGTCACTCTAAAGAACAAAGAGGATATCAGTGGGATCAGTAGTTCTACTGAGTCAATCTGGCTATGCCAAAAGAAAAGGGGGAACTAGTCACCCAATGAGGA
This sequence comes from Neoceratodus forsteri, assembly GCA_016271365.2. Classification (NCBI taxonomy): domain Eukaryota; kingdom Metazoa; phylum Chordata; order Ceratodontiformes; family Ceratodontidae; genus Neoceratodus; species Neoceratodus forsteri. The sequence continues at coordinate 50,408,908 of CM057451.1, read as the reverse complement.
ACAGCAGGACTGCAAAAAGCTCAGCCCAGCTTACCAAATGAAGTAGTGATATGTGCATTGTTAATGTTAAATTCCACAAAAACATTTCTGGATGCCTCATCTACAGTATATGCTATCATAAATATGTGAGAAAATGTTACTAATCATTTTTTTCTTCTGCAAAATTAAAACTGCTTAACCAATTTATCCAGTTGTGTTAGACACTAGGATATACCAACTATGGATATGCATGTCAAATGTTAACTCTATGCATGCAAGAGCAGAGATGTTACACACATCCACATTTTTGATAGTTTTCACAAAGGTTTGCAAATATTTACATAGTAAAATTTCAAGCCCCTATAACTCAAAAATCTCTTACTTGGAATCATACTTGGAGATATAGGACAACAGAAGGTGTAAGCCCATATAAGTTGTCCACACTACTCAGTAGAGGTAACAGAATTACCAACTGATATATATCTATCCAATCTTGCCTTAAGGGAAAGAAATGAAGGTATATTAATCACATAATCTGGCAGTCAATTCCACAATCTTATGGACCTAGACACAAAACCATGTTCCCATGCTTCTGTTCTACATGTTGAGATCACCTATATATATGTTAAATAGCAAAGGGCCCAACACTGACCCCTGCAGTACTCAACTTTCAATTTCCACCCTATGAGATATATGACCATGAATGTGCACAGATTGTTTTCTATTCATTGACCAATATATTACTCATTTAATAATGGAATTGCTAATGCTTAGTTTAATTATTTTTGAAATGAGAGTTCTATGAGGTACAGAATCAAAAGCGCAACTAAAATCAAGCAATACCACATCCATTGCTTTTCCTTGATCTATTTTTTCTCCTATAAAAATATAGAAACTTATGAGATTGGTATTACAGGATCTATTGCATACAAAGCCATGTTGGGACATGTCAGTCATATTCTTCTCAGCTAATGATTTCTTAATTTCCTCAGCAATTAAGCCTTCAATTATTTTACCCAAAATTGATGTGAGGCTGACTGGTCGATAATTTGCTGAGTCAGCCTTACTCCCTTTCTTAAAAATTGGCAGCATGATTGCTCTTCTCCAATCTCTAGGAATATAACCTTCCATTAGATATCTTAATCCTATATCCACTATAATAGGTGTGAGTTCATTCTTTAGCTCTTTCAGCAATTGTGGATGCAGGTTATCTGGTCCTGCTGATTTGTTGATCTTTAACGCATCAATTTTTTAAAGTACTTCATCACTAGTAATGAATTCTATGGGCTCCGACCTTTCATTATCAAGTAAACCATTTGAGCTCATTGAGTCTGCCCTATTAAAGACCGAGCTGAAGAAATCATTAAATTCCCTAATCATTTCCATTGGCTTTGCATACATTTTTCCATCAATGTTAAGAGGACCAATTACCCTTTCATTTCCTTGCTTATCATTTATATAAGTAAAAATGCCCTTTTTATCTCCCTTAGTATTGGCCAGCCTAAATTCAGTTTGTTTCTTGGCATTTTTTTATCTCATTTTTTAGTTTATGTAATGTCTTTCTATAATTATCTCTATTTTTATCTAATGGATTAGTTTTCAATTTCCTGTGCCATAATCTCTTCCTACTACTTACTACTAATCCTTTTATTTAGCCACATTGGTTTTTTACCTCTATTATTATACATTTATTTTGATGGGATATGCTTTGATATCATATCTTCAATGATTTTATTAAATGTATCCCAACTTTCTTCAGTTGTTAAACCCTCACTTAAGGTTTTCCAATCAATTTTTAACAAAGCTCTATGCATAGCCACATAGTCAGCCCTATTGAATAATTTATGTATTGTTTTACCTCTGATAATTTTTCTTGACTTATTAATTTGAAATTTTATAGTATCATAGTCGCTTGTACCAATTAGGGGGAAGAAGCTTAATATTAGTGATATCCCCTGTCATGTTGGTTAAAATTATATCCAAGATGTTTTGCCCATGCATTGGTTCATTAATACATTGTCCTATTCCTGCTGAAATCAGATCTGCCAGGATTCTTTTTGCCATTGTATTACTGGAGTTGTTCAAGCTGTGGCAACTGTAGGATGTATAAATACATCACTAGGTGTAAGCAGTTTAAGAACCCACAAACTGGAGAAATGATAACTATCAAGGGCAACATCCATTGTGGTACAGAATGTGTCATCTATTTGTTACAGTGTAGCTGTGGATGTTATTATGTAGGCAGAACGAAAAGAAAATTGAGACATCTCAATGAACATGTTTTAGCAATTAAGAATAAAAATCAGAAATATGCACTGACAATGCATGTTAATGCATAGACAGATAGAATGTACCACAAGATGACAGCCATAGGGATTGAAGCAGTAACAAAGGATATTAGAGGTGGTGATATAGAAAATGCCCTGGACAAAATAGAACAGAAATGGATATATGTCCTAGGGGCATTGAAACCACCTGGTTTGAATGAGAAATTAGAACTAAAGCCATTCTTGAGTAAAAAGAAATAAATGGGACAACTTAAATGATATTTTTGTTCCTCTTTTTCTTCCATTCCTTCTCCCTCTCTGTTTTCCCTTTTTTCCTTTTTCCATATTAAAGTAATAGAAGCTATTGCAGTTCTGTAAGCTAGAAAAACATTTATTTCTTTATTTTTTACAGATGTTACAATGGATGGCATTTATTCCTGAGAAATACATACCTATAAAGAAAGAAAGAAAAAACTTACAAGAAACAAATTAAAAGCTTTGTGAGATTATAACTTATCTTTCATTATGATGCTATGGGTATACACACTTGTTTATATATATGTTAATTAATGGTTAAATGGTGAAGACACATGATCGGTGTATCAATGTGATGACTATGTATAAAACAGGTAGTAATTTGAAGTGCTGTTATTCTCTGATGAAGCCTTAGGGCGATACATAATAACTGTCAGTTTCTCTGTCACTTTGTTTAAGATGGGTGAATAAAAAAGTCATTTTGAACTGAATATTCATCTTTGTCCTTTTTGCTGGAGTGAGTGCAGCACTGAAGATTCTTTACAAGTGTGTTAAATGTGTGCTTCAGCACCACCATCCTAGTGCAGACCCTTATTTGTGTAATGCTGTAATGTATTCAATGAAAATTTCAGATTCACTTGCTGGAGTGTCTGGGGGCCCATAAAAAACACCCAGTTTGAACTTTTTTTCCCTTGGAACCCTACACAGTCCACCCAGTGTACATAAATGTTTTCATAGTCATTATTTGTTTCTTTGTGTATGCATTCAATGTCTTCTCTGATATATAGTGCAATCCCCCCACCCTTCCTCAGCTCCCTATCTTTACTTAGCAGGTAAAAACCAGGTATACTTCTATTCCAGCTACAGTCTTGACTCCACCAGGTCTCTGTGACCTCGATAATATCTACATTTTCTTTACATAATATCATACTCAATTCTGCCATTTTGTCTTTATTCATACTCCTTGCATTGAAGAATATAACATTGGCCATATCAGTAATCCTGGACTTAGTATTTTCAACAATTTTAGTCCCTGTAAAATGATTGTGAACTACCCCTCGTCCCCCTTGTATTCAGTTTAAACACTTATTTATTTTATTTATTTATTTATTTTACCAGGAGAGACACACTAAGCAGAAAGCTTGTTTACAGGTGTGACCTGGGAGCAGAAGGAAGTTAAGTGACTTGCTCAGGGTCACACAGTATGCAAGTGGGAGCTGTGGGATTCAAACCCAGATCTCCATGTTTGCAGCTCAGAACCTTAAACCACTGTGCTATACTGCTTCCAAATTTCATTTTTAATTCTTAACCCAAGTACTCTGCTCCACCTGAAATTGAAGTGCAGGCCATCCCTGCAATACATGTTTGGTCTATCATAAAAAAGCATCCCAATGCCTCAGAAAAGTACCACTCCTCCTGTGTCCATCTTCTTAACCATGAGTTTGCTAAACAGATTTTCTTTTGCTTATAGGCTGATGCTCTTGGTTCGGGAAGTATTTTTGAAATAATAATCTTGCAATCTTTCTCTTTTAGTTTGTCTGTAAGCTTAGTGAAGTTTTTCTGTATGCTTCGGAAGGTTTTTGTTCCCAAATCATTAATCCCAACATGGACTACTTCTATTGGTTTCAGCCCTGCTTCTTTAAAAATATTATCTGCCATGTCAATTAAGTCCTGAACCCCTACTCCTGAGAAACCACTGACCGCTATATTGGCCTTATCATCCTTGCAAATGTATTGATCAGTGTACTTGATAATAGAATCTCCAATTACTATTACCTGCCTAGTCCCAGAGCAATCTTCCACTATGTGTAGTAGTGGTACTGGGTAAGAGTTTCCATTTCCTCTTCTTGTATAACTTCATTTTGAGTTAATATAGAATATTGGTTTTGTGTTGGAATAGCAGCGTCTCCTTCCCTCTCATCAGCTTCACCACTATGCAGCATATCCCCTTCATCATTCCTAACTATGTTATTCAATTTCATAATATCTTATCTAATTCTCTCCATATTTAGCTCATTTTATAACAGGAGAAGAAAAGCACAGCACACACTGCCCCAAACAAAACACAAGGACAACTGTGAAAATGTAATGGTCCTTTAAATAAAAATGTGCATGAGTATAACAAGCGGTGGCTCAAAACATTCACTAACGTTTCACTTAGACAGACTGCTAAGCTTCCTCAGAGTGATGAGGAAGTTCAGACAAAGGTGCTCCTTAAATACTATTAATCATACATCACATGATGATCTATCTAATAGCAGGTAAACAACATATTTAAAATTAAAGTGATCAATTAATTATACATAACACTGCCATTAATGCATATATAACACACACCTCATGTAAATTATGCATATAAAAAGAGTATAACATACACATATCATGGACTTACAGGTACAACACTGTTTGTATCAATACAGAAAATAGATCTATGAATCACAAAATCAGCACTGTTGGTCCAGGCACAAATATAACAAGAATTTCCTACAAGAAATGCGGCATACATTTAGATTTAAATTGTCCAACTCATTAGCAGTTCATTCAGTAGCTCAAATATTTTAAATATAAGTGCTATTTGAAACAAATAAATATATATACACATTCCAAGTGGCACCTGGTGTGTCTCAGGACAACACATAAAGTAAATAATAATTTCTTTACCAAATGAATAAATACATTCTAAATGCACCTTCTTACTGCCTTCTGGCATATCCCAGGCCAGCATATAAGGTATAGCAATAAACAGGTTCTGGCAGCTGGTTCTCAGCAAGGGTCTCTCCTTCTGCCCCACTGTAGATATCAATTTTTTCAATACTTATATTGACCTACAGAAGTTTGGTCATAACCTCACTTTTGAGTGCATATTTGATGAGGCATAGGAAGTAGAACCGGAACAAACCAGGCTTGCTCCTAGGTCAGAGTTTTACCCTTCCTTAAATCCAGTTGTTTCTTTATTCATAAAGAAGTATAAACATGATTTGATCATGTTGAGGGATATCCCTAGTAGTATACAGTACACACTAGAAACAATTGTAGCCAAGAAGAGTTTCTTGCCCTAGAAACCTTGAAAATGAATAATAACATTATTATTAGATCTGCTGATGGGGGGGCTATTGTAGTCATGAACAAAATGGATAACATCATAGAAGTGTTACGCTTGTTGAATGACAAATCTTTCTATAGTAAAATCAATAGAAGTGTTTTGACTGCTTTTAAGGCAGAAGTGGATGTACTTCTAAATGAGGGTTTTCTCAAGAGCTATTTAACAGATGTAATGTATAGGACTACGATGGTGAGCCACCCTATGATTCCTGTTTTATACATTTTGCCAAAAATTCATAAGAATTTGGAGAAGCCTCCAGGCAGGCCTATTATTTCCTTGGGGTGGCTCACTGAACCTTTTTCCATGTACATTGATCAATTTCTTCAACTTTTGGTTCACAGTCTGAGATTCTATGTCAGAGACTCGACTGAAATAGTTACTCTAATGGAGGATCTTTGTGTGGAGGATGGATGATATTTTGCCACCATTGATGTAAATACTTTATATACTATGATCCCACATCAGGAGGGCTTTGCAGCTATGGCCTATTTTCTGGATTTATGAATCAAAGTAGAGTGTGTGGCTTCCCTTACAAAATTCTTGGTAGATATGGCAGAAATGGTACTCATGAAAAATGCTTTTTTATTTCAGAAACAGCCATATCTATGGATCCATGGAACAGCTATGGGTGCCACCATGGCCCCAGCTATGCAAATCTGTTTTTGGGGAAGTGGGAGTTTGATCATTTGTATGATGCTGCCACAAATCCATTCTTTGATAAACTGGATTTGTGGTGGCGTTTTATTGATGATATTCTGGTCATTTGGAGGGGCACAGTTCAAGAATTTGACTCCTTCCTCAAATGGATGGACAGCACGAGCAATTGCCTTAGATACAAATACTGCATCTACCCCCACTGAAGTCAGCTATTTGGATTTGAAAATCTATCAAAATAGCAAGGGTGATGTTTGCACTACGTTGTATCAAAAACGCACAGATAAAAACAGCCTGTTGAAATATGAAACTTGTCATCCCCCACGTGTATGCTTCAACATTCCTAAGGGACAATTGGTGCACATATTAAGGAATTACACTGAATCCAGTGAATTTGTGCAGAAGGCTCTACAAGTACACAGATTCATAGAAAGAGGATACAGTACCCATAGTATTGCCACGGCCATACAGAAAGTACTGTAGATTCCATGGCTAGAATTGACACTCTACAGTATGCTAGCAATAGGCCTCGAAACCAGACTAACACAAACTGCCCTTTTGTGACTTCATTTTCTAAGAGAGCAGACAGTGTACAAGAGGTTATCAAAATTAATTGGTCCATTTTAGAAATAGAACCAAAGTTGAGTAAGATTGTGGAAATGGGTCCCAAAGTAGTTTTTCGTTGAAGTAAGAATAGCAAGGTTATGGTGGTTAGCAACACACTCCCAGATCCTGCTTCTTTAAAGCAAACAGTAGTAGCCCCCACAAAGGAACTTTTTGCTGTGGTAAATACATGCATTGCAAGTTTGTGACTCCTTGCAAATCCTTCTCTCACCCTAGAAAGGAGAAGGACATAGTGATTAAGGATTTTATCTTTTATTCTACCCCTCATGTTGTATACTTATTACAGTGCAGTTGTTGAGCCTTTTATGTGGGTAGAACCACATGCAGAGTTAGGACAAGAATGGGAGAACATGTTAGGGCAGTAGAGAGAAGAGATGAATCATATGCAATTGTTAAACACATTAAACAGTATAGGGGCAATACACACCATTTCAGTTCTTGGGCAATGAAACAGCAGGAGTTGATCCGGAGGGCGGGGGGTCCAAACAAACAAATCAAACAAAAAGAAACTTTTTGGATTTTTGAGTTAGGGGCACAACAAGAGCAGGGCCTTAATGGTAGCATGCAGCTGAGTGCATTTTTGGAAAAATATAGATGTTAAAAGAACATTGGGTGCTGGAGTGGTGGGGTTTAGAGTTTACATTTATTATAAACATACTAGCTTTGAACTCCTTCTCCTCCACATACAGCCAAATCCTGCCCCTCCCCCTTCCCCTTCCCTCCCCCCTTTTTACATTTCCATTATTTGAAGCAGTTGCCAGAACCTGTTTATTACTATACCTTGCATGCTGGCCTGGGATATGCCAGAAGGCAGTAAGAAGCCACATTTAGAATGTATTTATTCATTTGGTAAAGTAATTATTAATTACTTTATGTGTCATCCTGAGACACACCAGGAGACACTTGGAATGTATATATATTTATTCATATTCATAAAGAAGTATGAATATGATTTGGTCATGTTGAAGGATATCCCTAGCGGTATACACACTAGAAACAATTGTAGCCAAGAAGAGTTTCTTGCCCTAGAAACCTTGAAAATTAATAATAAAATTATTAGATATGCTGATGGGGAGGCATTGTAGTCATGAACAAAATGGATAACATCATAGAAGTGTTACACTTGTTGAATGACAAATCTTTCTATAGTTAAATCAATAGAAGTGTTTTGACTGCCTTTAAGGCAGAAGTGGATGTACTGTACTTCTAAATGAGGGTTTTCTCAAAAGCTATTTAACAGATGTTATGTATAGGATTTAAGGAGGGGCAAAACTCTGACCTAGGAGCGAGCCTGGTTTGTTCTGGTTCTACTTCCTATGCCTCATCAAATATGCACTAAAAAGTGTGGTTATGATCAAACTTCTGTAAATCAATAATATTATTGAAAAACATGATATCTACAGCAGGGCAGAAGGAGAGACCCTTGCTGAGAACTAGCAGCCAGAACTTGTTTATTACTATACCTTGTATGCTGGCCTGGGATATGCCAGAAGGCAGTAAGAAGGCGCATTTAGAATGTATTTATTCATTTGGTAAAGTAATTATTACTTACTTTATGTGTCATCCTGAGACACACCAGGTGACACTTGGAATGTATATATATTTATTTGTTCCAAATAGCACTTATATTTAAAGTATTTGAGTTACTGAATGAACTCCTAATGGGTTGGACAATTTAAATCTAAATGTATGCAGCATTTCTTGTAGGAAGTTTTTGTTATGTTTGTGCCTGGACCAACAGTGATATATGACTAATTTTGTGATTCATAGATCTATTTTCTGTATTGATACAAACAGTGTTGTAGGTCCATGATTTGTATATTTTATACTCTTATAATAACTGGCCAGCAATTTTTTCAATACGCTGAGCCAATTATAATTTGCCGTTATAACCCGTGGGTTATAACGGTAAACATGCGCCACATCAGTAAATGAAGAGCCGCATTCCAATTGGCTCCACGCTTCTAATGGGTGGGCTAAATATTGTCAGAAACATGGTGACTCCTTTCTCCCGCTTAGCAAGGAACCGCCACACCATGCGCGTGACACGGTGAATACTGTTTTATTTCTGTTTTAAACTATTTGTATCTGGCTGATCCTGCCATTCACAACTTACATGGGCATTTCAGAGCCCCACTACATAAAAGCTGCCAGAAATTCCTCATAAGCACTCCGACAAGAACAGCTCCGACCTTGTCTCTTCAGGTAAGAAGATCGCGATCGTGATCTCAGTACACAAATCTGATCAAACATCCCAAACCTAAAAAAAAACAAACTGTAACAATAATTAAATTCCTTTAAAAAAAAAAAGATGAACGGGGAGACAGAGTGTGTGTGTGTGTGTGTGTGTCTCAGACTCAGGGCTGGAAAAAATTGCTGCCCAGCAATTATAAATAATAAAAGATGGGGAAGTGTGCTTAAATTAGAAATTAATGGTTGCCCTCGGTGTGGGATGCTTTAATAAACCACTTGGGCTTCGCCCTCGGGGTTTATGTAGCATCCCACACCTCAGGCAACCATTAATTTCTCATTAAGCACACTTCCCCATCCATTATTGTATATGTTATATACATAATTCACATGAGGTGTGTGTCAAATATGCATTAATGGCAGTGTTGTGTATAATTAATTGATCACTTTAATTTTAAATATGTGGTTTACCTGCTATTGGATAGATGGTCATGTGATGTATGATTAATAGTATTTAAGGAGCACCTTTGTCAGAACTTTCTCATCACTCTGAGGAAGCTTAGCAGTCTATCTAAGTGAAACATTAGAGAATTGTTTGAGCCACCGCTTGTTATACTCATGCCCATTTTTATATAAAGGACTATTAAATTTTTACAGTTGTCCTTGCTTTTGTTTGGGGCAGTGGGCGCTGTGCTTTTCTCCTCCTGCTTTGGTTTATTCACCTTAGCACCGCTGCATATCTTCTGGTGCTCTGCGTTCTTCAGTGTTTGGCAGATCATTCTATAAGCATCACAAAAAGATTATCCATACAAATTTACACATATCTAGCTCCAAAGGTGCCTGAGTTATATGCAGATGAAATTGTTTCATGAAATTTCCTGAAAAAAAATAAAATGACAGAATCTGAGCACATAAAATTTTGAGATGATGTATCATATTGTCATGAAATCTGGCACATTGCTAGAGCACCTAGCATCAAGAAATCATGCTAAATTTAAGATCCCTGACCCAATAGATGGTTAAGGTATATGCAGATAAAAAATGTTCATGATATTTCACACAAACAATAAAATGACATTTGAGCACCTATGATTTTGAAACTGTCCCACCAAATCATATGATGTTTGGCATGGCTGCGGCCACTTATGCAAAGAGTATATATAGTCCAAATTTCAGAGCTCTAGCTTGAACAGTTGTTGAGTTATAATCAAATGAGTAAATTTAAAAAATCCACAAAATTCTGATGAAATTCCATGAAATTTCACAGAAGTTTGAAAAATTTCATCAAAATTCCACAGATTCAGAATTGTCCCATTCTGCACAGCTCTACTAACAAACAACCCTGTTTCACCCCCTTATGAGTTTGTATAGTCTCAGTCAGTCTACCATCAGTGCTATATCTAACCTGGATATTAATATTAGAATAAAGACTTTGGCCCAGTTATTCAAAAGGGTTGTGCATGGCACAACAGTTTTGCACCATGCGCAACCCACTGATGCGCTCCGGCATGATATTCAAAATGGAAAAGTGTGCAGCACAAATCTCGATGAGCCAGAGTGCATTAGTAATGTATGCAGGCACAGGTAGGGGGGGCATGCCCATGCATACCCTGCACAGCCCGATATTCAGCCCAGGATGTGCAGATCCATGCATGCACAACCCCAACCTGTGCCAGCACAAAGCTGATCCAAAAAAAAAGGAACAACTGATGGCCACCAACAGGTGAGCTGCCACATTGCAGGGTGCAACATGGCAGCTGCCACCTGTGGGTGGCCAACCATGCTCCAGCTGCACTTGGCAGCCCCCCCATGCCTGATCACAAGCATTTGTAAAGAAAAGAGACATCTGTCCAATATCCCTGGTGGTCCAGTGGACCTGCACTCCCGATCGCAGGCTAAGTAATAATATTGAATCTCCAAAATCCCTGGTGGTCCAGTGGACCTGCCTGCCTGATAATGGGCTAAGTAATAATATTAAATCCCCAAAATCCCTGGTGGCCCAGTGGACCACTATCTGCCCTATCGCGGGCATCTGTGTAAAAATAGAATTATTTCCTATATCCCTGGTGTTCCAGTGGACCACTATCTGTCCGATAGTGGGCATCTGTGTAAAAATAGAATTATTTCCTATATCCCTGGTGGTCTAGGGTACCACCTTCCCCACCTGCCCACTGAGCCCCCACCGCCGCCCCTTCCCCGGTCGGCGGTGAGGGTGGCGTACCACCATACTGCTGCCCGCCGCCTGCCACCTGACACTGTCAGTAGGGCTGTATGCCCATTGGTTCACAGCGTGAGCCAATGGGCATGCAGCCCGTACCATACTACACATTCCAGATAAGTGAATGAATCACTTGATGGTGACTGTCTATCTCCCTTTCTTTTATAAATAGGGACAATCTCTGCAATAAACCAGTATGATGGAACTTTGCATTTATTAATAATGTGGAAAAAGAGTCTAGTTAGTATATCAATCCACCATCCAATATTATATTGGAAAAATCTGCAGGTAGTCAGTCAATTCCTGCCGCTTTGTTATACTTTTGTTGTATAACACAATTTTCAATATTTTTCTTTAATAAATATGTCCATTCCAGGGGGCGTGGCCATGCAGCAGACCAACATGGATGCCTAACTGCTAAGCTCTCAGAGTTGGGGACAAATCCGGTGGATTCTGACTGTAAGGTCCATCTCTATTGACCACAAAACAGCATACCAATGCAGCGTAACACCTCTGGCACAATCTGGTGATAAAATCAACCATTAGTGCCCTGTCATTTTGGAGGATATTGCTTCTCTGCACTGTAACACCCACCTACCAGCATGGCCTACATGCCGCACATTGCCAGGGACAACTCCCACACAGAGAGCTTATGTTTAATCAGTGAATGGCCCAAATGGCCCAACTTATCACCACAGTCAATGCCACCACTCAAACTCTGCAGAATATCATAGTTCATATATCTCAAAATTCAATAATTCACCAACTTCAGAACAAAGCCAATGACCTCGAAAAGTGAAGCCGCCACAACAACTTGTGATTTGTTGGATCCCTGTAGGGCACTGAGCAAAAATATGCTATTATCTTTCTGCAGAATACTCTCCCATGGCTCCTAGGAGTGCCGGAGGACTTCAGGCTGCAGATCGAGTGGTCCACCATTCATTGGCACCACCATCTAAACCTGGTGAGTGGCCTAGGTCCCTGCTTGTGCACTTCCTGAACTTCTGACAAAAGGAAGTGATCGTGGTTGTTGCACGGAACCAAGGTAATATTGTCTGGCAGGGGCATCAAGTGCAAATCTTCCAGGATTATTCCCGGGATCTATCGGAGTGTAGAAAAGAGCATGGCCCTGCCCGGAGTCTCCTGCACAAATATGACTATGCTTTTTCATTACAATACCCCGCAACCATGCAGGTCATCTATAATGAAGCTCCCTTGTATTTTGCAACCCCTGAAAGCCGCTTAGACTTTCTCAGAGCCAAGCATCCAGCTGAATTTCATGGGGCTGACACACCAGGAGACCCAATGAACAAATCTCCTGTCCAGAATACAGAGGGTAAATCCTTGATGCCCAAGGAGGCTCTTCTTACACCCGAGGTCAAAGTTTTTGAGGTCTCCCTCACTCTGCGATGTAGGAAAAGGCACCCTCCTCCAGGCATGCAAGGTGGCAGCATCCAACAATGTGCACCAGCTCCCCAAGCCCAAAATCAAAGGAGGACTTTCGCTCTCAGGACGACTCAGACCTTTGAGTATATTTCTCCACTAATCCCTATGCTGCACTGCAACCTGATGCCACAGAGGTATCAAATGAGGCTAGCATGGATGCAGAACCCTCTGTGGAAGATCTGAGAGTCTGAGGCAATGTGGGGGGTAACAAATCATCCTATGCCATTGGAGGACACCCAAGGTGCCCACAAATTCAGAACTTTTAAATTCTCTCTCAGTGGTAGCTTCACTGGACTGCTGTCTCATGTTGCGGCCAACTCACTCCATCAGTACTGTCTGTGCAGGGCCCCCTACCTTGCATACCTGTCCCCACGGGCAGGGATAGGGTGAGATCCTGCAATGGAGTCTGGAATGGTTTACACAGCTTGAAGGTGACTTAGTGTCTGCTGACAGGCTCCATGAAGCCTCTATGGTTTGTCCCCATGGGATATTGGGTACCCCCTTCAACCTCTAACAGAGAGACTTTGTGTTCTGGATGTGTGTTAGCTTTTGTATGTTCTACTGTTGTTCTTTTTCTTTCTCTCCAGGTTGAGATAATGCACTGTGGTCTTCATTGTGATTCATCTGAAATGCTGGCAGCATCTCCGGTAGTCTACGTAACGTACTGGTGAACTAATCTGGTGCTGCATCCTTCTTTTTCTCCTATGGACAGATGGTCTAGGCTGTTTTTTCTTCATTTCTTTTTTTCCCCTCTGGTTTAAGTAAGTTTAATGCTTGTATTATAGTCGTATTCGATCCACTCTCAGAACTTGGAGTTACAATGTATTATATGTATGGCTCAGATATTCCTGTCTATATACATTGCTTTGCTGCATGTCTAATTTATACTATAAAAGCAAATAAAAAGTATTAACAACAAAATGTGTCCAGTCCTGTATTTTCCCCATCCATTGCATTCTTAGTCATTATAGTTATTTTGGTACACTCAACATTATTATCACTATAAAACTTTTGAAAATACATATTTCATTCGACTGCCAGGATATTACCATCAATATTTGTTTTGTTTCTTTGATTTGTGGTAGATACTAAACTCCAAAATGTTTTATTGTTCTTATTCCCTAAAGCCTCTTGTAACTGTATCCATTATTGATTATTATAATTTTTATTTCTTTTTGTTATTTAACATCTTGTAGTCACATCTTAACAATATTAGTTATCTTCTATAGTTTGGGTCCATTTTTTTCCTACACATACTGTACGAGCAACTTTATTTATTGTTTGTTTCAGATTTCTGCATACAATATCAAATTATGGGGTCTTCTGGCTAAGTTTACTAGCAACTGTTGGAATTCTAACCCCATGTTGAAGATTGTCTTTAAAAAAGTTTGTCAAGATTTCAAAATTTTGCAATATTTCTTCCTCTGTACAAGTCAATAACAAATCCTTTAGTTCCATTCCCTTCTCACTCACCTGGATCTTATCCATCTTTTCTGCTGCTGAAGCATTCCATCTTACCTTTTTCTCAGCAAAGATAATTAGATGTTGATCTGCCTCTGTTTCTAATAAAGAATTACTATTCTGGCTGAAATTAGGAGCTATATTTTCCAAATTTATATTTACTCGTATAGGAAAATGATCAGATAGCATCTCTTCTAACACTGCAAATGTATTAACATTCTGAAACAGATCAGCATCTATCATAGCCAAATCTTGGGTTGATCCTCCAAACTTAGTAGGTAAGGTTAATTCCCCCATCCAGTCTTTGGCAGATTGTTCTTCAAGAATACATAGGTTTGGATTTCCTAAAAGCTCCATTAACATTTGTCCTTTGATGTCCACTTTTTTTTTGTCTTTAGAATTACACATTGAAATATTATAATAAATGTCCCAGTCCATGATATTCTTGATATTGCCCCATTCATTTAAATTTCTAACACGTGCATTCCAATCACCCATCAGAATGTATTGTGTATCCTTCTCTTGCTGATTTATTTGTCCAATATACTCCATGAGTTCTAATATACATTTCTCAAAGTCCTCACTTGTCAGAGAGGGTGGGAAGTAAATGTTAAAAAGTATGACATTGTTTCTGTAGGTTTTGACTTCAACAGCTAACCAATTACCATACTGAGATTTATAACTAGTACCTAGCATCAAATTAAATTTGGAATTGAACAGGGTCATTAGGCCACCTCTGCTTCTACCCCTCAAGTTTTATCTACTAGCTGGGATTTCATATTTAATACATCCTTGTAAATTTATCCTTTTCTGGACTTAACCATGTTTCTTTCAGCAGGATTATTCTGTGTTCTTTTATAACATTGAGCCATGAACCATTATTTTTTTTTTGTCATTTAGCCCTGCAATATTCTGGTTAGGGACAGTAACACTTGAGTTCACATATGGCCCAATGACTCCGTCCCATCTTTAGTCTTGTATAGATGTATTTTCAGAGTCCAGCATTTGGAATGATACGTTCATTAAAATATTGCTCAAAACTTCATTTTTTTTTTCCAGCACCATCTAAGTTTCATTTTCAGTGACATCCTCACTTTCCAGTATTTTACTGTTGTTTATCCTAGACCCTCTTGTTTTCTACATCTTATGATTGTCTCAGATTGTGAAGTACCCAGAATTTTGTATTAAGTCTCTACTGTTTTGTTTTTTAAATTTTAAATGTGTTTGTTGGTTACTATAGGTTTGTTTATCTTCTTTATATCTCATATAATTGTTTCCTGTTTTGTTAATAAACCTGTGTAATGTTGTATCAAGTTCAATCCCCAGCTTCTTTGTTTCTGTTGATAGTGCTAGTAATTCCTGTCATGTTCTTTCTTTCTTTACTATCAGACACACCAGGCCTTTATTTGGTTCTGCCTTGTATCTACAGTATATACAGAGGATATGTTCACTCACACTATTTTTGATTTCATTATTGATTTTAATATATTATAAACTCTTATTTTCAACAAAAATTGAGATTCTTTTCTAGTTTTTGGTTACCTTTGAAGTATACTGTGGGGAATTTATCTGTATCAGTTTTCTTTTTATTATGTTGCTGAGCTGTCTCAGTTCTGTCTTCAATATCTATTTCCCCATTTTCTTCAGTATTTATAATTAATATTTTGGCATCTCCCTCCATCACTGTTCTTGATTTAATTGACACTGTATGAGTTCATTTATTTCTTACTTGCTTTCTATCCAGATTTTTTTTTTCCTTAATTTGATTTTTTTTTTGGTTTGGTCTCCTTCTGTGTAGTCCAGTTTCATTTATATTTATCCTTTGGTGGTTCATTCATAACTTGGTTATTTTTTTTATTAATTTTCTGGGAAGGTCTATGTTCCCTTTTTTCTTTTCCCCCTTGAGTTTTGTCTTTTTCCTGTTGTAGTTTTTAATTTCTTTATTTTGTTCTTTAATTTTTTTCAGTGTAGTAGCCATAAGCGTATTATTACAAATTAGTACAGATTTAATTTCCTCCATCTGTTTACTAAGTAACATATTGGTTTGAACAGTGTATTTATCCAGTAAGTCTTGATTTACAATATTCATAGATACACTATCTAACCGAGTTTCAACAATTTCCTCTACTGGTGTATTAACCATCTGTACTGACGTCATAACTCTATTTCTTATCATAAATGGGGTTATAAAGTAATTAAAGTCTTTGAGATATTCATTATTTAAATTTTGATTCTTTTCCTTGGAGTTTTCAGGCTTATCTACTGTAGTATTCTTTCTTCTGTTTCTATTTCTTTCTCAATAGTCTCTTGTTCATTGGTCCTTTGTTTTTGTTTACATGTATGTATTTCAATTCTGCCTGGAAGGGATTGAGTCTCTAGATCTCTAATTGCTTTCATCAGTCCATTTTCTGACTGTCTACTTCTCTCCAAAATCAAACTTATAGGGGATGATGTCTGTTGGACTGAATAATTCAAACTATTATCCCCCCCTTGTTGTGTCAGTAAATTCTGTAATTTTCCTGTACTGCTGTTTACCTTTGGGTTTAGTTTTAAATTTCTTTCCTTCCTAACAATTTTTGCATTTCTTAATCTTATCTCCATCTTCTGTATATTTTCTTGAGCTAGGTTATCTTGTTCCATCTTGTATTATTATGTTTATTTATTTTTTATCACAGAGTAAATGTGCAAAACTTGCAAAAATAATAAAAAGGAACAGATTTAGGGCTGTGAAGAATATAAAATTCTGCCCACGGAATGACCATTCTGATTCTGTGGAATTTGAAAATTCCATGGAATTTTGTTAAAGTTTAAATTTCAGTTATTTCACTATAAGTTTAAAAATACATGTCCAAATAACACCAACTTTGGAATGTAGATAGTAACATATGGCTTCTAAGAGTGTATCACATTTCAGAGCTATAGATTGAAAAGGGGCAGAAGTATCAGTGGCCAAATAGTTAATCAAAATTACATTTTCAGTTATTTTGAGATAATTTTAAAATTTCTTATCCAAATTTCTCCACAATATCAGGGTTTAGCAAAGCACCTAGAATGTATAAATGCACTGTGTTTTAAGTCTCAAACTTTAATGGGAGCTGAGTTATAGGTAGCCAAAAAATTTCCAAAATGTGGATTTCTGTAATTTTAGTATAGTTTTGATAATATTCATTGAAATGTACAAAAATTTACAGGTATACAGGTTATCACTACATTTGTATATGCACATAGATTCATATTTCTAGGCTTAACTGAAACTGAGCTATAGCCTGCCAAACATGTTGCCAAAATTTAAATTTTGGTTAGTTTCCTCTAATTTAAAACTACGTATCCAAATTTAACCAGAGTTAAAACATTTAAACTGCACCACCTACATAGATACATAGATGTTGTTGGCAGATAAGGGCCTTGTGGCTCATCCAGTCTGCCCTATCCCTCTTTCTAATGCTTAAGGTACCCTTGATGCTACAAGCCCCCTTTCACCCTAGCTTGATAATTCCCATTTGCCTATCCCATGCATTCTTGAATCCTTGAACTGTGGCCACCCCATCACTTCCTGGGGGAAGAATGTTCCATCTCTCCACCACCCTTTCAGAGAAGTAGAATTTCCTCAAGTTCCCTCTAACTTTTCCCCCTTTTAGTCTCATGCTATGCCCCCTTGTTCTGCTATTTCCCTATATGTGAAATATGCTCCACTGGTACCTTGTTGATCCCCTTTAGATATTTGCAGGTCTCTATCATGTCCCCCTCTCTCTTCTTTCCTCCAGGGAGTACATATTTAGAGCTCTGAGTCTCTCCTCATATGATTTATGCTGTATCCCCGATATCATTTTTGTCAAACTCCTCTGTACTGTCTCCACCCTGTCTATGTCTTTTTGGAGATGGGGCCTCCAGAACTGAACGCAGTACTCCAGATGAGGCCTTACTAGGGAGTTGTATAAAGGTACCACCACTTGTTATTCCCCCATGCACCCTAGCATTCTGTTACTCTTTCCAATGGCTTTGTCACACTGTTTAGCCACTTTGGGGTTGTCTTCTATGACTAACCCTAGATCCTGTTCCTCTGTGGTGGCCTGCAGTGTTACCTCATCTGATTCATACTCAGGCCTAGGATTCCCTCTCCCTAAGTAAATAATCTTGCACTTTTTTGCATTGAATCCCAACTGACATACCTTGAACCAGTTTTCTAGCCTCTTCAGATCCATCTTCATTTTTTCTGTACTTTTCTGTACATTGCTGTGTATCTACCCTATTACATAGCTTTGTATCATCCACAAACAGGCTAACCTTCCTTTCTAGACCCTCTGCAATATCACTTATGAAGACATTGAAGAGCACTGATCCCAGCACTGATCACTGGGGTACACCACTTGTTACCCATCCCTCCTGTGAGCTAACCCCATTTGCCACCACTCTTTTTGTTTTGTTACTCAACCAGTTTCTAACCCATGCGACTACATCTGTCCACACCACCAGATTTGCCAACTTGTGGATTAGTCTCCCATGTGGGACTGTATTGAAGGCCTTCCTGAAGTCCACATAGGCCAAATTTACCACTTTACCCTGGTCTATTTCCTTTGTCACCCACTTGAAGAAATCAATCAAGTTGGTCTAGCATGACCTCCCTGCCATGAATCCATGTTGCCATGGGTCCAGCAGTGCCCTTGTCTCTAGTTAGTCCACCAACCTTTCCTTAAGTAGGGTTTCCATCATTTTGCCTGCTATTGAGGTCAAACTGACTGGGCGGTAGTTTCCTGCCTCCTCCTTGTTAACACTTTTGTGCAGGGCTGCCACTTGTGCTCTTCTCCACTCCTCTGGAACCACACCTGTTTCTAGTGATCCACTGAACAGTTTAGCCAGAGGTTTAGCCAGTTCCTCCTCAAGCTACTTTAGGATCCCCAGGTGTATCTCATTGGGCCCCATAGCTTTATCCACCCTAAGCTGTTCTAGTGTTCTTTTAATCTGTTCTCTGAAAAAGGTCTAATGTCCACCCCTTCTCCCTGTTTGTCCTTCTCTATTAATGGGGGACCTTCTCCATTGTCTTCTTCTGTGAATACGAAGCAGAAGTATTTGTTGAGGACAATCGCCTTGTCAATGTTTTTCTCCACTACCCTGCCTCCCGATTCCTTAAGTCTCACAATCCCTTCTACTGTATCTTCTCTTGTTAATATACCTAAAGAATACCTTCCCTACTTCCTTCACCAATTTAGTTAGCTTTTCCTTGGTTTTGGCCTTTGCTGCCCTTACTGTCTTGTACACTTCCTTTCATTTTTTCAAGTATTCTTGCCTGTCCTCCTTGCTTTGTGTTGCCTTGTACCTCAGAACTGCCATATTTTTTCTCTTTCTAGCTCTGCTACTCCCCTCAAGAACCATAGTGGTTTCCTCTTTCTTTTGCTCTTGCTGCAGGGCCTGGTACTGTGGTTTGCTACCAGGTGCAGGGCTTCCCTTATCTTATCCCACTGTTCCACTACTCCCCTTATGTAATTGTATTCCTGCATAGCCTTTCTGAATTTGTCCTTCATCTTACCAAAGTCTGTCCTCCCAAAATCCAGGATTCTAGTCCTTATATGACTAGTCTCCTGTGATGTCCTTATGGTGAACCCCACAGCTCAATGGTCACTAGTCACTAGGCTCTCCCCCACTGTGACTTCCTTTATCCTGTCCCCATTGCTTAGAAAAAGATACAGAATTGCATTCTCCTTTGTAGGCTCCCTCACTAGCTGTGTGAGACCCACCCCTTGCAGGGATTGCAGGAATCCCTTACTCCTGGCAGGGACACCAGGAGGAAGGAGCTGCTGTTGTTATAACTAAACTTCTCTACTGGGACTAAAGAACTAGAACTCTACTACTGGGACCTTCAATTTAGGGTAAAAACAAAACAAAAAAGTTAGTGTGTTTGTCTGAGCTGTCTAAAGTGAAGTGTTATCTGTGCAGTTATCTAGGTGTTTGTCTAGGTGTTTGTCTCAGGTAGCTGAAGGCAATTGTTATCTGTGTCATTAACTAAGTGTAGAAAGATGTGTAAAGCAGGGGGAGTGGCTTAGCTAGAAGGAAGCCAGGTTAAAGCCAAATTTAAACACTGCCCTAGACAGCTTCTGCCAGAGAACAGGCAGAGATACCAGGAGGAAGAAGCTACTGTTATTATAACTAAACTTCTCTACTGGGACTATATTGCCCTCCTTCCTTCCACACCACCCCCACCCTAAATCAGTTCTAGTTTTATAGGCGCATGATTTGACTGACAACAGGAACTTCCTGTTTGGGAACAGGAAGTGAGTGATCACAGAGCCACCAAAGACTCACCATCCTAGAAGGAAGAGTAGCTCTCCATCCCCCCAGCTACTGGGGGTCTGACTCTGAGCAAGGAAGGAGACTACTGAGAAATATAGGAACTTCTTGTATTAGAACAGGAAGATCAGGAGCTTAAATGGCACAGAGGCAGTAAGTGAGTAGGGAGAAAAAAAACAGAGAAAGAGTAAATATTCCAGACAACACTTAAGAGGCCTGAAATAAGACATGATAGGAGTGGTGCAATGCTGTGGCTGTGGAGCAGCAGTCTTCTGGGAGATGTTCTGGAGGGTGTGGTGTTGTCCCATCTGCAGGCACCTCTCTGGGCTGAAGGAGGAGGTTGCTCATCTCCAGGCTGAGTTGGCCAGGATTTGTGGGACCTCCTCTCCCACCCAGGGACCACCAGTGCCACTGCCATTGCCTCAGAGGTTGCCAAGGAATAGGGCAGTTAGACCACAGGGGGCTTAGGGAGGGTGAGGGTAGTGGAACAGAGGTGCATCCCTCCAGTTATACCTCTCCACAGTTCATATGCTGTTCTGGCAAAGTGTGGCTCCTCTATGGAGGCACCCACAGTGGAGACCAAGGAAGATGCTGGGAACCTCCACAAAGGAGATCCACAGGAGGGTGGCATGGGACCCCACAGGGGAAGGAAACAACTACTGGTGGGGGACTCCAATGTTAGTAAGGTAGAACTAGGGTAGTAAGGGGAGAGAGAGGTAAGGTGCCTTCCTGGTGCCATGGCTTGGAGGGACAGGGAGCAAATCCTCAGGATCTCTGAAGCAGCTAAATAGGGGAAGGAGCTGAATGTCATTATCCACCTAGGGACAAATGACCTGGCTAAGAAAGGGATCAGAGCAGTGCAGGAAGAGTTTGTGGAGTTGGGGAGGGGCCTTAGACAAGTAGCATGCACGGTAACCTTCTCGGAGGTGCTACCTGTCTATCACATGGGTGAGGCTAGGGTGCTCCACACCATGGAATTCAATCAGTGGTTGAAAAACTGGTGCAGAGCTCAGGGATTTGGCTTAATTGGGGACTGGGGTCCACCTGGAGGGATGCAGGCCTATACTGGCATGATGGGCTGCATCTGTCCAGGAGGGGAACCAGGATCCTTGGTGATAGGTTTAAATGCTTCATTGGCAAGCATTTCAACTAGCCAAGGGGAAGCACTGGAAAGGACACGGAAATACTAGCCCCCAAAAGATCAGGGTAGCAAGTGAGGTAAACACCAAGATAGAGATGTTGATAGGGAGAAGGGCAGGGGTAAATGGAGAAAATGACAAACACAATAAGGACAGGGATGAGGCAAAAAGGGGTAATGCCATCAAGAAATTGAGGGTAATGAATACCAATGCCCGTAGTCTGGGCAACAAGCTCCCTGAACTGGTGGCCTTGATGGAAGAGGGATGCCTGGATATTGTAGCAGTCACAGAAACATGGCACACAGAGAACCATGACTGGGATGTTAACATACCGGGTTACACAACCTACAGGAGAGACAGGGAAGGGAGAAGAGGGGGAGGAGTACCTCTCTATGTAAGAGAAGGGACAAAAGCAACTAAAAAAGAGTAAACAGGGAGGAAAGGAGGCACTGTGGGTCACCTTAGAGACTGAAAATGGCACCACAATCCACACAGGTGTTGTATACAGACCTCCATGCCAGGGGGAGGGAATGGACAAGGATATGATAGAATGCATCCTTAGGATGGCAGAGAAAGGGGAGATACTGTTGATGGAGGACCTGAATATCTGAATATGCCAGATGTTAACTGGAGCACCTTGGCTACAGCCACACACAAAAGCAGGGCCATTCTCAATGCCCTTCAGGTGGCATGCCTTAGACAGCTAGTTTTGGAACCCACTCATGAGGGAGCAATCTTAGACCTTGTACTCTCAAATGGGGATGGTGAGAGGATCTCAGATCTAGAAGTGGGTAGCCATCTGGGAACAAGTGACCACCAAACAGTGTGGTTCATGATAAACTCAGCTACAGAATCAAGCCATACAAAAGTGAGGGTTCTGGACTTCAGGAGGGCTGACTTTGGCAAGATGGGAGAGTGCCTTAGAAAAGCACTAGCAAATAGGCTAGAAGGAGGGGTGGAGCAACAATGGGGAAATATCAAAACTGCCATCACAGAGGCAACAAGCCTTTGTGTGAAGCAAATAAACAAATCAAAATGAAAGAAAAAGCCACTATGGTTCTCAAAAGAGGTGGAAGTGAAGGTTAGGGAGAAAAAGATAGCATTAAGGAAGTATAAGGAAACACAGAAGGAGCAGGATAGAGAACTGTACCAGTTAAGACAGAAGAAAGCAGGCAGGGTAGTCAGAATAGCAAAGGCCCAAACTGAGGAAAAGATAGCCAACTCAGTTAAGAAGGGGGATAAAACCTATTATAGGTACATCAGGGAGCGTAGAAAGACAAAGGGAGGGATAATGAGGCTAAATAGAATGGATGGTGGGTGGGCAGAGAGGGACAATTAAAAAGTAGGGATACTGAATGAATAATTCTGCTCAGTATTCACAAAAGAGGAGGAGGAGGTGGAGGTGCCTAATCCAATTAACAGAAGCACTCTGGATAGGGGGGGTCGATTCCAGTCCTTTCACAGAAGAAAGGGTTCTGAAAGAACTCCTAAAACTGAAGGTGGACAAAGCAATGGGGCCTGATGGAATTTACCCTAGAATTCTGAAAGAATTAAGGAGAGAACTAGTGACACCACTAACTACCCTTTTTAACAAATCATGGGAGGATGGTGTGGTACCTGAGGACTGCAGGAAGGTGGATGTGATACCCCTTCACAAAAGTGGGAGCAAGACAGAAGCAGGAAACTACAGACCTGTCAGTTTGACCTCTGTGGTAAGGAAAGTGATGGAATCACTCCTTAAGGAAAGAATTGTTGAATACCCAGAGGCCAGTGGGGCACAGGACCCAAGGCAGCATGGGTTCAAAGCAGGAAGGTCATGTCAGACAAATCTAATTGATTTTTTTGACTGGGTGACCAAAGTAGTAGACCAGGGAGTGATGGCTCAGGAGCAATGTGAGGAAGTATTTTTTCACAGAGAGGGTGGAGAACGCATGGAACAGCTTTCCTGAGGAGGTTGTGGGGTCTGAAACTGTGGGTGAATTCAAGAATGCATGGAACAGACATAAGGCAATTTTTGTGGGGGTACGAAGAAATAGGCTGTTGGTTAAATAGGATCTGCAGCTTTTCCTGTAGGTAGGGAAATAGGCAGACTAGGTGGGCCAAGCGGTCCTTATCTGCCATCAAAGTCTATGTTTCTATGTTTCCTGGCTGAGGCTGCTGCCGGGATGCTCCATTCCACATCTGGCAAGTTGAAGTCACCGATCAGCAACAATTCACCCTTTGCTGTCATATTCTGTATAGTCTCTAGCAGTTCTCTATCTACACCTTCTGCCTGCCCTTGGGGCTTGTATATCACTCCTGTTCTAAGTACTGTTCCCCTTCCCACCTCCAGGCTTACCCACAGCACCTCTACTTCCCCCCTTGTCTTGTGGGACTGTCACTTTTATCCCTTCCCTGATGTACAATGCCACTCCTTCTTGCCTTCCCTGTCCCATTTGTGCAGTGTGTACCCTGGAATGGCTAGCTGCCAGGCATGGTTACTACTGCACCTTGTCTCTGGGACTGCTATGATAGCAAGGTCCTCGGAGGTCATTAATTCCACAAGTTCCAGGATTTTGCTACACAGACTGTGGGTATTGGTGCACATAGCCTTCCAATCATGGCCTGTCCCCCTCTGCTATAACTCCAGTACCACCCCCCATTCTGTGTCTGCCCCTCCTGTACTTTACATGAGGTCCCTCCTTTTTTACCTATGGCCACTCCTTGCTCATGGTCATGCCTGTTTCCTTTAGTCTGATGTTGGGGGATTCCCTTCCATTTGCTGATCCACTTACCTTTGTATCTGTCTGCTGCATCCTCATTTAGGTCTTTGCCTCTGTGCTGGAGACTTCCCAGTTTAAACTCTCCATGAAGACCTCCAACTTCTGCCTAGTGCTCTCACTCCTTCTCCAGTGAGATGCAGACCATCATGCTTGAAGATCTTCCTGTTCCAGAAGGTCCCCAGTCTCCAATGTAGTGCATCCCATTGTCTGCGCACCACTTCTGAAACCACACTGGTTGAATTCTATGATCTATTTGTTCCTGATCTTGTCCTCACTTCTGCCCTTCCTCCAAACTGGCAACATCTCCTAGAAGGCCAGGTGTGTTGTGTACTCCTTTAGGCTCTCCCCTAAGGTCTTCATGTCTGCCTTGGCTTCTTTCACAGTCCTATTTGCTATATCATTTGCCCCTATGTGGACAACTATCCCCGAAAAATCCTGATCTCTTCTCACCAGCCATCCTACTCTGTCATTAGCTCTCCTTGCAGAATCTCTTGGCATGCATTTCACTGTGGTTTCAGCTCCCTTTGCACTGATGACTGTGCCTCCACTCCTCACAACATACAGTCTCCCATTACCAGAATCCTCCTGTTGCCCCTAGTGTATTCATCTTCTCCTTCCTTGTGCCTCTTTCCTGTTTTCTTGAATCAGGTTTGTCCTGCTCAATTCTTCCTTCTTCCCCACCTGGTTTCTGTCTCCTGGCTAGGAGGCAAAATGATTCTGCATGTGGATAGCGTGTGGCTGTTGGTGTCCCATCTAAGCTCTAGGTGCACCACTGCCCCCTCCCACCACCCTCCATCCCCCTAAATGCATGGTCCTTTTGGGGAGTGGGTGGATAAGGGGGGGGGGTGGGCATCCCCAATCTGCAGCCTCATGATCTCTTCTCTTGCCTGCCATAGCTCCCTCCATAGCTCCACAACTGTGTTGCAGAAGGGGAACCCCAGTCTCCAGGCTGTCTGCCTTGCTACCAGTCCTCCACAGCTCTGACAGATCTGGATGTCCATGTCTGTTTTTCTCCTGACTTGTAGGTGTCACTGTTTCTTTCTCACTTCACTGCATCTTCTCTTTCCTCTCTTCCTGTTCTCACTGGCGTCTTCCCTCAGGAGCCCTGCAGGAAGTTCTCTTGGGCTTCTATAAATGTAGAAAGACCATGGGTGGTTGGTAGGGGGTGGGAGCTTGGGTCATACTATTACCACCCCTTAGCAGTAGCTGTTAGCAGTTAAGTGATGGGGAAGGGAGAGATTTAGCTGATTCCTCTCTTCCTCTCCAAAATCAGATACTCTTAAAATCAAATGCTAGCTCCCTTTGAGGTTGCTAGCTTCTCTCACCAAAATTAGGTGCTTTTAAAAGTAAATGCTAGCTCCTTTCCAGTTGCTATCTGTTGTTTCTAAAAGCTGAAGCATAAGTAAATACTACTGTAGCTCCCTTCCAAATGCTTGCTGCTGCTTCTAAAAGCAGAAGTAAAATTGAGCTGAGGCACAACTGACTCTGCTATTCACAGGTCACAGGCCCCTCCCACTTAGCAGTAGCTGTTAACAGTTAGGTTATGGGAGAAGGGGGAGATTTAGCTTATTCCCCTCTTCTTCTTCTCCAAAATGAGATACTCTTAGAAGCACATGCTAGCTCCCTTTTAGTTTCTAGCTTCCCTCGCCAAAATTAGGTGCTTTCAAAAGTAAATGCTAGCTCCTTTTCAGTTGTTAGCTGTTGTTTCTAAAAGCTGAAGCAGAAGTAAATACTATCTCCCTTTCAGCTGCTAGCAGCTGCTTCTAAAAGCTGAAGCACATACTAATTTCTGAAAAAGTTCATATTTTCAACTTTAAATGGGATTGAATTGAAAGTAGTCAAACTTTCACAACATTTAAAAATTTCATTTTGCAAGAATGTAAACTACAAATTTATAAACCCCTGAAACTTTAAAACTAGAGAATATAATACCATTAAATCTGGCAGGCTCCTAGACCTTACAAGGAGACTGTGTGTGCAAATTTTATTAATTGCTTGCTGCAAGAAATTGCAAAATAACATGTGTACTTAAAGTCAAATCCCACGAGTCTGTGAAATTGTAGAATTTCATGGAAAATTCCATAAAACTGGAATATTCTAATTTCACTCAGCCTTTTCTGGGGGATTCTAATTAAAGGATAGGGGTGTATAAGAGGCAGGTAGCAGAGGGGGTCATCTGGAGTTAGATGCACAGTTTCACCAAGAAATGTACAGCTGAGCTGGGTAGCACAACAGTGGTAGACCCTCAGGTTGGAACAAGAAAGCACAGAGTGTCAACAATTCCAACTTGAATGCAGGATATTTAAGCAATAATGCCCAACAGGGTGTGTGTTGTGCTGGGATAACATCACACCTTAGGTGGTTGGGCACAAGGCCGCAGGCTGAGTGTGTCCAATACCTGAGGCGTGACATTATCCCAGCACAACACTCACCCTGGAGGGCATTATTGCTATTACACAATGGCTTGTTGTAATACAAAATAAAAAAAGAAAATAAAAAAAAATGTTTTTAGTAGATTTTTAGTGAGGCAATATATCTTTGTTTCTGAAGAGAAGAGCAAACAATGAAGCAACAGCAAATCAATATAGTGATATTATACTGAGATATCATCACTGTCTCAGGCATACACTGACCAATCAGCGTCCAGGATCCTTTCTTACCATTATATAATTAAGGATCACATCCATTAAATTTATGATCTGGGGAGCCTGGTATATATGCAAGTCTAGGACTTAGAGGTACTGAAAAAAGACGTAGTTGGGGGAGACAATGTCTTGGGCAGCAGGAAGAAAGAATTCTGGCTATTCCAACAGGGTAGGTACAGTAGATAGAAAAATAAGTAGGTGACTCATATTTAAAAGGGACACTGTCAGCTTTTCCCCTCTATTCTGAGTGAAATGTGAGCCTTGTGCCTCTATGCACATAGTTAAATAACTTTTTCAGTACAGTGCCTCTATAGATTACAAAAGCCACCAGTTTACCTCATTTTTAAAATCTGATCATATTTCTGTTTAGATGCGTCCCGTCTGAAATACGGCATTCACTGGAAGCATCTGGTCACCCAGGACACACGTCTGCCAGCAAGCACTCTCCTGATATGGATTTTTTTGTAAACATAGTGGACAAATTAGTTTGTTCAAAAGCTATCCTAATAAGAAATCAGTCCTGGCACATTAGAGTTAAAAACGAGCAGTAGTAGTGTCACAAAGTCGTTTTGAAAAGTGCCTCTGAAATCACGTGCATGTGCAAAGAGCAACTGGAGTGAGATCTTGCGCATGTGCAAGAGCATGTCAGTCTTGCGCATGCACTTGATTTCAGAAGAGCTTTCCAAAAGGATTGTGCAGCAATGCTACTGCTCATTTTTAACTCTAATATGCCAGGACTGATTCCTTATTAGGATTGCTTTTGAACAAACTAATTTATCCACTATGTTTACAAAAAAAAATCCATATCGGGAGAGTGTTTGGTGGCAGATGCGTGTCCTGGGTGAACAGATGCTTCTGGTGGGTGTCGTATTTCAGACTGGACGCTTCTAAACAGAAATATAATCAAATTAAAAAAATGAGGTAAACTGGTGGCTTTTGTGATCTACAGAGGCACTGTGCTGAAAAAGTTACTTAACTATGTGCCTAGAGGCACAAGGCTCATATTTCACTCAGAATAGAGGGAAAAAGCTGGCAGTGTCCCTTTAAATGAGTTTGTCACTGTAAAGAACAAAGAGGATCTCAGTGGGACCAATAGTTCTACTGAGTCAATTTGGCTATGCCAAAAGAGAAGTGGGGGATAGTTATCCAGAGAGGAACATCAGGACTGCAAAAAGCTCAGCCCAGCTTACCAAATGAAGTAGTGATATGTGCATTGTTAATGTTAAATTCCACAAAAACATTTCTGGATGCCTCATCTACAGTATATGCTATCATAAATATGTGAGAAAATGTTACTAATCATTTTTTTTCTTCTGCAAAATTAAAACCGCTTAACCAATTCATCCAGTTGTGTTAGACACCAGGATACACTGACTATGGATATGCATGTCAAATGTTTACTCTATGCATGCAAGAGCAGAGAAGTTACAAACATTCACATTTTTAATAGTTTACACAAAGTTTTGCAAATATTTACATAGTAAAGTTTTGAACCCCTGTAACTTAAAAATAGCTTATCCAATTCTGTCCATATTTAGAAAATTCTATAAGCATTACAAAAATATTATCCATATTAATTTACACATGCCTAGCTCCAAAGGTGCCTGAGTTATATGCAGATGAAAATTTTTCATGAAATGTTCTGAAAAAAATAAAATGACAGATTCTGAGCGCATATAATTTTGAGACGATGCATCATATTGTCTTCAAATCTTGTACATTGTTAGAATACCTATCATCAAGAAATCATGTCAAATTTAAGATCCCTGACCTATAGATGGTTAAGGTATATGCAGATAAAAATGTTCATGAAATTTCACACAAACAATAAAATGACAACATTTGAGCACCTATAATTTTTAATATGATATTTGGCACCTTAGTGGCCAATGACCCAAGGAGTATACATGCCAACATTCAGAGCTCTATCTTGAATGGTGGCTGAGTTATAACCAAATTACTAAATCTTAAAAATTCAGTGAAATTCCATGACATTTCACAGAATGTTGTGAAATTTCATTGACATTCCATGGATTCAGAATTTTCCCATTCTGCACAGCTCTACCCAGATTGCAATTGCTATCTGTTTCCAGATTATCCTAGATATACTGAAATGGAAGAATAATTACGTAGCCAATAATAGTTAAAAGCAGCTAGTGAGCAGTAAAGCAATTGCAGTAATATAATATTTATAGTAGTAATATATGAAAATCCATGAATCCATAAAAAGGTTTTTAACAAGCCTGTCCTTATATTTCTTTTAGTTCTAAGTTCTTGTAACGTTATCATTAATATTCACAAAGTTTCTGAGGGTGTTCTCTGAGACAGAATTCCAAAACTGATTTGCAAAACTCAGTACCTTACCTTAATCACATTTTTTAGTATAATGAAAGATCTCTGTTCCACCTTCTGCAACAGTATGCCTTTGAGGATCAGATTAGGCCTTGTGGAGATATTAATACAAAAGTATTTGTCCTTGTTCAGTTGTAGAATATTTAACAATTTTACTCTGAAAAAAATCATAAAATATATTTTATATTTATAGCACTAAAAGACAAGCTCATCCAATAAGATCTGTCCCAGTTCTAAATTGCTATCTTAGTAGCAACTATAGTACATTTAAAAGGAACAACTAGGGTGCATTTACAATAACAGAACACCTAGCAACATTTTACAATAAGGAAAATAGAACTTGTAGCATGTATGAAGCATTTTTATGACCATCCTTTGATCTCTGCCCAAAAACAAATAGGCAAGCAACCAATCAGAAGCCGCTGTGCTTCAGCCTACTTTTCAGTTTCACACCGCTGTTCAACCTACTGTGAGTAGGCAAACATTAAACGATAAAACTTGTAAAGAGCATTACTATCAAAAGTTCTCAGAACTAGTAAAAAGTACAAACCACTGTGCGTAAAAAGAAAGCTACAATATAAGACCTTACATGCTTAGCACAACTTGCTTAAAGGTTAAAAAATGCAGATTCTCAGAGCTAACAGAATACTATCGGCCATCTCTAAAAATGCCTTATAAAAATCTTGCATACCTAGTAATATCTGCTCAGAGCTTAAATGGATTGCAGGCTCACTATCCGATTTGATGAATGGCTGGAACTGAAGAGAGACACCAGTGCATGTGTCTTATAATCTAGCCAGCTTGATCATGACATACAAGCATGCAAATTTTTAAATCATACTAGGGCTGTTTTTGATCGGTTACTCAATTTCAAAAATCAAACTATGGCCTAGATATTCAGACTGTGCTGGGCAATGGCGCAAGCCTGGGTGCAGTGCAACAGGGCTGCACCGGGGCCAGGACCAGGCGATATTCAACTGTGATGCACCATGGTGCAGCACCACTGAATATGGCAAGGTCGGCACACATACTGCACATGGCACAGTGGCACTGCACCAGCGCAAGCCAAAGAGAGGAAGCACGGGGATGTGCCAGCACAAGTGCAGTTGCGATAGGCACAGCACCCATGATATTCAGCTGGGGGCATGCAAATGAGGCCATAATATATGCAAGGTGTAAATGGGTTCATTTGCATGTCATTATGGCCCCATTTGCATGAGTTGCGCAGGGTGTCCCAGTGAAATGTGCCTGGTGCCCTGGCTAGCTGCAGTCATTGGGGGTTGGGTCCCTGGTGGGCTATTGTAACCCCCTCACCCACTCCCAATCAACCCAGTCATTCAATTATCTGGTTCTGTGTAGTACAGTATGGTCTGCAAGCCCATTGGTCCACACTGTAGACCTATAGGCATACAGATCATACTGTACACTGTCATTCAGTGGGCAGTAGGGTGGTATGCAGGTGAGGTGCTGCCGCCCTCCGATGATGGGGGGTGCTGGGTGGCTGGGGGTCCTCTGTGGGTGGGTGGGGAGAGGGGTACCACTTGACCACCAGGTTAAACTTTCTTATTACAACAGCCCACGATCTGGCATACGAGGAGGGAACCACTAGACCACCAGGTTATCATGTATTATTACTACAACCTACGATTGGGCATACGGGGTTGGGGGCCACTAGACTACCATGGAGGGTCTGGGTGCTTGTGGATGGTGTTTCTGCTGAGCAGGTGGCCACCCACGGCTGGTGGCTGTTGTGTTGCACCTTGCAATACAGCCACCTGCCTGTGGGTGGCCAGTATTTGATCCTTTTATTTTGGCTCAACTTTGAGCACCAGTGTGTAGCGCATGTAGGTGTTCGCCAGCATGTGTGCCACATCCCGGGCTGAACTCGGGATATGCCGCCATATGCATGGGCATGCCCCCTGCATCTGCACCACATACATTACCAATGCACCCGGCGCATAGGGAGTTGTGCCGCGAACCTGCCCCTTTGAATATCGTGACTGGGTCATTACATTGGGGGGCCATATGTGCAACCCCACAAGTCATGTGCAACCCCATTGAATATCTAGGCCTATATGTCTAAAATAACATTTAAAGAAAACTTACGAAATAAAAAAACAATTGCATATAAAAAACAGTAGCCTCAAGCAATCTGTTTACAATCGAGCAGCTGAAAACCTTAAAAAAAATTCTAATGCATGTGTTAGTTAATTATATCCAATGTAGCAGACAGCTGAAAAAAGAAATGAAAATATCCAATAAAAGACAGTTTATAGACTTTATGAGTCTTTCAGGTACAGGAAATCTGTATAAACAGGGAGAAAGCAAGACATGAGCACCGTCCACCAAGTTCCATCCTCCATCCATAGACTTGCGACTCAGCCAGACTTCTCTACTCAGTGACTCTGGGCATACAGAGAGTAGCATTCAATACTCCTCTTCAGTCCCAACTTTACAGATTCCTCCATTGGTCTCCGTCTCTGTTCGGTGCTCCTCCTGGTGACCGGCCTTCTGCAAGGCTCCCTGGTATTTCACAATCAGTGCAGGGCTCCCCACCACAGGACTCCAAGCAGCTACAGGTAAAAAAAAAAACTGATCCAGGAGAAGATGCCACAAACATCTTGTGCCACAAGATCTTCTGGAAAGA
Source organism: Neoceratodus forsteri (assembly GCA_016271365.2). Lineage (NCBI taxonomy): Eukaryota > Metazoa > Chordata > Ceratodontiformes > Ceratodontidae > Neoceratodus > Neoceratodus forsteri. The sequence continues at coordinate 50,376,884 of CM057451.1, read as the reverse complement.
CAATGGACCAAACTTGATGTTAGCAAAATAACAACACTGAAAGCTTTACATCTAAGCTTAAGACAGTGGTGGCATACCTTTTATTAAGTTTTTAATGGCTTTGTCCAAAACCCTGCTATGGCCACTCTTGCAGTCCAGTGAGCAGCTGCTTCTCTTTGAACCTGGCTGACTATGCTGGTCAGATCTAGGAGGCTGTGGAACTGCCAATCCTCAGCATTGCATATCTATATGGGCTTCATACACAGTTTGGTAAAGAATTACAAAATCACACATGCCCCCACAACACAAAGCATCATGGGCTGCATATGCAAATCACCACAGAATATTATGCAGGTTCAACTTTAAGCAGAAATGCATGGTACCTTCTTGGTAAAGAATTGCTGCATCCAGATAATGCACATGGAGTTTTTCAGGAAAAGGGGTTTGAAATTTCAGTCTCGCTTGGCCCAACACTTTAAAATAGGGAGAAAATGCAATTCTTTTTGTCTGGATCATGGGAGCATAATCATGATCCAGATAAATTCTGTGAGTTTCCCACATAACATTTTTTTTTTGCTGTCAGGCCACTGATAAGATTTTTTCTTTTGTAGTGTAGCTGAGAAACTCATAACGATGGAGCACAGTCTAGAACCTTGCAGTGGTTTAGGCCCCAGCATCCAGTGAACTCATTCGAGATACAGAGGCTCATTTGGGGGCAGTTTAAGCGTGTCTCTCAAGAATTTTTGAATAAATCCATTTTCTGTGGTCCCTCCATCCCCATGAGAAGCCCATATAGTAGAAGATTCTTATGTCTACTGTGCCCCTCTAAATCACAGTACTTCTCTTCTAGTTGCTTTTGCTCATTATTGAGGTTGAGCAGCAGGTCGCTAATAGTGTCAGACCAGGCTGCAAAGGTTTGTTCAGTTTTTAACAAGTACACATCTGCCTTCATGTTTCGGAGAGAAGCTGTAATTTCCATTCAAAAGGCCAATATTTCTTTCTGGACTCTCTCTTTGGTAACTTGTTAACTTCCTGACCACTGTACCTGGGAGACTGGCAGTGTGGATACCATACCGAGTTTGGGTGAGGAGCTGCCCGTGTCTGTATCTCATTGTTTGTCACTCTGGTCCAGCTGGTGCATTTCATTTTTCCTTTTTTACTATCTCCTATAGTTAGCCGCCACCTCAAAGTGCTGAACAAGATCTACTTGTAACTGGATTTTTTTTATGTGTTTTAATCATGGCACTGCTAGAGCTCTTCACAGTTCACTCCATGCTCATTGGTGATGTCACTGGAAGTTGCTACTTCAAGTTCCGAGGAAGAACTGTCAGCACCTATGGGACATTCAGAAATACTGTCAGATCCACTCTAAAGATCTCATATTATACCCCTGGCATCTCCACCAATTTGCCCTTGCATGTGGTACATAAATAGATTTACATCACCCCAAGGTCAATGCCTTGTGTCGTGTTCAATGGTGTCCCAGGGTAAAATGCAAAATGTGGAGACAAGAGTTACTGTTCCTAGATAGGGAACCCTTTATTCATAAAACCTGTATCTAAAATGTACAAATTGATACCTGCGGAATTACCTGTTTAAATCAAACTGTACATTACTGGTTAAGTAAACTGATGGTATAAGAATCAATGGGGGCATCAATTGGCTCAGAATAGGGAGAGTATAGCCGCCCCCCAAAATTGGGGCTTATCTCCTGTGCTGTGCCTGGTCCTAACACATGCCTTCTGATTTCTATTATTACTGTTGCTGAGTTCCTTGGAGTTCTGACTCCCGTTCTCTGCTGTTCCCCCACCACCCACTTTGTTTCCCATTATACGGGTGGGAGAATGTGCCGGAGATGTTTGTGGCACTGCTGGGCCACATCATTAGAGCTAGCATGACTCTTCCTTATGCTTGAGCCCCAGTGGCAAGTGGGGCTCAGGCATGTAACTACCCATGCGTGCATGTGCACAACTGGAGATGTGCTTGTGAATGCGACTGGCTATAACTGCTAGAAAAAAGCATCAAAAAGTGTTGCATGTTGGGGATGGGCTCCCAGTTCTTCTGACAGACCCCCACCCCAGGCAAAAGGGCCATTGGATCATCATGTTTAAATAAGAAAACAAAGGCTGTCTGGGGTAATATATTTAATATATACAAAGCTGCTATAAATTGAGTTTGGGGGACAAAGTTTACTATGTGTGACTGGGGGATGCATTTTTAGTTTCCCAGGCACTCTGGCCTCCAGCCAATCACAGTTAGCCACTGTCACTGGCTGGGATTTAAACTTGCAGCCACTAGGGTATCGTACTTGTGATTAACAGCCCTTCTCAGCCATTCAGAGCCTATAATTCTGCCTGTGACATGAGAAGCTTCCAAAAAGAGTTGTTAGTCTTGTTTGGATCATCAAAGGAGGTAGAGGCTGTCAGCCTTGCTCCTGCCCTGTGAGTTTCAACCTGCTACAGAGTAGTCCAGTGTGGACTTGACCCATCTTAGCTTCTTAGTAGTTGCTATTGCTGCTCTTGCTAGCCAGCCAGTGTAGCCTGAATTGTAAATCTTAGGGTAACATCTCCAGTTTAGTTTAACATAGTTAATGTTACCAGAGAGTTCTCTAGTGCTTGTTTAAATATTTGCCATTGTCCAGGTTTGTCAATCTCTGCTGCTGTGTGAAGACTTCAATGTAATCTCTTGGTGGGTTGAGGGATCCCCACCACCCTGCCACAGGGGGCAAGCTGTGGAGGAAGATACGAAGGTGAGCTGCGAGTTGGAGGATAGGGCTGGGGGGTCAGCGAGAACATGGCCCACCCAGGAGGAGGAGAAACCAGGTATAAAAAGAAGTCATTTGGTTTTGGGGTTTGAAATTAGTTTAAATTGTGTACCACCTCTACAGATCCTGGACAATGCAAGATCGGCCTGCAACAGTAACTTTAAACTGTGGTACCCAGTTAACTGGCTACTTTAAATCTACCAGCACCCAGGTCTGCTGGTTTGGGCCACCTAAAGTGCACTTGAAGGGAGAGGGAGAAAGTGTGTTCAGGGTAGACTCATGCTAGATGCAACCTGACTATAATCATTGTTGTTATCTAACATTCCCCTTTTTCTCTACAGGATTCATACATAAAGTCCTGTTCATTTTTATACAGCATCTTGAGTGAGCACATGTTATTTTGCATTGTCTTTTGCTGGTACTATATTGCAATGTCTATTTAGATCAGCTTCACAGTGGGATCCAGAGTGGTGTTTGCGCCAGTAAGGAGGTGGGCAGGTGCTGCGTTCCAGGGGGTTTTAACAAACCTGTCACCAGGCCCACCAATCTGTTCTCTGGGTGGAGGCACCACACTGTTTTATCTTATTTCTGGCTACAAACCCCCCACAAGGAGTTCCAAAGAACACAGGTCCCTCAACCTTGCAGGTGTGTGTGTGTGTGTGTGTGTGTGTGTGTGTGTGTGTGTGTGTGTGTATGTGTGTGTGTAAGGTAGCATTTGTAACCACAGCTTCATAAGTAAAGGTGCAGTGACCCAGTTACAATACATATAGGATAGGTGGGAGGTATTGTCAGTCACTAAGCAGGAAAGGGACCTTGGGTTTATCATAGCTGATGACTTCAAAGTGGCAGGGCAGTGTGACAAAGCAATGGGCTGGGCCATTGGGATGCTGAGACATCATAGGGAGAGGTATCTACAGCAGGAGGAGGACTGTGATATTGCCACTATATCGCTCACTGGTGAGACCCCACCTAGAGTACTGTGTCTAGTTGTGGAAGCTAGACCTCAGAATAGACATAGACCTGGTGGAGGAAGTCCAGAGGAGAGCAACTAAAATGGTGCATGGGTTGCACCAAAAGCCCTACAAGGAGAGACTGAGGGATCTCAAAATGTACACCTTGGAAGACAGAAGAATGAGACTGGACATGATAGAGACCACAAGTACCTCACTAGGGCAAACAAGGTACAGCAGGGGAGTCTCTTTCAAATGAGGAAGAGCACCAGAACCAAAGGGCATGAGATAAAGCTGGTGGGGGGCATAAATGCCTGGAATAAATTGCCAGCAGAAGTGGTGGTGGTGGTGAATACAGTAGGTGGGGGCTTAAAGCAAGCATGGGATAGACATGGGGTATATTAGGAAATGGGCAGGGAGAAGGGAGTGTCACTGGAGACCAGTTAGGGTCTGCAGAAACAGACTACCAAGGACCATCTGAACAGACCCAGGTGGGCCAAGAAATCATTTTCTACTGACAAATTCTATGTTTCTATGTTTCTAGCTGCACATCAAATACAGGCAAGCAAACATGGTGGGTATGGGCCAATGCTTGTTTTAAATAGTCAGCAGGCCTCTTCTTTTTTTCATTAATTATATATCATGTTCTAATTACACAATTTGTCATTTTGGTACAGTGTACAGGTTAGCATCTACTTGGGACCTCCATGAGGAAGTGCAAAAGTGCTGAACTGCTTGAAGTCCAATGGCATCCACATGTGTGTTTCTAAAGTCCCCCGAATTCTGTTAATTATCAATGCACATTACATTTTCAAAGTTTTGCTGTTCATAATTAATTTTTGCAAATTGAACTACTAAGGTGGTTTGATGCCAGTCTGTGTTGGGCTTTGCTGCTTTATGATCAGATCCAACTTTCTCATGGGAAGCATTTTTTTGTTCATTTCCAATGCCTTCTTATGTCTGCTCCAGTGCTAGTTTGCTTTACCTGAGCTTGCAGAGTGATAGAAACATATAGAGCAGGATTCACAAAGCAGATGCGCCGGGTGCAAATGAGATGCGCCAGCGCAACCTGGATATACCAACCCCAGACAATGCGATTCACAGAAGGATGTGCCGCAAGATGCCCTATGTGCATCCCCACTGTGAATTGTACAGATGCAGAATGGTGCAATGTGAAATGCCCCAGCACAACAGGGATGCACCAAAGAACCTAGGGCAGCTTAACAGTGAATATGGAGCAAGTCAGCAAGGAATGAAGGAGCAACAGGGGGAACCTGCAGTGGCACAAAAGATGCAGGGAAATGCACCTGCAGGGACCAGCCAGAGTACCAAAGGGCCCAAAAGTGGCCACAGCAGAAGAGATGAACAGACAGAGCACACAGAGAAACACCCAAAAGCACCTGACACACCCCACACAGGAGACCAACTGGCACATATGGCAAGCCCAGGGGTGGCTGTCAAGGTGTGCCACAGCTGCTGGAGGCACCATGCATCATGCAGGTGTCTCCAGGACATGGTCCCCTGCACAAGAACCCAGTGGTGTGGAGAAAGATGCCACCCAGGGGTAAAACAGTGGACAGGCACAATTGACACACAGGCCAAGTGCCATGCACTGCACAGGTGTAAGAAGCCCACAAGCAATGTGGACTTCACACAGAGCCACACAACAACAGGGCACCAGCGCAAAAGATGCAGCCCACATGCACCACACACATAACAGGGGCACTGAGAAAGGCAGCATGACACAATGCCCTCCCACATGCCACAGGCAACAAGGAGGGCACACAGTGAGGCCACCATATCAGGGGGTCAGGATGCATGTGAGCACAGTAACACAGGTGCACATGTATGTAAGTCAACAAAGGGACAGTGGATAGCAGCAGACAAATACAGAACACATGCACAATGTACGGTAAATGACCACAGACACCAGTTGCAATAGAAAATGTTTTAGTAACAGCAGTGGTGCACACAATAAACTATTTACAAGAACAACAGCCAGTAGGAACAGGGAAGATGAGGGTGGGGAACTGTAAAAGTACAAAAACAGTTAGGCAGGAGGGTGAAGGTGTATATGTTTGTCAGAACAGGGTACAGCAACAAACGATGTGGATAGGGAAGGCATGGAAGGCAAAACAGAAAAGGGCTAAACACAAATGTCCATGTCCCTAATGTACGAGACGTGCCGCAGCATGGCGCCCACACCTACGACCCCTGGTACACAGCACCCTGACCAGCCTGGTCACTGCCTGCAGCAGCTGTCCCTGACACCTGAAGAGTGGCTGCAGTGTCCTCTGTAAAGACTTCTGGAGATGGAGTTGTACTAGCTACTGTAGTCCCTGACACCACCGATGAATGGGGGACACGTGGCCATATGCCCCTTGGACCTCCATGGGGGACACAGACAACACGTACTAAGTGCCGTGTTCGACACTGCCCCACTCATCATGCAAGTGTGCTGAAGGCATCCACCATGCAAATGGTAAAGATCCTGCCAGGCACACCACATGCCAGCAACAGGCTGGCACACAGTACCACGCTGTGATCATGCAATGTTACTCAGGAAGCACATGGCCCACATGTACATGCAGGGGTTTGCGCAGAAGGGCATGTTGCCATGCCCCACATGGCATGTGCATATGCCAGCAGGCAGCACAAGCATGCAGGGCCCTTCTGGACATCACTGGAGCACCACAGGGTGCCCACGGTGTGCATGATATGCACACATGGTGGATGTACACACAGGGTCCAGGTGCACTGTGGCCCAAGCACAAGCCACCATTCCCACACTCCATGTGTGTGTGCAACCAGCAGCACATGGATATGCACAATGGACTGGCAATGGCCAGCTGAGGGCACCGCCTATCCCCCCTGAACACACAGAGGATGCACAAGACAGACACTCACCTGCACCAGCATGTCCCTATCCACGGGCACTGACACTGGCCCTATTGTGCCTGGCCTCCACTGCAGCCATGGCCTGCTGCTTGCCTGCTGGCTCTGTGAGAGGAACAAAAGCAGAGAACACTGTGAGAAGACAGGAGTTGTGACATGTCTGCCAACCCCCCAGAAACAACACCAGTGCCAACATGCAGTGATGGCAACACCACCACAGTGCCCCAGTGACAGTGCCCCTGGCTGTGTGCATCCACTGCATCCACACATAGCACCCCTGCCTGTGCCCACCATGTGTGCAGCTGGACACATGCAATGCCAATAGCCATGCCATGCCATGCATACCACAGTGGCCCTGCCCCTCATGCTTCATGCCACACAAGCCCACTCCCTGTGGTCACATGGGAACTGTCCATGCTGTGTGTGGCCTGTGGTCCACACGTGTGTGTGTGTGTGTGTGTGTGTGTGTGTGTGTGTGTGTATAGTGGTGTACAGTGAGCCCACCCCCCCCAAACCGCATGCTGCCCCTGTGCATGTGTAGTACTGTGACTTACCTGGGCATGGCACCTCACCCCTGCTTGCACAGTCCTGTAGGCTCCATAGCCTGTCTGGGTCCCTGCACTGCAGATCACCTTAATGGTGCCTGCATTGTTTCCCATTGCAGGCAACCCCTGTCCTGTGCAGCAGCTGCAGAGCAATCCTGGCCCACACCGCAGAGCATGGCTCTGTGAGGTCATCAGACCCAAAGAGCTGTCCCTCAACCTGCAGCACCAGTGTCACAAGGTTGAGGAGCTCCACTTTACCCCAGTTCATGGCCCTTGGGCCTGTCCTCCTTTGAGAATGTGGTATGATCATCCTCAATATCAGGAGGCCAAGGGTGTGCACAGACAATGGTGCTGTTGTGCAATGGCACAGTCGCGCCACATCCGAGAATGGCTGTCGTGTGGTGCACCTCGCGCAACATGACAATGTGCAATAGCCACCAATAGTGCATTATCAGGCATGTGCACAGCGATCTGCATGGGTGGGAACACAGGGTCAAGGGACATGACCAGGTCGCGCACGTGTACTCCACACGGAGCCACCATCTTGTGACTGGCAAGCAATGCCATGCACAGTGCAGTGTCACCACACACATGGCTGGTGTTGCACTGTAATCCACAGGTGCATAATGACACCCCGTTGCATGATAAATGCACACAACATGACAGGCGGCTCTGCGGTCATCGTGCATATGGGCATGTATGTGCAGCCAGATGCGATCTCATGGTCAGTAATACCGGACTGTTAGCGCTACACCTGTCAAGCCACTAACCCAGCATCACATATGCATGGCAATGCACCATGACAGTTACGCCGTATTCAGGAAATGCCCTGTGTCCCATGTGCATGCACTGATAATGCGCCATATAGGGATGCGCTCAATGCAGCAGATGTGCCCCGCTGATTGGGATGAGCTGGAGACAATTATGCAGTTCACAGACATTGTTCCTAAATCAGCTGATTGCCATATTCATGGGCATCTCACTTGTTTAGCATCTCATTACAGATGCTCCCAATCTTATTTGCATGCCCTGAGCCATACATGCTCCTGAATGTGCATCCACAGAGCTCAGATGACTGAAAGGAATTGCATCCTTGAAGGTAGGTTTGTTTACATTCATCCAAAGGCAATATGGCAGCACAAAAGGACAGTGTGAGGCCTAGGACATACAGCCATAGTCCACGCCTGTTCCTGGTCACATCCAGGTGAGTGCTTCACAGTGTTCCACTGTTCATTTTAGGTCTGGCTTGTGGGGGGGTGGAAATGTTGCTGGTGGTTGGTGTAGCATGGGACCACAGAAAAATGACATGTGTGTTACAGTCTGGACTACCATCCAGTGGTACATGGCAAGCAATGCCAGTCTCATGTGCAGGACATGTCAGCTACATGTACCACTGCTGCAGAACTGATCCTGCCAATGCCCAGCTGTTCCTGACAGTTCCAGATCCTGTTCTAGTAATGCACGGCAGGTGGGTGTGTGGTCTGCAGACAGGGTGCTATGACCCTGCAGCAGCCAGCCACCATGCCTGCACATATACAGAGCTACCAGTTGTGTGCTAATGGCTGCATATTCTCACCCACAGAAACCAACATGTCTGGAAAGGACACAGCTGCTGGACACAGACATCCCAATTTCATTAGTGATGAGGACAGGGCACTAATCAAGGCATGCCTGCTGTGCAAGGGCATCCTTGCTGGCAGGGGTGGCAACTGATAGCAGCGGAATGAGGGCTGGGAGGCTGTGGCATGGCATGTCATGCCATCAGGAAGTTTAACAGGACACCCCAGGAGTGCAGAAAGAAGCGCCTGAACAATGAGAAGAGGAGAACCAAGGAGAAGGTGGCGCTCACAGAGGCCTCCCTGAGTAGGGCAGGGGATGGGCCACAAACAGGTGTGTATCCTACACCCATGGAGGAGATGCTGTTGGCCAGCATGGGCTGGGTGGCTGTGCAGGGTGTTCCTGGAGGAGGCTTCCAGATGGGCAGCAGTCCATCGAAGCACTGTAACTCTACATGCCCAGGACATGTGCCTGTCCGTGTGTGTGTGTGCCATGTGTGCCCTGACAGTCCTGCTGTGTGTGACTATCTGACCATGTGCCTCTGTGCACCAACCATGGTTCTGTATGCCACATCCGTGGACTGTAATGTGCAGTCGCATGGCAGGCTGGGCATGCGGTGGTGGTGGGGAAACCTGTGGTGTTGTGTTCCACTGCACACCATTGCTGCCATTGCTACCATCCCAGTGGGTGGTGGCCAGGGTGTTGTCACACTCCCACACATTAACAAGAGGGCATGTACAGGCACTGACCTGACCATTTGTAGCCAGTGCATGGTTGCATTAGCAGAATAGGTGTTGACCGTCATCTGCAGGGCATGTAAGGCACACCACTGGCACACGTGTATGTCCACCTGAACATGCCTGTCTGAACACTACTGTCACCAGTGTTTGTAACCTTATTTCCCTTCCTTCTGTTGCAGTTGCATCACACCTCATGGGTGCTGCCATGTCTGGTGCACCTCAAAGTGCTACTGCAGAGGATGATGCCAGTCCGTCTTACTGGGCAGCAGCCATATCTGGGGATGTTGCTGTCCTGGGCCCATCACACACCACAGCTACCCCGGACACATCACTAGTGGTGGCAGGGCCTTCCAACACCTCAGCAAGCGGTGCCATGGCTGGTGAGAGGGGCGACACTTGGCTGGAGGGGTTTCTGGGTTAGGCTGATGATGACCCAGGGGATGCAGTGGAGATCACCAATGCCCTGCTGGTGCTGGCATCTGGTACACAGCGGGTGTACAGCGATGTTGATAATGATTCTGATGCCACACAACTTTGGGGGGACATGGCCAACAGTGAAGCGCACAACACACAGGTGCATGAACAGGTGGCACCAGCAGGCTTTAGTGGTCCTGCGGCCTCTGGCACACCAACAAGCCCTGCACAGCCACCCATGGTGGGGGTTGCTGTGGGCTCTGTGCCTGGTGCTGCTGCTGTGGTGGCGGGGACTGCCAGCACAGGTCAGCAGGGTGCTGTGGTACTGCCGCAGATGGCCGTGGCCCGTGATGCTGCCATCCCTGGACGCACAGCTGTTGCACAAACCCAATCTCCACCCATGCTACAGCCTGCTGTGGTGCGTCCACTTACAGTGGATGCGCAGAAGCAGGCCAGCACACCACCTGCCTGTCAGCACCTTCACCGTGAGCCTTCACCTGCTGACAACTTTGAGGGCTAAGCACACCTCTTGTGGGCCACCGTGGAGGGGCAGGCTTTTCTACAGGTGGAGTTCAGGGGCCTTCAGATGCTGCTGGCTGTTGAACGTGAGTCGTTGGCCATGTGGCATGCCCAGATGTTGGCAGAGGCATGCCTACTGCAGGTGGGCATGACTGCAGCTCTGGAGCAGATTGCATATGCTACCAAGGTGGCATGTGCAACCAGTGCACCATGTGGCCACCCGGCCCCCATACAAACCCCCAGGAGTGTCTCACACATGCCCAGGCAGTGACATCAGGTGGACCCATTGCTGCTGACACCATCACCACACCTCTCCATCCCCATCATCCCCCCATCAGACATGGATCACGGGGCCAACATGACAGTGAGCACCCATTCACGGTTTCACTGCAGTACCACTCCAGGGGTGTTGGCTACCTCCCCCCCGTGGCCAGTGGCACTACATCAGCAACCACTGGTCATGGGTGAAGCCACTCAGATGTCCGTGGTGGCCATGGTACCTCCCACTGATGCCTGGGTGACAGCTCACATGGCTCCTTCACCTGCACCCTTTGCAGCCCACTTACCTGGCTACCTGTGCCTGAGGTGGCATGGGTGGCATGCACCTGCCCTAGTGCATTGCCTGTGTGGGTCACCTGTGTAGTGCTATATGCATGTCTGGGTGTGCCATTGTTGTGCTGTGTGGCATGGACATGATGAGTGTGGTCCTGTGTCTGTTGTGCACATGTGCCAGCAGCAGTACACTGATCCATGCCATCCTCAGCACATACACTGTGCCCCTTGGACATGTGGATCCTGCTGTGCATGCATATGTATGTGTGTGTGTGTGTGTGTGTGTGTGTGTGTGTGTTTGTGTGCGCAGCATTGTTGCCCTCACGGGTGCACTACACTGTGGCACTGTTGTGGTACAGTGACCTGTGGTGTGTATCTGGGTGTTTGGGTGTGTGTGTGTGGGGTGGGGTGCCAGCTGTGTATTACCCACCTGTGCAACTCACCTGCAGTCCCTGAAGTGGTCCTCCAGGATGGTGTCTCTGTGCCACTAGGCCCTGGTGACCAGCCGTGGATCTCATCGTGGCTGTGGTCTTCCATCACGCCCCCCTTGGACTGCTGCATCCTCGTCCCCCTCCTCATCCTCCTCCCCAGAACTGTCATCCCCCTCAGCCTGGACAGCAATTCCACAGTCAATGGCCATGTTGTGCAGTATACAACAGGCCAGGAATATGCCACTGGCCTTCTCTGGGCTATACTGTAAGGCACCACCTGACCTATCCAGACACCGGAAGCACATCTTCAGCACGCCAAAGACATGCTTGATGATGGTGCACATAGTGATGTGTGCCTTGTTTTATTGCTCTTTCACGTCTGTTCCAGGTCAGCAGAAGGGTGTCAGTAGCCAGGGTCAGAGGGTGTATGCTGCATCACCTGTGAGGAGCAAGAGTAGGCCATTACTCCACTGCACGCCTGTGCATAGTGCCCTCCCCCCTGCACCATGGTGCACTGGTGTGACTGCTTACTGCACACCCCAGTCCCTGTGTTGACTGTTCCTGGCTGCCTACATCCCCCTCACAACTGCTACAGCCTGGCCAGGCTGCACACGTCTGCCCATACCTGCCCGTGCTCACAGCCATGGCTGCCAGCACATGTTCCCATCCCCATTGTCTGCCCACAAATGCCTGGCGGTTGACCATGCATGGCTGCATGTGGTGTGTTCTACCCTGCCACTCATGCCGGCTGTTGCAATGCACCCCCACCTCCCACACTTTGCTGTCCTGCTGCACTGTCCCCCTGTGTGCTCAGTTACATTGGTGTCCCCCCATTGTCCCTGTGCATATCCCCCTGCCCATTTTGTATCATGGCAATTGCACACCTGCTCCCTATCCCTTCATTTGTTGCACCATAGTGGCCTGTTCATTGGCAGTTCTGCTTGCCCCACCCACCTATAAGATGGCCGCTGGGTATGTTCCCAGTCTCAAACCAGCATCAAAGGGTGGACTGGTGCCATATGAAGGCATCGTATGTACTCCCAGGGTGTGTGGTGCAGACATTGCTGATGCGCCCAGTGGCATTGCACACCATCTGGCAGTTGACTGAGTGGTAGCCCTTGCGGTTGACATATGTCATGGCATCATCACCAGGTGGTGCACAGATTGTCACATGGGTGCAGTCAATGGCCCCTATGATGCTTGGCATGTGTCTCACCCTGTGGAACTGCTGCATGGCTTCTGTCTGCTCTGCCTGTGTGCTTGGGTAATGGATGAATTCCGAAGCATGTGGGAGCAGTGCAGTGAGGAACTGTGTGAAGAGACAGGATGTGGACAGCTTGGATATGTCAGAGGTGTCTCCAGCTGACACCTGGAAGGTTCTCCTGGTGAGAAGGCACATTGCTGTTGTCACCTTGGTCTCCATTGATATGGCATGACCTTTTCCAGTGGGTGCCTGCTTTTTGTCATGGCACAGCTCACGGAGCTGCCTCAGAATAACCCTGTTCAGGCAGTATCAGCTGACTGCTTTGGTGTCTGTCAGCTGTTCAAATGTCAGTCTAGCACGATACCACCATGGGGCTGGCTGCCTATGGTGCTTTCCACCACCACGTTGCTGGTTTGCCCATCTCCTCATCCCCATTAACATTCCCACCATCAGAAATGGTGCTCCATCTATTCTATTTTTCTTCTGCTACTCTACTCCTGCTTGCTGTCGCTATCCTGCTGTCAGCCTGCTGGGGGCTTGCACTTAAGCCTGCTTCTTTTATACTTATATCCACATGGGGCATTTGGTACTTGCACTGTGGATGCTCCTTGCTTGCGCATTCATTTTGCTCTGTGATTGGCTCTGCACTGTATATGCAGTTACACGCTCCCTCAAGATGCACCGCATTTATTACTTTCTGTCTCCAGCACATCCTGTTCAGTGCAGCACATCCAGGTTGTGCTGGGGCATCTGTACTGTCTGTGAATGGCTACATAGCGCATTTCCGAGTTGCGCCACTGCATCTCATTTGTGTCAGTGCATCTGCTTTGTGAATCCTGCCCAAAATTTACAACCATATTATTTGTGAGATTCTGCATCACAACTCTCCAGTAATATGAAAGGGCATGAAGACTCCCTGAAAATAAGACTACTAATGTCTGTATTTGATATGGAAATTAACATTCAAAGAAAATTATAAAGGGGTCTAACTACTGAAAACTATTGGACAGTCCCAATGGGATAAATGACCTGCTATTTTCTTGACCCCTTTAGTATCTACTATTTTGCTCTGGGGCAGTAAATAAGGGGAAAGGAAACAAATGGACCATTAAATCTGAACCAATAGAATGTGCAGGTTGGCTGTTGTGGCCACTTGTATGTCTACAAGATGTCAGTCAGCATAGCCAAATTATGGTACGTATTTGACTGCTTGTGCAGGTGAAATAAGTAGACATTATGGGTGAATGGTCCTTTTTCTGCCAACATATTCTATGTTTCAGACTGTTCTGTTAAACATCCTTCAGTTGTACAATTACCTTTTAAGTGTTGTTAACCTATATTTATTTGAAATAGTCAGCAATATTCTTTATTCTGCTTTCTTTCTGTTATTTCATGTCATGTTGTAATTATACAGTGAGGCATTTTGATACAGTGCCCATGTTAAAAATGACAAATTAATTATAAATTCCATAGATCAGAATCTGCTATTACACCAGTGGGAAAAATAACAAGTTTTGTCTTATTATTGAGCTGCACATGCATTGATTTTTCTTGTATATTTGTCAGGTCAACATTTTTAAGTAATGCAGAAGCAACAGCAATAAATTATTATTAATAGAAGCAGATCATGTCCCATCATATGAATCACGAATGCCTCCATTGTGCATATAAATCAAACAAATGGTCTGAAAATCATTCAAAGGGTTGTGGTGGCAAATGGGTCTTTTTTATGGCTTACTGTTCTAGTTTATGCTGTCAGGATACCTGTGGCTGTGCCCGCTCTGTAGTCCCCCTACAGTATTCTGACTGTAAGCCTGACATCTTCTTTGATCATCTACAGGACTCTGCTTAACCTGTTGTTACCTCTATTTTTAGGCCTAATGAGACTGCTACTTGAAGTTCTACATAACCTCAGGCATATTCAGTTTCTGGAATTCAGCCTGGTTCTTACTGCCACAACTCCATAAAACACTGTCTGTTATCCATCAGAAGGCTTGTCCTGTCTCATTTAGAATTCTCTGCCCAGCATGGCAGCTTAGGGTTTCACTTCATCATGCTGTATTATTCATATTATGAAATTTATTGTTAAAATTAGTCTAGCATAAGTACTGCTAACTTTCATTTTGGAATGTAAACAGCATCTAACACCTCTGCAAGAACTGAAAAAATATAGTTTTACAACTTGCTCAAACCTATCAATCAAATGTCTTTACCTTTATACAGGATCAATTCCAGGATAAATCCAGCTGGGAGATTATCCCATTTTCAGGAGCATCCTACTAAGACCTGGTTTCAAAATAAATAAGCTTTCATCAATGCCAAATGCTTGCTGGTATTAGCATTGGAAATGCAGGAGTTAGACAGATGCAGAATAGAAATGGCAGTGAAGTACTGAACTTCACGCCAACCGCACCTCCATCCTGTTGAGATGGACAGGCATTGGGGTAAGTGTTTGGGTCTTTGCCCATGACATTCATGTTATGTCACCTCACCCAATTCTGCAGACACTGACACGTGTTGAGGTGTGTCTTGGGGTGTTTGGCTTTATAGTCACCCCATTCCTTAAGGACATATGCTGAAATGGGTGCAGCATAAGAGAATGGGGTGAACTCTGGGGCCGAAGAGTCCAAGGTACACCTCGATGCCTGTCACTGGATGAGGGTGGGATGGCATGAGCAGTAAAGTTGGCAATCCAAAGGCACACCCTGATGCCTGTCAGTTTGTACAGGGTGGGACGTTATGGTTAGAAACCCTAATGCCCCAGACATTTGTTAGTATTTGCAGTACACATTTTTAACATGGACTTTTTGTAACCCCAACCTCATGAAAGCATTTGGGACCTCTTCTCATGAAGAGTGGCAGTGTGATTTGGTCAATGTGTCCCAAACTTTGAGTTCCAACAGTGACCGCACCATTCTGCATCACATGTATGAAAACACAGATCGGGCAGGATATGAAGAATGACAGCTGTACCATCCATACGAGGTGTGAAGAGATGGCAATGTTGAAAATCTGTAGTGGGAATAGTAAAAATGCTTGCACTTCTGAGCATACGTGGAAACTGCACAACACATGTGTGTAACACAGTTATTTTATGGACTTTCATCACCAAATTTTCAACATTGGCATTTTAGGACCTCTGCTCATGAACAGTGTCACTGTGATTTTCTTAATGTGTCCCGAACACTGATTTCCTACAGCGACCGTGCTATTCTATGCCAGAAGTGCAAAAACACAATTCAGCCAGGATGTGAAAAAGGACAGCTGTACTGTTCATAAGGAGGTGTGGAAAAATGGCAATGTTGAAAATCTGGAGTGAAAATATTGCAAATTCATGAAGTTACGATCGTGCGTAGCAACTGTCCCACGCATGCTTGTAAAACAGTCATTTTTTAGATTTTTCCCACCAAATTTGCAACATAGACATTTGGAGAGCCCACCTCATGAACACTGGCACTGTCATTTCATTAATCGGTCCAGAAAGGTGATTCTGAGCAGTGACCACGAAATCACCTGTGGGACCAAATAATGCCATGACAGTGGCTGAATTCATGAGGAGGGGGCCCAATAACTTCATGTTAAAAATTTGGTGCCAAAATTCCCAAAATGCCTGAGATATGCACCAAATTTGAAAAAAAAACAATTCATGCCATTATACAGCTTATTGGCATTTCCTCAGTTTGCGATCGGCTTTGAAGAGTGCAGACGTGTTCCCGGTCCACTGAAGATCATTGTGCTGGGCTCTGGAGGTAAGTATGGGGTGAGGGGGTGGTGTGGGGAGATAGAGTGCACAGAGGGTGGGTGTGGATTCAGGGAGGGAGCAGGACAGACCACGAGGGACCATTTTCTGCTTGCAGGAAAAAAAAAAAACATTGTAGGACGGTTTTTGTTTTTACAGGGCCATTTGGCACACTGGGATGGGCTCCCAGCATGCCAACTGAGTGTTTTTTTGGAGTGGCTGTAGCCGATGAAGGATTGGGCACCCCATCAGCACATACTGAATGGGAGGCAAAAGCCGAGGGGGATTGGGCACCCCCTCGGCACACACACAACAATTGGGGGGAACTTATGCCGACAGGGAGTGGGCTCCCCCATAGGCAAATTACACTGGGGAAATGAAGCCAATGGGGATTGGGCCCCTAGTCTGCAAAAAAAACAACTGTTTTGGGGGGCACATGATGCCAAGGGGGATTGGGCATCCCGCTGGCACAGGGGGGTAATATGGTTTGTGAACATGGTGATGGCTTGCTGCCACATTCACAAACAATATTACAATAGGCAACCTTCTGCCCAGCAATGATGGGTCACTCCCTCACTGCAGAAGAATTGCTGATGCTGCAATGATGAGGCAGCCCCTGATTGCTGTGGTGAAAATGTTTCAACTTGGTGGCAGTTTTAGAGACCAGTGTCATCAGCACACTGTGCCTCCATTGGTGCACCAGTCCCAAGCCCCCAAATGCAGTGCCTCCGTTGGCTGCCACAGTGCGGTGCCTCCACAACCCGCTTCTCTCCTAAGCTGCCACATAATTTTACTTGTGCATGCATGCAAGCAAATATAAAAATTACAATGCATTTCTCCATACAAACCATATGTCAACATGAACATTAATATATCCAGAAAGAGCCATGTGCCTTTAGAAAGCTGTACAAAGTTCAATTAATTCTAATATAACTGTGAAGAATTTCACAACTCATTACATAACCCACCTGACTCAGTTCCCACTCATCAAACCATACCCTCCTGGAATGGATTCTCGCTTCACACCCCCACTGCACTGTTGCTGCTGGTATATTTCCAGATGCCTTTAGTGACCAAAGCATGATATTTTGTGTCAGAAAAGTCTGACTCTTTCCCTCCCCAATTTACATTTGGTCCAGGTCCCTTTGGTTACTGAACAAAGAAGCTGTATTGAGTAACCTGGCTGCTATTACTGGTCCCCATACTCACTGCCCCAGACATTGATATGGTCCTCTATCTCTTCCACTCAATATTTACTTTTTTCCTGGGACAAACACACCCCCATTAGGAAATCCAGGGTTAAATCCTCTCATCAGCTCTGCATCACATTTGATCTCATTAACTTTTGCAAGACAAGTGACCATTTCTGAGCCAGGTATACATTGTCATTTGATCCCCTTCAGAAATGAAACTCTCTCCACACCTGCTAGTTTGGATGCTCATTGGCAACATTTTATTTAGGCACTAAATTAATATTTACATCCCCATTCATTTCACAGTTCAACATTTCAATTTAGACATTGAAATACATCAGCCATAACTGTGAAAACCACCAGAAACAAACACGCTTCCTTCTCTGTAGTGCATACATGCTGTAGGGCCCCCATCACCCTCTGAAGCAGTTGCTCCATGATGGGCTGCCTCCTGTCCCATCTCACTCCCTGTCCTCTCTGCCAGCCTTTGACTATATGTTTAACTTCCCTCTGTGCAGTGACATCTGGTCACCCTCTGTCCTTGCAAATCCAACCTATGCCAGCCAGCTGCACCACCATGGTGGTGTGGGCCATCCCTTCCTCCCACTTTTCCACCACATATTGCATCACTTGGTCCTCGGAAACTGGCCCCCCCCCCGTACTTCATCCAGACCTGGCCCGGAACTCCTTAAATGCTCCCCATGCACTTTTGTATGCCCTTACTGTGTTGGCTGCCCATGACCTCAGTACAACCACCTGGCTTTTTCCCTCCAATCCCCCATAGATGGTCTGGGACCCTGGTCCTGTGTGCTGCCACTTGTGGATCCGGCTCCCAGAACTTGTCCAGCTGCAAACGGTAAAGCCTGTCAGCCATCTCATTCCTAATCCCTTCAATATGTTGTGCCTTAAATGACAAATTCAATTGCAGCCCCAACAGCACCATTTGGCACAATACCCCCCCTACTGCATCCGTAATCCCCCCTTATCTATTTATTACCTCCATGACCCCTTTACTGTCACACCAGAAGAGTATGCACTTCCCCCTCATCCTGTCCCCACACACTTTCAGGGCCACCAAGATGGGAAATATTTCCAAAAAAAGGTGATGTCTTTCAGTAAACCCCTTTCTTTCCAATTGTTCAGCCATGCCTACGATATCCACTCACCTCTGAAATAAACCCCCATCCCCAGAGCCCCTGAAGCATCTGTGTACAGCTCCAAATCAGTGCTGTAATCCCATTACTCTTGCCAGAATGTAACTCCATTATAGCTGTCTAGGAAGTCCTCCCATACCCCCAGGTCCTCCCATACACCCTTAATGATGTTTGCCCAGTGAAGTGGCTGTTTTTCCTTCCCTGTGGACCTCACCAACCTCCTGGTAAATGCTCTGCCTGGTCTTATGGCCTTACAAGTGAAATTAAGGTGCCCCAGTACCTCTCTCTCACCTGTAATAATAGTCCCCTGAGCTGGACCACTTTGTCCCCTGGCAGGTGAAAACATTCTTGTACTGTGTTGATCTCAATCCCAAGGAATTCCAACTGGTAGGCCAGCCTTCCATTTTTCCCTTTGCCAGTGGAATGCCTATGTGCTCACACATCTCCTTAAAATCTGCCAACATCCCCTCTGTCTCATCCTAACTGCAACCTATGAGTAGAAAATCATCCAAATAGGTTACCACACTCCTGTGTCGATATCTCCAACTTAAAACCCACTGTACCCAAGACCTAAAAGCCTTGAAGGTCAAACAAGCCACCAAACAACCCATTGGTATAGCTTTGTCAAAATACAGCCCTCCCTCAAACTGGAAGCCCAATAGGTCCCACTTCTCGTGCCTCACTGGCAGCAGTCGGAAAGTGGATTTGATGTCCGTCTTTCCTAACCACACTCCCTGTACTGCCCTGATCAGCACCACTGCCTGGTCCAGTGATGCATATGAGACCACCCGTAGGTCATCTGGGATCTCCTCATTCACTGAGACCCATTCTGGGTAGGAGAGGTGGTGGATGAGTCAAAATTATCCCTCTTTTTTCTATGGTAATACTCCTAGGAGTGAAGCCCACAAGTTGGGGTAAGGAGGTTTGGTGAAAGGGCCCTCTACCCTCCCTGCCTGTGTTTCCTTCTGTATTTTAGCCCAGACAATGTCTTCCTTCCCTCTGACAGATCCCACATTTTTTGGCCTCATTTTTTATGTTGATTGCGCGCATGCGCAAGAGACATGTTGCATCAGCTTTCTCCACAGGCAGGTTGTGGAGGCGTGGCACTGTTGTGCCCAATGCCCCCACAGCCTGCAAAGGCTTGTCCCCATCCTCCACTGCCATGGCACACTGCTGCTGACACTAGTTCAGCCAGCGTGCCACAACCTTCTAAAAAAGTAGCCACTGCAATCATGGGCTGCCTCGTCATTGCAGCATCAGCCATCCGCTGCAATGAGGGTGACCTGTCATTGCAGGGCGGGATGTGAAGCCCCTGATATTGTTTGTGAACATGGCGGTGGCTTGCCACCATGTTCACAAACAATATAACCCCCTTTCCCCCACTGTGTTTACTTGCCGGGGGGCCTAATCCCCATTGGCTGTGGTGCCCCATGTTTCTGTTGTTGCCGACTGGGAGCCCACCCCCATCAGCATTCTGAACCCCCAGTTTTGTTCCTGCCAGCAGGTGCCCAATCCTGTCGGCATAATGTAACCCCCTTCAGTTTTGTTCCTGCCGATGGGGTGCCCAATCCCCATCAGTATAATGAACCCCGTTTTGTTCCTGCCGGCGGGTGCCCAATCCCCATCGACATAATGGAACCCCGGTTTTGTTCCTGCTGATGGGGTGCCCAATCCCCATCAGGTTACTGCTGGACCCCAAACTAAAGCCTCTGCTGGCATGTTGGGAGCCCACCACAGCATGCTAGATGCCCCTGTGATGGGAAAAAAGGTCCCGTGATGTCTTTTTTTCTCCTGAAAAAAAGGAAACTGTCCCTCAGTGCTCACCCTGCCCCCTCACCCGCACCCACCCACTGCACACCCTGCCTCTCCACACCCCCCACCCCACACTTAACTCTGGAGCTCGGAGCGATGATCTTCAGTGGACCAGGAACACATCTGCACTCTTCAAAGCTGACCGTGAACTGAGGAAATGCAGGTAAGCTGTATAATGTAATAAATAGGTTTTTCAACTTTAGTGCATATCTCGGGCATTTTTGGGAATTTTTTCACTAAATTTTCAACATGGGATTTTTGGGACCCCTCCTCATGAATTCTTGAACTGTCATGTCGTTAATCAGCCCCGAAAGGTGGTTTCACGGTCACTGTGCAGAATCACCCTTTGGGGATGGTTAATGAAATGGCAGTGCCAGTGTTCATGAGGTGGGCTCTCAAAAAGCCAATGTTGCAAATTTGGTGGAAAAAATCAAAAACATTATTGTTTTACGAGCGTGTGTTGGGCGGATGCTATGTATGTATGTAACTTTGTGAATTTACAATATTTTCATGCCAGATTTTCAACATTGACATTTTGTCACACCTCCTTGTGAGCAGTACAGCTGTCATTGCTCACATCCTGGCCAAAATGTGTTTTTACACTTCCGGCGCAGAATAGCGCGGTCGCTGTGGAAAATCAGTGTTCAGGACAGATTAAGAAAATGACAGTGACACTGTTCATGAGCAGAGGTCCTAAAAATGCCTATGTTGAAATTTGGTAATGATACTCCATAAAATGACTGTGTTACCAGTATGCATTGCGCAGTTGGCACGTACGCTCGTAACTTCGTGAATTTATAATATTTTCACTCCAGATTTTCAACATTGCCATTTTCCCAGACCTACTTATGAACAGTACAGCTGTCATTTTTCCCATCCTGGCAGATATGTGTTTTCGCATGTAACCATATAAGTGTACCTATGTTGCCATCCACTGGCTCCAAACTTCCTAACTGTGCACAGTGGGTCAACTTGACCTAGGAGAAACAATGAGTTTCACTCACACCATAGCAACATACAACAGCATGAGCCTGCATGTCCTTATGTGGGTCTAGCAGAAACCAATGTGCAGAATGCAATACCTAAGCATGCTCATGCTTGTCCAGACAAGTTCTGCCTAGATGCTAATAACAAAATGATTTTATTGGTGGATGGGTGATTTTATGCTAGGGGGGAGAGATAATGTGTATATATACATGCTTGCTTGCTTTTCCTAGGAGAAGAGAAAATGTAACATCAATGGCTGTATAGCACCACGCTGAAGTAAACATACCTTTCACTCTTCCGACTGCATCTGTGTCATCTGTATCGTAATGTACAACTAGGTCCCAAAATAATACGTAGCCTGGAGGACCCCCAGCTATAATTCCTTTGCTACAATTGGTGCTGTGACTTGGATCACTTTTAAGTGGGGGAACACTGACCCGGGACCTCGATGTAGTCTGTCCACACCATAAGAAATTGCCCTGAGCACGTTTAATCCTTGGAAAGTTTGGAGCCATGGGAGATACTGATCACCTCAACCAACCACGGGGCTCCACAAGGTAACGTATGCTCAGAGATTAAATAAGTAGACAAATGTTAACTAGAGATTACTGTTTGAACTCGCGAGGCAGAACTCTAGGGAACAAGATATAGGCTAGAGACCACTTTTACTTGCAAGACAGGGCTCTATGGGGGTCATAAGACAAGCCCGTACAGGGTCACCACTGGTGTACAAGGGGGTGATACTTTGTCAGAGTTAGCAGATGGATAAGTATTGAACCGTGGGGATAGTACCCCACAGAATTAGTCTGTAAACATAGCACAATATAGTTAGCAATGGAGGTAGAGATACACAAGTATCTGGGAAAAAGATGCAAGTTAGGGGCATACGATGCCCCTCCAGAGGACAAGTCAGTCTGAGAGTATTTTAACAGGCTAGTGCTGGATCATAATTCAGCAACCAAAAATGAAAAAGAAAAGCTAGCAAATGCTGTGCAAGGTCTGTGGCAATACAGCCAGGAGGTAATTTGTCAACACATGAGACTTTTAAAGAAGCTGCATGAGCAGCAAGATATAGTAACCCAACTACAGTTGGTAATAGATGGTTTAAAAATGCAAATAAATCAAGAGACAGAGCAGCAAGATGTAGTAACCCTGCTACAGTCAGAAATAGATAGTCTAAAGATACAAATAAATCAAGAGTCAGAATCACTGCAAGAGGAGAACCAGCAACTAAAGTCACAGTTAGTAAAGGTACAGGGAGACCTTTGTCTTTTAGATAGTGATAATTCTCTTCTAAAAATAAAGGCAGACCAGCAGTCACAGGCACATGCTGCTGAAGAGCATAGATTAAGTTGTGATAATAATGAGTTACAAGAAACAGTTGAAGAGTTATCGGAATTGTTAGTAGAGTGTCAGAGTAAGTTAAAAGAGCAAGAGAGGGAGGAGCAATGGAACAACGGCAGGGGCCATTGTAAAGATGGCGTCAGTCTCCACGAGGGGCATGGCCACCACAGAGTGTACAATGTCTCAAGCAACTTGACAAAAACAGGAAGAGTTTTTACTTTTGTTAGAAGGAAAAAGGGACAAATATAAATTAAGCTGTAAACATGCTGAAGAAAGGGCTAATGCAAGCGAGGTAGCCAGGCTCACACAGGTAGGAGAGAACCTTAAAAAGAAAGTAAGATGGATACAGGAACAACTTGATGCAGATGATCAGGCAAGAAACAGCCTGCCAGGTGAAGGTGCATTGGGAGGAAATGATAAGAAGGTAATAAATGGTAGATGGGCTACCCAGGAGGGACAAGACGAAATGACAGAAGAGGCAATGGAGTTAGAGGTAGATCAGAAGGGACACAAAAAACCCTCAGGAAAGAGTGTCTGAACAAAAAGAATAGTAAATAGGCATATCATAGATAAACCAGATCCGTGACCCAAAATCAGGGATCTAACTATTAAAGAGTTAACACAATTGAGTCAGGAAATAGGGCCCATTAATTATAAGACAAATTTGGTAGAGTTAGGAAGGAAGTGAAAAAACATTCAAACTACTATGGGGCTGACTAGCAAAGATGTCTGCTGCATCGTAATGTTTAAACTCAGTCCGCATTTGGCCGAGGCAATGCCGGACGAGGTGCAAGGCATGCACAAGGATGCATTTAAAAACCCCAACTCATGGGCAGATTGCAATGAAATAATAGATGCCATAAAATGGGCGAGGGGAGAGTCGGCATGACAGGAAGTCGACTGGGACAAAATCTTACAAACCAAGCCAACAACAGGGGAAGGGAAGTGAGCATTCATACCAAGGCTCTTCAAAGTTTATCAATGACACAGTGGACAGAAATGTCCCACTGAGGAGGATACGACCTTTAGGGACCTGTGGATCCAGGTGTATGACCTGGACCCCACCCTAAGGTCCATATTAAAGTTATCAAAATCACATGATGAGAGGTTAGAATTATTAGAGATGTATCCCAATGAAAAGCAAAAATGCAGTAAAGTTGCAGCAGCCACCTGGGTAAATGAGAGTCCCAGCAAATACCCAGCTGCTGGCAAATCAAACTTAACATGCTTTAACTGTAAGTGAACAGGGCATATTAAAAATGAGTGTTGGGCCCGAGGTGGAGGACAGGAAGGAAAGGGTCCGAGGCAGATGCAAGCTAGGGGGAAGGGTCGAGCGAGAGGTCTGCCAATGGGCAGACAGAGTAATGAGGGAGACACTGTAGAGGATCTGATTGATCACCTACAAGTGGTTTTAAAGGTGTCCCAGAGAGAGGGGTGGGAGTCAGCCTTGGATGATGATGATGATGTCATAAGGAGGCCTAGTGCCATATGTGAAATAGACGAGCAATAGGGAGGCAGAGGCTCCGGTAACCCTGACACTAAATGGGTATGCACTTTACATGCTGATAGTCAGGGGAGGCCTACAGCTAAGGTTACCACCAATGGTCACACTGTAGAAGCACTCATATACACCGGAACAGCCGTATCAATTACAAATATCAGCATACCCTTAGACCTCGAGAGACCACCAATGTATATAGAGGGATGTACAGGACATACCACAGAAGGGTATTGGTCCCAACCACAACACATAAGGCTGGGAGGTACACCCATGGGCCGCCAAGCCTTCACATGGGTGGAGGGGGGCTCACGGAAGACAACATCATTGCTAGCGATTGTCTAAGCATCAGCTTGTTGTAGATCTTAGTAATCAGTGTCTATGGAAAGTCAATGTTAAAAGGTTTAAACCAATTACTGTTGTGGAAAGTTATGCTTTAGCCTCTGTAAAATCAAATGCTGCAACAAGTGTTAAAAGTTTAGAGACATGATTAAAGCACCCTGAATTTAAGCAAGCTATACAAAATCATGAGATAGTCTGGGCACAAACTGGCACAGATTGTGAACAGGTAAGTGACATAAAAATAGCTGTAGAAGGTCCATGTCCGGGGCACACTAAACAGTACCCAATACCAAAAGAGACGGTAGAGGGAATCAAACCAGTCATCCAACAGCTGTTGCAACAAGGAGTTATTAGGCCCATGTGCTCGACAGTGAACAGTCCCATCTGGCCAGTGTTAAAACCAAATGGAAAATACTGCCTGACCATTGATTACCATAATTTAAACAAAGTAACCCCTCTGGTTAGCCCTGTTACTAGTTCCAATACTGAGATTTTTAGCAAATTATGGCCAGAGAGCAAATTCTTCTCTGTCCTAGATTTGGCTAATGGGTTCTGGTCCCTGCCCCTCAAGGCAGAGGACCAGTATAAATGTGCATTTACTGTTGAGGGTAAACAGTACACATTTACTCGATTGCCACAGGGCTTCCACTCAGCACCAACCTTGTTCCACAGGTACATAAAACAAATTCTGGAGGAAGATGGGTTAGGAGACTCAGTAGTTCAATACGTAGATGACCTCCTGCTGCAAAGTTCAACAAAGGAGGACCACCTAGTGCTGCTGGATAGTGTACTAGGCTTATTGGAAAGAAAAGGATTAAAGGTAAATCCAAACAAAGCACAAATTGGTGACCACAGGGTCACCTTTTTAGGAACCATTATTTCTCCCCATGGGAGGTGAATAGACCCTGCCAGAACAGCACTAATCCAGACCCTACCATTACCAACTACCATTACTGGCTTAAGGAAATCATTGGGTATGACAAATGTCTGTAGGGATTATATCGAATGGTACTCAGAGATTACAAAACCATTATATAACATGTTAAAACAGGACCTAGAGGGCCAGTACAAGCTCACCTGGGAGGGAGAAGAGTTATACTGTTTTAATAAGTTAAAAAAAGCATTACAGACAGCACCAGCCTTAACCCAAGCTGATTATTCAAAACCATTTATCTTACAAACCAATGCAACTGATGACACCATCGTTGTGGTAATGTTACAGAAACAAAATGGAAAACCAGTACCAGTCACCTACCTAAACAGACAGCTATCAGAGGTGGAGAGAGGCTTTAACATGTGCAAGAGAGCAGTCCTGGCCATTGCTTGGGCTGTACAAGCTAGTGAGGCAACCACTAGGTTTAACCCCATCATAATACAGACTACTCACACCCCTTTAAAATTATTGTTAGAAAACAAAGTCAAGTGAGTTAGCCTAACCGACAAGCAAGGTGGCTGTTAGCCCTGCAAGATAAAAATATCACTGTTCAGAAATCAATGGTACCACATATGTTACAGTACGTGGATTACTAGGGAGAGCCACATGATTGTGGAGATGTCCAGCAAATAGCAGCCAGAGAGTCACCTTTTGTTGATGGGCATGGTGCAAATGGCTATAACACGGCTTACGTGGACTGGTCAAGGTATTGGTAACAAGGAGTCCCATACATAGGTGCAGCAGGGTATCATGACACTGGGTGTTACCATCTAGAGGATAAAAGGCCCATACACAAACAGGGAATACTCATAAAGCTGTCACCAGTGGACTCCTCCCAATTTGCCGAATTGGTGGCAATTTACGAGACCATCCTGGCAAACCCCAAAGGTTGGTTAGGCATACATTACAGACTCACAGTTTGCAGAAGGATCACTTACTACCTGGTTACCCATATGGGCTAACAAAGGTATGAAAACAGCAACTGGGGAGCATGTCAAACACAGAGAACTTTTACAGTCCATATTAAGGAAGGGGGTTGCCACGCCAGGAAGAATAGCCATCATAAAGGTTAAGGTCCATGTTGACTCTAAATACGCCACCCCAGCAGAATTAGGAAATGACAGGGGCAGATAAGCTCGCCAAGATGGCAGCAAAAATTGGAGACCCCTGGAAAGGGATCTGACCAAAAGCTCCCATTCACTTTGTGCAAACTAAACCAGCCATCATTGTGCTACTGCCAACTCACAAACTGTTACCCAAAGCAAATTTGGGAGATTTGCAAAGCCAGAACCCCTGCATTGCAAATAAGTGTACACAAACAAAGGGGGATCCCCAAACTAACTACAAATTTAAAATCAGAGACAACTTTCTGTTTAGACAGGAGGAGGATAAAACACTAAAATGGATACCTCCAAGTCAATTATATCATGATATTGCCATGGAAAACCACCGCTGGTGTGGCCATTGGGGGGTCAAACAAAACCATGCAAATTATCAAATCTGAATACTGGTGGCCTAATATGGATAACACAATCACAGACAGTTTACACCGCTGCCTTATATGTTTGTAACAAGTCCCCAAGAGGGGCAAACCAAAATTACAACCATTGCCGCTGGCAGATGGCCCCTGGGATGCATTACAAATTGACTATGTGGGGCCACTCCCAATGGCAAAGGGGGGATATAAGTACATGCTGGTTATTATAGACATGTTTTCTAAATGGGTGGAGGCATTCCACACCAAAAACATCACAGCAATAACAATGGCAAAAATTCTATATAACCAGGTGTGCACTAGGTGGGGCTTCCCCAATATTATCGAATCAGACAGGCACACATTTTGTAAATCAAGTAATGGCCTACAATGTGCCAAATAATAGGGTCAGCAGAGATACCACCTACCACCATCCCAAATCATCGGAATGGTAGAAAGGATGAATAGAACGCTTAAAAATGCATTAAAAAAGTGTATTTTAGACACAGGAAAAGATTGAGTAGATCACTTGCCTGGTATTTTAATGGCAGTCAGAGGGACTGTCCAGGCAAGCAATGGATTATCACCCTATGAATTAATGACGGGGTGGAAAATGAGATTAATGCACCTGGCAGATGTGCCTTCTCCAAGCGTCCCTATCAGTGATAAGGTAAAACATGAAAAGTTCCTGTCCAGTGTACAATTACAATTGGAACAGTACCTAGGATTTGCCGCTCAAAACATGGCCAAGGCACATGAAAAGAATGTTAACTACAGGCAACCCTTTATGGGATGGACCACCCCAATAAAAGAGGGAGACATGGTAATGGTCCAAAATTGGGAACAAAAATCACCTTGGAAAGATGCCAATTGGCTAGGACCCTATACTGTGGTAAAGAAATTAGGAGAGACTGCAATATATGTAAAGAGAATTACTAAAGAAATCAAACCAGTGCCCCAAGCTGCACAACAACAATATGGGGGACAATCAACTTTTGTAAACAAAAAGAAAATACAAAAGACCAGGCCAGAATTATGGGTCCATGTTGACCAGTGTAAAAAGGTATCAGCTAAAGCTGACTAAACAATGATACTGAATTTGATTTGTTTTCCTAGTTTGAAACCATGTTTACATTACTACTATTGGTGGTGGAGCACTACTACAGAGCAACTTCTGACATACGAGTATCCATTGAAACCAGTCATGTAGTTGTAGACTATGAAGACACTGCCTACTTAAAAATAAACTACATATGGAGCCATAACGAAACAGCGGTCCAGTTCTGAAAAATAATTTGGACACTAAACAATACTCAGGTTGCGACCTCAAGATGGTGCCTAGAGGCACTTTGGACTACTGAACCATATATTTGTGCAACACCCTGGGCATCTCACTGAGGGTGGGTTGAACCAAATACTGGAACTTTGGTGTTAGAAAAGGAAACCCCCCAAGATACAGGCACCTACCAAGTGACTATATGTCAGAATACCTACGTTGATGTTAAAATGCCCAATATACACCAAGAGAATGATGATACCCATTCTGAAAAAAATATCAGTGCTGAAATAACACTGATTGTTAACCCTGCCACATGTCCTAACCTCACTGCAGGGTCAAACAGTGGGCTTACATCAACACCCACTGATCAAACTCTTGTAAATAAAGTACAATGCATTAGATTACCTGTTAGGTTTGATTTTTCTAGTTGGGACTTAAATAGTACAAGTGATTGTGCCAATACAAAAGTATCAAAATTTTATGCCACCATGCTATTAGATATGGTCTGTGCTTTCCATGCTCGAGAGGGGGGGTTTATGACTATTAATCAGACCCATGAATCACTTACAAGGAAAAAGAGAGGCCTGTCGGGTGACATAACAGGACTCTTTGGCCTGGAATGAGTATCTGGAATCGAGCCGATCTGGAAGCCATTAGAGAACACCAAAATACTGTAAACCTACAGGGTGGGAGAGAGAGGTTCTCCTACCATTAGCAATCAACCAGGCTGGACTGGCAGCCGAGGAATGGCTGACCGTATATAATATGCATGATATAGCTAAGCTTTTTAAACAAGTTGAGAATAAAATAAATGACATTATAGATGAGCATAATGAGGAAGTAGGGCACCATACTATAGGGAAAGCTATAACCTGTTCTGCTTATGGATCTTATGTACTAACCACTGTAAATAAGCTGTTACAGCAACTAAGCAACAATAAGTTGCCTGATCAAATGTCAGATGCCCAAATCAAATTATGGTATTGCCCCATGTGCCAGGATAGTGAGCTCACTGTTTAAACCCTTGCACTTACAATAGAGCCCCGCCCATTTGGTGGGTAAGAAAAGTGGCCAAAGTGTATATAAGATCACAAGGGTTCAAGCCAAATAGCACGCTAGCAGACACAATGAAGGAACTCCTCACTGTAAAATTACCCCAAGTACAGTATGCTAATCAAAGGTATACTAGTGTTGTCAAGGTCCATTCTCTAGGTCAACTCCAGGGGGATTACTACGCATACCATATGAACCTACCTAATATACTAGTGCAGAATAAGAATGGGTCCTGGGTAGCACCAAATTTACATTGTTGTGACGAGATAAACAGTCAGTGGATCTGCCAGTGCAATGTTATGTCACAAATTCAACCAGTCTGTGGAGAACTTTCAATGAGAAAAATGAGCAATAATACTGTCTGGTGTCTAGCTCAAATACAAAAATGGACCACCCAGTGTGTAATCTCCACTTATAACTCTACTAACCAATATTGTATTGTATTGTAACAAATGTTAAAACATTAACACTTCAAGGCAAAACCTGTCCTATTACCCAACCTAACTTCTGCTTTGTACCCAATGGTGATGTGCAAATTGGAGACTATACCTTCCATCCTATATCACATCATAAGTCATCTCAAATTAACATTCTGACTCAGACTTCCCATCAGGCATATCAAATTAATAACTATGCACCTGCATTTAAAGCACCAATTCCTCCACTTACTCTAAATTTACAAAACCTGCTAGACCGTAAGGACACTCACCTGATTAACATGGAGAATTCAGCCCCTAAAATACAGCTTAAAGTTCAAGAATTACTTGGTGATGCTGATAATGAACACTTATATACAGTGCACTGGGTGGACCATGGGGTGTGTTAACATTTAAAACACCTATTGGTACTACAACTGGTGTTGGTAGCCATTTTAATTCTTAGTGCATGCTGTCTAAGGTGCACCATCAGAGGCATGAGACAGGAAATGCAAATGTTGCATGGAGCAGGACTTGTGAGAGCAGCCATGTCATAATTAATAAATAGTCTCCGGACTGCATACTTATAGAAAAAGCCACCCTGATGGTCCCTAATAGGGCCCCCTATCGGCGGAATTCCACTACTGCACATGAGACCTAAATTTTCCAGAATTGACTTGCTGTTTCCATACGTACAAGGGGGTATTGTAACCATATAAGTGTACCTATGTCATCATCCACTGGCTCCAAACTTCCTAACTGCGCACAGTGGGTCAACTTGACCTAGGTAAAACAATGAGTTTCACTCACACCATAGCAACATACAACAGCATAAGCCTGCATGTCCTTATGTGGGTCTAGCAGAAACCAATGTGCAGAATGCAATACCCAAGCATGCCTATGCTCGTTCAGACAAGTTCTGCCTAGATGCTAATAACAAAATGATTTTATTGGTGCATGGGTGATTTTATGCTGGGGGGGAGATGATGTGTGTGTGTCTATATATATATATATATATATATATATATATATCGATACCGTGCCACTATAGTTAGGGTTGAGAGCCATTTCTATGTTAAACCCCAAAACTTTGCACCTTAATAACTTTGCAACCGTTTGATGTATTTGCCTGAAATTTGGAATACAGATCAGAGCCATAGGCCTTAGGATCTGCTAAGTTTTGTCTGGTTGGATATACAGCTAGCGGAGTTAATAAGCATGATCTGTGCCGCATTACGCTTTTTCTGGAATTATCACAGTCGCCTACAAGTATTGTCAGTTTGCCGACCCGGCATGAAATCTTCAGGAACATGTGGCCAGGGTCCTTGATGTGCCTTTGAAGATTTCGTGAAAAAATAAACAGTTCAAAGTTATTCAAAAACAGTTTCCCATTATAAGTCAATGGGAAAAGTTAACAAAAAGATTCGACAGTGTCATAAATGCATTTTACTTCGCAAAATGGGCCTGTTACTTTCGAGTATGCCATTTTGTTTCAGTTGGTGATCAGAGAAATGGTTGGCATTTAAATTTGGGACCCTTTAGCAACCTAATTCTTTTTGTATTCACCTAGTCGGACCCTGAGGATGCTTGCCATGTCTTTATTTTGTGGTAAACACCCCAGACATATGTTTTAAAATTTCTGGAAAAAGTACTTTTGCAAATTACTTTCTGCTCACGAAAGTGTCAAACTTTCGAAAACTTTATGAAAGTTACGACAGTGAAGTTTTCCATCTGTGGGAAAGTGACAGCGATTCTTTTCTGCTGCAAAAAAGAACTGTTAGGCGTTTAGGGCTGAAATTTGGAGGAGCAGGATGACATCTCACAGATGTGCCTTTAGTGTTGTATTGAAAAAATATTACATGATGGCAAGTTACGTCACTCCAAAGTTGACAATTTTCCATAGGATATACATTCACGGTCGCCCGCTATTACAGAAATCCTTTGGCACCTGCTGCAAAATAACGGTTTGGTCTTTTTTCCTGAAATTTGGAGGGAAGACAGCTGACAGCCCACAGATGTGCCTTTCAGTGGTTTAGTGAAAAAATATTACATGGCAGCAAAGTTATGGCACTCCAAAGTTGACAGTTTTTCCCATAGGATAACATTACGGCGCCCGACGCATTACAGAAATCCTTTGGATCCCTGCTGCAAAATAACGGTTTGGTCTTTTTTCCTGAAATTTGGAGGGAGCAATAACAACACAGATGTGCCTTTCAGTGGTTTGGTGAAAAAACATTACAGGGATGCAAAGTTATGGCACTCGAGACTTTCTTTTTTCCATAGGATAACATTCGGCGTTCGCCCGCGCCTTTCAGGGCCCGTATCTGGAAGCGGTGCAAGATACAGACTTTCATCGGAAAAATCTTTATTAGGGCTAAGTACCAAATTAGCCAGGACAGTTATAAATAATATGACTTTTAAATTTTTTTTCTACGTCGTACGGTTCCTGAGATATAACGTATTTAGTATTCCAAGTTCTCATTTTCTGCGCCGATACTCATTATTATGCATACATTATTTGTACTCACTGTCTTTCTCTATGCAGGTTTTGGGGAAAACCAGCCTGTGTGATTACATTACTGTTACTGTTGCCCTTTCCGCTTGCGGTTCCGTACCCGTTTCACTTACCGTTGACTTCTGCGCCACTATGTGCATTATCCTTTGCATTTTCATTTGCGCTTGCGTTTCTGTTATTTTTTGCCATTTCTGTCTACAGTACTGTTTATCTTTCTGTTTCACTTTACTTCACCATGCCCATTGACATTTCTGTTTGCAGGCACCATGTTACTATGTGACAACACATCACATGGCAGACCATTCCCGTCTATGCCACCATGTGTGTTACCCTTTCTGTTCTCATTCACGCTTGTGTTACCATGTGCACCACTGTTAGCATTTCTGTTTGATTTGCTGTCCCTGTTAGTATGCCACAAGACATCATGTGGCAGGAGTGCGGGGCCCTTCCCGCCGCTGCATTACATTCACTATTTCTCGTTATCACTCTCAAAAAGAAAGGAAATTAGAGGCAAAAAACTCCATTTAATGCATTAGTTAGGGTTGTTCCACAGCGACAAAAGTGAGGAAATTCGCTGTTAGGGTTGAAAACCCCCCTTGGACCCCCCCCCCCCCAACCGGCATTGGGGTGTGCATTGGGATTGTGGGTCCTAACTCTCCCCATTCTCCTATACTTCTGCTGGTTTACACATGTCACGGGTGAGAGTTAGGGCTGGCGATCTGTGCGCACCTAGAACCGAATGGCAGCGTGAAAGGAGTTGAACATTCAGCCATTCACTATGTGTCATTAACAACAATAAATAAGGTTTTTGCCTCTATCTCCTCTATACTTACTTTTCTAGGAGAAGGAAAATACTAACATCAATGACTGTATAGCACTACGCTGAAGTAAACATATCTTTTACTCTTCTGACTGCATCTAGCATCTGTATTGTAATGTACAACTAGCTCCTGAGGTAATACGTAGCCTGGAGGACCCCCAGCTATAATTCCTCCACTACATCGCATTTCCGGTGCAGCATAGAGCGGTCGCTGTGGGAAATCTCTGTTTGGGACAGGTTAAGAAAATGACAATGATACTGTTCATGAGCAGAGGTCCTAAAATGCCTATGTTGAAAATTTGGTGATGATAGCCCATCAATTGACTGTGTCACAAGTGTGTGTTGTGCACTTTCCACGCACCCTTGTAACTTCGCAGATTTGTAATATTGTCACAGCAGATTTTCAACAGTGCCATTTTTCACACCTCCTTATAATCAGTACAGCTGTCATTTTTCACATCCTGACCGAAATGTGTTTTCACAGTTCCGGCGCAGAATAACGTAGTCACTGTGGGAAATCAGTGTTCAGGGCAGATTAAGAAAATGACAGTGTCACTGTTCATGAGCAGAGGTCCTAAAATCCCTGTGTTGAATGTTTGGTGACAAAACTCCATAACATGACTGTGTTACAAGTGTGCATTGAACTGTTTCCACGTACCCTTGTAACTTCGCAAATCTGTAGTACTGTCACGTCACATTTTCAACAGTGGCATTTTTTCACAACTTCTTATGAACCCTACAGCTGTCATTTTTCACATCCTGGCTAAAATATGTTTTTGCACTCCTGCTGGACAATAGCACGGTCACTCTGGGAAATCAGTGCTTGGGATAGATTAAGATTGACTGAGTCAGAGGGGGGAGTGACCGAGCTCAACTGAGCTCTGTCGGGACTGTTGCAGATTTGTTTGTGTTCAGACAAAGGCCCAACACAAGAGCCCAGTACAAAAGGGCAGCCTACAGCACTGGGAGAAACAGAATGAGAGAGCGAGTGAGGGAGAGGGAGTGAGCGAACTCACCGAGGCGCTGTCAGGACTGCTGCAGATTTCTTTGTGGGCAGAAAAAGGCATCAATACAGGCAGGGGCCCAGTACAAAAGGCCAGCCTGCAGCGGTGGGAGAAACAGTATGAGCGAGTGAGACAAGGGGACTTAGTGAGCTCAACAGAGCTCTATCAGAACTGTTGGAAATTTTTTGTGGTTAGAAAAAGGCGCCAATGCAGGCAGGAGCCCCATACAAAAGGGCAGCTTGCAGCGCCAGGACAAACAGAATGAGCGATGAGAGAGGGAGATTGAGCAACCTCAGTGGAGCTCTGTTGGGACAGCTGTGGATTTCTTTGTGGACAGACAAAGGTGCCAACGCAGCCAGGAGCTCCACACAAAAGCGCAGTCTGTGGCGCCAAGAGAAACCTAATGAGCGAGTGACAGAGCGGTAGTGAGCAAGCTCAGTGGAGCTATAGTGTGATTGCTGCAGATTTCTTTGTGGGCAGAAAATGCAGCAACGCAGGCAGGAGCCCAGTACAAAAGGCCAGCTTGCGGCACCAGCAGAAACGGAATGCGAGAGTGACAGAGGGGGAGTGAGCGAGCTCAGTGCAGCTGTGTCAGGATTGCTTCAGATTTCTTTCTGGCCAGAGAAAGCCACCAATGCAGGCAGGAGCCCAGTACAAAAAGGCAGCCTGCAGCACCAGGAGACACATAACGAGCGAGCGAGGGAAGGGGAGTCAGTGGGCTCAACAGGGCTCAGTTGGGACTGCTGCAGATTTGTCTGTGGGCAGAAAAAGACAGCAATGCATGCAGGGGCCCAATACAAAAGGGCAGCCTGCAGTGGCAGGAAAACCAGAATGAGTGAGTGAGCTCAACAGAGCTGTATTGTAACTGCTGCAAATTTCTTTGTGGGCATAAGAAGGCAGCAACGCAGGCAGAAGCCCAGTAGAAAAGGGCAGCCTGCAGCGCTGGCAGAACAGAATGAGCGAGTGAGAGAAGGGGAGTCAACGAGCTAAATGGAGTTTTGTCGGGACTGCTGCAGATTTCTTTGTGGCCAGAAAAAGGCGCCAACAGAGGCAGGAGCCCAGTACAAAAGGGCAGCCTGCAGCGCCAGGAGAACCAGAATGAGTGAGTGAGACAGAGGGAGTGAGTGACCTCAACGGAGCTCTATCAGGACAGCTGTGGATTTCTTTGTGGGTAGAAAAAGCCACCAACACAGGCAGGAGCCCAGTACAAAAGGGCAGCCTGTAGCACCAGGAGAAACAGAATGAGCGAGTGAGAGAGGGGGAGTGAGCCATCTCAATGGAGTTCTGTTCTTCCTCAGCAGAACAAGGTGCCAATGCAGGCAGCAGCCCAGTACAAAAGAGCAGCCTGCAGCACCGGGACAAACAGACTGAGCCAGTAACACAGGGCCAGTGAGAGAGCTCAACAGACCAACGCAATCAACATTTGGCATTGACAAATGCTTGTTTTATTTCAAGATGCAAGTGGACACAAAACCAAGGGGAGGGAATTTCAATGATCTATTACTTACTAGAGAAGTGTTTTGGATTATTAACTTAAATGCATCCAAAAAAGGGGTTAAATTATAGATTTGAGTGAAACTATTCCTCAAAAAGAGAAAGTAATATGAAATGGTGTTTTTTAAGTATTACTATGTTTTCACATTTAGTTACTGGGACCCTTAAGTAGAAAAAAAGTAATTGAAGGTTATAAATGTTTTTTTCTATTATAATACAAGTTTGTGTGGTACCATGTCCATTTCTAAACGTGCCCTTATCCCTGAAAACTGAGCTAATAAATGGACTGAACCATCACTGTTCTTATCTCTTCTCTCCCCGTTTATTACCATTATAGCCTTTTGTCTTTGAAAGATTTTGCACTGTTATTTGTATGGGGTTAAGATATTGTGGGATATAGTGGGTAAAACAAGTGTGCTGTGTTGCTTATAGTAGTTATTTCCTTTTAAATTGTTTTAACCAATTAAATTAAATATTGGATGGGTGATGTCATTATGACATGCTTTGAAAATGATAATTTAACTGCCACTTGATGTACTATGACTTTAGCCTTGATAAAGGATGCTTTTAAATCCAAAATGCATCAGGTGGGTAATGCCAGCATCTGTCGTTCTATTTTGATGTGTTAATAAAACTTGAATACAGAAGATGCTTGACTGGTGGCCTTGATCTTCATAGGTTAGTGTATGCCCAACATTTGTTGTTGGTGATACTATTTTTTGTTTGGAGCACCATTTTCTTAGTACGAACTCCACTTCACTAGTAACCAATATTCTTTGTTCCTGAGAAAAAATCTGGAAGGTGATTCACTCCTTTTTTGAACCCCCCCAGCTCAGTCCTCTCCACTGGCATCATGGTTAATGGCTCACCAGTGTCTAGCACCCCACGTTGCTGCTCACTTCAGTGAGTTTTTTAACACTTGTGCTCTCCCCTCCCACCCACCTCCTGGCTCCTCTCCTTCCCCTCTTTCTTCTCCATCTTTCTCACCTCAGTGCCCCTTGGGTTTGAGTCATCCATCACTCCCCATTAGACTCTGCTTGCTTTTTCCTCATGCAGCCCTTCCAAATCTAGCCCAGATGTCTTGGACACCAAACTTCTCCATTTGTCAGCTCCTGCCATTGCCTCCCTCTTTAGTCACTTCCTAAATCTATCCTTCAGCCTCTGCACTATCCCACAGTTTTGGAAGATTACCAGGATTCTCTCCTTCACAACGGGGGTGATCCCTCCACCCCTTGCAACTTCCAACATATCTCCTTTCTCCCTTTTCTTGCAAAGTTGCAGCAGAAACTGGTCTATTCACAGCTTGCAGACTTCCTTCACTCCTGCTTCCGCTCCCCCTTCCAGTCTGGCTTTAGGAAGGATTATTCCACCATCTCCTCCCTACTAGGGGTCACTGACTCCATCCTGTCAGGAATGGATCAGGGCATATCACAATAGCCATTTGCATTGATCTGGCCAAATCTTTTGAAACAGTGACCCACTCACTCCTCCTGGATAAGCTGTGCTTAACCGGCCTTTCAGCCACTGCTGTCATCTGATTCCATTCCTATCTCTTTTGGACCATCAATATTCAGTACAAGTTGGAGGAATCATCTCCCCACCCCTACCTATCCAGTTTGGGGAGCCACAGGGCTCCATTCTGGGTCCAATCCTCTTCTCCAGCTTCCTAAACAACCTTCCCTCTGCCTGTGTCAAGTCACATATTCACATGTATGCAAATGACAATTTTCTACACCTCTGGTCCCTCAACGGCATCTCTGTATGTCTTGGTTCAGCAAGACTTTTATACTGTTCTGTGCTGTTTAAAGTCCAACCAACTCTGGGTCAATACAAAAAAATTGTATCTATGACCTCTGGTATGAGCGAGAAGCTGGCCCAGCCTGCCCTCTCTCCATCTTCTCCACGTTGGATAGTACACTGTTTTAAGTAGTCACAACTTTCAAGTACCTTGGTGTCTGGTTAGATAGCAGGCTTGACTTGTCTGAGCACATTGATCCCATCTATCTGTGCCAAACTCCACCCCAAACTCAGTGCCCTGTGCTGCAATAAGGACTGCCCTTCTCCTCTGGTCCATGGGGAGCTGGTCATGAAAATCGTTCTCCCACTTTCAACTATGCAGATGTGGTTTATGCCACTGCCCCCTCCATCTCTCTTCCCAGACTGGACACCATCTTCAATGGCCTTCTACCTCTTTGCTACCTACTCACCCTCTCATACCCACCACTGCTCCCTTTACTTCTCCCTATCCACCCTGCCTCTCCTCTCACATTGCTAGTACCACTGTGCTTCCCTCATCTCTAAATACTGGTTTGTATCACTCCCCTTATACCTGTCCCAGTAGCCCCAATCCCCTCCTCCTACTCCTACTCCCTGCAGTAGGAACCCATGTGCCTTCTT
The DNA here is from genome assembly GCA_016271365.2 of Neoceratodus forsteri. Classification (NCBI taxonomy): domain Eukaryota; kingdom Metazoa; phylum Chordata; order Ceratodontiformes; family Ceratodontidae; genus Neoceratodus; species Neoceratodus forsteri. The sequence goes on along the minus strand of CM057451.1, from coordinate 50,338,879 downwards.
CCTTTCTAACCTACACTCCTCAGCTGGGAAATCTGCTTTCTCATACTACCTCCCCTCCCTCTGGAACCAGCTACTCTCCTCAATTCATCTCTACCCCTTCCCTTTCTTTAGACAGCAGCTGAAACCCTTCCTTCTTACTCCTGCCTTTCCTCTTCCTAAATCACTCCTTACCCTTGCCTGGCTTTTGACCACCCCTTACCTCTCCCTCTCCCTCTCCCCAACCTCATAGTTCTGGCAACCTTATTATAGTTTATCAACCTGTTTTGACTCCTCCTTTCCACACCAGTTCAGTCTCTTGTCACAGTGGCACTCTGCACTTTTTGAGTTTGCCCATTTTACACAGCTTATTTGTATGCTAATGTACTTGTCTTACATGTGCAGTATTTTGCCTGTTTGTACTGCACTCAACTTATGCTCTTTATGTTATTGTAAGCACATCACCTGACTGGCTGTACTTTGTTTGTAATTGTGCTTCTCTTCCCTTTCCCCCAGGTTGCACCTGGAAATGAGCCTGAGCTCAGTGTGAAGAAAGAACGGAAGGAAGGAAGGAAGCAAAGAAGGAAGGAAGAAAAAAGAAGAAGGAAAGAAAGAAAAGGAAAGGAAAGGAAAGGAAAGGAAAGGAAAGGAAAGGAAAGGAAAGGAAGGAACACTGTTCCATACAGTATACTGTACTATAGTAGCAGCAATAAATGTAAAAGCTATCTGTGCACTGGAATGGAACTAACCTCCCAGCTGAATTCCACACAAAGTATACTTTGAATCTAAGTAAAATAAAAGGTCAGTCAGTACCTCTGTATATTAGTATTTCAGCACTTTAACAGGTAGAACTTTACAATAAGTAATGTTAGTTCTACTGTAACGGTACTGGAATTACAAATAACTGAAAATGTCACTAAAAATGATCTGCCAATAGTTTATGTTCATTGCAAATAACACTACTTCAGTTAGGGTTAAAGCACAGAGCATCAGAAATAAAGAAATGTGATGGTAGAGTAAAAATTAATATCCTGAATCTTGGCAAATCTGTTGCATGGTGTTTCTCAGTGCTTGAATGATCACACCATTGTTTTTCCAGATACTGAAAAATATTCACTCACCAGTGCTTGGAGAGGGGGTGCTGAAGTTAGGTTAATACTAAAAGTATATAACATGATAATACATTAACCCTAATGGACTAGTATCACTGGTGTACAGTGGCATCCTCCTCATACCTGACCCCATGCCAAGCATCCTTGGTGTGTTGTGGAACCCACCTTCCACATCCAACCTCATGCCAAGTATCCCTGGTTTCCAGTGATAAGCACCTCCATCACCCTGCCCCACCAAATAAATAAGTAAACCCCCCTTCCTCCACCCACTAGCATCCCATCATCACCCTCTTTCCCATGCCACCCATAATTACAAAAACAGATGGCAACTGGTGCATCCCTTTTGTCGTCACCTTTGCCAGCCATCATCTGAATTTTGTTTATTTATTTAAAAGTCGATAACCTGGAAAGGCACACTGAGCCAAGGCTTGATTCCAGGTGTGACCTGGGGCAGGGGGTAAGGGTACAAAGGATACATAATAGATATACACATATAAACAAAAGATATGCAGGAATACATGATAATAAACAGTAGTTACAGCTTATACATGAAGTTGGGCCTAACACTGGATCTAACAGTAGACAATTAAATACAAGGAACTAGAAACACCTGAGCTAACATAACAAGGCTAGGTGCATTTATGCAGACAAGACAGCAAAAAGTATTTTTGCAGCCAATATTACATACACAATAACACATTAACTATTAAGGAAACACAGTAACTAATAGGGGACAACAGAAAAAGAAGAGCTGGAGTTGACAAGATAATAGAAGGGTATGGGCCCGTGTAGCTGGTGGGACCTAGTAGCTAGGGAGAGTTAAAACATTGGCAAGGAGGGTGTGGAAGGCGCTTGAAGTACCGTTTGATGGATAGCATGGTAGAAAAGCTACATACAGTCAGGGGAAGAGTGTTCCAGAGGGCAAGGAGCTGATGGGTGAAGGCTAGTTTACCAGTAAGTTAGCATGGTGTGGCCAGGGTGAAGGAGTGGTGGTCGCATGAGCACAGAGAGTAGCCAGTACTTGGGGCTGGGGCTAATAAGAAGAAGAGGTAGGAGGGAAGGGTGTTGAACCAGAACTTAGTGATAAAGGTTGCACAATGTGCCAGACGATGGTTAGTGAGTGAAGACATGGAGACAGAGTGGTAGAGGAGGCAGTGATGAGTGCAGTACGGGAGATTAAGGGCAAATCAGTGGAAGGCTCAAAACAGTTGGTCAAGCTTGGCAAGGGAGGACTGCGGCACTGAACTATAGACCACATCCGCATAATCAAATGAGGGAAGGATAAGTTTAGAAATTATTTCCCTCCTGATGGGACTGTCCTTATGCCTGTAAAGCATTCCTAGTTTTGGATGCAGCTTATTGTGAATAGAGTTCAGGTGTAGGGAGAAGTCTAATTTGGGATCAAGCCAAACTCCCAGGTATTTGCATGATTCAAAAGCCATGATTTTGGAGCCGTTGAGGACATAAAAGGAAGGGATGTCTTTTTGGCTAATTTCTGAGCAGTGCCAAATGCCATAGTGACTGTTTTCTTGGTGTCACATTTGAGTGATTTGTCTTCAAGCCTCTTTAAGGCATTCTCAAAATCGGTTTGGAGAATAGGTTCAACCTGGGCTAGGAAGGGACCAGAAGTGAAGATCACAGTATCATCGGCATACATTTGAACATGGGAGGCTATGCAGACAGAAGGGAGGTTGTTTATAAATATAGAGAATAGGGTAAGTCCAAAGATCTACCCCCGGGTTATACCAGCGAGTATGGAGAGGGGAGCAGATTTGGTTTCCCCTAGCTGGATGATTTGGAACCTATCCATTAGGTAGACCGTGAACCATTTGGTAGAGGTCAGGGATAGTCCTATAGTTGAGAGGTCTTGTAAGAGTAATTTGTGAGAAACAGAATCAAAGGCCTTGGCTAAATCGATAAAGATAGCAAGTGTCAGAGGACCCTTATCCATGGCTGAGTATATGTGGTTGGTGAGGTGGAGAAGGAAGGAGGAAGTAGAGTGGAGATGATGGAAACCAGATTGGAGTCGTGTCAGAACATCTTTTGAGGCAAGGAATGAGTTCAGTCTTTAAGAGATGAGTGATTCCAAGATTTTGGAGAGGAAGGGAAGGAGTGAGATAGGCCTGTAGTTGCCAGGGATGGATGGATCACCCCCTTTGTGTAGGGGGATGACTCTGGCTAATTTCCAGGCCTTAAGCAGGGAGCAGGTGGAGTGAGAGAGAGAGAGAAAGAGAGATTGAAGAGATGAGTGATTGGAGGGACTATGGCAGGAGCAGAGATTTTCAAGAGGATGGGATTAATACCATTTGGACTCTGTCTGGAGGTGTTCAGAGATTTTAAAGCACAGAGTACCTCTGAGGGATGATGGGAGTAAGGTGTGACTGGGTAGGGGAGTGAAAGGGTGAGCACCTGTGCAAGGGGGAGAAAAGTGTGGAGTGTGTGGTGGGGGGATCTGGTATCCTACTAGTCCCAGGGGAGTGGGGATGTGCTGGTGTCTATGGGGAGGGGAAATTGGGGTAGGTGGTTGCCATGGGGTAAAGTACACTGGTAGTGAAGAAGTGATTTATGGAGGAGACGATGGCTCTGGAACCATCATCATTGGGGTATGAAAAGGGGGAAGGGAATTACTGGGCAGAACAAAGCAGGGAGTGGAAAGTTTTCCAGAAGGCAGCCAGAGTGGGGCAGCATTCCTCAAGCTATGACTTAAAGAAGCCAGATTTGGCAGAACGCACAGCCTTAAGACATGACAAAGAGAGAGAGAGAGAGAGAGAATATATAATAATCGGCACTGTTGGTTAACCAAGACCACAGATTAATATATTCACTCCGTCTTACTTTCATTCATTTGAGAGCTACTTGAGGTACCACCTGTTTTTTTTAACTACGAATGGCATGGAGAGAGACTGGTGGGATAGGGTACTACAGAGCTGGAGAAATAAGGGTAATGCTTAAGTGTGGTGGGGAAGGGGAAGAGGTTGAAGTGGGTGCTTGTGGATGGGGGAAAGGAAATGAACATTATTTTCTTATTTAATATGTTTTCTGACACTGATGTTGGGCTCTCAATGTTGGCAGGGGGTGGGTTTCTTCAGCAACACTGGGGTCAGGGTCCTGGTAGCAGCATACTTTTTTTATTAAAGTTTTCCAACACCAGGGTTGAGCACTCAGTGTTGGAACTTGGGGGGCATCAGTACTATCAAGGTTTGTCTATCAGTGGCCGCATATTGTCTTTTATTTATTAAATCTTTCTGGCACCAGGTGTGGGTTCCTGGTATTGGAATCAAGGGGGGCTTTAGCTGTTAAGTATTGATGCTGAGAAGTCATTTGACCAGGTTTCCTGGCTGTTCCTGTATGCTGCACTGGGGTGGTTTGGATTCCAGGTCTGTTATATTAATTTGATACAAAACATCTCTGTGGCACCTCAAGACATTTGGGTGGGACTCCCCTAGTCTAGCTCAGAGTGGAGTGTGAGATATTTCCAAACCATTTTTATATTACACACATGAACCACCAACACCCAGGTGCAGCAGATGCACCTCCCATAAACTCATGGCTGCAGCAACAGATCAGGATCTGGCATTTAATCTGGAAAAGACCTCTCTTGTAGCCATTCCTACTGCTGTTCTGCCCTACTGTACTTTTGAATTCATTCCCACCCAATAGAACAGACCCCGCATTTAGGAACTGGAAGTGGATCTTGCTCCAGTACCTTTACCAGTTGCTGCACAGGGGACAACCAAAGTCATTTGTGGAGCTACAAACACGTTTTGGACTCCAACAGGTTGACATTTATTGGTTCCCACACTTGTGACATTATATTGGCATATTACCAGTGAATGTCCGATCAGCCGACTCAAACCTGGTTATTATTCAGTACTCTGTAGCATTATTCTAAACTAAGGTAGTGGATTACATGATCTCAAATCTTTATAGATCTCTGTTGTTATCCTCTGGACTCTTTTCTTTGGATGTATTTATGTCCTGGGAGAAGGAAGTAGATGTAGCTATATGAGAACAGGCCTGGCATACAGTCTGTTAACACACCTCCAAGGTCACAAGCTCACACCATTGGAGGAAGTATGTTTGGAAATAGTGTGGTATTTTCAAATGCCAGTCATAACAGCACACTACTCTGCAACCCATGACTTCTCATGTTGGAATGAACGTGGGGAGCCTAGAGTACATCTTACTCATATCATGTTGACATGTCCTGTTCTGCCTCTTTCTTCAAGGCACTGGAAAGGGCACTGGAGGAGCTCCTGGGGACCATTCAGCCTAACAGCTGAAAGTTTCCTACTGCTGAACTTCCCTATGGGTGCGCGTGACCCCCTCACAACTTACTGCCTTGGAATTTGGCTCACAGCAATGAAAACAACTATAACTACACTCTGGTTACACAAGAAATCCCCTCACACACTGCATGGTGAGATGTAATTACTCATATGGAAAAATCACCCATTCTTTGAATGACAGGCCAGAGCTGTTTGCTTCAAGATGGAATGTCTGGGTCTTCTATAAAATGCCCAAAGAACCACATTTTCTCCTCTGAATGGCTTGAGCTGCCTCATCTGAAGAACAAGGTTCATAATATCTTCAGAAGACCTTTGCACCCATGAGGAGTACACAAGAATCGATACTCACACTTTTATAATTCTATACCAGGTTTATAGAGGTCATATATTATGTTGCATTTGCTATGCTGAACTTGCTCTCTCCCCCCTCCACTCCTCCCCACCTAAGGGCTCTGTAACTGCCTAATATACTTTGTATGCTGTTTAAATTTGAATTCCTCACAAGTCTTTCTCTGTTGGAACCCTCACCACAATGCTGAGTCATGTGGGAGGCCCCAACAGGGACTACTAATAAAGCTTAGAGTCATGGGGCCAGATTTTCAATGAGCCCCTAGATCACCACAAATATGTGGTGATCTAGGACTGCAGCACACCCCAGATGCATCAGGGACCCTGTACCATATTCAGAAACAACAAGGTCCCTGCACCACAATTCGGGGAGTTGCCACATCAGCAGATGTGCTGCATAGCAATAGACACACCTATGGGATCTGCCACAGGGATCCAGCTGCCCTCCGCATGGCACAACAGCAGAGGTGCCAGGATGGGTGGGGGTTGGGGCACACATGGCAGGCATGCAGGGTAGGGGTGGCATGGGCATGGGGGGCCATGGCACTGTGTGTTACTCTACCCAGTCAGTCACCATTCTGTGTCTGTGCAAGTAATGTGCCATAATTGGCACACCCACCAGGTGCAACTATACTGATATGATTGCCCGCCCCTTACCCAATCACCAATCTGCCACCCTGTGCCCATGCTGCCCTGTACATGCCTGTTATGATCCCCTATACACACATTGCCACAGTGTCTGCAGTGGCGCAAGAGGCTTAGACCAGGATTTTGCTGGTCTACCTCCAGCCCCTTGCTGCAGCCATGGTCAGGCTTCTTGCACCCAAGAAAAGGGGTTGGTACAGCCCTGCTGTGGTGCAAGTCCCCTTGCAATGTAGCACACCATCACATATATCACAAGGGGGGCATTATGCCAGTTTGCCGCAGTGGGTCCTGATTTGGATGCAGACCGTGTTCCTGAATCAGAACCACTGCATCCTTTGCTGCAAGTTGCAAGTTGCAACTGATCCCTTTGCTGCAAGCACCTTGCAGCATTTGTAGGGCTTTGAAAATCCAGCCCATGGAGTACAAAGATGTATAAGAATGCATACTCAACCTCCATAGTGACTGTACTTGAATAATGTTTTATTGTACTTGGACAATATGCACAAACTGTTTAATAAAAACTGAGTTACAAAAAAGGGAGGAGCTTTAGCAGTACCAGGGTTTTGCACCCAGTGGTCACATGTTTCAAACTGAAGTTGTGACACAAGTAAGTCCCCCTTTAGACACCCATGACTTGTCTTGAAATACTCCTTTAACTATTCCAAATATAGGATGTTGTGTAGCATTAGGTGTTAATAATACTTTAACAGGGAATTTGATCCCTGGTCCTGAGGGTGATGAGCCCACCTGCAATGAATTTAGGAGTAAAAGCTCTCTTGGGGGAGTGTATTCAGAAGGTAGCAGGGGTAATGTACCTTTATTAGATCATTCACACAGAACAGTTTCAAACTGTGGGTTCATGAAGCTAACTACTGATATCTCATTAAAAATAGCTGACGTAGTACATGATTTGGGTCAAAAGATTAATGGTCTAAGGGAATTACTTAAGCAGAAACCCTCAAACCCACAAATCAATAATGAATCTCATATATCATTAATCAGTAAGAACTTGGAATAACAAAGAGTATCTTGTTCGCCTAATATAAGAGAAGTTTCATCTCAGGGCTACTCATGGGAGTCCTTTGCACATAAAACTCAAGCTGCTCAGGTGCTCAAGGGGATAATAGAAAATTTTTATATCCCATGATCTTTTGAACTACACAGAGCAACCACATAATGCAAATGTAGTTATTTTAGAGAGTCTCAGAGGGTCTCTGGGGTTTAAAAGAAGGATTATTAGGCCTATGTGCTAAAGTCATGAAAAACTGAGTAATGATTAAGAAACTGAAGGAGGATTATTTTCAGTAAAATTATGAGACAAGCAAAAATAGATTATACGTAAAAATTAAATAAAAACCAAAAAAAGAAAATAGCAAACAAATGTTTTCAAACCAACCTTCCGTAACCATTTACAAAAGAATAACCATCATTTATTGAAAATGAGAGTATTAATCATGTTACAAAAAAGAAAAACATAAAAAAATTCTAAAAGAAATAGGTTAATCTGTTAGAATAAACAATCGAAGGAAAAAAATCATGTGGAACAGAGAAGAATAATCCAATGAAAAATATAACTCCAGATAGTCCCTTTTCTATTTATATTTTATTCATTTTGTAATAAAATTGCAAAAACACAAAGTTTTCATGCAAGGAACATCTAACAGTTTATAAACCAAGCAGATCCAATACACAGGGTGGTAGTATCCCATGCTAGCACCACTATTGGAGAGGTAATCAGTATGTTCTCAACAAATATTATTGTAATTCCGTTTCTGTGGAACTGTAGCCCAAGAGCTAATGGCAAAACACAAAAGAAAAGAATGCGCACATGTGTCCAAAAAGTCCAGTACCCTCACAGGCTATAGATGCCATGAATAACATGTGAAAATACATCACTAAGAGTCATATTAGCAAAATCATTCCTCTTAGATTAAAACAACATCAGAAAGAAAACAGTCATAGTTACACCTAATAATGCTCTAATGACTTCTAAAATGGAGAACTGATATTGTTTTAAAGGATAGAACAACTGGCATACAGAGCAACCCAGAGCCCAGCAACTCCAGCCATATAACACTTTTGAATAAATCTATATAGAGGCAAGCAAAAGTTGTGAATTCTGCTTTTGTGGAACTTTTGCAAAAATTCAGAAATGTCATGGAATTTTCCGAACTTCTGGCATTGGCAAGATTTGTCTCTTCTGAATGTGTTTGGTAGATTTTCACCCTGTTCTGTGGAATTCTTTGGGCTGAACTGCTGAATAATACACATGAACTGCTGAACAGCAGTTCTGAGTAATGTTTTTTCCAGTTTAATGAATTATTCCCCAGTACATGTAATTATTCCACAGTTCACTGATTAGCTTTGCTGACTATTTTCTCTGCAGTTTAAACAATAATATGCAATTTATACATTTTTATTTTGCTTGCACGCATGTGCAAGAAACATAGTGCCATCATCGGAGATTTCGGAGGTGTGTCACCTCCTCCTCCAATTCAGTCAGTGAGCTGGCAGGCGCGGCCCCTGTAAGCCAATGCATTTTGGAGCTGTCTATGCGCTTCAAAATGCAGTGGCATATCTGATTGAAAAGAGCTATGCTTCAGTGAGCACTGATAAGGCGTAGCTCCCCCACACCAGCGCGGCATCCGCCCAGTACTGTGTAGCTGACAGGGTGCCCAATCCCCGCTGGCTGAGCTGTGTCATCCCCCATAGTTGGTGCCATGCTGAGAGCCCACCCCAGCCGGCAAACGTCCTGCACGTCTTTTTTTAAACCTATAAAATAAAAGCGGTCCATAGCAGCGTCTCCGACCCCCTCCACAACCGCACCACCCACTGCACCTAGCCTCCCCACCCCCCTCACCCCATACTTACCTCCGGACTCTGGTGGCGATGATCTTGGTGGACCGGGAACACTTCTGCACTCTTCAAAGCCAACCGGTGAACTGAGGAAATGCCGGTAAGCTGTATAATGGGCTAGATAGGGGGGTTAAACTTTGTGCATATCTCAGGCATTTTGGGAATTTTGACCAAATTTTCAACATGGGGTTTTAGGACTCTTCTCATGAATGATGTCACTGTCATGGCAGGTATTCGGGCCCGAAGGGTGATTTTGCACAGTGACTGCGCGGTGACTGTGAAATCACCCTTTGGGCCTGAATACCACCATGACAGTGATATCATTCATGAGAAGGGTCCCAAAAAGCCCCATGTTGAAAATTTGGTCCAAAAATTCCAAAAATGACTGTTTTCTAAACTTCGTTAAGTTCCTCATGAGCTCGTAAGTTCAGCAAATTTCAATATTTTCACTCCATATTTTCAACATTGCCATTTTACCACACCTTCTTATGAGTAGTATAGCTGTCATTTTTCATCTCACCTAAAATGTATTTCCGCCTTATGGCGCACAATGCGCGGTAAATTATGCGAACTCAGTGTATGGGACACATTAAGAAAATCACAGTGTCATTGTTCATGAGCAGAGATCTTAAAATGACAATGTTGAAAATTTAGTGAAAAAATTCTAAAATGACTGTTTTCACGGTATGCGTTGCACAGTTCCCATGCCTTTCATGGGTTTCGTAATTTTCAATATTTCACTCCAGATTTTCAACATTGCCATTTTACCACTCCTTATGAGCAGTACAGCTGTCATTTTCACATCCTGCCCAAAATGTGTTTCCCGTATAGAGCACAATGGCGCAGTCGGTGTGCAATCTCAATGTATGGGACACATTAACAAAATCACACTGACACTGTTCATGAGCAGAGGTCTTAAAATGGCTATATTGAACATTTGTGAAAAATTTCCTAACAATGACTTTCTGACGTGCATTGTGCAGTTCCTACGCACGCTCGTAAGTTCGCAAATTTTCAATATTTGCACTCCAATGACTTCCAAATACCTAAACAGCACATAGAAGCAAGCAACATTCGGCATTGACAAATGCTTGTTTCTGCTGTTCTAAGTCAGAATTTCCATGAAAGTTGCTAATTTGATTTCTGCACATTCAGGTGTCTGTTTCCAGGTGAAGAAGTCAGGGGTCTGGTGCTCCTCAGAGCAGCCACCTGCTGACTCTCCCACGTCCTTAGCATTTACTTCTGTGGCAGCATAGGTGCCTTTGGCACCTAAGTAAAGACATCCACACTTCCCAGGTGGTTTGTGGCACTCAGCTGTGCCTCATGCCTCACAAGCCATCTGTGGTATGTGGTAATTAAGAATTACAACACACCCTGTCATGCGTTACTGCTTACTTATAATTTACAATGTGATCCTATGAGAATTTTATATCACACTTCCCAGATGGGTGAAGGCACTTGGCTGTATCTCATGCCTCACTACCCACCTGGGGCATTCAGCAATTTAGCATTGTCATACACCATGCCATGTGTTATTGCTTACTTACAATTTACAATGTGATCCTGTGGGAATCATATACCGCACTTCCCAGGTGGCTGAATGCACTCAGCTGTGCCTCATGCCTCACAACCCACCTGGGGCATGCAGTCATTTAGCATTGCCACACACCCTGTCATGTGTTATTCCTTACTTAAAATGTACAATGTAATCCTATGGACATTTTTTACTGCACTTCCCAGGTGGTGTGCAAGTGTTCATGTGCATCCATGACTACAGAAGCACTGGACCATGATAATAGATGTCTCTTGTGAAATGTGGAAAGCTTTGTATGTTGTTTGTCTCACCTGATGATTGATGTCTGTGGTTGCTTGTGTTGCCTTGCCCCCTTTTGGCTGTTTGGGGGGGATGCAGAGTTCATTTTAGTGCTGGAAACCTAACATTGTAGTTCCATACTTTTGTCACTTTAATAGCAACCCAAACTGATGCATTAATGGAGTTTTTTGCAAAGAATATATAAGGGATATGTCACCCCCACACACACTGGAAATATTGCTAATTTTTTTTGTTTGAGTGTTGATTGACCCGATGACATCATAAGTGGTGAAGCCATGAATGATGTCATTAGTCAATCACCACAAGAACAAAAAAATCAATATTTCCAGTTGTGGGCGGGGGTAGTATATTCCATTTATGCCATACAGTACCTCCAAAAAAGTAAAAAAATAATAATTTCCTGCCATTTTTTACTGATTATAAAAAATCTAAAAGGTATCTATAAATGAAACACCATTCATTTTGTAGATATTTTTGTGCTGAACATATTTTGTGCTCACAGTACCATGCTATAATTTCTGTTTTAAAGTTATTTGCATTTGTTTGTTAAAAAAGTGAAAACAAATTGAATTTTCTTTTTTTTTTTTGCTAATTATAAAACAACTGAAAGGTAGCTATGAATGAAACACCTCTCATTTTGTAGATATTTATTTGCTGAATGAATTTTGTGCTCACAGTACCCTGCTATAATTTTTTGTTTGAAATTTATTCTCATTTGTTTGTTGAAAAAGTGAAAAAATTGAATTTTCTGCCTTTTTTTGCTAATTAAAAAAAAACTAAAAGGTATCTATAAATGAAACACCACTCATTTTGTAGATATTTTTGTGCTGAACAACTTCCGTGCTCAGAGTACCATGCTATCATTTTTTGTTTTAAAGTTATTCGCATTTGAATACAGTTAGTACTGCTAGCATACATCTGCAGAGCTGCATCATCTGTCTCTTGAATGACATCATCCAGGCAGACATTTTAGAGTTCTTAGAGCAGAATTTTTGAATCAGGAGAGGATGTGTTAATGTAACCCCTACCCGGTCTTCCATTTCCATCTGACAGCAATACCAGGTGGACTGGGATCGGGGAGGAATATGTCACTTGGCACAAAGGCTAGGTTTGGCTACTCTGCACAGGGGCACCCAAGTAACTCTGAACACAGGAAGCAATAACTGCAATGTCCAAGACCAGAAGTGGGATTCTAAAGTGTGGCTTTTATTCGCATCCAAACAGAATAAACAAAGCATTGATGGACCCCCATGGGGCTACACTCCTGGTAATACAGACTAAAGGAGACCAGAACATATCCTCATAACTTTAGCCCTGAGGCTCTGAACACACTGGGCACACGGCCCAGACTTGTACCACAGCTCTGGGTTACACAGCCCGAACTTGTACATGGCTGTGGGTTTTCCCTGGCTTGGCTCCCTTGCCAGCCACTTGGACACCTTCCATACTTCATGGAAACATTTTCTGGTGGCTCCCTAAACCACCTAAGAGCATCTTGGCTCCATCAGGGAAACGTCCTCTTTAATCCCACATCTGGGTAGTCTCCTCAGGCACTGGCCAAGTACCTGAGAGAAAGCAACAGGTGTCTCAGAGCAAATCTGTAGAGGGGTCTATGCATGAAAAAGGGCTACCAAAGTGTGACATTAGTCTAATTTTTTAAACTCTATAATTTAATCATTATTATAAGCATTTCATAATGCTTTGACTCACCTTATAAAAATGCAGTGTGGTGTGGGATAACTCCAATTTCGGGGTCTGAGAAGAAGCCTCCACAAAGTTGCACGAGTAACAGGGGACATAAAAGCAGGGCTGCACGTGTAACAGGGGACATAAAAGTAGGGCTGCATGTGTAACAGGGGACATAAAAGCAGGACTGCACGTGTAACAGGGGACATAAAAGAAGGGCTGCACGTGTAACTGGGGACATTAAAGCAGGGTTGCACATGTAACAGGGGACATAGAAGCACCACAGGCACACCACTACTTGTCTGCACACAACATGGAGGCATGCCACCACTCATCTGTAGACAACATGGAGGCATGTCACCACCCATCTGCAGACAGTGTAGAGGCATGCAGCTAAATACCTGATGGAATCTTTTAATGAAGTTCATCATTAAAGTATGCATTCTAATCAGGGCATCATCAGTCCATATCACCTGAATAATGGACTGTCCATGTAAACTGAACACAGACAACACCCACAGAAAACAGCATAGTTGGTTTTCACAGTAAGTTATTTATTTATTTATTTTTTGCTAGGCAAAGTTGTGTAAACCCACCACACACACGTATGATATGGCTGACCAATATGGCTCAGAGAATAATGTATCCTAATTAGGGCACCACAACAAGCAGCACGGGGAGAGTGCTTTTAAGTCAGCTCCGCCCCTCAAAACAGTGACCATATGGTTTTGTGCTATGATTAACAATGAGCTGTGGTTGCCCTGCGATGCAACCTGAAAATCCGCAAAGGCACAATAATAAACACTTTAAATGTGCAAAGAATAGAATACTGCAGGCAGCACCAGACAAGTTAGCTAATGCAGCAGCATCACCCAAACACCGTCTGAATCACAACACACAGACCAGCCACCCCACCAACATTAGTTGTTGCCTACTTAGGCGCACAACTCAGTTGTGCCAGGTAATTGTGTAATGATGTAGCAAATAAATGTGTAATATGCATAACTGTTTGGTTTTTTGGGGGGTGGAGGTTGTTGACATAGTCACACACAAAGTGGGTTTTGCCAAGATCACCAGCCCAGTACAAGCTACCTGTTGGAATACAAAAAGTGCATATCTGGGGTTGTTTGGTGATTTTGAATTTAAACCAAAATGGCAGGTAGGGTGGTGCCCAAGCTAAAACAAACAAAATAAGCAAATTCATTTTGTTCATGTTTTTGTTTTCAAATACCAAAATCCTAATCCAATGTTCAAACAATCACAAATTTACTAACAAAGCTGTTCAAATTACTAAATCACTTTTTAAGTGAAGACAAAAAAAGGAGAAAAACAATAAATGCAATACGAGACATGCATCATCCCATCTGCCAAAAAGGAAAAAAAAGTAAAATACTGAACCCAGGCATCCACAGGTCTGCCAACAAAATGGCAGCAAGCATACACCCATCTGGTAACAAAAGGAAGCCATGCATGCACACAGCTGCAGACAAAATGAAGGTATGCAGCCATCTGTCTGTAAACAAAATGGAGGCATGCATCCACCACTCTGCAAATCAAAATGGTGGCAATCATACACAAATCTGCAAACAAAATGGAGGCATGCACCCACCCATCTGAAAATCAAAATGGAGGCAATTATACACAAATAAGCAAACAAAATCGGGGCATGCATCCACCCATCTGCAAATCAAAATGGAGGCAATCATACACAAATCTGAAAACAAAATGAAGGTACACATTCTCCCCTCTAAAAACAAAATGAAAGGAACCATACACCCACCTGCAAGCAAAATGAAGGTATGCATCTAGCCATCTGCAAACAAAATGGAAGCATGCTTCTAGATGTCTGCAAACCAAAAACAGAGACACACTGCAAAACATACCATAGGGACCCAGTCAAAAATGGTCATCAGACCTGATACACACAGACCAAATAGTGCACCAATCCCTCCTGGCAAAATAAATAATTGGTGACCACACGGTTTGGTAACCAGATTGACAAAAAATGCTGTAGGTGCCCTGTGATGTACAATGACAAAACAGAAGTGGTGCATCCCAATAATAAAGAAGCCAGTAACAAACACATTATGCAATGCAATAGCGCATCACAGCCAATGTCAAGATTGTGCCAGGCAAACCTACCACTTCACCCAAATTTGTGGTTGCCACCAGCCCAGTGGCATGGAGGGCTGAGGCATCTGTGCTTTACCTACTACCACGCTGGCAACCAATCAGCGTGCCATAGGTGGAAGCATGCACTGAACGGCCATTGCCAACATTGCACACTCTATTCGTGGGGAAACGCAGGACAAGGATAAATGAGGTCCTAGATCAAGCAGAATGATGACAGCCACCCATCGCAGGCCCGACTCTGAATGGCACCCCACAGAATCTGAATCCTAATCAAGGTGAGTTTAAGCAAGGGGGAGGGCTCCTCACCACCCTGCCACAGAAGGTAAATTGTGGGGGAAGAAGAGGTTAGCTGCCTGATGTCGGGGTGTGAGACTGGTCGAGAGGCTGAAAGATAGATGACAACAGGTGGGGACCCAAAGTAGAATCAAATAAGGTAAAAAGAATAACATTTGTGGTTGCCTAATTTGGCCACACCAAACTAACATGCACATCTGATCAAGCCACACCTCTCAGCTGTACCACATCATGAGGAACAGTTCCTCATTTTATTCACAAAAGCCCCTTGTTACATATGGAGATGTTTTGTCCAATGTTCAGCAACAACATTATAAAGCAAAAATGCATAGCAGTTCATATGAAAATTGTATTATTTATTTAACTGCAAACTTTGTGAACACTGAGGCACACATTTCAACAGTGGTCTGAGCTTCTGAGTAATAGATTTGATGAAGTGTTCCACATTCTAAGGGGCAGTGTTTCACATTTGTGGATGTACTGAGGTACAATGCTTATACAACTCTTTGGTAGGAAGAAGCACACATTCAGGAGTGTTGGTGGGTTGTACTGCAGTGCCCAGGTAAATACAGAAAATATATATTTTTTTAAAATACCAAAAACCACAATAAATATCAGACATCTCACTCAATCTTTTTAACAACCCATGAGAAAAACAATCATTGTAACAGCAGTATGTAAAATATCATCCCAACATATGAAAAGCACATTTAAAACAGAGCATTGAAACCAAAAATCAAAATAAATATCAGTATCCCAAAAATTAAGAGCCAAGGATTAGATACAGGTACCAAACCCTCCCCAATAACCAAATAATGCAGTATGCTAATCCCAGACACTCCTCAATCCCAATCCCAACCCTCCCCAAAATTGACTGTAACAGCAGCATGTAAAATACAGCCCCAACATAAAAAGACCATTTAAAATAAAGCATAGTAACTTAGAAAGTTGATCTATGCAACCTCCTTATCAACTCCTTCAAGAAGACCTCATGGTGAACAGGGACATAAAGAAGTTTAAGGTCCCAAATTCATTTTAATTCAAATGGCACCTTACACCAAATCATGAAGGCAAAAAGGGAAATCCAGGGTGTGGGTCCATCTGCACTGTTAATGAACCCCACCCCCAATGGCTCGCTTACATTATCAAAACTAGTAAAAAAAAATGACAGTATTTTTGGCAGCAGGCATGATCGGTATTTACCTGCTGCAGTGAGGACAGTGATGTAACGAGGGTCACACAGGAGGACAAGAGCTCTTCAGGACAAGACAGTCAATCACAGGAAAGGGCTAGAAATTGCAAGGAATTGTCTTTTAAATCCCCAATGGCCTGCCCCAATCTCACGCTGATATAAGTGCCCAAATGTTTTCACAAGTGGCTCCCCTAGACCCCTGCTGTCACACGTGAACATCCAGTGGTGGGAGACAGGAAAGGATCAGGTGAGCAAAGGGGGCAGCTTGTCATCATGCTGTGTACTTAAAGAAACAGGGCAATACACTGTAGTACCCTAAACACATACAGCAAGTAACCTGGGGACAAAATTACAACACAAATAACATCAAAGTGCAAATCATTACAAAAGTTCAGAAGTAACACAAGGGGACATTAATGGTTACACGCAAGACCACATTTTTAGGGTCCCTGGAGGTGGGTGGGAATCAAGGTAGCACAATAAGGAAGCGTGATAAATGAGAGCAGGACACAGAATTAGTTACAAAAATATTTTTATTGCCTGAAAAGTCTAGTTAAATGACACTGAGAAACTATTTCACACACAAGGGTAGCCATGTCACAAATTAGTACACAAATCTGCATGCATTTTGGCTAATGAAAGTGCATTTTTTAAATATGGAATCATCTGATTCCATTAATGTTATCTTATGTATCTCCCCACATAGGCTACTTAAAAAGCCCATATCAATGACTGCATTATACTCAAAATCCTGCATATGTACTGCATTACAAACTTTAGGATCCATTGGTAACCCCTTTTTATGCAGAGAGCCAGAGGTGAATTTGGTTTCTGCTGATGGGGGTCTCCCACCTCTTGCTCCCACAATTCATACCCGGCCATTTCTCTGGACTGTAAACACCTCATCCTTTAACACTTTGCTGTGTAGATTCTTGCTAAATGTATTTCACATTCAATCTACTTGTCTTGCTTCCCATTTGTGCTGCACTTGAACATACTTAAAAATAAGTGGCTTTGACCATTACTCTAGACCCCCCACAGAATTAAGCAGTCCAATCCCCACATTCTTTCTTTCCAATTGTACAGGACTTGAACATACTTATTAGTGGCACTGTCCATTACTCTAGACCCCCCATGGAATTAAGCAGTCCAATCCCCACATCTTCCACCTGTACTTGGCTGTCTTTTCCTGACCCCACAGTAACAGTCCCTTTAGTTTCCTTCTGTTTCAGGTGAAAACAACATGGCCCTTTTGCACAGCGAATTCACCCTTCGGTTGCAGGTGCCCCACAGGCATTTCCTCCTCAAGGAATCTTCCTTTCAGAGCTTCTGGTGCCTCAGCACAAGTCAAACAGGCAGCTTCTTTTCCTTAGCTGGACCCGGGGGGGTTGCCCCTGGAAAACAGGCTGACCCCTTCCCCCATCCCCACAGGAATGGGGGCTCTGAACCATTGAGAGCGGTCTCCACCACTTCAATTTTAGTTCCTGTGTTCCTCTTCAGGAGGAAACACACACCTTAAACAAAAGTAGCTCTTTACCAGAGCTTAATGCTCTGAGAGCCTGCACACAATCTGGTGCACTACAGTCTCTCACTCAGACTGCACACAGACTGGCTTCAATATCCCCAGCATTCTACTTTAACCTCCAACTGCAACATTCCAGTGTGGCTTATGCAGCTGCGACAGTTCTAAATGATGTCATCCCTCAGTCTCAGCTTAGACAGAGAACAGAGTGAGACAGTGTGAAATCCATTAAACTGGAGTTTCACAAGCTGCCTTGCCTGCCTACCACTATAGCCTTACTGGGATTCTAGTAACCCCGGGTAACAGGGGGGTTACATTAACACTTTTCAAATGCTATGGAACTGCATTTATCCTACTTTAATAAATGCAGTCTCACTATAAATGTAAACAACAGCCTCTCCTTTATAAGCCTATGATGTCATTTAAAAAAAATTTGTAAAAAGATGGTTTAGGTGTTCTTTAAGGGAATGGATAAAAGATTACCCTGATAAGGAGGCTGCCAGAATATTAGGAGAGGGTTTTTGAAAGGGTTTCCACCTACAGTACACAGGTGTGAGGAGAAGAAGGATACATGCAAAAAATCTAGGTTCAGTGAAAGGAACAGAGAGGATTCTGGCACCAAAGATCAAGAAGCAGAGGAAGGCAGGACGGGTGGAAGGAACATTGAAGACCCCACCTTTTCCTATGCTAAGAGTGTCTCCATTGTGTCTAGAGCCCAAGAAACAGCCCAGGGAGTTCAGTGTGGTGGATCACTTGCCCTACACAGAGGGCAACTCAGTCAATGATTTTATTAGCAAGGAGCAGAGTGGGGTGTCCCACACTACCCTAGAACAAGCAGCACAGATTATAAGGACAGTAGAAGGAGCCTGGTTGGGAAAGATGGATACTGAGGTGGCATTCCATTTCTTCTTCCAGTCAGGCCAGCAGACTAGGAGCTGCACCAGAAGCCATACAAAAAGAGACTAAAGGAGCTTACTATGTATACCCATGAGGAAAGGAGGGAGAGGGGGGACACGATAGAAATGTTCAAGTCCCTCAAGGGAATCAACAAAGTCCAGGAGGGTAGCATCTTTCAGAAAAGAAGATGTGCAAGAACAAGGGGACTCAATTTGAAGATAGAGGGGGGATGGCTCAAGGGCAACGTGACGAAGTATTTTTTTTATGGAGAGGGAGTTGGACACATGGAACAGCCTTCCTGAGGAGGTCATAGGGTCAAAATCAGTGGAGGAATTTAAGAATGCATGGGACAGACATAAGGCAGTTCTAGTGGGGAGTAGGAAGAAATAGGTTGTTGGTTAACTAGGATCTGCAGCTTATCCAATAGGTAGGGAAATGGGCAGACTGGCTGGACCAAGCAGTTCTTATCTCAGTCAAGGGCCCCGCTTCTAGAAGGTTGGCCCAAGTCAACATAAATGCGACTTGTGCCAATCGCCATTGCGACATGGACCCTGTGCCCTATTCTACAAGGGAAGGGTCCCGCATCATTCCTGTGACTTGCAACATACGTAGATCGCCAGACAGGCGTACCTGGTGAGAAATCACAAGCTGCGACAGCAATGCTGCAAGGTGCAAGTGCCCCCCATGCCTGAACCCCAGCAGAGCCCTGTAGGGCAAGAGGCCCCCAACCCACTGTCATGCCATCATGTGTCCCCCAGCACCAATCCCAGGTCCCTTCTGACTGGTGTACTGTGCAGTATGTACAGTACATGCAGTCTGATGTGTGTAGTGGTACCTGGTAGTCTAGTGGCCCCGACCCAGCTGTGCCAGTCCACCCAGAACCCCCACCCATCCCCATCTGGCGACTGGCACAGCCACCTCTCACCTCCACAGCCAGCCACCGACTGCATTCAGTGGGCGCTTACTGAATAGACATGCTCAGAAATTAATTTGTAAGTGTGTCTATACAGTAAGCATTCCTACTGAACTCAGTCAGTGGCTGGCCATGGAGGTAAGAGGTGGGCTGTGCCAGTTGCTGGCTTGGGACAGGTGGGTGGGTGCTGGGTGGACTGGCGCAGCTGGGTGGGGGGCCACTAGACCACCAGGGATGGTGTGGGGTACTGTGATCGATTGCAGCAGTGTCCCAGGGTCTGGGCACAGGTGGGATTGACAGCACTGCCCTGTGGGGCATTTAGTGGTGGGGGGTTTGGGGGCACGGGGTGTGTTGGCAGCCCTGTGGGGCATTCACTGTTTGAGGGTTCGAGGGGAAGGTGTGTGTGCATCCCTGTGGGGCATTCACTGTTTGGGGGTTCAGGGAAGGGTGTGTGTGTGCAGCCCTGCGGGGCATCTACAAGGATATGCTGGACATGGGGGGGAAGGCACATGTGGATTGTGTGCTGGGTTGCTGGCAGGTCTACAGAACCTCAGGGGGCATATGTCAATTACACCAGCTAAATGCTGGTGTAACTTACGTTACCAGTTCTCCTCTGGGGGTTCTTGTAGAATCCCGACATTGGGGACTTTGTTGCTGCCCTTCTGGAATGGGGCACAACTGCTGTTGTAAACTCCCTAGTGCCATGTCGCAGGGGGTTTATGGTGCAACTGCTGGTGTAACAGCTCTTCAGTGCAAGTGGCCTGCGACATGTCGCAGGACACATTGTAGGATCACGCATGTCTCAACTGCTGGTGTAAGTTGCTACTTGTGCCATTCTACTTGGTGCAAGTGCTGTTATGCCAGGCATAAGACTTCTAGAATTGGGACCAATGTCTATGTTTCTATGTTTTAGGTTTCAAGGTAGGGGACAACTTCTGTTTTGATAAGGCAATGCCCATGGGCTGCTCGGTGGCATGCGTCACCTTTGAGATGTTTGGCACATGGCTGCAGTTGGTATTTAAGGAGAGGTAAGGCATATAGAAGGGGTTCAGAATGTTAGCGGCTGATAGCCTTATCTTCAGTTGGACAGGTTTCAGGCCCTAGCACCAGGGGCTGAAAGGACACGGACAACTGTACCTTGGTAGATATGAGAGCATGGTTCGATGATGTACAGCTGCTCTTCCAGATATCTTGGTCAGAGAACATGCTAAGAGCCTATGAAGGGTCTTGGCAGGTTTTTTAGGTGTTCCAGGAAAAGTCTGGGATAGAGGTAAGTGGTCCAGTTACTGAGGGGCAGGTGACAGCTTTTGTAGTGCAGAAATGGAAGGAAGGTGTAGTGCATCTCACTATGGGGATTCACCTAGTGTCAACAGGCTTGATGTGTAATCTGTGGGGGTGAGGGGAACTATATAGAAGGACAGTCATTAGGAAGAGGATGCAGGGGTGGCATAGACTATGGGGGAAGCAACAGGATACCATGCAGCCAATCTCAGATTGGCTGCTGGGAAGGTTGACTTGGGCCCTGGAGAGAATCTGCCACTCACATCAAGGCATGTTTATTTCAGGCAGTTGTTAATTAATGTTCCATGGAGCTTTTAGGGTGAATGAGGTGGTAGTGCAAGGGGGAATGACAGGCAGGCAAGGGCTGAGGTGATGGGACATGGCACGGACCAAGGATCAGCTGGTAATATGGTTGAGGAAGTCTAAAACAGATAAGAAGGGAAAAGGAACAGGGGTGACATTAAAAAGGCAAGCAGAGGAAGGGATATGCCCAGTACGGGTGATGCGGAAATACAGGAAAATATAGCCACGAGGGGAAGGGCCTATGTTTATACACAGGGTCAAGGAATGGGTGACGAACTATCAATTAGGGGCTGTGCTAAAAAAGGGTTGGTATTCTTAGGAGAAGATCTGAGTGGTTTTTCCTCACACTCATTTAGAACTGAGGCAGCATTAGAGATGGCTGCAAAGAGCAGAACTGTTGAAGTGGTGAAGCAAGTAGTTAGGTGGGCATCAGGAAGCTACAGGACTTACACCTGGAAGATTTTGAACTAACATTGTTTTGTTTTATAGGGACCAGGAAGCAGCAGCATGTGTGCATAACTGTTCATTCTTTCATCTATTGGGTGGAATAGAGACGAGTGGCATGGCCTGGGGAGGTAGGAAAATAAAGCTGAATCCAGGGAAGGACAGGATCCATTGAAAGGGAAAGCAGGGCATGAAATGGGGACAGCTAATGCTGTTGCTGGAAGATTTAAAGTTAAAATGGCCAAAACCTGACTGTCTGTTGGTGCATTTGGTGAGTAATGATCTGGGGGATAGACCCTGGGTGGATTTAATGTGAGAGATGAAGGACAATTTTGAAAGAATCATAAGGTGGCGGCTGGATGTTATAGTAGTGTAGGCAGATATTGTACCAAGGAGGGTGTGCAGACATGCCAGAGATGTGAGGGTAAAAGATGTGGCAAAGAATAGGCTTAATAAGAAAGTGGTGGCCATAGTGAAAGAACTGGGAGGGGTGGTGATTCAACATCATATGTCATCCGAACAGCAGCAATTGCACAGTCAGTGACATTACAGCGGCAATTCACTGTTGCCACTGTAATGTACCCACTGGACCCCAGCACTGCTTTAATGGGGTATTGCACCCCACCCTTAATGAACTCCGACCTGGAGTTGATAACATAAAGGACGGGGAGTTTGTGGTGCGAAACACCCCCCCCCCCAAAAAAGTCAGTTTACCTGATGGATTTATGCTGGCCACAACTTGCGGTTGACATAAATCTGTCACTGTAATGTCAGTCAACAAACTGTGTCATGGATCCATTTGAAATCAGGACATTATGGCAGATTGCCCAGGTTTATACAGGCCAACTGGGTCCATCTCTTGGATGTGGACAGGACTTACTTAATTTACAAATTGAGAAGGTACTGGAAGGATGGATCAGGGAGTAAAAAATAAAAAAGGGGGGATGGGGAACCCATCTTCTGTTACAATAGCTGGAGATGGGCTAGTGGAGAGATGGGAGAAAAAGGAGAGGGGAGGAAAGGGGAAAAAGGGAGCAGGAAAAAGAAAGATGGGGCTCAGGGGGTACTGTGCCAAAAGGGAGAAAGAACACAGACTGGGTATACACCTAGACGTGGTTAGATACCTTGTAGGTTTGCACCCATAGGGCTGTAAATCAGGTCTGCATCCAACT
Organism: Neoceratodus forsteri; assembly: GCA_016271365.2. Classification (NCBI taxonomy): domain Eukaryota; kingdom Metazoa; phylum Chordata; order Ceratodontiformes; family Ceratodontidae; genus Neoceratodus; species Neoceratodus forsteri. The sequence continues at coordinate 50,315,982 of CM057451.1, read as the reverse complement.
GCGACGGAGATGCATAACATAGAAAATGAAGGATTGAATAGTATATGTGAATGCAATAGACAGAAATTATTGGAAATGTAAATAAATCACTGACGATAAAAAATGATAATGATGGGAAAATGAAATAAAGTATGTACAAAATGTAAATAATGTCTGGCCAATAAAGTAGCCTACTAAGCACCCAATGAAGATAAGTCTAATGTGGTCATTTCAGGGAAGGGGATCCCATGACAAAGGGGGCTGCCTGTTGAAAAGGCAACCTGGACCTGAAATGTGGCCAGAGAGGAGGGGGAGTAGGGATTAGGGGAGGGGGAAAGTAAGGAAAGAGGGACTGTGGGAAAGAGGGGCAGAGGGGTAAGAGAGTGCTGAGCAAGGAGTGAGCTTGCCCTGAAGGGTAGGTGCTTAAGGGAGCAAAGGAGGCTGATTGGAGGAAGGGGAACAAAAGGAAACAGGGTTTAAAAAGGGCTGCTCCTGGGAGTTCCCACTACTATCTGATAATCAATTTACCCACCCACCAACTGTAAAATAGGCAGTGTTTCAGAGAACTTGGCTGTGTTAGAGGTCATGTGGCTGCTGAATGGGGAGTCAGTCACAGTGACTGATGACTGGAAAAGGATCCTGCCCTGGGGTGGAAAAAACAACTTTGAGAAACAAGGAAGAGCAGAAATACAGAGATATGGATGATGGAGAAAGGGAGACTATGGGAGAGGAGATAAGGGAGAAAAGGGGGGAGGAAAGGGGGAAAAGAAGCAGAATAAAGAAAGATGGGGCCCAGCGGGTACAGGGCCAGAAGGAAGAAAGTACACACACCCAGGTGTGCACCTAGGCATGGTCAGACACCTTGTGGGTTTGCACCCAGAGTGCCGGGACATAAATCAGGTGTGCATCTGACTACAATGGATATATATAACAAAGAAAATTAATGATTGGATGGTGTATGTGAATGTAATAAAGAAAGAAATTATTGGAAATGTAAATTTTTATTTATTTGGAAAGGTTTCACAATGAAGTACATGCTGAGCTGCAATAGCTTGTTTCCAGATGTGTCCTGGGGTGAGGGGGGCACAAAGGAGGGAACAAGAAACAAACATTACAGAGTGAATACAGAAAATACAGTGCACACCATCAGTTGAGAAACAGGTAGGAATATACAGTAGCATAACTTAAACTTATAACATATGCAGTAGCATACAACTTAAACTTAGAAAATATACAGTTGATTTACAGAGAGTCAAAATTGCATATATACTGTATATATATATCTATATATATATAGATATATATATATGCACACACAGAGTAGGCTATACATTTCCAGATATACAGTACAAAACACAGGCTTTATCATAAACACTTGATTTACAATGAAACCAAATCACAGTACATGCAAAGTGCTAAATTATACATAGCCATGATGGAAAATTATCAGGTAAAGTGCTATATACAATCAATTTAAATTGTTATTTGTACAGTCAAGTATGGGTCAGCTAGAGGAACCAAGGGGTGGGATGGAGAAGAGTCAGTCAAAGGCATTCTACCCTTTGGGATCCTAAGAATCTCACAAGGGGACATGGAATGGTCATGAGGGAAGAGACTGATCAAATTGTCTGGGTTTTATAGAAGAGGAGGAGGTGGGTACAAGCTAGAGGAACAAGGGATGAGAAGTAGGAAGACAGCCAAGGACCTTTTCTCCTTTGGGATGCTAAGAACCTCACAAGGGGACAGGGAATTGGTATGAGGGAAGGAGTTGATCACACTGGCTGGGCATTGTAGAAGGGGGTAGAACTAGAGGAGGGGGGAAATTAGGTGCAGTTGCATGAGGGGACTATGTGTTGATGGAGTAAGAGGGATAGGGAATGAAGGATCTGAGTGGAGCAGATTCCTAACGGAAGGAGTTCCAGATATGTGGGAACTGATAAGAGAGGCAGCTCACCCTGATGTGGTCTGATAGGGAGGGAGGGTGAGAGCCCTGTGGGAGGAGTTATGGAAGGTGTAAGGGGGGTGGGTGGGTGGGACAGAAATGAGGATTGTAGTAGGGTGGCAGAGAGCCAAGCCAGTACTTCCCAATTAAAGTAGCTCTGTGTGCAAAGCATCTGGCAATGAGGAAAGGGAAGGAGAGTGAAGTGATAAGGTCACAGTGGTGAGTACAAGCTGGACAGCGGAGAACAAAGTGGCAGAAGGAGTTGAAAAGAGTGTCCACTCCAGTTAAGGTGGACTTGGGGGCAGAACTGTAGACTATAGCTCCAAAATCAAAGAAAAGGATAATCATCTTTTGGACAATCTCTCTCTCTCTCTCTCTAGGCTTGTGGTGGAAGGCAGCTGTGGTGTCTGAACAGAGCACTGAGTTTGGGTAAAAGCTTTTTATGGATGGCATCCACTTGCACTGCAAAATTGAGGCTCTTGTCAAGCCATAGCCCAAGGTATTTGAAAGAGGCGACATCTTCCATTATGAAACCATCAAGGGTATGGAAGAAGGGAGTGGCATCAAGTCTGATGAGCTTTTGTCTGATGCCACAGGTCATAGAGACCTTTTTTTGGCATTTAGGAAAAGTTGGTTTGAGCGTAACCAGTGCTGGATGTTGTTAAAGTTCAACTGAAGGCTGGTAGCCATCTTTGAAGGGGAAGTACCAGAGGCAAATAATATGGTATCATCTGCATACATGTGGATACTGGCAGATGAGCAGGCATCAGGTAGGTCATTCAGGAATATGGAAAATAGTACTGGACCAAGTACCAAGCCTTGGGGGGCACTAATGTTGATTGGGAGAGGGGAGGAGAGAGAGTTGCTGACCCTGACAGACTGGGACCAGCCTGTGAGGTAGGACTGGAACAAGCTAGTGGCAGATTCAGAGAGGCCAACCACAGTCAGTTTGCTGAGGAGAAGGGAGTGGGCGACTGTGTCAAAGGCTTTGGCCAGATCGTAAAAGATGGCAGAGGTGATGCATCTCTGATCCATGCCTGAGGGAATGCAATCAGTGAGCTGAAGTAGGGAGGTGATGGTAGAGTGGGCCTTCTGGAACCCAGACTGGAAAGGGATGAAAAAGGAGGAAGAGTCAAGGAAAGGGGAGAGTTGCACCAGAGTCTTGTGCTTTTGAAGTTTAGCAAGGATTGGGAGCAAATAAATAGTCCAAAAGTTGCTGGGGTTGGAGAGGTCACCACCCTTTGGAAGAGGGACAACAGTGGTGACCTTGTAGGCTTCAGGGACAGTGATGATTGAGAAGGATAGGTTCAAAAGAGTTGCTAGAGAGTGGGCTTTACTGTAAGCTGAGAGGTGAAGCAGTTTGGGGTCAAGCCCATTAGAGCTTTTGCCCTTGTGAGGATTTAGGGCTAGTAATTCATGCAGCATGTCATCAAGGGAAAGAGCTTTGATGGAAAACTATGAAGAAGAAGGGATCCCAGCAGAGGAGGCTGGTGAGGGGGCAAAGGGGGGTAGGGAAGCAAGGAGGGAAGAGGCACAGGTGGTGAAAAAGGTGTTTAATTCAGCCACTACAGGGGGGTCAGAGACAGTGCCATTGCCTACCTTTAGAACAGGAAGAGGGATTGGGCAGTGGTCAAGAATAAAGCATGAACAAACTTCCAGAATTTGGAGGGATTTCTAAGGTTTTCTCCAAAAAAGGAGTTCAAATACTCCATCTTAGCAAGGCGGATAGGCCTGGTGCAGGCTATGATGAGGAAGCATTGCTTCTGCAAATCGTTAAGAGCTCCAGAGGCTTTAAACATCACCCATGCCTGGTCTCGAGCATGTTAACACACTAGCAGCTCAGTGGAGACCGACAGGAGGTGATTGCCGCAGACCCTTGTCTTCCTAATTGGGGCATGACAGTTCTAGGCATTTGGGAATTGGGAGCTGAATTAGCTCAAGGCTGAGTCCACTGAGGAATCAGTGGCAATGGGCAATCAGTCATTACTGATAAGGTCATTGTGGAGGGAGGACAGGTCGAGGGAGCAGAAGGAGTGAAGGTTGAGAATAATTGGAGGGGATTTTACCTGGTGGATTTTCCGCACATAGTATACCATATGGTGATCACTGAGCACATCCGGTAGTACACCTGAGATGATGACTCAGTGTGGGTGAGACGTCAGTACCCAGTCTATTAGGGTATGTTTGCCTGATTTATGATTTAAGCGCATAGGATCTTTGATGAGTTGTGTTAGATTTAAGGACGAGATTTGATTGCAGATTTTGGTCTGAGTACTGGGCAACCAATTAATGCTGAAGTCCCTCAAGATGTAGAGTTCACCAGAGGCAGTGAGGGTGGTGATAGAAGAGAGGAGGTCAGTGAAAGAGGATGGGGAGTTCATAGGCAGAGGGGGAGGCAGTGGAGAAGCAGAGTGAGAATTGGATAGAGGTGGAAACATACATAGCCACTCCACCACCCCTGGACAATATGTCCTGCCGGATGATGGAGTACCCAAGGATGAAAAAGGCAGAGTCAGGGATTTTTGAGCTGAGCCAAGACTCAGTGATAATGAGGACAGAGGGTTCTAAAGTGGACATAAGGGGTTGAAGAAGGTCAGTTTTGGGGAGAAGGCTTCTTAACACAATTATACCTCAGTGGCCATTTTGTATCAAGGTTAAGCAACGGAAACCTTGGACTTCAAAAAGCACTCCTGGTGGTAATCAGTTAAATAAATTTTAACTAAAGCACTGACAATAAAATATGATGATAATGAAGGGAAAATGAAATAAAGTATGTACAAAATGTAAATAATTTTTGGGCAATAAATTAGCGGACTGAGCACCCAATGAAGATGAGTCCAATATGGTCATTTTAGGGAAGGTGATCCTATGACAAAGGGGTCTGCCTGTTGAAAAGGCATCCTGGATTGTCAGGGGATTTCTGACCTGAAATGTGGCCAGACAGGAAGTAGAAGGGAGGGGGGAATTAGGGGAGTGGAAGGGGGAGGTTAAGGAAAGAGGGACTGTGGGAAAGAGAGAGATCAGTGTAAGAGGGTGCTGGAGAAGAAGTGAGCTAGTCCTGAAGGTGAGGTGCTTAAGGAAACAAGGGAGTTTGATTGGAGGAAAGGGAACAAAAGGAAACAGGGTTTAAAAAGGGCTGCTTCAGGAAATGCCCCCTACTATCTGCTAGAAAGTTTGCCCACCCAACTGCCCATAAAATAGGAGGTGTTTTAAAGAATTTGATGGTGTTAGGGGTCACAAGGCTGCTGAATGGGGGTCAGTGGCAGTGATCAGTGACTGGAAAAGGACCCTGCCCTAGGGGTGGAAAGAACAACTTTAAGAAATAAGGAACAGCAGAAATACAGAGTGATGGATTATGGAGGAAGGGAGATTATGGGAGAGGAGAGAAGGGAGAAAAGGGGGGAAGAGGGGGAAATGGCGCAGAATAAAGAAAGATGGTTCCCAAGGGGTACTAGGCCAGAAGGAAGAAAGAACAAGCACTGGGTGTGAATCTAGGCATGGTTAGACACTTTGTGGGTTTGCACACAGAGGGCCAAGACATAGATTGGGTATGCTTCCAACTACAATGAATATGTATAACAAAGAAAATGAATGACTGGATGGCATATGTGAATGTAATAAAAAAATAAATTATTGGAAATGTAAATAAAGCAGTGACAATAAAAGATGATAATGATGGGAAAATGAAATAAAGTATGTACAAAATGTAAATAATTTTTGGGCAATTAATTAGCCGACTGAGCACTCAATGAAGATGAGTCTAGTGTGGTCATTTCAGGGAAGGGGATCCCATGACAGCTCAGAAAAGATACAAAACAGAGATTAAAATGGCCAAAGCCTTAAATGATTGGAATTGGCTAAATGTGCTAGCAAAAACAATTCCAAAGTGTTTTATGGGTATATAAATTCCTTATCAAAATCTTGCTCCAGAATTACTAATATTGATGTTAGCCAAACAAACATTACTCACCCAATCAAGATAACAGAACATTTTAATAAATGTTGATGTTCAGTATTTACTGATAATACTCAGACCCTTCCTACAGTGGCAATAAACTGCAATGAGGAAAATAAAATAAGTGAATAATGTATACAGGATAAACTCGTAAATGTAATAACCCACAGATCACACATCCCTGATGATATTACTGCTAGGATGTTAAAAATTATGAAGGCTATTATCTCCCTTCTTAAAATTATATATGAAAAATCATTACATAATGGTGATGTACCTAGAGATTGGAGAGGTGCTCATGTGATTCCTGTACACAAGAAAGGCAACAGGCAAGACGTCTCTAACTACAGACTTATTAGCTTAACCTCCATAATTGGAAAAATACTGGAGTTGATTATTAAGGATCAATGGACAGAACACCTGAAAAGTAATAATAGGGTGGATGTGGAGCAACACGGGTTTAGATCAGGAAGGTCATGTGTATTTAATCTATTATGCTTCTATGAGAAGATTAGTCATCATCTTGATAATAAGGGCTGTGCAGATATTGTCTTAATTGACTTTGGAAAGGCCTGTGACACAGCAGTACACTGGGCAGTTATACAAATGTGAAAAATCTGAACATAGACCCAGTACTAATCCATTGTGTTAAAAACTGGTTATTAGATCATACCCAGAAAGTTTCTATACATGATCACCTTTCCAGTATTGGTAGAGTCACTAGTGGGATGCCACAGGGACCTGTGCTGGGCCCTATAATTTTTCAAATTTTCATATCAGATCTGAGCAATAATATTTCTAATTGGATTACAAAATATGCAGCTGACACTAAACTTGGAAGCCCTGTGACACTGCTAGTGGCATCAGCAGTCTTCAAGATGATCTAGATAGAATCTCATGGGCATGCAAATGGGACATGATGTTAACATCTCTAAGTGGAGTGTGATTCATTTGGGAAGAAAGATCATACCTCATACATACAAACTATGTGGTGCTGTTCTAAAATCCACACAAAGTGAAAGGGACCTAGGCAATAAAATTAACAGCTTCCTGATCTCAACAGATCAATGCTCTGTGGCAGTGTGTATGGAGCCAACAGAATAATGGGAAAGATTAAGAGAAATTTTGTCAGCAGAATAGTTGAAGTGATCATGCCACTGTATCATGCATATGTTTGTCCTATTTTGGAATATGAATGCTAGGTATGGTGCCCATATAGGACTGTCGATATATCTAGACTTGAAAGAGTACAGAAGAAAGTAACCAATGCTGTGAGAAGAATGCACAATATGTCATTCATAGACAGGTTGAAGAAATTGAATCTATACACCTCTGAGCATAGGAGACTGCAGGGTGATGTATTGTTATTGTATGATATTGTAAATGTCCCTTATTTATTTGATCAATTAAATCTATCCATCAAGGGAAGTGAAGCAAATACCAGAGGTCACCCATGAAAACTAAAGCCATCCAGAATTAGAACAGAAAGTACTTTAATTCAGTGTGAGTAGTGAATGTATAGAATAGTATGCCAATGAATGTAATTAACTGCACGAGTTAAGAAAACTTCAAGTATAAACTGGACAGGTTTTTCAAGCAAGGTGGTACACTGGCATACTACTAATAAGTAGGGTCAATCATGGGAACAAAGCCTTTATGCTCCTTACAACCTTTGTCAACCTTTGTGAACTGTAACTGTGGTGCAGTTACGAAAACTTAGTGTTATCAATATTTCTAGGAGATTTTGTCCCAATTGCTAGATTATGAATTTTATGATTATGAATTTTATGACTGCAAACTGACCCCACAACTGCCTTTAAAAAGCAGATAGATTTTTTCCAACTGGAAGCACTGCACTGTGTAACTGAATAATAAACAAACAAACATGGGAATGAATAACGGTGGATTACCCAATTTAGACTATGATGTTTTGTCTTCCAAAGGTAAAAATGGACCTCTGGAAACTGCCAGGATGACCAATTGTTTCTTCTGTAGGTTTACTGATAGAGCCTTTAGCCGAATCTGTAGTGCATACATGTGAAGATTTACATCCATCACAACCTGTGCCTTACTTGGCACACAGTATTGTAGATCCTCCGTAAAGCAGCAAAATTGTTACAAATTTGAAACTACTATACACATTGCATACTGCAGTTGTAAGTTGCTTTTTTTGAGACTGCAGTTTGAAATTGTCAAAACATGTTATCTGTTTGGAACATGTGTACTATTTAATAAAGGGTCTTATTGTAGCCAAATAAACAATCCCCCAGCACAGTCTTGCAGGACTGTGCAAGACCTGTTGCTTGGCCTTCTGTTACAACCATGGTGGGAGAAATAATTTTATGAGTTGGTGGTCAGGTTGGCTAGTAGGTTTCAAAATGTCTTAGCCAATTTAATATTTTCAGTGGCCATAATTTACAGGGCAAAAAAACGCACTTCATTTGTAGGTGAGCAATTAGCTAGAAAGTATCAAAATGTGATAGCAAAACCATCTGTTTTACTAGCCATTAGCTATCCAGCTAACTGATTTGTCCACCCTAGTCATGAGGGTAAGGAAGGGGATGGGTGGGGATTAGGGTTGCTGGCTCTGTACCTGTAATGTCCTTGGATCATGAGGGTAGAGAATGTGGTACACTGAGTGGAAGTTAGACATAAGGACACTAGTAGCACAATTCCAAACATTGTGAGCATTGTGTTTGTCATCCTTATAGTTTATTTCCAACATTTATACAGTTTGTGTTTTGTGAAGTAGCATCCCTAAAGAGCATTAGCATGGTTTTATGCTATAAATTTTCTAACTTTTTAAGAATTTGTATAGTAACTTCACTTACATATGACCTTGCAAACCCTACGCAAAACAGGACGAGACGTGTAACATACCTTTCACAGGACCATTTCTAGTTTGCGAAAAGTCAAAAGGACTTCTGTGGAGGGGGACACAGAAGTTCTTTTGTGGACTATGTACCATAATCTCCGGCTTCTTCCACTGTGGGACCAGTTTGGTCTTTCAACTGAAAGGCATGTGTCCTACCACATGTTCTGGCATGGTATGTGTTTGATGCATCTGAAATATGTATTGTCACATGATAACTGGCTGACATTGGTTAGAACTGTACAGAATACATGCAGGGGACAGTAATCAGAAGTAGGGTTGCTCAGATCGTCCATTTTAAAAACATAGTTCAGATAATAGTTTTTTTATATTAGGATTTTAGGATATTGGTCCTCAAAAAGCAGTATCCTAAAGAACAACTCAGAGACCCAAGATGCACATCTGGGCAATGCAGAGGGCAAAACATAGCATAGGGGGACTTTGGATGGGGGAAGCAGGGTGAGGGGGCTTGGGGGCCACTAGACATTGGGGACTAATATCTATTTTATGTTACAGGTTGCTTGGGGATGAAGGGGGGGGACCGCTAGACCACCAGGGAATGGTGAATCTGTTATTGATGGTAGATTGTGATGGAGGACCACTGGAACTCATGGAACATTACAGGGATACATTGGGTGGGAAGGGGAAGGGGCCACTAGCCACCCAGCTAGTTACTTACTTTACATGAGGACAGCGATGGGCTGGGGGGAGGGACCACCAGCCACCAGGGAGGTTTAATACTGTACATAGGGACAATGATCAGTGGGGGGACCACTATACATCAAGGATGTTTAATACTAAACTTGGGGATGGCAATCTGTGTGGTGAGAGACCACTAGCCACCAGAGTTTCATGTGTTGGGGGTCGGGGGGCATGGCACTTGTTCCACCAACCACTAGGGTTGTGCGGGAGTAAGTCAGTGTTTCCATCCATGGTATATGCGCTATGCAAGGGGGCTGGGCAGAAAGGCCTTGCACATTGCACATACTCTGAATGCTGGACTGTGCCAATATTCATGTCCCTGCCCCTTTATTTACATTGCACCCCCACCAACTGATTTTCCCAGGTGCAACTCCTGTTTTCCCAGGCTAACAATATTGCACATCAGCACAAAACCTGGTTTGCATGGGCAAATTCAGATTTGCTCCCAGGCAATCTTTTGAATATTGGGCCCCAGATGTCAAATTGGATGTAGGATACTGAAGAATCCAACATCCGATGTCCTAAAATCTGAAAATTCCCTCTCATCATCATGAAATAATTGATACCTTCTCCCTGAACACATTTTACTCCCCCCCCACACTTCCACAGTATATAACAAGCCCCCATCCTGGGATCAGTGCAAAAAATCCAAAACACCCAACACAGTCATTAGCCCCCACTTTTTTGCTCCCTCTCCTCCTTATAATAAAATAATAACATAAGAAGGATAGCTATTGATGCAGGCCACATCTCTGGAACCTTATGCACCCCTGTCAAAATTCTACATCCCTCAACCTTTGCACAATAATCAAACCCCAATTCCATCCTGAAGCCTAGCAAAAACCTTTATCCAACACACCTACATGCTCCCACCTCCCTCCTTCCCCTCCTCCTTATAATAAAATAATGGTAGAAGTATAGTGATTGGTGGATATGCATTGCCAGAAGCTTTCATTTGTCCACGCATCTCTTCCTCCACTGTAGAATCCCTTATGAGCACTTTTCAAAGTTTTTGCAAAGTAGAAAAACCCTCCTACTGTGAACAGTAAACGTATTCATATTTTGAATAAGTTTTGTAACCTAACACTTTTCTAAGTGCATGTAAAAAAGGAAAACCATCCCACCATAAATCTTAAAAGTATTCATATTTTGAGTAGATTATGAAAAAAAAATATGAACACTTTTCAAAGCACAGGCAAAGCAGAAAAAACATCCTACTACACATCTTTAAAATATTCATATTTTGAGTAGATTCTCCAAAATCATGAAAACTTTTCAAAGTGCACATAAAGACCCCAATTCCCTCCTTCCCATTCTTCTTATAATAAAATAATAGTAGAAGCTTAGTGATTGACTGATATGCATTGTCAGAAGCCTTCATTTGTCCACACATCTGTCACTCCACTGTAGCAACCCTTATGAACACTTTTCAAAGTGTATGCCAAGTAGGAAAACCATCCAACTGTAAACTGTAATAGTGTTCACAGTTTGAATAGATTTTGTAAAATAGCAAACACTATCCAAAGTGCACACAAAGTAGGAAAACTCTCCATCTGACTGCAAATCTTAAAAATATTCATATTGGGTCCAATTCACAAAAGTACAGTACGCATGTGAGATTCACATGCACAGAGCCCATGAAGCTCCACACCCTGGGACAGGTGCATACCAGTCAGTAGTCACCATTGCCAGACACCTGTCCACACCCCTGCCCCCCAGGTATGCAGCTGCATGGTGGTGGATTGTGGCTGCATGGGGGCAGAATGCCCATCCTGGGTTCCTAAATGGATCCCCTGCTGCATGTGTGCAGGGGATCTTTGGAAGGCACGAACCTCAGGATTTTGGGTCCGATGGGTGACTGTCTGAATTGCTGCCCCAGTCCTCTTCGGCATCCCAGTTGGCTGGGATAGCAGTGTGGGAGATCCCACTACCAATGCCATTGCCAGGTGTCTGTTAAGGGGCATGGAAAAGTTACTTTAGGGTCCCCCATTGCATAACTAGCAACCCCTAGCCTGGCAATCCATGCCTTAGTGAATGGCACAGAGTGCAGGCATGCCAGCAGACCACCCATGGCATGTAGCTGCATGGGTGACCGGAGGATCTGGTGTGCAAGGTGCTAATGCACCTGTAGTGAATGTTGCCTGGGGCCACTGGATCAGCTGCATGGTATTCAGTTGTAGGTGCACAGGCTTTTGTGAATAGAGCCCTTTTTTAGTAGATTTTGTAAAATAATGAACATTTTTTCAAAGTGCACGCAAAGTAGGAAAAGCATCCTACTGTAAATCCTAAAAATATTTCTATTTTTGAGTAGATTTTGTAAATTCCCAAACATTTTTCAAGATGCACACAAAGTAGAAAAACCATCCTTCTGCAAATCTTAAAAATATTTATATATTGAGTAGATTTTGTAAAACAAATTGTAACATATTACTGTGAGAATGCTTTATTTGTAATTAATTATAAGTAATTACTAACTAGTTTATTTAAACAAGTTACATCATATAGCTCGTAACACCCCTCACTCATGAAACACTTTAATGTTAACCTCTGCTTTAAGTTTTTAAAAGGTTATATCAGCTTAAAGTTTTTCTTCATTTAGAATTTTACCACGGGGAAAAAATCTCTGTGAAGTTTTAACTATTTTGCTCAGCAATTTTATAATGTGCATGCATGACCAATTAATCACAATTAACTTAAAAATGAATTAGTTTTTTTTAAACTCTATATTCACAAACAGAAAGAAATAATCAATAATATACACTCATGTACATATGTCAATAGCGCAGCAGTCGTACAATGTTTTATTATATTCTAGTATGTACTTCTCCCTAATACAAAGTAAAATTAAAAGGAATAGGGGAGTAAACGTTCATGTAATATGATATAAATTCAAGGTACAAAAGTAGGATCTACCTGGGATATGTAAAAAATCCACTTTCTCCATGTTATTTCAAATCTGGTGGTATGGCCCAGTTGGAAGGCTATGACATGTTCCAAAAAATAGATTTCATTCATGATATTATGCCACTGGGCAAGTGCAGGGGGCTCAGCACAGTGTCATAAGCACGTGATGTATTTTTTTGCAGCTGCAATGTATAAGTACAGCAAACTGTTTCTAGCCAGAAAAGAACCGTACAATGTCACATATAGTTGCAGAGATAGGGTAAACCCCCATGTCTATGAGCTCTGACAAACTGCCCTCTATATCTCTCCAAAAATTATGAAGAACAGGGCAATGCCAAAAAATATGCGCAAAAGTGGAAAACTTTTCCCAGTTATGTCGTCAGTACAGACCATATGGGGCAGGTAAAAATTTAGCCAGTTTGGCAGATGTATTAAAAAATCGTACCCAACATTTCCAGATAAATTCATGCCACTAGGTAGTTTGTAATATTTTCTTCAATGGTAGAATAGTCCCCAGCCATGTTTCATATGGAATTTCCATAAAAAGTTTAGAATTCTAAAAATTAATTAATTTTTTAATACAACCCCCAAAATAAACTTTTCCAAAATGATATCTGTATTACAACACCTGTGAAGTTCATAGCTCAACAGTGAGCCATTTTTTAGTCATCTGAGGGCAACAATTTAGTTAGCAAATTTGGCAAAAATATGTATATTTCTGCCTTTAATATTTCCAAATGTACTGTATAAAACTGATCCTAATGAAATGTAAAGGATTAAGAGACCGTATGAATGAAAAGGTGAATACCAAATTTTTTAGTCCTTAGATCTAAATTTACCAAGATGTGATCCTCTGCAAATACCCATTTTTAATGAAACACCAATGCAACCTAAATATACAGGCACTACCACACCTGAATAATTATCACCCCTTCATTGTTTATACATTCTCTTTCCTCGCCCTTTTCATTTGCACCTTTTTGTTTCTTCTCTCCTATTTTTCTTCCCTACTTGGATTTTTTGATTATTTTTCCAACTGAAGTAACAGTCTTCAGATTATCATGCAGTTTTTTTGTGATTCCTGTTATCCATATGTGTCAACATATATTTACTGTAAATAGAAACATAAAACATCTTTTTGTAGAAAAAGAGCCATTGGCCCACATGGTCAGCCCATGTGTTCCCTGTCTATTGTGTCTCTGCAGACCCTATCTGGTCTCTGGGACCCACCTCTCCATGCCTCTGATCTAATATATGCCTATGTTTATCCCAAACATGCTTTAAGCCCTCCACCATTTGAGCCTCTGCTACTTCAGCTGGCAGTCAATGCTATGCATTTACAACCCTTTCAGTGAAGAAATATTTCCTTACATCCCTTCTGCACTTCCTCCCTCCTGTTTCATCTCATGCTCCTAGTCCATGAGCTCATCCTCATTTAGAAAACGTTCCCCTCCTGCACCCTGTTCATCCCTGTAAGGAACTTGTAGGTCCCAATCATGTTGCCTCTCACTTGCTTCTCCTCTTGCTTATATATGTTAAGATCTGACAGTCTTTCTGAATAGGACATCCCTTGCAACCCTTGCACAGTTTAGGCTGCCTTCCTCTGGACTACGTCCACCCTGTGTATGACCCTTCTGAGGTACAGTGCAGTCTCTAGAACTGGACACAGTATACTAAGTGGGGGTGTACCAGAGAGTGACAGAGTGTCAACTCCACTTTTATCTTCCTGCTGGTGATGGCACTCCTATACTTCCCAGAATTCCACTAGCCCTGCCTACAGCTTTGCCACATTCTGCTACTACCTTGAGACCTTCTGATATGATTCCAAGGTCCCTCTCCTATCTAGTGACTGCAAATAATGTCCCCTATCCTATACTCAGCACTGAGGTTCCTATGCCCTAGATGCAAGATTTTGCAATCTTTGGCATTGAACCCCAACTGAGATGACTTTGACAATTATTTATAATGGTTCATCCTGTTCAGAGGAGTTTTGACATATGTGGGGTCTTAACTATCATGCACTTGTTTATGAAATAGTACAGGATTTTCAGCTAGATGTCAGCAGTATACATACACCACTAGCACGGGGTACTTTAAACACAGCATTTTAATTAACATGTGACACACTTTCGTGTATAAAATGGATATTCCACTAGTTGACGTCATCCTTGAAAAGCACTTGTCTTGTTGCAAAACATTGGAGAGTGAGAGGGGTGCGACTCACTGCTTTTAATTCAATAAATCTTACAAAATTATCCTGCACTTAATTTGCAGTTTTTTTTTTCCTGGTTAGTACTGTTAAAGCTTGTCTTTGTGAGATATTGGTGAGCCTGATTTTTTTTGTCGTGGCATCACTTTCATGTTTCTGGAGCTACCTTTCTGTTCCTGAAATTGTCACCACTTAGCAATAATCCATTGCAACTGTATATGGCCATTTAAGTCGATCTGTTTTCTGAAAAGAAAAAGAAATACCTTTTTTGAATCCCTCTGTATTGCACTGAATACATGCAAGTACTGTACATACATACCATATGTCCTTCTTGATTGGATGAATCTTGGGACAGACAAGATGGATTGTCTTGGGACAAACCAAGTGGACTGTTCAGGTCATTTTTTTCTGTCACTTTTCTACATTTCTACAGTATGTGCTTGATCATACAACTTATGTCTGCAACTACTTCTGATACATTTATTGAATTTGTATTCCTTGTTTCTCAGCTTTATTTACTTCAACAGTTTCACCAGGAAAACATACTAAGCTACAGTATATAGCTTGTTTCCAGATGTGTCATGGGGAAGGGGATGAGGAAAGTACTGTAATAAGTTGCATAAATAAAGGTACAGTTCTTCATGGCTGTGTGTGGGTGTTGACATACAAAATGGTTACCACTACATTTAGTACAATTAATTGCAATTCTTTGTTTCTTGCTTGTGTATTTACAGTTTCTCTTATGACACACTGTATCATTACTAGTCTACCTTGCACAGTATGTATTCCACATGTATTTGGTCCTACTTGTACTGCACTGCATACTGTCAACTAGAGATGCAGTGCAGTTTTTCTTCACTGGCAAAGTTGATACAAAGTCAGGAACGTTACACTATCTGCAGCATTGCAAAGTTTTCCCCACATCCAACTTTGACAGGCTAACTTTGTAAAGCAAAACCATCTTCAAAACACAAAAAAGCTCCCCACCTGTCATAATTACAGTTCTTTCCTTCTTTTCCACCCCCAATCAGTCAAAATGCAACCCCTACACCCTCCTTCTTAGCACCCATATCTACCTCCCCTCATTCCAGGTGAAGTTCCATTGATTATAGTAGTATATCAAAGACCCTTTCTCCACTTAGTGTTCACACAAGAGTACACAGATAAGCCCCCACCACCTGGCCCAGTAAATACACAATACAGCCTCAACGACTATCCTCTAGCACACCACCAAAACCATCCTCCCTCTCCATGGTAGAAAAAATTAGGCTAAGACACAATAAATGTAATATTATTATTCATTTAATCAGAGCTGCCACTGAGTTTATTATTTTATTTTTATTTATCATACCTTAGAAAAAGTTTTCTGATTAAGGAAATCCTGTGCAAACTTGCCAAGTGACGTGGAGTAGTAGCTTCAGGCTGGCTATTGTGCATTGAGGCTTGGAAAAAGAAACAGTTTAAGACATGCTGAAGCATGCCAGTGTGAGGAAGGAAGGAAGGAAGGAAGGAAGGAAGGAAGGAAGGAAGGAAGGAAGGAAGGAAGGAAGGAAGGAAGGAAGGAAGGAAGGAAGGAGTGAGTCAACATAAAAAGGAAAATATTCAATATTCTCACAAAATATAAAAAGAAACAGCTGTTGGGCAAAGAACAGGGGTTAATGATCCCTTCCATGGAACTGTACTGCTTAATGATGTTTCTAAATCAGATAAGGACATTCCATGGAGGAAAGTACCTGAAAGATTAGTTAGCCACCATAACTTAAAGGGGTCCACATTGATATCTGTGATGTTTTTGTGACTGAAAGCCACCAGAACAAAGGTCGATGAGACTGCTAGCAAAATAATAATTAAAATTATACTAAACAGATTTTAACTTTTAATCAAAGGATTCATGAATGATGCATCAAGTGGTTTGGATTTCCCACTTTAACCCAAGCAGAAGAAGCTCGAAGTCCATACTGTATGTCAACCCTTCTTGCCTTGAGCACTGTAAAGGAAAGGTCTCTTTGCTTTTGCACATAAACATGGCCTCACAAATGTTTCTGAAATAGTCCCCTGGGCAGCATCAGAGTGCTATGGAGAGACAGAAAAGAGCTTTAAGACACTGCTTTGAACTAAAAGAAAACAAACAACAGTTAGTAGAACTTTGAACTTACTAAGACCATGAAAAACTGAAACTGAACTTTAGCTCACAGAAAATGCTTCATGCCAGATTAGAGCCAGAGCAGAATTAATGACTTCAGAATCTACCAGTACAAAGACCTCCAGCCTCTCTGACAAGACTGAATATAAAGATGTTTCATGCCTGCTTGCATATAAATATTTGTTTTATAATATACTTGCTAAAACGGCATGTTTGTGGATCTGCACAAGTGGGGTGGGAGTCAAATCTAATTTTCAATACAGTCTAATGATAATGTACTACTAAGAGATACACACTGGTATTACCTTGACAGAAATGTTTTATTTGCAAACAGAACATAATGACTCTTGCTGAAGCATTAAAGTAATCTATTAACTGCAATGCAATGTACAGTTGTGTCAGCCAGACTGAAACACATTAATGATGCAGTACTGTATATCACAAAATGCTAAGTATACTGCAGGGATCAGTGTAATTCACTTGTCCTTTTGTCATATAGTATTTTGTAACATGTCATTTACTGCAAGTTGATGTGTGTGGGTGTTGACGTACAAAATGGTTACCACTACATTTAGAACAATTTATGCATGGTGGCTGGTTCTGCTGTATGCAACTCCTTCAAAACTGTATACCTTTGCACTCCAGGCTTCTGGTCACATATCACATTAATTCACAACATGTCTCAAAGATGTACATATAGTTTTAGCTGGAAACAGAGTTGTTTCATTTATTCAATTTAGCAATTCTGCTCTTTTGCTTAGCTTAAAAAAATTAAAGCAATTTCATGTGTCTGTGCCACTAACATGAAGACATCTAGTCCAGCATTATATAATTATAAAGCGCTTGTATCGCTGGCTCACCGGTGCAGTGGTAGCACTACCACTTGTGTCACTGATGGCCCAGGTTCAGAAGTGAGCCTGGGAGTCAGAAGGCTGGCCGGGGAAGGAGATTTGAGCATCATATGAACAGCTGTCCTCCTCTGGGGGGGAAGGGAGAAATACTCGGTGCTCTAGCAACCTCCAGTGGAGGCTAGGGGTGATTGACAACTGGATCTTGGCCTCATATGGGACATGCTAGATATTCAGCTGCATGCCTCATGTCATTGCATGCCATGCTCCCTGGGATAACTCAGCTCAAAAAATCTGTCAGGCTGAGAAATGGAGGACATCTGCTCTGCTGTGCCACACACAGCTAGCTGAGGTACTCACTCTCCTGGATCAAGTTCAGGTGTTCATCAGGTAGATGAGGTGGTCTTCCCAGTGGCCATGCCCTGGGGGTAAGCAGGCGGAAGTCCAGGGGGGGTTAAAGGTACGTCATTGGGGATGGGTGACCGACTGGAGTTTAGACTGATGGCTGGCCGGCCGACAGGAAAAAAGCACACTAGATAGATAAATAAAGTGATTGAATTAAGTGCATAGACATTGCAAGTGCAAAAACTGCAAAATTTAAGTGCAGTCCAAGATATTTAAATATCACAGTGACCAGCTTAATTGCTGCCTCTCATAAACACTGGTGCTTCGATCATCTTGATTTTCATCAGGGGGCATGGCTTCCTAATGCTACCTGGCTGCTTAAACAGTGACCTGGCAATTCATGGAAACACACTTTCTTTTTTTTTTTTAATTTCTTTTTATCACCTGCTTACAACTGGAGAGCTATTCCATTCCCCCTCATCGGCCCCGATGTGCGGGATCTCAACCTGGCAACCACTAGCCTCTGCCTTGATCCCTGGGAGCTGGGAGGACCGTCACTTGCCCCCCATGGTGAGGGACCTCCCCTTGGGGGCACAAGGGAAGGGAGATCACATCATCCAGAATCCTGCCTCAAGATTGGGCTTTATTTGGTGGTGCCGGGCAGGCCCCATCATGGGTGTCATCTTATCGGTAGCAAGGAGGCTTATTTGGCATAGAAGTGAGAGAAGTCCCTCCCGAGATGCAGATGTGCAATGATGTCAATGAGGCTAGTGCTGACATCTGATGCGTCCCAACCCTAAGTATGGCAATGCTCCTGTGGTAGCTGCCGATCTCCACTGGGGGCCACTACAGAGCAATGCACTTCTGGATCCCTCCCCAGGGGAGGAGAGCAGTCCTCTGGATGCTCGATCCTCTCCTTTCCTGCCGACCCTCAGTGGCCTGAGGTCACTCCCTATCCCAGGTTTCCAGTGTGGTGCAAGGTGTGGCATCCAGCGCCTGAACCCTCAGTGCCTCCAGGCCAGACTGGTAACACGCTTTCTTAAAGGGTCAAACACACTGCTGCACTACCAAAGCACAGTTGGCTATTCAAAAGTGCTCAGTGCAAAGTGCTCATAAACTAAAGTTCTTAAAACTAAATGAACCTGATTTTAGAAGCCCCCCTGTGATCGGCGTACCATGCACCAATGTCCCAACTGTGGCAAACTCAAGTGTGCCAGGGACTCTGTGCCAAATTTTTTCAAAATTGGGGTCCTGTTGCCAAACCCCCTGAGTTTCTACAAGCCATTTTGTTCACTGCATGACTGGTATATGGGTGAGAATGCTGCAAGCAGCATTAGTTTTGGACAGCAGTAGTAGCTATGGCAGGGACCCACCAGCTGTGCATCTGATGGCTGGCAGAGCACATGAAGGGCAGGCTGGGGTGGGTTGTTGAGTGGGGCGGTGGTGATAGACCCCAGACAGGGCCATGGCATGGTGACCTCGGTGCCAGGCACTGGGTTTGTGGGGGAGGATACTGTGACTTATGGTAGAGGGAACAGCCCTTGAAGTCACCAGCCATGGCCCCACCACTGCTGGGACACTTGGCTGGGTGTGGGATGGCAGTAGACATCTGCTAGCAGGATCACGTGATGCTGTCGTGAAGCTCACAGCTCCTATTGACTGACTCCTGCTCCAACTCACATTAAAAGTATAATTCTACTGCTTAAACACTTGTTTTTCCTGTCTACGCAATACTACTAGCTTCCTTATTGCCTCCTGACTTAGCCGAGGTGAAGCATAGAGATTCTGCAGCCAATCTCAGCAAAAAAACTGCTGCTCCTACTTCGCGGCCTAGCTCAGTAATGGAGGCTGAAATGCGCCAGGCTCTCCCAGTCCATACTCCACCGCAGACCCCTGAGAAAGGTCCGAAAAGACCAAAGAATCAACCAGGGACATCACTGAAATTGCCTGCGGCTACAACAGCATCGCAAACCTTGACTCCAACAGAAAAAAAAGTTCATGGAGGAATGTCTACCATTCAAAGTAGCTTTACAAGAAATCACAACTGAGTTAAAGTCAGTACGTGGGGAATTAACAGAAACTAATCGAGCTATTTCAGATGTTGTAGCCCAGACCACATCCTTGGAAGGATGACAAGACAGGATGGAGCCAGAAGTTACTACATTGAGACAGAGACTGCACAAGATGGAAGCCAAACTAAAGGATCTGGAAGGCTGTAGCTGCCAAAATAATATTATTATTTTCAGCCTTCCAGAAGACTCAGAAGGGGCTACCCCATTCTCTTCTTAACAAAAATTGCTGGACCCTCTCCCAACAATACCACCTATTGTTGCTGCTTGTAGAGAGGATCCACTGTTCGCTAAGACCTAAGCCAGCATCCAGCAAACCACCCAGACCCCTCATAATAACATTTTTAAATTACTTGGATAAAACACATATCCTGAACATGGTTAGAGAGCTACAACAGGTACTATGGGAGGGCCAGCAGTTATGATTTGCACAGGACTTACCAGCGAGTGTACGGCAGTGCAGATCAGAATACCATCCACTCGTCACAAAACTCATAGTGGCTGGCAAAAAGTACAAGGTCCAATATCCATCACGTCTCTCTCTGTACATCACGATGGGACTTGGCACACCTACAAGACAGCTCAACAGGCACTCCCGGCGCTGCAGGCTATGTTTCCAGACTTGTTTGGTGTTCGTTGAAATCTCTACAACAGGGGACTCGTTCGGCTATTTCTGCTGATGCTCTATATAGAGATGTGAGTTTTTCTGTGCAATGACTGAAGATATACTAACTAACCACACAAGGGCAGTAAATCACCAAACATTAGAGGAATTGTTTAAGTTTACATTTCTTTCTTTTCTCAGATATCTGTTCCCCGTTGGCATAACTGTTTGTTCCAGAGTTTTGGAAATTTTTTTTTTTTGCTCAGAATTGATTATAAATTTTGGACTTTATAGTTAGCCAAGACTCAGAAAGATCCCTGAATACCTCTTTGTGTTAAGAGCATTGCAAAACATTTTATGTTTCTTTCCATAGCTTTAATTACTTGAAAACGCTGGACCCAGTTTCTTCTCAGTATCCTACTCATTAGGCCAATGTTCTAGAGACATCCATTTGATAGCCACTACCATTTTTACCTTTCTGGTCTATGTTTTTGGCCCATGTTTCCTGTTAGATGGTTATTGGTTTTATATTTGGAATTTTAAAAGTTTGTGGTCACTGTAGTTTATAGTGAGTTGGAGCGGGAAGGA
Organism: Neoceratodus forsteri; assembly: GCA_016271365.2. NCBI lineage: Eukaryota > Metazoa > Chordata > Ceratodontiformes > Ceratodontidae > Neoceratodus > Neoceratodus forsteri. The sequence continues at coordinate 50,294,822 of CM057451.1, read as the reverse complement.
GGGAGGGCTAGATGGGTGGGAGCTAAGGTTTCAACAGGGCATTAGGCGTAGTAAAAGGGAAGGGGGTTATCATGACTGCCATATGTGTGTTTTTCACAATAATTCTTCTATTCTTCATTACCATTACAGGGCTGCAAAATCTGACCGCTCAACTTTACTTCGACCCATTTAGGGCAGTATAAAATTGGTCGTGGATAGCGGGATGTTGGGGAAAAAGGAAGGGTGAATTGGGGATAGGGGGTCGCAACCATATACATTTCTTCTGCATTGTTGATTTTACACAAAATGGCTGCGGGACAGATAAAGGTAAAAGATATGGGGGGGTATAGGGTTAGGGTATGCACTGTTACTGCTAGCAAACTACAAGGTGAAGAGGGACAAGTCTATGCATTATATGGTAACAAAATTGAAGATCTTATGCTCAAAAGTTCTTATAATGGCCAGTCTTAAAGTTTGTTCTTGGAATGTGAAGGGTGCACAGTCTCCAACCAAATGTGCCAAAATATTATTACATCTCCGTAAATTAGATATTGACATTGCTTTTCTTCAGAAAACCCATCTCCCATCTTCCCAGGTTCTTCAGTTACGGAGGACACGGGTAGGACAGGCACTGGGCACGGGACCCAACACTCGAAGGGGAGAAGTCACCATACTAGTGGCACATAGACTACCCTTCTAATTTCTGGACTCTATACTAGATAACCAGGATAGATTTATTTTAATTAAGGCTCTACTGGGGCACTCGGAACTAATACTTGGATCTATCCATGGCCCAACAACAGATGATCCCTGTTTTTTTGTCTCCCTCATGTCTCAGCTGATCCCATGGTCTTCCAGTCCTTTGCTGCTGGGGGGGGGGTGATTGGAATCTAGCATATTGTAATATATTGGATCGTTCCAGATCCAATATTTCCTCCCTCTCCTCAGCACAGTTGGCCATCAGGGAAATGATGAACATGGTGGATCTAATTGATCCCTGGAGGGCACTCTTCCCTTCTCATTGGGAATTCTCCTTCCGTTCCATTCCCCATAATTCATTCTCCAGGATAGATTACTTTTTGCTGGATACCGGACATCTTTCCTCGGTACTATCCTGCAATTATCTTTCCAAGGTTATCTCGGACCATCATCCTATCTTATTACAATGGAACCCAGGTCCCCTACCCCACGAGACAAAGTATAGAGACTCAGCAATCAGTTACTTAAGTAGGACAATCTAATTTCTCACCTTAACACTTTTCTTACCAAATTCCTTGACAATTACTCTCCCACTATGCCCAAGTTGGGTATGCTTTGGGGGGGCTCTGAAATGTACTCTTAAAGGTGAACTTATCCAGATAGCCACCATAAGGAAGAAGATTACCTCACAAGTTACCTTTGCCTTGTTCCAAGAAATAAGGAGAGCAGACTTATCCCTTCCAGTGTGCCCATCCCCTCAGGACCTCAATAGGTTAGAGATCCTCAGAGACCGTTACAATCATCTACTAATGGAAAAAGCAGAACATCTGCTCCTCTGATCCGAAATTCAATACTTCAATCAGGGAGACAAAGTAGGCAAATTATTAGCCCTGAGGCTCCGAGCTCAAACTGCAGACAGAATAATCCTCTCCATTTGCAACTCGGCTGGAACTCTCATTACCTCTCCCCGGGAGATAACAAACTGCTTTCAAGCATACTATCAAGCACTATATTCTCGTCCCAATACTCCCTTTATTCCTGAACAGGTTGACCAATTTTAAACAATCTCCACCTTCCACAATTAGAAGACCACCAGATAGATATACTAAAAGCACCTCTTTCAGTATGTGAAATATATGCTGCCATAGATGCCCTGCCAACAAATAAATCACCAGGTCCTGATGGTTATAAGGCAGAATTCTATGAGGTTTTTAAAAAGCAGCTGGCCTCTATTTTATTAAATACATATAACTATATGCACAACCATGGTATATCGGACTATTCTCTTGCGGAAGCCACGATAGTGATTCTTACCAAACCAGGGAGGGCCCCCTCTTTTGTCTCCAATTACCGCTCCATCTCCTTAATAAATGTTGATTTCAAAATATTAGCCAAAATTCTAGCCAATAGACTTGCTGAAGTATGGCAGGGTCTTATAAGCCTGGAGCAGGTTGGCTTCATCTCAGGCAGGTACTCCTCAGATCATATGCTCAAATTGGCCCACCTTATCTCTGCAGCCAGAGACTCCTTAACTCCATCGGCTTTGGTTTCCCTGGATGCTGCGAAGGCCTTTGACAGGGTCTCCTGGGATTATCTATTTCACCTCCTGCCCAAGTATTGTTTCCCCTCTCAATTCATCAACTGGATCAAAACTTTGTACACGCACCCCACTGCCCGAGTACTTTGTAATGGCTTTTTATCATATTCCCTCACTCTCCAACAAGGCACAAGACAAGGTTGTCCTCTCTCTCCATTTTTATTTGATTTGTATCTAGAGCCACTTATCCGTAGTATTAATACCTCCCCCCGAGTCCTTGGGATTTCTGTTGGACCTCATCAGTATAAACTATCGGTTTATGCAGATGACATACTGCTACACGTGTCCTAGCCTTCTAAATCAATTACTGCTGCACTGGATATTATTAAAGAATTTGGTAGATTTTCTAATTATAACCTTAATATCTCCAAAACAGAGATAATGCCCTTAATGCTCATACTTTTTCAGTTGAAGTATCCCATTTGGGACTCCAGTGGACTAAGGATAAATTGAAATACTTGAGGATCTTTCTTTTGGCCTCGAGCTCCAGTATGAAACAATATAACTTTGATAAAATTGTTATGCAAATTAAAACGGATTTAAATCATTGGTCCTCACTTCTGCTCTCACTATGGGGACGTGTAAATGTTATCAAAATGAACGTACTCCCTAGCTTGCTATACCCCCTGCAAATGATCAACTCTTTTCTTCCAAAATCATGGTTTGTACAAATACAAAGAGTCATATCCCATTTTATCTGGAAGGGAAAAGCACCCAGGAGAGCCCTCGACACACTACAGCGAAGTAAGGCTAAGGGTGGTTTACAATTATCTGATCTTCTTCTTTACCATTTTTCAACCGCCTGTGCGATAATTCTGCAAAGGTTGAAGAATCCGATGCCAACTGACTCCTCGCTTTATTCCCCCCTTTGGTTAAAAATTAAAAAAACTCTCTGTTCTTCCCAAGGTATTGATCTTAATGCGCTCATTTACATCCCACTTAAAAGTATTCCTAAAAGTTTACTGAATACGCCTCTTAAGGCCACCCTCCAGGTCTATGCCCAACTATGTGCTACAACCCACAGCTCTTGCTAAAAAAAATCCCTACTAGGCCTATCACCCCCTTGGGTTGCCATATCCCTGCAGCGTGCATCCCCAGTTGTTTCCACCCAGAGTGCAGTCAAGTCTACCCTCCAGGTGCCCCATACCAAGACCTTCTTAGCCCAAAGGTCTTTCCACTACAGTTCCCCCACATGGTTCAACTCCCTCCCACCCTCCGTCACGAATCTCACCAAATTGGGCCCTTTCAAAGCTGCCCTCTGGAATTTCCTCTTAGATGCCTGAAGCTGTAACTGCCACTAACTTTTACTGTGATGGCATGATATCCACGCACCAATCTTCTAGACTGACAATGTCCATTCGACTGCTATTCTACAATACTGCCTGACAATGTCCCAGGACTGCTACTCTATTTTGACTAGCAACTAATGTATGCAACAATGCCTATTGTTCCTTGCAACAATGTGTTCTTACTGTTATATGTATCCTGCACATGTATGTTACCCTGTTGTACCTCACACTGTTTACTTGTCTGCCCTCCCTGTGATGAGGTACCTTTGTAAATGAGTCCTTGACTTAAAGGTTGTAAATCCAATTCTTAAATAAATAAAAATGCTATAAAAGATGAGTCCCAACCTATACTTAGGAACCCAAACTTCAAAATTGGAGGCAAGTCTTTAAATGAATCCTTCTGGCCATTTAGTCCCAAACACCAGGTTGAGGATCTTTTGAAAGATCATAAATTGTTGACAGTTCAAGAAGCGCAGCTCAAATATAACCTTCCTGTTTCTTACTGTTTTAAATATATACAACTTTACCATATGCATTTGATACCGTCAGTCACGAGTTATTACTCCATACCCTTCCATCCCTAAACCTTGCACCTGAGGTTACTGCCTGGTTCAAAGATTACCTCTCAGATCGGACTCAACAAGTCAAAACTAATACAACTATCTCCACATGCAAGCCAGTTCACACTGGGGTCCCACAGGGGTCAATACTTGGCCCTCTACTCTTCACCATCTTCCTAAACTCCCTCTCTAAATCCTGCAGTGGACACATGCTGCTTTGTGCTGATGATGCGGTAGTATTCTGGAAACACCCTCATCTAAATTCTCTTCAACTAGCCCTGCAGGGCTACTTTAGGGAGCTAGAAACCTGGTTCTCTGAACACCATCGTATTATCAACTACAAGAAAATGAAGTCCATGATCTTTGCTCACAGCCAAAGCCCCCAAAGTCATACGCCGCTGGTTGTAAAAAACACTCATGGTGATGCGTTGGAGTAGGTCCCATGTTTTAAATATCTCGAAGCCACCTTAGACACCTCTCTTACCTCCCTCACCCACATACAACAGGTCTCCTCCTCTATTAACACTAGATTAGGGATCCTCTACTGGCAAAAGCACTGCCTACCCCCCAGGCCATGCACCTCGCTGTGTCCTCATCTATACTATCCTTGGTAGACTATGGTATAGTCATATATGGGTCAGCTGATCAATCTGCCCTCCGCGGCATCAACCTAGCTCTTAACAAAGCTTGCCATCTAGTCTCAGGATGTGACAAATTAACTCACACATGCGAGCTCTATAAGCATACTGGCTGGCTTAACTTCCAAGGCAGGCATAAGTACTTTACCTGCCTCCTTGCCAAAAAGATACAACTTAAGCAAGCTCCAATCAGCATCCACCCACTTATCCGCACAGCCCCCCATAGGCGGACCCAAAGGCACACAGCTAACACTACCCTTCTAATCCCCCCACTGTAGAACATCTCCTGGACAAAGATCCTTCTACTGTCGGGCCTCTCTATGGCTAAACAGCATACCGTCCTCCATCTCCTTGACCCATAGTCTCAACCTATTTAAGTCAGGTCTCAAAACCCTACTACTTGACGCCACCACCTGTGACTGTTACTAAATCCACCCACTCTTTACTCTATCTTTCTCGTCCCGCCCCCTGCACCCCTTTCCAGAGACAATGTTATTCAGGAATCTAATCTTTCTCAGTAATTATCCTCTAGCACTTGGTTAGAGTGTTGCTAGCCTCCCTCCTCTCACTCTCCAACATCCCCCTTCCCCCTACCCTGGTTTTATGACTCTGGGTCTCTCAAGACCCTATGAAACTGATTCCTATCTTAGCGCTGACTCGGGACCTCCCGTAAGTTCCCAGTTAATGTAACCGACAGCATAAACTTAAGCCTGGAATGTCTAACCCTGTATTAATACATTGTTACTGTATGTATATTTTTTTCTTAAATTTTGCTCTGTACTCTTACTTTATTGTACCTTTACTTTTATCTGACATGGAGCCTTTGCAAAAGAGTCTATGGCTCAAAGGATTGTAATTCTGATTCGTTTCAAATAAATAAACAAATAAATAAATAAATAAATAAAAAATATGTTATTTCAAAACTTTGGGACAGGCTACTGGGAATAAAAGTCAGCTGGACATATATTATCTGTCTTATCCACATCCCCTACATCCCACTTTATTTCTTATTTCTACCATCTCCTACAGGTAGTGGTGGAACAAAATGAGGGACATCCATATTATATATGAGACCAGGTACTGTCCGCTGCACCCCAGTTAGCCTGATCCTGGCCTAAACTATGGTCTCATTTGTACCAGGATATAAAATGGGATAGATATCGCCTTTTACAGTTTTACATAATACATGATTTATACTATACACCAGTCAAGTTATACAAAATGGGTAAACTTTCTTCTAATCTATGCAATAGATGTGGGACACAGCTTGGTACTCTACTGCACATACTTTGGGAATGTGATAAGGTGGCCACCTATTGGAAAGCTATCAACTCCAAACTAGACCCAATATTAGGTCTTTCAGACACCTTTAACACAGAAATCTGTATTTTGGGGGACTACGGGGGCCTTCTAAGTGGCAATCAGTGGAAGCATATGGCTATAGTATCATTATGTGCCAAAAAGGTAATTCTTTGCCCTGTAGAATCCCCATTGAGGGAATACTGCAGCGCTGCCCTGGTGTAATCCCCCTCTGCCTTGCCACATTAGTGTGTCTGTTGCAAGCACGGCCAGTGCAGGCAGCACCTAGGTTGCTGCAGGGGGCATCTGAAAATCTGGAAAGGTACATGGTATGGCGCAAGATGCCCCTTGTGCCACTTGTTGGTGCAAACACCGCGCACCATTCCTGAGGATTTTAAAATAGGCCAAAATGTGTTTACACAGAAACCATTTAGAGCATATTAGCAAATATTATTTTAGCAAGTACTATTTCATTAAATTGGGCATTTAAATATGGCAAAATTAAGAGCAATGCTGCTCATTCAAATCAAAAATCCAGTGATGGAGGGTAGCACATGGAAAATGTTCAGAGATGGCTCATTCTCAAAAATGTTGCTGCATTTTTCATACCAAGAGTAATATAAGGTCCACAAGCTTCAAATACTTTTCTTGCCTTTTTTAAGGAGTGTGAGCATCAGCAAACTCTCTTGACACAAGACCCCATTCCTGAGCACCTCCAGAGTGCCACACATCAACTTTATCTCAAATGAAGGAAATATAACAAACATAATGAGTAACATAACGCAAATTATAAGATTAAATACATATATACAGGCAGCATATTACAGACTTTTTCCTGTAGTTCTACTGAACAAAGAACGAACTGCTGGAACAACAGCACGGGGCATCTTTACCCCTTTATAAAACACATTTAAAATCTGTATCTTCATTGTGACCCCTCAGTTTCAGGCAACCAAGCTTGAATATCCAAACTGTCTCTTTCTGGAGCAGCTTCTTTGATCTATCCTCTCCCCCCCCACAAACGCACACACACCGGGGTTTGATTAATGTGTTCCAGCCCCAGGCAAAATATCTCCTTCAGACTGCAATTATGGACCATTATGGACTGCGCGGGCGGAGGGTGGGAGATCAGCAGCTGCTGCATGGCACCATTGGGGGGCCAAATGGGCCTCATGATTATAGCTAGCCAATAGGGTGCAAAGCAGCCAAGAGTTGTGGGACTTGGGAGTTGTGGACAGGGCTGATTCCTGTATTGTTCTTAATAACTTACTTCAGTGGTGGCTGTGTGATTAAGACAATGGAGAAAGGACTGCTGGGAGAAGGGGAGAAGCATCAGAGGGCAGGATCAGGGAAGAAGCTTGGCGGCTATTGCACGGCACCTGGTGGGACCAAACGTACTGGGTCATAATGTCGCATGCTTAATAGCGTACGACATTATGGCTAACCTGGTACAGCGCAGTATGCTACAGCTACTGGTGCAATACTGCATATACTGCTGTACGCGGTATTGCACCAGTAGCAGTTTCCCAGGTAGCGGATAAGACCTCTGCTGGGAGCAGGTTCTGATGAGCAGCTGCTGTGGCTCACAGGACTGAGCCACAGCAAGAGGAACCCAGGCACTGTGCCTGGGACCGGGTTTGATTGCCGGTTCCAGGGACATTTTATTTTTTTCAGACTTGTGCGCTCCCAGAGTAGGACCCCCAGAGATGAAAATCTTTAATGGGGGTCCGGGGCATGGGGATGGAGCCCCCACAGAAAAGACTTATGCCTCATGGCATAACTCAGCTATATTAGCTTGTATGATTTTGCCATCGCGACATAATGTCTTCGACATTATGACCCTCTGCACAAATAAACAGACCCTCATTACTATAGTCAGCCAATAGGGCAGATGTAGTCCCTATATATATTATCCAGGGTCCAAGTGACCCTGCATGAGTGACCCCTGAGCGAGTGCCATGAAGCAGGAGTGCGTGGTGTCTGTCCTAGTGGTGTCTGAGGCATCAGCAGGGTGTCCACAGGGAGGACCACAGGCCATGCTGGCCATAGTAATCGAGGTAAGGGGACAGCGGTGGTAGAATCTGTACACTGCAGAAGGGTGGGGGGGGCTGCAGCAGAACAAGGTCAGCCTATTTTCAAATAGGGTGATAAGCAAGGGAGCTTGGGGGTACAAAGCAGGGTGAAAGGCGGAAAGCAGCTGATCCTCATCTCGGGTCAGGCCCCACTTGTAATAAAGTAACAAGGCAGGGCAAATAAAAGGGGTCTTGAGGAAGGCTGTAAATAGCACTGACCTGGGAACAGTGAAGATACATGACTGGGCTGGGATAGGCTGAGTAGGGAGGATGTGGTGGACTAGGAGCTGGTACAGGCAGTGGGACAGCTGGGAAGGGTGGAGGTGGAGATGGAGGACTGTGAGAATGTATAGGAGCCAGGATAGTGAAGGGAGAATGGGAAGCTGTAATGGATGCATGGCTGCAGTTTTTCTGTGAATCAATCAATCAATCACTTTATTTAACCAGGCATAAACACCATTGAGCAAGCTCATTTTCAAGGTGGTCCTGGGCATAAATACAATACAGTACATTTCATAAGATTACGATTACGGTGGACAACGGTGCAAAAAAAAAATGAAAAAACACTGTGAAGGTGCCGGTTAATATGGGCCTATACATACCGGTCAACATAATTAACATGCAAAGGTACATAATGATAAGCTATACTGAAATGAGAAGAGACAACAATCCCATATAGTCTCCGCTGAGTAAGAGCTCATACCTAAGTGATAAAAAATAAGGAGGTATTAAGGAAAAGGGTAGAAATTGGGGTGAAAGAGTAGGCAGCCAAAAGGGAGGCCAGTATAGGTAAAAGGTAGAGAATAGGCAGGGTCATCTTGGATTAAGGGAACTAGGCTTGTAGGACCTAGATTTCTGTTGTTAGGAATGTGGGGTGGATGAGATACTTAGGTGTAGGATTTGAGAGTGACACCCGAGGCTTAGGGGTCATCGGCATCTGAAACAGTTGCATGATTCCTTCAGATAATCCGTTAATAGAGCTTTGAATGTGAAAATGCTTGGAAGTGAGGATAATTTTAAAGAGTCTTGCATAGTGTTCCAAAGTGATGGAAGTGAGAAGTTGATTGCTGCTAAGCCAAGGGTAGTTTTCACTCTAAGGAATCTGGAAGCAGATTAAGGAGAAGAGTCTCAGGCCATAGGAACCTTTAGCCCATTTGAAGATGTTTGAGATGTATGCAGGGAGGTTATCAGATAATGCTCTAAAAAACCCGAGGAGAGCAGTCCCTTTTCTTCTAGCTGAGAGTGAGGTCCATCCCGAAACCTGGTATAGACGACAGTGATGTGTACTACGGCATAGATTTAAGATAAATCTTAAAGCCCTGTGGTAAAGGGTGTCCAGTTTGTTTAGCATCGTTGATGGGCAATTACTGTAAAGGAAGTCAGTGTAGTCCAGTATAGGTAGGAATATAGTTTGTACTAGTCTCATTCTAGCTTCTAACATGAGTAGGTGTTTAATGCAATAGAATAAACCTAATCGCTGTCTTAGTTTCTTCAAGGTTTCATTTAAGTGGCACAGAAAGTTGAGCTTGTTATCCAACCAGAACCCTAGGTATTTAAAGGTATCAACTACTTCAAGGGGTTCATCTAAGAGTGTTCGGATCTGTGTGATATGTGGACATCCAGAAGTAGACTTTGGTGAGATAATCATTACTTTAGTCTTTTTGGCACTGAGGAGGAGCTTATGAGTGAGAAGGTTGTATTGGAGGGTGACAAAGTCTTTCTGTCAGTACTCATGGGCCAGATCCAAGAATGAATTTGTGGTATAGAGTACAGTATCATCTGCGAATAAGTGCACATTTGCAGTGCCCAGCTGCGAGTCCAGATTATTGATGTATATTGCAAAGAGGATAGGGCCCAGGATGGAGCCTTGTAGGACTCCTCGTAACAAGGATTTTTGTGGGGACAGATCTCCTATGGCATGGAATGGTATGGAAAGCAGGAGGCTGTCCAATAGGCAGGAGCCTGGAACAAATCAGGGCAGAGGAAGAATGCTCCGGTGGGAGTTGGAAAGCAGGGAAGAGGCAGGGAGGCAGAGCAGCTGAGGAAGGGGATGGTAGAGGCAGCCCTGGTGCAAGTGGAGAGCAGATATGGGTTGGGAGCAGGGAGGTTACAACAGTGTCCAGGTACATCTCCTCCTCAAAGACCCTGGGGAACTGGTGGGGAGGAATGGTAAGTGGTAAGGGGAAATGGTAGATGGGTAAGAGGATCAGCACAGGAGGGAAGGGGGAGGACTGGGAGGGGAAGAACAGTGGTGGGATCTGATGCTGAAGTGCCTTCATTGAATAGATACGCAATACTGGCCAGCTTAGGGGAAGGGGCAGGTTGTGGGGTGCAGGATCGAGGAGATCCAGAGTCAAAGACTGGAGGCATGGGGAGGAGAGAGGTGAGTAACTTGGGGAGGCAAGGAGGACATAGTAGTCAGCGTGGAGACACAGTATGTGATAGGGTGGGAAGAGTGGTAGCAAGCAAGGTTAGCCAGGGAGGAATAGGCTCGGGGGGGGGGGTTGGAGAAGCAGAAGGTGGTGATAGTGATGGTGGTGGCAGGAAGAAAACCAGAACAGATAGGGAGCAGTTGAATGGGGAGGTAGCCAGTTTACTGGGAGTAGATAGGAGGTCAGAAATCATACCTGCATGAGACAGAAGAGCGGTAATCATATGGGGCTCCATAATCAAAGGTATTCATTGGGAAAGGAAGGGGGACCCAAGGACTAGAGGAATGGTGGTTTGTATGTTGGGGATTGTAGCGGTGATGAGGGCAAAACCAAGAATCAGGGAAGTTGTAAGGGAGGTTGGTGGAAAACCGTCATCCACCTGGGAACAAATGACTTAGCAAGGGAGGAGGTGGGAGTGGTGCAGGGTAGGTTCAAAGAGTTGGCAATGGTCTGCAGGAAAACAGTGAGCTCTTTGGACTTTTCAGAAATGATTCTAGTCCCCAGAGCCAGTATAGTAAGGAAAAATAGGATAGAGGAGTTTAATGATTGGCTGAGGAGCTGATGCAGGGAAGAAGGGTTCTAATGTATCAGGGGCTGGGGGGGCACGTGGTTGGACAAGAGACTTTATTCAGCAGATAGACTGCACCTTAGTTGGGAGGGCTTAAACATACTCAGAGACAAGCAGGGGGAGTATATAGACAATGATCTGAGTTTAAAATGGTGAGGGGGTGGGGTGGACCAGCAGGCTTAGAAACTTCGGGATGAGGAGGTCTGTGAATCTCCCCCCCACACCGGCAGTAGTAATTGAGAGGGTAGGCAAGGAGGCAAAGGGGAGCAACCAAGTACAGGGGATGAAGGGGAGAGTGTAAGGGAAGGGCAGACCAGGAAGAGTACAAACAATAAACAGAGAGGCATGGTGTCAAGGTGGAGTGTGGTGTCACTCAATGCTCTTAGTCTCAGTAACATGATGGCAGACATGCTGGCCCTCTTAGCAGAGAGCAAGGTAGACATAGCAGCAATTAATGAGACCTAGACTACAACATACCTTGACTGGGGCCTTTAATTCCCAGGTTACAAGCTACTATATACAGAAGAGACAGGGTGTTGGGCAAAGGGAGGGGTGGCGGCTTACATCAAGGAGGGGATAACATGCACGAGGGAGGAGAATGAAAAGGGGAATGTGGAAATACTATGGGTTCAGCTCCAGACCTATAGAGGTTGGGTGGTCAGGATGGGATGGTCTGCAGATCACCGAACCAGGAGGAGAACAAGACAGGGAGCTGTTTTTACAATCATAGTAACATAGTAATGTGTCAGCAGAAAAGGACCATCCTGGCACATCCAGTCTGCCCATCTCCCCCCTCCCCTAATTGTCACTGGTGCACAAGGAGCCTATCCTCTGTCCTCTAACCAACCCCATATGTCTGTCCCATGCTTTTTTGAATCCCTCCACCATTTCGACACCTACCACCTCCTCAGGTAATCTGTTCCAGGGTTCAACCACCCTCTCAGTGAAATAACACCCTCTTACATTACCTTTAAATCTTCCTCCTTCCAATCTTAAAGTATGGCCTCTTGTTTTAACTCTGACTTTCCTTTTAAATAGACTTCCTTCCCTCACTTTATTTATCCCCTTAATGTACTTGAATGTATTTATCATGTCTCCTTTCTCTCTTCTAAACTCCAGGGGATACATATTTAATTCTCTCAATTTTGTCTCCTAAGGTTTCCCTTGCGTACTCTGCACCATCTTTGTTGCCATTCTCTGAACCTTTTAAATTAAATCTATGTTCTTTCTTAAATGAGTCCTCCAGAACTGTACCCCATACTCCAAGTGTGGTCTAACCATGGTCTTATAAAATGGCATCAGCACCTCCCTCTTCCTACTAGTTATGCCCCTTCCTATGCATGCCATCATTCTATTAGCTTTGCCAACCACCTTACTACATTGGTCACTTACCCTAAAGTTGTTTGATATTATAATTCCCAGATCTCTTTCCTGTTCTGTTTGCTTTATCTTCTCTCCCACCAATGAGTACTTGGCCAGTCAATTTTTATGCCCTGTGTGCATCACTGCACACTTCTTTGTATTGAATTTCAGCTGTCATGTTTCTGACCATTTTTCAATTATATTCAAATCCCTCCTCATGGTCTCTCAACCCCTTCTTCAGTGTCGACCTTATTCCATAACTTTGCATCATCTGCAAACAAACACATTTTCCCTTAATTTCCCTGTAAGATATCACTAATATATATGTTAAAAAGGATCAGTCCTAGTGCAGACCCTTGAGGAACCCTGCTCATAACCTTCCTAACCCCAGAATGTACACCATTTATCACCACACTCTGACTTCTATCCTTCAGCCAGTTTTCCACCCATCTAGTTATTTTCTGTGCCACCCCCAGGCTCTCTGTCTTATTTACCAGCCTGCAGTGAGAGACAGAGTCAAAGGCCTTTCTGAAGTCCAGGTAGGCAACATCAACTGCCCCTTCTTGATCAACCACCTTCGTTACCCCCATCAAAAAATGTTATCAGATTTGTTTGGCAAGATCTCCCACTAGTGAATCCATGTTGCTTTTCACCTAATAGTTTGTTGTCTGTTAAGTATTTTACCACTCTTTCCTTTATTAGCACCTCCATCACCTTGCCCACCACTGATGTGAGGCTGACATGGCTGTAATTCCCTGCCTCCTCCTTGCAGCCTCCCTTGTGCAGTGGTACTACATCTGCCATCTTCCAGTCATTCGGAACACACCCTGCATCTAGGGACACGTTAAATAACTTCACTAAATGTGTTGCCAACTCATTCCTGAACTCCCTAAGAACCTTTGGGTGCAAACCATCCTGCCACATCACTTTGTCTACCTTTAATTTTCCAAGTTCTTCGTTAAAGGGGACAGGAATTTTGTATGGCCCATATCATAGCTAATTTAATCATTCATGATGGTCTGTGTCTGTATTGTAATTGTTAGACACAGACAACATGTTGTTATGTTGTTCAGTTTTGATATTTTGCAGAACCATTTTATTTTCTGTCATGGTAGATGCCGCACTGCCATTTTTTAAGAATCCGGTTTTGCACTGCTGTGTCATCTCATGCAGTGCATGATGTCACATCATGGTTCATGCATCATATTTACACTGAATTAAAGACTCCTGTCAAACCTCAGCTGACTAACTGGTGTGTATTTTCATCTTTGTCTTGCTTAGTTCTTTTTTTTTTTTTTTTGCAGCTACTCTTTTATTTTTTCCCAGGCACTGTCGACTAGCCTCTCTGATCCCCCAGCCCCGTCTCCCGCACACAGCTTACCTCTCGGTGTGTCCCCATGGCTATGCCCCCCATGGCAGGGTGGCAGGACCCCCTCTGCCATCTCTCATGAATCCAGAACTGATGGTTACTGCCCATCGTGAAGGCGGTGCCTGCAGGGATCTGGTCATTCTACCCATCAGTGCCTTCTGTTTTTCCTCCATTTTTCCCCACAAGATGCAGCGTGCAATGATGCCAAGGAGTGAGCGTGCAAGCTACCACATGTGCTCCTCCAAGTGTCTGCTGCATCTAATGCTCTTCCTGAGCTTCAGTGCTCTAGTCCCCAGCCTCTGCTAGGGGCCAGTCTTACACCGAGAGCTGGTGTCCCCCCTACCCCAGAGAAGGAGAGCAGTCCTCGGATGCTCAATCCTTCTCCTCCCCTGCCGACCCCCAATGACCCATGCTCATTCCCAAACACGGGTCACTGGCTTGGCACAAGGTAAGGCATCCAGCGCCTCAGCCCTCAGCACCACTGGGCTGGCCATCTTGCCTAGTTTTAGTATAATTCACAGATGTACAGATTTTTCAGATTCGGTGAGCAACATGTTTTATTTCTCAACCCTTGACCAGATTTCATTTGTAGTCCATGTTACAGGAGGTCTCTGTTTGGCTTTCCCTCACAAATGCCCATAAATGTACCTCTAGCGGCACATTTCCTACTGTCTTGTTATGCTTTGTGTTAGTCAGACACCACATTGTCCAGTGTAAATGGGGGAGTGTGATGCTGCTTCTGTGGAAAGCTAACTTGAAACATCACAAATTAGTAGAGATGTTATGTGCTATCTTTATTTGGTTTATCATTGTCTGGAAATCAAACTGCAGCATCAATTCCTTGTTTCATTTGTTCAAAATTGAATGCTCATTTGCTTCAGTGATAATCTATATGGACAGCTGAGGAAGATTTGTCATCAGAAATTTATAATTGATATTTAAAAAAAAAGGAATTACATTTTTTCACAAAAAAAATGTTCTCTTTCTTGGGGTTAGAGACCAATAACTAATTCATTGAGCCATCACAGTTCTTGACTTGCAACTGTGCTACTTTGACTCTTGTTTCAAACATATAAGAATACATTAGGAGAGGGAACAACAGTGTTTTGGTTTCTTTGGCCATTGGGGGCATATGGTGGTGTCAGCTAATTCCACAGAGGGTGTCTGAGGACTCCATAAGACATTTATTTTATGTTTATTTTTTTTTTTCAGAAAAATCAGAAATATCTTTGAGTCAAAGACTCCTTTACAAAGGTTCCATGTCACATATAATAGGTCAGATGCACAAATACAAATACAAATTAGTACAGATACAAATACAGTGATTGCTTATTACAGATTAAAATTATGTTACAACAGGAAAGTTAGGCTGACATTCAGGAACTAGTGCAGTTTGAGACAGTTTAAAGTGACTGGAAACTAACATCCCTGAGCTGGTAGAGGTAAGAGCTGTAAGCAGAGGCAAGCCAGAGGCCATTGTCAGTCTTAGATGGACAAGGCACCAGTTCACAAACAGTCGCAGTCAGCTGAGGGCCGAAAATGGGCCCTAAGGCGCGTTTTGAAGTGACCAATTCTTTGATCAAAACACAAGGAGGAGGAGGGGTTATTCATCCATAAGGGTGCCCTGTAGCAAAAGGATCTTTGGAATTGAGTTGTGCGACAGGAAGGGATGGAGAGATGATGGGTATCTGAGCTACAGGTGTGCTTAACTTTAGGGACCAAGGTGATTAAGGAAGTGAGGCCAAGAGTGATTTTTTTTTCTAAGAGACATGTGTGGAATTTGATTCTATTATCAAGATTACGCCAGTTGGTGTCCTTAAATAGCACACAGGTATGGGTAAGTCTGTCACACCCTAGTAAAAGATGAAAAGCCTTGTTTAGCACAAGTCTAAGACTATCCAGGGCTGAGGGGCTTGCACCACCAAAAGTCAGAAGGCCATAGTCTAGCAGGGAGAGAACCGAGGAGGAGATCACAAGCTTCAGGGCCTCAGGGGTAAGACAATGTTTGTAGTGGTGCAAAAGCCCAAGCCTAATATTTAGGGCCTTGGATAATTGGTGTATATGTTCATGGTAGGCAAGGCCAGAGTCCAAAGTGATGCCCAGGTACTTAAAGGAATGAACAAATTCCAGAGGGGTCTGGGTAGCTGATAGTATTTGAGGAAAAAAACGTTTCCTGGAATTCTGCAGATGAGCGAAGAGCATACCTTTGTTTTTTTTATAGTTAATAATAAGGCGTTGTGAGGTGAACCAGCTTTCAACAGCATTGAAAGTGGACTGGAGGGAGTGGTGAAGTTGAGAGGGGTCTGGACTAGAGGAAAAGATGACATCTGCATATAGTAATAGGTTGGAGGAGCAGGATGCGAGGAGGGAGTTTAGGAAGAGGCTGAAAAGGAGGGGACCCAGAATGGACCCTTGTGGGACCCCTGAGAGGAGAGGAGATTTGGAGGATAGGGTATTCCCAATTTTGACTTGAAGGGTTCAGTTAGCAAGATAGTCTGCAAACCATCCCACGGAATCCTGTGAGAGACCGAGGTTGAGCAAGGAGGTATGGAGTAATGAATGATGGATGGTATCAAAGGCCTTAGTGAGGTCAATGAAGATCGCACCTGTAATGTGGCCTTTATCCAATGTAGTATGGATGTGTGATGTTAGCTCAAGCAAGGCAGTAGTCATGCTGTGACCTTTGCGGAAACCATGTTGTTGTTTGCAGAGTAGGTCATATTTATTGAGGTGGTCAGTGAGCTGATCCGAAACTATCCTCTCTCTTATAACTTCCACTTCTTACTTTCTTCTATAATCAAATTGTAGCTCACAGACTGTAGTTAAGTTTGAAATTGTATTGAGGAGGTACTGGGAGAGGGTGTTACAGGAGAGCATTACATTTGGGAGAGTGGCCTGGCCCAATCGTTTGGGTGGGATTGGATCTCCCTTCCGAGGTCTGAAAGTGAAGAGGGGACGGGACCACAGTGGCCAAAGCAGAACTAAATGACCTTCCCCCTTCTTTCCCCCTCCCCGTTCTCCCAGGCGATATCGAATTCATGTATCGGGAGAGCCATAACACCTCATATTTTTCATGTAGATTGGGAGACAGCATACGGGGGCAGTGGTTTGAATCTGGAGGGTGGGGGAGGGGGGTAAACTAACTCTCTGAGTGGTACTTTACCTGCTGGCAAGCTGAGGAACCCTGCCTCGCTCTCGGGGACCAAGAAGAGTTTGTTCATTTGGTTTCTGCAGGAATATCACTGGGGTGTTGACTGTTTTGGTAGGGTCCTACGAGTACTTATTGGTGTTCGGTGGGGTCTGGGGGCACTCGAGGGACGGCTCATCTTTGTATCACTTTTTTGTAGGAGGACGATCTGAGGATCGGGGGTAATGGTGGGGGTGTAACAAGAGGGATGGGAGAGAGAGAGAGTCCACTACTCTGGTTAGATTATAGACAGAATATACAAGGGTGTAATGCAAGGGTATAGGTACATATTATGGTAATTGTCAAAATCATTTCCTGGAATGTCAAAGGCCTCAGAGAGAGGAAGAAGAGATTAGTGATCTTAAAGCACATCAACCATTTGGGAGCCCAAATAGCTGTTTTGCAGGAAAACCATTTATTAAAGGAGGAATTAGGTCCTTTTAAAGAAAATGTGGGTGGGTCAATTCTTGGGTGATGGTAACACAAATGCGTCTGGAGGCGTTGCGATATTGGTGGGGAGAGCTTGCCCATATGTAGTCTCATAAGTCAAGACACGAGATGATGCAAGAGGGATCTACATGTCAGGTACCATACTGGGCAATGCATTCTCGATTGCTTCGGTATATGGCCCTACACCACCTAAGCCAGAATTTTTCACCTCGTTGGAAGTAGACTTAGCTACCCTCTCACCTTTCCCTTTTATTATTGCAGGAGATTGGAATCTGTGTCTCAACAACTGGATGGATAGGCACCCCACATCAAAAAAACCCTATCCCCGGCCCAGAGAGCCATGACTAGATTTTTAGAGGTCACTGCATTGGTTGACCCTTACTGGGTATATAATAAAGGGGGAGATGGCATGACTTTTTACTCCGGAGTGCATAAATCTCATTCCCGGATGAATTTTTTCTTGGTCAATGGGGAAGTGCTAAGAGGCATCAGGAAACTGTTCAGCTGGTGTGGGAGATTGATACCATCCTGTTAAGACCATACAGACTGCCTGTGATCTGTCCACATTCCCGCAGTCGGACTCTCCGGGTCAGAGGTGGACCCCACTCCAGCTCAGTGCTTTGGATTACAGATAGATTGCCAGGGTGGGTGACCCTACCTCAGAAGGCTCAGAGCTGGGAGGGTCACTGGGCTGGAGTGGCTGACCCGAGTGAGTTTCAGACTGGGAGGTAGAGCCGATCACAAGGCGACAGCTGGATAGAGTTCCACAGGGGCTATCGGGGTCTATAAATAGAGTGTAAAAAAAAAGACATATGATACACATAGATTAAGTTAGTTAAATATGTGTTTATCTATTGAATGTTCACCATGTCATTGTGTTGCTGTTTGTCTAAAAAGGATACAAGTATGGTGTGCTGCAACGCCATTTTGAGTTTCTTGATTTCCCCTTTTTTGCTGTTTGCTCCTCTGGTTGTGAGCACCCACCAGTGTTTAGAAGCCAGTTAGACTTTTCGAGCTCTCTCAACATACAGTTGAAGGTTAGGGAGAAAAAGATAGCATTCAGGATGTATAAGGAATCACAGAAACAGCAGGACAGAGAACTGTATCAGTTAAAGTAGAAGGAAGCGGGGAAGGCGGTCAGAATAGCAAAGGCCCAAACTGAGGGAAAGATAGCCAACTCAGTTAAGAAAGGGGGATACAACCTTTTATAGGTACATTAGGGAGTGAAGAAGGCCAAGGGAGTGATAGTGAGGCTTAATAAAGGGGAGTGGGTGGGCAGAAGGTGTCAGTGAAAAGGCAGAGATACTGAATGAATACTCTTGTTCAGTATTTACAAAAGAAGAGGAGGATGGCATACTGTAGTAGCACTGGATTAGTCAAAGGATTTTTAAGGATTTTTAAAAATCGCTATTGAGAATTGTGAAACCTTTAGTTAGAGATTTTGTTTTGTTTGTTAGTGTGTTCACTGCTACCCAGAGAGGGTTGTCTCATCTGATAGTGTAGTTGAAAATCTACCAGATGGCACTTAAGTACTGTAATAGGAAGTGGCCTCTTTCTGTAGGTATAACAAAAATAATTTTAGAGGATTTTTTTTCCCTAAATTTTGTGAAGGATAAATAGGGAATCTCACAAAATTGCTTGACAAATTCGACACTACTACTGTACCTAAACCAAACAATACAAGCACTCTGGACAGGGGAGTTGATACCAGTCCATTTGCAGAAGAAAGGGTTCTGAAAGAACTTCTAAAACTTAAGGTGGACAAGGAAGTGGGGCCTAACGGGATTTATCTCAGAATTCTAAAAGAACTAAGGGGAGAACTAGTGACACCAATGACTACAGTTTTTAACAAATCATGGGAGGATGATGTGGTACCTGAGAACTGGAGGAGGGCAGATGTGATTCCTCTTCACAAAAATGGGAGCAAGACAGAGGCAGGAAACTGCAGACCTGTTTGTTTGAATTCAGTGGTAGGGAAAATTATGGAATCACTTCTTAAAGAAAGAATTGTTGAGTACCTGGAGGTCAGCGGGGTACACAACCCAAGACAGCATGGATTCACAGCGGGAATATTATGTCAGATGAATCTAATAGATTTCTTCGACTGGCTAGACCAGGGTGGGTCTGTGGACTTGGCCTACCTAGACTTTAGCATGGCATTTGACACAGTCCCACACAAAAGATTCATAAACAAGTTAGCCAGCCTGGAAGTGGGTCCCAGGCTGGTAGCCTTGGAAAACAATTGGCTGGACAACAGGATGCAGAGGGTAATAGTAAATGAAGTCCACTCCAAAGAAGGGGGGTTACTAGTGGGGTACTGCAGGGTTCGGTACTGGGGCTGGTCCTCTTTAATGTCTATATAAGTGACATTGCAGAAGGACTGGAAGGAATTGTATGCCTCTTTGCAGATGACACAAAGATCTGCATCAGGGTTGATACATGGGGGGGTGGAAGGATGAGAAGGGACTTGTCAAGGTTGGAGGAATGGTCAAAAGCATTGCAGCTTAAATTCAATGCAAACAAGTGCAATGTAATGCACCTGGGAAACAAAAACCAAGGGAAGAGTACACAATGGGGGTGGGAGAAGTACTAACAACAACAAAAATGGAAAGGGACCTGGGGTAGTCATATCAAATGACCTAAAGGTAGGCAGGCAATGTGAGATGGCAGTAAGGAGGGCTGGAGGGATACTGGGATGCATAGGGAGAGGCATCACCAGTAGAAAACAAGACGTTGTCATCCCTCTGTACAGACAGTTGGTGAGACACCATCTGGAGTACTGCATACAGTTCTGGAGACCCCATATCCACAAGGACATAGACAGGATGGAGGCAGTCCAGAGGAGGGAAAACTAAAATGGTGCAAGGTCTGCACCAGAAACTCTACCAAGGGAGACTAAAGGAGCTTAATATGTATGCTCTTGAGGAAAGGTGGGGGGGCATGACAGAAACTTTCAAGTACCTCAAGGGAATCATCAAAGTCCAAGGTGGTAGCATCTTTCTGAAAAAGAGATGTGCAAGAACAAGGGGGCACAATTTGAAGATGGGGGGCAGCTCAGGGGCAACATGAGGAATTTTTTTTTTCACAGAGAGGGTGGTGGGGGCAAAGTGCCTTCCTGAGGATGACATGAGGTCACAAACAGTAGGGGAATTCAAAAATGCATGGGACAGACATAAGTCAATTATGGGGGGGGGGGTAGGAGGAAGTAGGCTGTTGGTTAACTGGGATCTGCAGCTTATCCAATAGGTAGAGAAATGATCAGACTGGGTGGGCCAAGTGGTCCTTATCTGCTGTCAAAGTCTATGTTTCTTGTGCTATGGTAATAGCTTCCTTACAGTTGTATATTGTTGTGTTTAATTGGAAGGCTAGGCCTGTAGTTCAATGAACAAGCAGCCAGCCACTCTCACTTCCTGAGCTATATAAGCATTTCCTCTCAGTCTCATTGTGAAGCACTTTTTCTTTGCAGCCGGAGGCTCTGTTGGTTTGTCCTCTGAGCTGGCTGGGGCCTACTCCCCCCACCTGCTGTTTCTGTGTGTCTCTGCTGGACTTTGGTGTTTATTTTCCTGCTTCTGGTTTGTATCTTTCCTCCGGCTGTTTGCTTCCCTGTGTTTTGTGTCTCTTGCTTTTGGGCCTTGTTCCCTGTTTTGCTGCATTTTGGTTTTGTCTTTTTGGGGCTTTGTTTCTAAGCTCCTGGCATACTGCTACTCAGAGCTCATACTACTGCTTTCAGTTACTTACAACTGCAGCCACTGCTACTGTTTACTCCAATTACTATTGTACCCAGTGCTTGTGTTTTTACACTGTTGCTCACTGTGCTCAAACTACTGCAATGCAACTGCAATCATTATCTGTGTGTTTCAGCTCAACCATAGCTGCTCTATGTTGCATACTCAATTCTTTTCACCTGACACAGGTTTACTCTGACCCTAGCTGTGCTGTTCATTCATGCTCTCATTCTACTTGCAGCTTCATTGTACTGCTTGGCTGCACCTGTTTTCAGAGCACTGTCTCCATGTTTGATTGCAGTTACAACTCTGAGGTCAGCCAACTAAGCTCCTGCTGAGGCTGTTAATATAGCTTTATTATTATTAAATCCTGCCTCGCCGCCGAAAATCCTCAGAGTATTTGTCACCTTGATTTGGCTATTCTTGTCTGACTGGCTTGCCCCCATTCAGTGCTGTATCATGGCTACATGTTATGCAGACCTCCGTGCTGGTCCACCTATCACTACTGCTATTTACTGACTTAAGTACAGGTTCACACTTGCTTATGCTATCATTGCTCATTGCTTATGCAGGTCATTGCTTCATGCCTACTGCCATCCCCTTGGCTTCAGCCTCTGGGATTCTGCTGCACTCAATTCTGCATTCGACCTTGCAAGGTCTCAGCACTCAATGCTCATTTCAATCTCAGCATGCCGTGTTCATTCAGCTCACCAGCTTCTCAGCTCTCAATCAATTTTGGGGCATGCCAGCCATTCTTTTCTGGTGCAGAGTTCCTGCAGCTGGCTGTCTCGCTCTGCATTTAGTCCGCATCTTGAGCATGTCCAACTTGGGGCGGGATCCTTCTCACCTGGCCCATAGCTGGGAATGTCCTGGCCCAGGGCTTGGCTTTAGCTACCTGCTACATGACAGCAGCTCCTGGTGTAGAATTTAAGACTAGTGGTGAAGGGTGGAAAAGTTACCTCATTTGGCTCTAGTGCTCCACTATAATGGTTAGCCATTGACTTTAGTGGTTTCCCTAGCAAGGTACCTTCACCACATTCTCCCTACTACTGCCTCTGGTTCATCTGGTTTGAGTTTAGGGCTGGTAGCCAGGTGAGTGCCTCAGCCATTGTTGCTTTCCTTCTGCACCTTGGATGCATGTATTGTTACAGAGTTTTCTCGCAACCTTCCATGGCATTTCTGTTAGAGGGTTTGAGTGAGAGCCTTCCTCCAAATTGGGATATTTTCCACCACCCGTTTTTAATTGGGTTTTTCAAATTGCAGTTGCAGAGCCATCACTAAATAAACTATCCCAAGCCTGGAGAAAAGGTGAGCAAGGCCTTGGATCCCCAGAGATCTCCTCCTCATAGGGTGTTTTTCTCTCCGCTGTTGCCTCAGGTCATAACTGTTAGTTAGCACAGTAGTGTCCCCTAGTTTCTTTAGGTAGGTTCTGCTGTTGGATGGAGGGGGAGGATGTCCTGCCATTCCCTCTCTCCTTAGAGGATCCCCTAATTCTCAATGCAAACCATTGCATCATGCTACACAAACCTGGGAATTACATTATCAAACTGAGCATCTCATCATGTTATGAAACTGTCTATGCTTCTCTACTACTATGTCATAGTTACTTCTACTACATCACAGTTACTGCTTGCTCATATGTTTCATGTTGCCTCATTGTTTTGGGGTACGTTTGTATTAAATTTTTTTGGGGGATTCCTAAGGTACCTTTAGCCTTGGGAGTCATCCCATGGCACCTCTATGGTTGGAACCCTCTCCGAGGGTTCCTTGCCTTTTGTACACCTACAGGGTGGTAAATCCTCTGGAACAGAAAGTGTGAACGGCCAAAACCAAACTAACACAGTTGCACAAGCATAACACTATACCGGCTGTGCAGGACATTGAATTTTTATTATAAGCTGTCCTACCCAGGACTTCCTTGTAAATGTGCTTGCTCAATATATCATTTTCCTAGTGAAATAAATAAACTACACTACTCTAAACTACCCTACACTAAACTAAACTGCACTATACTACACTAAATTATACTAAACTAAACACAACTAAACTAAAGTAAACTAAACTAAACCATGGTTGTTTCTCTTTCCCTTTCCTTAACATGGACTTTCTCCACTGTGATCTCCACTCCTCTCCCACCCACCCTCCACTCTAAGGAGTGGAAATCCCACTGCATTCTACTGTTCATGTTCCTACTCCTTCTCCTGTCTAGCAATGTGGGGTCCAACCCTGGTCCACCATCTCTCCTTCTCTGGCTCCTTTAAATGCTAAAGACCTGAGCATATTTCACCTCAGTGCATGGAGCATTCTTCCAAAACTCGATCTCCTATCAGTCTCGACTTTACAGCGTTCCCCAGACATCCTCTGTATCTCTGACTCCTGGCTCTCCTCCAAGATCCCAGATGGTAGCCTGTCCCTTCCTGACTATCATCTTTTCAGGCAACACAGGGGAAATCGTGGGGGTGGTGTTGCAAGCTATTCTTGTCAGAGCCTGTCTTGTACAATGGCTTTCAGAAAGGTTACATCCTCCTCTCATGGATTCCTGCTGATCAGGCTGTCATTTTAGTCTTCTGTGCCCATCTTCATTTGGGGTTTTCTATGCATCATGGAAAGTATCCCCCTTCCTGGTTGATTCTCTCTGTCATCACTTTTCATTCATCTGCTGGCAAATTCATCTTGCTAGAAGATTTCAATGTCAATTGGCTCTCCCTGGCCTCCAGACTGACCACCCACAAGGTTGAGTCTAAATCTCAAGCAGATTATCACTCAACCCAGCCAGTTTAACCCCTACTCTCATAACCATTCTCTCCTGAACTGGGTTGCCTCCTCTCACCTCCACCGTATTGTTGTAGCAGGACTCCTGCTAGATGCTTTCAGTGTTACCACTGCATGATGGTCTATGTCAGGAAGATCTGGCAGCAGCCCTCCTCCTTTAACTACATCTTTTCTACACTAGATTCTCCAATTTCCTATCCTCCACTGAGTTCCACTCCCTGTTCCATTCTGGCCTTTGGATGCATCACTCCTGTAAGGAAACTGAGATGTTTTGGTACAATAATCACAAAATGATCACACGGGAGTCAGGTAGTTGGTGCAAGTTGCCTTTGTTATTCAGTTAGCCAATATAACAATATACAAAGCATAGCATAATCCCATAGACTGACATGATGTAGCAGTTGGATTACAGAGAATAGACAGTAGGCCTAGATTACATTCCCTGGGAGATGGACAGCAGATAGTGGTCTTCTCAAGATGGCATCCACATCTCAACTCCCTAGCCCTCTCAGACCCATGCGTATACCCAGCATCATATATAGTTACATGACAACATACAAGGACCCTCATGAAACTAAGGCATCTCAGCAGAACTTTTCCAAGGCTACCTGTGTTCTGCAGCATGTGAGATGCCTTTAACATGCTGGCCTTGGATATCCCCTTATCAGTAATGATAACTAAGCAACGGACATTATTCTCCTGTTTACCTCTCCTCCGGGATAGATAACTCTGGCAATGTGGAAAACAACTAAGTTCTCATGGACAGCATGTTTTGCAATTCTGGTAAGTTTCCACTTCTGAGTTCCCTGAAAATAGGCCACGAGTATGAGTATGAGTGTGTGTGTGTGTGTGTGTGTGTGTGTGTGTGTGTGTGTGTGTGTGTGGTTAGAAAGCTAACAATCCAGTTGCCCATGGAGATTGAGAGAAAGACCTGGGCTAATAGTGTGGAGCTTTGCAGCTTGTTCTACTCACTCTATCATAAGTCATAACATGCTGTGCATTTCTCACTAATATTATTAGCAATATCTTATATGCAGCAAAGCAAATCTGATAATCTAATGAGCTATTTTCCTACACTCCACCATCTTCTCCCTGCTGCATGTGACTGACCCTATCTTCTCAGGGATGGAGCAAGAGTAGATCCCTGCTGCCATTTTCATTGATCTGACCAAGGTCTTTGACTTAGTGTCCCACCCACTCCTCCTGGATTACTTGAGTTCTGCTGGTCTCAAGCTTGTGCTGTCAAATGATTGCATTCTCATTTCTTAGACTGTCTTCAGTCAAAACAGGCTGGTAGCAGCTTGTCACCTCCAATTCCCATCCTGCTGGGGATCCAACAGGGCTACATCTGGGGACCCATCCTGTTCTCCATATTCCTTAATGACCTCCCTGTGACTTGTGCCAACTTGCATATCCACATGTATGCAGATGACACAGTCATCTACTCCTCCAGTTCCTCCACTATTGCCATGGAGGGTCTACTCCTGTCAGAATTACATAATGCCCTGTGCTGGTTCTAATCAAACCAACTCTGGGTCAACACAAAAAAAAACTATATCCATAATCTTTGGCACTAGCCAAATATTAGTCAGAATCCCAATTCTGTCTATCTTCTCCCTGTTGAATGGCACCCCTCTAGAAGTGGTTGAATCCTTCAAACACCTTGATGTGTAGCTGTACAGAAAACTTGATTTCTCTGCCCACATTGGCACCTTCCATGTCATGCTCCTCCCTAAACATGGTACCTTGTACCATAATGAAGATTGTCTCTAAAGGTACATGTGAGCTTGTCACCAAAGTGGTTCTCACAGTCTTTGGCTATGTGTACGTGATCAGTGGAACAGCTCCCTTCATCTCGCTGGCCAGACTGGATACCCTTTGCAACTCCTTATTACACTTTGCTAACAAACTCTACTCCTTTTTATCCATTCTTCCTCTACCCTCACATCACCAGAACAACTGTGGCTCATTTGTATCCAAATATTGGTTTTGGTCCATTCACGCTTACCTCTCCTCACTCCTCAGCCTCATCCACTCAGCTGTCTGCTCCCTCTGCTTCAGGGATCCTCCCACCTTCACCATTCCTCATACCTGCTCCTCTGCTGGTCAGTCAGCCTTTTCCAATCATCTTCTTTCACTTTGGAACTAACTCACCTCCAGTCTCTGCTTCACTGCCTCCCCTACTTCCCTTGGTTACCAGTTGAAATTCCTTCCCTCTCCCACTCATGTTTTCCCCCTTCCTGACTGCTTTCCTTGCATTTGTTTCCTGCCACAGCCTAGGTATGGTTGAAATGCCTGATTTTGTTGCTAGCTAGCTCATCTTTGTCCTTACTCCTGTTTTAAACTGTGTTCTTCTATTGTACTGCATTGTAACTGTGAAGTGTGTCAGTACTACTTAGTTTGCATCTCCTGTTCCCTTTTCCCCAGTCACCCTGGAAATGAGCCTTGATTCAGTGTGCCTTTCCCTGTCACCAATTTTCAAATAAGTAAATCATTTTGGTGTATAGACATTTGTTCATCATGATGATATTTCTGCCCTTTTCAGTGGGTTTTAAGATTACTTCTGGTAATTTTCCTGGTTCCACTAAGGCTGATCTTTCTGCTTTCAGTAGATTATGCCTACCAAACAGATTTTTGTTCTTTACATAATAGTTCATCAGTATCATTTCTCAAACATTTTTCAAAAGCCAAATTTGACTATTAGATGGAATCTCAGTTTTCTTTCTACGTCACCATTCATATCAAATGCCTCTGTGTCCTCTCCTGCATTCAGTTCTCCTTCTGTGAGTTCTGTTTTGGTGTTGACATCATCACTCCCTGAATTCTCTTCTATCAATCCTATCAAGGCTCCTTAGTTTCTTCTGTCCTGTTCCTCCAGATCAAGGTCCAGTGGAGCTCCATGTACTGATATGTTGCTTGTGATGCCCATTTTCTTCTTTGCAAAGTAGTATCATAAGCTAATTCTACAGGAAAACTTAAACTAGCCAATGTGTACATCCAGTTTATTAATCTGTGGGGTGGGGACAAATGACAGACTTCTGCTTAAAATGGAATTTTGGTGAGGGTTTAATCTTATAATGAAATATTAATAATCAGATTGTTCTCTTCTTTTTTCCTTTGGGAACTCCATAGCTGATTTTGATCTCTTCCCTCTTGGAAGTCTCTTTTGGTATTGCCCCATCTAAAATATGAACATCATTAGAGGTGGCTTTTCTTCTTCCACACTCCCACTTGTGTCTGAGTTGCATTCTGAAGCTGAAACTATGGGCTGTTCATTTTGGGTTGCCAAAGTATTTTTCCTGTTTCTCTCTCTTTCTAGATTGAGAATGTCCCTGACTTTCTTGAACGAGTCCCCTGTTTCTTTTGCCAACTAAAAAATATTGCCCCTAGAGTAATCAGTATCATCTCAAAGTAATTGAATCTGTTTTATTTTCATCAGTGTGGTTTCTCCCCTCTTCATCTCAATTTTTAGGCTCTTTTCTTTGTCACTAAGTCTTGAATCAGACTGTAACCCATTTAAATTTTCTTTTAAAGATTTTAATTTCCTCTTACACGACTATACTTGACTATTTCATTCTGTAGGACCAATTCTGCATAAGTCTGAGAGCAATCCTTTGCTGCATTCTTCCATTCATTGCTGGCTTCGAAATGTTTCAACCCCCACCCCCCCAATTTGGTAATTCAATAACCTGCAGCTCATGACGTACCTGTTCCTTGGTAAGGTACTTCTCCAATGTAACAATATTATAAGTTAAGTTCAGCTCATTGATCAAAAGCCTTTCTAATTTTAAGAACAGGTGTTTCAGATCCCCACTCATAACATTGTCATTGGTTGCTGTACTTTTATGATTAAGTAAGTTAAGGGCTTTCTGCCTCCTTGTTTCCAATTTTTCTGTTACTCCCAAACTAAATGGTTCATCTGTGTTACCTCCACCGGCTCCTGTTTCTGACTGGCTCATAGTCCCAAATGTAATTGATTCTCCAGTTTCTTCTTACTTTTTTAAATGGTGGTAGAAAAAAAATTGCCAAAAAGATCATAGAAGTTTAAAATACTTTTAGCTGCTGCATCCTACCCCACCCTCTACCACCCCATCTCATCCTTGTTCCCCCTACCCCTTCCCCCACTACACTCCTACATATGAGTACTACCTCACCCCCTCTCTGCCCCACCACCTCTACCCTCCATACCCCCTTGAGCTCACCTCTACTCTTGACTACTTTCCTCTCCCTAAGTCCCCTCAATTACATTTTATAGCATTATCTATGACACTAACAAATGACAAAGCCTGCATCTGGCCACTCTGCCCCCCTCACCCATGACCCCATGATAACTCACAATGGACTAGTACATTCTTCAGCTGTCTTTTCTGTTTAGACAGGAATCTCACCCCCTAGAAGGTACCTAACAACTCTAAGACCCTAGACCACACACAGTTGTGCTAACAGGTTAATGTAATACCTTATTGTATTTGTAACACCCTCACTATGTGTTAATTTTACACCTGTGTAACTACCTGATGTAATTATCTGTACTACGAGATTCACTTACCTTTCATACAATTTATTAAGTGTATTTGTTCATTACGTACTGTATTGGACTGACTTGGAACCTTTGAAAATGAGTCCTTGACTCAAAGGTATTAATCCTAAACCAAATAAATAAAATAAATAAGTAAATAAATAAATGCCACTGAGAGTCAGCAAATTTACAAAATGCCTAAGTCCTCAGAAAAAACCCTGAACTTTCACTTGCTAGTGCCAACATTTTACCAGGTCTGTTATCAGTAATCACACGGGGTCCACTGCTCAAACTAACCTGCAAAGTCATTTAATTCATGACACTCTTCCCAGCAGGTGCAGGTAGTGAGCTGCTAAAATACTAAGAAGGTCAGTGCTGAGGGGCAGGGAAGGCTAATACCCCTAATATCAAATGTCTCCAAAGTTGTGTACCATTACACTCAACCATTCCAGTCCTAGTGATCCTCCTGGTGTCACCTGTGTGGGCTATGGTGTGGATCCCTACACACTGCCACAGGGGTTCTCAAGCATTTCCAGACCACCTGACTCACCACTGGCACAGCACTTGGTGCCCCTGTATGGCTGTTGGTTAGTGCTACTGCATGGCACCATGCAGCAATATTTTCTTTGACATGGCATTGGAGGTCTCTGAATTGCTTGCACACTGTGTCCAGTGGTCGATCCCAGCCACCGATGACACTGACTGCTGTAGTGATCTAATCCCGTGCTTGCCTGACAGCAGCATTTGTGGCATGGCTTCATGTTAGCAGGGACTCCCATGGTGCTGAGAGGTGTTCCACCAATAGACGACTGCCATATCCCCTAAGGTGGAATTCTGGAAGGGCAGTAATGTTGGTGGCACCAACCCAGAGTTAGACCAGCCCTGAACTGGTTTAATGCCCAGTGCGCCAAAAGGGGTCCCACCTGTGGACCCCCCAGGGCATGGCAGCAGCAGTAGCTACAGTCAGCAGCTTCTTCTACACAAAGTTAAGTAAACTCTAAATAAAAAACACGGTTTTCTTACTTTTTGAACAGAGAGTGCCTTAATTTAAATCTTTACCAGCACATCATTTATCACTATTGACAGTACTCGGTCACGATATATTAGAGCAAGAAAAGTGAAAGTGCTTGTACAGTAAGACAGTCTGAAACTGGCAGGATCAACCAGATACATTTTTTAATTGACATATGGGGCCAGATATTCAAAGCTTTGCGCCTGGCAAAAAACCTTTACATGGGCATAATGTGGGATTAGCGTGGGTCTGCTATATTCAAAAGGCCAAATAGCGTGTGCAAACTGCATTAGCGCTGGACAAACCATAATTATATGCAAGGGGCAAAGTGAACATGAATACAGGCGCAATGAGATATTCAGTGACTAGCGCTGCGCTAAGGTGTTTAGCGAGACTTAGCGCGACCCATAGTGCGGTACAGATTACCGACCAGGAAAAGCTGGTCTTAACCCTGGGCAAACAGCTTTGCATGACATTGTTGTTTTGCATGGTGTTAGCATGGCATTAGTGCAGCTTGCGTGACCCTAACATATGAGTATGACACTTAGAAACTGCCAGACATGGATAACATATGCTGCTCACTGATGGCACCACCATGATGCCAACTGCTGCCACAGGTCCCAGCCATGCACAGGCAGTACGGGTGATCGGGCCCACAGGGGACAACATGATAATGTGTCCATACAGCACACACCTGTAGACCATACATCTGTGGTGCCCAACAGATGCCAGCACACACAGGCAGCACTGTGGGCATGGTGGCCATTGAGGGGAGGGTGTATTGGTGGCCAGACCTCACCACAGCCCAGGTGTAGCCACAAGACTGGAACACAGCACGCAGTGCACATGAGCCAGTAGTGGGAATACCCCACTGCCTGTGTGCCTGTTGGATCCTACTTGCCGCCCACCACATACAGCACAACTGTGCAGATGCCACAGCACACACAGCCGGCCATGTATATGTCACTGTGTGCATCCCATGCTACAGGTGCAGCATCTGTGGATCGTACAACAGCGCAACAGTAATGTCCACAGTCAGTAAACACCTGCACATTGGGCCTGTCACTGAGTACAGTGCAGTCAGCATCACTGCCCTACACACCATAGGCAGTGCTGTGTCCCTCACACTACTGGCCCCCTTGCTACTGTAATGTCTGTTGTGCACTATAGTATGCCCTACAGTGTGACAGTTGCATGCAGCACCACCACCACCTGTGCCTATGCTGTCTTGTCCCCTGGGGCATAATATGCTATGTTATGCTGTACTGATTACATGTAGCCTGCAGCTATCATCGTGCACTGCCAGACTGACCTACAGGTGGAGCTGCAGTTGGACCTGGCCATCCCCTGTACTTCCAGACCGATCTACAGGTGGCTTTGTGGGACCCTGCAGTAACACTGGGCAAACTGCATGCAAATCAGGGCATAATGAGATGCTAATCTGGATGTTTGCCCTGAGACTACCTAAGTAGGCTCATTTACATGTCACTTTTGAATATGGCAAAGTTTAGCGCGGGGCAAATGTGTTTGCACTGGGCAAACAGCTTAGCTCCGCGCTAATCCTGTGCAAACACGTTAGCTCCACGCTAACGGTTCGGGGAATATTATACGGTTTTGCACACTGTACTTTCCCATAGGCTGCTCCCTGCAGCTGTACAGGGTCTACGCATTTGCTGGAACACACATTGGCTACAGATGTCACCTCTAGCTACCTGCACGTCATTGTGCACTGTGTTGCTGTTGTGGTCTGCACTTCCTGGTTGCTATATTCAGAGTTGTCTTATTCCAGGGCTAAGTTTGCCCTGCACTCCCAGCCCAGTTTGCCTGGCCTCATTCCCTTGCTATATTCAGAAACTGTTTGCTGCGGGCTATTCCTTTTGAATATAGCTTGCTTTGTGCTGTACTGATTACATGTATCCTGCAGCTATAATTGTGTACTGCAAGACTGACCTACAGGTGGAGCTGTGGTTGGACCTGGCCATCCCCTGTACTTCTAGACTGACCTACAGGTGGCTCTGTGGGACCCTGCAGTAACACTGGGCAAGCTGCATGCAAATCAGGGCATAATGAGATGCTAATCTGGATGTTTGCCCAGAGTCTACCTAAGTAGGCTCATTTACATGTCAGTTTTGAATATGGCAAAGTTTAGCTCGGGGCCAAGGTGTTTGCACTGGGCAAACAGCTTAGCTCCACACTAATCCCGTGCAAACACATTAGCTCCACGCTAACGGTTCGGGGAATATTATACTGTTTTGCACACTGTACTTTCCCATAGGCTGCTGCCTGCAGCTGTACTGGGTCCATGCATTTGCTGGAACACACATTGGCTACATAGGTCACCTCTAGCTACATGCATGTCGCTGTGCACTGTGTTGCTGTTGTGGTCTGTACTTCCTGGTTGCTATATTCAGAGCTGTCTTGTTCCAGGGCTAAGTTTGCCCTGCACTCCCAGCCCAGTTTGCCCAGCCTCATTCCCTTGCTATATTCGGAAGCTGTTTGCCCCGGGCTATTCCTTTTGAATATAGCTTGCTTTGTGCTCCAGGCTAAGTTTTCCTGCCGGGCAGTGCTAATTTAACCCAGGGGCAAAGTTTTGAATATCAGGCCCATGATGTATAAACAGAACATGACATGGCCTGACAGAAGATATTATAATTATCTTTACTTGAGGCAAATAACATCAAGATATCTTACTCATGGCTTCTGCACTCCTGTGATATCCTGGTATCATTGGCCTCTCATGAAGATAAATATGATATTTACAAAACTACAAACTGACCTCATGGAGCTAGAGGTCTGGCTAAAAACAAGCAGAATGGTCCTGAAAGCAGGCAGAACTAAAGCCATACTGTTCGGGTCCAGATCCCTGGGGCTAGACAGGACCAACACCCTACAGATAAACTCACTTGAAGGGACCAGCATTGAAGTGGTACCCTCCCTAAAATATCTAGGGCTCACGCTAGACCAAGGCCTCACCTACAAGTACCATGTGGAACAAGTGACCAAGTCCATCCACGGGAAACTTGGAATCCTGTATAGGATCAAGGATATGCTCATACCTAAAGCTAGGCTCTCCATTGCCTCCAGCATCCTGCTCCCCTCCCTGACCTATGCTACCGTGGTAATACAGGGTATGGCCAAGGCGAAGGTCCACCGGCTGCAGATCCTATACAACAAGATAGCGCGGTTCGCTACCCAGGATCATTCTAGAAGCCACCACTGTGCAACACTGGCCAAATTACAGTGGCCTTCTCTTGATGCCCGCCTTTAATACCCCCTCCTCTGCCTAGCATTTAAGCTGCTCAGCCCAGTAGCCCCACCCAGCATCGAGGCTATTATTGCCCCTAAGCACAACCCTCAGACCCTGAGGACCTCAGGTCGGACTCTGCTGGAACTCCCCACAATCAGAACCCATGTGGGCGGCAAGTCATTCTCAGTCACAGCCCCTAATCTGTGGAACAAACTTTCGCCAGTGGTGTAGGAAGCCCCCACTCTCATGAACTTCCATACCAGGCTCAAGACACACCTGCTTGAGGCCAGCACGTGTCGTTGTCAGGGCACCTGACAGACCACCCCACCCCCCCACCAACCTGCTTCAACCACCTCACTTGCAAAACCCTGGCACAGAATCCCCCCATCTCAGTTACTCTCCTATGCCCTCCGCTTGGTTATACCATTATAGATAGAATGCCATTATTGCTCTGCATGTATGACAAAAAATCTGTAACTATTGTACTTGTATTTATTTTGTAACCTTCTCTCTTCCTGTATCTCTCCATGTAATGTCTCCCCAGGTCACTCCTGAAAAAGGGACCTTCAGGGCTCAGTGGGCCTACCCGGTTATCAAAATTTAATAAATAAATAAATTTTCAGTTAGGCCATGTCATATCACCCATATATATCTGTCCGTATATACTTATATATGTAGACATATATTTATATCCCATTCTTGTGAATAAAAATGTAATTACCCGTGCATTACAGAAAGAGTAAGATACTTCTGGGCGTCAAATGCTTACAGTTGCCTTTGTCATGCAGCTGGTGTCACAACAGAATGGAATTCCAGGTAACCTAGGTTCAAATCTTAGCTAAGGTACTTACATCTTTCTCTCTTCTGTTTGTTTGGCTTTAACACTTAAAGTGGCAGTGTGGGTGGATATGCATATGTAAGTGTTTTTCAGTATTTTGTTTAAGTGGTTGCTTACCTTGTAGTCAGGGCCCCTGGTGTTCTGCAGAAGAATTTTTTGATTTCTGCGGCAGGACTCCTTGACTTCTGCGGCAGCATTTTCTGATTTCTGCGGCATGATTTATTCACTTATCTGGCAGAATGCAGTCCTGTCATTGGCTAAATATGATGTGATGTCATCAATGACATATATGCTGAGCATAGAGGAGGGGCTTCAGGATAAACGAGATGGGAAAGAAAGCCTGACGCTATGGAAAAGCAGTATATTTATATGAAAATTCACCAAAAACAATGAATTCTATGGCACTATATATATTCTGTGGCATGACACAAATTCTGCAGCAAATTCCGCAACCGCAGAACCACAGAATTCCAGGGGTCTTGCTTGTAGTGGAAGGGAGCATGGACCAAGTGGAGGCACCACATGTGAGGTCTTACATAAGTGCTCAGAGGCAGGAAATGAAAGGAAATACTTCCAGGTTGTGAGGCACTAGGAAGTATGTAAGGCACTTCCCACAAGTGCAGTGAGTCTTGTGTTCCAATTGTGTCACTAGGTGAAATGCCATGAGGTAATATGTTATAGAGGATGCATGTCATTTCACTTGAGAAAAGGTCAAAACAGCACCAGTAGAGTGAACTAGATCAAGAGAAATGCATTGCAGTCCACTTCCATGCACATCAATAGCACCCATTAACACCATGTTTGGGTGGGCAGGCAGTAGGAAAGAGCTGGTCAGTTGTAGGTAATGCGGTGCTGCCATCTTCAAGAGACAGCACTAGATGCATGGAGGATGTCCAGTGTGTCTGTGTTTTGGAGCCCTTGCTTATAAAGTTGCTGCCCTCAGGGGTAAAAAGAAGGTTCCTGAACATCTTGAGACAAGGTGGCATAGGGACTACAGTACTACTCCCTCAAAGTTCTCCTAGGTCAGTGTGGTTGGATGTTCTGTGGCATGATGAGATGGAGGAAGGGGGCCCACTGGGGAGGGGGATCCTAGAGTAAAGACTGGAAACTGGTTTGCACAACTTATGAAATCAGTTCTGGCTGCTGTCCCCAAATGGACATGGACCCATCTTAAAATGAGGCTAAACTGGTAACCAGAATGCAATATTTTACACAGTTTTACACTTTATACCACAGTTAATTTAAATGATGGAACTGCCAAAATGGTAACTATAATACAATGTTTATTTTCTACCCAGGATACCATCTATGATACAATTTTAAGCAAGACAAAACATAGAGTATGTTTGATTAATATCTTAATTAAAAAACAAACTATGAAAAAACATTTTCAATCATGGAGACTGACAACCACAGCCACATCATGGACAATCAAGGCTAATGCCTGAAATAATTTAACTTTGTTCTATTGTATCAGCATATGTATTTTTTTAATTATTAAAACTGACAATTCATGTTTTTTCTCATGTTTAGTTCCTTTATCAGAACAGATAATGGATTTTTGCCCTTTAGTGTCTCTGATTATATGTTTTTCCAGGCATATGTGTATGTTCATTATTCATTAATGAAGAATCATGAGCAATCCATGGATGGATCATGGATAAGGGCCAGTGACAGAGAACGGATAGCCAGAGATGTCCATGGACAACCATGTTTGTCCATGAAAACATAGATAACCAGAGAGTGGGTTCAACACTTATTCTGTGAAGTAGTTCTTGTTGATATTTACCTTGCATCTTTCTGCTGGCTGCTTTGAAAGATATTGAGTATCACGTGGCACTCTCACCCTTGGTACAACCTTAGGGCTGCAGCTGATCTGATGGTGTCATTCTTTTCAGTAATTTCAACACTGTAATCATGTAATTTCTAGGTTACATCTTCTACATGAAGACGAGTCCTAGTTCTGTCTGTCAGTCCTTATAACCCATGTTTTACAAGCCTTCAATCACCTTTTTTTGCTCTCCTGTGCTCCTTCCTAATCCATACTGTACCTTTTCTCAGATGCAGAACTTTAACTGTACCCTATAGTCAATATGGAGTCTAACAGACCAGTGTTCTTTGAGGGACATTACAAGTACCACTTGACCTGCGTTCACAGTTTCTTAGCTGCCTGCTGCTCCACACTGTTGCCCAGCTAAACTGTTGCTAATAATTAACCTCAGGCACAATTTATTCTGATTTACAATAGTCTCTATTCTAGTTGCAGTAAAAAAAAAAACAGTATTAGGGCACCAGAGCACAACAGACGTTCATGTACTGCTGCTGTATGGCTGAAGGCAGACCCTCTACTACTGCCTTCAGTGTTTCCCACTGCTCCACTGTATACAGTGCCACATGTCTATTGTCCACTGCAGCAGTGCTCCATGATGCACTCCAGAGCTTCACTAATGTATGTGTTCACTACTGGCACTGCTCTGCAGGTAGTATTGCTGCCACATCACACATAGGCAGGCAGGGTACTCCCAACACTCAGCACAGTGAGAAGAGTAATCAAAGATAGTACATGGATACCATCTGGAGGTGGCCCTCGGGGAGGCAAGTGCAGACAGAAAGGTAGGTTAGGTGGGGACATGGGGTACACCCGGGGGGGGTGTGCATACTGCTGTCAGGTTACTGTGGTATGGAGGAATCCCAGTATTGCAGCCTACACCAGTGCTCCACACTGCCATCTGAATATGTCCTGGTAGCCTCTGATCTCCCTGCATGCAGTGAAAGAGTGCTGCAATGCATGCAGGTATAGTGGGAGACTGGAGGCTACATGGTGGAGCATTTATACACAATTTCAATTAAAAACTGATAAAGGTTAAAGCTGTAAATAAGAGTGAAATAATCACACTGGTATGCACACCACAAAGTGGTTCTTGGAAGGATACAGATTGGGGATGGCTCAATTAAAGGAGTAGTCCACCTAGAATTTGCAAAAACACATGTAATGCAGAGTGTTTTGATTTGTATGGAAAGTCCTAGTGTGTCCTTCCTTCTGTCTGCTATTAGGAGTTTTCCTAAATTAGATTGCTAGCTTTAGGGTAGTTTTATGACCCCTGGGGATCTCCATCACAAATAGGTTTATTGCCTTCTGCCTCCTACAATGCACCCTGTCTCATGTGACAGTGATGTAGCCAGGCCCATAGATTTAGCATATGCAGTGCTTTTTAAAATCAGTTCACAACAACAGAGCTGTGTAACTGTTCTTATCCAGTGAGCACAAATGGCAACAGTTACAATTTAGCAGATGCCTGAGAGCTACCTAACTGGGGTTTCTGTAAGAAAACAGCTACGAAATAGCTCTAATTCACTATTTGTGTTTTTGGGTGTGTCATGTCTAGCTAGCAGTAATATGTGTTTTCATTTTAAAATTTAATTTCATCAAACTACGCACAACAATAAAATGCACAGAAATTGCCCCAGATCATCACTGCTATAATTAGTAAAGACTATAGCAGTTTTCTTACAGAAAACTCACTCAGTTAGCTCTAAAGTATTTGCTAAATTGTAAATGTAGATACCAGCATTCTTTTTTTTTAGCAGGAGAGACACACTAAAGCTTGTTTACAGGTGTGACCTGGGAGCACAAGGAAGTTAAGTAATTTGCTCAGGGACACACAGTATGCAAGTGGAGGCTGTGGGATTCAAACCCAGGACACCAGGTTTGTAGCTCAGAGCCTTAGACCTCCACATTATACTGCCTCCTCTATTCTAATAGGTAGAACTGGCAGTTAGTGTTGATTTTGCTCTGTGACATGATTTAATTATTTTTTTTTAGTTACAAATGTGAAGTATCTTTTTAATAAAGTATAAAAATATGTATGTGCAAGTCATTTAGGTTGGTGAATATTTGTTTTATTATTTAAAAAAGTGGGATATGCTAAATGTGTAGTGCAATGAACCATTGTAAAATGGGATCAAATGTGTAGCTGAAATAGTCACTGTCATCCATTCTGTTGTGTTCATGCATACCACACACAGGAGAAAAAGTGACTTTAAAGTATTTTGCAGTTTCTAGGCTGCAGCTTCATACCATACACTTCATTTGTAAAAAAAAAATGAAAATCATGTCACAGAGCAAAATCAGCAATACGTTAGTTCTGCGTAATAGAATGTTGGTACCTATATTTATAGTTTAGCAAATACTTGAAATCTGAGTGGGTTTTCTCTAAGAAAACAGCTAGAGTCTTAACTAATTATAGCACTAATGATCTGGGCAATTTCTGTGCTTTTATGGTTGTGTATAGTTTGATTAAATTAAAAGTTTTAAAACTGAAACATTCCTGCAAGCTAAACCTGACACACATAGAAAACAACAATAGTGAATTAGAGCTTGATTTAGTAGCAGTTTTCTTACAGAAACCCCAGTTAGCTAGCTCTCAGGTGTCTGCTAATAGGCTAATTTAGGAAAAACTCCTAACAGCAGACAGAGGGAAGGACACACTATGACCTAACATACAAATAGAAAGCACTCTGCATAACATGTATAATGTATGGAGACAGTCAATTAACCTGTGTTTTCTGCAGTTTTACAACCTGATAATCCCATCAATATGACATCAGCATGCTGTAAACCTTGCATTGGGATGTCACATCGATGGGATTACAGAATAGAACACCACAAGTGAAGATAGTTCCAAACATGGAACGCTAATCAGTTAGCATTCAAAAAGTCAGCAGTCCCACTCATTCAGTCCCTGAACCACTGCAGCACACATCGTGATGGATAGCAGTACAGCCCCCCACAATCAGACAGACAGGCTTTCATAGATGAGCAGGAGAATAAACATATAGTAAAGAAAACCGCATCTGACATCTGCATGATACAATCTTACCTTGCAGACATACAGGAAATTCGTACCATTGCTTCCATTCCGGTCGCTGAGCTTGATCTGCATCTTGCTGAGTTCCTGTATAAAATAAAGAGAAATGATGGCTCAGAAAAAGAGCCAGGAACTTTGAGGGGAATCATTGGCAGTGTCGACAGATATTTGGCCAGGCACAATTACGGGCATTCTGTGTTCCATGGTAACACCAGGGATTTCAAAGAAACATTAAAAACATTGGCAGCTAAACAAAAATTCTTAAAGAATCATGGTAAGGGAAGCAAGCCTAACAGGGCTGAGGCACTGTCTCCCAGTGACATTGACAAACTGTATGACATCCATACACTCGGCCTGCATAGCCCGACTGCCTTGATCCACATGATATTTTTCATCAGTGGACTTTGCTATGCACTGCACACAGCAGAGCAATATAGCCTGAGGTGGTCAGACCTAACCCTCCTACAGGACAGTGATGGTAATGAATATCTCGAATATGCAGAATGCTAGATGAAAACTCGTACTGGTGAGAATCCTAGAGATATTAGGGCAGTAAAACCCAGAATGTACGCCAACAATGTAATGCCTGAGTGGTACCCCATCAAAGCCTGCAAGTTGTATAAGTCACACAGACCACCCGACATGCTAAGTCCAGATGCCCCCTTTACCTGATGCCAAACACAAATTTCAAGCTTGTACTATCCTTCTGGTTTAGACGTATGACATTAGGGGAGAACAAGATGTGCAACATAATGCATGTAATCAAAACATCAGCTGGGCTTCCAAGTGAGAAGCACATAACTAACCACTCCATAAGAAAAATGTCAATCCAGTGTCTTATAGACAGTGATGTGCCCCCAGACTGAAGTTCAACAAGTGTTGGAGCACCGCTCACTACAATCTATTAACAATTATTCTCTCCTGAGTGATGCAAAGCAGAAGAGAAATTCAGAAATATTTGGACCTCAAAGTCACAATGACCATTGTCAACCCTCAACCAGCAGTGCGCATCCCAAAACAGTTGTGGCACATGCACCTACACCGCAGAGAAACCCACTGAGCGAGCTAGGTGTTAACTTCAATCTTTTGGAGAAGGAATCACTGTAATAGTCAATAACAACTACTATGGCAGGCAAAAGCATAGAAGAATCACAGTGGTCAGTGACTCCTCCTCCGATAAAGCTCAGTGAGTATACCACCATTTTTTTGTCAGCCCTGTCGTGTATCAAGATGTGCATGTAAGAATAGCTGTTCCCAGTAAAAACACTTTGTTTTTTTCTTATTTAATCTCCCCAGGCCTACCCAAATTTTCATGCTGCTCCCACAGGCTCCATGTCTGTTGACCCACGCACAGCAAGAGGTGAAGTCGCAGATGGCTACGTCACGCACATCCACATGACAAAAATGGACCAACCCCAAATGTGCTGATGCAGCTCCAACTTAAATTAACCCTTTAGCAGTGTAATTAGGCATTTTTAAATAAAAACACATGTTGCGCTTTCATCCGTTGGCATGACTGCACTGTTGAGAGTCCATTAAATAGATGGGATGGTAAGTTTTAAGTTTTGGCAATCTGAACGCTGTGATTTGTTTCTGTTTATTTTTTAAAAAGCACTCACTCCATACACTATAAAGAACAATGTCTAGAAAGTGGCTGTTAACCACAGAGGTAATCACCTCTCACGGTTGCCAAGACAACTGTAAACCTCTCGAGCTGCACTCTTGAGGTTTATTTAGTTGTTCTGGCAACCGCTCTAGGTGATTACAGCATGGTTAACAGCCACTTCCTAGGCATTATCCTCTATGTTTTTGCAAATTCTGAGTGGACTACTCCTTTAAAACTGCAAGCTCAGTAAAAATATACACTGCAGCCTCTTGCTATACTGACATGCTTCAGCCGATGGAAAATACAGAGTAAGGTGGTGGGGGAAGGGTTGGAGGACAGGTCTGAATAACAAAATATACCCACCAGAAAGGACTTTCAATCTCTTGGAATGTATTTGTGAAAATGTGTGACCAGGAGAGGAATGTAAGCTACTAAATGTGTAGTGCAATGAACCATTGTAAAATGGGATCAAATGTGTAGCTGAAATAGTCACTGTCATCCTGATGTGTTCATGCTATACCACACACAGAAGAAAAAGTGACTTTAAAGTATTTTGCAGTTTCTAGGCTGCAGCTTCGTACTATACATTTCATTTGTAAACAAAAAAAAATGAAAATCATGTCACAGACCAAAATCAGTACTAAATCCTAGTTCTACCTAATAGAAAGCTGGTACCTACATTTATAGTTTAGCTAATACTTGAAATCTGAGTGGGTTTTCTGTAAGAAAACAGCTAGAGTCTTAACTAATTATAGTGTTAATGGTCTGGGCAATTTCTGTGCTTTTATGGTTGTGTATAGTTTGATGATTAAAAGTTTTAAAATTAAAACACTCCTGCAAGCTAAACCTGACACACACAGAAAACAGCAATAGTGAATTAGAGCTTAATTTAGTAGGGGTTTTCTTATAGAAACCCCAGTTAGCTAGCTTTTGGGTATCTGCTAATAGGCTAATTTAGGAAAACCTCATAATAGCAGACAGAAGGAGGAACACACTAGGACTTAATATACAAATCAAAACACTCTGCATAACATATGCTTTTGCAAATTCTGAGTGGACTGTGGACTACTCCTTTAAATCTGCAAGCTCAGTAAAAAATATACATTGGAGCCTCTTGCTGTACTGACATGCTTCAGCTGATGCAAAATACAGAGTAAGGTGGTGGGGGCAGGGTTGGAGGTCAGGTCTGAATAACACCATATACCCACCAGGAGGGACTTTCCATGTCTTGGAATGTATTTGTGAAAATATGTGACCAGGAGAGGAATGTAAGCTGAGCCAATGCTGTTTAAACAAGTGCTGAATAGGGATGCAGTTTCAGGCTTTTCCTTCTGAAGCTTAATCTTTGATGCCCCAGGCAGCTCTGCTAGTCAATTGTTCCAGCATGATAGATCCACCTCATGTCCCTCCTACATAAACCAAAAAAAAGGTGGGGTGGATCTTTAGGAGCTTCTTGGGTGGAGGTGGGGGTGGATCTTACTCCCCCCAAAAAAACTAATGCTGCCTCCCGCTACCCAGGTTCCAGTTCTTGTACCTCCCACTTAAGAAAGAAAATAGTGCACTGCAACCATTGACTAACATGAAAGTGTATTTATTTGAGAGCAGAAAGCATTTCTTGGAGGAGGGTAAGGCAGAGGAGACTATTTACACCTTCAGTCCATTCCACAGACAGAAAACATGACATCATTCCTTTTGTACATGCAAAACATCTGCAGGCTCCACCTACTGCAGCCGTAACAACATACTGCAGGTACAGGATGTGCTGCTTGGCAAGTCCAGGGACACTGCTAAATCCAACATATCAAATTTATAGGAAGAATGCACTCCGAGTCTGGATAAGAGGTAAACTGAGAACATTATTCTTTAATTTAAGGATTCTTAGAAA
The DNA here is from genome assembly GCA_016271365.2 of Neoceratodus forsteri. Classification (NCBI taxonomy): domain Eukaryota; kingdom Metazoa; phylum Chordata; order Ceratodontiformes; family Ceratodontidae; genus Neoceratodus; species Neoceratodus forsteri. The sequence goes on along the minus strand of CM057451.1, from coordinate 50,252,849 downwards.
TACAGCAAGAGTCAGAAATAAGGCAGCCAGAAAGAGCATTGTACAAGCCCTGTGCTTAAAGCCATAATTCCTGTTCATCCGAGAGCCCTCAGTTTACCCTTTACCTAGAGTGCATTCTTCCTGTGAATCTGCGTTATTTAGTTATCATTTTGTTTATGTATTCTTATTATCTTAACGCTTCACTTGACATCTTTCAATATTGTAATTCACCTGGCAGATTTTCTGGTGATGGGCAAATAAACTCAGAAATTTACTTAAAGGCACTTCAGATTATTCCTACCATACTATGCAATAGCTATGCCACTGGTCAGGAGTTGCACACTTGCCTCTTTGGACAAAGAGCTGAAGGTTGTGGGTTCTAGCCCCACACTAGGAGCTTGGGGTAAAGCCCAATACTACAGTAGTGCAGCATGAGGTGGATGCTGCAGTTCTGAGGTGCTGTCTTTTGGATAAGGCATTAAACCAAGGTTCCATTTGGCTACTCTGATGGTTGTTCAGATGGCTATTATAGATGCCATGGCACGTCTCGAAGAGCAGAGAAAATGTGCCCTGTGTCCTGGCAAAATTTCCTCAGTTCACTAAAAAGGAGGGGCTTATGATCCCATTTTAGGCATCCCTTTCCCCCTCCTACCCCAGAGCTAGGGAATTTTTTGTACTCTGGGGATATTGGCTGCTGGGCACCTCAAGGTGGCAGATGAGAGTGGGTTTAGGGAATATATAACGGAGCAGACAGAACATTGTGGGGAATTTTCAGCTGGGTCATTAGGCTGGGGCTCGAGGGGAATGGCTGGAGGAGCAGAGATAGGTAGGCAAGTAAGGGAGCTTGGCAGTCCAAGTGGACCAGTGGGGGGGGGAACCCCCAAGTGTAGACAGGATGGCTTTCTCAGCATTGTGGCGATGAGGAGCTGGGGGAATGGAGTTCCATTGGGGAAGTATGGTTAACCAGGTCCTGCATCATTGGGGACAGGGAATGTAGGTGGACATGTGGGGCCAGAAAGGTAGGATCCCTTAGAGACCCCTGTAAAGTGTGTTTTCCTGGGCTGCCTGGGCTGTGGAGCACTGGCAGGGCCTACACAGGAGGTGAGGCAGTGGCAGTGGTTTCCCCTCACACCCAGTGTGGCAAGGCAGCATGGGTGAGCAGAGGGAGGCAGGGGGGCCCTTCACCCAAACATGGAGCCTGCTTGGAGGGGAAGGGCAGGTCCCAAGGCACCATTATTGAAGGCTGGGCAGGTCACAGGTCGAAAAACAGGCCATGGAGGGTAGCTCTCAGTCAGAGCTTAATGCAAGCCCATGATGTGCTAAGGGGATGTGGGCCTGGCAGGGATTCCCCATAGAAGGGACAGCAAAAAACAGAGCTAATCTGGGCCAGAACTTCTAAGAAGGCAGGTTGTTTGGAGGGGCCTGGGTGGTGGCAGTACCCAGGTGCTCCCCAGTGGCAGGACAGCCAGTAGTATGGGGCTAGAGTCCTGGAGCAGGGCCGGGTTTTGGGGCTGCTGCTCTAGGAGTCCGTGAAAATGAGATGAGAGGTTGCATAAGATGAGGGAGCAGGTGCTGTAAGGGTAGCACCAGTCACAGAGCCAAGCTTGAGTGGATTATGGGGCCTGAGTCATAAGGAAAAATCCTGGCACCCCTTGTGGTTTGGGTTAGTGCGCAGGGGCCAGGTGGGGGAAGCAGCCCATGTGCCAGTGTGAGAGTGGGTAACCCAGCAGTAAAGAGAAAGTTTTGGCTTACCAGATCCAGAGAGCTAGGAAAGTTAGGGATCTGATTCAGGAGCTCCTTGGATAAAGCATGCAAGAGAGAGAGTAGAAGAATCCTTGTTTGTTACTGCCTTAAATCCACCATTTCTGCTGCTCTAAATGTCCAGCCAGCATTTATGTAAAAAGGTTTGATCAGCCTCATGGAGCTGCTTTATTTATTTGTATGAAGTATGTGACCCCTGCATTATTGGGACTCATTTGCTATGCAGGAGCAGAATAAAGAAGCTAGTTGGGAGGAGAAGAATAGCAGTGATGTGCTTTATTTAAACTAAAGGGGGAGCTAATAAAATGGAAACCGTCTCCCCTTTTCCTGTTTCTTTGCAGCTAAATACATTTCTCATAAGTTTGATTCCAGATGAAATTTCCAACCCGCCTTTGGCAGGACCGAGGGGCTCTTGGGGCTCAAGTGATTCAGGTGACATGCAGTGTGGAGTCCCTGGTGCAGTATGCCAGCATTCACGGAGAATCCAGATTCGATGAGTCAATTTGAGAGTGCACAGGTGATTGAAGATGCCAGTAAGGTAGGCCACATCTTTCCTGCCTTGTATGGGAGTGCATTGTCTCAGTGACTTATCGCTTGAGATGGCCCCTTCCCAAATGCCCTCAGAAGATCTGTGATGTATATATGCCCCTAGATGGGAGCCAGGGGGGTTAAACTATTGACACCTTAATCTGTTTCAGTTGGTTTCCATCTGTATCCCCCCCCCCATGGGATGAGGCTGAAAATCGGCAGAATTGCCTAGCCCTCCTCTCTTGGTCAACAAAACAAATTAAATAAATATATTTATGTATTTTATTCTGTAGAAAGACACAAGATTATTTCCATATCTTGTAGAGGCCCAATATTTTTTCCACAGCTTAGGGAAGGTACATTATTTATTTATTTATTTGCTATTGTTTACCAGATGAGCACACTAGACAGCCAAGTGCCTATTTTCAGGTGCGACCAGGGAGATTACAAGGTACATACTAGAACATCAGGCATATCAGGGTAAAGTCAAGAACATCAGGCATATACATTATAAGCAGTAGGTTGGTAACAGCATAGTACAGGCATGGACAACAGTAATCACCATAGACAGTAAACTAGAAAAGTACACATACTCTTTACATGAACATGTTGGGCCTGGAAAGGACCCAATACAATTTAATACATCTGAAATAGCTGCAAGCTCGCCAGTGGATATAGTACATTCAGAATCATAAGCAAGAGACCCATCTCCTGAACAGTCTGGCTGGGTTTTTAACAACTCAGCCAGCCAGAGTGGACTGGGCTGCAGTCTCGGGGGAAGGGGGGGTTGTTAAGTGCAACAGCAGGAGGAGGAGGCCAAATTAAGGAAGCCCCAGAGGAAGGCTTTGAAGCAGGAATGGGAGGAGGAGGAGGAGCGAGTGTTTGCAGGGAGGGGGTTCCGCAACCTGGGTGCATAAGCAGTGAAGACCCAATCACCCATTTGGGTACCAGTTTTTGAAACCAGGAGTATCTGAGAGTTACTGGACCTTAAGTGGTAGGAGGAGGTTGTAGGTAAGAGGGATATGGCGAGTGCGGAAGGGGTGGCAGTTCTGACAATGTTGTCGATGTAGTTGCCTAGGACAAATATGCGGTGCTTTTCTGGAGGGAGCCACTCATTGTGACAATGTTTTAAAAATGTATACACAAAAAGATTAGCTCTTTGTGATACCATGTTTGCTATATACTGTACTTTGTCAGTATTTTATTTTTTAACTCCTGTACAATACCCTCCAGTCCTTTTAATTTAGTCCTGTCCTACTAAACTTAACTGGTCAGAAAATGGTAAACAGTTTAGGTCAGCCTGCTGGGAGCTATGCTGCTAAGCTTTTGAAAATAATATCAATCTGTGTGCAAATGTTCATTTGCTTTTTGGGTACTGTGATCTAAAATGTTAAATGTTTTCCACTCATTATCATTCTATGAAGAATTTTTTGTTATCCTTCATGGATTCATAACATGTGTTCAACTGGTAATGCTGCTTTCAGATCTTCTGAATCACTGAACTGGTTAGTGAAACAATGACTTCTGGGCAGGCACATCTCAGACATTATTCAAGATGAACACAGGTCTCATTTACAGTGACCTGAAAAATGAAGTACAGCTTGGGCTATTGTTACACAGACTGACATAACTTGCTTTCATGAGAGGATTAATGGGAAAATCAATGCATTTTTAGTTATGAAACCACCCCAGTGGCCCTACTAATCACATGAGCAGGAGTTGACCTTAAGTTTTTTTTGCACTAGCCAGCAGGACAAGTAAGTCTAAAATTGCACTAGCCTGCAGCAGTTTGCACTAGTCCGCACTCAATGTCACCATGTGCTTTTGACCCACAACACAATGAATAACTGATGAAAGCAGCGCAGTTTGAAAGTTTATTTACATTTATATAATGATGACATAACACTCAAAATGGCAACTTGTTTCAAAACATAGGTTGGATTCATCAAGGTAGCAGGCAGGTAGTACAGATGTGTTCTTCCCCTTCCCAAACACCACCACACACTTTATAATTTTACACACCCCCAGACCCCACCCCTCCTTGCAAGCAATGAGGTTGGATTCACAGAGGTAGCAGGCAGGCAGTACAGTGTTGTTCTTCCCCTCCCCAAATACCACCACCACACACTGTTTACAGTTTTACACACACCCATCTCTCCCATTTTGCAAGCAATGAATGAACAGAACACAGAAAATAGAAAACACAGGAGAATTGTTAGTTTTACACACATCCAGACCCCCCCACACACACACTTTGCAGGCAATAAGGCACTGAATTAACAGAACACAGACTATAAACGAACAGAACACAGAAAACGCAAGATAATTTTACACTGTTCACACACACCCAACAACCCCCACCCCCCTTTTTGCAGTTACTCTGTCTTTAATTGCAGCAAGTCTGATTCAACAGCAAACTGTTTGCTGCAAACAGCATATGGGAAAATGAAGAAACCCAAAGATTAAAGAAGCACACAGTCAGTTAAGACACAGACAATATTTTTGATAACACAGTGACTGCCAGCAAACTCAGAAGAAGGCACAACATTCCCCCTGCCCCCACACAACCTCAGAACCGTCCATTAAAAACATCGACTGCACCTGAGAGTAGCGTTGTGGCGAGTGCAGGCGTTTACCTTACTTTTTTTTTTATGCACTAGCTACCAGCCCCAAAGATTAAAAAAGCACACCACCAAAGTAAGCCGCCGAAAACATTTTTCATTTACCTCAGAATAATCCAGATTTTACAATTTAAATTCAAAACCATCGACTGTACCTGAGCCTGGCATTGTTGAGAGTGTTTCTTCCAGCTCCCAGTCTGCTTGTCTTAGAGAAGTCTCGCAAGTCCGACTCCCGCCAACGCCTTCAAAACAGCATTCTGCCACACTCTCAGTTCTTCCTCGTCGTTTATAGCCCTCCTTCTTGAACAGTGAAGCCCTGCCCCACCCCCATTAGCTGGCAATGCATTCTTCTGAACTTCTGTCCCGACTCCTGCCTGCCACTTCAGCTAAATTCATTCATTGGTGGTCTCCCCTGTGACGTCGTCCTGGAGCTGTTCCCACAGCCACTGCTTCCCCCTCTCTACTGGCTTGCAAAACACAGGGCTGGCCAATAGAATTACATCTTACTACTGAGAAAACTTTGCCGACCAATAGACTGCCGTATTACAAACCCCTGCAAGGAACTTCTGGCACTACCGGTTGTTTGGATCTCCCACCGCCTCCTTGTCTTACTTGTGGCTGATTTGGGCTCCAGGCGTTCGGTACAATTTTGCTGCCTTGAACCGCTTGCACTTTGAACATGATTGCAGACTCTGCCATCAGACGCAAACTGCACTAGCCCACACGGACAGGTAGGGAATCATCTGCACTAGTCTGAGGCAATCTGCAATATGCCCCGAACTAGTAAATATATGTTAAGGTCGAACCCTGCACATGAGTTTATCTGGACCTTGATTCAACTTACATTTCTAACAGATTGTGACAGAAATCAGAACCAGACCAACAATAGATTAGAATCTTGGAAGTGGTTTGAAATCTGAGCTAAATCCACAGCGACACAACCTTCCAAAACCTGAAAGACAGAGAGGGGAGGCTAAGATTTTCTCCTCCAAAACCCATTGACATTACTGTATTGTATTCATTATTTAGTAAAGTCAGACAGAACATGAGAGGATACTTTGTTTCCTAACCGATTCATTGTCATATTCTATAAGATGTGATTCACTACATAGGGGTGTGCACTGCTTGGATATTTTTCTACACATACCAAGAAAAATTCACTATTTGGTATTTGGGAACGGATACTGAATAGTAAACACTATTTAGCAGTATTACTGATTTACAGTTTGGCAAGATTTAAACATGTCACAAAGCCTTCTGGCTAATCAAAGGCCATTTAGGAAGCTCACAGAAGTCAGCCCATTCAATGCTGCCAGTTGCTGAAGGGCGGGAAAGAAGACAGATGCACATATCTTTGTGCTCAGCAGAAGGGTAGCCTGTGACAATGGCAACCACGGCTGAGCACTTTCAAAAAGGGTGACTCAGTCATGGTGCCTGTCCACAGGGCTACCGGGCAGGGAGGGTAAATGGATTGGGGAAGGGGTCTGTGAATATAGTGACAGGATGTCGCTATATGTACATGCGCATGGGGGGAGTGAGCACGTTGTGCGACGGATGGAAGGGGAGGAAGAGTTTGTGAGGCATAGTGCGGCAGTGGGCTGTCGAGCTGGCCCTGTGGCATGGTGGGTGGCTGGCAATCTAGGGTTGCGAGGGTGCCGGGTTCGATTCTGGGCATGCATTTGTTTTGTTGCGCTTGGCTTAATTTATTTTCCACTTTTGCACCCCCCCAACATGAACCCACCTAGAGTTGAGAATCCTTTAGTAGAAGATGTGGGGGGCACAGCCCCCTGCATAAAAAAAAAAAAACAAGTCTCCAGCACTCTTTTGCTATGCGCTGGGAGTGTACATCGCCGGAACTGATTTTTAGCAATGTACACTCGCCCTAATGGCAATCGCCTTTCCGTGATTGCCATTATTACATGGAACCATTAGGAGAGAGGAGATAGAAGCTCTGTGAAGGTTTTCTGTGTGGGACCAATCATGGAGGAGCTGGGAAGAAGCCACACCTTCTGAGGGTGCTCCAGTCAATCCAGGAGAAGTAGGAAGCAGGCAGGGACTATTTAGAAGGCCAGCCACACCAACTCATCAAACAAAGTGATGTGATTGCTGCAGGGATGGGCTCTTTCATCCTCTGACTGCAGCACCAAATACTCGCTGTCCCATGGAGACCAGGGACACCAGGGCAGAGGAGCTAGAAGCTCTGTGAAGGGTTTATGCATGGGACCAATTGGGGGCAGCTGAAAAGATGCTGTGCCTCCTGAGGGTGCCCTAGCCAATCCAGGAGAAGCAGGAAGCAGGCAGGGGCTTACTTAATAATAGGTCTACCAAGTGCCCCCCCCCCCGTGCTGTGGCCACCCATGCCATGGACCCACACAACAAGGATGTCAGAGTCTGCCCACCAGAGTCCACTTCATGAGGCAGCTGGCAGCTGGGGACTCTGCACCTCAACAAGCTAGCAGGGTAGCAGCAACAAAGGAGTGAGACAGGAGGGAGCAAGACATCAGGACAGTGTACCCTACAGCAGAAGTAAGCTTCTTGCTTAAACTCCTGTAACTACACACCTAGTGCAAGGTAGCAAGGAAGGTCAGGACACACAATAGGACACATACAGGTAGGAATAAGAAAAGAAGAAAAAAAAATAAGAGTGTAGTGGCGTGTTAGGGTCTAGAAGCAGTGTGGGTATAGGTCAAACACCGTATCTAGGGTATTAGCAATTAAGGGTTTAAAGTAAACAAAACAAAGATGGGCAGGGTAGAAGTGAGTTAGGGTCAAATAATAGTTGGGCAATGGGTAAAAAAGGGGCAAAAGGAGGCAAAATTGTAAAACAGGCACGGGAAGACAGCTATGCTGGGAGTGGTGCAATGCAGTGGCTGTGGGGTGGCAGTCTTCAGGGACACTTTGGAGATGGCATTGCTGCCCCATCTGCATACACCTCTCTGGGCTGAGGGAAGAGGTTGCCAGACTCAAGGCTGAGCTGGGTTGGGGTCGGAAGACCTACCCCGCCACCCAGGGACCACCTAGTCTGCCACCGCTACCTCACAGGTTGCCCAGAAGGAGGAGTGGCTAGACAACAGTGGGCTTAAGGAGGGTTAGGATGGTGGCAGGTAGGCACATCCCCAATCCGGTACCACTACAAAACACCTACACCACACAGGCCGAGTAGGAATATCCCACAGAGGAACCTGAAGTAGTGAGCTGGGTGGATGCGGGGTCCTCAATAGTGGAGACCCCAAGAGAGGTGACAGAGGACCTCAGAGGAAGAGGAAGCGAATCCTGGTGGGGGACTCCATAGTGAAGAGGATACAGTTGGGGGCAGGTAAGGATGAGAAAAGGGAGATTAGGTGCCTTCCTGGTGCCATGGCTCACAGGAATGGAAAGAGGATCCAAAGGATTGCTGGGAGAGCAGGAAGGGAGGGAGAGCTGAAAGTCATTGTCCATCTGGGGACAAATGACCTGGCTAGGGATGAGCCAGCAATAGTTCTGAAGGAATTTTGTGAATTGGGGAGGGGTCTTAGGCAAGTAGCATGATCTGTGACCTTCTCAGAGGTTATACCTGTCTGTATGATGGGAAGAGGACAGGATTTTCAGCACCAGGATCTTCAATGAATGGTCGATGGAATGGTGCAGAGGGGAAGGTTTTGGCTTTATTGTGGACTTGAGCCCCACCTGGAGGGATAAGAGCCTGTACAGCAGCAATATCTGGCATCCTCAGTAAATGGTTGAAATGCTACACTAGTGAGCATTTAAACTAGCTGAGGGGGAGGCATAATAAGGCAGGGAGAAATAAACTGCTCCCTCAAGCTCACTATGTCAACAGTGGGAATCCTGAGGGAGTTTAATCCCAAAAGGAGCCAAATAACAAATTAATCCTGGGGGTAAAAAGGAAAAGAGATAGTAAAAAAGTATTGGAGGAAATAAGGAAGGGCAAATGAGAAATGGGGGGGGGGGCAGAAGGACAATATGGAGAGCCATCTGTGGAAATGCTCAATGTCTGGGCAATAAGATTGCATACCTAGAGGCCACCACGGCAGAAGCAGACCTGGACATTTATTTTATCTTTTGTTTACCTGTTAAGTATATGAGCCAATGGCCCTTTTTCATATGCGACCTGAGACCATTTCAAATGAATAGTCAAGAGTGTAATAATGTTACAAAAACTGCTTACACAATATACATATAACATACATTAAACATTATGAAAAGACAATTATGACAATTAGTGCCAGATATTCAAAACCTTGCCCAGGGGCTAAAATAGCACTGCCCAGTGGGTAAACATAGCCCAGAGCAAAAAGCAAGTTATATTCAAAAGGAATAGCCCAGTGCTAATCCTGCTGAATATAGCATGTGAATGAAGTCGGGCAAACTGGGCTAGGAATGCAGTGCAAAAACAGTCCAGGAATAAGACAGCACTGAAAATAGCATCCAGGCAGGCAGTGCAAAGACCCACAGGGACACAGTGCAGATGGAGCAACGGTGCCCTGGACAACAGACAAAGGAGCACAGGCTGGAAAGGGATCCCAAGAAGCAGACAGTAGTGCAGAACCCAGACACTGATACACACCCAGCCAGGGGAATGGCCAGAGGGTACCAGGACCCATGGGTAGAACCAAAGAACAGAACAACCCTGTTGTAAAAGCAAAGCACCCAATAATGACACAGGACACAGTGCAAAATGATAAAGACAAGTATAATGTGACAAATGCACAGTAAAGGAAACAGGTACACAACAGTTGAACAACAACACAAAACATAACAAACAGCAATGTAATGAAAATATAAACTGCAAACACTAAAAGGAAACTTACAGCAAACACCACTACAATTACAACCACTATATACACTGCAACAGGAACTACTACTACTACAACAACTACTACTATTACTATTACTACTTCTACTACTACTATGACTACTACTAATGCTAACACCACCACTACAAACTATGTTACAAAACTGACTACACTACAACAAACTACCAACAGCAACTAAGGAATGAAAAATGCAAAACAAACTGAAAAGCAATGTGACAAGAGGGGACAGGGATGTGGACACAAACAATGAGGTAAAAGGCCAGCAACAGTAAATACAGTCCGGGGGGGAGGTAAACAAAGTTGTCCAGAAGGCATCATGGCTGGGATCCTGCTGATTCTGGTAGATGTGCCTCCAATATGGCGACCACCCTCCTTGTCTCCAATATGAGCACTGCCTGTTGCTCTATGATGGTGCGCTGCTGGTGCATGAGCCACCTCAGGAGGTCCTCACTGCCTTCAGACTCCTCCAGCCATGTTGCCCACAAAGAGAATCGGAGTGGACCTACAGGAGGAAGGGGAGCATATGAGGATGGGAAACCAGCCAGGAATCATATTGCAGCTACAGGTGGCTATACAGGGATGGACAGCATGTCCCAACAGCCATGCCCATGTGTTGCTGAGGAACGCAATGGTAGGCACGACCTACAGGTGCCCACAGGGAAGGCCTGCAAGACACAGGCAACAACCCAATACCCTACAGACATGGATACGTCAGGCCCTGACAACACTATGGCACTGTTGACACCACCCAACCCAGCACTGCACACAGTGAGACAGTGCAGACACACAGGCAGACCCCAGGATGGTGGTGGGGGTGGGCTATGCAACAACATGCACATGGAGGAACACACATCGGGACAAGCTGCCCATAGTCAGACAGCAATGTACCACAAAGCAGAGCACAACAACCCATGGGGTTCAGGAGCATCACAATGCAGGCATGGTGTCTGGCAAATGGCCATCCCATGCCAGGGCCAAACCATCCCACAGCAGATGCAATACCACAGGATGCACATACTAGCAGGGGAGGGCCGCTAGATGTCACCACACATGGACCATGTACTGCAACATATGCGGTGCCCTGCAGCCAGAACCTGCACACGCCAAGTGAACAGCTGAACATGGACATTGGCGACTGTGGACTGTATGGCAATGCCAGCTGTGCATGCTGACACAGGCCCATACTGCCCTCCTCCCAGCCACAGGGTACAGCAGCCAGACAGCCTGTTCTGGTCCCTCCCCCTCTGTGTTTTACCCTGGGATAAGACCAGCCTTTTATAGTCGGTATCTACCGCCTATCTATGTGTCACGCTATGTGACCTTGCGAGGCGCTATCACTCTGAATATCCCGTAGCACATGTGTATTCCCACCCTCACTTTGGCCCTCGTACATTATGGGTTTGTTCTGTGCTATTGCGGTTACGCACGCTTATCCGGGTCTCTTTGAATATTGCGCCCCACGCAAATCCTGCACTGTTCACTACTGGTTTGTGCGCTGCGCTACATTTTGAATATCTGGGCCTCAGATTCAATCGCCTTATATTCTTACAGTATATGCTATGTGAAATGATGTAGTGTGTCTTGTTAGACCTTTCTCCTAGTTGCTGTACTGTTATTATTGCTATTTGTTACATGTGCAGGTCCATCGTGTAAATGAGTTCATCTCAAAGGCGTTTCGCCTGGTTAAATAAAGATTGATTGAGTGATTGAATTAAGAAAAACAACAACATTGTACTTGACTAAAAAGATGTTGTTTTAGCTTCCTTTTAAAAAGATCATGGCTCATCCCTGATAAAAATTCAGTAGAAAGGTCTTTCCAATATTTAGGAGCTTGAATAGAAAAAGCTTGTTCCCCCATTTTTGTTTTAGTATTATGTATAAGCAAATTTGGGGTTACACTTGATCTTAAGTCTCTACCAATTTCCCTAGTCTGTAGTAATAAGAAGAGGGGGGAATAATATTTTTGTCTGTATTAATACTTTATCAGTTGTACAGCACAGAGTATAAACTTGAGTTCAGTTTAGGCATAGCCGGTTTTAGGCACCAGCGAACCCTGCAGTTGCTGGGGGCCCCCTGCTAACAATGGGCCCCAGCCAGATCCAGAGTACCACTTTAATTTATTTTTAATTATTATTCATGTTGAATGTAAAACAACACCAAAAGACATCACTAGGCTCTGTGGAGTCTTTTCTTGTGGTGTTATAACATTATGAAATGATTCGCTAAGGTATCCCCCGTCCACTCAGAGGCTAATGAACAGACATTGATTTAAAGGGACACTGTCAACCTGTTTTTCATCATATTATTTCTAGTTCAAACCCCAAATTTTATGATTGCTTACACTCTCTAAAATTCTCTGATGCTGCTGTTTGTTTTGTCTGTCTCCTTGCTTAGTAGAACAGAAATGTATGGCAATGTGTATTTATTAACAACCTTGTTTTTGTTTACAGTCCTGTTTCTGTTCTTACAGCATACTTTCTGAGCATAAGAAACACACCCAAACAGTGCAGTCACTCATAAAGCAGTAACCTCCTGAACTCCCACTGCATTATGAGGGGCTAGACTGTTTTGTGGGTGTTCCCAAGGCCAGGAAAGATGCATTTGGAGTTGATTAAGGAATGTAAACAAACTTGTTTTGGTGTGATAACACCAGTGTGTTGGGTGGTCTGTTTTTTTACTTTTTAAAGAAAATAAGAGTCAGACTCAAACTACCAGCTACATTAACAATCTTTCAGAATTTTGGCAATCATAAAATATGTTTTTTAAACTAGGGACACTTTGAGACCTAAGGGGGTTGACATTGTCCCTTTAATGGACAGTGGGACCCCAAAAACTAACATTGCTACTGCTCCCTAAAATCACAAATATTACTGGTTGTATTGAAAATAAAATGTTGTGCATTTTGGACAAAGTAAAATATGAAGTATGTTTGGATTGTAGAAGGGCCCCATGACTTGTCTTGCTGGAGGCTCCCCAAACTCTAAAGCCGGCCCTGAGTTTAGGAGGAAACCAACCTGAAATTTGGTACAATGTGCAATGGTGAGTATTGTAGGGCAATTTATGAACAAATCTGCAAATACTGAGATACGTTAATGTGGGGATTGTCATTACTTGTTTAGATAAAGCAGTAAATAAACAAGCATTTGTTAATGGCAAATGTTGATTGCTTATATGTGCTGCTTAGGTATTTGGACGTGAAAGTACCATGCCTAAGAACTGTCATGTGCCCTCCCAAGACATCCACTGTGTCTTCCTGTTCAGTATTCACAGAAGAGGGGGAGGGGCAAGGGCCACAGCAGTATAGCAGTTGCAAAGGCATGAAGAGGTGGACAATAGTCCATTCACAGGCAGAAGAATCCTGCAGAAGGTGAGTATATTGAAGGTGAACAAAGCGATGGGACCAGATGGCATACACCCAAGGATTTTAAAAGAACTTTGAAGGGAAATAGCAGTACCTCTGGCAGCCATGTTCACTGAGTCATTCAACACAGGGGTGGTACCAGAGAATTGGAGGAGGGCACATGTGGTCCCTCTATACAAATCCAGCAGTAGGGAGGAGGTGGGGAACTATAGGCCAGTCAGCCTCACTTCAATAGTGGGGAAGATCATGGAGACATAGGTTAAAGAAAGGATAGTGGGACATCTAGAAGCCATTGGAGGCCAGGACCATAGGCAACATGGATTCACAGTGGGGAGGTCATGATAGGCAAATCTGGTTGATTTCTTTGACTGGATGACAAAGGAAGTAAATCAGGGTGGGGCAGTGGACAAAGCTTACCTTGATGTAAGCAAAGCCGTTGACACCGTCCCACATAGGAGGCTGATAAACTAGCTGAGTAGGCTGGGCATGGAGGAAAGGGTGGTAAACTGGGTCAGAAACTGGGTAACAGACAGGAGGCTGAGAGTGGTGGTAAATTGGGTGCAGTCTGGGGAGAGAGGGTGACCAGTGGGGTGCTGCAGGGAATGGTCCTGGGGACAGTCCTGTTCAATGTCTTCATTAGTGACATTGCAGAAGGGCTGAAGGGAAAGGTCTTTCTGTTTGCAGATGACACCAAGATGTGTAAAACAGTGGATACCCCACAGGGGGTGGAGAAAATGAGGAGGGACCTGGGAAGGTTGAGAAATGGTCTGAGGACTGGCAACTGAAGTTCAATTCAAAAAAGTGCAAAATTATGCACCTGGGACACAGAAACCCTGGGGAACGGTACAGGACGGGAGAGGGGAGGGAGTTGCTGACAGTTACAAAGAAGGAAAGGGATCTGGGGGTTCTTATTTCAGATGACCTGAAAATGTCAAAGTGGTAAGGCAGCTGGGAGGACCAGTGACATGCTGGGGTGCATAGGCAAGGGTATCACCAGTATAAGGAGCGAGGTAGTGATGCCATTACATAAAACCATGGTCAGGCTTCACATGAGTACTGTGTGCAGTTCTGGAGGTCACACCTTCGTAAGCATATTAACAGGCTGGAGATGGTCCAGAGAAGGGCGAATGAGATGGTACAGAGTTTGCAACACAAGACTTATGAGGAGAAATTAAGGGACCTCAATATGTGCTCACTGAAAGAGAGGTGGGAAAGAGGGGATATGCTAAAAAAATTCAAGTACCTCAAGGGTATAAATATAACTACTGAGAAGCAGGAGACAGCTACTATAGGCATATGTGCCAGCTTCTGTATGATATTCATTTGTTCTTATAAATCTGTAATCTCTAGTATTTCAGTAACCACATGACCACACTGCCTTCTTTAGGCAATTTTATGCTGTTTGATGCCTGGTGTCAGATGGCAGACAGAGGGCTCACCAGATTGTGTTGCCATTTGAAAAACTTCATAGAGTGTTCTTTTACTGGTAAGTATTTTGAAAAGCTGGTGAAGGTCTCACAATTTTTATTATGATTTGATCTCATGTCTGTCCCATTTGGTCCCCCATCCCCACACCCCAACAGTCATCAGTGGCCACAGCTGTAACCTTCTTCATGGCAGGATGGTGGGTGAGAAACATAGAAATATAGAATTTGATGGCAGATAAGGACCTCTTGGCCCACCTTGTCTGCCCATTTCCCTACCAGATGGATAAGCTGCAGATTATAGTTAATCAATAGCTTACTTCCTCCTACACCCCAGTAGAATTGCCTTATGTCTGTCCGTGAGCAGCTGCCTTCACAGTCTGTGAAGTCTGACGTAGTTCAGTGCTGCTTATTGGTCATCTTCCAACACAGGCAAGGTGCTGCCAGCCCAAAACTAACTCAGGACAAGCAGGTTTCAAAGTGGGGAAGAAATGGAGTGAGCAAGAATCAAGTACTCATTCAGATGCGGTGTCGATTTTAAGATCAGCATACTGGTGTGGACACTGCAAATAAAACCCCAGCTCTTTAAGCAGCCTTATGAAGAGTAAAGGATTCTAGAAGCACTGGGGTTCTGTTTATTGTACCATAAGTGGGCTGCATCTAATTCGGTAATTTACTGTACCTTACATCTGGATGTATGGTAGGCCCAACTTTAAATAAACACTGCACCTGAATTAACACATGGTGCCATAGAAACACAGAATTTGTCAGCAGAAAAGGACCGCTCAACCTACCCAGTCTGTCCAAGTGTTCTTTACCTACTTCTAACACCTGTCTGTATATGTTACTGCATGTCTTACTCTGCCTGCGTCCATCAGGCTCTCCTTGTGAATGAGCTTACTTAATGGATTTTTCCTGCAATGAACTTGAACCTACTCTACTTCCATAGCCCTATTGATCTCCATTGACCCCCTCCTTCCCCTTTTTCTAATATACTCCTATATTTATCCCATGCATGCTTCATGCCCCTACCATTTTAGCTTCCACCACTTCTCCTGGCAGTCTGTTCAAGGCGTATACCACCTTTTCAGTAAATAAATATTTCTTCACATCTATCCTGAATGCCCCCCCAGCTTCATTGTATTTCCCTTGGTTTGGGTACTCATCCTCATTTGAAGGAAACTCCCCAACTGTGCACTCTTTACCCCTGTGAGGTATTTTGTTGGTCTTGATCATGTCACCTCTTGCCCTCCTCCCTTCCAAAGTGTACATGTTGAGATTCTTCAACCTTTCCTTGTAGGGATTTCTGTGAAAATTCTGAACCATTTTAGTTGCCCTCCTCTGGAAAACCTCCACCTTATGTCCTTTCTGAAGTGTGGGCTTTAAAACTGGACACATTACTCCAGCTGGGGGTATAGCAGGGAGTGATACAATGACAGCACACCATCCCTCCTCCTCCTACTGGAGATGCCACTCCTTATGCACCCCAGAATCCAATTTGACCTGCCCATAGCCTTGTCACACTGTACTGCCATCTTGAGGTCCTCTGATATAATAACCTCAAGGACCCTTTCATGTCTTGTGAGTATCAGTACCTGTTCCCATCCTATACCCAGCATCGGGGTTCCTATGCCCTAGGTACATGATTTTACATTTGTTGGCATTGAACCTCAAGTAAGTAAGAAAATGGAATTGATTTGAATGAATTGCAGGCTTTTAAGCAGCTTTTCTGGGAGTGTGTATGTGTGTGAGTGGGGGGGGGGGCTCTGCTACTATAACTGTTTGCTTTTGATTTGGTATAATGTGTGAACAGACTAACCCTGCTCCCCACTCCATGTGCTGTATTGGAGATAAAGATCCCAAATAGCATTGGGCCAAGCATTGAGCCCTGCGGCACCCCGCTTGTCACTGCTCTGGGTACCGAGAGCTATCCCACCACCACCACCACCCTCTGCACCCTCCCCTGTAACCAGTTGTCTATCCATTTAGTCATACCACCTTCCACCAGTACCCCTCTTTCTCATCACTCTTCTCCTCCTTGGCCTGTGTCCCTCATCCCAGTAGTCCACACCCTTTCTCCTCCTTATTCTTACTGTGTGGTGGTGCCTTCTGTATTTCAGTCAGACCACTCTGCCTGCCCCCTTCCAGGGTTACTACACCTCTGCCTTTACCTATATCTAGGGTGGTGACCTCATCAGGCTCCCCTGTCCAGACCTTTCTACCAACCTCGGTCTTTTGGCACCCCTCCATTTGTTTAAATCCACCTTAGTATAGATATACCCCTCTAATCCAGCCTTTTTATTTTTTTTACATATTTTCTCACTGGGCTACAGTCGGCTTGGTCATCCCGACCAACCCCGGTAGCCCTGTCCCCGACATCAGGCTGAGCTGCTCACCTCCATGGATTACCCCCCATGGTGAGGTGGTAAGGAGCTTCCCAGGTTGACCCACCGGAGCAGGATCTGGTTGAGGAGGTGCCATTCGGAGGGGGGTCGGGGGAGTCAGAAGCTCATGCTGCCTGACCGTAGCCCATTTTCTACTTTTTTCCCCCTTTGTGGAGTGCAGGCATGCAGTGACACTTAGGCACAGTGTGCCAACATTCGCCACAATCCACCACCCTTTACTACACCGCTGTAGTAGCGCCTGAGGTCATCACCAGGGACCAGTATGGAGTGGTGGGTCCCTGGATCCCACCCCGGGATTCCCCAGGATAGGACAGCAGTCCTCCGGATGTTCAATCCTATCCCTCCCTTGCCAACCCCTGGCAGCCTGGGCTTGCATCCGAACCTGGGTCACTAGCTTGGCGCGAAGTGTGGCATCCAGCACCTCAACCCTCAGCGCCAGCGGCCCAGCAGCAATGCTGCCTTTAATACTCCCCTCCCCTTCCTGCTCCAGTGTACCCTGTCCCCCGCATACAAGTCACTATTCCCCCAGACCCTAACCCAGTTAGTCACTAACCCATAATGTTTCATATGGCACCAATCCCTCAGCCACTCAAACTCCTCAAGCCTACCCTTCCTCGCCATGCTTGCACATGGTACCGGCAGTACCTCCAAGAATGCCACTGACTTCCCCAACCCCTCAATCTGCCTGTCCAAGTACTCAAACCACCCCCTCACTACTTCCATGGTGTCCCCCACTAAGTCGTTTGTACCCACATGCAACAGTAAATGAGGTTTCTTCCTCCCCCTCGCTGCACACTTGAGCAGTGCATGCCCTGCCCCTCCTGCAGTCAACCTGAGGACAGCTTCAACCCAAATATGGCTGTGCAGTTCACCCTTTCCACCCCATCTCACCCATTTCAGCATAGAATCCCCCAGGACGAGTACCCCCCACCCCTTACCCCCTTTCCCTTCTAATGCCCCTTCCACCACCCCAGTATTCATTCTTCCCTGTCCCTTACCCCTGCCAACTGCACCATCTGTGACTTCTGTATCTGTACCCCTACTTCCGCCTCACCCCTTTTCTCTGCCTTATTCCTCCCATCCCCCTTGAACCCATTCCCAGCCTGATTACTTGCTACTGGGCTTCCCGTGTCGACCTCCCCTCCTCCCCTGCTGATTTCCAACTCCTCTCCTATCACCGCTGTTGTCGATTTAGAGCCTCCAATCCCTTCTACCCCGATAGTGATGCCCCTCCCATCCTTCCCCCTTCCTGTAGCCTTCTCTCCTTCAGTCACCACCCCCTCCTTCCTTACTAGCCCCCTTCTACCCTTTTGTCCTCACTATCTCTTCCCCTACCTGTTGCCATCCCTGTTATGCCCCACTTGTCCTCCCCCCTTCAGTATGTTCCTGTTCCCCTCTCAGCCTCCCATAGCAGAGGTTCAAATCTATTCATAGCCAATACCTGTCCTACATCGCTTCCTCCTATCGGTTCCCCCCTCCTACTTGTTCCCCTCCGTGGCACCCCTGGTCCCTCCCTACCCACAGCCATCTGCTATCTCCCCTGGTACTCCTTGTGGTCTCTTTCTTCCCCATTAGCAGGGCCACTGGAAAATTGCGGGAGCAGTTTTTCCACAATTTAAGCAATTTTCACCCTTTTCTGTACAAAATCCGCAATTTCTTGCAATTATGGAATTTTTGACTGAAATTGTATAAAGATATTTAAATTCTCAAGGAAATCTACTCAGATATATTAACAATTTAGTACACAGACTTGGATTTGACCAAAACAGAACAGTGTGAGGTGAGAATGGGTCAAATGTGACTCTGCTTTCATGTGATTCGCTTCCCTGCTTTGGTTTCAGAATCCTCTGGTCATGCATATGTAAACTTGAACACTTAAAATCTGTATTAAAGCAGACTACCAGAGAACTTTTGCTGACACAGAGACTGAAACAATAGAGTGTGAGAAAGAGGTGCAAAGTGCCCCATTCACCTAAATGAAGCCTTGACCACAAAGCTTGTTTTTGAATGGAAGGGTAGATTTTCCTTGTATAAATACTTCCAATCTGATAGAATTTTGATTAAAATGTGTCAAGAGTTTGGATGGCCTTGCTAATTATAAACTTGAATGAGTTTCTGAGGGGGTTGGCGACAGTGATTCCTTACATGTCAGTCTGCCGCAACTGCATACTCACAAACAAAACCTACAAAAGGAAACATTTCTGAAAACATGCTGAACAAGTTAAGTATAGTTAAACAGTTACCTTCAAACTGACAAAGTAATTGCAACCCAAGTAAAATAACTGCAAACCGAGTAGATCAAAAGTATAATGTATTGAAAACTTTTGCATGATGTAATGAAAAGCTATTGGTATGATTTGAAACTTTTATCATGTGATTTTAAAATGTACTTACAGTGCTGATTAAGAACAGTAATTATTTTAACAAAATAAATATTTTTCTTACTAGGCCTTTATTAGGCACCCTGCTTATTTGTTTATTTTGTTCTTGCACCCCAGCAAGTAGTTTAAACAGGCTTCATTATTTAACATCTAGAAACTGTCAAATTATGTTGTTTCAGGATGTATTCAGTACAGATTAATTGTAAATTACTGAATAAAATCTAGTTAGCACTGCATGACTTAGGTGTCTTGATTTTTAGTAGATATGTTACATAATGATTAGTTTACAGTGCATTTCAAAAACACACCTTTCTTCATATTAAAAGCATTTACAAGTGGCAATACATTTATCTAACAATTTATGTGATCAATACATGCTGCAGCAAACAATAAAATATTTATTAAGGGGCAGTTGGAATGTATAGTGAAGCCCCGCAATTTTTCCGCAATTTTTACATGAAAATCCCCACATTTTGAGGTAAACTTTTCTGCAATTTTCCAGTGGCCCTGCCCATTAGGAGGCCCCGCCCTCACCTCAGGCACCCCCTTCCTTCTTCTCTCTTTTCTGCTACTGCCTCTGATACTGAGGTCAGTTTCAGTTCCTAGTTATTCTTCCTCCATCCCCCTTTGCCATCCCCTATCCCCCCCCCCAGGATGCGTACCATACTCATCTACCCTGCCACTTACATGCCTCCCTAACCTCCGCAGTTCCTCCCTCAAACTAGCCAGTCATCTATAGACAATACACCCACCCCAATCCTCCAAGCCCAGTCCAGGATCATGGCAGACTCATACCCTGTACACCCCTCCACCCTTCCAAAGATGCCTGTCCTATTGACATGTGGCACCTGCCCCATTTTGGCCCCCGTCTTATGTTACGGGCTCTTACTCCCAGGTTCTGTACCCTACTACAACTGTTAGGCCCCTATTTACTCAAATTCCTTCCCCCCCCACACTAGTCCCCCTAATGATCCATTGCCGACCGGGGAAATTGTCTCAAATCTCATTTGTTAAATG
Organism: Neoceratodus forsteri; assembly: GCA_016271365.2. Classification (NCBI taxonomy): domain Eukaryota; kingdom Metazoa; phylum Chordata; order Ceratodontiformes; family Ceratodontidae; genus Neoceratodus; species Neoceratodus forsteri. The sequence goes on along the minus strand of CM057451.1, from coordinate 50,232,558 downwards.
CTGTATTACTGTAGCAGTCCTAAATCCTCCTTGTCTGTTTTTCACCCCTCAGCTACCATACTGTTTGTTCTCGGCTCTCATATAGTTTCACTTAGCCCAGTCAGAAATCCTATTGCACTCCAAGTATTACTCAGTTCAGTTAGAGAAATAAACAGAACAAATAAATATGTATTATTACAGCAATCGTAACAGAATAGCTCAGTACTTAGTTCAGTTAGAGAAAGAAACAGAACAACTAAATCTGTATTATTATTACAGCAATCCTAAAGTATTCAATCATTGCTCCGTCTCCATTCCAGAGGCCCTGCTGTAATATAGGACCACAGAGGACCCTAGGCGGGAGGGTGGGCAACTGTAAAGTTCCAGAAGAGCACCATTGAGCTTGCTCACTCCCCCTCTCTTGCTCGCTCATGTTATTTCTCCCGACGCTGCAGGCTGTCCTTTTGTACTGGGCTCCTGCCTGCATTGGTACCTTTTTCTGCCCACAAAGAAATCTTCAGCTGTCCTAACACAGCTCCATTGAGCTTGCTCGCTCCCCCTCCTTCTCACTCGCTCATTCTGTTTCTCCTGGCGCTGCAGGCTGCCCTTTTGTACTGGGCTAATGCATGCGTTGGCACCTTTTTCTGGACACAAATAAATCTGCAGCACTCCCTCCTCATGAATGACAGTGGCTGAATTCATGAGGAAGGGCTCCAATAATCCCATGTTGAAAATTTGGTGCCGAAATTCCCAAAAATGCTTGACATATGCACCAAAGTTGAAAAAACCCTGTTTAAGCCATTATACAGCTTACTGGCATTTCCTCAGTTTGCAGTAAGCTTTGAAGAGTGCAGACGTGTTCCTGATCCACCAAAGATCATCGCGCCGGGCTCTGTTGTGCTCGCTCACTCACCCTCTCTCACTCACTCGTTCTGTTTCTCTCGCTGCTGCAGGCTGCCCTTTTGTACTGGGCCCCTGCCTGCATTGGTGCCTTTTTCTGCCCTCAAAGAAATCCACAGCAGTCCCAACAGAGCTCAGTTGAGCTTGGTCTCTCCCCCTCTCTCTCTCGCTCGATCCTAATCTGTCCTAAACATTGATTTCCCAAAGCAACTGAGCTATTCTGCGCTGGAAGTGCGAAAACACATTTTGGCCAGGATGTGAAAAATGACAGCTGTACTGTTCATAAGGAGGTGTGAAAAAATGCCAGTGATGAAAATCTGGTGTGAAAATATTACTAATTTGTGAAGTTACAAGGGTGAATGGAAACTGCACAACGCACGCTCGTAACACAGTCATTTTATGGACTTTCATCACAAAATTTTCAACATAAGCATTTTAGGACCTCGGCTCATGTACAATGTCACTGTGGTTTTCTTGATGTGTCCTGAACACTGATTTCCATCAGCAACTGTGCTATTCTGTGCTGGAAGTGCGAAAATGCATTTCGGCCAGGATGTGAAAAATGACAGCTGTACTGTTCATAAGGAGCTGTGGGAAAATACCAACACTGAAAATCTTGAGTGAAAATATTGCAAATTCATGACATTACCAGCATGCGTAGCAACTGCACAATGCACACTCATAAAAAAGTCATTTTTGGGACTTTTTCTACCAAATTTATTACTCAGCTCAGTTAGAGAAATAAGCAGAACAAATAAATATGTATTATTACAGCAATCATAACAGTATAGCTCACTACTTAGCTCAGTTAGAGAAATAAACAGAACAACTTAATCTCTATTATTACAGCAATCCTAAAAGTATTCAATCATTGCTTTGTCTCCACTCCAGAAACCCTGCTGTAATATAGGACCACAGAGGACCATGGTGGGAGGGTGGGCAACTCTAAAGTCCCAGCATAGCTCCATTGAGCTCACTCGCTTCCCCTCTCTCACTCGCTCATTCTATTTCTCCCAAAGCTGCAGGCTGCCCTTTTGCACTGGGCTCCTGCCTGTGTTGGTGTCTTTTCCTGCCCATAAAGAAGTTTACAGCTGTCCCAACAGAGCTCCATTGAGCTCGCTCACTCCCCCTCTCTCACTTGCTCATTCTGTTTCTCCCAGCGCTGCAGGCTGCCCTTTTGTACTGGTCTCCTGCCTGCATTGATGCCATTTTCTAACCACAAAGAAATCTGCAGCAGTCCCAACAGAGCTCTGTTGAGCTTGCTCACTCCCCCTCCCTCACTCACTCGTTCTGTTTCTCCCAGAGCTGCAGGCTGCCCTTTTGTACTGGGCTCCTGCCTGCATTGGTGCCTTTTTCTGCCCTCAGAGAAATCTGCAGCAGTCCTGACAGAGCTCAGTTGAGCTCAGTCACTCCCCCCTCTCACTCGCTCAATCTTAATCTGTCCCAAACATTGATTTCCCACAGTGACCATGCTAATCTGTGCCAGAAGTGCAAAAACATATTTTGGTCAGGATGTGAAAAATGACAGCTGTACTGTTCATAAGGAGGTGTGAAAAAATGCCAGTGTTGAAAATGTGGGGTGAAAATATTACAAATTTGCGAAGTTACAGGGGTGTGTGGAAACAGTTCAATGCACACTTGTAACAAAGTCATTTTATGGACTTTCGTCATCAAATTTTCAATGTAGGGATTTTAGGCCATCTGCAAATGAACAGTGTCACTGTTATTTTCTTAATCTGTCCCAAACACTGATTTCCCACAGTGACCATGCTATTTTGTGCCAGAAGTGCGAAAACACATTTCGGTCAGGATGTGAAAAATGGCAGCTGTACTGTTCATAAGGAGGTGTGAAAAAATGCAAGTGTTGAATGTCTGGTGTAACAATATTACAAATCTGTGAAGTTACAAGGGTGCATGGAAACTGCGCATCGCACACTTGTAACACAGTCATTTGATGGACTATCGGCATCAAATTGTCAACGTAGGCATTTTAGGACCTCTGCTCATGAACAGTGTCACTATCATTTTCTGAATGTGTCCCAAACACAGATTTCCCACAGCGACCTCGCTATTGTGCGCCGGACGTGTGCGAAAACACATTTCTGCCAGGATGTGAAAAATGACAGCTGTACTGTTCATAAGGAGGTGTGGAAAGATGGCAATGTTGAAAATCTGGAATATATTGCAAATTTGTGAAGTTACGAGCATGCGTAGCAACTGCACAATGCACACTAGTAAAACATCCATTTTTTTTATTTTTTCCACCAAATTTGCAACATAGGCTTCTTAAGAGCCAACCTCATGAACACTGGCACTGTTATTTAATTAATCAATCCTGAAAGGTGATTCCACACAGTGACCATAAGATCACTTTTTGGGACCGAATAACGCAATGACAGTGGCTGAGTTTATAAGGAGGGGTCTCAATAACCCCATGTTGAAAATTTGGTACCAAAATTCCCAAAAATGTCTGAGATATGCACCGAAGTTGAAAAAACCCTATTTATCCATTATACACCTTACCGGCATTTCATCGGTTTGTGGCTGGCTTTGAAGAGTGCAGACGTGTTCCTGGTCCACCGAAGATCATCGCGCCAGGCTCCAGAGATAAGTATGGGGTGAGGGGGTGTGGGAGGCAGAGCGCGTGGGGAGGGTGTGGGTTGGGAGAGGGCAGGGAGACTGCGAGGGACCGTTTCATTTTTTCACAGGTTTAAAAAAAAAAAAAAAACATTGTGGGACAGTTTTTCTTTTTCAGGGTCATTTGGCATGCTGGAGTGGGATCCCAGCATGCCACCTGAATGTTTGGGGGGAGAATCTGTAGCCGATGGGGGATTGGGCACCCCTGTCAGAACATATGGAAGGGGGCCACAAGAGCTGAGGGGGATTGGGCACCCCCTCAGCACAGAACGAAAGCAGATGGGACTCCTGCCAATGGGGAGAGGGCTCCCCTGTCAGCAAGGGGAAGGGGGGACTGAAGCCGATGGGGATTGTGCAACCCATCTGCAAGCCCTGCAATGAGGGGTCACTCCCTCATTGCAGCGGATGATGCTGCAATGACGAGGCAGCCCCTGATTGCAGCAGCTGAAATATTTCAAGGTGGTGGCACACTAGCTGAAATAGTGCCAGCCTCAGTGTGCCACCTCATTGGAGAACGCAGGCCAAGCCTCCAAAGGCAGTGGGGGCATTGGCCACAACAGTGCTGTGCCTCCATAGCTTGCTTCTGCAGCAAGCTGTCACAACATGTTTCTTGTGCATGTGCACAATTAACATAAAAGGAATTATAGTTTAATTGAGACAGTAATATGCTTTGAGCTATAGCAATTCTGGCTTATAATGTTAGTGAATTCTGATGTTTAAAGAGCATCCCAAGTTTCTGATTAATCAGCCCTGTTATATTTCCTATATGATTTGCATAAGTTAGGTGAGAATCAAGATATATATCCAAATCCTTAAAACAGTTTACCTGCTGTAAGATTGTTCCTTTATTGTTCACTATAGTTAAGTTTCCTAACTTTTCCAAATTCTGTTTTGAACCAAATAACATGCTGTTTGTCTTTGTACTATTTAAAGACAATTTAAGTTTTGTCAGCCAATTTTCAAGTTCTTGAACATCTCTATTTAAATTCAGAGTTATCGGCCCGGTGGCGCCGAGGGCTGAGGCACTGGTGCCTTACCTCGTACCACGCCAGCGACCCATGTCAGGAACGAGCATGGGTTGCTGGGGGTTGGCTGGGGTGGAGAAGGCTGGACCACCTGATGGTGGCTCTCCTTCTCTGGAGGGGGGGTTAACTGCAGGCTCCTGCTGCAATGCCACCATCTAGGGGAGCCCAGGTGAATGGCGCAGTATAGTGGAGAGCAGTAAGGACATTGGGTGGATGTCAGCAGAGGGGCAGAACAGGAGGTACATCTCAGTGTGCCTCCTAGCTCATAGCCCCTCATTGCATGCCGACATCGGGGGTAGGAAGAAAAAACAGAAAAACACCTCGGTCCCTCCTAGGTGATGATGCCTCCCTGAAGGACATCTCTGGGCTTGTCAGGGCAGACTCAACTGTGCCAGCTCTAAGCACACAAGTATGTTGGTTTGGAGAGGTAAGTATAGGGGGTACCCTCTCCACCCATCCCCGGGGGGTATACCGGGTGTCTTCAGAGGTGTGTGTGGAGCCAGAGCACTCTAGGGGCAGACCATGATGGGATTTGGAGGATCCACAGACAGAGGATGTCTGAAACAGTGGAGAGAGGATGCAGATTAGGTGCATAAACACAGGATAAAAAAAAAAAGAAATTCAGAGTTATGTTTTCTAACAAGCCAGAACTTTTGTATAAGATTATATCATCCGCGTATAAAAGTTTTTGAGTATTACTCCATTTAGTAGGAATTTTATTAATAAATATTGTAAATAAAAGTGGCCCTAATATTGATCCTTGTGGGACTCCTTGCTCTAAGATCCTTCCACTGGACAGGGCACCACCGTAAGAAACATTTAACTCTCTACCTGTCAAATAACTTCCTATCCAATCCAAAGGTAAGTTAATCAAATCCTTATCTGCCAGGCTCCTGAGCAGCAGGCGATGGCCCACCAGGCCAGCGGTCAGAACATTGCAAGGCATTATGTCACATGCATATATCATGTTGACAAAACAGCGGGATATATTATCATGCAGCATAAGTCTTTGTTTATGCTAGGCGGCTCCATCCCCTGCACCCCCTATTATGGGGGGCTATACCCTCAAACCCCCCCAACTAAAATATCTAACTCTGTGGGGGGTTCAGTAAATATGACACAAATTGTAAAAAAAGGAAAATTTCATTCATCTGGGACAGGGAATTGAACCTGGTCCCAAATGTGCAGCCTACTTCTATCCCTGCCAGTGGCCCATCTCTTAGAGCCACAGCAGCTGCTCGACAGAAGCCTGTCCCAACAGAGGTAATATCCTCTGCCTCTGATAGTGAGAGGGTGCAGTACCATGCACAGAACCATTTGCAGCATTGCACCCTCTCGCTGTCCTGTACTGCGCTGTAGCAGTTTCGGGGTTTTGTCATACGCTATTAAGCATATGGCATTTTGACCCAGTAGGCTGGACAGGTCCATGAAAACAGCAGAAGTGAGCTCTCCTCTATCGATAGCCTCACTGATATAATTTGTGAACCTAGTCAATGCTTTTAAAAGATTTTACCCAAAGAATGAAGCAACGAAATTGGGCGGTAGTTGCCCATACCTTTTGGGTTTCCTCCTTTGAAAACTGGAATTACTACTGTTTGCTTCCACTGTTCTGGAATGCATCTTGTTATTAAGGACAAATTAAATGTTTTTGTTTAAGGAAAACGAATTTGAGAGGCTATGAGCTTCAAGAACCTCGGTTGAAGATCATTAATTCCTGCATTTATTAGTAGAATTTGATTTAATAACTTAAGTACCTGAAAAAAAATGCATTGCCTTAAAATAAAAAGCTATTCCATGTTGAGAAGGGTCTTTAACGAGATTATGCAAATCTTGGTCGGTGTTAAATTGACTATATTTACTTAAGTCTTAGAATTTTTTTTAGAAATTCATTACTTATCTCTTGTTCACTAGTTAAGTTTTTACCGTCAACATGAAATTCATTGGACTGATCTTTCACTGATGGATTTACCAAAGATATAATAGACGACCAAAAGCTTTTTGGATTTTTTAAATTAGCCTCCTGTTGTTTTGAATAATAGTTAGATTTGCTTTGCCTCAACTTAAACTCGCATTCATTTCTTGGTTTGTGGTATTTATTAAAATCATTTATGCTTTTTGTTAAACTAAATCGCTTCCAAGCTTTTTATACTCTTTGTTTAATTTAAACGGGACTGGTATTATCCACTTACTCACTCACTGTTCCCTTAACCCTTATTATTAATTTTGGAAAGTGTTTATCCTGAAATTTTAGTAGCTGAGTTGTAAAAAAGTTGATTGCTGAATAAACATAATGTATTGCATCTACATAGTAGCAATTGCTAAGTCCTTGTGCCATGAAAACCAGGACCAGGATGTAGCCATACCATGGTATACTCGATTCAGAAAAGTCAGGGTAGGTAAAAAAAAGGGAGGAGTGGCCCTTTATGTCAGGGACAACAGAAAAGCTATGGAATTACAGGGACAGCAGGGAGGAGTACAAAAGTACAAATGGAAGAGAATAATGCCCAGTCAGTAAAAAAGGGGAATAACACATTCTTTAAATATATAAGTGAGAAGAGAGAAACTAAAGGAGGGATAGTAAGGCTAAAAAGGGAATGAGGGGTTTGTGAGGAACAGGACAAAAAAAAAAAAACAGATATATTGAACAATTACTCTTGTTCAGTATTTACAGTGGAAAGGGTGGACGCCAGATAAGGGACAAGGGCATTAAAGGAAGGGAGATAGACACTAGTTCATTTACAGAGGAGAGAGTCCTTAAAAAACTAGCATGATTAAAAATAGACAAGGCAATTGAAACATAGAAGTTGACGGCAGATAAGGACCACGAGGTCCATTCAGTCTGACATTTCTTTTCCTACCTTATGAATGTGCCATTGGCCTTAGCTCTGTCAATGGCCTATCTATTCATACTCATCTGTATTGCTCCCTTATGCCTATCCCATGCCTGTCTGAAGCCCTGCACTGTATTCATATCCATCACTTACTGAGGTAGGCCGTTCCACGCATCCATCACCCTTTCTGTGAAAAATAACTTCCTCACATTAGCCCTTAATCAGCCTCCCTCTAATCTCGTGCTGTGTCCTCTTGTCCTGCTATTTTTCTTATAGTGAAACGTGTTAGACTCTTTCACCTTGTTAATGCCCTTAAGGTGTTTGAATGTTTTGATCATATCACCTCTTTCCCTCCTTTGCTCTAGGGTATACATATTGAGCTCCATTAATCTGTCCTCATATGTTTTCTGATGCAGTCCCTGCACCATTTTGGTTGCCCTTCTCTGGGCTGTCTCAATTTGGTTAATGTCCTAGTGAAGGTGTGGCCTCCAGTACTGCATGCAGTACTCCAGATGGGGCTCAACCAGTGTCTTGTAAAGAGGGATTATTACCTCCCTCTTCAGACTTGTGATACCTCTACTAATACACCCCAATATCTCCCTAGCCTTACCTACTGCTTTAGTGGTCTGCTTGGATGATTTCAGGTCATCGGTGATGATGATGCCCAAGTCTCTTTCTTCCCTTGTGATTGCCAGCAACGCCCCTCCCAACATATAGGTGGCTTCAGGGTTTCTTTTCCCTATGTGCATGATCTTGCACTTCTTTGCCTGAAACCCCAACCTCAAGGAGGTTCTGGCTGCACCTCTGACAGCTCTGTTCAACCTCTTACTAGAAACAGGGGTGGTTCAGTGGGACTAGAAAAGGAAAGATGTGGCTCCACTATGAAAAAGGGAAATAGGGAGGAGGCAGAAAATGTTAGACCTGTCAACCTGACTTTGGTCATGCATAAAGTAATGGAATTGCTACTTAAGGAATGGATTGTGGAATACCTTGCAACCAGTGGATTACAGGATCAGAGGCAACATCTTGTCACAGAAGGGAGGTCTTGCCAGACAAACCTAATTGAGTTCTTTGACTGGGTGACTATGGAAGTGGATCAAAGAGGAGTGGTAGATGTGGCCTACCTGGATTTCAGTAAGGCCTTTGACACCATTCCACACAGAAGACTACTGAGCAAACTGAGCAACCTAGGAGTCGGTCAAAAAGTAAAGTGGGTAAAAAGTAGACTAAGCAATAGGGGTCAGAGGGTGGTGTTAATGGGGGCCACGACTGAGAAGGCAAAGTGACCAGTGGGGTGCCACAGGGGTCAGAATTAGGCCCAGTCCTCTTCAATGTCTTTATTAGTGACACTGTAAAAGGGCTGGAAGGGAATGTATGCCTGTTCGTGGATGACACAAAAATCTGCAAAAGAGTGGACACATCAGTGGGGGTGGAAAGAATGAGGGATGATCTGAAAAAGCTGGAAAAAAAATGATCAACAGAATGGCAGCTGGGTTTCAATGCAAAAAAGTGCAAAATCATGCACTTGGGGCATAAAAACACAGGGGCAATGTACCAATTGAGTAATTAGGTATTAGCAACCACAAAACAGGAAAGGGACCATAGGGTAATCATTTCTAATGACTAGAAGGCAGCTAAGCAGTGTGATAAGGCAATGGGGAAGGCTATCAGGATGCTCAGTTGCATAGGGAGGGGCATAATCAGCAGAAAGAGGGAGGTAGTATTACCCGGTATCCTGTTACATGTGCTATTGGGAAGTGGACGCCTACTGAAACGGCTACCCACTTTCAGCACATGTTAACAGGGTGATGGCATAGAGAAGTCAATCAGATGGGGGTTATGTGAATGATGGTGGTATGTCACTGTATGTACAGGCATGCGGGGGGTGGGGAGCAAGCATGCTGAGCGAGGGTCAGGAGGATTTGTCAGGGGTTGTGCCACATTGAGCTGCTGAGCTGGCTCCATGGCGTGGTGGGTGGGCGCTGGGCTGGGGTGGCCAGGATGCTGGGTTTGGGTCCGGGTGCAGGTGTATTTTGTTGTGCTCAGCCCTAGTAGTGATATTTTTATTTTTGTAGAATTTGCACCCCCCACCCCGACATGCACCCCTTTGGAGTTGAGAATCCTATAGTAGGGGAGTGCGGGTAAGTGAAGCCCCCCATGAATAGCCCCCCAACAGAAACATTAAAATTACTATTGCTTGCTCCATTTTCCTCCACTTTGGTATCCTGTGACTTTGGTGACTGCGATTGGGTGCCTACCGAAAGAGTGACTCAGTCATGGTTCCTGTCATTGGGGCGACCAGGGAAGGTGGGCAATTGGATGGGGTGTGTGTGCAAAAATAGTGACATCCTGTCGCTACATGCCTATGCTTATGGGGGGTGGGATCAAGCACAAGTGCTATGTTGAGCTGCCAAGCTACTCCAGTGGTGTGGTGGGAGGGTTCAGGGCTGGGGTGGGAATGGTGCTGGGTTTGGGTCCAGGTGCAGGTACTTTTTGTTGCGCCCTGCCCGACTTTTATTTTTTCCGCTTTTGCACCTCCTGACAAGCACACCCCCGGAGTTGAGAATCCTTAAGTAGGGGGTGTGAGGCACAACCCCGTTATAAAGCAGATCAATCCAACTTCCTGGCACCATTTTGCTGTCGCTGGAGGTACATCGCTGAATGTATTTTTGGCAACGTGCCGTTGCCCTAGCGGCGATCGCCGATCGCCATTATCACATAGATCCCTCAGCTTTCTATTTGTCGCTGTCTCCTTTTTTTCAGTTGTTCCTCCTTCCTCACCTTTCTTCTTTGACTGCTCCTCCCTCCCTTTCCTCCTTTGCTAACCCCCAGCTTTGGATCACCCTACTCTTTATCTCAGCCTGTGGTGGCCCACTTTCTGCCTCCCTCATTGGTTCCATCACCCCCTCTGCTACTTTAAATGTCCATCAAAGTAACATTTAAAATGTGCACAGAGGAATATGGTTCCCTCCTTTATGGAAGCTGGAATTCACCTCAGTATAGGCTCTTATCCTTCTAGGTTGGCATTCAGTCCCAGATGTAGCCATACCTCTCCTCTCTGCTTCATTTCTTCTACCACAACTTGAAGTCCTTGGTGCGGAGCTCCCTCTTCTTCCCCACATAGTACAAGACACACTTGACGCTCGCACTTTAAACACATGGGAAACACAGGATCAACCAGATAAATTATCTAACTTTACTGAAAATGAAATTTACACACAAAGATGCCCACAGCAATTCGTCTTTACATTTACACCCATGAAACACCCTTATCAAGTTAATGCATTAGCCGATGTAGTGGCCATGACCAGAGTTTGTTGTATTCTGTTTTGGCTGCCTCACTCAGCCAGCTGTCTCTCTAGGCCCTGTTGCTCCCCAACTCCATCACCTTGCCTCCTCTCTGGATTTATCTTTGAACCTTGTATTGCCCTTGTGGCTTGCCCCATATGGGGCAACAGGCTGGGGCAGGTCCTTACTGGGAATTGTAGCCAGTCATCAGGAAGGGCCGAAGCAGCAGGTTTGAGATTTGCAGAAACATCAAGTCATTATGCATACCTGAGACTTCTTTTCCCATCATATCCTTCTCGACAACCCTATTGTGGATGTCTCAGGCTAGGATGTCATGGCAGATATGTGTGTGTGCACATCCACCAGTGCTGGAGTCAGCCTCCTTATGCAGCAGTCCACAGTGCACTTCACCCTGTGGTCAACCTGGGGGTGGTTTGATAGAGAGAACTGTAACCCTCTCTCCAGAGGAAAAAAGCAGCTGCTTAAATACTTGACATTCTTCTCACTGGTCAGCCTTAGGCTCTCTCCAAAACCTGTGTCTCCAGCATCATGTGTGGTAGACCTACTGTTGTGTTGATGGGTCAGCTATTTTGTGCAATTTTAAAGTGTACAATGAAGCACAGACTGCTGGTGAAGCTGCCTGCAAGAAGGATCCTTGCAAGTACACCCCCCACTTACTTCTCTACAGCAACGGAGCACAGACCATTGGTGGAGCCACCTACAAGAAGGATCCTTGCAAGAACACCCTCCACTTACTTCTCTACAGCAACGGAGCACAGACCGCTGGTGGAGCCACCCGCAAGAAGGATCCCTGTAAGTACACCCCCCACTTACTTCTCTACAGCAATGGAGCACAGACTGCTAGTGGAGCCACCTGCAAAAAGGATCCTTGCAAGTACACACCCCCCACTCACTTCACTACAGCAACAGAGCACAGACCACTGGTGGAGCCACCTGCAAGAAGGATCCTTGCAAGTACACCCCCCACTTACTTCTCTACAGCAACGGAGCACAGACTGCTGGTGGAGCTGCCCACAAGAAGGTATGGTACCAGGACCTGCATAGCTTCGCCTGTGACTGCTTATTGTCAGCTAGGGGTGTTACTGGACTTTAAATTTAAAACATCTACACTGCATCCCAATATGCCAACAAACTGAATGTAATTTGAGATTTAATTAAATTTTTAGTTGGCAGAGTGAGCAGATAGTTTATTTCTATTGTCATCTGTTCAAGTTTTAAGCACTGTTAAGTTGTTATCTGGTGTGCTCTTTAACTTACTGTGCTGCATTTGGGGTTAGTTTCAGCAGTTTGTGCTCCCCATTAATCCAATTTTGAGCTGCTTCTGTTTAGCGAATGCTCAGTGACTCTCTTGGGAGATTCCTGTGTGTGGTCTCTCACTCCATACTCATTTCCCTTTGTTCCGGGTTCCTCTATGCCCCCTGTGAGTATACCCCACCACTTGCTCCTCTATAGCAACGGAGCACAGACCACCAGTGGAGCTGCCCACAAGAAGGTATGGTACCAGGACTCACAAAGCTTCTCCTGTGGCTGATTCTTGTTGGCTAGGGGTGTTAGCTTGTCAATGCTATGCATTGACTGCCCCGCCCACCCTACCACCCAAGGCTGGCCTTAGTCTTATAGGCAACCTGGATCACATGACCTAAGTCCCAAGTTTCCCACTTACTGGTTTTCATACCTGTCCACTAGAGGTCAGTCCTCACTCATCTCTCCACACTTTTCTCCCAGTGCCTCTCCTCCTCGTCTGTCTCTCACCCTGCTAATCTTCCCTCCCACTCCCAGCCATTTTTTTTCTTTTCCCCATGTGACCTTTAGGAGTCACTACTGAGCATAGATGCTGCCTGCCTTACCCTTAAATTTCCTGACCCCTCACCTTCTAGTCCACTGCACTTTGCACACCTCCTATCCTCCCACTTCTCCTGTCCTCACAGTTAATCTTATCCACCCGCTGGGATTTGAACCTGTGACCCTTGGCACCAAAGGCATACACCCTACCACTATGCCATTCTGTGGGCTACATGTGACCTAGATAAGATGCCCCCCCATAGCCTTTGATCACCAGAAACCCCTATCAGTGTGCATGGCCTCCCACTCACCTCACTGATAAGCCATCATCCCCCCTGGACTTCTGACCAGCACCCGCTCCACCTGGGTGGCTGTGCCATAACTGCTGTTCTCCCTCACTAACCAATATTTCCCTGGATTTCTGACCAAAACCTGCTCCTCCTTGGGCAGCTGAGCCATAACTGCCCTCCTCCCTCACTATCTTAACACACCCCATTATGGGTCCACATAAGTACATAGCACTTATGTATCTACTAACCCTTGTTCTTGTAGTGGTGATCCCACAATACTACCCTCATCTCAATGCCACATCACAATTGCACAACTCCCACCCACCCTCAAGGGCCACCCCCATGGCCTCCACAACTGCTTATGAGTGTATCCTCCCACCTGCTGCCCCAACCAGTTTGGGTACTCAAACTATTTCACCTCCTACTCCACACATCGCACTCCTCCTCCTTCCCCTGCAAGCCCAGCCATACATCATGCACATCATAATTACAGCTGCTAGTGCCAAATTCAACAAACACCTATCCCTTCAGAAACTGCTTAAGCTCCTACTCTACCATTATGCTGTACTGTTACTCCTACTCTCGGGAAATGTACACCCTAACCTTGGGCCAATGCAACACCTGCCTGGACACTGGAACACCATCAAGCTGGCATTCATTAACATCTGCAGCCTACTCCAGAAAATAGATAGGTTCCAGGTTTGGGTAACCCAGCACAAACCTGATGTGCTAGTGGTGGTTGAGACTTGGCTGTCACTTGAAGTCCCTGACAGCATCTTCTCACTCCATGGGTAAACTATTTACTGGGATGATAGGGATGGGAAAAGGGGTGGTGGTGGTAGTGCAATCTACGTAAAAGCTGCCCTCCAAAGTCATGCCGTCCCTAAGATCTCCACTGGTACCTGCACCCAAGTTCTCGCTATCAAACTTCTCCTTGGTCAACTTGGCAAAGCCCTCACAATTCTTGCCATTTACATACTCCTGCATGACTGCTCACTATTTTTCAACTTTATCCTTGATTACATCCATAACCTCCCCCACTCCCCAAAGGTGGTGCTGCTGGGCAATTTTAATATTAATTGGATCACCCCCAATGCTGCTAGCATTAAAGACACTACAGCCACCTCTGGCCTAACCCAAGTTGTCAACACCCCTACCAGACTTAACCATGAAACTGGCACCAGCACCCTGATCAAGCTCATCTTTACAAACCACCCTGACTGGATCTCTGCCACTGTAGTACTCTCTGACTTTATCAGTGACTAGTCCCACATCACATGCCTCTGGTCAAACAAGTCTCCCAAGTGCAAAAACACAACCTCCTTCCAGCATGTCTTAAAAAAGGTGCTGCTCAGTTAACTGAAAGCTGACCTCCAAAACACAGACTGGTCACCTCTTAACCCTATCCATTTTGACCAGGCCCGCAACCTTTTTATTGCTTGATTTAAGGCAGCCTGCAACTCCTTTGCCCCCTTTAAAAAGCAAAGGTTAAAGAACATCAATAACCCATGGATTTCCTCCTCACTCCTCAAATCATTGGCCAATAGAGACCACCACTGGGCCAAAGCCCAAGCCACAGGCAGCAGAGCTGACTGACAGCAATACCGCCATGATAGAAACTCCTGCACCCATGCTATCCAGAAAGCCAAGGCCGAGTACTATAAAAAAGCCCTCACCAACTCTTGGGAAGATAGTAGGAAGTGCTGGGAGAATCTAAAAGAACTCTCTGGTAAAATGGACAAATTCCACCTCCCCAACATGCTCAGTGTGCACAGGAACATGATTCTGGATCCAAAACTAATCGCAGATACTTTTAATGTGGCATTCACTGACCTCAGCAGTGTGCCGCCCCCTGACTTTTTCAAGAACCACCCCATGCCCTCCACCACTCTGACCCCCCTCTTAACACCTTCCCCCTTTCTATTTTAAGAAGGTCACACTGCGTGAAACTAAGTGCTACCTCCTCAAGGTACTCGGGAAAACAAATTTCATCTGCGACTCCATCGACCCAAACTTATCCACCTAGCTCTTGATGTTGTGTTCCTCCCACTCTCAAAAATCATTAACCTATTACTCCAGCTTGGACAATTTCCCTCCATCTGGAAGTCAGCAGTTATGATGCCCATTCATAAAAATGATGATCTCTCCCTGCATACCAGTTACTGCCCTATTTCCATTGTCCCCATCTCCAAAGCATTAGAGTGCATTGTGTCCGACCAACTCACTGAATATTTGTCCAAGTACAAACATCCTGGGCCTAGAGCAGCACAGTTTCAGAAAAGGCCACAGTACAACAACTGCTCTAGTTGTCTTCATGGACAACATCCATAAAGTGCTCAACCATGGCCACCTGGTGGGATCAGTGTACATTGATCTTACCAAAGCCTTTGATATGGTCAACTACAACCTATTACTGGCATCCCTCTGTGACGCATGTATCTCCCTGCAGGCAGCTAACTGGTTCAAGGATTACCTGATGAACAGATCTCAAAGTGTCAACATTGAAGACACATTATCCACCTCCCAACTTGTTCACTTGGGTGTCCCACAGGGATCAATTTTTGGCCCACTCCTATTCACTGTCTTCCTTAACTCCCTCTCACAAGTCTGTAACACCAACCTCCTCCTCCTCTATGTGGATGATGCCATCCTTTTCACTAGAGATGCCGACCACACCATCTGCGGGCAAAGGCTTCAGTCTGATATTGCAGCAGTAGAAAGCTGGTTCTTGCACAGGAAACAGATTATGAATTACAAAAAAAAACTAGTACATGATCTTCGTCAATCCCCCAAACAAGCAAATATCAACCACCCTCTCCATCACAAATGGTAACAATACACCCATTGACCAGGTCCACATCTTAAAATACCTGGGCATCACTCTTGACAGTGCCCTTTCTTACAGGGATCATGTCAGCATCATATACAAGTTTGTCAACACAAGAATTGGTCTGCTTTACAGGAATAGGCACTATATGATGAAGGATGCTCTTATCACAGCCATACCTAGTTCCATACTATCTATCATTGATTATGTAAGGATAATTTACAGTTCCTTCACAGACACCACCTTTAAGTGAATCCAGACCACTCTAAACAAATCATGCCAGTTGATCAGTGGTGCCCCTAAACAGACATGTGACCTCTACTCCAGTACTAACTGGCTAACCCCAGGGGTAGACTCTCCTACCACACTTGTTTATTTGCTAAAAAAAATCAGTATGGGACTCATCGCACTGTTCTGCCAGCCTCTTCTCAACCTAGGCACTAAAGCCCATGGTATCAGGAGTGGCACTAGAATCTCCTACCAGACCTCTTTTTGCTGCACCTCCCAGGCTGAACGGTCCTTCAGGTACAAGGCTCCCAGCCTGCTTAATGCAGTCCCCTCTGACTTCCTTGATACCCCTACCCTGGACACCTTTAAACGGAAGCTGAAGGAACACCTCGTGGTGCTCAGTAGGTGTGACTGTCCCATCTAGCCCACCTCTCTGCCCTGGATTACCTGACAATTTCTACTTCAATGGAATGCTCTTTAAAGGTTTGCCTCATCCAGTACAATTGTGCTACTATGACTGTACTTGCATCTGTATAATGTTTCTGACAAGATCAATACTCAATTGATTGCTTTCAATTTGGTTCTGCCTTAGCCAGCACAAATGTAAAAAAAGAATATGTAATTACCTGATTATAATCGTTTTTGCCATACTGTTCGAATTCACTAGTACTATCCTATGTTTGTTACTGGGTTTTCTTCCCAAACTCTGTACTACCGTGTATTGCCATGTCTCTGTTTCTTGATGTGGAACCTCTGTAAAAGAGTCTCTTGACTCAAAGGTTGTAATCTGAGACAATAAATAAGTAAATAAATAAATAAACAAATAAATAAATAATTTAGTGATGGGTTGTTTTCTGATAGACCTGTCTGACACATACAGTAAATCAGGCTTAACTCACTGAGTGCATATACAGAAAGTAATTTGGAGCGCTGGCTCAGATCTGTGCGACAAATAGTGTCATCAGCTGACTTCCACCTCCACACCCTTCAGGTCTCAGCACACTTTCTATCTGTGAGTGCATTTATTTTTGTGAGGTGACTTTCCTTTTTTGTCACACAGAACCTGTCTCAGGTCTGTGTGTGACCATAGTTTTTAGCTCTGTTACTATATCTCAGCCAGGGAGACATGAAAGAGAGGCAAGACAAGAGCAGAAGCCTATGCAGGTAAAGCTAGGTGAGTAGATAGAGGTAAATGATTTTTAATCAGTGTTCTAGGTCACTTATTTTCATTTCGTTAAGTTTCAGATAATTTTAGGGGAAACTATCTACTCAAAATCATCTTATAATTTGAATGGTTACTTATCACTTGTGAAACAGGTTTGTTATTGGGGAGCTAAATCAGGCTTACAGGAGAAAGGAGATTTAAAAGGAGAGAACATAGCAGCTAGCCTTCCAGGAATAAATACATTTATTTAACACTTAAAGTGACAGTGTGTGTGTGGGGGGGGGGCAGGGGTAGGCAGAGCTAAGTGCATTTCATTGTTTTGTTTCAGTTGTTGCTTTCATTGTGCTGGAGTGGAGCATGGACCAAATGGTGGCCCTATAGGTGGGGTCTTATGGATTAAGAGGCAGAAAGTGAAGGGAACTGCTTCTAGGTTGTGATGCACTAGGAAGTAGATAGAGTAAAGACACATCCCAATAGTGTAGTGAGTTATGCTTAGTGATTGTGCTAATCTGTGGAATACCACAATGTTAAGTGCCACAGATACAGGGGGAGGACAGGGAGGTGAGGTGCCTTCCAGGTGCCACGGCATGGAGGGATGGAAGGAAGATACTGGGGATCACTGGGAAGGCAAGACAGGAGGGTGAGCTGGATGTCATTATCCACCTAGGTACTAATGACTTGGCAAATGGGGAGCCAAAGGAAGTTCAGGAAGAGTTTAGGAAACTGGGAGGGGTCTCAAGCAAGTAGCTACTTCTGTCACTTTCTCAAGTACTACCTGTGAGAGGCAAGGAGAGCATGGAGTGCATGCACCAGGAACTTTAACTCATGGTTGAAGAACTGGTGCTGTGAGGAAGGTTTGGATTCATTAGTGACAGGGGACCCATCTGGAGGGATGGAGGTTTGTTCAAGCCTGACGCCTGCATCCATCCTGGAGGGAATCAAGCACTTAATGATAAGTTTAAATGCTACATTGACAAGCATTTAAACTAGCAAAGGGTGGCAGGCCAGCAAGGATGATACCTACTTGCTCACCCCACAGCTAGTAATGGAACCAGTGAACCAGAGGTGGCTATCTCTGCAAAGCAGTGTGCAAAAGATGGAGATTAGTGTCCAAAAGGTGGATAAGCAGAAAAGGGCAAAATTCAGCAGAAGGGCAGACAGCAAGGAGAACCAGGGATAAATGACAACCAAGGAAGGGGCTGGAGTAGAACAGTGAAGCAGTCTAGGGAGGTCAAATCATGGAAAGCCATGTGTGCAAATGCCAGGGGCCTTAGCAACAAGATGGAAGATCTGGAGGCTGTCATGGTACAGTCAGACCTGGACATTGTGGCCATCACTGAAACCTGGTGTAATGATAACCATGACTGGGAGATGGCCATACCTGGCTACAACATATTCAGAAGAGACAGAGCAGGCAGGAAGGGAGGAGGTGGCACTGTATGTAAAAATGACATAAGGGCCACACAGATCCAGGAGGAACAAATGGGGGAGAGATACTGTGGGTTATTGAAAGGAAAATGGGGCCAGCTATCCGGACAGGTGTGGTCTAGACCACCAGCCCAGGAGGAAGAAACAGATAGGGAGTTGATGCTAGCCATCCAAAGGATGGCAGACAAGGGTGAGGTAGTACTGGTTGGAGACTTCAATATACCAGACGTGGACTGGAGCATCCCAGCAGCAGCATCAACTAGAACAGATTTATCCTGGACTCCTTCAGGGTGCCTTCCTCAAGCAACCGGTCATGGAACCAACTCGGCGAAGGCAATACTGGACCTTGTGCTCACAAACAGGGACAGTGTGATGGGGAGTAACAGTGGGGAGCACCTGGGTAACAGTGACCACCAGTCATTGTGGTTTGAAATCACAGAAGAAAGCAGAACCAAACCACACAAAAACACGTATCCTGGATTTTAGGGGGCAGACTTTGTGAAAATGGGGAGATGCTTGAAAGAGGCATTAAGGGGAATGGGACAGGAATCAGGGATTGAGGAACAGTGGGCAGTATTTAAAATGGGGATTATAAGAACAACTGAATTATGCATTAAGAAGGTTAGCAAGAGGAAAAGAAAGAGGAGACCATTATGGTTTTCCAAAGAGGTAGCAAAGAAAGTTATAGCCAAAAAGACTGCATTCAGGCAATACAAAAATACACAGGCAGAAGGGGATAGGGAGAAGTACCAGGAGAAACAAAGGGAGGCAGGGAAGTCAGTAAGGGAAGCCAAAGCTCAGACAGAAGAACACATCGCAAAATCAGTGGTTAAAGGGGACAAAACCTTTTACAGGTACATAAGTGAAAAAAGAAGGACAAAGGGAGGGATAGTGAGACTGAAGGGGAGGATGGGAGCCGCGTGGAGGATGACAACAGTATAGCTGGCATATTGAACAGGTATTTCTGCTCAGTCTTTACTAAGGAAGAGGGGTAATGGGTCTGAAGGGAGTACAAGGGTGAGAATGGTGCAGAAATGGACACAAGTCCCTTTACCAGAAAGGGTCCTGAAGGAACTGGAAGTAATAAGAGCTGATAAAGCAATGGGGCCAGATGGGGCACCTAGGTCCTTAAAGAACTAAGAGAGGTGGTGGCTGAACCTCTGGCTATCCTGTTCAGCCAATCACTGGAAACAGCGGAGGTACCCAAAGACTGAGGACAGCAGATGTAGTCCCTTATACAAAAAGTGGGAACAAAGAGGAAGCAGGGAACTACAGACCAGTCAGCCTCACCTCGGTAGTGGGAAAGATCATGGAAGCACTACTGAAGGAGAGATTAGTGGAACATCTGGTTGTCAATGGACTACAGGACCCAAGGCAGCATGGTTTCGCCAGGGGAGGTCATGTCAGACCAACCTCATTGAATTTTTGACTGGGTGACTAGGGAGGTGGATCAGGAGGGCAGTGGACATGGCCTATCTGGACTTCAGCAAGGCCTTTGACACTGTGTCACATAGAAGACTATTACACAAACTGGGGAATATGGGTGTGGGCAGGACAGTAGTGTGGTGGGTAGGTAACTGGCTGGGTGGCAGGACACAGAGGGTGGTGGTAAATGGCTGTCACTCCACAGATGGAAGAGTGACCAGTGGGTACCACAGGGATCGTGCTGGGACCAGTCCTATTCAACATCTTCATCAGTGACATTGCACAGGATCTAGAAGGCAGAATTTCACTGTTCGCTGATGACACAAAGCTCTGTAACAGAGTAGACACACCAGAGGGTGTAGACAGAATGAGAAGGGACCTGCAGAAACTTGAAGAATGGTCAAGGGTTTGGCAGTTGAAATTCAATGCAAAGAAGTGCAAGATAATGCATATGGGGCACAAAAACCCTGGCACAATATATCAGTTGGGGGTGAGGATATAGCATGCACCAAGCAGGAAAGGGATCTTGGGTTGTCATCTCTGATGACCTCAAGTAGGGAAACAGGTGACAAGGCATCAGGTAAAGCAAATAGGATGCTGGGATGTATAGGCAGGGCATCACCAGCAGGAAAAGGAGGTCATAATTCCGCTATACAAGACACTAGTGAGGCCCCACCTGGAGTACAGTGTACAGTTCTGGAGACCATACCTACGTAAGGACATAGACAGGGTAGAGAAGGTTCAGAGGAGGGCAACAAAGATGGTACATGGGTTGCAGCACAAGTCCTATGAAGACAGGTTGAAGGAACTGAACATGTACTCCCTGGAGGAGAGGAGGAGAGGAGAGGATGATAGAGACATACAAGTATCTTCAGGGAGGAACAGGGTGCAGGAAACACTATTTTTAAGCGAAAAAGATGTTTCAGGACTAGAGGGCATGGGATGAAGTTGGAGGGAGGACGATTCAGAGGAAACATGAGAAAGAATTTCTTCACAGAACGTGTGGTGGACAAGTGGAACACCCTGCCAGAGGAAGTGGTGGGGGCTGAAACAATCACGGGATTTAAGAATGCATGGGATAGACATAAAGGAATTCTAGAGGTCAGGGGTAAGGGGAAATAGACTTCTAGGAAAACAAACTGAACTTACAAGCTCAAATGGGCAGACTAGGTGGGTCATAGGCCCTTATCTGCCGACACTGTCTATGTATCTATGTATCTATGTACATATTCAAAGAGAGACTTAGAGGGTGAGGAGCAGGAGGCAGGCCACTTTGCTTGAGTAAGGGTCAAAGCAGCACCAGAAGAGGGAGGTACGTAGGTTGAGAGAACTGCACTGCAGTCCACATCCATGCAAATCATTAGCACATGTCTGTACTGTGTTTGAGTAGGGAGGCAGATGAAGGGAGCGCTGGTCAGTTGTACGGACTGCAGTGCTCCCTTCTTCATCTTTCAGAGAAAGCACTGGATGCAAAGAGGATGGCCTGTGTGTGTAGGAAGAATGGAGCCCTTGCTGATGACACTGCTGCCCTTGGGAGCAAAGTGAGGCTCCTCAGTTAGTGTGTTTGTCTGAGTTAGCTGAAATGAATGGTTATCTGAGCAGTCATTTCAGATAACTGAGCAGTTATCTAGGTTTAAATCTCAGGTGACTGAAGGGGATTGTTATCTGTGCAATTTCATTACATGTAGAAAGATCTATTAAGTAGGGGGAGTGGCTTAGCTAGAAGAAAGGTAGATTTAAACACTGCCCTAGATAGATTCTGCCAGAGACTTGGCAGAGAACACCAGGAGGAAGGAGTGCTGTATGACTGGACTTCTCTACTTGGACTATATTGCCCTTCCTCCCTCTCCTCCACCCTCCCACCCAAAGCTAGTTTTACTTTTATAGGCACAGGATTTGACTGACAACAGGAACTTCCTGTTTGGGAGCAGGAAGTGAGTGATCACAGAGGCACCAGAAATTCACCATTCTAGAAGGGCAAGAGTAGCTCTCTGCGCCCCCCCCCCACCAGCTGCTGGAGGTCTGCCTCTGAGCAAGTAAGGGGTCTACCGAGAAATATAGGATCTTTTTGTCTCAGAACAGGATGATCAGGAGCTTAAAAGGCACAGAGGCAGTAACTAAGTAGGGAGAGAAGAAAAAAAAACAGAGGAAAGAGTAAGGATTCCAAACAACAGTGAAGGGGCCAGAAGTAAGACATGATGGGAGTGGTGCAGTGCAGTGGCTGTGGAGCAGCAGTTTTCCTGGAGACATTCTGGAGGATGCAGTGTTGTCCCATGTGCAGGCACCTATCTGGGCTGAGGGAGGAGGTTGCTTATCTCCAGGCTGAGTTGACCAGGATTTGTGGGACCTCCTCTTCCATCCAGGGACCACCAGGGCCACTGCCGTTGCTTCAGAGGTTGCCAAGAAAGAAGAGCGGTTGGACCACAGTGGGCTCAGGGACAGTGAGGGTGGTGGAACAGAGGTACATCCCTCCAGTTGTACCTCTCCATAATTCCTATGCCATTCTGGCAAAGTGTGGTTCCTCTATGGAGGCACCTTCAGTGGAGACCAAGGAGGATGCTGGGAACCTCCACAATGGAGACCCACAGGAGGGTGGCATGGGACCCCACAGGGGAAGGAAACAATTCCTGGTGGGGGACTCCACTGTTAGGAAGGTAGAACTGGGGGAGGAAGGGGAGATGGAGGTAAGGTGTCTGGCTGGCACCACGACTTGGAGGGACAGGGAGCGAACCCTCAGGATTGCCGGAGCAGCAGCACAGGGGAGGGAGCTGGATGTCACTGTCCACCTAGGAACAAATGACCTGGCTAAGAAAGGGATTAGAGCAGTGCAGAAAGAGTTTGTGGAGTTGGGGAGGGGCCTTAGACAAGTAGCACACATGGTAACCTTCTTGGAGGTGCTGCCTGTCTGTGGCGTAGGTGAGGCTAGGGTGCTCCACACCATGGGATTCAAACAGTGGTTGAAAAGCTGCTGCAGAGCTCAGGGATTTGGCTTCATTGGGGACTGGGGGTCCACCTGGAGTGATGCAGGTCTATACTGGCATGATGGGTTGCATCTGTCCAGGAGGGGAACCAGGATCCTAGGTGATAGGTTTAAATGCTTCATTGGCAAGAATTTAAACTAGCTAATGGGGAGGCACTGGAAAGGGACAGGGAAATCCTAGCCCGCCCAAAAAAGTCAGGGTAGTAAGTGAGGTAAACACCAAGATAGAGATGTTGATAGGGAGAAGGGCAGGGGTAAATGGAGAAAGTGAGAAAGGCAATAAGGACAGGGATGGAGCAAAAAGGAGTAAGGTCATCAGGAAATGGAGGGTAATGAGATCACATGATGCAGCAGACTGCGTAGCAGCTCATCCCTTCAGCTCCCATTGCTCAGTCTCAATTAGTGAAAAGACAGTGTTTTCAACGACTTCTGGTACTCTCCTCTGGTGAAAATCTACTTCAAGAATTATCCCAGGTCTAAATCGTAAGAAGTTATGGATGCTGAAATGCACCAGGCATTGCTGAGGCACACACCTCCAGTCTCTCCGGAGAAAAACACCAAACGCTCCAGGGCACAGCAGAATGTTTCCGGCAAACTGAATACTACAGCAGCCTCTACTTCTACAGTTTCCGTAACAACTACCCTTACTCTGGATCAATTTTTAAAAGAATTTAATCTGTTTCATGAAGATCTTAAATTACTAGCCACTGAAGTAAAACAAATGACGTGTGACCTAGAAGATCTTTCTGTTAGGGTGGTGGACTCAGAAACCTGCATTACCTCCATAGAAAAACATACAGAGAAATCAGAAAAGGATGTGGTAGACAATCGGCATAGAATTAAGACACTGGAGAGCAAGATCGAGGATTTGGAGGGGAAGGGTTGTAGAAACAATGTTATTGTTATAGGGATCACAGAGAAGGAAGAGGGGAACAACACTGTCGTATTCATCCAAAAGTCGATCGAAAAGCTGGCAGGCCCTTCACCTTATAGGGCTTCTTACACAATTGTGCCCATCGAGCACTTAGATTGATGCCAGCACTGGGCGCCCCTTCCCGACCCTTGATATTTAAGTTTTTAAATTATCAAGAGAGGCAGTCGTTCTTGGGGAAGTGCAAAGACTTGCAGGAGATACTTTGGGAAGGAAACAAAATTCGAGTAATGCAAGACTTGCCAGCCACGGTGAGACAGAGGAGAACGTAATTTCATACAGTCATAGCCAAGCTCATAATGGCTAGAATTAAATTTAAAATGGGCAATCCTGCGCGCTTGCAAGTTCTTCTGGACGGTTCATGGGTTACATTTGAGGAAATCAAACCTGTACAGAGAGCCCTCCAAAAAGCCTTGCCTGACCTCTTCCATGCACGTTGAAGGATCCGGACTGGTATAGCAGAGGTAACCTCATGTTGGGAAAAGAGGGATCGTTTTGTCTTTAAGATTTCATGAAGGTATACATTAGATCTAAGAGGATTTGGAGGGGTCTCCAGCTGGAGACTTAACTGAGACTTCATTACCATAAAGGACTAACTGCTAGTTTAAGAAATGCTGGGACTTTGTACTCGCACATTGGGACATTCTACTAATATAGACACTTTCTGGCATTATCTTTGTTTTCACTTTGCTATAACAAGTGACTGGTTTATTTATTTTATTTCAGTGACTCCTTGAATATGGACCATTCAGTGAGAAATACGGCTATCGTTACAGTAATTTACAGGTTTTCTTTTGGTAAGCGGCAAATTTATGTATCAGCCACCAGAGGGCACTTTGCGCACATATCTGTTTTTTAGTTTAGCAGGAGTCTTTAATTTCTAAAACCGAAATAGTGGGCAATTAAGATTTGATGGATTTTTTTTCTATTTCTCAGTATGTTAGACTCTGGAGAAGGGTATTTAATCTATATTGTTCCTAGTTTGAATCGGATAGATGTTGGTTATATATTATAGGCTTATAAAGATGTTCACATTTGTTATCTAATTTGGGGAGATGGTATAGTTTGGATACTTAAGCAGATTATTAGAGTGTATGGTACTAGTCACTCCCCATAAGCATACAATAAAGGATAGGTACTAGTATTCTAGGCTAGGGGGTAAGATTCTTTTGCTGATTTTCACATAAGGATAGAGTAGTTTGATTTCACAATTTTGGGCTCAAGTTATTCATCTGGGTGATGGAGAGGCAGAGGGTGGGAGCACATAGAACATGCAGTATAGCATGGTAGGAACAGTAAAGGGTTTAATTAGGGATACAGTAACACGATCAAGGACAAGTTAGGATGAATATTATGGGATTAGGAGTAAGGGGGTGGAAATAAATAGGAGCACAACAACAACACAAGATAATGTTAAGATAGGCATGATTTGAATTGTTTTATGCTTCGAGGGCTACTATTTTAGTACCCTTAATGATATACAAAATGACTAGTTCCATACGGGTTGCCACATGGAATGTTAGAGAGGTGAGGAAAATAGTTAAGCAGTAGCAGGTGCTAAAACATTTGAAACTTCTAAACATAGACATATCTTTCTTTCAGGAATCCCACTTGTTAGACTTGGAAGCTTCTCAGATTAGAAGACAACAATTTGGGAATTTTTTTGCTGCGGAGGGTACAACTAGTAGCAGTGGAGTGTTGATTCTTGTTCACAGACGACTCCCGTTTATTAAAACTAACATAGTCAAGGATCCTCGGGGCAGATATATATTCATACAAGGTGTACTTTATAACAAGAATGTACTTCTAGGTAGTATTTATGGTCCCACTATAGATACGCCTGTTTTTTTACACAACTTACCCAAGAAATAACCCCATGTATGTCCATCCCTTTAATTTTAGGAGGGGACTTAAATTTGGTTTATGATCCAAGTCGAGATAGATCGATTTCACGGAACAAGGGTTTATCACTGGCCCAAAGGGCATTCCGGGAGTGTATGGACCAGATAGGAGACTGTGATATTTGGAGAGTGTTTCATCCCCTGGAGAGGGAATATACCTATATTTCTCCTGTTCATTTGACCTCATCCAGAATTGATTAAATTCTCCAATCTCACTCTCTTATTTTGGGTACCCTTGATTCATCGATAGAACCTGGCCCTCCTTTGGATCATTATCTAGTGGTGAGTCATATCTCCATAACCTCCCTTCACAAAAGGGGTACCAGATGGAAGGAAAATGAACAATTATTGAAGGAACTGGGTTCATATAAGCATATTCAAGAACATATTGAGCTGTTTTGGGAATTGAATCAGAATACCTCGGGGAGAGTGGACATTACCTGGTGTGCTTTCAAAGCATATATAAGGGGCATACTTAAAAGTCTAGCTACTAAGAAAAAGAGGGATTCAATTGCCTGTATGTCCCAACTACTTTCCCAGATTAGGAACCTGGAAAGGACCCCATCCCCTCATACCCCTGAAGATGTTAGACAAGAATTAGCTAAACTGAACGCTGCTTATATATAACTAATATGAGAGAAAGCTGATTATGCCATCTTGAAAGCACAAACCTCCGATACAGACCAAGGCAAAAAAGCGGGATGGCTATTGGCACTTAGAATTAAGCAGATGGAGTCTTCCCAGGATATAAATTCAATACATTCAAAGGTAGATGGGTCCCTTAAAGTTAAGTCAGAAGATATTGTACACGAATTTGCTGAATATTACAAAGAGCTATATTGCCCCGTGCATCCTACCCCATCTGAGCAGATTGTCAGGAATTATCTCAAAGGAACAAATCTGCCTCAATTTACGAAAGAGCAGCAAAGCAAGATTTCAGCCCCTATAACAGCTAGGGAAAGCTCTGAAATTATTGGAACTTGACCAATTAACAAAACTTTGTGCATAGGTGGCTTCTCAACTGGCTTTTATAAAAAATTTAGGGATCAATTAATCCCAGTGCTTCTCCCTTTGTATCAGCAAATTCTTTTGGGATTAGAGGTGAACCCCACACTGTTTGAGGCATTGATTGTACTGATACCCAAACTGGATAAAGCACCTGACTTGGTTACAAACTACAGACCCATCTCATTAATGAATCAAGATGTTAAAATATTGTCAAAGCTGTTAGCTAATCGCCTAGGCTCAGTGATGTCAACCCTGATTGGACCTGAGCAAGTGGGATTCATGAAGGGGCGATCTTCCTCTGATCATCTCCGTACTCTGTTGCATGTTTTCTCGGTATGCAGGGATGCATCTTTTCCAGCTGTCTTGATATCCCTGGATGCCAAGAAGGCATTCGACAGGGTTAACTGGCAATATTTGTTCTTAACCTTAGAAGCTTTCGGTTTTCCTTCGGATTTCATTAAATGGACAAATTCTCTCTATAAGTCCCCCACTGCTCGTATCTCAGGCAATGGTCTTATCTCAGAGGTAATTACATTGCACTCTGGTACTAGGCAAGGATGCCCCTTGTCGCCATTGCTGTTTAATATTTATCTGGAGCCCTTAATATGCAGAATACAAAACTCTCCCATTATACAAGGTATTCCGGTCCACCCATGTGAGAGTAAGGTCTCGGCTTATGCTGATGACCTTCTTCTTCAACTCGAAAACCCAAATACCTCTATTCCCTCGATGCTGGAGATTATTGAAAATTTTAGTAGGCTATCCAACTATAAACTAAATATCAATAAATCCATTGTTTTTCCACTTAATCATAAATTGTTTAAATCTGATGTTCAGGATTTAGGGTTTACCTGGAATCGGGACTCTTTAAGATATCTGGGTATTGAATCATCGAGACAGCAGAGGAAAATTACAAAGCTAAACTTAGACTCCCTGCTTGCCAAGATAACTCAAGATTTGAATCAATGGGCTCTCTCCCAATTTCTCTATAGGGTGGAATAAATTTAATTAAAATGAATGTATTTTCCAGGCTTCTATATCCATTATTATTACTTAATATTTGGCTCCCACTGTGTGGTTCAAAAAAGTACATGCTTTGTTTACTAAATTTATATGGCGTAATAAGCCCCCTAGGACAGCTTACAATAAATTAACTGCCCCTAAGCTTAAAGGGGGACTATGCCTCCCCCATATAGGACTTTATTACTGGGCCAGTCATATCAATAAATATTTAAGATGGCTTACTGCAGATGGACAGCAATATGCTCCCTTATGGCTCAAAATAGAACGGACCATGATATGGCTGTGTGGGTTAGCCCCAGAATGGTTATTAAATTCTAGAAAGGGTCTTCTACCTCTCAAACTTAAACATTCTAAAATAGCAGTTTCCCTGAAGATTCATGCTCAGATATGCCATTACCTTAAATATGATCATGATAAGGACAGGAATCAGCCTATAGTGGGAAATTTACAACTTAAAATTGAAGGATGACCCATATTCCCTAACTGGATTCTGGGAATGTTAAATATGCAGATTCTAAATTTTATTAATGATGAGGGCTCTTGGCTCTCAGTAGACAATTTCAGGAACAAGTTTGAAATTTCACATAAATGTTTTTTTTTAAATAATTCAGTTGTGACACTTATTGACATGTGCATTCGGTATGGACCCTCCATTATCACCAAATTGCATCTTTCACTAGGGAACTACTCCCTATAAGTGGAGGTTCAAAGGTGGTATCAAAAATTTGCAGTATGAAACATAACTGGAAATTCCCTTACTGCTTTGGACCTACCCATGTATGGGAGACCTTTTTTTCAAATCACCTCATAGAATGGCCAACACTTTGGCACAGTTGTCATAAGTATGTGACACAAGATAGGCTAAGGCTAATGCAGATAAATATTCTTTACAGTGCATATTATTCCCCGCAAAAACTGGCAAAGTTAGGCTTAAGACCTTCTACAACATGTGCTAGATGCCTTCAGGATGATGGAACAATATTTCATATACTCTGGTCATGTCCCAAGGTCTTCCCACTCTGGGCCAAGATCAAACAATTATCAGATCCCATTTTATGGCTCGGTGAATTGTTTACTCCAGCAGTCTGCATTTTGGGCAACCTTTCAGGAATTGGGGTTATTACCTGTAAAAATCACATGACTATAATTTCTATGTCGGTCAAAAAACTGATACTGAAACATTGGGTTGATCAGAAGAAAATATCCTATAATGAATAGCTGACAGAACTTTTAGCAAACCTCCAAACAGAAAAAAACAATTGCTAACTTAAATAATAGAATGGGTAAATATAAAAAACTCTGGAAACCCTTATATACCCTATACTCTCTATAGGGTATATGCAGACATATGGATTGTAAGAATAACTGTTCTTATAGTTTTCTAGTTTTGAAATAGGCATGCTGAACTATCCAGGTGAAGGTAGTGGCTCCTTGGGAGGGTTGGGTGGGAGAGGACTGAAATGTGGGTGTAGGAAAAGGGGAGCAGGGGGGAGCAGAATCATGATGTACTGCTGACCTATGTACTGTATTCTGTATTATGTACTGTATATCTGCTATATGAGTGTAAGAAATTATGGAAAATATTTGAATAAACTTTAAGCTGAAAAGAAAAAAAAAGGAAATGGAGGGTAATAAGTACCAATGCCCTTAGTCTGGGCAACAAGCTCCCTGAACTGGTGGCCTTGATGGAAGAGAGATGCCTGGATATCGTAGTAGTCACAGAAACATGGTACACAGAGAACCATGACTGGGATGTTAACATGCCAGGGTACATAACCTACAGGAGAGACAGGCAGGGGAGAGGAGGGGGAGGAGTAGCTCTCTATGTAAAGGAAGGGATAAAAGCAACTGAACAAAAGAGTAAACAGGGAGGAGAGGAGGCACTGTGGGTCACCATAGAGACTGGAAATGGCACCATAATCTGCACAGGGGTTGTATAAAGACCTCCATGTCAGGTGGAGGAAATGGACAAGGATATGATAGAAGGCATTCTTAGGATGGCAGAGAAAGGGGAAATACTGTTGATGGGAGACCTGAATATGCCAGATGTTAACTGGAGCACATTTGCTGCAGCCACATCCAAAAGCAGGGCCATTCTTGATGTCCTACAGGTGGCATGCCTCAGATAGCTAGTTTCAAAACTCACTCATGAGGGAGCAATCTTAGACCTGGTACTCTCAAATCAATCAATCAATCAATCAATCAATCAAAATCTTTATTTAATCAGGCGAACATCATTGAGCATAGCTCATTTACAAGATGGACCTGAGTGGTCAAGAAGTGCAAGTGTTATTACATTGACAAGGGTATCATAAACAGTAATACAATGACAGGGGTAACAAAAAACAGTAATACAATGACATAAGTGCTAGTATATAACAATATACATATGTACAAGGCATTAACACTTTTAATCTGGGAGACAATAGGCAGTTGGCACATCAGAGTTAATATGTAGATTATAGGACCTAGCAGGCATTTTGAGGGTGAATCTTGGGACTGGGAACGGGAGTTTTTTCAGCATATAGAAACACGAACAGAAAAGGGGGGGGTGGGTAGAGCCGTGAATTAGGCCTTTTGGAAGCAGTTGCAGAGTTCTGGGAATAGGGTGGTGAATAATCTTTTGAAGGATATTAAGGTTATTTAGGAGGTTATTTAGCTTCATGGTTTTTTGGAGTGAGTTCCAAACAATTGCTAGTGAGTAGCTGATAGCAGCCCTCCCAAGCTGGGTGCAGGCATTGGGGACCTTAAGAATGATAATTTTGCTGATCCTTAGGTTGTATGGCCTAGAAGTGATTTGAGTAAAACAGTCCGAGATGTAGGTAGGTAGCTTGCCTGATAAGGCTTTGAATATCCAAATTGCAGCATTCCTATTTCTTCTGTGTTGTAATGATGACCAGTTAACTGCCTTATAAAGGGAACAATGGTGGGTGCTGAAGGGAAGGTCAGTAATGAATCTGATGGACCTGTGGTATAGGGTGTCCAGTTTATTTAAGAGGGAGTGAACAGTGTCCATACAGAAAGTCAACATAGTCAATGAGGGATA
The DNA here is from genome assembly GCA_016271365.2 of Neoceratodus forsteri. NCBI lineage: Eukaryota > Metazoa > Chordata > Ceratodontiformes > Ceratodontidae > Neoceratodus > Neoceratodus forsteri. Next base: position 50,201,843 of record CM057451.1, on the reverse strand, counting down.
GGAATGAAGCCTGGATTAATCTTTTTTTGGAGTCTCTGTTGAGGTAGTGCTTTATTCTAAAAAATAAACCAAGCCTTTGTCTCAGTTTCTTTAGTAGCTCCTCAATATGGACAGAAAAGTCAAGTTTGTTATCAATCCAGACACCAAGATATTTGAAGTTATCAACGTATTCCAGCTTCTCTCCAAGTAAGGTGGTTAGTTGTAGGGTGGTAGATGATGGGGTAGTGGCAGAGCAACTTTGTGAGGAAAAGAGCATAGCTTTTGTTTTTTTGGCATTTAGAAGTAGTTTTTTATTCAGTAAGTTGTGTTGTAGGATGGAGAATTCAGATTGTAGCAGTTCACAGGCTTTAGACAATGAACGATTACTAACATATAGCACAGTATCATCAGCAAACAGATGGATGTTTGATTGAGTGAGGTTAGCATCAATATTATTAATATAGATGGCAAAGAGGATGGGGCCAAGAATAAAGCCTTGCGGTACACCTCTTAGCAGTGGTTTTAAAGTGGATAGGTAGTTTCCATTTTTTACCAGTTGTGATCTGTCTGATAGATAGCACTTGAACCAATTGAGTGAAGTGGAATCCAACCCTATTGAAGCAAGGGAGGTGATCAGTGATTCATGATCCACTGTGTCAAATGCTTTGCTCAAATCCAGGAACACAGCACAGGTACTATTCTTCTTATCCATAGCAGTCTGCCAGTCGTTGGTTACTTTGGCTAGGGCTGAAATGGTGCTGTGCCTTGATCTAAATCCTGATTGTGTTGTGTTTAGGAGGTTATTGTTATCCAGGTAGACCCTTAATTGTGAGTTTACTAACTTTTCGAGCATCTTGGACAGAACTGATAGGATGGAAATGGGCCTGTAATTATTGAGATCCATGGGATCACCAGATTTGAGTAAAGGAACTACTTGAGCTGTTTTCCAAATGGAGGAATGGATCCAGTGGTGAGGAAAAGATTGAAGAGATGAGTGAGGGGCAGATAAGACTTGAGATGCAATCTTGAGGAAGTAGGGGTCCAGGGAGTCTGTACCTGCACTTTTGAAGTATCCAAATTGGAGAGGAGATCTTCCATTTCTTTCAATGATATTGGGTTGAAGGAGAAGGTTGATGTAGCCTTTTGGCCCACGGTGGATTGAAGATTCAAGGAAGATCTCAGGAGATTTGCAGGTGAAAAGTCAAATGCTAGTCCAGCTGTGGTGAAGTGGTCATTGAAGGTATTTAGAATTTCTTGTTTATCCGTAATTTCTGTGTTATTTAGTAGCAGTTTGCAGGTTAAGGCAGGAGTAGAGTTTTGGCCCAAGATACCCTTTATAGTTCCCCAGAGCAAATGGGGACAGAGAGAGGATCTCAGATCTAGAATTGGGTTGCCATGACCATCAAACAGTGTGGTTCATGATAAACTCAGCTATAGAGTCTAGCCATACAAAAATGAGGTAACTGGACTTCAGGAGGGCTAACTTTAGCAAGATGAGAGAGTGCCTTAGAAAAGCACTAGCAAACAGACTAGAAGGAGGGGTGGAGCAACAATGTGGAAACATCAAAACTGCCATCACAGAGGCAACAAGCCTTTGTGTGAAGCAAATAAACAAATCAAAATGAAATAAAAAGGCTCTGTGGCTCTCAAAAGAGATGGCGGGGAAAGTCAGGGAGAAAAAGATAACATTCAAGAAGTATAAGGAAGCACAGAAGGAGCAGGACAGAGAGCGGTACTAGTTAAGGCAGAAGGAAGCAGGGAGAGAAGTCAGAATAGCAAAGGCCCAAACTGAGGAAACGATAGCCAACTCAGTTAAGAAGGGTGATAAAACCTTTTATAGGTACATCAGGGAGCATAGAAAGATAAAGGGAGGGATAGTGAGGCTGAATAGAATGGACGGTGGGTGGGCAGAGATGGACACTGAAAATGCAGGGATACTGAATGAATACTTCTGCTCAGTATTCACAAAAGAGGAGGAGAGGAGGAGGAGGAGGTGCCTAATCCAATTAACAGAAGCACTCTTGATAGGGGGGGGGTTGATCCCAGTCCTTTCACAGAAGAAAGGTTTCTGAAAGAACTCCTAAAACTTTGATTGATTGATTGATTGATTGATTAAAACTGAAGGTGGACAAAGCAATGGGGACTGATGGAATTCACCCCAGAATTCTAAAAGAATTAAGGGGAGAACTAGTGAAACCACTGACTACCCTTTTTAACAAATCATGGGAGGATGGTGTGGTACCCGAGGACTGGAGGAAGGTGGATGTGATTCCCCTTCACAAAAGTGGAACCAAGACAGAGGCAGGAAACTACAGACATGTCAGTTTGACCTCTGTGTTAGGGAAAGTGATGGAATCACTTCTGAAGGAAAGAATTGTTGAGTACTTAGAGGCCAGTGGGGCACAGGACCCAAGGCAGCATGGGTTCACAGCGGGAAGGTCATGTCAGATGAATCTAATTGATTTCTTTGACTGAGTGACCAAAGTAGTAGACCAGGGAGGGGCTGTGGACATGGTCTACCTAGACTTTAGCAATGCATTTAACACAGTCTCACACAAAATATTAATTATCAAACTAACCAGCCTGGGATTGGGCCCCAGGGTGGCAGCCTAGGTAAAATATTGGCTGGACAACAGGACACAGAAGGTAATTGTAAATGGAGTCCACTCTGGAGAAACAGGAGTTACTAGTGGGGGTACTGCAGGGTTCAGTACTGGGTCCAGTCCTTTTTAATGCCTTTATAAGTGACATTGCAGAGGGACTGGAAGGAAAAGTATGCCTCTTTGCAGATGACACAAAGATCTGCAACAGGGTTGATACACAGGGATGCATGGAAAGGATGAGAAGGGACTTGGCAAGGTTGGAGGAATGGTCAGAAGTATGGCAGCTTGGATTTAATGCAAATAAGTGCAAAATAATGCACCTGGGAAACAAAAACCTAGGGGAAGATTACACAATGGGGGTAGTAACAACAACAACAACAAAAATGGAAAGGGACCTGTGGGATAATCATATCAGATGACCTTAAGGTTAGAAAGCAATGTGAGAAGGCAGTAGGGAGGGCTGGGGGTATTCTGGGATGTATAGGGAGAGGCATCGCCAGCAGAAAACAGGAAGTTGTTATCCCTCTGTACAGACAGTTGGTGAGACCCCATCTGGAGTACTGTGTCCAGTTCTGGGGACCTCATCTCCGCAGGAACATAGACAGAATAGAGGCAATCCAGAAGAAGGCAACTAAAATGATGCAGGGTCTGCAAGAGAAGCCATACAAGGAGACACTAAAGGAGCTTAATATGTATACCCTTGAGGAAAGGAGAGAGAGGTGGACATGATAGAAACTTTTAAGTACCTCAGTGGAATCAACAAAGTCCAAGAGGGTAGCATCTTTCAGAAAAAGAGGTGTGCAAGAAAAAGGGGTCACAATTTAATGATGGGGGGGCAGTTCAGAGGCAATGTGAGGAAGTATTTTTTCACAGGGAGAGTAGTGGACATATGGAATAGCCTTCCTGAGGAGGTTGTGGGGTCTAAAACTGTAGGAGAATTCAAGAATACATGGGACAGACATAAGGCAATTCTTGTGGGAGGGGTAAGAAGAAATAGGCTGTTGGTTAACTAGGATCTGCAGCTTATCCTATAGGTAGGAAAAAGAGCAGACTAGGTGGGCCAAGCGGTCCTTATCTGCCATCAAAGTCTATGTTTCTATGTTTATATGTACCAGGGGACTATAGTTCCACTTCCCTATAGGCCCTACTGGATCAATGTGGTTGGATGGACTGTGGGTTGTATGGGGTTGGAAAAGGGAGTTGTACTCCATCAGGGTGGGGGGATTCCTAGGAAATTGAGACCAGGCACTAATCTGTGCCACTGGCAGAAACAAGTCAGGCTGTAGTCCCTGTCATACTGTAGATGTGGGAATGTGGGAATAACAAGGAGGCTGACAAAAAAATACAAGGTGCAATAAGCTGTTCGGCAAGGAACTGGTGTAGTGTTTTTTACAGATGTTCAAATTAAGCAGTTCACACAGGATTTTAATTTATTCACATGAGACAGATCACAAAGTGTCTTGGGTTAAAAAAGCTTTGCTCAGGAAGCTTTTAACAATTTCTGGAATAAATCAAATCTTTTAGTAGGTTCAGAAAATACTGACACTTTGGGATCTCTCCTGAGTGCAGACCTTCTCTTTCTGCAGCCTTACATTGACTGCCAAACATAACCCCCTGTCAGGAAACAAAAGGAATTCATATCTCTCCATCTGAACATGTAATCCACTCATTTTCACAAATATGGACATTAACTGGGTTTATTATGGAAACAAGGTCATCCGCTCTGTTTCTTACTATATTAACTGATCTCCTTTATACCATCTTTTGGTCTCTAAAGGAAGTCAGAGGGAGAAACATTTTTAGCTTAATAAGTACATGCTCTTCCCATGAGCCTGTCATGTACTTACCATGGGTCCACCCCGTTCTTCCAGGGTAAAGTATTTAAAGTTGAAGAAACTAGCCACCCATTCCCTAAAAGAGCACACTGTCATAAGACCAGGCAAGTAGTTTGTTAAACAGGGTGGAGGCATTTGGCAAACAAGGCAGGGAGCTAGCAGACTAAGTGGCCCAGTGTTAGTAAAGACAGCTGCTCTGTGATGGAATCCTTTTGACTGCTGCCTTATATGGCGAAAAACAGCAGCCAAAACTGACACACTGCTGGTGGAAATAGAGTACTTGTTCTAGATACTCCCTTACCTGCTGTCCAACTGCACTGTACAGTTGAGCGGGGAAAGCACGTTATTTCTTTTATTCCCAGGGTAACACCTCTGGGGTTTCATCCCAAAATGGAACCACTCTGGGTTCAGATACGCACACCCCCCTCTCGTCCATCACCACCTGACCACTACATTATTGGCAGTACATTAGAGTGAAAGCAAAGGCACCTTACTTAAAGCAGCCCCAAGGAGTGGGGCTCACGGTAATCTCACCATCTGCCTTTCTTGACTCAGTGGATGGGGAGAAATGGAAATTGAACTTTGCACTTTTGCAACAGCTCCATGAAGTGGAGCTGCATGAAAACCCCCTGTGTATCTCTCTCTCACCAGTCACTGCCCGACTCTAGCTTGATGAAGTGGGGAGAGAGAAACACAGTAATATGTTCACTCATTTTTAGCCCTGTACAGCAGGGACTGTTACTCTTGTCAGCTGTTACCTGTCAGCTATATTTTGGGGGGTGGAAAATGGCAACTGCTACCTTGGTGGGCTGGAAAATGGAACAGTGCAATAGCACTTTCTCACTCCTGTCCTCACTCGCTACTGCCCTCTCTTTTGTACTGTGGCAGGGCAAGAGAAAGGAAAGCCCTAATGTGCTTCATTAAGAAAACAGAGTGGATAATTCACACACTTCTGGGATGTCTCACTTTACCAGAGTCAATGCTGAAGGTTGGAAGGGAGGGAACACACAAATGGACACTGGTACAGTTGTTATAGGCATGCTATGTAGCCATAAATATGAAAAGGCCTTATAAATAATAAAGCAGGGAATTTATACTGAAAAATAAGAGCAGGGCAGAACATCAACATCGTACAGAGTTACTGCATGCTGTTAATGTTCCGATCCAATATAAGGGTATCTATAAGTATCCTGTACCTAAGTGAATAACAAATGCAGAAGAAATATAAGTAGAAGTACAAGGACAACTAACAGGCACCAGCTATCCTGAAGGTAGACAAGGCTATGGGGCCAGACTGGGTACATCAAAGGGTGCTGAGGGAACTCTGGGAGGTGCTGGATGCACCGCTAACAGATCTATTTAAAAGATCACTGGAAAATGGCATGGTCCCAGGGGACTGAAGAAGGGCAAAGCTAGTCCCACTTTTCAAAAGTGGCAGCAAGGAGAAGGCAGGCAACTATAGCCCTGTCAGCCTGATGTCAGGGGTGGGTAAGTTGATGGAAACACTACTCAAAGAAAGGATAGTGGAATATCTTATATCAAATGGATTATAGGATCCAAGGCAGCATGGTTTCATGGAAGGAAGGTCATGCCAAACAAATCTGATAGATTTCTTTAACTAGGTGACAAAGGATTTGGATTGGGGAGGGTCAGTGGACATGGCCTACCTGGACTTTAGCAAGGCTCTGGACACGGTTCAACATAGAAGACTGGTAAGCAAGTTGGTGGGCTTAGGTATGGGTAATAAGGCAGTTACCTGAATAAAAAACTGGTTAGTGGACAGAACACAATAGTAGTGGGAAATTGAGCATACTCTGAGGAAGGGAGGGTGACCAGAGAGTTAACTCTGGAATCCATACTGGATCCAGTCCCCTTCAATGTCTTCAAAAGTGACACAGCAGAGGAACTGAAAGAAAAAGTCTGTCTCTTTGCTGATTATAGCAAGATCTGAAACAGAGTGGATATCTGGGGGGGTGGAAAGGATGGAGAGGAATCTGAAAAGACTGGAGAAGTGGTCAAGGGTATGGCAGCTGGGCTTCAGTACAAAAAATGCCAGATAATACACTTAGGGCATAATAACCTGGGAGCAGAATACAAATGGGCAGAACAATATTGACAAAGACACAGCAGGAACGAGATCTAGGGGTAATTATATCAGATTGACCTAAAGGTGGCCAAGCAGTACATCTAGGCAATTGGTAAGAAAAGTGGGATGCTGGGATGCATAGGAAGGGTTATCACCAATAGAAAGAGTGAGGTAGTGCTGTCCTTGTACAGATTGCTGGTAAGAGCGCATCTTGCATATTGTCTACAGTTCTGGAGACCACACCTCAGGAAGGACAAAGATACAGTGGAGGCGATCCAGCAGAGGGCCACCAAAATGGTGCAGGGTCTACATACTGTAATAAATCCTATGAGAAGAGGCTAAGGGAGCTAAACATGTACGCCTTGGAGGAGAGAGGAGAGAAGGGAGAGGGGTGATATGACAAGAGACCATTAAATACCTAATGAGGGTAAGTAAGGTATAGGAAGGGAGTATTTTTCAGAAAAAACAGTGCTTTAGAACATGGGGGCATGCTATGAAGCTGGAAGAGAGGCAAATATGTCATAACAAATGCTATAATATCACTTTTATAATGTAGCACTTGGATTTACCTCAGGCCATACCAAAAAGGTTTTTATAAATTATTATTCTCATACTTCAGATTCTAGATAATGATAATAACACTTTCTCCACACTTATAAATATGAAAAATATATGCACTTTATTAACACCTATACAATAATTCAAAATATTCCTCAATAGCATAAATATCAGGCATAATAACTATAAACATCAAGAAAATTATTTCAGAAAATCAAACAAACCACTAACAAATAAAACAAATTTCAGGAAATAATGTAAATGAATAAGCAGTATTCAGCATAACAAATTACATTAGATATACACTAGGCTTTCAGCATATTTGGTATTTAGCATAACCTTCTGATATAAGAACATGCAAACTCATTACATTAGTGTTTTAGATTATGTTTCCATGTAAGATTTATTTCAAAATTCTTATCATGCAAAATGTATTCTCCTCAGTTTAAATCTTTTAAACTATATACCCCAAGTTCTGTAGTTAAAAGTGAGTTCCCTTGTTACTTTCCCAGAGCCACTTTAAATTACTAAAACTATAAATTAAAATTAATTAGTAAAAAGAATTAAAATTATGCTTACATTTCTGGTTGTAGTAGTTATTTTCTCTTAATTTCAAAATCTTGGTTGAGTCTGGTTCTGAGTAAGAAAGTTTCTTTCAGTCTAGCTTGTCTTTTTCCTGGACCCTGGAACTTTTTGCATCTTTGGGGTTCTCGTCCATGGGATAATTGTTAGTAAATAACAATTCACACTTAGAGTGTATGATAAATAAATGTTGTTATTATTATTAGTATTTGCAAGATTTCTAAACTGTAGAAATAATATTTTTCTGTTTTGTTTTTCTGAGTCTGAAGCTGCCTTAAGCAAAAGAGAAGGGAGCTAAAGCCTAGAAGTGAACATAATAGAATCCCTGACTAACAGTAAAGCGGCAATAACAGAAAAGAATATTTAAAGCCTCAAGAGAAAAGATTTTGTTTGTTTAAATTGTTGTGTAAAATGTCATTGCTATTTTCTGTTTTTCAAAAGAATACTTAATTGTTGTTGTTGAAGTTAATAATCTCTGTTGCATTGCCATGACAACTTTAGCTGTAACTGCAAATATGCTTAGCACTGAGACAGTCATGTATACCTCAGCACAGCTGACTTTTATTAAAAGTAAAAATGAAGACTACAACAGCTGGGAAAAAATGCTGGAAAAAATGTTTTGAGTGTGGAAAATTTGCAGGTCAGATAGAAATTTTAGGAAAGCTTTTACAGGAAAGTAAAAATTACCTCTCTAATAGTTCCTGTGACGTAATCAAGCTAAAGACTGAAAATGCTGTTTTGCAATGTGAGTTACAACAATGGCAGAAACAGTGTTTGGATTTGAAAAGAGAAAAGTATGAACATTTACAGAGTAAAGGTTAGGTTAAAGAAACAATGAAAGCATTCAAAAAGGTAGATTATTTGACTGATTCTGATATATCATTGAATGGATCATCTGACTCAGAAAATGAATTACAGAGACAAAACAAAAACCTTAGACTTAACAGTGGTTCAGATTCTGATTCAAAATGTGAAACATTCAAAAAATGCAAGAAAAAGCACAAGATTACACAAAAAGGGGGTTCCTCTGAACCTCAAGCTATGGTGTTAAAGGCCGTCACCTCTAATGCTAATGGGGGACAGAACTTACCTATGCCTGACAAGAAAAAACAATTGAAGCCCATTCTTGGTCCAACTGTGCTGCAGCAGCCTTAACAAGACTCAAACCTGTGTTAACACTGGAGTCCCTCTTAAAAGGGGGAGGCCCAGGTACAAGGTATGGCAGTGAGCATGGTGACAAAACTGACCACAGGGGGTGACAGGGGTGGGGATCACCAGGAAGGCAAGATGGGAGGGTGATCTGGATGTCATTATCCACCTAGGTACTAATGACCTGGCAAATGGTGAGCCAAAGGAAGTTCAGGAAGAGTTTAGGAAATTGGGGAGGGGTCTCAGGCAAGTAGCTACTTCTGTCACCTTCTCAGAAGTACTACCTGTGAGAGGTATGGGAGAGCATAGGGGCGCATGCACCAGGAATGTTAACTCATGGTTGAAGAACTGATACTGTGATGAAGGGTTAGGATTCATTGGTGACTGGGGACCCACCTGGAGGGATTGAGCTGATGGCCTGCATCCATCCTGGAAGGGAATTCAAGCACTCAATGATAAGTTTAAATTCTATATGGACAAGCATTTAAACTAGCCAAGGGGGGGGGATGGCAGGCCAGCAAGGAGGGTACCTAACTGCCCACCCCCCCCATAGTTAGCAGTGGAATCAGTGAACAGGAGGAATGGATATCTCTACAAAGCAGTGTGCAAAAGATGGAGATAAGCACCCAAGAGGTGGATAGGCAGAAAAGAGGCAAAATTCAACAGAAGAGCAGACAGCAGGGAGAACCAGGGATAAATGACAACCAGGTAAGGGGCTGGAGTAGAACAGCTAAACAGTCTAGGAAGTTCAAATCATGGAAAGCCATGTGTGCCAATGCCAGTAGCCTTAGCAATAAGATGGAGGATCTGGAGGCAGTCATGGTGCAGTCAGACCTGGACATTGTGGCCATCACAGAAACCTGGTGTAATGATAACCACTACTGGGAGATGGCCATACCTGGTTACAACATATTCAGAAGAGGTAGGGCAGGTAGGAAGGGAGGAGGAGGAGTGGCACTTTATGTGAAAAATGACATAAAGGCCACAGAGATCCAGGAGGAACAGAATGGGGGAGAGATACTGTGAGTTAAGCTGGAAAGGAAAATGGGGCCAGCCATCTGCACAAGTGTGATCTATAGACCACCAGCCCAGGAGGAAGAAACAGATAGGGAGCTGATGCTAGCCATCCAAAGGATGGCAGACAAGGGTGAGGGTTGGAGACCTCAATATTGCAGACGTGGACTGGAGCATCCCAGCAGCAGCATCAACTAGGAGCAGATTTATCCTGGACTCCCTTCAAGGTGACTTCCTCAAGCAACTGGTCATGGAACCAACTAGGCAGAAGGCAATACTGGACCTTGTGCTCACAAACAGGGATAGTGTGATGGGGGTAACAGTGAGGGAGCACCTGGGGAACAGTGACCACCAGTCACTGTGGTTTGAAATCATAGAAGGAGCAGAATCAAACCACACAAACACATGTATCCTGGATTTTAGGCGGGCAGACTTTGAGAAACTGGGGAGATGCTTGAAAGAGGCATTAAGGGGAATGGGGCAGGAATCAGAGGTTGACAAAACAGTGGGCAGTATTTAAAATGGGGATTACAAGAGTAACAGAATTATGCATTAAGCAGGTTAGCAAGGGGAAAAGGAAGAGGAAGCCATTATGGTTTTCCAAGGAGGTAGCGGAGAAAGTGAATGCCAAAAAGATTGCATTTGCATTTAGGCAATACAAAAAGACACAGGCAGAATGGGACAGGGAGAATTGCTAGAAGAAGCAAAGGGAGGCAGGGAAGTCAGTAAGGGAAGCCAAAGCTCAGACAGAAAAACACATTGCAAAATCAGTGGGTAGAGGGGACATAACTTTTTACAGGTACCTAAGTGTAAAAAGAAAGGCAAAGGGAGGGATAGTGAAACTGAAGGGGGGGGAGGATGGGGGCCGTATGGAGGATGACAACAGTAAAGCTGACATATTGAACAGGTATTTCTGCTCAGTCTTTACTGAGGAAGAGGAGGGTAATGGGTCTGAAGGGAGTACAAGGGGTGGGAATGGTGCAGAAATGGGCAGAAGTCCCTTTACATGAGAAAAGGTCCTGAAGGAACTGGAAGGAATAAGAGTTGATAAAGCAATGAGGCCAGATGAGGTGCACCCCAGGGTCCTTAAAGAACTAAGAGAGGTGGTGGCTGAATCTCTGGCAATCCTGTTTAGCTGATCACTGGAAACAGGTAGGTACCCAAAGACTGGAGGACAGCAGATGTAGTCCCCTTATACAAAAGTGGGAACAAAGAAGAAGTAGGGAACTACAGACCAGTCAGCCACACCTCGGTAGTGGGGAAGATCATGGAAGCACTACTGAAGGAGATATTAGCAGAACATCTGGTTATCAATGGACTACAGGACCCAAGGCAGCATGGTTTCACCAGGGGGATGTTATGTCAGACCAACCTTGCTGAATTTTTCGACTGGGTGACTAGGGAGGTGGATCAGGGGAGGGCAGTGAACATGGCCTATCTGGACTTCAGCAAGGCCTTTGACACTGTGCCTCACAGAAGGCTATTACCCAACCTGGGGAATATGTGTATGGGAAGGATAGTAGTGTGGTGGTTAGGTAACTGGCTGGGCAGCAGAACACAGAGGGTAGTGGTAAATGGCTGTCACTCCACAGAGGGAAGAGTGACCAGTTGGGTACCACAGGGATCAATGCTGGGACAGGTCCTATTCAACATCTTCATCAGTGACATTGCGGAAGACCTTGAAGGCAGAATTTCCCTGTTCACTGAAGACACAAAGCTCTGTAACAGAGTAGATACACCAGGGGGTGTAGACAGAATGAGAAGGGACCTGCAGAGACGTGAATAATGGTCAGGGGTTTGGCAGTTGAAATTCAATGCAAAGAAGTGCAAGATAATGCATATGGGGCACAAACACCCTGGCACAATATATCAGTTGGGGGGTTAAGGATATAGCATGAACCAAGCAGGAAAGGGATCTTGAAGTTATCATCTCTGATGACCTCAAGGTAGGGAAACAGTGCGACAAGGCAGCAGGTAAAGCAAATAGGATGCTGGGATGCATAGGCAGGGACATCACCAGCAGGAAAAGGGAGGTCATAATTCCACTATATAAGACACTAGTGAGGCCCCATCTGGAGTACAGTGTATAGTTCTGGAGATCTTACCTACATGAGGACATAGACAGGGTAGAGAAGGTTCAGAGGTGGGCAACAAAGTTGGTACATGGATTCCATCACAAGCCCTATGAGGACAGGTTGAAGAACTTGAATATGTACTCCCTGGAGGAGAGGAGGGAGAGAGGGGGGATATGACGCAGACATACAAGTATCTTACATGGTGGAATCGGGTGCAGGAATACACTATTTTTAAGTGATAAAGATGTTCCAGAACTAGAGGACACAGGTTGAAGTTGGAGGGAGGAAGATTCAGAGGAAACGTGAGAAAGAATCTCTTCGCAGAATGGGTGGTGAACAAGTGGAACATCCTGCCAGAGGAAGTGGTGGGGGCTGAAACAATCATGGGATTTAAGAATGCATGGGAAAGACATAAAGGAATTCTGGAGGTCAGGGGTAAGGGGCAACAGACTTCTAGGAAAACATAAACTGAACTCACAAGCTCAAATGGGCAGACTGGGTCGGCCGTAGTCCCTTATCTGCCAACACTGTCTATGTATCTATGACACTATTCTGACTGTAATCAGCAATGTTATAGTGCAGCTCAAAGCAGGTCTAAGCATAGTTCTCCAAGTCTAAAAATAATTAGGCATAGTTTTGCAAAGAAAGAGAAAAAGTTTAGGAATTGGAAAAAATGTAAAGAAGATAAGAGCTTGTGCTCAAAGTTTACTCTGAGTTGCTCAATCGCCTCCTGACCAAGGGCGTAGCTACTGATACTCCAAGTAAGCCATGGCATACCAAGTTTAGTAGCAGGGGGTAGCAAACAAGCTGGCCAGCACTGCTTTGCCATCTCTAGTCCATCATGTTTAAATTCTTTTATTTGGCTTTGCAGACTTTTTCTTTTCTCTTTTAGCTTTTTTTTTTTTTTTGGGGGGTGGCAGAGTGGACCATGGATGTTGAAGCTGAAAGTGTCAATTAGGTCTGCATGGTCCACCTGCATAGTGATTGGCTGCGGCATCTGGAAGGGGATATGGCAAGTCTGGAGTGGCTAGTTTAATTGCCCTGGTAAAGTTTTTTTTTCATTTAATAAACTTGATTAATTTGAAATTTTTCGACGACAACAACAACAAATGCCAGAACAGATAATGAATAAATTGTACACACAGGCATTCCACAAAAAGGAAATAGATACACACGTATCATGTTAGGGTACACACATAAAGATTACATCATGATTACATCATGATAAATTTGAAAACTTACTATTGTTGTCTGCTCCCCACCCACCACCACCCCACAACTCCCCCAAGTCTACCACTATATAAACACCTAAGGGTGGTTATGACGCAAATACCATACCATATTACCTATACATATCTATAAAGAAAAGAAAAAAATTAAAATTACAAAAACTACTGAATCACTGAAAGGGTATGCAGTGGTTCCCATCTTAATTTGTACTTTTCCACTGAATTAAGTCTTGTGTCTAAAAGTCTTTTTGATTAATTGACTGATGCCTTAGGTTACTCGAAGCTAAAAATCCGTCCTTACAGCTTACAAATTGTAGGTTATGGAGATGAAGCTCAGGAAACCTTAGGTAAGGTTTGGTTGAAATTGAGATTTGGTAAAATGGTGATTACACATCCAGTGTATGTTACAAACAAAATAGGTATTGATTTCTTGACTGGAAATGACATTCTAAAGAGGTTTAAACATATTCTAGACTATGGTAAGAAAGTCTTATGGTCACAGGTAAAAAGGCATGTTCAATTTAGAAAGCATCAATAACGTTTCTAAACAATGAAATTCATGCTACTGTGAAAAAAATGATTTAATGATTAAACTGAATTTTGTACTGTTGGTTCTAATGTAAGTGAGAAATTTAGTTTTGGTAATTCTAAAAATTGGTTAAATGGAGAAGTAAAGCTTATGTCATTTTTGTGTCAAAACAAGATGTGATAAATCTGTAATTAAAACAGATGCCTAACTTTCTTCACAAAGAAAGTAAGTCCTGTTTTTCCCGGTGCCATCCTGTTTTTGACAGAAGCATTAAACACTAAGTACAAGACCCACTGAGGACTATGGAAAAGAGTGTGTCAAACCATAAAACCAGAAGTAAAGCCAAGGTGCCAGACAAAACAGGTCTTTAAAGTTTTGCATTGTCCAAGCAGTGCACGGGTTTACCCAGTGTTAAGATGAATGGTTACAAATGTTGCAAACCACATATAAAGATTGAAAAGTATAAGCACTTGCCTTGAATCTCCAGATAGGAAAAAGTATACTACATCCTGTATGTCATGCAAGGTTTGAAATCTCCCATGCCTTCGGATAGATGTACTTGTACAACTGGGTGTGTATATAAGCCTAGCCAATAAAATTATGTGGTCACAACTAAGGGGAAACCCTTACCCAACAAAATGACATCACAGGCCTTGAGGTCTGGATAACTATCCCTCAAGTGTGACATGTGATGAGTGAGCTTACTACAACAGTCTCAGATAAACTAAATACATTTTCTGTTAAAATTAATGGAAGGGTGTCTTATAAACTGTGTTGCTTGTGCCTAACCTGCAGTAGAGATATAAATTTAAAGATCCATTACACACTGTGCCTAGGTATGTGCACTACAATAATGCATGCTTTTTTTTAATAGAATTTAGTACATTTTTTGGTTCAGCTTTTAGATTCAGCAGCCAGCAGCTGAAAGGGAGCTAACATTTACTTTTAAAAGCACCTCATTTTGGTGAGAGAAGCTAGCAACTAAAAGGGAGCTAGCATTTGCTTTTAAAAGCACCTCATTTTGGTGAGAGAAGCTAGCAACTAAAAGGGAGCTAGCATTTGCTTTTAAGAGTACCTCATTTTAGAGAGGAAGAGGGGAATCAGCTAAATCTCTCCCTTTCCCATCACTTAACTGCTAATTGCTAAGCGGTGGTAATAGTATTACACACCCTCCCATCCCCCTCTCAACCACCCAGGGTCTTTCTACATTTACAGAAGACCAAGTGAACTTCCTGTAGGGCTCCCAAGGGAAGACACCAGTGAGACCAGGAAGAGAGGACAGAGAAGACACAGTGAAGTGAAAAAGAAAACAGTGACACCTACAGATCAGGAGGAAAACAGACATGGACATCCAGATCTACCAGAGCTGCAGAGGGCTGGTAGCAAGATGGACACTCTGCAGACTGAGGTGCCCCTTCTGCAGAACAGTTGAGGAACTATGGAGGGAACTATGACAGGCAAGAGAAGACATCATGAGGCTGCAGAGGAGACTGGATTGGGGAAGTCCACCACCCTTCCTTACCCACCCACTCCCACAAAGGCCCACGGGTCTTGGGGGATAGAGGGTGGTGGGAAGGGGCAGTGGGACACCTAGAGCTAAGATGTGGCACTGCCAGCCACACACTATCCACACACAGAATCATTTTGCCCCCTTAGCCAGGGGACAGAAACCAGATGGGGAAGAAGGAAGAATCGAGCAGGATAAACCTGATTCAAGAAAGCAGGAAGGAGGCACAAGAAAGGAGAAGAAGAATATACAGAGCAGCAGGAGGATTCTGGTTGTGGGAGACTCTATGTTGCAAGGAGTGGAGGCACAGTCCATCAGTGCAAAGGGAGCTGAAACCATGGTGAAATGCATGCCAGGAGCATCTACAAGGAGAGATGAGGACAGAGTAGGATGGCAGGTGAGGAGAGATCAGGATTTGGTGGCAATCATTGTCCACTTTGGGAAAAATGACATAGCAAATAGAACTGTGGAAGAAGCCAATACAGACATGAAGACCCTAGGGGAGATCCTAAAGGAGTGCACAACACGTCTGACCTTCTCGGAGGTGTTGCCAATTTGGAGGAAGGGTGGAAGTGAGGACAAGATCAGGAACAAAGAGATCAGAGAATTCAACAGGTGGCTGCAGGATTGATGGCAGACAATGGGATGCACTACATTGGAGACTAAGGGACCTTCTGTGACAGGAAGCTTTTCAAGCATGATGATCTGCATCTCACTGGAGAAGGAGTGAGAGCACTAAGGCAGAAGTTGGAAGTCTTCATGGAGTGTTTAAACTGGAAAGTCTCCAGCACAGAGAAGAAGACTTAAATGGGGATGCAGCAGAAAGATATGAAGGTACAGGGATCAGCGAATGGAAAGGACCCCCCCAACATCAGACTAAAGGAAGCCGGCATGGCTATGACCAAGGAGTGGCCATAGGTAAAAAAGGAGAGACCTCGTATAAAGTACAGGAAGAGCAGACACAGAATAAGGGGGGTGGTTCTGGAGTTATAGCAGAGGGGGAGGTTGTGATTGGAAGGCTATGTGCACCAATGTCCATAGTCTGGATAACAACATCCCAGAACTTGTGGCATTAATGGCCTCTGAGGACCTGGATATCATGGCAGTCACAGAGATGTGGTGCAATAGCAACCATGTCTGAGAGCTAGCCATTCCAGGGTACACACTACACAGACGTGACAGGGAAGGCAGGAAGGGGTGGCATTGTACATCAGGGAAGGGATAAAAGCAACAGTCCCGCAAGATGGGGGGGAGCAGAGGCACTGTGGGTGACCCTGGAAGTGAGATGAGGAACAGTACTTAGAAAGGGAGTGATATACTGGACCCCAGGGCAGGCAGAGGATGTAGACAGAGAACTGCTGGAGACTATAGAGAACATGGTAACGAAGCGTGAATTGCTGCTGATGATCAACATGCCAGATGTGGAATGGAGCATCCTGGCGGCAGCCTCAGCCAGGAGTAAGGGATTCCTACAATCCTTGTAAGGGATAGGTCTCACACAGCTAGTGAGGGAGCCTATGAGGAAGGATGCAACTCTGGATCTTTTCCTAAGCAATGAGAACAGGATAAAGGAAATCACAGTGGGAGAGACCCTAGGGACTAGAGATCATCAAGCTCTGGGGTTCACCATAATGATGTCATAGCAGGCTAGCCACACAAGGACTAGAATCCTGTATTTCAGGAGGACAGACTTTGGTAAGGTGAAGAATGAATTCAGGAAGGCTATGCAGGGATACTATGACATAAGGGGAGTAGTGGAACAGTGGGATAAGATAAAAGAAGCCCTGCACCAGGTAGCAAACCATTGTGCCAGGCCCTGCAGCAAGAGCAAAAGGAAGAGGAAACCACTGTGGTTCTTTTTTTTTTTATACTTTCTTTTTACACCCCCTTCTCACCCCGGTGCTTCCTCACCTTCGGGAGTCTCCTACGACCTTGTGCGTCCCTGCTCTTCTGTCAGCATCAGATGCAGTCATCCCCCCACGCTGCCTTGGTTTGACCCCCAGGCGGGTACGAGGCGGGGCCCCCCCTTTCCACTGCCCTGAGCGACTGAGTTTCATCAGGGATCCGTCATCCGTGCCGGCAGGGGCCTTGGGATCGAGGCCTGAAGCTCCATCTACAGGGAGCACCGGAGGGTATTTTTCCTTTTTTCCGCCCATCCCCGTAGGACGTCTGCATGCTAGGAGAGCCTAGGAGTGATGCACGTCACAGCGTGCTAACACTCCAGCTCCCGGCAGACGTCCTCCCTCCCCTGCTTCATGCAGTCCTTGCTGCACCACCACCCGTGGTCACCCAGGTGGCGGTATCGCAGTGGGACCCGCATCCCACCCCACTCGGAGGAGGAGAGCAGCCTCTGGGCACTCGATCCTCCTCCCCCTGGCCGGCCCTCCAGTTCCCCGAGTCCGTTCCCGAACCAGGGTTGCTGGCATCGCGAGCAGTAACCCTACCGCTGTGCCAGCAGACCGGCTACCACTGTGGTTCTTGAGGGCAGTAGCAGAGCTAGTAAGAAGAAACAAGATGGCATTTCTGAGGTATAAGACAACACAAAGCAAGGAGGACAGGCGAGAATACTTGGAAAATGAAAGTACATGAACAAGGCAGTAAGGGCAGCAAAGTCCAAAACTGAGGAAAAGCTAGCTAACTCAGTGAAGGAAGGAAGGAGGGAAGGCATTCTTTAGGTATTTTAGTGAGAGAAGGAAGATGGGGAAGGATTGTGAGACTTAGGGAAGAGGGAGGCAGGGTAGTGAAGAAACACACTGACAAGGTGACCATCCTCAACAAAAGAAGACAATGGAGAAGGGCAAACGGAGTAGGTGTGGACATTAGACCTTTTTCAGAGGACAGAGTAAAAAGAGCACTAGAACAGTTTAGGGGTGGATAAAGTTATGGGGCCTGATGGCATACACCCGAGAATCCTAAAGGAGCTCTGGGAGGAACTGGCTAAACCTCTGGCTAAGTTGTTCAGTGGATCACTAGAAACAGGCATGGTTCCAGAGAAGTGGAGGAGGGCACAAGTGGTACCCTTACACAAAAGTGGTAGCAAGGAGGAAGCAGGAAACTACCGCCCAGTCAGTTTGACCTCAATAGTAGGTAAAATGATGGAAACTCTACTTAAGGAAAGGCTGGTAGACTACCTAGAGATAAGGGGGCTGCTAGACCCAAGGCAACATGAATTCAGTGCAGGGAGGTCATGCCAGACCAACTTGATTGATTTCTTCGAGTGGGTAACAAAGCAAATAGACTAGAGCAGAGCAGTAGATGTGCCCTATCTGGACTTCAGGAAGGACTTTGACACAGTCCCACACCAAAGACTAATCCACAAGCTGACAAATCTGGGAGTGGGGACAGAGGTGGTCACATGGGTTGGAAACTGGTCGAGTAACAGAACACAAAGAGTGGTAGTAAATGGAGTTAGCTCACAGGAGGGATGGATAACAAGTGGCATACCCTATGAATCAGTGCTGGGACCAGCGCTCTTCAATGTCTTCATAAGCGATATTGCAGAGGGACTAGAAGGGAGGGTTAGCCTGTTTGCAGATGATACACATCTGTTTAACAGAGTAGATACACAGGAAAGTATAGAAAAAATGAGGGATCTGAAGAGGCTGGAAAACTGGTCCATGGAATGGCAGTTGGGTTTCAATGAAAAAAGTGCAAGATTATGCACCTAGGGAGAGGGAATCCTAAGGCTGAGTATGAACTAGACAGGGTAATACTGGAGGCCACCACAGAGAAAAGGGATATGGGGTAGTCATAGAAGACAACCTCAAAGTGGCAAAACAGTGCAACAAAGCAGTTGGAAAGGCTAACAGAATGCTAGGGTGCATAGGGAGGGGTATAACAAGTAGAAGGAGGGAAGTGGTGGTACAGTTGTACAACTCCCTAGTAAGGCCTCACCTGGAGTACTGTGTACAATTCTGGAGGCCCCATCTCCAAAAAGACATAGACAGGATGGAGATGGTACAGAGGAGAGTAACAAAAATGGTCTTGGGGATGCAGCATAAGTCACATAAGGAGAGACTCAGAGCTCTAAATATGTACTCCCTGGAGGAAAGGGGGGGGAGACAAGATAGAGACCTTCAAATATCTAAAGGGGATCAACAGGGTACCAGAGGGGAGCATCTTTCACATGAAGGGAAATAGCAGAACAAGAGGGCACAGCATGAGACTAAAAGGTGGAAAATTTAGAGGGAACTTGAGGAACTTCTACTTCACTGAAAGGGTGGTGGAGAAATGGAACAGTCTCCCCCAGGGAGTGGTGGGGGTGGCCATGATTCAGGGATTCAAGAATGTGTGGGATAGACACATGGAAATTGTCAAGCTAGGGATGAAAGGGGAGGGGCTTGTAGCATCTAGGGTACCGTAAGCATTAGAAAGAGGGATAGGGCAGACTGGATGAGCCCCAAGGCCGTTAACTGCTGACCGCATCTATGTATCAATGTAAATCCAAAAACAGGGCCTGTCACTTTTAAAACTAACTGCGGGTTAGCAAAAAGTGAAAGGGGAGAAATCATTTACAGTTCAGATGTTTGCTGTTCCAGTTACTGGGGAGACTAACAGAAGGTATTATCTAAAAAGGGAGATGAAACAAAAAGAGTTTTAAAGAAGCATATGTAGTTGATGATGTAAAACTAAAGTGAATAACAATGAGAAAAATAAAATGTTGAGAAATAAGATAAATTCAGGTAAAAACCTTTTCTTATTTTGATTTTAATTTTATTTTGATTTAAAAGAAATGTACAAAAATAGTGAAAGCTTTGATTTGGATGTAGTAGAAGTATAATAAGGTAATGAAATAGAAAACTTTTGTAATTTCATGTAAGTAATCACAATGTAACTATGATTGCTAAAAAGGCAAACTACAAATTAGATCTTAAACTTAAATCCAAGTAATACCAAAAAGGTAGCTTCCAATCAAGGAATGATATGCCTTCCTCAGGCAACTGGTCATGGAACCAACTCAGCAGAAGGCAATACTGGACCTTGTGCTCACAAACAGGGACAGTGTGATGGGGGTAACAGTGGGGGAGCACCTGGGTAAGAGTGACCACCAGTCAATGTGGTTTGAAATCACAGAAAGAGCAGAACCAAACCACACAAAAACACGTATCCTGGATTTTAGGGGGGCAGACTTTGGGAAAATGGGGAGATTCTTGAAAGAGGCATTAAGGGGAATGGGACAGGAATCAGGGGTTGAGGAACAGTGGGTAGTATTTAAAATGGGATTACAAGAACAACAGAATTATGCATTAAGCAGGTTAGCAAGAGGAAAAGGAAGAGGAGACCATTATGGTTTTACAAAGAGGTAGCAAAGAAAGTGAAAGCCAAAAGATTGCATTCAGGCAATACAAAAGACACAGGCAGAAGGGATAGGGAGAAGTACCAGGAGAAGCAAAGGGAGGCAGGAGGTCAATAAGGAAGCCAAAGCTCAGACAGAAGAACACATTGCAAAATCAGTGGGTAGAGGGACAAAACCTTTACAGGTACATAAGGAAAAAGAAAGACAAAGGGAGGGATAGTGAGACTGAAGGGGAGATGTGGGGTCATGGAGGATGACAACAGTAAAGCTGACATATGGAACAGGTATTTCTGCTCAGTCTTTACTGAGGAAGAGGAGGTAATGGGTCTGAAGGGAGTACAAGGGTGAGAATGGTGCAGAAATGGACACAAGTCCCTTTACACGAGAAAGGGTCCTGAAGGAACTGGAAGTAATAAGAGTTGATAAAGCAATGGGGCCAGATGGGGTGCACCCCAGGGTCCTTAAAGAACTAAGAGAGGTGGTGGCTGAACCTCTGGCTATCCTGTTTAGCCGATCACTGGAAACAGGGGAGGTACCCAAAGATTAGACGACAGCAGATGTAGTCCCCTTATACAAAAGTGGGAACAAAGAGGAAGCAGGGAACTACAGACCAGTCAGCCTCACCTTGGTAGTGGGGAAGATCATGGAAGCACTACTGAAGGAGAGATTGGTGGAACATCTAGTTGTCAATGGACTACAGGACCCAAGGCAGCATGGTTTCACCAGGGGGAGGTCATGTCAGACCAACCTGGTTGAATTTTTTGACTGGGTGACTAGGGAGGTGGATCAGGGGAGGGCAGTGGACATGGCCTATCTGGACTTCAGCAAGGCCTTTGACACTGTGCCACATAGAAGACTATTACACAAACTGGGGAATATGGGTGTGGGCAGGACAGAAGTGTGGTGGGTAGGTAACTGGCTGGGTGGCAGGACACAGAGGTAGTGGTAAATGGCTGTCACTCCACAGAGGGAAGAGTGACCAGTGGGGTACCACAGGGATCAGTGCTGGGACCGGTCCTATTCAACATCTTCATCAGTGACATTGCGCAGGACCTAGAAGGCAGAATTTCACTGCTCGCTGATGACACAAAGCTCTGTAACAGAGTAGACACACCAGAGGGTGTAGACAGAATGAGAAGGGACCTGCAGAAACTTGAAGAATGGTCAGGGGTTTGGCAGTTGAAATTCAATGCAAAAGTGAAAGATAATGCATATGGGGCACAAAAACCTGGCACAATATATCAGTTGGGGGTGAGGATATAGCATGCACCAAGCAGGAAAGGGATTTTGGGGTTGTCATCTCTGGATGACCTCAAGGTGGGAAACAGTGTGACAAGGCAGCAGGTAAAGCAAATAGGATGCTGGGATGTATAGGCAGGGGCATCACCAGCAGGAAAAGGAGGTCATAATTCTGCTATACAAGACACTAGTGAGGCCCCACCTAGAGTACAGTGAACAGTTCTGGAGACCATACCTACGTGAGGACATAGACAGGGTAGAGAAGGTTCAGAGGAGGCAACAAAGATGGTGCATGGATTGCATCACAAGTCCTATGAAGACAGGTTGAAGGAACTGAACATGTACTCCCTGGAGGAGAGGAGGGAGAGAGGGGATATGATAGAGACATACAAGTATCTCACAGGGAGGAACAGGGTGCAGGAAAACCCTATTTTTAAGCGAAAAAGATGTTCCAGGACTAGAGGACATGGGATGAAGTTGGAGGGAGGACGATTCAGAGGAAACATGAGAAAGAATTTCTTCACAGAATGGGTGGTGGACAAGTGGAACACCCTGCCAGAGGAAGTGGTGGGGGCTGAAACAATCACGGGATTTAAGAATGCATGGGATAGACATAAAGGAATTCTGGAGGTCAGGGGTAAGGGGCAACAGACTTCTAGGAAAACAAACTGAACTTACAAGCTCAAATGGGCAGACTGGGTTGGCCATAGGCCCTTATCTGCCGACACTGTCTATGTATCTACGTATCTATGATATCCTGGTAAACACTGGTAAAAAGTTACAAGGACCAGTTTAGTAGTACCTTCAGCACATTGGGGGCAGAACTTAAGAAATATAACAAAGTAACTACTAGCCTTACATGTTCTGTAATACTTAAGATTTAAAAAGGTACAAGAATCTAAGAAGAGTGGAAATAATGAACAAGAGTTAAACTGAAATGTTAATTGTAATACAGATCTCTGAAACTGATAGACAAAGAGAATGTGCTATATTTGTATAATATTCAAAACAATGAAAATGATTGTTACATTATTTAGAAAGTGTCAATAGTTACAGTCATGTTTGATCATGTTTGTTCATGGAGAACTGTACATATTTCTATGCCAAAAAGTACATCTCCAATAATGCCTTCTAGTGATGTCACATCTATGGTGTCACATCCGATTATGTCATATGTGATGACGTCATGCGCTCATGGTGTCATAAGTTACCACATCATAATGCAACTTTGTGTTTTTATGTTTCGTTTTCCCTGCAATGCTTACAACTATGTATCCATATATGGTAGGATTATAGTTTTGAATTACAAAATGCATTTTGGGGTGCATTTTTAATTCAAAAGGGGGGGAATGTAGGAACAAAACCATACTAACATACTAAAATGCCAGCAGAATAGGCCTAATGGTCTTTCGAGTCTGCTCGATTGTCAGCACCTGCACTGGGGGCCGATTTTGGTGTCCCCCCTTGGGTTATACTGTCCCCAGTCCCAGATGTTCCACCTCTATTGGACCTGGTCAGATTTACCCTCCCCCTGTACCTGTCCCATCCCCTCTTAAACCCATCTACGTTCTCTGCCTGCACTAGCTCCCTAGGCAGAGCATTCCACGGCTCCACCATCCTTTCAGTGAAATAACACCTCCTTCTCTCCGCTCTGAGCCTGCCCCCTTCCAGCTTACACCCGTATCCTCTCATTGCCCCCACCTCCTTCCTTTGGAGCACCCTGACTGGGCTCCCCTTATTGATCCCTTTTATGTACTTGAAGACCTCTATCATGTCCGCCTGTCCCTCCTCTCCTCCAGGATGTACATGTTGAGCTCCATGAGCTTCTCCTGATAGGCCCTGTCCCCCAGGCCCCAGATCATTTTGGTTGCCCTTCTTTGGACCCTCTGTAGGAGTGTAATGTCCCTCTTTAAATGTGGTCTCCAAAACTGCACACAATACTCGAGGTGTGGCCTAACCAAGCAATTGTACAGGGGAAGAATCACTTCCACCTTTTTGAAGGTAATACCCCTGGTGATTTATCCCAGCATCCTATTTGCCCTTGCTGCCGCCCTCCTACAAGTCTCCCAGTTGTTCATTGTAACATCTACCACTACCCCCAGATCCCTCTCACCCTCCATGACTTGAATTGTGTCTCCTCCCAGGGTATACCCCTGGCCTGGATTTCTGACTCCCAGGTGCAGAACCTTGCACTTACCCAAGTTGAAATTTAGTTTCCATTTTCCTGACCACATTTCCAGAGCCTCCAGCTCCTCCTGCAAGGCCACCCTCCCCTCATCCACATCCACCACTGCACCCAGTTTTGAGTCACCTGCAAAGAGACTCATTTCACTCCTGATCCCCTTCCTTATGTCTGAGACATAGGCATTGAACAGGAGTGGGCCCAGCACTCACCCATGGGGAACTTCACTAGTAACCCACCTTGTGGATTAAGCTAGCCCCCCAACCACCACCCTCTAAGTTTGTTCAGAGAGCCAATTTCCTATCCAACTTAACAACTGCCTTCCTACCCCCTTTTCCATCAGCTTAGCCAGCAGGCCATTGTGGAGTACCGAATCAAATGCCTTGCTGAAGTCTAGAAAGAGGACGTCCACCGGCCTACCCTGATCCAGGGCCCTTGTCACCCAGTCATAGAACTCCACAAGGTTTGTCTGGCATGATCTTCCCAGGACAAAGCCATGCTGCCTATTGTCCAAATACACAGTTTGCTCCAGTAACCCCCCTAGCTTTTCGTTGATAATACCCTCCATCACCTTGCCCACCATTGACGTCAGGCTAATGGGCCTGTAATTTCCTGCCTCCTCTCTTGATCCTCCTTTGTGGATCGGCATGACATGGGCCACTCTCCAGTCTTGGGGCGCCCACCCAGTCCTCACAGTGATGTTGAAAAGCTCCACCGGGGGGCCACTAGGACATCTGCCAGTTCCCTCAGCACCCCCCTCCCCTCCTCACTGGATTCTACCCTCATATCTTTGTACCCCAATGCTGCACTTTTCACCCTCTCCCCACCCTACCTACATTCCTTCTCCCCCCCCCTTCCCTCTCCCTATGACTCTGGCACTTCTTATCTCTTGTCTGTTTTCGCTGACAAATGCCACTGGCTGCCTTGCTTACAATGCTACCCTTGAATTGTATTAATCTGTAATCTGTTTGCAATGTCCACATTGCTGTACTATCTATCTTGATGTTCCCCATAATTTGTATTTCTCTAACAAGGAACCTTTGTAAAAGAGCCTTGGCTCAAAGGTGTTTGTAATCCTAGACTTAATAAAATAAAAAAATAAAAATAAAAATAAACCCTGGAATGTATCTCATCCGGCCCAGGTGTTTTCTCCATCCAAAGGGACCTGAGGGCTTCCCTTACTCCTCTACTGGGATTTCAGCCTCCACATCCTCTCCCTTTGCACCCCGTACTGCTAGCCCCCCCCCACCTGTCTGTGGTGGCCACTCCCTTTCCTCAGACCTGTCAGGGCCCCTGATCTCTACCGGTCCCACCTCTTCCTCCAATTTACCCCCGCTGCCCCGGCAAGACATAGCCCCTCCACCCCCCCCGGTTAAAACTGAGGCAAATTACTCATTTAGCACCTCTGCCTGTTCCCCCGCCTCCTGTGCCCAATCCTCCCCTATCCATATCCTGCTGATCTGCCCCTTTGCTTTCCTTTTTTCCTTATGTATCAAAAGAACCCCTTGTTCCCCCTCTGGATCCCCCTAGCCAAGGACTGTTGCCTTTTTGCCTTAGCTGCTCTCACCACACTGGTGACTCTCTTGGCTGTAAGCTCATATTCCCCCAGATCCTTTTCACTCCTTGAGTGCTTGAAGCAACTATATATAGAAACATAGAAACATAGACTTTGATGGCAGATAAGGACCGCTTGGTCCACCTAGTCTGCCCATTTCCCTACCTACAGGATAGGCCATAGATCCTAGTTAACAAACAGCCAATTTCTTCCTACCCCCCACAAGAATTGCATTATGTCTGTCCCATGAATTCTTGAATTCTCCCACAGTTTTAGACCCCACAACCTCCTCAGGAAGGCTGTTCCATGCATCCACTACCCTCTCTGTGAAAAAATACTTCCTCAGATTGCCCCTGAACCGCCCCCCATCTTTAAATTGTGTCCCATTGTTCTAGCACGTCTCTTTTTCTGAAAGATGCTACCCTCTTGGACTTTGTTGATTCCACTGAGGTACTTAAACATTTCTATCATGTCCCCTCTTCTCCTTTCCTCAAGGGTATACATATTAATCTCCTTTAGTCTCTCCTCATATAGCTTCTCTTGCAGACCCTGCACCATTTTGATTGCCCTCCTCTGGACTGCCTCTATCCTGTCTATGTCCTTGCGGAGATTGGGTCTCCAGAACTGCACTGAGCACTCCAGATGGGGTCTCACCAACTGTCTGTACAGAGGGATAACAACTTCCTGTTTTCTGCTGGTGATGCCTCTCCCTATGCATCCCAGTATACCCCCAGCCCTCCCTACTGCCTTCTCACATTGCTTGCTAACCTTTAGGTCATCTGATATATTATCCCCAGGTCCCTTTCCTTTTTTGTTGTTGTTACTACCTCCCTCCCATTGTGTAATCATCCCCTGGGTTCTTGTTTCCCAGGTGCATTATTTTGCTCTTCTTTGCACTGAATCCTAGCTGCTATACTTCTGGCCATTCCTCCAACCTTGCCAAGTTCCTTCTCATCCTTTCCATGCCTCCTTGTGTATCAACTCTGTTGCAGATCTTTGTGTCATCTGCAAAGAGACATACTTTTCCTTCCAGTCCCTCTGCAATGTCACTTATAAAGACATTAAAAAGGACTGGACCCAGAACTGAACCCTGCGGTACCCCACTAGTAACCCCTCTTTCTTCAGAGTGGACTCCATTTACAATTACTTTCTGTGTCCTGTTGTCCAGCTAATGTTTTACCCAGGCTACCACCCTGGGACCCACTCCCAGGCTGGTTAATTTGACTATTAATCTTTTGTGTGGAACTGTGTCAAATACCTTGCTAAAGTCTAGGTAGGCCATGTCCACAGCCCCTTCCTGGTCTACTACTTTGGTCACCCAGTCAAAGAAATCTATTAGATTCATCTGACATGACCTTCCTGCTGTGAACACATGTTGCCTTGGGTCCTGTGCCCCACTGGCCTCTAGGTACTCAACAATTCTTTCCTTCAGAAGTGACTCCATCACTTTCCCTACCACAGAGGTCACTGACAGGTCTGTAGTTTCCTGCCTCTGTCTTGGTCCCACTTTTGTGAAGGGGAATCACATCCACCTTCCTCCAGTCCTTAGGTACCACACCATCCTCCCATGGTTTGTTAAAAAGGCAAATCAGTGGTTTCACTAATTCCCCCCTTAATTCTTTTAGAATTCTGGGGTGAATTCCATCAGGCCCCATTGCTTTGTCCACCTTCAGTTTTAGGAGTTCTTGCAGAACCCTTTCTTCTGTGAAAGGACAGGGATTAACCCTCCTATCAAGAGTGCTTCTGTTAATTGGATTAGGCACTTCCCCCTCCTCTTCTGTGAATACTGAGCAGAGATATTCACTCAGTATCCCTGCTTTTTCACTGTCCCCCTCTGCCCACCCAGCATTCCATTCTATTCAGCCTCACTATCCCTCCTTTGTCTTTCTCAGCTCTCTGATGTACCTATAAAAGGTTTTATCCCCCTTCTTAACCGAGTTGGCTATCTTTTCCTCAGTTTGGGCCTTTGCTATTTTGACTTCCCTCCCTGCTACTTTCTGCTTAACTGGTACAGCTCTCTGTCCTGCTCCTTCTGTGTTTCCTTATACTTCCTAAATGCTATCTTTTTCTCTCTGACTTTCCCCGCCACCTCTTTTGAGAACCATAGTGGCTTTTTCTTTCATTTTGATTTGTTTATTTGCTTCACACAAAGGCTTGTTGCCTCTGTGATGGCAGTTTTGATGATTCCCCATTGTTGCTCCACCCCTCCTTCTAGCCTGTTTGCTAGTGCTTTTCTGAGGCACTCTCCCATCTTGCCAAAGTCAGACCTCCTGAAGTCCAGTACCTCACTTTTATATGGCTTGACTCTGTAGCTGAGTTTAACGTGAACCACACTGTTTGATGGTCACTTGTTCCCAGATGGCAACCCACTTCTAGATCTGAGATCCTCTCACTGCCCCCATTTGAGAGTATGAGGTCTAAGATTGCTCCCTCATGAATGGGTTCTGAAACTAGCTGTCTGAGGCCTGCCAACTGTAGGACATCAAGAATGGTCCTGCTCTTGGATGTGGCTGCAGCAAATGTGCTCCAGTTAACATCTGGCATATTCAGGTCTCCCATCAACAGTATCTCCCCTTTCTCTACTATCCTAAGAATGCCTTCTATCATATCCTTGTCCATTCCCTCCCCCTGACATGGGGGTCTGTACACAACCCCTGTACAGATTGTATTGCCCTTTCCAGTCTCCAAGATGACCCACAGTGCCTCCTCTCCTCCCTATTTACTCTTTTGTTCAGTTGCTTTTATCCCTTCCTTTATATAGAGAGCTACTCCTCCTCCTCTTCTCCCCTGCCTGTCTCTCCTGTAGGTTATGTACCCTGGTATGTTAACATCCCAGTCATGGTTCTCTGTGTACCTTGTTTCTGTGACTGCTACGATATCCAGGCATCCCTCTTCAATCAAGACCACCAGCTCAGGGAGCTTGTTGCCCAGACTATGGGCATTGGTACTCATTACCCTCCATTTCCTAATGGCCTTACTCCTTTTTGTCCCATCCCTGTCCTTCTTGCCTTTGTCACTTTCTCCATTTACCCCTGCCCTTCTCCCTATCGACACCTCTATGTTGGTGTTTACCACACTTACAACCATGATTTTTTTGGGGGGGGCTAGGATTTCCCTGCTCCTTTACAGTGCCTCCCCACTTGGCTAGTTTAAATGCTTTCCAAGGAAGCATTTAAACCTATCACCTAGGATCCTGGTTCCTCTCCTGGACAGAGCCCATCATACCAGTACAGGCTTGCATCACTCCAGGTTGACCCACAGTCCCCAATGAAGCCAAATCCCTGAGCTCTGCACCAGTTTTTTAACCATTGATTGAATCCCATGGTGCGGAACACCCTAGCCTCTCCTACACCATAGATGGGCAGCACCTCTGAGAAGGTTACCGTTCATGCTACTTGTCTAAGGCCCCTCCCCAATTCCACAAACTCTTCATGCACTGCTCTAATCCCTTTCTTAGCCAGGTAATTTGTCCCTAGGTGGACAAAAGGCCACCTTCTTGTCACTCACCACCTCCTGAACCTTCTGGGTCCACCAGCAGGGTTTCCTGGCCTTAATTAACTTATGCCTTTCCCTTGTGCAGGATCTGGTAACCTCCTGTAGTCCCCTACTAATGATCTCCCTCCTGCTGTCAGCATCCATATCCAGCCTTATCCTGACCAAACAATCTTTAAGGATCCTTCCCATCTTCCTGAAGTCTGCACCCCTAAAGTCAGTTACTACCATCCTTGTTCAGCTTTCCTTCCCCCCCCCAGGTCCAGGAAGAACCAGACTGTGGTGTGATCACTCCCTGCCAATGGGTCCCTCACCTCTAGGCCCCTAATCTGGTCACTGTCCACCAGGACCACGTCCAGTGTCTAGGCCTCCATAGTTGGCTCACCCACCTGCTGGATCAGGAACGCATCCTGGAAGACATCCAGCAGCTTCTGCTCCCTGGCCACTGGTGACGTCATAATCCCCCAGTCTGTTCCCAACATGTTTTGGTCCCCCATTACCACTACCCTTCCCTTTTCCAATCTACAGTGTCCCTTGATATTTGTCACCAAACTTTCTTCCAGAGCTTCTGCCAGTGCAGGGGGTCTGTATTCCACCCCAACCTTTACTGTCTTACCCCCCTGCATTGGCAGGGTGTCCCAAATAGCCTTCACATTCACCCCCAACTCCTCCACCCCTCCAATACCTATGCCATTTCTGACTAACAGTGCTACACCACCCCCCTTCCCTCCCCCCATCCTTTCTGAACATAGTGTAGCCCTCAAGATTTAGGTCCCACTCATGCCCTTGAATGTCCCAGGTCTCAGTGACTGCTGCCAAATCTACCACCCCCTCAAGTAGCATCACCTGGAGCTCAGGCATCTTATTTCCTAAGCTCCTGGCTTTTATCAGGACCACTCTGCACCCCTTTTCCCTCCTCTCCTTCCCCCCCCCTTGAGCTCCTGTTTATCAGCTCCTGCACCCTACCTGGTGACCTATTTCTCTATCTTCCTAGCCCCCTAGAGGAATGGAGACCACGTCCATCTTTTATTGTACCTGATGGCACTGCTCCTTTCTTGATCCCTCCCCCTTCACAAGTTTAAACCCCACCTTTCACTGATGAACCCAGCTAGTTCAAGCTTAAGGATTTCCTTCCCCTCCAAATTAAGGTGGAGCCAGTCCCTAGTGTGCAACCCCTTATCCTCCCAGATCTCCCCCCAGTCCCCCACCAGGCCATACCCCAATTCCCCACGCCACTCCCTGAGCCACTGATTTATCTCCCTAATCTTCCTCTTGTTTTCCCCACTAGCTCTTGGCACCAGCAGGATTTCTGAAAAGGAGATCTTACAGCCTATTGAAAGGCATACCCTGGCAAACTCCCGGAACCTTGGCTGTATTTCTAATTCACTGTTACCATTTATGCCTTTCGTTCCCAAGTGCACTAGTATGTCTGGGGTCCACCCACATTCCCTTGCCAGTGAATACACCTCATGCTTGGACTTGTGCACTGTCAAGCCTGGGTGGCATTTGGTTCTGATCAGACAGGTTTTACCCTCCCCTGCCCCTCCCACTGGATGCCTCTGATCATGGAGTCCCCCAATAGCAGTACTCTAACCTTCCCCTTCCCTACATGTTCACCACTCGGGTTTCCCCTCCTTCCATGCCCCTCCTAATCCGTTCATCTGGCCTCTTCTCCCCAACCAGCTCCGCGCACCTCCCACAATCTGGGTGTCAAAGGTAGCCCCCACACTATTATCCCTGGTCACCCCCTTTACTGATGTCCTGGCCCTCTTCATCCCCTCCACCTGAGTATCCTTCTCTATATCTCTGTCCCCACTCCTGACTAATCCATCCACCCTATCTGTTTGCCTACTTTGCTTCCTGCTCACTATCATCCCATTTACATCCTGTGCCTTCCTGCCTGTCATGCTCCCCTGTTCCATACCCTCAGCCTCCTCCTTGTTCACCTGATCCTCCTTTTTCTTCTCTCCTACACCTCTTACCCCATCTTGTCCATGTCCCCCTTCTCCCTTCCTATCCATCCCCACCCCAGCTTCATCAACAGCATAATCACCATCCTCCATCCCACGCTCACCTCTTCTACCAATGGGCATAGAGGGTTAAAATGATTTATGAGTATTAGCCCATCTCCCATTGCCCCCATCCCTACCACCCCACTGGGTTCCCTCTAGACACCCCCAGTCTCTTGTCTACTGCTGTGAAAATTTCCACCTTTTGGGCCCCACCTACCAGGGTTCCCTAGAGCACCCTGTGTACCCCTTCACTCCTCCCCTAGTGTGAGAATCCCCTTCACTCCTCCCCCAGTGTGGGAGACCCCAGCACCTGGTGCTTCCACGTGGGCCACCGCTTGACTCCTGCCTCTCAAATCTGCCCCCACCCCTCAGCACCCCAATCTGCCTTCCAATCCTCTCTCCCTCCTCCTTAAGCTGTGCCAGCTGGTAGCACACTGTACATCCCCCAAACTTCCAAGCCCAGTCAAGTATCATGGCCACACCACATCCTGTGCACCCAACCACCCTCTCAAAGATACCCCCTCTAGTGACATGTGGTTGCTGTGGTAGTTTGGCCACCCTTTTGAATGCAGGCTATGGCATCTCTTTTCCCCCCAAGTCTACTGCAGTAGCAATCTCATCCTTTCTATAATCTAATTATATTTATTCTACTATTATGGGTAGGCCACCCTGAAATTGTATATTTTGCTCTCTTGCCTGTCCCTCTTTTTATTCTTGTTTATCCCTGCCTTAGGCCTTCAAATGTAAAAACTAAGGAACCAGCAAGAAAGAGCTGGTTATTGAATATGCTCTGTGGAAAGCATGAGTTCCAGTCAGGAAAAGAGAGTGCAATATTTTTCTTTATGTATTATGCCCTGATGCACATTTGCATTATAGTCCAGCCCCTGTGGTGATCTGATAAAGATAGGGATGTCCGTTCCTTGAAAGGAGCCATGTTTAGCTTCTCTGTGAGAGAGAAATGGCTGCTGCTGGTTACGGAGGGTAAAGGAGCCAATTATGATCTCAGAGAAGTGAGATCTGCCACGGGAGATAAGCCAATAGCATAGGAAGGCTTCCCCATTGTAAAACAGTGAGAGACTGTGTTTAAATAGTCTGGGAGATTGCTCATGGTGCCACAGTGCCCTGAAAGTGCAAAGGCTGTCACTTTCCTTGACGCGCACCTTAAAGAAACAATTTATTCTTGCTAAATAAGAGGAACCACTAGTGAAATAGACACAGAGAAAACAGCAGAACTGAAATGTTTTACTGATGGCTTACCTTTTCAGCAGCCAGGTTTAGAAGCTGCTGTAAGGTGTTAAAGGTATTATTATTGTTGTATGTGTACACAGAAGAATCATTGACCATATGAACTAAATAACACGTGTTTGCTTTCTGTTTAAAGAAATAAAGTGAGTTCCTACCTGAGTGTTGGGAGTTTGAAAAAATGAGCCCTTAGAAGCCAGCAGTCCCATGATGAGGCTGTTACTGTATATAAGAAATGACAGCTGTCACTCCATTTGAGTTGGAGGAGGAGCTATACAAATTACAGACAACTACTAGGTATTTGTTTGTATCTTGTCCTGTACTACCAAAAGGAGGACAAAGAGTCATTATAATGAACCACAGTATTAATTATTTGAGTGAATGGTCCCGCTGATCCTCCAACCTGTATGTATTAGGGCAGGAACGATGGTAATTCAGATTAGAGGCAGATCAGCTGACCTGATGACACCCAGAGGAGGAGTATATAAGCTGCTCTGGTGCTCAGAAATATCAGATCAACCTTGGAGTGAGTTAGGAGAGGTTGTCTCAAAGCACAGAAGATTGTGGTATAATTGTGTTTGAAAAAAATAACTACTCTGTGGCAAGACTACCAATAAAGGGTAGTTCTGGTGCTCGAGGAAGAGCTATTTTCTTTTGTTATTAGTTTCTTCTTTTAGTTGTGTCTGAAGTTAAGACTAATTTTGGTTTATGGCTGTAATTTATTTTTGTATATACCTTATTACAAAAAAAAATATAGTCCTTTGAACAAATAAACATCACACTGAGCAAAGGTGTGATAACCATAAATTGGAGGTCTTATGTCACTTATTTACCCTACCCATACAACCCAGTCACAGTCCCTTCCCTATCATCATAGCAGTAATTTCCAGGACAAATCACAAACTCCACCTGGTTTCTCAGTGGTCAGAGCTGTAAGTGGCTCTTCAGTTTCCCGAGCTACCAGTACCTATACCTAGATGATCCCCCCTATACAGCAAACAAATTAGCATTTAAACAGTCCTGTAGGTGGCTCTTCAGATTTCCTTTACCTAGATGATCACCCACACAGTGTACCACTTAGCTTTTAAACAGACCCCTCACAGCTTACA
Organism: Neoceratodus forsteri; assembly: GCA_016271365.2. Lineage (NCBI taxonomy): Eukaryota > Metazoa > Chordata > Ceratodontiformes > Ceratodontidae > Neoceratodus > Neoceratodus forsteri. The sequence goes on along the minus strand of CM057451.1, from coordinate 50,168,570 downwards.
AGGTGGCAGTCCAACAAAAAACACTGAGTTTTGACCCAGGCCACAGGCCACAACCACCTACTAGGCCCTTGATGGAAAAATTATTTTATTTTTATTATCAAGAATTGATTTTTAATTATTATTTTATGTGATTTTAAATGGGATTAATTATGGGAATGTTTACTATAATTTCTAGTTAAGATTACTGTTTGCATAAATTCTCAAAAACAAAAGAAAAGTGCTAGTTGAATCTTTAAAAATAGATTTGTCTTCAAACATAAGAGAAAAACAGTTTCTGTTTCCTGGCTGAACATCTCTTTGTCCATATATGGCAAATATTTTGCCTGGACCAGAGACTCTAGGGTTCTTTTAAGATGGGATATTAGTGAACACTTTCTAGATTGTAGATAGAAACAGAGGGGCCTACTTGCATCCCTGAAATTCTGTAACTGGATTGAGAGGAGCATTCCTGTGATCCTGACTAATTTTGGGGCCTGTTTTTGAATCCTAGGCTAGCTCCAATCAAATAAAGTCATGTGATATTTTTCCGTGAAGGCTAATGTCAGGAGTCTAATGAGCATCTTGGGGAAAAATGGTTCCTCTCTTTAAGTTTTGTATAGGAATCAGAAGTTTTATTCATATCTTAAAGAGACAAAAAGCTGTAGGTCTGAACATTTCACAGATGATAAATAGTATTATAATAAATAAGCTCACCAAGTTTCATTCATACAAGTTAAAGGAATTAGAAGTTATGTACAAGAGTTTATTTTGATAACAGTCTTTGTTGATAAATAGACAAATCTAGTCACTCATGATAGCTGACATCCTGAGGAGTCTGAAAATATACATCTTAAGTATGTAGCTTGTTACTATGCAGAAAAAGAAAGTGTAAAAGTCTGGTAGAAACTGTTAAGATTTATTGCTTTAGACAAGACAAAGAACCTCATGTATTTCTACAAAGAATTAGTATTTAAAAGCTTTGATAATGGATTTTTCTTATAAATCTTATATTTACAGCAATACTATCAAAGATTTTTTATTAGAATTAGGAAGTTATAACCTTTAAAGTATAACTTGGGAAATATTAGTCCTAGGAATATGGGAAACATACCAAAATGCTCCATTTGATGAGGGAAGTTCAAATATGCAAGTTTAAAAGTTATGCTATTTTGCATTAAGAAGCTATAAGAGAAAATTAATTTATTTTCTAAAAATGAGTTTGGAGTCAGTGGGCAGTCCTTGAAGAGGTATGGTCACTGTCACCATTCGTCATCTGTAGGAAGCCACTAACCCGGCCCCCTTAGTGACTCAGACCAACCAAACTCTGGTGATGACATCACCGGGGCAGATTCATATTAGTGAATTCTGCTGGCCACTCCTTAGTCTTGGCCAAAACATTGTACAGTAAAGAGCTCAGTCTGCTGAAAACCTTAATGGCTTCATCACTTGCTAGGCCTAAAAAGCTTTAGACCATTCCTGTATTTAGAATACTGGGACAGGATGCTAAGAAAAAGCTTGAAAGTCTATACAGTGTTGCCACAAGGACCAGGTGCAAAACTTTGTGATACAAGAACATTTCCATTGTGGTATGACGCATGGTCTGTGTTTCATTTACTGAGCATTCTGACTGAATTAATGTTGCCTGCTAAAGCCTGGACCAGAGACTTAACTTTAAAATTCACACAAGCTATGCAGCATTGTGAGTAAAAGGAAGTCTAGTGTCCTAAGGTTTTGAGTGCAGATGAATTACACATGAAAAAAAGTCATTAGAATCCAGTTATTAAGACAACTTTGCTATCCATGAGAACGTTTTTAAACAAGTGTTGCTATGGGACTGTTCAAATCTGGTTGTCTAATGGTTCCTGTTGAATCCTACAAACTGACTTTTGATGAGTGACATCCAAAACTAATGCACACAGAATCTGAAGTTACAGTTCCAAGGTCCAGGAGAAAAAGACTAAAAGAGTCTTTCTTACTCAGAGCCACACTCAACCCAGATTTCTAAGTTAAGAGAGAAGAACCACTTCTACAACCAGAAATGTAAGTATAATTTTAATTACTTTTACTAAATATTTTTTTGATTGCTAGTTTTAGAAGTTTAAATTGGCTTGTCTGGGAAAGTAACAAGGGAACTTATTTTTTAACTACAGAACTTGGGGTATATAGTTTAAAAGGTTTAAACTGAAAAATATTTTGATGATCTAAAAAGTTAAAACTGAGTTTTATGAAAGTATAATACAAAACACTGATGTAATGAGTTGTTGCAAGTTCTCATGAAAACAAATAGGTTATGCTAAATACCAAGTATGCTGAAAGCCTAGTGTATAGCTAATGTAAGTTACTATACTGAATATTGCTTATTCATTTGCATTATTTCCTGAAATTTATTTTATTTGTTAGTGATTTGTTTGATTTTCTGAAACGATTTAGTATTTTATGTTTGCAGTATTTTTTACATTACTTTTATTATGCTTGATATTTATGCTAGTTGGGAATATTTAGAATTATTATATAGGTGTTAATAAAATAAGTATATTTTTCATATTTATAAGTGTGGAAAAGTGTTATTGCCATTATGATGAACCTGAAGAATGAGGGTAATATCATATTTGAATTTTATAATTATTTTTGGTAATTTATGAAATAATTTTTGGGTAAGGCATGAGGTAAATCCAAGTGCTGCATTATAAAAAGTGATATTATAGCCTTTGTTCTGACATCTTTGATAAGCAGCTTTTTTGTTTGGCTCCTATACTGCCAATTTATATTATCATGTATAAACTCCAGTTACAACACCAAAAGCCTTAAGGTTTATGAAGCATAATAACCAGTTTGACAGTATAGTTGGGTAATGTTTCCAACTTAGTTTTACATTCCATATAGTGTGAAACTATTGCTCACATTAGGTAAACTTTACTTTAAACCCTTTGTATGCCATGCATATTTACTTTTTGTAGTTCTATTTTGTGGAGCTTGGTTTCAGTTTACAATTATGTCACATTTTAGCATGTCTTTTATCCGAGTGGGTTTTGACTTATAATTGGGCTATACAGCTCGATGATTGAGATGTTGTTATCTTACTCTGAAGGTATCTCTAAGTCATTTTAATTTATGTGCAGTGTACTCCCTGCATGTTTGTATGTTCTAAGCACATCTGACCATTAAGCCCTTTCAGCTGATGCTGAACTGGTACTTTTCAGCTTCTCTGATATGTCTTGTGTTATTTTTAAATGAGTATTTTAAACCAATTGGATTTTTTTCAGGTTTTTTTTTTCTGCATGATCTGGATGTTAAAAGTATGGGATTTTCTAAATGACTGTCATTAAGCGTCTGAGGAAGGATTGGGTTGGTCCAAAAGCTAAAGAATTTTGCTGTTTTTGTTATACCCATATTGGTCCAATAAAAGGTACCAAATCATTTGCCTCTGGATATGTTCTTATAAAGACCAATACAGCAAAGAATAAATCTGTATGTAAGATGGAGGGGGATATTTCAAGAAAGATGTGAAGAAGTACTTCACAGCAAGGATAGTAGACCCCTGGAAAAGCCTTCTGGTGGAGATAGTGGGAACAAAAAAAGTGGAGAGGGTTCAAAAATGCCTGAGACAGACACAAATGAATTGTAGGGGAAAGGAAAGTGGGGAGGGAACTGCATGGGTGAGGCAGGGATGGGATGGGTAGGGGTAGATATGGTGCCATAGATCAAGAAAAGTTTGCAAAATTAAAACAAAAATAAAAATAAAAAAACATATCAGGCAGACTGGCTGGGCCCAGTGGCCCTTATCTGCTATCACATTCCATGTTTCTATGACAAGATGGAGAAGTTAGGCTTCTCCTGCAGGTTGCCATCCTGCAGGAGGAAAAAACAGACAGAAAAGAGGGACAGGAAAAGAAAAGGAGATGCTGCTGCACATCAGACTTTTGCTACAGGACACAGGTAAGTCTTTCTGTTTTTCATCTAGGTGCTTTCATTTTAACTCTTTCACTCTCTACAGGTGCCTTTAACCAGCACCACAAATAGAGCCTTGCAATGACAGTGTTGCTTTATATTAGTCTCCCTTCTAGGACAGGGAACTAAACCCTCTCACAGTTCCAAAAGGGGAAGCAACCCTGGAATCCCCAAGACAACAGATTGCATCAATAAAGTGTGCGCTGAAGGAGGTGGGACATTCAATGAGTAAGAGGAGGATCCTAGTACTCGGATGCTCTATACTCAGTGGTACAGGGAGGTTGGTGTGTGCCACTGGAAAGGAGAGAATGTTCCATAGTGTGCTATGGACAACCATAAGAAGGGTGTTCCCTTACATGGAGAAGTACATCAAGGTAAGGGGTGGAATGCCAGATGTAGTAATTCATTTAGGCACTAACAACCTGGCAGGCCGCAGCACAGATATGGTGAAGGACAGCTTCTAAGTTCTGGATACACAGGGGTGCTCATGCAGTTCAGTTTCATGGAGCTGTCACAAAAGTGCAAAGTGCAATTTGTATTTCTCACCATCCACTGAGTCAGGAAAGGTGGCTGGTGAGATTACTTAGCTGCATCTTCTAGATAAGAAGTTGTGGTAGAAGCAGGGATAGTAACCTTCTCTGAGGTCCTACTGGTGCCATGTGAGGGTGAATATAGGCCAGAGAAAATTAGCTAGTTCAACACATGGCTGATAGTTTGGAGAGGGGAAGAAGGATTTTTCTTCTGTGGACAGGCGAATATTTTGAGATGACAGCTGGTGTTTTCTTCTAGGGATGCCAGACATTTGAGCTGGGATAACACCAGTACCTTGATACAGAGTTTAGATGTGAGAATTAGCATGTTTTCAAACAGGGAGGGGGATTGGTACTTATAGGCAAGTCTAAAATCAAAAACACACCCACGTGCACACCCACACATACACCCACACACACAGCAACGGCTCTCTCCCTACCCACACAAAAAATGCCTGTCCCTTGGGCAAAGACAAACATGGAGGCTGGATCAAGAGGATGCATAAAAATACAGGGGCGAAGAAGGGAAGGAATGGCAGTCACTGGCTGAGGTACAAACTAAGTTTGTGGAAGGCAGTTTAATGAACACTAGGAGCCTTGGCAACAAATTGGAGGACCTCTAGGCAGTGGTGGCAGAATTTGGGTGATCTAGGGGTTGGAAGAAAGCTAACAAGGTGGATAGAAAATTTGCTAGAGGGTGAGACTTAGATGATGATTGTAAATGGGGAGTATTCAGATGTTGGGGCCACAAACAGGGTACCACAATGGTCAGTGTGCAACCAGTACTGCTAAATGCAGTCATCTTCAACATAGGGGAAGGGATTAAGGACAAATGTGCATCTGCAGATGATACTAAACTATGTGGCAGTGTAGACTCCATCAACGGGGTCAGGAGCATGAACAGGGATCTAGAAATGTTGGATGGGTGGTCTTAGGTATGGCAACTGAAGTTCAATGCAAAGAAGTGCAAAATTATGCACAGAGGCAAGGATAACCCAAAGACATGTTATTGGCTAGGGGGTGAAAAAAATTGGTCAGACCATGTAGTAAAGGGATTTGAGGATTATTGTTAGTGATAGCCTCAAGTTAACAACCCAATGCACCAGAGAGCATGAGAAGGTAAGGACTCAAGAGGATGCTTGAATGTGTAGGGAGGGAGTTCTCCAGTTTTAGAAGAAAGGTAGTAGTAGCAGTAGTAGTATATTTTATTCAAAGCCCTGAAAAGGAAGCACTCCATTGAGCAGAGCTCATTTCAAAGGAGATTCTAGAAGGTACAGTTGCCTTTTTAGATCACTGCTGAGGCCATAGCTGGAGTAATCTGTTCAGTTCTGAACCTGCACCTGAAAATGGATAAAAAATACTTAGCATCTGTCCAGAAATATGCTACAAAGATCCTGTTTGTACCCTAACCAAGTCATACTCTGACACAAGATTGTACAATACACGTCTTAATGTACCTAACCTGGCTCTAAATATTTTAATAAAGTTGTGCTTTTAAAGAAAATGTTTTTGTGCTGTGAAAGAGCATTAATCAATGTGCTTCATTTTCAAGTTTCAAAACATATTTGTTGAAGTAGAGTTTCTGACAGATAAACTTCAGACTTTACTTAGAAACATAGCAACATAGAAACATAGACTTTGATGGCAGATAAGGACCGCTAGGCCCATCTAGTCTGCCCATTTCCCTATCTACAGGATAGGCCGCTGATCCTAGTTAACCAACAGCCTATTTCTTCCTACCCCCCACAAGAATTGCCTTATGTCCGTCCCATGCATTCTTGAATTCTCCCACAGTTTTAGACCCCACAACCTCCTCAAGAAGGCTGTTCCATGCATCCACTACCCTCTCTGTGAAATAATACTCTCTCACATTACCCTTGAACCGCCCTCCTTCTATCTTTAAATTGTGTCCCCTTGTTCTTGCAAGTCTCTTTTCTGAAAGATGCTACCCTCTTGGACTTTGTTGATTCCACTGAGGTACTTAAAAGTTTCTATCATGTCCCTCTCTCTTCTTTCCTCAAGGGTATACATATTAAGCTCTTTAGTCTCTCCCATATGGCTTCTCTTGCAGATCCTGCACCATTTTAGTTGCCCTCCTCTGACTGCCTCTATCCTGTCTATGTCCTTGTGGAGATGGGGTCTCCAGAACTGGACACAGTACTCCAGATGGGGTCTCACCAACTGTCTGTACAGAGGGATAACAACTTCCTGTTTTCTGCTGATGATGCCTCTCCCTATACATCCCAGTATACCCCCAGCCCTCCCTACTGCCTTCTCACATTGCTTGCTAACATTTAGGTCATCTGATATGATTACCCCCAGGTCCCTCTCCTTTTTTGTTGTTGTTACTACGTCCCCACCCATTGTGTATTCTTCCCCTGGGTTCTTGTTTCCCAGGTGCATTATTTTGCACTTCTTTGCATTGAATCCTAGCTGCCATGCTTCTGATCATTCCTCCAACCTTGCCAAGTCCCTTTTCATCCTTTCCACGCCTCCTTGTGTATCAACCCTGTTGCAGATCTTTGTGTCATCTGCAAAAAGGCATACTTTTCCTTCCAGTCCCTCTGCAATGTCACTGATGAAGGCATTAAAAAGGACTGGACCCAATACTGAACCCTGCAGTACCCCACTAGTAACCCCCTTTCTTCAGAGTGGACTCCATTTACAATTACCTTCTGTGTCCTGTTGTCCAGCCAATGTTTTACCCAGGCTACCACCCTGGGTCCCACTCCCGGGCTGGTTAATTTGACTATTAATCTTTTGTGTGGGACTGTGTCAAATACCTTGCTAAAGTCTTGGTAGGCCACGTCCACAGCCTCTCCCTGGTCTACTACTTTGGTCACCCAGTCAAAGAAATCTATTAGATTCGTCTGACATGACCTTCCCGCTGTGAACCCATGCTGCCTTGGGTCCTGTGCTCCACTGGCCTCTAGGTACTCAACTGTTCTTTCCTTCAGAAGTGACTCCATCACTTTCCCTACCAAAGAGGTCAGACTGACAGGTCTGTAGTTTCCTGCCTCTGTCTTGGTCCCACTTTTGTGAAGGGGAATCACATCCGCTTTCCTCCAGTCTTTAACACCTGAAACATATTTCCACAAAGTGAAAATCTGCTATGTTGTCATCCTCCTGCACCAAAGCAAGCTATAACTAGAACAATACAGTATTTTCCTTTTTGCTTCATTTAACTCTGGACCCTTTGTCTCTTCTCTCTCTCTCTCTCTTTCTCTCGCTCTCGACTCTGGACCCTATGGGCAGGATTCACGAAGCGATTTGGCACTAAGTCCCACTCCGCAACCCCAGTTGTGCTGCAGCTGCAGCAGTTGTGGAGGGTGCTACAGCGGGTCACACTGCCTGAAGCAGCCTCCCACAGCTGCAGCGCTGTCCCTGGCAACAGCACCTGCAAGCAGCCATAATCCATGGAGCCGGTCATACTCCGGCTGCACCTTAGTGAATACCTGCAGCTGCGGGCGACCTACGGTTTCGCAAGAGGAAACCCACTAGCGCCGAGGTTTCCCACAGCTGTGGGACCTTCCCCAACATTAATGAATCCTGCCCTTTGTCTCTTCTCTCTCTCTCTCTCTCTCTCTCTGTTTCCTTCTCTTTCTTTCTCCTTTCAGACTTTATCCTGACAGTACTCGCTAGGATCTCCCTAATGAAATATCTGAGCTTTCATCCTTACCCTTTCCAAAGTGTCATGCTTTTAAATCTACCTTTTTAAGATCTCATCTTTGTTTCCATAGGTACTTTTATTTCACTCTAGGCTGTACTCCATTAAACATCCAGACAAAACTCCTTATCAGTTCCTATCAACCACCATCGCTTTACGTAATCTCCCTCCCTACCTCCCTCCCTCCCTCCCTCCCTCCTTCCTTCCTTCCTTCCTTCCTTCCTTCCTTCCTTCCTTCCTTTTTTCTTTTCAGGCACATTTATTTTAATTTATTAAGATGCTGGTCTATCTGATTGAATTTTGTAAAGCTTTCTGTACCAAATGCACACAGTTATTTATAAGACTGCTGCTCCTTTCTGCTACTTGGCATAGAGCAAGTCAGGTGACCTAGCATGCAATAAGCAACCTGATCAACTGTGCCAAACACAAAACAGGATATAATTGCTAAGATACCTGGGGCAAAATTTGCCTAGTAGAAATCTGTGCGTTTTGTAATGTGACTGGCTTTCCACTAATGAGTCAGTAACAAATTAACTGACCTACAGAGGGGGAGATATAGCCCAATGAAAACCATATTAAACAGAGACCAAAAAGAACAGGTTCAAGAGACTGTTGAGATTTTCAACAAAGGTCAGAGAGGCAGTGAAGGCCAAGAAAATGGCCTTCTAAAATTGTGAAGAAAACATGAGGAGGAAGAACGGGGAGAATATATACACTAAAAATGGGGAGGCAAAGAGCGCAGTTAGGGAGACAGAGGCAGACAAAGAGCTGCATGTCACAGAGAGGGTTAAGAGCAGAGAAAAACAATTTGTCCAATATATTAGGAAAAAATGAAGAAAGGAGGAGGAATTGTAAGGCTAGCAGAGGGAAGTAGGGTGATAGAGAAGGACAGGCAAAGGCTGTTGTCCTCAATGAATACGTTTGCTCAGTTTTCACTAGGGAGGATGGCAGGCCCTTGCAAGAGAGTGGCATCAAAGTGGTCAGTAAGATGGTCCCAGAGATGAGGTAGCCAATATTTACTAATGAAAGGGTCCTGAAAGGGTTATCAGCCTTTAAGATAGATAAGAGCCCAGGATCACATGGGCTGCATCTGAGGATACTCTGAGAATTGGCAGCAGAACTGGCTGAATCCCTGGTAGGTGTATTCAACTGCTCACTAGAGACAGGGGCAGTTATGATGGATTGGAAAGTAACGGACATGGTTCAGCTCCATAATGGAGAAAGGGAAAAAGCAGAGTGCTACAGATCTGCCAGTCTTACCTCTATTATAGGGAAGTTGATGGACTCAATGGTCAAAAAAGACATTGTAGACTACTTGGAGAGCAACAGTCTCCAGGATAGTAAACAGCATCTATTTGGGGCAAAGAGGTCTTGTCAGACTAGTCTGATAGTGTTCTTTGACTGGGTGACAAGGGAACTAGATGGGGCCATGCTGCAGAGTTACTCTGCTATGACATCAGCAACACTTTCAACTCAGTGCCCACAGGTGCTTGCTGACGAAGGTGGAGGATCTTGGCAGCTAAGGCCACAGTAAACTGGGTAGGTAACTGACTAAAAGGTAGGGAACAGAGGGTAATGGTCAATGGCATTAAATCAGAAGAATCAGAAGAGAGAGAAGTATCGAGTGGGGCACCAGAGGGACCTGTCCTGCGTCCAGTCCTCTTTAACATGTTCATCAGCAAAATTGATGTCGGAATCTGTGGCAGGTTGTGTCTCTTCACAGTTGACACTAAGCTCTGTGGGAGGGTGGATGGTAATGAGGGAACAGAGGAAATCCAGAGTGACTTACAAAAGCTAGAGGGGTCATCTAGGGTTTGGCAGTTGAAATTCAGTGCTAAAAAGTGCAAGGTAATGCACCTTAGGAACAAGAACCCCAAGAAGGAGTACTGGCTAAGAATGGGAGGGACTTAGTCCTAAGGCGGAGGAACAAGACCTTGGAGTTATTATCAGTGACACCCTAAAGCAATCAAGTTAGTGCAATGAGGCATACAGCAGGGCAAATATGATGCTGGGATGTATTAGGAGGGGTATTGATAGTAGGAAAGGAGAGGTAATACTTTACCTATATACTGTAGATACTTGATGAGGCCACACCTAGAGTACTACACAAGTTCTGGAGTCCTCACCTCAGGAAGGATAGTGATAGGCTGGAGATGGTGAAGTGCGGGGTAACAAAAATTATTCATGTCCAACAGCACAGGTCCTATGAGGACAGCCTCAAGGCTCTAAAACCGTACTCGCTAGAAACTAGAAGGGAGAGGGGAGATATGATAGAGACCTTTAAGTTACGAAAAGGAATTAACAAGGTAAACTGTTGGGAACTATTTAGCTTGAATGCCAGCTCACAGTCACATGGACATGAGTGGAAACTAACAGAAAGGAGGTTCAGGAGGGATGTCAGGAAGTACTATGTTACAGAGAGGGTGGTGGGGCCATGGAATGGTCTGCCAGCCGAGGTGGTAGGTGCAAAAACCATTAGTGGTTTTAAGCAAGTTTAGGACAGATGGAAGGGTGAAGTGGTTGCTTGAGAGCAGTATTAGGGTGGAGTACAAGGGGGTGGGGATGGGAGGGATAGGACCCTGGAGGGATTGTAGGTCCCAGGGCTAAATTGAAACTTGGGCAGGCTGGATTGACCATTGCCTTTTTCTGCCATTAATGTTTGTTTCTACGTTTCTAGTTTAAAAGGCTTAAATGACCGAGATCTGGAAATTCCACTATTAAACCTGTTTAAGTGGTACAGTAAGACATGGCTGGGTGGTGACTAGCTAATCCCCCTTACTGAGCATCAAACAGCATGACCTGATAGTCAGTAGCACTCCCCCAGTTGCCTTACTGCTACTATCAAGTAAAAACACAAAGTCGGGCACTCACCACCTCTGGAAAAAACTCTTGTCAGAGCCAGTATGGCTGCTCAGAGAGGTGAGTCTGAGTGAAAGAATACACAGAGCTCTCACCATGCCGGAATCTGCTGTGTCCAAGATGGTCACCATAACAGAACTGCTCATGCACGAGTAGTTTGATTCTGCAGCCATCTTGAGAATGGTGGCCATCGCTTCCACAGTTGTGGAAGAAAAAGTAATGCCCCACAAAGGGGGTGTTTATGTGGCTGTTGGAGAGGAAGGGCTGTTAAAACAAAGTGTAGTGGAACCGTACTACAGTACTGTGGAAGCACATCAGAGAGCTGTCCGTCACATGCTTCCACAGTGCCCTTTGAAAGAATGTTAGCAATACGTCTTCAGAGCTCCTCTCATGCAGTCATGAAAAGGACACTAGGTTCCAAATAAATATAGCTTTGTTGTCTTTATTGTGTAAGGCAATCCAACATTTAAAAGTTGCAGACACCTATTTAAATCATACCTGCCTGATGCTTTTCAGACCGGCTAGTGCTTTATCAAAGGCTGAGGCAAATGAGTACCATCTAACATTAAATAGACCACATGTTAATAACATCATAATGATGTAATAATTAAATCTTTAAAATTATTGGTCTGCATATACAAACAAATTAACAGCCAAATATAGGAAGAACTGATGTACAGGAATGGAAGAGGAGGAATGGAGATGGGAGGGGGTGATTATAGTTGTTAGGAATGGGAAAAAACATTGAACGACAGATGAACATGTTATAAAAAAGCTCAAATATTATCTGTACAATAGCAAGGTCATATTACAATAACAACATATCCCCATACATAAACAGGCATTTTTTAAAAAGACAATTACATAACATATTGTAAAAAAGATGTCCCAAAAGAGATGGCACAGAATCCCTCTTTTAAGCTACTGTAGTGATTCAATAAATATCCCTAAAACGTTATTGATTTCTCAGAAAAGGTTTAATTTCAAATCCAGTATTTAAGCCTGTCTTTTTTTTGTTGTTGTTGCCTCCAAGTTAATTATGCACTATGTTTCATGTCTCAAAACTAAATTGTTAAAATCACCACCTCTTGGTTTTGGATAGATTTTAGTAATGGCCCAAATTGAATGTGTATGCTCCTTTCTATCAGATGCTTTTAAAATATGTGTTGCTGTGGCATAAGTTGGGTTATCCCTTTCCATTGCTCTTATATGTTCCCCAACTTGGCTTTTAAAATTTCTGGTGGTTTTCCCCAAATAGAAAGCACTGTATATGCATTCTGCTAGGTAAATAATCACAGCAGAGTCTCATGTAATGAGTTGTCAGATCTCAAATATTTTCCCTGTCTGGAAACTTCTAAATGCTTTCCCTGCTGCAGCATGTTTGAAATGTACACAACTTTTACATGGGTAACATCCATTTGTACAATTATTTAACCAGGTGGTGTTATTTCTTTCAACAAAGTGGCTCTATACCAATATATCCATTAACGCTGGTGCCCTGCGATATGCCATTCTAGGGAGCATTGTGTGATATCCTTTAAACCTGCATCTCTGGACAGTGATTTTTGTTCAGAGCCACTTTTTTGAAAGAAATAATACCACCTGGTTAAATAATGGTACAACTTTATGTTATTCATGTAAATGATATCACTTCATTTAATACTATAACACACGGCGTATGACAGGGATCAATCCTGGGGCCTCTTTTGATCTCTCTGTTTATAAACAAATCACCCCTAAATTGCAATGGGTCCCAGGTGCAACTTTATGCTGATGACGCTGTTTTTTACCAGTCATCCTGCTATACCCAATGGCTTAACCGTAACTTGGACAGCGACTTCCATACACTTGAAAAATGGTTCCTTCAGAACCACCTAGTCCTCAATACCAAAAAAAAAACAAAGCAATGTTATTTTTTAACCCGTCCACAAAAGCGACACCCCCTTGGCACAATCCATATTTAGTCTACAACAGCGGATTTCCTTGAATCAGTGCAATCTTTAAAATACTTGGTATACTACTAGACCCCCTTCCTCTCTTTTGAGCAGCATGTAACTCTGACTACTAATAAACTTAATCAGAAACTAGTATTGCTCTACCATCTACGTCCCCTCCTGTCACGTGACTCCTGTCAAAAGATTGCCACCTCCTCCCTCTTCCTCCTCATACTTTTCTATGGCGCTCTTATAATGCTCTCCGCCATGTCCACCACACTCTCCCACCTGAAAATGCCATACTACAGGGTAGAACGATTTGATCTTGGAGTCAGCTTATGAGACCATCATTGTGAGGTATTAGAATCACTGTGTTGGCCTGAATATGACCAATGTATGCAGTTCTCCTCCCTCTGCTTTATCTAAAAACATACCTTCCTCTTCTCCCCCGGCCTGAGTGACCTACTGACACTTTAAACCTCTCCTTGTTCACTTAGGACATCCTTGACCCCTCTGCTCACTACTCCTTATCCCTGCCTTGCTATTGGCAAGCGATCTTTTGCATACTCTACACCCACCACTTGGAATGCACTCCCCCATCTACCCTCTCCTCTCTAGCTATGTTCAAGTGTTCCCTCTCTGCAAACCTATTGCAGCCTAAACCTTGTACCTGTTATGGCTAATCCTTGAAGCACACAGATATAATCGATGGAATCTGCCTCCATCATCTTTTACTTCACTGCTACTTGTCTATCACCTATGATTATTGTTGTTATGAATCAGGTACCTTCCAAGGTCAATTGTTTCTGGATGAGTATGTGCCCTACTGTAGGCTCTCCATCTACTGCTCAACAATGTCTAAGCAGTGCCATATGCTGTGATACACATTAAGGATGTACTTTTTACCATGACTCACTGTGATTATGATGTACAAATGTATATTTCCTGTGTAAATTTTTCTCTCATACCTCATACTAATGTATGGTATTTCCTGTATATATTTATGTCTTGTTCACATTGTATGTTTTATGACAAATTTTTTGTTGCATGCACTCTTGTCCTGGGTCACCCCTGAAAAAGGGACTGTATTGTCTCAGTGGGGCTACCCAGTTACCAAAATTCAAATAAATAAATAAATAAAATATATGTATATATAGAGTGGGCATGGGTGTGGGTAGGGGGAGGGATCACTAGACACCAGGGAAACAGTTCTTTCCTATTGGGCATGGGTGCGGGTACAGGGAGGGACCACAGGACACCAGTGAATAGTAAATATAGATCAGACATGGGTGCGGGTGGGGGGAATATACTTTAACACATCTGGCCAGTGATCAGTAGAGGTCCACAAGATGCCAGGGAATGATATTTGATACATTGGGCCAGCAATTGGTGGGGTGGTGGGGGAAACCATTAGAACCAGGAAAAGTGCAAAATTTAATACTGGGCTGGTGATCAGCCGGGGGCACTAGACACCAGTGAAGATCTTATTCTACATCTGGTGACCATCCGGTGTGGGGAGAAACCACTGGACACCAGGAAGTGAGGGCTGCCTATCAGGCAGGGGCTGTGGGGGGGGGGGCATGCTGGGCTCTGGTGCAGCATATGTAAATGGGCCCATAATTGGCATACAAATGGACACATAGTGCCTTGCATGCCCAATGGGCTAATTTGCATGGCTGCTTTTTGTGAATTCCAAATAGCACTCCTGCACTGTTTATTGCAGAACCGTGCTTCTGTCTGAATGTCAGGGTGGCACTAGTGGGTTTAGCAATAGTGGTAATGGGGTCAGTGCTGACTTGTCCTGGACCTATTCACAGTCAGATAGCACAGATGCATTATCCGACTGTGAAGAGCAACCTTTGACAGCTGGCCAGTCGCAAAGTGCAACGCTAACTTTTGTGCTGTGCTTTGCGACTTTTTGTGTATCTAGCCCCCCTGTTCATTTACTTTGCCTCTTCCTACTGACAGAAATATGTGTGAAACATTTGTTAGATTACTTTATCTGTAGTTATTTATTTTCAGAATGAGAGTTATGCTTATAACTTTCTTCTAATATGAGCACACTGCATGTTTAGTAGTCAGCATTTTCCTTGCTGAGATAGCTTCTTTGCTTATGGATAGTTTCCATAAGGGGTCCCTTCAGAGCATGCCATTACAAGATCTGAAGGTCACTGGCAGTTTGGAAGCAAGTCTGCACATTTCAGTTTAATTACATGTGATGGTTGTGAGTGTTAGCATTTCTGTAATTTCCCTTTAGGGAAAACCAAGTCAATTAGTATGTAGATCTTTGAACATTCTTCATTATTCTTATGGGGTAGTGATTAATTTAAAATTGTGGAAATGTTTAAATTAGAAGCCTAGTTGAACATATCATCTAAATGGCTTACTTATTTTTCTTTTCTTTTGCTTCAAAACTGCACAATTTTTGATAGTGGGGTCTGGTAACTTCTAGCTATAAAATTAGCTATTTCGTTTATTATACCTGAACTCAGTCAGCCAGGCTCAGGGCTGTAGATCATATTTTGCATTACACAGTAGTAGACTTAATTTTAACCCCTTCTGTTCTAATAGATGTACACTGTGGAAAGAATTTTCGAAAGGATCCGCTCACCGCTGCTGTTTTCATAGCGGAAATGAATGCAAATCTGTTAGACCATCTATTAGGTCACCTAACACCATCCAAAGTTCGTGTTAAAAAATGCAATTTGCATCAAAACTGGACACAAGTAAGGCCAAACTGGATGAAACTCACAACTGCATCTGTTTTCTGCCGCAAACTGTGACTTTTTGTTGTAAAATAGATGCAACATTTGAAAATAGGAGCAGGGCTGCCAGGATGTATGTGGATGGATTCAGACTCAGGCACAATATACATCTGCATCTGCGTTCAACCCTTTTTAAAAAATCCACCCTTCCCATATGTCCTTGACTTTATTTCTATATTGTTGACTTACTACAGTAATGTGCTGGCAGTAACATGGTAAAACTTTGCAATGACCAACATTCCCCCGACAATAAAACAGGTCATGTAAACAATACCCCCATAGGATGCACCTGGAAATAAGCAATCAAAACCCAACATGCCTGTCCTGACCAGCAAAATTATGAATCCGAAGTAAAACTTGGAACTATTTGGTAGGATCATAAGGATATCAGAAAATGAATAGATAATGTCACCATATCAGTCATTCAGTCTTGATTTATTTAGACTTTGATAATTGGGTAGGGTAGCCCATGATGAGGGCACTGGGGAGAGGGCGCTGACAATAATGGCAACCCGCTCCCCAGTGTATTGCAGGAAAGGCTCCGAGGAGATACGGCGGCCAGATGGGGAGTGGGTGACTATAACAACATCCTGACGCCATACGTAGGAGCATGTAGGGAGGGAGCAGGCACGTACAGTGAGAGATGTGGGGGGTGGTGCCACAGTCAGTTACTGTGCTGACCCCATAGCGTGGTGGGTGGGTTGCTGGCATCAGTCGGCAGGGTACTGGGTTCAGGTCCAGGTGCTGTTGTGTTTTTGTTGCGCCCAGCCCAAACCTTTTTTTTTAATGTTTTCACCCCCCCCAACATGCATCCCCCTAGAGTTGAGACTCCTTTAGTAGGGGGGTGAGGGAGGTAAAGACCCTGGCAGGGGGTGGTGTGGTGGGTGCAGCACCCCACATAAATCATTAAAAACGAAATTCCTGGTGCTCTTTTGCTGTGCACTGAGGTGTCAGAGTGCCAAAATAAATTTCTGGCACCCTTGACTTCTGCATAACAGCGATTGCCTTTAGGCTTTTGCTATTATGACATAGATCCTTGGGTAGATCCCATTAGGATGAAACCCATTTACAGGGAGACCTGGACATTACATGAACAGTACAGAAGTGCAGATTATAATGAGAGGATGAGCAATCACATTTTAGATCAAGTAAAAGTTATATTTACAAAGCTCAGGAAAGTGCTGTTTGTAGAATGTTTAAAGGACTGAAGGGATACGGTACCATGAACTGCATACTGTGCATGGCACGTTTAGTGTTACATTAAATGATGCATTTAGTGTTATATTAAAAAAGAATCTTCCAGTCCATCAGTGCAGTCGGTGTCAAAAATGGCTTTACAGAAGTACAGGTATTTAGGGCCTGTTTTACTTTTTGGACTTTGCTCTGCATATGGAAAGAAAACCATTAAAAGAATGACTTGAGTTGGTGAGTTTTAGTGAACTTTGGAGCACAAATATTTATAAAAATGATAAGCAGTTTTTACTTAAAATGTTGTTCTTTATATTCTTACTTTTTCATCAGACAGGCTAGTATAGGGTTGATCAAGGAAACTAAACAGTGAGCTGGATTTTCAAAGAACAATGCAGGACTTGGTCAAGCCCTTCATCAAACCTGTCTTTTTGGTGCAGCTCTGCCAAACACCTTTGCCGCAGCTGTGCCTGATTTTAGTAGGTCGGGTGCAGTTGTGACACAGTACCTGATTTATGGCAGCTTGTGCAAAATATTTGGCACAAGTCATGTAAGAAGGATACCAGTGAATGCTGCAAGCTAAACCAGTAAAAAATGGCCTAACTGGTGGCCAGTGGTGCACGAGGTGGAAAATCATGCTTGCCGGCTGGGAGAATGCCTCAAGCCCTGTACGCCATTTGTTCAGCACACACAGGGCTTGCACCATTCAGGACATTTTGAAACTCTGGCCTAATGTATTTATTAAGATGTACTGTAGGCCCATGTGGGCTGCTGTGTGGCAGGATTAACTTTAAGTTTCAATAGAGCATGGATGTTGCTTTTTATCAACCAGCAAGTACAGTTGTTTTTTTAATAATCACATTTTTTATTGATTTTATGTTTCCATATACAACAGTTGATTCAGGATACATGTACATATTCTGTCAACACAGCACACACTTAAGGAGCAACCTGACAGGGGGATATCCCCCTTGAAAATACAACTCTAGGGATCCACTCCAGTACATCTCTAACAAGCTGCCTCAATATATTAAGGATTGTCTACCTTCTTGCATTCTTGGCAGCTATCTGCTGAGAAGCCAGACTCGTATCGCCCTTTACATACCCAGAGTTAGTACGCACTTTGGTTGGGAGGCAGTTAGTCATGCCTTACCAGTCTTCTGGAATACTGCTTAAAATGTACTGCAGCTCATTTCACCTATACCATTAACTGCCTTCAAAAATCTTATCCAACAATCATTTGTGGAGTCCTGCAACTGCTTCCGGCACTGAATCTCTGACTCTCCCTCCTATCTTTCTGTCACCTCCCCCTACTAATGGCACCTTTTCATCCCCATACCCTCGCCCTTACCCTTAGACCTACTGCACTGACTAATGCAGCTATGCAATTCTGAAGGTATTACAATTGCCCCTTCCCACCCCTCCTAACCTCTCCTCTCTCCACTATCTTTGGCGCATCCTGTGCCCTCAGTGCCCTTGCTTTATAGTCTTCTCCTAGGCCATGTAATGCTTTGCTGGTCTAGACCTCTTCCAATATAATATTGTACTCTACTGTCTATCAGAGACCTGCCTTGCATAGAACTCGCACATAGCAGTATGCCGACTGCCTTTGGTACCACGCCTGTAAATTATGCTGCCTTGTTCTGTTCTCAGTGTCAAATCTTACATTGCTATTTGTAAATTATTGTACACCGCTGTGCCAAGCCATGACATTCTCACTTGTAATGACTGTACATAGGCTGCTAATGTTGCTACACCTATGCCAAATTGTTGTTTGTGACTTGTTGTTGTTGTTGTTTAAACTACCAGGTCCATCTTGTAAATGAGCCCTGCTAATTGGTGTTCCACCTGGCTAAATAAAGATATTGATTGACTGATTGATCGATTGATATCAATACAGATGTCCTAAGCATTATAAGTGAGTCTGCTTGTAGTACTAAAACAAAAGAAGGGAGGACTTGTTCAGGCAGTCTTGCGCTTGCACTATTTGTCAAGGCCTGGTAGATTTGTAGAGGTCTGTATTCCTCTTCCCATGTTTCTCACTCAGTTGAAGGGTTTCTGATAGTAGGGCTCCATTTGGATGTGTCCTTGGGGTCTCTTAGGTGGGTTGTATGAGGGTGATCTAATGTGCTCCAAAAACTAGTAGATAGAGGGGAATTTTCAGATTGTGAGTGGAGGTATTTGACCCAACTATTCACATACCTTTGCTCCTTTCCTTTGGCTATTCCCAGTACCTGATCGAAACTTGCATTTTTCCCCCCATTATAGCAACCACTCTTGACTGCTCAGGGGTTGTTGTTCTTTCCAGTGTCTAAGGATGCCTCTTTTCACCATGGTTAGAGCACTTGCTATCCACCTACAGTACTAGTCGCATTAAATTGTTCCACCAATGAGTTGGTTCAGCATTGTTTTTTACAGTCGGCAATGCACTGGCAACTCATGTTGCATTGTTTTTCAATGCTTAACCAGCTAAAGAGCAATGTTTATAAAATATTTTTTTCAACTCCGTTGGAATGCATCTGCCATCCAGTCACAATGCAATGCAAAACTGAGTTTTAACTGTTAAGAAACAGTTTGTGTGAGAAATTGTGCTGGATCCAGCAACACTTATGCAACTGAGTCAGAAATGCTAAAACAATTCATTGAAGGAACAGTTTAATGTGATTTGTGCTGTAGTGCTCTCTGGACCTGTCCCATTGGCCCCCCATTTTTCTGGCTCCAAGGGGATGCCCAGCATCACCCACACTGGGTCCAGTGTGAATTGTGCCAAGGTGACTTCCAAGCATACTTTCTTGACCTCCTCCTCCCAAAAGGGGGCCATACTCAGGCAGGAGTACATCAGGTGTTTGATAGACACTGTGTACTGCTGGCATCTCCAGCATGCAGCAATGGTAGGAGACCCAATTGGTGGAGGGCTTCTGACATCCTGTGCCAGCGTAGCAGAATTTTGTGTTGAGTGAATCTGCTTTTTGTGTTGCTGGTGCTTGTGGTGAAAGCCCTCCAGCAATTCTCCCAGGTTGACTGTGGGAGGTTTGCTTGCAGCTTTTGTTTCCATTTTCACCTCTTGGCGTCCCTTGGGTCTGGGCCTTGATTTATCAGTAGGTGGTAGAGGTTCACTGCCCTCCACTTTTTGGGCATCTGTGGGTGGAACAGGGTGTCCAAAGGATGGGCAACTGGGCCTTTGAGTGCGGAGTCCAACATGGGTGCCAGTGTATGCCTCAGCTGGAGATATCTCTAGTGGTTCTGCTTCAGGAGTTGTTATTTGTTGCTCAGTTGTTGAAAAGACTGCACCACTCCAGTGTTCTCATCCTATATGTGGTATAAGTATAGGGATGCTTTTGTTGGCCCAGTCCAGCCAGTCCACTAGTCTCCCCCAGATATAGAGTTGGTGATTCTTCTATAGTGAGAATGCCCTTGTCTTCTGGGGGTGCCACCCTGTTGGTCTGGCCATCTGAAGGCAGTTGCCATGGTGTTCCTAATATTTGGGTGGTCCCTTGCCAGGATGGGAAGCTTATTAAAGCAAAAAGTGGTTGTCAGGGGGCCACCAAGGACACTCTCTTCATAGGGGGCCCACTTGCATGGTTGGGAGTTAGTGGATATCACTACAGCTTTGGCTAGCTGGTGGGCTGCCCGTGCCATCTGCTTGATGTAAAAGTCAGGGAGGTAAAAGCCCCCTTTTGTGGTTGTGATCCTCAGCTTTTTAGTGGCTGAGACATCTTTCTGCCCCTTGCCAGAAGGTTAGCATGCCCTCCTGGAGGCATGACAGATACGATGGGTTGATGGGGACATGGATGTTATCCAGTATATATATTGCACCCGAGATGCAACCATCATTTTATATGAGTGGGCTATCTCCCACATTGAGAGATGCAGGTGGCTTCAACTCGCCATCTCCTTTACTAGCTCCTCCCTCAGTGGGGCTATGTTTTGCCAGCCCATATGTGCCAGGTTCAAGGCTAAGTTTATGCCTAAAAACTTGATTGTGGTAAGGGCAATGGTCATACCCCAGGGGAAGCCCTGTTCTGAGGCTATCGAGGAGCGGGAAGGCAGGAACAAGGATTTGGCTACATTTACTTTATAGCTAGCTAGTTTACCATATTCCTCGAGCAGCTTTACAAGCTGAGGGATTGAGGGTACTGGCTGGAAGAAGGTGAGCATGATATCATCTGCAAAAGCTCTGACTTTATGCTCACCTCCCACATAAACCCCTTTTATCCATGGGTGCTGGCAGATTGCCTACAGCAGGGGTTCTAAGGTGAGGATGAAGAGTAGAGGTGAGAGGGGGCAACCGTGCCTCATGCCCCTCCCTGGGGGAAGTCCACTGAGGGGGACCCATTGATGAGTATCCTGGCTCATGCTCTGGTGTATAACATTGAAGTCCAGTTTTTCATGCCTGGCCTAAAGCCAAAGATCTCAAGTGTGTAAAACAGGAAGCTCCCTTCCATCCGATTGAAAGCTTTTTCTGCATCGAGGGATAGCAGAGTTGTCCGGGTGTTAGAATTGGCTGCCTTCCATACTAGGTTAGTGAGATGCCTGGTGTTGTCAAAGCATGTCTACCCAGTACAAACCTCACCTGGTCCACATCCACTATTTGGGTAACGACCTTCTTAACTCTGGCTGCCAAAGTTTTTGTGAAAATCTTGCAATCTACTGGGATGAGAGAGATCAGTCTGTAACTCCCTGATTGTTGGGGGTTTTCCCAGGTTTGGTGAGTAGTGAAACTTGGGCCGTTCTCATTGATGATGGTAGAACCCCCTGCTTGCTGGCTTCTATTAGGGTGTCTGCCAGGGGGGAAGGGTACATACCAAACCGTTTGGTAAAACTCAATGGGGAAGCCATCAGTTCCTGGGGCCTTGCCCTTTGGCATGGCCCCCAGGGTGTCAGCTAGTTCCTTCACCATTAGGGGTCTGTCGAGTTGTTCCATTTGATCTGGTGTCAAGGATGGTAGATGCAATCCATTCATGAAGGTGTGCATCTCCTCCCTGGTGGATGAGCACTCCAAGGAATATAGTGCTTTGTAGAACTCACGGAAGGCAGTGCTTATCTCCTCACTCCTTTCAATTAGTACCCATGTGGATGTCCTGAGGCAGTTAATCTTTGTCTTTTGTTCACACTTCTTCAGTTGGTGTTCCATTAGCCTCCCCGGTTTCTCACCTGCTTCTCAGAAGGCCTGTCTCATCCTGAACAGGGCCAACTTTGTCTTCTGGTGCAGGTATAAGTTTATTTTGTACTTCACCCATGTGATCCATGTCAGAATTTCCCAGTTGCTGCCTTTTGACTCCTTGTACTCTTTCTCCAGCTCTTTCAGCCTTCTTTCTTGCTCCTGGAGGTCCCTGTCTTTTGCCTTCCTTACATTAGAGGCAAAGGCTATACATTTGCCCCTCAGAAATGCTTTTAAAATGTCCCAGCACGTCACATTGAATGTGTCTATGCATTTATTGAGCTCTAGGAACTCTATGATGTCTTTGTGGAGTTGTCCACAAAAGTACAGCTGTTGTTGGTTTCTAAAGTATATACAGTGATGTCAGCATACTTGGTCACATTGACCAAACAAACAAGAAAAAATATTCATTAACTATCAGCTATTTATTCAAATAAGGAGATAGAAGTTAAAAACTGGAATTTGTTACATTAGGCTCTCTGCTGTGCATCACCTACATCATCCTCCCTCCCATTTGATGTACTGACATTGGTTAGTTAACTGGAAGCATGAGCAGTGGTAACTTTGCCTCCTTGGGGTGGTAGGATGCCTTCCACCAAAAGTAGCCAGGAGCATGCCTCCTGTGTAGTGCAAACCTTAATCAGTGTACACCTTGGTCATTCAGCATTGCTAGGTACCAGTTTGATGTTTTGTGGTGCTGTGTAATACTGAATGCTTAACCCTGCAGGGATGGAGATGTGATAGATAGAGAGAGAGAGAGAAGAGAGAGGGGAGGGGGAGGGGAGGGAGGGAGAGAGAGAGAGAGAGATGAGAACCACTTAGTGATAACTTCAAGCAGCAGTATTTGTTAATAACCATATAGGTTTTTTCAGCAATAATGTTTGTCTGGTAAAAATATCAAGATACACATTTTTCATTTTGTTTTATTTTGTTCCTCAGCCAAGATACGGGATACTATATTTTTTAAAAGTTCCCACTCCTGTGTCTTGCCCACCATGAAATAATTAAATATCTTGGTACAGTGTTGTGAGGTTTACCATCCAAAACATGTGGTAACACCATCCTACCACATCCACATTATGAATCTAGCATGTGCATTCAACAGGTAACCTCAGTGGAGGAAATGTTTAAAAATTGTGAGTGGAGGCTATCTTTAGTGATGTGAGTCATTAATTACAAAATCAGCAGTAAAATCTGTTTTAACAATATCTGAAAAATTAAAACCTACTGAGCATGAATTTTAGGATGTCAGAAATACATTTTTTTGTAATCAAAGTTTTTATTAGTTTTCTGTTTTACCGTATTACAGCAGTTGTCTTGGAATATTTACAGATAATATGACCCTGCAGGTAGAAATCTCACTGGGTGTTTTTTTTTCTAATTTTAGTCTGGTCCTCTCTTCCCATCAGGTCCCATCTGCCCACCACCCCAATGCCCAGGCTTACCCCCTGGGTGGGGACATTGAGGGGACTTCCCACTCCCTTTGGACATTTTGGGCAAGCCCTGGATTACCCCCCCTCGGGTAAGGGACATGAGAGCGGGATCCCCCTGGTGGGCGTCGGAGGTAGTGGGCAGTGGAGTGGAATGACCCATTATGCCGGGGGGCTGGCATTTTGTTGGTTTTTGCTGCCCTGGGGGTGGGGATGTGCAATGATGTCTAGCGTCCACCTCACCACTGAACATGCTGGTGCCAGTCACTGTGGCACCCCTGGCCTCTACCAGGGGTCCATCAATCACCAGACACTCTTACCTCCCTCCCCCTGGAGAAGGAGAGCAGTCCTCAGGACGCTCCATCCTTCTCCCCCCAGCCGGCCCTCTGACTCCCTGGGTACACTCCTGAACCCAGGTCGCCGGCATCACAAATGGAAATCCAGCCACTGCGCCAATGGGCCGTGCGCCCACTGGGTGTGTTAACAGTGTATGATAAAGGTGCAACCTAGCCGGGGGGGGGGGAATCCCCATTGGAGACACAACTCTAAAGATACTTGATGAGACTGAGAATGCAGAAATACATTTTTTTAACTATATTTTATTAAATATTTAAAGATTTATAAAATTAACATAGCATTGTCTAAAAAAAGAGAAAAGCAAAAATTATACACAAAGTAGTATTTTTTTACATATGATGCTCAAGTTTACAACGAGGAGAGAGAAGATCTATTTTTATTGAAAAGAAGAAAAAGCAGTTGGTTAACAACTTGTGCAGACCACATAACAGAAGTTATACAGATTTAATAACCAGACCAATTTTTAAAAATTAAATCACTATATACTCACATCTCTTCTACTTCAAGCTTCCCGCCTTAGCAGTTAGCAATCAAAATGTTATAAGACCTGATAGAAAAATATAATATAGAGCTAACTGTACAATAATCTGACAAACAAGAAGTGCTAAATTTATATTTATGGTAATGTCCACGTTATTTATTCGAGTCCTTCCACGCTTACACCATCATCAACATCTCCTGTTTAAAGGGAGTAGGTGATTCTCCCTCACCTTTGTATTCTTTATTGTATTGTGCTCAGAGAAAGGTTGCCAGTTATCAGAATTACATTTTTACTAAACAAAAACTACGGTGTATGATGACATTTTTTCCTGACTAACAATTAATGCTGCTTTGACATAGAAGCATAGAAACATAATAAGGACCAATAGGCCCATCCAGTCTGCCCTTCTTTCCCTATGCACTAACAAGGCTGACGATCTTACTCTATCTCTGCTTTACCTCCTCTTCTGTGTTGATAGGTTTCCTTTATGACTGTCTCATGCAGTTTTGAACTCCTGCACTGACTTTTCCCCTACCAACCTTGATGGGAGGCTGTTTCATGCCTCCACCACCCTTTCTGTGAAGAAGTACTTTCTCAGGTTGCTCCTCAGTCTACTCCCTACCAGTCTCATGTCATGCCCTTTCATTCTAGAATAATTCCTTTTTTGAAAGATGTTACCCTCTGGAACCTTGTTTATTCCATTTAGGAATTTGAAGGTCTCTATCATGTCTCCCCTCTCTCTCTCTGTCTCTCTTCGCTCCTCCAGGGTATACATATTGAGTTCCTCCAGCCTCTCCTTGTATGACCTTTGGTACAGGCCCTGCACCATCTTTTTTGCCCTTCTTTGAACTTCCTCTACTCTATGTCCTTCCGGAGATGCAGTCTTCAGAACTGGACGTAGTATTCCACATGAGGTCTCATCAAAGACTTGTACAGTGACATCACCACCTCTTTTCTTCTGCTGATGATACCTCTCTCTATGCACCACAGCATTCCACTGGCTTTCTCTACCACCTTGGCACATTGTTTGGCCACCTTAAGATCACCAGATATGATCATCCCCAAGCCTCTTTCCTGTTTGGTGGCTGATAGCAATTCCCCACCCAATATGTAATCCTCCCCTGGAATTGTGCGCTCCAAGTCCATGATTTTGCACTTCTTCACATTGAATCTTAGCTGCCACACTCTGGACCAGTGTTTCAGCTTATCTAGGTTCTTTCTCATTTTGTCCACACCTTTTGGTGTATCCACCCTATTGCATATCTTTGTGTCATCTGCAAAGAGGCATACCTTCCCCTCCAGTCCCTCCGCAGTGCCACTGATGAAGACATTAAACAGGACTGGCCCAAGAACTGATCCTTGTAGCACCTCACTGGTCACCCTCCCCTCATCTGATCTATCTCCATTAATCAACATGCTCTGTGTTCTATCCCACAATCAATTTGCAACCTACTTCACTACCTTGTGACCCAATCCTAGGCTGCTCAGCTTGTTTACAAGCCTCCCATGTGGAACAGTGTTGAACGCCTTGTTGAAGTCCAATATTTGATATTTTAATAAACCTATCCAAAAGTCAAAAGATGAAAACATGAATATGCTGTATAATATCAGGACATCTATTCTGTGCAGCACAGGAGCCTCCTACAATTTGGTACACTTGTGTTATATTTTACTTGGCTTGGCATTGGGGCCCGTAATTAATAGTTTTGGAAATGTTCTCAGCTAATAAAATGTTGACATTTTATTTCTGATTCTATAAAACTCTGTATGTTATGTAGGTTCTAGATTCCACTGAACAGGAGAGGACTACAAGTTGAAATGAGAATGAGATCCACAATCCAGCCTAGCAAATGCAGTGATATTCATCTAACTGAAACCTCTTTCACACTCAGCATGGCTTGCTGGTAGCATTTTAACAGCTAGAAACATACATTTTGTCAGAGGAAAAGGACTGCTTGGCCAACACAGTCTGCCTAGATGTTTCCTGTCTAATCTGTCTCTGACCCTACTTGATATCCGGTAATCCTCTCTCCTTCCTTCTTGCTTGTTTTCTAATACACCCGTATGTCTATCCCACACATGCTTGAAGCCCCCTACTGTTCTTGCCTTCTCCAGTCCTAGTGGAAGTCTGTTCCAGGCAGGGCTGAGTGAAATTGATCTTCTGCTGGTGAAATTCTGGTGAAATTATTATTTTACTTCTGTGAAATTTTACAAACTTTCAACGAAAATATGAAATTGTGTTCAAATTGTGAGTTCAGTTATTTCCATCTAATTTAAAAAGTATTTATCCACTTAACATCATGTTTGGCATGAAGACTCAGCCAGGGCTCATACGAAAGTGCACGAAGTCTAACATTTATATCTGCAAAGGTGAATGAGTTATTACTCCAAACTTCCAGAAATTATAAAATTAAATTTTACAATTATGTAAACTGCAGACTCTTAAGCCTCTATAACTTTCAAACTAGAGAATGAAGTGTCCCCCATTTTCTTAGCTTCACTGACCCTAAATTTTAGGCATTAGGCCCCTGCCATGACCCAGCAGCAGAACATTGTGCTGCCATACTGATGACCTAGGTTCGGAAGCGAGCCTGGGATGTCATGTCAGGAGGCAGGCCATGATCGAGACAACTGTGGCTTGACAATGCATCTTGGCTGGGGAGGGTTGGCAGCAGATTCCACCAACACAATGACCCCTGCAACAGGGCCAGGGAATTTGCTCCTGTCACAAAGGAAGCTGTGGCTGTGTGAGGCTGACAGAAGCACTGCCTCCACCAGGGCAGGTGGGGGGGGCCCACAAGACAACTGAATGATGGCTGGGTTCAACCTGATAAGGGTATATCCCTGTGAACAGGTTATATCCCTTAGAGACAAGCTGCTGGCTGGGAGAAAAACCAACATGGAAACAAAGAGGTTGCATGTTTCAACTCCTTAATCTCTTGCACAAAGCCTGGCCACATTATAAGTCACCAAAGATTCCAAAATAGCATTAGTAATTAAAGCTGAATTTCATGAGTTTTTGTGAAATTGTGAAATGCTGTGATACTTTTGTCGATGCCACGTTCATGCATTTTCCATTCATTTTCCTCAATCATACACTTAAGTTGCCATTGTAGAGGAAAGTAAAGTCTAGGTAAAGTGGCAATAAGGCAGCATTCATAGAAAGCTCCATAGTAAAAGTGTAGTGGTGCCAAGTCTTAGGTCACTATCTTGACTGATGAACTATGAAGAATAATCATGGACATCACTGTGCAATATCCTTGCTTCTTACAATGCTACAATTAAGCACTTGTGCTCATTGATTTAATAACTTGTGGAAGCACATGCATGGGCAGCATCATTTCTGTACAATGTTGACTCTTTACAATCCTGTAAATAACAGTGTACTGAATATTTTTACTGTTTGAAAACAGTGGCACCAAGTGATGCCAAGCCTTACAGGTAGTTATGATTTAGACCACTGGGACAAAAGTATCTGGATATCTTTAGTCATGAAGGAGCATGATGAAGGGCATCACTGTCACAGGAGTGTTGGAGAGGCATTGCAGGGCCATGATGATAATGCAGGTTGATTCAGTGGTGATAAGTGCTTTGTGAAAGTTAAATTCCACACATGGAATGCTAGTGGCAATACATCTTATATGTCTATGAATTTCTGAGCAAATTTTGCCAAACTGTAATGCCTAAATTATCCACAATAAATTTTAACCTACTAATCCACATTTATCCAGCTTAATTAGATTCCAGGACATATTTACTTTGGTATGCATACCAAATCTTGAGAGTACACCGGCAATAGCAGTGGATCAATAAACATTCAGGCATTTTGAGAATTTTCACACCATTTAACATAGAAACATAAAGCTGGATTTTCAAAGGCAAGAGAATGATGCAGGGTGCTTGTGTCAAAAACAACTGATGCAAGGAACAGGATGCATCAGACCTTGCGCCAGTTCTGATTTTCAAATGGTGCTTGCATCAAAAACAGGTCTGCATGCACCAGAGTGGCTTGCCCAATGCTTGCACCAAAGAAATGACTGCACCATGTTGGAAGGGATGCCTGCATCACCAAAATGATGCAGCATCCCCTTATTTGGGATTTTCTAAGAATGCAAGTCCTGTCCTTGCGCCTAAGATGCATGTCACTGTTAGACTAGCCACAGCTGGTCTAAGGCACACTAGAGCATATAAGGAGACCCACAGCAGGTGGTCAGACCTGACTATGCTACTATTAAGGCCAGTATTCTCCTGCAGGACTAGTTTAGAACATTTTGGGGGCTTAGTCGTCCCCATTTTAACTGCCTTTTTTTTTTTACTTAGCTTGTGTCATTCTCGTCCTTTGCGTCATTTTTTACTCAACTTGCATCATTTTTTGACTCAGCCTACACAATTACTTTCCTCAGCCTCCACTATTTTGCATGAATTTATTTACTCAGTTTGTGTCATTTTCGTTCCTTGAGTCATTTTTTTGACTCAACTTGCACGATTTTTGACTCAACTTGCACCATATATTTTGGTGCAGCTTGCATCATTCTCATCCCTTATGCCATTTTGTTGACATAGTGGACCTCTTGCGTCAGTTTCAATCAATCATCAATCAATCATTCTTTATTTGTATAAGGCGCCTTTCTTAAACCAAGGTGCCTGTACAGATTACATAAAACAATAAATAGTTAAAACAACATTAAAATAATCAAAAATGATTAAAGCTTTACTAAAGGTAGCTTCAAAGCTCCTTTAAAGCTTTGGACAGTCGGGCATCAAGATTTGACGAGGTAGAGAATCTACAGGTCGGGGCCATGAAACTAAAAGATATTGCCCCTGAAGTTTCTAAGTAAATGCTGGGAATCTCTAGCAATCCCTCGTCAGTGGATTCGAGAGAGTGGGGGGGGGGACAGTAGGGACAAATGAGCTCTTTCAGGTAAGCAGGGCTCTGATCATGTAGGGCCTTATAGGTTAGCAAACCGACCTTGAAGGTGATTCACCAGCAAACTGGCAGCCAGTGCAGTCCGCAGATCACAGGCATTATATGACTGGACCTAGAAGAACCAGTCAACAGCCTGGCTGCCGCATTCTGCACTAGCTGCAAGCGGCAAATTTCATCCCCAGTAGCCCAAGGTAAAGGGCATTGCAGTGGTCAAGGTGGGAGGTAACGAAGGTGTGGACCAAAGTTGAAAGATCCTCTGGAGGAACTAAGTGCTTCATCCAGGTGATGTTCCTCAGATGGTAAAAAGAGGTTTTGACAATCACTGACACCTGAGATTTAAAAGTAAGACAGTAGTCAAATACAACTCCCAGGTTCCGCACTCGGTCTGAGGTAGTCAGCTGGACACCCCCAAGCCATAAGCCCGAGGGCAATCCAGCTAACAAGCCCACCTCCCAGCGACCCTGGTCCACAACCAACACCTCAGTTTTTTCCGGGTTCAACCCCAGCCAGCTCACATTCATCCTGTCTTGGATTTTGGCAAGACAGCTGTTAAAGACCGAAATGGCAGCATCCTGGCCGGGCACAAAGGACATGTACAGCTGGGTATCATCTGCATAGCAATGAAAACCCAAACCATACCACCTAATGATCACTCCTAATGGCAGCATATACACTGCAAACAACATGGGTGTCAAAATGGAGCCCTGTGGTACCCCGTAGGAGAGGGAGACTGATGCCGAGGAAAAAATTCCAGACACCACCCTCTGAGTCCTACCCTCGAGGTAAGATCAAAACCACCTGAGGACTGTATCAGACAGTCCACAGATAGATCACAAACATTGCAATAGCACACCATGGTCCACAGTGTCAAACGCTGAAGAGAGATCGAGAAGGACCAAGATGGCACAGGTCCTTCAATCTCTCACTATTAGGAGGTCATTTAGTACCCGAACAAGTGCTGTCTCGGTTCTATGCCTTTTCCTAAATCCAGACTGGAGAGAATCATAGACATTGTTGTTGGTCAGATGATCATCCAACTGTGATGCAACCATCTTCTCAATAACTTTACCCACAAAGGGTAAGTTAGAGACAGGTCTGTAATTTGCCAGACAATCCGGGTCCAAGGAGAACTTCTTAAGAAGGGGCTGAACTACAGCCTCCTTAAGACAATCTGGAAAAATTCCCCTCTCCAAGGACCTCCAGACTATCTCAGCAAGGACTGGGCCAATTTTATCCACACAATCCACTAAGAGACGTGAGGGGCCCGGGTCCAAATTACAGTTGGTCGGACGCAGTGATTGGATGACCATCACAATGTCATTGATTGTAGGGAGGCTGAAGTCAGACCACACAAACTGGGTGTCCGACATCTCCTGCTCACCATCACAACTCCCACTGGAGAGGGTCAAGTGGACATCAGATCTGATTTTGGCAACCTTATCTGCAAAGAACAGAGCAAACTCCTCACACCGTTATTGAGAAAAGGCTCTTCTGGGCTGAAGACAGACTGGATTGCACAATCTGTCCACTGTCTGGAAGAGCTGAGCTGGTCTATTCTGTGCAGCCGCAATCTCTCTGGACAGGAATTCTGCCTTCTTATGAGAGATTGCGGATTGATAGACCACATAGTGGTCCATCAAACTAAGTTTGTCACCATCCAGACCCGACCTCCGCCAGCACCTTTCCAGCCTTCATCCAACTCTCCTCGACTCCCTCAGAGTCTTATCAAACCAAGGAGACCTGGGGCAAAGAGTGAGAGGATGAACAAGAACAGGAGCAATGGAATCCAGGGCCCCTGCCACCACCTTATTATAGGCAAGTACCAGCTCTCCTGGATCCATGCAATCTCTCGGTAAGCCAGGTAGGTTCAGCACCACCATCAGGTCATCCGGGGAAACACCCCTTAATGGGCGGTACCGGACGATTTCCATAGGGGCTGACCTACTAGGGGTGGCCTCAAAACTGAACCCAATGGAGTGATGGTCTGACCATCCGACTGGTTCCACCACCAAGTCGGATATCTCCATCCCCAGAAGGAACCCCAAATCCCATGAATGACCACCAATGTGGGTCAAGGAGGAATTAACCTGTGTGAAGCCCAGTGAAATCATTAACTGGAGGAAGTCTTGACCAAAATGCGAGAGCTCATCATTAACCCAGGCATTGAAGTCCACCAGAACCAACCACCTGGGGGACCCCAATGTCAGGTCGACAATGAAGTCTGCGACTTCCCACAGGAAAACATTCTCATCACCTGCTGGACAGTATACGAGAAGTATCCTGTGCCCCACACCCTCACCTAAGAAACATTCAAAGGATTTGACAGTTCCCACTGGCACCTCCACTAGGTCCAGTTCTGTTCTAAAGCAGATAGTGACACCCTTCCCCTACGATCCACCCTCGGGTGATGTATCACCAAGTACCTGGCTGGAACTGCTGCCGGCAAAACTGGTCCAGCATTTTCATCCAGCCAGGTCTTGGTGATGCACGCCAGGCCAGATGAACCAACAAAAACAGCTATAATAGCTGTCTTGTTTTTAATAGACCTGGCATTGCACAACACCGCCCGAGTAGGATGAGCCTCCGAGGATGACCATGCTACCTGCTGACTATAATCAAAACCCTTGGGTATGGGCACCAGACAGGGAGGTCCCCTTTCCTGGGCCCATTTCACCCCAGGGCGTCTCCTTGTCCCCACTATCCCTATACGCTCATTCCTTTCCATTCCCCCTCCAGACCAAGACCCTGCCCTCCTCCTTCTCCCCACAATCCCCAAAGCCCTACACCATCTATAGACCTCCGGTGGTAAGGAGGGACAAGAAAAAGGATGAAGGTCCCTAAGCCTGGAGGGGGAATAATACCTGACTGTCCTAGTGTTGTCCCAGCACATAATTAACACAATAAATAAACAATCTAAATAATTAACCCACCTCTAAAACTTAAATAAATACAAAGCTCTATAATGAAAGTAAAATACAGTTCAACCGAACCTCAGACTATTAATTTTAAGGTATCTTACCCCAAAAATCCAAACAAAGGAATATAAACAAATACAAAACATTAACTGAATTCCCCTTCCCCACCCTGTCCTCTCACCACTGGGGAAGAGAGATAAGACAATATACCTTAAAGTCATTAATTATTTAAATTAATTTAATTCCCTTCCCACCCAGTCTTCTCACCACTGGGGAGAGAGAAAAATACTCCCAATATCAAACAGTAATATAAACTATAAATCTAATAAACAAAATAACTAAATAACTGGATATAGAGTCCTCTCACCACCCAAATATCCAGATAAAAATAAAATATTATAAACCAATTCCTTTAAACCAAAGATTAAAGTCTGAAGTCAAATGTCCACCACAGTTTCACCAAGCTCTAGGTTGGCCAGTAACCAGTTCACCCCTCTCACAGGTGAAAACCAGATCAATACAGCAGACCACTCTCAAAAAAGTCAAAAATGTGTCTCTCCAAATAATAGTTCAGGTTTTAAAATGAGCTCCCACTTTCACTTGAAAACCTCAAACAGAAGTCTCATCTTCAAATAAATAAGAGCAGTCTGAATTAAAGTTCACTGCAAACCCACAGAGCAGGGAAGATCCAAAAATCAAGCATCCAACTAAATTTAATAACTCACAGTTAAAACCAGCTAGAATGGAGCAGAGAAAATCAGTCCAGGACATCCACAGGATAGCAGGTCACTTCCTTCACACAGTCAGGGGACAAAGGATCAAGTTCTTCATGCAACCTGCTAAATTATAGCAGACACGGATTCCAGCGCCAAATATTCCATGGGTTCAGGATACCTGGCTTCTCTCACCCGGCCACAGGGAGATCCCCACCCCTAACCCAGTCCCTCTCCCCAGATCCGCTCACCACCCCGGCTGCCCGCCAACTGCCAAGCGGCGAATGCGGAAGAGCAGAAGGTACAGCCACCCTACAGCAGTGACACCACGGCTTACCACTGGCTCGAGATCAGGGCTAGGGAAGGATCTCCTCCAGTCCACCAGGAACAGCAAAAACACTCCAGACTCCTGGCCACTTGTGGAAATCTCTTCCAATTGCGGCAAAGAAAGCACGGCCCACCAGACCACTCGCTACTTCCTCACAGCACCCCCAGGCGATCCTGATTGAATCGCGCTGCTTCTTAGTCCACAGACTGCTTCCTCACTCCGGGATCCACTCACTCCACTCTGCCCCAACTCCTGGTACAGTTCCTAGTCGAATCCCAACAGCCACAATCCTTGAACGCGATCATTGAATGCGATTCCAAATCAGGAAAAATAAAACAGATCTGACTCAAGCTGGTTGTTTGATGCAACTTGCCTGGATCTAAGGGCCCTTTAAAAATCTGGCTCATAGAATTTGATGACAGATAAGGACTGCTTGGCTCACCTATTCTACCCATTTCTGCACTTACTTAACAAATAATTAAACTTGAAATTGTGAGCTCCTGTGACTTACAAGTTACATAACTACCTGTCTATTTAGCAGTTTCTAAGACTCTTCCAAGAAAGTATACACATAAATTGTCAAGTAACTAGCTGCAAAGGTGGCTAAATTGTAAGTATTGAGAGTGTTTCATAAATGTTCACATGAATAACAAATTGCAAAAATTTGAGCCCTAAGGGTTCCTTTCCCCTCATCCAAATGGCTTGAAAGGTGGTCTCCTTTAGGATTGCCTCTAAACAGTAAGCATACCAAATCTCAGATCTCTGTCTATAAAATTGATTGAGTTAAGACCAAGTAAAGAATTTCAGAAAATTCCACAAAATAAGAATTTGCTCATTTTGCCTAGTCCTAGTTCTAGGTGTTTACCATATTTTCAGTGAAGGAATATTTCCTCACATCTCTCTTAAACTCCCCCTTCCAGGATCAGTGCATGCCCTCTGGACCTGGTGCTACTTCTCATTTGAATGAGACTTCCCTCCTGTACCCTGTTCATCCCTGTGAGGTACTTGTAGGTCTCTCTCATGTCACTTCTCATTATCCTGTCTTCCAGAGTGTACATGTGGAGATCCCTTAGTCTTTCCTAGCAGGCTGTCTCGTGCAACCCCAGCATCATTTCAGCTGCTCTCCTCTGGACTGTCTTCATCCTGTCTGTGTCCTTTCTAAGATGTGACCTCCAAAACAAGATACAGTACTCCAGGTGGGGTCACACCAGCAAGAGATACAGTGGCAACACCACCTCCTGCTGCTAGATATACCCCTTCTATGCACCCCAGCATTCCACCAACCCTACCTACTGCTTTGTCACACTGCCCTGCCACTTTGAGGTCAACAGATACCGTATGATAACCCCAAGGTTCATTTCCTGTTTAGTGATTGTCAGTACCTCCTCTCCCATCATACTCAGCACCTGGGTTACTATTAGGTGTAGGCGATGTGGACAAAATTTGCTCCACGAAGCAATTCAAGGAGTACTGCAGAATGCACTAAGTACTCCATGGTACAAAGTGGAGCACTTTGTGTCCTAATGAGGAATGCGAAGTCTATTGATAACATTGACTTTGTGTTACTCCACCTTTCCCCAACCTCTTCTAAGCCAATTTTAGGGTGAAGTACATAGAAAGCGATGCACTTCACATCACTTTGCCTTATTGAGTTGCAAGGTGAATTTTGTAGTGATTCATGTGATTGCAGGTCACATGGGCTCTATATTGTTCTGCACAGTTCTGTGTAGTGTGTGTGTGTAGTAGTTGCTGGAGACAGTTTTCTCTCAGAGCTGTGGAATTCAAACCCTCCAGAAGCTGTTAAGAAAGCCTTTTTGAGCCATTTATTTGCTAAAAATTTAGTAATTCGATTGTAGGAAACCCTACTGTGTTCATATCATTGAGCTTTTATTGCTTGTATGTGGATTTTGAATGTTAATTTGGAACATTCAGTCTGTGTACTGACAGACACTTGAAGTGTGCTTTGGGGAAGGGCATATCTGTGGTGGAGTGGAGGTAGATTAACTGGGAGAAAAAGGCAGTCTTTCTGTTTTGGTTATGCTTTTCTTGTATAACTGTGTTAATGTAAACAGTAATATTTTAATTTTTTCAATTTTTTTGCTGATTGTTGTGGTACAACAGTGCATAATTTCAGTGTGTTTAAAAGATTTGGTTATATTGATGAAGTTTTCAATTTGCTGTGCATTACTTGTAGTGTGTGTGTGAGTGTGTGTGTGACGTGTGCCATCAAATCAGACACATTTTATTGTGCCACACAGTAACTGCAGCAGTGTGAACCTGCTATCCACGGCACCTGCATGATTTTTTTTTGTACAGCTTTGTGGTATCTTTACTGATAAAGGATTGTTACTGCAGTGCACTACACCACCACCACCCCCACCCCAACCAGCAAAAGATATTCTTTTCCAGATTTGGATTTGTGACTTGTGAGCACGGGTTAGGTGTTGTTGTGCCTTTGTGTCTGCATCTCTTGACTGCGCAGCGCAATCTTAATCTGTCTGTGCATTTGCATCTCTTTAGGGTCCAGTCTCCATCTGTAACTTAATTCACAGTTGTTTGTTTGGCTTCCCTTCAGAGTACTGGTGTGGTGCATATCTCTGTGTGAACATTGTACTCATTAATGTGCATTTTTAAGTCAGGGTGATCATCACGAGTCACTCATGAAACAAATTGCATTCTTCATCTTCACGGTCACAATTCACAAATCACAAAACTGTAAGTTTTTTTGTAGTTAGCTGCGTGTAAGCCTGTTTCATAGTATCTCTCAGGTCTCGTCTTCACCATTGCACTGATTGATATGAGTTTTCAAATCGGGTAGTTTTGTGTGGTACAGGTCAGGGAAGTACAGTCATAGGTATTCACATTCCCGTACAGTTTATTATTTATTTATTTATGAGTTTTCGGAAGACATTTGAGTGTGAGCTCTTTTACAAAGGTTCCACGTCAGGGTGGACAAACACCAGTACAATAGTTACAGATTTCAGAACAAATTCAGCTACAAAGGTCCCACGTCAGGGTGGACAAATAATACAAAACACCAGCACAGCAGTTACAGATTTCAGAACACATACAGTTGTTACAGGATTTAGTAGTTACAGATTTCAGAACAAATACAGTTATTACTGGGTTCAGTACATTAGGCAGATTAAAGAGTAGTATGAGATTTATTTGCAAGTAGTGGGAAACAAATCTAGCGTAAGAGGAAATTTGGTTATGTCTTGGAAGATTCTAGGGATGTATCAGCCCTAAAAACCTTGAGAGGTCTATTGATAGACTATGGTTGAAAAGGTGGGGGGGTTGGGGGCTGTACGCAGAGCTTGAAAGGAGGACTAGTAGTTTACTAGTGCTCCTGGCAAGGCTAGGTTGAGGGCAAGTTTTCTCAGTGTCAGTGCTGGGTTTAACGGTGGGAGTGGGTTAGTCTTTCAGGTTTGGCCTGAGGAACATGTGCATTGTCAGCTAGCCTGTAGGTGCTGTTTGAGGCCTGTTTTGAACTGTGAGAGGTTGTGTGTTTGTAGTTTCTGAGGGAGTTCATTTAGCCAGAGGGGGGCTCAGTAGGAGAAAGTATGCTGCCCAAGTGAGGTTCGCCGGAATGGGATGGACAATGCTCCATTCTTCTTGCCTCTGGTGATATGGAATGAGAGAGAGGCCTTGAGTAGGTTTTTGATGCAAGGCTGTGTTTTTCCGAGGAGTGCCTTTTTACCCAGTAGACAGGTTTGATATTTGAGCCTGTCTTTTAGGTTAAGCCAGTTAGTGCTCTCAGATAGGGTGCAAGTGTGAGTGTAATGGTCTAAGCACAGGGTCAGGCAGCATGCCTTATTTAATGCAATTTGGACCCTGTTGAGTGCAGTGTCAGTGGTTATCTCACACCAGACACTCATCACGACTCTGACACTGAGACAAATCATATTCTTCATCTTCACAGTCACAATTCATGATCACAAATCACAAAACAGTAAGTTTTTTTGTAGTTAGTTGCATATAAGCCTGTTTGATAGTATCTCGCAGGTCTTAGCTTCACCATTGCACTGATTGATATGAGTTTTCTAATCGGGTAGTTTTGTGTGGTACAGGTCAGGGAAATATAGCCGTAGGCATTTGTGTTCTTGTACAGTTTATTATCATTGGTTATCTCACACCATACACTCAACATGACTCCAACTCTGAGACAAATCACGTCCTTCATCTTCATGGTCATGAATCCCAATCCCAAATCACAAAACTGTAAGTTTTTTTTATTGTTAGTTGCTTGTAAACCTATTCTGTTGGGTCTCAGCTTCCCCATTGCACTGGCTAATATGATTTTTCAAATTGGGTAGTTTTGTGTGGCACTGGCCAGGGAAGTGCATCCATAGGTATTCGCGTTCACATACAGTTTATTATCATTGGTCATGTCACACCAGACACTTATCATGAGACAAATCACGTTCTTCATGAATCACAGCAGTTACATTTTTTTTCAGTTCATATGATACACTAAAGAGCTGTAAAGATAACCAAAACATTGATAAATCTTTTTTAACTTTTTTAAAATAATGCCCCCCCCAAGAAAAATGCTTACCTTCACTGGCTTGAAAGTATTCCAATGCCAAAATTCCTCATCAAGCCAAGAAATGCACACTCCAAGTTCGACTATATGACCTGTGATACAAAAAAAAGCAATGATTACATGTATATATAGAAACAAATATATATATATATATATATATATATATATATAGATGTATATGTATATGTATGGAGATGAACATTTACGGTCAGGTTCTGTGGAAAACCATGATGGTGCCAGTTACATTAACTTACCAAGAGTAGTATTAGCGTACACACAGAGGGCATCCTTCCTGTTTGGGGTCAGTGCAGTAGACATTGGGCAACCAACAGCATTATCACATATCATGGATGGTTAACTTAATGGTTGGGTCATCCTTCTAGCATGTCATTTGGCAAGGCACTATGCATCAGCCCAGTCAGGTCAAGAAGCATTACATGACATTCCAACAGCAACATCAGCGGACATAGTTCTTATTGGAGTGTAAGCACACATGACTGAGTGCGGCATGAATTAATGGAGACTTTTCTTTCCACTTTATGCTCTCATTTTTCTTCATCTGGAGTCTGGAACTTTCTGGACATAAGACAGCAGCATTTTGGGTGTACACATTAATTCTGGGGACTGTGTGGCAGCACTGCATGCATGACTGTGTGCACCATTAATACATTCCCTTCCTTGTTATATTCTGACTTAATAATGTCTCTTTCCAAAAATAAATGGTCTCAGTAATATTTTATTTCTGTCTTGCTGTGTGTGTGTGTGTGTGTGTGTGTGTGTGTGGAAAAGCAGGATTGTGCAGTGCAGTAATAGTGGGTTAAACAGCACGTATGCAGGGCACTGTCATGTGCACACACTGTCCAGCTCCTTGCAAGCATATGTGATGACATGTTCCACTGTTTATGGTGTGAAGACTAAAGACAAGAATATATAACATATATTTTATTTGTACCATCATCATCAGTAGACCAAGTCATATAATATGTTTTCAGAGGGCTTGGTGGCAGTGTGCACCTAACAGTGCACACATGCGGTTTAACAGATCATAGCACTGCTCACTCCGCTTTTCAACAAACCCTACATGACAGAATGAAATATTTCTGAGGCACCAAATATGTTTCATGGTAAACAGACATTATTAAGTCAGAATATAACAGGTCCAGTCCACTAGCATACTGCACTAACACTGGGGCCGGGTTGGGTGCTGGTGAAGACCAGCTAGCTGCAAAACTGCCACTGCCATGCTAAACTATAAAGCCAGCACTCTAGATGAATAAATACAAAGAAGAAATGTTCACTGCTACAAGTTTCTTGATGGAAAATCAAAACACACAAAAATGACCCCTGT
Source organism: Neoceratodus forsteri (assembly GCA_016271365.2). Classification (NCBI taxonomy): domain Eukaryota; kingdom Metazoa; phylum Chordata; order Ceratodontiformes; family Ceratodontidae; genus Neoceratodus; species Neoceratodus forsteri. The sequence goes on along the minus strand of CM057451.1, from coordinate 50,129,494 downwards.
GCTTCAGCGCTTAGGTCTTCATTATGGGGCCACCAAAAGAAGGCCTAACCACCAAAACACAAGGGTCATTTCTGTACTTTGTTTTGCCATCAATACATTTGCAGTAGCAGAATGTGAACATTTTTTCTTTGCATTTTTTGGTCTGGAGTGCTGGCTTTCTGGCTTAGACTGGCAGTGGCAGTTTTGCAACTAGCTGCTCTCCGCCTGAACCTGGCCCAGCCACAGTGTTAGTACAACGTGCTAGTGAACTGGATCTGTTATATTCCAACTTAAAAATGTCTGTTTACCATGAAATATTTTTGGTGCCTCAGCAACATTTAATTTCCTGTCAGGTAGGGTTTGTTGAAAAACCGGAGTGAGAGGTACTATGATCTGCTAAACCGCATGTGTGCACTGTGAGGTGTACACTGCCTGCAAGCCCTCTGAAAACATATTATATGATGTGGTCCACTGTTAATGATAGTACAAATAAAATATACATTATGTATTCTTATCTTTAGTCTTTACACCATAAACAAGGTATCATATATGTTTGCAAGAAGCTGGACAGTGTGTGCACATGACAGTGCACTGCACACCTGCTGTTTAGCACAGTATTATTGCACTGCTCAATTCTGCTTTTTAACAGACAAACACTCCATGACAGAAAGGAAACATTACTGAGACACCAAAAATATTTCAGGGTAAACAGACATTGTTACATAGGAATATAATAGGGCAACAAGAAGCATGCTGCACTATGTGGACAGCTGCTAGTACACAGTAGCTGGCTCCAAAAGTGCAAGGGCAAACCCACAAAGACACTACTCTATATGAATACATGCCAAGAAAAACTGTTCAATGCTACTGCAACTTTATTGATGGCAAAACAAGGCCCAAACAAATGCCCACTGCCCTTTGGTGCTTAAGCCTTCATTAGGGGGCACACTAACGAAGGCCTAACTTCCAAAGTGCAATGGTCATTACTGTGTACCTTGTTTTGCCATAAATACATTTGCACTAGCAGTGAAAATATTTTATTGGCATTTATTCATGTGGAGTTATGGCTGTCTGGTTTTGTTAAGTTGGAATATAATGAGGGCAAGATCAATCCTTTTTTACTTAATTTTATTTCACCTGTTTTTGGGCATGGTTATCATCATTTTTGGGAGTTAAACAAGGTTATGCAAAACAAAAGCGTAACACACACTTAACATTTTTATACACATAACGGTGCACAATGGGGGGGAGACAAACAGCAACAAAAATGTATAGTAAAACCTGTGTCAGATTACCTAATGGTATGCAAGATAAATGCCAGAAGGAACTATGGAGGGACGGGGGACAGGGTATACTGGGGTGTATTGGGGGGGCCATCACATCAAAATGAAGTCAGAAAAGGGTGTACAAAGGAGAGGAACTAAAATGCCGAAGGGTATACACCAGAATAAAGCCAGGTGAAGATACACTAAAGGGCATTACATACAAACACAAGGAAAAGGGGGGGGGCAGAACAGAAACTAATAAGTACAGAAATGGACTCAACAACAGGGTAGATGCACCCAGAAGATCAAAACAAAAGATGTGCATGAAAAAGGGACCACAATTTCAAGACAGAGGGCAGAAGGATCGGGGGCAAGATCGGGATATATTTTTTCACACAGAGGGTGGTGTTGGTGGGTGCAAGCCAGGACAAACTAAAAAACTAATGGTCAATGTTATGGTGGGACAGCAGCAGTTGAAGCATCCCCATGATTGGAAGTTGGTGCCCCTAGATGTGTTCTAACTGCTGCTCAACATTGTTGAGCTGGTGGTTTGCACTGTCCACTGTGCTCCACAGCACGGCCAAATTGGCCTGTGTGGCAGGCAGTTCAAAGGGGTTGCCACCCTCAGCAGGAGGTGCTGCAGGTTGTGGTGGTGGTGGTAGAGCAGCAGGTTCTGCCATGGCCCTCCCCCACTTCATGCCAAGTGCAGGTGGTTCTGCCCCCTCTGCAACAGCAGGGCCAGCAGGTGCATTGCTGGCCTGTTTGGCAACCACAGCCTGCCACTCCTGGCAGTGATGATTATGCATATGGGTGCGCTGACCCCCTGTATCCAGGTGACTTCCTTGGGGGGGCCATGGCACATCTCAACACCGCACAACTTGCACCTACTACACTGCTTTCCTAGGCAGTGTATCGAAAAAAGCCCAAACTAAGGAGGTGCAGGGAGCACCAGACACAGGCGGGGGGAGGGGGCCCAGATGGGGTGGAAGCCAGAGGCTGCAACTCTACAGTTGGGGCCGGGGGTGCATAAACCTGCTGCTGCATTTGCTGCTGTGGCTCCTCCTCCTTCTCTTCCTCCCTCTCTTCCTGCTGCTGAGCCACTGCCTCGGGGGACATGGGTGCTGCTGCTGACACTGGGGGGGCACTGGTCGGTGGTGCCACAGGAGGAGGTGGTTCCATGGCAGCACCACCAACTCCAATATGTCTTGCTTCAGGAGGGACCCTCAAGATGTTACTCCGGTCCAGATGAATCCGTCCACCACGCGTGCGTATGTCCATCCGATCGCTGCCATGTTGAATAACCCCCCAGGGCATCTCTCACCCTCCATTGTGGAATCAGTAAAACTGTTCAGACCACAACATACACACACACACACACACAAACAATTAATGAAACAAATACTACTAAACACAAATACTGCAAAAACACAAATCCAGACAACAAATAGTCAAACAAAATCACCTATATAGCAAAAAAAATCTAAAAGATTGAAAGTGCTTTTTTCAACAGCTTCTCTTCTCTCACTCTAAGTTCTCCTACACAGCCTTGTTCTCCTAATGGAAGGTGAAAGTGAAACTCTCTTCCAAGCATGAGTTACTTCCTGCCTGCCTGGCATAAGCATGTGACTTACACAAGTGTAAGCCATGTGATGTGTGTTGGCTGCCAATAGACTTCTCACTCCACCTTAAAGTGAATTAAGGCAGAGTGGACAACACGACAGGATCAGACTGGGGTACAGAGGGCCCACCTGGAAAGAAGGCTGAAGGGCCCACCTGGAAAATCAATACAGGAGGGCCGAGGGTGACACACTCATATCAATATTCCACTTCAATCTGATACTTTAGCTCTGTGATTGCATCTTACATTTATCTACAGTGTCCCACATACCCCATTTAATAAGAAAAAATATGATAAACGCAAAAGTTTTCAGAGTTCAGAAGGTGACCAGGTACCCGTCTAAGGGGGGCCCACCTGGAAATTTGTAGGTGTCCAGGTGGGCCAGTCTGACCCTGCAACACAAAGTCATAATTACAACACAAAGTAGTGAAGTAGGCCTTTATTTATTTATTTAAGAGTTTAACCAGGCAGGTGTACAGAGCGGAGGACCACTCATTTCCAGACACGACCTGGAGGAAATTGGGGTATAGGGGAAACATAGGAAGAAACTACATATATTACAGATTTACAAGTATACAGAGTTTCTCCCAGAGACTGTAGACCATTGACACTGTGGTTGCTAGGTATTTACATACTTGTGCAATTATCTACAACATAAAGAACAGACATCAATAACTATAAGGACCCTGCAGTGTAGCTGCTGATTAAGGCACGTATAACGGGTAGCTGGAACCAGAGGTCATCCGGGATATATATTTGGTTACCAAGAGCATGTGCAAGTGGCGGTGAAGTGTACGTGGAGGAGTGGGGTGAGATGTCCGGGGTACGCGAAACACCTGATGTCTGCAGGCATGTCATCCCAGAGTTTGGGCATGTGATATTTGAAAGCCGAATGGCCCTTGGAGGTGTGCATGAATGGCACTTGGAGAAGCCTGGATTCTATGCTTCTGAGTGAGTAGGATGGGGAAGACTGAGTCGATATGGCGGACACAAGGTAAGGGGGAAGGGTTTGTGACCCGAATTACCCATTAAAATGGGTACTTCATGTTGCGAAGTAGTAGGACAGAATTTTACTTCACTGCATCTCTAGTTACTATGCCCAAGGTGCATGATCCCACAGCTTCCACTTACATACTGTGTGACCCTGAAGAAGTCACTTAACTTCCCTGTGCTCCCAGGTCGCACCTGTAAAAAAGCTTTCAGCTTAGTGTGCTACTCCTGGTTAAACAAGTAAAAAAAAAAAAGGTGCATGATTTTGCAGATTTTGACAGCCATTGAACACCAATTGCCATGCTTTAAACCACTACTCAAGTTTCCCCAGATCCCTGCTTTTTCTCACCAACCCCTCTTAAGTGTCCACCCTTGTATAGATTTTAGCATCATCTTCAGAAAGGCATATCTTTCCTTCCATTGCCTCAGCTATGTCACTTATGAAGACATTGAAGAGGACCGCTGTCAGTACTGAGCCCTGTGGCACCCTGCTGGTCACCCCTCCATCATTTGAGTAAGTGCCATTAACTACCACTTTCTGTCTCCTACTTGTTAACAAATTTCTAACCCAGTTCACCACTTTGGATCCCACCCCAGGCTGCTCAGTTTCCTCATCAGCCTCCTGTGCTGCCAGGGTCTAAGGCCTTGCTGAAATCAAAATAGACCACATCTGCCTTCCCCTGATTTATTTATTTATTCTCCACCAGCTTCTTCTTATTGGTATGGACAACAGTGCCCTGCACTGGGTCAAAAGTTATCTGACTGGGCGATCCCAGACAGTGAAGTGGGATGGCCCCCTCTCCGACCTCTGCCCAGTTACCCAAGCGGTACCACAAGGATCCATCCTGGGCCCCATACTATTCTCACTCTTCATTAATGAACTCCCCCTGTTCTGTGGTGGTGCCTCTGTACATCTTTATTCAGATGACGCAATACTATACTGCTCCTCATGTCACACAGATATTATTAACCGGTTTTGCCTCTGACTTTGCTTCCCTTGAAAATCAGTTCCTTCGCAATCATCTTGTCCTTAATGCTAAAAAAAACTAAGTGTATGCTCTTCTCATATCGTCCTACTCCTAATCTTCATCCCCAACCCCTTCACATCTCAACCCTTAAGGGTGATACCTTGGAGGTAGTGCACTCATTTAAATATCTGGGATTCACCCTGGACCCCATACTCTCCTTCAGCTCCCATGCCCCAATCATTGCCAAATATCTTAATCAGAAACTAGGTCTCCTCTACCGTATTCATCCACTTCTCACATCTGCCTCATACCAGAAAATTGCCTCCTCCTCCCTTCTACCTCTCTTAACCTACTGTGCTCCACTACTCCTCTCTACTAACTCTGCCTCCATGTCCCTCCTCTCTCAGGCATACCATAGGACTGGAAGGTTTGCCTTGGAGGCCAATGCCCACTCGCACCACTGTGATGTCCTCTCCTCGCTAGGATGGCTTACTTACATTGATAAATTAAGATACTCCTCCTTGAGCCTCATATTCAAGCTCATCCATGACATTACACCTCCATGCCTTGACGAACTTGTGTGTCTCCAGCATGCACCGCACACCCTTCACTCCGCCTCTCTTCCCCTTCTTGTCATACCGAAACTACATCTGACCAGCTCCAGGAGATCCTTCTCGTTCGCTGCTCTCTCAGATTGGAACTCTCTTTCTCTGACTATCTTCTCTTGCTCCTCTCTTAAGTTGTTCCAATCAAAGTTATCTGCCTCATTATGCACCTCTTCACCCTGTTCTTGCTTCATCTGAATACGTCCCCCTTATCCCTCCGCCCCTCCAAATCTACCCCAATGTTCACTTTGCTACTTAATGATTTGTAGAAGTTATCTTGTGCCAATGCCTAACCCTGTTTTTATTTATCTCTTACCTGACTACCCTTGCTCAAGTATATAGTCATGGCTTTGTTTTTGTGTTCTTCTATATGTCCAGTGTTTTACCACTCTGTTAATTTGAACTGTTACTGTATGTAATCCATACCCGGGTTGCCCCTGAAAAAAGGACTTTTTTTGTCTCAGTGGACTTACCCATTCACCAAAACTCATAAATAAATAAATAAATAAATAAAACAGATTTGGTTAAAGAAAAATAAACCAGCTGCATTAGGCCTGGAGATAGTAGCACCAGTTACACGGCATTCCATAGATAGGTTAGCATTTAATACTGTGCATCTCAAATAAGATACAAACTAGAATAAAAGTGTTCCTATATGCTTTTGCTTCTTTAGAATGGAATCTTCAGAAAACACTCAGTGTGAAAATGCAGTAAATCAGAATACATATGTGATTCTTTCAATAATCAGATTAGATAGATTACCTGAGGTAAATACTGCATCTTTTTTCTGTTGTTAGCACATTGTTATTTAGTGTACTGAAACCTAATTTTTATCAGGAAGAGTTACACAACATAGATACATAGATACATAGACAGTGTCGGCAGATAAGGGCCTATGGCCCACTCAGTCTGCCCATTTGAGCTTGTAAGTTCAGTTTGTTTTCCTAGAAGTCTGTTTCCCCTTACCCCTGACCTCTAGAATTCCTTTATGTCTATCCCATGCATTCTTAAATCCCGTGATTGTTTCAGCCCCACCACTTCTCTGGCAGGTGTTCCACTTGTCCACCACCCGCTCTGTGAAGAAATTCTTTCTCATGTTTCCTCTGAATCGCCCTCCCTCCAACTTCATCCCATGCCCTCTAGTCCTGGAACATCTTTTTCGCTTAAAAATAGTGTTTTCCTGCACTCTGTTTCTCCCTGTAAGATACTTGTATGTCTCTATCATATCCCTCTCTCCTCCTCTCCAGGGAGTACATGTTCAGTTCCTTCAACCTGTCTTCATAGGACTTGTGATGCAATCCATGCACCATCTTTGTTGCCCTCCTCTGAACCTTCTACCCTGTCTTATGTCCTTACGTAGGTATGGTCTCCAGAACTGTACACTCTACTCCAGGTGGGGCCTCACTAGTGTCTTGTATAGCGGAATTATGACCTCCCTTTTCCTGCTGGTGATGCCCTGCCTATACATCCCAGCATCCTATTTGCTTTACCTGATGCCTTGTCACACTGTTTCCTTACCTTGAGGTAATCAGAGATGACAACTCCAAGATCTCTTTCCTGCTTGGTGCATGCTATATCCTCACCCCCAACTGATATTTTTGTGCCAGGTTTTTGTGCCCTATATGTATTATCTTGCACTTTTGCATTGAATTTCAACTGCCAAACCCTGACCATTCTTCAAGTTTCTGCAGGTCCTTCTCATTCTGTCTACACCCTCTGGTGTGTCTACCTGTTACAGAGCTTTGTGTCATCAGTGAACAGTGAAATTCTGCCTTCTAGATCCTACATAATGTCACTGATGAAGATGTTGAATAGGACCGTCCCAGCACTGATCCCTGTGGTACCCACTGGTCACTCTTCCTCTGTGGAGTGACAGCCATTTACCACCACCCTCTGTGTCCTGCCACCCAGCCAGTTACCTACCCACCACACTACTGTCCTGTCCACACCCATATTCCCCAGTTTGTGTAATAGTCTTCTATGTGGCACAGTGTCAAAGGTCTTGCTGAAGTCCAGATAGGCCATATCCACTGCCCTCCCTGATCCACCTCCCAGTCACCCAGTCAAAAATTCAATGAGATTGGTCTGACATGACCTCCCTGGTGAAACCGCTGCCTTGGGTCCTGTAGTCCATTGACAACCAGATGTTCCACCAATCTCTCCTTCAGAAGTGCTTCCATGATCTTTCCCACTACCGAGGTGAGGCTGACTGGTCTGTAGTTCCCTGCTTCCTCTTTGTTCCCACTTTTGTATAAGGGACTACATCTGCTGTCCTCCAGTCTTTGGGTACCTCCTGTTTCCAGTGATTGGCTAAACAGGATAGCCAGAGGTTCAGCCACCACCTCTCTTAGTTCTTTATGACCCTGGGTGCACCCCATCTGGCCCCATTGCTTTGTCAACTCTTATTACTTCCAGTTCCTTCAGGACCCTTTCTCATGTAAAGGGACTTGTGTCCATTTCTGCACCATTCTCACCCCTTGTACTCCCTTCAGACCCATTACCCCCTCTTCCTCAGTAAAGACTGAGCAGAAATACCTGTTCAGTATGTCAGCTTTACTGTTGTCATCCTCCACGCAACTCCCATCCTCCCCCTTCAGTCTCACTATCCCTGTTGTCATCCTCCACGCGACTCCCATCCTCCCCCTTCAGTCTCACTATCCCAACATGAGAGTACACAGCATTAGCAATGGCAATCAGATTGATTTTCATGTTAAAACAGAGGAAACAACTCAAATGATCCTGAATAATGTAAAAAAAAAAAACAGAACATTTAGACATTTTTATTCTAGACTTAAACCAGCTGGAAAAGTCAGCTGATTCTGCATCTTCTGAGGGATGACTTGAAATTGCACTTGACAAACAAGAAATGCCTATTGAGATGCCTAATGAAATACCTGAAACAACTAGTAATGAAGGTAATTTTCTTTCCTGGAAAATAGCTGGATTGTAGAGCAAGCTATCTGATAGAGACTGGCAGGCATTCATATTTATATATATATATATATATATATATATATATATATATATATATATATATATATATATATATATATGTACAGTAATTTTCTTTCAACATACATGGGGCCTGATTTTAAAATGGAAAATGGCACAACGTGGCTGCTCCAAACAGCTGTAATACAACTGATACCTTGCGTCAAAGTTTGCGGCAATCCTGATTTTCAAACACAGGCTATGTTGAAATTGGGATGCTATGCACCAAAGCCACCCTGCACCATCTTTGCAGCAGAAGCTCCCATGTGCCAGGTTGCAAGGGGGCTTGCGCCATGGCCACCATCCCCATTTTTGGAATTTAAGAAGCCTCACTGTGGTTGCAACAGGGGGCTTAGTTTAGACTGGCCAGGAGGTGGTCTAAGGGCCATGCACCATTGCCAGGCTGGGAGGTGATTGAGGGGGTCTGCAAGGAGGGGACTGGGGCAGAAGAAGCACGGGGAGTGGCATAGGGAGTGATGGGGACACAGCAGCAATTTTAGGTTGCTGAGGTGGCACCCGGTTGGGGTGCCATGCACAACTGCAGAGAGTCAATCAGTCTGAGTACAGGATGTTTGGTAGGGATGGATTGGTATCAAGCCCCAGGTGGACATATCCCTGGCATTTGCTCTATAGGTGCCACAGCCCCCACCACAGGAGGCAGGCAGCAGCCTGCCTCCATGTGGGGGGCTGAGTACCAGTGGTTTGTCACGATACCCACTGAATGTTCTCCTCCACCACTTGCACACCACAACCTGCAGCCACTGCTGCCCACTTACAGTGTTGGAGTCTGTGGCACCTATGGGACAGGTGCCATGGCTGTTTCCATCTGGGACCAGGCCATGGTTCATCCCTGCCAACCTCCTTTACCCAGGCCAATTAACTCTGTGCAACAGCAAATGGCAACCCCGCCGGGTGTGACCTCTACACCATGACATTGTCACCATATCCCTGTCACCCCTGAGGGCAACCCCATGCTCCCTATGTCCCAGTAGCCTCCTTGCCAGCATTATTATCCCCCCTTTCACAGCCCCTCTAGGGTTGCATCATGTAGGGAGTTGACAGATCCCACCATCAAACTCAGCAGGTGGTGTGCCAAATGTTTGCCACAACCCTGCAGCTATGGCAAGTCCCAGGTCTTTGGCACAGGGACCTCCTGTTTTATAAAATAGAGTGCAGTGTCCCTGATGTACCTGGAGTTTTCCACAGTCATAGTTTGGCACAAATTGTGTCACTCTAAGGGCCGATTGAAAATTGAATCCATGGTCTAAGGAAGTGGTAAATTTGAATAGCTATGATAGATTTTTTTCATCAGCCATCAAAATTAACAAACATGGAAGAAGTTCTAGGTGTCTAAAGATTTATGTAAAAATTAGACCAGGGATTAAAATCAATGAGAAATATAAAGTAAAAACATATATATATTATAATACAATGGGATGATCAAAATTTTGTTCTAATCCATGCTTACATCCCTCCAAGAGGTACTTCACAGTACTCAAATCACACATAGATAAAGATTATTAAAAATGTAGAACTAATTTTACATAGATAGCAAATGTTCTTCTTTCCAGAGATCTGAGTGCAAAAGTTGCTAACTCTGTTAATATTGACCTGCTTGAGTTACATATGGAAATAGGTACTATTGATAGGCCCTCCAATAGGAATACTAACAAAAATGAGAACGGTAAAAAAATTGCAAGAGTTGATCACAGATAATGCATTGCTCCTATTAAATGGTAGACTCATTGGAGATAAATGTGAGAACATCACTTATTTTGGAACAAACAGGCAAAGCACAAATGATTATATTATCCATATTCCTGAAAGCTACTACATGTATGACTATCGTAAAACTAAAACGAGGGCAGAAAGTAACCATGCACTATTGAGATTAGCAATAAAAATGGAAAGAAATCAGTTACCTACTTGTAGGAATCCCATTTAATCCTCCCATTATTATAATAGTAAAATAAAGACTCTGAGTAGAGGATGTGGTTAAAGAATCAATAAATGAAGTGCCCTGTAGTTTGGAAGACAAAGGAATCTTAGAAAGGATAGTTACTATAATGCAGGCCTCAGTCATGGATGATAACTTAACACACAGATTGTTCCTTTTACTCCATCCAATCTTTCATATTACCAAGGAAAATAGACAACAAAACACAGTCTAGGTTTCATGATGCCTGTAAACAAACAAAAAAGAATTAATGAAACTAATCAGGTGAAAAAAAAGAGTTAACTTTAACCATCTAAATTTAATGAAAAGAAATGCAAGAAATTCCTGAAAGAATGAAAAAATGAGGGCAGGATTCTCAAAAGGGATGCGCCCAACTCATTCAAGATGCGACGGTGCATCCACAACTTGCCCACTGGTGTGATTCTGGCAGGGGGCTGATGCACCAGCACATCCCAGATGCACCAATGCATCGCAGATGCACCGCATACTGCCCATAATGATATATGGTGCATCTGGAGGGGCTGTGAAGGGGGCGTGCCCGTGCTTATGGTGTACAGCCCCATTCATAGCCTGACCAAGAGGCGCATCTCAGTGGCATGTCTGGAGATGTGCCCCAGAAAGACAAGTCTACAACAAGTAGACTTAAATTGCATGCCACCCACAGGCAGACTGACATACTGCAGACAGCTGCACGGCAGCCTACCCACCCTGCCAGTCCAGTGTGCCCCCCTTCCCCGCCTGCATCTCCATAATAATGCCTCTCCCTGCAGTGATCATGTGGCAATAACAGAACCCCCTTCCCCACCTGCACCGCTGTAATAATGATGCTCCCTGTGGCAATAATGTGATAAGAACAGAACCCCCCCCACCCACATCTCCGTTACAATGCCAATCACTGCTGCAATCCTGTGGCAATAACATAACTCCCCCTCCCCATCCACACCTCTGTTATAATACCACTCCCTTGGGTGATAATGTGGTAAGAACAGGACTCCCCTCCTCATCTGCAGCTCCATTACAATGCCAGTCCCTGCGGTGATCCTGTGGCAATAACAGAACCCCCTTCCCTTCCTCACCTCCATTAAAATGCCACTCCCTGTGGTGATAAAGTGATAAGAACAGAAGTCCCCCTTCCCACCCCAAGCCAAAAGCACTGACAGTCCATAAGAACCCCCCTGGTAGCTCAGCAGACCACCCACCCCTCCACCCACTCAGGCACCCCCTACCCACCCTGCCTCTCCTGTCCCAGCATATTTCCACTGTCGGTGGGCAGCTCAACCCATCCTCATACCACCACGTCTGCCCACTGATACAGCTGTCTGTGAATGACAGCTACTGTACATCCTGAAGCCCATTGGTGGACACTGTCAACCAATGGGCTTGCAGTGTGTACTGTACACTGTCATTCACAATAAATGACAGTGTACAGTACACACTGCAAGCCCATTGCATAATGACATTCAAATGGCCCCATTGCACCATGCATGTCTAATGGCCTCATTTGCATGTTGCTGGCACTGAATAGCAACTTTGGGCACAGCAAATCATGAGATGCACAGCCCCATTGTATTCCCAGCCTGACCAGGGGTTGTGTCTGGAGCGTTCCCTGGCACATCTTCTGTGAATACCACAGTTGGCGCTCAGTGCATCTCATTTGCACTGGAGCATCTGAGATGCAGTGAACGCAAGTCCTTTGTGAATCCTACCCCTAGACTATTACAGAATTAGATGGTCAAAAATGTTTAACACTATTCACAGTAAAGATATGAAAAGTTTCTGGCACATTGTAGCCAAGGGGACAAATTCATTTCATTCCTCTTTATTAGTATGTATCCCCAAGAAAGTCTGGATAAAACATTATAAAGCCATTTCTCAGATTTGCATCGCAGAGAAAATAACAATAATGCTTTGGATTCAGCTTTTGACTATACTACTATGCCTCTGGTCTTCTGAGCTGCAGAAATAGAAGACTGTACATAATTTTGCATTAAACAAAGAGTTACTCCTGTTTCTTGGAAAGCTAAAATAATAGTGCCTATTCATAAAAAAGATTCAATATATGAAGCTAACAGTTTTCACCCTATTCGTTTATTGGATACCCTGTCTAAAATATTCATCAAAATCCTGTTAAACAGACTATCTATATGCTTATAGACTAATAATCCTTTATCCTAATTTCAAGCAGGTTTTAGGCCAGGGTTCCCTACAGTTAATAACATTTATATTTTCATGCATTTATACAGTAGTAGTGCCAGATTTGTCGAGCAATTTTGTGACATTCACTATTTATCCTTCAAAATATTTAGGGAAAAAATCCTCTAAAATCAAGAGGCCAGCTCCTATTATAGTACTTAAGTACCATCTAGTGGATTTTCAACTAGACTGTTACATGGAAGCACCCTCCCCTGATAGCAGTGAACACACTATCAAACAAACAAAAAATTCCCTAACAAAAGTTTTCACAATTCTCAATAAGGATTTTTAAAAATCCCTAAAAATCTCTTGACTAATTTGGCACTACTACTGTAGAAAAACATATTGAACAAAAAAAAAATTGAAAGTTTTCATGTTATTTGTTGACTTTTTGTCAGCTTTTGATTCAATAAAAAGAGCCTTGCTATGGAAAATGATGTTGGATATTGGCATTGACTACTCATCACTAATATGTATATTCCAGTTATATACTAATACTAAAATGGTTATCAGATATGATAATGAGGGGAACTTAACAGTCATTCAATGTGGATAAAGGGTTTAAACAGGGTTGCCTATTGACAGTGGTTCTTTTCAGTAAATATTGACTTTATTACAGTTGAATGGTGAGCAACAGATTGAACCACCTAAAATTAACAAAAATCAGTGTCATCTTCATGCATATGCAGATGTGATTGTAATTTGTTCACTTTCTTGTACACATCTACGGAAGAGAATAAATTCAAAAAGGACTGCAGTGCTTTAGAAACTAAGACTAATCTTAACAAGCCTAAAATTACGATCTTTGGTAGTAATAAAACAAGCTACTTATTCTTCATGGATCAAGAAATACTTGAAATAGTTAAAAGATCCAGAAAACAAGAGATGGTTTGATACTGTACCTTTTACTGGACCAAAATAGATGTTACAAAAGACAATAAGTGCTTTAGCTTTTGGACTAAATCAAGTCCTTCATCAGAAACTAAAGTGGTCATTAGTTTCTGATGAAGGATTTGATGTATTCTGAAAGCTAAAGCACCTATTTTCTTTTGTAACATCTACATTGGTCCAATAAAAGGTATCGAATCATCTCCTTTTTTCTGGATCTTTTGTCACAAGGACCAATGCAGCAACAAAACTTATTCTCTGTTGAAATAGTTAAGGAATACACTTATCTTGGAAACAAATTTGTGAATAATTGGAAATGGAGTCCATATATTAAAGAGCAAGGGCCCCATATTGAGAGCACTTGCGTGGCACAGGATGGAGACATGTGGGACAAACACCAAAATGTGCGACAGAGGTATATTCAGCAGACAGCCGTATGCCGTGGAAATGTGACTGTGCAGTAGCACAGCAGGAGGCTGTACCATGCAATAAAAGGGTGTGTGTACATGAATACACCGTGCAACCATATATTAAACCGAATTGCGTTAGTGAGCCAATGTGCATGACGTGTGCGATCGCACAAAGATAGGACTACAAAAGGCAGACCTGAGTCAGCAATCCACCCAGTTCCACGCACAGGAACTACACCCCAACAGTGAGACACCGGAAAAGACTGAGAGAGGCAAACACTGAGCACAAAAAGCAGCAGGCAGAAGAGAAATGGCAGGCCTAGTGTTTGGCATGGCAGCCATCATGGCTGATGTGAGGAGATTGAGGGAACAACAGGGTGGCCGACAGAGGACACGTAGGTGGTGTGCCCAGCATAGATGGTACCGGCCACACATCACATTCAAACAACTTATGGACACAGAGATCCTGGGACAGTACCAATTAGACAGGGCAATGCTGAGACAGCTCTGTGAGCTGGTCGATGATGAGCTGCAAGCACCCACACACAGAAGCTGTGCCATGGTGGTGGAGACAAAGGTCACAGCAGCCATGTGCCTGCTCACCACTGGCACCTTCCAGATGCTAGTTTGGGACACCGCCAGCATAACACAGTCGGCCACATCCAGGCTCCTCACTCAGTTCCTCAATGCTCTGCTGTGACACGCTGGTGCATACATAAGAATCCACAGCATGGCAGAGGAGTGGACTGAAGCAAAGCAGGACTTTCACAGGGTTGCACACACACCTAGTTTACTTGGTGCAATAGACTGCACCCATGTGGCCCTATGTGCACCACCTGGCATCAACAGCGAACAGTACCATAATTGCAAGGGCTACCACTCCTTCAACTGCCAGGTGGTGTGCAATGTCACAAGGCAATCCTATATGTGTATGCCAAATACCCTGGGGGGGTACATGATGCCTACCTCTGGTACCGGTTGGACCTGTGCCACCCCTTTGAAACCAGGGAGTTGTCCATTGGCCAGCTTGTGGGTGAGTACAGCACAACAGCAGCACAGTGCACAATGGAACACAAGCTGCACAGGCATGCAGGATGTACAGTGTGTGTAGTAGGTAGCCAAGCAGCAGGGCATGCACACAGTCCAACCGTGTCTGATGAATGGACAGTAGGGCAGGTGACAGCATGAGGCAGCACACACACAGCCAACACAGCAGCAACAGGCAAATGGGTAGAGTGGGCATGCTGACACATGGTACAGCTGTGCAGCACACAATGTCAGATGGATGCATGATAAAAAGGGTGTGGCCTCACACACGGAATGCAAAGTGTTGCAGCAATGGGGGATAGTCAGGCACATGTGCAAACAGTGTGACAGTGTTGCTAATGTGACAAGGGAGAAAACACAGGAAGTGGGTTTAGACTGACACCACAGAGGGTGCAGACAAGTGCTGAACAGGCAGTCAGGCATCATGGGAGGGCAGGACTGCATGCAGCAGGGCTACATGGCACTGAGTAATAACACATCTCTCATCCATCCACAGGTGACAGTGCATACCCCCTGCAACCGTGGCTGTTAACGCCCATCCTGCGTCCCGTAACTGAGGCAGAGGAAAGATACAACAGTGCACATATCAGGACAAGTAACATCATTGAGCGAGTGTTTGGCATCCTAAAGATGCGATGCAGATGCCCGGACCAGTTGGGTGGTACACTACAGTACAGCTCACAGAAGGTCTGTGACATATTTCTGCCCTGTTGCATGCTCCACAACATGGCCCTTGACCATGGAATAGTGTTACAGGACCAGGAGGGTGACATGGCAGAGGAAGTGGAGCCAGTAGGAGGACAGATACAGCCATGGCAGGAGAGGGGCAATGCACAGATGGCCGCAGAGGGGCGGCAGTACAGGGACACCATCAGCAGGGAACACTTTGGAGCCAGACAGTGAGTATGACAGTTGGATGTGTGACAATAGCCAGGTAAGCATGTAACATGAATGACACACATAGGCAACAGACATGCGTATCTACATTATGGGCTCGGCAGTGCCCTCTGTGGCACACACAACAAGCGATGGGTGGCCTGAACACTGGACATGACAGGTGAATGCAACACACTGAGTGGCACAGGCAGGGCACTGTTGGTTGCATGGGTCAGTACAGCTAAAATGTCAGATACACCTGGCAGTGTGACTAAATGCACCCATCATCCCCATGACAGACCAACAGCAACATGCACTGCAGTCAGCAGTCACAAGGCATTCATATCTAGTGACACTGCAGCATTGGGGGGGAGGATGTGACAGGTACAGGGGAGCCCGGTGTGCAGGTGCACAGTGTCCGCTGATAGGCCACATCATGGATGCACTGTAGTGTAGAGTGGTGCCTCATGTCCCCTTAGTGCACCCGCCATGCACACGGACAGATTCCCGCTGGGACTGGACAAGCCCCAGGGCCATGCCACATGCTGTGGCCACAGCTGGCCCCTGTGACCGGGATGAGGCAGGTGTAGCTGCACCACCGCATGGGTGGCCTGACCCACATGCCATGACCTGGGCCCACATGGCAGATTCACTGCGAGAGTGTGGTCAGCCATGGGTAGGTGTGGTCACTGTGAATGTTAAACCAGCACCGGTTGTCACAGTGTGGAATGGCAGTGTGAGAGGGGAGGGTGTCATATCTGCAAAACCTGGTGGAGGGAGCACGGAGGTGCACATTGTAACATTGAAGGCATGCACTGGGGTGTGTTGAGCACTGTACCCAGGCCTGGCCACCACGTGCTCATGGATTGCCACAGCAATATCCCCACAGTGCCTCTGATAGCAGCGATTGCACCCATGTGCTCCACATGCCTCACAGAGCAATGCTCCTCATGGTGGTGCAAGGTTGTCTGTAGTGCCACAAGGTACCCATGCAAGTGCACCTGGGCATCCACAGCCAACCTGAGCAGGATGTTATGGGCGGCAAGCACTGGGTCCAGGAGGAGTTGACCCTGGTCCTGCTCTGCTGGTCTACCATGGGGAGGGCTGGGCACCCTGCACCATGCAGGTGGTGGTACCAGTGCAGGGTCAACAGGCTGCACAGGGGGTGGCTGCCTAACAGTGGTGCTGGATGCACATGAGGGCTGTGACTGCTGCTGGCCCAGTGCCTGCTCAGAAGGTGTGTTTGGAATGGTGCAGCAGTTCACGGCCATATCCGTGTGCAACAATGCATCATGCTCGAGCATAGTGGTCCACTGTGCATGTTGCATAGTGTCCTGTACAGGGTCATGTGTGTGCTTTGTGGTGGTGGACATGGAGGTGCACACAGTGCTGCCAGGAGGCAAAGGCAGCACTGTATTCTGGATGACTGTCCTGATGAAGGTGTCCACATCCACTGTATCACGGGCAAGTACCTCACCAGGGTCAATGTCATCCAGGACATCCCACTCCAGCTGTTGCATGTCCTGCAGCATTGTGGTGTCATCATCATCCACTAAGTCAGAAGCCATGTCCACATCATCAACTGCACAAACATCGGAGTCTTTGGCATCGCTATCACCATCATCAACATCATCATCATAGGCATCCCTGGAGTCAGCTGCCTCTGCAGTGGCACCCTCAGCACCACCACCATCACCAGCCACACTGTCCACCTGCAGTAACACTGTGGCAGCGGTGTGCGCAGCGCTGGAGGTCCATGCCTGCTCTTCTGTCAGTGTTGTACACGGCCGGGCATGGGTTGCACCACTGTGGACTGTTGCAGGTGTGTGTGTGATGGCATCATGTTCTGCTGTAATTCTGCTCATTCCTGGCCTCTCTGAAGCTATGGAAGGTGAAAGAACAAATGTGTGAGTGCGACCACAAGGCCACGTCCCACAGACATACAATGCTGGACATGTGATGTCACAGTCTGTGCTGGACAACCATACCCTCTATGTGTGCCGTGAGCAATATAGTGTTGGAGTTGTGCTGTGTGCATGTGTGTGCGTATGACACATGCAGCGGCTAAGTGTGGTCATGGGGTGTGCAGGGACACATGACATGTGGAGTGACAGCACACACACAATATGGGTGGCGAACCATGCATGTGACGTCCCCACAATACAAAATAATACTCATGTCTCTGTGGTGGTGCAAGTCCAACCTCCCATCCAGCACCCTGGACACCATGCAGGGACTCCAGCTGGAAGGTGCTAGCCATCAGTGCCTCATGCACCATCAGCTCTGGTGCAGTTGGTGGCCCCCCCACCTGTGGCCTGCCTATCACTGTGTGCCTGTGCCAGACACTCCTTTGTCCTGAGGCATAGTCCACTGGCATGCTTCCTACATTCCTGTGGCATACAGTTGTATGAGCCCTGGGCATTCACCCCCTTTACAACCTCCGCCCATGCTTGATCATAGTCCTAGCATGTCCCCTCCTTCCTACACAGGACCGCCTCATGCAGGATATAGGCCTCAGTCAGGGGCCATCAGCTCATCGGGTATGAAATTTGGTCTGAAATATGTACCAGATGGCATCCATGGTGCTGTATACAAAATACTGCATAAGCCATGGCAGCTGTGCCCCATGAGTAGTACAAAAGCCTTCCAGAATACAGGTTGCTACACACAAGTAAATGGAGTGAAAGGCCTACCTTACAGGGTGCTGTTTCTTGTGCACACCACACTGCAGGGTGGTACATGGCCCATCTTATGCAAATCCAAATGGACTGGGCGGATTCACTGACTGTGATGATATGCTAGTTCCATGGATGTGCAGGAGCACATTAAACAGCCCATTTGCATAAGCAGGCTGAATATTGCGGTCCATCACACAGCGCATACTGTTTGCGATTGTGCTATCGCATTTCCATGGTTGATCCCATTGCACTTTCTGCCGGTACACCGCACACAGGCAGTGACATGTCAGTCAATCATGCTGTGCTGGCACAGATGTGATGTGTACTGCCATAGTGCACAAGCGTGACAGTGCTATTCAAGTGAACCATGCTACCACAACTGCCCTACACAACATGGCCAGTCACGCATGTGCATTAGCATGGGTCAAAACCCTGCATCGCTGCCCATGCATATGTCATCGTGCATGTGCAGTGACTCCCCTGGATGGCTAATGCATGGCGCAAACACATGCAGCCTTTGCTAGGCCTGTACCCGTGAATCGCAAAAATGGCATAGAACACCCCCTACCCAGGCCTAATCTAGCTGCAGCACAGGTGGTTGTACTGGTAGCATTGCGAAGGCAGGAGGAGCTGGGAAGGACCAGTGCCAGAAGGGACCAGAGATGGTCAGATGTGGAGGTGGCCAATCTTGTGGACCTTGTAGTGCCACTAGAGGGTGGCCTGTTTGGCACTGAAGATCTCAACACCCCAAGGTTAGAGGTGTAGGCCTAGGTGGCATGTGGCCTGTCCTGCAGGATGGGCATTGTGCACAGCAGGGAACAGTGTCACCACCATTATGATAACCTACACTGGTGGAACCCCCAGTGACTGGTGGGGTACAAGGACATGGTCTGGGATGGTTCAGTGCCACAACCAGGTATGTAGTGATGCCTGTGTTGTGTATCAGCATGGTTTGCTGTGTGCTATGTGTTGGGACTGCATGTACGCATGCCGCTTGGTTACTGTGGTGTGGCCAGACATGTCAACACTGGTGGGTAAATCGCATGGACAGTGGGCCAGGTTACAGACAGACACATGTGGCCTCCACTGGCACTGCACACGCGTGGTCACACACATATGGTCATTGCTCAGCATGGCTGTACAGCACCATGTCATACCGGCATTGCTGCCTAGTGCTGCATCATGTGTACCTGCATCACTGCAACATGGTACCCATTCAGACAGCTGTACCCTGTAGTGTGCAGGTCCCAGTTACTACTGCACCATGCAGTGCCACAGACCAGTGCAGGGGTGCATGCTGTGCTGGGGGAACCGTATCTGTGGTGCACCCATTGCCACTGCATGTTGGGCATGTATGCCATGCCAGCCATGGCTCCATGCATATTACAGTACTTGGATCCATGTACTGCCTGCAACCAGCACACAGCACACAGCTGGACATGCTATGCAATGTATGCCATGCAGGTTGGATCACAGGCAGGGCCACAGCACATACCAGCACCGTGGGGGGGTGGTTGTGTGTGATACCTGTTACTAACCGCACCCTTATGCTTTTGTCTCCCCTGCAGGCTGTGCAACAGACACCCAGGGAACCAGGCAGCGAGGCCTGCAGAATTGTGAAGGATGGAGCATGGCTGGAGGCACTTACAGCAGCGGGACATGTAAGTGTGCATGCATGCATGTCATATACTGCTGTTCCTGACAGGACACACACACGGTACACAGACGTGGAGTAACGCTGCAGTTTGGCCACACAGATATTCACATGTCTGGCCTACCCATGTCCATGTATGCCCCCTGGTGCCACATCACGGGTCCACCTGGCAGTGTCACAGTCTGGCTGGACCACATGCCATGACATGCATGGCTTACATGTGTAGCACAATGGCGGCATGCCGTGCACACCATCGCATGGTGTCACAGCATGCTGCACTCAGTGCCATGGTATGCACCCCACACAGTACAGGTATGTGGTGGCACAGGCCCTGTCACTGTGGTGTGGCCACGCTGCACATCCACAGCACCACACATCCACTGCTGTGGTATGCACAGATGCTGCTGTCCCTCAGCATACACTCACAGATATGGTGGTCACATTGTCTGTGTCTAACCGTGCATGTGCCATTGTGCACGGTCGCATTGTCGACAAGCATACCATGGACACATGCCCTCCATGGGCATGCCATTGCTGCATGCATCATGCATAGTGCATGCACGTGCTTGGCACATGGTCAGGCACACAACACACAACAGGGTGCGTCCATCCAACAGATTGGATCCCAGTGCATCCACAGGTTGCACAGGTGTTCCCGGACACCCGTGTTGGCCATGGTTTTGCCATTTGGGTGTGCCATGGTCACTCACACTGCACACCGTTGTAGTGTGTGAGCTGACATTGTGTACCTCAGCAGCCCTTGTTGCCAGTGTTTTACACACACCACTCTGACACACACATTGGTTACACGTATGTACCAGTCCCACCTCTGTGGTGGCCTCTGTGGTCCCCTTCGCATGCGGTATTCTTGGTCCTCCCCTTGCATTACACACTGCTGGCATACGAGCATGCCTCAGGGTTGTGTAGTACACAATCATGCAGCATGTCTCCATTCTGCACACAGGTCCAGCCATTCTGCAGTTCAGCATTGCGTATCCACTGCTGGGTGTCACTCACACATAACATCTCTCTGTCTGCCATGCCATCACTGTGTAC
Source organism: Neoceratodus forsteri (assembly GCA_016271365.2). Taxonomy (NCBI): domain Eukaryota; kingdom Metazoa; phylum Chordata; order Ceratodontiformes; family Ceratodontidae; genus Neoceratodus; species Neoceratodus forsteri. Next base: position 50,108,319 of record CM057451.1, on the reverse strand, counting down.
CTGAACACTGTCATGTCATCTGGAACATGTTCCTATCCCCCTTGCGCACAGCTGGACACATAATAAAAATAATAATAATAATTTTATTTATAAAACTTACTTCAAATGTCAAAGCATTGTACAGATATAAAATCAGAAATTTAAAAACAAGGAATGAAATCCAGTATGCTCAACCAAGTGATTCTTCAGCAATTCACAAATGAAAGTTTAAATAAATGTGTTTTTAGTGCAGTTTTAAAACTCTCGACGGTCTTGCACTCCTGAATCCAATGAGGTGGAGAATTCCACAGGGTAGGTGCTGCAAAAGCAAATGAATGAGCACCAGATGTTTTCAACTGCACCCTGGGAACCTCTAGCAATTCCTCATTGGTAGAATGGAGGAGGCAGAGGGGGTAGTAGGGGTGAAGAAGCTCGTGCAGGTAACTCGGACCCTGACCTTGTAGGGCTCTGTAGGTCAGCAAGCAGACCTTGAAGGTGATCCACCATTGTACCGGCAGCCAGTGCAGTGCATGTAGCACTGGGTAATATGGTTAGATCGAGAAAGCCCAGTTAGTAACCTGGGTGCCGCATTGTGCACTAGCAACGGATATCAATCCCTGGTAGCCCTAGGTACTGGGCATTATAGTAATCCAGGTGAGAGGTCACAAAAGCATGGACTAGTGTTGGAAGGTCGCCCGGCACAACAAGGTGCCTAGTCCGAGCAATATTCCTCAGATGGTAAAATGAGGTTTTGACCACAGATAATACCTGAGACTTCAAGGTCAATCCCTCATTGAGGATAACACCCGAACTACGCACCCATTCGGCAGTCCTCAGCTGGCAGTCACCCAATACCAGACCAGATGCTTACCCCACTGAAGACCCCTCTACCTGGTGACCCGAGTCCACCACCAAAACCTCAATCTTGTGAGAATTTAGCTTCAGCCAGCTGGCACTCATGCAGTACTGGATCTCGGATAGGCAGGAATTAAATACCAAGAGTGCAACAACCTGAATAGGTACAAAGGACATGTACAGCTGAGTATCATCTGCATAGCAGTGAAAACTCAGTCCATACTGCCTTACAGTGTCCCCCTATGGCAACATGTACACTGCAACAACATGGGGGAAGCACCAAGCCCTGCGGAACCCCACATGGCCGGGAGAAGGTATCTGAGGAAAAAATCCCTGACAACTACTTTCTGAGACCTGCCAGTGAGGAAGGAATGGAACTATCTGAGGACTGCACCAGACAGTCCACAGATCAGCCTCAGGTGCTCTAGCAATACCCCATGGTCCACGGTGTCAAATGCCACCGAGAGATCAAGGAGGACCAAGATAGTACAGCTTCTCCGATCTCTCACAACAAGAAGGTCATTGAAACACCCGAACAGGGGCAGTCTCGGTACTGTGCCTTTTCCAGAAACCTGACTGGAAGGGATCATAGATGTCATGGATGACAAGATGATCCTCCAGATGCAGCGCAACCACATTCTCAATAACCTTACCCATTAAGGGAAGGTTAGAGATGGGCCTGTAGTTGGCAAGACAGCCTGGGTCGAGAGAAGATTTCTTAAAGTAGCCCGCGACATGGGCGTCAGTGATTGAGAGCCTGCAATAATGGCACCTCAATCCCGGCACATGGCATTGGGACTACTGACGGGGTAAGGTGACCGGATGGTGGGGGGTTGGCAAATATAGCAACGGGATGTTGCTATATGTACGCACGGGGGTGGGGGCGAGCACTCACAGTGAACGGCTGGTGGGATTGTGAGGGGGTGGTGCCATGGTGGGTTGCCGAGCTGGTCCCGTGGCATGGTGGGTGGGTTGGTGGCTTTGGTGGCAGGGTGCTAGGTTAGGGTCTGGGAACTGGTGCTTTTTTGTTGCGCCCCAGCCGAAATTATTATTTTTTTTTATATGTTTTTGCACCCCCTGACATGCAACGCCCTGGAGTTGAGAAAAATCCTTAAGTAGGAGCATGTGGGGGGGCATAGCCTCCCACATAAAACATTTAAAATACAAGTCTCTGGTGCCATTTTACTGTGCACTGGGGAGTCAGAGTGCCAAAACTGATTTTCAGCACTCTAGTTTCATTATAATGCCGATCGGCTTTAGGCTTTCACTGTTATCACATAAATCCTTTCTTAAGACAGGGAATCACTACTGCCTCTTTCAAAGAATCAGGGAATTCCCCAGTCACTAATGAGCTCCGGACTATCTCCACCAGGGCTGGGCCAATAACATCCACACACCCCACAAGGAGGCGGGTCAGGCCCAGGTCCAAAATACAGAAGGTCGGCTGCATAGTCTAGATGATCATCATGACATCCGAGATCGCCACCTGGCCAAATGCTGACCCACCAGACTGTGGTTTTGCGACCTCCACCGATCATTGCAACCCCTCTAAGAGTGAGCCGAACAGATCTCGGACCCGATGCCAGCAATCTTATCTGCAAAGAATCGAGCAAACTCATCACATTTATCCTGTGACAACGCTCTTTGCACCTGCAGACAGGCTGTATTGCACAGTCTGTCCACAGTGCAAAAGAGCTGTGTCAGTCTGTTCTGTGCAGCAGTGATCTCCCTGGACAGAAACTCTGCCTTCTTATGGGAGATCTCCTATTGATAGTCTGCATAATGAGCCATCAATCTAAGCTTGTCTGCATCTGGGCTCGATTTCACCAGCATCGCTCCAGTCTTCGCCCCACTGTCCTCATCTCCCTCAAAATCCCATCAAACCATGGGGATCGAGGCTGAAGGGAGAGGGGGAAAACACAGACAGGAGCAATGGAATCCTGGGCCGCCACCACAACCATATTATAGGTTTGCAATAGAGCCTCTGGACCCATGCTTGCACTCGTACATCCCGATAGGTTCAGCACCACCATTAGGTCATCTGACCCCATGTCCTTCAATGGGTAGTACTGGATCATCTCTGAATGGGCAAACCTATGGGGGATGCTTGGAAGCTGAACCTGATGTCGTGATGGTCAGACCATCCAACTGGTTCCACCAGCAGACTGACACATTCCATACCCAGTAGGAATACAAGATTCAAAGAATGACCCGAGATATGGGTCGCAGAGGAAACAACCTATGTGAAGCCTATTGCATACATAAGCTGGAGGAAGTCCTGTGCAAAGTACGAAAATTTGTTTTTGATCCAGGCATTGAAGTCGCCCAGCACCATCACTCTGGGCAACTCCAACACCATGTTAATGACGAAGTCCACGACTTCCTGCAAAAATTGCTTTCCATCCCCAGGTGGGTGGTAGATGAGAAGAATTTTGCATCCCACACCTGTGCCCAGGATACACTCAAAGGATCTGGTCTTGCCCACCAGCAGTTCTACCAGGCCCAGCTCCATTCTAAAACAAATGGGAAGTCCCCTGCCCCCCCCAACCTCGGGCGATGTATTACCGAGAACCCAGTAGGCACTGCTGCCTCAAGAACTGGGCCAGCTAGGTCGGTTACCGTGCCTATCCCCACGATGGCTACAGTCACATGTGTTCTCACTCCATGGTGGTCCAATGCTTGTGCCACCTCCTGCACCTTGTACCCATGTCCAGGTTGCACTGTATACTGTCCTTTGCATTGCCATACTGCATATTATTTGCAATGTTCCTGTGCTGGCTCTGGCCTGTACAGCATCACTGGGCATTGTACAACGAGTCTTGCCAGGATGAGACCCACTTGTACGGCATTCAGCGGTTCGCTGCAGCTGGGCTGCTGCAATGCACAATGTAGTTGTTTTTTTTTTTATAACTTTTTATTTATACCATTCAGTTTTTCTTTTTCCTTTTCCTCTTCTTTTTTTTTCCACATACATTCCATACATACACATAAAACATATTTACATAAGTAGGTGTCCAAATTAATTATAATAACATGTTACTTAAAGACATATGATCTGCATTCTCCTTTCTTATTCCTAGCCCAATGAGAAAAGGTCATAATTACTGATACCTTAATTCCATAATCTGGTTTATCTCCTCTGAGTCCAAATAATATCTGCACCCTTAGGGCTCAGAACCTCTCCCCTTCCTTGTAATTTCTTCCATTCCATTCAATTCCCTCTCCCCTCTGTTTATCATCATTCCTCTGTTTCTTTATTATTCTCAAGGTACAAATGTAGGAATATACTTCATAATGTACAATTCCCACTGTCTCCATCTAATTTCAAATTGTTGTGTCATATGACGGGTCCATGCCGTAATTTTTTCCATCTTATAGATCTCATTCATGAGATTTTGCCATTCCTGAATTGTTGGAGTGTCTGTTGTCAGCCAATGTCTTGTTATTATTTTTTTTACTGCTAAAACACTGATCAACAACAGAGACCCCAAGCTACCATCTTTTTGTCCAGTTGTGTTTTGTGAGAAGAAAAATAGCTTCTCTGAAATCATCACTGGAGTGGAGTACATTTCTGTTAGAGCCTCCTGCAACTCTCTGAGGAATTTCTGGAGTTGTGGGCATGCCCAAAATATATGCCCATGTGTAGCGGGGGAAAAAACACAATTCCTCCAACAAAGGCCTTTCCCTGTTGGGTTGTATTTGCATTGTATTGCTGGAGTTCTAAAGAATCTAACTGAGACCTTCCAGCTAAATTCATTCCAGTAAGGACAGACCGTAACTACCTGTACTAGCATAAAGTGCTTAGACCACACATCCTCTGTGATCTCTATTCCTAAGTCTGATTCCCATTTTTGTTTTATATATTGTATTGAGTCCCTTTTCATGGTCCTTAAGGCCTTATAGGTGCGTGAGATCAGGTGGGATAGAGGGACTATGCTCTCCAGGGCTCTTCTGATAAGCTCTACTATAGGGGTGTCATAATTCTGTATTAAATCTTCCTGCGGTAACTTTTTAATAAAGGCAGCTGCCTGCATATATCTAAATCTATCCTGTGCAGGTAACTATATCTACTGGATAGGGACTCAAAGTCTCTTAAAACACCCTTCTCTAGTAAATGCCAGAGAATGATGATGCCCTGTTTCTCCCACCTCCGAAAACCCAAATCCAGAGAGGCTAGCAAATGAGAAGGTCAGGTCTTTGGCTCCCCGAAACTGTTTTCTTGAGATTAATTTATACCAACATCTGAGAGTGTTTGAAGTATATGGGTTATCAGGTAAATCTTCTAATGAGGGACTGAAAGAAGAGAGAAGGATATGGTAAGGACTGGTTATGTCTTCAGCCTTCACCTCCAACTCTCTCCACTCTGTATAGTAAGATTTGTGAAGCCATAGGAATATGGTCCTTAGCTGGGCCGCCAAGTGGTAACTTTTAAAATCGGGGAGTTCCAGCCCACCTTCCCTCTTTGCCAGTTGAAGAGTGGCCATACTTATTCTTGGGCTATCATTGTTCCAGATATATCTGGAATTTTTTTTATTTAATTCTGTGAAGAATTTTTCTGGGGGGTTTATAGGCAAGGACTGTGAGAGGTACAGAACCCTTGGAAGTAAATTCATCCTAACAACTTCTATCCTTTGTATTTGAGAAATCGGAAGAGTCCTCCACCTCTCAATATCCCTATTTATAGAGTTCAAGAGAGGAGTATAATTATGGTCATACAGTTTCCTCGATTCCAGAGTCAGGTAAACTCCTAGGTATTTTAAGGAGTTTAAACCCCACCTAAATGGGAACTGTGCAAGCAAGGGTGTAGACAGGCATACTCACTGTACACGTTTGTGTACGGTTTTGTTGAGTGTCTGTCACAAACCATAAGCCACTCTGTTAATTTTATCATTCTAATCTGTAGTATTTGGGTTAGTGAAGGCCACTGAGGAGGGTCTGATACATGTATAACCTCTTTAGAGAGTAGAGAAATCATCTGACAACAATCTGACTTGTTTGGAAGGGGGTGCCATTTGGAAGGGATGTACAATGTTTTTAATTGGGGGGTGTAACTGTTGGAGATTGTGTACAAAATGGAAATGTCTGGCTACACTCCTGTGTGCAGTTGTTTGTGAAGGGGTGTAGTTCAATTGGAGCACTTCAGTTTTATATGTATTCAGTTTGTATCCTGCTACCTTACTAAATGTTCTTATTAATTCCCAAAGCGAGGGAAGAGATCTCTCAGGGTTAACCAAGTACACTAGTAAATCATCAGCATACAGTGCAATTTTGTGTGTTTCTCCTTCTATTTCTATTCCTTCTATGTTTCTTTCCTGTCTTATTGCCTGAGCCAGAGGTTCTAAATATACTGCAAAGAGCAAGGGGCTAAGGGGGCATCTCTGTCTTGTACCTCTCATTAAGTTAATTGGGGGGGGCCACATCTCCATTTATACGGGTATAAGCTTTTGGGCTGTTATATAAGGCTTGAATGACTTCCATAAAAGGGCCCGTAAACCCAAAAGCTGTCATGGCCGCAAATAAAAACAGCCATGCCACACGGTCGAAGGCCTTCTCCGCGTCCAGGCTCATTAACAGAAAAGGGGCCCTCGACCGTGCAGCATGGTGTAGCACATGCAGAGTCCTTTTAACATTGTCTTGAGTTTGTCTCATGGGAATAAAGCCACACTGGTCATGGTTAATAATAGTGGGGAGAATTTCCTCTAATCTTTGTGCAAATATTTTTGTAAAAATCTTATAATCTATGTTTAGAACTAAAATTGGCCTATACGATGAACAGAGAGTCTGGTCTTTTCCTGATTTTGGTACACTGGCAATTACAGCATACTGCCACGAGGGGGGTATAGGGTCTCCTTTTATAATGCTGTTACATGTTTTCAGGAGGGTAGGCTGTAGCAATTTCCTAAATTGTTTAAAAAATTCTCCAGAGCATCCATCTGGACTTGCACTTTTCCCTGTTTTTAAACTACAAATTGACATTTCTAATTCAAAACCTGTGATTGGTGCTTCCAATACTGATCTCTGAATTTCTGTAATCTTAGGCAGGTGTAGACAATTTAGGAAAGCTTGAATCTCCTCTCCCTCTACCTTACTTTCAGGGTCATAAAGCCTTGAGTAGAACTGTCTGAAAGTCTCACTAATCTCTTCGGGGTCAGTCGTTTTACGGGTTAACCTGTCTGAGTATATCTGGGAAATTGAGGACTGGTTAGTTTTTTGCCTAATTCTATGGGCTAAAATCTGGGTAGTCCTTGGGCCTCCCTCATAATATTTCTGCTTAAGGTATTGGAGGGCCTGTTCTGTTTTCTGATCAAGCAAGTCCTGTATGCGATGTCGGGTGGAAATTAACAGGGGATATATTGTCTGATCCCCCTTCTGTTGTTGGTCCTGTAGTTCTTGAAGTTGTGTCTGAAGGTGCTGTAGTGCCTGTGCCTGCTTTTTCTTGTAGTATGCACACATTTTATTAATTCTTCTTGGAGAACCACCTTCAAGGTGTCCCATAAATAACCTGAAGTAACTTCCTGTGAGCTATTCTCCTCCAGAATTTAAGGAATAAATTCTTCCATCTTGTCTTTAAACTCCGGCAGGTTCAAGGAAAAATTATTAAACCTCCGAAGTGTGGATTTATGTACCTTTCACCACTACAATGTTAAGTCTAGCCTGTTATGATCCGAGAGGGGGAAGGGAAGCATCGCACAACCTCGAACCATATGCATGTGCTCGTTAGAGATGTGAAAATAATCTATTCTGGAGTGAGTTTTGTGGGGGGCTGAGTAATGAGTATATTTTCTTTGAGTGGGGTTCAAGCATCGCCAGACATCAGTCCATTTGCACTGTTTTATATAGGTTGCTACCATTATCCTGGTCGTGGTGGTCCGATGTGGGCCTGGATTTGTTGTGTCTTTACTTTCACAAATCATGTTATGGTCTGCACCAATTATCAGTGTTCCCTCCTGAAAGGTAGTTATACTCTGAAGAAGGGCCTTGGCTACCTGTGAGTCTAGACCTGGGGGGAGGTATAGGCTGGCTAACGTCAGTGGCACGCCTTCAAGCATACCCTTTACCATAGCCAGACATCCATCTGTGTCTGTAAAAGTTGCAGAGACCCTGAAATGGCAATTTTTCCCTACTAATACGGCGGTAGCCCTTCTTTTTCCCTGCTTAGAGAAGGAGGACACCAAGTGTGTATAGCCTTGTCGAGATAATTTTTCATATTCCTTCTGTGGTAAATGGGTTTCCTGCAGCAAAATAAATGATGGATGGTGCCTTTTTAATAGTGCTATTGTTTTGTATCTCTTAACTGGGTGATTTAGCCCATTCACATTGCAAGAACTTATTATAATCTTACCCATTGCTAAAATAATACGTATCTTTAGGTGGTGAGACCTTCATCTTAATCACCTCCATCCATTTCTGTCTAATTTTAAATTTCCTTTCTGCTCTATTACAAGTGTATTTTTCACTTTTTACCTCTAGGATCCTCCTGCCTAACATTTCTAACTTTCTTACCAGAGATGTTTCTTGTAGTACTTTTTACAGATCAGTTTTGACTAGCTTAGGACACCTATAAACACTTAAAACAACCATTAACTGTAACATTGACAAACAGTAACTATAATACATACATGTACTCCCAAGGAAGAAGGGCATAGAGTTTTGCCCTTTAATGGGCCAGGAATTGCACCACAAAAAGTGGGGGACCTGACTAAGAGGCCATGGGGTATTCCCCAACCACTTGCCTCTTGTATCAGCGTCAGCTAGACACTGAACGAAAGATAGCCGGCTGTTTTGCATTGTTATTGAAAACGACGACAGTATGGTATAATAAAAAAAAATTAGTATTTCCCTTTCATAAGCATAACTTTCCCTTTGCAGAACCCAAAATCCGAAAGTATATATAATGCCCCTAATTGAGGTAGTCTAGGGAAGTGGTCCAGCTCTCAGTCCATCCTTATTTAATACTTTATATAAAGCATTATTCCTTTGCATCAACTTATAGCGCTCTGCTTTTACCATACTTCTAGGCATGGGCCTTTGAATAGATTATACAGTTCGATTTTCTCTTTCCCATCCACCCTCCCCATTGTCCAGGGATATTGATTTCATATGCTCCTAGAGAACAGGTAACTACGTTGAAAGACCAGCTAAATTTCAACAGCATCTCCATTGGTTAGAGAAAGAACTACCCCATATGGGGATCACGTGATGCAGAGCAAGGGCTAACAGCAACCTCCAGGAGCTCCCTCCACCCGTTTCCAAAACAGCAGTTTCTCTAAGTCCTGGCAATTCCCTCTCTGCCTAGAAAGGTGTCGGAAAGCATCAGCGGGGTGTCTGGTGCAAGAAAATGGAGGCAGACTTTAAAGATTCGCTGCCCAGACACACACCCCCGACGACTCCCGAGAAGGCCCCGAAAAAAGCCCGGGCCTCGGGTAATCAGCAGCTCACCTCAGTAGCGCCAGGTGTCTCTGAAGCAGAACCACTTACTCTGGCAAACTTTCTAAAGGAATTCCAGCCATTTCGTGAAGAAATGAAGGAACTCACGGCTGAAGTTAAAGGCATGTCCCGCGCTCTCGAGGACTTAACTCGCAGGACTACGGATGTGGAGGCTCGCATTATTTCGGTGGAACGGAAACATGACAAGCTGGCCCCAGACATATCGGCGATGAGACAACGGATCACCAAGCTAGAAAGCAAGGTCGAGGACCTTGAAGGCCGATCCCGCCGCAACAATGTAGTCATCATTGGCCTCCCAGAGAGAGAGGAGGGCTCGGAGCCGATTAAATTCGCCCAGCGCTTTATACAGAAAATAGCTGGCCCTTCGCCTTTCGGGCAAGTGTATGTCATTGAGAGAGCGCATAGGGCACTGAGGGCCATGCCGACGACTGGTGCACCACCCCGCACGTTCATCTTCAAATTTCTAAACTATTTAGAAAGGCAGCACTTCCTGAATAAAGCCAGAGACCTAAAAGAAATATCCTGGGAAGATGCAGGATTAAGGGTGGTTCAAGACCTGCCATTATCTATTCGGCAGAGGAGAGCATCGTTTCATACCCTCATCACTAGGCTGATCTCGGCAAACATTCGATTCCGGATGAGATACCCAGCCCGATTCCAAGTGCTGGCAAAGGACACTTGGCATACCTTTGATAATGCGGAGACTGCGCTATCGGGGCTAAAGCAGCTGTTTCCAGATCTATTTCGGGATCCATGAGGATGTTTTTGGTGCAGTTACTAAGAACTTTGTTTGATGGGATGACCCTATCATCTGATATGGACATGGAGACATTTATTTTATTCTAGTGTTGGTTCCCTGTGAAGCCCTTGCCCAGAAGAGAGCTATCTGGAGCTGAGCCTTTGGTATTCTGGAGTATCGCTTATCTTTTGTCTGGTTATTTTGTCGTGGCTGGGTGCAGCTTGAGACTCCCTCCCGAGAAGGAGGGTGCATGACTGATTTGGACCATTCTTAAATGTATGTTCTGGAAGCACAGATGCCACCAAGCTTCAAATCTGACACTCCCCGATACGGTGTAGTCTACTAATCCCGTTCTGGTTCTGTGGCACCCACGGGGGCTTCGGAGACGATGGGGAGGGGAGGACCTTCTACCAGATAAGAGCTGGTCCTTCCTGTGGGTGGGACAAAGCTGACAGAACTGTGATATATTTAATTGCTTTAGCATATTATTCGTATATGTCATAGTGGCAACCAGTTAAGGTACACTGAGGGCCCTTTGCCTTTTATAAACTATTCTCTCTCTTTTGGTAGCTTTGCCAACCTAATCTGATGGTTTGCTTGGGCTTTTGGGGATGGATTAAGATAAAGTCTGGAAAGGGAGGGATAGAGTTAAGTCAAGACAATACTAACTTTGTTAATTGTGGATTGGACCTAATTGTGGACGCATTAATGTGGGTGGGGGGGGAGGTGGAGTTTCTCATTGTTCTGGTATCATGTTCGTTGGTAGTTCGGGTGGGTTAGGGGTGGAGGGGCTGTTGGGGTTTTGGTTATGTTACTGTTATGGGTTTTGGGTATGTTGGGAGGGGGGGAGGGGGACCTTTTGCACAGCACTCTCTATTTTTCGAGGCTTAATAGCGCAGAGCTGGTCTTTTGTTTGCTTAGGTTTTGAGTATACCTTACCGTATGGCTAGGCACATCAATGTGGTGACCTGGAATGTGCATGGACTTCGCCATAAATCAAACCAGTATAAGGTTTTAAAGCACCTAGATTATGTAAAAGCAGATATTATGTTTTTGCAAGAAACCCATTTGTTGAAAGCCGAAATCAGCCAGTTATGCAGACTTCAAGTTGGCCAGATTTTTACCTCAGAAGGGAGTTCCCAAAGCAGAGGGGTTATGGTTATGGTTCGTAAATTCGTAAATCAGTCCCATTTCTTCCGACTCAAGTAATCGAAGATAGGTGTGGGAGGTATGTTTTTGTACTGGGTACCTTGTTAACTTTAGAAATTATTTTGGGCTCAATCTATGGCCCTAACACTGATACCCCAAGCTTCTTTGTCCAAATTATGGAGCTACTCTCTTCTTGGAGTAACCTGCCAATAGTGATGGGGGGTGACTTCAATCTGGTCATGGACCCATCAATAGATAGATCTCGCTTCGTTGGGAAAGGATTAGCCCCGGGTCAGAGGGCCGTTAGGGAGATGATGGACGGATTAGGCTTGTGCGATGTTTGGAGGGTGTTCCATCCATCTGTAAGGGATTTTACCTTTGCCTCACAAGTGCATAACACCTTATCCAGGATAGATTATGTTCTAATCTCAAATACTCTCCTGGCTGGGGTGTTAGACACGAATATTGTTTCCGGGCCATTATTGGATCATTCCATAGTAAAATGCCTTCTTACTTTTTCTGCTCTACCTAAACCAGGGAGCAGATGGAAAATTAATAATCAGATATTAAAGGACCCCAAATTAGTTAAATACCTCTCAGCGCAAATAGCAGAATTTATCTCCTTCAACCTAAATTCCACCAATAAACCAGATATGGAGTGGGGGGCTTTTAAAGCTTTTATCCAGGGTATTTTGATTGGTCTGGCCTCCCGCAGAAAAGAGAAAGGCTGAATTCTATCTCTGAGTTACTATCCAAAATCCGAGATAAAGAGCGGGCCTTTCGATTCCTCCTCAGAGGCCTATAGACAAGAATTATCTTTGTTAAGGGACTCGCACTCAGAATACTAAATGAACAAGCTGAATGGGCATTCATAAAATCTAAAGCTATTTTCACAGACCAAGAGGAGAAGGTCACGACTATTAGCCAGAAGAATTAAGCAACTAGAGTCTTCTAGGTGGGTGCCAGCTATTCGTTCCCAGAGGGGTCCAATCAAAACTTCCCTGAAGACATTTTAAACGAGTTTGTAAAATACTTTAAAGGATTTACGGACCCATGAAAGACCCTCCGTCTGCAGATAAGATAGATCATTTTTCTGGGGAATTAAATTTTCCATTATTGGGCGAATCGGACCGACTTCAGCTATTGGCCCCCATTACGGCAGAAGAAGTAGACCGGGTTATCAAGTCCCTCCCATTAGATAGAACACCTGGCCCAGATGGCCTTTCCGCCAATTTTTATAAAACTTTTTCCAAGGAATTAACTCTCTCTTTGTTACGATTGTTCCAATGTATCCTGGATGGTGAGGCCTCCGATAGATCTCTTTTTGAAGCTCTAATTGTGCTCTTACCTAAGCCGGGTAGGCCCCCTGATCTTGTTGCCAATTATAGACCTATATCCCTTCTCAATCAGGACATTAAAATTCTCACAAAGTTATTGGCCGATAGAATAAGCAAGGTCCTTCCCGGCTTAATTGGACCTGAACAGGTGGGATTTATGAAAGGTAGATCTTCTGCGGACCACTTGAGGGTCTTGGCTCATGTCTTCTCGGCCTCCAGGGATTCAGATCAGTCAATGGTCCTTGTCTCTCTGGATGCCAAGAAGGCCTTTGATAGGTATATGGTAATTCTCATAAAAGTTATGAAATGTTTTGTTTCCTCAACAATTTTTGGGATGGATCCAAGCTATTTATAAATTTCCATCAGCAAGAATTACATGCAATGGAGTTACCTCATCCTTATTTAGACTTTTCCTAGGTACCAGACAAGGCTGCCCTCTTTCTCCACCTCTTTAATTTATACATTGAACCCCTTATTATATGGATTAAACAAGAACAGAGAATTCAGGGTATCCAGATTTGGGGGCACACACTGAAAGTTTTGGCATATGCAGATGACCTCCTTCTGCAGATTTCACATCCATCCTCTTCCATTCCAATTTTGCTAGATATTATTCATGAGTTTGGCTCTATTGCCAATTATAAGCTTAATATTAGCAAATCGGTGGTCTTTCCTTTAAATTTTAGGACAAATGTACATGAGATTGCCCCTTTCGGGCTGGCTTGGAATGCTAAGCTTATCAAATATCTAGGTCTTACGTTAACTAGAGACACATCTCGCCTACTGCAGAGTAATTTGGACCCGGTGTTGTGTGATATTGAGACGGACCTAAGGAGATGGGCGATTATCCCCTTGTCCATTTGGGGCAGAATTAATCTGGTAAAAATGAATGTTTTTCCTCGATTATTTTACCCCATTAGTATGTTAAATGTTTGGCTTCCAGTTAAATGGTTCAAGAGAGTGCATAGAATTATTTCTGGTTTCATTTGGAGTTATAAGAGACCCAGATTGTCTTATTTTAAATTGTCCGCTCTAAGATGTCCGGGGCTTGAGACTCTCACTTTTGTTATATTACTGGGCTAGCTATGCATCAAATACCGCTGGCTTAAAAAACGGATGATTTACAGGTTGACAACTATGTACCACTATGGTTAGACTTAGAGGTATCCCGATCGTGGACTCCGCCTTAGGCCAGAGGCCTTGCTATACTGTCCTCTGAAAGTTCTCCCCGCTTTATGGAAGACACCCATTGAAACCTCAGTTAGAATACATATGCAACTATGTTCCTTTTAAAGTATTGTCATACTGGGGATCCGGCTCAACCAATAACGGGTAATTCTAATTTTCTAATAGGTGGAAAACCTATCCAAGATACTTGGCTACCTTTATTGGGAAAAGTGACGGTTAAAGAGTTACTTGATGAGGGGGGCAAATTGCTTACCTCGACGGATATCTTGAGCAAGTTTCAAATTCCCCAGCGTCTGATATTTTAAATTTTTCAGCTTCGCCATCTCCTAGTGGGGAAGCTGAGTACCCTGTCCGGGGACTGCGGCTTACGTGATTTTGAGGTAACTTTGACGCCAATAGTCAGAAGAGCTCACACCATTTCGGCAATATATAGTACCTTGATTGGCTGGTTGCACCCTAATATTTATGCCCCCAAACAATATTGGTTGCAATTGTTTCCAGAACACGTTTTTAACTGGGGAGCAATTTGGGGGGCGTGTCACAACTTTTTAGTACAAGACAGGCTGAGGTTAATGCAGTTGGTTATTACACAATTTTATTTCTCCCATAAATTAGCCGAGAGGGGCATGGCCTCCTCATCTTCTTTGTTTCAGATGTCAGCAAGGGGTTGAGATTTACTCCATATTTTTGGCACTGTCTGAAAATAACAGGCTATGGGAGACTATTAAGAACAATCTCGATCCCTTTTGGGACTTGAAAATTTATTTACCCCTGAGGTTTGTATTTTAGAGACATGACTGGTTGGTGTCTGGTGCAGGAAATATCATATGGGGTTGATTTCAGCTTCAGTCAAAAACTAGTTCTGAGGCATTGGAAAGATAGCATAGAGATTTCGATGGCGTAATGGTTGCAGGAATTCTTAGCTAATCTCAGAACGGATAGAACCATTGCAAGTTTGCAGTATAAACTCTCAACTTTAATCATACCTGGGGTTCTTTATACACCTTTTTTCTGTTCCACTGTAATTGGTAATTAGTTTTCCAGCCAGTTTGCATCTGAGTGTGTGCAAAAGGTGGGTGGTTGGGGGGGTGGGGGGTTTTAGGAGGTGGGGGGTAAGGTCTACATCCTGATAATCTGTTTTTTAATGGCAGTTATTTTCGCTGTTATCTTGTTACCCTTCTGGATGTACTCCTTAAAGTTATTAAATTTTAATAAAAGTTGAATTGAAAAAAAAAAAAAGAACTACCCCATATTCAGCCAAAAGGCAAAAAATAAAGTCACCTCATGTGGGTTTATTATTTCTCATGTTAAGTCCTCTGCAGTCGACAAAGCCATAGATTCCTTCTGGGGGGGCGTTATGTTCTGTAGGAGCTTTTGTACTTCTAGAAGGGTCTTTGCTGCTGCCTTCTTACCCTGCACTCGCACATTGTGCTGATTTACTGTAGACCATTGCTGCAAACGTGGCCTTCTGGGATCTTCGTTCTTCCAGCCCTCTGGTTCCCATCCTCTCTCCATCAGTGCCTGCCTTGCTCTTTCCGGACTTAGGTAGGTCTCAACTCCTGTACTCCAAAAGATTTTGATTTTCGAGGGATAGGGGGTTTGAAATAGAATCCCTTTTGATCGGAGGGTTTTCATAATCGGGACATACGCTTGCCTCTGTTGCTGGATCGTCGTGGGGTAATCCTGATCAAAATATAGACTCATTCTATTGTATTGGACTTGTTTATGTTGCCATGCTTGTTTAAGAATACATTCTTTGTCCCTAAAGCTCGAAAATTTGGCAATTATTGATCGAGGTCTGGCTTTAGGATCAGTTGGTTTTGGCATTAATGCTCGATGAGCTCTCTCAATTTTAAAGTTGAGGGTTTGCGGAAGGTCTAATATGTGTCTCAACATGTTTGCTAGAAAATCCTCCATAGCTTCAGTTTCCGTTCCCTCAGGCAATCCATATATTCATAGATTGTCCTGACGAGATCTGGTTTCTAAATCTAGGCATTTGAATGCTGTCTGCTCTTGCTGGTCAACTAAGTATTGTACAGCTTTTGCTAGTTAAATTTGGCCATCCTCTGCGGTGGAAACCCTCTCCTCAGCTAGTTGGACCCTCTTTCCCAGTTTTGTAAGTTGGGCATTCAATTTTGAAAACTCTTGCTGATTTTCAGATCTAAAGTTTTTAATTTCTGTTATAATTGTCTCGAATCTGGATCTTGACAATTTTTCTTGTTCTGCCTCTGTATCTGTACAGGTACCGATTGTACTGATCGGCGAGGGGTTTCTGTCTGAGGCAATTCCAGTCGAGTCATATCCAAGCCCATCCGCTTTAGGTTTTCGCTGTTTCGAACTGGATCTTTTCTTGTGTGACCCTCCACTGTTCTTTGCTGCCATATTTTATATTTTTGCACTGCCTTGTAATGTGTGGGAAGGTTATTTTATCTTCTGCAATGAGGGGAATACTCTCTCAGCCTGCCATCTCATTGATGATGTCAGTGGAAGCCACAATGTACTCTCAATGGGATTTCTTCCTTTCTGTCATGCCAGGATGATGTGACTATCACAGTGTCCAGCTTGACGTGATGTGGGACTAGTTGCTATTGGTAGTACATTGTTTTCCACAGTAGCTCTGCTGCATCATGCTGCTGAGTGCTGCACAATGCTGATCAATTATGTTTCATCCTGGCAAGATTCACTGTACATGTTCACGGTGTCCGTTGACAGCCTTGTGTTAGCTTGTGTCAGCAGTGGGTGGGGGTGGGGTTTCTGGTCCAGCCCTATGCAGCATGGCATGCTGTGTTGCATGTGCGGCCACACACGGGTTTCCATGTCATGCACAGTGGCATGGGTGGGGGCATGTGGCATGGTGCATGTTGTCCTCAAGTCATTTGCTGTCTCTTGCTGCATCTGCATGTTGCGCTGCATTGCCATTGCCATGGCCTGTGTGCCATGCACTCATGTCCACATTGATGTTTTGCCAGCTGTGGTCTATGCTCCATTGGCTGATGACACACCCATGTGTGTGGCGGCATTAACCAGCCAGCTGGCTTGCAGTGGTTGTGCTGGTGGTCATGGCCAGCCACCACTGTCCTGCACACTGCACACGCTATTGGGTTGTGTGCCATTGTACTCATGCTGCATCGTGCATGCTTGTCCACTATTGGCCTGCATGCCATACACCTGTCATGCTGGGCTGCGCACATTCTGTGTCAGCAGTGTGCTGTGCCTTTGCTGCACATGGCTTGCACTGCCTTCACGTGCTGTGGTGTTCAGTGGGTGTCCATGTAACTGGGGGTACACTGTGGCACTGCCAATCTGTGTTGCACTGCTGCTCTGGGTATGCACCATGTGCACGCTATGCACACCACTGACTTGCCAGTGGTGCTCAGCGGTGCAATAGCAGTTGCCATGCTCTGCACACACATGTGTGCCTTTCCTGGTGTTGTGGGGGGGGGATTGGTGTTGTGCACCTCCCTGTGCTGCTCTCCTGAATTTGTGTTTTGCTTTGCTTTGCAGGCTCATACCAGACTCAACCTGCTCCTCATGGGAGGACCTCTGGATGGAGTGTTGTTTTGGGACCTAAGAGGTGAGTAGTAATACCCATCCTGCGGACTATCTCCTTGCAGCTTGTAGCCTTCCTGCGGGCAGAGAGGGACAATATGGAGGCAGTGCAGCAGGATGCTGCTGATGTGGTTCAGGCTATTGCAGTGTGGAGGGCCGAGGCATAGACTGTGAGGGACCATAGGGTGGCCCGACAGTGTGGAACCAGGCCTGCCATGGCCATTGTGGCTGCATGTGGTCCTTGGACTTTGTATATAGTTCTTGAAATTTGTCCCTGTCCATCTGTCCCACTCCCCTTTGGACCCTTCCTTCCCCTGTTTCCAGTTACACCTTTTCCCTGATCCCTGTTTCCTGTAATGTTTTTGCCCTAGGATCTGTTCCTTTTTCATTTATGCTGTTGTGAGGTTCCTGTTGTTCCTGCCATTGCATGTTTCTGATTGTTGTTCTGTTTCTTTTACATTTCCATAAATAACTTTGATACAATGTTTTCTGCCTGCTGCCTGTTCACTCATTGCTGTGCTATGCTGTGCATGTGCTGGGCCAGGGTCACCTACATGTTCCTGTTCACAGGTGTTGGGCACTGCTTGTTCCAGTCCCTGTGTGCACGTTTGTTGTGTGTGGGTACTGGGACTTCCAGCTATGTGTGTCGCATGCATGCCTTGTCTGTGTTTCTCCTCAACCCCTGCAGCTTCTGAACATTCGGTTTTGGCTGTGTGGGCAGTGTTGCTGTCCCACATTCATGCCTTGGCTGTTACACCGGTGTTTTGTGTGGGCATCCTTTGTTCGCACCTCTGTGCTTGGCTCACCTTTTCCAGTCCTGGGTTCACCATATTCAGTCCTGGGCTGCTGCTCCATGCTGTGCTGTTTGTATGATGGTGCATCATTGCCATATTCAGCTGTATTTGTGCAATTGCATTTCACTGCACTTCACTGTGCTTCTGCTGAATATTGCAATGTTTTCCTATTGCACATCTCATTGTGTGGGGCAATACATTGCGTGGAGCAATTCTCTGGCTTTGAATATGTCCCCCCAAATCTCAACAGTAAAACATGTTGCAAAGGCTTTGATAAGATTTAATTATACATATAGAGGAAGTACTTTCTTTGCAGCCCTAATAGCAGGAGAGATGAAAATAAATCCAATATTATTATTCAGAACAGCAGCCTGGGGCACAAATGATCCCAGTAATTGTGAAACTCACGTATTTTATTATTATGTAAGCAATAGGACACAATGGGGTGTGCATTAGACAGTTCTACTGCATGGTCAGGGGCATAGTGAGGCACAAGGTTGCAGGCCAAGTGCCTTCAGCCCCTGGTCTTGCATTAGAACTGTCTAATGCACATTACTGGATCATTTTATTGTGCTTATAAAATGGTCCTCTGTATTTTATATACATGTAAGCATCCCCATTTTATGTTTATATAGAAAAACATTACAATCTCTAATATACTTTGTTTCAAAATAGTTCCTCTGCTTGGAGTTCTTAGGACGTTTGTCCTACTGCAGTCACCATAGTTGTGGTTTATTTCCTAGAGTGTCAAAGTGGTTGCCATGGCTCCATGATTCCCCAGTCTTTCTTTCTTACTGTGCCATAAGTTATAGTTATACAGCACTTGTTTTATAAACCACAGTTTCTCCCTTTACAGGCTGTATTGGCTCCCCCACATCCCCTCCCAACACATACATCTAGTTGTTTGTCATGGCTGTTGGTCAGAACCAGAAAAATTGCAGTCAGGTTGTCCACCCCCACCTCCTACAGCCCTCAGTGTGTGTTGGCAGAAAGTGAGAGCAGTTTATTTTTTTAGAACTGTTTCTTCCTTTCTTTTAGGACCAATGAGAAGTTAGCATGGAGAGTTTCATGAACAGTAGTTGAAGTTTGGCGGTACTTTCAAGTGACAGAATTTAATAATGCACAGGCGGGTGGGCAAGTGGGCCAGCTGGACAGATGGCAGTTGTGGATCAGGGTGGGGGAGGACAGAGTTCCAGTATCCAAAAATAGCATTTTGGGTAAATAAACAAAGGATGGAGTGTGACTTTTGTTTCATAGATGTTTAAATGCAGCACTGGTAAACAAACATGATCTGAAATCTTGAGATGGCAAGTGAGTGAGTAGACAGTGACATTTGAGCAGCTGAGCAGGCTGAAACAGACACAAGGAATAACGATTTATTTTAAAAAAAAGGTTTGGTGTTAAGACACTGTTAGAGTAAATTTAGGACACAACTAGCGTATGACATCTTGCTGTGAATTATGGCTTTGTGTGTGTGAGGTAGGCCA
Organism: Neoceratodus forsteri; assembly: GCA_016271365.2. Lineage (NCBI taxonomy): Eukaryota > Metazoa > Chordata > Ceratodontiformes > Ceratodontidae > Neoceratodus > Neoceratodus forsteri. Next base: position 50,088,794 of record CM057451.1, on the reverse strand, counting down.
GGTTAAAAAAATGGCAGCTGCTAAAATTGCGAAAAAAAAAAAAATGAACATCCTAAATTGCGCTAATTTATTTTATTTATGTGCTGTGTCAAGATTAGCAGTACTTGTTTTTAGCCATGCATTAGACACTTCTAATGCACAGCTACTGACCAGTCAAGACACAGGATTTTCCCTTCTCATTTTATAAAAATCTTTACTGAGGGTTTCATTTTCATGCTCTACAGCAATGGTCCGGGTGGAGCTAGATAAACTAGCACTTCAGGCACAGACAGATCTCAGACTGATTACATATTTGTTGAATATAATAAATAATGCCAATAATAAATTACCATTAAATGCCTTATAGTAAAAAAATCACATGGCAGATCTTAAAAAGTACATCCCAATGGCTATTTGTTTTAATTGCTTGCCTAACTAGAATTAATCTTTCCCATCTGTGGACAGATTCATTACAGGAAAATTGTTATAACTCATTCATATAGAACTGTCATTAAGATATATAGAGATACATATATATACACATAGATACATAGATACATAGACAGTGCCGGCAGATAAGGGCCTATGGCCCATCCAGTCTGCCCATTTGAGCTTGTAAGTTCAGTTTATGTTTTCCTAGAAGTCTGTTGCCCCTTACCACTGACCTTGGAGAATTCCTTTATGTCTATCCCATGCACTCTTAAATCCCATGATTGTTTCAGCCCCCACCACTTTCTCTGGCAGGGTGTTCCACTTGTCCACCACCCATTCTGTGAAGAAATACTTCCTCACATTTCCTCTGAATCATCCTCCCTCCAACTTCATCCCATGCCCTCTAGTCCTGGAACACCTTTTTTGCTTAAAAATAGTGTATTCCTGCACCTGGTTCCTCCCTGTAAGACACTTGTATGTCTCTATGATATCCCCTCTCTCCCTCCTGTCCTCCAGGGAGTACATGTTCAGTTCCTTCAACCTGTCCTCATAGGAATTGTGATGCAATCCATGTACCATCTTTGTTGCCCTCCTCTGAACCTTCTCTACCCTATGTCCTCACGTAGGTAAGGTCTCCAGAACTGTACACTGTACTCCAGGTGGGGCCTCACTAGTGTCTTGTATAGTGGAATTATGACCTCCCTTTTCCTGCTGGTGATGCCCCTGCCTATGCATCCCAGTATCCTATTTGCTTTACCTGCTGCCTTGTCACACTGTTTCCCTACCTTAAGGTCATCAGAGATGATAACCCCAAGATCCCTTTCCTGCTTGGTGCATGCTATATCCTCACCCCCCAACTGATATATTGTGCCAGTATTTTTGTGCCCCATATGCATTACCTTGCACTTCTTTGCACTGAATTTCAGCTGCCAAACCCCTGACCATTCTTCAAGTTTCTGCAGGTCCCTTCTCATTCTGTCTACACCTCTGGTGTGTCTACTCTGTTACAGAGCTTTGTGTCATTAGCGAACAGTGAAATTCTGCATTCTAGGTCCTGCGCAATGTCACTGATGAAGATGTTGAATAGGATCGGTCCCAGCACTGATCCCTGTGGTACCCCACTGGTCACTCTTCCCTCTGTGGAGTGACAGCCATTTACCACCACCTTCTGTGTCCTGCCACCCAGCCAGTTACCTACCCACCACACTACTGTCCTGCCCACACCCATATTCCCCATTTTGTGTAATAATCTTCTATGTGGCACAGTGTCAAAGGCCTTGCTGAAGTCCAGATAGGCCATGTCCACTGCCCTCCCCTGAGCCACCTCCCTAGTCACCCAGTCAAAAAATTCAATGAGGTTGGTCTGACATGACCTCCCCCTGGTGAAACCATGCTGCCTTGGGTCCTGTAGTCCATTGACAATCAGATGTTCCACCAATCTCTCCTTCAGTAGTGCTTCCATGATCTTCCCCACTACGAGTTGAGGCTGACTGGTCTGTAGTTCCCGCTTCCTCTTTGTTCCCACTTTTGTATAAGGGGACTACATCTGCTGTCCTCCAGTCTTTGGGTACCTCCCTGTTTCCAGTGATCGGCTAAACAGGATAGCCAGAGGTTCAGCCACCTCTCTCTTAGTTCTTTAAGGACCCTGGTGCACCCATCTGGCCCCATTGCTTTATCAACTCTTATTACTTCCAATCCTTCAGGACCCTTCTCGTGTAAGGGACTTGTGTCCATTTCTGCACCATTCTCACCCCTTGTACTCCCTTCAGACCCATTACCCCCCTCTTCCTCAGTAAAGACTGAGCAGAAATACCTGTTCAATATGTCAGCTTTACTGTTGTCATCCTCCACACGGCTCCCATCCTCCTCCTTCAGTCTCACTATCCCTCCCTTTGCCTTTCTTACGTACCTGCCAAAGGTTTTGTCCCCTCTACCCACTGATTTGCAATGTGTTCTTCTGTCTGAGCTTTGTCTTCCCTTACTGACCTCCCTGCCTCCCTTTGCTTCTCCTGGTACTTCTCCCTATCCCCTTCTGCCTGTCTCTTTTTGTATTGCCCGAATACAATTTTTTTGGCTTTCACTTTTTTTGCTACCTTTTTGGAAAACCATAATGGTCTCCTCTTCCTTTTCCTCTTGCTAACCTGCTTAATGCATAATTCTGTTGCTCTTGTTATCCCCATTTTAAATACTGCCCACTGTTCCTCAACCCCTGATTCCTGCCCCATTCCCCTTATTACCTCTTTCAGGTATCTCCCCATTTTCCCAAAGTCTGCCCCCCCTAAAATCCAGGACACGTGTTTTTGTGTGGTTTGGTTCTGCTCTATCTGTGATTTCAAACCACAATGACTGGTGGTCACTGTTCCCCAGGTGCTCCCCCACTGTTACCCCCATCACACTGTCCCTGTTTGTGAGCACAAGGTCTAGTACTGCCTTTTGCCGAGTTGGTTCCATGACCAGTTGCTTGAGGAAGGCACCCTGAAGGGAGTCCAGGATGAATCTGCTCCTAGTTGATGCTGCTGCTGAGATGCTCCAGTCCACGTCTAGAATATTGAAGTCTCTAACCAGTACTACCTCACCCTTGTCTGCCATCCTTTGGATGGCTAGCATCAGCTCCCTATCTGTTTCTTCCTCCTGGGCTGGTGGTCTATAGACCACACCTGTGCGGGTGGCTGGCCCCATTTTCCTTTCCAGCTGAACCCACAGTAACTCTCCCCCAATTTTTTCCTCCTGGATCTCTGTGACTCTTATGTCATTTTTCACATACAGTGCCACTCCTCCTCCCTTCCTACCTGCCCTGTCTCTTTGACACTTCTAATGCACAGCTACTGACCAGTCAAGACACAGGATATATATATATGTATATAGATATATATACGTTTATATAATTATATGTGTGCATATGTCTGTATATGTATATGTAATAGATATACCACTCTGAGGTGTGCTGTCACGCTCTGATATCATGCGCCTTGGTATGCGTTATGTACTGCAGGCGCAAGGCGAGTGCTTTTGAGCGTGTGTATATCAGAGCGTGACCGCACACCTCAGAGTGGTATATCTATCTTATAAAATGTCAAATTGTTTTGGAGGGGTAAAAGTGCAGGTGTGCAGTCGCGCTCTGATATACGCACGGTCACCTGATGGTGTTTGTCCAATGCTATTGATCCCCATCATTCCTTTTTTCTCATCCATTTTATAATATATATATATATATATATATATATATATATATATATATAGTATATGAAAATGCCCCCCAAATGGATTTACTTAAAATAATGGGACAAAGATGTGCACCTTGGTACAAATCAAATAAAACCTTACATGGGCTGGAGGACTAAGTTGAACTGCCAATTGCTCCACAGCAAAGGAAAGGCATTACCGTAGCAAGATTTGAAATCTTTAATTGTGATTGGTTGACCATCCATGGCACTCCAGACATTACCTCATGGGTTTTAGCCCACCTGATAGGCAAGGGAATTATGATGTCTCTTTTCCTACTGGTGATACTCCTGCCTATGCAACCAAACATCCTGTTTGCGTTTCCTGCTACTTTGTCTCACTGACTCCCTACCTTGAGGTAATCAGAGATGATAACCCCCCGGCCCCTTTCCTGATTGAAGCATTCTATAGCCCCCCAGCTGATATGTTGTTCCTGGGTTTTTGTGCCCTATGTGCATTATTTTGCATTTCTTTGTATTAAATATCATCTGCCACTCCCTTGACCAGTCCTCAAGCTTCTTTAGATCTCTCCTCATTCAATCCACACCCTCCAGTGTGTCCACCCTGTTGCAGCACTTTGTGTCATCAGTGAACAGGCGTATTCTTCCTTCTACTGTAGGTCTTCTGTAATGTCACTGATAAAAATGTTGAAGAGGACTGGACCCAGCACTGATCCCTTCGGCACCCCACAGGTCACCCTTCCCTCTGTGGAGTGGCAGCCATTTACCACCACCATCTATGTCCTGCAATCCAGCCAGTTCCCCACCCACTGCACCACCATCCTACCCACTCCCATGTTCCCCAGCTTGTTTAACAGCCTTCTGTGTGGCACAGTGTCCAAAGCCTTGCTGAAGTCCAGGTAGGCCATGTCCACTACCTCCCCAATCCATCTCCCTTGTTAACCAGTCAAAAAATTCAATGAGATTAATATGGCATGACCTCTCCCCAGTAACACTATGTTGTCTTGGGTCCTGTAGACTGTTGACAACAAGGTATTCCACTATGCTTTCCATCAGTAGTGTTTCCATGATCTTCCCCACTACCAAGGTCAGGCTGACTGGTCTGTAGTTTCTAGCTTCCTCTCTGTTCCCGCTTTTGTATAATGGGATTACATCAGCTGTCCTCCAGTCTTTGGGTACCTCTCCTGTTTCCAGTGACTGGTTATACAGGGTTGCCAGAGGTTCAGACACCACCTCTCTTAGCTTCCTCAGCACTCTGGGGTGTACCCCTTCTGGACCCATAACTATATCTATTCGTATTCCCTCTAGTTCTTTTAGGACCCTTTCCCATGGAAAAGGACTTCTATCCATTTCCATGCCATTTCTACCCTTTCTTCTCCCTTCTGGCCCATTACCAACCCCTCCTCTGTAAAGACTGATCAGAAATATCTGTTCAGCATGTCTGCTTTGCTGTTGTCATCCTTCACTCTACTCCCGCCCTCCCTTTTCAGCCTCACTATCCCTCCCTTTACCTTCTTTTTTCACTTACACACTTGTAGAAAGTTTTGTCCTCTCTAACCACTGATTTTACAATGAAAAGACGAATATCTTAGTAATTTAAAAAAAATGTATACTCTGCCCTTATGATATACTGTTTATTATATGCCATCCATGGGCCAAAGAAGATGCTGAAATGATTGCAATGTTCTTCTCTACTATAATTAAGAAGAGGATAAGAATGAGACAATCAGAATAAGAGGAGGATGATGATGTGTTCAATTGCATCTTCTGCTTAGATAAAGCATCTTCTAGTATGGTATTACCTGCTGGGGGAAGGTTGATGGTAAGTGATCTCAAGGTCACCAGTGCATATCAGTATGTTTAAATTCCCAAATATAAGGGACATTAGCCAGTGCTTTGCACCTAATTTAATACTATATTTTTCATCATGTTAAATATATTGCCATTGCCTGCAACTATAAGACCCTTTCTGGTGCATTGTTAATATATTTTCTTTATTGTGCATCTCCTAAAATGGTCTTTTGAAGCCAAAGAGAGGTAAATAGACATAATCATTTTGTAATATATGGATACATAAAAAAAATATGTTACCAAAGCACACAAAAAAATCCCTTTAATACCACTGTTCAAAAGTGATAATACAATTATTTCTGTGCCATGATACTATCATTCAAAGCCCATAATGCTATCATTCAGAGCCCTGAATGACAGTATTATCACAGAAAGAGAAATGTTTTTTTGTGCTCTATCTTATATCTGTAGTACAAAGTCATAGAAAAATGAGAAAAAAATGAGTTTGGCTCAAAATGCATGGACAGAGACTAGCAAATATAAGGATACATAGCTACATGGGGTGACTAACTTGATCAATGAATTAGCCTAATATAATTGGTATAGACAGGGAACTATCTATCTATATAATTACACATGAAAGGCACCTTTTACGTATTGAAATAGGGTCATATGTAAAGAATGGGAGTAGAATGCTGTGAGTAAGAAGCAATAGTATGAGTTGTTCTCTGTTCCTCACAGGGCTCCACACTAATTGGGGAACACAAATTACAGGATCTGTACCCAAATTAAAAATGCTGGAACAGAGGGTGGAAAACCCACACAGCATATTGGGGAAATATTGCCCTGATTCCTCCAAGAATGACTGTGTGCACTGTAGTTGCTCTGCAAAAACTTGACATCTGTCGAGGGGTGGAACTCCTGGGTACTGCTGACATCACGGCATGGCATGGGGTGGGAGTACACTGGCTTGCGTTGGGTTCTGCCCTCTGGCCCAGAAACTTAAAAAGCATTACTAGAACATTGGTGCAGTTAAAAAGTAATACTGCCACAAAGCAGATCAGCCCGCAAAGTAAGGACATTAAATTAATGTGTGCTGCTTTCAGTTAATTGAAGCATCGGAAGCATTAAAAATAAAGTGCATGAGAATAGAAACATAACATAGAACATATAAGTTTATGGCAGATAAGTACCGCTTGACCCACCTAGTCTGCCCATTTCCATACCTAATGGATAAGCTGCAGATCCTAGTTAAACAACAGCCTACTTCCTCCTACCCCCTACTAGGATTGCCTTATGCCTGTCCCATGCAGTCTTGAATTCCCCCACTGTTTTTAACTCTATGACCTCCTCAGAAAGGCTGTTCCATGCAACTACAACCGTCTCTGTGAAGAAATACTTCCTTACATTACCTCTGAGCCTTCCCCCCTCTATCTTCAAATTATGCCCCCTTGTTCTTGCAAATCTCTTTTTCTGAAAGATGCTTACCTTTTGGACTTTGTTGATTCCCTTGAGGTATTTGAAAGTTTCTATTATGTCCCCCCTCTTCCTCCTTTCCTTGAGGCTATAAATCTTAATCTCCTTTAGTCTTTCTTCATATGTCTTTTGGTGCAGACCCTGCACCATTCTGGTTGCCCTCCTCTGGACAGCCTCCACCCTGTCTATGTCTTTGCGGAGATAGGGTCTCCAGAACTGTACACAGTACTCCAGATGTGGTCTTACCAACTGTCTGTACAGAGGGCCAGCAATTTCCTGTTTTCTACTGGTGATGCCTCTCCCTATGCATCCCAGTATCCCCCCAGCCCTCCTTACTGCCTTCTCACATTGTTGGCCCACCTTTAGGTCATCTGATATGACTACCCCCAGGTCCCTTTCCATTTTTGTTGTTGTCAGTATCTCAACCCCATTGTGTACTCTTGCCCTGGGTTTTTGTTTCCCAGGTGCATTACTTTGCACTTCTTTGCATTGAATCTAAGCTGCCATACATTTGACCATTCCTCCAATCTTGCAAAGTCCCTTTTCATCCTTTCCACCCCACCTTGCGTATCAACCCTGTTGCAGATCTTTGTGTAACTGCAAAGAGACATACTTTCCCTTCCAGTTCTTCTGCAATGTCACTTAAAAAGACATTAAAAAGGACCGGCCCCAGTACCGAACCCTGTGGTACCCTACTAGTAACCCTCCTTTCTTCACTATGGACTCCCCACACTACCCACTGTATCCTGTTGTCCAGCCAGTGTTTTACCTAGGCTACCACCCTGGGACTCACTCCCAGGCTGGCTAATTTGTTCATTAATCTTTTGTGTGGGACTGTGTCAAATGCCTTGCTAAAGTCTAGGTAGGCCATGTCCACAGCCCCTCCCTGGTCTATTACTTTGATTACCCAGTCAAAAAAATCAATTAGATTTGTTTGACATGACCTTCCTGTTGTGAATCCATGCTGCCTTGGGTCCTGTGCCCCACTGGTATCTAGGTACTCAACAGTTCTTTCCTTCAGAAGTGATTCCATCATTTTCCCCACCATTTAGGTCAAACTGACAGGTCTGTAGTATCCTGCCTCTGTCTTGCTCCAATTTTGTGAAGGGGAATTACATCTGCCCTTCTCCAGTCCTCAGGTGCCATACCATCCTCCCATGATTTATTAAAAAGGGTAGTCAGTGGTGTTGCTAGTTCTTCCCTTAGTTCTTTTAGAATTCTGGGGTGAATTCAATCAGGCCCCATTGCTTTATCCACCTTCAGTTGTAAGAGTTCTTTCAGAACCCTTCTGTGAAAGGACTAATGTCAACCCCCCTATACAGAGTGCTTCTACTGACTGGATTAGGTATCTTCCCCTGCTTTTTCATTGTGAATACTAAGCAGAAATATTCATGCATGACCCCTTATTAGAATGTGAGTGAACAAAGTACAGTAATAAAATACATAGTAGACAGTTTCTGATGTTATTGCCCTTAGGCTTTAGAAACTGTGAACTACATTTAAATCCTTAAAAACGTGGACCTGCTTGATGGCAGCCTGAAAAAACAGTGGCTTTATATTGAAACAGTTAAGATACTATATACAAACACATGGTATGTGGAGAATGTTGTTCTGTTTTTATTTTTACTTCAGTTGATATGTGTTGAACAGAGGATTTTACAATTTAAAGACAGCATGCTAGCTAGTGAAAATGCAGAATATAGTAGATTAAGGAAATGCTGGGCATCAACAGTAAAGAATCTGTTAAAATGGAACTTTATTACAGAATAAGGCAAAATCTTTTTCATAGATTTCATAGATAATACAAGCTGTGGTAGACTTTCATCCTTTTTGCTTGCCATTAATAAATATTCTAGACCAAATTTTATCTCATCGTCCATTACATTATCTAAACTTATTTTGAAGATATTTACATCCTCACTATCTATCACTTCTTGGGGGAGACTATTCCAGAGAGTAACAACCCTTTGGCTATACCAATATCTTCTAGATAGAGTGTTCCATTTATTCAATCGTATTTGTTTTGAGTGCTTCCTATTACTGGCCCTATCCATAGTGAAATTAAGTCCTAGTTCTCTCGTTAAAGTATTATCTCTGATTACTTTGTGTAACAAACACAAATCCCCCCCTTATTCTTCTATAATGTAGAGTATATAGATTAAGAAATTTCAACCTTTGTTTATAAGGTATTGATTTAAGTCCTAGTATAAGCCTTGTAAATCTGTGTTGTACAGCTTCCACCTTTTTGATATCTTCCTTTTTAAATGGTGACCATACTTGGACGCAATATTCTACTGTAAATGTGGCCTGACCAGTGCTACATATAGGGGAAGCAATACCTCACTAGCTCTACTTGACATATGCCTGGTGATGCAGTTGGATAACTGATTGGCTTTTTTTACTTGTCTCCTACAGTGAGAACTAAATTTCAGATTGTGTGTAACTGTTATTTCCAAGTCTCTCTCATTTGTGGTTTTCATTAAGGGATTGTTATTTAAAGTATATTTGTACTGTCTGTTCTTGGTGCCGAAGTGCATTGTCTTACACTTATTAACATTAAGCTCTAATTTGTTCTGCATAGTCCAGAAAGAAATGTGATTCAGAGCATTCTGTAAATTAATATTGTTGTCTGTAGTGCTCATAACTGCATCTAGTCTGCAGTCATCTGCAAATTTGGACATCCAAACATTAGGTACATCTATTTTTAATGATGAAACATAAATATTAACCAAAGTTTGGCCCAACACAGATCCCTGAGGTGCCCGCTCACCACTCCAGCCCAATCAGAAAATGATACATTCACAACCACCCTCTGCATTCTTCCCCTCAACCAGTTTACAATACAGTATGTTATGTTAGTGCTCAACTTTAAAGTTTTTAATAGTTTAATTAATTCCAAATGGGGTAACTTATCAAAGGCTTTTGCGAAATCTAAAAATATTATATCAACTGAATTTTTCATGTCAATTTCCCTGTTACCCTTTCGTAAAAACCCAATAGATTTGTTAAGCATGATCTATCCTTAATAAACCCATGCTGATACAGGTCAACATAACCTGTAGTTGTTAAGTGTTGTTGAATATGATCCTTGATTATACCTTCTAGTATTCTACCCAGGAGAGAAGTGAGGCTAATTGGTCTAAAATTTTCCGGTCTAGTTCTTAAGCCTTGTTTGTGAAGTGGCACTATAGAAGCTACTTTCCAACTAAGGGGAATTGACATAAAGACAAAATTAGAAAGTTGAGAATTCTGTTTGTTCCAATTTTCATTTTATTTGATATACAGTACATTGAACAGATAATTTTATAGTTTAAAGGCAGAATGCTAAAAATTCAGAAAATAGTGCATTAGTGAAACACTGGGCATGAATAGTAAGGGGTCTGTCAAAATGAGGATTTCACTAGAGAATAAGTTGAATAGAATGATAAGATTATTAAAAAAAGGAAACCATATGTAGATGGTGCTTTAATAAGAAATAATAAGAAACTGATAGAATGATGCTTTCAGTAGATACCTGTTGCATTAATTTGAAAGATGTTTTATGAATAGAAATTGTTCAGAATTGCATTTTGAGACACAGAAATTAAGAATGGATTTTCTGTTTATCTAGAATTGGGGTCTCTCAAAAAGATGAATTTATGAGGCCCTGATCATTTTCACACCAAGTGACACCTAGGTATGAGTCCAGTTTTTAAGAGATTTTATGCACAAGATGCTTAATGTATAGATTGCTAGTACATGTTTTTGAAAAAGAAAAATGTATTAACTTTCTAATAGACAGAGACTATTATTGAGTGAAAGAATGGCTACTGTGTTAACACTCTTAATGAGGGAATTATGATTAGATGTGCTAATATTGGGCTGGCCCAGTGTCATTGAGGATTGAGGAGCTGGATGCCACACCTCATGCCACACTAGTGACCCAGGTTTGAGAACTAGCCCAGGCCACCAGGGGTCAGCCGGGGAGGGAAGAGATCAAGCATCCAGAGGACAGCTCTCCCTTCCCTAGGGAGGGTTTTAGGGGTTGAGCAGCTCTGCAGCAGCACCTGGTGGTGATCAGGTGCAGTGAAAACAGTGGTGGCATGCACAGCATGGAGGAGCTTGGCTGGCAGCAGCATGTTATGCCTAGCCACCATTGCACATCCAAGCTCCTCAGGGACTAACAAGAAAAAAACACCCTACCACATTCATGGAGATGATGGGGGTTCCAGGGACACAGCCCACATCCCAACACTGGCCCTGTGCTCGGGAGACTCTACGGCCAACTCGCCATTCAGGTAATGCCTCTCTAATCTCAGAAAGATCATCGCAGGAGGACAGGCCCACCCTGGGGGAGTGATCTGGGGGACTAGGTCTGCCTGGGTGGTTGGGGGAGTCCCTCTGAGAGATGCAGAGTTCAGCTCAGGAGTAGAGGTGGCTGTTGAGAGGACACCCTGGAAGGATGCCTAGATGAGGAGGTGAAAAAATAGAATTAAAAAAAAAGATGTACTAATATCAATTTCAAATAAGATTTTTTATGAAAAGAAATATTTTATGTTTTTATATATATATCCTAGCCCTTGAGGAAGCCCATAGAGGGTGAAATGTTGAGTATGATCAGGGGATCATATTGTTAAACTTATGGAGTTAACAGAACCGGGAATTTTATCTTTGAAGTGTGGCTGGTTTCTATGACTTTGTGTCATGGAACATTCAACTTATACAGACCTGAACAAATAAGCATTTAATACACATAAAAACAGGAAGGGGATCCACCAGCCTTTGGATTTGTGAGGACTATCTTATATCTGCACACACTGTAGGGCTGTTTACCATGGTACCCAGTGCGGTTGCTTCGGACACAATGTGACGATCTTTAAAGCATGCTTTATGATTGGCCACTTTTTGTCTGTGGGAGGGCAGAACAGTTTTATAAACATGGCCACTGGCACTCATTTAGTGAGACTAATTCATACCCATTGTATTCTCGGCACTATGACCTTTATTTTTTTAAAGTACAGTATTATCTGGTTGATCCTGCCTTCACTGAGCAAGTCTGCAAACCAACTAACAGGTAGGACTCACTAATGAAGCTGATGACTGGAGGCACTGTGGAAGGAGCAGAAGTTGAGAGAGAGTGGTTGGAGCAAATAAGTGTTCAATGCAGAGCTCATGTGGCCATTGTTTCAGGATAACAACAAAAGTATTCAGAGTCACAGTATTTTGTATACGATCGACATATTACAAAAAGCAACAGATAGGAGACTGTTCCTTAGTCAGGTGTAATACCATTTTTAGGATCTGGGGACATGGGAACCTCTCACGCTTTGCTCCCAAGGTTCCAGCATCCCCGGAACCTCTTGATGGTATTACACCCTTGAAATACAGTCTTCTATCTATTATTCTGTTTATTTATTTATTGTATTTATTGTAACTAGTTCTGTGCAGAATGCAGAATTCTGCTGGCAAAATTAGCATGGAATGACCATTCCATCATGGAATTTCTGTCAGAATTTCAGAGGTTCTATTGTGGAATTCTGCCTGCTGAGATCAGAGGAATACTATAACATGGAACAGTATTTTTCCATGGAAAATCATTCTGTAACCATTTATGTGGAAAATATTGAGATCCACAGAATAATATTCCACAGAACAGCATTTTTTTTCATGGGAAATCATTCCACAACCATTTTCTGCTGCAGTATTCCACAATTCCATTTCTGGTGAATTTCAGCAGAATTTTGGTGGCATTTCAAATATTGCACAAAATTTCATTTTGCCAGAATTTGAAAATTCTGCACAGCACTAATCGTGGCACATTGTGGAGACTATAATGATTTTATCTTGTATGGTCAAATAAACTTTAACTTTAACTTTAACCACCCCTGTAGTTGTTTCCTGTGCACTGTCACATAAAGGACTCCCTGTAGATATCACCTCTACCCTTTCAATTCCCAATGCCCTTCCTTTCCAGTTATTGCCTGTGTCTTCTACACCCCATACACTGTAACATAGTGGACTCTCTTTAGATATTGCCTCTACCCTTCCAATCCCAGATGCCCTCCCCCTTCCCTACCCTTCCAATCTTCCTTTTGTGTCTACTACACCCCCCCCAAATATTTCACTATCTCATCTGACTGACTCCATCACTACCCTTGTCTCTCATGCTTCCTCCTTTGACCTTCTTTTCCTTAGGGACTTCAATTTTACTTGATTGTCACCAGCAACCTAGACCACCTCACATGTAACTGCATTGCTAAGCCTTACCAAACTAATTAATGCACATACTCAGTACAGTCTCCACTCTTCCAACCACATCCCTTTGGACTGGATGCTATCCTATCACCCCCATCATATAATTGCAACTGGCACCCTTCTGCATGCCTCTCATGATCATAGCAGGACCTTCAGCATCAGGAAACTCTGGCCCTCACTTCTGTGCCTTAGCACATTTGGTCTATGCTCCTTCAGTCACTAGACAGTAGTACCCACCTAAACAACTTGGTTGCAAATGATTGTTTCCAGCATTGACTTTGCCCATAACATTGACATAGTCCTATCCTTCTTCCACACCACATTTACTCTTTTCTAGGACAAGCATGCCCCCCTGAATAATTTAGGGGAAACAGTTCTCCCCACCCCTTATCAAACCTGACATCATCAATCAGTGTAGTTACCGAGACAAAGCATGGGTCAGTTTGAAATTTGCCTGCTACCAGTCTGGCCTATTGTCCTATAGGTCACTTAGAAACTCCTGTATGAAGGGAGTTTGTGCTGCTAAAGGCCACTACTTCAAATCAAATTCACAGAAGAAGCTTAACTCCCCAATTAAATTCTGCAAGGATATTCTCTCCCTCTGTAACCCCCAATTCATTCTACTCCCCTATTCCTTCTGGTGGAAGGTTCACTGGTCTCCAATCATCTATCTGTTGCTGCTCACACCAATGGTTGGGTCTCTGCTTCCTCCTCCAAGGTTCTTAACTTTTTAACATCCTGGGCTGCCTTTTGCACAGTGAGTTTAAGATCCATCATATTTTGTAATCCCTTAGTACCCATGTCCATTATGCCTTGCATGGGAGATGCTGGAGTGACCAATTTTGTCATGGTTGGATCAAGAGATCCACTGGCTTAAAGAGAGTGGTAGGAGCAGGCCAGCTCCACAAGGGCTTAGGAAGATTGTGCAGTACTTGGCACAGTAGCTTACTAAGTAAAAATAAAGCCAGAAACAAATGATTTTTCTGCTTTTTCTATATAACCTGGTGTTAATAGTATGGGATATTTGAAAAAACTGCCACAAAGCTTCTGAAGAAGGACCTGGTTGGTTCGAAAGCTAAAGCACTTTGTTCTTTTCTGTAACATCCATGTTGGTCCAATAAAAGGTATCAAATCATTTGTTTCTGGCTCTGTTTTTAAAAGGACCAATACGGCACCTACAACATTTTTTTGCGTAAGTAAAAATAAGAAACTCACTGAATCACAAAGACCTATTTTTTTATTTTATTTTATTTTTCTGTAACTGTGTAAAAAACACTGGGCAAAATACTGTTTTCAGTGGTGTCCTGGAAGCACTGGGAAGGTTAATTGACTTGCTAAGGGTCCCACAATATACAAATTGTGGTTGTAGGAATCATACCCAGGTCTGTTAGATGTAACAAGATCACTCACAGCTCATTGCTGTAACCTCTAGGCTATACTGGAGGCCTGTGACTTACATGATATTGGCTCAAACAAAGTGATTATAATGTTATATTAATGGTTGATGTGGAAGATAGCAGAGAAAAAGATTCAGTGAATCGTCTTCACTGCAGGCCAGATTTTACAGCTTTTCAAAATCTGCCTGCAGTTTACTCTCAGCCTCAGCAACAGATCATTCACTCAGGCATATTTAATGATATCATCCCATAAACATGCAAGGATGGCATCTATAGAAGAAAACAAAAATTTAGCAAGTATTTTTTATTCAGAAATGGGCATTTTTTTATAGATGTGTCAGAAGTTACATACTCGTGTACAAATCTGCATTTCTGTGACAATAAAATGGATGACATAATTATGTACAACTATAGGGGTCCAGTTCCACTAGTAGACTGCTTCATTAAAGCTGACACGTAATCTTTGACAATAATTTATACAGTGTATTAAGTAGACTGTTAGAACAAGTGATTGGCAATGAAACTATAAAACATATGTAATGTGTAATGGACACTATTCTAAATCATTCAAGCAATATTTCAGTTTGAAACATTAGCATAATTGGGTTATAGGTGCAACATTTATAATTATTCTCTGTAGGCAATCAAGCTTTGTTACTACAAAGTTCCTAAAATGAAAACATTTGTAGCTTTTGGTTGCTAGTAGATTAACTAATAGCTTCCTCTGTTTACCAACTGTGAACATCTACTGCTGCAGTCAGTCAAAGATTACAAAAGAAAGGCAAATGCCAATAAAGCAAACACAGGTCAATGTCAATTAAAGCACCATTAGATGGTTGCATGATGTTTAATGTTTCCAACAGGGTCAACAGCATTTTTTTGGAAATTATATCTATGCTCTGCCTCTAGGGCAGACAGGTAGCTTTTGTCATATCAGCAAAGAACCAAATAGATTAAGGCAAGGTCAGATTTGTGTAGATTGTATGTTTGCCTGTTGGCATGATCTAAATTATCAGATACTTACTGTGCACTATTAACCTTTTGTTCCAAAGTTGTTGAGTAGTGCTTCTGATTTTGCTTTAATTTTCTGTCTTCTAGAAAATGTTACATTAGAAACATTTCAATTTCACATGCATTTATGTTACTTTGGTGATGTGTTCAGCAGGGGGCTTGGTAGTCTTGCCCTCTCCTACAGTCTTACAGTCATACTGTATATGTTCCCCTCTCCAGTAGTTAGCTGATTTATACACTGCTGTACATCATGGCATGTTTTCTTTTCTCAGAATAAGCCCAGATCCATCTAGATGTCTGGCATTCTTGCATGGCATTAACAAGATAGCAAGTAAAAATACAAATACTGTATGTGACTGAAACTTAGCAAGCAATGCCATTATAGAACTTCTAGCAATTTTAAAGATGATGGGATGTATTGTTTGTTGCTGTCTGAAGAATGATAATACTGTAAGAATCCTTGTTGTCAGAAAATGAATGCATTCTTTCTGACATTAGTGCCCTGGTTAAAAAATAATAGTTGTGTTAAATGTTTATTATGCCCATAACATGCAATTTACAATGGCAAGAAATAATCCTGGGCTCTGATTGGTC
The DNA here is from genome assembly GCA_016271365.2 of Neoceratodus forsteri. Lineage (NCBI taxonomy): Eukaryota > Metazoa > Chordata > Ceratodontiformes > Ceratodontidae > Neoceratodus > Neoceratodus forsteri. Next base: position 50,072,698 of record CM057451.1, on the reverse strand, counting down.
AGCTGGCCATCACAGCAGGGCTGTTATTCTGGCATAACATCATTGCTGTTCACAGGTCTAGTGCCATATTTATGGACATTATGGCTGCTCTCTTTTTTTTGTATCTCCTCTTAAGAAACAAAAATATTTTTCCACACTTATAAAAACATTCTTTAAAATTATTTTTTTATTTTATATATAACAACAAACCATTGTATAATAGGAATAATGCCCTCCAGGGTGGGTGTTATGCTGGGATAACATCCCTTCTTGGGTGTTAGACAACCTCGGCTGGTGACCTCGGGCCCAACCACCCTCGGTGGGATGTTATCCCAGCATAACACCCACCCTGGAGGGAATTATTTCTTTATTTGAAGAGTGGATTTAACAGGAACCATTGGGAAAGTTACTTGATGTACTACCATTTGATTTCAAGACTGCAACTGGTGTGGCTCCTCAGGATAATTGTTTCTGAGGTTGAGGAAATGTGGAATTTCAGGATAGTATGATGAACAAAGAGTTGCTTAGGTAACTCTATATCCATCGTATAGCACTATGATAGATAGAGAGTTGACTTGGCAACATGAATCAATGAAATAGAGCATGGCAAAACTCTGAATACCAGGTAGCTTGCTAACAATTTAAATAAAACTGGAAAAAATTATAGGACTAGACACTGCAACAGACATTGTCAATAATACCGAGGAAGGAGCACCTACAGTATCTGATAGCGTCACAAGACCTGCCTCTTCAACAGGCGACCAGCAGTGCTGACTTCACTTTTATATTACATTAGCACACATTTATGATAGAGTCATCATTTTAATAAATCCTTTCACTCTAACTGCACAATATCACATGCCATTAGGGAGGCAATATAGCACAGTGGTTTAAGGCTCTGAGCTGCAAATCTGGAGATCTAGGATTGAATCCCATCACCCCCACTTGCATACTGTGTGACCCTGAGCAAGTCACTTAGCTTCCCTGTGCTCCTAGGTTGCACCTGTAAACAAGGTTTCAGCTTTGTGTGTCTCGCCTGGTTAAACAATTGGAAAAAAAAATAACTGCTGTTCCCTTCCAATCCACCATGAAGAAAAGCCAGTACTACACAGAGGAAAGGAGAAGACTCTGTGAAAAAAAAGAAAAATGGTGCATAAGAGGAGATCCTCAACAAATATTAACATCCATACTCATAAATGGATAAATATAATTTAATTAACAATTAAATAACTTTTATAACCATAGTATCAATGGTAATATGCGTATTACATTATCCCTTCAATGCATCAACCTTAGCAAGGTGAGGTTGGAAAGTGGATGGTGCATCTCTCAGTGCAGTAATTGTTTGGCAGTATCTTCAAGTCTATGAGAGAGGGTCAGCCTTCCAGTTTCATAAAATGTTAAACTTGCTAGGGTTCCATGGGATTCCTCCTTATAGTGATAGGCCATAGCATACAATGAGTTTTGTGCTCATATTGCTGTCTTACAATATGTTCAGTAATCCTGAGACTGAGGCTCCTTTTTGAATGGTCAACATATGTGAGTCTACACAAATACTCCAGTAGGTAAATAATGTTCTTTATTGCAATTTATGAAGTTCTTTAAGGGTATTTTGCACCTGTAAGTGGCTGGATAAAGAAATTGACATAAAAAGGTTTTGCACAGCACTTGCAACTACCAGATTTGTAATTTCTATGGATGGGTTCAGCTAGTCATATTCTCTGTGCCATAATACAGTTGTACAGTTTGATATAGTCATATATTTACTGAAATATCTGTGATATCTGTAGAAAGATTCTGTGCCTGCAGTACCACTGTGTAGACACCAGAGAAAATCTCTTTAGAAGCATCCTGAAATATCTGGAAAAATCTGACAATGTCATGTGCTGAAACTGTAGGGTTTGGGAATGTGTAGATTAATTAGTCCTTGAGATTTACCCCCCTCATTGCTATGTGACTCTTCATATCAGGTTAACAGTATCCTGCAATGATGGCTAAGCAGTTGATGTACCCACTGTTTTCTCACAATATTTGTCTTGTGGGCAATGCACTTCCATATAGCAATGGATGTCAAGGATGTGTGGGGCTGTCTGACGGGCAGCATAAATGCAGTCTTTGTAGACCTTGAGCTTCCATGTGGCCAATCTTCTATTCAATTTGTGTTTTTTGGGGGACATGAGCAGTTTATCCCACCAATGGAAGCAAACATTCCCCTATCCATTGCTTTTAATATTTTTAATCATTCCCAATTCAAACTGGGCACCAGCATCTGCCTCCCCCCCAAACACAGACATATCCTGAAAAGCTTCTGCAGTACTGACTGTGGCTCTAGTAATATTATAATCCAGCTTCTTCTAATTCTGAAGCCAGCATTCCTTACTATGCCCCATTAAAAAAAATCCCCACTTTTTCATTTTTGGTGCATGAACCAGCAGTTACCTCCAGCAGTGGAAAACCACAACCAGCAATGGAACCAGACAATAAATAGATTTTACATACGTTAGTTCGAAGAAGTCACACACAGCCTTACCCTCCCAGCACATAACAAATATGTACCCTATCCCTTACTTTTGTTAACAGTTGCATTTACATGTTTACACCTTCCAAAACTTTCTTTTTCCATTCTGCTCCTGTTTAGCTTAGCAAAGTCAAGTTTTGCTGACTAGGAAAGGAAAGATTGATAGAGAATTTTGTTTATTTTCCACCTTGTCCGGGGGGGTTGGGGATACAGTTGGAAGTCAACTAAATTGAACCAGATTAAACTGTTGGTCTGGTGGAGTTTTAATCCTAAGTGAATTAATTTAATTCACCCAAAACAGTAAATAATTGATTTCCAACTCAATTAGCATAATCCAGCACACTGTAACAGTTGTGGCTGCATCAATATAGACAACTTACCAAGTATAGGTAATAAGTAGAAAGTGTCTTACCTGGGTAATAGGGAACCAGAAGTTGTGGTCTTTAAGGGACATCTTCTGGTGGACCCGCAAAAAAATATATATAGGAAAGGGGTCACAAAGCATCCGTAGTCCTTTGTGAGTAACTAGGATGAATAGGACAGGCAAGACATGGTGTAATACTTATTTGAATGCCGCTCAGACTGTTGAACAGTTAAGGTGCTTCTTTTGTTGTTGTGCAAGGTGCTAAGCATAAGCTTGGTATCTTGTATCCAGCACCTTGCACAACAATGAGTGCCTGATCTGTCATGGTAAGCAGAACTTGACTCCATGTCTACAGTCTTGAAATAGATCTTTAAAGCACTATTCATAGGTTCATAAGTAAGTACAAGTTCGAGGGAGTAGCCCATAATGAACTCGCCACCCTTAACCAAGTTGGAAATAATATTTATTATCTCCCATGTATATTTCCAAATTTATCTTAAATTGCTGTTGGCTGGTGCCTAGTACTATTTCTGTATGAAGGGTATTCCATATTGGAACTGCTCTCTGGGTCAAAAAGTGATTCCTTTTTACAGTTTTATTGATATAGTCCTCAGTCTTAACTTATGTGACCTAGTATTACTTTTGGAAGGATGCCAGTCCAAGCAGATGGTCTCAAATAGAGCAGCATCTCTGGAGGCTCTATAAATCAAGCATAAATCTCCTTTTATGGAGTGATATTCCAGGGAGTAAAGTCTCAATGCTCTCAATCTGCTACCATATGGAACTGTTTACAAGTTTGTGATGTTTTTAGTAAACCTTCTCTGTACTCTCTCTACAGTTATTTGTTGCTGTGCTAAGGTAGGTGCACAGAAGGATGAGCAATAATCCAAATGTGATCTTACTATACTGTCATAAATTGGCAAAAGTACCTCAGTTTCTCTGCTTTTAATATTTTTCAATATACATCTGATCAGTCTATGGCATTTTTTGCTGTTTTATTAATATGCTCAGTGAATTTCAGATCATGCGAGACATATACACCCAGATCCTTCTTTGAGTTAACTACCTGTAATACAGTATTATTGATATAGTAGTCAATTAACCTTTTGGTTTTTCCAAGGTGCATTACCTTGCATTTGACAACATTGAATATTAATATATTTTCTAGTGCCCAGTTTGATAAATTGTCCAGGTTGACCTGTAGTAAATGAGCAGAAGTGAGGTCATTCACAATGCATCCCAACTTGCTGTCATCAGGATACTTATTTAACCACACTCCTTTTGTGGCTTGCATGCTCGTTATAACTATATTAAATAATATTGGTCCCAGTACCAAGCCCTGAGGCACCTCACTGGTCACCGAACTCCAGGTAGATTTATAACCCCTGATGCTAACCTGTTGCTTCCTGTCTGTTAACCAGGAAGCAATCCACAGAATCATGTTGGGATGAAGAGTTATGTAAACTAATTGTTCAATTAAAACTTCGTGAGATACTGAATCAAAGGCCTTCTCATAGTCTAGAAAAACCAAAACTTCTGATAGCCCAACATCTAAAGCTTCACTGATGGGTTCAAAAAAATTTTTCAGATTTTTATGGTAGGATCTTCCTGAAGTAAAACCATACTGAGTAATATCACATAGGTTGTGAGTAACGATATGACTGATACTCTGTTGTAATATTAGTCTCTCCATAAGTTTCCCTACACATGAAGTCAAACTAATTGGTCTGTAGTGTGTTACATCTTGTTTAGTACCTCCCTTATAGATAAGAATCACTGTAGCCTCTTTCCACTTGTGTAAATTCACACCTTCCATAATAGATCTATTATATAGTAAAGTGAGAAAAATAGAAGGGATGTTATCTGGTCCAACTGAGGAGCTAGTTTTAAATGAATTAATAGCTGCATAAGTTTCAGAAATGGTAAATTCCACGGTGGAGTCCTGGTTACTACACTCTAGGGGCCAGATATTCAAAACTTTGCCCCAGGGCTAAATTATCACTGCCCGGCAGGCAAACTTAGCAAGCTATATTGAAAAGGAAATAGCCCGGTGCTAATACTGGTGAATATAGCAGTCTAAGAAAGCCGGGCAAACTGGTTTGGGAGTGCAGGGCAAAAATAACCCAGGAATAAGACAACACTGAATATAGCAACAGGGAAGTGCAAACTGCAACTGCAGCTCAAAATGCAACTGTAGCTCATTAGACCCTGTAGCAAGCCAGTGTTGCAGGTGGAGAACATTGTGTGTGACTGCACAGAGATGTCTCACATCTACTGCAAACACACCTCTCAACCTCCTGCCTCCTAAATAAGGGGCAAGGCTTAAATAAATCAGGAACAATGGTTTAAAATCAGGGACACATCTTAAAAATTTGTGATATCCACTCAGGAAGCTGGTAGAATAAGTGGTTTAGTGTAAAATGCATTTTCTAAGGAAGAACACGTCTGTAATATTAATGTTTGACATTATTTTATGCTTACAACCCCCACTGTTTCATCATGGAAACACAATTTTGGGAGGGACAGAGTAAACTTTTGAGGTCAAATCAGGGATGTCCCTGAAAATTAGGGACAGTTGAGAGGTATGACTGCAAACAACAATGTAAGCCACACACTGCAGAACTGTGCTATGCTGAAGTGAGGTTTGCCCGGGGCTAACCTGATTGCACAGTGCTAACACATTAGCCTGGTGCAAATTGGTTAGCCCGGGGCAAACGGGAACTATATTCAAAGCTCCCATGCAAATGAGCCTACTTAGGTAATCAGTGGGCAAACAGGTATATTTGCATCTCATTAAGTGCTGCTTAGCATACATTACCATGCAGTTTGCCCTGTGCTGCTGCATGGAGCACAAAACTCCCCTTTTTGGTCAGAATGAAAGTACAAGCTGGATACTGTAGGCCAAGGCATGCCCACAGCATCCCCTGTTGGTCAGAATAGAAGCACAGGCTGGAAGCAGCAAGAACTATGTGCTGGCAGGCACAGTCAGTGCATACAACACACCCATGCATCTGTGCACACAGGACCTGTATATCTATCTATATACATACTATATATACAGTAGGTATAGATGCAGTCCCCACCTCCTATAACAGGCACATATGTGCAAGCACATTTTGCCCCTTATATGGGATGGTCGCAGTATACAAAGTGAATATACAGTACTGATCTGGGGCAATATGGGGGAGGCAGAAGCATTGTAAGATGTTCCCTTTTGCCCAATATGCAGGGATCTCTCCACAGCTTTCTCCATGCTCCTCACAGTGCAGCCTGTTATCTGTTTCTACAGTGCTCTTTCTATTTTGGTATAGCAAGCATCGCCCTGGTAGTCTAGTGGTCTCCCCACCCCCCAGCATGAATCCCGACCCCTGGTACTCGTAAATAACATAGGTTTCCCTGGTAGTCTAGTAGTCACCCCCACCCCGCAGCATGAATCCTGACCCCTGTACACGTAAATAACATAGGTTTCCCTGGTAGTCTAGTGGTCCCCCACCCCCCAGCATGAATCCTGACCCCAATAAATGTAGAAATAAAGACTTTTCCTGGTAGTCTAGCGATCCCCACCCCCAGCATGAATCCTAACCCCCAGTATACGTACATATCATAGCTTTCCTGGTAGTCTAGTGGTCCCCCACCCCCAGCATGAATCCCAACCCCAGTACACGAACATATCATAGCTTTCCTGGTAGTCTAGTGTCCCCCACCCCCAGCATGAATCCCAACCCCAGTACACTTACATATCATAGCTTTCCTGGTAGTCTAGTGGTCCTCCCACCCCCAGCATGAATCCTAACCCCAGTAAATGTAAAAATAAAGACTTTTCCTGGTAATCTAGTGGTCCCCCACCCCCAGCATGAATCCCAACCCCAGTACACGACATATCATAGCTTTCCCTGGTACTCTAGTGGTCCCCCACCCCCAGCATGAATCCAACCCCCAGTACACGTACATATCATAGCTTTCCCCTGGTAGTCTAGTGGTCCCCCACCCCAGCATGAATCCCAACCCCAGTACCGTGCATATCATAGCTTTCCTGGTAGTCTAGTGGTCCTCCACCCCCCAGCATGAATACCAACCCCTCAGTACACGTACATATCATAGCTTTCCTGGTAATCTAGTGGTCCCCCACCCCCAGCATGAATCCTAACCCCCGGTAAATGTAAAAATAAAGACTTTTCCCTGGTAGTCTAGTGGTCCTCCCACCCACAGTGATGCCCTCGCTCAGCCCACTGACAGTCCGCAAAGTGAGCCAGCGATCAACTCTGCCCTCCTCTCACCACCACAGCCGGCAGCTGACTGTGGTATGCATGAGCTCTACTGAAATGAATCAGTGTGCTTGCTCATTCCAGCTTACTTTGTGGACTGTCAGTGGGCTGAGCGAGGGCATCATTGCTGGGTGGTGGGACCACTAGACTACCATGGAAAGCTATGATATGTACGTATACTGGGGGTCGGATTCGTGTGTGGGGTGGGGGGACCACTAGACTACCAGCGGAAAGTCTTTATTTTACATTTATCAGGGGCCGGGATTCATGCTGGGGGGTTGGGGGACCACTAGACTACCAGGGAAAAGGCTTTATTTTATATTTATCAGGGATCAGGATTCATGCTGGGAGTGGGGGGACCACTAGACTACCAGGGAAAAGATTCTATTTTACATTTATTGGGGGTCAAGGTTCATGCTGGGGAGCAGGAAGACCACTAGACTACCAGGGACAATTACCTTATTGACAGGTACCGGGGATCGGGATTTGTGCTTGGGGGTGGAGGGACCATTAGACTACCAGGGACAACTACCTTATTGACAGGTACTGGGAGTTCACGATGGGGGGAACACCACCACATTACTGCCAGCTTTTTTTGGTGATATCTAGCCCCATGCTACAGGTTGTACTAATGCTAGTAGCGTGGTGCTAGACCTTTGAATATACCGCGCTGCTGGCATTCATGGGCACTCTCCTAACCCCGCCCCTGCATACTATTATCTATTAGCATTGGCGCTACCGCACAGTGCCAGCGCTAATAGGGTTTTTGAATATTGCAGCCTCACACAAATCCAGCGCTATTCCAGTGCTATGGTTTTGCGCTAGGTGCAATGGTTTGAATATCTGGCCCTATGTGTCCAGTTATTTCTTTAGGTTTCCAGTATATATACTAGTAAAGTATGAATTAAACCCTTGGGCCATAGCTTGCTCACCAGAAATGACATTATCCTTAATTTGGAGAGGGCCATCCTTTGGTATATTACTCTTTAAGGACCCAGCATACTTAAAAAAACTGTTTCTTATTGTCCTTTGTAACTGTAGCCAGGTAGTACTCTAAATCGTTTTTTGCTTTCCTAATGGCCAATGTGGTTTTATTTGCTTTACTTTAAACCTATTCCAAATTATATCAGTCTTATGCTTTTTGTATTTATTAAATGCCTTTTTTTTATCCCTAACCAGTTGCTGAATTTGTGTTGAGTACCGTAAAGGGAGCCTCTTATGGTTTTTATATTTCATGCACTCAAGAACCCAATTATTAATACAATATTCTATTTTTTTTTATTTTAACCCATGTATTACTGGCTGTGAGATCCCTCAGGTCCTGTTCCCAATTCCAACCATTTAGATAGGCTTTTATTTCTCTATAGTTGGCATTGGCAAAGTTCTTAAGTTTAGCCTCACCTTCTACAGAGGTTTTATAATAATTAAGGATCCAGAAAACCATACAGTGATCACTGTCACCTAAAGGTTCATGGATTATAGGAGATTACCCATGGTCACTGATATTAATAAGTATTAGGTCCAAAGTGTGATCCTGTCTTGTAGGTTCTGGTACCAGTTGATCGTGTCCTAGCTGCACAGTAGTTTCGAGGAATTTAATATCCTGCAGACTATTACCTTCCAAGCTATCCCAGTTTATACATGGAAAGTTAATGTCACCCATTAGAATAATATTCTCTAGATAATTGATGTTTTGAAAATGCTCCAAAAATGTATTATTAGTAGAAGCATCCAATGAGGGTGGATGATAAAAGAGCCCCACCATTATAAGTCCTTGGTCCATGGTCAGTTTCACCTAGACTATCTCAATACCAGCTGGTGTTGGCTTATCACTGTCTATTTCAAGACAGTCCAAACTGTCCTTGACGTATAATGCTACCCCACCACCTCTAGAGATGGTACAATTTTTCTTAATTGAAGTATATCCTGGCCCCACTGATTATCAGTGAACCAGGTCTCTGTCACCCCAAATACATCAATATTCCCATTATCCAACATGAGCTGAGGCTCATTAATTTTATTTGTTAAGCTCCTAGCATTTAGAAGTAATATTTTAAGTTTGGAGCAAGGGGTATTTGAATCTATTTCCATGTGGAAGTAGGTAGGTTTAAAACATTGAGAGTTAGCAAAGTCAGGGCCTGGGGGGACAGTGGGAGTAGTAGTAGATAAACAAGCATCATTTTCCTCCCCCCCCCCATATATATATCAGTTTAAATGTCTATCGATTTGTGAAGTGATGTGATTTCTCAATATTTCAGAACCTTTCTTATTCAGATGTAGACCATCCCTGGAAAATAATTCCCTTTTACTTTCGAATTGCTCCCATTGAGTTATACATGTTAAGTTTTGTTTCAGACAGCAACACTGTAGCCAGTTATTTGTATATTTGCTTTTTGATTCAGTATATGAGTCAGCCCTGGGTACTGGTAAAATTTCAGACAAAGCAATAGAACATCCTATGTTACAAAGTGTATTTGTCAAACAGACATATGCTTCTTTAATTTGCATTTTGATTCCTGATATTATTAACACCTGCATAGACAATGATCAGGGGATCATCCCCACAGCTACTTAGTATTTGTCTGACCATTCTTGTAATGTCCTGCATTTTTGCACCGCGAAAACAGGACAGCTTTCTCATAGCCTTATCCTTATCACACACTTGACGGTCTAACCGTGCAATCATTGAGTCCTCAAGAACATAGATTTGTTTTGAATGAGCAGGTGGCAGTCTGCTTCCATATAATTCGGCAATATGTTATCATTATTACAAATGGAATCTGAGAGAAGGTGTAGATCAGATGACTCCTGATGGAGGGTACTAGATTGAAGGGAAGGCTTGTCATTATTGCTGGAAGAATCTATAAGTTGGGATAAATTAGTTGACCCCTGATGGGGGTTGCTAGACGGGGGGAGTGGGAACAGACTTCTGATCATCATTTATATCAAATAACAGATCAAAACTGTTATGAGTAGGTAATTGGAAACTACTGGCTTTCCTGCCTTTTTTGCAGGTTTAGTGATCTGGATCGTTAACCAGTCATTTTCCATATTAACAGGCTCTTCATCCTATGAACCTAAATTCAAATATATAGGAGTTTGGCTCTATCATAAACTTTCTTTCGCTGACCATCTCAAAGAACTACAGAAGAAACTAAGGCAAAGATTAGGACTGTTCTGCAGAATTAACCACCTGCTCACAATGGAGGCCAAGATTCAACTGGTTCAAGCTACCTTCCTATCTTTAATAGATTACGCAGACCTGTTCTACAGCCACTGCACTGCCTCTGCACTGGTAAGCTGGACACCCTCTACCACAGAGCTATCAGGTTCATTACTGGCCTTCCACTTTCCACACACCACTGCTCTTTCTACTCATCATTAGGCTGGACTTCCCTTCACTATACAAGGAATAGAAATGCGTCTCTATGGGCCTTCAGAGCAGTGACCAACAAGCTCCCCATATATGTCTCAGATTGTATTCCCCAGAGTGTGTTAGGCAACTATGCTCTAAGGAGCTATTCCCTAATTACCCTCCAAGTTCCAAGGGTCAAAACTCATTTCGGCTAAGCTGCTCTAAGCTTCTCTTTACCCACATTGTGGAATGGTTTACAAAGGAACTTGAAGCTGAGCTGCCCTGTTAGTCTGAATATCTTCAAGGCACTCTACGATCGCTACCTGAAAGCACCTTGCAAATGTTTTCCTCATCGCTATCCCACTAATTCCGCAATTCCCCCTTTCAATCCAGATGTTCGCCATGTTTCTACCCCTGGCTGTCACTCTTTCCCTATTAACTCTTCCTGTTGCACCCACCCTTCCCTGTCCACTCCAACCTGGCTAAAATCCCACCCCATCCACAGTAGTTGTAGTGTCCCAATTATCTACCCCTTCTCCGTCATTATCATAATAAACAAGTACACAACAGCCATCATCACTTTCTGTGGTTTTAGCCCAATTTGTCCCCCAGTCATCAGTAATATATCCCTCCTCTTCTTTACTTTTCTAACCTGCCACCCCATACATGACCTCTTTCCCCTATATGTGTAGTTGCCGGCTGCCTCACTCAAAAGATCTCTGCTTATAACCCCTGTATGCCTATGGTTGTTTGTACATCTGCTGACTTCTTTAATTGTAAAATAATGCTTTTTTTATTATTATTTATTTCAACCTTGTACTGTACTGTATACACTGTATATACTTTTTCTTCCTTGTATATTATTGCTTTTTGTATACCTGCTTCTGTACTGTACTGTGATGTATTCATGACCAGGTCCACCTTGCAAATGAGCCTTGCTCTATGGTGCCCGTCTGGATAAATAAAGATTTTGATTGATTGATTGATTGATTGATTGATTGATCCTCTCTGGGTGTTTTTTTATGGAACATAGTCACTGAATTACTATCAACCATAGTGATCACAATTATCACAGGGGGTTTGTCAGGTATAAGGGACATATGAGAATGTTTAGAAGTCGCAAGTTGACTTAACTCAAGAGCCTGCAATCTAATATCAAACCTACTAATCTCTTCCTCCATAGCCTCATGTTGAGCACACTTAGTGCATTTGTAAGGACTGTACACTATATCTGTTAGTCCAAAGCTATACATTCTGCATGGTATACATAAGATGTCTATCCTGCCATCTGATGCAGTTATTACCTCTGCTATTGTAGTGCTATTAGGATGTGAGACTTTAAGTATTTGTTCTAGCAACATACATGGAATAGTACCTACCCCACACGTATGCCTGTTGTCTGTTGTTATGACACCTGTCCTGACCTATACCCACTGAACATGCCTAACACGTGCAGATGCACATGTCTTTGCATGCGTCTTAATGTGTGACAATGCACACTTGCTCTGCTCACTGCAGGGCCTGTTTATATGTGCCTCAGTGACCCCAGAAGTGCTCCTAGGGGTCATGAGGAGCCTCGTGATAAAGTGAATATTTAAAGGCCAAAAGTTAAAATTGCCACTATATGTGGCTTAACTAAGAAGCAGAAAGTGCTGATATACACTACAACACAAAATTCACACAGTTAACATGAGCTGTAGTTCCAGGATCGGTCCCAAAGAACTACAGCTCCTCTGCCTAGCTTCCTATACAATTCCTAGGGCTCAATGGTCTTGCAATAGTGCGAGTGTACACAGAATCTCCTATACACAGCAACTTTCATACAATAATACAGAGCCTACTGCAGCACCCTAACGAGGTGCTCAGATAGCAGCAAGTGCGTCTAGCACATTCTGCTCACTGCAGGGCCTGTTTATATGTGCCTCAGTGACCCTGGAAGTGCTTCTAGGGGTCAGGAGGAGCCTCATGAATAAAGTGAATATTTAAAGGCTAAAAGTTAAAATCATCGCTATATGTGGCTTAACTATTGTAAGAAACAGAAAGTGCTGATATACACTAAAACACAAAATTCACACAGGTAACATGAGTTGTAGTTCCAGTGTCAGTCCAAAAGAACTACAGCTCCTCTGCCTAGCTTCCTATAGAGTTGCAAGGGCTCAATGGTCTCGTGATAGCATGAGTGTACACAGAATCTCCTTTACACAGTAAATTTCATACAATAATGCAGAGCCTGCTGCAGCACTCCTAAAGTGGTGCTCAGATAGCAGCAAGTGTATTTAGCACATTCTGCTCTCCACGGGGCCTGCTTATATGTGTCTCAGTGACCCCAGAAGTGCTCCTAGGGGTCAGGAGGAGCCTTGTGAATAAAGTGAATATTTAAAGGCTAAGAGTTAAAATCGCCACTATATGTGGCTTAAGTAAGAAGCAGAAAATACTGATATACACTAAAACACAAAATTCACACAGTTAATAAGAGTTGTAGTTCCAGGGTCAGTCCTGAAGAACTATAGCTCTTCTGCCTAGCTTCCTATACAGTTGCTAGGGCTCAATGGTCTCGTCATAGCATGAGTGTACACAGAATCTTCTTTACACAGCATGTTTCATACAATAATACAGAGCCTGCTGTAGCACTCCTAATGTGGTACTCAGCAGCAAATGTGGTCAGGAACAAGAACACTAAATGTTGTATCACTGGACGGAAACTGGCAAAAGGAAGCATTGATGACTGTATGGAAAGACAGTGTTTCCATGGCTCATTACTCCAGAATAGAAAATTGAATCAGCAAATAAAAGGATCAGCATTCTAGGAAAGTTAAATAATTATTCAAATGTTAGTTGCCTGAAGCAGCATATATTGACTTTGATATGCATGTTGCAGTAATAGCTATCAGAAGTCATGCATTCATGCCCTGAACTGGTTGTCCTGCTTCCCAAATCAAATTCAATATGAATGTATGAAGCTGTCCCCTTCTGCCCTAATTAAATAGGCAAAGAGCTGGGACTGTTACTGTGGAATGGAATTGTTGTGGTTGGAAAATTTCCAAGATAGGACTGAAGGGAGCATTCATATACATAGGTTGGGGGAAGAGCAGAAGGTTTAAAAAAAGTGTTACCACAAAAAAAAAAAGTTCAGGACTTCAGCTGTTTAAACAGTGCATATAAAGGTTGGAGGAGTGATCCTTTCTGTGGATTGCAGCACATTGAGGAAATAGTGAGTGAACATCTATATCAGATGGCAGGATTTTCTTTATCAGATGAAATTAACCAGTGTGGGAGACTTGACAATATACTGTTATGAGGGAGTAAGTAGGTGCACTTCTACTGAGGCTTCTCAATTACATGACATCAATAATTTTCATGGATTCTGCTTATTATCATGGCTGTAGGCAGAGCCTACAGCCATCCTGCTTTCACTTGAAAAAAGGTGATTCTGTGGAACACATCTTTTAGGAATTTTCAGTGTATCCTTCCATTCTGCAAATCTCTATAGCAGTTAAAGAAATACTCCCTTCTTTCTGTTTAATTAGAGTGATGGATGCAGAACTCTAAGCTGCTTTTCTCTGAGAGCAAATGTGCACACCTTCCAAACAAATTTAAATATCTTTAAAACTATTCAAGGTACACAAAAACAGCAAACGAGAAAGTTGTTCCGGGCAAAAAGACCTTTCTCATGAGGGTAGTCACTAATCTGAATACTTTATAGTTTGTAAAATATTGTCTTATAAACAATCTCATTTTTTTCTCTCTGAGTGAACACTGTAGGAGTCATGCCAAACTAATGTAAATGTCTCAAAAAGTATACAAGTTACCAATATACAACCAACATGAAAGTTGTTCAGGACAAAATGACATTTAAAATGAGGGTAGTAACTAATCTGGATTCATTAGATTTTTTTTTAAATATAGCCATCCAAAAGGCAAAAATTGTGACAAAAAATGAAAATTCAGGTGATCAGCTGGCTATGGTTTATAAAATATAATTACTGCAGCTTAGGCTCATTTGAAAGCTCAGTTTGTCCCAAACAACTTTCATACTGTTGGTTTATGCATAACTAGAATACTTTTAGAGATATTTATACATGTTTGGCATAACTCCTATGAGAAATGAAAACTGAGATAATCAGATGGCCATAGTTTAAAATATATAATTCTTGCAGCTTAATGGATAGGCTCATTTGAAAGGTCTTGTTGTTCTGAACAACGTTCATACAGGCTTATTATCTGTAAGTTGTATAGTTTTAAAGGTTTGTACATTTGTTTAGCATAACTCCTATTATACTTATAAACAACTTCAGCATTGCAAATTACTATGCCAAGACAGGATTAGTTCTATCAAAAGAAAACTATCCCAAGGTCAAATTTCACTGACTTGAAAGTTCAGTCCCTGACAGATGCTATAATCCAAGTGACACTTCATTTTAAACCCTGTGTGTGTGTCTGTGCTAGCATTAGTAAATGACAATGATTAAAAACACAAGGAAAAATAAGCTTAACGAGTAGCTGACACCTTCAAGAGAACTTTAACAAAACATAATATTTTTTTTTTTATTCAATACTTTTATTCATTTTGACTGGTATCATTAGGAACACACAAAGTATTATGATATGGAGAACAATAACGAGATAAATGTACAATAGTAACATTGAGCGGCCACAGCTGACCACATACTACCAATTTCTACAGAGTACAGCAGAAAGAAAGAAAAGAAATAAGAAACCGAGCTAAATCAACCAGCTAAGTGTGGCCCCTCCCCTCCCGCCTCGACCCCCATCCTACCATAGCATCCACATCCTACCTGCGACGATCCTCAAACTCTACATGAGAGAGAAAACCCATAGAAAAGTAGAGCACCAGATAAAGGGGCAGACCCAGTTATCAGGTGTTTTGACTATACCACGTAGATAGGGCGGTACTCAAAGCCTCCCAGATGGAATCACGTAAATGTCTCAGGCGATTCATCCTAGCAATGTGCAGCTCAACTTGCAATGCAAGTACCATTTCTCTATGCCATTCTATGACTGTTGGAGGGCTTGGGTCCTTCCAGTGCCTTAAAAGTACTGCCTTTGCAGCCGCCAAAATGATGCCCATATACAACTTGGCTCTCTTAGTTGTGCCCTCCTGGTGTCTATTCAACAGGCAAACCTCAGAGGTAAACAAATCAGGTATGTCAGATATCTGTGAGAGGGAAGACCTGATTGTTCACCAGAAGGGTTGGATTTGGGTACAGTCCCATAGTATATGGTACAGGTCCCCTTCCTTAATCCCACATCTGTTATATAAGGGTGAGCCCAACCTACCCATTTTACAGAGTTTAATAGGGGTATAATACAAATTGTGCAATATATGAAATTGTTGCAATCTATATTTATCCTGTCTAATGCACTTATAGTTGCTAGCCCATATCTGTTTCCAGGTGCTTGAGCTTTCCGGTATCCTTAGCATATGCACCCAATAATAACAAACCCCCAAAGGAAGACCTTCATCCAAATTTTGTAACAGCTTATAAACTTTGGAAATAGAATGGGTCTGATCAACCACCTTAAGTAAAGAGGACAATTCAGCTTTATTTTGTGTCCACTTTGTTCCCTTAAGGTGGGTCTTTATCGCTTCTCTAACTTGACAAAATTTGAAGCTGTGAGATTATATCTCTGGAAATTTAGAGCAAGCCTGTTCATATGATAAGGTCTTCCCTAGAGGAGCCAGGTCCCCTAATTTTAGACCTTCTAATGGACCTAAAAAAACAGATGGAATCAGAGTTTGCTGGATTAGAAAGTGCATATTCTGCATCACCGTTTGTTCTGGTGAATTGCGCCAGTCAACTTTAAGGAGGCCTTGGACTTGCTGTAGCACTTTAAGGGACCATCCGATGGGGGTATCCCACAATGGCTTAGGAAGGAGTTTAAGATTGGTATAGGGGATTGAGCTCAGGTCGATCGAATATCTAAATGTCAGTTCTCTCTCTATACTTTACCAGGAAGGCACATAGGAACCAGAGGTTGGGGGATAAATCGATTTGCACCAATTTGTTACTTTATTGATATGCGTGGCAATATAGTATTTATAAAAGGAAGGCAACGCAAGGCCTCCTGCCTCTCTTGAGGTCGTGAGTTTCAAATAGGTGCACCTAACCGACTTCCCCTTCCATAAATATACGTTAATTTCTCTTTGCAGGGCCCCAAACCATACCTTGGGTAGATAACATCCCAGCATATTTATGGGGTAAAGGATCCTGGGTAGGATATTCATTTTAACCGAATGCATTCTAGCCCCTAACGATAATGGCATTGCATTCCATCTTGTTAAGTCTTGCTTTACAACCTTAATTAACCCCTGAAGGTTCTTTTTAATCATAGAGGTCAAACCTCTAGTGATTTTGATTCCCAAATATGTCAAAATTTTTGGTTCCCATGTCAATCCATATTCTCTCGATATACCCGGATAGCATCTAACATTAAGCGGGAAAAGTTTAGTTTTAGAGACATTAATCTTATAGTTAGAAACTCTTGAGAATTTTGAAATCTCTCTAAGTATCACTGAGATGCCCTGTTCCGGGTCCTCAAGGTGGATAAGGAGATCATCAGCATAAGCTGAGACTAAATATCGATTATCACCCAATTTGATCCCTTTAATTTCCCGAGAAATGATTAGTCTGCGTATCAGGGGTTCGAGGTATAAGTTAAACAACAGTGGGGACAATGGGCATTCCTGTCTCGTACCGCACTTCAGTGCAAAGGAGGCCGATAATGTACCATTGCACCAAATCTGTGCAGACGGTGCCCTGTACAAAATCCGAACCCAATTTAGAAAGTCCTTGGGTAACCCCAAATTATCAAGCACTGCAAATAGAAATTCCCAAGACACACGGTCAAATGCTTTTTCAGCATCAAGTGCTAAAATTGCCATGGGAAGAGTTGTGTTTTGTGCACATATAATTAAATGGTGAAGTTTACGCAGATGGTCACTAGACAGCCTACCACTCATAAACCCCAGCTGTTCGTTGCTGACTAGACTACCCATTAGTAGAGTAAGCCTGTTGGCTAGAATTTTGGCCAAAATCTTGATGTCAGCATTCAAGAGCGATATAGGACGATAGCTACTCGGTAACACAGAATCTCGTCCAGCTTTAAGAATGAGGACAATCAGATCTTCCAGAAAGGAGGTCTCCGAGAGCCCCTCATTGAACCAGAAATTAAATACTTTGGTTAAAATAGGCGTAATTATAGGTTCACATATCTTATAAAAATTAGTAGATAGACCGTCGTGCCCAGGAGATTTGTCCCCAGCCAATTGGGAGATCACTTGCTTTACCTCTTTCTCCTGTATTAATGACCCTAACCTCTCTGCATTAGAGGGTACACACCTACACATGGGTGTCGAGTCTAAGAAGTCTTGAATTTCTGAGGTGGATACCCCTTCTGATATTCCAGTAGAGTATAGCTGTTGGAAGTACTCTCTGAATACCTCAGCGATTTCCTTGGGGTCCCAAACCGCAGTGTTACCACTGCCCCTTTGAATAGCAGCAATATGCCAAGTAGAGACCATCTGCTTTAGTCTAAGAGCGAGAAGCTTACCTGCCCTATCTCCAGATTCCAGATATTTTATTTTAGTTCTACGGAGGGATAATTCTGCCTTTGCATCATAATTGCCGAGTATTGAGCTTGGAGTTGTTGTAATTTCACCCATTCCGCTTCAGTGGAATGCTGCGAGATATTAATTTCAGTAGACTTTATGGAATTTAAAACCTGGTTCAAATGTTCTCTGGCTTTCCTGGCTCTAGTAGAGGAAAGCCTAATACACTCTCCTCTAACCGCACACTTAAGGGCTGCCCAGATAATATCCAGTTTGGGGGAAGAGCCAAGATTAAAGCTAAGGAAATCAAATAGAAAGCTCCTCAGTTGCCCCTGGATAAAAGGGTCATAAAGTAGCTGATTATTAATCCTCCACATGAAATCCCTTTTAATGGTGCAACCTGGCTCAAACAATATGGAAACTGGGGAGTGATCCGATATAACTCTGGGATTAATACTAGCCACATGCACAGATGGAATTATGCCGGTACTGACTAGAAAATAATCTATTCTAGAAAGGGATCTGTGTGGGGTAGAGAAAAAGGTATACTGCTTCGCTTTCCCATTAAATAGCCTCCATATATCTACCAACCCCAGACATTCCATCATCTCCTCCAATGCCCTTTGGGCAGGAGAGAGTCCCACCCTCTTGTTATCAGATCTGTCCATATACAAGTTGGGCGTCAAGTTCCAGTCTCCACCAATAATCAATTTTGAGGAGACATAATTATTTAATACATCGAGTAAATGTGTAAAGAAAAGTGGGGAGTCAGAGTTGGGGCCGTAAACTGACCCAATAACAACTTGTTCACACCCTAAGGACCCAACTATAAAGATGTAACGGCCTTGAATATCCCAAATTTCTTTTTCCAGTGAAAATGGGACCCTTTTGTGAACTAAGATGGCTACCCCCCCCTTGTTTGTAGAGTATCCAGAGCCAAAAGCTTGGCCCACCCAATATCTCTCAAAAAACTTAACATCTTGTCTCTGCAAGTATGTTTCTTGCAAGCATACGACATCGCAATTAAGGGTAGATAGGTGTTTCAAGACAACTTGTCTCTTGCACCTATCCTGGGCCCCTTTGACATTCCAACTTATAAGGTTAATGCTGTCCTTTTACGCTTTTTCGGCAAACAGATAAAAGTTAATACCGCCCTACCTATTGCCGGCTTATGTAGGATGTGGATGCTAGACCTCCCAAGTCTCCTAATCCTCTTATGAACCCAACTAACCTCCCCCCACTCAAACACCCCCAGTTCGAACAACTGCATACTCACTACTAAACCGCCTTGCGATGACCCAATCAGCCTAGCTGCAAGCCAAACCATTCCCCAGCCCAGCTCCCAGACTTATTATTCACAGCAGCCCAACTTTGCCCATTAATCACTCTTTCCTATAAATGAGGGAGGCGCATGAATTAGTGCAAAAAAAAAAACCCCTCCCAGCCCCCTGCGATTTAGTCCAACAAGTAGACTAGTTATATCATCAATTTAGCAGGATCAGTATAAGTTTATGTTCCTTCCGCAGTTAGAGGTTAAGACGAGGAGGTTTCCCAAGGATGGGACAGTATATATGCTCTTTCCACAGTGTATCAAACCAGTAGAAGCAGCTGTTAAATTGCGTATCACTCCCCCCAGTTTAAGTTGAGGCCAGTTATATGCGTCAGCACCAATATTATATATGATACTGCAGGCATTCCCCTATTATGCACATTCCATAAGCTAATACTAGGATGTAGGAAATGATTCCAGTAAGTCCAGGAGATGGAATCCAAGTGGAGCTAAGGTGCTTGTTGTTTACGAGCCCCTTTTATTTTGTTGCAACCTTGCTACTTAATGGATACTAATAAGTGCGTACAATAGCACCTCCAGGAGACCGTGCCGATGTACCATAGCAAGAACGTCCCGGGCATTACTCACACGCCAGGAAACTGAAATTGGCAATGAAACGGAGCCAGCAACAGAAGCAGTTCCATTATCTGTCGGGGGGGGGCTGTATTAGGGTTATACTATTACTTTAGCCGTCGCTAACTTAGTAAGACTATACTTTAAGAGGCCCCTTGATTGTTCTTCCATATTACTCAGGTCTATAGCACCAAAGAGTACAAAGGGGGTCATCCTGCATAAAGCCTCATATCAGTTCTTGCTCACCGGGGAAGAAAAAAAAACCCAGCTCTCCCCCAGTTCTGCTCTGGTAAGATTAAGGCAGATTACGTTAGGGTCTCTTATCCATTTCATTTAGCGTGGCCTCGTGAAACCACTAGTCCAATGTCGACCCTTGTGACACGCAGGAGAGAAGAAGAATAGCCAGCAAATTACAGGGCAGAACTTAAAAGTCATTGCACCACACAAACACCAGTTAGTCCTTTAAAGCAAACATTCCTGAATCAGTTCTCTTACGGGGCTGCAGCATGTTCATTATGTCCCCGAGATCACTTGAACAGGTCTGGAAGTGCTTTCTTGAGCTCAGCCTGTGCAATCTCCGCTATTTCATAGGAAAACCACTGATCTTTAATTTTAACCTGAAGCAGGGCAGGGTAGCGAACCCTGAATTGGAAGCCTGCAGCAATTAATTTTGAGATAACAGGGTGCAGCTCTTGCCTTTCAAGTCTCACCGAGTGAGGAAGATCATTAGCAATTCTAATTTTCTTGCCTTCCCAAGTGATCTCCTGCATATTCTTGACTTTGCTCATAATGTGATATTTATCCAGAAAATTTAAAAGTTTACATATCATCGGTCTAGGTGGAGCATTCGGGAGGGGGGTGGACGCAACGATCTATGTGCACTTTCCACCACATAGCTGCAGTTCAGAGAGGGCCCAGCAATCTTTTCAAAAAGCTTTTGGAGAAACTGTATAGCCGCAGAGCCTTCTTCTTTCTCAGGAATTCCAATAATAACCAAGTTGTTTCTCCTACTTTGCCCCTCCAGGTCTTCCAGCTTCTCTTCCATTCTTTTAAATCATTTAATCAGGGAGGCACACTCAAGGTCCTGTTTATCCACTCTCTTTTCAAGTGACTTAGTTCTCACTTCGTTGTCTCCAACTCTAATAGTTAAGGCATCCAACGCTCCTTTAAAACATTGTATTTTGGTCGATATCTCTTGGATGGAGGCTTGAAGTGGAGCGAGGAATTAGAGGAATCTCTCCTCGGTCAGTGCGGAAGAACCCGTGGTAGATTTGTTGGATCCTAGCGTGCAGGCGTTTCGCGGCCTGCTCTTTTTCAGGGGAGGCGGTGGCGTGTCTAGCGACTGTTTTTTTACCGAAGGCTCCCATTTTTATCTTTTTTTCCACTGGACCGGTGATAAGCTCTAACTCCGACACAGAGACGATGTTTAAGGCTCGGAAAAACGCCAAAAATCTTGGGGTTGGAGAAGATTAATCTTAGCTGCGAGCTGAGCTGTTCAGATGCACTGCTCACTCTAGGCTGCCATCACGTGGTCTCCCCCCCCCCCAAAAAAAAACATAATATTTAGATAAAGTTCAGCTTGTGTTTCACATTAGCTCTTTATTCCTCCTCCCCATTATTTATTGCTGAGGTCATTTGCATGAAAACAGTACTTTTGCTCCTAAAGAGTTCATCTGTTTCTGTTGCTGTCTCCCTACCTGAGGTCATAATGCACTGCTTGTGACATCAGTTACTCTCATGGCAAGAGATTGTGAAGTCACAACAGAGCATTATGACATGAAGTAGAGAGTAAGCTATAGAGGCAGACTAACTTTAAAGTAATGGCAAGGGATAAAAATCATGTATTCCTGCACATTTTCTCAGTAATAAATATTGGGGAGGTGAAATCTAGAATATATATGGAATACAAGCAGAATTTTACCTAGTTATTATGTTTTTCAAAGTTTTCTTTGAGCCATCAGTAGCTTTTTAGGCAATGCATGGTAAACAATGTTAAAAGTCTTATAAATATGAAAATATATACTGTATTTGTTAAGTAAAACATAGGTTAGAAGACAACATGCCCTACTGTAAGTTAAGCATTCACCATCTGTTTCACACTGTGGCACATTCAAATTTTACACAGTGTACTGTTCAGATACATTTTTTTCTTAAACTCTGTGTACAATAAGTCCATATTATTCATAAATAGTCAACTTTATCTAATTTTAAACATGATATATCTGCAGTACTGTAACAGGTGACTAGTATATGTGTACATTCAGAACCTAAACCTAAGACAGATCCCCTTGTAATTGAGATGCTGTCATCCCAATGTGTCTATGTATCAACATGTGTCCATGTGCACCTAATCTGCTGTTGTATTAAATAACAGTTCTATAAATCTAAAACCAAAATAAAACAAAACACAACTGACATCTTCAATTTTTATTCAGGCATAGTTAAAATATTGATCCTCTAGAAGTATGAATATAATTTATAAAAACAGAGACATTTTAAACAGCTGCACATAAGTAATCAATTCCTGCCCCCTTTAACTCAAGGAATCATTTTTAAAATGCGCAGACGAGCATGGGGACCAATCTTTTCAGAGCATGCCACCACTGGCAGCAATCACTTCAAGACTGCTACTGCCTTCTCCTAATACAATCAGGGGAAAACTAGAAGTAGTCTACCAGCACTGAGATCAATATGGTTAAAGCACATTTACTAGATATTACTGCTTAGAAAAGAATGAGAAAGTGATTATGATGATGAGCAAATCCAAGACCAGCTCTCTAGTTTGTTAGTAGTCTCCTTCTGAGTCTGATTTTTATGGTTGTGTGGGCCAAGCTTCACAGATGTTATGCCATCATCAGATTTGTAAAACAGCACTGTGGAAGCATGTAACTGGATTGCTGTCTGATGTTCTGCCCCAGTGCTCCAGCATAGTTTCCAGTGATTCTGTTTGTGCAGCCCTTCCCCTTTGCAGGCATGCATAAACATACCCACTTCCTGGTACACTACTTTTCCTTTCTGCAAGTGTGGAAATGCCTTGTGCAACATGGTGGCGCAGACTTAAACTGTGCATGCACGAATATTGTGCATACGTATATAACCCTAACACCACCTTTGGCTAGCTGGCACCCACTTAAATATACTACTGACAACTACATGGCAATTTTCTTTTGGCAGACCTACGCTCATGGTACCAAACCTAGCATTGGAGTGTATACCAGGCTCATTATCTAGACGATGGTGGGTAGGGGTGCATACTAAAGTGGACATTTTTATTTACAACCAGATCCAGAAGAGAGGATGCTAGGCATATGCAAGACCTAACTGCTGAGAAGCCCCAATAACGTTCACACTAGAAGCAATAAGAGGAATGTCCAAAGCGGTAACTGGGATTTTGCAGAATGACTTTATTTACAGATGTTACTTAAAGCAAGGGTGGTCCCCCAAACATTTATCATAGCAATACAGGCACACTCTCTTTTGCAGGACACTTTGATAGGCAGTACTGTTTTCCACAAATAAATATCTATCTCTCTTACAAAGTGTGTATCTGTGGGATGTGCCACACACTTTAAACATTTTCCACACTTTCCATTTCCAAAGTGTATTCCTATGGGATGCGCCACACAATTTAAAATCCTCCTAGTGCATGGTCATTGCCCAAGGAACACTGGAGCCCATCCATGAACCACTTAGCCCTGCCTGAAACTCCAGATGGTGTTCCTCACCCTTTGCCCCAAACAGCCTCTGACATTCCTTCAGGGTTACACCAAATGAGTCTCCAGTCCCCAATGAATTGCTAAAGACTCCCAACTTTAACTTTATTTTTTTTTATCGTACTTTGATTTTTGCGCCTCTGCAGTGCTCATGTGAGGGCATCGAGCTGCTGGCCCCCACTAACCTGGAGGACAGCAGGCTCACTCAATATGCGAGGGTCCAAGCACGGCCATCACCGAACCCCCCAATGAGATTCCACGACAGGCCTCCAGGTCAGTGGGTGCACAGCCATCAAGCTGCTTGGTTGTGCCCAGCCCTTTTTCCACCTTGGTTTTGTCCCCCGGAGCCGGCAGTGCAATGACATGCTGTGCTTACTCAAGCGTCTTGCCGAATTCCTCCCACATGGTGGCACTGTGCCTTTTGCTTCTCCCAGTCTTCAACAGTGGCTACCCAAGCATGATGCAACCCCTTGAGCCCACCCCAGAGGAAGGAGAGCAGTCCTGGGATGCTCAATCCAACCTCTCCCCTGCCGACCCCCGGTGGCCTGAGTCCATTCCCGAACACGGGTTGCTGACGTGGTGCAAGGTGTGGTGTCCAGTGCCTCAACCCTCAGCGCCACCGGGCCGGCCCCAACTTTTACTTTAAATTCGGCTGTGTTGAAAGGGGTCCTGACTGGTGTGATTTAACCTTATCTAGGGCACACAAATCTCAGACAACTCCCTCAGAGAACAGTCTCAAATTCTGTACTCACCGATTAGTTGTTCCTTCCTCTCAGTCATGGAAATAACAAAAGGCACCTTTCTTTCTCTGATAGCTGTCAGATTCTACTCATTGTTCTTCCTTAAGGCAGCTGTGAACTTCAGGAACCTCAGGGGATTGCCCCTTGGATCCACAAGAACTGCATTCCCTATCTCCCCCCAGAGTGAAACTAAAGAGTCCTGAAGGCAAATGGAAGATTTTACCAAACTAAGGTGAGAAATACCAGGGCTCCCTTTGACAAAGCCCCAATGGCAGACCTCATGCAAGTCTAACTGCAACACTTGAACTTACTGATGAACATTCTAAGCTCCCCAAGAGCAGCTGACTCTAAAATGGTTATGCTGCTGTGAGAGTTCTAAATGGCATAATCATCCTTTTATCAGGCTAGCTGAGTAAACAATGATGTCATTATGTAGAGAGCCCCATATGACATCCCCGCTAGCTGCCTTTTCCTACCTGCCTAAGACTAGTACTAATGGGGGTCTAGTAACCTGAAGGGACTGGGTTGTTACACATTGTTATGTCAGCACTGCCATGTTGCTCAAGGCTGACTGGGGCAAACTGCACATGTGCGAGTATCACGCATGCACAGTACTGTAATTGCTGCAGTATTACAATTGACTTCTGTGCAGTGAGAGCAAAGCATGTTCTGTGCACCATTCTTGCCACTCCTAAAAGCCTCCCACAGCCATATGGGCTCTGACAAAAGCTTGTTACTCTGACAGAATGATTAACAGCAACACCAGTCAACTTTCTTTGTTCTTAGTACTGTGTGTGGGCTGCAAGTGATTCCAAAATGTCAATCTTCCAGGTATATCACTAATAAGAGGGCATGGTTATGAGGTCACTGATTGTCTTTGTTACTGATTTCACATATTTTAATATGGACTTTGTCAAAACAAAATGCATTACAAAAGACTACTTCAATAAGCAAACTGACATACATGCAGACAGGCAGACATACACACACACACACACACACACACACACACTACTGCCAATGTTACAGGATGACATGCTTTTTTAGAGCGAAACAGATTGCAAAAACCTGTGTCTCATGTGAAACTATATCTTGCACATTTTCGTAAGGATGAAGTTTACATAGAAACACAGAAACATAGAATTTGATGGCAGATAAGGACCACATGGACCACCTAGTCTGCTCATTTCCCTACCTACTGGATAAACTGCAGATCCTAGTTAACCAACAGCCTACTGCCTCCTACCCACCACTAGAACTGGCTTATGCCTGTCCCATGCATTTTTGAATTCCCCCACTGTTTTTGACTCTGCAACCTCCTCAGGAAGGCTGTTCCATGCATCTACAACCCTCTCTGTGGAGAAATACTTCCTCTCATTACCTCTGAGCTGTCCCCCCTCTATCTTGAAATTGTGCACCCTTGTTCTTGAGCATCTCTTTTTCTGAAAGATGCTACCCTCTTGGACTTTGTTGATTCTCTTGAGGTATTTGAAAGTTTCTATCATGTCCCCCTCTTCCTTCTTTCCTCAAGGCTATACATATTTAGCTCCTTTAATCTTTCTTCATATGTCTTCTGGTGCAGACCCTGCACCATTTTGGTCGCCCTCCTCTGGACAGCCTCCACCTGTCTATGTCTTTGTGTAGAAGGGGTCTCCAGAACTGTACACAATACTCAGATGTGGTCTTACCAACTGTCTGTACAGAGGGCTGACAACTTCCTGTTTTCTACTGGTGATGCCTCTTCCTCTGCATCCCAGTATGCCCCCCAGCCCTCCTTACTGCCTTCTCACATTGCTGGCCCACCTTTACCTCATCTGATATGACTACCCCAGGTCTCTTTCCATTTTTGTTGTTGTCAGTATCTCACCCCTCATTGTGTACTCTTCCTCGGGGTTTTTGTTTCCCAAGTGTATAACTTTGCACTTCTTTGCGTTAAATCTAAACTGCCATACATTTGACCATTCCTCCAACCTTGCCATGTCCCTTTGTATCCTTTCCACCCCACCTTGTGTATCAACCCTGTTGTAGTTCTTTGTGTCATCTGCAAAGAGACATTCTTTCCCTTCTAGTCCCTCTGTAATGTCACTCATAAAGACATTAAAAAGGACCGGCCCCAGTACTGAACTCTGTGGTACCCACCAGTAACCCTCCTTTCTTCACTGTGGACTCCATTTACTATTACCTACTGTGTCCTGTTGTCCAGCCAATGTTTTACCCAGGCTACCACCCTGGGATGCACTCCCAAGCTGGCTAATTTATTTGTTAATCTTTTGTGCGGGACTGTGTCAAATGCCTTGCTAAAGTCTAGGTAGGCCATGTCCCCAGCCCCTCCCTGGTCTACTACTTTGGTAACCCAGTCAAAGAAATCAATTAGATTTGTCTGACATGACCTTCCTGCTGTGACTCCATGCTGCCTTGGGTCCTGTGCCCTGCTGACCTCTAAGTACTCAACAATTCTTTCCTTCAGCAGTGATTCTATCATTTTCCCTACTACTGAGGTCAAACTGATAGGTCTGTAGTTTCTTGTCTCTGTCTTGCTCCCGCTTTTGTGAAGGGGAATCACACTCGCCCTCCTCCAGTTCTCAGGTACCACACCATCCTCCCATGATTTATTAAAAAGGGTAGTCAGTGGTGTTACTAGTTCTTCCCTTAGTTCTTTTAGAATTCTGGGGTGAATCCCATCAGGCTCCATTGTTTTATCCACCTTCAGTTTTAAGAGTTTTTTCAGAACCCTTTCTTCTGTAAAATGACTAATATCAACCCCCCTATCTAGAGTGCTTCTATTGACTGGATTAGGTATCTCCACCTGCTTTTCCATTGTGAATACTGAACAGAAGTATTCATTCAGTATCCCTGCTTTTTCACTGGCACTCTCTGCCCAACCACCTTCCTCTTTATTCAGCCACAGTATCCCTGCCTTAGTCTTTCTTTGCTCTATAATGTACCTATAAAAGGTTTTATCCCCCTTCTTAACCAAATTGGCTATCTTTTTCTCAGTCTGTGCCTTTGCTGTTCTGACTGCTTTCCCTGCTTCCTTCTGCTTTAACTGGTACAGTTCTCTGTCTTGCTTCTTCTGTGTTTCCTTATACTTCCTGAATGCTATCTCTTTCTCCCTTACCTTCCCCGCTACTTCTTTTGAGAACCATAGAGGTTTCTTCTTTCATTTTGATTTGTTTATTTGCTTTACACAAAGGCTTTTTGCCTCTGTGATGGCAGTTTAAATGTTTCCACATTGTTGTTCCACCCCACCTTCTTGCCTGTTTGCTAGTGCTTTTCTGAGGTACTCTCCCATTTTGACAAAATCAGCCCTCTTGAAGTCCAGTACCTTCACTTTTGTGTGGCTTGACTCTACAGCTAAGTTTATAATGAACCACACTGTTTTGTGGTCACTTGTTCCCAGATGGCTACCCACTTCAAGATCAGAGATCCTTTCTCCATCCCCATTTGAGAGTACCAGGCCTAAGACTGCTCCCTCCCGAGTGGGTTCCAAAACTAGCTGAGGCATTGAGAATGACCCTGCTCTTGGATGTGGCTGCAGCAAAGGTGCTCCAGTTAATATCTGGTATATTCAGGTCCCCCATCAGCAATACCTCCCCTTTTCTCTGCCATCCCAAGGATGCCATCTATCATTTCCTTGTCTAGTTCCTCCCCCGAGACGGGGGTCTGCATACAACCCCTGTGCGGATTGTGGAGCCATTTCCAGTCTCCAGGGTGACCCACAGTGCTTCTTCTCCTCCCTGTTTATTCTTTAGCTCTGTTGCTTTGATCCCTTCCCTTACATAGAGAGCAACTCCTCCTCCTTCTCTTCTTCCCTTCCTGTTTCTCCTGTAGATTGTGTACCCTGGTAAACTGACATCCCAGTCATGGTTCTCTGTGTACCATGTTTCCGTGACTGCCATGATATCCAGGCATCCCTCTTCCATCAAGGCCACCATTTCGGGGAGCTTTTTACCTAGACTATGGGCATTGGTACTCATTATCCTCCATTTATTTATGGTTTTATTTCTTTTTGTCCCATCCCTGTCCTTACTGCCTTTGTCTTTTTCTCCATTTACCCCTGCCCTTCTCTGTATCGACTGCTCTATCTTGGTGTTTACCTCACTAACTACCCTGATTTTTTTGGGGGGGCTAGGATTTCCCTTCTCCTTTTCAGTGCCTCCCCTTGGCTAGTTTAAATGCTTGCCAATGAAACATTTAAACCTATCAGCTAGGATCCTGGTTCACCTCCTGGATAGATGCAGACCATCATACCTGTATAGGCCTGCATCCCTCCAGGTGGAGCCCCAGTCCCCAATGAAGCCAAATCCCTCAGCTTTGCACCAGTTTTTCAACTAGTCATTGAATCCCATGGTGCAGCATACACTAACCTCATCCATGCCATAGAGAGGTAGCACTTCTGAGAAAGTTACTGTGTGTGCTACTTGTCTAAGGCCCCTCCCCAACTCCACAAACTCCTGTTGCACTGCTCTGATCCCATTGTCAGCCAGGTCATTCGCACCTAGGTGGATAATAACATCCAGCTCCCTCTCCCTTGCAGCTGCTCCTGTGATACTGAGGTTTCATTTCCTGTTCCTCCAAACGATGGCACCAGGTAGGCACCTTACATCCCTTTCCCCTCCCTCACCCAGTTCTACCCCCAACAATTGAGTCCCCCACCAGGAGTTGCTTCCTTCCCCTGTGGGGTCCTATGCCACCCTCCTGTGGGTCTCCTTTGTGGAGTTTCCCAGCATCCTCCTTGGTCTTCACTACAGGTGCCTCCACAGAGGAACCATGCTCTGCCAGAGTGGTGAATGAATTGTGGAGAGGCACAAGTGAGGGGATGCACCTCTGTTACACCACCCTCACCCTCCCTGAGCCCACTGTGGTCCAACCACTCCTCTTTTTTGGCAATCTCTGAGGTAGTGGCGGTGGTCTGGGTGGTCCCTGGGTGGGGGAGCAGGTTTCCCGAATCCTTGCCAGGTCAGCATGGAGACAAACAACCTCCTACCTCAGACCAGAGAGGTGCCTGCAAATAGGGCAGCAATGCAGTCTCCAGAATGTCTCCTGGAAGACTGCTGCTCCACAGCCAGTGCATTGCACCACTCTCCACATGGCTGTGTCCCTTCATGCTACAGATGCCTTTCTTGTGTTGTCTTTTGTTCTTGTTTTTTTTGTGTGCAGGCTTGTGAGTGTCTCTACCCCCTATTCAGTGTGCTGTGCCTTTAAGGATACGAACAGATGTATGTCATTAGCAGTTTTGGGGAAATGATGTCAGAACCCCTGCTATAAAGGAAGTTATGAGCTTGGGGTTGGTGGAGTGAGGGGAAGGGTGGGAGGAAGTAAACCTAAGTCATCCAGAAACAATCAACTACAACTCTGACCCTCCACCCTAGGGAGTGCCTTCCTTCCATTCAGACACCCATTTCAAAGAGGTTAAGTACCAGGGTTAGTCACAAATGACTGTAAATACATCCCAGCTACAGTTCCTCACTGGCAAATTAAAGTTAAAACTAAGCAAAGTCAACCACAAAAACAAAATCAGTACTAGTTACTTACACAGGTCCAAAAAATAATAATTCAGTTCAGTGTAGTCTAGAAAATAACCTCCTTAATTCAAGGAAGCTGTGGCTGCTTTCTTCCTCTCTATGTCTCAGCAGACAGAGACCCCAAATAACTCTGTTATAAATCCACAGTTCAACTAGGCCCCTTTCAGCTCCTCCCCTTAACAAACACTTATTTCACAGAGGTTAAGTACCAGGGCTAGTCACAAATGACTGCAAATATCTCCCAGCTACAGATCCTCCCTGGCAAATTAAAGTTAAAACTAAGCAAAGTCAAGCACAAAAACAAAATCAATACTAGTTACTTACACAGGTCCTAAAAGTAATAATTCAGTTCAGTGTAGTCTAGAAAATAACCTCCTTAATTCAAGGAAGCTGTTGCTGCTTTCTCCCTCTCTGTGTCTCAGTTTGGGATGCATACTGTTCACTTCACATATGTAGCTGCTACTGTATGATTTTAGGTAGACATTGTGTGTGTTGGGGGCAACATCTTTGCATGGCACCATTTTGAACAGTTGAAAGTGCATTACAGAATTCAGAGATACTTCAATACAAGGCATACTACTGTTTTCTTAAAAAAGAGCAACATCTTCCAAAAGAGAAAAAAGCTTACTGAGTGGCATAATGTATAACACCAAATTGTGTTCTGGATGGTTTGCAGCTCTATGTGCTAGGGGATAGATGTAACTTTTGAACCTGTTTACTTTTATTTTACATTTGTGCTGTGCGACTGATTGAACGTGTTAAGCCCTACCTCCTGAACTTAGACAGGAAGTAGGAAGAGTGTGGGTAGTCCTCTGCACTACAGCAGGACTACAGTACCACTGATGTTCTTTTAAATTCAAGTTCAAGAACTTACAGTGCTTGGGGGATATTTAACATATACTATCAGTAACAGCAGAGTAATTTTGCAGCCCTAAAAGTGCAACTTGTGTTGAGAGTGGTCTGTGACCCGTGGTTACACTTCCAGGTCACTCTCTGCCTCTTAACTCAGCCCTGCTGCGAGTGAGTGAGTAGTGAAACACCAAATTGTGTTCTGGAGGGCTTGCAGCTCTATGTGCTAGGGGTCAGATGTAACTTTTGAACCTGTTTACTTTTATTAAATTTGTGCTTTGCGAGTGATTGAACACGTTGAGCCCTACCCCCTGAACTTTGACAGGAAGTAGGAAGAGAGCAGGTAGTCCTCTGCACTATAGCAGGACTGCAGTACTGCTGACATTCTTTTAAATTCAATTTTGGGCACTTACAGTGCTTGAGGGATATTTAATATGTACTAGCAGCAACAGCAGAGTAATTTTGCAGCCCTAAAAGTGCAGCTTGTGTTGCGAGTGGTCCGTGACCTGTGGTTCCACTTCTGGGTCACTCTCTGCCTCATAACTCAGCCCTGCTGCAAGCAGGATGAGTGCAGGCAGGGCACAAGCCACCACATGTGGAGGCATGTGCAGAGCTCATGCATTGGTGCATGTTGACTGTGTCAGCTGGGTCATGGGGCATTGGGCTTGTTTCACTAAATAAACCCAAGTGATAGAAAGTACCAAGATGAAACGCTGTATTAAATGCTGTATGTACATTGAAGGGGAAGAGACCCCCTAGTTTGAATGTGATAAATGCTGTTTAGTTGAAGCCTTGCAAACTGAAATCATACAATTGTAAGAAAGAATTCAGGTTCAAACAGATATCAGTATACTGGAACAGTACATAGATACAGTGGTGGATACTATTAAAACAGCTGCATATAAATCACAGACATCTCATGAAACCAAAATAGTTGACAATGGGGACATAAATGACTGGTGTTTGGTCCCTAACACTTGAAATAAAGAAGGTAGGCAGAACACTGGTGGTTCTTCAAACATTTTAACCGCACTAGATTTAATGCTCTGGTTACCGATCCAAGTAATGAGGACAGGACATCCCTCCACTACTGCAAGGTGTTAATAAAATAGCCAGCATAGATAAGGCTATAACACCACCAAATGTTGATAACTCACATAGAGATGTCCTGGTCATTGGGGATTCCATGCTTCACTACACAGACTATTCTATATGTAAAAAATGTAACTTACACACCACGGTTAGTGTTCTACCAGGGGCTGGTATAGACAACATTAGGCAGCTCCTGCCAGGTTTGCAGGAACATACAACAATTCCAGTAACCCTGATTCATGTAGGAGTAAATTACCTGGGTAAAAGAAGTACTGTTGACATCCAAAGGGATTTTGAACATGTAGGGGAGGCATTGACAAAACAAGGGTGTGAATTAATAATATCAGGGCTCCTTCCAGTCCCAAGAGCCACTCCTTCAAAGACTAGAGACATACTCAGTCTAAATGGATAGGTAAAATGTTGGTGCCATAGAGAGGGGTTCACTTTTGTGGATAACTAGGACAGTTTTCAGGATTTAAGATTATTTGTGAGGGATGGCTAACACTCAAATAAATATGGTAAGCATGTTTTTGCATATAGACTATGGCAAGAAACTGATACCCATTTAAACTACATGTCGGGGGGATGAGGTATACCTTATACAAAAGGAAGGCACCAGCACCCAGTCACCATCAACAGAATGGAATTTTCTCCTCATAAATGCCAGAAGTTTCAATAACGAATTTGATTAACTTACCTTCAACTTGCATATGTCCAACATACACATTTCTGCCATCATGGAAACTTGGTGGAGAGAGGAAGACCCTTGGGATAAGAACATTCCAGGCTACACTTTATATCATAAAGACAGAGTACATTCCAAAGGGGGAAGGGTTGCCTTATATATAATTGATAAAACCAATACAGAAAATATAGAACTTACCCAATGGCCAACTACAGAGGCATTATGGATCAAAATTTTCCTGCCACATTTAGCTAGTATTAATTTTGGGTTGGTCTTTAGGCCACCATCTATCCCCCAACAGAAGACTCTCTATTGTTAGACTTTATTAATACAATATCATCAACCAATAATTTAACACTGCTGGGAGACTTCAACCTCCCTGGGATTAATTGGGGTATTCTGGGTGTAGAAATAGGGATGGAAAGGTAATACTTGGAGCCATTTCTATTGACTGGTATGGACAAGTTTGTTACCAACAATACCAGGGATGACCATATACTAGATATGGTCCTGAGTAACATTGGAAGCAATATTCATGACTGCAGGATCCTGTACCCTCTGAGCTCCAGTGATCACTCAATGGTTAGATTTAGCTATATGGGAGTATTGGGTTCTGAAACAGATAGCACTGTTATTCACAGTCTCAATAAAGCCAACTTTATGAGTATGAGAAGTGACATGGCTAATTGGGATTGGGAAACTGCTTTCAACAATCAATCCCTCTCCAGTATGTGGCACACATTAAACAATAAACTCTCCACATTGATCCAGGCATATACACCATCCATAAAGAAATATGACAGGGCAAACAAATACATACCTCCATAGATGAATGCAACCGCCAGGAAATATATTAACAACAAGAACAAAGCTTTTGAAGAGCATGACAAAGTGGCAACCAGAAATGTTGGGCCACTTGCAAGAGATGCCTAAAAAAATCTAAAATGAGCATTAGGAGTGCTAAAAGCAAATATGAGCTGAAATTGGCAAGTAGGGTTAAAGACAATTATAAATCTTTCTATGCATATATTAACAAAAAAAGGGTGTGTGTGAGCACCATTGGCCCATTAAAAAATCAATCAGTGACTATAATCATTTATAGTCAGCAAATGGCAGAGCAATATGATCAGTATTTTTCCTCTGTTTTTAACATTAGAACATTTGCCACCAAAAAACAACTGGACCAAAACCTTGAAAATAATTTAATATTAGCTGTCACAATGGTGAGACAATGACTTCAGAAGCTTGATCCAAATAAGGCACAGGGCCCGGATGGCCTACACCCACGAATCCTCAATGTATTAGCAGAACCTTTGGCAGGCCCTGTTACAGCAGTATTCTCTAAATCTATAAATGAAGGATAAGTCTCTGAGGTCTGGAGACAAGCCACAGAGGTGCCCATTTATAAAAAAGGGATCTAGGCAGGAGGTTGCTAACTATAGACCAATCAGCTTGACAGCAGTCCTGGGTAAGGTTTTGGAGGGTATCATTAAGGACCACATTAGTGAATTATTAGCCGGTAATGCTGACACTACACAATATGGGTTCACCAAGGGCAGATCATGCCAAACCAACCTGCTAAACTTTTATGGTAAAATCACCAAGGCCCTTGATAATCGAGACTCAGTTGATGTCATCTTTTTGGATTTCTCCAAGGCCTTTGACAAACTCCCACATGGGGAACTTGTAGATGCCCTAATTGAGCAGGGAGTAAATGGTAAAATTACTAGGTGGATCATGGCTTGGCTTTCAGATAGAAAACAGGTAGTATGCATCAATGGATCATATTCTAACTGGGAGGGAGTGACCAGTGGGGTGCCCCAGGGGTCAGTGCTTGGCCCCTGTCTCTTTAATGTTTATATTGTTACCTTAAGCACAACATCTGGGGTATGGCTGTCAAAATTTGTGGATGACACCTGCATTGGGCACATAGTTAATAATCAAGAAGACAGCAATACCTTGCAAACAGCTCTAGGGGAACTAGAATATTGGGCAAATATAAAGAAACTTACCTTCGGCATCAATAAATGCACAGTTATGCATTTTGGGAAAAATAATTTACAGGCCTAATACTTCTTGGGGGTATGGTATTAAGAGTGGTAGAAGATGAGAGGGATCTCGGTATTAGAGTAAAAAATGACCTTAGGCATAATCTGCATTGCCATCAGTTTATCAGAAAGGCTAGTAGTGTACTGCAATGTATCAATAAGCATATTAAGTGTAGGAACTGGGAGGTATGCTGCCCCTGTAATCCTCTTTGGTGAGGCCCCATGTTGATTACTGCATGCAGTTCTGGGCACCTGGAGACAAAGGCATCATAAAAGCTATTGAGACGGTACAGAGGAGAGCAACCAGATGGATAAATGTGGCTAGAGGAATGGACTATAATAATAGACCCAAGATGCTGGGATTATATTCCCTCGAATATCGTAGGCTGAGGGGGGACATGTGCATGATCTATAGGGCACTTAATGATATGTTACTGTGGGAACAACTAGGCCATGTACTTAGGGACCAGGTGTATAATACCAGAGTTCATCCCCTGCAGCTGGAGGGTGAATGCTGTAGAACAAAAAATAAGAAGGATGTGGCTCTCAGTAAGAGTGACCAAGATATGGAATGAAACTTCCAATCGAGGTAGTGGCCAGCAGTAGCATGGACATATTTAAGACACGTCTTGATATTTATCTTAGCACAAAAATTATTATAGGCTATTCAAGAACAGATGGCGAGCTAAAATGGACAAAAGTCTTCAAAAGCTCTGTAGCAACCATAATACCTGGGCCGGGAGATCAGAGGGCTGTGGGTTCAGTTCCCACATCTGGCACTTGGGTTAATATCCCAGTACTGACACTGTAGTGCAGTATGAGAGGGGTGCTGTACTTCTGAGGTGCCGTCTTTCGGATGAGACATTAAACCGAGGTCCCATCTGCCTGGATTGGTGGTAGTTCAGGTGGATGTTAAAGATCCCATGACACTTATCGAAAAGAGTAGGGGTAACTTTATTAAAATATTCACATATAAATCAAACTCAACAACAAATAACATCAAACCAATAAACTTTCGTATTTCTGTACAGAAACTAAAATAAAAACGAAAACAAACTTAAACTCGTACATTCCAAATCTTCACAATTAACTAAAGCAATCTCTAAACAGTTCTATGCATACCCCTTATTATTTTTTCCCCTTTTTTTTTACTTATATTTAATAAAGTGAAGAAATCCCCTCCACCAAAATTTAACTTTACCCGAATTATATATTTGACATTCTTCCATATAAATTTTATTCAAAACATTGGTTACATAAATTCTAAAGCCCTCCAATGATGGCCGCTTCTGGTATAGTACCCATTGAACTCTAGTTTGCCATAAGCAAAACCGCAAACTAGCCAAAAAGACTCTTAACGTATTTTTCTCAAAACCACTCAAAAAATGTGGAAAATTCCCAGTAACCAGGAGATCGTAATCCATTTGTGCTAACCAAGGGAGATCCCAAACCCGAGCTAAAAAAAACCCATAATTTAGAGGGAAAAGAACAATGCAAAAAAACATGCTCCATCGTCTCTTCTAGATTAACACATTCTGGATAAGGACAACTTTTCTTCAACTGCTTTATGTTTGGCCGCACTCTGACATTTAGTTTCCATACATAATTAGCCATAAATTTTCCCACATATAAGGGGAAGTCTATTATTATTTAGCTGCCCCAACACATTATTTTTTATTATAACTTGAACAATTTTTAAAATTTGGTTCTATATGAAAAATTGTACCATGATTTCTTTGTACAAACCCTTTGCTGTACATCTTAAAATCATGTCTTTTGAGATTTTCCATTTAAATAATTTCTGGGCGCTATTAAAATACCCGAGGTCCTAAATCTAAGTAGACCAGTTAGGGCCAGAGGTCTCCACATACTCAGATATGTTTGCAACAGATTCTGAAAGACTAAACTGTCTAACTCTGTAGAACACCCCAAACTTTTTTAAAGAAAAGGAGAAGAACAGGGAGAAACAAAATACCACCGGGTCCACCATCCCCAACCCACCTTGTCTTCTGTCAAGATATGTACATCCCCTCTTTACTGGATTCAATCTGCTTCCCCATAACATCTGGAAACAGATGCTATATAATTTTGTTTCTAGCTGCACCGGCAATGGAAAAATAATCGCTATATACTGCAGTCTAGCTAAAATAAATTGCTTTATTATCTGAATCCTTTTTATTTTAGAAAACTTAAACCTTTTCAAATCATTACTTTCTGTAAAATAGAGTCCAAAACACCTGACCAAACCTCCAATGGGCTATTCTGATTTGCAAACTCTACTCCTAAAATTTTTAAGGGTTTTAGAGAAAATTCAACTGATTTAAATAAAAACAATTCTCTTTGATAGTTACCCAACAACAACCCTTTCGATTTTTGTGTATTCAATTTAGCATTAGCTACACCTGCATAGGCCTTAAACACTGTATAGAAACCAGAAAAATCCATATGGTTAGAGAAAAATAGACAAATATCGTCAGCAAATGTTTGTATAAGACAGGGGTTCGAAGCCCCTGGCACCTTTATTCCCGACCACAAGGGTGAAACACAGACTGCCCTTATTAAAGGTTCTAAAGAGAAGTTATATAAAAGCGGGCTTAATGGACACCCCTGCCGTACTCCACATTTTATAATAAAACCTTCTCCCAAAGTACCTTTCAAAACTGGATATACTTTTGCATTATTATATAACCCCTTTATGAGCTGTATGATAATCTGAGGAATACCAAACCAATCTAGGGATGCAAATAAAAAAATCATGATTGACCCTATCAAATGCTTTCTCAAGATCCACTGATACAATTACCCCTGACTGACCCTCCTGCCTGACCTGCTCAATTATGTCTCTAATTAAACATAATATTGAATGAATTCTTCTATTTGGAATCCCACTGTGTTGAATAGGTAGAAACAACCCCTCTACAACCTCTTTAAGTCTATTATTAATTAAAGTAGTCAAGATTTTGTAATCAGAATTCAACAGTGTTAACGGCCTCCAGTTTCTAAAATTACCTCTATCTCCAGATTTAAAGATATATGTCTGACCCTTCTGTAAAAAGAATTTAACACCACCTCTTTGAGAGAAAAAAATTAAACACTAACCAAAGACATTCCACTAATTCGGATGAAAAGGCTTTATAAAAACCATTTGATAGCCCATCTATACCCGGGGACACATTCTGTTATAATGATTTAATGACTTCCAAAATTTCAATTTTCGAAAAGGGCCGACCTAATTCCTTCAGGCCTTCATTGTCCCTGCTTTCTTTTAATCTAGGACCTAAAAACTGGCTAATCTGAAGTGACGATGGAGCAACCTTTGGTTCAAGATCCCTAAAGTGCTCTTTAATAATTTCCCCTAATGCTTTAATAGAGAAAACCTTAGTATCTCCTTGGTATAAAAATTCTAATGTCTCCTTCTTCTTAATTGATTTACATAGCTCGAAAGGATCTCCAAACACAGATTTTTTTAAATGATTCTGTATTAACGCTTGAAGTGATTTTGCTCTATCATACTGTCTCTTCTTCATGAGACCTTTAATTTCAGCTATCTGCTCTGAAAAATTACTTCTAGAAGAATTTGCACATGACAATATATATTGGAGCTGTTTTCTGAGTTTAAGATATTCAAATCTTTATTCATCTTCCCAACCCCATATTTTTTAAACCACCAAATGCAATCATTCTTTGTTTCCTGCCACCAAACCCCAAGATCTTGGTACAAAAAGGCCACTGACAACCTGGCATCCAGAATACAGTGAATGGAATTAGAAACTACCGTCTCATGAAGGATTGAAGCATTCAATTTCCATACAGTTTTATGACTAAAAAACCCTTGCTGTGCCCCAACCTTGATAAGTATATCAGAGCGTGGTCTGAGAATTCCATAGAATAATCTGTGGACTATGAAACAAGATTCTTTTAGATATGAACAAATAATCAATCATAAAACTTTTCCCTTTTGTAAAAAAGGTGCCTAACAAACCACCATCCTTACTATCCATACAACTCACCAGGTCTGCTGTTTTCACAATATTATTAAGACATACCGAATCACAATAGATCTTCTTCCCTTGCTCCAACCTATCCTTACTTCTGTTCCCTTTTATATTACAATTAAAGTCCCCCCCCAAAAAAACTGGAATAGTTGTTATTAAAAACAGTTGTATGTCCGAAAAACACGTAACCATCCGAGCTTTAGATTGTGGGCCATAAATATTAATTAATCTAATCCTTTTTTCAAACCAACACCCTTCTATAATTAATACCCTCCCAGGACAGACCTCTATCAACTTATGTAACTTAAAGTTAAAGGAGTTAAAAAGAATTCCTATCCCATCAGCCCTTTCCTCACCAAAGGACCAAAACGAGGGTCCCCACGGCCAATCCTTAGTAAATGCACTAGCTTGATTACTAGCAAACATCCACGTCTCCTGCAAAAAACAAGTGGATATATGCAAATCTGCTATTACTTGAAATACTGCATGCCTTTTCAGGGTTTTTAACAGACTATGGGTATTTAAGGAAGCCCATGTAATATCCATCTGCCTAGTTTACCAAGAGGAAATAACAAACTGAACTATTCTCATTTCTTCCTCCTCTTCTTTTTTTTTCCTTTGTAATCGTCCTTCAGTACTCTCCCTTCCTCTTGGACTGAAACTTGGGAATCAGTATCCCCCATATCCATCTCCGAATCTCCCCAAGACAATTCCGCAAATGGGTTTTTTGATTCAATACTTTCCAATTCTACAGGCACCAGATTTTTAGCAGTCCTACTAGACCTCCTTAATGATGGCGGGGCTACCGGAGGTTGAAGTTCACCCACATCCATCACACTCTTCCCTTCCAAAGTATCAGAATAACAAACTGGCTGAAGAAGATTTAGTACTCCTTCTCCAGCTTCCTGCTTCTGAACCACTTTGTCAGCTACCTTTACTTCTTCCTTCTGTTTACCCATGCTCGGGGGAATTAATACCTCTTTAACCCCAGTGGATACCTCATGCTGAGACACCCTTGCATTTTGAGCTTGTTGGATCAGTAGGTCCAAACTCACAAAGCTTGCTTATTCTGGGCCTTAGGGACAATCTTTAAAAGCATGATTTATTTCTTCACATAAGTCACATTTTAAAAGCGTTTGAACAAAATAAAGTGATATGACCCACTTCTCCACAATTATCACATTTAGGTTGATCACAAACATTAGATAAATGTGTTTTGGATCCACATTTATAGCAGGCCCTGGGCTGCCCACTGTAAAAACAGACCCCCCCTATCTCTTCCTAACATAAATGAATTAGGAATATGTTCCACCCCTGTCGTTGTTTGTTTTAATTTCACTTTAAACTTCCACCCTCCTGTCCAAAATAATTCAGAGTCTAAGATGGGATCTGGTTCACTTAACACTTCACACTTTTGTGATAGACAAAATTTAATGTCTTCTACCTGAACCCTCTCATTTTTAAACATCATTGTCACAAACTTTATCAAAGGTTTAGACAGAGGAATAACAAAAAAAGGTGTCCATAAAGGGGAAAACTTTACTTGATTGTACCTTTCCCAGAAAAGATCAAGTAAAGCAGGTGAACGAAAGCTAATATCGTAATTGTCCTCTCCGGAAATATTGATAAAAGCAAATACGTCCCTGGGGGAAAACTTCAAAGAGTCTTTAATTAACGTTCTACCAACATAATATCTGTTTGGCTTTTCCTTCAAACCCCCTTTATACCGGATCCTTACAGCATTCCTCCTTGGTGCTGCCTCCCTCTTACTCGGTAAAAATAAACTGGATAAAAGGGTTTTTTCTGGCTTCACTCCACTAACTTCTGTCTGCTCAATTTTATTGACACAAACCCTCCTATCCTGAAATGCAGTCACAGAAGTGGTCTTCTTCCCTACTACAGAAAACTGATCCTCCTTGTTACTTTCTTTAACAACAGTAATATCAGAGGCAGGAAGTCTGTCCCCCCTCCCCACCCCTGGTTTCCATTCAGGTGGGGCAGACTGTAAACCCCAAACATCCTCCCATGAAGAATCAGGTGTCCATACTCCATGTTCTTTCTGCTTCCAGCCTGCAGCTGATAAAGCAGCTTGCGGAGTCCAGGAGCTATCATGTTCCCCCACTGCCACCAAACTTTCAGATACACCTTTTTCCAACTCCCAATCCGCTTTTGAAAATCCTTAAAGGCTTTATTGTCATTTTGAAAGTTAAATTCAGTCACTCCTCTGCTGCCCATGTTTTGATTGAAGAATCACAGGTGAACCTTTAGAATCATCCATCACCTTTGGATTAAACACAAATCCTGAGTCTTTAGATATAGGGATGGTTGGAAAGTTATGCAGCTTATTTTTTGTACTTACAGGTCGCGAGGGTTTAGAAGACCAGCCATTACCTCTCACTCCTGCATCTTGTTCGTCTTTATCTGCAAGCTGAAAAATTTCCTCCTCTGATGCCATTCTCTGTCTCCCGACCTCCAGATCCACTTCCTTCTGTTCCAACTCCAGAATTCTTTTGGTTAGGACCACTAGCGTTGGAATTGGTTCTCGTGCCTCGTCCGCCATTACTTCCATGTTGCCGGCTTCTCCTGCTGGTTTTAAAGGAACCGCATCTTCTTTTTGCTGCGCTGTCTGAATGGGGTCCTCCACAAGAGCTGCCATAAAGGAACCCCTCTCCTTGCAAATTACCTCTGCCTCCTTTGCTCTCTCTTCAAAAAATGACTCCTTCTCATTTAAAGATTTACTTCGTTCTGCCATAAGACCGCAACATTCTCGGTCAGTCTGCTCTGCGCTCACCAGCACTCACTCCACCTTGTCCTGCATTGACTGAGCCATGATTCACTCAGTCACCACATCGCAACACCCTTACTCCCCCTCTGGCCACTGGAACAGCAGCACAGTAGGGGAATTTCCCCGGTGTCCTGGCCAAATTTCCCTCATTCACTAAAAATACCACCAACAGCTTAATCTGGTTCAAGGTCAGTTGGCATTCATCTGTATCCCCCTTCCCCAGGTCGTGCCTGAAAATAGGCAGGATTTGTCTAGTGCACTTACCCGGTCAACAAAAACTAAACTAAACTAAACTTAAACCTATGACAAATGAATTACTCATACTAGTTTTGGTTGTAACAGAATTAATCAGGATATGGACACTGGATACTGAATAAAACTACCGATGTTATAAAAAGTAATACATTGTTTTAGAACGAGGCAGATTACAATGGCTGGTGTCCTCTGAAAAACTGTATTTTGAATCTCTGTAAAGCTGCAATTCACATCTGCAGCTGCTACTGTGTGAGTTGCGGTTGATCTTGTGTTTGTGCATGGGGAAGGGGTGAGAGTGGGGGTAGTATGTCAATCTATGATTGTCACTTAACAGTGTTACAGTAACTATCTGAATTAATGAAATACTATGGGCCTAGTTCTCTCAGTGGGGCATTGGATCAGTGCAAGCTGCAGCAAGCAAAAGCTTGCACTGATGCCCTTGTGGCAGGGACCCTGTGTTCTATTCTATATCAGGCAGGGTCCTCGTGACTAAGTCCCATGGCTTGCAGCAACCAGGGCTGGTTGCCAAACTGAGGGTACACTGGCAGTGTGTATCGCAAGCTGCAGGGTGGCTGTGCACCATTCCAGTCCCTGTCAGGCTAGAGGCCCCCCTCTCTGATCCCCAAATGTGCCATCAGCCATTCAGTAATAATATAAGTATGCCCCCCTTCCTGAACCCAAATCGTGCCACTAGCTCTGCTGTAAATTAATAAGCATGCCCCCTATGCAATTCCTGATTGAGCCATTAGCTCTACAACCATATAACACTTAGCATGCCCCCTTCTTGAACCCAGATCATGCAACTAGCCCTACTGTAAATTAATAAGCATGCCCCCTCCACATTTCCTGATTGAGCCAATAGCCCTACAACTGTATAAAACTAAGCACGCCCCCATCTGCATTCCCTAATGCTGCTGGTGTCATAAAATAACTGCAGAACCCCCATCCTGGTTATCTAGTGGTACCCCACCACCCATTCCAGCAGGTATTGCCCACAACCCAGCTCCCCACCATCATATAACTGAGCTGGCACCAGCATAGCCCTCCACTCACCTCCACAGCTGATGCTGACTGAACTGTCATTTAGTTTGCTGTACTGTAATGTGTATGCCCATTGTGTACACATTACAGTACTGCAAACTAACTGACAGTTCATTTGGCCCCAGCCGCAGAGGTGAGTGGAGGGCTGTGCTAGTGCAGGCTCAGTTACAGGATGCGGGGTGCTGGCTGTTGGGCACTCCCTGCTGGGTTAGGGTGGGGACCACTAGATCACCAGGAGGGGGATTCTGCAGTTATTTTGTGACACTGGCAGTATTGGGAATTGTGGAGTAGGGCATGCTTAATGTTATACAGTTGTAGGTCTACTGGGTCAATTGGGAATTGCAGAGGGGTGCATGTTTATATACTTACAGTGGTGCTAATTGCATGACTGTGGTTCAGGGAGGGATGCATGATTATAATATACATTACTGATGATGGCACTATTGGGGAGGGAGGGGAAGAGAAGGGGAGGGGCCCAGGCATGATGCCACTTGTAGGTCAACTCTCCCAGGGAGATTTTCTAAGTACCCTTAGATCAGTCCTGGCTGGTCTATGGTATTTTAGGATTTCTCCCTCTGGGAGAGTTCTATGAATACCATTTCTGGAGATGTGGCAGCTTGCGTCTGCCACATGCCCCCTAGCACCAGGTCGCAGCCCAGTTTTGGTCGCACAGGAGATGCAAGCCCTGTTTTGGTCAGGCAGCCAGTGATTGATGCAGGCTGCCTTTGATAACAGCTCTGAGGGCAGTTTCTGGTGCAAGGTGCTGCTTGCACCATTCATGTGTAGCACAGGCATCTTGCACCATGTCCAGGGATTTGAGAATCATAGAAGCATAGAAACATAGAAACATAGAATTTGACGGCAGATAAGGACCGCTTGGCCCACCCAGTCTGCCCATTTCCCTACCTGATGGATAAGCTGCAGATCCTAGTTAACCAGCAGCCTACTTCTTCCTACCCCCAACCCCTAGAATTGCCTTATGACTGTCGAGCCCTATGTGTTCGATCACAGAATTACACCAAAAGTATTTTAAATCACAGATTCCATATGCAGGGGCTTAACTAAGGCTAACTTTTCATGCAAAATGACACTTTCAAACTTGTACTCAGTTCAAATGACTCCTGGTTAAAATTAGCACTTCAAATGACTAAATGAAAGGAACATGTAAAATACGTCCATGTTCTGTTAATAAATTTTGTTCATTGTTTTTTCAAGCTGTCATCTGATTGGAACAGGTGCAACAAGGCACCATATTTAGATGTGTTATCACAGTTGTAATTGACTTCATTTTGGTACATCTATCCTTTACAATTTGAAAGAGATGCAAAAATCTTTTTTATAAAACAACTAAATAAAGCATTGCAAGACACATAGTTTATTAGCATCACATAGAAACAGTGATTCACACAGAAAATGGACACCATACACTGCATTTTCTTACACAAGGAAAGTCAAATGGCAAAACATTAAGTACCAGCAAAATGAATGAGCAAAGTAAAACATAAATGAAAAAAGTCCATAGTCATGCAAACGCAATAAAAAAATGTAACTGCTGACAGCATACGTACATAAACAGCACCCTTTATATGATCAAAAATACTGAACAAATTCCTGTTAGCTAGCTGTCAGCACATACAGTAGACTGCACAAAGTAGACCACACAGGCAGAAATGTTATTTATTTATTTATTTATTTTAGCTTTTGTTGACCGGGTAAGTGCACTAGGCAAAGCCTGCCTATTTTCAGGCACGACCCGGGGGAAGGGGAATATATGAATGCCAACTGAC
Source organism: Neoceratodus forsteri (assembly GCA_016271365.2). Classification (NCBI taxonomy): domain Eukaryota; kingdom Metazoa; phylum Chordata; order Ceratodontiformes; family Ceratodontidae; genus Neoceratodus; species Neoceratodus forsteri. Next base: position 50,028,229 of record CM057451.1, on the reverse strand, counting down.
CTTGAACCAGATTAAGTTGTTGGTGGTATTTTTACTGAATGAGGGAAATTTAGTCAGGACACCGGGGAAATTCCCCTACTCTGATGCTGCTGTGCTGATGTTTCTGCATTGCGGCCAGTAGGGGGACAGGCCATTTCCAAGATGGCCACTCCAAGTGGACTAGGGAAGGAGAAGGAAGTCTGTGGAGCAGGAGGCTAGCCTCAACTCTTGCTCCAGGTGTTGTGGAGGCTCCAGCCATGGATTTGGCTGAAATTGAATCAGATATTGAGCTTCAGGATGCTTTTGTGAGCTGGGAGCAATCGGTTTTGGATAAAACAAAGAAAGAAACTGGACAGTTGGAAATTGCAACAACAGGAAGAGAAAAGGTATTGTCGGTATTTGAACCTGCAACCTCTACAGAAAAGTCGCTTATTAAACCACTAAATGTGGGTCAGAAACAAGATAATGCTGCGATAATGTTTTCTGGAGAAATGGAAGAACCAATTTCATCAGATAGCTCCAAGGGAAGCGAGATGAATTTAAAACTGCAGGCTGACAGAGAAAGCCAAGATATTAAAACCCAGCAAACAGACTGCAGGACAGTGGCACAAAATATGGAGCAAAAAAAAGGTACTGTGTCTTATTTAAGTTATAGTTCTGGTAGGACAGAGTTGCCAGCAAAAGAGTTTGCCTCTGGTGTTAAAAAAAATGCTCTGTCCTTGTTTAATGAAGCTTCACTGCAGTGTGTTGAGCTCCCTGACTGCAGCAGGTGTCAGCCTGATTGTAATGAAGAGCACAAAGGCAGAGTTAAGGTTGATCCCAAGATTGTAAACAGCTCTGTGGAAGAGAGCTTAGAGCAGCAAGGCTTGAGCTCTATTTCCCAAGAACAAATAATCTCTCTGAATTCAGTGCAGGCTGGTATTATCTCTGCTGCTAAAAGTGAGTGCTTACTGCCGGTTTCGGTTTCTGATAATGTCAAAGGAAGTGACGAAGTGAAAATAAATGATTTATCTGCACAGAATATATTGCCATCTACTTTTTGTGAAAATAAAACAACACAGTTGAACAAGGTAGCTGGTTTGTGTTCAAACAGCAGAGTCAAGAGATTTCAGCAACTGACTCAGCTGTTACATATCAAAAGACTGACGGTTCCCAAATGGGGCTACAGATTTCTTTTTTTCTGATAAAATGAACCAAAAGTCTAAAGCTGATATACAGATGGCAGACCCTTTTTTACATAAAGAAGGTTCAAGATCTTTGGTCACCCTATAAAGCTTTAAGTGAAGCAGGGTGGAAACAGACAGTAGCTGGTGTATGGAAGCCTGACCCTGCTTGGGACTCGAACTTATCTTTATCTCAGCATTCTCCTGAGTGGATTCCAGGTGGACAGCAGCAGAAAGGGAGGAAATCCTTCTTGCAGGAGCCCATTCGGATTAATACAGATGAGGACACTGTACAACCTCCCCCTCTTCACAGAAGCCTTGATGTCTGAACTCTTTCTCAAATTCTATAGGAAGCAGCCCCTAGCGCAATGCTGTGAGGCTGAGGTATAAAGGAGGGTTAGAAACTAGGCCGGATAGGCATTATGTGGGAAAACCTTGTTGAAAGACTCACTGCATTTCACCCCTCAGGATGTTTATGCTTTCATTAATATTTCAGGGAGGACAATTATGACATAAGTTTTCGTTCTCAACAGGCTTTAGAGTTGTTCTGGGTTAGAGTATGGACAAGTTAAGTATTCTCCTATGTGGACACCCTTTATTGTTATACCACTCTCAAAACCCCTGATTAAGTTTGTTACAGTTATGTTCAAATGAAGGGTATGGGTGGAAGACATAACCTTTGGTTAAAAAAAATGTGAAGTACTAAGGAGCCAGAGCCTATTTTAGATACAGAGGGGTTCTGGACTGGAGGATGGAAGTATAAAGTTAAATTAAGGCAAACAGAGGCTGGAATTGAACATATACCTAACTCCTTTTGTTAGGAAAAGATAGAGGGTATGTTTTACAGCGGGCAGCCCGTGCATGTTACAAGTGTGGGCTAGAACGCACCTTTCAAGTGTGTGTGATCAGCCCCGTTGTGATAATTGTGGGAGGTAGGACATTTAACTATGTTTGTAGCAATCTATCCATTTGCGATTTATGCAAACTAAAGGCCATGTGTTCAAACTATGTCCTTGGCTGCCCAAAAAATCCTTTGTTCTAATTCTGAGGTTTTTATTCAAAAAGCCCAAGAATCCATGGTTAAAGCTACTCTCCAGGATACGTGCCCCCCTCCCCCTGCAACAAATCAGATGAAATTCCCTCTAGGCAAGAGAGAAATTGAAAAAGAAGGGGGTTTAAAAGGCAAGGTGTTGAACAAAAAAAAGTTAAACTCACCAAGTAGGGAGGATCAGCGTGAGATATCCTTAGATATTGTTAAGATAGTTAAGGGCAATATGGGTCCCCCTAACCTCTCAGATTTCCCTCCAGTGTGTTATACGGAAGGGATCACAGATGAGGTGGTGGTGGCAGCCGCCATTGATAAACCAGTGACTGTACTGCCCCAAAGAAGATCTTTAAGGAATTCACTATCAAAATACCCCCCAGTGGAACAGATTGATACCAGTAACTCATATGTGGTTCTGTTTTCCTCTTGGGGTAACACTGAGATAGAGGTTGAAGATTCAGACTCTCAAAAATCCTCACTTTCAACTAGGTCACAAATCATGGATAATTACAAGGATAAAAAAAAGAAAAAGAGGAAAAAACAATGATTTAAATACTTAAAAGGTTAATGAGGTTGGTTTGGGGTTCTTTGAATGTTCATAGCTTATTGAATATGGTTGCTTACAGCCTCTTCTCATTATATACATGAATTTCCTGTTTCTGTTTGTTTTTACAAGAGACATGGATATATTCCATAGATCAGTTGGTGGCATTTAAAAGAGATTGGTTTTGGGGCCCTTCATTTTGGTCGTTTGGGAAGATTCCGCAGATGGTATAGAATAGTGTTTAATTCATATGACTTCCAGTTACACAATTTGATAGACCTAATACCAGGAAGGGTCCTGATTATTGATGGGAAGTGGCAAGGACTAAGCTATAGGTTTATCAACATTTATAACCCCCAAACAAAAGCAGGTAGAGTTAATTGTCTTAAATCGGTACAGCCTTTTTTATTAACAACAGTTAGAGTATTATGGGGGGGCGACTTTAATTGCCCCATTTCGACCCATGCTAGTATAACAAATAATAAAACATACTGTGACTCTAATGCTTTAAGCAAAATTATAAAAAGTGCTGGACTCTTGAACTGTCATAATGCTTTACAGGTTGGAGAAGGTTTTTCGTTTAAAAAGGGGAAGAGATTTTCTCTAATAGACCATATGTTAGTGTCACCTAATATGCCAATAGAATCTTTAAAATATTTCCTAGTGAATTCTCGACCATTCCTTTCTATTAAGTTCTTTAGCTTTCAGACAGGCAAGAAAAAGGCTAGTTAGATGGAAACTCAATAACTCCTCATTAGAACTCCCTTATATACAAGCTGGGGTGAGATACCTATTAAGAGCCAGGTTATCAGTAGCCTTTTTATATTCAGATTTGGAAGATTGGTGGTTAGAGACTAAATCGGACTTAAGGAAATGGTTTAAATTGCAAGGAGTTAGAGCAAAGAATGGCAAATTCCTGCACTATTTAGGTTTAAGACAACAATTACAGAGGCTTATGACTATAGCTTATTCTTCTAGGATGGATTACTCAGAACAAATTGCTAATCTTAAAGAAAAAATGAAAGAGTTTCAGTATGATAGAGGGAAAACCATGCAGGCCATTTTAACTAATGGAATTAAAAATCACCCATTGGGGATCCATTCGAAATGTGTAAACAGGTAAGAGATTCTATGAAATTGAGGTACTCAAAGATTCAGATGGTAATTTGGTATCCTCTGTGGCCCAACTAAGAGAAGTGATTGTAGAACATTACCGCTTTGAATCCTCTTGAGACAATCCCCATTCAGCTATGGCCGCTTATTTGAAAGATATTTTAGTTCCAGTTAACCTAGTTGGGAGATCGGAGGTATGGGCACTCATCACTCAAACAGAGAGATTTTAAGCTCCATTAGGTTATTGAAACTAAATATTTCCGGAATAGATGGGATTTCCAATAACTTTTAAAAATCTTTTCAGACGAACTTAGTCAGTGCCTGTGTATCTTATTTAGGTATTTTTTAGATAAAGCTGCAATCTATCCCTCTTTACAGAAGGGTTATTGACTTATATATTTAAGTCAGGAGATAAGCAAAACATTACTAACTGGAGACCAATCACTTTTAAACTCTGATTATAAAATCTTTACTGGTATTTTAAATAATAGGCTGAAGAATTTAGCTAAAGAAGTTATTTCACCCTTTCAATATTGTGGGTTACCAGATAGAAGAGTCCAGTCTGCTCTGATGTTGATTCGAGATGTAACTGAGTATTTTACTGAGCTAGGGTTAACTAGATGCTTAATAGCAGCTGACTTAGAAAAAGCCTTTGATAGAGTTTATTTGCTGTTCCTTTTCCTTACCCTTAAGCATTATGGGGTTCCAAAGCAATTAGTGAAAATAATTGAGATATTATATGATAATTATACAGTAATTCCATATTTAAAGATCAGAAGGCGGAAGTTTTAAGTTAACTACAGGAGTTAGACAGGGTTGCCCTCTAAGCCCTCTTCTTTATATTTTGCTCTAGACCCCTTTACAAACGATAGTTTCAGACAGATTTGAAGGGTGTTACAGTGAATGGGCAGAGGGATTTGCAATTAATGATACAAGCCCACGCTGATGATTTAGTAGTATATTTGGAAGATAGGGCCTCAGTAATTATTTTGTGACTCAATTTGAGGCCTTTGCAAAGGTATCAAATGCAAAGATAAATTTAAATAAAACAAAGGATTATTTATTGGAGCAACTGGTGCTGAGGAAGTGTGTCAGAGGGTATTAACATCTCCCTTAAACCTCTTAAAATTTTAGGGATATTATTCGGTTCCCGGAACATGCCTGTTGAAAATTGGGAAGATGTCATTATTAAAATAGAGAGAAAGGTTAATAGATAGAAAAAGTGGAAAATGACCAAATTAAAAAGGGTTCAGGTAATCAAGCAATTTCTTCTTCCAACAATACAGTATGTGGCGATGATTTTTCCGCTTCCTGTGTTTTTTGAGACTAGAATATATAGTGTGTTTTTTCAAATGTTATGGGGAAATCGCTTAAATCCTGTTAAAAGGAGCTATACATATTTAATGAAAAATAAGGGTGGTTTAGGAATGGTAGACCCAGTGATTTTTGTGCATGCTTTGTTTTTATCAAACTCAATTAAAGAAGGGTTAAAAGCAGAATTAGAAGCAGTGGAGTCTTGGAACTTGAAAACAATGGGTAAATACTTTAAGAATTGGTACACTATGGCCCCTAAACTGAATCGCTACTTATATATTCCATCATATTTTAGGCCAACGGCACAGAAATTGTTCAAATGGAAAACGAGAAACAGGTAATTTGAATAATAACATGAAGGGTCTTTATCGCTTTCTAATGTCGTTGACTCTTCCTCAGAACCAGGATTTAAAATTGTCCTATGACTTTAAATTCTAGTGTATTAGCTCAATTAAACTGTAAGAGGATGCCTCAAAAACAATGGGAGACGCAGTGGCTGATCTTTTATGGGAAACTGAATGTCAGAGGAAATGCGAAGTACAAGGCTTTACAGGAAAGATTGTGCCCATACTTGGATTGTATTAATGTAGAAGAATCGATGGAGCATTTTTTTCTTAGATGTTCATATGCGACTGGTTTATGGTTATACCTAGAAAAGCTTTGGGGATTTAAATGGTTATGTAATATGTCTTATGAATTTTTGATTCTAGGATGTTATCCCAAGAATTTGTCTGAATTTCACGAAGAAACATTATCCTTATTTTGGGATGTCTAAGATATTATTTATGGCAAGCTAGGGTTCAATGGGTCCTTTATCAAAAGAGAATGCCTTACTCTTAGTAAGTAGGTTAGTCATCAAAGAGCTTATAATAATTTATACACAGGATGCATCAAGAGTGACCCCAGGAACTTTACGTAAATGGTGGAAAGGTTTCTTCACTTTATTAAGTTCAAATAATAAGAGTTAAAAGTGGACTGGATATTTGTTAATAGTTTACTTTCATGATTTTTGTGTTCTCGTAGGCGTTTACAATGTAATGCTTGAACATCTCTTTGATTTTGTTATGTTATATGTTATGGAAAAGTTTTGTTCTATCGATTATCCTACTTAAAAGTGTTGCTGTTTATGTTTTTTATGTCAATAAAAACACCCCTACTCTTTTCGATAAGTGCCATGGGATCTTTAACATCCACCTGAACTACCACCAATCCAGGCAGATGGGACCTCGGTTTAATGTCTCATCCGAAAGACGGCACCTCAGAAGTGCAGCACCCCTCTCAGGCTGCACTACAGGGTCAGTACTGGGATATTAACCCAAGTGCCAGATGTGGGAAATGAACCCACAGCCCTCTGATCTCCTGGCCTCAGAGGCGAGTGTGCACAAATTCGGGTTTCATTCCCCCTGATATGTAACTTTCATTTTCTTTGCTTTGTATGGTGTTCTACACCTCAGACCATGTGGACTACATGTAAAAAGGTAAGAATAAAGAACATCACATAATGAATACTTGAATTATCTTTGGGTCATGAAGACAGGTTAGTTGCTATGCTAACTGAATTTACCAAACCAATCCACTAGCTCTTGAAGATAATGGTTATACAGTGGATTCTATTCATACCATACACACTTTCTATGGATAAATGTTTATTGTGGATAGAAACTGGATGACAAAACTGCTGACACAGACACCCCATTGTAAATCTGTCTGTTATGGCAGATTATAGCAGCTGGCTATAGTGGAAGGCTGAGGCACCTAATGAGGTGTGAAGCAGCTTTCTAGTAGGTGTTGATGAGGTGCTGATGTGTAATCAGCGATCGCAAATACACTTCTCAGCAGGCAGTATTGTTTTGCTTGTGACTCCCACTACCCTGAATTTTTAACGTTTGAGACTTTAAGTTTTGTAAAAAACTGACAAAACAGGCTTCATTCAACCTTTAAACTCTGCTCTTTCAGCTGTCAAACAATCATGGAGTCAGTGTTAGTGTAAGTTCCATACCTCTAGCAAAAAAAACACAGGTTTGTGGAGTGAGAGATGTGGCAGTCTGATCAGATATAAACAATGACTCAGCATATTAACACATTATTTTTTTACTTCACCTAAGTCAGTGTACTCTTGGCCTTTCTGAAACATGTAAGTAGGTTCAGGGGAGCATCTGTGAACAAAAGTTGTTGCTGTTTTGTCACCGAGCATCTTTTAGATTCCAGGAGATGATCAGAGTTCCACTTTACTGTGACTGTTGAAAATCAGTGTTGCCAGTCTGTGTCCTGCTTCTCCTCCTGTCAAAGTTCTGCCCTCCTTGGTGGGTCAAACAGTGAACTCTGCATATTTGTAGCATTTTATTGGTTCATAGTCCAAGAATGGCATTTGCAACAAAAAATAGCTTACTTTTAAAACCACTACCCTTCTTCATCTTTTGACATTAAATTCCATGATATGGTTCACAAGCTATTACATTCTAGTACTAGATCCACCAGTTATTATATAGACAGACTAGGCATTTTAGTTGTCTAAAGTTATAAACTCACTTTTATTAACTACAAAATAATTGTACTGGGAGGGAAATTTTCATTTTTGAGCAGATTAGTTCCAAGCGCATTATTAGCACGCTGAATGTGGGAGACTTGGCAGTTGGGATGGGGGAAAACAAACTACCTAGCAACAAAGGGAAAAGGATGCCTCACAGCTGTCACTGCAGCCCACAGCCCACCTCTACCTGTGGTTACAGATGTCAAGAAAACCCAACTGTTCTAATACAGAGAATGCAGGTGAAGAGCTCCTCTTGTTTAACTGGGCACACAGGATTTTAGGTGCCCAGAAAAGATATCTCTAGCCATTACTGTATTTAAAAAAAATCAAAATCTAGATACACAGGGCCCATTCAGTTAGGTTCTGGAGTTTGCTTTTTAAAATGCCAGCATTTTTATGTATTTTCATGTATTTTAATTCAAGAAGGAAAAAACAAGACGCCGGTCTCGTGGTATAAAAAAATTATTCCCAAAGTGAAAAGCAAGTGTTGAGAAACCAAAAAGTGTCCTGTAACATCAAGTTTTCCACCTTATCTCAAGCCCCCTACTGTGCACGATCAGAACACAAAACACTAAACTTTAAAGCCTCATAACTCTGAAACCATTTAATATTTTTTCACCAGACCTACTGAATCAAAGGCACTACCTTAGGACATGGTACATGTCCACTGCAATTTTGTAGGAAAAACATTAAATTCCATGTAGGCTGTAGGTGACCGCCAAAAAAAAAAAACATGTTAAGAATAAGAAAAAAGTTAGCCTTTTACAAAAAATGACATGCAGATCTCAGAAACAGCACAAGCTGCTGTCACAAAAATTTCCACTGACAAAGACCTTGCCTCCTAGATAACACATGCAATATTGCAATGAATTTTATCAAATGCTGCCAAAGACATTATTATATAAAGTTATGGGTGTAACACTGAACACACTACTCAACCCTTAACTTTAGCAGTGCTACCATGCCACTATAATACTATGTTAAACCCCAAATTTTGTACTTTAATAACTTTGCAACCATACGACCGATGTGCCCAAAATTTTTCATGCGATGTCCAGTATACCATAGATCTCTCGATCTGGTAACTTTAATTCCAGTTGGTGGTGCAGTTGCAGAGCTGCAGAGTGCCATAAAATGTGAAATTCACCATTTAGGTGCAAATTCTTTGCTTGGCTGCATCTCTGAAATGGCTTTGGGGTCTGGTCTGAAATTGTTATGGCATATGGGGTCTGGACTGCAGATGTGCATTTTAAAGGTTTGGTGAAACAAAATATTAATCAGTTCAAAAGTTATTAAACTTCAAAGTTTCCCACTATATCCTATGGGGAAAAAATAGATGTGCTTCTTACTGCCACAGATGAGTTTAGTAGTGTCATGTTGCTGCCAACTTGTTATCAGTTAGCGATGTGTAAAAACTGCCGTAATTAAAAAAAAATTCCTCCCCTATGTAAACACCAACAGTTGTGTTTACCTAATCAGGGCCCTAGGAACATAATTCTGGCATTTTTTTGAATACTGGCTGAAAACATGTTTTTTTGTATTCTGCCATTGGCAGTGTCACAAATTTGCAGCACTACATTTGTAAAACTGCCAGAAATTTGCTGCAACATGCAACTAATGGCACTGTTGCATGAAAACTGGCACAAATTTGTGGCACTTTTTTGTGAAAACTGCTGAAAATTTGAGGCACTACTTAAACAGGAAAAAAAAAACACTAGCCCCTGTGAAAAAACAAAAACCTCTTCTGGCCATTTTTTACAAAAAATAAGGAGATAATTGGATTTCTCTGCCCCCTTTTAGGTAAACGCCTGCTGGTGTATACCTAAAAAAAACTTTATTCTCCATTTTACTCAGTTTAAGGGTAAGGGGGCGAGGAATGTTAATTATTATAAATATATATTTTGCTAACAGCAAGTTGCCAAATCCCATTGTCAGCACTGTAAGTCCACCCCCCAATACCAGTGTGGGATACTGGGGAGCCTACTCCCAGTGTCCCAAAACATTTCTTTTACTATATTTGCCAACAGGGGTGCCCAATCCCCTGTTGGCACTGTAAGACCCCCCCACTAGTGTGGGACACTGGGGACCCCACTCCCAGTGTCCCCAAAGATTGACAAAATTAACCCTGCAAGAAAGAAAACAGTCTCCAACATATTTTTCTGAAAAAAAAGTCCCTCGTCATCTCCCTGTCCCCCTACTCCATCCTGACCCTCCTACTGAGCAACTCACCATCCCAAACTCCCCCTTGCCCTATACTTACCACCAGGGATCATCTTCTGTCATTGTCTGTGGATCAGGACATGTCTGCACTCTTCAAAGCCAAACAGCGAACTGAAGAATCAAGGTAAGTGCCGTATAGTGGCTGTCAAAGGCATTTTGAACTTATGTTGCTATATCAGCTATTTTTTGGTATTTTTTCACCAAATTTTCAACATTAGCTTTTTGGGACCTCACCTCATGAACACTGCTACTGTTGTTTCATTAATTTGACCCTATGTTGATTTTGCGGTCACTGTGTGAATCACCTTTCAGGACTGAGTAATGCCAGTGTTCACGAGGTGGGGTCCCAAAAAGGACATGTTGAAAATTTGGTGCAAAAATACCAAACAATGCCTGAGTTACATGCGGTCATTGAAATATTTCTATGCACGCTCATAACTTGGGCACTTTTTAATATTTTCACTCCAAATTTTCGACATTGCCATTTTTTTCACACCACCTTATGAACAGTTCAGCTGTTATTTTTTACATCCTGCTCAAAATGTGTTTTCACACCTGTGGTGTGGAATGGCATGTTTGCTGTGAGAAATCACCTTTCAGGACAGAGTAATGAAATGAGAGTGTCGGTGTCCATGAGGTGGGTTCCCAAAAAGGTGATGTTGAAAATTTGGTGAAATAATTCCCAAAAATGCATAAGTTACCTGTGCCCATTGCATTTATACTATACATGCATTTATACAAACTTTAGTTTTTTTCAATATTTTGCCACCAAATTTTTAACATAGCCATTTTTTCACACCACCTCATGAACAGCGGAGCTGTTCTTGTTCACATCCTGACGGAAATGTGTTTTCACATCTGTGGCACAGAATGGCATTGCAGTTGTGCATAATTTCATTTTGCCTAGCATTTCACAATTTCTCTGTACCAGGGGATGTGAGGTCCAGTAATAAGATAGATATGCTGACAATTTGGCCACTGTTGTTTGACACATGATAACACTGGGCCCAGAGAACCCTGTGCTTCCACATCTACTGTACATACATACACTCATCTATAGAGGGGCTGGAGCTTAGGGTCCAAAGGACTCTGTGCTCCCAAAGTAAAATGATGATACTATTATACTATCTCAAAAAGTAAAGAAATTAATTGCAAAAACTCTGTTAAAGCATCAGTTAGGGTTCCTATTACAGCAACAAAAGTATGGAAGTTTGGTGTTAGGGTTCCCAACCCTACCACCCACCCCCCACACCTTCCACACACCAACAGGTATCAGAGTATGCCTTGGGGTCATCAGGCCCATCTCTCACCCCATTCTCTTATACTGTACCATCTCAGGTTCCTTACACATGGAATAAGGTGAGCATTAGGCCCGACAACCCCAAGACACACCCTGACTCCTGTTGGTGTGTGGAGGGTGGGGAGTTGGGTAGGGTGGTAGAGTTGGGAACCATAACACTGAATTTCCATATTTTGTTGCTGTAATAGAAACCCTAACTCATGCATTAAAGGATTTTTTTGCAATCAATATATATTATAGTGGCACAGTAGTGCCATTATAGTTAAGGTTGCCTGGCCACTACTATGTTAAACCCAAAATGTTGTACTTTAATAACTTTGCAACTGCACGATTGATGTGCCCAAAATCTTTCATGCACCATCTGGTATCTCATATCTCTGGATCTGGCAAGTTTCTTTCTGGTCAGTGATGCAATTGCGGAGTTGCAGAGTGCCAGAAAAAATAGAAATTTACCATTTAGGTGCAAATTCTTTGCTTGGTCACATCTACAAAATGGCTTTGGGGTCTGGTATGAAATTGTAGGGTATATGGGATCTGGGCAGCAGATGTGCCTTTTGAAGGTTTGGTGAAAAAAAAAAATTAATCCATTTAAAAGTTACTAAACTTTAGGGTTTCCTATTATATTCTATGGGAAAAAATAGATGTGCCATGCAAAAGCACTTTTTGCTTTTCTGAAAGCACTTTTAACTTCCACAAATGGATTCAGTAGTGTCGTGCTGCTGTCATCTTGTTTTCAGTTAGCGATGGGGGAAAAAAACACTGTAATTCAAAAAATACTGCCCCTTTGTAAACACCAACAATCATGTTTACACAATCAGGGCTTAAGGAACATGAGCCTGGAGTTATATTTTAAAAATAATGCTTGGAAATATGTTTATTTAATTTGGCCGTTGGTAGTGTCGCAAATTTGCAACACTACTTTTGCTAAACATTTGTAAAAGTAGTGTCACAAATTTGCAACAGTTTTCATGACAGCTTTCACAAAATTTGCAAAACTGTTGCAAATTTGTAACACTACCTAGCCAGCAATGCCTGTTTCTTTTCATGCCATTGCAAACAAATGGTTTGCTTTTACACGCTGAAATTTTCAATGTACAAAGAGCGTGCCCCACACATGTGCCTTTTACTGATTTGGTGATAACATCTGCATCAATTCCATAGTTATAGCATTCCCAAGTTTAGACATTTTCCATACGATAACATTGGGGCAGTCGCGGTACCTTTCGGTGGCTATATCTCAAAAACGCTTTGAGAGACAGATTTTTTTTGCTAAAAGCAACATAGAACACCTTGAGGTGTACTATATATATATATATATATATATATATATATGCAATAGATATACCACTCTGAGGTGTGCAGTTGCACTCTGATATACGCACGCCTTGGTGTGCGCTAGCGCACGGGTCAGCAAGGCCGAGTGCATCAACCGCCCAAGGCGAGCGATATCAGAGCATGACCACACACCCAGTGGTATATCTATCTTATAAAATGTCAAAATTGTTTTGGAGGGGGGGTTAAAGTGCAGGTGTGTGGTCACACTCTGATATACGCACGGTCATGTGATATGTTTTATACAATCAGAAGTCTGGATTTGGATCTGGATATGGATGCTCATTTTATAAATATATATACACATACTCTGTTTATACCTGTATATAGATATATATGCATATTTATATCTATCTATCTATCCATATACACTCTGTATATACCTATATATATATAATATACAGTATATATATATATATATATATATATATATATATATATATACACATACACATATTTATATATTCTTTGCAAAAACTACATTAATGTAGACATTAGGGTTATAAAATGCAAAATGCACAAAGATGGGAAATTAAAAAACATTAGGGCTTTGTGTCTCCAAAGTTTTGTCAAATCAATGATGGAGTCTTATCTGGGGTTCTCAGCCCTAATGCCCACCCCTACCCTGGATCAGATGAGGTCAAATGTGATGTCTTCATGCATGGCCTGTAGTGCTTTGCATTTTATAACTCTAATGTCTGCATTAACATAGTTTTTTTTGGAAAGAATTTCCCTTCTTTTCGTGATAGTTGAACTGTATCCTCATTTGTGCAGGTCCCTTGGGGACCTGTGCAAAATGAGATAAATACAATATTGGAGACAGTCATGATGCAGTGCATGGGTGCAGCAGACCCTGGCACATGTCTCAATACCATGCGGGTGAAGTTCCCTGACCACCACAGGGTGTGGTGTCTGCACCAAAACACTGCTCTGTCCCTACCCAGGCCATGACTGGTGCTGCATGCTGCAGCACCTTCCCCATCTGCCTTGTCCCAGTAAACCAGTTTACTGAGTTCACACCTGAACTCAGATCACTGGCACAGTAAGGCAACATGTTCCTCAGAGGTGCAATGGACATCCCTGCAATCAATGTTACTTAATAAATTCTTTGTTTTTTTAATATTTTGACCTCAACTTTCAACATAATCTTCTTAATACCCCACCTCATAACCCCATAGGTGAAACTTTTGAAATCTGTGCTGAAATGCCATTCTGCACTACAAGTGTGAAAACACATTTAGGACAGGATGTGAAAAATTACAGCTGTACTGTTCGTGAGGTACTGTGAACCTGGAGTCAAAATATTGTAAATTACCAAAGTTAGTGTATGCGCCTGCATTGAAAAATGTCAACGTACACTCTTAACTCTGCCATTTTTAAGAATTATTTTACCACATTTTCAACATGGGTTTTTTGGGACCTCATCTCATGAATGCTGGTAATGTCAGTGACCACAAAATCAGCTTCCAGGCTCAATTAGTGAAACAACAGTTACAGTGTTCATGAGGTAGGGTCCCAAAAGGCCATGTTGAAAATCTGGTCAAAAAAATTGAAAAAATGGCAACGATGACACCATAAGTTCAAAACATCATTGAAAATACATTATATGGCATTTTCCTGTATTCCTCAGTTCACTGTTCAGGTTTGAAGAGTGGAGATGTGTCCCAGCACACAGAGGATGGCATCAGATGACCTCAGGAGGTACGTATTGGATTGTGGAGTGGTAGGTGCTCTGTGGGAGAGTTGGATTGGGGGTAGGGAGATGGCAATGACAACAAGGGACTGTTTTCTTTTTTTCAACTTAAAAACAACAAAAAAGCATTGCAGGATTTTTTTCTTTTCAAGGAAACATAAATGTAATAAAAGTATTTTGAGACATTGAGGTTGGGCTCCCCAGTGTCCCACACTGCTGGGGCATGTAATTGCTGCAGTGGGTATTGGGTCCCCCAATGTCAGCATAGTTAATAAAGTGGATGCACAGGAGGGAATCATCTGACACAGGGGCTGGGCATCGTGGTGTCAGAAAAGAATTAGAAACAGTACAAAATAAATAAATTAAACAAATAAATAACTAAATGCATAATCTGCCATTGGGGATTGGGGCACCCTGGTGTGCAGAAAACAGTTTGAGGCACAGTCATGATGGTGGGGCTACAATGACAGTAGCCCTGTCTCTGATACCAGTCACAACAGCATCCTCTTGCACTATAGGCCACAGCTGTCTTTAATAAATGACAGCTGTGTCATACAGTGCAAGTACCGTATGATACAGCTCTCATTTATTAAAGATAGCTGTGTCATATAGTGCAGTACTATATGACACAGCTGTCATTTATTAAAGACAGCAGTGTTGTATATGACTTGGTCCACAGAAGATGACATTGGCCAACCTCCTGATGTGAGTATAGGGTAAGGGGGAGGTATGGGATGGTGGGTACTCAGTGGGAGGGTCAGGTTGGGGTAGGGATATGGCATGGATGACAAGAGACCATTTTCTTTTTTCAGGTAAAAATAAATAAATAAGGTGTCATGGGACGATTTTTTCCTTTCAGGAAAATCAAAAATAAATAACAGTGTTTCAGAACACTTGGGGGTGGGCACCCCAGTGTCCTACACTGCTGGGAGGGTGTAAATGCCAACACAGGGATTGGACCCTCAATGATGGTAGAGTTAATAAATAAAGGGGCTGCACAGGGGGAAAGCATCCGACACCAGGGGTTGGCATCCAAGTGTTGGAAAAGAATAAAAAACAGTACAAAATAAATTAAAAAAATAAACAGTTTCATTAAGGCAAGACAAGGCCAATTTTGTTTTTGTGGTGCCCAATCCTGGATGGTCTGGGTGCCTAACAGTAGAACAGTACAAATAACAACAATTAAAAGTAATAAGGTAAAATATTCAGGTAAACATCTATAAAATATTAAGATCAATAATCAGAAGGATAAAAAGTTCAAAGTTAAGGCACAGTCAGGATGGAGGGGCTACAATGACAGTAGCCCCATACCTGACCTATGAGCCATGACAGCAGCAGCCTGCACTATACAACAAAGCTGTCTTTAATAAATGACAGCTGTGTTGTATAGTGCAAGTACTATTCAACACAGCTATTATTTATTAAAGAAAACCGTGTCATATAGTGCAGGCTGCGTTTTTTGCAAAAATTCAGTTTTATGAATAGAATGTTGATTTTTTTAAACTGTGCATGCTCAAAAATGGAATGTTTTTATTAAATATTATAAAAACTACTTAACAGCTGGACCTAAAAACCACAAATGCACACACCTTGGGCCAACACCTATCAAACCTGAAAGTTTCAGATTTCAAAGCCTCCTAAATTTTTAGTTATCAGGTGGCAAAAGAAGTCTTAAACATTTTCAAAAACTGAGACTTTTGCGATTTTTGCACCTCTGTAACTTTACCTCTCCTGAACCAATCTAAATTTACAGGATCAATTGTTCATCACACAGAGGCTGTGCTTTCCAAAGTTCATGTAAATTGGTTGAAAGGGGGCAAAGTTATTAAGGTGCAAACTTTTGAGTTTAACATTGAAGTGCTTACTTAATCCTAATATACAGGCACTCTCATGCCTGTATTATATATATATATATATATATATATATCTTGCAGATATTGGGATTGAAGACCATAAACTGCACAAAAGTCTGGAAATGAAAATATTTTTGAGCTGCAGTCACACTACTTGGGACTTTGGGTAATGAAGTTATGTAGTGTTTATTGCAGATCTCAACACTAATGCCAATCCCTCACTCCTCCCCATATTCAACCATCTAGCTTCATGACCCAGACACAATGTACATGTGTGGAGTATGCTATGCAGACTCTTGCCTTAGTGCATGACTATGAATCGTTACACTCAGTCTAACCATTCTGGTGTCTTAGGCATGCAGTGTAGCGTCCAGAATGTACTGATGCTCAATGATCATAAATGATGGATTAAGTCTCATACCACATTGCTGAAATTAGAATATGACACACTTAAAAAACAGTTAGTGCACTGTTGACCTTAAATCCATGCATGTCAAATCAATTTAGCATGAGAAGAAAATGTCAGGAAGTCCACAGCAGCTCAGTTATACTTGTGTGTTTGCTATTCCACCTGTGACATTCATTGCCCAATTCTAAATTGCAATGGAAATCTTTTAAACTGAATGATATCTACAGTACATCTCACTGTAGTGAACTTCTTTTTTTTTATTTTGTAGACTTTTTTTCTGCACTGGTGACCTGCAAACTCTCTCAGGCTAACCCCTTGCTCCACCACTGCTCTACCACCTACCTGAAGCATGCCCTCCGGGATATGGAACAGACCACCACCTACCTCAGACCAATGGATACCCTGGTTCTGAGTCCCCAGTGGCAGGGCCACCATCCACTGAAGTGCTCTATCTAGAATCCAGTGCATCAGCTGAAGGCAAGGTGGAGAGCTGGGAGAGCTGGAGAGACAAGCCTGGTATTAGGTGTGTGGCAGCGGGACACTGAAGGCAGCCATCACCTATTCCAGGGCCAGGGATTTTATAGCTTGAGTTTTCCCTGGAGTGCAGATGTGCAAAGATGCCTGTGCAGGCATGCTGCTGACATCTGTCACCACTCCACCCCTGAACATCATCAGTGCCTGTAGTGCCCCCAATCTCCATCGGAGGTCGCTGAGACACCGAGCAAGCCCCAAAACCCTCAATGGGAGAGGAGAAAAGTCCTCTGGATGCTCAATTCTCTCCATCCCCTGCTGATCCCCAGTGCCCAAATCTGTTCCTGAACCCTGGTTGCCAGCGTGGCGTGAGATGTGGCATCTAGTGCCTCAACCCTCAGTGTCACCCAGCCGGCCTGTTGTGAACAACTTCATGTGAGTGTCTGCTACAAGTACATTTAAAATGTTTTTGTAAAGCTGATCTCAAAAAAGTTCTTAATTAATGCAACTTCAGTCTCAAGAGTATTAATGGTTACCATAATACATTTTGGAACACACTGTTGCTTGTTAAAAGCAAAGCAGTATTTTCAAATTAGGAAGAAAGTACAATAAGGACACGAGTACATGCAAATACTTTTTCTTTATTTATACTTACTTCATTAACTCCTAAAATATTAAGAAAGAGGCTACATAGAGCCTGTATTCAGGTGTAAACAGATTCTACAGAAAACAAGCTTGTTTTCTGTAAAATCTGTTAACACTTGAATAAGGGCTCTATGTAACCTGAAAGCCTATGTTCTGTAAATTTCTAGTTTGTCCAATAAAATATATCAAGTCACCCACTTTGTTCATCATTTTATACAAGAACCAATATGGCTACAAATGAATCTTTATTTCATTAACTACTGTAAGGGTTCCAAGAGTCAATGAGCAAGTTACAGTACATGTGACTTTTTTGATTTGAGAAACAAATGCATTCCAATAGAGTAACACCTGCATTGATTCATTTGCATAACAGTTAACTTCTGTAACATTGTCAAATCCTGGAACAGTTATATTTGACTCTAGCCTAAGATTCTTGCCTGAACATAACTATTTTTGTGTCTCAGAATGTGTAGTTATATCTATGTTTGTACCCTGTGTAACTGAGGTACCCTTTTTCTGTTGGTTTGATGGCTGGTGTTTCTGTTGAACACTTGTGTCCATCACTGTGCATACCAATAGTAGTTCAGTTGACAAGTACCTCCTACAATTACACAGTATGTGCATTTTTACATAAATGTAGTATGCTTTCAAGTCCGAATGTCATTGAAAATCAACATTCATCTCATATAGTTTCACTGTGATTTTTTCCATGAACTTTCTGTCAATACATACTCCATCAGTAAGATCAACGGAAGGTAACTCAACCAGATTCTTACTCTGTCATTGTAACATTATTTTATTGAACTTATCACCATCTGCTAACTTGTGCCATGATGGAAACAGTCTTTGTATAATTTGCAGTACATTCAAAGAAAATTAAAGTAGTTGCATCTAAGTTGCCACCATGTCTATTACTCTGCTACTCAAGATACTAGCTAATGATTATGAGGGAGGACGGAAAGCCTGGGGGAAAAAACTCCCCCGAGACATAAGCACAGGTTGAAGGAGATTGACAAGGTGGAGGACAAGTGGGATAAGAACAAAGGACGCAGAGAGGTGTAGAGGAGAAAATAAACAGAGGGAAAAATGAGGTAGAAGTGAGTCAGGGGAGTCTTGTGGAGCATCAGAGGCAGAAGGGGGTGGAATGTAAGGTTGCAGTCATGGAGGGAGGAAGGTTTGGAAAGCCATAGGTGCCAACACAAGGAGTCTAGCAAAAAAAATTCTGGAACTAGAGGACATCATGGTGGAGGGGGACCTGGACCAAGTGGCCATAACTGAGTAGTGGTGCACTGAAAGTTATAACTGGGATATGGCCATACTAGTTTATTCTCAGTTCAAAAAAGATTGGGAGGGGAGAAGGAGGCTTTTATTTCTGTATTTGAAAGAGGGTTATGGAAGTACAGGGAACCTAGAGGTAGATGGTGGGCTGGAGGTGCTATGGGTCACCCTGGAGACAGGAGTAGAGGCCACTATTTGAACTGGGGTGACAGACATTTATTTATAATTTTTGACCAGTAAAGGTACACTAACCTGTGTTAGCTTGTTTACAGGTGCATCCTGGGGGTTGGTTACATGGATATGTTATTGATGGTGTAATGTTGGCCATGGCACTGGGCAAATTCCCCTGCTCTTTGATTGGAGTCACAGTCTGCTTCCTGTCTGGAAGGGAATGAAGATGGAGGAGGAGAGTGTGATGGATGCCAGAGTGGAGCTGCCTATCTCCCTCTTCACTCAGAATTGTGAGAATTGTGACCAGCTGTTTTTTTAATCTACTTCGGCTGCTTCTAAGCAATCTGAATTGTCAATGATGGCTGACATCCCAGAACAAACTTCGATATCTGCAGCAATGGCTGAAGCTTCACGTTTGGAAGCAGAGTTTACTGCTACGAAAACGTCTGTGTTGAGGTTTCTGGTGAGCGAGGAACAGAATTTAGGCCAAAGGAAGGCATCTTTAAAGTTTGAACTCATGAGTTCTTTTTTTTATTTTTATAATTCAAAGTTTATTCACCACATTTTCCACATTACAAGAGGCAGTAATGAACACTTTTACATAGGATTCACAAAACAAATCTAATCTTACTGCCCCAAACCCTTCCCTCCTCCCCGGCACAGCACTTCATTCTAGTACTGTTATAACCAGCTAACTACCTATACCAGGAGTAATTAAGGTGGTAACCTCAGCTACACACTACTTCATAGCCACCATAATTAAAGTATGAAGGGGATCCCAGATATCCTTATACCTATATAATCTGTTTTGAAGGCTAGCAATAGCCTTCTCTGTACATATATTTGCTAAGATATCATGTAGCCACTCCTGATATGTTGAGCCGGTCCTTTCCTTCCAACGCCTGAGAATGACTTTTTTAACTGAAAGCACAACCATAGATATGTGAAATCTCCGAATTTTAACCTTTATGGAGGAGAGATCCCCCAACAGACAAATATCTGGTGTAAAATAATCCTGTAGATCCAATGAAGGATCCAGATTGCTTTTTATTTGACTCATAATGATGCTATCCAGGGACATGACCAGAAAAAATGGAAAAGTGATCCTGTATCCTGGGAACACTTATTACACCTATCGGTATCAAGAAGGCCCCATTTCACCAGTTTAGTTGGGGTATAGTATAAATTATGCAAGATATGGAACTGCATGAGATGTAATCTATCTTGAGATACATATTTATGACAGTACATCCAGAGGATGGGCCACTTAAAAGTATAGTGGGGAAAAAATGAAACCCAGAAGTTGGTGGGGCCACCACCGCGTCCAAACC
This sequence comes from Neoceratodus forsteri, assembly GCA_016271365.2. Lineage (NCBI taxonomy): Eukaryota > Metazoa > Chordata > Ceratodontiformes > Ceratodontidae > Neoceratodus > Neoceratodus forsteri. The sequence goes on along the minus strand of CM057451.1, from coordinate 50,007,838 downwards.
TCCATCGGAACAAGACTTGATAAATCTTAGAAATCACCCCAGAGGAGACTAGTAAAGGGGAAAGTTCAGATACCAATGCAAAGGTCGGTGGACGGGGTGAAGTGGCCCCAAAGACCATGGTTAACAAGTGTCTTAGTTGAAATACTTTAAAAGTCTGAGACTCGGGTATTTTGAACTTGTGTATGAACTGAGAAAATGAGAGCCACTCACCAGCTTCATCCAGAAATGAAGTTACTATCCCTTCTCCTAAGTGAGGGAACCATGAATGGGAAATTTTCTGTTTATTTATAGTGAAAGCCGGGGAATTCCAAGTAGATTGAGCGAGATCATTGCTTTGATTGTAACGTAGGAAAGAGCACAATTGCAAATGTACACTTAGTGAGGTCATGATAGTGGGGCATTTATTAATATTTTGCATCTGAAAAATTTTTAGATAGAGTATAGTCAGGGGGTCCGTGTTCATAGATTGGAAAAAATCTAATTCAATCTTAAGCCAAACTGGGTTCATGTTATCTGGACCAGTCTTACCCATCTCAGATATTTAGCCAAATGACTAGCCCAGTAGTAAAAGGGCAAGTAAGAAATCCGCAACCCCCCCTCATTCTTAGGTGCAGCTAACTTGTGGTTTGCCAGCCTGGAGGTCTTATTTGACCAAATAAACTTGGTAAAGAGTTTATGTGTTTTCTGAAACCAACTTAGGGGGATGAATGAATTAAGATGTGACAAAGGATAAAATAAATGGGGAAACACATTCATCTTAATAATATTAGTACAACCTCATAAAGATAACAGGAGTTTATCCCATCTCTCTAAATCTTGAGTGATCCCCTGCAGAAGGGGGTCCAAGTTCTCCTTAAACCACAAGGAGGGATTACGCATTAATTTTATGCCTAAATATTTGATAGCTCGGTGTGACCAGCATAGTCCCAGAGAAATAATGTTGGTCTTAAAGACTTTATGGTTAAGAGAGAAAAAGGATGTCTTATTGGAGGTGGTATAGTGCAGTGGATTAAGGCTCTGAGCTGCAAACCTGGAGACCTTCGTTTGAATCCCACAGGCCCCACTTGCATACTGTGTGACCCTGGGCAAGTCACTTAACTTCCTTGTGCTCCCAGGTTGCACCTGGAAACAAGCTTTGGCTTAGTGTGCCTTTCCTGGCTAAACAATTTCCCCTTTCCACCTTTCCTATTGGGATTTAACTTATAATTTGAGAAACTACTAAATCTATCAACCTCCCTTAGCATATTCGGGATAGATACTAATGAATTAGCCAAATGTAGCAGAAGGTCATCAGCGTATGCTGTTACTTTCACTACCTCATTCCGAATGGGAATACCTTGTATCCCTTCATTGTAGAGAATATGTTGAATAAGGGGTTCCAAGTAAAGATTGAAAAGTAATGGAGAGAGAGGGCATCCCTGCCTCCTTCCTGACTATAATGTAAAATACTTAGAGAAGGTTCCATTCCCTGAAATCCTCGCTGTAGGAGACCAGTAAATTGCCCTAATCCAATCTATGAACATGGAGGGGAATCCAAATGCCTTAAGGGCTTGAAAAAGAAAAGTCCAGTTAACCCAATCGAATGCCTTCTCGGAGTCCAGGGAGACCAACCCCACAGGATATATGGCATCCCTGGACTCTGAGAAGACATGGGAGAGAGTATGCAGGTGATCTGAAGATATACGTCCTCTCATAAATCCCACTTGAGACATACTCACAAGATCCGGAAGAACCGGGGTTAGTTTAGCTGCCATTATCTTCAAGAGAATTTTGACATCTTGATTCAGCAAAGAGATTGGCCTATAGCTTTGAACCATTTCCGGGTCTTTGTCCGGTTTAGATAACAAATCTATTAATGCCTCAAACAGATGTGCATCTGTCACCTCTCCAGATAAAATAAGCAAATAGAGCCAATGCAACACGAGAAGTAGTTGCTCCATGAAAGCTTTATAAAATAAGGCCAAAAACCCATCTGGACCCAGAACTTTGCCCATAGGCAAGTCCTTTATAACAGTTGCTATCTCTTCCTGTGATAAAGGGGATGATATGAATTTCTTTTGAGAGTCAGATAGTGACAGAAGATGAGCTTCCTTGAAATACTCATCCAGATTTTGAATGGGCAGAGGACTATCCATGTCCCTATATAATTGTTCATAAAAGGCAACAAATTCCTGGACTATCTCTGAGGGGATACCTTCAGGGTCCCGTCAGACTGAGACCTTATTGGGGGTGTAAATCTTGCTGATTCTTGTTGTTTTAAACGTAGAGCCAACAGGCACCCCACTTTTTCCCCTTGATCTGTAAAAATGGCCCTTGTATGAATTATTGCCAACTTAGCCTTTTCTCTTAACATTCCCAGATACTTACCTTTATATATTAGTAACTTCTGTGACTCCTCTTGAGAAATTATATCTGGGTGTATACTTTCTAACACCCGTATCTGGGACAATAAAAAGAGTAACTCCTTTTCCTGTGCCCTCTTCCTCCTTGTAGCTAGACTAATGAGAATACCCCTTATATAAGCATTGAAGGCTCCCCATAAAATATCCAGTCTTGCACTATCTATTGGGTTGGTGGAAAAGAAAAACTCTAAGTGCTCTTTCACCTCTCTTCTATACTTTTCATCTTTTAGTAATTGTTCATTTAATTTCCATCTGGTCTCTCTTTTGGGGATATTAAGAAAAGCCAAATTACCCAAGACTAAAGAATAATCCAATACTAGACCCAGCTGGATCGAGGTGGATAGAACCCCTGGCAAGAGCTCATGAGAAACTAATAGGTAATCAATGCGAGATTGCGTGCCATGAACTGGCGAGCAATAAGTGTATTCCCTAATATTAGGATGTATGACCCTCCAGACATCATACAATCCGCACTGATCCATCATCTCCTTAAAGGCCCTGTGTCCAGGTGTCAACCCCCTCGACCCAGTGCTTGATCTATCCAGATTCGGATCCAAAACTAAATTAAAATCTCCCCATAATATAATTGGAATAGGGAGTATAGGAAGAATCATGGAAATCAATTTCATAAAAAAAGAGGGATCATCTGCGTTAGGACCGTATATGCTACCTAAGCCAATGGCATGGCCCAAATAGTGCGCTGCACTAGAACATATCTGCCTTCCGAATCCTTAAATACCTGAGAAGGGACAAATGGGATATTTCTGTTGATCAGGATCATAATCTCACAACTATTGGTTTCCCCTGAAGCAAGAAAAATCTGACCTATCTGTTGTCTCTGAAGTTGTAATACTTTAGAATCCACTAAGTGAGATTCTTGTAAAAATTATATCTGGGCATGCAACAAACTCAGGTGTTTGAGTACCTGACATTGTTTTAGTTTTTTCCTAATCCCCTTCAAGTTCCAAGTAGCTATATCAATATTCTGAGCCATCTATTGTATCAGATATAATCCAGATAAAATGTCTATTATACAATGGCAAGAAAGAATCTTGGACTCTGATTGGTCAGTGTAAGGCAAGACCCGTGATGTTATCCCAGTACAACATCACGGATGTAGTCTCAGCACAGACTTGACCCAATCACAGGGGAAAAAAATCAGTACCCGTCCTATCTATAACCTCAACTGAAAGCACCATATGAGATCAGCTAATCACTCCTCATTCAGGTCACAGACCCCACCAGTCAAGACCGTATCTGTAACAAACAAAATCCCTCTCCCCACCCCAAAATATTTCACTGTGGTTCACTCGGTACACATTGTAACTCCGTGTCATTTTTCCCCCGTTACCATACTGAAACCAACCAGAGAAGACAGCTGCCTTTACAATCCAGCGATTCCTTTTCCTCAACACACGCATTTAACCGAGGATGACAGCATCCTCCCCTTTACTGTTGAAAAAGAAAACACATGTAGCAACACATGGCTACAAGAAGAAGAAAAGGGCTGCCCTGCCAGATCGCATTTTTTTAAACGCAGCCACGAGCACCTTCACCCTATAGAGCATGTGCAGTCGCTCGGCTCCAAGTCCACAACTCCACTAGAGAAGCTATTTCTTTCTTATTTTAAGCTCCCAACTCGAACAGTATCTACAACACAAGAAAGCCATAACTTGGCTTTTCTATTGCCTGCTGTATACAGCGCGTGTCTAAGTAACTGTTGTGGTGTAAACTTGCCGCTCGCAAACCTCAGACCGGAACCAACTCCCTTGCCTTTTTCTGCGATCCAGGCAGCATGTTTTCTCTCAGGCAAGTACAGCTACTGAGTGTACGTCCATCTGCTCTGACTCCTGTAACAACGCGTAGGCTACCCATTTCACCACTACGCTACCTGCAGTACCCAAACACCTCGCTGGCCACAGTAAGCAAAGGGCTTATATGTTTAAACTGAAACTGCATGACACAAAATAAAGAAAAAAAAACATAAACTTAGCAGCAAGATTAGTTCTTAGAGAGTTCTTCACATAGGAAACACACACGTTGTTCACCTCAGAAACAGCAACAGTTATTCACCTCAGACGCCATCGTTCACAGAGTTCCACCTAGTGGCATAGAGAAAAACTGGACTTTTTTTTTCATGTGTACACATCCACAGACAAAAATCAATAAAAAATGAAAAATAAATTATATTTTTCTAATTGTTTTATTTTATTTACAAATGAGTTATTGTATAATAGCAATAATACTCCAGAGTGTATGTTGTGCGAGGATAGTGTTGTGCTGGGATAATAGCCTGGGAGTCACACCGGCCCGCGGCCTCGCGCTCAATCACCCCAGGCATGATGTTATCCCAGCACAACACACACCTGTCGTGCATTATTGCTTAAACATATCCTGCAATCATGTAACAGGTGATTCTACTCCCTGAATCTGCTGTGCCAGTCTCCACCCCCATTGAACTCCTGTCCTCCCCACCCCGATTACCCATCGAACAATCCACATCATTCGTAACTCCAAAACATAATCCAAAAAACCATCCACCCAAACGCCCCTCTTATCGCTAACAACGTTCAGCAATGCTCCGTTTACTACTCCTCCCCCAGCCCCCCGAAAAGCCATCTCCCAAACCCTGTATTCTTTATAATACATTCTCCTTTTTTGAAATGCTAGTAATAAAAGAAAGAGAAAGAATGCAACATCCCTACTATACAAGCCCTTGTATCTACCGCCTATTTCCTACTGAAGGCCATTGGGAGTAAGCCAATATTAATAAAACATCGCCCCCAGTAACATCACTGCTTAGAAGGGCATATGGCTTGTTGAGTGTGATAAGGTGCCTCATGGTGCAAAATCGGGAAGTCGGCCTCAGCCGAACATAATATGCACTGAGCAGGTCTTCATCTCAGCAGGCTCTCCAGCCCTACAGGGACAGGCCCTCGATCCTCCCCTCCCAGTTGCTGCACTTTTGCCCCAGTAAATCCCAGCTTATCTCCTACTCTAGGAGCCCCTGGCACTTAACACGCATGGAGCACAAGCTCCCTCCTATGTTATAAGTGTGCAACAGCACCCTGATGCCTTACAAAGAGAAGGGACATCTCAGCCCTTATATTTGGATTTCCCAAAAGGCTAAAGTCTTCCACCAAACCCTTCCTTACTAAACTCCCACAGGACAGGGGGAGACTAGATGTTGTTACATAGGCATTGTTTTCTGTCAATTCAAAAACTAGCGAGAAATCGCTTGATTACTTGAGACCCCAGACCCAGGCAAAACAAGCAGGACTACGCTTCCATGATTGGAACACTTAGAAAACTGAAGGGCCCGAAACCCCAGACCCAGACAAGACAAGTAAGAGCATGCATCCACAACTAGATCACTGTAAAAAAGAAAGAAAAGAAAAGTAAAGTCTTTTCTGCCCCATATTCAGGCTGAAGTGAGAGTCCAAGAATGTGTAATCGTTGCTTTCCAGAAGATCCCTTTACATGAGTACCCAGCCTTCTCAAAACAGTTCTTATCTTGTAGAGAGAGCCCTAAGGCCTTTCATGTGTCCCTGAAAAGATCTGGCAGTGCTAATTTTAAACCAGCAAACACTGCCTCCGGATCTTCATAGGTGGCCCAGGAACCAGCCACCAGAACCTGCAGCCTAGCCGGGTATCCCATACGAAATTTAAGTCCAGCGGCAATAATTTTTAAAACAACAGGATGAAAAGCCACTCACTTCAAAGGGACTGAACCCAGGATATCTTGAGGTATTCTTAGCATAACTTTCTCCCAGCGAACTTCTTGGAGTTCTCTCACTTTATACAGGAAATTTTTAAGAAACAACAAATTATAGGTTGGGGCATTGCTCTGGGAGGGGGCTTCGGTCTTGATGACCTGTGGGCTCTCTTGATGATATATTTAGCCCCAAATGGGGAAGGGCCTGCAATCTTCTCGACTAACTTCTGAATAAAAGCTATGGTATTCTGGCCCTCGTTTCCCTCTGGTAACCCTAGGATCACAACATTATTTCTCCGGCTACGACCTTCAAGGTCTTCAATCTTGCCCTCAAATCTTGACAGTTTCTGACACATTGCTGCCATCTTAGGCTCAAACCTCTCGACATGCTTCTCTAAAGAGAGGATCCTAGTTGTGTTGTCTGAGGTAGCGTGGGTAATTTCTTCTATTTTTCTCTTAAGTGATTTCATTTCTGCCCAGGATTTTTTTGAGGCCTTCTCTGGTGTGACTGGCGGGGTGTGTTTCTGCTGTTGTTTTTTCATGTAAACATCCATTCTCTCTCGAAATCGCCCTGCAAGGGCACAAAGTTGTAGGGAACCAGAATAACTTGAAATTAGAGGTTTAGAGATCGAGAAAGTATGCCAGAAAGTGAAAATATAAAGATGGGAGGCTGGAGCTATACTATCCGGTAGCTTGCATCACGTGGTTCCCTGAACTCATGAGTTCTTAAAGTTTGCAGCCACCCACTCCTGACACTGTTGCACATGCCAGTTTGTATTTACAGCTGTCTGGTGCCACTGATTGCCCTCAGCAGAGTAATGAGGGAGCATCTGACTTGTTAGGTGAAAGAATGCCAAGTGATGTTTTTTCAGGGACTTTACCTTCTGTGCAGTACTGATCCTGTTGTCCGAGACTGGTGCATGCCCCTTTGAATATGTTTGGACACTTATCCCAATTTGTGCCAGTGAGTAATTCCTTGCACAATGACTTAGAGATTATAAAGTGACCTGAGGAGGCTCTGATATTGCCTGACTAGGACAATGAGGCTTTGAAAGCAGCAGACTAGTGCAGAATGGACAATGGGACTGATTGGGACCCAAACTACTCAGTGGGTTCCCTACCTGCAGGTCAGTGTAAACAGTCTAATTCTGCAGACTCCTGTAATGAGCCCTTCTCACACAGTTCTGCTTTCAGTGATTTAGTTTTGCACTTCATTTGGGCTTTGGAAGGGAACACTGCACCTTTTATCAAGTTTTCATTGTCCTTTGCTCTCCCTGTTATGTGCAGATCATACTCTGTTGCCCCTATTGTGTACAGTATTACTCCCTCTGATGTTGGGGAGGATGCCATGCTGCTCAAACCTCAGCTGATTCATCTACTTCTGCTTCACCTCGTTAAGTGAGTGCCCACCACATGGCACTGCACTCTTCCCCAGACATGGTAATGACTTCAGAATTTGAGGCTGCCAAGTCTCTACCTACACCACCTCACACTGAGAATGTTGTGGTTATGATGGATGGTTCAAATCTGGATCAGAGACAGATTCCTCCTCAAGCTAATTCCAGTTCTGTAGCCATGAGGGTGCATGGGGCAATAACCTAGCCCTCACCTCTTTTTCCAGTCATGTTCCTGAACCAGCCAAATGCTGAGATGCAGTGGGGTTAAAATATTGAGGTGGACTTGTAGATCCACCTGACAGACTTTTTGTGGCCAGACAACTACCTAAAGACAGCATGGAGTTCTATGCCTATGAACTTTATTCCCTTATCCATATGTCTGGGGACACAATTTTTGAAGTTTGTTTTAAAATACAGTGACCTTTGGGATACACCTCTATGGGCTCTTTCAGTTGCCGTCCCCCTGACTAAACCTTGTTTTCAAAAAATGATTCTTCATTTTAAGAATGAGGCTGCTGTGCTGGAGGAGGAGGAGGAGGAGGAGGAGTGGGAAAGAAGTGGACAGGTTAAAGGGAAGCCAATGAAAGAGGAACATGAAAACAAGGGGGGGGGATCTTAGTGCTGGGGGACACTATACTAAAAGGGGTCAGATGGGGAAGCAAGGGGGAGAGGCATAGTTGCATATGGGTGGAAGCCATGCTGGATATGACAGCGGAAAGGGTGGGGCAATCTGTTCTGAAATATGCTAGGATGGGTAGGGAGAAACCACATATAATCTTGCACTTGGGCGTAAATGACCTGGCAGGAAATACAGTTGATGTAGTTCAGGGGAGGTTTGAGGAGCTGGGGCTGCTATCTGATGAGACAGGAAGGTCAGTAACTTTCTCAAAAGAACTCCCAGTGCCAAAAGCAAGCACTGCAAGGAAACTGAAGATAAAGGAATTTATCACGTGGCTAAGAAGCTGGTGTCAGTCAAAAAGGTATGGGCTGGTGGGGGATGGGGAAGGATCTGGGAGGACAGTGATCTCTATGCTATGGATAAGCTACACATAAGTGAAAAGGGTAGGAGGGTATTGAAACAGAGACTGGGGAACACATAGAAAACAATGAGTATTTAAACTAGAGGAAGGGGTGGCAAGTGGGCAGGAGTCATGCAGGATCCACAGGAAGGGAAGCTGAAAGAGCTTACCCCCCATGCAAGCAACAAGGGACTTAGGAACAGTTCAGGAAGGGATGCTAGAAAGGGGAAGCAAGTAGGGAGAGGAAGGAAGGAAGCAGGGTGGAGGGTGGTATCCTTGAATGCTAGGAGTCCAGGAAACAAAACAGCAGACTTACAGGCTCTCATGGCAGATGAGGAGGTGGACATGGCGGCCATCACAGAAACATGGGCCACCAATTACCATGACTGGGACCTGGCAGTACCAGGGTATAGGTTATTCGGAGGGACAGGGTAAAAGGGAAAGGGGGGCTGTATGTGAGGGAGGGGTTGAAGTGTGTCTGGGAGGAAGGGGAGGAAGGCAGCATGGAGTCATTATGGATGCAGCTTCTGGACTCCAAAAATAGGACTCTCCAGATGGGAGTGATGTACAGGCCACCCTCCCAAACTGAGGAGTTGGACAGGGAGCAAGCGGGACAGATCAGAAGGACTTCGGCAAGGGCAGTACGGTGATTGTGCGGGATTTCAATCTGCAGGGAGTGGATTGGGGTACACCAGCCACCACGACTAGGAGGAAGCAGACACTTCTGGATGCCTTCCAGGACAGATTCCTAGTGCAAATGGTCAGAGAGCCAAGCAGGTTGGGGAACATCTTAGATCTCATACTGGCTAATGGAGAATTTGTCAGGGACTTAGGGATGGAGGAACCGCTGGTGGGTAGTGACCACCAGTCTGTGTGGTTCATGATTAACATGGAAAAACAGGGAGTTAGAATAGGCACAAGGGTGTTAGACTTCAGGAGGGCCGACTTCAGGAGGATGGAGGAAATAGTACAGGGGTATCTGGCCAGAATGCATTCAAATATGGGCACTGACCAGAAGTGGGAGGTCATTAAGCTGGGAATTGAGAAGGCAAGCAAAACATGTATCAGAGTCCAGAGTAAGAGGGCTAGGGCCAAGAAACTTAGCTGGATGAGCAGGGGGGGTCATGAAGAAATTAAGGAAGAAAAGAGCCACTTTTACAAGGTACAAAAAACGGGAAGGGAGAAGTACAGAGAGGAATACCTGAAGGAGTTCAAAGAGGTGACAAGGGCAGGTATGGCAGCCAGGGCATCCAGGGAACTCAATCTGGCACAGAGCATTAAGGAGGAGGAGAAGGACTTCTTCAGGAGTTGTAAGGACCAAATCATAAGAATTAATAGGGATGTGGGTGGGTGAAACAGGGGCAGAACAGGCAGAAGCATTAAACAAATACTTCTGCTCTGTATTTACTAAAGAGAAAGTGGGTCTGTACCCAATGGGTCGGGAGGGTAGTCATGGGGGGGAAGTGACAGATGGGGAAATCCCAGTGAGAAGGCCACTGGAAGGCTTGAGAGCACTGAGGGTGGACAAGGCACCTGGGCCAGACAGCGAACATCCCTTGATGCTGAAGGAACTGGCAGAAGTCCTGCAGAATCCTTGGCAGACCTGTTCAATGCCTCCCTGGACTCAGGGAGGGTACCTCGGGACTGGAGGATGACACATGTGATACCCCTCCACAAGAGCAGCCCCAAAGATGAGCCAGGGAACTACAAATAGGTGATCCTCACATCCATTATGGATAAGCTGATGGAAACAATCCTGAAGGAGAGGCTGGTTTCCCTCCTAGAGGCTAATGGGCTGCAGGGTGGTAGAAAGCATGGGTTTGTCTCAGGCAGATCCTGTTGACCAACCTGGTGGAGTACTATGACTGGGTAACCAGGCAATTAGACAGGGGTCATGCTGTGGATGTCCTGTACTTGGACTTTAGTAAGGTGTTTAATTCGGTGCCACATGGGAGGCTAGGGAGTAAGTTTGAGGGCACTAGGGTGGGGGCGAAGATGGTGGGATGGGTGATGAACTGGCTGCAGGGGAGACAGCAGAAGGTGGTGGTGGGAGGGGAGCTCAGATCTCCAAGGACAGTGGGTTAGTCATCTATGGCTCTGCGTCTGAGTAAACCCTCAAAAGCATACGCACTGCCTCAATAAATCCTGTTTTCTTGTCTTGGGTGCATATAGGATGACCCGCTCATACGACCTTTACACTCTCACCAATTGGCTAAACCTCAAATATCTGATTATGTATTAAACCTGCCTACTAGCAAAGAAAATCACTCTGGGGTTAACCCCCCTCCTCACAGCTTCTTCTTACCCCTCTCTCATGCCTGCGCAATATCCGGAGTACCTCAAAACAGATATACCTTGCCCCCCTTTGCAGAACCTTCCATGCTCAATGTTCCTTCAGGTTCCGGGCCCCATGCTGGCTAAATGGTTTTCCCCTAGACATTCTCCAGGAACCTAAGCTTGGCCCATTTGAACTCGAACTCAGACAACACCTAACTGCTCATAGCAACTGAGACTGCTTTGTTTAGCTCCCTTCCCCCTCCTTGGCCCTGTCTCCCTTGCTCTTACTTCTCTTCCCCACCCAATTTCACCCTCCCCATCATCCCCTCTCTTTCACCCCCTCCCCATTTAACTACTCCTTTCATGACAAAGTCACCTGCTGGCAGCTCCTCCTCTCCTCTACTCCCTGCCAACTACTCTGGCCAGACAAGGTCAGACTGCTGACTGTGCACGTTCTCTCTCCTTTCCATTTATAATTGCTCCTAGCACAGCAATCTTGTTGTTAATATCTTCACAGTCCATATATATATATACATATACATAGTTATACAGTATAAACGGTTTACCAGGAGGGCACACTGAGCAGAGTACTGCTCGATTCCAGGTGCATCCTGGTGGAGGGGAAACATAGTGACAGACGTATAATACATAAAGTACAATATTGCAACACAATATATGGAGGTATGTGCAAAACATGACTAAGCTAAAATATATTAAATTGTTAAATACAATAATGAATTTCATAGCAGCACTTGAGATATGGTAGTTACAGAAAACAATCCAGGAACAGGATCATTATCAAACTTGACTGTAGGATGATGCAAGGCTTTAGTGAATATACCATATTCGGGCACTTCTAGCCACACGCACATGGTGTGGAGAAGTACTCCTTTATGAGTTCACTGAGGTTCTGGGAGGGGGTCATTAGCTGGGTACTTGTAGTAAGGGAGTTCCATAATTTGGACATGCGGTGTCTGGAAGCTACTTTTCCTGACAATGAGGACATACATTGAACCGGCAGCAGGTGGGTGTCAGCATTTCTCAGGGAATATGCAGGAGTATGAGTCACGAGCACAGCCTCAAGGATTAGAGGCAAGGACTGGGACAGGAACTTTGCTGTGAGCTTGGCGCCGTGGGCCTGTCAGCGGTCATGGAGCGAGGGCAGGTTTAGAGACCAATAGAGGTCGCAGTGGTGTGAGGAGGGTGGGCTATCAGTGGTGAATCTGCAGAAAGAGTGGAAAAGGGGGTTCAGTCTTGCTAGGTTGGACTTTGGAGTAGCACTGTAAACTACATCTCCATAGCTGAAGATGGGGAGAATCATTTTCTGTACGAGTGCCCTACCAGTTGGCAGGGGGATGTAACCATGATTGCAGTAGACAGCACCCAGTTTGGGGTAAACTTTTTTGTGGATGGCATCGATGTGTACAGAAAAGTTGAGATGCTGGTCCAGTCAAACCCTGAGCTATCTAAAGGACGGGCATGCCTCCAGAGTAGTCCCATACAGGGTGTGGAAGGAGGGGGTGGTTTTAAGCTGAGAGAGTCTCTGCCTCATGCTGAAGGTCATAGAGACAGTCTCCTTGGCATTGAGCAATAGGTGGTTTGTGCAAAACCAGAGCTGGACTTCATTGAAGTCACTACATCAGCAGTTGAAGGGCAAGAATTATACAAGACCGTGTCATCCACATACATATGTATGGATGTGTATGGGTAGATTGTTTAGGAAGTTGGAAAATAGGACTGGGCCAAGGACCATGCCTTGGAGGATTCTGGTGCAGACTGGGAGGGAGGGCGAAGTGGAACCACCAATTCTGACAGATTGGGATCAGCCTACCAGGTAGCAGTGGAACCAACTGGTGGCCTTGGGAGATAGCCCAGCAATGGAGAGCTTATCTTGCAGGAGATCAGGAGAAACCATGTTGAATGCCTTGGCCAGGTCGACAAAAATAGTGGAGGTGATGTGACCCTTGTCCATGTCATCCAAGATGGACTGGTGATCTGTAGGAGTTAGGTGGCTGTGGAATGGGACTTTCTGAAGCCAGACTGGTAGGGTGAGAAGAAGGAAGAAGAGTTGAGAAATGAGGAGAGTTGGTAGAGAACTAGTTTCTCTTAAAGGTTCGCCAGAATGTGGAGGAGGGAAATAGGATGGTAGTTGCTGGGGACAGAGGAGTCATTTCCCTTTGGGAGTGGGATGACATTAGCATGTTCCCATTCCAAGGGAATTGAAGCTAGAGAGAAGGAGAGGTTGTAGAGATCAGCAAGGGGGGGGGTGGAAATTGCAGGAGCGGCTAAGTAGAGCATCTTGGAATCCAGCGTGGTGGGGCATTTGCCTTTATTAGAGTTTAGGGAGATCAACACTTTTAAAACTTCCGAGGGTGAGACTTGACAGAAGGAGAAGGAGGGGGCAGAAGGGGAAGGAAAATGGGCTTGTGTGGGGGTGCCTGCAGTAGGGAGTTTGGGCTGGAAAGGGGGGAGTGCAGACAGCAGTGCTGAGGTGCAACTTGTAAAATAGGAATTAAATTCAGTTGCTACTGCTAGTGGGTCCGTTACTATGGTATCGCCTACATTCGACGCAGGTGAGGGGGGGGCTGAGAGGGTGGGGAGAAGAGGGATTTGACCACTTTCCAGAATTTTGATGGTTGGTTTATGTTAGCCTGGAAGGAAGATTTTAAGTAAGATGCCTTAGCCTGCCTGATTTGCCTAGTGCAGGTGTTGCGTAAGAGTCGGTATTTTGTGTGGTCGACAGGAAAACTGGAATCCTTGAAAGTCTTCCATGCCTGGTCTCTGGCTCTGGTGAGGGACATGATGTCAGCACTGATCCACAGCAAGTGAGCACCCCTCATCCGAGACCACTTGTGAGGTGCATGGATGTCCCATGCAGCTAGGAACTTGAGTTTGAAATAGAGCCATGCATCGTTGATAGAAGAGGCCCTGTGGATGGGGGACAAATCAGTGGCTGTTGGGGAATTTAGGAGTGAGGCAAGGCCCAGGAGTTTAAATGACCTTGAGAGAATGGTCTTGGGAAGGGGGGCTTTGGGTTATAACATTTTTTATGAATTAAGTAAATCATATGGTGATCACTTAGAGAGTCAGGTAGGGTGCCTGAGGCAATTATGCAATACCAGTGGGAGGTGAGGGCCCAGTCCAGAATGGAGTGGTTTTTCGACTTCTTGTTCAGTTGAGTGCATTCAGTGATCAGTTGCGACAGGTTTAGTGCAGCAACTTGATTATGGAATTTGGAGGTGGTGTTGGATAGCCAGTTTAAATTAAAACTCCCCAGGATATGGAGCTTGCCACCCTTAGCGAGGGGTTTCAGGGAGTCCAGGTGTTCCAGGATAACTGGTATCATGGTTTGGGGAGGCAGTAAGACTCTGCTATAAATAATGAAGTAGTATGGGGGAGGGAGAGTTTGATTAATAGTGCATCAATCGTGTGAGGGAGTTTTGGTAAATTGACAGGGGTGAATTGGATGGCAGAAGAGATATGCATAGCTATTCTACCTCCCCTCTTGTTGCCTGATTGGTTGTGCCTGATAGCGGAGTAGCCTGGGATAGACATTTCAAAATCTTTGTTCTGGGGCTTGAGCCAGGTTTTGGAGATAATCAGGACATTGGGTTTTAGGGAGGTGATAGTTGGCTGCAGCAGTGTGATTTTATTTAGCAGGCTGCAGATGTTTAACTGCATCAGTTTTAGGCCATGAGGTAGATTGAGGGGGGTAGTGGATGCACCTGTATTTGGGGTGGTAGATGGCCCAGGATTTATCTCAATGGCCCCAGAAAGTAGCAGCAGAAGGGTCACTAGAAACTTATAATAGGGCATGGAGCTCTGAGGTTTGTGGATAGTGTACCTTGGATGTCCGCCAACACTGGGTGGATACTGTGCGGTAGAGTTTAGGGCTATGAGGCCAGCATGGAAGGAGAGTGGCAGAACAGAGGGGCTGACCAGCTACATAAGCACCATCAATATCTAGTACAGCACAGTGTGGGGAGTACAAGAGAGTGTCTGCCAAGCTGGCATTGTGTAGGTTGTGACATTTTGAACCAGCTCCATTGGGAAGTTGGAGGGGGGAGAGTGTCACTGGTGAGAATAATGTAGCAAGAAGGGTGATGTACAGAAGAAACATGGTAGAAATACCTGTGAGGGATATCCCACAAGTTGGAAAACAGTGGTGGCCTCAAGTGATGAAAGAGTATAGGCTGCTTGGGAAAGATGACTGATAGGCTCAAACCTACTGTACATGTGAGAGACAGTGTAAAAGTAAACGTTCACCAAGGGTGGTGAGGGGGTGGGGCAGCCAATGCAAAGCACAGTGGTGGCAGAGAGCCATGTCTTGAATTTGGAATGCCATCCGTACCTTATTCATAAATTTAGGGGAAGGATGCATAGGCAGTGCCCTCACGACCTTCTCGTTGGTCCCGCAGCTGTGGAGACAGGATTTTAAGGAGACAGGATTTTAAGAGGTGACCTACAAGGAGGGTAAGGCTAATTTGTTTAACAATTGGAAGCCCCTTTTTGAGGAGTTCAACTCAGCACTCAGTACAGCATACAGTTTAAAGTAGCTTACAATGTGTTTCTAATTGCTTACTACCTAACTGGAGCTAAACTTAGCCAATGAAAATACAATTCCTAACCCAGTAATTAAAAAAAAAATCAGAGCTAAAACCTAGCCAAATTAAGTTAAACTACCTGTCTCACAGTATAACAGCTTTAACAGAGTATGGTGCTTTAAACATTGGTAAAGTAAATTAATTTCTTAAAGCTACCACACAAATGCAGTAGAAACAGAAAGTTAAACCCTCCTAGGTAAGCGACTGAGTCAGCAAGACAAATATGGATTTCAGTGTAGCATTTAAATTAAAATCCCTTAAAGCAATTATCAGTTTTACAATATATATACTGAATTTGCTTGGAGAACTTTGAGCAGAAAAAGTATCTGTTGTCCTGTGCCAACATGTAATGCTTCTACAGTCCTGTTGTGACTTTTAACAGAGTCCTGATTTGAATAAGAAATGGTACCACATTTGAATCACAATCATAAGACAGCCACGTCTCAGATTCAGAATGCCATCCTTACCTTGTTCAGAAATTTGGGGGAGGGCTGCATCTGCTGTGTCCTCATGATCTCCTCATGGGCCCCAGATCTTGTTTAGAAATTTGGTGGAGGGCTGCTTCGGCAGTGCTGTCACGACCTCCTCGTGGACCCTGGAGCTTGTTCAGACATTTGGGGGTATATATACTTCATCTCTTGCTCATTGATTGAACCTGTACAGTTTTCATATATGTGTTGTATTTTGTTTGACATGGAACCTTTGTAAATGAGCATTGACTCAACGATACTCTTAATTTAAGACTTAAATAAATAAACAAAATACAAAAATAGATAAACTAGCGGGGTACCACAGGGCTCTGTACTGGGGCCAGTGCTGTTCGGGATCTTCACTGTGGACATCTCAGCAGGCATGAAAAGCAAGATCAGTCTGTTTGCAGATGACACCAAGATGGGAGCAATAGTGAATGACTTGGGCATGTGGCAGGGGTTTCAGGATGATCTGGCAAAACTGGAGGTCTGGTTGGACTCTAGGCAGCTGGGCTTCAATGCCAATATGTGCAAGGTACTACATTGCAGCACAAAAACCCCAAGGAGGAGGTACCAGCTAGGGGGGATTCAACTAGCCAAGATGGAGGAGGAAAAAGCTCTGGGGTTGATCATAATGTATGTAGTTAATAACTTAGTACAGTGTAGAAAGGCAGCTGCAAAGGTCAACAGGATGCTGGGTTGTATTGCCAGTTGCATATCCTCTGGGAGGGGGGAGGTTACCCTACTGCTACGTAGGTCACTGGTTAGACTGCACATGGAGTTCTGCATGCAGTACTGGAGGCCGTACCTGACGAAGGAAATTAGGTTACTGGAGGGGTGCAGTGCAGGGCAACAAAGATGATACAGGAGCTAGGAGAAATGATCTATGAGAGCACACTGAGGGATTTGAACATACACTCCCTGGAGGAGAGGAGGGATGGGGGGGACATGATTGAAACCTTCAGGTACATAAGCGGAATGTATAAGACAGGAACGGAGGGGCTTTTCAAGTTAAGGGGAGTGAGACACTCATGGACATGATCTGAGATTGTAAGGGGGAAGGTTCAAGAGTGATATGAGGAGACACTCGTTTATGGAGAGGGTGCTGTCTCTGTGGAACACATTACCAAAAGAAGTGGTAGCATGTAAAACCGTGGGCTGTTTCAAAACGGAATGGGAAAAGGTAAAGGGGAGGGTCACGGGAGGAGGAGGAGGGGCAGCTACAGTATAACAGCTGCTAGCTGCACAATCGAGCAGACTTGATAGACCATAGGGCCTTTATCTTCTGGCAGTTTCATATGTTTGTATGTTCACAAGAAGGATGTCAATGTGGTGACATTATTTACTGGCTTCAGTTACAATGGTCGGCGAATGGGCAACCCAATCCCATCTTCAACAATGAGCATATATGGACTGGAGGGTGACACTTTGAGGTTTCCTTAAAACTAACAACAGATGGAATTTCCCACCTCCTGAACTGTTTTTTTTGGGGGGGGGCAAGACCATGGTGTGATCTTTTATCCAGGCCAGCCCAAGCGTTGTTATTGCTGTGTTACAGCCACTCACCTCATTAATGCTTGTGACTATCTAAAGAATCATTTTTGTGATGAACTGTGCCACTCTAACTTCCAGTGCTGCAATAAAATGAAATACAACCTACTGTATGCGATGATACTTATCAGAATTGCCCCTGGGCCTCGCATAATAGCACTGACCTGATGGAACAGGCTGCTCATGACCATTATGTCTTTTTAGCTCAACAAGCCAGATGTCAGGAAGAACAAAGAACAGACCCCAAAACTAGTACTGCTGCTATCAACACAGAACCTCCCATGTCCATGGAGGTCACTACATCTGCCCTTGAGCAATGTGAGCAGCAGGAGCTCCCTGAGAAGATCAACATTGCAGACTATACAGGTCATAGAAACAGCACTTCCAGCTGACCAGGTGCAATCCTCTCCCACTGATGGCCTATTTCCATAGCTCCTGGAACAAGTGCCCTCAGAGATAATTGGACAACTAGATGCACCAATGGATATTCCAGTGCCAGCCACGTCGGTCCAGGGGTGGCAGGATAGGATTCCCGTGCACACAGATTTGGAGACAGGCGACCCACTCACCGGTTAAAGTTTTAGGAAAATGAACACCAGAATATGTCCAAGAATAATGATTAAGATTTATTTCATCATCATCACCATTTTGCAGTATCACCTACTGCTTCTTCAGGATCTATAAATTAAAATATTGTACTTATTTCATTTATAAAATTAACATCTATTTATGAAAGATTCACAGGACTAACCTTGTGTTTAGTTAATATCCTTGAAAATGTAAATAATTTAGCACAATCAGGGTTAATTATTATCATTCAGAAAAAAAAAACATTTTTAAAGCAAAATAAAACAATGTCATTATGGGTTCAAAAAGCTCCGATGTCTGCTGGAAAATGTTAACATATTGATTTTATTTAACTATGTGTTAACTTCTTTTATCTAAAGGTACATATGTTAGTAGAGCAGCCTACCTTTTGGTGAAAAAGTATTTGTTTCACCTTTCTTTCTTGTTGGCAATGTTGATTTAATAATCTGTAAAGAACAGGTATATATAAACAACGTTTAAACATTGTTAACTGTATTTTTCTTTAAAAAGAGATTATTTGTTCTCATATTTACCATTATTTATGTAGTCTGTGTTATGTTTGGTGTTGTATGGTAAATTTCTGTTGGGAGGTATTAGGTAGTCTAAACACCAAGGACATATACAGTACTATTAGGATTATTATTTTATGCAGTTATAAAGCTCAGTAAAGTTATTTAATAAGTTTATGAGCTAAGCTCAGGGTTTCTTTTGTTAGTTTGTGGTTTCCTTTCTGTTTTCTTATGATGCCACTGGTGTCTTAACAAATTGTTGGTCTATTCTCAACAAGGGAAAGGAAAAGAAGAAGCATCCTATTAAGTATTCATTTAAATCTATGTGTAATCATTCAGAGCTTTTTTTCATTTTTAAAGCATTTACAACCAAAAAGAGACACAATTCACATTACAAATGCACTATCTTCATATTTCAATCTGACTCCTTGAATGTATTGAATCGCATTTTCTTTCAGAAAGGATAAAAACTACAGGCTTACCCACTCCTCTGATAGATGTGATACTCCTCAGGTGTCTCTGCAAGGCTCTAGGTGCCATTTTGGAGTGTTGCAGCTCTTTTTATACTAAAGGCTCTGCCTCTTTGTGTCATTGCATTTTTCATTGGTTAAAGGATGGGCAAGAAAGCGGGTGTAATTTTGGGCTTCTCAGTCTGCTATTTCTTTAGACATGCTCAGTACTAGGAAAGTGGAACTTGCAAAGTTGCTGGCTCTTGATCTAACAATACAATGGAGATAATGAATCCAAAATGTTTTCATCTTAAATAATCTCTTTTCTAGTTCCATCAAGTTAATAAATTTAAACATATGTTATACTCACATTTATATTCTTATTTATTTATACATTAAGCTAAATTTAACACTCAGCACAGAGGCTAAATCAGGACAAACAGGGCCATCTGGTATCTGGCCCTGGGTCCTGACCCACCAATAGTGGTGGCCACACAGGCATGCAGAGATGCCTGCCCATATGATCAGCCTATTTTGAGGGAAAGTAGGATATGAAACTCTCTTGATATAAAATTTTTAAAAAATACATAAAATGTATAGGAAAAATACTTGAAGTATATAGGGAAAAATGATATCATTCAACAAACTCTGACCAAACTATTTCTTCATTTATGCCATATCTTTTATCAAAGGTCCCAAATCTACTGATCCAGAATGCCTCTCTTTTGAGCAAGATATCCTGTACATTTCCTCCTCATGGGGGAATCTCTACTCATTCAAGGCCAACAAATTGAAACATTGCAACACTATGTCTGCACTCTATAAAGTGTTTTGCTATTACAGAATCAAGATCACCTCATCTTATGTTACTACGATGTTCATTAAGTCTTAACTTAAATTGTCTAGATGTTTGTCCAATGCAATTTAGAGCACAAGGGCATTTTAATGCATAAATAACTTGATCGGTTTGGCATGTAATAAACTGTTTAATTTCAATATGTTTGTCCCTGTAGGGAATGTAAACTGTTTTTTTTTTTTGTGCTGTTAAGATTTTGGCGTCTGCCACAGGGAAAGTTTCCTGTGATTTTTGTATGACCCTCGAATACATCATATCTTGGTTCTGGGTTTTTATAATGTGCATGGCATAAACCGTCACTCAGAAATTTGTTTTTTTTAGCTATAACAAGGGGTTTATCTCTGAAAGTTTGTTCTCCTGCTTGATTGCACTGCAAGACTTCCCAATTTGTCAGAATGATGTCCTTGATCTTGTAAAATTGGTCAGAGTAGTCAACTGACACCATCATTTTATCCTGTGTATTGTGTGGTTTAGGAGCTTGTTCTAGTAGATCAGATCTATTTTTCAGCTTGTTTGTTTGTCCAGCATTTTGTAAAATACCATCATGATAACTCCTACTTCTAAACTGCTCCTCAAATCCGTCTGCAGCTTGGTTCTACTCATCAGTGTTAGTATAGTTTCTTTTAAGTCTGATAAATTGGCCATATGGAATATTCTCAATAGTAGACTTTTTATGGAAACGTTTTGCGTGCAACAATACATTCCTATTTGTAGGTTTTCTATACACACTAGTTGTAAGTTTCTGGTTCATCTTCATTATGGTTAGATCAAGAACGTTCACTGTCTTATTGTCAAATGCCATTACAAATGTTAAACAGTTGGTACAGGTAATAATGTAGCGAAGGAAATTACGTAATTCAATTTCTATGCCTTGCCAAATACACAGGCAATCATCTATGTAATGTTTCCAATATTTTATGTTAGTACTATAGATGTTATCTGTAATATATATATTGTTGTTCAAAAGCAACCATTGCTATGCTTGCGTAACTAGGAGCCATATAAGACCCCATAGCCATACCCTTTATTTGCCAATAATGTCAGTTATCAAATTTGAAGTAGTTTTTGGTTAGAACTAATTTTGCAAGTTCTATTAAGTAACTGTTTGGAGGTTGCAATCTGGCTTTCTTTCATCAGGCTTTTCTTCAGTGCTTCTAATCCCACAGTATGAGGAATTCTGCTAATTTCCTTGAAAAGGAGAATAGTATCTTTGCTGTCTTTTAAATAGGACTTTATTGTTATAACCAATGGCTGTAGATAGTCTATATAGTTTGACAAGACTTCAAGGGAAGCCCCTAACCCCGCTATAAATAAATATATATATATATATACACATACATACACATAGTGAGGTAAGTATTCTACTTTCCCTCAAAATAGGCTGACCACATGGGCAGGCATCTCTGCATGCCTGTGTGGTCACCATTATTGGTGAATTGAGACCCAGGGCCACATATCAGATGGCCCTCTTTGTCCCGATTCAGCCTCCATGCTGAGTGCTAAGTTTAGCTTAATGTATAAATAAGTAAGAATATAAATGTGACTATAACATAAGTTTAAATTTATTAACTTGATGGAACTAGAAAAGAGATTATTTAAGATAAAGACATTTTTGATTCATTTTCTCCATTGTATTGTTGGATCAAGAGCCAGCAACTTTCTAAGTCTCGCTTTCCTACTACTGAGCATGTCTAACAAAATAGCAGATTGAGAAGCCAGAAATTACACCTGATTTCTTGCACACCCTTTGACTAATGAAAATGAAATGACACAAAGAGGCAGAGCCTCTAGTATAAAAAGAGCTGTGACACTGCAAAATTGTGTCTCTAGAGCATTGCAGAGATACCTGAGGAGTATCACAGCTATCAGAGAAGTGGGTAAGCCTGTACTTTTTACCCTTTCTGAAAAAAAACGAGATTCAATACATTCAATCAGTCAGAGTGAAATACGAAGGTAGGACATTTGTAATATGAACTGTGTCTCTTTTGGGTTGTAAATGCTTTAAAAATGAACAAAGCTCTAAATCATTACACAACAAGTTACATGAAAGTACTTAATGGGATGTATGTTGGATCAAGAGCCAGCGATTTTCTAAGTCACACTTTCCTAGTACTGAGCACATCTAAAGAAATAGCAGATTGAGAAGCCCAAAATTACATCCAAATTCTTGCCCACACTTTAACCAATGAAAATGCTATGACATTAACAAAGAGGCAGAGCCTCTAGTATAAAAGAGCTGCAACACTCCAAAATGGTGCCTAGAGCCTTTCAGAGACACCTGATGAGTATCATAGCTATCAGAGGAGTGGGTAAGCCTGTACTTTTTACCTTTTCTGAAAGAAAATGCGATTCAATACATTTAAGGAGTCAGATTGAAATATGAAGATAGCACATTTGCAATGTGAACTGTGTTTCTTCTGGGTTGTAAATGCTTTAAAAAGAACAAAGTTCTGCATGATTACACATAGAGTTAAATGAATACTTAATGGGATGCTTCTTCTTTTTCCTTTTCTTTGATGTGAGTAGACCAACAACTTGTCAAGACGCCAGTGGCATCTTAGAAAACAGAAAGGAAATTGCAAACTAACAAAATAAACCCTGAGCTTAGCTAATATATTAACTTATTAAATAACTATACTGAGCTTTATAACTGCATAAAATAATAATCCTAATGGTGTATGTCATTGGTGTTTAGATTATCTGATACCTCCCAACAGAAATTTACCGCGAAAAAACAAACATAATACAGACTACAGAAATAAAGGTAAATATAAGAACAAAAAATCTCTTTTTAAAGAAAAATACAGTTAACACTATTTAAAAGTTATTTATATATACATATTCTTTACATATTATTAAATAAACTTTGCCAACAAGAAAGAAAGCTGAAACAAATACTTTTTCACCAAAAGGTAGGCTGCTCTACTAACATATGTAACTTTAGATAAAAGAAGTTAACACATAGTTAAATAAAATCAATATGTTAACTTTTTCCAGCAGAGATTGGAACTTTTAGAACCCATAATGTCATTTATTTTATTTTGCTTTGAAATTATTTTTTTTTGAATGATGATAATTAACCCTGATTGTGCTGTATTATTTACATTGTCAATGATACTAACTAAACTCAAGGTTAGTCCTGTGAATCTTTCATAAATAGATTTTAATTTTATAAATGAAATAAGAAGTACAATATTTTAATCCATAGATCCTGAAGAAGCAGTAGGTGATACTGCGAAACATTGATGATGATGATGATGATGATGATGAAATAAATCTTAATGATTGTTCTTGGACATATTCTGGTGTTCATTTTCCCTAAAACTTCAACTGGTAAGTGGGTCACCTATCTCCAAATCTGTGTGTATGGTACTGAGGTATTTTTGGAGCACAACCCCTCCCAGTGATTTCTGTTATTTTTGTTTCAGACACCGGCTGGGCCACACTGCCCCAAAGTGGTTTCCTTGAGATTTGGATGTGGTTACTTCTCTCAGTAACCACCAGAGGAGACCCCACAGTTCATTTTCAGACTGGAAGTGTCAAGATAAATTTAAAAAAGAATTGGACCCCAGGACCCATGAGTGTCACAGCTGGGATTTGGTAACTACAGGATGGAACATTGATTAGCTACATGAAAGGACTGTATGAACTTTCATTTGTATAGATAACTTTACAGTTATCATTGGACTCAGAACTAATAAATTTATGGATTATTTATATAGGTCAAGACTTGTTGGCTCTGACCCATTGTGACTGTCTGGAGATTGATCTTGGGACTTCCGGAGACCAAAAGATAAAGGACTTTGTATTACTTGGTTAGTTGATTAAGAATAAAAATACATAACAACTAGACATGGATTTCTTTGAATCCCTCAAAGAGATTACAGATGAAAAATCTATACCAAGAAATTTAACAAAAATGGATGAAGAAAGGATACTTCAGAATATAGCCAGTAAGAAAAAAATATCAGGAGATCTTAATACTAAAAACCTGATACATAAATATGAGAATTTAAAACAAAAAGAATTAAGACTAGAGTGGCATTGCATCACATTGGCAGAATATTACAAACAGAAATGGATCCTGAGGGGCTTGAGAGTACCAACTGAACCTAATTTATGTTTCCTAACAAGTGACTTAGAGAAACAATGGGATGGGGTATGCAGTAAATGTTCCCTTGATTTCTTACTAATGTTAGTGGAAGCCTTGAATATCAAATTAAAAAACATTAGTGGTGAGATAAAAAATGTATACAACCAATATAAGTCAAAACCAGATATCAAGGAATTTTCTGTTTTCTTGATAAAATCAACAAAGCCCTTGATGATTATGAAAATAACCTACCGTGGTAGTCATGGAAGTGTTTTGCAGTGCTGAGGAATACCTATACATACTGAAGCAGAATGAGGCAGGATCACATTACAGTCAATGCAAATTTTCTCAGTGGTACCTTGGTGGTAACTCAAGGTACCTTGAGGTAGGAAAAGTTTAGATAACTTCCACTGTAATTGATCAAAAATTTTAAAAGTTTAGATGTGATTGAAATAATTAAAAAAAAGGGAAAGTCTATACTTATAACAATTTTTATCCATATAAAATGCAGTACTCATATAACCCAGACTCAGCTAGCAACCTTTATAGTTCAGACAGCAGCATCAAGGGTGGTGGCTCACAACAACAACATTTTAAACCTTACAGTCAGTACAGAGGAAGGGGCAGGTCAAACAGGGGACAGTGGAGAGGAAAAAATCTGAGAGGGAAATATACTACAAAGGGCCCAAAAGACCAAGCAGAAGGAGGAGACTGAGATGTAGGCACAGGAATAGGATCTGGACTAGGACAAGGAAGGGGAATAGGACAAGAAACAATAGGGAACAGGGTGGTTCAGAAGCATCAGAAGAGGTGGCAAATTTAGTTTTTAATTTGTCCAAAAGACAATTAAGTGAAACAGAATTAAAAGTTTTGAACTTTGGTTTAACTTCCTTTCATCTCAAAATGGATATACAGAAATTAGACTCAAACACTTTTTCTCTACTATCACATACACCACAACCCCAATAGAAAAAATATTTTACCTCTTAATTTACTCTATAGATCCAAATTTCTGCCACCAGATCCAATACCAGCTAATATTACTACATACATGAAAATGGTAGATAGAGACCTGGAAAGGTTAGAAAACAATACCATGGATATATGAGAAAGATATAATCTATCAGCTGATGAATTTGGGGCCTTAAGAAATTTAGAAAATGATGCTAATATAGTTATCAAAAAAGCAGACAAACATGGTGGAATAGTCATTATGGATAACGATAACTACAGAGCTGAATGTCTTAAACAGTTAAGAAATCAAGAGTATTATGAGACATGAGACCAAAGTCCAACAGAACAAGTAAAAACCTTTGTGAACAATATTCTAAAAGAAGATGTAGAGGAAAGGCTTATATCTGAATGGGAACAGAGAGTACTTTATAGACAATACCCTATAATGCCTGTTTTTTACATTCTGCCTAAAATTCATAAAAGCCTTACTGAACTACCAGGAAGATCAATCATAGCAGGGATAGGGTCTTCCCTTGAAGTCTTGTCAGTCTATATAGACTATCTATAGACATTGGTTACAACAACAAAGTCATATTTAAGAGACAGCAAAGATACCCTTCTTTTAAAGGAAATTAACAAAGAAAATATCCTGATGACTGTCTACTTGCAACACTTGACATAAAAGATCTTTAAACCAGTATTCCTCATACTATGGGATTAGAAGAACTAAAGAAAAAGCTTGATGAAAGAAAGCCAGATTGCAACCCACCAAACAGTTACTTAATAGAACACCTGGCTATAAGGGGGATAAAAATGCCCTGGAGAAGGTACAGTGAAGGGCAACCAAAAGAATTAATGAAGTTCAAGACATGGGTTATGGGGATAGACTGAAGAATCTGGAACTTTATTCCCTCAAATATCGCGGGCTGAGAGGTGATATGTGCCTTATCTATTGGGCACTGTTTGATAATCAGCTTTGGCAACAACTGGGCTTACATCTTAGGGATCAATCATATAATACCCATGCTCACCCCTTACAGCTCAAAGTGGATAGGTTTAATACACAGGCCCGTATGCATTGGTTTTCAGTTAGGGTGGCACAAATTTGGAATGCACTGCCCATTGAGGTTGTGACTAGTAAAACAATGTTATCCTTCAAGCATTCTCTTGATTATTATTTAAGTAGAAAGAATATTAAGGGGCATTAATTTTACTCTTAAGGTGAGCTAAATGGATTCCAGTCTTTATACAGCTCAGGAACACCTATGAAACCTCCCAACAGAAGTTTACCATATAACACCAAACATAATACAGACTCCATACATAAATTTAAATATAAGAACAAAAAAATCTATTTTTAAAGAAAGATACAGTTAACACTGTTTAAGAGTTAATTATATATACATAGTCTTTACAGATTATTAAATAAATGTTGCTAACAAGAAAGAAAGGTGAAACAAATACTTTTTCACCAAAAGGTAGGCTGCTCTACTGACTTATGTAACTTTAGATAAAAGAAGTTGACACATAGTTAAATAAAATCAATATGTTAACTTTTTTCAGCAGATATTGGAGCTTTTTGAACCCATAATGACATTTATTTTATTTTGCTTTGAAATTGTTTTTCTGAATGATGATAATTAACCCTGATTGTGCTGTATTTACATTTTCAATGATACTAACTAAACTCAATGTTAGACCTGTGAATATTTCATAAATATATGTTGATTTTATAAATAAAATAACAAGTACAATATTTTAATCTATAGATCCTGAAGAAGCAGTAGGTAATACTGTGAAATGTCTATGATAGTGATGAGATAAATCTTAATGATTATTCTTGGACATATTCTGGTGTTCATTTTCCTGAAACCTTAACCGGTGAGTGGGTCGACTATCTCAAAATCTGTGTGCATGGTACTGAGGTATTTTTGGAGCATGACCCCTCCCAGTGATTTTCATTATTTTTATTTCAGACACTGGGTGTGCCACACTGTCCCAAAGTGGATTCCTTAGGATAGGATTACCCCCTCCACCTCCAGTCCCAGGCACATTTCACACTGTCACTAGATCTAATTGAACTGGGGGACATCCTGAATCCCAACCTCTCAAGGTGGGTTCACATCACATCTGCAGCCAGGACCAGCAGCAGCTGTTGCCACTAGGAGGAAGGGGCTGGTGGGCTTCAGCACTACATCCATGATAGGGAACGAGTGCTGCAATTTCACGCCACATCCATGGCCATGACCAGCAGTGACCATTGCTGCTAGGAGGAGGTGGCTGGCTAGCACTACATCCCTGGCAAGGAACAGGATTGGCCTTTGTCACATGGAGCTTTTCCTTTGCTGTAAGGAGTTTTTGGAGCTTGGTGTAGGTTTCAGGAGTCCAGAGCTGCCCAACAGATGGGCCAATAGGGAGCAGGCCCTGAAAAAGGGCACGAACATTCAAACAACAGCTGGGCAATAAGAGCCTGAGCCCAGCCACAACTCACTTATGGCTGCAGTTTCATGCTGCATTCGTGACCAGGACCAGCAGTGGCCATTGCTGCTAGGAGGGGGGTGGTGGGCTTCAGCGCTGCATATGAGGCAGGGAACAGGAATGGCTATTGCCATGCAGAGCTTTTCCTTTACCTCAAGGAGCATTTTTTTTCTCCCATCCAGCTGCCCCACACTGCCTCCATATTAAATGGTCTCACTGGGCTCCTCCCAGTAGAGGCCACACCAATCAGGAGGGGACAAGAGGAGGAGTAAAGCAGGAGGAGAGTCAGCAAGACAGCTCATTGGCTATAGAAATTAGCAAGGAACTGGTTGTTGGACATTTAAAGATGAAGAACCCAAGAACTGATTGTGGAGCATTTAAAGGAGAATTGCATCTGGGACTCTGAATTAGTAGGTACTTTATAGTTGTTGGACAAATAGTAGGTACTTTATAGAGGCTGGACAGCCAGTGCAAAGTGCTTTAGCTAATGATGGGCATCTAGGTTAATGACATTTCTCTGTTAAGTACTACGTGAAATCCCTGGAGTTTGGGGTATTTGGGGTGTTTAGAGGAACATTTAGTTGAACATTGATTTGGTTAAGTATAGCTTAAAGGGCAAGGAGCAAATCAGGTAAATTTAAACTGTAGACTGTATGGGTTATGGGCTCTGTGCTGATGTCTGCATGATGTAAATTTGGTGGGCCAATTGTTGGAGCTGCTGCTTTTCTACCACTGTACCACTACCTAAATTCAGAAAGGATATTAAGTAGAGAGCAAGCTACAGGGGGAAAAGGTGATTCAGTAGCCTCAACCACAAGTTGTCTTTTTACTGTATTTCAAGTAGGGGAAAATCTAACTTTAGAATTATATTGAGAAGGGGTGATTCAGTAGGTAACACACAACATTGGGCAGGATCTAAAGCTGCTAACTTTTTGCTGTGTTTCAGTAGGGTAAAAACTAAATTTAGTTTCAGTAGGAAACTAACTAAAATTGGGCTGGGGGGAAGTAATAGCAACTGAGTAAGGGTAAAACTGCTTTGATGTGTTTAAAGGGCAACCTGCCCATGATGGTAAGCCCAACTTGTGTGAGAAGGAAGTTATCGGAGAACTGGGGGAACATGGACAAAAATGGAAAAAGAGGACGGGAGGGGACATGGGGGGTATGGGCAAACTTCAGCTGTTGTTGAGGGGCAATGGTGGACTAATAGAGGACAGGAAGGTGGTAGGATGCAACAACGGTGGGGTGGCAATCTTTCTTAGAATTACATGGAAATTGGGGGATGTTTGTGTGCAGGCGATTAATGCAGCTTAGGAGTGAGATCAGATATCTGCAAACTGAGCTGTGAAGGGGACTGTGGCTTGCAGTGCAGAGAAGTGAGGCAGAAGGAGATGGTAGGAGGGCATCTGGGGAATCAGACAAATAAAACTGGAGGGGGATGAAGAGTATATAAAGGGTGGTGGATGGGGTTCTGAGGCAGGAGGGCCCAGTAGAAAGGGGCAAGCAATGACAGAGGAATGGAAGTGGGGAGGAAAGGAGGGATCCAACAGTCACAGTGTCAATTGTGGTAGGGTGGCTAATGACAAGAAGGATGGAATAATGCATTGCAGTGAAGGGACATCAAACAATTGATTCACAGTACTAGCAGGATTGGGAGATGAGATGGGGGTGGCAGATTAGCTGAAAATAGTCCAGGAGAGACAGGAATGGGAGTAAGGGACAAGGCAGTGGGGGCATGGGGGAAGGGGTCAGGTAAGGGAGGTTAAGGGGAAGGGGGAAGAAGGGGAGGTATGAGATGAAAGGGGAGAGATGCATCTTAGGGTGGAGGTAAGTAGAGCCCGGTGGGAGGGGAAGATAAGCCAGGGAAAAGGGGAGTAAAGTATAGTGGGGATAGGCACTGGGGATGGTACAACAGGGGCAGATGGGGAGCTACTGTGCTGGAGAAGAAGGAGGAGGAGTGGGAAAGATGGGGATGGGATAAAGGGGAGGCCAGTGAAAGCGAAACATGAAAACAAGGGGGGATCTTAGTGCTAGGGGACTCTATACTAAAATGGATCAGTTGGGGAAGCAAGGGGGAGAGGCATAGTCGCATTGTTGGAGGCCATGCCAGGTATGACAGTGGAAATGGTGGGGCAATCTGTTCTGAAACATACTAGGAGGGGTAGGGAGAAACTTCATAATAATCTTGCTCTTGGGAACAAATGACTTGGCAGGAAATTACAGTAGGTTGATGTAGTGCAGGAGAGGTCTGAGGAGCTGGGACTACTATGTGAAGAGGCAGGAAGGTCAGTAACCTTCTCAGAGGTAATCCCAGTGCCCAAAGCATGCACTCCAAGGAAACTGAGGATAAAGTAATTTAACACATGGCTAGGAAGCTGATGTCAGTCAAAAGGGTATGAACTGGTTGGGTGGTGGAGAAGTATGTGGGAGGACAGTGATTTCTATGCTAAGGATAGGCTACTACTCAAGTGAGGAGGGTAAGCGGGTATTAAAATAGAGACTAGGGAACACATAGAAAACAATGAATATTTAAACTAGAGGGGGGGTGGTGAGTGGGCAGGAGTCATCCAAGGTCCACAGGAAGGGAAGCTGAATGAGTCTGCCCCCTATACCAGTACAAGGGACTTAGGGACAGTTCAGGAGGGGATACTAGAAAGTAAGAGCAAGTAAGGGGAAGGGGAAGGAAGTGGGTTAGAGGGTAGTAACACTGAATGCTTTGAATCTAGTGAGCAAAACAGCAAAATTGCAGGCTTTCATGGTTGATGGGGTCATGGACTTGGCAGCCATCACTAAAACATGGGCCACAAATTACCATGACTGGGATCTGGCAGTAAAAGGGTACAGGATATTTCTGAGGGACAGGGTAAAATGGAAAGGGAACGTAGTGCTATTTGTGAGGGAGGGGTTGAAGTGTGTAAGAGAGGAAAGGGAGGAGTGCAGCACAGAGTCATTATGGATGCAGCTCCAGGATTCCAAAGATAGGACTCTCTGGATGGGAGTGGTGTACAGGCCACCCTCCCAGACTGAGGAATTGGACAGAGAGCTAGCAGGACAGATCAGTAGGGCCTGCGGCAAGGGCAGTACGGTGATCATGGGTGACTTCAGTCTGCCAGAAGTGGACTGGAGCACCCTAGCCACCATGAACAGAAGGAAGCAGATAATTTTGGATGCCTTCCAGGACACCTTCCTAGTGCAAATGGTCAGTGAACCAACCAGGCAGAGGAATACCTTTGATCTTGTGCTGGGTAATGGAAAATTTGTGAGGGAGCTAAGGGTGGAGGAGGCACTGGTGGGGAGTGACCATCACTCGGTGTGGTTCACGATTAACATGGGAAAATAGTTGGTTAGAAGAGGCACAAAGGTGTTAGACTTCCAGAGGGTCGACTTCAGGAGGATGGGGGGAATAGTACAAGGGTCTCTAGCCAGAATCCATCCAGGTATGAACACTGACCAGAAGGGGGAGGTCATTAAGAAGGGGATTGTGGAGGCAACCAAAACATGTACCAGGGTCCAGAGTAAGAAAACTAGAGCCAAGAAACCTAGCTGGGTGAGCAGGGGGTTCATGCAGGGATAAAAAAGAAAAGAGCTGCCTTTAGGAGGTACAAAAAAATTGGGAGGGTGAGGACAGGGAGTAATACCTGAACAAGTTGAAGGAGGTGACAAGAGTAGTCAGGGCAGCCAAGATGTCCAGGCAACTCGGGCTGGCACATGATATTAAGGTGGGGGTGAAGGAGTTCTTCAGGTACATCAGGGAGAAAAGAAGTTGTGAGGACCAAATAGTAAGGATTAAGAGGGATGGATGAAAACAGGGGAAGAACAGGCAGAAACATTAAATGAATACTTCTATTCTATATTTACTAAACAGAAAGAGGGGTCTCTCCTGAAGGGGGGATGGGAGGGAAGGCACATGGGGAGGAGGTGACAGATGGGGAAATCCCAGTGGCCAGGGTACTGGATGGCTTGAGGGCACAGATGGTGGACAAGGAGCCTGGGCCAGATGACATACACCCCAGGATGCTGAAGGAGCTGGCAGAAGTCCTGGCTGCACCCTTGGCAGACCTGCTCAATGCCTCCCTGGACTCAGGGAGGGTACCACAGGACTGGAGGATGGTGCATGTGGTACCCCTCCACAAAAGCGGCCCCAATGATGAGCCTGGGAACTACAGAGTGGTGAACCTCACATCCATTATGGGTAAGCTGATAGAGACAATCCTGAAGGAGAGGCTAGTTTCTCTCCTAGAGGCTAATGGGGTGCAGGACAGCAGACAGCATGGGTTTGTCTCAGGCAGATCTTGTCAGATCAACCTGGTGGAGTACTATGACTGGGTAATTTGACAGGGGCCATGCAGTGGATGTCCTGTGCCCGGACTTCAGTAAGACATTTGATTCGGTGCTGCATGGGAGGCTAGGAAGTAAGCTGGAGGACACCGGTGCAGGGGAGAAGATGGTGGGATGGGTAGTGAACTGGTTGCAAGGGAGACAGCAAAGGGTGGTGGTGGAAGTGGAGCTCTCATCTCCCAGGGCAATGACAAGTGGGGTGCCACAGGACTCTGTACTGGTGCCATTGTTGTTTGGGTTCATTCATAGCAGACATCTCAGTAGGCACAAAGAGCAAGATCAGTCTATTTGCAGATGACACCAAGATGGGAGTAGTAGTGGATGACTTAGAAGGGTGGCAGGGGTTGCAAGATGTTCTGGCAAAAATTGAAGGCCTGATTGGGCACTTGGCAGCTGGGGTTCAATGCCAAGAAATGCAATGTGCTACATTTCGGGACAAAAAAAACAAGGAGGAACTACAAGCTTGGGGGGGAGGGTTCAACTAGCCAAGACAGAAGAGAAGGATCTGGCAGTGATCATTATGGGAGAATAAACAACTCAGCACAGTGTAGGAAGGCAGCTGCAAAGGCCAACAGGATACTGGGTTGTATTGCCAGAGGCATATCCTCCAGCAGGGGAAGTGATCCTGCCAATATACCGGGCACTGATTAGACCACATCTGGAGTACTGCATGCAGTTCTGGAGACCATGCCTGAAGAAGGACATTAGGTTACTGGAAGGGGTGCAGCGCAGGGCAACAAAAATGATCCAGGGTCTAGGGGCTTAACTTATGAAAGCAGGTTGAGGGAGTTGAACATGTACTCCCTGGAGGAGAGGAGGGATGGGGGGGCATGATTGAAACCTTCAAGCACGTTAAGGGAATAAATAAGATGGGCATGGAGGGACTTTTCAAATTAATGAGGGGGAGGGACACTTGAGGGCACGAACTGAGATTGGAAGGGGGGAAGGTTCAGGAGGGAAATGAGGAGACACTTTTTTATGGAGAAGGTGGTGTCTGGGTAGAAAGCTTTGCCAGAGGAAGTGGTATCCTGTAGAACAGTGGACTGTTTCAAAATGGGATGGGACAAGGTAAGGGGTAAGGGTACTGGAGGGAGTGAGGGGGGAGGAATGGGTATCTGCAGTATAAGGGCTGCAAGCTGCACAATCAAGCAGACTTAATAGACCATAAGGCCTTTATCTGCTGGCAATTTCGTATGTTTGTATGGATAGTTTGCCCTTGGATAATCACATTCCGGCTCTTCAACAAAAGGACTGGGCTGATGCTGTGGAGGAGTCTGATGCCTCTTCTCTTGTTTCCTCCCAATCTGACTTATTTTATTATGTGTAATGCTCAAAACCAGATCCTCCAATGGCTAAAAAGAGATACTATTTCATTAGGCACATGCAATTTGACTAGCATACAGTCCAAGAAGAAAAGTCTAATGACCTTTTCCATTTTGCAAATTTTAAATAGTTCTATATATTTTTTGCAGGATGCAAGATTATATACTTTAGAAGAAATATCTACTATCAAGAAGAAATGGTGACAGGGACCCTCTTTTTGGTCTATTTAGGAGGAGATCTGTTTGGGGGGTAGCTATGCTGTTTTCTACTCCTGTGGTTAAAGTCACTAGGCTTAGTGATTTAGAGCCAGGAGGGGTTTTCATTTAAGACATCCTTCTCTGTGGGAGAGCTTTCCACTTTATTTATGTATTTATCCCGCATACTAAATCTGGCAGGATAGACATTTTTAAACTTATTCAGCCATTGTTTTTGTAAATAATATACTTTGTTGATGTTTTGAGGCAATACAATAACAGAACAGTCAACACATTCAAGAGAATGACAAAGAATCCAGTCTAACATTATATAATCAATAGAGAGAAGTAAAAAAAAACAAAGGGAAAAAAAAGAAAACCAAGATAAAAGAATACCCACCCTTGCCATCACAGAGCATTGATATCTCTTATGAAAAACAAAAGGGGCATCCACACTTAGACTGACATTGAGCCCAGGATTGTGAGCTCTGAAAAGAACAGGGAGAACCCCAGATGTATCAGGAGGGCATCTAAAGAATAAGGTAGAAGACCAGACAGGCATAACTCATCATGAATATACAAACAATAGCCTAATCCTCTTCCTATAAAGTAAGGAGAGCCTGCAAAGGTTCCCATCTGTTGTGAAATTGTTCTGACCTCTGATGTAAAGCTGCAATATGTTGTTCAATTGCTAGGGCCTGCAAGATTTCCTGATTCCATTCCCTGTAAGAGGGGATGGCATCATCCCTCCAATGTCATAGTATAATTATTTTAGCCCCAGCAGCAATCAACCTATATGCTTTGTGAGGTTCAAAGAGACTAGGAGGAAAATATCCAATCAAACAAATATCTGGCATAAAAGATTCCTCCAGACCTAGGAGAGAATTGAGAGAATTCTTAATAGCCATCCACAACTGGACCACCTTTGGACACTCCCAAAGCATATGCAGCAGATGACCCTCCCCTAAGCTACAGCAAGAACAGAGAGAAGAAGGGGTACTCTCCATCCTTGACAATTTCTGTGGGGAATAGTACATATTGTGCATTATACAAAATTGGGTCCAGTGATAACGGTCTGCTTAACATACTTATAAAGATTACACCAAAACGTTGCCATTAACCTTTCTCTAAACATTGTCAATTCCAATGTTCACCTTTTCGCAGATGACACTGTTCTCTATATATCGAAATCATCCTTTGGACAAGTCTGCTCTGCTCTTCAGACAGACTTCAACCAAGTGCAACAAAATGTAATATTATCTAAGCTACTCTTGCATGCTAAAAAAACAAAAATAATGTACTGTACTTCTATCTACCAAACTCTTCAACCACCTGTTCTACCATTAATCCTCCCACTCCAACCTCCTATTTCTTAGGAGACACACTTGGAGTAGTTGACAAATTTAAATATCTAGGGGTTGTACTTGACTCTCATCTATCTTTCTCCTCCCACACTGAGTCACTAACCAAAAAATTGAAACTGAGACTAGGATTCTTCTATAGAAATAAAGCTCTGCTCTCCTGTGACTCCAGAACCAGGCTAGTTCAGGTTACATTCCTACCCCTCTTAGACTACACAGACATAATTTACAACTATTGTGTAATCACTAACCTGCATAAATTGGACATTCTCTTTCACCGAGCCATCCACTTCATAATTAACGCTCCTACCAGAACTCATCATTGTTCCTTGAATAAGGAGTTGAACTGGACCTCCCTAGCAACCAGGTGACATATCCACGTGTATATCTGGATATACAAAGCCCTCCTTAACAAGTTACCCCTGTATATCTCCTCTACCCTCCACCAACTGCACAGTTCATATACACTCAGGAAATGTGCCTGTATTTCCTTAAAAGTGCCTAAAGACCGTACTTGCTTCGGTATGGAATCTATGAGTTTTGTCCTCCCTACCACTTGGAATAAGCTCCAATTGTCACTAAAACTGTAGAAACTAATCCCTCTTAGTGCATTCAAAAGGATTATTGAAAAATAGGCATATGAATCTTGCCACTACCCTTAACCTACTATTGTTTTTAACCCTCTTCTCTGCCCCATACGTAACTTACTATTCTAACCTCCTATCCACTTACCCTGGTATAATTAACGTCGTGCACTTATTTTCTATTATCTTCCTATTTCTACATTAACTCTCCTAGTCTGCACCATAATTGCCATTTATGTATGAAATTCATTGTTTTTTTTTTGGTTGCTGTTAACTATGACTGTTTTGTTTGTAATATATCTATATGCTCTTAATGCCATTGTCTTATGCTAATGTATGTTGTAAAATGGACCTCCTTGCAAAGGAGCATGCTCGATGGATTTTATCCCTTCACAAAAAACTGAACTGAAGTGCAGGTCTAAAGCCTGCTGACAATAATAACAGGTAGTCACTAGACTCCTTGGATCTACTGATTAAAAATAGCAATAAAAATGGGAGATCACATGGGGTTAACCTGCCAGGGACCAACAACATGTAAGGAACAAATCTTCTAGGACCAACCAAGGGCCTGGACATAGGTGAGAAGCATTTGCTTTGATAAGCTAGAGATACTCAAATATGTGAATCTGGGGTATGGAGAAGCAGGCTTGCAGGGAATGTATGTGGAGAAATATACCCATTTCTACGAGAGAGGAGAGAACAGCATTCTGATGTTGGGGGCGAAAATTGAATTGGATTGGATGGCCGGCAATGCATATATTTGGATTACCAAGCACTGGTTGTGCCAGGTCCATTGACCAGTCTTTGTTTAGATAGGAGCTATGTTGCCAGCTAGCTTTTAGGGACTACGTTATGGGGGTTATTTTAAGTTGGGGAGGTAACAAGGAAGGACTGAGAAAAGGTAAACTCCTGAGTTGTAATCTGGCCTGTTTACGTAACTGAGGTTCTAGTGAGAGCCATAAAGGTAGGCAAGGCCTCGTCCCAAGGACTGAACTATCATCATTCCTTAAACAAAATTTTGCTAGCATGTAATGCACAGCAGTAAAGAAGAAAGTTGGGAAGCCGTAATCCACTCCAGACTTTCAGTATTGTCAATTTGAAATATGACCATCAAGCAGCCCTGCCTTTCCATAAAAACTTTCCAAGCAGACTCTGCAGCCACACAAACCAGTTCTTTGGTAAATAAGTGCTGAGCATGTCCAATGGATACAGGACACGGGGCAGCACATTCTGGCATGACCCCAAAGACACATGGGCAGGACTGACCAGCATTGAAGATCTTCTTGAATTTGTTGAAGCAGGGGTGAGACAAGCATGACAGGAAATAGTGGTAGCCAGATACTCAAATAAGTGTGAGCCTTGGGTTTCCCCAGCAGACCCAGATCAAGGATCTCTTGCTTGGAAACAGGGGCATTGAGTGGGAGAACCTTAGACTTATCAATATTTAACTTGTAACCAGAAATCCATGAAAATCACTGAATTTCAGCCAAAGCCACAGGATGTGAAGCCACAGGATCCTCCATATGGAGTAGCATATCATCCGCATATGCGGATATCTTATACCTGACCCCACCTGCCAGTATCCCCTTAATATCATCATTATGTTGCAAATTATAAAGCAGTGGTTCTAGATATAACTTAAATAAAAAGGATGATATAGGACAACCCTGTCAAGTACCTCATTGCAATTGAAATGGGGTAGACAATAGGCCATTACATCTGACTTGAGCAGATGGGTTATGATACAACACTTAAAACACAAGAACAAATTTTAGAGGAAAAGCCACATTTGTAAAGCACAGCAAATATGTAGGTCCAAGCCACCCTATCAAAGGCTTTTTCTGCATCCAGTGAGACCAGAGCCACTGGTTCCCTGCCCTCTCTGAATGCAAAAATCATACAGAGCACCTTACGCAGATGGTCACTTGCTAAATGACCAGCCATAAAGCCCAGCTGCAAGGGAGACACAAGCTCACCCCAAACTAATAATAGTCTATTGGCAAGTACTTTAGCAAAAACCTTTATATTGGAGTTCAAGAGGGAAATTGGACGATAGCTACCAGTTGAGGTTTCATCGTTACCTGACTTATGAAGTAGGGTGATCTAGGCTCACTTAAAAGACTGATCCATGAGACCAGTGGAAAGCAAAAAATGAAAAACACAGGCCAAAAATGGAGCACGTTCCGCACAATATACAATGTAGAAGTTATTTGTAAGACCTTCTGGTCCTGGGGCTTTGTCTGGAGAGAGTTGTTTAATCGCTTGGTGAATTTCTAAAATTGAGATGGGACCTTGCAAAAGTTCCTTTTGTGGGGGAGAAAGCTTAGGTAAAGGTAGGGGACCCAAATATGCATGAATTCACTCCTGTTGGTCTGAAGTAAGAGGTCCACCCTTGTAAAGTGTACTGTAATAATCATGGAAGGCCTCCGCAATAACTGTTGGGCAAGTAAGTAAAGAACCATGGGTAGAGACAGAGCCACACAAGGGTACAGGGTGCTCAGTGACAATAAACTTAACACTGAATTAGGCAGCCATGGCACTCACCGTGCACACTGGAAAGAAAGACCAGAGTCCTATTACAGTGATGTAAACTTCCAGTCTTTACTGAATCAGAGAACAATTGTACCCATCCAGGTACAGGAACATATAGAATACAGACAGCTGACAGAGGGCTTAGTATTGGGTCTCTATTCTCTCCCATCTCACACCCCCCTCACCCGTCAGGATCATCGTCCATGATATCTTGGCTGGTGTATCTTTAAAACCATATAAATTGCCCTACTTATGCCCTACTTATGACCCCTCCCCACTTAGTTTCCCAGTGCTTGCTGAAGGCCCCTAGAAGTGATGACTTTTCCTGCAGTGGCTGTAGGGCATCGATTGTAAGTGTAACATCTGTTAGGTATTGTCATTTGGAATCCAGAATTAGCTGTTCTGGTTGGGTAGATGCATAACGCTATGGAGAGTTTTTATTTTTTTTATTTTTTATTGTTTCCTCCCTGCCAGTCCACTCAGAAACTCACCTTACTATCTCCCTGAATCAACAGCAGGGTTGAGGCAGAGGACAAAGAACAAGAGGCAGAGGACAAGACCACGTTATTTTATCTAACCTCCATCCCTCTGCACTATGCTGCAGTAAGTGTACCGTCATCTCTAATGATTCCCCTCCCATGACCATTAGGGTTTGAGCTTCCCATAAATGTCTCTAGGGATGTCCCCCACTCATCCCACTGAAACAGCATTGTAAAATTGGAAAGGAAGTACAATTCTGAGGGATTCATAGTGTACCATTCAGGATGTGCCTAGTGAAGCTCCCTTGGTGAACGTACCATCTACTTTCTGCAGCTTATCCAGTAGGCAGGGAAATGGGTAGACTGGGTGGGCCAAGTGGTCCTTATCTGCCATCAAATTCTATGTTTCTATGTTTCTCAATTCTAGTTGTGAAGAGGATTCCTGAGGAACCCTTTTTGATACACCACTGCCTGTTATGAGGGTTATTCAGAAAGTGCATATATTTAAGTGACCATCCGTTCCTCACAGTGGTCACAGCAGTTTGCAATCAGTACTTAGTGGCAGTAGGAAGCCTATTTTATCGGGGGGGGGGGACGCCCTGCATCTGATTTCAGTATTTTAGTTGCATTTTTTTTGTTATTTCCTAGAATTAATATACATTTCAACATATGGAATAAGTGTTAGTTTGAGTGAGAGAGGGCTACAAGGGGAAGGGAGAAACAAAGATATAAGGGGACCTGTAGAAATTAACCTTTATGCAGTCCCTTATCATGTGG
The DNA here is from genome assembly GCA_016271365.2 of Neoceratodus forsteri. NCBI lineage: Eukaryota > Metazoa > Chordata > Ceratodontiformes > Ceratodontidae > Neoceratodus > Neoceratodus forsteri. The sequence goes on along the minus strand of CM057451.1, from coordinate 49,968,891 downwards.
GGTTTACTGTTTCAAGTAATGTCTGTTTCACTGTTGATTCCACTTTCTGTTATGGTGATGTCACATTCTAAGGATAGTTTCTGTGTGGTGGACAAGGAAGTGTTTCTAGGGCTGGCTCAATTGAGCTATTATCACCATGAAGATTCACAATGTTGGAGGTACCATACAGGAAAAGGCAGAGTTAAGTGGTGGAGCTAGTTCTAGTCATAGTCTTTGTAAGTCTGTACTCCTCAGGGGTCAAGTCTGGATGGGAACTCTGTATTGATGAACAGGGCTGAGGGAGAACTGTCAAAAAGTCTAGTGACTGTGTTCTAGCTTTTTGATTGTCTAGGGCCTCAACTGTCAGCAGTGGGGATGGTGAGAAAAGGTGTACATCGCTACATACCCACAGTCAGAGAACCACTCCACTCTGGGGCAATCAGCATGGTGATGATCATTCCAGTTTAGCCTAACCCTGCTCCAATCTAGCAAGATGTTTCTCTGGTCTTTTCTTTTGCAGGGTATTAGTCTGTGAGCCATTTGTTGTACTGGATGCCCACACTGATCCCACAAAATCTGGGCTCCCCTTTAAAATTTCAGCTCCAGAAGCATCCCTAAACCATGCCCCCCCCCCCCAGCTCCCAGCCCATCACCTATCTTGTGGGTAGTTTGAAGACAAGTGTCTGTTTTCCATTTTCTTCACCAAAAGGAGAGATAGATGTCAGGTGCCCTGTTGAGCTCTTCAACTGGATGAACCCTCATACAGGAAAGTCTGAAGGTGGGTAATGATGATAGCAATTGTTTCATTGCCATGCTGCTATCTCTGGGTCATGAATTTTGCCTGCTGCCATCTTGGAGGGGTGGAATATGTTTTCCTGGTACTGGTTGTTAGTTGTTGAAACTTGGGATCTATGAGTCCCCTTGTTAGTAGATCCATAGTAGCTTCTTTGGCCAACTTATATTCTTTTGGATCCTTGAAGAAACTTAGTATCATCCTGCCTGGGTAAGGTGGTGAAATTCCACCATTCATGGTTGAAAGTTTGCATTTCGGTGGTGGAATTTTGCACTTTGCAACCACGGAATAATTTGTGAAATGTGCAAATTTCATGAAATATTTCATGGAGCCAAATTTGCAGAATTCGGCCATCTCTAATTATGGACCACTGCTATTAGGACAATTCAGCAGTCACCTGATGAGGAACACTATAAGAGCTCTCTAGCAGTGTCTCCACAAAACAACAGACATCTTCACATACTCGGGGACATCATTAGGCAGAGGCAAAAGATCACTCAAAGGGAATAAACAGATAGCACTTTCACTATGGAAACTCCAGAACATACCCATCAAAGAAAATACTCTTCTCAGTATTGGCTGACCACATCCAGAAAGAGGAGTTGTTTAGGCAGACGAATCAAGGGGTTTTATATAGGTCGGGTAGCAACTTGGAAAGCTCCATTACAGGCATATCAAAACTTCTCCAGACCCCTGCATGTAAAACTTGAAGTATGGCAGGGTACTTCATCTGGAATCCAATACTGGCAGCAATTAGCTTAGATACAATTGGGTGGAATGTAGCTCTCCAGCGTCGGACCAAAGCAGGAAGTTCCTGAGACACCTTGATAAGTGCTACCTCACAGGTCATCTCCTTTAGGTCTTGAACCTTGGCTAGCAAATGTTGCTTATCTAGATAGTTCAGAAATTTAAAAATCAGCGGGCACGGTGGGGCACCCTCGGAAGGCATAGGGCATGGAGACTGATGGGCCCTCTCTATGACATAGGATGGGCTGATGGGGGAGGGTCCCACAATCTTCTGACATAATTTTTGCACTTGGGAACCCTCCTCCCTTTCTGGAAGCACAAGCACCACCACATTACTCTGGTGACTATGGCCCTCATGGTCTTCAATATGGGATTCCAGCCATGTCACCTTCTGTCTCATGGAAACTAATTCTGACTCTGTCTGGGATCTGTAATCCTCTATAGAACTGGTTGTGGCCTCATTATCTTCAATTTGCCAGGAAAGTGTGTCCATTGATGAGCATATCTCTTTGATTTCATCGGTCATGGGTTATAACAAGTCCTTTAGAGTTTTGAATTCAAGGAGGAATCTATCCTCCATGAGGACCACTAATGAGGCAATATTTCTGGTCACTGCAACACTCTGGCCCTTGGTTCTTTTAGAAGCTTTATCACGCTCTGGTGTGGGAGGAGGTGTCTGGTGTGGAGGTGCTTGTTTCATGTCTGCTTCCATTGGATCACCACAAAACACCAAAGCACCAAATCTTCCGGTACTGTGCAGCAAATATTGTCGAGTAGTCAAGGATTAGTGAGGTAGTAAAATAATTTTAATAATATTTGAATCATAGAGAGGTTGGGAAAAAGGAAAGAAGCAGCTTCCCAAAGCAGCTCACCATGTGACCTTCTTATTTAGCCATTTTTATATGCCTCAAAGGGAATTCACTTCAGTGGAGTTTTCAGTTGTGGGCTTTCCCCAAAGGACTGGGGTAGGAAAACAGATAAGATATTTTGCAATACCAGTTTTCTGAACTCTATGTACCAAAAGGTTTTGCGAGAGGTTTATGACTCTCTAAAGCTACCTACAGAACATATGTTTTTTGAAGGTCCCATTTCCTCCAGAATCAATTTTTGATTCCTGTCTTCTAGATCTCCAATTCAGATGATAGACACCCTTCCTTTAAGAACCTTAGACTACAAAATGATATGAGTGGTTTTATGTAGTTGTTTGGGTCCAGCTACAGGCCCTGGTTTCTGGAGGCTGAACCCCTCTTCTCTCACAGATACAAATTTCCAAAACAACCTTCTTGAGTTACTTTATACCAGACAATCGGGGTCTTCCCTATATGATGACCTGACAGAGTGGTGGGAGGATACAAAACTCGACATCAGAAATTTAACACTTTCTTTTTGGAAAACACTAGAGATGTCCAAATATCTCACTTACCTCGGTCATTGGGCACATTTACATAAACTATTGTCTCTAGCTAAGAATCCTGGTGTAAATGTATCAGACCAGATCACTAGGATCTAAGACGTCATGTGCAACATTCAATATGACCAGGCAAAGTCTCTGTTTATTGAACAGCAATATGGCACACAAGGCATTACATTTCAAATGAATCCTTATGACAGCTGTACTGATTGGGTTAAAAAACACTTTTTCTCTAGGATATGAGATGAGACTGGTAGATTACATGAAGATATGGATGGGATGTTACATTCAGTTTCTGAGCATACTGTATCAGTAAGACTTTTGGTACAGATTGTAATAATGGAACTGAGAACTGGCATTTTTTGTCCTCTCTTCAGTTGCCACAGGTGATTGAGTTAGATAAGGCTTTCCTAGTTGCAGATGTTATGGTAGTAGAGGTTACTAAAGCAATAACCCTACTCTTTCACTTAATATTGCCCCACGTTCAGATGGCATATCACATTAATTTTATAAACCGTTTTCACAGCAACCTTCCCCCATACTTACTATACTGTCCAATGACATGATACAATTGGGCCATCATAGTCATAGTATGTGTCACGGAGCTATTTATTTTTATATAAAAATGGTAACAAACTGGATTTGCATAATTGGCAGCCCCTAAGCTTCCGAAATTTTGACTTTAAAATCTTGGGAAAAATTTGAGGAAAAAGGTTAGCTACAGTGGCACAGTATTTACTAACCCCTATACAAACCTGTTTAATTCTTGGTCACATGATACAGCTGAATTTATTGTACAGTATATCAGAGAAGTTGTTGAAAGGGAGATTTCTATGAATGCAGGTGGTATTGTCCCAGCACTGGAACAGGAAAAAGCTTTTGATTCTGTCAGACATGTTTATCTGTGGAAAGTGCTTAAGGCATATTGAATACCAGAACCATTTTTTAATATGATTCAGTTGCTATACCAGAATGCTGAGATAATTCCTTTGGTTAATGGGTGAAGAGGGGCCCCCTGTATATTAAAAAATGGTTTCCACCTGAGGTGCCCATTAATCCCCTTATTATATGTTCTTAGTCTGGATCCCATTCTTTGATGATTGGAAACTGCAACAGATATTACCCCTATAACAGCAGATCATGCTAGTATTAAGGTATCAGCTTATACAGATGATATGGTACTTATAGTTGGGGATATCAATTCTGGTGTAAATGCAGTATCTATTATTGAGTCCCTTATTCCACTAATAGATACTAAATACAATAAAGGGAACTGTAAAGGTTAAGTTTTAGAATCGATTACTGACATGGATATGACAGGTATCATGCTCACAAGGCATGAGATAGTCATCCTGGGGATCTGTTTTGGATACAGTGATTTTTTTTTTCCAATTGTTTAACCAGGAGTAGCACACTAAGCTGAAAGCTTGTTTAGAGGCGTGACCTGGGAGCACAGGTAAGTTTAGTGGCTTGCTCAGGGTCACACAGTATGCAAGTGGGGGCTGTGGGATTCAAACACAGGACTGCAGATTTGCAGCTCAAGGCCTTAAACCACTGCACTATACTGCCTCCCCATACACGAACATATGAAATTTGGCAGCAGATAAAGGCCTAGAGGTCTATCAAGTCTGCTTGAATGTGCAGCTAGCACCCCTTATATATGATACGGATACCCCATATGATACGGATGTCAGAAGCTGGCAAATTAAATTGTATGTGACAGAACACAAGATTCATAGATGGAACTCGTGGCCTATGATTAGGATTTTTTTAAAATTAAAAGCCTTTATAGTAGGAGGGGGTGTGGCTTGCCTATTAAAGAAATGGTTTCCTGATCTCATAGCTCCACCCCTCCAGACTTAAAAATCCTACATTATTTGTATCACTGCTAACAAAACTTAAGCTACAAGGGTATGGGAAAATACAGTAATACTTACAGTGGCTGACAATAATCTTTTGAAGTACTCACCAGGAGCAGATCCAGAGGCATTTGAGCTAACCAAGCCCTGAGATGGAGGTACCTCCTACCCCAAACATGGACACCAGCCTAAAACAAATCGGGGAGATCTTCAATCAATTTATGCTGCAGACTAGTACACTTGAAATCACAGCACAACACACAGCAAAGGATATAGTTACACCATCTCAGCACATCAATATAAATGAACAACAAATTGCTGATACAGGAGACAAAATGCAGCATTTGGAGGCCCACATCAAAGAGCAAGATCACACAATAAATATCCTCTGGCAGCAGATTGAGGACCTCGAGAACTGCAGTTGGAGGAATAATCTGAGATTTTTGGGATTCCTGGAGGAATCCGAAGGCCCCCACACTATTTCCTTTTTACAAAATGTACTGCCAGGACTCCTTTCATGATCATGGGTGAGACTGATAGAAATGGACTGGGATCACTGCCCTCTGGCACCTAAACCTGCTGATGGTTCCAGACCATGGCCCATCTTGGCCCTGTTCCTTCATTTTAGAGATGGGAAGAAATCATCAATACGACCAGGGAAAAGAAAGATTTGATATGGAGGGGGCATAAAATACAAATATTTGCAGACTACTCACAGGAGCTGTCCAAGCACAGGAGAGCATTCACCATGGCCTGGAGAGCTTGTGCCACCATTGGGATGAGGTATGCACTAAGAAACCCCTGCACTCTCAGAATCTCCTTTCAAGGCACATGCCACTTCTTTGACAAGCCTAAAGTGATGGAGAAATTCCAGGCAGCACAAGACTCACAGTTGGACTGGGGAAAACTCAGGACCTCTCTCCCACAAGGCTGATTTAGCCACTACCCCTCTATCAGCACCCACCCAATAACAGGAACAACAGGGCCAATGCACTCAGAAGCAACCCTAACCCAGCTCCCCCAGACATTGAGGTAGAGGTGTGGACTGTGACACCAAAGAGCTGATGCCAAAACCAGAGGAAGAGGCCAGAGAAGGGGAAGCACCTAAACAAATCCCCAAGGTTTCAGTGGAGGAGCCACAGCAAAAGTAAAGACTCAGCCTCAACCTAGGACTCTGAAAATCCAGCTGTCAATGGAAACAGATACTCCATCTTGAGGGACTTACCAGAGGAATATCCAGAGCTCCCAAGGGACCAGGCTGAACGTATGTGCCCCCCCGAGAAAGGTGACTCTAAAGGGCCCTCCAGGGCAAAGGAGTGAAAACGTGACCCAGCTCAGTACAGTCCTCAAAGATTCCCTCCCTGGAACCTACATTATGCACTATGTTCCTGTCTGTCCCTTCAGTGACAGGGGTGAGAGTTGCAGGGTGATGAACAGGGAATTAATCCCATTTGCCTAATGGATTGTTTTTACTCAGCACTAAACCCACATGTGCAATCACTGGAGGTAGGCCGGATTCACATCTGTGCAGGGTGTGTACAAAGTTAATCCCTTAATGCCTGCGGCTACCCCAGTTGAACACTACAGTTATCAATTGTGCTGGTAACTTTAACCCAGTAATTATACACAGGAAGTCAGCTGGGTGGCAGTAGCCTAAGTGACCAAATCTAAATGTAATGAATGTATGGTAAATCTTGTAAACAGATCAGATTAATGGATGTCTGGTAAAAAAAAAAATGCCTGGATAAAACACTGACAGGCATGAGGAGAGAGTTTCACTGAGCTGTGTATATATGGGGGGTCCTTGGCACCTAGGCACTAATGGCAGCCATGAAGAGAATGGAGTAAAGAGGAGGGGAGCAGGCTGGAATCCCTCTGATACGGGGTTGGAGATGAGGCAGGGAGACCAGGAAAACAGGAAAACTAGCATGTATATTTGTCCCATGGAAAGTTGTGTGGACTCCCTTCCTCATCCCTCTGGTACTGTGTTAGTTCCTGTGGCGTGCCCCTCCTCCATCTGACTGGACTCCCCTCTAAGTTTGGGGGAGAAGTCGTACACAATTTGAAGTGTGGGAGTGACATTAATACCATCCCACAACCTCCATTCCATGCACCTCGAGGGCCTCTCGAGGAAGGAAAGCATATGGCTTGTAGCAATCAGACTGCTCTACAGAGATGCACACAGCAAGGGGAAGGCCCTAATGATTGCAAGAGGCTTGTTCAGGGTGCCCAAGGGATAATTTATTTCTTTTTTGAGTACACGACAAACCCACTTCCAGATGCCCCGGTGGGAGGTCACTAATGGGTGCCCTGCATATGCAGAGCTGTGAATACATAAAATTAAGAAGTGGCCTTAAAAGACACTCACAAGAAATAGGGGGAAAGCATACTGGCAATTTATGGACCATGCCATTAAAGTTCACAGGAACCTTCCTACAAATAAGAACCCTTCCAAGGTAGGTGGCATGTAGATGCAGACAATAATTCTGGATAGATACCCATTCTGGATAGTTGGAAAAACTGAAATCTGGAGGGTGGCACACCCCAGGATTGTGTATTTAGTAAGATACAAGTTACACCAATGGTCCCTCTGGTGATGATCGTAGGCATCTGGGCCACTGGATGGCTGATGTGGAATGTGATGGCTAGTTTTTGGAATGGGATTGGAAAGGGAGGGAGGGAGAAACCTGGGGGATGGGTTTCACAAAGTTTGCAGAGTGTACATACTATCCTGTTTATATTACTGTTATGGGGACATTATAAATAATCTACTGTAGGTTGTAAATTCAGAACATGGTAACCAGGGACTGGGGAGGGAAAATTGTTATATTAAAAGGGGAGGCAGAGAACTAGCAGGGACACTGGGCTATAGTAAATCTGACCACAGATGTACAATCGGTCTTCATCTGCCCACTATCACATATGCAGACTTATAAATGGAGACTAGCTTTGTAACCTGGAATGTGCATGATTTCAAGTTCCAACATTAAGAGGAAAAAAGTAATGTCTCACTTAAAAAAACTGAGACCCCAAGTGGCATTCTTACAGGAAACGAAGCTATCCTCCATAGAGGCAAATAATCTTAGAATGGGATGGGTGGGGGAAGAAATTCAAAGTGTCATAGTGTGGCAGCATCAAGTAAAAGGGAAGTTTCCATATTATTCCATAAAGACTTAGAATGGAAAACCCTGAGGGCCAAAGGGAATAAAGGAGGAAGGTGGGTGATATCTGAAACATGTACACAGAAAAAGCTGCTGATTCAGCTGAACCTATATGCCCCCAACCAGAATGACCCTGAGTTTTTCAATGAGATCCACCAAATGTTAATAAGGTTTAATAGGCAGCAGTGGTGGTGGTAGGGGGGTGGTGGGGGGGTTGGAGCTTTAATTTAACTATGGACCCTGAGATAGATAAAAGCAAAAGGAGCACAGAACCTCATAGACAAGTGGGGAGAATGGTACATACTTCAATTACAGAGCATGCACAGTTGGATGCATGGTGTATGAAACATGCTGGGTTAAGGGATTATACCTACCTATCCACAGTGCATGGCTTGGCGAACAGACTGGATATAAGGCTTCTCACTCACACCTGATATGAAAAAGCTGTCCTGATACAGACCCACCCAATTATAATTTTGGACCACACCCATGTGGAGATGAGATTGAGAATAGGCCCTAAGCCCCCACAATCCCTATCATGGCAATTGGACCCCCTTTTATTAAAGGACCAGCAATTTATACACTGTGTTAAAGCAGAAACACCCCTGTATTGGGAGATGAATTACTCCAGGGATGTCTCAGATTCCACTCTATGGGACGCATATAAAGCCATCCTAAGGGGCCATATTATGGCCTACACCTCTAGGAGTCAGAAAAAGAAGAGCAGCAGTGCAAGCAACACTGGAGCAGCAGCTAAATAGGCTGGAATCCTGATATAAGACTGAGAGCTCCCAGACATCAGACCCAACCCTACTGGCTCAGTTGAATATCACCCATGTCCAACTCAATGCATTTCTCACCAGGAAGGTTGAATTTGCACTTAAAAGGTTATGTCACTCATACTGGGAGGGAGGGGAGAACTCTGGGAAGCTCTTGGCTTACAGACTTAAAAGCAGAACCTCTCCCAGAACCATAATGGGCTTAAAAGATGGCAAACGTAACCTGACATTCTCCCAAGATGGCATAAAGAAAACCATGGACAAATTCCATGAACAACTATATGTGTCCCCTAACCCCCCAGACAAGCCAAGCACAGAGGCTTTTCTGTCCAAGCTTCCAGTTCTGAAAGTCCAACCACAGGTGCCCACCTCCCTAGAGGAACCCATAACTGAGGATGAAATCCACCAGGCCATGCAATCTCTGAATCCCCACAAAGCCCCAGGATGAGATGGGTATGCCTTTGACTTCTAGCTGTTCCAGGACTCACTAGACAAAAGAACCCTCCCCCTACCCTGAAGGAGGCAGTAATCACTGTGCTCCCCAAAAAGGGCAAGGATGCAACAGCTCCTGGGAATTACCAACCCATCTCACTTATCAATACCGTTGAAAACATCTTGGCCAAAGTACTAGCAAGTCACTTTGAACAACATCTTACAGGCCTTATTCACCTGGCCCAGAAGGGATTCATAATGGGCAGGATGGGTTCTGATTATCACAGAACACTGATCTCCCTTAGTCATCATGCTCAAACACCCCCCCCCATGGCAGCCCTAGAAGTCAACCTTGAGAAGGCATTTGACTCAATTGAGTGGCCTTATCTGATGACCACCCTAGAAAAAATGTGCCTGGCCCCAAATACACACACTGAGTAAACCTCCTGCACTCAGCCCCCATGGCAACAGTCATCACTAGCACAACAAGGTCAATGGCCTTTCCTTTATACAAAGGCACGAGACAAGGATGCCCTTTGTCACCCCTGCTCTTTGTCCGTGCTATTGAACTCCTTGCAGTTGCCCCAAGATAGGCACAAGACATACCTGGGATACAGATAGGGGACAACAACTTTAAAACATTTCTATATGCTGTTGATCTTCTGATCTCTACAGCTTGTACTCCACTAGCCGTTAGACTGATCCTGAACATACTATTCAAATTCACTGAGATATCAGGCCTCAGAGCCAATCAAACTAAAACAGAAGCTTTAACCCTGAATGATAAATGTAAGGAACATGGGTTTAAGGCAGTAGGACTGAAATGAGCTCTGGAGGTTATAGTGTACCTGCGAGTGACCCTACATAGGAACCTTCAGAAACACATAGATATTAACTTTCCAACACTACTTCAGTCATTAAGAGGTGAATTAGACCACTGGAAGGGCCTTCATCTCTCTTTGGCCAACAAAATCTACTCTGTCAAGATGATCATAGCCCCTCAGCTGTTTTACCTCCTGGCACACTTGCCACTGCAGATCCCATCTAAATGATTCCACAAAATGGATACACTAGTGGGATGGTTTCTATGGGAAGGGGCATCCCCCCAAGTTCAGTCAGAAAAAACTTAGACAACACTGGAGCAGAGGAGGATGGAGCTTACCATGGTTTCAAGGATACCACATGGTCTTCCTTACAGCTCAAACCACACAATGCTTCTCACCTATATAAGCTAATTCACCAGTCTGGCTCCAGCTAGAGGCCGATGCAGGAGTAGCCCCCTTGCCTGCTGTTTGGCTGTACAATATATGAAGAAAAACCCATCCTGACAAATATTCCCAGCAATAGCTATCTCAGTGCAATACTGGACAAAAGCACACAAAATACTGGGGCCCTTGAATATGTCACACTCACACTGTTGTGGAACAACCAATTGATCAAGACAGGGAAGGCCATGATATGGTGGAAAAACTGGGAAGTAAGAGGTATTCGATTAATTAAGGATCTATTAATGCCAAGGACCAACACTATGGATACTTTCCAGGCCTTTAAGGATAGGTATCAGATCCCCACATACCAGTCTGGGGGATATTTACAGATCAGAGATGCCTTCAAGCCCAGGTTAATGACAAGCTCTAAGACCACCCCCACCCCCACCTCAACCCAGATGTTGGCCTGGACAAAATTACAAAGACAAAAAGGAAAGTAAGATATACAGTGCTCTTACAGATGCCTTCCCAGATTCCACACTACCCGCCAATACTCAGTGAGAAAAGGCATTAAGTACTGTAACATCCAACATCCAGAGGGCTGACTCCTGGACACGTATACATCAATTGTGTTAGGATGGGCAGACTAGACTAATTATGAAGAAAATGTTGTTAAGGTGGTACCATACCCAATCCAAGCTGAAAAGGCTGGACTTCTTCCAGATGCTATGTGCCGAAGATGTTTTATTTATTTATTTAAATCTCAGATTACAAATACCTTTGAGCTTGAGGTAGCTCATTTACAAAGGTTCCACTTCAAAGAAAAGGGTTACAATAAGGTAGGGAGGTATAGACAACATTCATTGTATCAATGGAGGTACAGGCAACATTCATGGCATCATTGGAGCACAGCAAGTCAATTGATAAATAAGTGGGAACAGTGCTACACACTCAAGATTATGAGCAAGCATAGAAAACCATAAGGTACATTTGAAGCAACATTGCTAATCAGAGGTGTGGGAAGGGGAAGAGTAAGGAAGGGGTAGGGGAGATGAGAGGGTAGAGTCCAGATAGAGAAAGAAAAGAAAATATGGCAGCCATAGGCCTTGTCATAGGGTGCTAGGTATGGGAGGTTAAGGTAGGAGAAGGGGTAAAAAGAGGAAAAGGAGGGTAGATGGAGGCAAAGAAAAGGGAGAGTGGGGACCAGAGGTCCTGGACAGGTCCAGGAAGGGGGGGAGGGTCAGTGGCATAACAGCAGGGAGAGGGTGAGGTAAAGGAGGAGGTGGCAGGGGGAAAAGGAAAATTGTTCTGTCAGGAGAGGTGAAATGAAACAGGAAGCCAAGTAATAGCCAAAGAGAGTGAAAAAAGCAGTATAAGGGTGTCTGCAGAAGTGGGAAACTATGTGTAACAATCATAAGTGCTTTTGGTTAGGAGATGCTGACAAAGCACTAGTTTAAATTGGAGCAGACTAGAAAGACTGCTCAGTTGGTTGCTTAGATTTTTAAACCACAGGGGAGCTCTGTGTTGAAAGGATCACTTGTTTTGAGCAGTCTGACAGTGGGGTACTAGAAGGTCAGAAACTGAGGTACATCTGTGTTAGGTCTTCAGGGATTTGTTTAGCAGGCAACCAATGCTCAGGGGTAGTAATCCAAGTAGAACTTTTTTGGACAGGAGGCAGGTTTGATATTTGATCCTGTTACTTAGTTGGAGCCAGCCAGCTTGAGCATATAACTCACAGGTATGAGTGAGGCACGCAGCACCCGTAACTATCCTACAGGCTTTGTTTAGGGCCAACATAAGTCATTTAAGAGATGTGGAAGTTGCAGCACAGTATATGATTAGACCATAATCAAAGATCGAGAGGACCGAGCTGTGAACTGAAACCGTCAGGGCTTCTTGGGTAAGACTTTATCTGTATCTCAAGAGAAGCCTAGTTCTGGTATTAATACCTCTGGCAACATTTTCAATGTGAGGCACAAAGGTAAGGTAACTATCCAGGGTAAGACCTAGGCATTTGAAAAGATGAGTTTGTTCAAGACCGTCTCCATGGTTGTTGGTGATAGTGAGTTGATGGGTCTTAAACTTATTCTGAGAGGACAAAAACAGTTGGACTTTAGATTTTATAGTTTAGCACTAGTATGTGATTATTAAGCCATCTCTCTGCTTCTGTGAAGCCTTGTTGAAGACTGTTTTCAAGAGCGTTGAGATCCAGGTAGCAAGTAAAGATGACCATGTCATCTTCGTAGAGGACAGTATGCTGGTTGCAGACAGCTGGAAGGTCGTTCAGGAAAATACTGAACAATAAGGGACCCAGGATTCAGCCTTGAGGTACCCCTGATTGGACAGCCCTCTGCTCTGAAACTACATTTGGTATCCTCACCCTCTGCAGCCTATCACTGAGGTAGCTTCCAAACCATTTTAGGGTGTTTGGGGCAATACCAGTTTTAGAGAGTTTGCCAAGCAACAGTGTGTGTGATTCACTGTGTCAAAGGCTTTTGTTAGGTCAACAAAGGCTGCACCTACAATCTTGCCTTGATCAATAACCTGTTGTATGAAGCTTGTGAATTTTAATAATGCTGTGGTAGTACTGTGCCCCTTTCTAAAGCCATGTTGTTGGGGGCACTGGATGGAGTATGTGTCCAGATAAGTACCAAGCTGGTTGGTAACAATTTGCTCGAGCACCTTAGAGAGTGGAGGGAGAATGGATATAGGCCTATAGTTACCCTGTAAGGAACAATCACTGGTTTTATGCACCAGAGTTACAATGGCCATTTTACAGGCATCAGGAAATTGTCCTAGTGCAAGAGAAAGGTTTAGAATCTTAGTTATAGGTAGAACTTCATCTAGGGTTAGGATGATAAGCTTAAGGTCTAGTCTGTCACTAGAGTGTCTTGCATTTCTTAGGACCTCAGCTAGTAGTTTTCTAACCAGGTTGCATGAAACCCTTTTAAAATAAAAAAGGGGGTGCTCAGGACTATTTTCATCACCATGGCTTGTGGAGCGAGCATCATCATCACCAAAAAAGTCAGGTGGGAGAACACAGCTCAAATTGGTAAAAGCATTGTTAAAGGCATTAACAATTTCCAGAGGGTCAGTGGTAGGGGTCCCATTTATGGTTAGCATTGTAGGAGACACTTTAGTTTTTTTGCCATTGACATCATTTATATTAGACTAGAACCTTCTGCTGTCACCCAGGAGTTAGTAAGTATCTCCCTATGGTACTTGTATTTTGCCTGGCGAGTCTTCCTCATGCAGTTTTTTCTAACAGCTTTATAGGCTTGTAGGCCCTGTTGCTTACCAGTGGCTTTTGCACAGTGCCAGAGATGGTCCTAAAACTTCATGTGGGAAAGGAGCTCAGGAGTGATCCAGGGGTTAACTGTGCCAGAGACCTTAATCTTTTGGAGAGGGGAATACATATCACAACAGGGTTGAAAACCCTTATAAAGTGACAGAGGGCTACATTACCATTATTGGTTGAGTCCAGGATGTTCCAATTATGGGCAAAAACTGTTGTTTTAGGAGGTTCAGTTGGCCCCTTCTGAGAAACCTGCTGTAGATAGTTTGTGTGGTCAGGAGGAGGCACAGCTGTACCACATCATGTGGGAATGCCCTAATATCCCCCCCCAATTAGATTGCCATAATAAGGATATGTGCAAGCAGGTGGTGCCCAACATGACAATCAATGCCCCCCCTTCTGCTGGGATGCATGATAGAAGGCCACTCCAAATATGATCTGGCAGCACAATGGGAAACAGTTGCAGGGACTCTGGCAAACAGACTCCTCCTGATGAAGTGGCTGTGGCACACAGACACATGTCCATCCTTTGAAGAATTCATACTGTCATTGAGTCAAGTGACCAACGTTGAAAGGATGTCCAGCTATGCTGCAGGCTCACTTAAAAAACACTATCAGTGCTGGCAACCCTTTCTGAACTCCATATACAGTCACAATGTAGCAGACTACTGTATGTACCTGTAAGCCCTGACCCTTAGGTGCTGCCAAGGTTGCTCCTCAGGATTTATTCTATAGCTGTTCAAGATGCACAAACCTCAACTCACGGTTACCCAGATATGTGAATAGTTTGTGTTTACCCACAAGGTGGGGCAATCATGTATTGGACATCAAAAGGCACTCAGCACCAGCTTAGCTGGACTGGATTTAGTCATCTGTAAGCTACCATTAGGTTTAGATAGCAGTGCTAGTCCTGGTCCCCCTCCCACAGAAATACAATGGATATAAGCTATCAAATTGGGTCATTAGAAACTCAATCAAGTAAAGAAGACCCAGGAGACATGACAAAGCCAGCACTGGATGCAGTTCCTTGGTAATATGGTTATGTTTATGCCAGCCTGTACAGGAATTCTATTAGTCACATTGTGCTAAATGTATAGCAATACATGATTGCACTGTTTGTTCGTACTGTTTATGTTCACTCAACAAAAACTATTAACCTAAAAAGAAACCTTTATAGTTCCTATATTTTTGCACATTGCTTAACTTTTTCCAATACCACTTCAGTTGTAGTCAAGACTTTTTAGCCTCTCTTTTATTAGTATGGGGTAGCTGTTTGAATCCGGTAAAAAATTGTCACATCTAATGACTAGTTACTAAAGATGGCTTGGGAATTGTAAATCCAGTGGTATTTTTCTTTTGCCTTTTTCTTACTTTGAATATAACTCCCATCCTTTTTAGGGCACCTATTCTTTGGGTCCCTTGGCTCAGGGGCATGTGCTCTCCCTTCATTCAGCAGTAGACTCACAGACTGATAACATTTTCTTTGATTTCATCCCCTCTGATTTTCTAAAAAGCTGTTTCTAAAGAATACTGTATGACATTGGAATCTCTCTCAGTTGTAGATTCAATCTATGAATAGAAAACAACTTTATGCTTGGATTCTACATGATCATTTTATTGAAGTTCCTGTATTTCTGGGTAGTGCTCAAGTTTCTCAGGACATTATTTTGAATGTTATGGTTGATAAATGTATACTAGAGAAAATGAAAGATGTTGTATGGCTTTGTAGTTATGAACAAATTAATGTCAGGTGTAACCAGAAGCATAAAGCTCTGACTGATAGGGTTTGTCTGTAACCCTTTTGTGTTATGGAACAACAATCCATGCAAAACCTTTTTTTTTTTTGCTGCTGCTATATAAACCATTTCTGGACCCTGCTTATGCACACATGGAATAAACCTTGTTTTTCTTCTCTCCATTATGGTACTTTTATTTTAGGACAACTAGAAAGCACATGGCATAAATAGCATAGTAGTACACTATATGATCTTTTCACCTGTATAAAATGGGCCATATGGGAAGTTCATTGGAAATAATCACTTCAGCAGCAGCCTACTACACTCCTGGATTTACTTTATAAGGTTCAATATGAGATCAATAATGTATACCATTGGGAATTTTCTAATTTGAATAGATCACAATTTCAATCTATCTGAAACAATTTCCATTGGCTAGGTTAAGGGAATGTGGCCCTGGTTTTTGTTTTTTTCACAATTACTCCTGCTGCTGTACTCGTTTGTGTATTTGCAGTGTATGTTTTTTCCTTTGCTTCTTTTGTAAGTTTTTTTTTCACTTCATTTTATGTTTTTGGTGTTGCCAATAAAAAAGCTCTCCTACTCTTCATTAAGATTATTTCAATGAGGAAAAAACCAAAAAGGTCAGAATAAATGAAATATCTGTTATTGAGGTCACATTTATTGAAATTAATTTCTTTAAATCAGAAAAGGAGACTATAGAACACAAATTCAAGATGTAAAAAAAGAAATGAAATTACAGTATGATACTGTAGAGCTACTTAATTACTAATGGAACACATGAGTGGTAAACAGGGAAAGAATGGCTTGAGTGATATGCTTGAAAGATGTAGAGAAAGAGTACAAAGAAAGTAAGTGAGTGCTTTGGAAGACATAAATGGAACTGAAGTTACAAGTAAATAGGATGTGTTACAGATTGTTCAGGACTATGATAAATTAAGGGTTGGCAGACTAGATACAGTACTACAAGACCCAACAAAATTTTTGAATAGCTTAAAATTACCCACGGCAACACCAGAAGAAAGTAAGAAATTACAGGAACCAATTACAATGGAGGAAACTGCTGCAGCTATTAAAAGTTTGTCGAATAACACTGCTCCATAGATAGATGGTATGACATCCAAATTTTATATGATACATGTTCGGGATGTATCTAGTGTTTTATACACTGTTTTTAATTGGATATTGTTTGAACGATCTCCTGAAAACTCTTTTGGGTTAGCATTACCATTTTTTATACAAGAAAGGCTATATGGTGGCTATTAGGAATTTGAGACAATTATGTTTATTAAACAATGATTTAACAATTTTGATGCACGTTTTATGTCAAAGAACAGCAGAGGTAGCAAAGCATCTGTTATCACTGGTTCAATCTTGCTCCATAACAGGGAGAAGTATAAATGATAATTTAATAGTTATGAGAGAAACCATGGAACAAGGTGAACCAAACAAATTAAAGGAATATATATTGTCACTAGATTAGGATAAAAACATTTCACAAAGTAGCGCATAAATATATGTTAACGTTTTAGCTTGTTATGGTCTACCTCCTGCCTTTTTCACCCATATAAGACAAATCAATAATACAGCAAGAATAATTCCTACAATTAATGATTTTCTATGTACAGATATTAACTTGGTTGAAGGGGTATGGCAAGGTTGCCCCTTTACTTCATTATTATATGATTTTTGTTTAGCTCCATTATTAAGAGCATTGGATAATCATCCAAGGATTAAAGGGTTACAAAACAAAGATTAAGTCAAAGACCACTACAGTTACTGCTTATGCATATGATGTAAGTCTATATGTTAATGATGAAAAATCAGGCCAGAATGCAATACAATATATAAAGGAGTTTGAAGCATTTTCAGTTCCAGGATCAATGTTAACAAAACAAAAGGTAGGAGACTCAATGCAACTACATATATAATCTCAGATAGACATGGGGTACCAGTTATAAATGAACCTTTACAGATACTAGGCATTTATTTTGGGAATACTGATGTAGCTAGAATGAACTGGAAATCAAAGTTAAATGAATGTGAGCTTACAGTGCAGATGTGGAAACAGTGGTAGCAGACAAAAAAGTCGACTACAATACATACTTTTTACTACCTATATTGATATATCTCAGTGTTGTACATTTACTGCCTAAAGATATGGACAAAATAATTTTGTTCATTTCTTTCAATTAATATGGGGCAACAGAAAAAATACTATAAAAATAATTTTATTGTATAGCCCAATTAAAGGTGGGGATTAAACATGATTAATCCTATAGCTTTTTTAAGAGTGGTTTTATCCTTTGCAATATAATGCCCATTTTGAGGAATAATTATCAAATATGGAGTTTTTGGAAGAAAACATGAGTGTTTCCATTGATATCTAAATGGAATTTTGGTACCTGTAAAATGGAAAAAAATAGACACTCTGAGTTATGTGATTCCTCTGTTAGGGAAGTTAAGATTTTGGAAATTGATGAGTGCATGTTATAGATTTAACAAGAAGAAAAATATACAAACTTATACAAATACAGGGGTATGAATCAATACCTGGCTAGAGAGGAGTTTCATTATGTAATTATAAAAAAGAACAGTACTTTACAGACAAAAGAATCACAGGTAGAATGTGGGATATAATTAAGCTGTGTTGCCATGGAAGATTGGCAGTGAAAGGTAATGCAAAACATAAAGGGCCAGATATTCAAAAGGATTGCATCATGTGCAATAGGGTTGAGCCTGTGCAAGTCAGAAATTGCTCCATTCTGTGATATACAGCAGGAGGCAGTTGTGCCACTGAAAACATGCTGAGCAACAGCGCAATGCAAATGAATGCATGCCGAACTGGAGGGGGAGGAACCATGCATAAACTGCACAGCCCGATATTCAGCCAGGCTGTGCAGAGTTGTGCAGTCACAACCCCCAACCTGTGCCTGCACAACTTTGAGCCAAAAAAAAGGATCAAGTTGAGGACCACCCACAGGTGAGCTGCCGCATTGCAGGGCACAACACAGCAGCTGCCATCTGTGGCTGGCCCTCAAACCACTCCCTGTGCCCCCCCTGCAGCCTGATCATGGACAAAAGACTATAAAATCCCCACCACCCCCACTGGCTCGATCACAGCCATAGCTTTAATTCCCCCCCACCAGCCTGATCACGGGCAGCAAAGTGTCTCCCTCCCAAACATATCCCTGGTGGTCCAGTGGACTGATAAGCCCGATTGTGGGCTGGAGTAATTAAATGCACACACCCCTCCCCCCTCTGAACATCTCCCTGGTGGTCCAGTGGACCGATAAGCCCAATCGCGGCTGGAGTAATTAAATACACCTTCCCCCAAACATATCCCTGGTGGTCCAGTGGACCGAGAAGCCCAATCACAGGCTGGAGTAATTAAACACAGCCCCTCCCCTCAAACATATCCCTGGTGGTCCAGTGGACTGAGAAGCCCAATCTGGCTGGAGTAATTAAATACACACACTCCTCCCCGAACATATCCCTGGTGACCTAGTGTCCCCCACCCCACCCACCATGAAGCCCCACCACCCTGCTCCCCACAGCTGGTGGGCGGCAGCATCCACCGCCCTGGCGCCTGACACCCACCGACTGACTGCCTGGTAGGGCTGCACACCCATTGTGCAGAGCAGAGCCAATGGGCATGCAGTCTATATTAGATAAGACAGTCCAGATTTGTGAAAGAATACATTCATTCACAAAACTGGACTGTCTTATGGTATAGCTGCACGCCCATTGGTTCTTGCTCTGCACCAACGGGCATGCAGCCCTACTGGGCAGTCAGTCGGCAGGCAGCAGGGTGGCAGGCAGGTGGATGCTGCCACCCGCCAGCTGCAGGGAGGAGCGGGTGGTGGGGCTTCATGGTGGGTGGGGTGGGGACACTAGGTCACCATGGATATGTTCGGGGAAGGATGTGTGTATTTAATTACTCCAGCCCACGATCAGGCTTCTCGGTCCACTGGACCACCAGGGATATGTTTGGGGGGGAGACACTTTGCTGCCTGCGATTGGGCTGGTGGCAGGTGGGGAATTAAAGCTATGCCCATGATCAGGCCAGTGGGGATGGTGGTGGGTATTTTACACTCTTTTGCCCATGATCGGGCTGCAGGGGGTGTTGGTCCCCAATGGCTGCTGCCTGGCAGGGCACCAGGTGCAAGTCCTCAGGGATCGGTGCACCTGCATGCTAATGGCATGCAAATGGGGCCATAATCAGATGCAAATGCCCCCCCCCGCACCTTGCATGAATTATGGCCCCATTTGTATGTCACCTTTTGAATATCAGGATTTTGTGCATGGCGAATGGTACTTGCCCCACCACAAGTTGAATGCTCTACTCTGACCACTTGCGGTGGTGCAAGTTCCACTGCACCATGCACAGTGGCTGTGGCCAGAGGGTGATATTCAAAGGAGTTGCTCAAGCGCGCAACTCCTTTGAATATTGCTCTGGCCACACCCCTGCACAACTATTTTGTGCAGCACAAGGGCTTGCTCCACAAAATAGTGCAGTTTGAATATCTGGCCCATTAAGTCTAAATGAAAGAAGGTGCCCCAGAGAGAACTACTCTGGACAAATTGAAACCATGAAACATTTATTTATTAACATGTAAGTTTATTAAAACTGGAGATGGTTGCAATTGGATGTAAGGATAGTTGGTAGAAACAGTTAACATATGAGGATATTACTACAGGATCTTTACAGACATGAAGTAAGTATGACCAAAGCACAATGTGAATTGTGTTCACCTATATAAAATCTTTTTATAGCAGGCTAGATGTAGATTTTTATTTCATCATCAGCATCTGAATCAGAAAGATATTATAGCTATAATAGAACAATGATTGCAATCTAAATATTATCAAGAAAAAGCTTGTGTGACACAGACTAAACTCCTAAGCAAATTGAATCAACTCTGGCCAGAGCCGACAGGGCTGCAGGTGAGGAATTTGAGCCAGATTGGATCCATTGTAGGATGATGGTCCCTTGTGAAGCACCACAGCAAGCAAGTTGCTAAACCCGAATGGAAAGAGAACAAAACCAGAGATCAATCAGAGTCTGTAGTTTCTGCAGCAGGTAGAGAAAATGGGTAGACAGGGTGGACCTAGCAGTCCTTATCTGCCATAAAGATCTGTGTTTAAAGTGTGGCTCCTGTGATATGCAAAATGTAAGAATCCTGATAAAAAAGTGAGATGCAATCACATGATTAAGTCTACTTCTGTGACTATAATTGAAAACAAACTTAATGCATAAAAACCTGATTAAACAGGTACTATCCAATAGTCTCCTTTGTGAAGTAAAGTAAAGCAAAGCAAAATAATAAAGAACTTATTCTCAGAAAGCTCCTTTACTCACAACATTGGGGCTATGTTTTCAGGGTCTTAAGGGAGCCACTTTTCTGCAATCCTCAGGATGGATGGATGGATCGTATACAGCCTAAACTCCCTTCCACAAGGGAAGTGTGTGACTGAAATGCAGCAGTTAGTGTTCATCATCTTCAGATTTTTACTATGGCAAGCACAGTACCAAGTATCACTTATACCAACCAGGAGGTGGCACCAGAAATCATGGTTGGACAATGTTAAGTATTAATTAAGTTGCTATATTAGGAGAAATTGTTAATAATGGAGACTGTATCATTCCATAACTAATGTGGAAAAACCTTTAGATACCCTTGTAATGATGTCACTATAAATACTGTGTAGCAGAAATTGTGTAAAAGAAGTTCATATAATAAGGGGATGGGTCCTAGGGGTGGGGAATGATGACATGATATATTTATGAATATTGTATTATAATTTGCTAACTGACTTTAGAATAAAAAGTTATTTGACTTTTGCATTAAGTTCTTTGGGATCATTAACTTCCACCTGGACAAGCAGAAATGATGGCTAGAAGGGACCTTGGTTTAAAATCTCATACAAAGGCTAGCACCTCAACATCAGTGCAGTACATCCCATACCCTGGTGTAACACTACAGTATTAATACTGGGTATTAGCCCAATTGCCTGGTGTGGGGCACCAGCCTATGTACTTCTGGTCACAGAGGCAAGAATGAAACCTATTGAATCAATAACACTAAATATCTAACATATTCACAGAAACAAAGCATTGGATATTGAGAATTGGATGGCCCCTCAAGGCCCACCCCTTTCACTAATCCAAAGTTGGTGTTCATTACCTCTGCATAGGTGAGAGCAATGACTATTAACCATTTGCTCCAGAGTAGGAAACAAATTCAAGTTACAAAAGAGCAGTTTCATTTTTCCTCCATTAAGGGTGTTGATCGCAGCCATGAAAGAAATTGGAGTGGGGGCTCCAAGGTTTGGCATTAGGTTGCAGAGCTATGATTTGAATCTGTCTCAAATTAGCAAGTGTCTAAAATGTGTATTTTCTTGATTTTTATTATAAATGCAATGTATATGAAAGAGATCAGATTGACAGCACCAAAGCATTGAATGGTCATTGAGTATGAATGACCCCCCCCCCAGTCACTAGAGGTGATATCTCCCACAAAAGATTAAATGCTGTCACCAGACTCTGGGCTGCTGGAGCTATCTGACTGGATGGCAGCTGGTGATGGCTGCAGGCTGGTGGTTGGTGGCTACTTACTGCAAGCTTTTGTACATGGATCTTCAATTCTCCCTCACCCTACCAGCCCCTGAGTAACCTGAGTCCATTTCCAATCCCAGGTCACCAGTGTGGCAGGAGGAAGGAGCCCAGTGCTTCAACCCTTCATGCCACTGGGCTAACATGCTAGGTGCATCTTGAAGATCATTGACCTTAGGCTCAATTGAGAGATGGACCACAAGTAATCCAGGATGCTAGCCACAGGGCGAGAGAGGGGGTCGAGCTCCCTGCCCTGGCACCAAATGGAAAAATTGCTCCCATTTGAAGGCATAGCACTGACAAGTTGACTCCTTTTGAGATGTCGCTACAACATGGAGGATCTAGTCAGAGATACCCAAAGGCCGGAACTCTAGCGATTAAGGAACCAGTACAAATGGCAAAAGTGGCAGACTGGGAGGAAATTGCAAAACATGGAAATCACGTGATATACTCCTATTATCACTTTTGCGTTTCTTTGTTGTCAATAACAAGAAAAAAACTAGTGATATTTGGTGTGGATATTCCCTTTAAACTAGCTCTGTTTTATTTTGGCTCTGTAATTTGCAAGCTGTAGTAAATTGTAGCACTCACTATCAGAACAAAAGGGGTTACAAATGCTTACATTTTCTGTTATTGAAAATCACAGAATCTCCTGCAGCTGACCTTAGAACAGTATGCAACAGTGAGAGGATCAGTAGCCTGCATTGTTATGTCAGAGTTCATATAAGTCCTAATATTTTGTTTGCTGGTCCTATCATCCTCCCTGGGCCATGTACAGTCACACAGGGAAGATCTAATTGGAGATTAAACAAAAGCTCTACCATGCACTATGGGCTATTAAATCTCCCACTGCTGTCTACTGTTCTGATGCGGCTGATAATGCACCCCCCCCCACACACACACACATATCACAAAGCCATTTGCAGCAGTTGTTTTATGATCAGTATACCTGCTGGAGTTACTTCAAAGAAACATGACTTGATTCTGTGTTTTTCTTTTTTCCCCACTTTCTACTTGAAATGAATGGGAACAAAGTCACAATTCAAGCAAGGCAGTCAGGCACAGTGGGCAAAACAGTGGGTGGAAACTTAGGAAGGAATGTGGCTCCCTTTACTCATCCTAAAAGGCAGTCAGGCACAGTGGAAAGGACAGTGGGGGGACACTTAGGAATGAATATGGAGTCCATTTACTCATCCTAAAAGGCAGTCAGACACAATGGGCAGAACAGTGGGTGGCAAATTAGGAAGGAATGTTGAGTTCCTTTACTCATCCCAAAAGGTCTGCATGGCTACGCCCACTGCAACCCTAAAAATGTTGTTGGTATTAATATGATTTAGGATAATAGTCTGGGGTAATTGGTATACTGGACCAAGATTGAATGTTTTTAGTAAATGAAATAGACTATGGACTTTTCGTTGATTGTAAAAGGTTTGGTATATTTGTGCTTTGTTTTCATAAGCTGAATGTTTGCTATATTTCTTTAACAATAAAAACCTCCTACTCTTCATCAGTAAGTGCCATGGGATGTTTTATTTCCACCTGAATAATGACTAGAAAGAGGCAGAACAGACCTTGGATTAAAATTGAATTCAAAGGATGGCACCTCAGTTGTGCAGCATCCTGCTTGTGCTGCACTACAGTCTGTTACTGGTATTACCCAAAGTGCCTGGTGTGGGGCTAGAACCCATGACCATCTGATCTTCTGTCCCCTGGGGTGAGGGTGCTACCTACTGAGCCAATGATGCTGACATTGATACACAAACATTCAGCATGGGGGGGGCATTTGAATAAGGCATTAAGGGAAACCATCAGCATGATAGAGAATAATGTGGAAGTTCTGGTTAGGAAATTCAATTTGCTGGAAGTCAATTGGAGCCTCCCAGCTGCAGCATCACCTAGAAGCAGGGCAGTCTTTGACTCCCTGCAGAAGGCATTTCTCAGGCAATTAGTAAACAAACCCACTAGGGACAGGGCAATACAATACTGGACCTGATGCTCACTAGCAGAGACCATATTGCAGACATCATGGTGAGCAGTCCCCTGGGGACCGGTGATCACCATACAGGGTGATTCAGCATTAAAATAGGCACAGAGGCACACCAACCCAAACCAAGATGAGAGTCCTGGACTTTAGAAGGGTATATTTTAAAGAAGACTACCTTAGAAGCAGTCTTGCAGGGATGTCCTGCCTGGAAGGGGTAGAGAAACAGTTTAGAAAATTAAGGGAAGGCACAGTAAAGGCAACCAGCCTCTGCATGAAGAAAGTGAGTAAAAGCAGGAGGAAAAAAATACCATTATGGTACTCTAGGCAGGTGGCCACAATAGTGAGGAAAAAAAGTGGCATTCCGAAGGTACAAGGAAACATAAAAGAAGGAGGATAAAGAGGTATGCTAGGCAAAACTGAAGGAAGTAGGGAGAGCAGTGATGTAACCAAAGTTACAAACGGAGGGAAGGATAGTCATGTGGTGGGAGATAGGGGCAATAATTTCATCAGGTGCATAAGTGAGAAGAGGAAGGTAAGGGGAGAAATTATGATGATAAGGAGGATGGCAGAGAATGACTGCACAGAGGAGGATCAGGACCAAGGGGACATACCGAACAAGTACTGTTACTTAGTCTTCACAATGGAGGAGACAGGGATGGATCACCAAGGAGCAGCAGGAACACTGGGAGGAGGCAGAGACAAGTCCATTTATAGAGAGAAGAGTCCTGAGGGGTCTTGCAAACCTGAACATAGATAAAGCCATGGGACTGGAAGATGTATGCCCAAGGGTGCTAAGGGAACTCACGAAGGAGCTTGCTGCACCACTGATGACCTTATTCAACAACTTATTGGAAACAAGAGTGGTTCCAGAAGACTGTAGAAGAGCTGATGTAGTCCAGCTCCATAACAGTGGCAGAATGGAGGAGGCTAACAACTATGGACTGGTCAATCTCACACCAGTGGTGGGGATATTAATGGAAACCCTATTAAAAGAAATGTTAGCATAACATCTTGAATCCAACAGGTTGCAAGGCCAAAGGCAGCATTGATTCATGGGTGTGGATCATGCCAGATGAATCTGATCAAGTTCTTTGACTGGGTGACCAGGAAACTACACCAAGAAAGAGCAGTGGATATGGTCTACTTGGACTTCAGCAAGGCCTTCAACACCGTGCCGCCTAGGAGACTGATAAAAAAAATTGGACAGTCTAGGGGTGGGATCCAAAGTGGTAAACTGGGTAGAAAACTGGCTGATGGATAGACAACAGACAGTAGCAGTAAACAACTCACTAATAAGGGGAAGTGACCAGCAGGGTGCCACAGGGCTCAGTAGTAGTACCAGGCCTCCTGCATGTTTTTATAAGTGACATTGCAGAAATGCTGGAATGGAAGGTATGCTTTTTTGCTGATGACTCCAAAATATGGATAATGAGGAGGGGATGGAGAAAATGAGGAGGAACCTTAGTAAACTAGAGGAGTGATCAGGGATAAGGCAACTGGGGTTCAATGCCAAAAAGTGAAAAATCATGCACCTACAGTAGGGCCTAGAAACCCAACAGATGAGTATAAATCAGGAGCAGTAGTGATGATAATAGGAAAGAGACCTTGGGGTTGTCATATCTGATGACTTCAAGGTGGTGGGGCAGTGACAAGGCAGTAAGCAGGGCCAGTGGGTTGCTGGGGTGCATCAAAAGAGGTAACAGTGGCAGAAGGAGGAAGGTGACATTACCACTATAAAGGTCACTTGTGAGACCCCACCTCGAATATTGTGTCCAGTTCTGGATGTCCCATCTCAGAAAAGATACAGACAGAGTGAAAGCAGCCCAGAGGAGGGCAACTAAAATACTGAGGTTCCTATGGAGGTAAAAACAGGAGCAGTAGGCAAATACCCACATGAAGCTTCTATCTCATTACCCATAATAAAGTATACTGGTATTTGCCAGGATCATGTTGTCCAATTTATTTTTAAAATTAGGTTTGGGTTTGCTAATAATTATTTCAATAGAGAGGGAGTTACAGGGATTTACCACCATTTGTGAGAAGTAAAATGTTCTTCTAGAACTCTTAAATGTTTGACACCTTATTTGAAAATAGCACCCTCTTGTGCCTGTAGTATTCTGTTTAAATTCAAACCCCATTTAATTTATCAAATAGGGGATAACTGGCAATATCCCACATAAGTAGCAAATCGGCCCTTAGCCATCTGGTCTCAGGTGGCATGAGATTTAATCTGTCCAGTCCTTCTTACTAATGTAAATCTCTGAGTCCATGCATTTGTTTTGTGATGTTCCTTTGTACTTTCTCAATCTGGCTAATATAATTTTTCTTAAAGGGCCACTAGATTTGGTAGCAGTAATTAAGGTGAGGGTGAACATAAGATCTATAGAGGAGTGCAAGTACAACGGGGTCTCTGTATTTATAATTTTTGCATATAGCCTGTGAAATTTTGTTGGCTTTACTTATTGCTTTGTTAGCCTGCCTGGTACAGTCTAAATTGCTCAAAACTATAACACCAAAATCTGTTTTATTTGTTTTTTCAGTCAGTTGTTTGCCACACACAAAATATGGATGATTTTTGTTATTAATCCCCAGGTGTATAACTTTGAAATTTTTGTGGTTAAAATGCATCTCCCAAGTACTAACCCTGTAAGAAATAAGGTTTACATCTTCCTGTATTCTGGCAACTGTATCTACAGTTGCACAAGTGCCCCTCATTTTAGAGTTATCAGCATATTTAGTGCATCAACTGCTCAGGTCGTTCATGTCTGATAGAAAAATATAAAAAACAATTGGCCTGAGCCCAGACCCCTGTGATACACCACTTGATACAATTTCCTCTTCTTATAGTAGCCTATTAATTGCAACTCCCTGAGCTCTTTCATTTAGCCAGTTCAAAATCCAGTTAACACATTTCAGTTCTATGCCTGCTAATTTTAACTTTTCTGTTTCTGCCCAGTGTGGCACAAGGTCAAAAGCCTTGCTGAAATCCAAAAAGATCACATCACATGGAGTTTGATTATCATGATGGTGGCTTATTTTTTTTTTAGAAGAGCAGGAGATTTGTAGTGCATGACCTATACCTTGCAAATCTATTTTGGGCAGGATCAATATCACATAGGGAGGATGACATTTTGTCTTTTATGATGCCTTCTAGTACCTTTCACATGATATGGGCCAAACTGATGGCACTGTAATTATTGATATTATGTTTTATTTCCCCTTTTTAGCCAGTGGGAACACACTGGCCATTCTCTTGTCCTTGGGAATGTTGCCACTATTTATACTTTTCTCATACAACAGCTTATGAGTAGTGGTGGGCGAAGTGGACTCAACCCACTCTGCAAAGTGTTTCACAGACCAAAGGCAGATTCACGGAGTGCTCCGCAGCATTAAGTGAAGCACTTTGCATTATAATCCAATTGATTTCTTTGACTGGGTGACCAAAGTAGTAGACCAAGGAGGGGCTGTGGACATGGCTTACCTAGACTTTAGCAAGGCATTTGACACAGTCCCACTCAAAAGATTAATAGTCAAATTAACCAACCTGGGAGTGGGTCCCGGGGTGGTAGCCTTCGTAAAACATTGGCTGGACAACAAGACATAGAAGGTAATCATAAATAGAGTGCACTCTGAAGAAAGAGGGGTTACTAGTGGGGTACCACAGGGTTCAGTACTGGGTCCAGTCTTTTTTAATGTCTTTATAAGTGACATTGCAGTGGGACTGGAAGGAAAAGTATGCTTCTTTGCAGATGACACAAAGATCCGCAACAGGGTTGATACACAAGGAGGCGTGGAAAGGATGAGAAGGGACTTTACAAAGTTGGAGGAATGGTCAGAAGTATGGCAGCTAGGATTCAATGCAAAGAAGTGCAAATTAATGCACCTGGGAAACAAAAACCCAGGGGAAGATTACATAATGGGGCAGAGGTAGTAACAAAAACAGAAAAGGAATGAGACCTGGAGGTAATCATATCAGATGACCTTAAGGTTAGCAAGCCATATAAGAAGGCAATACGGAGAGCTAGGAGTATACTGGGATGCATAGGGAGAGGCATCACCAGCAGAAAACAGGAAGTTGTTATCCCTCTGTACAGACAGTTGGTGAGACCCCATCTTGAGTACTGCGTCCAGTTCTGGAGACCCCGTCTATGCAAGAACATAGACAGGATAGAGGCAGTCCAGTGGAGGGCAACTAGAATGGTGCAGGGTCTGCAAGAGAAGCCATACGAGGAGAGACTAAAAGAGCTTAATATGTATACCCTTGAGGAAAGGAGGGAGAGAGGGGACATGATAGAAATATTTAAGAACCTCAGTGGAATCAACAAAGTCCAAGTGGGTAGCATGTTTCAGAAAAAGAGACTTGCAAGAACAAGGGCACACAATTTATAGATGGGGGGGCAGTTCAGGGGCAATGTGAGGAAGTATTTTTTCACAGAGAGAGTAGTGGATGCATGGAACAGCCTTCCTGAGGAGGCTGTGGGGTCTAAAACTGTGGGAGAATTTAAGAATACATGGGACAGACATAAGGCAATTCTTGTGGGGGGTAGGAAGAAATAGGCTGTTGGTTAACTAGGCTCTGCGGCTTACCCTGTAGGTAGGGAAATGGGCCGACTAGGTGGGTCAAGTGGTCCTTATCTGCCATCAAAGTCTATGTTTCTATGTTTCTAAAATGAGGAACGCTAAGTGCATTAGAAACACTGACTTTGCGTAACTCCGCCTCCACTGGTCACTACTCTTTCAATTTTTAAGGCAAAGCACATTGGTGGCAGTTCACTTCGCCTCACTTCGCCTTGTTTTTGAGCACTGAAGGTGGATTTTGAAGTGATTCATGGGATTTCAGGTCACATGGGCTCTATATTGATCTGCCAAGCCTCAGTTTGGGGTAGTATGAGTGTGAAGGAGTAGGAGACAGTGTTAGCTGTCTGTAGGAATCTTGTAAAAGCTGTTGAAAAAGCATTTTTGCTTTTTTGGGTGGGGATCCAACTGTAGTTCATCGATTGTAGGAAACTCTCCTGTGATTACATCATTGAGCGTTTTTGTTTGTGTGTGGATTTTGAATGTTAATTTACAACATTGAGTGTGTGGTGAAAGACAGTGAAAGTGTGCTGTGTGGGGGAAGGGCGTATCTTTATCTAAGTGGATTTAAGTCACAAAACTAGTGATTTCTTTGAGTTTTGTTTATATTTTTGTTATATAACTGACTGTGTTAATGTACACATAGTACAATTGTCAGTAATAGAAATTTTCTTGCTGTTTATTGTGTGTATGTGGTGCAGCATTTCATAAGGTCAGGTTGTTTAAATTAGAAATTTACATTACGTGGCAGTACACTGAACTTTTGCATTTGCGTTGCATTCCTTGTTGAGCATTGTACACAAACTGTTCTGTGTTGTGTGGGCAGTGTTGCATGCATCAAGTATAATATACCTTTTAAAATTTGTGACACAGACTACTGTAAGTGCATCTAAGCACAGCAGTGTGAACCTGCTATCCACTTCAGCTGCCTGATTTTGTACTGTGATCGTGTTCTCTGTTGTTAATTTTGCTGTTTGTATTGTAGTGCCGTAAAAATCAGCACTGTCTGTATTCAGTGCTCCCCCCCAACCCCACGTTCGAAAGTTTTTTTTTACCAGACCAGATTGTTGTTGTGAGTTTGTGATTTGTGACCCCATCATCATCACTGGTTACTGAAGTTGTTTTAATTGTGAGACAGTGTCACAGTAGTCTCTTATCTGTTGCTGAAGCCACAGTTCTTTATTTTGCTTCACATCCAGCCAGCATCCCTCCAGTCAGAAAGTGAACATATCAAAATCTGAATTTGGTAATAATATTTGTGGTTGATCCCCCAAAATGCCTGCAAAGAGACATGCAAGCACAGCTGTTTCTGGCCATAGCAATGTTGTCAGTAAGAGGGTCTGTGGGCGTAGTAGTAGTACACGGATGGAGAAGTGCATTGCTGATGTGAGAAAAGGTATTTCTCCTGCAATGTTTTTTACAGCCCAATCAGTAGCTTCACTGATAGTTGGAGGAGATGATGTTTTCCCAGCCGGTGGTGTTAGTGATGGTGGAGGTAGTATTAGCATTATTGAGTCAAGTTCTAATTCTGACCAGTGTACCGTATCCAAACATATTGAGTGTGTAGCAGTGCAAGTGAGTGATGACAGCGTAGCTGATGTCATACTTCCCAGTAACATCCCATTAACTGAACCTGAGAATGCTGATGATCTTGTCAACGATAGCAAATGTGATATTCTGTCCACCGTGGCACTTAACATCACGCATTTTCTATGCAGTGATTCACAGTGTGGTGAAAAAATATCAGGTGATGCTGGTGTAGATGCTGATGATGAATGTGATGATGCTGATGATGACGATGTTGCTGTTGCTGCAACATGCAGTCCACATGCTAGCATCCAAACAGAAGATGTGGATGTGTGTGAGAGGGACATTGATGAATATGATGATGACGTAATTGACCCCAGTTGGGAACCGGAGAAAAATAAATTAAAAGTGTCTGTGTCTGAGTCTGATTGCAGGAATCCCCCCCCCCCATAAAAACTTGTGATATACCGGTTTTCGTTGATGATGATGACCCAGTAATCAGTATGCTAGATAGTTGTGGTGTTCATTTGCAGTCCAGGTGAGCAGTGCCCAAATCATCACATGCCCCCCCCCACTTCAGTGTTTAAAATAAGACTTAAATAAGCCACATCATCATGGACGTGTTAAAAGCAGAGCATCACAGTCCTTTGTCTGGGATTTTTTTGTTCAAGATGCAAATGATGATTCAGTTGCAATCTGCCAGGTTTGCCATGTGCGTGTGAGTTGAGGTAAAAAGGGTAGCCATCCTGGGACAGGATAGGCACTTGGCTCTGTGGACCTAGCACAAGTTGGTAGCTAATACCACAGTGGGGCATTCATCTGTGTCACCTGCAACCATAGCCAGCATGTTATCCCCTTCCATGACTGTTAAGCCCAGTAGGAAATTAAACATGTGCAGTAGTGCGGTAATAACTGCAGAGGATTACTATAGGCATGATGAGGCGGAGGACCATAATGACTTTGAAATGTTGTCCAGTGCCGGTGAGAGTAGCAGTTTTTGTGGTGGTGGTGGTGAATGCAGTATGTTTAGTGCAAGTGGTACGTCAACCCCAGTTGGCAAATCTGGCAAAATAACATAATTTCTGGGTTTGTCATCATCACCTATGCAACTGTCTTTATCAAATGTCCACACTCCATGCCCTGCCAATGCCATTCATCACAGAGCACAACCATATGTGAGCAACAACACTTTTAAGTCAACCCACGTTACAGAGTGTTTTTGTGCATAAGCAGAAGTACCCCCCCAATCATACAGTGTCACGTGAACTTAATGCTGCTGTAGCGGAAATGCTGGCAAATGATTTTTTGCCCTTCTCCTTTGTGGAGAATTCTGGGTTCCGGCAGTTTGCTGCACGTGTCTGTCCAAAATGGAAAGTCCCATCCAGGAAATATTTTTCTACCCATGCTGTTCCCGAGTAGTTACGCACTGTCTCTGACTCAGTAAGACATGCTATTCAACATTCCTCCTCTCCTTTGATCCATTAAAGTATGGATATGTGGACAAGTGGCAAAACAGCCGGGAGTTCATATCTGTGTATAAGTGCACACTGGGCGCAGGTGCCGGGGATTGTTTGTGATGTTGGTGCAGTAAGGTGGATTGTCACGGTAGCAATCTTTCTGGAATTCACCAGCATGCAACAATTGCTATGCGCAGTGTGACCTGTTCACACACTGGTGAGAACATGTTGGACATGGTACTGACTGAAACTGACAGATGGCTGAACCCTCTGTCCCTGAGAGCTGGGTTCATAGTGAGTGACAATGGGTCAAATGTGGTGAAATGCATCACAAATGGTGTTTTTTGTCATGTTTCATGCATGGCCCACTGTTTAAATCTTGTGCTTCAGGAGTTTCTGCAGCACCGTGACATAAAGCAAATGCTGACCATTGCACAATGTATCTGTTCTCACTTTTCAAGATCTGGAAAGCCCCGTGACCAACTGCAGCAGTTGCAGATACAAAACAGCCTGCCTCAGCACCGCTTCAAGCTGGAAGTTGTCACCTGATGGAACTCCACATTATACATGGCAAAGAGGTTGTATGAACAATACAAAGCCATCTCAGAATATCGTGTTATGCACACTAGCCATGACGGTTCCGGGGCCTCCATGTCTATGATGATTGAACAGTGGTACCTCATGGATGCAGTGTGTGGCAAGTCTGCCTCCATTACCCAATCAATTCCACTGCTGTGGGTGCTGAGGCAGACATTGGTGAATGTACAGCATAACCTTAATGTTGCCAGAGATGGTGGTAGCAGTATGTTGCTGCAACACATGCTGACAGTATTTGACGAGAATAGTCACATTGTTAGCATTCAGCGTAGTGACAACTTTTTCCGTGGCAACAATGCTGGACCCACGATACAAAAGTGGAATTGCATCAGTTCTGGAGGGAGGGCCTGAACAGGTAAAAAATATCAGTAGTCAACTGTGCATTTCATTCATGAGGCACAGATGTCACGTGCCAAGGTAAGCAAACCTTAACCGCATAATCCAGCTGAAGGTGCAGCTGGAGGACCATCAAGCATATCATGCAAGGGTAAGGGGACTGTAGTTCCAGGTGGTCTGTCATCTAAAGTGGGTGGCATCAACCTGCTTTGGGAGGCTTTGTCTCAAGTGGGTATTTGTGGAATAAATGATTCTGGAGAACAGACTGCTGCATCAACAATTGGACTTAGTGCGGCACAGAGAATGGTTGAGTCATATTTGTCTGAAAACAGGCATCTGACAATAGGTGAAGATCCTCTTTTGTACTGGAGTGGAAAGGACAGTGAATGGTCAGAGCTGACTACAGTGGCACTGAAGTACCTCACATGCCCACCCTCCAGTGTAAGTGTTGAGAAAGTATTCAGCTTAGCAGGTGCAATAGTCAGGGATTGTCGGACAAACCTGTCTCCTGCAAATGTTAGTTTGCTAACATTCATTAAAATGAATGAGAGGCACATACCAGCACAGACTGCAACCTCGGTATTCATACCCTGGACTAGTCATGGTGGTCTTGCTGATGTGGAAATGGAGCATCCTGGTGGCACTGGCAGTGGCTGCCTGAAACAGCCCACCACTGACGTAGATGACGACGCAATGGAGAAAGAGTTTCCCAGTGGTCAGACTTCAGACATCGATGACTGTGAGGGCAGTTTTCCTTATGAGGATGATGATGTTATTAATGATGGCATGTTTTAATTGCAGTATTTAAAAGGCGTCGTCAAACCCCACCCCCCACCCTGGACCACCTCCACCACCTCTGGGACTGATGTTAGCCACTGCCACCACTGAGACCGAGTCTGCATGCTCCCTGGACCACCACCACTGGGACTGATGTAATCCAAGTCTGCCACCACGAGTCTGTATGCCCCCCACGGACCACCACCACCACCACCGGGACTGATGTTTGCCACTCCCACCACTGAACCTGAGTCTGTATGGCCCCTGGACCACCTCCACTGGGACTGATGTTATCCAAGTCTGCCACCACTAGTCTGTATGCCCCCCCACAGACCGCCACCACCACCACCAGCACCGGGAATGATGTTAGCCACTGCCACCGCTAAGCCTGAGTCTGTCCAGGTCACCACATCCATCAGCCACAGACATAGAGCTTCTTAATATTTAAACCATAATGTGAGTATGTGTACTCAGTCACGTTTGTTATACTGCTTCACTTCCTTTAGTTTTGTGTTTTTCTTTTCTGTGGCTTTTCAGAGCCACAATGGTAAAACACATACGGTGCACTTATTTTGTTTCTTTTACAGGGTAACCAAAAAAGGCTCCATTGTGAAAAGATGTTGGGATGGGAATGGTACTGTAGCTGTACTGTACAAAGAGGAAGCAATGTAATATCCATATGAAATCCATTCTGGTAAGTATGAACATTTTATTTAATCCGTTTCATTGTGTTGTGAAGACTGCAGGAAATATTGCACACAGGTTGTGAGAACCAGGGAAGGACACATAACAATTAAGTTGCAATAAGTCATTAATTTCTTTTTTTAGTAAACTTCAAGATTCTTTGGTGTTCTGTCAAAGTGGCATTATCCCAAAAAGTTCTTCAAAATCAGGCACTCCCTTCCCCCGAGTTTGGGCACACATATCAACACACAGAAGTCATTTAATTCGATGACCATGACCATCATACTGTAAGTACCGGACTCCAGAGGGATGCTGATGAAATCTGTGAAGATGTAACAAAATAAGAAACCATTAGGTACAAACCTAAAAATATGATTCCCCTTCCCAGAAAAAAAAATACTTACCTTCATGTACTTGAGAGTTATCCGTCTTCAATTTCAGCACAAAAAATTCTCATTGAGCACTGGAATGTGAACACCAACAGTTTCTGTGTGACCTGTGATGCAGAACAATACCATGAGTACATGTCCATGATTGTCAACCCCCTTCCCACCTAGAAAATGCACAGCCATATATCTGTATATATGTGTGTACTGTAAATATATATATATATATATATATATACAGTATATATACATATATATCTGGAAAGAGAGAGAGAGAGATTGATATACTCACCAAGGCTACTATTAGTGTACAGCCAAAGGGCACCCTTCAATCCAGTTGAGATGATCACATTGCATTTGTTCAAATCATCTGTCAGAACACATTGGACCAGCAACACAATACTCACAGTCATGATTTTATATTGGTGTATGTGTTGAAACACTTCCATTTCACTGTCTAACCACTTGTCAATTTTCTGCAGACAAGCAGGATGCATTTTGGGCCTACAGAAAACTTCTGGGACTCTGTGCCACTTCTGTGTGCATGACTGTGTGCGCCATTAATTCTGGGGGACTTTGTATGTGTGGAAACACTCCCATTTCACTGTCTAACCACTTGTCAATTTTTTGCAGACAAGCAGGATGCATTTTGGGCCTGCAGAAAAAATCTGGGGATTCTGTGCCACTTCTGTGCGCAAGACTGAGTGCGCCGCTAATTCTAGGGGATTTTGTATATGTTGAAACACTCCCATTTCACTGTCTAGCCACTTGTCAATTTTCTGTAGACAAGTGGGATGCATTTTGGGCCTGCAGAAAAAATCTGGGGACTCTGTGTCACTTTTGTGTGTTCTGTGATTGTTGCTGTGAGCTCATGATGTCATGCTGACATTTTCACAATTAAAGCAGCATTGCAAGAATGTCCTCACCTCCGAGCAGTGACTTGAATGACACGCTTCTTTTCACAATTTATGTCTGCTTTCCTTACTTGATGACTTTTTTTCATGTATAAAAAAAAAAAGAGGACGCCTTTCAGTATTGTTCTCACCAGGTTTGTATTTTTTTGCAGCTGCTTTTCAATAAATATTGTTCCGTGCTGTCATAAAACACTGACTGCTGCATAATTGTTAATTTACAATAGAAGTGATATATAACAACTAACTGATGCAATGGAGAAAAGCAGAGGAAAACAATAACAAACACCTGGTCAGAAGCTGAACCAATTTAAAAGGAATGTTTCTTTCATTATTTTACACATGAAAAAAGATAGTACAGCAGACTCACTCAGGTTAGCAAATTCTCATATCATTCCAGTCAGTCAGGAAGTAAGTAAAGGAAGTTATAACATAGCATTAAAAAATATAGGTCAGAGTTATCAACAGATTGTTGTGCTGCTGCTTTACAGAGATTCACCACGTTACATAGTAATGGTAATGCACATAACCTAATATGTGGGGGCCTTACTTCCACTGGAATATTTCTTGCTCCACACAGAGTGCAATATATATCTGGGAAAACCACCCATAATTTCATTACAGTGTGTCACATGACAGAGGAATTCCAATTCAGAAAAGCCACCCACATTCTGCCCCCCTTTTTTAGCAACATTAGGATGTGATGCCAGGGGGCATGCAGGTGCATGCTCCACTACAGTGAATGTCCGGCAGCTATCCCAATATTTTGTTATGGTATAAGGTTCACTTTGTGGTGAAATGAGGGAACATTTCCACTGCCAAGGCTTTTCTTGTAAGAAACATGCCCACACATTTCAAAACAAACTGACCATTATAACATAAAGAAAAATTCGGAAAGTTGCAGGACAATCGGACATTCACTGTAATGGAGCATGCACCCGCGCTCTCCCTGGCATCATGTCCTAATGTTGCTGAGAAGAGGTGAAGAATATGGTGGCTTTTCAGAATGGGAATTCCTCCTTCGTGTGACACACTGTAATGAAATTAGGGGCAGTTTTACATAGAACTGTATTGATTATGTGGAGCAAGAACGATTGCGCTGGAAGGGAAAATGTGGATTACTAAACAACAACAAAGAAAAAGCACACAAAAAGAGTACAACACAACAGTGGGATGAGGGGGCAGAAAACAATATCTTATTGTGGCCGTGGGATGCCGTGGTGGTCCGGCAGCAATTGCAGCATTGTTATTGTTTGCTGCTGCTGTGCTTCGATGGTGCCAACTAGCTGCTGCAAAGCACCCACCCTCACACTGTTCTTCTCCAGGGCTGCCCACACTAAGGTGAGGTCTGACTGTGTTACAGAGACTGTAGTGGGGTCCACTGCAGGAGGAAGTCCAGGGGAGTAGTGGTGGTGGAGAGGGTGGTGCTGGTGGCTGTGGTGGTGGGGGAGTTGGTGCAGCTGCTCCACTGGCCCTGCTCCAGCTGTGGCGGTGAGCCATATGTTGTTCATCAGCAGCACCCTCTGTCACTGCCACATCTGGCCCCTTCCATGGCAGCCTGCCACTCCACCCTGTGGTGATTCATCATGTGGGTGTGCTGGTTCACGGTCCCCAAATGTGTCCCCTGGGGCCACGGCGCACTATCACACCACAGAGGTGGCACACCACCACTGTGCTGTCCCCCCCAACACAGTCAAAAAACTCCCACACTGGGGAGCTGTAGGGGGGGACCAGACACATTCCTTGAACCACCAGGATTTTCAAAGGCCACCTCCTGTAGCTGAGGAGGTGGTGGAGGGGGGAGCTGCAGGAGCACCTACATCTACCAGTGGTGGTGGTGGTGGTGATAGTGGCACACAAGGTGCATTGACAGCACCCACTGGTGGCACTGGTGCTGCTGCTTCAGCACGGGGGGAACCCCAGAAGTCGGGAGGGGTCCAGCCTGACATGACCACCCCGTGTCTGCACTCCCCTCCTCGGACAATTGCACCCACGGGCCACTGACTCTCCTTCTAAAGGCTCCATCTCAGCTTGTCCGAGTCCCATCAGTCTGACACACACAAACACATGCACAAAACAAAACTTCTAAAAAAAAAATTCACTAACAAAAAAAAAATCACAAGCACAACACTAAAATTAAACAAAGATATAGCTTTTAAAAAAGCTGTTTTTGCTGCAGTAAAGAACTAAAGCATCAGATCTCTTCTTCTCTCTCCACAGAGCTTTCTCAGTCTACAAATGCAAAGGAGAAAGTGAAACTGTTTCTCTGACTCACTTCCTTCCTATCTGGCTAAACCATGTAATTTACAGTACTGTAAGCCATGTGATGTGTGGGGGGCTTCCTATTTACATGGCACTTCACCTTACTTCACCGTAAGGCATTATTGGCAATGCGAAGTGGTAATGATAATGCAAAGAGAGCACTTTGCATTGGTCACGTCGCGTTGTGCTCTGACAAAGTGAAGTGGTCACTTATGTCCACTTTGCTGGCAGAAATTAAATTAGCTGCATCTCTACTTATGAGTATACAGCACGTGACTAGACTTAAGCCTAATCATGCTCCCTGTTATCATATCAGGACCAGGAATAATCTGAATTAACATTTTTAGGGCTGTGGCCAGAGCCCACAGCCCTTCTGTCATCTGTACCTCTAAAAACGGCTTTTCCTAGAACTTCTTTTTTAGATGTTTGTGTGTATTCCTTCACAGCTACAAAGTAGTGCACTGCCCCTCTGATTTTTGCTATTTGTTGCTCTATGATAAAGGCATCTAAAGGGGAAGGGAATGCTACTGCATTGTACCTCAGAATTTCTCAGGATATTAACACAACAACGTTTAAAACTGCTGTTTCTATCATCTATCCAGCTCAGTCTAACAGATTTGTTCTATTTCTTTCAGCAACCTAGGGAATAACTAATTTCCTCTAGGTTTTTATGAAAATGAAAGTTAGACTCAGTGTCAGATTACAGATAGTGAAACTGCAGGTTATTGGCTGACTTTCCTTCCCACAGGACGAGTTGGAGGCAAGCACTGGAAACAGAAGACTGTTTTTTTCTCATTTTATAATATGGTGTACTGAGTGTGTATTTAGTTGCAGTGTCAGGGCGTTGAAGAAAATAATAACATTTATGTAACTCATTCAAGATTCCATCAGGTGGTCAGAGAAAGTCTGAGAGAATTTGTATAAAAACTAACAAATGAAAGATGCAAAATAAAGCATGTGCACTGGCCTCTGAGACTACAAGTTCAGAAGGCTGTGGTTCTATCCCCACACTAGGCATGTGAGTTAGAAAGCTTTTGCGTACTGCCTAAAACTAATATTAGATTTTAAAAGCAGTCAACCATTACCTTTTGTATTTGAGGTACTTTATCTTTTTTCCTTTGTTTAATTAGAAGATTGCTTGCCTGATGTTAATATGTGTGATGTGTGGAACAGCACTCTGTGTGGCTGATGACATAGCTAGCTATACTGCTCCCACTGCATCACCAGCATCGTGACCTCACTGACTGACATCACTGCTACTTAGGAACAGCAATTCAATGACTGCCAGGTCATTCACCTGTGATTTCACTGTCAGCTTGACATATAATTTTAATACGGAACAGCAAATCAGAGCCCTTTTCCTGATAAAAGGCTGCCAACATATTACATTTAAATAAACAACAAAGTCACAAATAAGGAACTAGTGGCTTATGGAAAAATCTACAGGGATTTGATGCTGCCTCTACAGGGAAAATACAGGAAAAATAAGGGCTTGTTACAGGAAAATGGTTATTTGGATCTGGGAGCACTGTGATGATTGTGACTAAATAGCACTATATGACACCAACAAGAAAACGACGTTGGTCATTTGGTAGTGCTTCACAGCCCTATCAGCTTTGGCTAGATTTTGTTAATCTTGTTGCTGATTTCCTTCATGGAGATCTATATGATTGCAAAGTCTAGTACTTTTTGGTTCTGGTGCCTTATCTTTTGTCACGTAAACCTCACAAAAATGTTTACTGAATAAGTCTGCCATTTCTTCAACCTTACTAATGGTGATATTATTGAAAAATAAAGGCCCTAAAATTTACATGTGTTTTTTTTAGAGAGTTTATGTAAAAAATGAATACTGGACTTTCACCCCACTTACCCAATTAAACCACAAAATTGTATTTTTTTAAATTCTCAGAATTTTTCTTTTCTTTCAGTAACATCCAGGATCAACTTCTACGTTTTGGGTTAAACCCTTCTTCAGAAACTGGTTTCTTTGTTACTGGTTTCTTTTCTGTGTTTTCATAGTCTCTGTTCTTGTTTTTTATGTTTTCAGGTTTAACTTCTACCACTATTCTGCAAGCCTTTTCATTTCTCATTCCTTTCAGATTTAACAATGTTCCAGCAGACAGCTTGTAAAATATGCAAATTTCCAAGTTTTTATAGTTATGTTTTGAAGTAATTCTTGGTGGAAATCAAAAATGTTGTTTTATAATATTTTTTTGAGGCACTGGCTGCACTGGAAACTTTTTCCAGAGAAGAGTTTATGTAACCAAAAAATGTTTTGCTGTTACAGTATGTTTTGTTTTTAACTAATCTAAGCTCCATGTTGCATTTTGCATTTCTGATTTTAT
The DNA here is from genome assembly GCA_016271365.2 of Neoceratodus forsteri. NCBI lineage: Eukaryota > Metazoa > Chordata > Ceratodontiformes > Ceratodontidae > Neoceratodus > Neoceratodus forsteri. The sequence continues at coordinate 49,929,016 of CM057451.1, read as the reverse complement.
ATTTGTAATTCTTTTGTCCCTTTCTACCTAACTCCCTCCTACAGGTCTTCCCTCCCTTTCTATGCCTGCCCTCTCTCCCAACCACCCTCCCCCTTAATCTACCCATATGTCTTACTGAGCACAGAAATTTCAGCTCCTCACCTGTTTTTTCTCTCTCTTTAATTCTTCTAGATATATGTATAGAATGCTCAATAGACAATATTTATGTGTATGTTTCATACTGCCTTTACTAGACCTACCTAATACTCTAATCCTGTGTTAATATGATAAGCTCCTCTATTTTTGGATTCCTTGTCCTGACTGCATGATATATTGGGCTGGATATTCAAACTGCACCCAAAAAGTGCGCAATAGCAGGAGCAAGCACAAGTCCATTGCGCCCATCCGCAATAGACGCGATATTCAAAAAAGGAGCAAGCCAAATTGCACAAACAGCCAACGTCTGAATATCGCACAACTTGTGCCATAGCGCAACTAGGAAGGGGAAGCTGAGCAGATATGATGTGCTATAGCACAACAAGGGCAGCCCAGCTGAGCAGCCCAGAGACACCACAGCACAAGCAGGGAGCCCCCAAGCAGCAGAGCAATGGAACTGCACAACCAGAGAGGTAGGTAGGGGCCCACCACCCATGCCACAGATGAGCACAGGAACACAATGCAGAACTGAAAATGCACCCCCACACCCTAAGCACAGCACAACTGGGGGAAGGATGGAATATCCACCGGCCCATGGGGACAACCAGACAAAGCACAGCTGGGCCATGGTGCCCCAGCACACCCACCAGCAAGCTGAGACTGCCACACAATGAGAGTGGATCACCCCATGGTACAGCAGCCCTCCTCGTGCACAGCACACCCTGCACTGTGACCCCAAGACACCCCCCATGAGCAGTGACCATCACTACAGGAATCCCCATGCATACCCCTCCACTGTCACACTGCAACCTCGTGTACCATAGAACCATACAATCCAGACCCACCATGAGCACCCAGCAGTGGGTGGCAGCACATGGCAATGCAACAATGGCAGACACAGTGCCAACACGCACAATCCCCCTGAGGCACAGCTGAGAGACCGAACATGTGTCACCACAGGAGGTACCCCACATGGGAAATGGCATGCCCCTGACACCACTGCCATTGGTACAGCACCCTGCACAGTAGACAGGTGTCACAGCATGACCCACCACTAGCCACAGCAGCCAGCACAGACACCCACAGTGCTGCATGGAAGCATGCAGCACACCAGATGCAACACAGTGCAGGGGAAAACACACACCCATACCCTCGGGGACACCAACACAGGGACGCAGTAGTGTGGCAACCAAGCCCTCAGTGTGGGCCCATGTAAACTGTGCACACACAGCCTGCAGTCCACCATGGCACAGGGGTGACACCCACCCTGTGCATGAACTGTGGCCCTGTACACCACCAGCATATGCCTGGATCACAAGTCACAGACAGTGGTGCACAGTACCTGCAATACACACAAGCTACAGCAAGGAGGTGGGACAGCAACTGCGGAGGCCACAGTGTCACCCGAGGCAAACATGCACCTCACCAGTGACAGGAGGCAACCCAGCATTGTGACAGTCACAGTGGATGACATGCGGAGACAGCCACCACTGACATGGCAGCAGACCTTGCAGGCACAGACATGCAAGGGTGTCAGCTGCACAGGTCAAGGACAGGTTGACAGGGGAACAATGGACACAGAGCAGGCACCATGGACCACTGCACACAGTAATGCAATGCACAGAGAACAACACATGCCACAGATATCAACTGATAGCCACTCCCACACCAGAGACACTTCCCCATGCACACACACACACACATACCCATGACTGAACCACCCCAGATGCCATGCACACTATTTCAACTGAGCACTTATAGCCAGCTGCAAATCAGAGACCACCACAGTATTCAACAAAATTACTATATTCAAAAAATATAACAACAACAATGACAATATACATATACATACATAAATGGGGTGGAGGGACAGGAACAAGGTGGGGGTGGGTAAGGGGCAGGGGTGAACAAATGGGAGAGGGAAGGCGGGGTGTGAGGGTTGGTCAAAGGGAGGAGGTTATGCTTCATCAGTGGCGTCCAGCCTGCTCCTCCTCACCCCCGTGCCGATGGATGTCCCATAGTATGACAAGGGATTCTGCTGCCACACGAACCAGATGCTGGATGGAATGCTCTATCCTAAGGAGTATCTGCACACCTAGGACAAGGAATCAGAGTCAATGGGTGTGACTGTCCATCCCCCTGTAGCCCACCCATCATGCATTGCATACAGTCATGTGCCCTGCTCCTGTGATGGTGTGCACCCACCCACAATGACTGTGTGCACAAGACATGCCCAACCAGGCAGCAACAGCCATGTGTACCACTGCACACACACACTGCCCATGTCCAGCACAGCACAACCAAGGCCGTACAGTAACGTGGCTATTTGGTGGGCAGGCAGTGCCACAGCCATGTGCCAAGTGCATGCATGGACCACCATTGACGCACTCCCAGACATGCAGTGCCACTGGACAGTGCTGACTGTCACATGTCACATGCATGGCAGTGGTGTCCATGGATGGTGGCCATGCCCTGCTCCCCACCCTGTCACACAGCATGCAATAGCAATCATGGTGTCACGGCACTCACCCTCATCAGGTTGTCACTGGCATTGGGGTTGTTCCCTGACACACTCCCTTTCAGCTTCCACCAACCTCCACTGCAGCTCCGTGGCCCTCCTCCACTCTGCCATGCCTGTGGGAAACAAAAGGAGAGAAACACATCAGTACAAACCCAAAGCATATTCCCCCTGCCCCAATGTGTGTACCCACCCACGCAGCCAGACCCATTCATCCCATACCCTGTAAACACCACCACAGCCAACCCTAGACCATCCCTCCCCTATGTGCTGGACACATAAGGCAGTGTTACCCATCTGAACCATACAGGTGTGTACACATATCACCCACCTCGATGAGGCACCATGCCCCTCCTGGCATGTGACCGCAGACATGCCATTCGCTCTGGCTCCCTCTGTCGCAGGTCCCCATACCAGTGCCCGCACTGCTCAGCCATCCTCTTGTGGCCAGTGGCTGCCTCCAGGTCATTGGCCACCTCTTGCCAGACCTGGGTCCTGGCCCTGTCCAGTGGCACCTCAGCAAAGAGTGGACCATAGTGTGGCTCCACAATGGTTACAAGGTTGGCCAGCTCAAGGGCACTCCATTGAGGGGGATCTCCTGCATGCCATCTACAGTGCTATAGTAGGCAATATGGTGCTTCGCAGCGCGGCAACCCCACATGGAATTGCTGTGCAATACATCGCCGCCATTCCCTATCGTGCTGTCAGTACAGCGCTGCCATTCCCAATTGCGCTGTCATTGAACAGCACGATAGAGCTGCAGACATGCCAGACGTATAGGCCAAGGGGGCAAAGGTCGGGAACAGGGTCATGGTTCTCTGGTGCAAGGCCACGCACAGCGCCACTGGACATCTATGCATCTAGTGTGATTGGTCACCTGTGTGCCATTGCCACAGCAAACTATTGCGCAGTTGTGTCACAGCACCATGTAGTGACCCTCGCCGTTGCACCACTGGCACAAAGGTGGCCATGCCCTGAATTGCCTACCGCACACAGCACGTCATCAGTGTGGCAGAGCCTGCATAAGCTACCTGGGCATGCACAGTGTGGTGTGCTATGCAGCCACAGAACTGCGCCATTGGCTCAGCATGTTCAACCCTATTGCGCGCAAAGCGCAACAGCGCGATATTCAGCTGTCATATGCAAATCATCTGATCAGCCATTCAATGGTGCAGCAGCATGATTTGCATCTCATTAAAGTTGCTCCACACCTAATTTGCATGGATTGCGCTATTAAAATGCGACACTGTTCTGCAGTGGCCATATTCGGTTACTGCAGTTGATAGGTGAGTTGCATGCTGTGTAATGTTCTGGACTGTGGCCTCAGGGACTTGCTTTGTACTGCACTGTCACAGGTATCCACTGTCACCCATACAGGCTGAATAATGACCGAGCATGGACTGGGTGAGGAGGACGATAGTGCGCAGAAGAAGAGGCCCAATTTTACTAAGGTCGAGATGGAGGCACTCTTTGAGGCCTACCTGGATCAGGAGCCACTGCTCAGTGGACGGTGGGGCACCCCTCAGGTCTGTGCTGCTGCATGGGAGGGGGTGGCACATGCTGTCAACCTGCATGGCAGCCACCAGCACTCTGTGCAGGAGTGTAAGAAGAAGATGGGTATGACAGGAGGAGGGTGAAGGAGAAGGTGGCTGCCATCAGGGCGGCACATGCTGCAACAGGCGGGGGCCAGCTGGAGGTGGTGCAGCTGACTCAGGCAGAGGGCAGGCTCACTGCAAGCATGCAGTGCAATGCCATTGAGGGCATTCCAGGAGGTGGCTTCCAGACAAGTGGTAGCCCATTACTGCATGGTACGTCATGGTCTGGGGGGGAGGTGGATCACATGCACTAACATGTCCTTACTTTCTTTTACAGATCCTGCATGTCAGCAGGGGTCAGCGGTGGAGGGCCTGTCCACTGCGGACATCCATCTGGAGTTGGAGGAGGGACCATCCACCACTGCAGGTAGCCGGTGTGCATTGCAACAGTGGGTCCACCTGACTGTCAACACTGATGTCATTGAGACAGGTGTGGGGGAGGCCCTTCCTGTGTCTCAGCGGTCTGGCATCCAAGCATGCCAGCACACTGTGGCTGTGGCTGTGGCACAGGCCTGCACCATTGATGATGCAATGACCATTATGGACAGTGACATGTGTGTGTCATGGAATGGACACACAGCAGGCCAGCACGTGCCCATGGACCTGGCTGGTTACGACGTGTGTGCCAGCATGTCAGGACAGTCCCAGGCTGCACCTGTCAGCACCAGTGGGACAGCACCGGTGGCTGGTCAGGTCAGTGGCACTGTTGCAGCCACTACGGTGGAACAGCCGATCCCTTGGGCACAGCAGGCGGAGGGGCAGCAGTCACTCACCGGGAATGGGGGTACAGGGCTCAGTGGTGGCATCTGTGTGCCACCTGTAGACTTGCCCATATCTGGTCCTGATGAGCTGCACCCACCCTCAAGGGGTGCTGAACATCAGGCCCTTCAATACCTTGAGGGACAGGTTGCTGAGGTGGCAGACGACCTCTTTGACAAGCACACCCACCTGCTGCAGGCATAAGTACAGCAGCACATGTGACTTGCAACATCCATGGAGGCACTGTGTGTGGCCCTGGAGTGGGTCATGGAGCAACACAAGAGGGACACCGATAGGATCCTGTCATGGATTGACCATTTGTGGGAGGATGTGACCACTGCCATTGACAGGCTACCACAGGTGTTGGTCGCTGTCGTGGCTACAATGGACACACAGTCAGGTGCCCACATGTCACTCACACCGCGCAGTTCACTATCCACTCCCCATTCCCGGCATCGTGTGACACCCACCCTGTCGATGCTGGGTTCTGATGTGGGCATCCTGAGCACTCCTGGTGCAGGTTTGTTCGGTGTGCGGCAGACACCTGTGTGGACACGGTCGCGTTTGTGCAGTGGAACCCCTGGTGGACCATTGGTGCCACTCCATGAGGCCCCTGCTCAGCCTGCCAGTGCTGCTGGGTCTCAGTGGGGCTGCCCATGCATCAGAGGCAGACGTGGCACTGTGCCGCAAGACTGACCTGTCTCCTAGTGTGGGTCCTGTCTGGTGCTGCCCTGTGTGCATTGTGTTTTTTGGTGGGCATTGCACCGGTGGGTGCCCAGCCTTACACATAGACACACGGTCCACCTGCACACCCTCCCGACTGCTGTCCACAGGTGCATGTGCATGATGATGCCTGCATTGCACTGTACACCAAAGTGTGATGGTGCCTAGCATCTGACACATGCACATAGACAGTCAGTGGACATGGTGGCCTGTGGACATGTGTGTTGCTATTGTCTGTGTTCCGGCTCTGTTTTGCACCTGACCCCTGTGCACTGTGTGCCTATTGTGTGTGCATGTGTGTGTGTCCGTCAATGAGACGTGTTACTGTTCACCCCTCCCTGGATGTATGTGTGTGCTTCTGTGCCCTGCCACTTACCTTGCCGTCATGCACCCCTGGTATGTTTCCATGTGTGTACGTAGGTTGTGCCTTAGCCACTGGTGGTTGCACATGGCACCATGACTTACCTGTGTTGGCTGAAGTGCTCCTCTGTGATGGTGTCCCAGTGCAGCTGGGTCAGCCGGATCAGTCGGGGTTCCGTCATCCGAGGGGCTACTGCCCATACCCATCATCACTGGCATCACCGTTGTCCCCATCGCTGTCCCCCTCTTTGACCTGTATGGCTATCCCACAGTTTTTGGCCATGTTGTGCAGGATACAACAGGCCAGGAATATTGCACAGGCTTTTGAGGGGCTATACTGTAGGGCAGTGCCGGAGGTGTCCAGGCAACAGAAACACGCCTTCAGCATCCCAAACACCCACTCAATGATGTTGTGTGTGGTGGCATGTGCCTAATTGAAGTGTTGCTGCGATGGGGTCGTGGGCTGCTGGTAGGGTGTGAGCAGCCAGGGATGGAGTGGGTATCCACTGTCACCTGTGTGGAGATAGTGGAGGTTAGTGTCTTGTTCAGGATCAGACTGCCCCTAACCCTTTGTGCCACACCCATGGCACCTGTGGCTTACCCCTCCTTGCCCATGATTTGTCAGTTCTACGTGCATACTCACCCACTAGATGTCCTGTGGGGATGTCCCCACTCTTGAATCAATGGCACAGTGCCGACTGGTACCATATGAAAGAATCATGTGCGCCCCTAGGGTGCGTGGCACAGACATTGATGATGCACCCACTGGCATCACACACCACCTGGCAGTTGACACTGGCATATCCCTTCTGATTCATATTGGTGGTCCCATTGGGGCCAGGTGCTGTGTGAATGGCCACATGGGTGCAGTCTATCGTCCCTAGAATGCCAGGCATATGTGCTACCCTGTGGAACTCCTGTATGTTTGCTGTGCGCTCTGCCACGGTGCTGGGGAAATGGATGTGCTCCGCAGCATGTGGCAGCAGTGCACTGAGGAATTGGATGAGGATGTGTGATGTGGCTGACTGTGTTATGCCTGTGGTGTCCCCTGTTGGTCTCTGGAAGGTACTTGTGGTGAGCAAGCACATGCAGGCTGTTACCTTTGTCTCCACTGACAGAGCATGACTCCGTCGCGTGGGTGTCTGCATCGCATCACTGCACAGCTCACAGAGCCGCCTCAGTATTGCCCTGTTCAGGTGGTACCAACCCACAATCTTGACATCTAAGTACAACTCAAAGCTGGTGCGGGCTCGGTACTGCCTGTTGGGGGTGTACTGCCGATGTGCCCTTCCACGGCCACGTCCCCCTGCAGCATGCCTTCTTACCCCCTCATTATAGCTTCCATGTGGAAGGTGGCACTATCCATGTCCCTGGCTTGTGTTCCCCCCTGGCTGTTGCTTTGTTCCCCCCGCTGTCCTGACTGCTACCTCCACTGTACCGGGTACACCTACTGGCCTCTGCTCACTGTGGTCCCACACACCTTCCTTTGCCCCTATTCTATCCTCTTGTTTCCCTTGCCTTCCCTCTTTGTCCCTCTTGCTCTGTCTCTCTCCCTGCCACATGTGGCTTCCCTGTAGAGTTCTTGTGCCTCATTCTTGCTTGCTCCTTTTTATTTTGGCTCATTTCCACTATGGCGCAACTTCCACCTGCTCCACTGTTGCGCATTGCGCAAGTCTTTGAACATCGCACTGCACACTTTATGCATGGTTCCACCCTCTTCAGTTGCGCATGCCTTCATTATCACTGCGCTGTTGCTCAGCATGTTTTCAGTGGTGCAATTGTCTCCTGCTGAATATCACAGAATGGAGCATGTTCTGACTTGCGCTGGCACAACCCTATTGCTCATTGAGCAACCCTTTTGAATATCCGGCCCATTGAGTATGACCACAAGTCACAATGTATCTCAGTACATTAAGGGTGGCAATTTCAAAGAAGATAAGCTTGGCTCATCTCAGATGAGCCAGCCCCAGTGAAATGGGCCCAAGTTGGAAAGTGATATATTCATAAGATGGGCTGGGAGATGTGCTGGCTCATCTCACTCTGAAAATACCACTCATCCAGTTTGGCTCATCCCAAATGAGCTGAGAACATCTCAGATGAGCCAAGTGCAACTGTGATTGAATATTGCAACCAGGAGCAACCCAGCCATGAACAAAAGGGAGGTGCAACAGATGGAACACTGAAGCCAGTGAAACCTCTGGAGCATGTGCTTCTGCAAACAACAAAGGACTGCAGAGCACACACCACGCACAAATGGCACACAGACTGAGCACCCTGGGGCACAGCAAGACATGGAACACAAACAACACATATCCAGGGAAACAACAAGCTTAGAGGTCATGCACACTGATGCAGCATGAAGAGATGCCATAGCACCAGAGGTGCAATACAAACATGCACCAATGTACAGGACACCCACAGGGTGGACACAGAACCCACAAAACAGGCATAATGGGACAAAGCCCACAGCTGGTATGCCACACAGGTGGCATATGCCCACAGGGCATGTGCACTGCAGGCAGGCCAGCAATGCAGCTCGCAGAGCAGCACACACAGACAAGCAAGGCCTGGCCCAGAACAGGGCCAAAGTGCAATCAACAAGTGTGCAGAACCACCAAACAGGGCAGACCCAGCCCAGAGGACATATGCTCTGGATGCCAACAGGTGGACAGTGTGCCTAGATGGCCATTGTCACAAACACAAAGGGTCCATGGGAAGTGTGGGCAGTGTAGCAATGTAGCAACACTACATGTGACCAGCAACACAAGAAAGGCTGAGCTGCAGACACAGGCAGGTACAACAAAACACCTTACTGACTGAATATGGAAAAAACAAAATCGACAGCAAACACGACATCCAAAAGCAGCAGTGCTGACCTGTACAACAGGGAGTAGGGCAGCCGAGAAAGGTGAAATGAGTAGGAAGGGCAAATGAATACAGTGGGGGTGGTAAAGGGGGGTTGAGGTGGTGTATTGGGGCTATGCACATATGTCATTGTCCTAGGTGGCCTAGCACCTCTGAGATGCCACGGCACCCGGATGCCTACTCCTCGTTATGTCCCAAATTGCTAAAAGGATCTCCTGGCACACCCACAGGCATGCCCCCTGCCTCCAGTACATTGCTGCCAGCTGGTTGTCTGATGACTCCATTCTGCCTCCAACAAGTGTCCTGGCCACACTCCTCCGGTGTCCAAAACATGCAGTGCCCAATGTCCTCTGACCTACAATGGGGCCACAGAGAACAGGGACTCAGTTACAATGCCCACAGCAGCAGCCCTCTCCCTTGTGCCTTGCGCAGGCATGATGTAGGCTGCTGATCAGCACTGTGCTAGCAGCACACCATGCACCACACACACACACACATACACACACCCCAGCAACAGGATGGCACTGATAGCCACACAGTGACCAATGGAAGGCACAGGAGAGAGCCACAGCCTGCATGTGCATGCATGGGCTATGCTGGGGGACATGTGGACAAGACCCCACACAGCAGGTCCTGATGCCAACTGTATACACCAGTGCACATGCCATGTGTGACCACAGTGGAACACTGCCTGATGTCCATGGGCAATGGCATACGTGGTGCATGGAGAGACACACAGCCACCATGGACACAGTGGCCACAGGACACTCTTCCGCTGCGAGAACCCAAGTGTGTGTCTGACAGGGACAGCATGCACATGCACATGCACATACCACAGGCAATGGGCCGCGTAGGGCCATGGCCATTTGCCTACCCACCACCCAAGCCACAGTATGAAACTGGTGATGCACACACATTCCACCTACCTTCCATTTGCTGCCTGGGGTGCACTGGTCCAGCTGGAGCATCACCTGCCCTGGCAGACACTACAGCCATGGCCCTCTCCCTGGCAGCCCTCCCTGCAGTGTAAACACAATGGAACAGCATCATCAGAAGCATGTACGCACAACCCCTGAAACCACCTCACCCCCCAGCTGTACATGACAGACCCTCCCCCAAAGCCCCCAACCACCCCCAACAAACCCTCAACACCCACTCCAACAGGCCCCCAACCCCACACAAACCCACCCCACAAAACCCACACCAGCACCCCCCTCCCTACAAACCAAATACCTCCTCAAACACTGCACCCACAGCCCCCTAACCCCAATCCTGCACCCACAGCCCCCTAACCCCAATCCACACCACCAGGCAACCCCCTCAAGCCCTGATGCAGCATGAGAAATATTATGTAGACATACCTAACTGGGGCGTGGTACTTGTCCCCTTCTGGCCTGTGCCTGCAGGTTCCTCAGCCAGGCTGTGTCCCTTCGCTGCTGGTCACAATAAAGGTGCCTCCCCAGTCCTTGGCACCCATGTCCATGTGGACAGCCTGCTGGCAACCCTGGTCCACACTGCAGACCTGAGCTCCCCCTGGTCCTGTGCCACAAACAGCTGGTCCTCCAGTGGGAGCACAAGCTGGATGAGGTTTGCAAGCTCCACCCCCATTCAGTTCAGGGCCCTCTGTGCTATTATCATCCATCACGCAAAGCCATGTATGCGTGACTGACACATGTCCAGGTGGGAGACATGGGTCAGGGGTGAATGGTCACACATGTGTGGTGCACAGCACACCATGTTGTGGATAGTGCTTGTGACAGCCAGGCAGTGGTCAACTGCACATCCACCAAGTTGCAACTGGATGGATGGGGACAGCACAACACCCCAGAAAACATGCACAACCATATGTGCATGTGCGGGAATGCACCATACGAGATGCGCTGAGCTCAGAGATGAGCCCAACCGCATTGCCCATGAGCAGAGATGCACCATACAAGATGCACTGAGCTCAATGATGAGCCCAACCAAGCCACGCATGTGCAGAAATGCACCCTAGGAGATGACCCGAACTGGCAGGATGTGCCCAGTTGATTGAGATGAGCTGGGAGCAAATTTAGTATATTTAGCCAGAACATGCAAATCAGCTCATGGCCCAATGCAGGTTCATCTCACCTGATTAGCATCTCATTGCAGTTGCTCCAAACCACATTTGCATGTGCTGAGCCATAAATTTGGGACTGAATGCACCACCACACTCAGCAAGTGACTGAGAGGTATTGAAACCTTGAAGGTGGGTTTGGGTACATGCCACAACAGACAGCAGTGTAGGCACTGCACACAGTAGTGTTCTGCTGACAGCCAGACTGCACAAACACTGCAGCAACATGCACACAGCCTGACACATGTCCACGGCTCATGCACTGAGCAACTGCCTGCTACAGTAATGATACACAGACAATGGTGGCATGTGTGTAGTCAGGCGTACTCCATGTACTCCATGGTGTACTGTTGACACTTATGGGGGAGAGAGCAAAGATGTTCTGAGCTGCTTCTGTTGTCCATGACAACATAACACAGAATCTGCTAAACATTCCTGTAATGGTATGTATGGCAGGAAAATACAGAGGGATTGGCTGGAATGGTCACAAATGCTGTAATTGTGCCACAGGGACTATGCAGCTGTACAGGACCTGGGGTGGTACATGATGTATGGGGGAGTAATGTATGGCATCTGTAGGTACCCATGCATTGGAGGGGGAAAACCAGCATTGTGGAGTACAAAGATTTGAATTATGCCACATGAGCAAGCAGTTACAGGTCTGGAGTACATATCCATACTGTTTGGCTACATACCTGAATGTCAGGTATATAGTGCAGCAACTTGCTGCCATGCAGGTACAACCGCATACCTGTTGACACACCTCTGATGGGTGACACACATTCCTCCACAGGTACCAGCATGTCCAATGTGGAAGCTTCAACCAGTAGGTGCAGGCCCAACTTTACAGAGGATGAAGAGCATTCCATCATGGAGGTAAACTACCTCCGCAACAAGATCCCCAGGTTGAGCCCGAGCCCATGTTTCAGAGCATGCCCATGCAGCCGGGGCCATGCCTACACCCAGTGGACAACTCGCTCCTCTCCTGCCCATTCTAGGGCAGCCTCCCCCCTGGCAGCTTCCAGGTCCAGCCTGAGCCCATGTTTCAGGGCTTGCCCATGTGGCCGAGGCTGCACCTACACCCAGCGGACAACTTGCTCCTCTTCTGTCCATTCTTGGGTAGCCTCTCCCTGGCAGCTTCCAGGTCCAGCCTGAGCCCATGTTTCAGGGCTTGCCCATGTGGCCAGGGACATGCCTACATCTAGCGGACAACTCCCTCCTCTCCTGCCCATTCTAGAGCAGTGTCCCCCCTGCAGCTTCCAGGTACATCTCCGGGACTCCCCGACTATTATGGCTTTGACTCGAATTGGCACGCCGCTCAACTGCATTGCCCTGATTGGACAGTATAGGCCCAGGATAATTCCGACTGATGCATTCCAAGCTGGCTCTGTTAGTGGCTCTTGCCCTGCTGTTCAAAAGTTGTATTTAGCCTAGACTGCTCAATAACTGGGCTAATTTAGACTCACTCACTGTAATTTATAAAGTCAGCCCAATGTAACCTGTGTAATTTACCATTGCTGCTTAATTTCTTGTTATACCTGTGATTTATTCCAAATTTATTACTAGCCTGCTTTTACTTGTGTCTGAACTACCTAGTTTCTTCTTTGCCTGAACTGCTTTATTTGTTTGCCTAGTCAATTGTTGGAAATGCTGTTTTGGCTCTAAACCCTACCCTGCCTACTCTGCTAAATCCCACTTTGCCTTTACCTGCCTGCTCTATCTACACTGTGTGCTTTCACCTGCCAGCCCTGTCTAATGTCTTTGTCCTTTCACCCACACTCTGCTTCTGACCCATGCACTTGGTGTTCTCAGGCTGCACTGGGTCCCACTTTCTTTTTTCTCTCTCTAATTTTCTATCTCTTGTCCCATGAGTGCTCACTCGTGCACCCCCAGCTCCCTCTGCTGCCACTGCACTGTCCTGCAAAACTTGGCATGCTAGTTCTCTTCGGCCTAAATTAGCATTTTTCTCTTTTCACCCTTTGTCCCCTGTGTTAATCTGTTTTAACTCCTCTGGTGGTGCCTGGTTCTCCCACCCCCTAGTCTATGTCCTGATTTCCTCCTACCTTTCACCTCCACCCCCTTCCCTTTGTCTTGTTCTGTTGCTGCTCCCCCATTGCTCCACTTAAAATTCCTAACTTTTGCTTTCCTCCCCCAGGCTCAGCCCGAACCCGTGTTTCAGGGATTGCCCATGCAGCCGGGACGATGCCTACACCTAACAGACAACTCACTCCTCTCCTGCCCATTCTAGGCAGCCTCCCCCCAGCAGCCTCCAGTTATATCTCTGGGACTCCCCGATTCTTATGGCTTTGACTCAGATTGGCATTCCACTCTGCTGCATTGCTCTGATTGGACAATATGAGCCCAGGATAATCCTGATTGGTGCATTCCAAGCTGGCTCTGTTAGCGGGCTCTCGCTCTGCTGTTCAAATATTGTATTTAGCCTAGACTGCTCAATACCTGGGCTAATATAGACTCAGTGTAATTTCTTCCTGCCCACCCACCCCAGCCCCGACTGCTATTAAATGCATCTCCTCGCCAACTATGCTCCTAAACCACTGTCCCTAGCTGCCCTCTGGTTCCCTCTCTCCTCTGACCTACTTGAGTGATTTCTAACTCAGCTCCACCTAGCCAGTCTTATCATACCTTCAGGCTCTCTACCAGTTGTTTTCCACTGTCCTTTCCACTCCACCTAAATAAAATTTTCACCTGCAGTTAGCTCTTTCCTCCACACCTATACTCTTTGCTCTCTCTTCTCCAGCCCTCCTTATACTCACTCTGCACATCCTTGCCCACCCATTCACAGCTTGACCTAACCCCCCCCATTACCTGGTATGTATCCACCCACTAGTCTAAGACCACTTGCTTTGCTCATGCTCATACTCTTCGGGCTCTCTGGCCTGTCTCATTCTGGCCCTATGCTACCAGCCCTCCACACCCTGGGGCACACCTCCATTTATGCCTATTGCACTGTCACCTCAGTGCTTGACTCAGGCCTACCTCCTACCTGTAAGCCCCATGACACTCACTGGCACGCCTGGTTCTGGACCCAGTGGACCCGTCCATGGCCCCCTCCTCCTATACTTCCACTCAAACTGATCCTGCTCTCTGACAAAAACCCCTTTAGAATCTGCCCTAGGAAACAACACAAGGTCAGCACTAAACACCTCAAAATTACTTGTTTAAAATTGCTTTCCTGCTGCTTTTACTTTATGGAAACATACACCCCAACCTAGGCCCTCCCCACAACAGAGGGATATGCCCTGAAGTCAGAAATGCTAACTATTGCCTTTCTAAACATCCACAGTCTAGTAGCTAATTTTGATAACCTGCAAGCATGGGTAGCCCTCCATAACCCTGTTGTACTATCCGTTGTAGAGACATGGCTTTCCCCTAGGATTTCTGATGCAGACATGAGCCTCCCTGGCTACAGGATCTTCAGGCAGGACCGCTTGTCAAAAGAGGTGGAGGCTGTGCATTCTACCTCAAGGATAGCCTGCAGGGCCTAGTACTTAATCCTCCCAGCTTTGGAACCTCTGCTCAGGTCCTGGCCGTTAAGGTTCTCCTTGGGGCCCAAAGCAAGTCACTAACTCTATTAATCTACATCCCCCCTAAGGACTCATCCCACAGTCTCCAAGCTGTCATCAACTACCTAAATAGCCAAACTCTAAGCTCCGAGGTTATACTGCTTGGCAACTTTAATACTAACTGGCTTGCCCCTGAGGCAAACCACTTCAAGGATGCTGTCCAGGCTGTCCAGTACACACAGCTTGTTGACGCCCCCAACCGGACTAACTACCGGACTGGCACAAGAACCCTGATTGACTGGGTGCTCACCAGGGATCAACAAATTTTAAATTTACGTGGTAGTCCAGGACAACTGGCCTATCCAAAAATGGTAGTCCCACTGTCGTGAGTGGTAGTCCAATAGTCAGAAGACAGTATTTTAAGGAAAACTTATAGAAAAGTATGTAGCGACAAAGTAATTGTTGTCTTCTGTGTTATTAATAGTAGTATGTGATAGAAAATAGTATAAATGAAGATTTTAAAAAAATATTCTGTTAATACAGTTTAAGTTTGGTGATTTGAAGAATTGGTGCCATACTCTGAATGTCCTGTCCAGTTCCACAAATGCCATAATGAAGCAGAGAATAATTAGCACAGCATAATTAGAAGAACTCAGATTCAGAACTGTCAACAACATCAAGTGATGATGGAGAAGCAGCAGTGCTAGCATGAGACACAGAAGCATCAGATTCAGTAGTACCAGTAGTAGCATGCCCATAAACATGTCGAGTGCCTGGACCAGACAGCAGCCAGTGGTTTATTGCTGGATCTGGGTCGAAGTCACATAGATCTGGACCCTCTACTGCTATCTGAAGAAGTGACTGTAGTGTGTCATCTGCCAGACGTGTTCTTATTTTTGTCTTTATCAGATTTTGAATGGAGAACACTCGTTCGCACTTTGCAGTTGACAAACTTATTGCCAGTAGTATTTCCACTAACTCTAGAATGTGAGCAATCTGGGGCATTTTTTCTTTTAGCAATCTTGTATACACCTGCAGATAGGGTTTGTGAACTGCAGATTTCAGCATGGCCTTAAATGCAGCATATTCTGATCTAATATTTTCCTGCTGCTCATCATTGAAAAAATTAAAGTATGCTGCCAAATTGGCCACTTCATTGGTCCCGAAGTCCGCAAGTTGTTCTCTTGATAGATCAAACTGTTTAAAATCCAAACATTTAAACCATTTCAGAGGTACCTCTGAGAAATTTTGAAATCTTACATCAATATAATCTATTGCTGCATCAACTAAAGTCTGCAGTTGTGTATCAGTCCCAAAATTTATTTCAGGACAGTTGCCTTTGAATGTGAAGGGCACGGTCTTCTCAACTCCCTTCTGTGAAATGACATAGTCCATGCATCTGTTTTGAGGTTTGTAATGAGCTAAGAAAGCTGTCATGTATTTCCCTGGCTTTGATTTCAGTTCCATCAGCTGGAGAAGGCAGGTCTCGATGAGATTTGGTACTTTAAGAATTATTAAGTCATCTCTTTGAAACTGCAGTGAAAGATTTCTAAGTATGGGCAAAAAATCTTGGAGAATATAAAGAGATTTGACAAAGTGAACAGACTGTACCTCTCTTAACAGCACCTTTGCTTTTGAACCATCAACAGAAGATGCACTTTGTTGCAAGTGCTGAGCAACTGTAGGTAGATTCACCTGAACTGCATGAACTGACCGTGATCTGCTGGCCAGCCATCTCACCTGTTTAATTGCACTGAAGTGTGCCAAATCACTATCTATTACTTGTGCAATTTCTTATAGCTCTCTCATCTTTTTTGGACTATAGTGGTAGAATTTAAATATACCCTTTAGAGTATTTTCAAGCTTTGATATGAAGGGATTTGTTTTCATTACATCGAGAACTGCCAACTCCAGCTTATGGGCAACACAGTGCATGGCAATGATGCGAGGACAGTGCTCTCGTAACTTTGTGATGGTTCCACTTCTTTCACCCATCATTACACTTGCACCATCAAATTGGCAGAAATCAAAACAGGCCCCGGACTGCTCACATTTGATAAGTCAGTGAGAGGAAGACACAGTGAATCTAATGCAGTTCTTATTGCATTAAAAACACCTTCAGCATGTGCGAATTCCAAAGGCACAGCCTGGATCAGATATGTACATACATCTTTTGTGTTAGGATCTACAAAACGCAGAAATACATTTTCCCATTCAACTAGAGCCGTATCCGTGCTGCCATCAGCAAGAATTGTCACATATTTTGTGTTTTTAAGAGTCTGTATGTGGGTTTTGGACAGAACAGCAGATATAGCTCTGCAAAAATCCCTGGCTCGCTTATCATTTGTGTAGTTGGTACCAAGCTTAATACCATTTTTCTCTTGCAATTCACATAGCCAATCCATGTCGGAAAAAGGACGCAGATTTTTTGCAATGGAGTACGCTGTAGTTGAACAGATCGCCTCACTTCTCCTTTGTGGCCTCTTCCAACACTGCAAAGGCTTGATAAAGTGGTGACTCAGTAATATCACACTGAACTGCACACTGGCCCTTTCCAAAATATGTTGGTTCTGGCACAGCACATGCGGATTAGATTTTTCATGTGCACGCAGTGACTGAATTCTAAAATTGTTAGAGCCTGTGGCAAACACATTCGGTTTTTTTGAAAAGGCTGGTATTGCAAAAGAAGGATACTTTTCGCAAACTGTGCAATACATCAGTCCCTTTTTTTCATCGTATCGCAGCCATTTATAATTGTTCAACCAGTGAGATTGAAACATTCTGGCCCTTTTTTCCTGATCATATTTTTTGTCTTTAGAGATTATGTCTCCTTGTTGTTGCTGATCCAGCAAAGTTCATTTCTTACTAGGACAAGAAGAGGAAACAGATGCTTCCACTTCACGGTTTTTAATTGACTGATGAACATCAGCATCAGCTGCTATTATATCCATTACCACAGCAGTGTCTCTTTTATCTTGGAGAGACTGTATTTGTGTTTGGCTACTAGGTCCAGTGGCTGCTGCTGCTGACCACATAGAAAAAAGAGTCTTTTGGTTTTTATTCTTTTGCATAGCCATATTTTTGTTTGTTGTGTTTATTAACTTTTTTAACTTGCTTACTCTGCAGCAAATAAAATATATTCTACAATATCTGTGTGTGAGAGTCCATTCTTGACTGAGTGGAAGGGGGATGGGGGTAGTTAAGTGTACTAGATGTGCTTGGGTGCCTGGATAAAAATAGAAATTAGAAACACTAGCGTAGTCACACACTACTTCAGTACATTCACTGCTATACTTTCTTATATTTTATATTTTATGTTTTTCAGTGTACTGGTTCAATGTAAATAAACCACAACACAACACCCCACCACCACACTTGTTCCCTTTTTAGTTTCAATTTATGCCCCTCTGTCCCCCCTCCTGTGCCCCTCTCTCTCCCCTCTCCTCCCTTAGCTATAGTGCTGCAGCTAAATTACAGTTCCTTTCTTTTTAGTGTCTCAGCTGCAACTGCAACACTTTTTTCCTTTTTTCATATATTTTTCTTTTTGTACACCCACACAATCTCCTTTCTCCCAAAAAGCTGCCCAAGACTCCTCTTATCTCTTCTTTGTTAAACTCTTCATTAGCTGTAATGTTTTCCTTTTTATTTAGACTTGCTACTTATGGGCAACAACACAACTCTTTTCCTTTCTCTCTTACTTACCAGCCCACACAGTCCCACTCCATTCCCCCAGCTGAGATGAGGTACCCTTCTTCATCTTTTTTAATGCTTATGGATTTCTTTCCTCCTCTGATTTGTCTTTAGGGACAACTCAACTGCTTCACCTCTTCCAGACTGCCACACACTGACAGACACACTCCCCTTTTAATAATATGCAGGGAGATTGTCTCTTCCTCTCCCCCCACTCCACTCCCTGTATGCCTTTGCCTTTGTATTTATTTTTAAAATGGAGCTAAACAGAGAGGCAAAGTGGGCACTGGGCAGCCAGCAGCAACAGCACAGTAAACACCGTGACTGTGCTCACGATTCTCGGCACCCTCTCTCTCTATCCCCCTCTCAACACACAAGCCACGTTGCTGCTGCTGCTTCTCGCTGTCACCTGGCCTACACTACTGAAGATTCCCTTCCCTTCCCTCCTGGCTCGCAGCTCATTGAAATCACAGTAGCAGCACGCACGTCCTTTCTCTTGCTCAGCTACAGAGAAAGTGAGCAAGCGTTGCTGCGATCGTCCCCCACGTCCCGCCAAGTCATCACTGCCACCAATGGATGTGCCAACCATAGGGTGTTGCATACGATGATTCGCTGCTTAGCATGCCAATCCTGACTGGCTCCTCCCGATAGCTGATGAGTCACTGCTCGCTCCCGCAATGCTCACGCCTTTGTCAGCATCACATGAGTGACACTCCTGTGGGTCAGATGACCATGGGAAGTAGTTGGATTCAAATGAAAAGAGGTACCCTGCTGGAAAAGGCTGGTACAGCAGGTAATTTTCATTTAAAGGCATACTTGCCCACGGACAAGCAGTGCTTGTCAAAATACTTGTCCTTGAATGAAAACTTGTAGCCCGGGACGTCGGGCTATAGGATTTTTCGACCCCTGGTGCTCACCAATCATCCAGAGCACACCTCTAACACCTCTGTCCTCCCAGATAATATCAGCGATCACTCCCCTGTTATGTTCAACTGGTCAAATAAATTCACCAAACCACCTCCTAGAACAGTCACAGACAGTCCTCAGGCCCGGTCATGCTGACCACCTTAGAGCTCATCTCTAACACCAGCTGGTCAGCCATATATGGGGCACCTGATGTCAATCGTGCGCTGGAACACTTTATTTTCTGATTTAATACTATCTGCGATACCCATGCCCCTGTAAAAAAGCAGACAAATCAAGGGCCATCACTACCCCTGGATGAGCCCAGACAGTCTTAATTGTATGAAATACCATGATCACTTTTGGTGCACAGCTAGAGCCACAGGGAAGCAGACCAACACCTTAAAGTACAAGCAAGCCAGAAATAGCTGCACTAAGGCCATCCATGTAGCCAAATATGTCTGCTACAAGGAGGCCCTCTCCAAACACTAGAATGATGGCTGTAAATTCTGGGCAAACCTTAAAGAGGTCACTGGCATAGTGCACAAAACTGCCCCACACATGATCAGCATTAATGTCTCCCCTATCCTTTACCCATAAAACATTGCCGACACCTTCAACCTAACCTTTACAGATCTCAGCCATATCCTCCCGCCTGACTTCTTCCACCCAAGCAACCTCATCGCTGGCCCACAGTCCTCCACGCATTCCCTCTTTCAGTTCAAGACCATCTCAATTGGGGATGCTAGGAAATACCTTCGGAAGGTGCTAGGAAATACCTTCGGAAGGTGCTTGGTAAGGGGAGATTCAGTGGGGGCACCGTTGATCTGCATCTAATCTCTCTCTCTCCCTTGAAGAAATCCTGGCTCTGCTTGCCCACATCTTTAATTTTTCACTGTGACTAGCTGTATTCCCTCATAAATGTAAAGCTGCGATAGTCACACCCATGCATAAGAGTGGGGACTGGGCCCTTACAGAAAACTACAGACCTGTCTCCTTGCTACCAGTTCTATTGAAGGCCCTTGAACGAATAGATGCGGACCAACCGGTCAAATATTTAGGCAAGTACAAACTCCTCTACCCCGAGTAGCATGGCTTTAAAGCTTGGTACAGCACCACCACAGCCCTTCTAGAATTCACTGGTCACATCCATAAAACACTTGATCGTGGACAACTTTCAGGAGCTATCTTTATCAAACTGACTAAGGTGTTCAATACTGTTAACCATGCCCTCCTAACTGAGCAACTTGCCTCAACAGGTCTGGCTCCCGAAGCAGCTTTGAGGTTCTGCAGCTATCTGGACCATAGATACCAGCAAGCTAGAATCAGTTCTAGCCTCTAGGACAGCAAACCTGTCTGCTCTGGTGTCCCACAAGGATCAATATTGGGTCCCCCCCATTCAGCTTATTCCTGAATAGTCTCCCACAAGCCAGCCAGTGTTGCATCCTACTCTATGCTGAGGATGCAGTTGTCTTCACACATGGCTCAAATCCTGATGAACTGGAGCATCAACTTCAAAGTGATTTCCACCTTTCTTGAGAAGTGGTTCATAGATCATAAGCTAATTATGAACTATAAAAAAAACTAAAACCATGTTGTTCGACAGCCCCCATAACAAGCACTGTAACTACCCATTATCAATATGTAATGTCGCTGGGGCCTCCCTGGAACTAGGCCAACATTTTAAATACCCTGGGATCACTATTGACAACTTGTTGTCCTACACTGCCACATTGACAACACCACCAAAGCAATCAACAAATGTATTGGGCTGCTTTATTGTCACAGGCACAGCCTGTCCCCCGAAGCCCTCAAAATAGCAGTCCACAGCTCTGTGGGTTCCCTTGTCTACTATGACCTACCTATATATGGCTCAGCCACTGATACTGCCCTCTGGTACTTAAAAAACTGCCTTAAACAAAGCCTACTGGCTAACCATAGGGGCACCTAGGCTGACTCATACCTGCGTTTTGTATACCAATACACAGTGGCTCCCTATCTCTGCCTAACTAAAATTCCAAACCTGCCTCCCGGCAATAAAGATCAGTCTTGGTGCCCTCTCACCCAGGGTTAGTCAACTCCTTGTGCTTTGTATTAACCCGCGGCCCACTTGTAGCTTGGAGCACCAGTCCTTCATTATGCCGAAATGCCACACTTCCAGAGGACAAAGGTCTTTTGCGCACCATGCCCCACTCTGGTTCAACTCTCTTCAGAAAGATTTTATGTGGTGTACATTGGGTGCTTTCAAAGTACACCTTAAACAACACTTGTTAAAAGATGCCGGGCATGACTGTCACTCATAGCTTTGCCACCACTCCTCTGACACTGATACCTCTGGGCGCCCCTTCTCCCTTTCCCCCTATTTCCTCGATCCCGGTCCCCTCTCCCCACCCACTCACCTCTTGCCCTTAACCCTACTCCTTCCCTTGCCTTCCCCTCAGCTCCCAACCTCTCACCTCCCAACCCTGCTCCTTACCTTCCTTGAGACTGCTCCTTCCTCCTTGCCTTCCATCACCCTTAGCAGCTGCCTTTCTCCCTTCTTGCCTCCTCTCCCCCCACCCTCACCATCTGCATCACACACACACCCTTCCCCTTGTCCAGCTTAATTCTCACAGTATCATCTGCTCTCTTGGTACTTTGGGCTCCTCCCCTGCCCACCCTGCACTTATCTCCTCTCTACTAACCTGCCACCACAGACAACTGACTGGTACTCCCCATCAGGCATCTAATACCTGTAAGTCTATTATTTGGCCCCTACTCTCCCTTATCCTGATTGTCTTGTTTGCTCCATTATATCATTCCCTTTTCCAGTCCTGAGTAATTTTGTACTACTATGTTTTGTATTGCGAACTTGATGTGGAACCTATGTGAAGAGCTGTTAGCTCAAGTGGTTTAATTCTGAGATTGTCATAAATAAAATAAATTAATAAATCCTTGGCAGCAGGGGTGGCAACAGGCAGCTGCGGGACCAGTAGTGGGATGAGGTGGCAGAGCACATTAATGCCCATGGTGTCTTCAACCGGTCTGCTAAGGAGTGCCACAAGCATTGGAGCTATGTGAAGATGAGGGCAAAGGAGAATGAGGCATCCATAAGGGCATCCCTGAGGCAGACAGGGGGTGGACTATCAAATGTCACACCACTCACCACACTGGAGCAGCTTGTCATCACCACCATGGGCCAGGCTACCATCACTGGCGTCCCTGGCGGGAGATTCCAGACTGGTGGCAGTCCCTCACAGCACTGTGAGTATGCATCCATAGCTCTACTTGGGGGGGTGCACCATTGCATACCATGGGTGGCTATTGCATGACACACGAGGCCCTGCTAGAGGCACATACTGCCTGTGCATGGCTCACACTGTCAATCAGCGAAGCCCTGGACACACATGATAACCTCTTGGCTGATGAGAATGCACAGTGATGTGGGAGGGCAAGCTGGGTTGGGACAGTGCATCACAGAGCAATGTGGGAGGCTGGTTGGCTACTTGACTGCTTGGCTGCATGTGGCGCAGTGGGCGGTGCTGGTGGCCAGTGGCCTATGCCAGTGTCCCAGGTGCACAGGTCCTACACAGTGTGCAACCTGCCATACAAAGACACCTGTATGCAGTGATGGGGGGGACAACCGGGCCATGTACCACCACACTGAACACATCCCCACATGTGCACACCAAACACCATGCACATGTTGGGCACCTTTGTGCTTGTGTACTGCACCAACATGTGCAGGCTTGTGTGATGCCACATGTACACTTATGGTGCATGGCCATGCCCCCAGGCAGACACCTGTGCACTGCATCTACATGCCATTAACTATGTACACCTCTTCTCTTACAGCTCCATCACAGTTCCTTGGTGCTGCAAGGTCTGGGGACCAGAAAGAGGATTCAGAGTGGGATCAGCCTGGACTCTCCAACCCCTCCACATCCAGGGCTGAGACAGGTGGTTGCTCTTTGGTCTGGCTAATGTTGACCCAGTGTCTGGGCATGACAATGCAGGTGATCTCACCGTGCTTCCACTGGAAATGCAGGGGGAGGATGATGACGATGGTATTTGACACCACAGGCAACATTGTCCCAGCCAATGTCCCTTTGTACACATGGGTGGATCCAGCCAGCATTTGCATACCTGTGGCACAACCCCTTCCCCACCTTTGGCACCCGCACCTGCCACCATCCCTGAGGTTGTGGGTGGCGAGGGACTGGGCAATGGTGTGAAATGAAGGTCTGCATCCTCTGCCCAGCAGGGTGCTGAGGCACATGGAGTGGCAGCACACCACAGGCCTGCACCCACACATGGGCCCACTGAGGATGCCATTGCCCAGTCCTTGCCCAGACAGCATGCCTTTCTGCTGCATCCATGGCCGGTGGAGGCATCACAACAGGACGGTTCACCCCCTGCCCATCGTCACCCAACACGTGCACATTCTCCTGATGACAGGCTGGAGGAGTACAACTGCCTCCTATGGGTGAATGTGAAGGAGCAGGCAGTACTCGGGGAGGAGCTCTGGTACATGTGTATGCTGCAGGACTTCCAACAGAAGGAGGCCTCTACGGGGCACACTCAAATGTTTGGCAAGCAGCGCCAGATGCGGGTGGCCTTGACCACAGCATTTGAGAGGATAGCAATGGCGCTTGAGGTGATCAGTGCCAGCCTGCTGCCACATGGACACCGTGGTATCCGCAGCATTCTATGTAGTGCTACTAGCATGCCGAGGTCACTGTGTCAGCTGATCCCACTGTTGCTAGCACCATTACTGGCCTACGCCATCCCCAACACCCCTGGATCCAACCTGGACTTTGGGTTGGACACCCCCACGAGCAGACGGTCACAGTCTTGTGGGTCTACCCTAGAACTGGAGGTGGGCTCCCCCTCCATGTCTGGTGTCACCCCTCTGATGAACACCAAGCAAGGGCATGGCTGCTCTATGGCCACGGTGGCCATGGTGGCACACGGTAGTGCCTGGTGGTGTGGTTTGCATGCCTCACAGTGCTCTGCTGCTGTCCTTGCCCGAAGACCAGGCTGGCAGTGCCTGGAGCTGCATGCTGTGGCATATGTACACCCCATGCCTGCTCCCTGCTGGGCCGCCTGTGTGTTGCAGGCGACATGGCTGGGGGCAACAGTGTTTGGCTGTGGGGCATACATAGATACATAGATACATAGATACATAGACAGTGTCGGCAGATAAGGGCCTATGGCCCACCTAGTCTGCCCATTTGAGCTTGTAAGTTCAGTTTGTTTTCCTAGAAGTCTATTTCCCCTTACCCCTGACCTCTAGAATTCCTTTATGTCTATCCCATGCATTCTTAAATCCCGTGATTGTTTCAGCCCCCACCACTTCCTCTGGCAGGGTGTTCCACTTGTCCACCACCCGTTCTGTGAAGAAATTCTTTCTCATGTTTCCTCTGAATCGTCCTCCTCCAACTTCATCCCATGCCCTCTAGTCCTGAAACATCTTTTTCGCTTAAAATAGTGTTTTCCTGCACCTGTTCCTCCCTAAGATACTTGTATGTCTCTATCATATCCCTCTCTCCTCCTCTCCTCCAGGAGTACATGTTCAGTTCCTTCAACCTATCTTCATGGGACTTGTGATGCAACCCATGCACCATCTTTGTTGCCCTCCTCTGAACCTTCTCTACCCTGTCTATGTCCTTACGTAGGTATGGTCTCCAGAACTGTACACTGTACTCCAGGTGGGGCCTCACTAGTGTCTTGTATAGTGGAATTATGACCTCCCTTTTCCTGCTGGTGATGCCCTGCCTATACATCCCAGCATCCTATTTGCTTTACCTGATGCCTTGTCACACTGTTTCTACCTTGAGGTCATCAGAGATGACAACCCCAAGATCCCTTTCCTGCTTGGTGCATGCTATATCCTCACCCCCCAACTGATATATTGTGCCAGGATTTTTGTGCCCCATATGCATTATCTTGCACTTCTTTGCATTGAATTTCAACTGCCAAACCCTTGACCATTCTTCAAGTTTCTGCAGGTCCCTTCTCATTCTGTCTACACCCTCTGGTGTGTCTACTCTGTTACAGAGCTTTGTGTCATCAGCGAACAGTGAAATTCTGCCTGGCATGGATGTGATGAGTGCAGATTCGACACTGCTGTGCATGTGTGCTGGTGTGTGGCCTCTGATCAATGTCAGTCCCAGCACTGACACTGTAACTCCCTGTCCCCATTGCACCTGTGTGTCTGTTTCTCCTTATGTGTCCAATGCAGTACTCTCTGCAACATATGTGTGGTGTGGTGTGGTGTGGTGTGGTGTGGTGTGGTGTGCTGCACTGCTGTGTATCTGTGTGTGCCTGTGTCCCTCCCTCCCCCCTCTATTGTCCACTGGTTGTCTGTGCATGCATGCATGTGTGAGTGCATATGTGTGTGTGTCTGTGTGACAGCACTGTTTTGCCCCCCCACTCACCTGCAGTTGCCAAACTGCTCTTGTAAAATGATATCCCTGTGTCGCTGCCCCTACCTGCCAGGTGTGGGTCCCTCCGTGCCAGGGGGGCTGCCCACCCCCACTGTGTGTCTTCATTCTCCTCCTCATCCTCCTCCTCCTCCTCAGCAGCACTGTTGCCCTCCTTAGCCTGGATGAGTATTCCACATTCAATGGCCATGTTGCGCAGTATACAACATATCAGGAATATTCCACAGGCCTTGTCTGGGCTTTACTGTAGGGCACCACTAGACCTGTCCAGGCATCTGAAGCACATCTTCAGGATGCCAAACACATGCTCAGTGATGTTGCATATAGTGATATGTGCCTCATTGTATCTTTCCTCAACCACCATTCCTGGTGGTCTTATGGGAGTGAGCAGCCATGGCCTGAGGGGGTATGCAGCATCTCTGTGGGGAGGACAGAGAGTGTTAGCATCACACATGCATGCACATTGCCACGTACTAGTACCACACTTGACTGGCCTCACACCTGCTGCCTGAGCACATTTGTCTCCCCCCACCCATTTGCCCTTGCATCTTGTTGGGCATCTGTGCCTGTTTGGCAGTCAATGCCTGGCCCTGCATGTGGTGGCTACCCTGTCCCACACTCTTCCCCACCATTCCTGCATCTGTGTTTATTTGCTACTGTCCAGTTCATCTCTATGCCCCTGCATTTAACTGGTGTCATGTGTGACTGCCTTCCTGTTTTGTCTGGCTGTGTGCCCCAGCAGCTCATGGTATCCCCTACGGTGGCCCACCCTGTGTGTGTGCTGCATTCATGCACCATGCCCAGCACACTGTCCCCCTGTCTGTTGTGTCATGCACTGTTCATGGCACTGCCCCCCCCCAGTTACTCAGCACAAGTGATATGGTACGGTGTGCAGCGTGTGTGTTTGCGCTTGGTGTCCTGCTCCACTCACCCACTAGGTGGCCACCAGGGATGTCCTCAGTTGTGAACTGGCAGCACAGGGATAACTGGTACCATACATAGGTATTGTGTGTGGTAGCAGGGTGTGTGGCACAGACATTGGTGATGCACCCTGTGGCAGTGCACACCACCTGGCAATTGACGGAGTGGTACCTCTTTCTGTTGATGTAAGCTGCTACAACGTAAACAGGTTGTGCACGGATTGCCACATGGTTGCAGGCAATGGCCCCTATCATGCCTGGCATGCATGCAGCCCTGTGTAACTGCTGCATGATCTCTATCCACTCTGCCTGTGTGCTTGGGAATTGTATGAACTCAGAAGCGTGTGGCAGCATTGCGGTGAGGAACTGGTTGAAGAGGTGGGACATGGCCAACAGAGTGATGCCAGTGGTGTCACCCACTGGCATCTGGAATGTGCCTGTGGTGAGCAAGCACATTGTTGCTATCATCTTGGTCACCACCATCATAGCATGAGACCTTCCAGTGGGTGCTTGCAGCTTATCAAGGCACAACTTGCAGACCTGCCTCAGAATTGCCCCGTTGATGGCACCAGGCAGGGTTGTCCCCTATCCCCTCTTTTATTCAATTTGTATCTGGAACCCCTCCTGGCATGGCTTAAACTGGACCTGGAGATCCAGAGGATAACAATAGGCTCTCAAGAATTCAAACTGTCAGCATATGCTGATGACATACTTCTCCACTTATGAAACCTGAGGGCCTCGATTAACCAGACCTTGAGCCAGATCCAAGAATTTGGAGTGTTATCAAATTACAAGTTAAATTTGGATAAAACTATAGTCTTCCCCCTCAACATGGTCACCCACAAGAGGGAGGCTGAGGGCTTAGGCTTACGATGGAAACATAAAAGGCTTAAATATTTGGATATCTTTCTTACTAGAGAATCCAAATTCCTGAGGAAATGCAACCTGGAGGCCCTGGTACAGGTAATTCAGCAGGACTTAAATAGATGGACAATGTTGCCATTATTGCTTTGGGGCAGAATAAGTTTAATTAAAATGAATATTCTACTCCCTTAACATGCTGAATTTATGGTTACCACAGACCTGGTTCTGTAAGATATACTCCCTGATTGCTAACTTTATCTGGAAGGGCAAGCAAGCCCTTAGGGCTTATAGTAAATTAGCTGCCTGTAAGTTCAAGGGAGGGTTGAGGCTCCCCCATTTGAAACTTTATTACTGGGCTAGTCATGCTGTGAAACATATGAGATGGCTAGCAGAAGTGAAAGAAGTAAGCCCAGATCAATACAGACCCATGTGGCTCATACTGGAAATAGCGCTTATTGTGGATGGGGGCCTTCCCCCTTGCTCTCCTGCATATTTCCCCCAAACTGCTCCCATTAGCACTAGCCGATACACCAATCAGGGTCTCAGTAAAAGTTCTCACTCAGTTGTGTACTGGTTTGTTCTTCAGACACACTCAGAACCCTGGGCAACCTTTAATGGGTAATCCAAATTTTAAGATTGGGGGAGAAGTGGGTAAAGCGTCCCGGCTGCCACTGGTGGCAGAAATCTCTATAGCTGACTTATAGGATAATGGACAGGTGTTGACATCAGATGATATCATCAGATGCCATAACTTAGGGACCCAATCTATCTTCAAAGTGTTTCAACTTAGACGCATGCTAGTTAATTCACAATTAGAGTAAGAAGCTGAAGGTGAGGAAAGGTTCCTACAACCACTGGGCATAACTGCAGCAGAACATCATGCTGTCTCAGGCATCTACAGTATTTTGCTAGCGAGGGCCTTTCCAGAACTAAATGGATCTTCCAGCTATTGGAATGCTCAATTCCCAGAGATAACACTCAACCGGGCAAGGATCTGGAAGAATATTCATAAGTTTATATCGCAAGATAGGCTGAGATTGATGCAATTCCAGATTCTCAACAACATGTACTATACACTGGCTAAACTGGCTAAGATGAAAAGGTCTCCTTCCCCAACATGCAGGCATTGCATGCAAGATGTAGATACTCTATATCACATTTTTTGGGACTGCCCAAAAGTTGCCCCACTCTGGTTCTTCATTAAACAGAAGGCTGACCCCCTGCTGGGAATAGCTGATCATATAGAGCTGGTCACCTGTCTTGTGGGTGACTACTCCCTCATATCTGTCACTGGAAGTAAGAACCATATAGCCATGATGGAAATTTAGGTCAAGAAGCTGGTACTCCAACACTGGCTGGATAGTGAAAGCATAACCTAGTCAGAGTGGTTGCAGGACCTTTTGTTCAATCTCTCAGTGGAAAAAGTAATTGCTAGTGTGCATAACCATTTGTCTAAGTTTGGCAAATACTGGAGCAAGTTACAAAATCTGTATTCTATATAAATGGCACCTCCTATGTTTATGAGATGCACCAGTCTACAGTTAGACATGCTGATACAACAGTGTGGGTGGTAGGGTAGGGGGTGGGCTTGTATGTCTTGTTGTGTAATGTATTGTATGTTGTCTTGTCATGTATTATAATGGCCTCTACTGGCCAACTGAAAATAAAGCATCTTGAATTTCAAAAAAAATAATTGCCCTGTTGCATCAGTAATGGCCCACTATTTCAGTGTCTGTAAGTTGTTCAAATGTCACACGGGCACGGTAACGCCTCTGGGCATACCGCCTACAGGCCCTTCCCTGTCCACATCACTGTACTTGTCACCTCCTCAACTCCCTCATTATTGCTACTATCTGGAATGGCACCCTGTCCATGTTCTCTGTGCTGTTGTGCTATCCTTGTTTGTGTGTGTGTGGCCTTCCTCTGCTGCTATTCTGCCTGCTTCCTGCTGGGGGATTGGACTTAGGTCTACTCCTCTTATACCTAACTCACTTGATCCCATCTGGGGAGATGCACTGTAGATGGGATCAATTTCTGCTTTGAATATATGGATGCACTGTGTCTTCATGAGAATGCCCCCCCGATGGGCTGATTATCATTAACTTTCCCAAGGGCACATTTGAGATGTGCTAGGCACATCTCAACTGTTTAAATATCGCAACTGTGCACATCTCAGATACGCTCAGCATATCTGTTTAAAAATACTGCCCTATATGTTTTCATTTCCTGTACTTATAAGTATAATTTTTCCCCCACTGAATAGCAATGTTTATCTTATGTATGGAATGCTTATATTCCCCAGGTTGTCTCTGAAAAGGGGACAGCTTTGTCTGAGTGGGCCTTCCCAGTCAACAAAATTCAAATAAATACTTAAATAAATCAATACATTTCTCTATTTTGCTATAAAACTGGGGTCTGTAATGTCCTCAAGGCTTTATACAATTTATGTTTTATATTGACGAGTCCAGTGATTTTTTTGTTCAGCCATTTAGGCCTCATTTATTATTTTTTTAATTCTTACATTTTTGGTATACACTAATAACTCAGATTAAGTATGATGTTCTTAATTTTATTTCACATAACTTCCATGTCACTGTCATACATTGTTTAATTAGTATTTCGGAAAGACCTTTGAGCGTGAGCTCTTTTACAAAGGTTCCATGTCAGGGTGGACAATAAGACAATACACATATTCAGTGGTTACAGAGGCCTGATAATTAGGCATTAAAGAGCAATTACATGACAATTAGACAAATAGGAGAAAAAAAACTGGGCAGTTGTAATTAAATATTAAGCTACTTCTAATCGGTTGCCCTAGGCAGCACACCCCTGGAAACCTCCAAATCTGTTGATAGACTATGGCAGAGTAACTACATAGGGTTTAACGCTATCCCAGATGGTGAGAGGCTGGGTGACAGTGAAACAAGGGGGACTGGGTTTGAAACCAACCGCAGAGCGTGAGAGGTGGGGGATGGTGAAACGGGGGGGGCAGCTCCAGAGGCTTTGTCAAGTCTGGTGTGTGTGGGGGGGTTGGGAGGAAAGTACAAGTGTGTTTAAAGAGGACTGATAGCTTACTTAAGCCCTTGGCTAGGCTGGAATGGAGGCAGGGTTCTCTAGGTAGCCCTGCTGGGTGTTACCTTGGGAGCAGGCCTGTCTATCAAGTGGGGCCTGAGAAGCAGGTGCATTTTGAGTTCGACATTAGATGCTGTTTGAGGCCTACTTTGAATACAGACAGGCTGTTGTTTGTTTGTAATTTCATCGGGAGTTCATTTATCCAGAGGGGGTGCCGATAGGAGAAAGCACGCTGCCCTAGTGAGGTTCGGCAGAAAGGTATGGACAGTGCTCCATTCTTCCTCCTTCTGGTGAAGTGTGTTGAGAGAGAAGCCTCAAGCAGGTTTCCTATACAGGGTAGGGTTTTTTCTGAGGTGTGTCTTCTTTCCCAGGAGGCAAGTTTGGTATCTGATCCTGTCTTTTAGGTTAAGCCAGTTTGTACGCTTATACAGGGTGCAAGTATGAGTGTAGTGATCTGCACACAGGGTGAGGCGGCATGCCTTATTGAGTGCAATTTGGACCCTTTTGAACACTGTATCAGTAGCAGTTCCATAGACCACCAGCCCGTAGTCTATCGTGGGGAGTATGGAGCTGGAGAATGAGATTCGGAGTGCTTCTGGGGTGATGGATTTCCTATGCCTATAGAGGACCCTGATCTTTGTCTTAACCACTTTGACAAGGGAGTCTATGTGGTGCGTATAAGTGAGAGAGTCATCAATGGTGACTCCAAGGTACTTGAACAAGTGCACCTGCTCAATCTGCTCACCAGCCTTGTTGGTGATTACGAGGGGAGCATGCTTGTGTTTGTTGTAGGGGCTGGATTGTAGCATGGCCTTGTTTTTCTTGTAGCTTAGTAGCAGCTTTTGCCTACTGAACCAGTCCTCGAGTTTATTGAAAGAGTTCTGTAGTTCTGTTTGTACAGCACCCAGAGATGTGCTGCTGCTCAGCAGCATGGCATCGTCTGCATACAAAATAAGACTGGTGTCACAGGCTTTGGGTAGGTTATTTACAAAGAGGCTGAAAAGCAGGGGCCCTAGAATTGATCCTTGAGGGACTCCTAGGAGTACATCTCTGGAGCTGGATAATGTCTGCCCAATTTTGACTCGCTGGCTCTTGTGTGTTAGGTAGTCATTGAACCAATTCACGGCGTTTGGTGCCACACCCAATCTTTGGAGCTGGAGTACTAGTAGAGGGTCGTTGATGGTGTCGAAGGCTTTAGTGAGGTCAATGAAGATGGACCCCACCAATTTGCCTTCATCCAGTGCCTTGTGCACATAGTCAGTGTATTCCAGCAGTGCCGTGGTGGTACTGTGTTTTTGCCTGAAGCCATGTTGGTTTGGGCAGAGCAGATTGTACTTATTAAGGTATTCTGTGAGTTGACTTGCCGCAGTTTTTTCCAAAGCTTTGGATAGTGGGGAGAGGATAGATATTGGCCTGTAGTTTGACACCAGCACCTTGTTACCATTCTTATGCACTGGAGTTACTAGGGATTGCTTCCATACCTCTGGAAATTGAGCTAGGGTTAAGGATTTATTAAATAGCACTGTTATGGGCATGATAAGAATATCAAGGGTGAGAGATAGTAACTTCATGTCTAGCCCATCACTCCCCAATCTGGTTTTGCCAAGGACTTTCCTGACCATCGTTAGGGCCTCCTTCACCATCACCTTCTTAAAGTAGAAGGCTGGGTGGTTAGTTATGAGCAGGTTGGTGCAGCCTTGGTCCTCCACAAGCAGAAGGTAGTCTGGAGGCAGCACTGAGGACAGGTGTGTAAAGGCCTGGTTAAATGCATCAGCAATGGCTGGCGGATCTGAGGAGGATGAGTTATTAATGTTGAGCATCTTAGGGTGCTGTTTTTGATCTTTACCAAGGATGTTCTTGATGTTGTCCAAAAACCTCTTTCAGTAGTGTGTCCTAGTTTATCTTGGATAGGATTCTGTATATTTGATCTGTGTCAGTTTCTTTATACAGAAATAATTCAGATTCACTGTGGTACTTAATATATGAAGTCAGTCTCAAATCTGATCAGATTATGGTCACGTTCCAAGAGGAGGGCCAATATTACAGTGTTTGATATTTATATTTGCAGTGCTTGAGACAATATCCAAAACATTTGAACCTCTAGTAATTGTTCAACATCTGAAATCAGCCTTATTACATTTAAATGCAGTTTCGTGCAGTTCTAAAGTGCAGCTGTGCTGGTAAACATGAGACTTTCCTGGCTTTTAATAAAGTGCTTTAAAAGGCAGATTTGCTTAAAGTGCAAACAATGGTATAACGTGTTGGGCATAGAGGTAGCTGTGCAAGATTATGTTGAGTTTTATTCAATAAATGAATGAAAT
The DNA here is from genome assembly GCA_016271365.2 of Neoceratodus forsteri. NCBI lineage: Eukaryota > Metazoa > Chordata > Ceratodontiformes > Ceratodontidae > Neoceratodus > Neoceratodus forsteri. The sequence goes on along the minus strand of CM057451.1, from coordinate 49,896,244 downwards.
CTAAAGATTACTGGTTGTATTACAACACATCGTAAGAGGTAACTGAAAATTGCTGGTGTTGGAACTCTATTGCACAATGTCAAAATTCCTGTTAATGCTGAAGATTTTCAGTTGCCTCTTTCAGTTACATTTGTAAGCACTTTATTAACAGCCTGAAAAGTATCATACTGACCAACACAATTAACTTTAGAACCGTATGAAAGTGCATTTAAATCTAGTGAAGCTGATTTCAGATGTTGAACAATGACTCTAATTGCAAGATGTCCTTGAAAAACGTATGCCATGTGCAATACCTGTAGATATCACAAATTAATGGTTACCCAACCGCAGTTTAGACCCGCGTTCAGGTACTAGTCTAACACTTTGTAACATTTGGTATTGGAAGCTTCTCTGTTTTCCATGTGCATAACATATGCATATGCAGTGCTCCTTAGGATTGGTACTTCACTCTCCAGAAATGTTGGTCTACATATCCCAAAGGAGGATTCTCATTTGAAAGGATAAATCTCAAAAGTGCATGAAATCAATTATGGAAATGTTGTGACACTGAGACTAGATCAGTTGAATATATCTCTACAAGTGTAATTGAGTTTATTCAATCAACATCTGAGTTTGCACTTATAAGGAGGTCAGCTAATTCATTCCAGCTGTACTCAGCACAGCTGAGAGATACAGTATGAACCAAGTTGGGGTTCCATACTCTTTCAACAAACCCATAACCTCAGAATTTCTATAGAACCTGTACTCTTTGCTTTTGTGAGCTGATATGTCATTAATTTAAAGTTCCTCTTCTTTGTTTTTCAATCTTTCTAAAAGCCTGCAGCTAACATTCCCTGAAGGTCACTTATTATTCACTAAGTGCAGGCAATGCTAGCAGAAAATATGCTGAGCTCACTTTCTCACAGTTAATGGAACAAATATTGAATATGATATCTAAATGTTTCATTGCGAATTAACATCCTAGAAGCTTTGTACTCTGCTCCAGGAATATGCAGATCATGAGTGACAAGTTGGCATCCTGTGCACAGATGGAACAAATCAGAAAAACTCCCTGCTTTCAAGTCAGACTCCCAGATGTTATGAGGTGTACACTCAGTTTGTCTCCTTTGGTATAGGTCTAGGTTGTCTGCAACTAGCTTTTTACTATGCAATGAGTGCATGAGGTACTGTTCATATATATTCGTATTCATGTCATATTCTGTCTTTTCAAGCATTGCTTTCTTAGTCTTGTCAATGGTTGTCCTCTACTGCAGGTTTTACATGCTATCAATATCTATATATTTATGTATGAAATGACAGTGGTAAAAGCCAGGATGCAGCACAGTAGTGCTGCAGTACATAGCACAATAATGCAATATACTGCAGGGAACACTGTAATTCAATGGCAGTTAAAGCAGCAGTGCAATGAAAAAAGTTATTCCAAAAAGCTAATTTTCTGCTATGGTTATGAAAAATATTAGCAGAACTGTTGATTTTAGTTTTCTGGATGCTTCCTATGCTGTGTACTGTACATTTGAATTGTTGTCTGATTTTTTACCCTTCTTGGGTCCTCAATATTATTGCTATGGAAAAATTAGGCAGCCATCTGTATTTCTGGAGAAATAATTACTTTACAACTTTCATAAAATTCTTAAATGATAATGAAAACTAAAAATTTTACCACCACAATAAAGTGGAAGCCATCTGGCATCAATTGAGAAGAAAAAAAGGTGAGGTCAAATTTTAGCCCATTTTTGTTGCACGGCTGCTTTAAGCTAGTCCTGTGCAGAATGCAGAATTCCACCGGCAGAATTAGTGTGGAATGAACATTCCACCAGTGGAATTTCTGCTAGAATTTCACTTGTTCACTAGTGGAATTCTGCCTACTGTGATCCGTGGAATAACATTCTGCTGAACAGTAATTTTTTCCATGGAAAATTATTCCACAACAGTTTCTACAGAAAATATTGAGATACACAGGATAGCAGTAATTTTTTTCCATGGAAAATCATTCTGCAACTATTTTATGCTGCAGAATTACGCCGTTCCATTTCAGGCAGAATTTGATGGAATTTCTGTGAAATTTTGAATATTCCACAGAATTTTGTTCTGCTAGAATTTGAAAATTCCATACAGCACTAAGTTAAGCCCTTTTTTATGTTGTCTTGTGCAGGCATAAGCAACATCTTGCGGTCGCAGCACATTTCAGAGGTGTGTCAGTGTTGGCCAATACACGGAACACTTTAGTGGTATGTCCCTCCGCTCCCAATTAGCGAGCACACTAGTGCTGATGCAAAACTATAAAGAGTACCAAAACCTGGAAAGAAATCTGCCACTCAAGTGAGGTGCAGTTCCCTCATTGGATCGTCAAATGACAAGGTTCTATTATATGCCTTTCCTGGTGAAACATTTCAGCAAATATGGTGGCTCCTGCCACCTGCCACACACTATCCCCATAAAGCCAACAATGGGGGTGGCCAGTCCCCATGTCAGCATGCCTCCCCCCCCACACACGCACACACTTTCTTTGCCAACAGGGGCCCAATTTCCATCTGCATCAGTCCCCCCAACACTTTCTTTGCCTACGGGGAACCCAATCCCCATTGGCATCAGTTCCCCCAAACTCATAGGGCACACTGGGAGCCCATCCCAGTGTGCCCAACATTTTTTTTATTTTACCTGTAAATAAAAACCATCCTTCGATGTCTGCTGTGTGAGAGAGAGAGAGAGTGACAATGTCCCTGTAAAAAATAAAATGGTCCCTCATCATCCTCAGTGCCCCCTTCCCCAACCTGCACCCACCCTCTTCACACCCCACCTCCCTGCACCCCCTCCCACCTCATACTTACCTCCAGAGTTCTGGCGCTGCGATCTTCTGTGGACCTGGAACACATCTGAACTCTTCAAAAGCCGGCTGCAAAATGAAAACAATCATGGTAAGCTTTATAATGGCATCAATGGGGGATTTCAACTTAGGTTGATACCTCAGCCATTTGTTTGAATTTGACTCCAAATTTTCAACATGAGGTTCTTGGAACCCCACCTCATGAACACATGCACTGTCATGTCGTTACTCAGTCCCAAAAGGTGATTTTGCAGTCATCTTTCAGGACTGATTAGTGAAACAACAATGCAACTGTTCATGAGGTGGGGTCCCAAAAAAGACCATGTTGCAAATTTGGTGAAATAATTCCAAAAAATGACTGTGTTACGAGCATGCATTGCGCAGTTTCCAAGCACGCTTGTAACTTCAACAATTTTTAATATTTTCACTCCAGATTTTTAACATTACCATTTTTGCACACTTCCTTATGAACAGTATAGCTGTCGTTTTTCACATCCTGCCCAAAATGTGTTTTTACACATGTAGTGCACAATAGTGCGGTCGCTGTGGGAAATCAGTGTTTGGGACAGATTAACAAAATCACAGTGCCACTGTTCATGAGCCAAGGTCCCAAAATGCCTATGTTGAAAATTTGATTACTGTAAATAAATCCCCAAAACTAATTGCATTATGGGTGTGTGTTACGTAGTTTCCACACACACACTTGTGACTTCACCAACTTTTCATATTTTCATTCCAGATTTTCAACATTGCCATTTTTTTACACCTCCTCATGAACAGTACAGCTGTCATTTTTCACATTCTGCAAGAAATATGTTTTCACACATCTGGCGCTAAATGGTGCAGTCACTGTGCAAAATCACCTTTCGGCTAATGAGCTGATAGTGCCACTGTTCATGAGGTGGGGTCACAAAAATCCCATGTTGAATATTTGAAGTGAAAATACCAACAAATGCCTGAGACATTAGGATTTTCAACTGTAATATCCCACCCTGTAGAGACTGACAGGTGTCAGAGGTGTGACTTGGGATTGTCAGCTGTAATGCTCATGCCATTCCACCCCCAACCCCACCCTGCAGCCATTGACAGGCATCAAGGTGTGCCTTGGAGTCTTTAGCTCCAAAGTTCACTCCATTCTCCTATGCTGCACCCATCTCAGCATATTTCCTTATGGAATGGGATGAGCGTAAAGCCCAAAGACCCTGTGGCACACCGTGACACTTGGTGTCTGTAGGGTAGGGTGAGGTGAAATGGTATGAACGTTATGGCAGATGACTCAAAGACACATCCCAGTGCCTGTCAGTCTCTGCAGGGTGGGGGTTGGCTTAGTGTTAGTTCAATACTTCACTGTCATTCCTAATGGCACTGGGTCCAAATAGTCCTGACAAAAATAGCATCAGCATGGTGCACATGAGAGAAAAGGTACTGATTTTGTTTTGTGGGGGGCTCTGCCCTTGCACCCCCGAAAAGGGGTGCACTGCCCCCATGTCCCCCATCTTAAGGATTCTCACTGCAAGGAGGAGTGAATCCTGGGAAAAGATATAAAATTGCAGGGCCCCTGGTAAAAAATATGTTAACTCCTGAGTATGCTAAAAAGGTTGGAGACTAGGATTAGAACTCTGGTCTACTCCACTGCTGGCTGAGCTGCTAGATGCCCCAGCCCTCTACACCACAGAAACAGCTTGGGCAGCTTCTTGGTTCCTGGCAGTTTTGTCCTGTCTACAGGACCATGGACGGTGACCAGGGGAGCACTTACAGCATGCCCAGTAGATCCCTAGTCACTGTCCGTGTGAGTGCTTACCAGACTAGCATTGTATAGTGCGGCGCTATTCTGGTAGCACTCAAATGATGGGGTATCATTCCTATTATGCATCTCTCTAACTCCTGCACTCTCAATGCCAATGCCAGCAAGACAACATTAAGCAGTGACTGATGCTTTTTACTGCAGTATTTTGTGGCCTGTCACTTAAGAAACATAGAAACATAGAGTTTGATGGCAGATAAGGACTGCTCAGCCCATCTAGTCTGCCCATTTCCCCTACCTACAGGATAGGCCGCAGATCCTAGTTAACCAACAGCCTATTTCTTCCTACCCCCCACAAGAATTGCTTTATGTTTGTCCCATGCATTCTTGAATTCTCCCACAGTTTTAGACCCCACAACCTCCTCAAGAAGGCTGTTCCATGCATCCACTACCCTCTCTGTGAAATAATACTTCCTCACATTGCCCCTGAACTGCCCCCCTTCTATCTTTAAATTGTGTTCCCTTGTTCCTGCATGTCTTTTTTTCTGAAAGATGCTACCCTCTTGGACTTTGTTGATTCCACTGAGGTACTTAAAAGTTTCTATCATGTTCCCCCTCTCCCATCTTTCCTCAAGGGTATACATATTATGCTCCTTTAGTCTCTCCTCATACGGCTTCTCTTGCAGACCCTGCACCATTTTAGTTGTTCTCCTCTGAACTGCCTCTGTCCTGTCTATGTCCTTACGGAGATGGGGTCTCCAGAACTGGACGTAGTACTCCAGATGGGGTCTCACCAACTGTCTGTACAGAGGGATAACAACTTCCTGTTTTCTGCTGCTGATGCCTCTCCTATGCATCCCAGTATACCCCCAGCCCTCCCTACTGCCTTCTCACATTGCTTGCTAACCTTAAGGTCATCTGGTATGATTACCCCCAGGTCCCTTTCCTTTTTTGTTGTTGTTACTACCTCCCCCATTGTGTATTCTTCCCCTGGGTTCTTGTTTCCCAGGTGCATTATTGCACTTCTTTGCATTGAATCCTAGCTGCCATACTTCTGATCATTCCTCCAACCTTGCCAAGTCCATTCTCATCCTTTCCATACCTCCTTGTGTATCAACTCTGTTGCAGATCTTTGTGTCATCTGCAAAGAGGCATATTTTTCCTTCCAGTCCCTCTGCAATGTCACTTATGAAGACATTAAAAAGGACTGGACCCAATACTGAACCCTGCGGTACCCACTAGTAACCCCTTTTTTCAGAGTAGACTCCATTTACAATTACCTTCTGTGTCCTGTTGTCCAGCCAATGTTTTACCTAGGCTACCACCCTGGGACCCACTCCCAGGCTGGTTAATTTGACTATTAATCTTTTGTGTGGGACTGTGTCAAATGCCTTGTTAAAGTCTAGGTAGGCCATGTCTACAACCCCTCTCTGGTCTACTACTTTGGTCACCCAGTCAAAGAAAACTATTAGATTCATCTGACGTGACCTTCCTGCTGTGAACTCATGCTGCCTTGGGTCCTGTGCCCCACTGGCCTCTAGGAACTCAACTATTCTTTCCTTCAGAAGTGACTCCATTACTTTCCCTACCACAGAGGTCAGACTGACAGGTCTGTAGTTTCCTGCTTCTGTCTTGGTCCCACTTTTGTGAAGGGGAATCACATCCGCCTTCCTCCAGTCCTCAGGTACCACACCATCCTCCCATGATTTATTAAAAAGAGTAGCCAGTGGTTTTACTAGTTCCCCTTAATTCTTTTAGAATTCTGGGGTGAATTTCATCAGGCCCCATTGTTTTGTCCACCTTCAGTTTTAGGAGTTCTTACAGAACCCTTTCTTCTGTGAAAGGACTGGGATTGACCCCCCATCAAGAGTGCTTCTGTTAATTGGATTAGGCACTTCCCCCTCCTCTTTTGTGAATACTGAGCAGAAATATTCATTCTGTATCCCCACTTTTTCACTATCCCCCTCTGCCCACCCACCATTCATTCTATTTAGCCTCACTATCCCTTCCTTTGTCTTCCCACACTCGCTGATGTACCTATAAAAAGTTTTATCCACCATCTTAACCGAGTTGGCTATCTTTTCCTCAGTTGGGGCCTTTTCTATTCTGACTTCCCTCCCTGTTTCCTTCTGCCTTAACTGGTACAGCTCTCTGTCCTGCTCCTTCTGTGTTTCCTTATACTTCTGGAATGCTATCTTTTTCTTCCTGACTTTCACAGCCACCTCTTTTGAGAACCATAGTGGCTTTTTCTTTCATTTTGATTTGTTTATTTGCTTCACACAAAGGCTTGTTGCCTCTGTGATGGCAGTTTTGATGATTCCTCATTGTTGCTCTACACCTCCTTCTAGCCTGTTTGCTAGTGCTTTTCTGAGGCACTCTTCCATCTTGCCAAAGTCAGCCCTCCTGAAGTCCAGTACCCTCACTTTTATATGGTTTGACACTGTAGCTGAGTTTAACATGAACCACACTGTTTGATGGTCACTTGTTCCCAGATGGCAACCCACTTCTAGATCTGAGATCCTCTCACTGCCCCCATTTGAGAGTATGAGGTCTAAAATTTCCTCCTCATGAGTGGGTTCTGAAACTAGCTGTCTGAGGCCTGCCACCTGTAGGGCATCAAGAATGGCCCTGCTCTTGGATGTGGCTGCAGCAAATGTGCTCCAGTTAACATCTGGCATATTCGGGTCTCCCATCAACAGTATCTCCCCTTTCTCTGCCATTCTAAGAATGCCTTCTATCATATCCTTGTCCATTCCCTCCCCCTGACATGGGGGTCTGTACACAACCCTGTGCGGATTGTGGTGCCTGTTCCAGTCTCCAAGGTGACCCCAGTGCCTCCTCTCCTCCTGTTTACTCTTTTGTTCAGTTGCTTTTATCCCTTCCTTTACATGAGAGCTACTCCTCCCCTCTTCTCCCCTGTCTCTCCCCTGTAGGTTATGTATCCTGGTATCTTTAATATCCCAGTCTGGTTTTCTGGGTACCATGTTTCTGCTGCTCGATATCCAGGCATCCTCTTCCATTAAGGCCACCAGCTCAGGGAGCTTGTTGCCCAGACTACGGGCATTGGTTCTCTCACACCACCATTTCCTGATGGCCTTATCCTTTTGCCCCATCCCTGTCCTTCCTGCCTTGTCACTTTCTCCATTTACCCCTGCCCTTCTCCCTATTGACACCTCTGTGTTGGTGTTTACCATACTTACTACGATTTTTTTGGGGGGGGCTTGAATTTCACTGCTCCTTTCCAGTGCCTCCCCCCTTGGCTAGTTTAAATGCTTGCCAATGAAGCATTTAAACCTATCACCTAGGATCCTGGTTTCCCTCCTGGACAGATGCAGCCCATCCTGCCAGTATAAGTTTGCATCACTCCAGGTGGAGTGCATGTTATTGCGTTTCATAGTGACTGGCTCCACTGCATGTTGTTTTAAATATGTTAGTGCAACTTTAACTTTATTGTTATTGATAACATATTGCCAGATTCTTTTATATTTAAACTAGCACCGCATTGGCAAGTATCACAATGTTATTATCCTGATTGAGTGAGTCAATATTTTTTTGAATAGTTAATAAATACATAATACATAATTTCAGAGACTACCAATTCTGTTTTTGGTAGACTTTTCATTTTTGTATTTAGCCATACAATGCTTTGGAATGGCCTGGTAGTCTGGATTAAGAGTTTCTCAAACAAGTGTAGGTGTTTTATCACTGATAAAGCAGATACAGCATACATTACAACAGCAAATTCAGTTCACACCCTCCTCCCCCATAGCAAATTTTACAAATATAAAAAAATCTTTCTGCCTGAATTTGTCAATTATTTATTTTATTTCCAGTAGGAGTGGGGGTCTTTTGGTGCACACATCAGGGACCTGTTGTGAGGTTTCCCAGCTACCAAGGATGTGCACTGAATTCTGTGTTTTAACTTACTAATGCAGCTTGGCAGAAGATGCAAATTCTGCTTTCTCAGAACTTTTGCAAAATTTCATTCATTTTGTAAAACTTTTTACACTTCTGCCTTTGGTGAAATCCAAATCTTTCAAATCTGTTTGGTGAATTTTCACCCTGTTCCATGGAATTTTCCAGCTGAATTGTGGAATAATACACATGAAATGTGGAATGACAGTTCTGAGGAATTCTATTTCATAGTTCAATTTGCAATGCAGTGGTTCCTCATTATAATGAACACCTCAGGGTCCAATCAATTTGTGCTTTATAGAGAGGGTTCATTATGGGGCAGGACTGACTTTTCTACTCTGTTTAATACAGGACAATATATGAACTGTAGTCACTACTAGTCTCCTAGTTTCACATTTGTTCTGTGTAGTGCAGTCTCTTTTCTGACCCCTGTGCATGCTCGGCAAATTCATATACAATGTAGACGCTGGAGCACACACTGTATTGTGAAGTTAACTCACCGCTGAGTATATGAGCTGCCTTGTCAGAGTTTTGGATGGTGTGGGTTTGATTTGAAGGAGCTGTTGGAATGAAAGGTAGTGTCTGGCTGGCGTTTTGTGAAGTCTCTCTTTATGCTCTGCCATTGCTGCCCTAGTTGCAGTTACGCTCAACCTATCAGCCGACTCCAGCAGTTCAGCAGTTTCTCAGACACTGGGCAGAAGAAGAAGAATTGCAACCTGAATCCATTCCATTTTCACTATTTTTTAAATATACTGTCTGTCAAGGAAAAGGGCTTTGAGACTAAACAGTTCTGCCAGCATACCCAGGCATAGTGCTGCAGCGGGAGCGTAATGAGAGTCAGTTAAGTTTTTATTATTCAAAAACTGGGACTCAGTAATATTATAACTTTCTGGAAAAAGGGCAATTCAGCATTTAACTCTCTGGAAAATGGCATTAATGATTTAATTAAAGAGTGGCAGTGACAGAAAGGGCAGGAAATAGTTGTGATGAACCCCATTGTCTTCATCCATTAACACAAAAGAAGGATTAATCTGAAAACAATGGGAGCCATCACAGCTGTTTATAATGTATGGTAGGACATTGTTACAGGTAGAAATCTACCTTTTTGTAACAACATTTTACCATTGATGTGACGTCACGATGTTGTTAACCCATCGATGGTACGTCACATCGATGGTTTAACAACCAGGAACACTCTGGGCATGCACGCAGCTGGATCAGACGGTCTTGAAACGGCTGCGTCGGTGAGGGTAGAGCAGTGAGGACATAAAAATCAGCAGTAAGGAACTGCTTTCTTTTCTAAAAAAACGAATGGGTACCATACACTACAAAAGCTAATATATGGTGCATCGATGGCTAACCGTTTTGTTACTTCAATCTCGAGGTTGCCAGGGCAGCTAAACCTCTCGAAGCTCGCTCGACGGCGCTTAAGCGTTGCCCTGGCACCCCTCGGCAGTTAACAAACCGAAGCAATCGCTGATGACCATACATTATCCAATATGTTATTACTTTGAGTCACTATAACGAGGGATGTTATAGCAAGGGAGCACTGTACATGTAATTATTTCACAGTTTAGTGATCAGTTCTGCCAGAATTTCTTTCTGCAGTTTAAAAATTAATCCACAACTCAAACATTCATTCCACACTTCAATGACACTGAACTACAGAATGAATGTACGAATTGTAGATTAATGTATTCAACTACAGAAAGAAATTCTGCAGAACCACAAAGAGACAGTAATCATTTCTGCTATTTTTTTCCTGAACTTTAATGCATTAATCCACAATTCATACATTCATTATGCCATTCTAAGTCAAAATTTTCAAGAAAGTTGCCAAAGTGCGTTCCAATATTTAACAGAAGCAAAATTCTGCCTTTCACCAAACTTCTGCCAACAGAAGCTTAATTTCACACAACCCTACTTGTGAATGCCATAAAGCATTAGCACCCATAATGAAAAAGACATTTAAAGTTTGTGATGAGCAAGGGTTGAGCTGCTAATCATGTTTGATTTATGCTAGGGAGATGTATAGCTTTCAGATTGGCTATCTTCTTAGTAACTACCTGCCCATTGGTTGGGGGTTGCACCTTAGTTGAAGGAAGTCAATTAATGCAGTACACATTATATAAAAAAAAGCCATTTCAGGCAATTACATTTTAGAATAGAGATCCAGCTGAAGGGTGGTCTACCTTGATGATTGGTACCTGGGCAATCCCACAACAGGGGCCTGATGCAAACATCAAAATGTATTTATTTATTTCAGTTTGGGATTAATACCTTTGAGTCAAGGACTCATTTTCAAAGGTTCCACGTCAGTGTTGAACAAACACTACAAAAATACAAGGTTTACAGAGGGAAAAAAAAGAGAAAAAACATTGAAGCATATAGACAGGCAGTAATAATAAAATATGAACTTATACAGATAAAATTATTAAATATTAACAGAGAGACTGATTAGATAAGAGGGGGTTGGGGGGATCAGCCAAAGGTGGCATTTTCTGAGGTGGGAAAGATGTGGAAATTTCAACCAAGTGAGGCCATCATCAGGTAATTGGGGTGGGGGAGCAGGTTAAGAAAAAAGTGATATATTGCAGAAAGATGTAGAGGGGGTAGGTAAATGGAAAACTGGGGGCGAGGTACTATCACATTAGCACAGGCAGGTGGCATCATCTGAGGTGGGAGAGAGGTGGAGCTTTCAACCAAGTGATGCCATCACCAGGTAATTGGGGGTAGAGGAGTGGGTTAAGAAAAAAAGTGGTATATAGCTGAAAGATGTAGAGGGGGGGTAGATAAATGGAAAACTGAGGGTGAGGTACTATCACATTAATACAGGCAGGTACAATTCATTTTAGAGCCAAACAGAGATCTGAGCCCAGCTTTGAAGGTACTAATCTTGGTAGAATCAGTGAGAACAGCAGGTAGTTCATTGTACCATTTTGGACTGTGACATAGGATGGAGATCTGGGCAAGTTTCATCCTTTTGAAGGGAATCACCATCTTATCAGCAACTGCACTATGGGTAGATTTCATTGGGATGGCCAGCTTAGAGTGTCCGCCCAGTGTGGGGAATGTCAGTCCAAGCAGTACTTTTCTTCTGAAGTAGGCAGATTTGGTATTGCCCTCTAAGATGGAGTGGGAGCCATCCAGTTTTAGTGTAGAGTGAGCAGGTGTGGGTGTCAAGAGTAACCTCCAAAGGAAGATGACAGGCCTTCTTGAGGCCCTCACTCCTATTGAAGATAAAATAACTAAGTGGCCATTTCAGGCAGAAATATTTTTTTATATTTTTAAAATTTTCCATTGGGGGAGGGTGTGCACTGAATTTGCTTTTAACAGAATACCTATTATTAATGGTAGATTGTGTTGACATGTTGTTTGATTTGATTTTAGTAAAACAGTACCTACACAGATTGACAATTTCTACTCTGTCTTCTTCCAGCCTAATCAAGTAATAAGCCATCAGTCTTGCTCATATGTCATTTCATGTTGTTGAGGTAGCGATATAAACTTTGATAGTTTACAACTTGTAAAACAAACATTCAGATGAAGTGTAACTGACTTCAAACTTCCCATGTTTTTAAGTTTCAAATAGAGCAGTGTCACGGCCATAAATATTTATTATCTCACTCTCATGAATGTTTACTGAAGTAGAGTAATATATTTCTATATTTCCATTTTCCAAATCATGATCTGTGTCATATTTTCTTACAAGATCCTTAATCCGCTAGTGGGCACTATAGATATCACCATCTTCAAGGTTAGTAGTTAGTGTAGCTCAGCCATACTATTCTTTCAGTGTTTGGGGAATAGCGATGGGGTATTAGTGCTTGTGTAACTTGTAGTATTTTTTATGGCTTTACTCTATTCCCACCCTTGAGTAGTAGGTATGTAGGTAGGAATGTGTAGGGAACAGAAGGCCCATGAACAAGGGTGAGAAGAGTGCTGGAGGAGAAGGAGGAGGAGAAGGGGGTAGTGGTGGACAAAAAACACTCCCTAAGTAAGGGAGGAGTGTGAGAGATGGGAGTTAAATAGAGTATGTGGGAGGAGCTATTCCCCACATTGAACCTTGGGCTAAGCCCTCCCAGTCAATGTTTGGGGAACAGCTACAGGGTATTAGTGCTTGTGTAACTTGTAGTACTTTTTGTGGCTTTACTATGTTCCCACCCTTGAGTAGTACTGTAGGTATGTAGGTAGGAATTTGTAGGGAATAGAAGGCCCAAAAAGATACCTCCTCCAACTCATGGAGAGTATGACTGCTGGCACTCAGGAAAGGAAAAACTCCCAGGTGGAGGAAACCTCTGAAGACCCATGGCCATTGGTCTTCCCATCCTCTGGGCATATTAAGAGGAGAAGGACTTAGCTTTTAATAACCATAGCTAGTTTTGAGGAAGGTGAGCTTCTTGGAGAGATGATGGTCCATTCTCAATCCATGGATGATGTAGTTTGGAGGACCATCCTGACGTTGAAGAAGTAGGTCTTTTCTGATGAAACAGTAGAATCCTGAGTGTGAAGCAAATCCAGTTGAAGAAGGGTGAATGAAGTCCAGATTTCCATAGTAATGGTGGATTATTATCCAAAGGGATTAGGGACACAATGAGCAGAGAGAGCATGATTTGATTTATAAGCTACCAGACAGTGAATGGTGGGAAATGCAATGATTTGTGAAGTCATAGATGAATGATTCAACTTGTGACAGGTTTAACATTCATGGTAAAGTCTGGAGGTAAGGAATTCAGTGGTAAATGATACGTTGCAAAATAAGCATCCATGAAGTGGAAGAAGGAATCAAGCAGAGTCTTTGAGTGTCTGATTGGAGAAATACCATAAGTGATTTGTAGACAAATACAGGAAGATTGGCATATGCTATGTAGTCCAGAAGGTAACTGAATATATAGAGAATGATTGGAGTTCAGTACAAGGACTTGGATAGCTTATTTGGGCATTGATATCATAACTATACTTGTACATGCTCTGCTGGTCTATTGGCTAAAGTAGATATTGGTATTTTGGTGCATAATCATCCATGAGATGCACTGAGATGGCTATGGCTGGTTAAGTTTATGGGTAATCCAATGCCTAAATACTTCAGGGAAACTTGGAAGTGGACATATGAAAGAGTCTATTGATTGGGTTGGTAGTGAGGTCGAGTAGTGTGGAATGCTAGAGGAGCCTAGTGTTGTGGTCGATTAAGACCTGTTGAGAGGCAAGACTGGGATAGTGGAGTCTCTGTAATGGTTGTGATTTCTGGATTGAGAATTGGAGGACACTGTTCTCAGTGACAGTCTTCACTGGAGGGAATAATGGAGATAATTCATGAAGGATAGACTAGAAGAACTGCTGGATGGGCAGCTTACTTGACTGATAGTAATAAGATGCAGAAATGCAGAAGGTTGTATGAGATCTGGTGATGTCCAGGAGCTAGAAAAAGTGGTTTGGATAGCTTGATGTTAGTAAAGCAGCTAGGAATGGGAGATGCAACAGTAGAAGTTCTGGGAAGGCAGCTGTGAAGGTCTTAGGACAAGCAATGGCTGTTGAGAAAGTAGCAGTTGAGTAATATGGTCACAGAATCAAAGTTGTTAGGAGAGGCTGAAAAAGGTCAAATGGATGATGCCTGTAGTGGTATGATGTATCTTGTGATTCCAGGTATCCATAGCAATGATAATGGTTATGGACCCAGAGCATAACAAAAGAATTTAAGTCCTTTCCATGTACGTGGATAGCCTGTGAGACATGGTAGACAGAAAATCCACAGAGACTGAATAGACAGGATTCGTAGCAAGTATTCAGTAGAGATGGATGAGTTCTTTCTATTGTCTAGTGAAATGGGATTCCAGGTACAATCATGTAGAGCTAATTGGGTGGTACAGAAAACTTTATGATGACGTAAGAGTTTATGAAGCACGTTATCCAAGGGATGTTTGCTAGAAGTAGTTTTCCTCAGGTGTAATGAACAAGTGATCCATTGAGTTGTGGATGGGAGCTGTTAGAATTGTCAGAGTAGAAGTGTGAGATGGATAAATGGGAGGAGTAGTTGACCAGGTAGGAATACTGGCTGGAGATAAGGACATTTGCCCAAAGAGCCACAGCAAAAGAGACGAAGCCCCGAGCCTGCAAGGTGGAGATGAAAAGGCAGCTATCCAAAAATGGAAGGAAAGTCCAAAGAGAAACCTAACGAACTGAAGGAATGATCCAGGGAAGGAGACAGCCTAGGTGAAACTGGATGACATACACTGCAGGAAGGAACAGGACTGGGTCAGCTCCTCAATGAATGGCAGCGGAATGTGGGAAGGCTGTAGCAAGTCACTAGAGGATGATTCATGGAAGGTCAAGGAGCAAAGCCAAGTACCAAGAGCAACTGAGTTGAGATACATGAGTCCCACATCTGACAAAGGCTTCAAATGATGAGTGGAAAGGATAGAAGGTGCTGGAGCGAGGAAGGATGATGTTCCCACATCTTATTTCAACTAGTCATTGTGACTGCCTTGCCTAATCAAGGGCCCACTACTCACTGCCCTCCACTTCATTCTTGACAGTTACCTCTCCCTGCCTTGCCCCCTTCTACTTGCCTCACCTGCCCATCCTCCTTCCCCTCTTCCTTTCCTCCCCAGGCATTTTCTGACTTTTATCTCTCCCTCCTCCCTCCCTTTAGAGTTCTTACCTCACCCTCTATCCTCCGACAATGGCCTTCCTGCCTGCATCCCCCCTCCCTCTCACCTGCAGTGCTTATTTCTAAGATTTCCCTTGGCTAGTAAGTCATGCTGTTACTCCTAGGTTATGCCCCTATCATCCCACATACACCCCATATACACCTCACATTGTATTCCTGGTCTATTGTACTGTAATATTGCTATTTTGTGCTATGCTAATACTGATCATGCATGATTCATTTTACCTAACTATTATACATTTATCTAGATTATGTTTGTTTTTTACATATATTCTATATATAATCTACCTAAACACTGAAAAGATGACTCTGAGGGATCATCAGTGATTACTGTATACTTATATTCTCATATAATTATATCTAGTGTGTGTTTTACACTCAGGCAGATATGCTTGTCAGCAGTTCTCTTTGTCTAAGCAAGCTGACACAGAGAGAGAAAGCTTTTGTTATGTCTCTATATTTTATACTGTATGTAAGCAAGAAATGCCGCATGTAGTTTGAACCAGTCAGCATTTATTTTGTCTAAGCTATAATGCTAATAGAAGCATATTCTGTCTCCTAAGTCATTCTCCAATGGAGAATGACTTAGGACCAATACATATTGTTTCTCTTATCTGTAACTATGTTGTAATCTCTGTTGCTATGCTGTTATCTGTAGTATTTAGCTGTCCGCAACCCACTGTAGCTTCTCTAGAAGGGCAGAGAGCTGGAGTGCGGGGAGAGATAGAACAAGATCTTAGAGAACCTAAGATCTACAATTCTGGAGATTATGTACATCCTTCAGGAATGGTAAGAAACCCATCTCCCTTGTGATTTTCTCCGTCGCATGCTTGGCGCAAGTATATCAGTCAATATATCAGTTGGGGGGTGAGGATATAGCATGCACCAAGCAGGAAAGGGATCTTGGGGTTGTCATCTCTGAAGACCTCAAGGTAGGGAAACAGTGTGACAAGGCAGCAGGTAAAGTAAATAGGATGCTGGGATGTATATGCAGGGGCATCACCAGCAGGAAAAGGGAGGTCATAATTCCACTATACAAGACACTAGTGAGGCCCCACCTGGAGTACAGTGTACAGTTCTGGGGACCATACCTACGTAAGGACATAGACAGGGTAGAGAAGGTTCAGAGGAGGGCAACAAAGATGGTGCATGAATTGCATCACAAGTCCTATGAAGACAGGTTGAAGGAACTGAACATGTACTCCCTGGAGGAGAGGAGGGAGAGAGGGGATATGATAGAGACATACAAGTATCTTACAGTGAGGAACAGGGTGCAGGAAAACACTATTTTTAAGCAAAAAAGATGTTCCAGGACTAGAGGGCATGGGATGAAGTTGGAGGGAGGACGATTCAGAGGAAACATGAGAAATAATTTCTTCACAGAACGGGTGGTGGACAAGTGGAACACCCTGCCAAAGGAAGTGGTGGGGGCTGAAACAATCACGGGATTTAAGAATGCATGGGATAGACATAAAGGAATTCTGGAGGTCAGGGGTTAGAGGCAACAGACTTCTAGGAAAACAAACTGAACTTACAAGCTCAAATGGGCAGACTGGGTGGGCCATAGGCCCTTATCTGCCGACACTGTCTATGTATCTATGTATCAAGTATAATAAACTTTATTAGTACTCTTTGCTTGTTTACGAATGTTTCTTGGCAGACTCCAAGACACAAGAATCTGTATTATTAGTATTTTTATTGTTTACCCTACACACCAAGAGTGTTTAGACAACATAATGGTGACTGCTAGCAGAGTCTGGATGTTTTTGCCAAGTCTCATTTTAATTTCCTCTGTAAATTAAAAACTGGGCAAGAAATCACCAGTAACAAGCAACAGAAAGTGTCTAATGTTTCAATTGTTTGTTCTGTTGTGTGTTCCACAGTGCAGACAAAACAATCTCTAGGCAGATACTTAGTTTCTGTGTAGTGAGTTGTTTTATTTTTTTTTTCCTATTCTCTCTCTGTGGGAACACATAGCTGTAAAGGAATCCAAACAGACATAGACTGCTTTCTTGTGGATTCAAATCCTAATGGGTATTTACTCATCTAGGTGTCCACATACACCAAAGGCTGTTTGTGTCCTGTCATGAACTTTGGTTGCAAACAAAGTTTTTGATCCACAGACAGCTAAGGGTTTCTTATCTTACATGACATGTCTAAATATATCAGTACTGAGTTGAGGCTGGATGCCTTAATACACCAAACTGCTTTTGGTAGCAGGTGTGATTTTGCTAAAGTAGCACAATCTAATGCTAGTCCTTTAATGGATATCATTGCCCATTATGGGGAATTGAAAAATGGTACCAATGATCCTGAAAGATTATTAATTGCAACGTTGTTTAATTGTTTTGATGCTGTTCTAAATATCTGTTATGAAAAGTGAGTATATTGCTTGCAAAATGGAGAATTCTGCCTGCAAGCAGGAGATTACTCTGCAAAGGGCTTCTCATACAGAAAAAATAGCTGGACTACTGTCTGAGCTACAATCTGTCTGTCTAGAAACAAGTCTCTCTTTAATGAGAGAAGCAGCCACAACCTGCATGGCTTAAGAGATAATGCTAAAAAGGCAAAACTTAGAAAAAATGTTTTTAAAACAAATGGTGTTCTGGCTAGTAACACTGATTCCTTATGTTTTGAAAACACGGAACTTAGAGATGATAAGTCTGAAGTAATTATCAAAAAAGTTAACAAGCTGATATTTCAACACCTGACCTTGACTGATCAGCATGATTCAGTATGTTTCAATTACAGCAGACTTGAAATAAGGTTTTCAATATACACTGTGACACAGCTTTTGTCAATAATATACATGTTTTTCAAGATGTGATTAAAAACAATGCACTTTACAGTGTGCTAACTCCTGTATCTGAGCAGTTAGAATGTAGGAATAAAAAGTCAGATATGGCGAACTTGCACCATCAGCCAGAGGTATTAGCAGGGCATACTAACTTAATGTCCAAAGACCTTGCCTCTTCTGATGTTGAAGAGTTTGATTTTGAACACTCACAGTATGTTGTATGGTGGACTAGAGCAAAGGCTAGCCACTTGTTTTTCTGTGATTCACAAAATGGAGAATTGTTAGTCTCAACATGGTGGACATACATGTGACCAGGTTGCATCCCCATACCATCCCCAAGATGGCCACTCATGGTCATGTGATGATGGTCATGACACAGTAACCCATGATGCCCATGAGGTACTCCAAAATGGCCGACCACCACACCATGGAGATTCAATCTTGCAGTCACAGGGACCTGTGAATGCTGCCATAACCAAACAAAACAAACCAGAGATTTTTGGCATGATTAATAATGTTACCAGTAACACTAGTGTTTCTGAGGGACAGAAGATTCTCATTAAAAATGATGTTGACGTACTTTTGAATAAGGTTGTTACGCAATCTGTCATGAAGCCAGTGTCTGATGCTGCAGAAACAGCTGATGCTGTTAATGTTTGCTTTATTAGCATGACCTTGGTTAATGAACACATTTTAGTTAATTACATGAAATTTTTTTATTTCCTGTGTAATGTAACATCAGCTTTCCCCAAGAAGACTGAATGTACTGCTTTTCCTATGCAGTGCATTAATACCTTAAACTGCAAAATTAAAAACAATGTTGCTATCATCCAGCAACATTCTGGTGGGGAAACCCACTTTACATTTGATGGGGGAGAGGACAACCCTGATTCTGAAAGCTCCGTGGCTGTGATATTTTCAGCATCACAGGCCACTTGGGGGGGGGAGGGTTACAGGTTTGATTTCTGAACCTGAGCTGACAACTGTTTCTGTACTATTTTCTCCACCCCTGATGGCTAGTGAGCCACAGTCCATAGCTGGAGAACTATGTGCAGCTTGCACAACACTTTTCTCCACTGTGCAGGCACCCCTGACAGTGCTGGTGCTGCCAGCACATGATGCAGAACCCCCTCCATCAGTGACACCTGGATCATCCCATACTGTGGCTGCAATGGGAGATACTACAGGTAAGAAGCTACAAGGCATCCTAATACTGATATAATTGTCTTTTCTTTTGGGATCACTGTCCATGGACCCAGCATTGGTTAATCCTAACACAGTTTTAGGACATTATTTTGAAACTGCCACATCAGATAAAGCAATCTCAACAGTTTTAGCCCAAACATACAATGGACATATCAGACCCATTGCCTATGCATCCCAAATGCTTGCACCAGTGGAGCTGAAATACAACCTTTGTGAAAGGAATCTTTTGGCTACATACTGGGCAGTGAGAAACTTTATGTACATCATTGGATATGCACCCATTGTGCTGCATTTCAATCATTTACCATCTAACGTTCTGTTGTCAGACAGAGTAAAAGATGACTCTGTATCCAATGCCAGACTTACACACTGGTCTCTCATTTTACAGGATAATGACATCACTGTCCTTCCTATCAAAACTTCATCCTTGTAAGCCTATGGCCTACAATTTACGGGAGAGACCAATGATTGTTCACTACAACCCCCTGACGTACCTGTCCCAGTGCCCTTTCTGATAGAACCTCAGAAAGTGTTAACAGACACCACTGTGTGCCACGTTTTGACTGATGACTCAGCCACACATACCAACAAGGGTCAGATAGCAGGGTTTGGAATCATTTTACATTCTGGTAATGACAGAGTGTGCATGGCTAGTAGTTGCATCATCATATATGTACGATTCACAGGCAATGTTAAAACACACCTGGCAAATAAAATGAAAATCTAGGAGATGAGGAGCCTCCTAATTACCACACATATTTGTAAATGGTTTAGAGAGCTGGAACGTCCTTGAGAAAGACACAGCTTGTGTTAAAATAATGAATAAAAAGATTTTTCCTTACTTATGATACCAGCACTCTATGAAAGGGTTAAGTTCTGCCCGCTTCTAGAAATGTCTTTGAGATAATTAGAGAAAGCACTGAAGAAACAATGTTTTTATTACAGTTTCTAAGTGGGACTGTTTCTCTCTAAACTGAATTTCTTTGGAAGAAGACAAACTTCTGTTCCAGTACTCTATAGTATCGCTGTGAAATACAGTGACTAGCTTGTGTACAGCACAACACTAAACAGTTTAAATACTGTATATTGATAAGGTTCGAGCATGTTGTATGTATATTTTTTAAGCACTATAAGAAGGACCCTCATTTGAGGGCAGTGTATAGGTTCCTTAATAAAGCAACTGAGGAATAACTTCCAAAAATAGCTCTAATAGAAAGTGAAAATGACATTCACCTATCCAGTGATGACCTACTCATTTGGAACATCACTGCTGTAACACTCATGAAAAGTTACGGGTAATTCCTGAACACCTGAGAGTAGATTTTATCTACAGTACTGTACCAAATACATAATACTCCAACTGGTGGACACCAATGAGTCAGTAAAAACCCTAGATAGACTAAAATCCTCTATCTTGTGGCCACACATGAGAAATGATGTAGAACACTACATTAGTAACTGTTTGATCTGTGAACAGAACAATCCTGTACCAGCTAGGACAAATGCATTGTTATTCCAGAGGCAAAGGCCCCTGGAACATATTCCAGTATGACTACATTGGCCTTATGCCAACCACTAAGAGCAACTAGTTTGCACTAGTGATCATCGACCTATTTTCCAAACAGTTTAAAGCTATCCCAAAACAAAACAACACAAAGTGACTGCAAATGTCTTGGTAAACCAGCTATTTACCAGGTAGAGCTTATCCCTAAAGGTAAATTCTGATTACAGGGATCCAGCTTTATAGCCAAAGTAAAGCAAGAAATTTTAGATTTGTTATGGGCAAAACAAAAGTTTCATATCTCTTACCACCCACAGTCATCAGAACAGGTGGAATGGGCTAACAGACAGATCAAAGTTATGTTATAATAAACTTGTTCAGAAAACCCTAAAGGGCTGGAATTCATTATTGCCTTTACTCCTTACGGCAATAAGAGGGACACCCCAGTTTTGAAATCATGACTGGATGGTCCATCAGACTTCCAAAACATTTACTTCTGGACCTGTGTACTGCTACTGCCGATGGAGCATCAGTAGATAAATATGTTAAATATCTCAAACAAGACATCCAGATTTGCCCAACAACAGGCCCTATCCCATTGTAAACAAATGCAGTCCAGCAGTCTACCAAGTTAGACTGCCTCACTATAACAGTCATTGATAGATGGCTACATGCCAATCAAATGAACCTGTTTAAAGGAGATTAAATTACTTTTCCATACCCCAGTGGGAGGAATAATATTAAACTAACTATGTTTTTCTTTTCTCTTTTCTTTTAGGTTCCAGAGAAAGATGCTTGCTTTTATGCTCTATATTCTTTTTAAAAGTATGAATCTTCTAACAAGCCCAAACTGCACATCTTATTGCAGATAAGGACCAGTGATCTAATCCTGAACAGACTGTTGAGGCAGAAAACCTCACAAGCCCACATGATTTAATTGCATCTTGTGGAATTCACACTAAAGTCCTAAAAGACATGTTCATTGTCCAGAAGGGTAGTGAGGTCCTACTGAATGTTATGATCATTGCTTTGGATCAATTCTAGAAGTTAGACTTGATCTGGACTCCTGTTTACATTTTATTGATAATCAGGAATTTTGCATCCAAATATGTTAAGGCAATAAAAGTCATTAGACCATAAAGGTTTTTTTTTTACCAAATGATGCTTCATAATTTGTGACACTTAATACTGAGTGCCCAAAACAGAACCCTGGCCCACCCAGGGCCATCACAGTGATTTTTAAATCTCACCCTTTAGAACTTGGAATGATTTGTTATATGTTTCACAACAAACATTTCCCATATTTTCTTTTTAAATAATGATGTGATTGAATACCCTGGCAGCATACCAGGTACTCATTAAACACTCCCTATGCAGAGACTGATAGCACCACACATACACACACTAAGGATTTTCACATCCTGACTGCTAGTGCTATGTCTTATGACTATAAACCTACCCAAACACACTTGGCATTTTGTTTTTGTTTTTGTTTTTTCTAAACAAAACACAGGTTTAGACTCAGGTCTATTTGGATCTGACATATCTATTTGAAATATAGCTGATGTAGCCATTACTCAAGCATGTATGTTAAAGGTTCATAATAGCATGACATCTAATATCATATCCCCCCCCCCCCATTGCATGGTATACATGATTTTGCTCATTAGGAAGTGATTTACATTTACAATATTAAGGATATTGTATAGGGGTTTGCCCTGACAAATGTTCTTGTTAATTAATTAATTTCTGCTCACATTAAGGAAGCAGATGAGCATCACATAGCTAGGAAAGTCCTTTGCACAGTCTATAGCTATTATGTTTTTACAACCCTTTGATTATCTCTTCTGGGATCTGGAATTAGGATATATCCTTGATCTCATACATGACAGACATATGGGACAGTGGCATTGCCACATTTTGCACTTCTATTATATGTGTTAACAAATGTTTATTTGAATCTAGCACTATTCCCTTGTCAATGGCAAGGAACCTTGGATATGTTACCACACACACCAATGTTGTTCCATGTTTCGAAACTTATTCCTGCACAATCCAGGAAGCCATGTTTGTGACTGTCACAGTGTCACTGCCGCATTTTCATCCAGCAACATCCATCTCTGATCATCTGGCAACCGTCCATTCTATTGATCATCTTGATAGGAACTTTTATCGTGAAAAGGTTGAAACTATCTTCTTTCCTTGTTTACCATGAGGTCTTGCAATCGTGATTGACTTTGAACTTTGAATGTCATACCTGAAAGGAACATCACCTTTTATGCAAATATGACATCTTCCAACTTGTATTACCAACTTGTGAATACAGGCCTAATAACTGAAATTGGGCTTCCATTTGTAAACTTTCAAATCAACTGTATTCAGTCCAGCCAATTGAGGTTCTACAATCAAGCTCATTGTTATGCATACTATGAAGCTAATCTAGGGTAGGGGCAATCCCCAAACTTATCAAGAAGACTCTTCTTCATTTGATCTATAATCAAGAAATCCATTTTCTTCACTGCTTGTTTTCCAAGCCTAGCTGGCACCTCATACAAATTGTCATACACCTTTGTACTTTGTGCAGCCATGTGATCATCTTCAACTGAACACTGTTGCTATTCCATTGTAAAACTCAATGTGCAATCTAATGCACCCCCTACTGAGGCCTATGAAAATACAGCTGCCTCCTGAACATTTGGATCAACCTTTGGAAAATCTGAATGCATCATATCTGAACTATGAATCTTCATCTAACACTTGAAGAAACCTGAATGTATCCCTGGAACTGTTCATAGTTTATGACTTGTGGACATTGACATTTTGTGTCCTGTTCAATTTACCAACTGAAAAATGCCATCCTTCCAGGTGGTATATTCTGCTAATGTGGAACATTGTGTGGTGACCAACTATACATTCTTCTGATATGGACTAAAAGTTATGCAAAGTGAACTTTTCTAACTTCTGTTTTTACTCCCTAAACAGGTAATAGGTCATATGGTAATCACACCTGTTCCCATTCCGGAACCAGATATCATTAAGTCTAGTCTTAACTATCCTGATACTCTATCTCAATTTTTACTTATTTTTAATATCCATACAGGCAGCTTATGTTTGTCTCTACAATTTCTTCTCAGTAGGACAGATACACACTTGATACATATCAGTATTTACTGATTGTTTTGATATTGGAAAACCCCAATGTGAAGTTTTATTCCAAATGTTTATATTAATGTAAGGTTTACTAACATTTTCCATTATAATTACATTTTGTTATTTAAGGAAAACCCTGAAATACCTGTGTGACCAGGTAATATTCCTCTATCAGGTTCATGCCATGGGCCTGTATACGAATGGTGCCTAACCTCCATCTTTTTGTTGTGTTGCCATGTTTGCAATTAGGGCAACAAAGAGGGGATTGTTACATGTGGGTTATGCCCCCTATCATCCCACATACTCCTCACATACACCTCACATTGTATTCCTGGTCTATTGTACTGTAATACTGCTATTTTGTACTATGCTAATACTGATCATGCATGATTCATTATACATTACTATAATACATTTATCTAGATTATGTTTTTCTTTTACATATATTCCATATATAATCTACCAAGTCACTGATAAGATGACTCTGAGGGATCATCAGTGATTATTGTATACTTATATTCTCATATAATTATATCTAGTGTATGATTTACACTCAGGCAGATATGCCTGTCAGCAGTTATCTTTGTCTAAGCAAGTTGACACAGAGAGAGAAAGCTTTTTTGTTATGTCTCTATATTGTATACTGTATGTAAGGAAGAAATGCCGCATGTAGTTTGAACCAGTCAGCATTTATTTTGTCTAAGCTATAATGCTAATAGAAGCATATTGACTTAGGACCAATACAAATTGTTTCTCTTATCTGTAACTATGTTGTAATCTCTGTTGCTATGCTGTTATCTGTAGTATTTAGCTGTCCACAACCCACTGTAGCTTCTCTAGAAGGGCAGAGAACTGGAGCACAGGGAGAGATAGAACAAGTTCTTAGAGCATCTAAGATCTACAATTCTGGAGATTATGTACATTCTTAAGGAATGGTGAGAAACCCATCTCCCTTGTGATTTTCTCTGTCACATGCTTGGCGTAAGTAGTATAATAAACTTTATTAGTACTTCTTGCTTGTTTACGAATGTTTCTTGGCAGACTCCAAGACACAAGAATCTGTATTATTTTTATTTTTATTGTTTACCCTACACACCAACAGTGTTTAGACAACAGTGCTACCTAACATTTAGCACATTTTGACTTACTGGAATTTCCTAAGCCTCAGTCTCTTGCTTCTTTTTATTGTGTAACTATGTATTATTATGTCAACCTTTGTATGCATGTGTGCCCCCCATTCCTTTGATGTGGACCTTTGTAAATGAGCAGTTCTTACTCAAAGGTATTTGTAATCCTAGATTTCAATAAAATAAAATAAATAAAAACAAAGTCATACTGCAACTGGAAGGTGGTAACCTGCAGCAAGGAAGTCCATGAAGCAGTCAGACTGGACTGAGATAGATACCAAACCAGCCAGCAAGATCCAGATCATGAGGGAAAGGAGGCCAAAGGGGTCAAGTACGATGGTCCATGGAAGTGCAGGATGGTGAGTAGAGGGGAAGGATGCAAGTCATTTGGAGCAGAGGGGTCCTGTGTCTGGGGGGAATGGTAATCAGGTAGAAGATGTAAAATGCATAAGGGTGAACCTGCAGGTGCAGACACAGGCTCCTTACCAAGCTAGTTGAGGTGAGATGACCTGGACATGACATGCCAGACAACGTACGAGGGCAAAGGCACATTTGGTACATGGTTCAGGTCCAGGAGGGAGCAGCAAGCATTGGTCCAGTAGAGAGCAAATAAGGTTTAAATAGTTAATTGTAGAAATGAGCCTCCAGGTCTGGTAATCGAGGAGCGATAACTAGTATCTGATACCACCTGGCAGAGGTAGGAGGATGGAGGTAAATGAGTTAATGAGATCCAGTTTCAGAAGGGAAGCAGCATCCAGGCATGAGACAGAAAATGTATTGAACTAGTGGATCCATAAACAGGTTACACACCCGGTAGTCAGTATGAGATGACCTACAGCTGATGATGATGTCAGGCAGATCCAAGAGGTGGAAGGCAACTGGAGTATAAAGGTCTCATTCCCAAAGGGAAGTGATGACCCATATCAGGTAGAAGCTGCAGAAGGTGGAAACAGTTGATGCACACTCAGGCTTCTGACCAGGGAAGTCAGTGTGATAAGAGATGAGGTGAGGCAGCAGGCAAAGAAGAATGGAGAATGCGAGAAGGACAAGGTCCAGTTCCAGAAGGGTAGTGGCATCTGGTAGCAGGTCGAGAATGAGTGAGCATAAAGCAGTGGAACGTAAACTCAGGCATCCATTCGTGATGGTTGAGGTGAGATGATCTTGACTTGATGCAGCTAGGAAAGGTAGGATGATGAGTACATAGTTGAAGAAGTTCCATTCCCAAAGAGAAGCAGCAACTGATACGGGTAGGAGAAGGCATGGCATGACATGGTAGATTGCAGACATAGCTTCCATCCTTGGTAGTTGGGGTGAGCTAACCTGCACTTGATGCTGCCAAGCAGAGTTGGGGATGGAGGATGTCAGGTTGTTAGGTAGCAGGAGGTAGTGATTGTAGCAGAAATCCATTTCCAGTAGACAGGGGAAGCCTATCTTCACTCAGCACCTCAGAAGGTGTGAGTTAGGGAAGGAGTCCGGAGTACTGCTGGTATGGGCTGGTAGAAGGCACAGAAGGCTGCTGTAGAGGTGAATGTATGAGGAACAGCATTGCAGACAGGATGATGAATAACACATAGACTTGGTAGGACAGATGTAGGCAATTAGGGACAGAGGACACACAACAGGAGTGAGTGGTAGAAATAAAGGGTTTGCTTCGGGAAGCAATAAGAGGGGTGCAGGGGAGGATCCTTCTGTAGATGGACATACATACCTGGGAGGGGTACTGATGGGAGCGTAGGTAACTGAGGTCATAAGTAGCAGGGGCGGTAAAGTGGGAGTGACCCCAAGGATGGTAGAATGGAACCCCC
The DNA here is from genome assembly GCA_016271365.2 of Neoceratodus forsteri. Taxonomy (NCBI): domain Eukaryota; kingdom Metazoa; phylum Chordata; order Ceratodontiformes; family Ceratodontidae; genus Neoceratodus; species Neoceratodus forsteri. The sequence goes on along the minus strand of CM057451.1, from coordinate 49,869,508 downwards.
CCCAAGTAACATCCTGGAGATCAGAGCAGTAGCACGAGGTGACCGCAACATGCAGGCAGCCACCAGCAGCCTAATAGTCAAGAAGGAAGGACAGTAAATGGAGATAGGAAAGCAAGAGTGCAACACAAGTGCCAATAATATTTGAATAAGGCAGTACCTATGGGATGGGGAGTGGCAGCATGTCCTTGTGAGTCAAGCGCCCATGTACTGAACTGAAACATTGGAAAAAGCAATGGAAGAAGGAGGTGCTGGCCATGTAAGGGACAACTTGTTGCAAATAAACTGCACAACAGAGTAATCAACTGTGGTAAGGTGACTAGAGGAGTTGTTAGCAATCAGACATGTGGTGGTCCGGGGAAAATAGCAAGATGGAGCATAGCTGGTATGTGCTGCCACCCAAGTAATGCAAGTACAGAAAAAGTAAACCAATGAAGAGATGTGTAATTCCGTATGATAGTATGGACAGAGGAAATAATGGTGGACAATATATAGCAGTTGGAGTCAGTTGCAGACATGGATATGTCAGATATGGGTATACAATTAGAAACAGGGAAAGTGGCAGCTAAATGCAGATATCCCAGTTTGTAAATGCAATGGTTAGAATTAGAGACACTTCAGCTCTGATACAGTAGATAACTGCAAGGTAAAAGACAGAAACACAAATGCATCGATAATGGCTCTCAACTCTGGCCCAGAAGTGCTGAACAAGGTGTCAGAAAATAGCCAAAGCTCAACATCTCAACAACCTGGCACCACAATCCACACAGGGGTTGTATACAAACCCCCTTCTCAGGGGGAAGAAATGGACAAGGAAATGATAGAAAGTATACTTAGAATGGCAGAAAAAGCGGAGATATTGCTGATGGGTGATCTGAATATGCCAGATGTTAATTGGAGTGCAGTTGCAGCTGCCACTTCGAAGAGTGCAGTTATTCTAGATGCCCTACAGGGGGCATGCCTTAGACAACTAGTACTGGAGCCCACTCGAGAGGGAGCAATCTTAGACCTGATTCTCTCAAATGGAGATGAAGAGAGGATCACAGATGTAGAAGTGGGTAGCCATCTGAGAACTAGCGACCATCGAACAGTATGGTTCACAATAAGCACAGCAATAGAACAAGCCATACAAAGACAAAGTACTGGACTTTAGGAGGGCTGACTTTGCCAAAATGGGTGAGTGCCTAAGGAATGCACTCAGCAAATGGGCAGGAAGGAGGGTGGAAGAACAATGGGGAATAATAAAACTGCCATCACAGAGGTAACAAGCCTTTGTGTGAAGCAAATAAACAAAACAAGATGATGTAAGAAACCACTATGGTTCTCAAAGGAAGTGGCAGTGAAGGTTCAAGAGAAAAGAAAGCATTCAGGAAGTACAAGGAATCACAGAAGGAGCAGGACAGAGAACTGTATCAGTTAAAGCAAAGGAGGCTGGGAAGGCAGTCAGAACAGCAAAGGCCCAAACCAAGGAAAGATAGCCAACTCAGTTAAGAAGGGATAAAACCTTTTATAGGTACATCAGGGGCTGAAGGAAGACCAAGGGAGGGATAGTGAGGCTTAATAAAGGGGAGGAGGGTGGGCAGAGGAGACTGTGAAAAGGCAGAGTACTAAACAAATATTTTTGCTCAGTATTTACAAAGGAAGAGGGGGGTACATAAAACAAACAGTAGTAACACTCTGGATACAGAAGTTGATACCGGCCCATTAACAGAAAAAGGGTTCTGAAGAACTCTTAAAACTGAAGGTGGACAAAGCAATGGGGCCTGATGGGATTCATCCCAGAATTTAAAAGAACTAAGGGTAGAATCTGGTACACCACTGACTACCCTTTTTAACAAATCATGGGAGGATGGGGTGGTACCCAAGGGCTGGAGGAGGGCAGATGTGATTCCCCTTCACAAAAGCGGGAGCAAGGCAGAAGCAGGAAACTATAGACCTGTTAGTTTAACCTCAGTGATAGGGAAAATGATGGAATCACTTCTAAAGGAAAGAATTGTAGAGTATCTAGAGGCCAGAGGGGCACAGAACCCTAGGCAGCATGGATTCATAGCGGGAAGGTCATGCCAGACGAATCTGATAGATTTCTTTGACTGGGTGACCAAAGTAGTAGATCAGGGAGGGGCTGTAGACATGGCCTACCTAGACTTTAGCAAGGCATTTGACACAGTCCCACACAAAAGATTAATATACAAGTTAGCCAGCTTGGGAGTGGGTCCCAAGATGACAGCCTGGGTAAAGAATTGGCTGGAGAATAGGACACAGAGAGTAATAGTAAATGGAGTCCACTCAGAAGAAAGGATGGTTACTAGTGGGGTACCGCTGGGTTCAGTATTAGGACCGGTCCTCTTCAATGTCTTTATAAGCGACATTGCAGAAGGACTGGAAGGAAAAGTATGTCTTTTTGCAGATGACACTAAGATCTGCAACAGAGTTGATGCACAGGGTGGGGTGGAAAGGATGAGAATGGACTTGGCAAGGTTAGAGGGATGCTCAAATGTATGGCAGCTTAGATTCAGTGCTAAGAAGTGCAAGGTAATGCACCTGGGAAACAAAAACCCAGGGGAAGAGTACACAATGGGGGGTGAGATACTAACAACAACAAAAATGGAAAGGGACCTGGGGGTAGTCATATCAGATGACCTAAAGATGGGCAAGCAATGTGAGAGGACAGCAAGGAGGGCTGGGGGATACTGGGATGCATAGGGAGAGGCATCACCAGTAGAAAACAGGAAGTTATTATCCCTCTGTACAGACAGCTGGTGAGACCCCATCTGGAGTACTGTGTGCAGTTCTGGAGACCCAATCTCCGCAAAGACATAGAAAGGATGGAAGCTGTCCAGAGGAGGGCAACTAAAATGGTGCAGGGTCTGCACCGGAAGACATATGAAGAGAGACTTAAGGAGCTTAATATGTATAGCCTTGAGGAAAGGAGGAGAGGGAGACATGATAGAAACTTTCAGTACCTCAAGGGAATCAACAAAGTCCAAGAGGGTAGTATCTTTCAAAAAGAGGTGTGCAAGAACAAGAGGCACAATTTGAAGATAGAGGCAGCTCAGAGGTAATTTAAGGAAGTGTTTTTCACAGAGGGTTGTGGATGCATGGAACAGCCTTCCGGAGGAGGTTGTGGAGTCAAAATCAGTGGTGGAATTCAAGCATGCATGGGACAGTCATAAGGCAATTCTGGGGGATGGGGGTAGGAAGAAGTAGGCTGCTGGTTAACTAGGATCTGCAGCTTATCCAACAGGTAGGGAAATGGGCAGACTGGATGGGCCAAGTGGTCCTTATCTGCCATCAAATTCTGTGTTTCTATGTTTCTATGTAACCTTACTACCCTAACCTGTGATAGCTAAGCCACTGGAGATGAAGCCAACGCTGGGTATGTCTGTGAAAAGGAGGATGGGCAGACATATGTTGCGAAGAGTGGGGACTGATGGGGTGTCACTGTCCAGGAATCAGAGAGAAGCACAAGGGGGACAGAATTCACCGAACTGCCATAAAGCAGACAGCACACTGGAACTCTGATGTGGAACAGAGGAACAAGGAAGGAGAGAATGGGGGCTGAGGGGAATGGACAGGTGACTAGCACCATAGAAACAAGTGGTTGTGCTGCATGCTACAGACATATTGTTATTCCTGTTAGTGTGTATCAGATGGTACAGTGCCATAGTAGCCAGTATTCTGAGGGACACGGCAATGCCTACGGTGTGTCAGGCAACAGTGACTGCTATTATACACACAGTGACATGCACAGCTGGCAGATGAGTACGGACAGTGGACACCACAGTCATACTGTCCTGTGACCCACATTCATTGCACCAGTGGCATGGGATTCCCACAATAACATATACATGGCTGACCATGTGTGATGGAGAGCCTGGACAGGTGTTTGTTATGTGCCCAGGGGAGGGCACACATACCATCATGCAGGAACGCTGGTGTCAGGGGGATTCCATCACTGGCACATGTGCACTGTGTGGATGGTCCCAGCCATGTGGCAGCATCTACAATGTGATGCAGTCTGGCCACCTGTACACCCTTCCCTCAGCACCATCCATTTTCCCAGTGCTGCATGTGTGTACTGGATTGTGATGGTGTACCCCTGTGGGGGGACTGGAGGTGTGTGCTGCATGGACACACTGACTAGCTGTTCACTGGGCACTGGAGCACCCACACATGCCTGGCAGAGCTGGGACTGGTGCCAGATGATGGAGATGTGGGTGGTGCCACCATTGTAAAGCATGTCTCATCCATGGCATATGCAGTGGCACAGGGTGGTCATCTGCCCTCTCTGCCTCCTCATTTGCTACAGTCATCAAGTGCACTATCATGATGTTGTTGCTTATGGCCACCTTGTCTGTTGCTGCTGTGTCCATGCCCCCAACCTTGTTTTGCACAGACTTTAAATTACCTTTTTATGGGTGTTAATTTGCGCCACACAAAGTGTTATGCAAAGTTGTGCAAACACACTTTGTGTGGTGCTAATGTGCTGAAATAGCATAGCAACTGTATTCATGTACACATCCCATCTCTTAGCCCAGTGCATATTATTATAATTTTGTCTGGCACTAATCCAGTTTGTCAGCGCTATTTAGTCTTTTGAATATAGGGGACCTGCACAAACCAGGTGCAAATGGTTTGCACATAGTGCAAAGTTTTGAGTATCTGGCCTCATGTATTTTCTTAGTAAATCTGCAAAATCATGTTATGGACAGGATTAAAAAAACTCACCTGTCTTAATCATAAGGTGGGGTACTAAAATGACTGTTTAAAATTTGGGGTCAAAATAAAAACAAAGTTATGAAGTAACATTGAAATTCTGCAATGTTTACTCAGCTTTACTAATTTTCCAGATTTTGATCCCAATTTTTCAACATAACATTTTTTTATACCACCTCATAAAAAAGATAGGTTTAATTTTTCAAATCCCCCAACATGGTTTTGTAGTCACTCTGTGAAATTACTTTTTGAACAGAATTAAAAAAAAATCCACTTGTCTTGCTCATGAGGTGGGGTCATTATAAGACTACATTGAATTTGGGGTGAAAATCTCAAAAACAACCAAGTTATAAAAAATGATAAAATTAGGAAGAAACATTGAAATGTGTCAATGTTTACTCCTAGTTGTCATTTTACGAGACTGTGACCCCACATTTTCAACATAGCCATTTTTGCACCCCACTTCATGAACAAGACATGTGTCATTTTTCAAATCCTGCCCAAAGCAAATTTTCATATTTGTGCTGCAAAATAACGTTTTGGGCAGATTTCATAATCAACACCTGCCATGTTGATAAGATGGTGTAATAAAAAAAGCATGTTGAACATTTGAGGTAAAAACTGGGGAAAAAAAACAAAGTTATTAACAAACATATACATTGTTCAACATTTCCTCATAACTTTGCAATATTTTCACCTTTGAATCCATATTTTCAACATATTCATTTTTTTATCCCCATCCTATAATCATGGCAGGTGTCATCATAAACTCCACCTCCAAAGCTTGTTTTTTTATAGACAGTTGACAAAACAATATTTTTGGTCACGTTTCATAAATGGCACCTGTCATGTTCATATGTTTGGGGAAAAAATAGATATATCCTGGACACATTTTTTTTCTAATTGTTTATTCAGGTGAGACACACTAAGCTGTTAGCTTTTTTACAGGTGCAACCTGGGAGCATAGGATCACATAGTATATGTAAGTGGAGGCTGTGGGATTCAAACCCAGGTTTCCAGCTCAGAGCCTTAAACCACTGCGCTATCCTGCTTCTCAAATTGGAATTTAGAACTATAAATAAGGGCCTAACAGCTGCTCACAGTGTAGAAATTATTTTACCTAGAAAAAGAACGAACCTTGGGAGATCTTCTTTTTCTATCTTTTACCAAAAATTTAGAATGCCACACCCTGTCAATTGAGGCCATTTAAAGGGTTAATATTATTTAATAGAATCAAACAATGTTTTTTTGATACCTCAATGTCACAAATACAGTATTGTCCTAAGTTAGCTGTACCACTGATAAATATTTGTTGGTTCTGTAACAGGTGGTAATTGTCACACCAATCAATGCAACCTAGAATATAGTACAGTACCTGTGCAATATGTTGAATGTTGCATCTTGAAATTAAATTTCATACTGTATTTGTAACGCCTCTGATGATACCATGTAGCGCAGTGGTGAAACATAAGGCTTTGTTCTAGCGATTAATTTGAACTGTTCTTGCTTGTGCTCTGCTTTCTCTGGCAGTACTGATGTTGGAAAATGTTTTTAAAATCTATTAAAGTCTTTCTGTACCATGAGTATTGGACTTTGTGCTATTTTTCCAAGGTACACCAAAAAGAATTAAGGCTATCACACAGCAATAAAGATGTGAATGAACTGAGGGGGTGGGTGCACCTTTGGGAGGTTTACAATATTTTTAGATTTAGATTTTGTGTTTGTATTATAATTATCTGTTAATTTGTTTTGATTTTTGTTTCTTTATTTGTATTAGTTGATTTGTAACCTTATAGATTTTATAATGTTTTGGACCCCACTGGAAATGAACTTTGGCTCATTTGGGTTATTCACATTCATGGAAATCTCATGAATGAAAGAAATAAACTACTATTGCTACTACTACCAATTACCCTTTGTCTAGCCAGACTTTTGGTACTACTGTATATATCTGTGTGTATCAGCCTCGGTGTCTCTGTTATGTGCTGCACACTGTCTGTGATGGGTCAGCATGTTTCCTGTATTTTCCCTGTTCATATCCATGTTGTATTGTGCTGTGTACTTTGTACTGTACCTAGTTTTTTTTTCAGATAGTACCTATAGTTTTTTTTTTCTTCTTAACCGTGAGCATCAAATGTCTTCCTATCACCTTCTGTTTGGAACTAGCAGATTCTGCATAACACTGACATCATCTTGCTTGAGCCTTCTGTGATCTTGGCATGTTTTCAAATCTCTGTAATAGGCAGTCAAAAGATCTATAGATTGACTTGGTTAGAAGTGATGTATCTGGTATAGGGTTGACTAGAAAAAAGGTTAGAAATATATGTACTTAATGAAAAGTATCTACAATATTGAACAACAATACAAAATACCAACAACTTCTCATTATAATTAATGCTAACAGGTAAGGATTTTTTTTACATATAGTATCACTGATGTATTGGATAACTAACATGCTTTAAAAGTGTTTAAAATATAAATATTTTACATTTGGTCACACATGCATACGTTGTCTGTGTTTGTTCAGTTATGGACATGCTCACATGAGAAATGTGTTTATATGATATAAACATATTATCAATACAAACACATTTCAGCATAGTACAACTGCTTTGTACACCCATTCATTTTAAAAATATGTTCAATCACATACAAATCAGTAAGTATTTCAATTATCCCGTTTGGATTCACTACTGACTCGGACACCACGTTGCTGCATTAGGCATGTGTTGTATGTGTGAGGTGTTAATATTTTTATTTATTTAGTTTTTGTTAACCAGGTAGGTGCAATAGCCATGAAATGACTATTTTCAGGTATGACCCGGTCCATAATTCACCATAATTCAAATTTAAACATGAGTGCAACTTAATACTAATGCATTTTCACCATAAGACAAACACATTATGAGCCGGCCAGGTGTTGCTGAAGTGTCAGGTGCTAGACACTACACCTCACGCTATGCTGGTGACCCGGGTTCAAGAATGACCCTGGGCCATCGGGTGTTGGCTAGGGGGAGGAGGATTAAGTGTCCCAATGGATGCTGTACTCCTCCAGGGGAGGGTGAGCTACCAGGTAGTGAGAGCACCCATAGCACTACCACTGATGGAAGCAGGAGTGGTAGGGTAAATGGCTCTATGGAGTTTGGAAGGGAGTGCACTGATGGACACTTGATAGCTGGATATATGACCTTTGTGCTGGCATCCTAAGGGGAAAGGGAATAATTGGGGTAAAAAAATGTATAAATATCCCAGTCCCTGAAGCACAATGAAGCCAAGATGCCGAATCAGGGACCCGGTAGAAGGAGCCCAGGCAAGTTAAAAAAAAAAGACATAAAATGGTTTGTTTCCCAAAAGTGTATGTTCACATACGAACCAATAAGTACTTAAAACACTAACATATGGAGGGACTATAATACATACAACACATTGGAATATCATCATAATATGAATAGAAACATAGAATGTGACGACAGATGAGGACCGCTTGGCCCACCTAGTATGTCGATTTTCCGACCTAACAGATAAGCTGCAGATCCTAGTTAACCAACAGCTTACTTCTTCCTACTCCCCCCCCCCCACTAGGACTGCCATATGTCTGTCCCATGCATTCTTGAATTCCCCCACTGTTCTTGACTCCATGACCTCCTCAGGGAGGCTGGTCCATGCATCCACAACCCTCTCTGTGAAAAAATACTTCCTCACATTACCTCTGAGCTGACCCCCCTCTATCTTCAAATTGTGCCCTCTTGTTCTTGCACATCTTTTTTTCTGAAAGATGCTACCCTCTTGGACTTTGTCGATTCCCTTGAGGTACTTGAAAGTTTCTATCATGTTCCCTCTCTCCCTTCTTTCCTCAAGGGTGGACATATTAAGCTCTTTTAGTTTTTCTTCAAATCTCTTCTGGTACAGACCCTGCACCATTTTGGTTGCCCTCCTCCGGACAGGCTCCACTCTGTTTATGTCTTTGCAGAGATAGAGTCTCCAGAACTGCACACAGTACTCCAGATGGGGTCTCACCAACTGTCTGTACACAGGGATAACAACTTCCTGTTTTCTACTATTGATGCCTCTCCCTATGCATCCCAGTATCCCCACAGCCTTCCTTATTGCCTTCTCACATTGCCTGTCCACCTTTAAGTCATCTGATATAATTACCCCCAGGTCCCTTTCCATTTTTACTGTTGTCAATATCTTACCCCCCCACTGTGTACTCTTCTCCTGGGTTTTTGTTTCCCAGGTGCATTACCTTGCACTTCTTTGTACTGAATCTGAGCTGCCACACATCTGACCATTCCTCCAACCTTGCCAAGTCCCTTCTTATCCTTTCCACTCCATCTTGTGTATCAACCCTGTTGCAGATCTTTGTGGCGTTTGCAAAGAGACATACTTTTTCTTCCAGTTCCTCTGCAATATCACTTATAAAGACATTAAAAAGGACTGGTCCTAATACTGAACCCTGTGGTACCCCGCTAGTAACCCTCCATTCTTCACTGTGGACTCCATTTACTACCACCCTTTGCGTCCTGTTGTCCAGCCAATTTTTTATCCAGGCTACCACCTTGGGACCCACTCCAAGGCTGGATAACTTGTGTATTAATCTTTTGTGTGGTACTGTATCAAATGCCTTGCTATAATGTAGGTAGGCCATGTCCACAGCTCCTCCCTGGTCTACTACTTTGGTCACCCAGTCAAAGAAATCTATTAGATTCGTCTGACACGACCTTCCCATCATGAATCCATGCTGCCTTGAGTCCTGTGCCCCACTGGCCTCTAGGTACTCAATAATTCTTTCCTTCAGAAGTGATTCCATCATTTTCCCTACCACTGAGGTCAAACTAACTGGTCTGTAGTTTTCTGCCTCTGTCCTGCTCCCACTTTTGTGAAGAGAAATCACATCCACCCTCCTGCAGTCCTCAGGTACCACTCCATCATCCCATGATTTATTAAAGAGAGTAGTCAGCGGTGTCACTAGTTCTACCCTTAGTTCCTTTAGCATTCTTGGGTGAATCCCAACAGGCTCCATTGCTTTGTCCACCTTCAATTTTATTAGTTCTTTGCGTTATAAAACAATTTGCTTTCCAAATGTGTTTGTTCACATACAAAACAATAACTACTTTTGAAAGATCCCATTTATAATGATACTAACTCTCACTCAACAACATAAGATTAAAAGATAAATGTGTTCACATCTTATGAATGCATATTTCTATGTGTTCGTAGATTAAAATCCTCAAGCAGTAGGAAGCTGGAAAACTGCATTCATTCACGGAAGTCATTCTTTTACATATAGTAAATGATTATCTTGTCTGGGAGAAAGCTTTACACACATCGGTCATCATCACACACACTACACACATTGCATTTATCTGAACTTTTTCATAACAATCTTAATTGTAATAACCATACATTTTTAATAAATAAAAACAAATTTAATCTATTTTTAATACTGTAGTCATATTACAGACATTTTAACAGTACACATGAATTAATTTCAGTTATTTTAAAGAAGAGAGCAACACAATTTAATACATTTATGAGAACTAAAATTTACACACAAAAATGATTTTTTTTTTAAATGCTTCCTTCATTGAAATGCACAAGAAGCCCCATAGTACAAGGTACATAATTAAAGGTTGTGCACATTATACATGTTTCAGCAATACAAAGGACATGAACCAGGCACATTTCAACAAATGAACACCCTAACCTAACTACCTAATAGAACTTGTGGAGTGATGGGCTAGAATCATAAAGGTACTCAATAAGTATCCCCCAGTGAAGATTAGTACAGTCCCCAGTATGTTATATGATTTTCATAGGATTTGGTCTGAGGGTAGAAAAGAAAAGTTGCTCAACTGTATATCCCATGCTAAAACTGCACCCCATTAACTTAGGCTTCGACCTGCACTAACCAGATTATCACCCCCTTGACCCCAAGTAGTGTGAGTAGACTACCCAAATAATAACCAATTATTAGTAAGAATAAGCCCCTGATCTACCTCTCAGTCTACTGATCATCTTCTTCCTGGACTATGCCCCACCATGTCCATCTATTTATACCAGCAGGAGATTTTTTCTGTACTTCAAAAGTAATATGTGCCATTTTGGCTGTATGGGTAACCACCTCTTGCCAATATGTGACCATGGGTGTGGGCTTTCAGAGCCACTTATTGGTTATGGTATTTGCAGCCACTGCTATGCAGATATGTTACTGTCATATAGCATCCATTTTCTAGAAATAGGTGGTATCTGCCTCTCATTACTCCATGCAGAAGAAGTCCTGAAACCAAATATTGAAATTCAAGTGGCTGACTTATGGAAAATAATTAGTTTAAGGTGTTCTACACAGACTCCCAAAATTACTGAAGTATTGAACAAAACCAAAATATATGGCTGTGAGTTGCCCTCTCTTCCCCACATTCCCTCCAGCATGCTGCCATGGTCCCTGGGTCCGATCTAGCCTTAATTACAGGGGTGAAAAAATAGTGAGTCCTCAACTTCCAGGCAAATTCTTGCTAAACAGGTGAGGAGACCACCCAAAATGCAGAACACAAATCCTGCTCCATTCCTTAGGTGTAACCTGTAGTTGCACCTCTTCCTGCCATTTATCAGTGATATATCGAACCTGTGTGCATGTGTCTTGTGTTGAAAAGTCATATGCAGGGTTCTCAGCATCCTGAAGGGGTACCTGTGGGCTCGGCTATACCTTCCCCCTTTCCTTCCTTCTCTTCCCTCCTTTCTCCCTCTCCTTTTATTATCCCTAGCACTTTTGACACAAGCTGCCTAACTCCTCTCTCTCCCAGGCTCTCCATTATTTCTCCTGCTTTTTTCTTACCCAGCCTTGCCTGTTCCCTGCAAAAATTCTCAGTGTCCTGGAGGTGGCCACCCTGGGTCCGGTCTTCCTCTCCTCTGGTTCCCCCTTCCCACCTCCTCATCCTAAATAGGTCCCGTGGGCCCTGCTCTCTCTCCCCCCCACCCCCTGCATCTCTCCCTCTTTCTTTACAGTTCACCTATTTCCAATCCCTTCAATAGTCCCCTCTTCTTTGCCCTCCTCCACCTCATTCCTAAGTGTCCCTATCTCCTTGCAGGGTTCTCAACATCCTGGAGGGGTCCCTGGGTTCCCTGGGTCTGACATTCACACCTCCTCCCCTCATCTCCCCCCATGGCTTTTGATTCCAACTGCCCATCCTCCCTCTCTCAGGCTCTTTATGTATCACCTATAACTATGTATGCACTTAAAAATTAAATTTTTCTCCTCCCTGCATTTGTCTCCCTACTATACTTTTTCCACTCTGCCTATACTAAAGCAACCCTCTCTACCAGTTATTAAGTACCTGGCCTGTGTTGCTCTGCTGTTCTCCACTCTTGTCACTAATTTGCCAATTGTTCTTGCCAGATGTTAGTTCAATGTAGCGAAACTGTTGTCTTATGCACTTTAAATGTATTACCGTTCATATTCTAGCACCTCAAATGTAATATGCACCTTAAATGTATTACTGTCATGCTCTATGTAGCCCTTCCCCCCCCCCCCAGGTCGCACCAGCAGACAAGCAACTTGTTGTTCAGTGTGCTTTCCTGGTAAAAAATTTCAATAAATAAATACATTTTTTATTTATTTAGAAAATGTTTAACCAGGAAAGACAACATGAGTTGTAAACAGCTCATTTCCCGAAGCGTCCTGGGTGGGGGAGGGTACAAGAATTGGGAGAACCGGCAAACACATAGCAATAACAGAGCAATACAAGTACAATTACTAAAACAAACAAGTGCAGTAAAATTACAGAGCAGAAATAACCCAGACCAACTGTCCAGGGGAAACAAAACCATGTTTGGATATAACGTACATTGCAACAACCCAAGAGCAAGTGATCCAGTAGGGTAAAGGTTAGAGGATGGATAACACATTTGAACTGATGGAAGTATTAGGCTGTGCATATGATTTGAAGTGCTATTGTATACCCAAGGGAGGGCAGTTATAAGACAAGTGGGGAAGTGGACAGGTGAGGAGTAGAAGGTGGGGGGTGGAAGAGGGAGAGAGTGGGACCACCAAGATCTAACCCCTTCTGGATGCTGTGAACCCTGCAAAGGGGACAGGACCAGACAGAAAGGGAGGAGAGGGAAAGAGAAAGTGGAGGTAGGAAAGAGAGGGGCAGAGGAACAGGAGGGGAGGATGGGATAGGGGAGTAGGGAGGTGGCTGGGCAATGGATTTGAAAAGGGGGGGAGGGAGAGGGGGAAAACAAAGACAATCTGCACCCCTCCAGGATACAGACAACATTGCAATGCATCAGGCTTAGAAAGTGGGGGAAAGGGAAGAGGGGTAGAAGAGAGGGAGCCAGGATCTATACCCCTTCAGGATACTAACATACTAAAATGCCAGCAGAATATGTCTAACGGTCTTTCATGTCTGCTCGTTTGGTCAGCCTCTACCCTGGGAGCTGACCTTGCTGTCCCCCTCTCCCTCTCTGGCTTCTGCCTTCCCAGTCCTGAATATTCTCGCTACACTGTTTTTGTTTTCCAGAACCCTTCCCCTGTACCTGTCACACCCCCTCTTGAACCCCTCCACCATTTCTGCCTCCACCAGCCCCCTGGGCAGCGCATTCCATGGCTCCACCACCCTCTCAGTGAAGTAGCAGCTCCTCCTTTCTCCACCGAATCTCCCCCCCCCTCCAGCTTCCACCCATGCCCTGTAGTTGTCCCCTCCTTCCTTTGGAGCACCCTGACTGTTCCTCACCTATTTACCCCCTTCATGTACCTGAAGACCTCTATCATGTCCCCCTGGTCCCTTCTCTCTTCCAATGTGTACATATGTAACACTTCAAGTCTCTCCCAATAGGTCCTATCCCAAAAGCCCCAAATCATTTTGGTTCCCCTCCTCTGGACCTTCTCCAGGAGTTCAATGTCCCTCTTTAAATGTGGACTCCAAAACTGCATGCGGTACTAGAGGTGCGGCCTCACCAAGCAGTTATACAGTGGGAGTATCACTTCCCTCCTTTGAGAGGTGAGCCCCCTAGCAATGCATCCAAGCATCCTGTTGGCCTTTGCCACCGCCCTCCTACAAGTCTCTGAGTTGTTCATCTTGACATCCACCACCTCCCTCAGGTCCCTCTCAGCCATTGAGACTTGTAGTATTCCCCCCTGCCCCAGTGTGTACACTTGGCCAGGGTTTCTGGCTCCCAGGTGCAGTAGCTTGCATTTTCCTGCATTGAACCTCAACTTCTTCTTTCTAGACTACCTTTCCAGATCCTCCAGGTCCTCCTGTAGGGCCACCCTCCCCTCCTCCCCATCCACCACAGCCCCCAGTTTTGAGTCATCCACAAATAGACTTATCTCACTCCTGATACCCTTCCTTATGTCAGAGACATAGGCGTGAGGGACTCCACTAATGACCCTCCTTGGGGATGATACTATCCCTCCAACCATGACCCTCTGGGTCCAGTTCTGGAGCCAATTTCCTATCCACCTGATCATCTGGTTCCCCAACCCCATTTCTCGCAGATTATCCAACAGGCCCCCTTGAGGAACAGAGTCAAACACCTTACTGATGTCAAGAAAGAGGACGTCCACTGGTCAACCTAGGTCCAAGGCATTAGTTACCCAGCCATAGAACTCCACAAGGTTTGTCTGACACCATTTCCCGAAGACAAATCCATGCTGTCTATCATCTAGGCACCCTAACTTTTCCAGGTCCCCCCCCAGTCTCACCTTAACAATGCCCTCCATCGCCTTGCCCATCACCAATGTCAGACTGATGGGCCTGTAGTTCTCTGCCACCTCCCTTGATCCCCCCTTGTGGATAGGCACTATACGCACCACCTTCCAGTTCTGGGGCACCCACCTTGTCCTCAGAGAGATGCTGAAGAGCTCCACCAGGGGTTTCGCCAGGACATCCGCCAGATCCTTCTACACTCTGGGATGTAATTTATCTGGCCCTGGTGCTTTCTCTGTCTTAAGGGACCTGAGGGCTTCCCTCACTGTCTTTGCCGTGATTTACAGCTCCACTACCTAATCCCCTGCTTTGTCTTCCCCCCACCTGCCAGTGATGCCCCCCTCCCCAGACTCACCAATCTGTAAGGGTTCCCCCTCCTCAGTTTCACCATCTCCTCCCATGTATAATGCAGCTCCCACATTTTCCTGGGTGAAAACTGAGGCAAAGTACTCATTTAGTACCTCAGCCTGCTCCCTCAGGTCTTGTGCCCATCCCTCCCCTGTTTTAATCCTGCTAATCTGCCCCTTCACCCTTTGTTTTTCCCCAGTGAAATTAAAGAACTCCTTATTCCCTCTCCTAATTTCCCTGGCCAAGTTCTACTCCTTCTTTGCCTTAGCCACCCTCACCACCCTAGTGGCCCTTCTGACTATCAGTTCATACTCCCCTTGGCCCCTTTCACTCCTTGAGCACTTGAATTGCCTATAGGCCACCTTCTTTCCCCTCACCACCTCCTGAACCTTCCTGGTCCACCAGCAGGGTTTTCAGGCCCTACAGCATTTTCATCTTACTCTTACGCAGGTGCTGGTAGCATCCTGCACCCCCCTTCTGATGATTTCCCACCTACTGTCAGCGTCCATGTCTGGCCCAATCCCATCCAAGTGCTCCTCAAGGATCCTTCCCATTTCCTTGAAACCCGCCCCCCTGAAGTCAGTTACCTCCATCTTTGTGCAACCTTCCACCCCTCCTAGGTTCATGTAGAACCAGACAGTGGCATGGTCGCTCCCCACCAACAGGTCACTTACCTCCAGGCCCCCAATCACGTCACTGTCTGCCAGGAACACATCCAGTATCTGCTCCTCCCTGGTCAGTTCCCCCACCTGCTGAGTCAGGAACGCATCCTGAAAGACGTCCAACAACCTCTGTTCCCTGGCCACTGAGGATGTCATAGTCTCCCAGTCTGTTTCTGGCATGTTTAAGTCTCCCAGCATCACCACCCTTCCCCTTCCCAATCTGCAGTGTCTCCCAATATCTGCCACCAGACTCTTCTCCAGCTCCTCCGCCAGTGCAGGGGTTCTAAATACCACTCCTATTTTTACTCTCTTGCCTCCCCTTTTTATCAAGGTGACCCAAATCGCCTCCACAGTTCCCTCTGCCTCCTCCACTCCTCCTATGGCAATGCAGTTTTTGACTATTAATGCTACCCCTCCTCCCCTTCCCTCTCCCTGTCCTTCCTGAACATGGTGTAACCCTCCAGGTTCAGGTCCCAGTCATGCTCTGTGGTGGCCCAGATCTCAGTGACCACTGCCACATCCACCTCTCCCTCAGTTAGCATTACCAGGAGCTCTGGCATTTTATTTCCCAAGCTCCTGGCATTTAGCAGGACTACCTTCCACCGTTTCCCTTTACTTCCATTTCCCCTGCTCATGTTCCTGTGGGGATTCTGTGTTTCCTGGTCAGCACCTTACCAGTCTGCCTTTTCCTGCATTCCTCCAGCTCTGCAGGGGGGTGGAGACAGAGTCCTCCTTTATCGGACCCCCCCCCCGACAGCCTTTTCCCCATCCCTCCCCCTTTCACAAGTTTAAACCCCACTTTTCACCAATGAACCCCTCTATTTTCAACTTAAGGATTTCCTTCCCCTCCAAATTGAGATGGAGTCTATCTCTAGCATACAGCCCCTTATCCTCCCAGGTCTCCCCCAATCCCCCATCAACCCATACCCTCTGGCCCCACACCACTTCCTGAGCCACTGGTTTATTACCCTAATCTTCCTCTTGTGTTTCCCACTAGACCTTAGTACCAGCAGGATTTCCAAGAAGGAAATTGCACATCCTATATCATGACAGACCCTGGCAAGCTCCCTGAACCTTGCCTGTATCTCTAGCTCACTATTTTCTTCAATGTCATTGGTACCCAGGTGGACCAACATGTCCGAAGAACCTCCACAATCCATTGCCAGCTGATATACCTCATATTTTGTTCTAACCAGGCAGGCTTCTCCCTCCCTATCCCATTTGATCCCCCTGATCATGGAATCACCCAACAGGAGCACTCTGGCCACCCCTTTTCTTCTTTTTCCCCCTTCCATGTTCTTCATCCTTTCTACTGGCCCCTCTCCCAGCTGGCTCCTTGCTCCTCCCCCTATCTGGGTGCCACCTGCTATGCCCTCCTTATTTAACCTGGCTACCCTCTCCCCTCTGATCCTATGCCCCTTGTCCTACTGAGTATCCTTCTGTACCTCGCTACCCCCACCGTTACTGCTTGCGACTGGTCCTTCCCCCCATCTGCTAAACTAGCCTGGCTCGTCCTCCCTTCCTTCCCATCTCTGTTCAGCCCCTCATTGCTTGTTGTGCTTCCCTGGCCTAAACTCTTAGCTCCCTTTACTACATCCTCCCTGTACTTCTGGTCCTTCTCCTTGCCCTTTCCTCCCAACTGGTTCTTTGCCTTGTGCTTTCCTCCCTCTACCCCCTCATCCTCCTGCTCTGATCCCCTGCTCCCACCATTTTCCCACATTCCAAGTTCCCCCTGTTCCTCCTGCTATCCAGCCCCCACCTCCTGCCCCCTACTCTCTTTCCGTCTCTAACCGCCCCTGTCATGGCTACATCGCCCCCCTTATTGTCAAGCAGAAGAAGAGAATTGAAGCAGTTACTGAGCTTAAGATCTGATCCACCTCCCCCCATTTCTTCCTTCTGTCCAGCTCCAGCCATCTGCCTACCTCCCTGAGAATGTCCTCCCTTTGGCCCCCATCTGTGAGGGTCCCCAGTTACCTGCCAGCTTCCTTCATAGTATCCTCCTTTTGGGCCCCATCTGTCAGGGTTCCTATGTGACCCCAGAGTTCTCTCCTGCAATCCTTTCCCTATGCCCCCACCCCTAGTGTTTGGTGCAACCCCGTGGGAGAGCCACCGCCCTATTCCCCAACCATACCTACCCCCTTCCCCCAGCTGTCTCCTAAGTCCCTCAACCTCCTCTCTAAGCTGTGCCAGCTGGTAGCACACTGGGCAACCATCGAACTTCCAAGTCCAGTCCAATATCATGGTTGCCACTCACCCTGTGCATCCCACCACCCTCCCTAAGATGCCGGCTCTAATGACATGTGGTCCCACCCCCCTTCAAGTAGGTTTCCTTGGGTGAGCCACCAAGTTCCCCACTAGTCCAAGACTTTTAAACTTTCAACACTTGAGTGGCTGAACTTTTCCCCACCTGACTATTAGCCTTAAGAGTTTACTCACAGAGGAAGTTTGCAGCTCCCTAAGCTCTTCCCTCCCAGCCTTTACCCTCAACCCCCAGTGACTCTTCTGTATTTAAGAAAGGCAAAGGCAAATGCAAGTGGTGAATGGGAGGGCTTTCCAGAGAGTTCTTAAGGAGTTAGGCCAATTTTCAAACACAACTTACAAACAATAAAAACCTAAAGAAACTTATGACAAAGTTAGCTTTCCCGAACCTCACCACAATTTCAAACTTCAACTGCTATCTCCCTCTTCCACAGCCAGAAGACTTAAAAATGACAGAGGTTGACAGAGAACCTTGCAAGGGGGATAGGACCAGGTAGAAAAGGAGGAGAGAGAAGGGGGGCAGGGAGGAAGAATCGAATGTGGTGGGTGACCAGAGGGGAGGAGAGGGATAAGGAATAGGGAGACTGAAGAAAATAGGAGTAAACTAGGAATGGAAAAAGGGAGAGCATCAGTGGTGGAGGGAGAGGGGGTAGTGGGGTGAAGGACAGCAGTGGGATATATAATTTACCCCTAAACTCAGACAAATGCACAGTTATGCATTTAGGCAGAAAAAACTCCAGCCAGGCATACAGTATTGAAAGCACCATCCTTAGAACGGTAACAGAGGAGAAGGATCTACAGTAGGCATAACTATTACAAATGACTTGCAATTTAAGTCTCACTGCAACATCATATGCAAAAAAGCAAATGGAGTATTGAACTGTATTCTAAGACACATAGCAAGTAGAAATAGAGAGGTTATAGTCCCCTTGCATAGCTCCCTGGTGAGACCAATTCTTGAATATGGAGTTCAGCTATGGTCACCATACCACGAAAAGGAAATTTGTATGCTTGAGAGGGTACAAAGGAGAGCTATGCAATCTATAGGGGGATTAGCAGATAAAAATTATGTCACTAGGTTGGGAGAACTGAACTTGTTTCCTCTGGAATATAGGAGATGGAGAGGTGAAATTGTGCTTGTTGTTCAAAGCACTAACTGAGCATGACCTATGGGAGAAGCTAGGGCTAGAATTTAGAGAACAGACATTTAATACAAGAGCTCATCCATTGCAACTGAGGGGGGAAAACTGAAGAACATGGAAGCACAAAATGTGGTTCAATCAAAGAGTGGTATCTAAATGGAATATGCTACCCAAAGAAGTGATTGACGGTCCATCAGTGGAGAGTTTTAAACTAAAATTGGATAAGTTATATAAAACAGGGAGCCTTTAGTTTAACATGGTGAGCACTATGGAGAAAAGTCTAAATAGCTTTGTATATACACCTATGATACCTATTATACTTTTTACTATATTTTATTTTTTAATACACTTTAAAAACCTAACTCAGTTCACAAAGTCCAAAAGTGGGAGTTCACTCAATTGCTAATATGCATCCATTCTTTCTTCCCAGGTTATGTTGTGTCTTCTAGGCATTTGAATGAATTAGCAGTATAAGGCAATTGTTGCCATGTGGAAACAGTTAAGTAAAAACAGCGACCACCAAAGACAGCTAATACAAAATAGCTTGGTCAAATACAGCAAGTTTTGTTTTTGTGGGGGCTTCCTATATATACCAACTCCAGAGGGGATGCACCTTAAGGAGGGGGTCAATTTTTGGTTGCTGTATTTGACTTAGCTGTTTTGACTTAGCCATTTTCGCTGGCCGCCAAGGCAATGTGTCTAACATACCCAATGTCCCTCTATGTCCATTATGAAGCCTTATGGTTAAAAAGCAGAACTCACCCCATATCAATAACAAGTAACTGATGTTAGGGTAAAGAACTGAAAACTACTTTTTCTGGTGGTAGCGGACCTATCTAGAATAGAGGTATCTTGTACAAGCACCAGATCGTATACGACCCAGATCTTTTCACTTGAGATCCCTGTGGTTTGATGGGGATCTCAAGGCGATGAAGATCAAGGGTCAGAAGTTGGAGCATTTCTGGTAGAAGTCCCAGCTAGATGCTGACAAAATGGTCCTGTGCATCTACTATCAGGAGTACCAGGAGACAATCTCCCATAAGAAGGCAGAGTTCCTATCCAGGGAGAATATGGCAAGGAGGAACAGATATGCTCAGCTTTTTCAAACTGTGGACAGACTTCTTCATTTGGCCTGCTTTCAGCCAAAAAAAGGTTTTTCATCAGCCATGTGTGAGGAGTTTGCTCTGTTCTTCTCTGACAGGGTTTCAGCTATCCGGTCAGGGATTCCGTCAGGTAGGCTTGCGCCTCGCAGTTACGGGTCTGTTGGGAGCAGAGGAACTCTGTCTGCCTGTGAACAGTTTAGGCCAGTGGAGGTGTCTGAGGTGACTTGGGTGATCTTAGAGCTGAAGCATACATCTTGTGAACTTGACACAGCCCTGACGCATTTCTTGATGGGATGCACCGAGGCTCTTGGCCCAGGGTTTGTTAGGATAGTTGGGTGTTCAATGGTAGAGGCGGTGTTCCCAGCTCCTCTAAAAGAGGCCTTGGTGAGACCTCTCCTAAAGAAACCTTCCCTTGACCCAGACATCCTAGCGAATTACTGTTCTATCTCCAACCTGCATTTTTTGAGCAAGGTTGTTGAGAAATTGGAAGCACAGCAGCTTGAGGATCAGCTTGTGTCCAGTGACATTTATGAGCCATTTCAATTGGGATTTTGGGCTAGACACAGTACAGAAACTGCATTAGTCAGGGTGCATAATGACTTACTCAGAGCTAGAGATAGAGGAGACAGGTCAGTTCTTGTCCTCCTCAGTCTCTCTTCAGCTTTTGACACCATGGACCACACTGTGCTTCTCAATCAACTCTGTGAATTTTGTGGACTCACTGGTGTTGTCGTCAGATGATTTGAGTCCTATCTCTCACACAGGGTGCAATGAGTAGTGATGGGGAATTTCTCCTCCGCCCCAATGTCTCTGTTTTGTGAAGTTCCACAGGGCTCGATCTTGTCACCAATGCTGTTTGCGGTGTATATGCTGCTCATGGGTGAGATCATTCAACAGTATAGTGTGGAGTTTCACTGCTATGCAGCTGACACCCAGCTGTATTTGTCATTTGCCCCAGGGACATCTGGTGCAGTTGATGTGCTTAACATCTGTCTGGACAGAATCAATGACTAGATGGCTTCCAGCTGGCTGTGACTCAACATGGAAAAGACAGAGGTGCTAGTGTTTGAACCAGGTTGCAGGCATGATGGGTTGCTACCTGGAGTGGACTCTGGCCTTTTCCTAGGATCTGCTCAATTGGTCACTTCCACAAAGGTGCAAAGTCTAGGTGTGATCCTGGACAGCAGACTGACCTTTGAAGATCAGGTGTCGTCTGTTGTGAAGACTGGTTTTTACCACTTATGGAACATCGCCAGGATCAAGCCCCTCATTCCACCTGAAGATCTGCTGACCATAGTACATGCCTTTGTGACCTCTAGACTCAACTACTGCAATGCTCTTTACTTTGGGGTCATGGGGGGACCCTCCACAGGCTGAAGCTGGTGCAGAATACAGCAGCCCTGCTACTGGCGGGACTATCTCAGTTGTGCCATGTTCCCCCGATTTTGCATGTTCTGCACTGGCTGCCGGTCAGGTGTTGGGTCCTTTTCAAGGTGGGCTTGTTCACCTATAAGGTCCTATATGGACTGGGTCCTAGCTACCTGTCTGAGCTCCTGTTGCCTGCCACCTCTGCTCGCTCCCTCTGCTCCACTTCAAGGGGCCTCCTGGATGTTCCCAAGGTTTGGCTCAAGACCTCTGGTGATCGAGCATTTAGTGTCTCTGGGCTGACCCTGAAGAACGTAACTCTAGCTGCAGTCTGGGAGGGCCCTTCGATTAGAGTCTTTAAGCAGAGGCTTAAGGCCCATCTCTTCTGCCAGGCTTTTGGGGATCAAGTCTTCTCCACCCTACCCTCAGTTATTTCAAGTTTTGTATTTTATATTTAGACTTTTAAGAATGTTGTTTTAAAGATTTTGCTATTGCACAAATGTTATTTATGTATTGCATTTTGTTTTTATTATGTACGGCACTCAGAGCCTCTGGGATTGGGTGCCTTAGAAATAAAATTGCTTTGCATTGCCTATTTTAACTACAACTTTTGAAGAGGTACTTTTCAAAGTTTACTCTATATATTATATTGCTCTATATATATTACTTGATACAGTCATGGTTAAGGTTAAAAGTCAAAAATCATGGCCCCAGTCACTCTCTGGACACCTTCCTGAGAGAGCACATTGGGGGCATCTCCTATACATATTTGTTTAAAGAAAGGGGGGACAAGGATTGACTCCTGAGTTCCCTCTCAGGTCACCACTAATTATATAACCCCTCAGACCATAGGCCTTACCTTCCTCCAGCAGCAAGATACAAGGTGGCGCAAGCCAGTGGTGGTAGTTATTACTGGTGCTACCATGGACCCCCTCACCCCACTGCTTAAACAGGACCATACAAATGCCTTATTCTTATAAACAGCAGATGCATACTATTGGCAGCAAGTAAATCCAAGGTTAACACTCTGCTAGAGGGCAATGGGGGAGAGACATTGCAGCAGATTCAACAAAAAAAGTTACAGCAGGGAACATTTAGGCAACAGAGACAAACCCCACACTGCGGAGTATCCCTTTTGGAAACATAACTATATAATATAATTAAAATGCAGTATAGAGCTACCATTTGTATACTGAACCTCAGGCATGGCCAGAAAATGGCTGTGCTTGTAAACGGGTACAGTCTGGATATGAAAGTCCCTAAGGGACAGGAACATCAGCCATCCTGTATCTTATAGCTGAATGAAAATAAAGCAGCTTCGCTCATAGTCTTTCAGCTATCCAAGTCCACTCTTCTAAGCTACAGTGCTGTATCTTGAATTGTGTGGAGCATGTCACGGATTTCAGCCATTTTCCAAGGCATTGCTTTTTGACCCTTAGCTTTAATCTGGTGTGAAGAATCCATGACCAATCCGACCTCTGGGACTTAATGGTAGGATTTTGATTCTGGAGCCAGTTTTCAGTTTTAATACCATTGTCCTTCAACGTGCGAGCAATGTCCTCTGGTGTGTTATATAGTTTAGTTTCTTTTTCCTTAAAAGCATGCAGATGAGCAGGATATGGAGGCTGCAAATTGTTTGTTGAATGCAGAGGGCCTAGATGATATTCAAGTACTAAAGGCTTTGCTTCTGTATTTCTGATGGGTAATCTTGATTGACAAACAACCTTGCACCATCATAAAATACTTTTTTTCTTTGTTGCCAGACTTCCTCCTTCACTCTGCAGCTGGAGAATTTCATTAGTTCTAGAAGAGGCCTTGCCTTTGGGTCAGAGTGTTTAGAAAGGAGTGTGGATTGCACCTGTTCAATTTTTGCATCCAGGGTCTGTGGCAGGCACGAAACGTGGTGAGGGAAGTCCTCTTAGAAGTTGCACATGTCCAGTTTCCACACCCTCTGGGAGACTCATGAGGCAGAGATTGTTCCTTTTAGACCTAATTTCAAGGTCAAGACATTGCTTGCAGGGCTTCTGCATTGCACAGGAGTGAGTTCACCACTGATCTTAATTGAAGTGCACCATCCTCAACAGTGCTAACTTTCTACTCTGCCTCAAGACAGCATTCAACCCCGCCAACCTCTCATTTAGTTTCTTAAATTCCACCTTGTTTCCTTTTCTGAATGTCTGTGTCTCTCACAGAAGTAATTCAGATTGGTTCTGGGTCAGATTCTCACTCTCCCTATATGTATATAACTGCAGCCTAAGGATCTTTCTGACAAAAACACTGTGGCTGCTATCCAAACTCTAATCATGAAATCTGCCTCCATCCTGTTGTAATTGATTTGTATTTAAAACTTGATTTAATTGGGGAAATTGTATTGCTTGTATCTGTTTCTAATTATGTGGGGTAGTATAAAGTGAAATTAATTTTTTCTTGCACCCACACCCACAGAAGAAGGCGTCTACCGAATTACTTGGGATGAGCACTTGTCCCTGCTCTTTATTTTGCCATAATAAATCTTTAGTTTTGCAGTATTGGTCCTTGCAATCCTCAATACAGACAATAAGGACCAGGAATCAATAGAAAAAAAATGTCCAGAAGCTGCGACGAGGGGCACACATACAGACACCACTGGTCCACAGAGCAGGCAGTGAGGACTGGGGATCAAGACACCAAAATGGCTGGAAGGTACAATGAGGGATGAAAAATAAATACATAAAAAAAAAATAAAACAGTTTGTCACTCATTCCCAGACCTCAGAACAGACAACAAGGACTGGGAATCAACAACACAAAATGGCCAGATTTGGCAGCTAGGACTGGGAATGAAGAACCCAAAACAACTGGAAGCCGCAATGAGGTACAAAAAAATAAATAAACAGACAAAGTCTGTTATTTATTACCAGTCCTCAGAGCTGGCAGTGAGGACTGGAAAACAGCATTGTAACAACCCATGACAGCTCTCTCTAGTGGCAGCATACAGAGGAACTATTTTACTTCTAAAAGCCACTTTTTTAATTTCCTTGTTTTCTTTTTTAATTTTCTTATTGTTTTATACTGATTTTATTTTTAATAAAAGTACCTATCATCCATTTTATTAGTGCAGAAAGACACTCCAGGGTGGGCATTATGCTGAGATAACTGCCCTTCCAGTGGTGGTAAGGCCCTCTGCCTGTGACTTTGAGCCTCACCTTGCCCTCAGGCAGGTGGTTATCTCTGCATAATGCTCACCCTATCGTCTCTTATTGCTTGCTTATAGCACCACTATGCCTACAATAATGTGTATTGTGATTAAGTAAAATAGTAAAACATATGGGCATGTGGTAGCACTGTGGTTTATCCACTACATCAAGCTGTAAAACATTATGAAAGTAACACATGCTGACAAAGCAAATATGCAAAACAGTCTCAAAGTGTTTAGTTGGAAATGCAGTTCTGCAATCCTTATCCTCTTTCAACCTTCCATTCAGCAAATGTAAATGATATTTTTCTGATCTTTCTTTTCATTGAATTTATAACTTTGTCCTGTGAGGACCTTTTTGAAACATGAGTGTGTCCATGTTGCAGCCACCTGTATTTAATTCATTTAAACCTCCCATTCTATCATATCATCTGTAGCCAGTATCAGTTTTTCCTTGATGGGTCCCACAAAATATTATATAGTTATTTTAGTATGCCAGAGTGTGTTTCCAGATGAATGGATGGTGGAATATACCTCTCCACAGGATCTGATGTGAGAAGGATCATGAGGGGTCATATTGGGAGAGCTGTGGGCAACACAAAGAAAAGGCATCATTTTCAAACTTGGACACTGAAATTTTCAGGGTCATACTTCACCCCCCACTGGGACCAGATTGAGAAGGGGTCATGAGATTCCTATACAAGCCCCAACCATGCAATGGATATCACATCCAGCCTTCTGCCTCAGGACTGGGCTGTCCAGGAATCCAGAGCAGCAGCAGGAGCCAACTGAAAGAGCCAGGGGGTGGCATCTTTTTCCAAACTTGGACACTGGCATTTTTGCATCATTCTCAACTCCCTGCCAGGACTGGATGTGAGAAGGGGTTGTGAGGGGTTGTATCTCAAGCCCACCCCAATAGATTCTGCATGCAGCCTTCTACCTCAGGATAGGGTGGTCCAGGCAACCTTATCAGCAGCAGGAGACAATTAGGAGAGCTGGGCGGGCATTGCTACACCTCTGCTAGAAACTGAGTGCTCCCTAGCTGTCCTCCCTGCTGCTGTTTGGAGCACAAAGGATCACCACACGAAGGGCGACATTTCAGTCTACTGTGGTCATCAGCCGTACTGATGGTCATCAGCTGGAGATGCTGCCCAAGGTTCCTGTGGTGGGTTCTTAACTCTAGTACACCCCCTAGCTTTACACTATGTTCTAGCTTTAATGTTACCATAACTTATCTGGTGCACTGCATAATCTATTACATGCAATTGTATTGAACCACCAAGTGTTTTCTCCACCAAGAAGGATTAATTATTCTGAGTTGCACAAAATAACTTAGTGGGTCAACAATCAGCATATTTTCTGGACTGTCCTCAACTGTATGTTTATTTCATGCACCTGCCTTTGGTACCAGAAAAGTCCTCAGTTAAATAGTCATTAGGATTGTATAATAGTGCTGCTCTATAGTGACTGTTCTGTTACTATTTTGGTATTACTACCTTTACCAGTCCTAGGTGTATGCTACTGTAGATGTGTCCTAGGTGTATCCTATGAATAGTTGTGTATTGTGAAGTATTGCTGTTAATCCCTATCTGGATGACTTGTATTCATTGAGTCCTCAGTCCCACTCACATGTAGCTTTGAACTTCAGGGTACTGCTGCTATCCCTATCTGGATGCCCTGTATAAACTGAGTCCTTCATACCATTTATATCATGGGTAGCTTTATTCTCCCAGTTGCTGTGAACTTTTAGAGTACTGCTGCTAATCTCTATTAGGGTACCCTGTATAAATAAAATCCATGGTCCTTGTTTACCCAACCACGTGTGTACCAACCCCAACATAATCTGAGGTGAAAAATGTATAGTACCTGGTCGCTAACCCTGTGGTTGGAGGTTAAAATCCTTTCCTCCCTATTAGTGGAGTCAGTCTCACTAGTCCTCCTGCCACACAGCAACCTAGGACCCAATGACCCTTATGGATGTTTTTAGTTTTCCAACATGCTGTTATCTTCATATGGTTGCCCCACTCTAAGTGGGTTCCTTAAGAATAAAATTTCTCTTTTTTGGCACTGTACTTGACTGACAGGCTAGTCTTGCCTTCCATACCAGCAGTCATTGTCAAAGCCCTGTTTTTACACTGGTCCAGTGCAGTTCTCCTCCTGCTACCTAGGGACCTAGAACTTGACCCCAAACCCATGCCCTCCCCTCCTCTGTCCACCTCACATGGCTGGGCAGTAAGAGCATAGAAACATAGACACATAGAAACATTGAAGTTGACTGAAAATAAGGACCACACAGCCCATCCAGTCTGCCCTTTTTTTTTTCTACCTCATGAATGTGCCATTGGCCTTTGCTCTGTCAATGGTTTATCTATTCATATTCATCTGTATTGCTCCCTTATGCCTATTCCATGCACTGTATTCATATCCACCACTTCCTGAGGTAGGCCATTCCATGCATCCACCACACTTTCTGTGAAAAAGAACTTCCACACATTACTCCTTAATTGGCCTCCCTCTAATATCATGCTGTGTCATCTTGTCCTGCTATTTTTCTTATATTGAAGCATGTTAGATGCTTTCACCTTGTTAATGCCCCTAAGGTGTTTGAATGTTTCAATCATATCACCTCTCTCCCTCCTTTGCTCTAAGGTATACATACTGAGCTCCATTAATCTGCCCTCATATGTTTTCTGATGCAGTCCCTGCACCATTTTGGTTGCTCTTCTCTGGACTGCCTCAATTTGATTAATGTCTTTGTGAAGGTGGGGCCTCCAGTACTGCATGCAGTACTCCAGATGGTGCCTAACCAGTGTCTTGTAAAGAGGGATTATTACCTCCCTCTTCCGACTTGTGATACCCCTACTAATACACCCCAACATCCCCCTAGCCTTACCTACTGCTTTAGTGGTCTGCTTGGATGATTTCAGGTCATCGGTTTTGATGATGCCCAAGTCTCTTTCTTACCTTGTGACTGCCAGCAACTCCCCTCTCAGCCTATAGGTGGCTTCAAGGTCTCTTCCCTATGTGCATGATCTTGCACTTCTTTACCTTAAACCCCAGTTGCCACTCTTCCAACCATTTTGCTAGTTTATCCAGATCTCTTCTCATTCTGCCCACCCCATCTGGATCATCTACTCTGTTGCAGATCTTGGTGTCATCTGCAAACAGACAAACCTTACCCTCCAGTCCATCTGCAATGCCATTGATGAAGATATTGAAGAGGACTGGCCCCAGGTCTGATCCCTGAGGTACCCCACTTGTGACTTGTATCTCTTCTGACTGTATACCATTTGCCACCACTCTCTGTTTTCTGCCCGTCAACCAGTTTGCCACCCAGTTGACCAACTTCTGACCCACCCCGAGCCTACCCAGCTTATTAACCAATCTTCTATGTGGAACAGTATTGAAAGCTTTGCTGAAGTTAAGGTAGGTGACATCAGCTGCTCCCCCTTGGTCCACCACTCTGGTTATGCAGTCAAAGAAATCTATGAGATTAGTTTGACAGGAACTTCCTTTTGTAAACCCATGCTGTCTTGGATCCTGTGCTCCTATGGATTTCAGGTGTTGCACTATCCTTTCCTTAAGGAGTGCCTCCATAATCTTGCCCACTACTGAGGTAAAACTGACTGATCTGTAGTTCCCTGCTTCCTCTCTGCTACCACTCTTGTGGAGCGGGATCACATGAGCCCTTCTGCAGTCTTCTGGGACCTCTCCTGTGCTCAGAGACTCACTAAACAGTTCTGATAATGGCTCTGCATAAATATTACTCACATCTTTATTAGGATAGTCTTAGCTAATCCCCAAACCCTGATGGCCTCAGAATGTAGCCACTAGAAGCTATGGTAGCCTCACTCCTTTTTAACACATTAGACCCCCTAATATGGAAAGTTTCCTTTCATGCAGTAAAGTCGCTGATGTATTTTCACTTAGAATATAGCTCCCATTTTTTTATAGTTAAGAAATTGCCATACCATTACCTTTATAACTGGGATATATTGAGCTTGGTGGATGCAGAAATCTGAACAGTGCTACAGCACAGGAAATCACACACTACATGACCAGTGGAAAATGAGCAGATTGCTGTAAAATCTGATTTTATTCAGTAAATGGGGAGAGCCAGTACACAATAAACGGGGGCAGTAATGGTATAAATGACAAATAACTTGGTAATACATGTAATCCTTATAAATGAAAACATTCAATGCCCCCAGATTAGTAACAATGTTTTCAAAAAGACAAATAATGTGAAAAAAACTGACTCCCTCCAGCAACACCCTTCTTCCAGATCCTTAGACAGAACATGTTATTGTCAAACAGCATTATAATTATAGGGTGTCAATAATACACTCTTACAAATGGTTCAGCCTCAATATAAATTATTAATAGTAGTCAACTGTAACTTTTTTTTTGGTACTTTTTCTTTTCCTCTTTGCTGAATAGAACATTTTTCTACCTGACAGTGCTAGGTGAGATAAGTGGAACTGTACTGCACATGGTGGTTGGGCTGACACATCTATATCTGTTCCCCTTCATACCTCATAGAAACATAGAACTTGATGACAGATAAGGACTGCTTGGCCTGTCCAGTCTGCCCATTTCTCCCTATCTACACTACCTATGTGCCTAAATTATTATCGCACACTGTGTCTGGCCTACAGCTCTCCCCCCCTTCCTTTTCACTGTGATTCTCTTGTGCTTATCGCATACATTCTTGAACCCCACCACTGTTTTCACCCCCACCACCTCTGCTGGAAGGCTGTTCCAGGAATCTACCACTCTTGCCTGTGAAGAAGTAGTTCCTAGTAAGATTGAATTGAAGGCTGAAATCCTTCAAGCACTCTCACTCCATGAGTGAATCAGGTGGTGTTTAATAAGCATATACCCTGCTGATAGTGACAGTGGCACAGAGAATGACACTACAGGGACTACAGCACCACATCGCTGTTGTGTCCACGCTGGAACCCGGCACTGTCTGTCTGGGGTCTTGCACCCATCCCCAAATCAGCTCTGACTCAGAGTTGATAATCCTTAGTGGGGGGTATGTGGTGGGTACAGACCCCCCATGTGGGGAATTCAAGGACTTTGTCCCCAAAGAAAACACTTTGTTTTCTTTGGAACTGGTAGCTGACTGCAAAAAGTGGTCGACCTGCTGGTTTCACTGTCTGGTCATTCGACAAAATTTTTGTTCACGACCACTTGTGGATCCTTTAATAAGATCTGATTTATTACTAAAATGCTTCATGCAATCAGTATATGCATATGCCTTTTCTCCTGTGTGGATCATCTTATGCATAGCGTATAAATTTATGTCTGAAACTCTTCCCATTCTCTTTGCATAAATGTTTCTCCCTCAGGTTAGTGTCTCCAAATGTTCAGGTATTTCTAATACTATGATGAGAATGGACTCCATTCTTAAGCCAGTTTCTCCCGGGGTTAGTGTCTCCAAATGTTTAGGAATTTCTTATACCGTGGCAAGAATGGACCCCATTCTTTAGCCAGGGCATATTCAAAACTCAAGAAATTAGTACTGTATTAATCTTTGATGTTTGCTGAGAGCGCTCTTCTCAGCACATGCAACGTCCCCAAAATGGCTTCCTTTTGAAGTTCATAAGGTGTCACAAGTATTGGTAGCATATTTAAATGTGCCTGAAAGTTCTTTTTGATTAGTCCCATTGCTCCAAGCACTACTGGAACAATTTGTGTGTTCTTATTCCACATCAGTTTGGTTTCTGACTGCATATCTTGGTATTTCATGATTTTGTGTCTCTCTGCACGCAGCACATTGTAGTCACTAGGGGTGGCTATTTCAATCAGCAATACTACCGTTGTTCTCTTTTCTTGTATTACAACATCGAGTTTTCTTGCTTCCACTTTCTTGGCTGTTGGTATTGGGTGATCCCATGTGATCATTACTTCTTCACTCTCTGTGATTCTTTGTGGTTCATGTTTCCAGTGTCTCTCTGCTACCTGTATGTTATAGTGTTTGCACAGTTTCCAGTGGATCAATCTTGCTACATTGTTGTGTCTTTCAGTATACAGGCCTTCTGCCATGAGTACTTCACATCCAGCCATAAGATGTGCAACTGTTTCTAATTCTGTACTACAGAACCTGCACTTGTCTGTTTCTCCTGTTTTTTCTATGGATTTTGTGAACCATCTTGTGCATAGCCCACTATCTTGGGCTGCCATTATTAGTCTTTCATCACATGGCCTAAATTCACCTCTTTTTAACCACTCATGGGTCAGGGCTTGATCGACCTGGGGTTGCTCCAGTAGCTCCTTGTATTTTCCACTATAATTATGGACTTTCCAATTGTTTTTTCTTTTCTGTTGGTCTTTATCCTTATACTCCTTTTTCTGATTCTTTGCTTTTTCTGTTGCTGACAATTCCTTATCTACTTGTGGACTGACATCAATCTCTGCTACCCTTCTGAAGGCTTCTCCTAATTTGATGAGTGAAGTCATTTTAGGCTTATTTTCTTTATGATGCAAGACCTTGACTATATTTGGGTCCAAGGATGTCAGTAAGTATGTGTGTAGCCCCACTATTGTAGATCTATATGTGTAATCAATCTCAATGAGGCCCATGCCTCCCTCTGCCCTTGGGATGTATAATCTTGGCATGCACTGGTTTTTGTATATTAATTGGTGATCATGAAACATTTTTCTCATTTTTATATCTAGCTGGTTCAACACTTTCTGTGGCCAGTCTATCACACCAAAGCTGTATGATATCACTGGAAGGGCGAGTTGATTTATAGCTTGCACTTTATTTCGTGTTGTCAAAGCAGTTTTCAAAATTAGATTTAACCTTCTAAAATATTCCTTGCTTACTTTTACTCTCATTTGTTCATGTTGTGCTGTTTCTCCTTCATCTATTTCCAGGTATTTATACACTCCCTCTTGCTCAAGTTATTTTATGTCACAAACCTCCACCAGATTCATGTTTTTTTTTATGAGTTAACTTTTCTGTTACAAATGTTGCTTTGGCACATTTGTCTAGGCCAAACGTCATCCGTATGTCATCAGAAAAGGTCTTAACAATTTGTAGTTGTTCTTTCAAATGTTTGTCAGATGAACTATAAAGTTTTAGGTCATCTACAAATAGAAGGTGAGATGTTAGCTGTTGATTGTTTTTGTTTCTGGGGTTCAAGCTATATCCATAGCCTAGGTTGTTGATTAGGCTACTCAAGGGATTGAGGGCAAGGCAAAACAGAACTGGTGACAAGGAGTCACCTTGAAATATCTCTTGTTGGATACTTATATTTGGGATGGTAATTTGACCTTTCTCATGTTTTAATTGCAGGGTGGTTTGCCACTTTGTCATTGTTGTTGTGATGAAGTTTATCAGTGTGGGATGTATCCTGTAGATCCATAAACACTCAGTGATCCAGGAGTATGGGATACTGTCAAATGCCTTTTTGTAGTCGATCCATGCTACACTAAGATTTCAGCATTTTTTTGCAGCTCTCCATAATGGCTTTGTACAACAGGAGATGGTCCTTTGTACCACATGATTTTCTTTTATTACCTTTATGTTCTATTGCCATGAGTTTATTGCAGTCTAAATGATTGTAGACTCTATCTGCATCGATTCCAGTATATAGTTTATATGTTGTTGGTAAACAGGTTATTGGCCGATAGTTCTTGGGGAGACTGGCAGGTTCAGATTTAATAAGAAGTGTGGTATTCCCTGTCGTTAACCAGATGGGTGTCAAGTCAGGATGTGCGTATAAATAGTTTTTTGAGGTAGCTAAATCTTGGTGCAAAGATGTTTCTCCCCTGTCTGTATCTGTCAGTGGTTAGTAAGACTGTGTTACCCTCTTGTTCCCAGAGGTTACTAGAATCCCAGTTAGATCAGTGGCAGGCGAGGAAGACAGCTTGTGAAATGCCAGGCAAATGGGTTTCACACTGTCACACTCTGTTTTCAGCCTCAGCTCAGCTGGAGTGATGATGTAATCTTAGAACTCTCGCAGCAGCAGAAGCCACATTCTGGCAAGCAGTTGTCAGCTAGAGTAGAATGTTCAGTGAGTGAGTGAGTCTTCCAGGAGGAGGCTGCAGCTTGCTGTGCAGCTCCTCATTTAGCTCTGACAGAGAGCTAACTCTTTAGTTTTGGGTAGTTTGTTCCATCCTAGAAGAAGAACATAGAAGACAGTGTTTGAAGTGGTGGAGACCTTGCTAAGTGGGTTTTCCTTTGCCCCATCCGAGGAGGGATAGGGGCACTCTCCAGGGTTCAGAGGCAATCCCCTCTATCCATTCTGTCTGGTGAAGTTGCCTTGGACATCTTCATTTGTTGTGAGTACAACCTTTCTTCTGAGTAAGCCCAGGAGGGGCACCTGCAATACCTAGGGGTGAATTTCTCTGACAAAGGGACTCTGTCACCTAGACTTTCTGTTTTAAAAGTGTCTGCCTGTGTTGGACTCCAGTACTTGACCGTCCAAGTACAGAACTTTTAATTTCTGACACCTATGAGGTGTGTGTGTCTGTAGTATGTTAAGTGTGAAATACATTTCAAGACAGCATCTACCATTTTTCTACAGTTGTGTAGTGTTTTTAAGCAGATGAATGGCCTAGTATAAACTTGGAAGCAAAAGGTGGGAGACCCCCTCCATCTGGAGTAACCCTGTTTACTTCTCCGGGTTCAGTTTGGGCACCAGTATTTTTTCATTTAGTGCATCTGGCCAATGCCTAATGGAAGTAGTTACCCCTGGATGTCGGTTGTTTTCTCTCAGTTTACCCCAGTTTAGTGTGTTCTGAATATTTCTGAGCCTGGATGTGCTCCTTTGTGGTCATGTGTACCACCTTCATTCCTCATGAAATATGGGAAAGTGTCCTAGTACTGGCCGTATGTGTCCAGTTGATGGGAAATGTACCAGTTCTTGTCATGTGTGCCAGTCTCCACTCAGAACCAAGGTGTTCACTGTTTTGTTTTACTTCAGCCTATGCTAAATGAGAATGTAAGGAAGTTCTGTACTCTGGAGAATCTGCATTACCAGTATGTGTAGCCCTGTGAGGGTCCATCTTCACTTTGTGATCATTCCTACTTTGTTACGTGAATAAAAGCCACATTCTAGAATCCCAACCTGGGTTTAGACAGTATTAGTTTTTTTTTATTATTTAGTTGTTTAACCAGGTATAGCACACTAAGCTGAAAACTTTTTTACAGGAGCGACCTGGGAGCACACCTGTTATTGCTTCCTTGCATCTGGATTTACTTGGGTGCCCCTGTCCAGAAGTGCAAACCTAGCATAATTGTGAGCAAACATTTTCTCTCAGGGACTTGGGTTGCTGGCCATGGTAATGGGTCCCCCCAGGTGTGTGCCATGTAGCCACACTTGAGTTTGACTGTTCTAGTGTTACAGTCAGGTCACCTAGTATAATGGTGTCCATTTCTCTGTTTTCCAAATCTATATTCACTTATGTAACCCCCCCACCCCTCTTGTTTGCCCCTAGATGTCTATGGTAAGAGGAGCAGCCCTGCCAGTTAAACAAGGAGGCCAGTGGGGGGGGGGGGGGTTACAACTGCATTTCTGGCTGAAATTCTTCCCACACTCAATGGATTTAAAGATTTCTTCCTTAAGTGAAAATTTGGTATTTATTAAGATCTCATTCACTGCTAAAATACTTCTGAAAATCACTACATACTGTATATGTGGCTCCTCTCTTGTGTGAATCTTCTGATGTTTATTAAGATGTGATTTCTGGTTGACACCTTTCCCACATCACTATATTTAAAAGGTTTCTCTGGGGTTAGTGTCTCCAAATGTTTAGGGAT
Organism: Neoceratodus forsteri; assembly: GCA_016271365.2. Classification (NCBI taxonomy): domain Eukaryota; kingdom Metazoa; phylum Chordata; order Ceratodontiformes; family Ceratodontidae; genus Neoceratodus; species Neoceratodus forsteri. The sequence continues at coordinate 49,835,260 of CM057451.1, read as the reverse complement.
TTCTAGTGCCATGACAAGAATGGACCCTATCCTTAAGCCAAGGCATTTTTAAAAATCAGAAAAGCAGTACTATATTACTCTTTGATGTTTTCTGAGAGCATGTGCAGCATCCCCAGGATGGCTTCGTTTTGCAATTCATATGGTGTCACATAAATTGGTAGCATATTTAGATGTGCCTGAAAATTCTTATAGATTATCCTCATTTCTCCAAGCACTATTGGAACAATCTGTGTGTCCTTATTCTACATCAATTTAGTTTCTGTTTGCATATCTAGGTATTTCATGATTTTGTGTCTCTCAGTGCATAGAATGCCATAATCAATAGGGGAGGCTATTTCTAGCAGCAGCGCTACCTCTATTCCTTTGTCTTCTATTACAATGTCTGGTTTTCTTGCCTTCACTTACTTGGCAATTGGTATCATGTGACCCATGTGATCATTATTTCTTCATTCTCTGTAATTCTTTGTGGTACATGTTTCCAGTATATCTCTGCTACCTGTATGTTATAGTATGTTATAGTGTTTGCATAGTTTCCAGTGGATTAATCTCACTATGTTGTTGTGTCTTTCAGTACATAGGCCTTCTGCCAAGAGTACTTCGCATCCTGGCACAACATGTGCACCTGTTTCTAACTCTGTGCTACACAACCTACAACTTTCTGTTTTTCCTGTTTTTTTCCTATGGATTTTGTGAGCCATCTTGTACATAATCCACTATCATGGGCTGCCATAATCAACCTCTCATCTCATGGCTTAACCCTTAGGCTGCCGCCGACAAGATATCTTGTCCTAAAAACCTATGCGTTCTAAATCTTCCGGCAGCCTAAGGGTAAATTCACCTCTTTTTAACCACTTGTGGGTCAGTTCTTGATCGACTTGTGGTTGTTCTAGCAGTTCCCTGTATTTTCCTCTGTAATAATGTGTTTTCCAGTTGTCCTTCCTTCTCTGTTGATCTTTGTCCTTATACAGTATTCTTTTTTCTGCTTCTTTGCACTTTCTGTTGCTTGTTGTTCCTTATTTATTATCTCTGTTACCCTCCTGAAGACTTCTCCTGCTTTTATGATGGAACTTATCTTAGGTGTGTTTTCTTCATGATACATGATACAGGACCTTGACTATATTTGGGTCCAGTGATGTCAGTAGGTATGTCTTGAGCCCCATAATTGTGGACCTGTATGTGTACTCGGTCTTGAGGATGCCCATGCATCCCTCAGACCTTGAGATGTATAATCTTGGCATGCACTGATTTTTATGTATTAACTGGTAAGCATGGAGTAGTTTTCATGTTTTTATATCTAGCTGGTCCAACACTTTCTGTGACCAGTCAGTCACACCAAAGCTGTATGATATCACAGGAAGGACAAGTTGATTTATAGTCTGCACTTTGTTTTATGGTGTTAAGGCAGTTTTCAGTACAACCTTTAGCCTTCTGAAATATTATTTGCTGATTTTTACTCTCATTTGTTCATGTTGTATTGTTGCTCCTCCCTCTTTTCCCGGATATTTTGTACACTCCCTCTTGCTCGAGTTCTTGTATGTCACAATCCTCTGCAAGGTTGATGTTTTCCTTATGAGTTAATTTTCTTGCTATAAATGTTGCTTTGGCACATTTGTCTAGACCAAATGTTATCTTTACAGTACATCATCAAAGAAGATCTAAACAGTCTGTAGTTGTTCTTTCAGGTGTTTGTCAGATGAACTATAAAGCTTCAGGTCATCTACAAAGAAGACATGAGATGTTAGCCGTTGATAGTTCTGGTTTCTGGAGTTCAGGTTGTAACCACAGCCCAGGTTATTGATTATGCTACATAATGGGTTGAGGGCAGTGCAGAACAAAAGTGGTGACAAGGAGTCACCTTGAAATATCCTTCATTGGATTGTGATGTTTGGGATGGTGATTTGACCTTTCTCGTGATTTAGTTGAAGGGTGATTTGCCACATTCTCATAGTGGTTATGATGATGTTTATCATTGTGGGATGTATCCTGTAGATTTGTAAACACTCAGTGATCCAAGAGTGTGGGATGTTGTTAAATGCTTTTTGTAGTCGATCCATGCTACACCAAGGTTTCGGCATTTTTTGCAGCTCTCCATTATGGCTTTGTTCATCGGCTGCCTTATGTGGATCCACTGGTGGTTAATAAGACTAGATTTTCTGCAGAACGCCTTCCCTTAGTCAATAAATTTTAAAAGTTTTTTCCATGAGTGAATCAGAAGGAGTTTATTAAGATCTGATTTACTGAGATATGCTTCCCACGGTCAGTAAATGCACATGGCTTTTCTTCTGTGTGAATCATCTGTTGAACAAGTCTGAATTTCTGTCTGAAGCTCTTCCCACAGTTTGTTAATTTAAAAAGTTTCTCCCTTGGGTGGATCCACTGGTGGCTAGTAAGATGTGATTTCTGGTTGAAACTTTTCCCAAACACAGTACATTAAAGGTTTCTTCCCTTTGTGGATCTGTTAGTGTCTAGTAAGACTGGATTTGCTGCTGAACTTCTTCACACAATAAATGCATTTAAAATTATTTTACATGTTCAACTTCTTCATCAGTGACATTGCTCAGGACCTAGAAGGCAGAATTTCACTGTTCGCTGATGACACAAAGCTCTGTAACAGAGTAGACACATCAGAGGGTGTAGACAGAATGAGAAGGGACCTGCAGAAACTTGAAGAATGGTCAGGGATTTGGCAGTTGAAATTCAATGCAAAGAAGTGCAAGATAATGCATATGGGGCACAAAACCCTGGCACAATATATCAGTTAGGGGTGAGGATATAGCATGCACCAAGCGAGAAGGGATCTTGGGGTTATCATCTCTGATGACCTCAAGGTAGGGAAACAGCATGACAAGGCAGCAGGTAAAGCAAATAGGATGCTGGGATGCATAGGCAGGGGCATCACCAGCAGGAACAGGGAGGTCATAATTCCACTATACAAAACACTAGTGAGGCCCCACCTGGAGTACAGTGTACAGTTCTGGAGACCTTACCTATGTAAGGACATAGACAGGGTAGAGAAGGTTCAGAGGCAGGCAACAAAGATGGTACATGGATTGCATCACAAGTCCTATGAGGACAGGTTGAAGGAACTGAACATGTACTCCCTGGAGGAGAGGAGGGAGAGAGGGGATATGCAAGTATCTTACAGGGAGGAACAGGGTGTAGAAATACACTATTTTTAAGAGAAAAAGATGTTCCAGGACTAGAGGGCATGGGATGAAGTTGGAAGGAGGATGATTCAGAGGAAATGTGAGGAAGAATGTCTTCATAGAAAAAGTGGAACACCCTGCCAGAGGAAGTGGTGGAGGCTGAAACAATTGCAGGATTTAAGAATGCATGGGATAGACATAAAGGAATTCTGGAGGTCAGGGGTAAGGGGCAACAGACTTCTAGGAAAACAAACTAAACTTACAAAATCAAATGGGCAGACTGGGTGGGCCATAGGCCCTTATCTGCTGACACTGTCTATGTATCTATGAGTGAATCAGCTGGTGTTTACTGATATCTGATTCACTGCTGAAATGCTTCACACATTGAGTACATGCATATGGCTTCTCACCTGTGTAGATCATCTGATGCACAGCAAGATGGATTTCTGTCTGAAACCCTCCCCACACTCAAAACATTTGAAAGGTTTCACTCCTGTGTGGATCCATTGGTGGTTAGCAAGATTTTGTATCAGGCTGAAACCTTTCCCAGACACAATACATTTCAAAGACTTTTCCCCTGTATGGATCCATTGATGGTTAGGTTAGTGCCATGTGCTATCTGGTTGAAACCTTTCCCACACAAAGTACATTTTAAAGATTTCTCCCCGTTCGGATCCATTGGTGGTATGATATGATTTCTGTCTGAAATTCTTCCCACACTCAATGCATTTAAAATGTTTCTTCTGTAAGTGAATCAGCTGCTATTTATTAAGATCTGAATCATTGCTGAAATGCTTCCCAAAATTATTACACTTATGTGGCTTCTCCCTTGTGTGAATCTTCTGATGCTTATCAAGACATGATTTATGTCTAAAAATATTCTTACTTCATTGAAAAGGTTTCTCTGTGGGTTAATGTCTCCAAATGTTCAGGGATTGTTATTGCTGTAATGAGAATGGACCCCATTCTTAAGCCAGGGCATATTTAAAATCAGGAAATTAGTACTGTATTATTCTTTTTTTTTAACCCTGTATTTATGCTCCTGACTGCCCCTCTCTCCACTCTCTCAGACTGCCTCATCCTGCATGATCCTCTCTCATTGGGATCTGCCCCTACAGTACACGGTTCCACTAACCTAGGTGCCCGGATAACCCCCAGGTAGGGTGAGGAGGTACTCCTCCCTTACCTCCTCTGAACCTCGCTTGCTGCAACATGGACCAGTACAGCACTGTCTGCCCTGATGAGCTTGAGGATGTACAATTAGGAGTCATCACCTAAGAGAAATGAGGGTGGTTTTCCCATTTTTTGTCCCTGACGTCAGCATGCAATGAGGGCCACTGAGCAAGGAGGCACGCTGAGACATGATTCCTGCTCCACCCCTCTGCTGACTTCTGCCCTATCCCTATACTGCTTCTCCCTCCTACTGCACCTTCCACCCGGGCTCCCTTAGATGGCGGTTTTGCGGCAGGTGCATGCAGTTAAGGCCCCCCAGAGAAGGAGAGCTGCCATTGGGTGCTCAATCCTTCTTCTCCCCCATGACCCTTGGTGGCCCGTGCGTATTCCTGAACACAGGTCATCAGCGTGGTGAGATGTAAGGAGTCCAGAGCCTCAGCCCTCAGCACCACCGAGTACTGTATTATTCTTTGGTGTTTGCTGAGAGTGTTCTTCTCAGCAAATGCAGCATCCTCAGGATGGCTTCCTTTGCAGTTAATAGGGTGTCACAGATATTGGTAGCATATTTAAGTGTGCCTGAAAGTCTTTTTGATTAGCCCCATTGCTTTGAGCACTACTGGAACAATGTGTGTGTCTTTGTTCCACATTAGTTTGGTTTCCATTTACATATCTAGGTATTTCATGATTTTGTGTTCCTGGGTGGGCAGGATACTGTAGTCACTAAGGTTGGCTACCTTTCTTCTCTTTTCTTCTATTACAATGTCTGGTTTTCTCACCTCCATTTTTTTAGCAGGTGATATTGGGTGATCCCATGTGTTCATTACTTCTTCGCCCTGTGTGATTCTTTGTTGTTCATGTTTACTGTGTTTCTCTGCTACCTGTATATTATAGTGTTTGCATAGTTTCCAGTGGATCAGTCTCACTACATTGTTAAGTCCTTCAGTATACAGGCCTTCTGCCATGAGTACTTCACTTCCAGCCACAAGATATACAACTGTCTCTAATTCTCTACTACAGAACCTACACCTGTCTGTTTTTCCTGTTTTTTTATGGATTTTGTGAACCATCTTTTGTGTAGTCCACTATCTTAGGCTACAATTATCAACCTCTTATCTAGTGGCTTAAACATACCCCTTTTTAACTATCCATGTGTCAGTTCTTGATTGACTTGTGGTTCTTCCAGAAACTCCTTATATTTTCCACTGTAACTATGGGTTTTCCTTTTGTCCTTTCTTCTCTGTCGATCTTCATTTTTATATGCTTTTTTCTGCTTCTTTGCACTTTTTGTTGCTGGTTGTTCCACTGTAATTATGGGTTTTCCTGTTGCCCTTTCTTCTCTGCCGATCTTCATTGTTATATGCTTTTTTCCTGCTTCTTTGCACTTTCTGTTGCTGGTTGTTCCTTATCTACTGGTGACTTAACTTCCATCTCTGTTAATCCCCTGAAGGCTTCTCCTAATTTGATGATGTAAATCATCTTTAGGCTTGTTTTCTTCATTATGCAGGACCTTGATTATGTTTGGGTCCAAGGATATCAGTAGTTATATCTGCAGCCCCACAATTGTGGACCTTGGGATGCATAATCTTGTCATGCACTGATTTTTCTGTATTAACTGGTAAGCATGGATAAGTTTTCTTATTTTTATATCTAGCTGGTCCAACACTTTCTGTGGCCAGCCAATCACACCAAACCTGTATGATATCACAGGAAGGGTGAGTTGATTTATATCTTGCACTTTGTTTCATCCTATCAAAGCAGTTTTCAGTACAAGCTTCACCATCTAAAATATTCCTTGCTGATTTTTGTTCTCAGCTGTTCATGTTGTAGTGTTGCTCATTCACCTATTCCCAGATATATGCACATTTCTCTGTCAGGGTTAGTATTGCCAAACGTTCGGTGATTTCTAGTGCCATGATGAGAATGGATTCCATTCTTAAGCCAGGGCATATTAAAAAAAAACAGGAAATCAGTATTGTATTTGTCTTTGATATTTGCTGAGAACACTCTTCTCAGCACGTGCAGCATCCCCAGGATGACTTCCTTTTGCAGTTCATAAGATGTCACAGATATTGATAGCATATTTAGATGTGCCTGAAAGTTCTTTTTGATTTGCCCATTGCTCCAAGCACTATTAGAATGATTTTTTTGTCCTTATTCCTTCTACATCAGTTTAGTTTCTGTTTACATATTTTGGTATTTCATGATTTTCTGTGTCACTGTGCACAGGACACTGTAGTCCCTTGGGTGGCTATTTCGATCAGCAGTGTTACCTTTATTCTTTTTTCTTCTATTACAGTGTCTGGTTTTCATGCTTCCACTTTCTCGGCAGTTAGTATTGGGTGATTCCATGCAATCATCACTTCTTCATTCTCTGTGATTCTTTGTGGTTCACGTTTCAAGTGTTACTCTGCTACCTCTAAGTTATAGTTTTTGCATAGTTTACAGTGGATCAATCTCACTACACTGTTGTCTCTTTCAGTACACAGACCTTTTCTCTGGGGGCTTAGTGTCTCCAACTGTTCAGGGATTTCTAGTACCATAACATAAATGGATCCAATTCTTAAGGCAGGGTATATTCAAAAATCAGGAAATCAGTACTGTATTAGTCTTTGATATCTGCTGAGACTGCTCTTCTCAGCACATGCAATGTCACCAAGATGGCTTCCTTTTGCAGTTCAGAAGGTGTCAAAAATATTGGTAGTATATTTAGAAGTGCCTGAAAGTTCTCTATGATTAGTTGCATTGTTCCAAGTAGTACTGGAATGATTTGAGTGTCCTTATTCCACATCAGTTTGGTTTCTGATTGCATATCTTGGTATTTCACAATTTTGTGTCTCTCTCTGTATGCAGGACACTGTAGTCACTAGGGGTGGCTATTTCAATCAGCAGTGCTACCTTTGTTCTTTTTTCTTGTATTACAATATCTGGTTTTCTCACTTCCACTTTCTTGGCAGTTGGTATTGGGTGATCCCATGTAATCATTACTTCTTCCTTTCTCTGTGATTCTTTGTGGTTCATGTTTCCAGTGTTTCTCTGCTACCTGTATGTTACAGTGTCTGCACAGTTTCCAGTTGATCAATCTTGCTACATTGTTGTGTCTTTCAGTACACAGGCCTTCTGCCATAAGTACTTCACATACAGCCACACGATGCACAACTGTTTCTGCTGTGTGGCTCAGTTGATGTCTAGTAGGAACTGATCCTTCCCACATCCACTACATGCATATGGTTTCTCAGCTGTTTGCATCTTCTGGTGCATAGCAATGGTTTCATGTGAAAATAGCAATTATAGAATTGTGATCACCAAATCAGCGAGTATTTAATAGTGAGAGCTATTATAACTCATTGTCTTTAAAGCACCGCACAGATTAGTGGTGCCATAATAATGGCAAATTTCAGCAACGCTGTTGGCCACCATTATCTCATCTCAACTCAGCTACAGCTCCATACTCTTACCCCACTACCAGAATTGTCACAAAGCTCTAAATACCACTTCTCCCAGAACTTTGCCAGTTGCACCAACCACTTTAGAGGAAACTGCGACATGATATTTCAAAGAGCTGGACTCAAGGAAGTATTTCTGGACAAAATTAAGGTGTTGAAGACATATTTATTGAGTGTAAAAAAAAAAAAAAAAACACCATTAAGTCCACAAGTGTGGTCACCTGTTACGGAGATACCGGCAAGGAACATGACAACCTCCAACCTTGGAGGCTTGCTTGTTCCCTGCCAGTGCTTCCATGATGGGTGACCACACTTATGGACTTGATGGTATGTGTTTTTTACACTCAGTAAATATATTTTCAGTTCCTTCATTTTGTAGTCCGCTTTCTGGTTTGACTATGGTCTTGCTCTTATTCATTTATTGCTGCTATTCATAGAAAACCAGGAAGGAAGGAATCAAAGGAATGCTTTAATAGTTATAGAGATCCCTGTAAAACTGGAAGGTGCGGACATGCTTACCTTTGTGCAAAAGCTATGCTTGGAAGTGGGCAGGTCCAATGCCTTTTGATGACAATTTTACATAACTGAGAGAGTGAATAGAGCTCTTCACCCCATGCCTGGTCCAAATAGTGCAAAATGAGGTATTCTTCTCTCCCTTCAGCTCATGCTCCTCTGTAGGGCTTTCAGCTGTGTTGGGGAAACATGATCGTCTTCATGCTGCTCCTCGGCATAATCTCATACTTTCTGTCTTTTAGGTGTGGGGAGGGATTGTCAAAAGTAGGTGTGGTAAGTCAGCTCTGTGAAAATAGCAATTATAAAATCTGTGACAGAAGGGTAGGTGCTGTTCTCCATTGTAAGCGGTCACCTATTTGTGATTTGTGATTATTGTATACATATTGGGAGACTGAATCACTATTTCTGTATAGTTGCAATTACTGGGCGGTCACTAAACTTCAATTCACTAATTTGTATTCACCATTAATAGGCAGCTGCATTGGAACACACTGGAGTGGGGCATAACACAGTCAACTGGGTTAGGAACTGGCTCCAAGGGAGAACTCAGAGGGTCATGGTAAATGGCGTTCTGTCAGAGCAAGGTGGGTTAACCAGTGGAGTCCCCCAGGGATCTGTAATGGGGCCAATTTTATTTAACATATTCATCAGCAACATCACTGATGGATTGTAGGGAAAGGTATGCCTCTTCGCAAATGACATCAAGCTTTGCAACAGAGTAGACAGACAAAAGGGGGCCACAGGAATGGACTCTGATCTAAAAAAGCTGAAAGAATGGTCAAAACAATGGCAGTTGAAATTCAACGCCAAGACATATAAAGTTATGCACCTGGGGAGAAAAAACTCAGGCAGGAAATATACCCCAGGAGGGGAACAACTGACAGAAACTAAGGTTGAGAGGGATCTAGGAGTACTCATATCTGATGATTTAAAGATAACCAGGCAATGCAAAAGGTGGAAAAGGAAACTAACAGCATCCTTAGATGCATAGGTAGGGGTATCACAAGTAGAAAAAGCGAGGTGATAATCCTGCTGTACAGATCCTTGTTGAGGATGCACCAAGAGTATTGGATCCAATTCTGGAGACCACACATTGAGAAAGACAGAGATTGTCTGGAAACTGTTCAAAGGAGAGGTACGAAGATGATTCATGGACTTCATCAAGAACCCTACAAGTGAAGACTTGACTATCTCAAGATGTACTCACTGGAAAGGAGGAGGGACAGGGGGATATGGCTTAGACATTCAAACACCTCAAAGGAATGAACTCAATACAAACTCAGGACCTTTTCAGAGAAAGCTCATCTACATGAACAAGGGGGCACAGTATGAGCCTACAGGGAGGTAGATTCAAAACCAACATCAGGAAGTTTTTCTTCACCAAAAGATTTGTGGAGCCTTGGAACAGTCTGCCCCAGAAGTTGTGGCAGCAAATACAGTGAGAAAGTTCAAGCTAGCATGGGATAGGCATTGAGGAAACTTAGGAAGGAAAAAAGACTGGGGAGGTAGCCTACATGGGCAAACTAGATGGATCATACTGTCCCCTTCTGGCATTTTCTTATGTTCTTATGTTCTAATTAGTTATAAGGTTTGTTTTAATAATGCACTGCCTACCTTTATGTGGTGTATAGGATTTAAACCCATAGTCTCAATGTCCAGGAGAATCCTTCACTTTCCTACTCCATCCATCAAGTACCCTCAGACTGTTTAGTCACAACATTGGACTACAGAGTGATGACCCTCCTCATCTTCTAGCATGAGGTTCCTGCCCCTCTAGTTTCACTGAGTCCAAAACAGAGATAACTGACCACACTCATCCACCATAACTGACATTCAGTGCCATACCTGGAATGTCCAGGGTCTTAACTCTCCAGTGAAGAGGAAGTAGGTGCTAACACACCTGCACCCCCTGTGCTCTCAGTTGATCCTTTTGCAGGAGACAAAGCCTGCAGTGCCAGAGTCCCAGAAACCCGGCAGAAGGTTGGTGGCTCTTGAAGTCCACAGTGCTGACATGGTGAAGAAATGAGGTATCCCAGTTTTGGTACGCTAAAGCCTTCACTGGAAATTGTCTAAAGAGCTGGCAGATCCTGATGGACAAAGGATCTTCACTCACTTTAACATCCTCTCAGGTCCCCTTGTGGTGGGGAACCTGTACACCCCAAAAGTCATGAGATATAGCTATTTAGACATGGGGAGAACTTCACAGCACCTCATTCCTTTAGTCACAGCAATGAATATTAACCCACTGGTTGTAGCAAGTCATGCCCCCATAAGCTAGAACTTCTCCTGGTGCCAGACTGTAAATGATCCACTGCTTGGAGGCTGGATCCCCTCCATCTTAAGGACCTCCACTTATGAACTTCTCTCTGGAATGAAGCAGAAGATTTCTTTTACTACAGTGATACAAGGGGTGTCAGTGGCCACAACGTGGGAGGGTTTTAAGACAATGCTCCTGGGTCGAATTATTGGATACACATTTCACAGACACAGGGAGACAGAGAAAAAGATGTCAGAACTGGAAACCTCCTTCTAGCAAAATGAAAAGATTTTTAAAGCCACCCTATTGCCTGATGCCACTTCTAAGCTTTACATAAAAGTTCTGAATCTCCACATGGAAATCACAGCTCATATGAATTGACAGGAAGAACTGGCAATACTTTGCTTTCACCACACATTTTGGGAGGGAGGGAGGAGGAGGGAAAGAATGTGGAAGATGCTGTCCTACTGGCTTCAAAAGCAACAAGCAGAGGGACACATAGCAGCACACCATAACCAGCAGAGAATTCTTTGCACTTGCTCTGCAGCCATAAACACCTGTGTGAAAGTTTGCTACAGTCAGCTATATAAATTGACTCTCAGCAATCAAGATTCTGCAGCAGTTTAGTTCCTCTCCAAAGTCCAACTCCCAAAGATCCCTCAAGAGCAGGCAACAGCCCTGAAAGCCCCTTTCTTCACTGAGGAAATAGAAATAGCACTGAAAGATCTCAGCCCTTGCAAAGCACTTGGGGGGTCGATTTCCTGTGGAGGTCTATAACTTCATCTCTCTAATTCTCTGTCAGATACTGAAAATACGTTTTGAGGCATTTAGAGCCTCTGGAACATTCCACCCCACCCCATGATGGCCATTGCCACCATTACAGTAATTAACCAAAGAAACCAAAGAAAAGTAATGACCCAACCTCTCCTGCCAATTACTGACCAATATCATTGATAATGGTAGAAAGCAAAATATATTGTGAAAGTTCTAGTTATTGACTCAAACCCCTATCCCTCTGCTAGTACACATTTCATAGGTGGGCTTCATCCAGACCCAGGCAGACCTAATTCATTTAGTTCATCATATCCCTTCTCCACAGGCTGCGATTGCTATTGACTTCAAAAAAGCTTTCGACTCTGTGTAGTAGGAGCACTTTCACAACACACTTAAAAATGGGTTTTGGGGCCAACTTCTTCCATAATATCCATACCATGTACTGAGGCCCAAAAGTGCAGATCCTGATAAATGACACCCTATCCACCCCCTTCCAACTTGGCCGTGGGATGTAACAGGGTTGCCCACCTGTCCCCACTTCTTCTTGTATTGGCCATAGAGCCAATAGCAGCTGTGCTACACCAAGCATCAGACATCACAAACAGGAATGAGAGTCAGGAACCCCAATATAAAGCTCTGCTCAATGTGGATGATTCACTGGTACTTATCAACCAGGCCCATACCAGTATTCAGCCAGTTACAGTCTTGCTACAAAACTTTGCCAAAGCATCCAGACTGCAAATTAACCAAAGTGAAATGGAGGTCCTTCCTCTGAACAAACACCGCTCCTCCCACCTGTTTTAGGTTTGAGGCCTGTGATGGGGGTCAGACCATATTACATATCTGGGTCTGAAGATAATTCCCCACATAGTAAAGCTATGTGATCAAAACTAAGGCCCTCTACTGCAGGACACAAGGGTTGAATTAGAGAGATGAAAGCCATCACAGATCTCTATGCTGGGCAAAATTGAAGCCTTGAAAAATAATCATAGCTCCAAAGTTTTTGCACCTCTTCTCTCACATCTCCATACATATCCCTTATAGCTGGTTTGATCATATAGATCAGCTGGTTGGGTACTTTCTATTGGAGAGTGGCAGGCCATGTTACAACTATACCAAACTCTGAACTCATTGGTGTAAAGGGGGCTGGGGCTTCCCATGGCTCAAGGGTTAATACTGGGCATTCAGAACTGCACAAAACATCAAGTGGTTCTGTGCTGAAAATCATTTTATCCCCCTTGGATGAAGATTGAAGATCGACACTGCTCTGGAAGGATGGGTTCCTCCACTGTCTTTCTCTAGTAATAAGAGGGGTAGTCCAATTCCCTATTCTATCATCCACAATTTGGTCCATTGTTGCACCAGTTGGGTAAATGAATACACACTGACCTGTACCCAACTGATTTCACCCCCTATGGTACAATCCTGAGATAAGAATGGGGAGGCAGTCAATTAACTGGCATCAGCATGGAGTTTCAAGGGTGTTACTATACTACAGGAACTGTAGGTCCCCCAGCTAAAGGTATTTAACTCCTTCCAGAACCCGCAAATTAGGTATGGCCTTCATAAAAATTAATTTTGGCTCTACCTCAAATTGTGGAGTGCATTTTCTAGTGTCACCATCAGTTTGGTGAAGAGTCACTCTCTCCTCTCACATCTTTCCCCTTTTTCTCTGGTTAAAGCACTCCACAGGCAGAGCAGGGAGCAGATATGCTATAATTAGGGAGCTGACATCTGAACAAACCACCCAGACTAAAGCTGCATGGTAAGCTTCATTAGGCATACCTATATTGGACCTGGAGTAGGGGGAATGCTGGAGGGCAGCCCGCACAGTGGTAAAAGACATGTGCAATAGGCTGCTACAAAACAAGATGTTCCCTTGGTGATACTGCACACCAGAAGTTAGGCATAAGGCTCACCTTCCTCCAGACAACAACTGTTGGAGGTGTGGTACACTGGGGGAGATCTTCTGCATACCTTATGGACCTGCCCCAACCTATGTCAATTCTGAAAGCAAATAAAGAGCATCTTGGGTGCAGTCTTGCATATCTCCATCATTGGCTCTCCACTATTCTTCCTGCTAGGGTTGCACAGAGATCTTCCCCCTCTCCCCAAACCACATGTAGAGTGGCTATGGCTGGCCAGCTCTGAGGCTAAGCATCTCATATTAAGAAAATGGTGTACTACCAAATTCCTACCCTCAGTGAATCCTTACCCAGCCTAGCACTAGTAGCTGCATACAAGCAGCTGTTGCACAAACCCTCTGGTACTATAGACAGTTATGGGACCTCTTAGGCCCCATTCCAAGTTTTCATAGATGAGAACTCAACCACAATAGCCATAATTCAGCCCCCCCATACTGGGATTAGTTAAATCTCCCCCTACTTGGACAGCCCCCTTCAATACATTGGTCTCAAACTTCTTTCCTTAGGGGTCACACCTTAGCTGTGAGGTACACTTCCCCCATCATGGACATTGAGATTCCTCCCCTCTCTGCTGCAATACACCACAAACTTTTTATGTTTGTAAAGTTATTATACCCTGTTCCTCTATTGCCACATTTAATATTGGTTTTGCTTTTTTGTATGTAGTTCATTCAGTCATTAGTTAATCATCTGATATGTTTGTGTGACCATTACTAAATGCTGTTTCTGAATGTCACTTTGTACTGATCCTTAGTCTTTGATGTACAGCATTTATATGATGCTGTTTTACCTTGAGTACCCTTTTGCACTCTTCCAAGGCCTTTGTTACCAATTTGTAAAAATGGTGTAACATCATTATCACATTGCTTACCATACACTGCACTGCATTTTGAAAAATGTTTCAATAAACAGTCTAACAACAAAAAAAAAGAATATGATGAATTGTGTCTGACTATGTTTATATCAAAGGTTTCCCTGAGGTATCAGTGGCACATTTAAGACAAGGCTACTATTATGTTTGTTACTGCTGGATTACCACTTATAAAAAGCTTTTATAACAGGCCAATGCTTCAAAATGACCTGCTTCACAGCATGGTACTGAAGAGTAAATATGATTATGCTTTTTATCTTGTATTTGACATTTGTGTAATAGCTGTTCATGTTGAGTATTTACTTTATTCAAAACATGTTTTTACCTATATGACCTCATGTAATACATAACCTAGTTTCCAAGAGGCTCCTGGGGAAAGCTGCAGCTGGATGCATATAAACAGGTATTTAGACTTTACAGAAGGATATGCAAGCAAAATACTTAATAGTGGTACAACAAGCAAAAAGAATAGTTACTGTTCAATACTGTTTTAGAGCTGTTAAATTACATTAATATTTATCTACTGTTTTAAACAGCTAGTAACACCAAAATGAACAGGGAGAAAACTATATCAATATTTAGAAGGAAGTTGTCCATTTTTATTTCTGAAGTTTTTTTTTTTTTTTTTTTTTTGTCAACTGGCAGATTTTATGCCTAATAACACGAGAAGCGATGTGTAGAGAAGTTGTTTGCCTGGCAGCAGACATATATAGTGTATGGTAGAACATTGTTCCAAACCAATTTCCATCTCAGCTCAAGTGCTGTTGTACCACAGTTCAAAGGTCACGGAATGTGATTGTACCTGTCTGTGGTACAACAGCATTCCAGCTGATTTGGAAAGCACACAAGCCACATGGTTTAAAAAACAGCTGAAGCATATTATCTTGAAAAAAAAACAGCTGAAGCAACAGAAACTGCAGGATCAACCAGATAAAACATCACAGTGGCATGATCACGTACATAAATCCTACAGATGCAGGCTCAACCAGATACTGTGCATCAAAAAAGCAAACAAACAAAAAAGCAAATACAGGATCAACAAAATATTTAAAATTACTCACAAAATAAAATGTGGTTCCTCACAGTAAGTTTCTTCTCACTAAGTGACTAAGTTATTTTTGAAAATCCTTCCCAACACTATTGACAACCAATAGAAGTCCTTGATATTGAGGTAGGGATGTCTGGTCCCTAATTAACAACACCACAGACCCTAGCAATCAACCCTGAACCCCAGAATAAGATGCAGCAGCAAACTACTTATTTTTGTATAAAAAATTAAAAAAATAGGTGATCAAAATGTATTTAGATTATTTTTAGGGGCAACATTCACTATAAAAATGCTGGATGTGCATGTCTATACACAGCCAGTGTGTTCTGCCACCTTGGGGTTCTGATTTCCATGGACCACTTGAGCTTCGCTCCTGAGGACAGAAAGAATCAGAACCCCTCTGTGGCTGAACACAATGGCCCAGATATTCGAAAGGGCTGTGCATGGTGCAAGTGTTGTGCCATGCACAACCCACTGATGCACCCCAATGCGATATTCAAAAGAGAAAAGTGCGCCACACAAATCCCGATGTGCCAGAGCGCATCAGTAATGTATGCAGGCACAGGTGGGGGGGCGTGCCCATGCATAACCTGCACAGCCCGATATTCAGCCTGGGATGTGCAAAGTCATGCATGCACAACCCCTACCTGCACCTGCACAAAGTTAAGCCAATAAAAAAAGAAACAAATGATGGCCACCCGCAGGTGAGCTGCCGCATTGCAGGGCACAACACGGCAGCTGCCACCTGTGGATGGCCACCTGAGTTCCTGCTGCACCTGGCGGTGCCCCCCCATGTCCCACTGTGGGCATCCATGTAAACATACCCCCCTTCAATATCCCTGGTGGTTCAGTGGAACCCTATGTGCCCGATCGCGGGCATCTGTTTAAATCACACACCCCCACCAATATCCCTGGTGGTCCAGTGGACCGCACTCTGCCCAATCATGGGCATCTGTAAAACATAGAACAGTCCTCTTACCCTGGTGGTCTAGTGTACCCCTCCCCACCCACCCACTGGGCCCACCGCCATGCTCCCCGGTCAGCTGGCGGCAGCACCACCCGCCTGCCGCCTGCCACCCATGACTGACAGGTTGGTAGGGCTGCATGCCCGTTGGTTCACAGCATGAGCTAATGGGCGTGCAGCCCATACCGTACTACTCAGTCCAGATATGTGAATGATTCATTACATATCTGGACTGTGTAGTACGGTATGGGCTGTGCTCCTGGCCATGCTGCTGAAACCAATGGGGTGCAGCCCACTGAGCTGTCAGTCAGCAGGTGGCGGGTGGCAGGTGGTGGTGCTGCCGCCCGCCGCTGACCAGGGGAAGCGGGCAGGGGCTCAGTGGGTGGTGGGGAGGGGGCACTAGACCACCAGGGTAAAGAGGACTGTTCTGTGTTTTACAGATGCCCATGATTAGGCAGAGTGCAGTCCACTGGACCACCAGGGATATTTGCGTGGGGTGATTTTAACAGATGCCTGCGATCGGGCAGTGATCGGTCCACTAGACCACCAGGGATATTGGAAGGGGGGGTTTATTTTACTGATGCCCACGATCAGGCACATAGTGGTCCACTGGACCACCAGGGATATTAGACAGGGGTTTTGTTTTAGACAAATGCCCGCGATCAGGCTACAGGGGGTGTCGGTCCCCGACGGCTGCTACCTGGCAGGGTGCCAGGCACAAGTTGTCGGGGATCAGTGCACCTGCATGTTAATGGGATGCAAATGGGGCCATAATGACATGTAAATGGCCCCATGTGCATCTTGCATGAATTATGGCCCCATTTGCATGTCCCCTTTTGAATATCGCAGGTGCTGTGCATGGCGCAATGGCACTTGCGCTAGTGCATCTCCATGCTCCACTCTGGCCCCTTGCACTAGCACAGTGCCACTGTGCCATGCACAGTGGGGGTGGCCAGGGTGCAATATTCAAAGCTGCTGCACCATAGCACAGCTCCGTTGAATATCACCCAGGCCACACCCCTGCACAACAAAGTTGAGCTGTGCTCAGGCTTGTGCCACAGTCTGGTGCAGTTTGAATATCCGGGCCAATGTGCATAGTTGCCCATCCAGTATTCTCTATGTAGTTGCATTCCCCTTCATTCCTTGTCAGCTTTGTGACCTCACTCATTGTGACATCACTAGTGACCAATCTGAAAGAAGCTGATTTGTTCTTCTTTATCAATTGTGATGTCACCTAAATTATGATACAAGGACACATTTCATAGGCAGACAGGAAATACACTTTGAGTTTTTGAAAAAACAAGTGGAGGATCACAGAAGTAGAGTAGTACAAAGGACTGCAGAGAACATTTTCTGTGGATATTGATTATTTCTCTTTCCAATTTCAAAACTTTAAACAACAGACGCACCCTGCTTTTCTAAATAGTGCAGTTTGGAATTGTAAGGCTGTGGTCAGAGACCAAAAGAAACATGAAGTTGGAGTCACCAGAAACCTCTGAAGATGTTGCCATCACTTTTAATGAAGAAAAATGGAAGATGTTAACTGAGCAGAAGGAGGAGCTGCAGTGGCAGTGATGGTGCAGAATAATGAAACCATGACATCACTAGGATACACAATCCCACTAGAAAACTTATTATCACTGATAAAGAGGGATGACGAACCCTCCACTGGTGATATAAAGGAAGAAAAGACTGGACAACAAAAAGATCATCTTGAAGACATCCCCAGCAATCCTAAGTCTCCTACTTGTAAGAAGGATCAACAATCAGAATGTTCTGCACACCAAACCAGAACCTCAAAGGAGAGATGAGCTTTAAAAGTGCCATACATGAGATATGTTTCCCAGATGGACTAACATTTGCTAAACTCAAGTTTAAAGAGTATCGGCAAGTCCACAATGCAAAAAAGAACCAGAGATCTAGTACAACACTGAAACATTGTCAATCTACCACCAGTAAGATGAGTATTAAACAATTGGGCAGTCTATCAATTCATAGGCAGACCCATGAGGGACAGCATTTTTTCTTTATTTACTGAGGATGGGAAGTGTTTCAGACATGAATTAGATTTTTCTGTACATCAGGCTATTCCCTCAGAAGAAGAGGGCTCTGCATGTAATGACTTTGAAAAGAGTATCACACCGGATAAACCACTTACCAACCACCAAAAGATCTACACAGGGGAGGAACCTTTTAAATATACTGAAACTGGGAGGAATTTCAACCAGAACTCACATCAATCAATCAAGTTTCAATCAATCAATTAATCAATCTTTATTTTACCAGGTGAAACACCATTGAGGTGAACTCATTTACAAGGTGGACCTGAAGTATTTTGGAGGACAAGTTGAGAATAAATTCTCATTTACAATTGCATCCAGTGGGTATTTAAATAATTACAGTATAAAATATTACATTATAAAATATATATGGGATAAACATGCAAACTTTAACATACAATACATATTGCTCATAGGTATCAACAATTGAACAGATCATACGACTACTCATTTAAAACATTCAGATTGCTTGTGTAATATACCTATAATATTAGTTTTAAATCTAGAAATAGGATTCAGATTTGCATTTTTAACATTTTCTTGAGGTCCTCCCAGGTCTGAGGGACAGATGCTGATAGAATAAAGTCACCTAACCAGTCCAAGGTCTTGTAATTAAATATTTATTTAGCACACATGACCTTACATTTTATTTGAGTGCTCCACATGTAACAGATTTGTAAGAAATGAAGAGAGTTTACTCAAAACAAAATTGTAAACAAATATATACCAATGAAATAACTTTCTCCGGTCTAAGGAGCCCCATCCCACATGTGCATATAGATAGGAATGATGTGTGTTCCATGGTGACCTTGTAATAAAATGTAATGAACTATGATCAAGGCCACTGTTTTTCGGTTTTTACCGGAAAATCCGGTAAAATTCCAGAATTAGGGCTGCCTGAAAACCGGTTAAAATGAAGATTTCATGGAATCTGGCATTTACTTTCAGATCAGTAAATCTATAAAAAAGTCTGCTTTTCTTTTAATTCCTTCCTGTACTATTTTCAGTTTGCTTTATTTAATGCTCTGTATATTAAGCCTTCTTTAATTCTGATTATTTATGTACATACTAAAAGAATGATAACAGAATCCCGGTAAAATCCGGAAATTAGAGTAACAATCACCGGTAAAATCCCGGAATCTTAAGTCTTGAAAATGGAATTTAATTGTTTTAATCACCGTAAATCAGTGGCCTTGACTATGATACAATGGATATAAAGTTTGTAGTACTGATTTAGCAGTATTACAATAAATTATATCCCCATAATCAATGACAGACATAAAAAGTGAGTTGACTAGGGTTTTCCTAATGATAAAACTAAATATAGACTTGTTTTCATAGAAAAATACAAAAAGGCATTTTAATTTTAATGAAATGTTATCTATATGTGGTTTAAATGTTAATTGGGAGTCTAAGATTAGTCTAAGATATGTGTGTTCTAACAATTTCCGTACCATTAAGTGATTGTAGTTTTAAGTGAGGAGTATCGATAACTTTTTTTGGAAAAAATCATCCATTGTGTTTTCTTTGTATTTAGTAATAACCTTAGGTCAAATAAAGAAGTTTGTATTGTATTATTTTTTTTTTATTTTTATAGCTGCTGTATTAATATCTTTAAGAGTGGTATACAATATAGTGTCATCTGCGTATAAAAAGATATTAGTCAGCTTAGAACAATGGATGGGTAATTCAGTAACATACACCAAAAATAGAAGAGGCCCCAATACTGAACCTTGGGGACCCCCCCCAGTAGAAAACAGTGGTTCAGAGTATATATTATCTGCTTTGAAATATTGTTGCCGCCATGACAAATATGATTGAAACCAAGATAGTGCTGTATAACCCATACCTATTTTCTTTAACTTATTAAGCAGAATGACAAAATAAGCTGTATCAAATGCTTTTAATAAATCTAAAAAAAATAGCTGGTGAAATGTTACTGGAATCAAAAGAAGCAAAAACACCAACTCTAGATATAACATTTGTGTGTATTATGGCCTTTTCTGAAACCCGCCTGATAATCAGTTAAGATGTTGAACTTAGTGAAGTATGAAATAAGTTGCCTCTGAACTATTTTTTCAAATATCTTTATTATTGGGGTCAGAATAGAAATTGGGTAATAACAACTCAGGTCAGAGGGCTCTCTCCCTTTAAATATTGGAATAATGAATTCAATTTTCCAATCATCCGGTAGATAAGAACTGCTAATTGACATGTTGTAAAGATATGCAATATGAGGTGCCAAGCTATGTGAAGCCAATTTATAAAATATAGGGTCAATATTATCGTGTCCACCACTTTTTTGGGATCCAGATTAGTAAGTTCTTTTTGTACTTCATCTACACTTCTTTTTTGAAGAACAAACAAGGGGGTTTTAACAAATGATTGAAAATTAGTATCCAGTAAAATTGGTGGCAAATGGGGCTCTTCTTTTCAAATTACATACTTGCTCCAGCAATGAAGGTATTAAATGTATTAACCTGCTCTAAAGTATCATGTATTACTAAACTATTACGAATTAAAGTACTAGGTAAACTATTCCTAGAGCTCTTCCCTTTTAAATTGTTAATGACAGTCCAGACTTTTCTAGGATTACCAGTATTAGCTGTAAACTGATTTGTGTAGTAACTGGATTTGGCTAATCAAATTTCTCTAGTACACCTGATTCTAATTATTCTGCAAGCCAGTATGTCTTTATCTTGGTCCTCCTTGCCACCTTCCAGATATGTTCCTTTTCTTTTATTATGTTTTTCAAATGTTTATTAATCTAAGAGGAAATTTTAGATCTAACCCTTTTATGTACCTACAGAGCAGTTTAGTAATAATTTCCAGGACAGAAGACTTAAAAATACCTAAGCAGTATCTAAATCAGGACAGTTCTGGTCAGTAACATCACGGAACAAAATAGACTGGACAAAAATAAAGTGGCAAAAACAGTGTCACCATCAATATTGGCAGTACAAAATGTAGCATGCCAGAGCAATGCAGGCCACATGACACACAGGTAGCAAACAATGTCCACCGCATGGAGGCACTGCACTGGAACCACAGGGGCCAGGAGCACAAGCCAGCATGCTATCTCCCCTGTCCTGTGTGTGGTGTGTCTTGTTGGGGACATGCTGGCTTGTGCTCCTGGCCCCTTGCATTATACATGGCCATCTACATGGTGGCCATTGTCCACATGTCCTCCACTGGTTACCCCAGTGCACATTCTCCATCACTCAGCATTCTGGGTGGGGTACCCCACCATGTGGGTGCTTGTGCTATTACATTACAATGGTAGGTGTCAGGTGGCCTACTTCCCCCAGTGGTGGTTGCATCCTGCCCTCTTCCATCTCTCTGCACCCCTGTGCTGTTTCTGTGCACAGGTGCCTGCTGCTGTGTGTTCCAGTGCAGTGCTTCCATGCGGTGGACATTGTTTGCTACCTGTGTGTCACATGGCCTGCATTTTTCTGGCACGCTACATTTTATGCTGCCAATATTGATGGTAACACTGTTTTTGCTGCTTTATGTTTGCCCACTTTATTTTGTTCCGCGATGTTACTGACCAGAACCATCAGGACAGGCATGCATATTAGACGAGTTAATGTCCTTGCAAATCATGTAAAAAGGTTTGATCACAAAATGATTTAAAACTTTGTGAAGCAGATAATTGTACAGGAGTATAAGTTTTGATACTATGTCTTATGCATGGAATATAACAGTGGTCACTCATGTCAGGATCAAAAATTGATGATATATATTTATGAGGTACAGTTGTTAATATTACATCCAATAATGTATCTTTTTTATTATCTGACTTATTTGGTTTAGTTGATTTAGTTATAAGGTGAGTCAGATTTAATGCTGCTATCTGATTACTTAAATCTGTATTGAGATTCAACATATCCCAATTCAGATCCCCTATTAAGAGAAGCTCATATTTCAAGCAGGGAGCAAGAGTTAAACTCAATGACTTCAACATATCTGAGGAAGCTGGGGGGGGGTCTATAGCAAACAGCCAAATAAAGATTAAAATGTTGGGCATAATGGATTTGTAAAATTAGTAATTCCATTTGCTTTGGAACAGATTTGAAAATTTTACTTGTCCCCCAAAAGATTCTCTCAGGTAAATTGCCACACCTCCTTCTTTTCTGAGCCTGTTTAATCTAAATAAGTTATACCCATTAATTGCTACTTCCATATCAACAGTTTTACATTAACCAAGTCTCAGACAACACAAAAACATTTGGGTTAGTGCCAGCTATCCAGGTTTTAAATGATCTAATGTAGGCACCAAGCTCCTACTAATCAAATGAACCATACTCAGGTGTGCATGATTTGAAAAATCATGCGTAGAAAAAGTATACTGTACTGCATGTGGTCCTGTGTTCAAATGTACATTACCAGAGGAAAGTAACAATGACAAAATAAAACATCTAGAAAATGGTAAAAACAGTTATCCAACTTACAGTATGTGGGTGAATAGCAGTATGATTGTGTAACACTAAAAACAAAAATATGCACATAAGAGGTCACAGTTCCAATGATACTGGTGCTTTGAGACCTAAATGTCAAAGTATTTTGAATACAGTAAACATTAAGCCAAAAATACCTGATTTAATCATTGCATTTCTTCCACTGACATGTGTAACTTCCCAACCTCCTTTTACAGTTGAAAATGCTTGTGATTCATGTAGGAGCCCCTCTAAATGTGCAATACAGTTAGAATCTGAATCACACATAACCCCTATTCTCCTGGTTTCTAAAATCCTCATTATCCCATATATAATTAAGAAGACCATTTTAAAAAAATCAAGTCCAATATAATGGCTACTACTAAGGATAAGCTTACAGCTTTATGCAGGGGCTCTCTCAGATAGTCAAAGTTTCTGTATAGAGTGGCACTTATGCCACTCACGCTCAGCACAGTGCTCACGCTGTGCACTGGTGCATGTTGTTAAAGCACTACGCCCCCCCCCAGGCTGACTATGTGCTCTGATTGAGCCCACCACTGGGCACCCCTCTTACCAGGCAGCCATGTGTAGTGGAGGGGCCACTGGGAGTGAATGGACAGTCTGTTTTCCAGGTAACCGAAAACCAGTAAAGCTGCCAATGTTGCTCACAGTCTTCTCCTCAAGATGAAATCAGGCACGCAGAGCTGATTGTCAGCAGCAGGTTTGTAGTGGCCAGGAGAGTGTGGTAAGGTGCAGTGACATTCCTGATGGTATCTGGATAATTGCTGTATTGCAGTCAATTGCAGTGGCATGGGCTTTTAAAGCACCATGTCCCACCCCCTTCAAGCTGACTCTATGCGCTCACTGGGCCCACCACCAAGCCACTCTCTCTTTACCAGGCAACCATGTGTAGTGGAGGGACCACTGGGAGTGAATGGACAATCTGTTTTCCCAGTAACTGAAAACTGGCAAAAGCTGCTGATGTTGCTCACAGTCTTCTCCTCAAGATGAAGTCAGGCACACAGAGCTGATTGTCGGCAGCAGGTTCATAGTGGCCAGTAGAGTGCATTAAGGTGCAGTGGCATTCCTAATGGTATCTGGATAATTGTTTTATCATAGTCAATTGCAGCAGCATGGGTTTTTAAAGCACTGTGCCCTGTCCCCCAGGCTGACTCTGTGCTCTGACTGGACCTGCCACTGAGACCCTCTTACCAGGCAGCCGTGTGTAGTGGAGGGTCCACTGGGAGTGAATGGACAGTCTGTTTTCTTGGTAACCAAAACCTGTAAAAGCTGTTGATGTTGCTTACAGTCCTCTCCTTAAGATGAAGTTAGACACACAGAGCTGATTGTCGGCATCAGGTTCATTGTGGCCAGGAGAGTGTGATAAAGTGCAATGGCATTCCTGATGGTATCTATATAAATGCTGTATCACCTTGCCAGGCTTCAGAACATCCAGACAGGAAAGAACCCAAATACATACAGTAACTTTGGGAAGGATTTTAACAATAGATCAAGTCTTACCAAATATCAGTGGACTCATTCAGGGTTGAAACCTTTAAAATGCATTAGTGTAAACAGGTTTTCAAATGGAAATCAAGTTGTAGTAGCCACCAATGGAGCCACATGAGGGGAAATCTTTTAAATGTATACAGTGTGAGAAGAGTTTCAGAAACAAATCTGTTCTTGCTGTGCATCAGAAGTTCCATACAACAGAAAAGCCACATACATGTAGTGACTGTGGAGAGAATTTCAGCAGGGAATCAGATCTTACTAACCACCAATGCATCTACCCAGGGAAACCTTTTAAATATAATGAGTCTGGGAAGAGTTTCAGACAGAAATTCAGTCTTGATAATCATCAGAAGATCCACACAGCATACAGTACCGATTTCCAGATTTTTTAATATGCCCTATCTTAAGAAATGGGGTCCATTCTCGTCATGGTATTAGAAATCTCAGAACATATGGAGACACTAACCCGACAGAGATGTCACATACATGCAGTGGTTCTGGGAAGGATTTCTGAAATAAATCAGCACTTACTGGGCACCTATGGACTCACAATAAGGACAAGCCTTTTAAATGTACTGAGTGTGGGAAGGATTTCAGCTAGAAGTCATATCTTGCTGTACATCAGAGGAGCCACACAGGTGAGAAGGGAATACATCAAAGGGAAAGACTGCAAAAATTACGCAAGACATACACAGTCAGGGAACACATAAAACAGATAAACAAAGTTATTGGAACCATCCAGAGGGATCCATATGATGTCACTGAAATAAACAGAATACATTATTGTGCAGCGAGACTAATAACAAATAGAGCAGTGCCAAAAAAGCAAGGAATGAAGAACAAAAATAGAGGGAAATTCAGCATACCACCATGGAAAAAGCAGATAGAAGGAACAATTATGGAGCTAAGATCAGAAGTATCACTGCTGGAGGAGTTTAGAAAGGGTAATAGATCAATGAAAGCCATCAGGAAAGTGGATGAAATCAAAGAAAAATGCTGTATTAAAACAGATCAGGAATTACATTTTACCATCTCAAATAACAAGCTCAAGATCTCTGCTGAAGCTGAGAAGCTCAGGAGATATGTAGAAAGGAACAATGAAAAAATGAAAAATAGATGGTTTAGAGAAGACCCGAAGAAATTGTATAGGGAGCTAGGAAAGAAAACAACCAACGTAAAAACACCACCAGTAAAGAAAGAAATTGAGGAATTCTGAAGAAGCATTTATGAAGACCCAGTTGAACATAATAGGGAAGCAAAGTGGATACAGGAAATAAAAGACAGCATAAGAAATGGTACTACTAGGGATATGGAGTGGCCTGACGAACAGCTAAGGAGATAGAAGTGAAGATAAGGAAGGCCTTCAACTGAAAACTCAGGTCCAGATGCAGTACCCAACTTCTGGTTAAAAGTACTAACATCTTGCACCAAGATTTAGCTACCTCAAAAACTATTTATACGCACATCCTGAGTTGACACCCATCTGGTCAACAACAGGAATATCACACTTTATTAAATCTGAGCCTGCCAGTCTCCCAAGAACTATCGCCCAATAACCTGTTTGCCAACAACATATAAACTATATGCTGGAATCAATGCAAACTGAATCTACAATCATTTAGACTGCAATAAACTCATGGCAATAGAACAAAAAGGCAATAAAGAAAATCATATGGTACAAAGGACCACCTCCTGTTGAACAAAGCCATTATGGGCGCTGCAAAAATGCGAAACCTTAGTGTAGCATGGATTGACTACAAAAAGCATTTGACAGTATCCCACACTCCTGGATCACTGAGTGTTTATGGATCTACAGGATACATCCCACACTGATAAACTTCATCACAACAACAATGAGGGAGTGGTAAACCACCCTGCAATTAAATCATGAGAAAGGTCAAATCACCATCCCAAATACAAGCATCCGATGAGGATATTTCAAGATGACTCCTTGTCACCACTTCTGTTTTGCCTTGTCCTCAATCCCTTGAGTAGCCTAATCAACAACCTAGGTTATGGATACAACTTGAACAGAAACAAAAACAATCAACAGCTAATATCTCACCTGCTATTTGTAGATAACCTAAAACTTTATAGTTCATCTGACAAACATTTGAAAGAACAACTACAAATTAAGACCTTTTCTGATGACATACGGATGATGTTTGGCCTAGACAAATGTGCTAAAGCAACATTTGTAGCAGGAAAGTTAACTCATAAAGAAAACATGAATCTGGCAGAGGTTTGTGGCATAAAATCACTTGAGCAAGAGGGACTGTATAAATAACTGGGAATAGATGAAGAAGCAACAGCACAACATGAACAAATGAGAGTAAAAGTAAGCAAGGAATATTTTAGAAGGTTAAAGCTAATTCTGAAAACTGCTTTGACAACATGAAATAAAGTGCAAGCTATGAACCAGCTCATACCTTCCAGTGATATCATACAGCTTTGGTGTGATAGACTGGCCACAGAAAGTGTTGAACCAGCTAGATATAAAACAAGAAAATGTTTCATGCTCACCAATTAATATACAAAAACCAGTGCATGCAAGATTATACATCCCAAGGGCAGAGGTAGACATGGGCCTCATTGAGATTGATTACACATATAGGTCCACAATAGTGGGGCTACATACATACTTACTGACAACCTTGGACCCAAATATAGTCAAGGTCTTGCATCATGAAGAAATAAGCCTAAAATGACTTCACTCATCAAATTAGGAGAAGCCTTCAGAAGGGTAGTAGATTGATGTCAATCCACAAGTAGATAAGGAACTGTCAGCAACAGAAAACGCAAAGAATCAGAAAAAGGAGTATAAGGATAAAGACCAACAGAAAAGGAAAAAACAATTGGAAAGCCCATAATTATAGTGGAAAATACAGGGAGCTACTGGAGCAACCACAGGTTGATCAAGCCCTGACCCATGAGTGGTTAAAAAGAGGTGAATTTAGACCACAAGATGAAAGACTGATAATGGCAGCCCAAGATAGTGGGCTACGCACAAGATGGTTCACAAAATCCATAGAAAAAATAGGAGAAACAGACAAGTGCAGGTTCTGTAGTACAGAACTAGAAACAGCTGTGCATCTCATGGCTGGCTGCGAAGTACTCATGGCAGAAAGACTGTATACTGAAAGACATAACAATGTAGCAAGACTGATTCACTGGAAACTGTGCAAACACTATAACATACAGGTAGCAGAGAGATACTGGAAACATGAACCACAAAGCATCACAGAGAATGAAGAAGTAATGATCACATGGGATCACCCAATACCAACAGCTAAGAAAGTGGAAGCAAGAAAACCTGATATTGTAATACAAGAAAAGAGAACAAAGGTAGTATTGCTGATTGAAATAAGCTACCCTAGTGACTACAGTGTGCGCATGCAGAGACACAAAATCATGAAATACCAAGATATGCAGTCAGAAACCAAACTGATGTGGAATAAGGACACACAGATTGTTCCAGTAGTGCTTGGAGCAATGGGATTATTCAAAAAGAACTTTCAGGCACATTTAAATATGCTACCAATACTTGTGACACCTTATGAACTTCAAAAGGAAGCCATTTTCGGGATGTTGCGTGTGCTGAGAAAAGCACTCTCAGCAAACATCAAAGATTAATACAGTACTAATTTCTTGACTTTTGAATACGCCCTGGCTAAAGAATGGGGTCCATTCTTGCCACGATATTAGAAATCCCTAAACATTTGGAAACACTAACCCCATGAGAAGCCATATGCATGTAGTAAATATGGTTAAGATTTCAACAAAAAATCTGATCTTAATAAACACCAGCTGATTCATTTAGAGAAGCAATGGGGCTAATCAAAAAGAACTTTCATGCACAACTAAATATGCTACCAGTATCTGTGACACCTCTGAACTGCAAAAGGAAGCCATCCTGGGAGCATGATGCTGAGAAGAGCGCCTCAGCAAACATCAAAGACTAAGTACTGATTTCTGATTTTGAATATGCCCTATCTTAAGAATGGGGTCCATCCTCTTCATGATGCTAGAAATTCCTGAACATTTGGAGACACTAACCCCAAGAGAAACCTTTTAAATGTACTGTCTGTGGAAAGGGTTTACACAAGAAATCATATCTTATTTTGCATCAGAAAATCCAGGCAGGGAAGACACCATTAAAATGCAATGATTGTGGGAAGACTTTCATCCAGAAATCATATCAACTCAGCTGCCCATTATAATAGCGACCTCAAAATAGTGATTTAAAAATGGCGAATACAAATTAGCAAATTGAAGTCGAATGCCTTACTGAAGTCCTGATACACTATGTCTACTGCTCCACCCTGGTCCACTGTTCTGGTCACTCAGTCCAAAAAAATCAATCATGTTTGTCTGGCATGACCTCCCTGCTGAGAAGCCAAGCTGCTTTGGATCCAGTTTTCCATTTGCTTCCATAGATTGCAGTATTCTTTCCTTCAGTAATGTTTCCATGATTTTCCCACCACTGAGGTGAGGCTGACTGGATGGTACTTACCAGTGTCTTCCTTGCTCCCACTTTTGTGCAGGGGTACCACTGTGGCTTTTTTCCAGTCATCTAGGACTCTGCCACTCTCCAGGGACTTATTGAAGAGGACTGTTAATCGGCAGGCAAATTCCTCTGCAAGTTCCTTCAGTATTCTTGGATGGATACTGTCAGGTCCCATTGCTTTGTTGGTTTTTAATTTTTTCAGTTCTTTTAGGACCCTTTCTTTTATGAAGGGACATGAGTCAGCTTCACTGGTGTGGTATCCTTCATTTCCTAGTACCAGCTCACTACCCTGTTCCTCTTGCTTGAAGACTAAGGAGAAACATTCATTCAGAACCTCTGCCTATTCTTTGTCAGTCTCACATCCTGGCCCTCTTTGGTTCTCATCCGAATGACACCCCCTTTCCTCTTCTTTTCTCCTGTATATGTCTGCAAAGGTCTTGTCCCCTTTTAACCCCTTCAGCAATTCTTTCTTCTGTTCACACTTTGACTACCTTAATCACCGTCCCTGCTTCCTTGAGCCTTGCCTTGTATTCCTTCATGTAGCTGTCCCTCTTTGTCTGTTTGTACTTTTTGAAAGCTATTTTTCCCCTTTATACTGAAAACCTCCTTCTTAGAAAACCAAAGAGGATGTCTCCTCTTCTTAATTTTACTGATCTGTTTGGTGCATTCTGCTGTGGCCAGATTTATTGCATCCTTTATGGCCTTCTAGCTTTCTTCCACGTCACCCCCTGCAACATCTTTGAGATGGTTTTTAATGCAAGTTTTCATTTTACCATAGTCATCCTTCCTGAAGGCCAGGCTCTTCAGTTTTCTGTGACTTGTGTCCTCTGCCCTTTTGACAATGTCAGACTGACCTATGGTCGCTTGACCCCAGACTGATTCCTACCTTAATGTCTGTGATCCTGGTACTGTTGTATAGTACAAGGTTCAGGATTGCATTTTCTCTGGTGGGTGATTCCAACAACTGTTTTACTTCTGCCCCTTTTAGAGCTATGAGGGATTCTTTGTTCCTGTCTGATGAAGCAGTGTAGAAGGACTAATCTATATCAGGCAGACTGGAGTCTCTGATGAGCAACAAGTCACCTTAATCAGCCATTGTTAGGATGGTTTCTAGTAGCTCTTTGTCTCTAACTGTTGAGACGGGGTCTGTAGATCACACCCACTTGGATGAGGACTTCCCAGCTCCAAGGATGATCCATAGGACTTCAGTCTCAGTATTTGCCATCTGTACCTCTGTGGCCTTGATTCCTTCCTCACGCAGCTAGCCACCCACCCTCCTTCCTTTCCTTCCTTTGAGGTCTGTCCTGTACAGAGTGTACCCTGGGTTAACAGCATCCCAGGTATGGTTCTCATTGACCAAGTCTCTGTTACAGCTACAGTCAAGGTTAGCCTCTGTCATTATGGCAGCGAGGTCCAGTATCTAATTTACTAGGCTACAGGCATTGAGACAGAGTGCCTCGAGCTTTGGCTGTGTCTGTTTGCTGTGTCTTTCCTTCTATTATGCTGTTTTTGCTTTTCAGTGGTTTGGCTTGGCTGCACTTGTTATGTTCTGGTCAGTGCCTGTTGTCTTGTGACCTGTTCCAGAACTGGCAGGTGGTGAGGGAGGGCATGGGTGCTAGTGCCTGTTCCCCTTCCACTAGTTTAAATGACTGATAAATACTTCAAACTTTGGCCGACTGTGCAAGTCTCCTCCTTTGTGAGGTGTAGACCATCCAACCTGAAAAGTCTCACTCCCTGAAATTTCCCAGTCTCCCATGAAGTACCGGCCCTTTTCCTTGCACCAAACCTTAAGCCAGGTGTTCAAGTCAGTGATCTCCTTTTCCATGATTTTCTGCCTGCTACCTCTCTTCCCCCATATAGGCAGAATTTCAGAGAAGGAGACAGTGGACAAAATAGAAGCCAATTTGTCCCTGAGGCTGGAAAGCTGTGCTTTTGTTTCATCTACATCTCAACTAGCCAGGTCATTTGTTCCTACATGAATCAAGATGTGTGCATTCTTAGCCATGTCCCATGCTATTCTCTCAATGTGATTTGTGTCCCTCCAAGCAAATGTCCCGGGAAGGCACCTGACAGCAACCAGAGTGTCCATTTTGCTCTAGGTGAGTCTGTACTCCTCTTATCATAGAGTATCCAATGATCAGAAAGAGTTTTTTCTTGGCCTTCTTTCATGAAACTGCCTAGCTGGCATGCTCATTTGTGTTCTGTGCCTGGATGAACTGATTCATCCTGCACCTGTTGGAAGGCTTGGATGAAAGCAGCGAGTACCTATTTGAAGTCTGTATCAGTGATTTTATGTACATTTGTTTGCCTTGGCTCTGCAATGTGGAATGTGACTTAAGATTCTTGACTGTCTGTCAGCCCCTAGTGTAGTTGTCCTCTGGGGTAGTGGTGATGCTGTGTGGGGTGGTATTGTACTGCGGTGGATTGCTGTAATGTCGAATGTCCAGAGTTTGGTTCTGAGGTATGTTATTTCAGCCTATGTGACACAGAGTTGAGAATGCAGATCTCTGAGTGTCCAACATGTGGGACAGTGTCCAGTTTTTTGAGTGATTTCTCTGTTGGGTAAAGTTCCACAGTGTCTGCAGTCTACTATGTACTATATCTGGTTATGTAGACTGGTTGTGGATGAACAATATAATTTTTTTAAATATATTACACTTTCACCTGTTCTAAGGGAGGAAGTGGGATGATGTAGAGATGAAGTGTGGACAAAAGTAAATAGAAAGTCCTGTGCAAGAGTTGTTATCTAGCCTCCTCCGCCATTTTGCAGAAAGTGTGGAAAAAGAACTAGAAAATAATAATTTTAAATAGAAAACATAAACTTTTTTTAATATATAGCTCTGTCTCCTGTTCTTAGGGAGGAGGTGGGATGATGTAGAGATAAAGTATTGTGTAGAGTTCTGGAGGTCACATCTTTGTAAAGACATAGACAGGGTAGAGGCAGTTCAGAGAAGGGCAACAAAATGGTGCAGGTCCTGTACCAAAAGTCATATGAGAAGAGCTTTGAGGACCTCACTGTGTATACCGTGGAGGAGAGGAGAGAGAGTGGGGGGATATGATAGAGACCTTCAAATATCTCAAGGGCATAAATAAGGTACAGGAGGGTAACATATTTCAGGAAAAGAGATATTCTAGAACAAGGGGTCATGAAATGAGGCTGGAAGGGGTAGACTTAGGGGTAAAGTGAGGAAGTATTTATTCACAAAATGGGTGGTGGATGCATGGAACAGCTTCCCAGCGGAGGTAGTGGGGCAAATTTGGTATGGATAGGCATTCATTTATTTATTTCATCATTTGGACATAACCTTTGAGCAAAATGCTCTTTTTCAAAGGTTCCATGTCTAGACAGGAGGACAACACAGAAAGGTAGTTACAGAGTATGGGTGCACAAGTACAGAGACAAAAATACAAGAAATAACAGCAAATGGTCTAACTATTTACAGTTGTAAGGTATCTCATTTTGAGGTACAGCATATTGCAATTAGTACAGCCCAAGGTACGTGGTGAGTGTTGTGTGTTTAAGAAACTAATTTAGCAGGAGGTAAAGCAACCGGGGGAGGCATTGTCATTATTTCATATAAAGTCAGGGGGGACTCAACATAGGCTTTTACACCCTGAATGTTAAGGCAGCCAAGAGGAGGCTTTGTTGTTAATTCTAGTCAATGATGGTATTGGGGGTGGTTAATACGGCATAGGAATATCCCAACAATGGGTAGGAGAACAAGCCAGAGATCAACAAGGGTCTTTGGTATTTGCAGCAGGTAGGGGAAATGGACAGACTAGGTGGGCCTGGCAGTCTTTATCTGCTGTCAAATTCTACTAGTAACCACACTTCTGAGAGACTTCCAGTATCTGGCTATGTACTGTTCAGAAGAGACAGAGGTGAAAAGGGGTGGAGTAGCCATTTCTGTCAATGAAAATATTAAAGCTACAGAAATTCAGGATAGACATAAGGAGCCAGAAGAACTGTGGGTCACCCTTAAACAGGAAATGGGACAGTGATACGAACTGGGGTTGTGTACAGGCCTCCAGACCAGGGGAGGACATAGACACATTACTGTTAGAAGATATACAAAACATGACAGCTAAAGAGGAGGTTCTGATAATGAGAAACTTCAACATGCCAAATACAGATTGGTCAATACCAGCAGGAACATCTGCCAGAACTAGACACATGGTGGATTCCCTGCAGCGGTAGGGCCTCAAACAACTGGTACAACAACCCACAAGAGACAGGGCTATACTAGATCTAGTACTGACTAATAGGGAAAGGATCACACATCTCCAGGTAGAAGGTCACCTGGGGGCCAGTGACCAACACATGGTATGGTTCAATTTGGCCACTAGAACCAAATCATCCCATTTCAAGGCAAAAATATGGACTTCAGATGAGCTGACTTTGATAAGATGGCCAACAGAATTAAGCTAGCTCTGGCAAAAAGAAATACAGGTGAGGGGGTACAGGCAAAGTGGGTAAGCATTAAAGATGCATAACTTGAAGCAACATCCCATGATGTTAGAGAGAAAGGAAGTGCAAAAGAAGAAGGAAACCACTTTGGTTCTCAAAAACAGTAGCAGAAAGGTTAGAGCCAAATGGTTGGCCTTCAGGAAATATAAGGAAACAGCAGGATGAAAATAGGGAGGCATACCAAACTTTCCTAAGGGAAGCAGGAAAAGGCAGTAAAGGCAGGCAAAGGCCCAAACCAAGGAAACAATAGCACAAATAGTAAACGAAGATGACAAGACTTTCTATAGATACATTAATGAAATGAGAAAGTCCTGAGGGGGTATTGCTAAGATCAAAGGGGATAGAGGGCGTGTGAGGAGGAGGACCAAGTAAAAGCATCTATCCAAAATAGATACTTTGGCTCAGTATTTACTGAAGAGAAGGCAGAGCAGGGTCCACAGCTCAGCACCATGGACACAAGGGAGAAGGAGGTGTGCACTAGTTCCTTCACAAAAGAAAGGGTCCTACAAGAGCTAGATAAGCTCCAAGTGAACAAGGCAAAGGGACCTGATGGCATACATCCCAGGGTACTAAAGGAGCTAAGGGTGGAACCAGTAGAGCCATTAGCAGAACTGTTTAGTGAGTCTCTGAGCACAGGAGAGGTCCCAGAAGACTGGAAAGGGCTTATGTGATCACACCTCACAAGAGTGGTAGCAGGGAGGAGGCAGGGAACTACAGACCAGTCAGTCTTACCTCAGTAGTGGGCAAGATTATGGAGACATCCTTAAGGAAAGGATAGTGCAACTCCTGGAATCCATAGGAGCACAGGATCCAAGACAGCATGGGTTTACAAAAGGAAGGTCCTGTTGAACTAATCTCATAGATTTTTTGACAGGGGTAACCAGAGTGGTGGACCAAGAGAGAGCAGTTGATGTCGCCTGCCTTGACTTCAGCAAACTTTCGATACTGTTCCACATAGAAGATTGATTAACAAGCTGGGTAAGCTCGGAGGGATCAGAAGTTGGTCAACTGGGTGGCAAACTGGTTGACAGACAGAAAACAGAGGGTGGTGGTAAACGTATAACAGTCAGCAGAGATGCAAGTCACAAGTGGGGTACCTCAGGGATGAGTCCTGGGGCCAGTCCTCTTCAATATCTTCATCAGTGACATTGCAGATGGACTGGAGGGTAAGGTTTGTCTGTTTGCAGATGACATCAAGATCTGCAAAAGAGTAGATGATCCAGATGGGGTGGGCAGAATGAGAAGAGATCTGGATAAACTAGCAAAATGGTCGGAAGAGTGGCAACTGAGGTTTAATGCAAAGAGGTGCAGGATCATACACATAGGCAAGAGAAACCCTGAAGCCACCTATAGGCTGAGAGATGAGTTGCTGGCAGTCACAAGGGAAGAAAGAGACTTGGGCATCATCATCACTGATGACCTGAAATCATCCAAGCAGACTACTAAAGCAGTAGGTAAGGCTAGAGGGATGTTGGGGTGTATTAGCAGGGGTATCACAAGTCGTAAGAGGGAAGTAATAATCCCTCTTTACAAGACACTGTTTAGACCCCATCTGGAGTACTGCATGCAGTACTGGAGGCCACACCTTCACAAGGACATTAACCAAATTGAGACAGTCCAAAGAAGGGCAGCCAAATTGGTGCAAGGACTGCACCAGAAAACATATGAGGACAGATTAACGGAGCTCAATATGTATACCCTGGAGCAAAGGAGGAAGAGAGGTGATATGATTGAAACATTCAAACACCTTAACGGCATTAACAAGGTGAAAGAGTGTAACATGTTTCAATATAAGAAAAATAGCAGGACAAAAGGACACAGCATGAGATTAGTGGGAAGTCAATTAAGGGGTAATGTGAGGAAGTTCTTTTTCACAGAAAGGGTGGTGGATGCATGGAACAGCCTACCTCAGGAAGTGGTGGATATGAATACAGTGCAGGGCTTTAAACAGGCATGAGATAGGCATAAGGGAGCAGTACAGATGAGTATGAATAGGTAGGCCATTGACAGAGCAAAGTCCGATGGCACATTCATAATATAGAAAAGAAATGGGCAGACTGGATGGGCCTTGCAGTCCTTATCTGCTGTCAACTTCTATGTTTCTATGTTTCAAGTTAAAACACAGCCTAAAAAACTTATGTCTACCTGCCTTTCTGACAGATCTGGGGAATATAAAGAGGCAGGAATTCTAGCTTTCACCCTCTGTGTCTGATGCATTCTGTATCTTCCAGGATCTGTTATTAAACATTATCAACAAACACGCACTCATAAGAAAAATCAAATCCAGGAAACGTGCACCTGATTGGTTTATTCCACAACTGAAGAGGGTCTTACAGCATAGAGACACCCTTTGGAAAGGGCTTGGAAGTCGCAGTCCGACTCTGTCTGGCTCTCCTTCCAGGTAGCCAGGAATGCCTGCACCAAGTTGGTAAGGCTAGAAAAACAACAGTACTTCCAGTCTGCCCTTGAGGTAAATATAAACTATTCTACCAAATTTTGGCAGATACTGAGAGAGTTGATGGACATTTCCTTGCCACCCCACTCCCAACCAAAACTGTGGCAAATAACACCCACTTCTCAGACAGATCCAAGATCCTTGATCCGCTCAATAACCACTTTGCTACAGCAGGCCTTACATTTGATACGTTGCCTGTTAGTAAACTGTACTTCAAGTACTGCCAGCATAGTTACTAGCACTACCTCAGCCCTCTGCACCGCCACCCCCTCTTCAAATTCCAGCCAGTCTCCTTTAAACAGGTGGAGGACCATCTCCTTGTTGGACACCACAAAGAGTACTGGTGCCGATTCATTAGAACCTTCTTTCTGAACACAGGCTTTTATTATTTTACAGCTCCAATTGCCCACCTATTTAATAGTTCACCTTTCCAAGGGGATTTGCTGCCTAGCTGGAAAACCATGCACATCACCCCCCTGTTTAAGTCAGAAGACCCCACTGACTTGAATAACTACAGTCAAATCTCATTGCTTCCGGTCTTATCCAAACTTCTTGAAAAAATTTTTAACTCCAAATTAAGAGAGTACCTGGACCAAGAAAATATCCTCAGTCCAGTCCAATCAGGGTTCAGACCTAAGCACAGTACCATGTCAGCTCTTGCCAAAGTGTCGAATGACTGGCTGCAAGCCTTGGGTCATAAACAGCACATATATGCAATCTTCCTTGACCTCAGCAAAGCCTTTAATACGGTTGATCATTCCACACTTCTTGAGACTCTGAGTAGTATTAGCCTAGACTGTGCTGCAGTAAAATTGCTCTGCTCCCACCTCAAAAATCATAAACAACAGATAAAAATACAAGATGAGCTCTCCCCACCAAAATTACTGCCCTGAGACTTTCCGCAAGGTTTCATATTGGAACCTATCCTCTTCGCCTTGTACATCAACCACATTGACTCTGGGCTGACTTCAGGAAATATTCATCTCTTCGCAGATGGCACAGTTCTTTACACAACCAACCCCTCATTGGACCTTGCATACAAGGAGCTATAGCATGATTTTCTCATCCTCCAACACAACCTGTTACATCTGAAGCTCTTGCTAAATGCCAAAAAAACAAAAGCTATGATTATCTCCCATCCCACATTATGGGGACATCTGTACACCACAGATTATCACCCTCCTTAGTGAACCACTTGAGCTAGTAAATAAATTTAAGTATCTGGGAGTCTGGCTGAATAATAAACTTACCTTCGCTCAGCACCTAAATGAGTTAACAAAAAAATTAAGGAAGCGCCTTGGTATTTTCTATTGCATAAGACGCCTACTCTCCCTGGAAGCTAGAAAGCGACTGGTTCAAACAACCTTTCTTCCCCTGATTGACTATGCCGACTTCCTATACAGTCATTGCCCCAGTATGCACTCCAAGGCTTGATACCCTTTATCATTGTGCATTGAGATTTGTTCTTAACTTGCCCTTCCAGACCCATCACTGCTCATTATACCAAGCATTAGAATGGCCATCCCTCCTCTTGAGGAGTCAAAGAAACGCCCTCATGTGGTTTTTCCAGGCCTTGTCTAACAAACTACCACCCTACATCTGTGACCTATCTGAGCACTCAAAAGGTGTGTATGGACTTAGGAGCTCTTCCTTTATCCTCTTCAAGCTACCTCTATCAAGAACACATCTTGGCTCAGCTGCCATTAGCTCCTTCTTACCAGCTCTGGAATAGCATGCAAAATCTCTTAAAATCTCCTGCTGCCCAATCATTATGCTTTCAGGTTGCTGCTCTACAGATGTCTAAAATCGGCATGTGACTGCTTCAAGTAATGCAATAGTTTGCTGAATTGAACCCTTTAACACTCAGATTCCCCTGGCCTTCTTATTCCCCGTCAGCCAGCATCCCTTAGGGCAACCACCTCCCCCCGACACCTCCTCCCTCTACTTCATTACCTTCACCGGGGACATTCTTCCAGTAGGCTTCCCTCTCCCCTTACCCATCTATGTGTCCTACATCTTCTTATCTCTTTCCCTCCCTCTATGTCCTCTCATCCTCTCCTGCTTTGTACTCTACAGTCTTCAACCTGTTCATGCTGCACTTTAAATGTCTGTACTTGCACTACTTACCTTACTTGTTCTGTTACAATCAAATAATGACTTTGTATACTGTAATAATCTGTATTTGACACCTACTGAATTATGAAATGTTGTCAGCTGTAAACATATTTGTCCTTTAATTCCAGGACCATCTTGAAAATGAGCTTACTCAATGATGTTACTGCCTGGTTAAATAAAGCTTGCTTGATTGATATATCAATGTAATAAGCCCGCATTCCACTATTGGTTCAGTAGGATCTACTTAGCGTTGGTGGGGGGGGGGGCAGCAACACTGGTCATGATCTCTGGTGGCTGGAAGACAGGTACATGTAGGAGGCAAGGCACAGTTCTGTAAGTTTAAACCACCAAGGTTAGGTACAAATAAGGGGTGTAAGCCCTAGTTCTGTCCTTAGATATGCCATTTGTAGAGGTTACTCAGAGGGATACAGGTTGAGGGGGAGGAGTGGGAAGAGGGAGGGGAAAGAATGCAAAATGACTGGAAGCTGAGGCAGTTCTCCTCCAACGTGGACATTGGGGAGGTGGGATGCAGTTGCCCTATAAGCCATTCTGGTGAGTTACGGCATCATGTATAGTATTTTTTGCCTAAAAGCCCTTGGCTGTGGCTTGCATGTTTGCAGCTGTCAAAGCATAGAGTCTTAGCAGAATGCCTGTCTGATGCAGAGCAACAGGAAGCTGCGCTCCCACATCCTTCCGATGGAAAAATTGAAGCAGTGAGTAAGATGAGGCAAGTTTTATTTTTCCAGGCATCCAACCCTAGAGACTCTGGGTGCCGTACACATGAATACAAGGCTATTTATACAATAAACAAATAGATAAATAACAACAATAATAAATTAAACAGGCCAAATAGAATGAGCAAGACCTGAGCTAAAAGCAGTCACTAAAAAAGGCTATCCCAGGGATATGATCTAGTGGACAGTGTCTGGAAAGCCCTGACTGAACAGGAGGGTCTTGAGGCGGGCCTTGAATACTTCAACTGAAGGGATCTCCTTTACAGATGGTGGAAGCGAATTCCATAGGTCAGGGCAGGCAACACTATATGCTCTGTCACTGGCAGTTTTTAGCCTCATCCTGGGAATCACAAGAAGGCTCCTAGAGGAGGAATGGAGGAAGTGGACTGAAGTAGCGGGTGTAAGAAGGTCAGACAAGTATCCAGGGCACAGCCCATGTGGGGCCTTAAAGGTGAGCAAGCCCACCTTGAAGAAGATCCTCCACCTGACTGGCAGCCAGTGCAGTTCACGCAGCACTGGGGTGATGTGGCAGTATTTCGACTGCCCTGTCAACAGCCTGGCAGCTGCATTCTGCACTAGCTACAGCCAGTGGAGGTAGAGCGCATTACAGTAATCAAACCTTGATGTCACAAAGGTGTGTACCAAGGTGGGGAGGTCCATGGGTGGAATTTGGGGCTTGATCCTGGCTATATTCCTAAAATGGAGAAAGCTGGTCTGGACAATGAATGACACCTGAGCTTTGAATGTCAATCCACTGTCAAAGGTCACACCAAGATCACACACCCTAGAGGATGTCTTCAATGGCACAGACCCCAGGAACAACCCTGTTGCAGTGCCAGAGGTCATCCTATCACACCCTCTGTTCAACTCCACCACCAGTACCTTTGTCTTATTGGGGTTCACTTACAACCAGCTGCAGGCCATCCAGTCATTGATCTTGACAAGGCAATTATTTAGTAGTTCCACCACATTGGGTGTCCCGGGGCAAAGGAAAGATACAGTTTGGTATCATCTGCATAACAATGAAAACCCAAGCTGTATTTCCTAATGAGCTCTCCCAGGGACAGCATGTGCACAACAAACAACATTGGTGATGAGACCAAACCCTGAGGTACTCAACACGACAGGAGGCGGAACATATTTTAAAGTTGGCCACATTGAAAGGTCTGTGCTTTGAAGCCCTCATCCAAGCAGTACATTTCTGACCACAGCCACAGTCTCCATTTTAAGTCTGCTAGCACGGAATAGACAGATTGTGTTGATGGGGCATCAAATAATGCCAGGGCTACTGGTCTGTGATACAAAATATGAATGGTGGCCACAAAGATCTGGCTCTGTCTGTGGCTGAGTTTACCATGAAATGGTAGAACTAATCATTGAGAAACCAGGGAAACTGTGCCCAAAGGAAAAAAGTAAAGGAGAAAGAGGACTAGAGGATGGGAGAGGAGTGGAGGAGAGAGGAGAGGAGAGGAGAGGAGAGGAGAGGTGAAGTGAGATGAGGGGAAGAGCAGGGTGGGTCCCAGTGGCATACCCAGGATGATAGATTCCTCCTTATAAAGATAACTGCACCCGTTAACACCTGGCTAATGCGGGGGGGCAAATGGAACTTGAGGACTGAGCAGGAAGGCTGATGAGCCAAGACAAGGAGAGCCTGGGTATGGCTATTATTAATGACCTCTATAGGAGTAATGAAACATAGAAACACAGAAACATAGAATTTGAATGCAAATAAGGACCACTTGGCTGACCTAGTCTACCCATTTTCCCTACCTACTGTAATACTGTAGACTCTATATGATCTCCTGCTTAGCCCTCCCTTCCCTAATGACTAAGGTTCCATTATGCCTATCCCATGCATTCTTGAATCCTGCCATAGCTATTGGTCCAATACCTCTGCTGGAAGGCTGTTCCAGGCATCCACACTACTCTCTGTAAAGTATTTCCTGACATTTCCTCTGGGCCTACCTCTCTTCAGCTTCATAGCATGTTTCCTTCTTGTTGAGCATCTTTTTTCTGAAAATGCTTCTCTCTTATGACCGTATTTATACCTGTAAGGTATTTGAAAATCTCTATCATATCCCCTTTCCTTCTATCATCCAGTGTGTACATATTGAGGTCTTTTAGACTGTCCTCATATGGTCTCTGATGCAGACCCTGCACCATATTTGTTGCTTCCCTCCAGACCATCTCCACTCTGTCTTTGTCTTTCCAGAGATGTGGCATCCAGATCTGGACACAATATTCCAGGTGAGGGCTCACTAAAGATTTATAGAGTGGTATCACCACCTCCCTCTTTCTGCTGGTGATATTTATTTATTTGTTCTATTTATTTCAAAAATATTTCACTAGGAAAGACAACATGAGCTGTAAACAGCTCATTTCCAGAAGTGTCCAGGGGGGAGGGAGGGGCAAGAGTTGGGAGAACAAGCAAACACATAGCAATACAAGTAGAATTTCTATACAATTTCTAAAACAAAACAGTGTAATACAATTACACAATAACCCAGACCAATCGGCCAGGGTAAACAAAATATATTCAGACACAGCATACATTGCAACAACCCAAGAGCAGGTGATCTAGTAGGGCAAAGGTCAGAGGGTGGAAAACACATTTGAAGTGCTAGAAGTAGTAGGCTGAGCACAAGATTTGAAGTGCTATTGTATACCCAGGGGAGGGCAGTTATAAGATAAGTGGGGATGTGGACAGGTGAGTGGTAGAGGGTGGGGATGGAAGAGGGAGGGAGAAGTACAGCCAAGATCTATACCCATCCAGGTTGCTGAGAACCCTGCAAGGGGGTTAGGACCAGCCAGAAGGGAAGGGGATAGAAACGGACCAGGGTGGTAGAGAAGAGGAGAGGAGCAGGGGAAACAGGAGGAAAGGAAGGGGATAAGTAAGCAGGAGGTGAGCAGGCAATGGATTTGAAAGTGGGTGGAGAGAGAGCGAGAGACAATCTGATATCCCTTCCTATGTACCCCAGCATCCCACTGGCTCTCCCCACAGCCTTGTCATACTGTTTGGCCTCCTTTAGGTCATTAGATATGATTTCCCCCAGGTCTCTTTTCTGTTTGGTGGTCTTCAGTATCACTCCTCCCATCATGTACTGCACCCCTGGGTTTTTATGCCCTAAGTCAGTGTCAGTGGCTCAGTAGGTAGCACACTTGCCTCTGAGGCCGGGAGATCAGAGGGCTGTGGGTTCAGTTCCCACATCTGGCACTTGGGTTAATATCCCAGTACTGACACTGTAGTGCAGCATGAGAGGGGTGCTGCACTTCTGAGGTGCCATCTTTTGGATGAGATGTTAAACCGAGGTCCCATCTGCTTGGAATGGTGGTAGTTCAGGCGGATGTTAAAGATCCTATGGTACTTATCGAAAGAGTAGGGGAATTCCCCAGTGTCCTGGCCAAATTTCCTCATTCACTAAAATGACCATCAACAGCTTAACCTGATTCAATTTCAGTTGCTTGCCATCTGTATCCCCCCTCCCCCCGGTCACCCCGGAAAAAGGGACTTCTAGGCCCAGTGGGCTTACCGGGCCAACAAAACTCAACACGCAAACAAATAAGTGCAAGATTTTGCGGTTCTTTGCATTGAAATTTAGTTGTCACATTCTTGACCACTCCTCAAGCTTTTCTAGATCCCTATTCATTGTTTTCCATACACACACACAGAGTGTCTACCCTATTGCAGATTTTAGTGTCATATGCAAAAACGCACACCTTCCCTTCTATGCCCTCTGAAATGTTACTAATAAATATATTAGAGAACCAGTCCCAGTGCTGGTCCTTGTGGTATCTCAATGGTCACCCTCCCTTCCTCAGAATGAACTCCATTTATCACCACCCTCTGACACCTATCCTCCAATCAATTCCTTACCCAGTTTACCACGTTTGGCCCTTCTCCCTGGCTGCCAAGCATGCTTACTAGTCTTCTATGTGGAAAAGTGTTGAAGGCCTTATTTAAATCTAGGTAGGCCACATCTACTGCTCTACCCTGATCTACATGTACTCTATAGCAATCCTATGAATGCTGATTAGGCTGCATGTTTATTGGAATGTGTATGAATGTGTATAGGTATGTAAAC
Source organism: Neoceratodus forsteri (assembly GCA_016271365.2). NCBI lineage: Eukaryota > Metazoa > Chordata > Ceratodontiformes > Ceratodontidae > Neoceratodus > Neoceratodus forsteri. Next base: position 49,792,777 of record CM057451.1, on the reverse strand, counting down.
AACTATGATTGCTCTGATTGTACTATATGATTGTACATCATACCTGTATTGTATTGGCTTCTGTAAATGTTCACCTTGAAGCTATGTCATTACATAAAGGTGGCCCTTGTAAATGTGTGCTGGCTCAATGGGATTGCATACCTGTTCATGTTTCTTGAGTAAAATAATGCTATTACTACTGCTTCCCTAGTCATCAAGTCAAAGAAATCAATCAGATTTGTTTGACGTGATCTGTCCTTGGTGAATCCATGCTGCCTCACATCCTGTAATACAGTTCTTTCCTTCAGCAGTGATTCCATTCATTTTCCACCACTGAGGTCAGGCTGACTGGCCTGTAATTTCCATCTTCCTTCGTGATACCACTTCTGTGAAATGGGACCACATCTGCTCTCCTCCAGTCCTCCAGGACCACCCCCTTCTTCACTGAGTGATTGAACAGGACTATCAGAGGTGCAGCCAGCACCTCTCTGAGCTCCTTCAATATCTTTGGATGTATCCCATCCTGCATAATTGCCTTGTCTACTTTCACATTTGCAAGTTCCTTCAGGACTCTCCTCTGTAAATGGGCTAGTGTCCACCTCCCTTCCTTCGATGTCCCTGTCACTCAACTATAGCACCTCACCTTCCCTTCCTCTGTGAACATTGAATAAAATATTTGTTCAGGATGTCTGCCTTTTCCTGGTACCCTTCCACACCTCCCCTTCCCTCCTTAGCCTTACAATCCCTCCCTGTGTTTTTTCTCCTTTTGCTTATACAGTATATCTGCAGAATGTTGTATCTCATTTCTTTACTCCCAGTGCTATTTTCTCCTCTGTTTGTGCCTTTGCACTCCTGACTGCTTTTGCTGCCTTCCTCTGCATCTCATGATATATCTCACTATCCTCCTCCCTCTGTGTCTCCTTATACAGAACTTCCTGAACACTACATTTTGTGCCCTTACCTTCCCAACAACCTCTTTTGAGAACCATAGCAGTCGCTTTTTCCTCTTGCTTTTGCTTACTTGCCTGACACAGAGCATTGCTGCCTTCCCTATGGCCCCTTTAAGGTTGCTCACTGTTCCTCTACTCCACCATGTCCTCCCCCTGCCAGAGCAGTCCTGAGACATTCCCCCAGCTTTATAAATTCATTCCTCTTGAAATCCAAGACCCTCACCTTAGTGTGGTTCAATTCTGGTTCAGATGTTATATTGAAGTAGTCCGTATGGTGATCACTGGACCCCAGGATGTCACCCACCTTGACGTGTTTAATGCTGTCCCCATTGGTGAGTACCTGGTCTCACACTGCTCCCTCATGAGTGGGATCCCTTACTAGTTACCTGGGGAATGACCCTTGCAGGGAGTCCAGGATGGTCCTGCTCCTAGCTTAAGCTGCAGCTGGGATGGTCCAATCCACATCTGGCAGATTGAAGTCACCTCCAGCAGCAGCACCTCCTCCTGGTTGTCATCTTTCGGATGGCTTCTACCAGTACATATCCATCCCCCCATGCTAGAGATCTGTAGATTACACCAGTGCAAACAGCAGTTCCATTTCCTGTCTCCAGCATAGCCCAGTGCCTCCATCCCCCTTTTATTCCATGTTTTTCTTTAGCTTTTATGCTATCCATTACATAAAGAGCCACTCCTCCCCCCTTTCTTACCCTCCCTGTCCTTCTTGAACAAAGTATAGCCTGGTATGGCTATATCCCAGTCATGGTTCTCATTACACCATGACTCGGTGTTGGTGACAATGTCCAGGCCAGCCTCTACCATAATGGTCACAAGCTTTTATTTCCTAGACTTTGAGCATTTTTGCACATGGCCTTTCAAATTCTTCTATCACTCCTCTTGCCAGTCCCCCTTTTTCCCTTTTGCCTACTCTTCTTATCTCTTGTGTAAATGCCCTCACAAAGCTTCAGAAACTGCTGGTAGTCAATCCTGTTTCTTCCCTTGAGAAACTTCAATATTTTACATATCTTCTTGCTCTCACCTGGTATCCAGTGAGTACTGTAGATACTAAAGCTGCCCAGATGCTCCTCATATGGTATGTTTTCCCCTGCTGCCCTTGAATCATCTCTATTGCCTTCCTCTACACTAACTTAAGTCTATCCCTGTCATTACTCAGGTTTGGGCTTATGAACTGTGCACAAAGCTTTAAGTGTGGCTGTACCAGTGATCTGTACAGGGCAAGAATCACCTCCTCATTCCTACCTGAGAAACCTCTTTCTATACAAGCTGGCATCCTGTGTTCCTGTCCACATACCTGTTTGCACTAACATGTGACCTTTATGTTATTCACTACAATTACTCCCAGATCTATTTCCTGTTATGTCTGGGCTACTCTGACTCCCCAGTTCAGTCAGTTCTGCTAATATGCATGACTTTTCATTTTTAGCACTGAACCTGAGCTACCAGACCACTGACCACTGTTCTAACCTAACTAGATCCCCTTCAGATCTCTGAGACCCTCCTTGCTGTTTAGCCTCCCACACAGTTTATTTTAATGAGCAGACAGGCTCATCTTGCTATGTATGCCTTCCCCTATGTCACAGATGAACAAATGTAATAGAATTGGTCCCAAGACCGATCCTTGAGGAATTTAACTAGTCCCTTCATTCTCCCCAGCATATTGGCGATTTACCACTACCCTCTAGGTGCTCCCCCTAGTGAATTGTCAATCCACCTGGTCAGGCCCTACCCCAACCCTGGGTCTCCTAACTTGTTCACCATCCTGCTGTGTGGCACTAAATTAAAAGCCTGTCTAAAATACAAATACAGGATGTCAACAGTCTGATCCTTGTCTATTGCCTGTGTTACTACATGGAATAAATCAAAAAGATTAATTTGACATGAGCTCCCTTTTCCAAGGTATGCTACCTCATGTCCTGTAGGTCTTATCAGCTCCTTTAACAGCCCTGATGGCATAGAAGCCAACTTTCTAAGGCCTTGTACACACTGGGCTTCTTAAAATGTTTTAAGATCCTTAAAACATTTTAAGAAGCCCACATGCAGTTTGCATACACACTTAACATGGTTTGAAACCGTGTTTAAACCCTGTTATGTACCTAGTCTTAAAAATCTTTTTAAACATGATTTCAAAGTTACCATGATTTACCATGCTTCTCTTTCTGGCAGTGTTAGTCCTCATGATACCCATTATTTGTAGCCTTATGAGCCCAAAATCTCACTGAAGCTCTCTGCCAGAGCCTCAAAATATGTTGCTGCATTATCCTTTTGATTGAATCTGATGAGCTGCTGACACACAACGCAGAGCACACAGCAGTTCTGCTATAGAACCACCATGTCTAAAAATCTGTTTACAAGAAATGGCCCCCAAGACTCATGGGATATCTTGCAGTGTATTATGGTAAACACCATCTGAACCATGGAACCATACTCCACAGCAATCCTCATTAAACAAATAAAAAAGTATAAAGCATTAAAAATAAATCAAGTACTATAAGAAATTAACTGGGCAGGTTACTTTTTAAAGAAATCCTGTATGACAGTGTGCCTTTTTGTATCCCACTGTAGTACTGCTTTCTGGCAACACTGTTGTAACAGGAGGATTTGGAGACTGTCAGCATAAGGTTTGGTGTTCCAAGCAATTTCGACACTACTGAAAACAGTCTGCTGCCTGTGCACCACACAGCACAGATCTAGTTAACCCATCCATCTCCTTGCAATATCATCCAGTTCTTCCTCAGTCTTGATGCTCTGTCAGGTTTCATGGTCTATCATCTCCCTGTATCCAGTTTCAGCACTCTCTGTGTGAGCTCATTCTTCTACAATACCTGCATTGGTTGTAATCTGACCTGCAAGCTCATAAGGGGTGTGCATGTGTAATTACAACAGTTTATTCAGGAGCAGAAGCTGAGTCCTCAAGTACACAGGGCACTGAATCTTGCAGCAGTTAGAATTTGTGCCAGCTTTTTTTTTTTTTTGCATGGTTTTTACTTTGGTTTCCAATTATGTTTGGGAACATTACTGGCCACAGACTGTGGATTCGAGTTTACCATATTAAAACAGTTATGGACAATGTTGACAGGCATCTGTGGTGGTTAAAACTGTTTATAAAACTGTTTCAAAGTCAGACTAGCAGAGAGTACAGGGCCTAAAAGACTCAGCAGAAGTGATTATTCCTATGCCCACCTATCTATTTAACTGGAGGTTAACCAGGTATTTACAAAGGCACATTCCCAGACATTTGAAAACATGCAAAATAATCATTATATACAAGAGTGGAGACCAAACAAGTCACTCAAATTACAGCTGTACAGACTTATTACCCATCTTGTCAAAACTGTTTGAGAGATTGGTCCACAAACAATCATACAAATATTTTGAAAAATATTCTCTTTTAATAACATTTCGTTCAGGCTTTAAGAGGGGTCATTCCATGAACAGCATGCTCATTTACATTTTGGATCTAGTCACCTCCCAGCTAGAGGGGGTAGGTTTGTGGGCATGGTGTTCGTGGAACTCTCCAAAGCTTTTTAGCTAGTGGTTTACAACATTCCTTTGTACAGGTTAATGAGCATTGGCATTACCCTGAAGCATTTAATTGATCTGAGTCCTACCAATCAAATAGTAGCAAAAGGGTGGAAGGTCTCATAATGTATCAAAAACCAATTAAGTACTACAATGTCCCACAGGACTGGATCCTGTGCCCCCTATGTTTTGATATATACATTAACAAACTGCCAAACATTAGACTACACAGTCCTATTAGCCTCTGGACAAAATATCCAGGAGGTAGAACTTAACTTACAATTGGATTTTGTTGAGATGCAGGTTGGTTCTGTAAATCAGAGTTAGTATTGAATAAAAAATGCAAGTGATAGCCTTCCATCCCTAAACCTCAAAAAGGAAAAGGGGAACAACATACAGTGGCACCAGCCAGGATGCAATGCAGTAATGCTGCAGTATATCACAAAAGGCCATAGTATACTGCATGGAACACTGTAACTCAATGGAAATTAAGCCCTTTTGTCATGCAATATTTTGTGACGTCACTTACTGCAAGTCACTGCATTGCATCATCTCTGGCTCTGCTGTATGAGGAACCCACGATTAATGTAAAAACTCTCAAAGAACTGTCTATATATCAAAAACAGTGCAGAGATACCTGGGAGTGGTGTTCAATCAGTATCTAAGATTTGACTCCTCATATATATATAAAATGATTAAAAGTTAATTTGCATTACAGAAAGCTAAGACAAATGGCTTTCTCTACCAGAAAAGAAGGCACACATGACATAACTAGTCAACTTATTCTTCCTGTCATTAATTGCGGTTACATGACTTATCAATTTGCTAATAAAAGAATTCTCCACAAAATTGCTCTCACCTACATTATAATAGACTGGATGGACTCTTTTCACTTTTTGGTACAGAACCCACCTTTATGATATGTATCAAAGCTTATGGCTACTCACCACTGAACGGAGACAAGAAAATATTTAGTTATCGACCTTATTTTCCATATTGAAAATGAAAATACAGAACACCTAGTAGGTAACCTATAACATCCTCATCACTAATATGGCGTGAGAGGACATCCCACAAAAGTTTTTTGTGAACCAAAATTAATCATCTCCTATACTGAAATGTCCTTCCAACTCAGAGTATTAAATTCCTGGAATGATGTTCCTATAGACATGTCGTTCCTTAAAGTAACCACAAGTGTTTTTAGTTCTGCAGTGTACCACGAGTTAAATATTAGATGCCAATACAATAGATGGGAATGTTAAAACAATGCTACAGTGGCTACTCTTACAATTATATGTCATTTACTGTACTTGAGTTCTTGCAGCACAGGTTACCCTTTGACTGTAACCTAGATACTTGCACTTTATGTTATTTATTGTATTTGTTATATCCTTATTTTATTATACTATAATTATGTTATTTATTGTATTTGTTATATCCTTATTTTATTATACAGTAACTTTGTAACTTAACCTTTTATAGTAAAACTGGACCACCTTAGAAATAAGATAAGCTTTCTTGTCCCAGTGATGATGCTTTCCTTTATAAAATAAACATTTGCTACTACTACACGATAGGGTCTGGAACAGTTTGCCAATACTGGAGATCAAGCTCACTGGACTGTAATTCTCAGAGTCACCTTTGTCCCCTCCCCATTGTGCAGTGGAATCACATTCACCCTCTTTCAGTCAACTGGGAATATTATTGTCTCCAGTGAGCAATTGACAACATTCACCAGACATCACCATCTGTTGTTTGGGAACTTATTGTGATGGCACAAGATGATTAGTTCAACGATTCTATGTACAGGAACAAATAAAGTCAAGGGACAGTTCCATTCTCATTAATTATAAAGAAACAGGAGAACCAAAGTATGGGAAGCAGATGAAATATGAGCTGAACTGTGCTAACATACATACAGAATAAGAAATAGAAGCCTGTACTGTACATGAACAAGGCTAAAATAATATTGAAGGGTTGTGGTGCCTTTACAAGTCTCAAGACATACAGCAGCATGGTTAGTGTTGCCAGTTAAAACCAGGCAGGGAATTTGAATTAGTTTTGTTTTCCTTATGTTAAAATACAAGGATCTGAATTGGGATGTTGTTGTCTATCTGATGTATGATGAAAAAGGCAGTGTGGTCAAACAGCTCATGACTGAGGAGATCTCAGATTCTGACCCCATCAGTGCCAGGTACTCATTGTGTGACCATGAGTAAGTTGCTTAATCTCCTAGTGTTCCAGTGCACCCAGCCATGGAAATAGTACAATCAGGACCCTATGGAGAACAAGATGTTGCATCTGAGTTGGGCAATCCTGAGGAACCAGTACATCAGAGGTTCAAATCCCACAGTTGCCAAATACTGTGTGACCATGATCAAGTCACTCAGACAGTCTTGTAGTCCACCCAGCTGTATAAATGGGCAGAAGCAGAACCCTGCTGAAATTAAGGTGCTGGAAAATGTATACAGGACCAAAGATCAGATATCATTACCCCCTGATGCCACTTAGAAGACATCAGTACATTGTATTCATACATATTTATTTTGTTTTTATTAACCAAGTAGAGTGCGGTAGATGGTCATTTGCCTATTTTCAGGCACCAACTGCAAGAATTACAACAAAACAATACAGCTGCTGACAATGACAGATAAACTCAAATTCATGACAGATTCCAAGGTACTAGGTCAAGACTACAGTGAAAAAATACCTCACAATGGGAAAATACAGAAATTGTGGTGTACATCCCATATAATCAACATATGTTGATACATGTTGCAGATTCATCCCAGCAGATGCAAAAACATTTTTTGTTACTGTTTCTTAGGATGTGGTGCAATGTTGCAAAACTGCTGCATGAAAAATGTTAAACTACAGTCCTGACATGCACTGTGTTCCTTTTTTTCTGAGTCATTTTATTCAGTATACCTTAGCAGAGTCTGGCTTTCTGTGTTGCACAATTAGTATTCACTAAAAATACCCACAACCTCTCAGACTGGTTCAGTTTCAGTTGGTTTCCATCTGTATCTCCCACTCTCCTAGGACAAGGCCGAAAAAAGACAGAAATAGAAGGAAGCCCAGATGCCACCAACCAGGTTCCTGCAGAGGACTGCTCAGCCCAGGTGGTGCACCATGCTGAAAAGAAAGCAGAACAGGTGTCCAGGAATTTCCTCTTGGTCCATAAAAAAAGAGTGGGAGGCACCAGGACTAAGATTAATTTTGCTCTAGATTATGGACTGGGAGCACAGGAGGTGGCAAGCATAGGTAGCAGATTTTAACAGCAGACCCAGATTTAAAATCAATAGTAGGTCAGGCACCTAGAATATCATACTGTAGGAAGAAAAATCTCAAAGGCCTTCAAACCTGTAGCCATTACAAAGATAAATCACTAAATAATTGTGCTGTGCTGAATTTTCTACTTCTGGCTGGATGACATTTTGTGAAATTTTCAAAATTCTGCTGAATTTTACTAGAAACAGAATGGCGGATTTCCATGGCAGAAAAATGTGAAATGATTTTTTCTGCAACATTTCATTCCATGAATCTCAATATTTTCTACAGAAATGGTTGTGGAATGATTTTCCATGGGAAAAAATGCTGTTCCATGGAATATTATTCCATGGATTACAGCAGGCAGATTTCCACAGAAGAACCAGTGATATTCTGGTTGGAATTCCGCTGGTGAAATGTTCATTCTCAGCTAATTTTTATTCTGGCAGAATTCCACATTCCACACAACAATGCTGAATACCATTGGACAAAGAACAGGAATTTTTTGTGTCACAGTTGTAATTTTTGCAAATATGCAGTGACTGGTCTGATATTTCAACATCCTAATACGGGGGAGGAATTTACTGCAAGATTTAATATGAATTTTTGGACAGGATTTATGATGAACGCAGGCTGCCAGTGATGCACCTGTGTGCAAGCTGTGTATGGGAAGACCCATGAGATTTGTGAAAAAAAGAATTCAGAAAAATGTGAGGGCAATTCAGCCAGGGAATTCAGAAAATACTCCAAGGGAACACTTTAGGGCTTCCCACAGGTACACCACCACTATATTTTCTATCAGGGCTGTGAATCATGTGCCTCAAAATGAAAGGTGAGGTGACAGGCTTAAAATGCTATAAAAAAAGGAAACAGAATGGATTTACCATCTCAAATCACTATGTACTAATGGTTTTAACTCATAATTGGATTTTAAACCCTTTCTGCAATGGCTCAGATAGCTGTTCTGAGTGTTCAATTAAGTGAATCCCCTGGAAAATGATTTCACAAATAATGTATAGTTACTATATGTTATCCATTATTGTATGATATTGGTGTGCAATAAGAAGCATGTGAAATGTTTTTAATATTGGTTTTTAATGTGAAAAATGTTGTGGTTGATATTTATTTCTCATATTTGCTGGGGTTTATGTTGATGGGATGCATTGCAGTCTTTTTGGATTGAAAAAATAATTGATATATAGTAATAAAATGTAGGCAGTGCAAGGTTGAGTTACCACAGCCTTAATATAGCAGTAGTTAAACTACAAAGGTTTGGGGGTTTGAGGGAGTGATTCTTAGCCTCATGCTGCCATATGACTATGTATCCTCCTGGGACCATCCCATCAGCAATCTATGGGACCAGTCATGGCTAATATGCATATTAATGGTGATGTTCCATATTTACCTACATAGGTTATGGTATTGTACAGGATTAAATTAGGACAAGTGATTGCATATATTAGCTGAAAGTCCTATTTTGGGTTTTAATGTGTTTTCTAAATGTTTTTATTTATCTGGGTCCTGAACGTTTGTGTGGTAAATGTTGGCTTATTTCTTTCACATGAAAATGGTTAAATTCTGAAGTGGGTCTTTCATTTCTAATTAAGTACTGATTGATGTAATTGATTCTGGTGTATAAAATGAGGCTCTTTGTGAGCACCACTCCCTCATGAAGCCACTAGTTTGAGGTGCTGTGTTAAGGTTTTGCCATCCCATGTGTCGGACAGGAAATGACTTCAGACTGACAGCAGCTACAGACAGGAGCACACAGGGAGCTGCAGAGGGAACTCTGGATATCTCTTGTTCTCCTAGTCCAAAGGCTTCCAACTGCTGAAGAACTGAAGCTACTCACACTCCTGTGTGGTTTTGAATCATTATCAGGAGGTGGTGTGTTGGAGACTGAAACAGCTCATCTCCTAGTCTCTCTGCATTGCTAACAGGTACTGCCTACTGTTTAAATTCAAGGACTGTTTTGACAGGGAAATCAGTGTAGAGGCATTTTTTAAACCCCCTTTTAGAGGGCTTGGAAAACTGGGCAGGCATTGCTCTCAGTGCTCAAAGGCAGCCCTTTGCAGCTGCTTTTGGTGTTGGCTAACTTGCCTTTATAAAGGTGAGCTATATACATTGCCCGCCCCACTGTTTTGCTTTGTTGTCTCCTTTGATCACCATAGCAACTGGTGATGTCAGCGATAGGGCTATAAAACTGTGGGCTCCAGAGAGCTTTTTAGCTCAACTCCTAGTCTTCTCTGCATTGCTAACAGGTACTGCCTACTGTTTTAAATTCAAGGACTGTTTTGACAGGGAAATCAGTGTAGAGGTGTTTTTAAACCCCTTTTAGAGGCTTGGAAAACTGGGCAGGCATTGCTCAGTTCTCAAAATGCAGCCTTTGCAGCTGCTTTTGGTGTTGGCTAACTTGCCTTTATAAAGGTGAGCTATATACATTGCCCAGCCCCACTGTTTTGCTTTGTTGTCTCCTTTGATCACCATAGCAACTGGTGACATCAACGCGATGGGGCTATAAAACTGTGGGCTCCAGAGAGCTTTTTAGCTCATCTCCTAGTCTCTCTGCATTGCTAACAGGTACTGCCTACTGTTTAAATTCAAGGACTGTTTTGACAGGGAAATCAGTGTAGAGGCATTTTTTAAACCCCTTTTAGAGGGCTTAGAAAACTGGGCAGGCATTGCTCCTCAGTGCTCAAAAGGCAGCCCTTTGCAGCTGCTTTTGGTGTTGGCTAACTCGCCTTTATAAAGGCGAGCTATATACATTGCCTGGCCCCACTGTTTTTGCTTTGTTGTCTCCTTTGATCACCATAGCAACTGGTGACATCAGCGCGATAGCGCTACATAACTGTCGGCTGCAGCGAGTGGACTCGAGCGTGGAGCGGAGGCGATGCAGGCAGAGGCCAGTGGCGTCTGTCAGCATCCGTAGGTGGAGGAAGGTGGAAGGTGACTTTGTGTTTTCCAGACAATCAATACTATTCCTATACTCTATTGTAGCTTGTTTTAAGCTTTACTGTATTTTGTTCAACAGACAGCTTGAGAAGTCAAATACCTTCATAAACTGTAATATACCATCTTGGAGTTAAACTTACTACATAAAAATATGGAAGATATTATCCAAATAAACAAAGAGTGCTTTGGTTGCAGATGTCAATCCTGTAATATGTACTTAATATCTGAGATAAACAACTTCACCTTGCCCTTTACCTGTGTTAAATATAAAGTTAACCATGATTTAACTGCCGAATTGGAATTGTTTAACAGTAGGTTAAGCTTTTTAGAGACCAGCCAACAGGAAATGTCTAGCAGATTTAAAAATTAAATTAGTGATATTTCCCAACCCACCAAAGTACATGTGGTAGGCAAAAAGCCCAAACATCAGGGAAAAAAACTTAGACCATTATCAAAATGCCAGAAGGCAAACGAAATTATCACCACTTGTCAAGAACCTATTGAAATACCCCCTGCACAAAAAGAAAAGAAAAAAATTAGTGTTACGAGAACAAGGGAAGACGATCCATCTGATAATGCAGATGAAGATTGGTACACTTTACAAATTCAAAACAATCCAAAAAAGGGCAGAAGAGCAGACCAATTTATGGTTTCTACTTTCAATTCCTTTGATCCCTTAACATATATCTCAGATACAGGCCATGATCCAGAAACAATAAGTGTCCCCATTTCTGAAAATTTTGAAAATATAGAAAACCCAATATTTACTATAACAAATATGAATCTTTCAAATGCAGAGTTTAATTCTTCACCTCTTTTTCCCAGCAATCTACAAAATGTTACTGACACCAGAGAGGCCAAAAAACATGACCAAGTTGGTGTAAATCCCTTGATTTCACTAGAAAATTGTGACAACTTGGACCTAAATCAAGATGATGTTTGCAAAAAAAGACAGGCTATAGTGCTAGGAGACTCTATCATCAAACATATTGATAGAATCATTTGCAACAAGCTTCAGGGGTGCTGGCATTACTGCCATCACAGAGATGTCCAGCAACATCTTACAAAACTCAGGTTTTAAACCTTTGGTAATAGTTCACATAGGAGCCAACAATGTTCTAAAGTTCTTCTCAAAACTAAAAGAAGATTATGTTGCATTAACAAACAAATTATTGGATTTAGGATGTGAGGTAGTCCTATCTGAAATCTTGCCTATTCCAAGAGCAAATCTTTCCCAACAATGTAAAATGAGAGAAATAAATAATTGGTTGAGATGTTGGTGTCTTAAACAAGATACACAATGTATAACTCACTGGGAGGACTTTTATGGTAAATCAAACCTCTATTGTTGGGCCGGACTCCATCTCAGCAGGAGGGGTAGTAGGCTATTGGGCGAAAGCATAGTGGCATTCTATCAATAGTTGTTTAAACTTCCAGCAAGGGGGAGTTGTATGTTCTAGATACAACTCTTGAACCTCAATTTTACAACTATTCTTCAAACCCTGCAACCATAATCAACCATAAATTCTCCCAAACGAACACTACTGGTGTCATTTCTAAACCAAATATAAATATTATATTAACTAATGCCAGAAGTCTACGCAACAAAAAAGAAGAACTTACTTACATCCTTCAAGCACAAAAAATATCAATTTGTGGAGTTACTGAAACTTGGTATAAGGATGAAGACTGGAACACTGACATAAAGGGATATAATAAGTTTTGCAAAAAAAGAAATGAAAATAAAAAGGGAGATGTTGTATTATACATTGATGAACACTTGAAAGCAAACACAATTAAAACTAAAACAAGTAATAATGAGAGCTTATGGGTCAAAATTTTTCTCCCCATAGTCCACTAGTAATTGGGCTAATATATAGATCTCCTAGTTTAACTAATGATGAAAATCAAGTTTAATAGAAGAAATATCTGATGTACACATTGATACTCCCTATATACTGATGGGTGATTTCAATCTTCCAACTGTCAACTGGGACAATTATACTGTACATCAGCTTCAAATACTGAAAAGATGTTTATGGATGCTTTTCTTGAATCTAACCTAGAACAAATAGTTAATAAACCTACCCGTGGTAACAATATCCTTGACATTGTACTCACCAATGTTAATGAGAAAATTGATAACATCAAAGTACTTCCTCCTCTGGGTGATAGTGATCATTGCATGGTCAATTATGAATACATTGCAGACTTTCCAAGTACAAATGGCATTACTAAAATCAAAAACTTTAATAAAGCAAACTATAAAAACAAATGATTTTTATCTAAATGGAATGGAGATGGAACTAAGTAACCTAAATTTATTACAAATGTGGGATTTAATTACTAACAAAATCAATATTTGTCTCTCAAATTGGGTTCCTTATAGAATGAAGTACTGCAACAATAAACGTGTCCCTCTTTGGTGGTCCTCAAAAATTAAGAAACAATTACAAAAAAAAAAGAAAACTATATAGAAAATATAAAAAAGTTAATTCCAACAGTCTCCTGGAAAAATACAAAATTGTAGCCAAAAAATTAAAACACATGATTAAATCATCTAAATCTAAAATTGAATTCAACTTAGTTACTAAAGTTAAAGACAACAAAAAACAATTTTATACTGTAATTATATTGGTTCCATGAAAGAAAGAAATCATACAATTGGACCCTTTAACATCAATGATATACCTATTTTAGATGAAACAACTACTGCTACAATTCTAAATGAGACATTTCTAAAAGTTTTCGAAACTAAGGAAGCTGCAAATACACCTCTTCTAGTAAATAATTCTAGTTTTCCTGTTTTACAAAATGGAGGTTGCAAAACAAATTAAATCTTTAAAATCAAACAGCTCTCCTGGTCCTGATGGTATTCCACCCAGATTTTTACAAAAAATTAGTCATTCAATTTCTGGTCCTCTAGCCGTGTTATTTAATTCATCAATCAGAGAAGGTAAAGTTGTTCAGGCTTGGAGGGAGGCTATAGTTACACCCATATATAAGGGTGGATCCAGACATGACCCTAACAATTATTGGCCCATAAGCCTGACTTCCATCATAGGCAAAATTATGGAAAGATTGCTTAAAGCCCATATTATAGATCATTTAGAAAGAAATAAAATAGTAGATATCTTTCAATACGGTTTTGTGACTGAAAGATCAGTTTTGACCAACCTACACATTTTTTTGAACCAGTAAGCACTGCCTTGGACTTGGGTATTCCAGTAGATGTAATATTTTTGGATTTTTCCAAAGCTTTTGATAAAGTATCACATAAAGTCTTACTACAAGAATTGGTCAAAATTAAGTTGCAACCTAATATTATAAACTGGATACAGTCATGGTTGGAAAACCAAACTCAACAGGTATCAGTCAAGGGTCACCTGTCTGCGACGGGTGTGGTGACTAGTGGTGTTCCCCAGGGCTCCATCCTGGGTCCGATACTGTTTAATATTATGGTCTCTACACTGCCTACTACTGATAATATATGGGTTGCAAAATATGCTGATGACTGTAAAATGGGTAGTTTGGTAAGCACCTTTCATGATAAATGCTCCATACAAAATCATTTAAACAATCTATCAAACTGGGTAAAGGCTTATGGTATGTTTTTTAATGTTGACAAATGTAAAGTCTTACATTTGGGCAAAAATAACATCCCCTTCAATTATTCCTTAAACAATGTTTATCTAAAAAGTATTTTGGAAGAAAAGGATTTGGGTGTCATAATCTCAGATAATTTAACTTTCGAAAAAATAATATAATTAAAGTTAAAAATGTAATAAAATAATTGGCTCTATTTTAAAAAATATCAAAAGTAGAGACTCCAAGGTTATTATACCACTCTACACCAGTCTGTGCGTCCTCACTGGAATACTGCTCTCAGTTTTGTGCACTAACTTCTAAAGGGTTTAAAAACTCGCTGAGGGTGTTCAGCATAAATTCACTAAAAAAGTATCATCTTTACATAGTAATAGTTACAAAGATAGATTAAAAAAACTTAACCTATTTTCTGTAAAATACAGATAAATAAGGGGTGACTTAATATTGGTATATCAAACCTTAAAAAATTATTATTTAAGAACCACAGTTGGACTTACTATTGCCTCCAACGTCAAATCAACTAGGAGTCATGGTTATAAACTCATTGGAGAAAAATGTATATCCACTAGAAGGAGTCTATTTTTCACACAGAGAGTTGTGGGTTTGTGGAATAACTTACCTATAAGTGTTGTTAATAGTGATAATTTAAATACCTTTAAGCAAAGATTGGATAAACATATGGGAAACAAAAAAATTTGATTTCCACCCATAGGACATATGGGTGGCGAGCATCCTTACATATGCCTTCATTGCTCATACACTTCTATGAACCTATGAACCTATGCGTGTTTAATAAATAATAGTGGCAGTTTTCATTGCACTATTTTCTTTTCTGAGGATCGTTGGCAGTCATTTCTAAGGGCTACACCTTCAGCTGGAGTAGTGAGCCCAGTTTTTTATCTTTGTCTGCTTTACATTTTACCAGATGCTGTACTGTGCTGTACAATGAGCATTCACTGAACATACCGCCAATTTCTTACTCTGGTTCAGTTTCAGTTGGTTTCCATCTGTAGCCCCCCCCCCCACCTGGGACAAGGGCAGCATTGCCTAACTGTACTTTCCCAGTCAACAAAAATGAAATAAATAAATGCCAAGGGACTGACACTTGCCTTTCTCTATTAACAATCTCTCTAGTAGGTGTCTCTCATATGAACATATGAAAATTGCCCAGAAAAGGCTTTACAGTCTACCAAGTCAGCTCAGTTTTGCAGCAAGCAGCCCTTATTTTGCAGCTGCCTCCTTCCCCCACTCCTTTGATGGTCCCCTTGTCCTGTCTCATCCCTTTGAAGCCCCCACTGTTCTGCTGGCTACCACCTCTGCCAGTAATGTGTTCCACCCTGCCACTACCCTCTCATTAAAAAAGTGTCTTCTCATCTGCTTCCTGAACATTACCCCCTCTAGTCTCATATCATAGCCTTGGGTGTCCCTCCCCTCCCTTAGTTTGAAAAGCTCCTCTGTACAAAACTTGTTTATCTCTTTCATATACTTGAAGATTTCAATCATATCTCCCCTCTCCCTCCTCCTCCCCTCCAGTGAATACATGTTCAGTTCCCTCAGCATTCCCTCGTATGATAAGTCTCCCTCATGTATGTTAATAATAATAATAAACTTTATTTATTTCAAGTGCAATTCAATAAATACCAAAACACTTTTACAAGAAACTAAAGACAATAATTAATTAAAAAACAATTAAAATACTAGAATTCCATAAATCAGTAGTCAGGAAAAGCAAGAGAGAATACAAATGTTTTAAGAGCAGATTTAAAGTTCTCCACAGTCAGGCACCCCCTTATCTGAAGACATAGAGAATTCCACAGGGTTGGAGTTGCAAAAGCTACTCAGGAACTGCTCAGCTGACTAGCCCAACTGTGGGTTTTGGAAAGCAATTTTTAGAGCTTCCTGGTGAGGTTTAATCCAATCTTTTAAGGGTGGGTTATCCTCATAGTCTGTCCCTGGTCTCTAAGTGCTCATGACAGTTGCCATAGCAACACAGGCAACGTCACTTCAGGGCGCTTGAAATCGCTCGGCTCCAGCGAGTGGAGTTCAGTGGAAAGAGTGTTATGGTTCAAGCACTATTACAAATCGGTCTGCAAAGCAGCAGGAGCTGCAGGTGGTGAACAACTCTGCAGGTTGTGGGCATTTGAGTCCGGAGGCACTGATTTAAACTTCCCTACTGGGAACTGCTCAGCTGATTAGCCCAACTGTGGGTTTTGGAAAGCCATTTTTAGAGCTTCCTGGTGAGGTTTAAACCGATCTTTTACGGGCGGGTTACCCTCATAGTCTGCCCCTGGTCTCTAAGCGCTCATGATGGTTGCCATAGCAACACAGGTAACGTCACTTCAGGGCACTTGAAATCGCTCAGCTCCAGCGAGTGGAGTAGAGCGTGGAGAGGAGACGATGCAGGCAGAGGCCAGTGACGTCTGTTGATGTCAGTCGTGGGAAGAAGCCAGAAACCCCTGTCAAGCCAGACAACTAAATATATAAGGGACGTAAGTAACATTATTGTGTAGCTATTCCTGTTGTGTAACTAAGGAGATTATAATGGCCGAACAAGATAGGATTATCATTTCTCTGAGCAGCTTGTATTACTTGTAAAATGCATGAGGAGGGGGAAAAGGTTGATTCCTTTATCTGTCATAAATGCTTACTAATTGACATTATGAAGCAAGAAATTGAATTATTGCAAAATAGAATCAAACTCCAATTAGAGATTTCTTCACTGGAAAAATTTATAGACTCGGCTCTAGATGACTGTGCTGAACAGCAGGATCATGCTCAGCTAGTAGGGGCTGTTAACATCGAAAGAAATGACACAATACAGGCAGCAACAAGTTGTTTTGACTCTAATGATGATTGGTGTAGAGTGGAAAAGGGCATTAAAAAGGGAAGGAGAAATATTGGTGGTCATGGTCAGATTGAGCTGAAAAATAAATATAGTGTTCTTAATACAGAGCTAGACCAAGACGACACTACTAAAGGGGTTTCAATTATTAGTGACTGTAGGGAAGGTCATGTGGTCATGACTGGGCATAATAAGCAGGAAGGGCAAGGAAATCAAATAACAAAAAAAAGACCTTTTGGTCATCGGTGATTCCATGATTAGAAATATCGATAGGATAATATGTCAGGGTGGGAATGAGTCAACTACTGTTAGTACCCTACCAGGAGCAGGGATAGGGGATGTTTGTAAAATGCTACCAGGACTATTGGAAAATACTAAAAATCCAGTCACAGTACTGCATGTAGGTACAAATGATGTTGGAAAAAGGGCATTATTAGAAATCCCAATGGGATTTTGAGGCCATCAGGGAAAACCTAAGGTTACATGGATTCCATATCCTAATATCAGAGATCTTGCCCATACCCCATGAGGGGTGGACAAACAAAGGGACATTATACAGCTGAATGGGTGGTTGAAAAGCTGGTGTCATAAGGAAAGGTTTTGTCTTTATTGAACACTGGAACACCTTCAGGGACCTAGGGTTATTTGGGAAAGATGGACTACATTTAAACAAACACGGGTCTAGAATATTAGCTAAGGAAATCCAAAATCAAGTGGTTAACTTTTTAAACTAAGTACGAAGGGGGTAGGGGCAGCCATCAAACTTTAAGGACATCTGTGAAGAATTCAACTTCACATGAGAACTCTAAGGGCTCTCAGGACTGGAAATGCCTCTCCCTAAATGCCAGGAGTCTTACAAACAAATCTGAGGAATTAACCTGTTTACTAAATACTGACAACATCCAGATATGTGCCATAACAGAGACTTGGTGGACATCCACTGACACTTGGGACCATCACATACAGGGATATGATCTATATCATATGGATAGGGAGGATCACAAGGGTGGTGGTGTCGCACTGTATGTATCCAAAAAAATAAAATCAGTAGCTATTGAAGTCCCAAAATACCAGACATAGAGCATGTGTGGATTAGGTATTGCCAGCTAAGGGACCTAATATTAAAATTGGGGTAATTTATCGACCTCCTTCAATTTCTACCCAAGATGATGAGGCAGTGCTAAAATTTTTGTACTCCTTAGATATCACAGAAAATATTATACTTTTAGGAGATTTTAACCTTCCCAGTATTAATTGGACTAGGCAAACAGGGAGACATCCTATGAGCTAAAGTATCTGGATTCCTTTTTATTAGCTGATTTGATCAGTCTATAGAAAATAACACTAGAGGGATAAAATATTAGACCTTGTGTTAAGCAATATGGGAGACCAAATAAAGAATTGTAGTACTTCATCACCACTGGCTCAAGTGATCACTGTGTGATAAATTTTGATTTAAGCGGGTCTGTTCAAACACTTTTGGCTTAACCATGTTATGAAATTTTAATAAGGCTAAATTTAATGATATGAGAACAGAACTCTGAATTGGGGATGAAAAAGATTTTGAAAATAGATCATTAGTAGAAAACTGGGATAGTTTTGAGAATAAAATTATGGATTTAATTGATAAGTATGTCCCATTAAGAAAGAAGTACAATGCTTTAGGAAAAATTCCCCTGTGGTTATCTCCCAAAATTAGCAAATTGATCAAAAGAAAAAAAGAGCTTATATAAAAGCCAGGAAAAGTGAGAGTGCAAAAAATTGGGCCTTGTATAAAAAATTATTAAAAGAAACTAAAAGTGCCATAAAACAGGCAACTCGAAAACATGAACTAAACCTGGTTACAAAAGTGAAAGATAACCATAAATCCTTTTACACATATATCAATAACAAAAAGGGATGTCAAACTTCAGTGGGGCCCATTAAGGATCAGGATGGTATATTAGTTGAGGATTGCCAAACTATGGCAGGGCTTTTCAATACTTATTTCTCATCAGTATTTAATAATAAGTCTAAATATATTAGAGATCATCTGACTAAAACAGATTATAAAATTATTTTAAACAAAAACAATATTGAGGATAGACTAAAGCACCTGGACCCGAATAAATCTCAAGGACCAGATGGAATCCATCCTAGGGTTCTAAGGGAATTGGCAACAGAATTGGCAGGACCTATAACATCACTGTTTCAGAAATCTTTGGATAACGGGGAGGTGATTGAGGTTTGGCGAAAGGCAAATGTGATCCTTATTTATAAAAAGGGATGTAGACAGGAGGTGGGCAACTATAGGCCTGTCAGCTTGACTACTGTACTGGGGAAAATGTTGGAATCTATTGTAAAGGATCAAATGGTGGAGTTTCAGGATTCAGTAGGGGATTGTGACGATGCTCAGCATGGTTTTAAAAAGGGGTTATCATGCCAAACTAATCTCTTGGAGTTTTATGAGCATCTGAGCAGAGCATTGGACGAGGGTGTCTCTGTGGATGTGGTGTTCTTGGATTCTTGAATGCATTTGACAAGGTCCCACATGGTGAATTGATTGATGCTCTGATTGAACATAAAATACTGAGGTATATTACAACTTGGGTTAAGGCATGGCTGAGTGAAAAGAACAGAGGGTCTGTTAAAGGGAGTTTACTCTGATTGATTGGGAGTGGAGTGGAGTTCCCCAGGGATCTGTTCTGGGGCCTTGCTTTTAATATCTATATACACTCATTATCTGGAGGAGGGATGTTTGGAAACCAAATTTGCAAACAAAACTAGAATTGGCATTACTATCAGAAATGGTGAGGATGTGACAAAGTTGCAAAAAGCCTTACTCAAAATGGAAAGCTGGGCAAGGGATAGAAGTTATCCTTTAACACCGCACAAATGTGTGGTGATGCACTTTGGGAATAAAAATAATCAAGCTGACTACTTCTTAAATGGACAGAAATTGGGCAAAGTAGTGGAGGAAAAGATTTGGGGTTAAAGTGACAAGTGATTTCAAGTTCCACGAGCATTGCAGTCAGGTTATAAAATCTGATAGTAGTACTCTTATAAATGTCAAGAAACATATAAAGAGTAGGAAAAGGAAGGATTGTGCCTCTCTTTGGTGCACTGGTGAGACCGCAGCTGAGTGTGTGCACAGTTCTGGTCACCTGGTTACAGGTTGGACATAGGAAGATTGGAGAGGGTTCAGAGGAGGCTACCAGGTTAGTAGTGGATGTTAGGACCAGGACTATGGGGATCGATTGGAGGACTTGGGGATGTTCACGTTGGAGTATAGGCGCCTGAGAGGATTTGTGTATGGTGTATAATGCACTTAAAGATGCAAAGCTAAGGGTCAAATGGGACTTACCCTGAGGGGAACAGCGATATGACACTAGGGTCACATTCATAGGCACCTTAAGGGGCATAATTTTAAGACCACAAAAAGAAGGCACTGGTTTAGTGTTAGAGTTATTCCAGTATGGAATAATCTACCTGAGGAGGTAGTCACAAGTAAGACGACAGTTGAGTTCAAGAAGAAACTGGATAAGTATTGCAAATCAAATAAAATAGGGGGGTTTCAAAATTAGAATTAACAAGCGAGCACAATGGACATAAGTCTTCTTTGCTCTGAAATCACCTATGATACCTATGATATCTATGATACAGGCTCCAGAGGTCTTCAATACCTCTGCAGAGACCACTCCTATGGTGGTAAGAGTGGACTCACACGAATTCTTAGAGTATGAGAGTCACAAACCAAAGGTGAGCAGTTCTTATACCCTAAGAATGTATGTGACACCACTCTTACACCATAAGATTGGTCTCAGTGTAGGTATTACTATATTAATAATCAAGACTGATAAATAATATATAACATTTTTTAAAGTTTACCCAAACAGTCTTGACTTGAAATTAGCCCAGCACAAATGCAGAAGCACACACTACAGAGTGGGAAATTAAGATTAAATGCCAAGAAGTGCAAAATCATGCAACTGGGGTGCAAAAAACCCTGAGGAGAGTTATGAGGGGGGATGAGTTTCTGATGGCTGCAAGGGAAGAAAAGGATTTGAGAACAATCATCTCAGAGTACCTAAAGGTGGCAAAGCAGTGTATGAAGGCAGTGGAGTGGGCCAGTGGTATGCTGGGGTGCATAGTAAGGGGTATCACTAGCAGAAGAAGGGGGGGTGGTGATGCCACTGTACAGAACATTGGTGAAACCTCATCTGGAATGCTATGTTCAGTTCTAAAGCCTCATCTCTAGAAGAATATAGACAGGGTGGAGGCGGTTCAGAGTAAGACAACTAAGATGGTGCAGGGCTTACAACAGAAGGCTTATGAGAAGAGATTAAAATACTTCAATATGTATACTCTGGAAGAGAGGTGAGAGCAGGGGGATATGATTGAAACCTTCATGAACGTTAAGGGCATCAACAAGGTGCAAGTGGGTGACATCTTCCAGTTTAGGAGATGAACAAGAAAAAGGGGGCATGATAAGATATTGGAGGGGGGAAGGATAAGGGGGAATGTGAGGAAGTTCTTTACAGAAAGGGGGGTAGATACATGGAACAGCCTACCACAGGAGGTGGTTGCAGTGAACACAGTGGGAGGATTAAAAAATGCATGGGATACGCACAGGGAACTCTAGATGTGGGAAAGAGAGACTAAAGCCAATGACCAAGCAGAGTCAGCAGCCGCTGATACAAGCAGGGAAAATGGGCAGACTGGATGGGCCTAGTGGTCCTTTTCTGCAATCAAATTCTATGTTTCTGCAGTTACAGAGAGAGAGAGAGAGAGAGAGCAAGAAATATGTGCTGCAGGAGCAGAACTACTATAATATTACTGTGGGGTGGGGGGTGGAACAAAGCAGTGACTGGTGAGTGGTGCAAGTCGTGTCAGTCACTGAGACTGACAGCAGTAAGCAGCAGTGAGGACTAGGTACAGAACGTTCCTGAATGTGGGTCTATAGTTCCAGTGTGAGTGTGCATGCTATGTTCATGATGACCATCATAGCTCTTTTGTCTTGACATCTCTCTCTCTCTCTCTCTCTCTCTCTCTCCAGTCTTCCTCCTCTGACATGAGTTCAGCTGTAATAGGGGAGTCATGGTACTGCAGTAATGGCACTCCAATAAGGCATCCTCTCTCTTTGCCTACTCTGACCCTGCTGATGTTAAGCCTGCTGTGATTGGAACAGACAATATGACATTGGGTAGGTTCATCAAGCTCTCATGTTTGTGCAGCAGTGTCAAAGGTGAGCAAAGCATGTTGCTGGCACTTGTGTGAGCTGTGTAGAACAGCAATGCTGGCATTTTCTTCATGTGGGAGAGAGAGAAATATACAGAATCAATTTTAGGCAGCTTTTTAGGGCAAGCAGGAGGATTAGAGCAGAATTAAGCCCTGCAGCACAGCAAATAAATATTTTTTGTTTACATCCATATCAATTACCAAACATTAGGATAGAGAGCAACAAAAGAAAGGACATCAGCCAGCAGCAGAGCTGTTGGAGGGTGGAGGGGAGGAAGAAGGCTGGCAGGGACTCTGAAACTGTAAGAGAGCAACAAAAAAAAAGCAGAACAACAGTTCTTGCAGGGGTAGGTGTTAGGAGAGGGCTGGCAGGGTCTACCTCTGATCCCCCAAGGCAAGATAGATAGATAGACAGACAGAAAGACAGACAGACAGACAGACAGACAGATAGATAGATTCTTTGCAAAGAAAAATGTGTCAATGCAACATTTAGGGTTCAGGCTAAAGCGACAAAAGTAGGGAAATGTGGTCTTAGGGTTTCCAACACTAAAACTCCAACCTACCACTAAAACAAATCAGGGTCGCAGTCTTCTTTGGGCTTGTCAGACCTAAAGCTCACCCCATTAGGTGTGTATGTTTCTGGACTGTATAGAATGGGGTGAGCTTTAGGGTTGACAAGCCCAAGGAAAACTGCACTCCTGATTTGTTTTAGGGTGTGGGGTTTTAGGGTTGGAAACCTAAAGCCGAATTTCCCTACTTTTGTCGCTTTAGCCTGAACCCTAAATGTTGCATTAATGCAGATTTTTGCAAAGAAGTTCCTTAAATTTTGAGATAGTATAACTGTATCCTTACTTGTATGTGGAAGCACAGGGCCTTCTGGGCCCTGCACTTGTATTTCTACTGAAACAGGAAAGAACTTTTCAGCATAGCCTTATTACCCCACCTCATGAACCTGGTAATGACAATTTTGAAATCTCCACCAAAGCATGCATCCATGCCACCGCAATACCATTGTGCACCACAGGTGTGAAAACACAGTTTGGTCAAGTTTTCATAAATGACATCTGTCATGTTCATGAGGTGGTGTAAAGAGATGGTTATGTTGAATATTTCGTCAAAATATTTGAAATTGCCAAAGTTATGAACGAGCATAACAAAATTTCAAGGTATGCACATGACTTTGCCATTTTTACATTTTTCCTCCAAATTTTCAACATAGCCATCTTATGACACAACTTCATGAACAAGGGTGCTAACAATTTTCAAATCCTGGCTTAAAGGTGATTTCACCAAGTGACCAGGAAATCACCTTTTGGGCTAGATTTGCATAATTCCACTGAAATTGTTTATGAGGAGGAGTATCAAAAAGGCCATGTTGAAAATGTGGTATACAAATATGCAGAAATGGCAAAGTTATGCACCAGAGTTGAAACCCCCATTGAAATACATTGAAATGCACTTACCTTAGTTTCTCAGTTCATGTGAACCATGGAACAATATTCCACAGTGCATGTAAACCACAGAATAGTATTCTGCAATTCATGTAAACCACAGAACAATATTCTGCAGTTCATATGAAAAATCCCATGAAAAAGAATTCCCCAACGGCTATTTTGAAGTGTTTGCTGAGCATGCTCAGAACTCAAATGTTTTAAATTTCATAACTTTGGAACAGATTCATATTTTCTCACCACACCAATGAAAGACACTTCTGTCGGCTAAGCCCATTCTACCCTGAACATTTCAGATCAAAATTCCAAACCATCTGGGTGCTATGCGATGGCAAAACAACAGCAAAAAATGGTGATTTTCTACATCTTGGAATCCGCACATCTGACAGGACAAAACTTGACATGTCAAGAGATCTTCCCCATGGAACCACGCTTGCAAATGTCATGCAACTCAGTTAAATGGTTGCAAAGCTACTAAAGTTCAAAATTTGGGTTTAACATTAACGTGCCTACTCAATTCTAAATATAGTGGCACTACTGCACCACTAATATATATGTATATATATATATATATATATATATATATATGGGGATATACAATGGTGAGCTGTCAGATAAATGATTTATCTACACAAGTACTGTTTGACCTCGGGGAACTTCACGGTGGCGTAAGCCACGGTGAGGTGTCGAGGTCAAAGCAATACAGTAATAGATAAATCATTATCTGACAGCTCACATTGATATTTCATTATGCAATAAGGATGCTTCTTATCAGTGTGGGAACATTTGGTTTTGACTGTTTATGTTCTTTTTTAAATGGCAATTTCTGGACTTTCTGAGACTTTTGGTTAACTTTCCTGGTGTATGTCCGCCTAGCGGTGGTTGCTATTAAATGAAACACCACTCATTTTGTAGAGAACTTCTTGCTGAACAAATGTCATGGTGACAGTATCATGCTACCTTTTTGTTTTAAAGTTATTCACATTTGTTTAATGAAAAGTGAAACAAAATTTAATTTTATGCTGTTTTTGCTAATTATAAAAAAAAACTAAAAGGTGTTTATTAATGAAATGCCACTCATTTTGTAGATATTTTCATGCTGAACATTTTTGTGCTCATAGTACCATGCTATCATTTTTAGTTTTAAAGTGATTCACATTTGTTTGTCGAAAAAGTGAAAAGAAAACTGAATTTTATGCTGTTTTTGCTAATTTTGAAAAACTAAAAGGTATCTCTGAATGAAACACCACTCATTTTGTAGATATTTTATGCTGAACATTTTCGTGCTCACAGTACCATGTTATCATTTTTCATTTTAAAGTTATTTATATGTTTGTCTGAAAAGTGAAAAGAAAATAGGATTGTTTGCTGTTTTTTGCTAATTATAAAAAAAACTAAAAGGTATCTATAAATGAAACACCACTCATGTTGTAGATATTTTTGTCCAGAACATTTTTCGTGCTCACAGTACTATGCTATCATTTTTCGTTTTAAAGTTATTCACATTTGTTTGTCAAAAAAGTGAACAAAAAAGCTTTGATTGACAGTTTGCATTTATCCCACATATGTGGGATAAATCTAGGGTGGTTAGATTTATTCCACATATGTGGAAATAAATGGATTTATTCAATGGCTTTTGGTCTCACACCTATTGCATAAATATATATATATATATATATATATATATATATGTGTATATTCATTGAAAAAACTTCATTAATGCATCAGTTTGGGTTTGAGCGACAAAAGTTGGGAAATGTGGTATTAGGGTTTCCAACCCTAACACCCCACTGCCACCCTGCACTCATCAACAGGTGTCGGGTGTGCCTTGGTTTTGTCAGCCCTAACGCTCCCCCAATTCCATGAGTAAGTAAGCTGAGATGGGTACAGTACAAGAGACTGGGGTGAGCATTAGGGATGACAAAGAAATTACTCTGTAAACCTTGCATTACAAACAATGTTATCCTATGGGAAATGAAGCAAAATTTAAACCTGCAGAACTCCACAGCAAGTAATATATTTTCAACAAACCAGCAAAAGGCACATCTATAGGGCAAGCCCTTTGTACTATACCCTGAAACTTTCAAACCAAAGTCAACAGCCATTTGTGAACTGTGGAGTATCAAAGAAACAGCTGTCTTAAAATTCCTTTTTCACAAATTGTGAAAAAGAGACCTTTTCTGCATTTTTTATTTCACAGTTTGCAGGAAAAGAAAATCCTTTTTCACAAATTGTAAAAAAGGATCTTGTTTCATGATTCCTTTTTTGCGATTTGTGAAAAAAGAAAATCCTTTTTTGCAAATTGTGAAAAAGGATCCTGTTTGACATTTTTTTCCTGCAGTTTGTGAAAAAGGGTATCTGCATGTTAAAAAATCACATTTCTGAGTAACGTATTTAAAAAATAACCCCAGAATTGGATTGTACAGGTCCTAATTAGGTAAAGACATTTGTTGTTGTCTAGGGTGTTATGTGATAAGGGTGAGTCTGAAAGATTGCCGATCACATAGACTGACTTAAAAACAGTCCGCCATCAAAAGGGTGACTGAAATTGCAATGACTATTGCAAACAGCGATGGTCGCTACATTCAAACAAAACAACTACCAAAATAAGTATTATTATGTGGGGGGGCTATGCCCCCATGCCCGTTTTGTGGGGGGCAAACCCCCTGCACCACCCAAACTTAATCAACTCCATGGGGGGGTGCAGACCCAGGGAAAGTGATTTTCTTTAAAAGGCAAAAGTATTTCCCTGAAACCAGGCCTTGAACCTGAGTCTGCTGGCATCTCAAGCAGTGGCTTACACCACTATGCTAAATGGCCATCTCAGCAGGGGTTGGCCACACAACATCCTATATCCTGTACTTGTGAGTGTAGCTAACTGCTATACGCGCTGTAAAGGATATATCAATGTTTTTCACCACTCTCTGTCAGTGTTAGCGGTATTATTGAGTCACTCATATTGACACACTCAATAGTACTCGCTCATATAACATGATACTGTTGTCTAGTAAGTTTGTATAGTTTTTTAAGTTATTTAATGTTGTTACCGCTTACTGTAAACAAGATGGTGGCAGCATGGAAAAAGATTCCGCATTGGTGGCAAAGGATTCTGCATTCACAAAAAAGGAATCCGCATTTGTGATAAAGAATCCTTTTTTGAGAGGGACATCTAACTGGTCCCATAGGAAATATTGAGAAATTTTGAAATTTATTAACTTTGGAATAGACTAACATTTTTTCACCAACTCTTCAAAAGGCACATCTGTGACCCAAGACCTTTATACCCTAAACATTTCAGACCAAAATTCCATACCATTTTTGTGCAGTGGCATGACAAAAAATTTGACCCAAAACTGTAATTTTCACATTCTTTCACACTCCATATCGCTGCACTCACACATCCAACTGAAACAAAACTTGCCACATCAAAAGATCATTGGTCTCTGATTGTGCATGTAAAATATCATGTGAATTGCTTGAATGGTTGAGAAGTTATTAAAGTGCAAAATTATTAGTTTAACATAGAAGTAAAGACTGAACCCTAACTATTGGGGCACAACCGTTATAGGTGAAGTTTTGGGGGGGTTGGGGAGACATGTCCCCCCAACTTTTTCCTACATCTAATTCACATTACTATAGTCCCCCTCAACTTTAACTGCCACCTTACCCAGAACCACCCCAGGCCAGATGAAAGTGGCTTGTATTTCCCATCTCCAGTCTGATGCTCCTTTTATTCCTCCACTCCCAGAACCTCAGTTAATAGGCGGAGCTGCATGCATACAATGTCTCTCACATGAACTACTGGAAGAGCTAGCCAATGTGTTACATCACTGGATGTTTTGTATCTCTCTTCAGTGCCATGTTAGATAGCCATGGGACCCCTTGCCACTTACACTAAGAATAGAATCTCTAGTAACACATGCCAGTTATTAGTTCACATTGTAAACTGAGTTCATATACCTGAGAAGCAAATATTGGCTGCACAACCTGGACAACTGTCACATACTATAGGAACATCTTGAGTATCTTCTCCTTTACCACTGATGGTAGAATTGTTGTAGAGCTGCAGATGCCTTCAATCCACACTGGAATGACAAAAGAATCAAGAAAGGCTCAAGCTGTTGTTCTACAAGCCTTGACACACCCCCCCCGCAAACACAGAGCCTAGCTACATTGGTCCTTCACAGCCATGAGGGAGAACAGATTTTTTTAATTACCCTTTTGCCCCTGAATTATGCTTTCATTCTGTCGTGGTGTTCAACTGCTTCTCCACTACTGAGCTGTTGCCCTCCTTGGACAAGTACACCATAGAACCATGGCTTACTGGCCATTGTGGAGTTCCCCTTTCCACCTGGCTCTGGTGTAAGCAGGGTAGTTGAACTGATCACAGTGTGGGACTCCATAACATGAGAGGGGGTCAGCTGTTTGCATGCCCAAAGACAGTGGTCAGCTACTGCCTCATGCCATCATATGTTGACCAATGACTGGAATTGCTCAATTTTTCATGGTCTTGCCGTGTACTCTGAGTGAACAAGCATGTGCTCATGTTGACCTTGGGGTGCCACATGGCTCACCCTCACCATCAGTGGCATGACAACCTGGCCATAGCCAGATATCATTGCAGGAGTGGCACCATGAAGCCACCCAAACTTGGAGGAGAGCATCCTCATAGTCACATGCCTACCCCTCTCGTATGGTCTCTGGTCCTGCCATTCTGTGCTTCAGGCATGAACCTGGAGCATACCAGGCAGCCACATGCTATGGAGCTGGCTTCTGAAGGATGCTTTTTGTTTATAACATACCACTGGGACTGGGACACAGAGGGGTGAGTAAAGGTTCGGGTTACTCTGAACCTATGCCCCAATCTGTGGCACACATTAAATTGTACCAGAAACCTGTTTATATTTAAAATTTTAAGAAAAGGTTGCAAAGCAGAAAATCTGAGTGAGGGTTTATTATGGTGAATTGACAGATGGTTACCACAGTTTCATTTGCTTGAGAAATCCTTCCCTTAGGCAGTGCACTTGAAACTTTTTTCCCTCTGGATAATGCCTCCAAATTTGAAATATTTGCTAGTATAGAAATCCTGAAATGATCATGCATTGACCGCTCCATTTGCTATCTGGAATATAATGCAGCTATTCCAAAGTCCCCTAAGTGGTTAACATGGAGTAAATGGTAGTTTTACAGAGCAGTTACCCACAGTCTGTTTAAATTATCATTAACAACAAATAGCATGCCACAGATAAAAAAAAAACTGCAGTATACTGCTACAGTGGTTGTTATTGAATAGTTTCCCAGTACCCTGGTATAAAGATCTGCATTTAGGCGGCACCACGGCATGACGAGAGGTAATAAGGCTGTAATGCAGTAATGCAGTGTCCAAGATGCGGTACACTAGCTGATTAAATGTACTTCCTAAGCTGGCAACAGGATGGCAATCACCTCTTGTCCCAGAGTGATTGCTGTCCTGTAATTAACTCAGTTTTTTTTTTAAGTGGATGCTTCATTCACCAGCAGATGTCACTCTTTCAAACTGCCAAAACTGCTAAAATCTGCTCAAGTTGAAAGTTATTTAATGGGATACAGACAGGTTCAGATCATATAAATTTTGCACCATCAATAGATGCCAGGGTTTGTTTCTAAATTGTTCCTAATTTATGTTAGTATCCTGTTTTGTCATCATTGCAAACACATTTCCTTCTATTTTTAACTTTAAAATTTAGCAGCAGACTAGCCTTAGTTTGTTTATTTTGAAATTTGCGATGTTGTCCACAATGACATGTAGGGTCAGTTCACCTGCAAAGTGCTTACATCACTGGTGCAATTACTATGTGCCATGGCAATTTTCAGCTTGAGTCTCCATCTATTTTTCATGGCTCTTTTCTTACACTGAGAGGCTCCTCATGTCACCCTGTTGGGCAGCTCATCCTTAGTCAGTGGGTGCACTACAACCCACTTTGTCTCACCTCATGTAGCAGCCTGTACCCACACCACAGCCTTCATATCCCCATCCCAGGCAAGTAATAACCCATCAGTTTCACCCACCTGCCCAAACCCCCCACTGCCAATCTCCTTCACCCCTCCCAACAACCCCAATGGCAAACTGTGAAAACCCTTTTGTTCATATTCCCTAGTGCATGAAACCCATCCGATTGTGCTCCTTGTGTGGTTTAGCAATGCACTCAACAGTGGATGTGTGGTTTCAGTTTATTTGATGCATATGTCCTTCTGCTGATGTGTTTTTTTTTAACTGCCAGTGAGTATTACAGGAACTTTCACAAATATTTTTCATGGTCCGAAGAAATGAAGCGTAAAAGGAATAAAATCAGGGACACAACTGCAGAATTTGCAAATGGCATCCATGATATGAAGCTGGTGGTTCAACCCACTATTTTTTGTTGCCCCAAATTTGGCTCACAGACAGATGTCATTGGGTTTTTATGTCAAAACTTAACAAAAACTACAAAATGCTCCTTACATAGAATGTCATTCATTGACATAAAAGCCCAATGGTTTATTGGTCCAAGAAAAACATTGTAGATAACTTGACCACTCAGTAATAAACTCTGCTGTGGTTCAACCCACTATTTGTATTGCCCAAAATTCGACTCACAGATCCTTCAGGAACTGAGCTTGAATAAAACTGGCATACCCTTACTTATCTCTGGGCATGGAGAAAATGACAACTGTACTGAATTCATAAATAAATTAGAACTGTGTTTGTACTACAACATACGAAAAATAATCTAGATCTCAATTCTTAATGAATTATTAATGAAAGCCATCTAGAATGGAAAGTCTGATGAGGACCGCATTTTCAGGGTCTAAAAATAGGATTCACTTCCAACTCAAATTCTGAAAGAAGCGTACAGTATCTCGGTTAGAGATCAACCCATCCATGTACAGTATATGATGCCACAACTAGTGGTACTGCACATTGTATTATTTATTGACTTTAGAAACAGCACTTATTTATGCTGCTGATTTCTACATTTTGTGGTATATTTTCATCATCTATACCACTGAAGAGTTTCAGTAAAGAATATGTTTACAGCATATTTAGATTCTGGACACACGTTTTATAAAGACTTTGAACCATACTTAAATCTTTAAAATAAATTTAAGTATGTTCTGTATACTGGAAGATAGAATTGGTTGTAAAAAAAGGTTCACAAAACCAACAAGTGAATATGGTTTTACTCTATGAATATGATCTCACTCTATACATACATCTTCTTTCATCATTGTGTGTTTGTTTTGTTGAAGTTTGTAGTTATAAAATAAAATGCAGGAATGGTGATAGTGTGGACCCTTCAGAGTAAACCTGTTTATGTATCCTCGCCCCCCACACACACATAAACACATACTGCTCTATGACTATGAGACTGAAACCAGGACAAGCCTTTTAAAAAGCTGAATGTTTAACAGCTGAAACTTAACTGAAGCTTTAATTGCTCTCACAAATGAGGACAGAGTCTCACTGTGACTACAGAGTATGGGGGGAGAGTTGATTCTAGTGCATAGAAACTCATAGAATGGATTGCTTTACGGCCATCCTCAGAAATCGACTCTATTGAATGTTAGGTGTGAACGAGCACAGCCCTCCTTAACATGATAATAGTACTCCTGTCTTTCAACACAATAGAATGTCTGAAAATCTAAAGCAGTGTGCTACTATCCCTGATGTCTGCAGGCTAAAACAATCTATTTAAAGTTACACACTCTAAAGTGTGTAAATAATCTGTTTAACTGGTAATATACTGCACAATTGAAGTAATTGGTTAAATAAGACTTTAACATGCTAAAACTGTAATGTTAAAACTGTTATGCACAAATAAGAACTTATTAATTCGGAAAAAACTTTTCATGTGAAATATTTACCTGAGTACTATTGAGGTACATCAGCAGTGAATATGGCATACAATGTTTTGCACTGTTCATTTACTGACCTAGGGACCACCGTGGCACTGAGATGTTGTATTTCAGTGGGGTAATAATGTGATTCTGTCAGAAATATTAGTAGGCATTTTTTTTTTATTTTGTTGCTAAACTGAGATATTATGTTCTATTTTTTTTGTTACATTCAAAGGGCAATGACACTTTAAAAAACGTACTTGGTTGAGACAGAATCCACAGGAAAGGCAGTGTGAAAGCAATGCATTTTGAAGACCTCCATTTTGAATCCCGTTGTCAGCACCCCACCACTGTGTGATCCCGCTGCCAGGAACCCTGTCACTGTGTGATCTTTACTATGCCACTTCCCTTCACAATACTCAGTTCCCCTATTGGCAGAATTCAGTAAAAACACTGTGGCACCAAACTGTTGCATTTCAGCTGGGTAACAATGTGTTTCCATTAGTAACATTAATAGGCTAATTCCTTTTTTCTTATGTTGCTAAACTAAGATTTTATGAACCATTTTTTTTTTATGTTCAATAGGCAATGACATTGTAAAAAAAATTAAATAGAAAATGGGGCCTTACAGCATATGTGCTATTCTGTTGAAACTCCTAAGTGCCAATGTATAATAAATATGGGCCAACAAATCTGGCACAAGGTCACTGGCAACTACAGAGCTTGCAGTAACCCTTATAGAGACACAGCTTGCATTGCTCAAATGGGTATTTTGAAATCTGGCCCATTATTGCCATCTTGCTGTTAGCTCCCACAACCCACATCAACAGCATCCACAAACACACTTATATATATTCTTGAAATAGAACATGTTCTTCTCATCCTGTTTGTGATTCCCCCCTTCTGCAAGGTTACTGTATAGCATAGCCTATCAGGTCTTTTATTTTTCATAGGGGTCATCCCAGCCTCCTCCAGCTGTTCATGCTTAACTCCTTAGTCTGTTGCATGTGTACTATACCTGCATCCTGGACAGCAAGTTGATATGTACCCCTTCATGCATGCCCATTCCCAGTGCAGAACGCAATCTTAGTCCTCTAAAAAGGTTAGTGGGGGGCACTCAGTCTTGCTCAATTGCAATGATGTCTGTGGATTGGAAGTCAGCAATGCCTGAAACTAGGGTATCGCTGTCTACAGCTGGAAGTGCATCATATGAAAGTAGAAAATAGAGAGCCTCCCAAAATCAACCTCCAACCCTCCCTGGGACACTCAGTCTGCTCAATTGGGATGGTGTCAGTGGATCGGAGGTTGGCAATGCCTGTCACTGGGGTATCGCTGTCTGCATCTGGAAGTGCCTCATGTGAAAGCATAAACTA
Organism: Neoceratodus forsteri; assembly: GCA_016271365.2. Classification (NCBI taxonomy): domain Eukaryota; kingdom Metazoa; phylum Chordata; order Ceratodontiformes; family Ceratodontidae; genus Neoceratodus; species Neoceratodus forsteri. The sequence continues at coordinate 49,759,743 of CM057451.1, read as the reverse complement.
GCGAGCATCCCAAAATCAACCTCAAACCCTCACTGTATCAGTGTTTTTAATAAAAACTAACACACTGATTTAAAAGAGACCATGCTGGGGTAGTTTAATTAAGATGCAACAGACCATTCTGTAATAAACTTTGCTGTATGGTAGTTTAATTATGATGCAACATCTACAGTACAGTGCATTCAAAGAAGGTCCTGGAGTAGTGAATGTGGACTGTGGGGACACCTGCTGGAAAATTGAAAATTGGGTAATATGTAACCACACTCAGTAATGGCGAACAGCACCACCTAGCGCATTCCCACAGATAATGAAGAGTATTCAGTTAATTAAGGATTGCATCATTACCGCATACCGCAGTACCACACTAACCCCATTACTGAGGTAATGGGTTAGTGTGGGCACACCACTTGGTGTTACCGCATCTGATGAGGTATACCTCAGTAATGGGAAATCTTTATGCAGTGACCACTGTAGATAGCCCCCACCCCACTATCTTTCACAAACAACAAAAGTGACATGTGCTCCCACCTCTAGAGGTCTTAAAAAGCTACCCCATTGTATAGAACCCCAATACCAAGATCTCATTGCAATTCCTGCCATATTTATTTTCCACCACCTACAACAAGAAAACTGGAATACCCTGTAGCACCTAGCTTTTATATTTGTAAAAGTACTCATGCTCTTACTCATTTGTCCAGCTCCAAAGCCACAGTTCAGAAGCATCCAGCAGAGACACACTTGCCCTCTGTCCTCTAAGGCTGACTACATGCTGACTGACAGGAGCATGGCCATGCCCCGTAACAATATGGAGTATGACTGTGATTCTGTTTTTCTTGTGTCTGTGAGAAACCACTCAAGTATAGTAAGATTTATTTTCAATGAAAAGCTCCTCCCCAGGTCAATACCATTAAAGTTTTTACTTTGGGGTAATATTTCCAAAGTGGGGATTTGCCAAACCATCATGGGAATGCAGCTGGCACATTGCTTTCCCTTCTTTGAGTGTTGGTAGAGCTGTCTTCAGCACAAGTTTCAGCCTTCTGTGGTATTTCTTTTTGCTGTTCATCTGTTTTATTCTTTTATTTTGTATTGATGCTCCTTTGACTGTCCTGAAGTAGTTGTATACTCACTCATGTTCAAGTTCCTCTGTGCTATAACCTTCTTTCAATTTGATGTTTTCAGCACAGGTTGCTGTGTTGGTGTATTTATCTAACAGATATAGAATAATGTATAGGGAACTGTGCACAACAAGGCTGTGTTTCCATCAAGGGAGATGATGACATCATAGACCTCAAGAGCAAATCTTGAGTTGTCTCTATGATGTCATCAACCTCCCTCAATGGAAACACAGCCTTGTTGGTGCATAGTTCCCTATCTGTTATTTTATATAGTATATGGTTCCTCCACACTGTACAAGTTTAATTTACAAGGATTTGTCTGTTTCCATACCTTTTGTTGATGCTGCCATTTCCTCCCGGTCTTTGCTGCAGTCCTGCTCTGCTACCAACCCCGAAGGTCCCGGTTCTCACTGTTGTCCAGCTTAGCTTGTTCCCAACCCTTAAGATTAATAGGGTCACTGATTTAAAAAAGAAGAAAGACTGTTGACAAATTGATAGTTTGGAAACATGGAGCTAACTATGGCAGTCTGTGTCCAAACTATCTAAGAAGCTTGTGCCCAACCACTCACTTAGCAGTGCCACCATGTTGTTCCATATTTTTTGTGAAGCCCAGTGTTTCAGCCAATCAGGAAACAGTTGAAGGCTAAGAAGTTGTTGTACTATCATTGTGACATCAGAATGATAGTACAACATCTTTTTTTACCTTTGAACTGTCCTACAAGAAGATTCAGAAAACCATCGTTTTCCATACCCAATAAGCCCTAACCATATACTATAAATGTCATCCTGAAATAATCAGAGAAGGTCATGACAATGCTTTTTCAGGTGTCTATTATGAGTTATATAACTTCAAGCCATTTACAAATAAAAGGTTAGTGATCTGGGGTTCCATGGTGTTTCTGAAGTTTAAATTGGACCCACACTTCCAAGAGGCTGAAAAGACTGCTTAGTGGACTGAGGGCATGCCATAACTAATGTGGTGACAAGGTCCCCACTAACAAAGAACATACCCATGCAGCACTGGGTGTGCAACTTGTACCTCTGTTATGGTGGTTTTTGAGGCTTGAATAAAAGCTTTGCGAATTATACTAATTTAGTTTGTTCGGTCACTACATTTCTCTGTGACTGCATTGGGATCCATGACACCGGTGTGACAACCCCAACTGTGACATCCGCTACAGCACTGGAACCCTTCAACACCCCTGACTGTGATGCTACTCCAAACCAACCAGCAACACCACAAAGCACAATGTGGGGGGGGCACCTCTCCCATGCCCCATACCCCCTACTATAGATGCCTAATTCCACATTGTACAGACAGTGAAGTTAGGTATTTACCCCATCACCCTAAAGTGTCTTGATGCAAAACCCCCATAGCTCCCGATATAGGCATGGTGGGGGTTTCACTGTGAGGGGCAGGCAGTGTACTGGTGTTGCTGTAGCGATGGTATACCACTGCACTACAACCTGTGTGCTTGTGACAAGAAATCACTCTGGAATGTTCTTGTTGAGTTTTGATACAGTACTTGGGATGATGCTCAGGTTTTTATTATGATTCGGGCTTAGGTTGATTTTCCATATTCTCACTGTGATCAGAGATCAGAGTAGTGTGAGTTCTGTATATTTTGGGGTATTTAAAGACCCAAAAATATCAGATACTATAACATGCCTTTTAATGGTCTATCCATGCCATGTTAGGGTTCCAGTTGTTCTCTTAGAACTCCATGATGATTTTATTCAGCATAAGCTGATTTTTGGTGGCATATGGTTTGCTTTTATCACCATTTTGTTTCCTTGATATTAAGTTGTTGGGAGTTCTTATTAGAAGATAGTTCTTGAGGATATTTTTAGGGTCTGTTTTGGTGAGGAGGAATATGCTGTATGTTGCTAGACAGGAAAGGTTTGCCCAAGTAATTCTTACAGTTCTTTTTTTAGTTAGCTAAGTAGCAGGGATATTACTCTGAGTCAGATGTTGGGCATGACATCTGGACCCAGAATTTTCAGCTGAGACTTTCTTTAGCTTTATATCAATCTCCTTACCATAGTTGTAACATATTTCTGCCTTGATGGTAATGTCTACAGAACTTGGGGTTTCTGAGTACTCATTAACACATGTGAAGCTAAGCATAGCTTTAGTGCACACTGGAGTCTCTGACTTCTCTGTATGCAAGTATATGAGTGTTTTACTTTTACTAAACTTCCTCTTCTTCCAGTGAAAATAACATAGCTAATAAAAGTACATTGGACATTTTAAATTTATATATATGCTTTAATTTTAATGTACACTCTCCTGTAAGTGTGCTGTCTACAGTGTATATTAGATTATCAATAACAGTTTTTGGTTCCATTAAGCCAGAAACAATAATAAGCCTATTCATCCCTTCATGGTACTGCCCAAGATTGCTAGAGAAATTCTTGCAATGTCACAAACTAAGGATATGACCTCTTGTGTGCATGAGCAGTAAAAAACAGATAAAGTGCATAGAAATAAGTAATATTTTTATGCAAATGCTCTCAGAAATAATAGTGGGGAAATAATTCAAAAATATATCAAATGAATTCTGATTTCTTTCTAAATAATACATTCATCTAAGTTTTTCTGACCACCAACAGCTCTTTAAGGACTGCTTGTTGACATAATGGTGTTTGCTTTTTGTACATAGCACCCACAAGGCACTGGGTGGGGATTTATACAAAATATTTCAGTGCTCCCTGTACCCCACCCCAATGTTTACACCAATTTTACGTCTCTGACAACCGTAGCCCTATTATTAACATCTTTGCCCCTGTTCAACAGAATTGCCCCAGATTTTGCATGCACAGTCTGGGGGGGGGGAGCATGGTGTCTTGATTTGTCAAGTTTCATTGCAGCCAGATGTGAGGATTCCAAGATCCAGATAGTGTGTTTTTAGGAAGAATTGTAGTTTTTTTTGCTTTTTTAGTCACCACCTACAGCCTAGATGGTTTGGAATTTTGGTGTGAAATTTTCAGGATAGAAAGAGTATGCTGCAGAATGGTGCTTTTCATTGGCTTGGTGAAAAAATAATTATCCATTCCCAAGTTATAAGCATTCGAAAATTTGGTGCTGAGCATGCTCAGTAGGCTATCAAACATCTATCAAAAGACCCTACTGAGCATGCTCAGAACCAAAATTTCAACTCTTTATAACTTGGCAACAGATTAATATTTCTTCACCAAACCAGAGACATGCAGATCTGTAGGCAAATCCCTTTCTACCCTGAAAATTTCAGACCAGAGTCCAAACTGTCTGGGCACTACTGTAGATGATGACAAAAAAAAAAACACAAAAAAATGACGATTTTTAAACATGTTTCACTATCTGCATCTCAGAATCTGCACATGCAGCTGGAAGGAAACTTGGCAAGCCAAGGGATCTGCTCTCCAAGACTGTGCATATAGCATTTCATGCAAATCTGTTGAACGGTTGCGACAATATTAAAGTGCAAAAATGGCATCTCACGAAAATTGATTTTTTTCTCACAAAAAATGATAGGCCCCTTACAACAAAGAATCCTTTTTTGTGAGACTAAATTATTTTGCCATTTCAGGATACTTACCAAAAGCTTGAACTGAGCTTGCTCAGAACTCAAAACTTTAAAATTAAATTACTTTGGAACAGATTTATATTTTTTTCACCAAACCAGTGAAAGGCACTTCTGTGAGGCAAGCCCTTTCTACCCTGAAAATATCAGACCAAAATTCCAAACCATCTGGGTGCAGCAAGATGACAAAAAAAAAAAGAACCACGCCAAAAAACAGCAATTTTTAACATTTTAACACTACAAGCAGCTCAGAATCCACAAATCTGACTAAAATGAAACTTGGCACGTAAAGAGACCTACCACACAAGACTGTGCATGCAAAATTTTGTGCAAATCTGTTGAATGCTTGCAAAGTTATTAACATGCAAAGTTTGAGGTTTAACATAGAAACCTCTGCTCAACTCAAACAATAGTGGTGCTACCACGCCACTGTAAGATACTGCAAAAAAACTATGTTAATGCACTAGTTAGGGTCAAAGCAACACAAGCTGGGAAATTTAGCATTAGGGTTTCCAACCCTAACACCCCACCCCCACCCACACCAGGCAGCACGGCAGGTGTGTGATGTGCCTTGGGGTTCTGAAACCTAATGCTTTCCCCATTCCATCAGTAAATAAGATTAAATGTGTACACTGTATGAGAATTGGGTGAGCTTTAGACTTGAGAACCAAGCAGATGCAACACTACAGTAAAATGCTAAGGACTTGATCCACAAAATTAATAGTTTAACCAACTAAATTAACCATTGGCATGAAATCGTTCCCCTGGTTTGCTCTTGACTGCTCTGTCTGATTTGGTTAAATCTGTATGCAATTTTAAGTGTTATTGTTGATATTTATAATAGCCAGTTGCACTCCCTGGAAGTGTCCCATGGCCCTCCCTTGACATTTTTGTAGCCCATTGATCCACGGCACCACATGCTTCCAGTCCTTTGACCTACCATGGAAGACTGGGAGTAATTACCAGATTTATTATTTATTATTGAAACTTACATTTCCCTTTTCCCTGGTGTCTGCTGGTACTTTCCACCTTCCAATTGTGCTTCAGTCCCCATTCATTTATAGTTAATAACCCTGGTGTCTAGTGGCACCCCAAACCCTCTGATTTCCATTTCTTTTTATATTTTCCTTGGTGCCCAGTGGTACCCCCCACCCTTCAATTGTGCCCCACTACCCATTAATTAGAAGTTAATACTGTATAACACAAAATATCTGCGTAGATTAAATTCTGCACGATGGTACTACCAGCATACTTTAGCGTAATCTCATATTCGCAGAATTACGGTACCCGGAAGTCTACAAAATGAACACATTACAAGCAACTGTATTACAAGTGTATTCATTCATTCATTTGCTGACTGACTACTGACTTCTAAGATGTCGCTGTTATCCTGGATCCTCAAAAAAGCCTGCTGTCAAGCGAGACTTGTCCAGTGAGCTCTTGAGTGCCGAAGGTCTTAGCCAGACTGCTGCGGTCCCACTGCAGGTTGCTGATGCAGTGATTACAGAACTCGCTAGTGACACCTCCGGTCCTGTTCCCAAGAAGCGCCGTACAGAATACACTAAATATGATGTAAGTGTTCGTTTTGAGGTTGGCAAGTATGCAGTGGAGAACGGTGTTATGAATGCCGTTTGCTACTACTGCAAGAAGTACGGAAGCAGCATAAATGAGAGCACTGTGCGTGGGTTCAAGAAGGACTACCTTGCAGAGCTTGGTAAAACCCCTGACCCCACCAAACTGACTCCTGAATTGCCCACTAAACCCCGTGGTTGTCCTGCATTGCTTCTCGATGAGGTTGAGGATGAGCTTAAAAAAAATTGTTAAAAGCATAAGATCAGAGGGGGCAGTTGTGAATGCTCATGTGGTATCGGCCATAGCATCTGGGGTAGTCAAGCCACACAACCCTGACCTGCTATTGGAGAATGGTGGGCATCTTACATTTACAAGGCAGTGGTCCTGGCAGCTTCTGAGTCGCATGGGGTATTCTAAATGCAAGGCGACCAAAGCTGCCAGAAAAAACCCTGTTGACTTCCCAGAATTGAAGGCTAAATTCCTGGGTAGGGTGACTACTGCTTGTGGGCAAGAACTGATTTTTAATTTAGATGAAATTGGCATTCATTTAGTGCCATGCAGTCAGTGGACCATGGTGACTGTGGGTTCGAAGCAAGTAGAGGTGTGCAGACTGGGTGGCAAGCGGTGTCAGTTGTGCTTGCAATATCGATGACTGGAGATTTTCTACCTCCCCAGTTCATTTATAAGGGAAAGACTGACAACTGCCACCCTGCTTTCACATTGCCTGTTGGCTGGTTAATAAGCCATTCCGAAAATCATTGGGCAAACAGTCTTACAATGCAGCAATTCTTCATGGAGGTTCTTGTCCCACACATTAAAAAAATCAAGCTGCAGATGGACCTAACCCAGGAACAGAGATCGCTGCTTATCATGGATCTGTTCAGAGGTCACACCACTGAAGAGGTACTGCAATGCCTAGAGCAAAATTAAATTGTCCCTACTTTTGTCCCGGCGTCTTGCACCAACTTACTGCAGCCACTTGATTTAACAGTGAACAAGTTGCTTAAAGATGAATTAAAGCAACATTTTACAAAATGGTATGGTGATACCGTGTCAGGCCAGCTTCAAAGTGGAACGGCATCTGCTGATATTAAAGTTGACCTACAAATGCAGAGCCTAAAAGTGAAGCACGCCCAGTGGATGGTGGACAGCATAACCAGAGTTGGAGAAAGGGAAGAAGAAATCATCAGTGGATTCCACAAAGCCGGAATCTTAGAGGCATATGCTCAGTGCTTAAACTACTAAGGAGATGAGCCAGATTTTTAACTTCAATAAAGTTTAATAAAATGAGAAGCAAAAAAAGTGCACAATCACAACACTCACAGCATAAGCACACAGTCTCCCCCACTCACTGTTCAACCACACATGAACAACATGAATTCACTTTTTGCGTGCCCACTCGCTGTATTCTTTTTTTAATCCATGTTCATGTCCATGTCCAGAGACAATGCATAAGCACATGCGCCCCCCCACTCGCTGTTCACTCAACCACACATTAACAACATGAACTCTTTGTGTGCCCACTCGGTGTATTCTTTACTCCATTCCCCCACACATGCCACAAATGGAGATTGGAATGGAACAGATAGCACGTAGAATCACGTGAACTACTATAGTATCACGTGATTCGATTTTGATTTTGATGTGGCTAATAAATGATCACTACCAGTGCCAGTGCCAACACAGTTTCACCACAATGCAAGGTGAGTGCTTACAGTAAGTAAGTATGAACTTTATACAGTATATACGCTGATATTTAATATACGCTGCTACTTAATGTTCGCGTAAACTCTATGCTAAGCGAATAGCGTGGAAATAAAAATACAGCGTAATAAAGGGGTTATACAGTAGTTCTGGTGCGTAGTTCCACCCCCCAACACTCTGAATTTCATATTTCTTTTTATATATCTTCATTGGTGTCCAGTGGCACCCTCCCATGTCCCGCATGTCCTGTACATACAAATATGATCCTCGGTGTCTTGAATTTTTTGTTTTCAACCTGTAAAAATAAAGTCAACTGATGATCGCACCTGCACCCTCACCCAACCTCCCACTGTGCAACCACCACTCTGCAGCCCCTAGAACCTCCACACACCATCACTCACCAGAACTAGTCCCACTGTGAAGATCCACTCTCTATTCGAAGACACGTCTTGCTGCTGGAACTGGCAACTGCTTTCTGAGAAGTAAGGCAACTGCGGTCAGAAATCTCATTGAAATACATTGAGCCATAGTTACCTTATTAACCTTCCCCCACCCAATCACCTGCCCAACAGTGGCAACATGTATCCAGTAACTACCCCAAATCCAATCCCCTGTAGTGTCAACAGATGGATTTCCATGGTGGTCTAGTTAACCCCTCACTATCCCTGATCCCCAGTACATGTCATAATAGATAGTCCCTGGTGGTCTACTGCACCCCCACCTTGGCAGATAGTGCCCCACCACCCCACTCCCTCTCACCCCGAACCCTAGTCGGTGACCTTCACAGCCCTCCTCTCGCCTCCACGGCTGGTCTCCAACTGAGCTGTGAATGAGCACATACTGTATATAGTACATACTCATTGACAGTGGTTGACAGCTCAGAGTGAACTGTCATTCAAGGAGCACATACTGTCTATGACCAGTGCTGGTCACTGGATTGAGTTTGGGATGTGGAGAGCAGCATGGAGGGACACTAATTGCTGGGGTGGGGGGTGCACTAGACCACCTTGGAATATCTGTTATGCTGCATACTGGGGCTCAATAATAGGGAGGGGGTACACTAGACCACCTCAGAAAACTATCTATTGACACTGCAGGGGATTGGGTTTGGAGGGTTATTGGACATATGTTGCTACTGTTGTGCAGGTGATCGGGTGGGGGGAGAGATCACTACCCACCAGGGCATAGCTATCTGTAATGTCAGGCTGGCACTCAATGATCCCAGGGGTTGGACCACTAACACCAGGGTATACTTGTGTTGTTTAACCAATAGGGATGAAGATCGGCAATTGGAGAAGGGGGGAACCACTACCACCAGGGCATACTTGTTTTTTCTCACACTATAGGGACAGCAATCAGCAATCAGGGACAGGGAGAGACCACTGGACCACCAGGAACATTTTCTTTACTAATGACTGGGAGAGTGATCAAAGATCAGAATGGGGAGGGACCACTAGCCCACCAGGGCATTGCTATATTTTGTATTGGGCAGCGATCAGCAGTTGGGGAGGACACTAGCCCACCAGGAACTGAGGCTGTGTCAGACAGTAGCCAGGAAAGCACACAAAACTCCTGCTGCAGCCAATGTAAATTAGCCCATAAAGGGCATGCAAATGGCCACATAGCACCTTGTGTGCCCAAAGGGCTCATTTACATGCCTGCTTTCATGAATAACAGATAGCACACCCATGCTATTAATTGCAGGGATATTCTACTGGCTGGTGTTAGGCCAGCACTAGTGGGGTTAGAGGTGGATTTACAGGGTTAGTGCTGCCCCATCCTGGCCTGATTCACAGTCAGATAGCATGGTGCACTATCTGTCTGTGAATAGAAGATTTCACACCTGCACAACCACAAAACACAGGGCAAACTATTGTGCTGGGCTTTGTGTTTTCTTTTGTAAATCCTGCCCCCAACTGCTGGTTCCATGAAGAGAACTGCAACAAAATACTGCCCATAAAAAAAAAAATACAAAATATATTTGTTTGCATCACTTTTTATTCAGGTACAGTTAAATATTGATCATTTAGGGGGATGAATATCATCTCTGAAAATAATAACATTTTAGCTAGCTTTCAATTAGAAGTCATGTTACTGTCCTCTTTAAATTAGTTTAGGTACCATTTTTTCACAGACGTGAAAAGAGGGTCAGGCATGCTGCTCATTTGTAACCTGCATTATTGTTGCCTAGAACTGATTCCTGATAACTATTTACATACATAAAATGTAATGCATATGAGTTATTACACTCAATGGAGTGGTTGGAATGAAGTGAAATGATTACTAAATGTTTTTAACTAATCAATGGGACTCGATTAAAATGAGATTTAAGATAATTGTAATTCTCTTGGGTTGATTATATCAGAAAATAATCAACTTAAGAAAGGATTAAACCAGACACATTAAGAACTAGAGGGATTTTTGACAAAACCTAAGAATCATATAGTCAACTAAGATGTACTGTAGGGGATGATGAAAAAAACACTAGAGAGAGGTGCAGGATCAGTATCAATGGTTTATTGCTTGACCGTCAGGTCATTAAAAGTGAACTATAAAAGAGTATAAAAATATTAATAAAACTACAATAGACATTGAAGTATAAACAGTACATGGAATCTAGCATTTTAGCACCATATAAATAATAAATAGTTAATATATGTCCTTAATGAATCCACTCATATCTTGCATAGAACAGCATGAACTATTATAAAATAGGCTCTGTTTAATTTTGTTCTATACTAAAATACTCTGTTTTACTTTCCAACAAACCATCCATAAGCTATCCGTAAGTAATTTTGTTATATTCCCAATATGACTTCATCCTGTTGTGGGGCAAACTAAGTCCCTTCCTTAGTTTCAAACTAACAAGCAAGGGCAGCCCTACAGGGTAAATGTGTATAGAGCAAGATGCCAAATTTTTAGAGGAGGAAAGCTCAGTCAACCCCTCTCTTGTAACCAAGAATGCAATTAACTTTTCTGTTACTTTTGAAGAGCATACAATGTCAATTACTCAATTTAACACAGTGACAGGACTACCCCAGCTTTAAGGACCCACTATAAGTTAGCTAGGGCACAGATTTCTGTGCAGCCCCTTTACCCCAGGAAGTACCATAAGTCCATCCTGGCTATAAATCCTTGACTGACATTCATTTATGCCTTTGCTGATCCTTGACTGCCAAACATGGGAACAGGGACCCTGAGAGGCCCAAATTCTAGCTAGATGTAAGGCAACAGCTGGTCCTGTCCCTCCATGCATGTTATGACCTCCAAGATTTTCATACTAGGTAGTTTGTGATTGGATCATGAGGCATTCAACTGAAAATACCTCCCCCATTACTGGGAAAAAGCACTGCACAGCCCTATATCTGACTGCAAAACAGTTTAAAGACTATGAAAAAAATGACTTGCTGTTTGTGAGAATAAATAACAAACAAATTAATTATATGAATCTCGGCAGTTAATCTCAGCAAAATAGAATAAATTTCCAGTGCATTCATAAGGATCAGTAAGAATGAGTTTGGCTAGCTACATAACATATATTGTGCTTATCTAAGAGGATTATAATTAATTATTAATTATGCCTTCTGGTAATCTAAAAAAAATGACTACTATGAGCCATAATAATAGTGCATATGATGTATTAATTTGAGCTGTATGTGCTATCAACCATATATTTGAAAAACAGGACAAAAGGACAGAATTAGAACAAAGTTAAAAGAAAAACACTTAAATAGTATAAATGTGTAAAAAGGTTTGTTGCAGGCATTGTAAGTTCAAAATCTTTTGAAAAAGTCAGTAAATGAGCCAGAGTTAGTACTAAGATTAATTAGGTCCTCTTTTTTCCCTTCTAGTGTTATTTTAAATTTTATAGGAAATAAAAGTGTTACATCCATAATGGAGAGTAATATCCCCCTCTAGGACATGCATACCAGATTTTGGAAGTGAATAATTAAACAATTAAAATTCCAGTGTTGACTGACATATTCCTATAGTTCAGCTCTCAGGCTTTTCTTTTTTTTTTTTTTTTTTCTAATGTTGATGAGGTCCCTCTCCTCAGGTTACATCACCCCATCTCACTTGCACCAAAAGTGAGCCAGGGAAAAATCACAGCTTCTCAAAATAATTAAAAGACAGCTCCCTGTTCATAAAATTGGAGTCTATAATTCTCTCTTCAAAAACCTTTTGGCTCATCTTCCCATGATGTTCTTCCATCTCATGTCTCAGCTTTTGTGCCCTCCCACATGATCAGGCTCTCTTTTCCCTGGGGAAGCTGTCAGTCATTTTACCTGCTAGCAAATTAGGAGAAAAAAACATCTACTAAGTACAGCATTTCCTCTCCAAGAAAGGTAAAGCTAATACAGAACCCCTGGCCTCAGGCAACATAAGTATACCTTTTACAGGCAAATAAATATGTCTGTTCACACCTTTGGGGCAATCCACCTGGGTCATTAGAATCCTCAGTGTTGCTTCCTAGATATCTGCCACTTATTCTGGTGCTTGTAAAGCTCATGCCATTAGCCCAAAACGAAAAGAGCGATTTACATCTTTTGTTTTCAACTTTTCAAAGTTTTGTACAAAACAAACACTTTATGAACTGCTCAATGTTCAATGTACCATACGGTGGAAATAGTAACATGTCAGATGAGGAACATCACTAATCAGTCTCTCTCTTGCAGTTCTAGCCACTCCTTTTCTGAACCTAAAATATACATTGCAAGGATGCCCTAGTTAACAAATAATCTCATTCATGGCAGACACCAAAAGAAGATGAGAAACTTCAAAATACTGCAGAACATTAAAACATAAAGCCAGGCTTACCACTCTAGAACAAGAGCACACAGGTTCCACCATCAGACAACACCTGCCTGAGTGCACCCGTCATTAGGGCACAAGGGATTAGAGTTTGAATCCCACTTGTAATGCAGGGTGCTGCACCCCCCTGCACCCCTTGTGTGGGGGTGGCACCCCCCACACCCCCAACTATGGATTCTAAGTCTGGGGGGTGGACCTCGGGAAAGGGACGGCGAATCATGGATTTTTGCTCCATGTTGGCGAGCACACTCAGACTGGTGCATGGATGGCTGGAAGGGCAGATGAACTCTCAGAACAGCAATTCAAAGAGCCACAAATCACCAGAAATACAGTAGCTACCTGGCACACAGGCTGACTTAGATTTAAAAAAAACACAATTATAAGTAAAATAAAAACAAAGTTATTTCAGTTCAGGAAAGAACTGAAAAGTGGAGCAGAGCAGCAGCGATGCCATCTTGCTGCTCCTCCTCAACTCCCCCCTTTCAGTCACTCACAAGATGCAGGAAAACAGAAAAGCATAAATCAAGAGGCTATCTATGATCATTGATAGCTGGTATACTGTATCAGGACAAACAAAAAACAAATAGAGGAGGAGTGGCAGAGAATCATCATATTAAATTAACTTCCCCGAACTGGCTTCACCAGGCAGTGCAGTTTACTTAGTTTACATCTGGGCAATAGCCCACCTTCACCTCGTGAAGATTTAGCATGGCCACATGTCACTAATGAAAGTGTTGGTGAAGTGACACTTCGCCTTTGTTCACCAGGCAATGTAAAACTTCCGCAGAGAAAACTAAGTGAAGTGATTCCTTGCTTTGTAAGAAAAAAACACTTGTTTAAGATTAATCCATCAACAGTACACTGTCCAAACAGTTCATGCACCCCCACCAAGACCTTTAAAAATGCTTTACTCATGCCCTGCCACCCTCTAGTACACACCTCCTCTCACAAGCAGACAATCAGATGTTACTATAGGAGCACATCATTGTTCATTCATTCTGCTGCAAGAAACTGGCTAGTGAAAAGAGTGACTTGAACCAGCACTGGACAGTTTTCTTTTTTACAGATACCATTTTACTGTATGCTTTCTTAATAAATTTGTCTCTAGTGCAGAGGAGGGAGTCTGTATGCTTGAGGGTGGGTAAGGTGGCAGTTTCACTGTGTCTTTTTTCACTCCAGGAAGCCCAGGGTGGGAAAAGGTGAGTGGTATTGTTTACAGTTTGGAAGCTGTGTGACTTGGTGCAGGGGAAGGTAAGGCATCTGAGATAACTGTGACTCTTGTTATTGATAGGAAACTTGACCTGAACTGAGGAGGAAGAGGGAGGTGGTTCTTAGATGGCTGTGGGGTAGAGGTGAAGCACTTTTTAAAAGCTTTGTTGGTAAAAGGGGGGTGGGAACCATTGGCACATAGGGTGGGGATGGATTAAACTTAATAAAAATGCTTTGAAAAAAATTAAAAAAAAAACTTTGCCTTGTGAAATTGGGATGATGACCCATTCAGAACTACAACAACACAACAACAGACAATATCAATCCACACCTACTCAAAAAGTTGGCAGAACTTAGAACAAAACCCATATGTGATATCGTTATACAGTCATTCCATAAAAGTAAAATCTCTTTTGACTGGAAGGATGCGGTGGTAATCCCAATATTCAACAAAGACCAGTTAGAGTTGATATGGATGCACAGAGCGTTTCAGAGCGGTAGTGGAGTGTAGACGTTGAGTGAGGCATGGAGCCACTGCAGATCTTTTCAGAGAGGTAACAGAATGGAGCTTTTCAGAGTGGCAGCAGACAGTAGCTTGTCAGACGGTGTCAGAGTATACAATTCAGAAGATGGTGGCAATGACAGAACTGGGCATGCGCGATATTTGCGCATGCGCAGATTGAGTCAGAGCTGCCATCTTGCGCTTGGTGGGTGTTACATCCGAAATTGCAGAACAAACAGAAAGTAGTATGCTGGGGGGACAGCACCCTGTGGAGAGGAGCTTCATCCTTGGAAAAGAGGGCAGAAGGAGACACAAAAAACACCACCAGAGACCACAATGCCATGGACAGCAAACTGCATCACTATAGGGGAAGACGGGGACCATTTCTGCTCACAGTCCCTTCTGTCTCCTACAGTGATGTGATCCCAAGACACCTGCAGGGCTCCATCCATGCAGCCATAAAAAAGGGCCAAACATTTGACATCAAACTATAGATCAATCAGCCTTACTGCCATACTGGGCAAGGTTATGGAAACAATTCTTTAAGACTACTTCTGAAAAACAAGTAGGAATGAAGTAGTAGATTTCTCCTAACATTGTTTTACTTGTAACAGATAATACATAACAAACCTGATATCCTTTTACGAGACAATAAGTGAAGTACTAGACATAAACATGCCAAGTGATGTCATTTACTTAGAATTTAGCAAGACATTTGATAAGTGCCATATATTAAACTTATTATTAAAGTAAACAACATTGGCCTAGATTCTAGAGTGGTCTCATTATGGAACAGACTTACACTTCAGATAGTGAGTAGCAGAACAATAAATGAATTTAAAATAAAGCTAGATAAGTTATGTTAAGAGAATAAAATTACTGGGTATGATATTTAAGTGTATTGCGCACATGGGTACAATTTTGTCCATTTTTGGCTCATAATTAACCTACAAACCTATGAACATCATGGTTTCAGGGGCTAATTTTGTTTTACATGATGGGGTGGGGGATCCACTAGACACCAAGGATTTAATTGCAAATTTTTTTATTTTTTTTACACTGGGGTCAGTGACTGGTGGAAGATGAGGGACCACTAGACACCAAGGAATTAAATACATGGCAGTTGGCAAGGGGGGACCACTAGAGACCACTGAATTGGGAATTAAATAAATATTTTTTTTTATCTCTGTGGCCAGTGATCGTTGGGGGCAGGGGGGAACCACTAGACACCAGGGATTTAAATACATATATATTTGTTTTTTAACACTATAGTCAGCAATCGGGGGGAGGGACCACTAGACAGCAGGACCCAGATATTCAAAGGGGTTGTGCATGGCACAACAGAGTTGCACCGATGCAACCCCACATTGCACCCTGGTGGGATATTGAAAAGGCTGCCTAGTGCAGCACACAACCCATGCGCCCAGGGATGCAATGTAATGCATGCAGAGATGCAGGGGTGTGTGCCCATGCATATGTGGCACATCCCGACATTCAGGCCTGATGCAGCGCATATGCTGGCACAACCCTGCATTGTGTCACATGGGGGCCCAAAGTTGAGCCCGTGAATTGTGGAACAACTCCTGGCCACCCACAAGTGGGCTACTGTTTTGCAGGGTGCAACACAGCAACTGCTGGCTGTGGGTAGCCTCTCCACCAGAACACCATCCACATTTCGAGCTCCCTGGTAGTCTAGTGATACCCTCCCTCCAGTTCCTGATAATTCCTCGAGTCAGCTGGTAAATGTATATTATTTCATTCCCTGGTAGTCTAGTGATACCCCCTCTTCCTCCCATTTTCCCGATCACGGTAAATCACCATAAAATAATTCCCTGGTGATCCAGTGGCATCCCCACCCACACAGAATCCCTTGCCCACCCTGCTCCCCCCATCATCGGCGGGCAGCTCATACCCGCCCGCATACTGCCTGGCCACCCGCTGAATGACAGGTACAGTATGGGCTGTAAGCCCATTAGTCCACAGTGTTAACTAATGGGTTTGCAGGGCATACTGTACTAGACAGTCCCAAATATGTGAATGAAGTCATTCAGATATTTGGGACTGTCTAGTACATTATGCCTTGCAAGCCTACAGTCCATACTGTACCTGTCATTTGGTGGGTGGTAGGGCAGTATGCAGGCAGGTTGCAGCCACCCACCGATAACGGGGGGGGAGCAGGCTGGGTAAGGGATCCTGTGTGGGTTGGAGGGGTGGGGAGTGTCACTGGATCACCTGGGAATTATTCTACACCGATTTACCAGGATCGGGGAAATGGGAGTGAGGGGGGTCCACTAGACTACCAGGGAATAAATTAATATACATTTATTAGGGAATCGGGAGGAAGGGAGTACCACGAGACTACCAGGAAATGAATTGATAGACATTTACTGGTGATTGGGGAAACAGGAGGGAGGGAGGGGGTCCACTAGACTACTGTGGAATGAATTAATAGACATTTACTAGCGATTGGGGAATTGGGAGGGAGGGGGTACCACTAGACTACCATGGATTTGTTCTATGGTGATTTACTGTGATCATGGCTATGGGGTGGGGGATACCCTGGGACCCTCACTGTGCACACGTCATTCTGTGCAGGGTGCCAGGCTCAAGTCTCTGGGCTGCCCTGTGCAAGGCATGCATAAGGGGCCATAATGACATGCAAATAGCCCCCTTTGTGCCTTGCATATATTATGGCCTCATTTGCATGCCCTCTGCTGAATATCGAGGGTGATACACCCAGCACAACCGTGTTTATACTGCTGCATCCCCGTGCTCCCTATCTGTGGCTTGCACCGGTGCAATGCCACTGCACCATGTGCTGTCCGTGCCATATTCAATGGTGCTGTGGTCCTGGCCCCAGTGCATCCAAGTTGTGCTGTGCCCATGCTTGTGCCACTGCCAGGTACAGTTTGAATATTTGGGCCCAGAGATTTAAAATAATTAATGTTTTTTTACACTGTGTCTGGTGATTGGCTTGGGGGCAGACACCAGGATTTAATTTAATTAATTAAATTTACATTCTAGAGGATCAGTGTAAGAGGTGCCACTATTAAGCACCAGGAACATTTTTGTGTGAAGTGTGGAATTTTACTCATAAGTTTCACACTTTATGTCAGCCACGACTTCATGAATTGTCAAATTTCACTTTATGACCAGTACACCATTTGCAAAATAGTTCACAGAATGAATTTTGCCAGCTTTGCACATTACTATACATAGACTACTTTTCTCAGTTCTGGTCACCATATTTAAGAGGTGAAATGAATAATCTAAATGAATCTGCAGTTACCCTGATCTTAATTATGCATCTCATATTAAAACATTGGGACTGAACAATCTGGAAAGAAGAAGAAATAGAGGACACTTAATCCTACCATATAAATTGTTGACTAATACCTCCTGATGTGCAGAAATGGAACCAGAACTTATAGAATGTGGTCACTTTATTAGAGGCCAAGATACAAAACTCAGAGAGTCAGTACACCGGACTAACATGAGAAGATCTTATTACACCCAGAATGGTGGGTATTGGAACAGACTTCCACAGGCAATTACTGATGCCACTAGTGTGGACAGTTTTAAAATAAAATTAGATGCATTCATGGACACTAAAGAATCCAGAATAATGACCACTGTGTGGTGCTGGGGGTAGAGATAGGCCAACGTTTAAATTCACTGGCAAATTTGCTGCAAATCAGCTAGAATTGATCTTCTTGGAGCTGCTTGAAGTTTTTACCACCTTCAGAAACTTTGAAATGGTGAAGTTCTGCCACAAAGTGTGGAATTCCACCTGTGAATGGCAGAATTTCATAGCTGAAATTCTGCACTTCGCGGTGGAGTTTCACCATGCAAACTTTGTGAAATTCTGCAGAATTTGCAGATTAATCCGTGGATGAAGTTTGCCAGCTTTGTGCATCTCTAGTTGGGGATCAGTCAGAAGGCCCTAACTGATATATTCCTGTCCTTTATAACCATAGTAACCATGGGGGCCTATGCTCTATGGGTGGGAATTACATGCCAAAGGTGCATATCCTGCCCATGGAGCTCTGCACCTGCAGACAGGTGCACACCAGGGCATTCATGACCATCGGCCACCTCTCCATGGTCCCGCCCTCCGAGAGCATAGGTATGCACAGATTCACACAGGTCGGCCATAGGTGGAGCTGCGCACCTGGTGGGCATCCAAAGGGATGCCCGTCCTGGACCCATCAGTGGATACCTTCCATGGTGGTGAGCACGTTCGCTGCACGCCCCCCACAGATGTCCACACAGATGGCAGCCATGTAGGTGAGAGGTGGGATATGTCGCTGGCAGAGCCTTGCCCCGAACAGATGGGGAAGTATGGGGGTCAGGTGGTAATGTCACAAGGGTGTGTGTTGAGAGGTTCACATTGTTCACCATACCAGCAGGGCTTGGATGTGGAGTGAGAGGACAACAGATGCGGGATGGCATTTTTTTGTGGGGGTCTACATTCCAATGGCCAATGCTCATATGTGTGTGTGTGTGTGGGAGCTGGCATGCATGGTGTAGTTGGGGGGCATGGCTAGATGCAGGGGTGGGAGGCCCTGGATGGCCTGTCATTTCAGTTGCTGGTGGGGCCCCATTGTTGAGAGACTGAGGGTGTATAGTGGGCTTATGGCAGGGTGATTAATTATTTTAGTTTTTAAATCAGGAAGGGGGTTTGCAAAACCACTTATCTTGTGAGTAACTTCATAAGGGTTGAAATAACTGCATATTTGATTTTCCCTTGTGGGTAACTGGACTGTCTACTAGTATTCTGTGACAGTTTGCATCAAAATATTTTTCAATAATTGTTTACTGTGTCTTTCCTTGTGCACAGCTGACTTGTTTTGGAGCTGATTGCTTTCAGAGCACAAATCATCAGGCTATATTGGGGCTGGGGAGGTTTACCTGTGTTTGACTCAGCTGTTTGTTTTTTTCTCTGTTTGTTTAGCAGGGTATTTTCTCTGTTAAATTGTTGTGTAGGTCGTCTTGCTGACAGGAACGTCAACACTCATTGTAGTGGTGGGTCAGAGCTTTCAGCTGATTGCTTCAAGAGGGCACAATTTGGGCCCAAACCTCCTCCTTACCCTCACCCCACCCACCCCGGAACCATTTCCTTTATACCAGGGGTTCTGACATCATTTCCTCAAAAGGGCAAGGTGCATACCACTGTCATATCCTTTCCAGCACACTGCACTAACAATATAAGCATACACATTATATAATATATATAACAAAACAATAACTGGGTAAAATAAAATGTACACAGGATAAACAGGAAGGTAGACAGACATGTGGGGAATAGTGCAATGTACTGGCTGTGGGGCTGCAGTCTTCCGGAAGTCTTTCTGGAGGCTGAGAAGCTGCGCTATTTGCAGGCAACTCTCTGCCCTGAGGGAGGAAGTTGCCCATCTTCAGGCCACACTGGACAGTAGTAAGGGAACCTCCTCCACCCAGGGAGCAACAGGGCCACCACCACTACCTCACAGATTGCCAAGAAAGCACAACAGTTGGACCACAGTGGGCTCAGGGAGGGTGAGGGTGGTGGAATAGAGGCACACCCAGTCAGTTGTACCACTCCACAATCCATACACCATTCTGATGGAGCATAGTTCCCCATGGATGCACCCGCAGAGGAGACTAAGGAAGCTGAGGACAACTGTCACAAGGGAGCCCCACAGGAAGGAGGCAGAGGACACCACAGGGCAAAGAAGCAGCTCCTGGTGGGGGACTCAGTTATTAGGCGGATAGAACTGGGGGGAGCAGGGAAAACTGAAGTAAGGTGTCTGTCTGGCACCATGGCTTGGAGGGACAGGAAGCGCATCCTCAGGATCATGAGAACAGCTGTACCGGAGACTGAGCTGGACGTCATTGTCCACCTAGGGATGAATGACTTGGCTCAACATGAGATTAGTGTAGTGCAGGAGGAGTTTGTAGAGTTGGTGAGGGGCTTAAGGCAAGTAGCACACACGGTATCCTTCACAGAGGTGCTGCCTGTCTATGGCAAGGGTGAGGCGAGGGTACTTCGCACCATGCAATTCAATGAATGGTTGAAAAAATGGTGCATAGCATAGAGGTTTGGCTTCACTGGGGACTGGGGTTCCACCTGGAGGGATACCAGCCTATACTGGCAGGATGGTCTGCATCTGTACAGTAAGGAAACAAGTCTCCTGGGATAACAGTTTAAATGCTTCATTGGCAAGCTTTTAAACTAGTCAAGGGGGGAGGCACTGATAAGCAGCAGGGAATTCTCAGCCTTCCCCTACAAAACAGGGCACTAAATGAGGTAAAGACCAAGGCAGAAAGGTCAGTAGGGAGCAGGACAGGGGTAAATGAAGAAAGCAAAGTCAATGAGGACAGGGATGGTGCTACAAGAGGTAATGCCATCAAAAAATGGAGAGTAATGAGTACCAGTGCCCATAGTCTGGGTAACAGGCTTCCTGAATTAGTGGCATTGATGGAGGAGGAACATCTGGATATTGTGGCAGTCACAGAAACATGGTACACATAGAACCATGACTGAGATGTAAACATACCAGGATACACGATCTGCAGGAGGGACAGGGAGGGTAAAAGAGGAGGAGTAGTAGCTCTCTAAATAAGGGAAGAAATCAAAGCAACAGAACAAAAGGGTAAACAGGGAGGAGAGGAAGCACTGTGGGTCAATTTGGAGACAGACAATTGCACCACAATCTGCACAGGGGTTGTATACAGACCCCCATCTCAGGGGGAGGAAATGGACAAGGAAATGATAGAAAGTATCCTTAGAATGGCAGAAAAAGGGGAGATATTGCTGATGGGGGATCTGAATATGCCAGATGTTAACTGGAGTGCATTTGCAGCAGCCACTTCTAAGAGTGGGGTCATTTTAGATGCCCTACAGGGGTCATGTCTTACACAATTAGTATTGGAACCCTCTTGAGAGGGGGCAATCTTAGACCTGGTACTCTCAAATGGAGATGGCAAGAGGATCACAGATTTAGAAGTGGGTAGCCATCTGGGAACTAGTGACCATCAAACATTATGGTTCATGATAAACACAGCAGTAGAGTCAAGCCATACAAAGGCAAAGGTACTAGACTTCAGGAGGGCTGACTTTGCCAAAATGGGTGAGTGCCTAAGGAATGCACTAGCAAATGGGCAGGAAGGAGGGGTGGAAGAACAATGGGGAATAATCAAAACTGGCATCACAGAGGCTACAAGCCTTTGTGTGAAGCAAATAAACAAAACAAAATGATGTAAGAAACCACTATGGTTCTCAAAGGAGGTGGCAGGGAAGGTTAGGGAGAAAAAGAGAGCATTCAGGAAGTACAAGGAATCACTGAAGGAGCAGGACAGAGAATTGTATCAGTTAAAGCAAAAGGAAGCAGGCAAGGCAGTCAAAACAGCAAAGGCCCAAACCGAGGAAAAGATAGCTAACTCAGTTAAGAAGGGGGATAAAACCTTTAATAGGTACATCAGGGAGCGAAGGAAGACAAAGGGTGATAGTGAGGCTTAAGAAAGGGGGGTGGGTGGGTGGGCAGAGGTGTCGAAATGGCAGAGATACTAAACAAATATCCTTGCTCAATATTCACAAACGAAGAGGGGGAGGTACCTAAACCAAACAATAGAAACATGCTGGATATGGGGGTTGATACCAGCCTAGTCACAGAAGAAAGGGTTCTGAAAGAACTCTTAAAACTGAAGGTGGACAAAGCAATGGGTCTGATGGGATTCATCCCAGAATTCTAAAAGAACTAAGGGTAGAACTAGTGACACCACTGACTACGCTCTTTAATAAATCATGGGAGGATGGGGTGGTACCTGAGGACTGGAGGAGGGCAGATGTTATTCCACTTCACAAAAGTGGGAGGAGGGCAGAAGCAGGAAACTACAGACCTGTTAGTTTAACTTCAGTGATTGGGAAAATGATGGAATCACTTCTGAAGGAAAGAACTGTTGAGTACCTAGAGGCCAGAGGGGCACAGGACCCAAGGCAGCATGGATTCACAGTGGGACGGTCATGTCAGATGAATCTAATAGATTTTTTTGACTGGGCGACCAAAGTAGTAGGTCAGGGAGGGGCTGTGGACATGGCCTACCTAGACTTTAGCAAGGCATTTTAAACAGTCCCATATAAAAGATTAATATACAAGTTGGCCAGCCTGGGATTGGGTCCCAGGATGGTAGCCTGGGTAAAGAACTGTCTGGAGAACAGGACACAGAGGGTAATAGTAAACAGAGTCCACTCTGAAGAAAGGGGGGTTACTAGTGGGGTACCGAAGGGTTCAGTACTAGGACCGGACCTCTTTAATGTCCTTATAAGCAACATTGCAGAGGGACTGGAAGGAAAAGTATGTCTCTTTGCAGACGACACAAAGATCTGCAACAGAGTTGATAAACAAGGTGGGGTGGAAAGGATGAGAAGGGACTTGGCAAGTTTGGAGGAATAGCCAAATGTATGGCAGCTTAGATTCAGTGCTAAGAAGTGCAAAGTAATGCACCAGGGAAACAAAAACCCAGGGGAAAAGTACACAAAGGGGGGTGAGATACTAACAACAACAAAAATGGAAAGGGACCTGGGGGTAGTTATATCAGATGACCTAAAGGTGAGCAAGCAATGTGAGATGGCAGTAAGGAGAGCTGGGGGGATACTGAGATGCATAGAGTGAGGCATCACCAGTAGAAAACAGGAAGTTGTCATCCCTCTGTACAGACAGCTGGTGAGACCCCATCTGGATTACTGCATGCAGTTCTGGAGACCCAATCTCCGCAAAGACATAGACAGGATGGAGACAGTCCAGAGGAGGGCAATTAAAATGGTGCAGGGTCTGCACCAGAAGACATATCAAGAGAGACTTTAGGAGCTTAATATGTGTAGCCTCGAGGAGAGGAGGGAGAGGGGGTACATGATAGAAACTTTCAAGTACCTCAAGGAAATCAACAAAGTCCAAGAGGGTAGCATCTATAGAAAAAGAGGTGGGCAAGAACAAGGGGGCACAATTTGAAGCTAGAAGGGGAATGGCTCAGAGGTAATGTGAGGAAGTACTTTTTCATGGAGAGGGTTGTGGATGCATGGAACAGCTTTTCTGAAGAGGTTGTGGAGTCAAAAACAGTGGTGGAATTCAAGAATGCATGGGACAGTCATAAGGCAATTCTAGGGGGTGGGGATAGGAAGAAGTAGGCTGTTGGTTAGCTAGGATCTGCAGCTTATTCATTAGGTAGGGAAATGAGCAGACTGGGTGGGTCAAGTGGTCCTTATCTGCCATCAAATTCTATGTTTCTGTGTTTCTCCCTGGTGTAACCCACGTCTGTCTTCGCATCCCTGTGGCAAGCACCATGTGCAGTGTGCATCACGCATAGTGCTGGCACGCCCCCTGTGCACTGCAGTCTGTGCAGGTGGGGGATCAGGTGCATAGGGGCTGCATTCCCCATTTTGTGCATTCTGTGTGGGAGGTACAATGGGTGCCGGGTGGTTACATGCCAGGCATGTGCACCACATAGCTACTCTGCACAATCGAGAATAGGCTTCCATGTCAGGAAATGCTGCCCTACCACACATAGCATGAAGTTCCTGACTTCACAACAACTTTTCCAGCATACAGTAAAACATATTTGCTACATCTCTACACTTTATTATCAGGATTACTAAGTCTGTCATGTGTAGGAGAGACAGAAAATTCAACAGCTATATTATCAGGTGCAAAATAAACATACATCAACAGAGCTCTTAGCAAACTGATGTAAAAGCTAGGAAAAGAGCCAATTGTCATGACTTGTGCAGTAGTAAATTACATTGTATCTTCTGGACTAAATGAAGATATTCAAAATGATGCTAAAGACTTGAGAGATGAGTCAAAGACAAGATGAGCTGGAGAGATAATATCTAAAATGTTACCTGTTCTGTATGGAGGAATAGGAGCAAAAGAATTACAGTACCAAATGAACATATGAATGCTTAAGAACATGAATGCACACAAGAAGAAAGTGTTATATTTTAAAGAAACTGGAGTACCTTTTCTAGCAGAAGATAGCAAAAGGCACACACTGAGGAAAGAATAGCTCAGGCAGTATCAAAAGTAGGCAAGACATTTTTAGGTAGGTGAGCAAGAAAAGGAAGACAATGGGAGGGACTGTACAGTTAACACAGAAGTACTAGATAAATAAATCAGATAGTTTGTAACATTTGTTTCCCTGTGCTCTGTTGAGCACTTACCTGGTAATCTTTCTTGGTCTCGCTGTACTATCACCCCATAATTTGCTCCATTTTTCTTTGTTTTTGTTTACATTTCTCCTTCCAGCCATGTTGAATTGAAACACTCTGCTGCCACTGCGCAGGTGCATGACTCACAGGGACAGTTGGAACACGCAGCACAGGGTCCCACAGAAATAAATAGAAGACATGATGCAATGAGAGAGGGGAGCTTGGCAGCAAATTAGGCACCAGCCATATTTTATGTGGATCCACAACAATGGAAATAAATTTTAAATATCTAAACAAAACCTAAATAGTTTGAAGATCAGGATTCACAAAGACAGCCCAAAATCCTGCAGGTGTGGGAAAAAGGCCTGCAGTACTCCAGAAACGCTGGTGCAGGATATTCTGAAAGAAAAAGTGCACACGTGTGAAATTCTGTTAAAAAAAACCTTGCAGTTGCAGAAATTCAGCATCTGCGGAAATTATGCAAGTGCTGAAAATCCACAACTGCGGATACACAGCTGCGGAAAGGACTTAGGAGACACAGCAGCAGGTGATTCATATTAGCTGGAGCAGCAGACTTTGACAGTCTTGCCATAGATGTAGCTGAATGTACCCACAGAGAGACTAGCAACCATTCCCTCAACTGGGACCACTGCAGCACCACTGGTACCATCAAAACCATGCACCACAGTGGCTGTCTGTAACTGATGGTCATGTCTCTCCCTGGAGTGTTTCTGTTGCCTGCTGCCGTAGCATTTGCTGTAGTCTGTTCAGCCTCTACTGCCTGTGGGGCTCCTTCGTGGGCTGCACTGGGTCTGGTGGTGGTTGTTTGTTGTTTTTCATTGACAATATGCGCTAGTGTTGCTGTAACAACTACCACTGATATACACCTACTGGTTTGCTATTACTTGTGCATGACCGCCACTATAATTGTATTTCAATTGTTGGAGCACAGCATTTTGCTCAGGGAGTGTTATGCCTCAGTCTCATATGTGCAACATTTTTTCTGCAACTGCAAAAAAACACTGGCTGAGAATAGCCTTTAAGGGGATGTGCTATACTTATCAATGACTTTTTTCCTCAGGAACTTCCACAGCTGCACTTTTTTTCACAGTTCGTAGTGTACTTTTTCCACAGCTGTGGAAGTTTTGTGTATAGCATTCAGAGCCATTTCCCCTTTTTTTCCACAGCTATGGACCTTTTGGGGACTTAGGGAAAGTTCTGCTCCTCCAGATTGTTTTGTGAATCCTCCCCGAACTATGGTTGCATGTTTCCAGCCAAAAAGCAGAATTTTGATAATCACTTCCTGATTAAAATAATCACTTCCTGATTATCCAGTACTGTTGCTTTAAAGAGGGAGGGAGATGTATAGAGGTGGATCAAAAAGGCTGACCTCTTGAACAAATTCTTCTGCTCAGTGTTCACAGTAGAAGGGGAAGGGGAGGGGAGGGACCACATAAAGGCACAAGGACCTTTGACTGGAGGGACATGGATACTGGTTCTTTTTCTGAGGAGGGAGTCAGGAAAACACTCACTCAAGGAGGTGCTAGTGGCACCTCTTATAGACCTATTTAATAGATCTCTGGAGACTGGTGTGGTCCCAGAGGAATGGAGAAGGACAAAGGTAGTCCCACTTCACAAAGGTGGTAGCAAGGAACAGGTGGGCAATTATAGGCCTATCAGCCTGACATTGGTCATGGACAAAGTAATGGAAACACTCCTAAAGGAAAGGATTGTGGAGTATCTGGAATCCAATTGATTATGGGCTATGAGGCAGCATGCCTTCACACTGGGAACAACATGCCAAATGAATCTAATAGATTTAATTGACTGGGTGGTCAATGAGATGGATCAGGGCAGTGCAGTGGGTGTGGCTAACATGGAATTCAGCAAGGCCTTTAACATAATTCCACATAGGAAACTGGTAAGCAAATTAGCCAGCTTAGGGGTGGGCAATAAGGTGGTAACCTGGGTAAGAAACTGGTTAAGGGATAAGAAACAAAGGATACTGATAAAGGAAGTTCTCTCCAAGGAAGGAAGGGTGACCAATGGGGTGCCTCAGAATTCAATTCTGGGACAAGTCCTCTTTAACGTCTTTATAAACAACATAGCAGAGGAACCGGAAGGTAAGATCTGCCTCTTTGCAGATGACTCTGTGATCTGCAACAGAGTGGACAATCCAGAGGGCAGAAAGAATGGGCAGGGATCTGAGAAAACTGGAGGAGTGGTCAAGCATATGGCAGATGGGTTTTAATGCAAAAAAGCACAAACTAATGCACTTGGGCCATATAAACTCAGGGACAGAGTACAAATGAGTGAAGTATTACTCACAATGACAAAGGAGGAAATAGACCTTGTGTAATCATATTGAATGGTTTGAAGGTGGCCAGGCACTGTGACAAGGCATCAGGAGGGTGAGTGGGATGCTGGGGTGTATAGGAAGGGGGATAATCAACAGAAAGAGGGAGGTGGCACTGCTCCTATTTAAATCAGTGATAAGATCCCACCTTGAGTATTGTGTCCCGTTCTGGAGACCACATCTCAAGAAGGACATAGACAGAGTGGAAGGAGTCCAGAGGAGAGCAACTAAAATGGTGCAGGGTCTGCATCAAAAGCAATACGAGCAGAGGCTAAAGGAGCTCTTTATGTATTGCACATCTTGGAAAAGAAAAGAGAGAGAGAGAGAGAGAGAGAGAGGGTGGATATTTTACAGACCTTTAAATACCCCACAGGGGTTAATAAGGAACAGGAAGGAAGTATTTTTCTGAAAAATGGTGCTCTAGAACAAGGGGACATGGTATGAAGCTAGAGTAGGAAAGATTCAGGAGAGATGTGAGGAAGTAATTCTTCATAGAAAGACTGGTAGATTTTTGGAACAGCCTCCCAGTGGAGGTGGTGGGTGAGAAAACAGTTGGGGGCTTCAAAATTGCCTGGGACAGGCACATGGGAATCATAGGGGTATGGAAAGGGAGGGAAGAGACAGCACCATAGATCAAAATATGTAAGCAGCAAAAAATAAAACAAACAATGGCAAACTAGGTGGGTCAAGTGGCCCTTATCTGTCATCAGATTTTATGTTTCTATATCTTCTTTGAGGAGACCATTTACACTTAAACAAAGTAGGGATTCACATCCTAGTAAACAGAATAAACTGCAACAGAAAAAAAAAACTATTATGACAGGGGTGTTTGGGAGAGGGAAACATGTACAGTGACAAAAAACCACGAAAGTTATGCCAAGTAAAATCTAATACTGAAATAAGAATGACCTCAATAAAGATATACCAGCAACACAACACAGTAAGAATGACTAGATGTTCTTGTTAATGGCAGAAGTCTAAATTACTGAAATGTACGAACTCACAGGAATTAGAAATATGGAGGACATACAGTACTTTTATGTGGTACCACAAAATCCTTGGAGACCCCAAAGATACATGGAGAAAAGAGATTGAGAGGCATAGCTTTAATAGTAGAAACAGAGGAAGCGAGGAGATGCATTACAATACAGTGGGGGAACTAGAAGGAAAGTTCTGCCTCTTTGCAAATTTCCCCAAGATCTACAACAGAGTGGACAGTCCAGCAGTGGTGTAAAGGATGGGTAGGGATCTGAAAAGACTAGAGGAATGGTCAAGGGTACGGCAACGGGGTTTTAATGTAAAAAACTGCAAAGTAATGCACTTGGGCCATAGAAACCTGGCAGTGGAGTACTAAATGGGTAGAGTGACACTGATGAAGACCAAGCAGGAAAGAGACCTAGGAATAATCATATCAGATGACCTAAAGATGGCCAAGCAGTGTGACAAGGCAGACAGAAGGGAGAGGGAGATGTTGCATTCATAGAAAGGGTATCACCAACAGAAAGAAGAAGGTGGTGCTGCACCTATATGGATCACTGGTAAGATCTTACCTAGAGTACTGTGACCAGTTCTGGAGACCACATCTCCAGGAGGACATGCAGTCCTGAGAAAAGCTACCAAAATTATGCAGATTCTGCATCAACAGCCCAACAAGGAGGCTAACGAAGCTAAACATGTACACCCTGGAGGAAAGGAGGGAGAAGGAGGATATGATAGAAACCGTTACATATCTAACAGGTGTTAATAAGGTGCAGGAGGGGAGTATTTTTCAGAGGAACAGGTTCTCTAGAACAAGGGGGCATGCTATGAAGCTGCAGGGGGGCTAATTCACAGAAAGGTGGTGCATTCCTGAAATAGCCTTCCAGCAGAGGTAACAGGGACCAAAACAGCAGTGAGTGGTTCAAAAATGCCTGAGACAGGTTAAAGGGAATTGTAGGGGTAGGGAAGGGAAGGGAAGAGATGACTCTGCCCATCAAGTGAGGTGTACAGCCAAAAAAACACCATGGGCAGACCAATTGGGCCAAGTGGCTGTAATCTGCCATCATCTGTGTTTCAATACATATAAAAAATATTATCAGCCAACATTGGCTACTAATAGAAAAGACGGAAGTAATTAATTTCAATCTGAATGGACCAGACTTGGAAGAAAGAACAGAAATAAACTTCTGTGTGGAATCTGTTACAGGCACCCAGAATCTAATTAACTTAGAGGTGCCCTGTTGATAGAGTGGTTTGTAAGGGTTTCTGATCAAGGAGATTTTGTACTTATGGGAGAATTAAATTCCAGCTATATAAAATGTAAAAATCTAACCATCATCACTGCTTCTGGAACTCATTTGTGTAAATCTCATTAAAGAGAGACAAGGAACTGATTAGAAATGAGAACACTGTAGATATAGTTATTGTATTAGCAATTTAAAGAACTACTGTAGAACAAAAATAATTCCGTAAAAAGCTACACTATTAAGTGATTATCATAAAATGATGCAGTTTTGAGTACTGAGGCAAAATAATATTCAAGAAAAGGGAGAAATTAAAATACACAATTTCAAGAGTTTATATTTTGATGTAATTAGGCAAGTACTAAGTGTGTGGGCCTGGGTAAGATATCTGGGGTAGTGTGAAACATAAATGTAATTTGTTCTAAAGTAAGGTTCATAATCTAGACAAAATTTGTATTATTTACTAAATGTTCTAACAAAGGCTCATGTCTCATTTGGTTGACAAAAAAAGTAAGAAAGTTATCCAGAAAAAAGAAAAGAAGGCATGGAAACATAAAATTTGATGACAGATGAGGACTGCTTGGCCCACCCACTCTGCCCTTATTTCTTTACCTACAGTGTCACCACAGACCCTACTTGATCTCCAGCTCTCCCCCTTCCTTTCC
Organism: Neoceratodus forsteri; assembly: GCA_016271365.2. NCBI lineage: Eukaryota > Metazoa > Chordata > Ceratodontiformes > Ceratodontidae > Neoceratodus > Neoceratodus forsteri. The sequence continues at coordinate 49,729,840 of CM057451.1, read as the reverse complement.
ACTAAGATTCCCTTGTGCCTACCCTATGCATTCTTGAACTCCACCACTGTTTGTGTGCCTACCTTCTCTGCTGGATGACTGTTCCAGACATCCACCACTCTTTCTGTGAAGAAGTACTTCCTCACATCTCTCCTGAATCTACCCCTTCCACCTTCATTGCATGTCCCTTTGCTCTTGGGCGTCTTTTTTTCTGAAAAATACCCCCGTCCTCTGAACAGCCTCCACTCTGTCTATGTCCTTCCAGATTTTCAAAGGCCCCCTGTTTGCTGCAAGCCCCGGGTGTGCTGAAGATATGGCATATGGGTCTTGTGGCAAGCACCCAGCCAGCGACTGGGATTTTTGATCCCATGTGCCAATTGTCACAAGTTAGATCAATGTTTTCTGGCCTAGCTTGCAGCAACCCCAGGGAACCTTTTTACAGACCTTGCACCAAATACTTGGCCCAAGCTGCTGTAAATCGGGCAAAGTGTTGCAACTGCACCCAGCCTACTATAATCAGGCAGTTGCAGCAAAGGTGATTGGTGCAGTTGCACCAATGACAGGGTTTGATACAGGGCTTAAAGTAATCCCTGCATCACCTCTGGAACGTTGAAAATGTGGTCTCTAGAACTAGACAAAGTACCTCAGGTAGGATCTCACCAGCGAAAGAGTACATAGTGAAAACCAGAACATTTTTAAACAAAGAAGGGAGGTACTTGCAAAGCATGGAAATTACTGAAAAAAATAATCAAATCAAAAAGGCAAAAGTTTGAAATAAAAAGAGCAAATCAAAGCAAAAACAACAGGAATGTACTCTTCAATTATATCATATCCAAATCGGCATCCAAAAACAAGGTGGTCAGAAACCACACAAACAATTGCACTCCAATAGAAAATAAAACAGGTTCAACCAAGAAAATGCACATTAGTGAGGAAGAGGCATTACTCTTAAATTTGCATGTAAGGATTAATTCAGATGGTAATATACAGACTTGCACACACTTCAAACCCTCCAGCAGCAATATCCTTCCAATGGCAAAAAGTTCACATCTAGTACACACCATTAGGGTGCTTCATTCTAAACAATTTCTTTGATTAGGTGAAACTGCTCTGATTTATGTACATACGATAAGTGATCTGAGACATTATATAAATTCATTTTCCTTGGATACGATAAGGAACGTTAAATAATGCCTGACACAGGGTACACAACCTAGATGGAAGTATATTGTTACAATCTAAACAGAGACAAACTACAGAGCCAATGACAACAGTGACTATGAAGACAGAATACAATCACTTATCTCCACAAATTGCACTCATTATCATCAAACATTGTCATGTCTTATGAGGGGATACGTGACTGTATTAGACAGTAGGGGACAGACCTAGAATTACTTATAAGAGAGGTATTAACATTGTAGACAAAGTAACACATTCCCTTTACACTGCACCTGAGACCAATAACATCTGGCTGCCACCACTGCCCATAGGCAGCCACCATTAAGGCAGATGCAGTGTTTGTAAACACTGCATAACAGGGAAGAATGTTCTTCATTCAAAAGGTAAACTAAACTGTGACACAGACTTTGCAGTGTACATTATCAAATGTTCTTGTCTTATGATTTAGAGGGACAGAAAGTCCACTCACTAAAAAGCAGATGCAAGAACATCTACGTTCCATTATGGTTGATGACCCACAACTCTGATAGGACAGCATTTTGCATGCATACATGACAGAAATGCCAATGACTTAAGATTTATGGGCATTGAAAAACAACATGTTCATCAAAGGGGGGAGATATGGTAAAATGTTTGCTACAGAAAAAAATCCAAGTGGATTTATTCACTGGATTCCTTAACTAAAAGGACTAAATTAAAGTTTTGATATATAATTTTTACTAAATATTTTAAGGGCTTGGATTTTGTTGAATCTCAACCTCTTTCCCCATTTAGGTCTCTATGTATTACTTTCATGGGTTATTCAAGAGTTTTGATTTTGTTGATTCTTTTTATCCTGTTTTAGTCTGTTATCATCACCATATTCTTACATGAACTGTGGGAAATAGGCCTATTTTTGGACTTGTTCACTATAGAATATAACTCAGTATATCATATTTTTTTTGATTACATATGCTGGAATCTCTTTGACAAGTCTCTGTTTGATCTTCTCCCCCCAACCCCCCAACCCCCCAACTTCCTCCGATTGTTCCTATTTTTTCTTTTGTAACACATTACTTTGTATTATAAGTCTATTTAAATACTCATAAGCTTAACGAGGCTCCTGATTGGCTACTGGATCAGTCATTAATGTGTTAGAAATGACTGATCCAGCTACTAAATGATGCTGTGCGACTTGCAGGCTTGCACCACTCTACTTTAAAATTGACTTGCGTCAAAAATAAAAGGGGAAAAAAGAAAGTTGCTATTGCTGTTAGACTTATAATCACAATAACAACCTCAAAGCCAGTCATTTCCTTGGATTTATGGCCAGCTGGAGGGAGATGGCCCCAACCGGTCGTTAATCCTTTAGAAATGACCAGCTTCTTGGTCATCATTGCCAAAGTATAAACATGATTTTTTTTCTTTGAATAAGTAGTTGCTTGATTTTGGAACAGATTTAAAATTATGCTTGTGGACCTCTGTGAGGATTAGTGCAGTTTGGTATGGTTTGTCATGCATGCCAGTATAGGATTGGTTAAATACATTTTATCAGCTTTAGATTGACACAGGCCTAAATAATCATAATCTGTAAGCAATATTTATTGCTAGCAGCACCATATGGTGTTAATGGTGCACTATAATTTGGTGTGCCAGCAAAAAATTACAGATTCTAAAAAGAAAATGTTGTATTAGAGGTCTTTGATCATCAGTTATCATTTGTAATTCGTTTTGACTGGATAGTTACAAATATGAGGGCTATATTACTACAATTTGGTTTTCTGTCCTTTCCCCCATCCCCCTCTTTTACTGTGCTTCAGTCATATATGGCATTGATATAATGTATAGATTTAGAAAATGGGCTTGAAAAATTCTGAAATCTGATTGGCCCAGAGCTGTCTATGGGCATACATTTATTTCTTAAGGATGCCCAGCAAATAACAATTCCCCTTTTTTTCCATTTAACTAAATGGAAGCCAGGGCCATTCCTCACTGTTCTACTCTCACACCATTTCCTCATTGGCCCTGGCTCTATTCCCTGCACACAAGTAACAAAAAACAAAGCTGTCCAGTATTGTAAAAATAAAGTCACCTACTACATCTGTGAGTTTCATTCCTCAACACATGCAGATGCCTTTCCCAATCACACTATACTGATCAGCAGTTCAGAAGTATGCAAACAAACAATCTGGGAGGGAGGAGAGTATTGGCACTCCATCAGTACATTTTGGAAAAATGGACCACAGCCCATGTGTGTGTGCCTGTGGGGTTGGGGCGGGGGACAAGGACATTTCTACAGGGAAGTTGTTCTACATCTGTGTTGTGGGGGAGGGAACCTCTGCTCTGCTCTGTGTCTGTATTCGGGGGGGAGAGGGAATCTCTGTGCAGTCAAGCAACTATGGAAAACTGCAGTTCCTTCTACTGACAAACATGCCATTGGAGGGCTGTTTAACCAACAAAAAAAACAACTTTTACAATAATTTGTACAGTTTTAGTTCTATTTTCTTGGCAATGTTATTCTTGCATAAAAATGCCACATGTAGCCCATTTTCTAAGTGCAATAATATCTTCCAGGATGGGAAGTATTGGGATATACTGGACCTTCCAGGGGCTATAAGGCCCTCCACCTGCAGCCTCAGGCCTCATTACACCCCTGGGCGGTCTGGTATATCCCAATACCACCCACCCTGTTAGATATTATTGCTTACATCATGACTAGTTATGTGAGAATTTAGTCTCTATGGTATTCTTTTAATATTTAATTTATAATGTATTAGGGTACACATATTTTTTCATTAATTATTGCAAGTTGGTATCTTGCAAACATGAACATATGCATGTATAATTAATTAGTTATTCTGACCGCAATTAAATTGAGTATAAATTGATGCATGGTGCTAGCATTTCACACCCCCTGATGAAAGGTCATGTGATGGACCTGAAGTATCATGGTTTAGTATCACACTCTTAACATGGAGGTATATGGAGGGTCATCAATGAACCGTTAATTTTTTTTTTTTTTTTGCATTATCTTGGTTGAATCTGTTTTTTTCTCTTAGAAGGTAGTCGTTTGTGTGGCTTCTAGTCAGATTATCGGCAACTTTAGCTGGCACAACCACCATTTTGGTGCTGCGCACACAGAGATTTGTGTTTGTTAAAAACAAGATAGGAGATCAATAATAGAGAATAACCAGGCCTATTTAAATGAAACAGTAAATGGAGATGTTCAAAATACTTTTATTTGTTTTTTGTCCTCATGAAAAGATTCCAATGTTAGGTAAATCTACAGGGTTATGGACATTTAAAAATACAGAGGCTGTCAAAATAAGGGAAACCATGAATTTAATGAACTTGAATAAGTCCCATGGACATGATGATCTATAACCCAGAACACTGAAGGAACTAATTGCGGTCCTTGCAGAACCAGTTGGTAATATCATTATTTAGTATGGTAGCCTGTGACAATGGTGACCACAACTGAGCGCTTTCAAAAAGGGTGACTCAATCACGGTGCCTGCACACAGGGATACCAGGCAGGCAGGGCGACCGGAGGGGGGGTTCGTAAATATACAGTAGTGACAGGATGTTGCTATATGTACATGCATGCAGGGGGAGTGAGCACGCCATGCAATGAGCAGAAGGGAAGGAAGGGTTTGTGGGGTGTAGTGCAGTCATTGGCTGCCAGGCTGGTCATGTTGCATGGTGGATTGGTGGCAGGCTAGGGTTGGGAGGGTACCGGGATCGGTTCTTGGCACAGTCAGTTTTTGTGTACCATCCAGAATTTTATTTTTTATTTTGTTTTTCAACCCCTGACATGTACCCCCCCCCCAGAGTTGAGAATCCTTAAGTAGGGGGGGTGCAGGGGGCACAGCCCCCGGCATAAATTAAAAAAACCTAAGTCTCCAGTGCCCTTTTGCTGTGCGCCAGTAGTGTACATCGCCAAAATTGATTTTTGGAGATATACACTTGCCCTAATGGTGATCACCTTTCTGCGACTGCCATTATGACATAGAACCTTTAGTGGATCAAGGAGAGGGAAAAAACTGGAAAGATATTATTATAATCCCCATCTTTAAACAAGCATTGTCTAATGCCAATTATGTTTGCTTGCTTGGATTTGCTGTGTAGTTGCTGGGTGTACATAGCATAGTACTTAAATGTAAGAAATTAAAAATGCCAAGTTGTAGTAGTGATGAAAATGAGATGTTTTTCAGTGCACTATTAACCACTGCTAAGCATTTTAAATCACAAATTGTGGTTAGAAAGAAAAACTGTGACTTACTAGGAATTGAACCAAGGCCTCTGGAAGGCCATCCCAGTGCTCAGACCACTGAACTACAGGCTCACATGATTGTGTCTGGGGTTCCTGGACACACCTCCTTTCTCTGGTATTGTAAAACCCGTAACTAGGAATAAGTTATAATAGTGAAAATGATGTGACTGGTACAGTAAAGAAAAGAATGAAACATAAAATTGTTTTCTTAGACTGTGTACCTGAATTTTCAAGATAGTGGGCTTGATTTTCAAAGACCCCCTAGACTGGTGCAATTTGTGGTGAACTCTGTGTGTGTCAGGGACCCTGTGCCCAATTTTGTAAAAATAGGGGTCCCTGCACTGAAGATCCTGGAGTTGCCGCAGCCATAGGGCTGCATCAAATATTGGGTGCACCTGAGGAGTTTCATGGAGGGATCTGTCAGCTTCCCATCTGCACGCAAGCCTACAGGACCCACTGACATGGGGGGGGGAGATCCCTGGCTGAAAGGTGGGGAATGGGGGCTGCAAGGGCACTGACAGTGCCATAGGGCACAAGAGGGGCATGGCAGGAAGTATATGGAGTGGAGGAGGCACCTGGCAGAGGTACCATAAAGATCATAACATAGCCAAAGAGACAAGGTAGGGGGGTGCTTGGCATCACAAGTCTATTATGACAAGGTTCCAGGTGGAAGCAGCCCTGGCAGTTGCCCACAGAGTCCACTGCCCTGTGGGGCAGGTACAAGCGCTGCTTCCACCTGGGGCCATGTCATAATAGGGTCATGATGCCAACCCCCATACCCATTCCCCTCGACTGTGTTATAAGCCTAATGGGACCTCGACAAGGTGCCTCCTCCTCCTACATATACTTCCCACCATGCTCCCCTCATGCCCTGTGGCCCCCTCAGTGCCCCTAAAACCCCTGCTGCCCAGCTTCCTGGCCCCACAGCTCACTGGCAGCCTTGCCAAGCAGTGGCAGCAGTGGCACAGGGCACTTAGACCACCTCCTGGCTGGTCTAACATGAGTCTCTTGCAGTATTTGTGGAGGAACTTTCAAAATCCTGAAAAAGGGGATGGTACAGTCCCACCATGGTACAAGCGCCCTTGCGACCTGACAAAGGAGCACTTTTGCCGTAAGGGTGGTGCAGGGCGGGTTGGCTTCATGTCATCCTGATTTCATCACTGCCAGCATTTGAAAATTGGGATTGCTGCAAACTGTGACGCAAGGTGCCGCTTGCATCACACCCATTTGGTGCAGGCACCTTATGTCAGAGTTTTCCTTTTGAAAATCGAAGCCTGCATGTTTATCACTCCAGCATATGAACACAACTGGTGGCATTGATCAAATCCTACCTGAACCATAATTATGCAGAGGGACTGTGAAAACAAGTTTGGGAGGGGATTTGGAAATCGCACCTTCAATGTTCATGAGGTGAGGAAAAAAGTTTACGTTGAAAAAGTGGGTTCAAAAGTTAGCCTAGTGGCATGGAAGGCTGAGGCACAGGGCACCTTACCTCCCGCCACCCCAGTGACCCAAGTTTGGGAATGAACCAGGGTTACTCTGGGGCTGGCCAGGGAAAGGAGGACTGAGCATCCACAAATACCTCTTTTCCTCTGGGGAGAGGGAGACAGTGGGAGTCACTGCTTGACTGCCATCCAGCAGAGGCCAGATGACACAGCAGGTGGCGGCCTCTCTAATGGCCAGGTGCAGGCATTTGAGTATATGCAATGTCTTTGCATCACACACTTGCACTATTGCACGCTTTGTGGGAAAGGGACTGAAAAAAAGAAAAGTGGTGGCTGTTCTTTAAGGAAGCCCCTTCCTTGACCTGCACCATTGCCACGGTTCCTGCAAACCGGATCTGGACTCTGGGGGAGGGGGGTGGGGAGGACTGCTGTAAGCCGCAGGGGAACTAGGCAGGTAAGAGCTGGTGGGAGATAGTTGTCAGTTGAGGGACAGGATTAGGGGATGAAAAGCCAGCTAGAACTCTGGCCAGATGCAACAGCTCTATAGAAAAAAAAATGTGGTTTCAAAATGTAAAACAAATTGCAACATCATGAGTCAACATTGAAAAATGTTAATGTTCATTCATAATTTACCTTTTTTATTTGAGACTTTGACACCAGATTTTCAACACAGTATTTTTATTGCCCTACCTTATGAGCAGGACAGGTGTCATTTATGTAATCATGTCCAAAATATAATTTTGTGGCATGAATGTGTAAAGACATTTTGGGCAGGATTTAAAAATGACAACTGGCATGTTCATGAGGTGGGGTAAAGTAATAGCAATGTTGAGAATTTGGGGTCAAAATCTAAAAAAATTGCAGGTTATAAGTAAATGTTGAACAATCTTAAGTGTTCCTTCATAACTTTGTTGTGTTTGGAGATTTTGATCCAAAATTTTAGCATCTTTTTTTCTATTATCCTTACCCCACATTATGATCAAGATCACTGCAATGTTTTAAATCCAGTCTGAGAGGTGATTTTGCAGAGTGACTGTGAAAATATGTTTCAGATGGGATTTGAAGAATTACCCACTGTCTTGGTTATGTGATGTGTTAAAATTGGCAATGTTGAAAATTTGGGAGAGGAGTGTTAAAAAATAACAAAGTTATGAGTAAAAGTTCAAAGTGCACACTGGCCTGCTGGTACTATACAGCAGTAGGGCTACTGCTTGAAGAACCAATGACTCACGGTCAGGAGCAACCTCAACAGTTGGAGGGTCAGCTGGAGGGAGGAAGACTGAGCATACCAAGGACTGCTCTCCTCCACTAGGTAGGGGGACTAGTGTCTGGCAATAGCCTGGCCCATAGCAGTGGCTGGGAGGTCAGCACACTGACACTGTATTATGAGGGGGTGGAGGCAGGGCAGCCCGGTGGTACTGCATATGGGAGCACATATGGCACAGCCATTGGTGTCATTGCATGCCACTTCCTCTGTGCCGGGGAGGAAAACAGGGCTGACTGACAGGATGACCTCCATCTCTCACAGGCCCTGCACACAGCTATCTGGGCAAATCTGAGCCATATGGATCCTGTCTCAGTGGAGCTATGGGAGGGCCCCACCAACCCCGATGGGGGGTAAGCCCTGAGGGGGAGAAGCTAGACAGGTACACCCCAGAGGATGTCAGGGTGATGGGGAGATCAGGGATGGGGCTGGCTGTCCGAGAGTCAAAAAACAGATTCACGCAAAAAAAAGTTCAAAGTGCACTAAAAAGCCTTTAACCAGACTTACCTTGTTTTCAGTCAGTTTGTGGTCAGGCTCAGCAGCAGAAAGCTGTTCGTCAGTCACAGACAGATTACTCTGTGGGACCCTAGTTATGTAAGTGTTGGATTGTGTGTGGTGGGTGCTGAGAGGAGGCTACATAGGGTGAGGAGGGTTGAGGGTCTAGAAAGCATCCCTGAATGCCAACACAGATGATTGGGCACCACAGTGTTGATGTATTCATTGGTGGCACTGGGACTGGGCAACTTGGTATCATGGTGAGTGATGTGGGGTGGCTGTTGTTTGGTGGTACTGGATATTGGGCACTCTGGATTTATGAAGTGTGGCAGGTGGGTGATAGCTGTTTCGTGGCACTGGGGGTTGGGAACCCTGGCGTCACAGACTTTGTATACTTGGGGTTGCCTGCACTAGAGGTTGGATACCCTGGTGTCTGAGTCTTACAGGGGCTTTGTCATTTAAGCACTTGAAGCCCTTTCCATCAATGCCTCCATCATTTGGTTGTTGTGTCAGGTAGCAACTCGGGACAGGCATTGAACTGCCATGCTATGCTTTTCAGAGTAGGGCAAAGTGAGTGCAGTGGTCTCTTCACACTCTGAGAGGATAGTGGGTGAGACATCAGTTGCTGCTCAGTGGCAATATGAGTGAACTGACAGTGCTGGTGAGTGAGGGGTGGCACACAGTACAAGTACCACTCAGCAGCATAGCTGATAAGGTGACCATAGACAGGAAGAAGCTGTGGCCATTACGCAACATCTCTGCTATTACCAGGAAAGCACAGCAATAAAGCACTGTGCAGCACCTGTTAAAGGGAATAAACTGCACAGAAAATGTTAGCTGTAGTAAGTAGAATGTGCACAACAAAACAACTTCCAGCTTGCATATTCCATTGTTATGATCGACCAAGTACTTCAAAGGAAAAAGCAGCAGGTAGGCAGAGAGTGGATGGGATTGGGGTGGAGATTAGGTATTCTGATGCTGTGAAAGGCATAGAATGCCCAAGCCCATGAAAGCCTTCTCCAAGCTCACAGCAATCACAATATCTTTGTTACCCCTTAGCAAAAAAACATAAAAAGAAGACAAAAGTAAAAATAACAACTATTTTCCTGTTAGTCATACATCTAAGTAACACAACTAATCAAGGGCTTTGTGAGTAATCTAATTGAAAATATTTTGGGTTCATTAAATAATAAGAATGAATCCCAATGTGTCCTCAGCAAAAGGATAATGGGCCCTATGCACAAAGCCTACACTACATGCTACATTTGTGTGGCACGTAGGCAGTCTTAAGTAGGAATGCCACACAGCTGGGGTCCTGCAGACCCCTGACGGCATTCACTATTTGTGTGCCAGCAGACTGCGTACCAGATTCCCTGCCTCTCAGGCTGCTAGCTGTGCACCATGGGTGGTCTGAGGGGGAAAGTTGGGGGCATGCCAGCACTACACACCATTCACTGAGGTGTGTAGTGCTAGGCAGCAGGGGAGCAGGTTACGACAGTGGGAACCCTGCCATAACCCAGTGTGGGCCCTCACAGATGACTCTTGCTGGCCGTAGTGGGCCTGAGATTTGTGCTTCCATGTTGCCCCAGCCAACTAGGCAGGTGGGGAGTCTGGGGGCAACCATTTGAGTGTATGGCTGTCTTTGCCACTATTTTGGATCCACACCTTCCCACACTTCCCTCCTCCTGCAGCACAAGGGATCCACTTTGGGACCAAGGATGGGCATCCAATTGGATGCCTGACTGGGTCCACAGCTCCGCATGCATACACCCACTGTGAACCTGCATGCCAGGGGGGCAGTTGCCAGTAAAACATACCCATGCAGGCTACTGGCCCCCCTACAAGCCCCAATCCCTAGTATTGCCAACATTCAAGCCCTTGTGGGCTACCACCCCTCACCCCCCAAGCACCAATCCACGATCCCTGAAAATTCCCTTCATGGTCAGTCTTGTAACTTTATGTGCCCTGCAGTACCCATAGCCATTGTGGTCTAGTGGTCCCCCACTCCTCCACCTGGCTATGCCAGACTACCCCACTCCCCCTGACCCGTACCCAGCCGGTGACTGGCACAGCCCACCTCTCCAACTCTCTGCAAGCAGCTGCCCCACAGCTGGGTGTGCTCCACCAAGAATGTTCACTACATATATCTCAGAATCAAGCACTACCCACCACCAAACAAGGCCACGACACAGAATATATGCCAAAAGGTGTGCAGTTTAATGATACAGCAATATAAACAAATGGTGCAAACCTCATAAATGCTGATAGTGCAGGCCGGGAGAGCAAAGCAGGGCCCCACTGACTTCTACTGGTTTCACAGTAGCCTCTTCAGGAAGTGTCCCATAGGTGTAGTGGTAATCAATTTAAAACACAATCTTAAAGGGGCAGTGCAAAATTTTGATTGGTTAACAATGCTATCAATGCAGGAATACATTAATAAGTGTCACCTTGAGCTTGAAAAACAACCCCATCATTTCCATCATATACCCCATAAATCCTGCTCACAAAGATTTCATGATAAATAAACAAAAACCAAAAATTGATACCAGTTAGTAAACAAAATAAAAAAGATAACATTACACCCTGAAAAGTGCGTGAATAATAATAATAATAACAGGGACATACAACCCTCTCACCCGCAGAATACTGGGGTTCTGAGCAGATACCGGGTTAAATATCCAATATGCATAAAGTATATAGAACCCTGCAGTCTAAAGTCTTAGACAATTTAATTAGGTAAATGCTCAGAACCTTTTTTGGGGGATCAAACAATTCCAGACCAGAAAAGTGATCATGAGTATAGAATGATAATAGTAATGATGTATGTCATGGAACATTGATAGCTCCCAAAACACAAGCAGATATGTAACAACAGGAAAATATGTGTGACCTGATATAAATCTGACATGTACAATAACTAAAAAATGTATAGTAATATATAATCCCATACAACAGAGATAAATCCATAAAGCTGCATTTTAAACCTTGAAAATAATCTTCACCATGATCTCTAAGCTGTTTTCATACATAAATCTAAAAATATGTCTAAATGCACATTAAAATGTAAACATACATGTATATAAATCTGGTATTAGTATAAAACAACGAATCAGAAATCAAAATGTTGTTGCGCTCTATTAGTATCCACAAAAAATACTGAGATGAATCTGACAATAAAACAATAGCATATGTAAACTCATTTGTGCAAATGCACAGTAAGATCATTACCCTCATTTAAGCCTGGCGTCCTAAGTGCACCAAGGGTTTTTATCCAAAAGGATTCCCCCTCTGTCAAGTCAGTGGGGCCCTGCCTTGCTATCAACATTTATGAGGTTTGCACTGTCCCCAGGTCTGCACTGTCCCAGGACGCATCTGAAATTGAGTGGTACTTTGCTCAGCATGCCTTCCTGGTAAAACTCTTAAATAAATAAATAAATAAATAATGGCAGTCACATTACCATCTCGTGGTCCCACGAATGCATGATCAATTCCTGTGAAGGAAAATTCATGATGTTGGCCACTCCCCACCTTCTGTAAGTGCAAACTAAAGGCACTCTTTTACCATCTTTGAGTCTTACTGAACTCAGGTGTTCACAAATTCTGGTTTTCAATGGGTGACTGGTTATTCCAACACAAAATGCCTCACATAAACACGTGGCTAGGTATATGATATTATTTGTGCTGTAGTTTATAAAATGTCTGATGTCAAAAATCTGGGAATTGTTGACTGAGGAAAAGGTTTTGGTTTTGAGTACAACTATACATTGTACACACTGGCCACATTGAAAACATCAGTTAGGTGCTGTGGGGATCCAGCCCATAGAACTAGGCTTTTTATGTGGCAATAAACTATAGACTAAAGTGTCCCTCGGGACTTTCCATTTTTTATGTAACCCCCCTGCAAATGGGGGTTCCCAAAAGTCTTCCAGGAGCTTGCTTGAATGCTCCAAGCCTGGATGGTGTTCGGCGTCTAGGCCGTTTATCTGTGAGTGCTTTTAAAGCCTCTGGTACTGCCTCTTTAAGAGCTGTCTGCCTGCAGACATAATTAATTTGGATGGGGGTCTGTGTGTTTTCCTGCTTGAGTCCCACTCGGGCTGCTGCCAAATCACTCTGTTTCTGCCATCACTAAGTGGGCAGAGTGAGCACTTTCAAAGATGTAACTGTTTGCCAGAAATCATTTAGAGTAACAACAAAAATACAGTTTGTCTAACCTGCTTTTCTCTGCAGTCAGAACTGTGTTTGCCTAGTCCCCCATTCTGGTTTTGAACTGCTGAACTGGACCAATCAGTGTGGGGGGACCTTTGAAATAGAGCCTGCTGCTGGCAAATCAGAACTTGGACTCTCATTGTGGAGCCAGCCACCTATGTACTGTATGGCCAATCTGTGAATTGTAGTTTGGACTTCGGGGCCTTTTTTCCACCAACAGGGGGAGTTTACTGTGAGTGACAGCCAAACCAGCTAACTGAGCTGGAAGGAACTCAAAGGAAATGCCCGGCACTGTCTACTGGAAAGATCAGATGAGGTGAGACAGTGAAGAGAAAAGGAGCTATGTGCTTCTGCTGTGCATAGTTTTAGCACTGAAAGCACGTGTAAGGCCCTATGTTTCAGTCTGCAGCTTGTGCAAGCACCTGTTCGGACTGAATCCAATCTGTGAAGAGAATCAAGGAGATCTGAAGAGTAGAAACCAGGCTCACCCTGTAGAAGACTGGAGAAAGTGTTGAATCGCGCTGGGTCTGTCAGGAACTGAATCTGCTGTGTGTTCTCCCGGGTATTGTGCAGTAATTGCGATCGGGATCGAGAAGCAGCCTGCCTGGTATAGTACTTTCCTTTTACATATAAATGTGTGTAGTGCTTGTGGGGAATCGAGTTTCAAATCTCCTGTACAGTGAATTAAGTGCATGAAGCTGGAAGTAAACCCCTGCTTAATCCAGACTACATCTATTTGCTCTAAACTGCAGTGGGGTCCAGTCACAAGGACCTTTTCCACAGGTTATGCTCCTCCTGGCAATTCAGGATAATCTGCTTTCAATCCAGTTCCTAGCACTGAGTCTGTGAGTACAAAGCAGGTAGCTCCCTGCCATCTGTTTATCAAATTGCAAGTGTGTAATCTATTTGTTGCTGTTTCATTTCTTCACGAACTGAGCCATCCGGCTCTGGATTACAATTGGGTATTGTGCAAGTGTTTTTCGATCACAGGGCCCCATCCAGCTGCATTGATCCTGGCTAGCCCCCCATCCTTGGTACCCATTGAAAGTGACAATTTGGGACTCTGAACATGAGCACATTACTGTGATTATTAAGGTGTCTAAACTAATTAACCTGATTTTCCCGTTCTTGTTATATTCCCCTAAATAAATCAGATCTGTTTGTTTCAGCAAAGTTACACTGTCAGAGGTATTCATTTATGTTAAAGTGTTGCACTATGGCTTTTGCATTGTATCATCTTGTTTTACAGGGGGTCCCCAGAGTCAAGCTGATCGAACCAGTCCTGGGGGTAAGTGTATACTATGAAGGTACTTCTGATATATTGTGTGGGACACTAGTGGAAAGAAAGGGGGGTTGCAGTGACTCAGAGGGCTGTGGCCAAGCCATACCAGACTGTCTTAACCCCGACCTCTGGGTGGAGGCACTCGCCATTGGACCTTCGCCCCTTAACCTGTTAGCAGTTACGCAGGCGGGGTATTAGCCCTTGGGATAGTGCCACCTGGGGGTTGCATCTTGGAGGCTCACTGCTGGGATTATCGTCCTCTAGTGGACACATTTACGAATTACTGTTGAAAAATAAATGGGTACCCCAACAGAAGTGGCTGTTCACCAGTTGGTGAAGTGGTGTACTGGGGAGGATATTGACCCCCAAAATGCTATACTTATCCTGGATATCCTGCTGGGTACCAGTACAGACACTGTAGTGGGAGTACTTGCCAAGGTGAAATGTTTATGAGACCCTGTGGTAGAAGGCCGACAGGCTGATCTGCTCGCCCAAACTTTCATAGCCCTAATAGAGTGTAAGGACCCTGTAGACAGTTCTAAAGTGCCACAGACTGTTACACCAGGGGAAACCCTCACTGTCTGGAGAGCGATAACCAGGGACAGTAAAGACACCAGGGAGAATGAGCCTCCCCCATTATCTGAAACTTTTGAGGAGAAATTTGCTAAATTGTTGGTGGGGGAAGGGAAAACTGTGGAGGATTTAAGGAAACTATTATTGCCACCTGAGAATGTTCTTCCACCAACACCCTCTTCCCCTCCAGCACCCATTATTTCCCCTCCTTCTGTGCCAGTGCAAGCTCCCATGTCTGTACCTGCCAATAGTCATGACTCTTACTGCAGGTTGAGAATTTTCTCTGGCACCCTTCCCACCCCACAAGGGGAGGATGATTGGGAGACCTGGATAGACTGCGTTGCCCCTTTGGTATCTGAGTGGCAGTGTGCAGAGGCTGAGAAATGGAAAAGAATCCTAGAGAGCTTGAAAGGTCCTGCTCTGGAAGTCATTAAGTCTTTGAGGTCCACAAACCCTAAGGCAACTGCCCAAAAGTACCGAACTGCACTTAAATGCAATTTTGGGAGTATTGAGTCAAGGGAGAGCTTGATGTGGAAGTTTCAAGGTACAAAACAATGGCCAGGGGAAAGTTTATCTGCATATGTTACTCATCTGGAAGGAGCGCTACAGAGGGCCTACCAGAAGGGGGGGTGGCCGCCAGTGATTTAAACCGTGTGAGGTTGGGGCACATATTGCAACATGCAAAGCACTCAAAATTGCAGCTCCTTCAGTTGATGCTTCAAGAGAGGAGAGGTAACCCACCAGATCATTGTGATTTGATGAAAGAAATCCAGGAAGTTGAGGAGGAGAAAGATTTCTCAGAGGCCCACTTAGTTATAGCTGCTGCAACCTCTGCTCCAAGGGGGGGGGGTCGGCTACTGACGGCCAGGGATCACTGAAAATCCATGATGAAAGTCAAGGATTAAGTGCCTGCCAAATGGGGATGGCTGTAAATACCCTGCACTGGGAGGAGGTGCTGAGGGAGATTAGGAAAGTAACAGACAGTCTCAACATGAAGGCCGCTCCTATGAGTACGGGCACTGACACTTGCCTGACTGCTTCTGCTATGGGGGTTGGGGTGCCCACCCTGGCACCTCATGTTGACAACAGTTTGAAACTTGATGCATTGACTATGGAAGCAAGAGAACTGAAGAGATGTCTTCAAATGTCCAACCCACTGCTGGCTGAGGTGGCACTAAGGATTTCTATCAATAGTACCAGCGCTGCAGCCCCCACAGTGATGCCTCAGTCACCTCAAACTTCAGCAGACATATTTTGTCATAATTGTGGGAAGGATGGGCACATGAAGAGGGAATGCTGGTTTCAGAAAGACTTAGAGAGAGTGGTGATCCAGCTACAAGGAGAGCTTTGGAGAACAAGTCAATGGTTAAGAGGTGCACAAAATGGTCCCAGTGAGGGTCCCAAAAATGCTAACTCACGTCCCTCTGTGGCAAGGTTAGCTGCTCCAGCCCCTGCTACCGCCTCTCCAGACTGGTCCAGAATAGTGAGTCCCTCCATGGAGACCACTGTAAAAGTGAATGGAGTGTCTACAAGAGCTGTATTAGACAGTGGCTCCCAAGTGACAATTATGTTCCAGGATTGGTATCAGAAGCATTTGTCAGATGTGCCCTTACTACCATTAGAAGGACTGCATTTATGGGGGTTAAGTGAGACGGCCTACCCCTGCTCCGGGTATATCTGAATTTGGCTGTCTTTCCCTACCTCTGTGGCTGGAGTGGCAGAGCAAGTAGAGACCCTGGCCTTAGTGGGTCCTCCTACTGGACTGTATGATGGGGTTCCTTTACTAATTGGGACTAATGCACATATGTTTGGACAGTTGGCACAGTTGTGTTATGAAAAACAGGGGTCAAGGACTAGTAGAGCTTTAAGAATTCTGGCCTTGATCTAGAAGGCCTATGAGGCACAGAGAGATGCTGACAAAGTGGAACCAGAGGAGCTGGTTCGAGTTGTCTGGAAAAAGGACCCTGAGTCTCTGATCCTGGCGCCAAATGCCCAGTGTACCCAACAGGGGGAAGTCCGTATCAGAAAGGATGTCAAGAATAAAATCCTCATGTTGGATGCACCAGGCAATGGGAAATTGCCGGAAGGTCTGCTGGTCAAACCAAGTATTTTGCCTGCCAGAGCCCATGCTTATGCTAGAAGGGTAATGGTTCAAGTTCATAATGTGTCGGATAGAGAGATTCGAGTAAATAGAGGTTGCACCCTGGCTAATGTACATTGTACGGATACTGCAGTGGTACTCAGTAGCAAGAGTTCGGGGAAGAGTGGCAGAATAACGTCTGACTTGTTTGATTTTGGTGACTCCCCGTTGCCAGCTGAATGGAAAGTGAGGATCAGTGAGAAGCTTGCCCAGAGAGCCAGGTGTTTTCTTTAAAAGAATGGGATGTAGGATGTGTGCAAGGCATTGAGCACCACATCCAGCTGCATGATGAAAGGCCATTTCATGAGAGGTATCGACTCCTGGCCCCTGCTGACATAGATGATGTGAGATGGCATCTGCAAGAGATGCTAGCTGCTGGTGTAATACAAGAATCCAGAAGCCCCTATGCTTCCCCCATCATGGTAGTGAGAAAAAAGAATGGGACAGTAAGAATGTGCGCGGATTATCGCACCTTGAACCAGCGGACTATCCCTGAGCAGTATACAATGCCCCGCATCCAGGATGCTTTGGACTGCCTGAATGGTAACAAGTGGTTCTCTGTGCTGGATCTTTGCAGTGGGTACTACCAGATCCTGATGGCCCCAGAGGACTGTGAGAAGACAGCCTTTATCTGTCTGCTTGGCTTCTATTAATTCATGAGGATGCCTCAAGGGATTTCGAGCACCCCAGCCACTTTTCAATGATTGATGGAGTGTGCAGTGGGGGACATTAACTTACTAGAGTGCCTGGTATACCTAGATGATGTTATTGTGTTTGGCAGCTCACTGGAGGAACATGAGAGCAGATTATTCAAGGTATTGGACTGAATGGAAGACTTTGGCCTTAAACTGTCCATTGATAAGTGTCAATTCTTTCAAACATCAGTAATGTATGTGGGACACATAGTATCCACCGAGGGAATAGAGACAGACCCAAGTAAAGTTGAGGCCTTGACCACCTGGCCACAGCCCAAAAATATAAAAGAACTGTAGATTCCTGGGATTCTGTGGTTATTATTGCCGTTTCATCAAGGACTATTCAAGAGTGATCCACCCTTTACTTAACCTTACTCAAGGGTATTCCCCCAACCCACAAAAAATATAAAAAGTCAGCATCCCTCGAGACTGAAAGAGTGTATTTTCATCCAAGTGAAGTATTTGGGGCCTGCTGGACTCCTGATTGTGAGACTGCTTTTCATGAGATCATATATTAACTTACCCACACTCCAGTGCTGTCCTAAGCCGATCCAACAAAACCCTATGTCCTGCACACTGATGCTAGCTTGCAAGGGTTGGGGGCTGTGTTGTATCAGGAGCATGAGAATGGTCTGAGACCAGTGGCCTTTGCCAGCAGAAGCCTGATCCCTTCTGAAAAGAACTATCCTGTACACAAGTTAGAGTTTCTAGCTTTGAAGTGGGCCATTGTTGATCAATTCCATGAGTACTTGTATGGGGCTAAGATACTAGTAAAAACTGACAATACTCCTTTGACCTATTTGCAGACTTCAGCTAAGTTGGATGCCACTGGCCATAGGTGGCTCTCTGCCTTATCTACCTACGACTATGCAGTTGAATACAGAGCAGGCCTGAACCACATAGATGCTGATGCTTTCTCCCGGAGGTCTGTTCCCCAGAATGACTGGGTCAGACTGTCAGAACCTGATATTCGAGCACTCTGCCAGAAGTTTGACAGGGAGGAACAAATGTTCACGGAGGCAGTGGACTGTATGGTGGATTGTTTGGGACCCTCTGAGAATTGCATACCTGCTGCTTATTGCCTCTTTTCTGCAATAGACAAGGTGTGCTGCCTCAGCTGGACAATGACAGTATTTGGCAGGCTCAATCTCGAGATCCAATAATCAAATCAGCTTTAGAAGACCTATATGCAAGGAAAGATGTGTACAAATTACGTTCCACTGATTTGAGAACTGCACTGTTATACAAAGAAGGTCCTAAGTTGAAACTGATCAATAGACTGTTATACAGAAAAACAGTAGACAGAGGGGGACAATTAGACAAACAACAACTAGTCCTGCCCACTGCTTTTCGAGACTCAGTGCTGAGGTTCTTGCACAACCACATGGGGCACCTTGGTATAGACAGAACACTTGAGTTTGTGAGATCCAGATTCTATTGGCCTAAGATGGGGGCTGATGTGGAGCAACACATTCAAACTTGCAGTCGCTGCTTACAGAGGAAAGCTTTGCACCAGAGGGCTGCTTCCCTTGTTAACATCACCACCAGTGCACCCATGGAGCTGGTCTGTATTGATTTTCTGAGTTTGGAGTCAGATCAAAGAAATATTAGTAATGTGCTGGTGGTCACTGACCATTTTGTGAGATATGCCCAAGCTTTCCCCACCAAGGATCAGAAGGCATCCACTGTGGAAAAAGTATTTGTAGAAAACATTTTTGTTCACTATGGGGCTCTACAAAGAATCCATTCTGATCAAGGGAGAGACTTTGAGAGTCATCTGATCAAAGAGATGCTTTCTCTGTGGGGAGTGCGAAAGTCCAGAACCACCCTATACCACCCCCAAGGGGACCCACAGCCTGAATGTTTCAACCGCACTTTGCTAGATATGCTATGCACCCTCCACCCAAAGGACAAGCCTAGATGGAGCCAACAAATTAGCAGCCTGGTACATGCCTACAACTGCACCAAAAGTGATGCCACCGGGTTCTCCACTTACCGCCTGATGTTTGGAAGAGAAGCTCGACTGCTGGTAGATGTGTGCTTTGGGGTTTTTCCTGATGGGGTTCAAGCTGACAACTATTTACAGTATGTGCAAAAGTTAAAGGCCCAGCTAAATCATGCATACCAACTGGCTCAAACCATGGCTGCCAAAAGAAACCTGGCCAACAAAGAAAGGTATGCTAAAAGGTGAAAGCACAGGAACTCCAGGAGGGAGATCGGGTATTGCTAAGAAATCTGGGACTGCATGGCAAACACAAGATTGCTGACAGATGGCACCATCTCCCTCACATTGTAGTGGGCAAACTAGATTATCTGCCTGTGTATAAAGTAAGGCCTGAGAATAATTTAAAAGCTGTTAAAACAATGCATAGAAATCATTTACTGCCCATTGGACAAATCTTGATTGAGTCTGAGCCCCCAGAAAATGCCACCTCTGGACCAGTGACTAGAGCTGCTGCTAAGAAAAAATCAAGAAAGTCTGCACCTACAGAAGCTGAGTTAAAGTGTTCCTCTCTGTAAGTCCCAGTTGAACATGACTGTCAGTCCATGTCAGAGGAAAGTGTGTGTGGTTTTGAATACTACCCTTCTTACGAACTGAGTCAGTTGTTTCGGGGCAATCCCCTAGTCAATCCTGGAGATGAAGCTGGGCCTTCTGTACTGTCTAAGCCCCCGGTTTGTCCCTGGAGCCAATGCTCCCAGAAAGTGAAGTGCAAAGCATTAAGTCAGATGATATAGAAACATAGAAACATAGACTTTGACAGCAGATAAGGACCATTTGGCCCACCCAGTCTGCCCATTTCCCTACCTACTGGATAAGCTGCAGATTCTAGTTAACCAACAGCCTATTTCCTGCAACCCCCCACTATAATTGCCTTATGTCTGTCCCATGCATGTTTGAATTCCTCCACTGTTTTAGACCCCACAACCTCTCCAGGAAGGTGGTTTCATGAGTCCACCACTCTCTCTGTGAAAAAGAATTTCCTCACATTACCCCTGAGCCGTCCCCCCCTCTAACTTTAAATTGTGCCCCCTTGTTCTTACACATCTCTTTTTCTGAAAGATGCTACCCTCCTGGACTTTGTTGATTCCCTTGAGGTACTTAAAAGTTTCTATCATGTCCCCCCTGTCCCTCCTTTTATCAAGGGTATATATATTAAGCTCTCTGTCTCTCTTCATATGGTTTCTGATGTAGACCCTGCACCATTTTAGTTGCCCTCCTCTGGACTGCTTCCATCCTGTCTATGTCCTTGCATAGATGAGGTCTCCAAAACTGCACGCAGTACTCCAGATGGGGTCTCACCAACTGTCTGTATAGAGGGATAACCACTTCTTTTTCTACTTGTGATGCCCCTCCTATTCATCCCAGTATCCCCTGGCTTTCCCTACTGACTTCTCATTGCTACCCACCTTTAGGTCATCTGATATGACTCACCCAGATCCCTTTCCATTATTATTGTTGTTAGTACCTCCCCTGCTATGTGTACTCTTCTCCTGATTTTATTTCCCAGGTGCATTACTTTGCACTTCTTGCATTGAATCTAAGTTGCCATATGTCTGACCATTCCTCCAACCTTGCCAAGTCCCTTCTCATCCTTTCTACCCCCTCCTTGTGTATCAACTCTGTTACAGATCTTTGTGTCATCCATAAGAGGCATACCTTTCCTTCCAGACCCTCTGCAATGTCACCTATAAAGGCGTTAAAGAGGACTGGACCCAATACTGAGCCCTGAGGTACTCCCATAGTAACCCCCTTTCTTCAGAATGTGTTCCCATTCACCTATTACCTTCTGTGTCTGTTGTGCAGCCAGTTTTCTACCCAGGTTACCACCCTGGGACCCACTCCCAGGCTGGCTAACTTGATTATTAATCTTTTGTGCGAGACTGTGTCAAATGCCTTGCTAAAGTCTAGGTAGGCCATATCCACAGCCCCTCCCTGGTCTATTACTTTGGTCACCCAGTCAAAGAAATCGATTAGATTTGTCTGACATGACCTTCCTGCTGTGAATCCATGCTGCTTTGGGTCCAGTGCCCTTCTGGCCTCTAGGTACTCAACAATTCTTTCTTTCAGAAGTGATTCCATCATTTTCCCCACCACTGAGGTCAAACTAACAGGTCTGTAGTTTCCTGCTTCTGCCTTGCTCCCACTTTTGTGAAGGGGAATCACATCTGCCCTCCTCCAGTCCTCAGGTACCACCCCATCTTCCCATGATTTGTTAAAAAGTGTGGTCAGTGGTTTCACTAGGTCCTCCCTTAGCTCTTTTAGGATTCTAGGGTGAATCCTGTCAGGCCCCATTGCTTTGTCCACCTTGAGTTTTAGAAGTTCTTTCAGTATTCTTTCTTCTTGAAATGGACTGGTATCAATCCCACTATCCAGAGTGCTTCTACTGTTTGGTTTAGGTAACTCCTCCTCTTCTTCTTTTGCGAATACTGAGCAAAAGTATTCAGTCATTATCTCTGCCTTTTCACTGGCTCCCTCTGCCCACCTCCCCTCTCCTTTATTTATCTTCCCTATCCCTCCCTTAACCTTTCTATGTTCCCTAATGTACCTATAAAAGGTTTTATCCCCCTTCTTAACTGAGTTGGCTATCCTTTCCTTGGTTTGGGCCTTTGCTTTTCTGACTGCCTTCCCCACTTCTTTCTGCTTTAATTGATACAGTTCCTAGTCGTTGCTCTGTCTGTGATTCCTTATACTTTTTGAATGCAGCCTTTTTCTCTTTAACCTTCCCTGACACTTCTTTTGAGAGCCATGGTGGTTTTTTATTCCGCTTTGTTTTCTTTATTTGTTTCACACAAAGGCTTGTTGCCTCCATGATGGCAGTTTTGATTTTTCTCCATTGTTCTTCCACCCCTCCTTTCTGGCCATTTGCTAATGCATTCCTCAGGTATTCACCCATTATGCCAAAGTCAGCCCCTCTAAAGTCTAGTATCCTTGTATTTGTATGGCTTGTCTCCATGGTTGTGTTTATTGTGAAGCACACTGTGCAGTGGTCGCTTGTTCCCAGGTGTCTACTGACTTCTACGTTTGTGATCCTCTCACCATTTGAGAGTACCAGGTCTAATATTGCTCCCTCCTGAGTGGGTTCCACCACTAGCTGTCTAAGGCATGCTCCCTGTAGGGCATCGGGAATGACCCTGCTCTTGGATGTGGCTGCAGTCCATGTTGCCCAGTTAACATCTGGCATATTCAGGTCCCCCATCAACAGTATCTCCCCTTTTTCAGCCATTTTGAGAATGCCCTCTATCATTTTCTTGTCCATTTTCTCCCTTGAGGCGGGGTCTGTATACAACCCCTGTGTGGATTGTGATGCCATTCCCTGTCTCCAATGTGACCCAGAGTTCCTCTTGTCCTCCCCCTTTACCTTTTAGTTCTGTTACTTTGATCCCTTCCCTTATGTAGAGAGCTACTCCACCTCCTCTTTTACCCTCCCTGTCCCTTCTGTAGATTGTGTACCCTGGTATGTTGACATCGCAGTCATGGTTCTCCGTGTACCATGTTTCTGTGACTGCCACAATATCCAAGTGTTCCACTTCCATCAGGGCTACTAGCTCTGGAAGCTTGTTTCCAAGACTATGGGCATTGGTACTCATTGTCCTCCATTTAATGTTGGCTTTATCCTTTTTACCCCATCCCTGCTCTTATTGCCTTGTCCATTTTCCTTACTCCTGTCCTGCCCTCTGTTAGCTCTGTACCTCAGTGTTTACCCTACTACCTGCCATGCTTGGGGAGGCTTGAACTTTCCTGTTTCCTATCAGCACCTCCCCTTGGCTAGTTTAAAAGCTACCAAGGAAGCTTTAAACCTGTCACCTAGGAGCTTGTTTCCCTTCCTGGACAGATGCAGACCATCATGCCAGTATAGACCTTCATCTCTCCAGGTGGACCCCCAGTCCCCAATGAAGCCAAAGCCCTGTGCTCTGCACCAGTTTTGCAACCATTCATTAAACCGCATGGTGTGCAGTACCCTAGCCTCACCCCTGCCATGGACTGGCAGCACCTCTGAGAAGGTTACCGTGCTTGCTACCTGTCTGAGGCCCCTCCCCAACTCCACAAATTCATCCTGCACTGCACTGATCTCATGCCTAGCTAGGTCATTTGTCCCGAGGTGGACAATGATATCTAGTTTCCTCTCTGTGATGCTGCTTCTGCAATCCTGAGGATTCGCTTCCTGTCCCTCCAAGCCATGGCACCAGGCAGGCACCTTACTTCCCTCTCCTCTCCCTTTCCCAGGTCTACACCCCTAACAATTGAGTCCCCTATCAGAAGCTGTTTCTTTCCCTTGTGTTGTCCCTTGCCACTCTTTTGTGAGTCTTCCTTGTGGATGTCCGCAGCATTCTTCTTGGTCTCCAATGAGGGTGTCATCATAGAGGAACCTTGATTTGCCAGACCGACATATGATTTGTGTAGAGGTGCAACTCGGGGGCTACGCCTCTGTTCCACCACCCTCACCCTCCCAGAACCTATGGAATCATTGTGTATGGTTGAACTCTTTGAGCTTTCAGAGGAGGAAAATGATGTACTAGAACAGACTGGTGATTTACCAGAACCAGAATAGAGTGTTGAGTGCCCTGATAAGTCACTGTCAGTGTCAGAAAGCTCTCTATGTGAGCCAAGTACTGTGGACTCAGAGATTGTAACTCCTGGAGCTGAAAGTACCCCAAGTTCTAGCCTCTCTACCCCAATGGAGACTTCCCTGACAAGTGAGGACAATGCTGAAAATGAGGCTCAGAGTGCAGAGACTGTAACAGTTCCCCCCTAGGAAGACAGGTCGAGCTGTAAAGCCTGTGGTGCACCTCAGTCATGATTGTCCTGGGAGGTCTGTGGACTCGCCTCTTAATGTTGTCCATAAATGAGTGTATGTGTCCCCAAGCTCATTGCCCAAACTGAACATCAGTGCTAACTCCAAGTTACTTATGTTGCCCTCTAGGTATGGTGCCCCTGCCCCATCCAGCCCCAAGGTAGCTGATAGGGAAGGGCCCCCTCTCTTCAGGTTTCATGTACAAGAGGTAATGACCTGAGTTATGGTACAATGTGTGTGTAATACTGTGTAAAGAGTGACATACTGCAAAGTTTCAGAAATGTGTTTCTGGCAAAGTGATATACTGACTGATGATTACATGTATGAGCCTAATGTGATCCTGATGCAAATGTATACGGTAGCAATGGAAACTTATGGGTGTACTTGCTTGATGCGGATTCCAAGCTTTTTCTAGGCTGGGAAAGGTGTAGCCGATCTGCAAATGAGGGTTCTCAAAAGTCTTCCAGAAGCTTGCTTGAATGCTTCAAGCCTGGATGGTGTTCGGAGTCTAAGCCGTTTATCTGTGAGTGCTTTTAGAGCCTCTGGTACTGTCTCTTTAAGAGATGTCTGCCTACAGACATAATTAATTTGGATGGGGGTCTGTGTGTTTCTCTGCTTGAGTCCCACTCGAGCTGCTGCCAAATCTCTCCATTTCTGCTGTCTCTAAGTGGGCAGAGTGAACACTTTTCAAAGATGTAACTGTTTGCCAGAAATCATTTAGAGTAATAACAAAAATACAGTTTGTCTAACCTGCTTTTCTTTGCAGTCAGAACTGTGTTTGCCTAGTCCCCCATTCTGGTTTTGAACTGCTGAACTGGACCAATCAGTGTGGGGGGACCTTTGAAATGGAGCCTGCTGCTGCAAATCAGAACTTGGACTCTCATTGTGGAGTCAGTCACCTATGTACTGTATGGCCAATGCTTCTGGGAATTGTAGTTTGGAGTTCAGCGCCTTTTTTCCACCAGCAGGGGGAGTTTACTGTGAGTGACAGCCAAACCAGCCAACTGAACTGGAAAGAACTCAAAGGAGATGCCCGGCTCTGTCTACTGGAAAGATCAGATGAGATGAGACAGTGAAGAGAAAAGAAGCTATGTGCTTCTGTGTGTATAGTTTTAGCATGGTAAGCACGTGTAAGGCCATAAGTTTCTGTCTGCAGCTTGTGCAAGTACCTGTTCGGACTGAATCCGACCTGTGAAGAGAATCAAGGAACTCTGAAGAGTAGAAACCAGGCTCGCCCTGTAGAAGACTGGAGAAATTGTTGAATCGTGCTGGGTCTGTCAGGAACTGAATCTGCTGTGTGTTCTCCCGGGTATTGTGCAGTAATTGCGATCAGGATCGAGAAGCAGCCTGCCTGGTATAGTACTTTCCTTTTACATATAAATGTGTGTAGTGCTTGTGGGGAATCATGTTTCAAATCCCCTGTATAGTGTATTGAGTGCATGAAGCTGGAAGTAAACCCCTGCTTAATCCAGACTACATCTATTTGCTCTAAACTGCAGTGGGGTCCAGTCACAAGGACCTTTTCCACAGGTTCTGCTCCTCCTGGCAATCCAGGACAATCTGCTTTTCATCCAATTCCCTGCATTGAGTCTGTGAGTACAAAGCAGGTAGCTCCCTGTCATCTGTTTTTCAAATTGCAAGTGTGTCATCTATTTGTTGCTGTTTCATTTCTTCATGAACTGAGCCATCAGGCTCTGGATTACAACTGGGTATTGTGCAAGTGTTTTTCCTTCACAGGGCCCCATTCAGCTGCACCAATCCTGGCTAGCCCCCCTATCCTGGGTACCCAGTGAAAGTGACAATTTGGGACTCTGAACATGCACACAGTACTGTGATTATTAAGGTGTCTAAACTAATCAACCTGATTTTCCCCTGTCCTTGTTATATTCCCCTAAACAAATCAGATCTGTTTGTTTCAGCAAAGTTACACTGTCAGAGGTATTCATTTATGTTAAAGTGTTGCACTGTGGCTTTTGCATTGTATCATCTTGTTTTACAGGGGGTTCCCAGTGTCAAGCTGATCAAACCAGTCCTGGGGTAAGTGTATACTGTGAAGGTACTTCTGATATATCATGTGGCCCACTAATGGGAACAAAATGGGGGTTGCAGTGACTCAGAGGGCTGTGACCAAGTCATACCAGACTGTCTTAGCCCCAACCTCTGGGTGGAGGCACCCGCCATTGGACCTAGGCCCCTTAACCTGTTAGCAGTTACGCAGGCAGGGGTAGTAGCCCTTGGGATAGCGCCACCTGGGAGTTACATTTATATACCATCTGTAGTTTTTCATCCACCACCCCCTTAAAGCTGGTTCAATTGCCAAAATGTGCCAATGTTTCTGCAGGTTCTTTCTAACATCCTCTGTCATTCTTGGTAATAAACAAAATTGTATCCTGTACTGTGTTCTGCTTATCCCTATATAGGGGTGTGCGAAATTGTTAAAATTCGCACCGTGTAAGATTTTGCGGATTTTGACTATTCCACAAAGTTTTCTGTCTTGCGAAGTCACACTTTGAAGTGTTTTGGGTGGATTTGTGAAATTTCGAGTCAAAAACTTTGATTCCTTTTACAGTCAATGGTACAGGTGTCCCAGATCTGTGAAGCTTGAACTTCACTGTAGAAGTTCAGCATAAGAATCAAAGTTTGCAATGAACCATGGGATATGAGGTCACATGTTGCTGAACTGCCAATGAGAAGCTAGTTTTCTCGTTCTGTGAGTGTAGTACGTTTGAGAGAGACTTAGAGAGCAGAGCTTGTGCTGCAGCTTAGAGTCAAATATAAAAACATTATATAAAAGAGCATTTTGTTTGTCAGATTGCTTCAGAACTGTTACTGTGAGGGCTCTTTGCACACACAGTGATTTTTTTTGCTGCTCTTCTCCATCCTATATTGTTTATTTGCAGTATTTAATTTTCTGTTAGAAGTTGAGGTTTGGTGGCTTGTGTGGGCCAGGGAAGGGTAGGAGCAGTTCAGAAGGCACAGTTTTCTTCTGAACAAAATCAGTGGGCAGGTACCCTGTCTTTTCTTAGGAAAAAAAATCACTGTCCTCCTGACTGTGATTTAACCTGAGTGATGTTTGTGTGACTGTGTGCACTACTGTATTTAAGAAAAAAAAACCACTGCTCTCCAGACAGCTGTTTAAGCCGAGTGATTGTTTTGTCCCTGCATACACACCTGAACTTAGAAAAAAATCACTGTTCTCTAGACAGCGATTTAACCTGAGTGATTGTTGTGTCCCTGCATATACATCTGTATTTAGAAAAAAAATCACTGTACTCCAGATGGTGATTTAATCCAAGAAATTGTTGTGTCCCTGCATACACACCTGTATTTAGGAAAAAAATCACTTCTCCAGACAACAATTTAAACCGAGTGATTGTTGTGTCCCTGCATACACTTCCGGATTTATAAAAAAATCACTGTTCTCTAGACAGAGATTTAAGCCATGTGATTGTTGTATCCCTGTGTACACACCTGTATTTAGGAAAAAGATCACTGTTCTCCAGACAGCTATTTAAGTCAAGTGATTGTTGTGTGACTGCGTGCACCTGTATTTAGGAAAAAAATCACTGTTCTTCAGACAACGATTTAACCCGAGTGATTGTTGTGTCCCTGCATACACATCTGTATTTAGGAAGAAAATCACTGTTCTCCAGACAGCGATTTGAGCCGAGTGATTGTTGTGTCCCTGTGTACACACCTATATTTAGGAAAAAACATTACTGTTCTCCAAACAGCAGTTTAACCTGAGTGATTGTTGTGTCTCTGCGTGTGCTGAAGAATGACTGGGAAGAAAAGGGCAACTAAAGGGAGAGGCCGTGGAGCAGCCACAAAGAACATTTCCCAATTTGTGGTTCCTAATACTAATCACTCCAGGAACCAGAAACATGTCTGTGACTGCTCAGGGACATCACTCAGATGACTCTGTGACAGGTAGTAGCAGTAGTAGCAAAGAATATGGCCCTGGTGTTGGCTTTCCTGCAGTTAAGATTTTCTCTGCAGAATCTGTGGCAGACATGTTGATGGATGACTCAATGTCAAGTGACACAGTGAGAGGAAGCAGCAGCACCACCAGCAAACAAACAACTGTGGGCTTGGAAGCTGTTGGTGCTGAAGTGCAATTTGAAAGTGGTGCTGTTGGTGCTGGCAGGTCAGAGGCAGAGCTGGATAATGTGTGTCTATGTCACCAAATCTGCACATTCCGGGATAGCAAAAGCAGATAGCCAGGAACATAAAACCTTTTCTGGCTCTGGCGTTGACCATCACAACGGAAAGGGAGGACCCATAAACAGGGTAAACTGAACAATAAGATCAAGGGAGGCATGACAAACAAAGTGACACAGCAAGAGTGGTCAGCACTATGCCTCAATGCATGCAGTCTGGTTAACAACATGACTGACCTCACTGCCACAATAGCTGAGGCAGGACTAGACTGGGTGGCCATGACTGAAGCATGGTTCACAAATAATCATAGTTGGGAAGTGACTATTCCAGGGTAAAACTTGTTTAGAAGAGATAGGACTGGTAAAAAGGGAGGGGGTAGCTATTTATGTTAAGGATACCTTCAATGCTGCAGAAATGCAGTAGGTACTAGGGGAAACAGAGGATCTATGAATCATGATAGGGGACGAATGCCAGAAACCCATTCCGGTAGGAATAATCAACAGACCCCCAAATCAGGAGGAAGCCAGGGATAAAGAAAGCCTGGAAACCATTCTCCAGATCTCAGGCAAAGGGGACATGGTGCTGGTGGGGGATTTAAATCTGCCAGACACAGAGTGGAATACCCACACAGCAGCATCACAGAAGAGCAGGGAATTCCTAGTCACACTACCGGAAGCAGGCCTAAGCCAACTAGTGACATCACCCACAAGGGGTAACACAGTTCTAGATCTGATATTCACAAATAGTGATAGGGTTATGGGTGTCGAGGTAGGGAACCACCTGGGCAACAGTGATCACAACATGGTATGGTTCAGGGCAGAAAGGAATGCAGACTCCACACACTCCAAACTGAAGGTCCTTGACATCAGGAGGGTAGACTTCACAAACATGAAGGCCTGCCTAAGAGACAACCTTAGTAACTTGACAGAAGGGAGCATTGAGGAATATTGCACAAGGTTGTAGGATGCAATAACCATGGTCACATCACACTGTGCCCATCAGGTTAGCAAGAACAAAGGGAGGAAAAATCCACTATGGTTTTCCAAGGAGGTGGCAACCATGGTGAGAGAAAAGCACAAAGCCTTCAGAAAGTACAAGGAGTCAGGGAATGAGGCAGACAAAACAGATTATAAACAGAAACTAAAGGAGACAGGGAAAGTTATAAGAAATGCAAAGGCTCAAACAGAGGTTAGGATAGCTCAGGAAGTAAATAAGGGTAACAGAACCTTCGACAGGTACATACATGAAAAAAGGAACACCAAAGGGGGGCATGGTTAGAATCACAAAAAAAAGATGGACAAACCACAGAGCAAGACGGGGAGAAGGCAGAGGCACTCACTGAGTACTTCTTCTCAGTTTTCACACAGGAAGCAGATGGTAACGAACCAACAATAGGCATAAAGTAGTTTCTGATTGAAGGAATAGACATGGGTCCTTTCACAGAGGAAAGGGTCCTGGAGGAAATAGACAAGTTAAAGGTAGATAAAGCTATGGGGCCAGATGGGATACACCCAAGAAAACTGAAAGAACTAGGGAGAGAACTGGCAGCCCCCTTAGCAGTGCTATTCAGCAAATCATTAAGAAGCGGGGAGGTCTTGGAGGATTGGAAGAGTGCAACAGTAGTACCACTTCACAAGAGTGGAAATAAGGAGTAGCCAGGTAACTACTATCCGGTTAGTCTAACGTCAGTCATGGGAAAACTGATGGAGTCCCTGCTGAAGGAAAGCATCATAGCTTTTTTAGAGCAAACTGGTCAGCTTGACAAAATCAACATGGTTTCATGGCAGGGAGGTCCTGCCAGACAAACCTGGTTGATTTTTTCAATTGGGTCACCAAACCAGTGGCTCAGGGTGGGGCAGTGGATGTGATTTACTTGGACTTCAGCAAAGCTTTTGACTCCGGTCCGCACAGGAGACTAGTCAAAAAACTAGAGAACATGGGAATTGGGCCCAAGGTTATGTATTAGTAAATGGCACTCTGTCTGTGGAGGAGAGGGTGACTAGCGGGGTCTCACAGGGCTCAGTTTGGGGTCCAAGCCTCTTCAACATATTCATCAGCAAAATTGCAGATGAACTGGAGGAAAAGGTGTGCCTGTTTGCAGATGACACCAAAATCAGCAACAGGGTAGACACAACAGAGGGACAGCAGAGCATGGAAACTGATCTCAAAAAACTGGAGGAGTGGTCCAAGACCTGGAAATTGAAATTCAAGGCCAAAAAATGCAAGATCATGCACCTAGGAAAGCATAACCCAGGGAAACTGTACTCAATGGGAGGGGAACAGCTGGTGGCTACCAGGCAGGAGCGAGACATAGGGGTGATCATATCAGATGACTTCAAGGTCAGTAGACAATGTGACAAGGCAGCACTAAAAGCTAGTGGTATCCTGGGATGTATAGGGAGGGACATAATGAGCAGAAGGCATGATGTAATCATGCCCCTGTATCAGTCCCTGGTCAGGCCTCACCTGGATTACTGTGTCCAGTTCTGGAGGCCACACCTCAGGAAGTACATAGATAGGC
The DNA here is from genome assembly GCA_016271365.2 of Neoceratodus forsteri. NCBI lineage: Eukaryota > Metazoa > Chordata > Ceratodontiformes > Ceratodontidae > Neoceratodus > Neoceratodus forsteri. Next base: position 49,698,851 of record CM057451.1, on the reverse strand, counting down.
TGGAGACGGTACACAGAAGAGCAACAAAGACGGTGTATGGCTTGCATCAGAAACCGTACGAGGCAAGACTGGATGACCTCAAATTATACTCCCTAGAACAACACAGGAATTGTGGGGACATGATAGAAACATTCAAATACCTTAAAGGCAACAACAGGGTGTACGTGCACAACCTCTTTCAGGTAAAAGACTACAGCAGGACTAGATGGCACAGCCTTCGACTTAAGGGAGGAAAGTTCAGAAGCAATACGAAGAAATTTTCTTCACAGAGCATGTTGTGGAACCATGGCATAGCCTGCTGGAGGGGGTGGTGGGAGCCAAGACAGTGGGGGAATTCAAGCGGACATGGGACAGACACTGTGGGATACACAAGCAGGCAGCTAAGTGGGGGGTAGGAAGCCTAGGGCAGACTTGATGGATCGTACGTTTCTATGTCCAGTGAGTGAGGGTGAGGTGGTGGTACATGTAGAGCAACATAAGGATAATAGTCATGAAGAGGAGGTGCATGTTACAGAGCCTGTGGCACTTGCTACTGAGGCAGGCACACCTGCTGAGGCTCATGAGACTGCCAGCTTTTTTCCAGAGTATGATGTGGATGATGATGATGATGATGTGTCAGACGACATGGATCCCTCAGAGGAGCCAGAAAAAAAAGGGCAAAACAGGGTGTTACAGAGCATGTCTCTCCTGTTGCCTTAACTGCTAAAACCACCAAGGAGAAGGTTACACCAACCACTGTTTCTCACATTTTTACTACATTGCTCCAGTCACCCCAAAACATAACAAACAGCCAATCTTCTCCTTTTCTATCACAATCACAGTCATCTTGGCACCAAGTAAATGCAAGGCCCCATAAATCCCTAGTGTGGGATTTTTATGTACTGGACCCATCTGATAAGACAGTGGCAATTTGCCAACTGTGTCAAACCCAAGTAAGTCCAGTTGAGAAGGGTAGTCATCTCAGCACAGGTGGACAACACACACACCTTAAAAATAGGCACCCAATTTCAGTGGTATCAACACCAGAAAGCAGCCAGTGCCAGTGGTTCTGGTACATCCCAATCAGAGGGCAATGTAAGCAAAATACACACAGCACCACTACAGGGACATGGAGGTGCAGATGAGGAGGAGGACATTGTTGCTGTATTAGATGAGGAGAATTCTAGAAGTGGGCAAAGTAGTGGTCCTAGCACCTGGAGTACCACCGCAACCCAAAATGTTATTGCTACCCCACTAGTTATGAAAAACCAAAAAGTTGCTGACGTGTGTCATGCATTGATACAGGCCATGAGTACCATTGGCAGTCCCAAGGCAAGGAGCACCCCCTTACTGGCACAACAATGAGGCAAGCTGTTTGGCACACCACCAGGTGCATCACTGATGGCAGCAGTATCAAGAAAAGTTCATCCAGCACTGCCTTCCATCTTGAATAGGCAAACAAAGTTCCCACCTAACCATGGCACAGTGTGGGAGTTGAATGCAGCATGTGCAGAAATAATTGCTCTGGATTTATTGCTATACTCCTTTGTAGAGAATGTGGGATTTAGGCTGTTCATGGCCCCTGCCTTGCCGAAATGACAGGTGCCATCACGTATACACTTTTCAAAGCGTGCCATCCCTGAACTGTACAGTACTGTATGTGACATGGTACATCATGCCCTGCAGCATTCCTCAGTACAGTATGTTCATCTGAGCATGGACATGTGGACCAGTGAGAAAACATCTGGTAGCTCTTACCTATGCATTACAGCACACTGGGCACAGGTACCTGGGGTAGTGGCTGATTGGTGGAGAGGTGTGAATTGCACTAGGACAAACTGTGGTGGCAGCAACATGCCTGGTATAAGGCAGCATGCAACACTGACCATGAAGAGTATCCCTAGGTCACACACTGGAGGAAAGATGCTGGAAGTCGTACTAACCAAGATTGATCAGTGACTCCATGCTCACTGAAAGCTGGATTCATCACCAGTGATAATGGCTCAAATGTGCAGAAATGCATCACTGATGGGGGATTTGTCAGGGTGCCATGCCTGGCACATTGCCTTAACCTTGTGGTGCAGGCTTTCCTTAACCATCTGGCTATAAAATAAATTTTGGCTCTTGCCCAACTCATCTGTGCCCAATTTGCACATTCAGCAAAAGCACATGACCATCTCCGTGATCTGCAGGTAAAGAACAAGCTGCCTCAGCACTGTTTAGAGTTTGACATTGTCACCCGGTGGAACTCCACCTTGTACATGGTGGAGCATCTATACCAGCAGTACAAGGCTAAATCTAAGTATCTACTAATTCATGCAAGTCGTGACAACAGTGGGCCATCCACGTGTCTCACAACAGAGCAGTGGCTCCTAATGGATGGGCTCATCTCAATTCTGAGACCCTTAGAGTATGCTACACAGGCAGTGAGTGGGGACACTGCCTGCATCAGTGAGTCCATTCTTCTGCTACAGGTGCTGAAGCAGACACTGCTGAATGTGTAGTAACAGCTGGAGGCAGGTGGTGGCAGAGCAAATTGCTCATTAATGGAACACATGCTGTCCACATTAGACTCCAACACCCACATAATAAAGCAATAAGGCATGACAGAGGGTGTGTTATGGTGGGATAATGGCCCACTTTGGGGTGGGTTGAAGCACGAGGCATAGATGAGGGCTTCCACCACCCAAGAAGGGCCGTTAGCCCACTATAACACACCCCCTGGAGTGCCTTATTGCAATTATGAAATGGATAATTTTTAGTAAATTTTGTGCATTTTTAAACATAATACTTTCAGCTGGGCTGTTATGCTGGAATAAGGCCCAGCTGAAAGCAGCTCTCAGTCAATCAGAATTCAGCATTTTTTCTCCCCATTTCATAATGTATATTATGCAGTCTGAGGAGTTTGAAATAGCAACAGTGCTTGACCCATGTTAAAAACAGGAGCTGGCAGCAATATTACAAGGTGGGCATCGTGAGTTGCAGAGAATGACAGAACTGCTCACTTAGAGGGTAGGTGGTGCACAGTTGCTACTACAGGCACAGGGGGCAAAGAAAAATGATGGTACTGCACAACTATCCTGTGTTACTGCCACCCACTTCTCTTCATCTCAACCCAGGTGTCAAACTGCAAAAACGCAATGCAAGGTAAAGGAACCTATGTTGAATCCCATTTGGGCCGCCCTCAGTCAGGTGGGAGTCACAGACATGGAGGAAACTGAGGAGGAGGAGGAGGAGGTGGATCACACTGCATGTCTTCAACTGGAAAAATGCATGGTAGATGCATATTTTGCAGATACAAGAACCTCACCATTGGAGATGAGCCACTACTATACTGGGACACTAAGTTCAATGACTGGCCAGCACTAACAGTGATTGCCCTGAAATATCTTAGCTGCCCATCATCCAGTGTCAGCGTTGAGTGGGTGTTCAGTTCAGCAGGTGCCGTTGTGCATGACAGGTACACAAATCTATCTCCTAAAAATGTTAGCATGCTGACATTTATCAAATGAATGAGGCTCACGTACCCTCAAAAAGAGTAATGTCCATGGTAACAGCACCGATTGACAGTGATGATGAGGAGGAGGAAAGTTCTTTAGGCAGAGCGAGATGGACCTCATCATTATCTCGTAACATTGAAGTGAATGAAGCAGTGATGGAGAGGGAGTTCCCGTATGGTGACACTTTCAGTATTGAAGACTGTGAGGGATGCTTCATGGAGCACATGGAAGAATAATGAACTCTACTATTTATTTTCTCCCTCTCCCTCCACGTGCCCACCAATCCACAACCATGTACTCCTGGATGTCAACTTAATAACAATAATAATGTATCAAATTCACTGCTGAGATATACAAAACAGCTATTAATTAGTGCTGCTTCTTAATTGCATCAAATTGAACAGCTGTAAACAATGCACTATGCCACTTATGAATTACTGAACAGAACATCCGCTCTAGCCAGCAAGAAACACCACAGCTGTACCGCAGTGACCTCAACACCTCACCATTCTCCTCCTCCTTTTACATGCACTGTGGATGCCTTGGATCCTCCTCTAACACAGGCCAAAATGGCATGGCACAGCACGTCAACCACCAGTGGTATCAGTATGTAGTAGGCAGCCAACTGTGATGAAGAGAACCACCTCCTCTACTTCCTCTGTACTCCCTGGACTACTTCAGCAATGTCCTCCTCCTCCTCACAATCGTATCAAGTAAGAAACAACATTGGCTTGGCTACCACTTCCACCACCATAGTGACTGATGATTCATTGCCACCAATGTGAGAAATAGAATTGCCTCCTGTACCTCCTCAAAACTCTCCTCTTGACAGATTCATCTTGGTCCTCTTCCTCTATCAAGCACTGATTGAAGTCTGCAAGGCATCATCATGCGAGTGTAACCACACTGCATCAAGGGCTTTCTTCGTCTGCTGTTGGTAAGACACTTGCACTGTTTTTCAGACACTGCAGCACTTCTATAAGACTACTAGAGGCAGAAAATCAGACCATTGATGAGATTCATTGCAACATTACAATGTTTTCCTGTAATATCTTCTTTGTGCAGGTTTTGCTGGTTCTTCTATAGAATACAGACACCAAAACAGAATTGTACAGCCAGCAGTAGTACTCTAACACTAAGTATCATTGTGATTTAATGTTTTTTCTTTACTTTAATTTCCTCTCCTTTCTTTTGCTGAAAATCAATGAAAGAGAAGTATAAATATATTAGACTTTGAACAGTAGCAATAACCACCCCTCCCTTAACAAAACAAAGGTACTTACCTGTGCACTATGTCTATGTGAACCCCCAAAGAGCAATCCCCACTCCCAAACATAAAAATACTTACCTTCATGGTTGGCCAATGTTGGGCATGATTCAGACTACAGCATCTATGTTATAGATGTCCAGCAGTAAAATGTCATATGCACAAATAACTGAAAATTAATGACAGAGAATTATTAATATAATAGACTTCGAACAATAGCAATAACCCCCCTCCATTTCAATGAAAAGTAAACAAAGGTACTTACTTGTGCAGTATGTCTATATGCCGTCATGAATCCAGGACCACACCGAGCAAGAGGCCAGTTCTCTGACTTTGGAACAACAGCAGCATGCAGCACCATCAAAGCACCCTCTCCATGTGGCAGTAGTGTTTTTCTTGCAAGCATATATTTTGCACCGTCTTCTCTGGTGTGTGTGCAGCAACAGTATTTGACTGAAAAGATACATTTTCTCTCTGGGGACACAATTCCACATTTCTGGCAAAATGCTGGTGGTGGTGGGGTGGCAGGCCCGAAAATGCTTAGTATGATAAATATGTTTATGTTCTCTTGCAAGCTTCACATATGTTTTGCACCACCTTCTCTGGTGTGTGCAGGAACAGTATTTGACTGAAAAGATGTGTTTTCTCTCTGGGGACACAACTTCACATTTCTGGAAATGTGCTGGTGGTGGTGGTGGTGTGGTGGCAGGCCCAAAAATGCTTAGTACGATAAATATGTTTATGTTCTCTGCAAGTTTCACATATGTTTTGCACCACCTTCTCTGGTGTGTGCGGCAACCATATTTCAGTGAAGGGAATCAATGTCTGGGGACACAACTTCACATTTTTGGCAAATGCAGTAAATATGTTAAGTACTTAAAACAGATTAATGCTTAACTTTTCAGTAGAATGGCTCATGTTTTGTTATGGTTTGCACTTATTTGGGTGGTTGGTGGTTGCACACAACACAACTACCAGTTACGCACCATCACATACCATGGGGACACAATTTATGTAATGTGGCAAATACTTGACATTTGTGGATAGAAGGAGGGAGTACACATGATGAACCAGTGACAAAAATGAAAGGAAGGAATGTGGTTCATCATGTGTAAAAAGGATTAAAGAAATAACAGAATTGGACAAGCAAGAGACAGCCACACTAACGAAACAATGCTAAAAAAGAGGACAGAGAAAACAGACCTTAAAACAACAGAGCTTTTTTTTTTTTTTTTACTTTTATATTTTTTGGGTGTTTTATATTTTTAATGGGGGGGACTAGAGAGTGGAGAAATTAAGAACACAGGTGACAGAATAACTACATATAAACTAAAATAAAACTTGAAACAAAACAACTCAGACCACCCCACCAGCACTGCCAGAAGAAGAGCCATGCTCACCACTACCACCACCATGCTGCTCAGATAGGAGAGTGAGGATCCTCTCATGGCTGAACATGACATTGTCCAACCCATCCATCACCTCCTGCCAGAAGGTTTTGAATTCTTGGTGCAGATCATTTACCTCAGCCCACAAAACAACAAGATGGCCATTTGTGGCAGGTGCCATGGGGTCATCATTACTGCCACTGTCATAATGGTGCTGCTGAGGTACACGAGGAGAACTGCTGTGGTGCACATCATGCCTGCCACACCATTGCAGCAGCACCGCCAACCTCATGCTGCTCCACATTTCTCCCAGTACCATCACCACCACTACTATTATGTGATGCAGCCACATCATGCTCTTTGGCCCTCCACTCAGTGAGGTGGTAGATGTGGAGGTGCATCCTCTGGCCGCCGGTCCCAAGACAGCTCTCTTTTTTGCCACACCTCACACACCATCCCCACACCTTGCAGATGGCCACTGTCTCATCTGCAGAGTGCATATTGAAAAAATCCCACACCACAGAGCGCTGCGGGACTGGGGGAGCACCAGCAGAGGAGGTGGCAGGCTTCTGCTGGGGGGAGGAACTTATGGCTGCTGCTGCTGTTGTTCCTGCTCCTGCTATTTATTTTTTTCTTGTTGCTGTTGCTCTGCATCAGCAGAACTCCCTTCCTGAGCTGGGGTAGGTGCGGTCCCTTTTGAAAAAAACATACCTGCTAAGGTGCGGGTGCCTTACTGGTGCTCCAGCACCACCCAGTCTGGACTCAGCTGAGTCCTGACACTGCCCCTCTATAACAAAAAGAAATGTAAAGAAAACAAAAAAAAAGACAGTAAAAACTCAGAAAAAAGAAGTATACACTAAAAAAAATTATAAAATCAGAAAGTACAGTAAACAAAGATAAGGATTAAAACTAAAAAAGGAGTAAAATATTCAACTCTAGTCTAATAACGCTAAAGAATCAGATATATAACATGCTCTCTCTACTCTCCTCAGTCACGCTGTCTACTCTCCTCTCTCATTCAGCTACAAACCAAAATGAAAGTGAAACATTCACTTCCTGCCTGCCTGGAGTCTCCCATGTGACCTGCAGTAAGTGAATCATGTGACAAAGCATGTTTTTCATTAACTTTGAAGTTACTAACAAAAGTTGAAGTTGCCTTCGAAGTTAACTGGTGAAGTTTTGGCACCAGATTAAGACAATTACCTTCAAAGTTACTAAAAAAAGTCAACGTTAATGGATAAAGTTTCCTGGTGAAGTTTTAGCACCAGAGAGGTCATTTATGTGAAGTTTTTCATGGGGCTAATTTGATGACTTCATGGGAACTTTGCCTGTGGATTTAAACTTCACAACATCTCTAACCCTATACTGCAACAACTCCTGTCTAGAAACCTGGTCTACCTGCTGTTGAACCCTATCCAGATGCGTAATGCTGTACCTCCTATCAATGAATCTCTGGCATAACTCTGTACATCTCAGCACATGTTTCAGGATCAGAGCAGTTTCGTATGACCCCATAGAACTGATTTAGGGATGTTGTTGATGGTGTGGCGAGGTGGCAACTGCTGAATAGCAAAAGGCTGCTTCGATCGGTTTCTTTACGATACAAATCTGTAACTAATTCCCTATTTGGACCCTTTTGTATGTCCTGATCCAAAAAGTGAATCCTTTCAAAAGACTGATTTACAATAAACCTGAGATTTTGATTGGACTGCTCCAGCTAACTCACAAAATCTTCCAGCTGTTCCAAACTCCCCCGCCACACCATCAGCGCATCATCAATAAAACATCAGCAAAGATCAATAAGATCATAGAATGGGTTTGTTGTTTGATTATAAATAGCGTCCTGCTCCCACAGGCCTAAATATAAATTGGCATACGTAGGGACAAATGGGGCCCCCATCGCAGTACCCTTTGTAAAAATTATTGGCCCTGGAACAGGAAACTATTCTTGGTAAGTATAAACTCAGACCAGAAAATCACAAAATGCTGGGTCGTATGCGGTACTACTTTCTAGCCAAAACCTTAGTGCACTGAGACTCCCATCATAGCGAATATTGGAGTACAAGTATGCCACATCAGAAGTAACCAGCAGCAATGATTATTCCGGTTCTAAATTTCCCAAGATCTGGGTGGTATCCCTGATATAAGATCTCACTGTGGATACAAGATGCTTTATGTGCCCATCCACAAATTTGGATAATGGTTCTGTCAGGAACACTATCCGAGATACAGTTTTGTGTCCTGGGGGATCAATGAGGGACTTATGAACTTTGGGCAAAACATAAATAGTTTGCCTAACTGGAAAATCAACCTTCAGAAAATCCATGGCCTGTTTAGTAATAATGCTCAGCTCATAAGCTCCCTCCAGATACTTATCAATTTCTGCCTTAAAGTCCACAGTGGGGTTGCTCTTGAGACCTGCATAGAAAGAGGTATTAGACAATTGTTTAAAAATCACATTTTTATAATTGTCCACATCCATCAGGATGATGGACAGCCCCCCTTGTCCGTAGATTTAATAACCAATTGTGGATTTTGCTGCAGTTCTTGTAGAGCATCCCTTTCAGCCCTTGAAAAGTTATTACACCTAGTATGATGCTCATCACTAGAGATATGTCCCCAATCATTAAGGACTGCTCTTTCAAACATCAGGACTGAAGGGGAGTAAGCAGGCATGAAAGTAGAGGGTTTTTTAAATTTGGACAGACAGTTACTTGTGCCTGCATGTTCGAGCATCACAGTCCAGCCCCATTTATACATCCAACCCTTGACCTTGCCAGCCTTGTGTTTTAGAGAAGAAAACCTTCAGATTTAATTTTCTGGTATATTTTTTAATATTAATGTACCTTTCAAATGGTAGAGTGCTGCAGGTGAGAACAAAATTAAGACCCCTAGAAAGTATCTATTTATGTATGTCCTTCAGGTCAAACGAAGAGAGACTGATGACGTTTACTTTCTCCTCACTGGTTGGGTTTTGTGATGAGTTCTGCAGTTATCCAGATGTTGTTGTTGTTGCAATGGATGCTTCTTGTAACTTGCCCCTGAGTGCTTTTGTATGTTGCTGTGCTCGATTCTGGCATCCACCCCTGCCTTGTCCTCCTGTGGCCTTGAACTGGAACTGTACTGATCTCAGGCTACGTCGCAGGGCCAATGTAGCTGATGTCGCTGGTGTCACAGTAGTGGTTGACATGCTCTGATACTCCTCCTTCTCAATCTGTTCCTCTAAAAAATCATCAGATGACTCACTTTCAGAGGCAGATATGAATGTTTGGTTAGGATTCTTCAAGATAGACTTAGGAGTTGAACCTGGTGCATGTAAGTCCAGATCTGTATTAGGGTCACATTGATTTCTATTACCAGTTCTCTTGTTTTTCCTCCAAAAGGGTTTTTGGTGATGCCCCTTATGGGTGGGTCTAAACGAAGGACCTGAGTTCTTTTTCTAGGTGAAAATGTGGTCCAACAGATAATCTTTGTGAGCTCTCTCCCATTTAATTAATTTTTGCTGCTTCAACCTCTCCTCTTGTTTAAGGACAGCCACTCTTAAAATTGATTCGAATTCCTGAAAATTCGGCTCCTCTTTGAACCCTGAGATCCAATCCTCACCAGCCTTTACATGCACCTGTTTCTTTTTTTTTTTAATTCAAGTTTATTGTTTTTTCACATTACAGAGCAAAAGGCACGGCAATGAAATAAGAATCATTGTACATGTCAGGAGAAATAAAGAGACATTCACTTTTTGCTCTCCCTTCCTCCACCCCCCCCCTCATTTTCCCTCCCCCTCCATTACACAGGAAGCAGTGTACATAAAATCATATCAGGGTTTTCACGGGTAGGTGTAGTGCCCATTCCAGGTGTAACTCAATAGCCAACTAGTATTCTACTATCCAGAAGACTGGTTCTCTGTTTGAAACAAGTATAACGTGTGCAGTTTATCCCATCTGGCAACAAAGCACCTCAGTTTCTTTTTGCTGTTCAATATGATCCCGTATCAAACAATGCATGAATAACACTGATGCAGCTTGCATCTGTTTTTTCCAGTCATTCATCAGTATAATCCTCTTTTCACCATAACCATGCCATTTAATCACCCTTAGTCTACAGGACACCCTGTCCACCTTAACATAAGCCTCTAGGGTTGTGTGATGCCAGAAAATACCTCTTGCTTTAAGGACAGCAGACTCAAACTCACAAAATGCCAGATTTATTTCTGGATCAGTCTGAGGTGCTGCAGTCTGTTCACTACAGCTAGCATTTTCAGGAACAGGTAAATCTTCAGTGTAAAAAGGGTCCGCCACCCTAATATCTCCCAGCCTGTGCTATCAGCATTTATGAGGTTTGCACCATTTGTTTCTATTGCTGTATCATTAAACTGCAAACTTTTTAGGCATATGTTCTGTGTCTTGGCCTTGTTTAGTGGTAGGTAGTGCTTGATTCACAGCCCACCTTTCACCACCATGGCCAGACGCTGACTGTGCTCCACTATGAGTGCGTACTGTTAAAAGTATGCTCTCAGTGAATGAAAACTGCTGTCATTCACTGTGTGTGTACTATTAACAGTACGTGCTCATAGTGGAGTTCAGTTGGTGGCTGTCCACAATGGTGAGAGGTGGGCTGTACCAGTCGGTTGCTGGGTATGGGTCAGGGGAGCAGGGTGGACTGGCACTGCCAGGTTGAGGGGTGGAAGGGCCACTAGACTATCAGGGATATCTTGGACTATGGGATTATTTAAATTTTATTTATGTTTACTTTTCAGGCTGACATACTACCCCTGCGGGGTGTGGATCTGGATCAGGGCTTGGAGTGGGGGTTTTATTAATATTATGGGGGCTTGGGGCTGAGGAGGGCTATCAATATTATGGGGGTTTGGGGCTGGGGGCTCTTACTATTATAGGGGATTGGGGCTGAAGGGGGACGGTTCTAACCTTCATGGGGGTTATGGGGCTGGGGGGCACAGGTAGCACTGTGGGGTATTGTACCATTGGGGATTTGAGTATGGGGTGGCTTTATGACCTGGGGAATGGGCTGGTGGCACATTGGCACAACCCTCAGTGGATGTAAAGTATACTTACACCAGCTAATAGCTGGTGTAAGTGTACTTTGGTGGATGTCCTCCGGGGGTTCTTCTAGAATCCCAAATTAGTGGATGTGGCAGTCACCCTTCCTGAATAAAGCACAACTGCTGCCATAAACCCCTTTGTGCCATGTTGCAGGGGGTTTATGGTGCAAATGGTGGCATAAGTCCACTTTGGCGCAAGCAGCCCACAACATGTCACAGGCTGCTTTGCAGAACCCTAAATGTTGGAACTCATGGCACAAAGTGCTACTTGCACCATTTTTTTGGTGTGCCACTTTGCGCTATGTGTAACCTTTTGAGAATCCAGCCCCTTAACTTTCTAAATCTTCTGGAAGCCTAATGGCTAAAGCATCTTTGAGGATTTCTAAGGTGCAGTGGAAACAATTAGACAAGATCAAGATACATAATGATCAGGAAGTGTTAATAGCTAGTCTGAACAAATGGGTTTTTAGTTTTTCTTTTAAATAGTTCTGGATCATCACGAGCCCAAATTTCCAAAGGTAGTCCATTTCAAGGATGTTGGCTATGGACTGAAAAAGCACGATTACCAAAAGTAGCTACCTGGAATTCAGGGAATTGTAGTGATATGCATCAGAAGAACACACGTTGACAGGATGGACAATGGTGAGGAAGCAGTTCTGAGAGGTATGAGGGAGCAAATCTGCTTTGGCATTTAAATACAAGCAAAAGTGGTCTATAATCAATTTTGCATTCAACTGGAAGCTAATGAAGTTAGACAAGGAGTAGAGAAACGTTATCAAACTTCATAGAGACAGAGAGGACTTGAGCTGCAGCATCTTAGATAAGCTAAAGATGATACAGTGATCGTGTTGGGAGATCAGATAGGAGAGAGTTACAATATTCCAGTTGGAGGAAGATAAATAAATGGACCATGATAGCAGCAATCTCTGAGCTTAGGTAGAAGGATGTTAGTGATAGTACATAGGTGGTAAAAAACAGAACTGATTATGCTACTAATGTTTGATTCCAATTGGGAAGTTTTGTTGAAAAGGAATTTGAGGTTATGGACTGCTGTAGTAGGATAAATGGTATAGGAGCTATAGTGCAGACCTAGGTTGGATGGATCAAGACATTTTGTTTTAACTCTGGTGTTACATACAAGAAGTTCAGTTTTTTTCTAATCAAGCTTTGTCTATGGCCTTGGCTCAGCTAGGGCCATCAGCCCCACCCCCCACTCCATTGGCTACTGCCTCCCCAAAAACTACTTTTTACCAGTATTCTGTTAGGAGGGTGACATAAATTTGTCACAGCAATTAGAGTGACTCCCGATTGCAAACACTGAGAGGAGAGACCATGATTTCTGGTCGCCCGCTCTCAGTGTTGGCTTTTGCTCCACAGTCATACCCCCTTCCCCAGAGCTGGTTATTTAAAGTCCAGGGGGTGCAGGGGTGGAACTGTTTCCTGGGAGGGTGCCTCCCTGGAGAGAAATGCCAGGTGGCATTTTGCCGGTGCCATAATCAACATTGGCAAAATGTTTTTTGCCATGACATGGTGGAATCCTTTATACCACCACAGATTTCCTGCCACAGTGGGGTAAGGGAAGGTAGGTCTGTGCTCCCCCCATAGCACAATCCAGGTGGTAGTACCTGGTGGCAGTACAGGTTGGGTGGCAAACCTGGTTTCATTTGCCATAGCCTGTTTTTTCCATTTTCAGTTTCCTCTTTATGGTTCATAGACTGCAAGCATGCATGTGTGTAGAAGTACTCACTTTCCACACACCGGCTGCCAGATGTCCCCCACGAGATGCGTTGAGTGCCCTGCCACCATGCCTCCATGTGCTGGCAGTGTAGGAGCAGAGCATCATGTCTTCCCTCCCTGGGAAGGGAGAGCAGTCCTCCAGACACTCCATCCTCTTCCATCCTGGCCTACCCCCAGTGGCCCGTGCTTGCTCCCAATATTGGGACACTGGCATAATGAGTGGGATGGCATTAAGAGTCTCAGCCCTCCATGCCACTGGGTCAGCTAAGAAGTTCAGTCTTGCTAAATTTTCAACAAAGAAAATTAGATATCATCCAAGATTGGATATTTGCAAGGCATAAGGATATCCATGTTAGGGTATCTCGTAACGTGTTGGTAACTGTGGCATACAGCTGGGTATCATTGGTGTAGCTGTGGAAGGACAGGACATGTGCCCTAATAATGCCTGTCAGTGGAGCCATGTACAACACAAAAAGGTGGGGGCCTCAGGATGGGCACCTTGTGGACCACCTGCTGTCACTGGTTAAGGTGAGAATTTGAGGGAGTTAAGGCTGATAATTTGAGCTCTGGTGGTGTTAAAGGTAAATTAAATGTCTAACAGCAACAATACAGTGGTAATATCTTTATTGACTGATAGTACAATGTTATTTGACACTCAAAAAATGGCCTGTTTTGGTGCTGTGTACACTTTGGACACGGCTGGAATTTAGGTAGAACTTGAAGTAAGAAAATCTGTTAGTTGATGGGCTACTCCTATTTCTAACACAGTGGAAATAAATGAGAACTGGGCACTTGGATGAAAGTTAGTAATAATATCTAGATTTAATTAAGCCTTTTTTAAAATAGGCAAGAATAAGACTTTCTTGAAAAAAAGTGGAAAAACACCAGTTGATAAGGAGGAGTTGATGAGGGTGGTGATGAGTGGAATTAAGATATGAAGCAAGCTTTCAATTAACAAAGTTGGAGTGGGATCCAGGAGAAATGACTTTGAGCAGGAGATTTTAAATATGGACCTTCAGTAAGATTGTTGAAAGAATAAATAGTAGTAGAACAGTTATTGACAGAGTCTGAAGAATCTGAAGTCGGGGAGAAGGAATACAGAGAAGAAGAATATTATATGAATAATATTAAACTTTCATTGTCTAAATCTAAAAGGGATTTGGGCATCAACATTGATAAGAACCTTGAACTCGAAGCACAGTTTAGCAGTAGTAGTATCATCTAAATCACCCTTCCCTGGAACCTCAGGGTGCCATATAAGACAAACAATAACACTGGAATTATAGAGAAAAATGAACAGTAATATAAAATACTCAGCCTCTCAAGTAAATAAATATCTGAATTTATAAAATAAATATGACAAATTGTGGCATCATTAGGTAGAAATATTATCAACTGGGCCACTTACTGGTCCCCAAATTTCTGTCTGAAGATGTATGCATTTAACCCCCTTTTAAAAACCTCAACCAAGGCAGGCTCCCTCAGTGCCCTGGGTTGTACATTCCATAACAAAGGGACGGCAATCTTGAATGCTCAGTCTCCAGAGGACTTGAGTCTGGCCCGAGGGATCGACAGGAGTCCCACCTCAGTGGAGCAGAGAGGGCAAGAAGACCACTGAGGATTCAGGAGTTCCAACAGGTAGCTAAGACCAAATCCATGTAAGACCTTACAGGATAGCAAACCATCCTTGACTGTAGCATGCCACTATACTAGCAGCCAGTGCAGTTCACTCAGGACCAGGGTTACATGACATAACCTCAGAAGGCCAGTCAGCAACCTGGCTGCTGTGTTCAGCATCAGCTGCAAGCATTGTAGAGTACTTCCACTGAACCCAAGGTAGAGTGCATTACAGAAAACCAGCCTGGGCATCCCAAATGCATGTACCAGTGCCAGCAGGTCTTCGGCAAGGGATATAGGGTTTAATCTGGGTGATGTTCCTAAGATGGTAAAAGCCACTCCAGACTACAGCTGACACCTGAACCTCATATTTCAGCCTCTCCCTGAATCACCCCCAGATTTTTCACCTTAATTTAGAACACCCAAAGTGAAGCCAAGTCACTTCTTTAGTTACCCTTGCACCCCTGTTATGACCCGGATCAATCACCAGTCCTCCGTCATGTCTAGGTTAAGTCTCAGACAACAAGATGCTATCCAGTTCTGAATCTTAGCCAGGCATTACAGTCAGCTCTCAGATATCCATTGCCTTCTGTTCTCAGGTCAGGTGACGGATATCTGAGAGAAACGGTTAAGTGGAAACTGGATGCTTCAGTCTGCAGTTGGATCTATGGCTGCTGTGGCTGTTTAGGTCTGTGGCTGCTTTGGTTTGTGACTGCCTTGCCTGCTTTGGCCTGTGGTTTTCTGTACAGTACTCTACTGGGGATGAAAAGGGTCAGTTATCTGAGAGTAAACATTGAGATCCACATAGGAGACAACAGACAGGATGGGCAACGGAAATGGATAACGCTAGGGACGGAAAAATGAGTGTAAACAAAATGGGAAATAAAAAAATCATGCAGTCAAAGATGGATACATGAGAGAAATGAATAAATGAGAGTCGGATAAACAAGTGCTGTCTGTAATTAAGCACCTCAACAGCACCACATTTCCAGGTGCAAATGAGAGATAAAGCCAGGAATCATCAACAGTGGGGGAACAGTGGAAAAAAAATAAGGCAGCCATAGAGAATGCAACAAAATTCTTTGTCAAACAGCTAACAAAAGGAAAGAGAAGAAAGAGGCCACTTTGGTTCTCAAGGGAAGGGTATACCATGATGTGCATGACCGCGATTGAGCGACCCCTGAAAGGGTGACTCAATCGCGACGCATGGCATAGCAGCTACCAGGCAGCTACAATGACCAGATGGGGTGGGTTGGTGACTGTAGTGACAGGAAGTTGCTACAGGTACATGCACAGGGTGGGTGGGAGGATATTTGAGGGGGTGGCACTGCAGTAGACTGCCGAGCTGGCCCCATGGTGTAGCGGGTTGGCTAGTGGCTTTCGTAGCTAGGGTGCTGGGTTTGGGTCTGGGCGCAGGTTTGTTTTTATTGTGCTTGGCCCAGATTTTATTTTTTTTATGTTTTGCCCCCCTCCCCGACATGCACCCCCCTGGAGTTGGGAATCCTTAAGTAGGGGGGTGAAGGTAAGCAAAACATCCCATGGGGGGGTGCAGGGGGTGCAGCCCCCCCCCCGCATTAACATAAAATATGTAAGTTCCCAGTGCTGTTTTATTGAGTGCCAGGGAGTCAGAGCACCAAAATTGATTTTCGGCTCTCTGACTTCTCCGTAACGGCACTCACCCTTTGGCGGTCGCTGTTATCACATAGATTCTAGGGATGTGGCTAAAAAGGTTAGGGATAAGAGGGTGGCCTTCAGGACTTACAAGCAGACTCAGGCAGTAGAAGACAGGGAGAGATAACAAGTAAAACAAAGGGTAGCAGGGAAGGCAGTTAGGTTGGCGAAAGCGTAAATGGAAGAAAAGTTGGCAGATTCAATAAAGAAATAATAACAAAACATTCTTTAGGTACATAAGTGATAGGAAAAAATCTGGGGGTATTGTCATGCTGAATATTAGGGAAGGAGGGTGTGTGGAGGATGATCTAAAGGCAGAAGTACTGAATGATTATTTCTGTTCAGTATTCACCGAGGAGGTGGAAGGGAATGGCCCATCTTTAAAGATGAGGGACACAAAGGGTAGGGAGGTGGAAACTAGTCCATTCTCAGAGGAAAGGATCCTCAGGGAATGAACAGCAATAAAAATAGATAAGGCAATGGGTTCAGATGGTGTGCACTGAAGGGTGCTGAGGCAGCTAAGGGATGTATTGGTGGCATCACTGGCAGCTTTGTTCAGTATATCATTGGAGACAGAGGAGATGCTGGAGGACTTGAGGAGGGCTGATGTGGTCCCACTACAGAAGGGTGGTAGGAAGGAGGAGGAGGCAGGAAACTACAGGCCAGTAAGCCTAATCTCAGACTTCATCTCCAGGGGGGCATAAACAGATTGGAGACTGTACAGAGGAGGACAACCAAGATGGTGGGAGGCCTACACAATAAACCCTATGGAAACAGATTGAGGGAGCCAAACATGTAATCACTGGAGGAGAGGTGTGAAGGGGGAACATTATTGAAACATATAAATACCTCACGGGGAGAAACAGAGTGCAAGTGGATGAAATTTTCCAAAGAAAAATATGCTCAAGACCTAGAGGCCACAACGTAAAACTGGGGCGGGGGGGCTCAGAGGAAATGTGAGGAAGTACCTTTACATGGAGAGGGTGGTAGATAGATGGAACAGTCTACTGGATGAGGTGGTGGGGGCAGAAAAGGTTACAGGCTTCAAGAAGGCATGGGACAGGCACATAGGAAGCCTGAGGACACTAAGGGAGAAAGCATTAGGCTAATCTGGGATTCAATAGATACAAACCAGGGTGAACACGGTGGGCATGTGGCCCTTATCTGCAGTCAGCTTCTATGTTTCTGTGTTTCTACATAGCAGTGAAAATTCAGAATGTGTTGCCTGATGATCTTTCCCAAGCAAAGTCCAAAAACGTGAAGCACTCGAGACCAGATACAGTCATAAAGCACTCCAATAACTGCAAAAAATGTTTCAAACAATTTATTGATGAGCTGTCAGCTTTTGAATATTTGCTCGCCAATAAATCATTTGAAACACTTTTGCAGTCATTAGAATGCTTTATGACTATATCTGTCTGAAAGTTCTTTATGTTTTTAGACTTCTGTTGAATTTTCAAGGGCTGGACACCCAATCTGTGTTAAGCACCACCCCTCACTGCTGTAATCACAGCATTCACTGTTGGATTTGATCTTTCCCAAGAGCAGCATGTTCACTGCAAACAACATAGATGAGAGGACTGAGCTTTGGGGCATGCCACAAAGCAGGGGTATTGAAGGCGATGTGATATTGAGGGCGATGTGAAAGTACCCATCACCACACTCTACATACTATCGTTACGGTAGGACTTGAACCAGCAGATGACTGTGCCAGTGAGTCCTCCGTACTCCCTTAGACAATTCAGTAACAGTCCATTGTCTACAGTGTTAAACCCAGAGGACAGATCAAGAATAATGAGAACTGACTGTTCACCATATCCCTTGCCCTGGGAAGGTCATCATGCACACTGACCAGTGCCATCTCAGTGCTGTGACAAGATCCAAAACCAAACTAGAGGAGCCCATAGATGTCATTGGTTGTCAGGTGTGCCTCAAGCGGCAGCACCACAACCTTCTCAATAACCTTTCCTAAAAAGGGCAGGTTAGTTACAGGACAATAATTCACCAAGAGATCCAGGACCCAAGATGGTTTCTTCAGAAGGGGCTGAATCAGTACATTTTTTCAATGCCACCAGAAATACCTCCTCCAATAAGGAGCAGTGAACAATTCCCGCAAACACCTTACTCAGTGACCTCACACAATTCACTAGCAAACATGTCATGCCTGGAACTAGTTCACAATATATGAACTGCAGCTCTGAAATAACCTCACAAACCTGTTTCATCATGACTGGCCTGAACTCTTCCCAAGAGAGCTGAGCATGTCTTAGAGATGTAGGCTCAAATCCACCAGGTTACAACAGCCCACTTGATGAGATCCCAGTCTGAATAGAGGATACTCTGTCTGAGAAGAACTGAGTGAACTCCTCACACTTTGCAGATGAATTCACTCTAACTGGCTGCAGACAGGTTGGATTAATAACCTATCTACAGTACTGAAGAGCTGAACAAGTTCCTCCCAGTCACAATCTCCCTGGACAGAAATGCTGCCATGTTATGGGTGATTACCCACTGATATTCATCATGATGAATCTTCAAAGCCAGTTTGTCCTGCTGGGCCTTGGAACTCCTCCAACAGCACTCTAACCCCTGACCCCTAATCTTCAGCTCCCTATGCCCTCTATTAAACCATTGGAAGTTTAAGCATGAGACCCAGGGTTGCATGTGAGTAAGTGCTACAGAGTCAAAGATCCTGGAGGTAACCCTGTTATAGGCCACCATCACCTCTTCTGAACCATTTCCCAAGCTGCCAGCATCTCCAGCACCTGCAGTCCATCTGGCCAAAGCCCTCTTAAAGGGTGGTAATGAACCATCTCCACAGGGGGTGGACTACAAGAGCCTGGGCCTTGAAGGAGAACTTAACTGTGCAGTGATCCAGCCAACTGACTGGATCAGTCTCAAGGTTGCTACTTTTGAGACCCAGTGAGAAAACCATGTCTAAGGTGTGCACGTGTTAGTGGGTCGCAGAAGTCACCACTTGTTTGAGGCCCAGTGTATCCATCAACCAGAGGAAGTCCTATCCAAAATGTGAGACTTCATCATTAACCCAGGCATTGAAATCACCATGAATAATCCATCTAGATAACTCCAACACCTTGTCGGTGGTAAAGTCTGTCATTTTCTTCAGGAACTCCCCCTCCTGCCCCAGGGGCCCGTACACAAGGAAGATCCAACAACCTGCACCTGGACCCCCACACACAACCACACATTCAAACAATAAGGTATCCCCCACTGGGAGTACAGTAAGTTTAAATTCAGATCTAAAACAGATGGCCATCACCCCTACAATCCCTCCGTGGGCAGTGTACCACTAAGAATTTGGCCGCGACCTCTGCCTCCAAGATTGGACTGGCATTATCACTTATCCAGGACTCCATGATGCAAGCCAGATCAACAGGGGAACCAGAAATGAAATTTACCATAATGGCAGTCTTGTTCCTCATCGATCTAGCATTAGAAAACACCATCCGCACGGGATAGAAAGAAGTAGCTGGCCCAATGACTACCTGCCCATGCAGTTCACTGGGAGCCCTAGGTATGGGTCTGAAGTCCTGGATGAGGGTCCTGGAGTTCAGGAGGGCATATTTAAAAAAAAATGGGTAAATGTCTCAGAGATGACCTAGCAGGGGGATGACCTGGATGAGGTGGAGGAAGAGTGGGCTAAGTTTGGGGATGGAATAGTGAAGACAACAAATCTCTGCACAAAGGAAGTGAGCAAAAACAGTAGAAATAAGAGAATGTGATGGTTCTCAAGGGAAGTGGCTGAAAAGGTAAAGGTTAACAGGGTAGCATTCAGGTGGTACAAAGAGATGCAGAGGGAAGATGGTAGGGAGGTGTACCAGAAGAAGCAGAGGGAAGCTGGGAAAGTAGTGAGGAGTGCAAAGGTACAAACAGAGGGAAGAATAGCCCAAGAAGTAACTAAGGGGGACACAACCTTTTTTGATGTATGTAAGAGAAAAGGGGAAGATGAGGGGAGGGATTGTGAGGTCAATATGGGCAAGGGGGGGCTTGTGTAGAGGAGGGTCAGGAAAAAGGAGATATTCTGAATGAATACTTTTGTTTAATCTTCACAGAGTAAGGGGAAGTGGATGGATCACATAAAAGCTGCAGAAGCATTGGGAAGTGGGAGGTAGACACAAGCCCATTTACAAAGGAGAGAGTACTGAAAGGACTTGCAAATCAGAAAGTGGACAAAGCTATGGGGCTGGACATGGTACACCCAAGGGTGTTGAAGAAACTCAGGAAAGTATCAGCTTCACCTCTGACAGCCCTATTTAATAACTCACTGGACACAGGAGTGATTCTGGAGGACTGGAGAAGGGCAGATATAGTCCCATTTCATCAAAGCAATAGCATGAAGGAGGCTGGCAACTATAGTCCGGTCAGTCTGACATCAGTGGTGTGGAAGCTAATGGAGCTGCTGCTAATGGAAAGGATTGCAGAGCCTCTCGAATCTAGCAGGTTACAGGACCTGAGGCAGCACATACTCATGGTTGGAAGTCATTCCAAACAAATCAGATAGATTTCTTTGGCTGGATGAGAAAGGAAACAGATCAAAGAAGGGCAGTGGATGTGGCCTACTTAGATGTTAGTAACACTCTAACAATAATTTTGTACTTATTTCATTTAACTCTATCTGCTAAGGAGGCAGAGATGTGCTGGGGAAATGAGAATAAAATTAATGCCAAATGGAGACTAGCTGTTCCCAGTATGTAATTTCAGTCCCCTTGTTCTTGTCACACATACCTGTACATACAACATATTCCTATAAATCATTATCAGTGGTGCTAGAGTCCAAAATATAAGACTTCATGAAATATGAGCAAATGTCCATGAATATTATCTTGCCAAAAATGCAAAACCCAGAGTTGGAAGTTTTTTAGTTCAGCTGTCACCAGAACTATGAAACAGCATCAGTTACAGAAAACTTATTTTAAAAAGCTGCAGACGCCTCTAAGAAAACATTGCAAACCATAATATTTAGGTGCAGTTCAGCTTGCATGTTATATATATTCTATAGATTTCTGCTCCTTATTATTTATTATTGAGGAAATTTGAATGACTACATGACCTTTATCCCTCAGAGTTAATCTGCCTCTATAGCTTACTCCCTACTACAAATCATACTCCTCTGTTGTGACATCACACTCTGTTGCCATGGGAGTAGCTGTGAGGTCACAAGCAGTGCATTATGAACTCAAGTAGGGAGAAAGCAGCAGACTAGATCAACTCTTTAGCAGTAATGACCTCATCTGGAGTACTGAGTCCAGTTCTGGAGATCCCATTTTTGCAAGGACATAGACAGGATGGAGGTGGTCCAGAGAAAGGCAACTAAAATGGTACAGGGTCTACAAGAGAAGCCATATGAGAAGAGGCTAAAGGAGCTTAATATGTATACCCTTGAGGAAAGGAGGGAGAGGGGGGACATGACAGAAACTTTTAAGTACCTCAGTGGAATCAACAAAGTCCAAGAAGTTAGCATCTTTCAGAAAAAGAGATGTGCAAGAACAAGGGGACACAATTTGAAGATAGAGGAGGGACGGCTCAGGGGCAATGTGAGGAAGTATTTTTTCACAGAGAGGGTGGTAGACACATGGAACAGCCTTCCTGAGGAGGTTGTGGGGTCTAAAACTGTGGGAAAATTCAAGGATGCATGGGACAGACAAAAGGCAATTCTTGTGGCGGGTAGGAAGAAATAGGCTGTTGGTTAACTATGATCTGCAGCTTATCCTGTAGGTAAGGAAATGGGCAGACTAGGTGGGCCAAGCAGTCCTTATCTGCCGTCAAAGTCTATGTTTCTTTGTTTCTATGTTTTCATGCAAATGACCTCAGCAATAAATAATGGGGAGGAGCAATGCAGGGCTAATGGGAAATACAAGCAGAACTGTGTCTAAATATTATATTTTGTTGAAGTTCTCCTGAAGGCGTCAGCTGCTCTTTAAGGTAGTTCTCTCATTACTGTCCTCCACACACGAAGTGCCAAAGAAAAGAATATAATAAAACAGAGTTTGAGCTAGCTGGCTCTCTCACCATCCACTAGCTACAATCCCATTGCAGTCCTCCTCCTCCTCCTCCCGGTGTACTTGGTCCAGAGTAGTCTTCAGCTAACAGGGCCCTATGTCCAGCCACAGTCATACTGCCAGCAAGTGACTGACCCTGGGAAACCAAGATATCAACCCAGGTGTATTGACATACAAGCCTGGTCTCTCTGTCAATTCAAGTGTCCCAGATACTCTGACCTTGTCAACTGCTTTAGACACTTGCCACCTACCAGCAACACGCAGCTCTTCCAGCATCCTGGACCCTCCAACCTCATCAGCTGCAACTGACACTGGCCACTTACACACCTTTCAGTGCAGAGAAGCCTTGGTGTTGATACCCAATGGATGCTGTAGGACTCGAGGCCAGGACTTCACTTTCCCTTCTATCTGTTTAAGGGGCATTCACCCACCAGACAGTCTTATTCCAGAATAATTTACTCTGGAAGCAGGTGAAAACACACTTCATTTGCTCAGGCACTGATTTGGCACTCCTTTGGCTCACGGGCATCCATGGATCCAAACTCAGAAATCAGATTAACTTGTTAAAACAGAAGACATCATCATGAGAATGACTTCCTATCCTGAAAACAAAAAACACTTACTCCTACAACTTACTCACTAGAATCCTTTACTACAGCTAAGTTTGCCTAACCACTTCACTACCGTATATCTAAAAACAAGCTAGCTGATAGTATCCTGGATACTTCTTAGATTAGCAAAACAACAGGAATTTTCTGTCCTGTAGAACCCTGCAACCCTGGTCTCTGTTACCAAAAAGAGCTCAAATAATACAAAAGTTGTGAGCTCCTACGACAGCCTGCCAGCCTGGTGGCCATCTTCTTCAGGGGAGAACGCTGTGAATCAAACAGTATCCTGTTGATAACCAGGACTGTTACCTGCATGCCAACCTTAAAAATTGCTTTCTGTAACCCATTTGTCTCTCTCTGTATCAAAATATGTATTGTTATCCAGGTCACCCCTGAAAAAGGGACCCTCGGGGTTCAGTAGGCCTACCCGGTCACCAAAATTTAATAAATGAATAAATAAAATAAAATAAGTAGCCATAAAGAAATGCAGCCACAGATGTGGATATACCAGGATACATTTTTTTAGTAAAGGCAGTATGTCCTAATGTTTCTACCATGTATTCATAAGGCTGCATCTATAGTCTTGTGAGCAGTTCTATGCACCACAAGGTGAGTGGAAAAAAGGAAGGCTGTGGAGAGTGTAGCAAAGGGTAACAAATAAAGTTAGTTGAATGTAAGGTCTGTATTAAAAAGACAGATTAGATGCATTAAACCTTGTCCCATTAGAAAATAGATGGAGGGGGGTATGATTCAGGTTTATAAAGTTGTTAATAATAGAAACATAGAAACATAGAAACATAGAAGTTGACGGCAGATAAGGACCGCAAGGCCCATCCAGTCTGCCCATTTCTTTTTCTACCTTACAAATGTGCCATCGGCCTTTGCTCTGTCAGTGGCCTATCTATTCATAGTCATTTGTATTGCTCCCTTATGCCTATCCCATGCCTGTTTGAAGCCCTGCACTGTATTCATAGCTACCACTTCTTGTGGTAAGCCATTCCATGCATCCACCACCCTTTCTGTCAAAAGAATTTCCTCACATTCCCCTTAATGAGCCCCCTCTAATCTCATGCTGTGTCCTCTTGTCCTGCTATTTTTCTTATATTTAAACATGTTAGACTCTTTCACCTTGTTAATGCCCTTAAGGTGTTTGAATGCTTCGATCATATCACCTCTCTCCCTCCTTTGCTCAAGGGTATACATATTGAGCTCTGTTAATCTGTTCTCATATGTCTTCTGATGCAGTCCCTGCACCATTTTGGTTGCCCTTCTCTGGAATGCCTCAATTTGGTTAATGTCCTTGTGAAGGTGTGGCCTCCAATACTGCATGCAGTACTCCAGATGGGGCCTAAACAGTGTCTTGTAAAGTGGAATTATTAACTCCCTCTTACGACTTGTGATACCCCTACTAATACACCCTAACACCCCCCTAGCCTTACCTACTGGTTTAGAGGTCTGCTTGGATGATTTCAGGTCATCAGTGATGATGATGCCCAAGTCTCTTTCTTCCTTTGTGACTGCTAGCAACTCCCCTCCCAGCCTATAGGTGGCTTCAGGGTTTCTCTTCCCTATGTGCATGATTTTGCACTTCTTTGCATTAAATCCCAGTTGCCACTCTTCTGACCATTTTGCTAGTTTATCCAGATCTCTTCTCATTGTGGCCACCCCATCTGGATCATCTACTCTGTTGCAGATCTTGGTGTCATCTGCAAACAGACAAGCCTTACCCTCTAGCCCATCTGCAAAGTCACTAATGAAGATGTTGAAGAGGACTGGCCCCAGGACTGATTCCTGGGTACCCCACTTGTGACTTGCATCTCTTCTGACTGTATACCATTTACCACCACTCTCTGTTTTCTGCCCGTCAACCAGTTTGCCACCCAGTTGACCAACTTGACCCACCCCAAGCCTACCCAGCTTATTTATCAATCTTCTATGTGGAACAGTGTCAAAAGCTTTGCTGAAGTCAAGGTAGGCGACATCAACTGCTCCCCCTTGGTCCACCACTCTGGTTACCCAGTCAAAAAAATCTATGAGATTAGTTTGACAGGACCTTCCTTTTGTAAACCCATGCTGTCTTGGATCCTGTGCCCCTATGGATTCCAGGTGTTGCACTATCCTTTCCTTAAGGAGTGCCTCCATAATCTTGCCCACTACTGAGGTAAGACTGACTGGTCTGTAGTTCCCTGCCTCCTCCCTGCTACCACTGTTGTGGAGCGGATCACATGCGCCCTTCTCCAGTCTTCTGGGACCTCTCCTGTGCTCAGAGACTCACTAAACAGTTCTGCTAATGGCTCTGCTAGTTCCACCTTTAGCTCCTTAAGTACCCTGGGATGTATGCCATCAGGTCCTATTGCCTTGTCCACCCTGAGCTTAGCAAGCTCTTGTGGGACCTTTTCTTTTGTGACGGGACTAGTGGTCACATCCCTCCCCCCTGTGTCCATGATGCTGAGCTGTGGCCTGCCCTACTTTCTCTTCAGTAAATACTGAGCAAAAGTATCTATTTAGGATATATGCCTTTACAGGGTCCTCCTCCTCACATGCTCCCTTTCTCCATTAAGCTTAGCAACCCCTCTGGACTTTCTCCTTTCACTAATGTATCTATAGAAGTCTTGTCACCTTCTTTACTGTTCGTGCTAGTGTTTCCTCAGTTTGGGACTTTGCCTGCCTTACTGCCTTCCCTGCTTCCCTTAGGCAGTTTGGTATGTCTCCTATCTTCATTCCGCTGTGTTCCCTTATATTTCCTGAAGGCCAGCCTTTGGCTCTGACCTTTTCTGCTACTGTATTTGAGAACCAAAGTGGTTTCCTTCTTCTTTTGCACTTCCTTTTCTGTCTAACACAATTGGATGTTGCTTCAAGTATTGCATCCTTAATGCTTGCCCACTTTGCCTGTACCCCCTCACCTGTGTTTCTTTTTGCCAGGGCTAGCTTAACTCTGTTGGCCATCTTATCAAAGTCAGCTCCTCTGAAGTCCCATATTTTTGCCTTGGAATGGGATGATTTAGATGTAGTAGCCAAATTGAACCGTACCATGTGATGGTCACTGGCCCCCAGGTGACCTTCTACCTGGAGATCTGTGATCCCTTCCTTGTTAGTCAGTACTAGATCTAGGATAGCCCTGTCTCTTGTGGGTTGCTGTACCAGTTGTTTGAGGCCCTCCCCCTGCAGGGAATCCACTATGTGTCTAGTTCTGGCAGATGTTCCTGCTGGCATTGACCAGTCTGTATCCGGCATGTTGAAGTCTCCCATTATTAGAACCTCCTCTTTAGCTGTCATGTTTTGTATATCTTCTAACAGTAATGTGTCTATGTCCTCCCCCTGGTCTGGGGGCCTGTAGACAACCCCAGTTCTTATGGCTGTCCCAATTCCTGTTTCCAGGGTGACCCACAGTTCTTCTGGCTCCTTATGCGTATTCTGAATTTCTGTAGCTTTTATATTTTCATTGACATACAGGGCCACTCCTCCCCCCCTTTTTGCACCTCGGTCTCTTCTGAACAATACATAGCCAGGTACTGAAGTCTCCCAAGTGTGGTTACTGGTAAACCATGACTCACTAATTGCTACTATGTCCAGTTTAGCCTCTGACATTATTGCCTGCAGGTCTGGGATCTTATTTCCCAGGCTGTGAGCATTTGTGTACATGATTTTCCATTGGCCAGATTTTGGTGTGTTAGTTGTTGGGTGAGGTTTGGCATTACCCCTGTGCGTCGTATGGGGAGACAAACCATTTTTCTTACCTGGTGATGCAAATGAACTGCGAACATGCTGAATCCCTATTTGACCACTAGCTGAGGGGGAGGGGTGTTCTTCCCATTCGGCGTATGGGGTGCTGCACCCCTCTCCCCATTTGCTAGTTTAAATATTCTGAAAAGATGTCAAACTTCTGCCCCAATGCACTGACTCCCTCCTTAGTCAGATGCAGTCCATCAAATTTAAATAACTTTCGCTCCCAGATCTGTTGCCAGTTCCCTACAAATCTGTGTCCTTTTTCCTGGCACCAGCCCTTAAGCCACGTGTTTAGCTCACCTATCTCCCCTTCTCTGACCTTCCGTCCATCTGCTCCCCTCTTCCAGTCTGGCAGGATCTCAGAGAAGGAGATGCTGGATGAAATAGATGATAGTTTGTCACCCAGTCTGGTCAGGTGTTCCTTGGTCTCCACAACTGACCAGCTGGCGAGATCATTAGTCCCTATGTGTACTAGGACATCAATGTTTTCTCCTGCTTTGTGAACAATTTTAGCAATGCAGTCAGTGTGTCTCCATGCTGATGTACCTGGGAGACATCTGACCTTTACTCCTGGCTGGGGATGGGTGTCAACTCCTCAAATCATGGAGTCTCCAATGATCAGAAGTTTTTTGGATTTCCTTTTTGCCTTTTTTGTTTTGGTTCCAGATTTGGGTGAGTTTTGTTGTGCTAGCTCCTGTGCTGCAGTGTCCTGCTCTGCAGTGTCTTCTGCCTCTTTGTTTGATTTCAGAGATAGAGGCAGATACCTGTTTGTAGTGTTTATATGGTTTTTGGAGGTAATATGTTGGAGAGCAGAGAGTGATGGGGCACCCGATTTGCCCCTCCTAACCACCTGCCAACCTCCTGGATCAACTACCCTTTGCAGTCGAGGTTTTTCTGTTGGATGCTGGGGAAATGGTGGGTGGTTCTTATAATGTATTTCCTCTTGAATATGAAATTTGAGGCGTGCAATCTCTGCCCATGCTGCCCGGAGCTTAGCCCTAAGATCTCCAAAGGCCCAGCATGTAGGACAGTGTCCTAAATCCTGTAAGACTGTCCTTTTGAAAATTGTTCCACAGTACCTGCAGT
This sequence comes from Neoceratodus forsteri, assembly GCA_016271365.2. Taxonomy (NCBI): domain Eukaryota; kingdom Metazoa; phylum Chordata; order Ceratodontiformes; family Ceratodontidae; genus Neoceratodus; species Neoceratodus forsteri. The sequence goes on along the minus strand of CM057451.1, from coordinate 49,671,196 downwards.
TAATGATATCCATACCAGATAAGTTGCTGGGTTTATAACCTAGTCAGAGTAATTAGAAGGAAAAAAAAAGGAAAAAAATGCAAGTAATGGTTTGATTGTGTTTTGTTTAACTTGTTATAACAAGTTAAATTACTAGTGCCTGTAAATGAGCTCACCTTGTGGAGACCCCACTGATCCACCCCGTGCTGCTCTGCCACAGGAAATGTCACAACTGTGGTACCCTATAAAAGGAGTGCAGTGTGGGGTGGTTAGGGATGGGGGTGGGTGGCTGGGCTCTTCCCCTGCTGAAAAAGAAGAACCACGGATGAAAGAACAAGGAGGTAAGAGCAGAAACAATTAGTCAACAACAAATGCAGTAACCCTGAAAGCTTATCCTAATGTTAGATAAAACTGTAAAACCTGTAAAGCACCACCTGTAATAATTTCAGAGAAGATATACGCTGTAAGAAACACTTTGCTAGAGAGGAAAATAAAGCAATGAAATGTTAGTAACAAACAGTAGCAATCCCTGTGAGTAAAAAATAAAAACAACACCACACAGTAAATCTGTTTAGCGAAAAGAAGTCTTAATCCTTTTTCCTTGCTCTGGTAAGTTTCTCTACTCTGCCTTTCAAGCAGTCTTAGAAGGAAAGAGCTCAGGTGAAGCTAGGTGCCTTGGCCAGCAAACCAAGTCTTCTACCTCCAAGAAATCAACTAACCTGACTTTTTAACCCTTCTTTCTGTTGGAAATTACTGACAGTTTGCCAGCTCCACCCCCCACATACACACCTAATCCTTTGGAAGAGCTGTGGGAGGAAAGCAATTAGCTCCTTTAATGTGAGAAGGAGACTGAAACACCTCTGAGACAACAAACCTTTTCAACAAAAAAAAAACAAGAATAAAATAAAACACAGTGTCAAACAGTAATTTTACTTAGCCCAATGATAAAAAAGTCACAAAAATGTAAGCTCCACCTGTAATACAGTAATTTCAGAGAAGATATACCCTGTAAGAAACACTTTGCTATGGAGAAAAATAAAGCAGTAACAGAAGATATACCTTGCAAAAGACAATTTGAATCAGAAGATTACAACAGTAATCTGTTAGCACACACCTGTAGGCACACGTTGTAATAATGCAGAAGAAGGTATACCAGCAACAACAATTTGAATCAGAGAAAAATAAAGCAATGAAATGTTAGCAACAAACAGTAGCAATCCCTGTGAGTAAAAAATAAAATAGTATGTTTCTCTCACCATTTAAACTTATTATGAAATAAAAAAAATTACAGAGTGCACCATCAACAGATGATCTGAAGCATTTCAGAATAGAACAAAGAAGGCATTACTTCACACACATGCAGTGGATGCCTGGAATGATTTGCCAGTGAAGGTAGTAGAGACTCGATCAACTGGATTAAGTCCTTCATATCATCATTGTATGAGTACCACCTCCAGATGTAATCTACTGTAGCAGCCTAGAGGACTTGGACATTGCTTATCTCAGGACACTAACTCCCAGGTGAAATACTCATCTGTGCACCTTGATCTCTGAATCTGCTAAGTACTGACTGCCTTCTGCTCTCGCCCTGTCTGGGTGAAGTTTATGAGCATTATACTGCCTTACTAACTGACAAAGACTGTTTAAAGACTCTGTTTGAAACAACTGAGTCTTTACCTGGCTACTTTGATCAGTTCTGCTAATTAAGTCGAACCTGTCCTTCACTCCTACCCTATCTGGGAAGAGTCTATGAGTGTGTAACTGTCTTAAAATCTGGTTCACTGTTACATATAACTGAGTTACCTTGCTCCCCATTAACTCACTCTGCTAGCTGTATCTAACTGCCCTCCACTCACACCCTATCTAGGTGGACTTTATGAGTGTGTTGCTATTTTGAAAACGGATTAGTCTGTTGATTGAATGTGCTTGAAATAACTGTTTGCTAGCCCAAGGCCTCCCTAACTGGGTGAAGCTCATGAGTGTGGTGCTGCCTAGAAACTCTGTCCTGAAAGTCTGTTTAAACAGGTGTAGAATTCTTTTAACTGGGTCATGCCCCCCAGGTGCATCTCCCTAAATGGACACTGTGATTGCCTAAACTGGTCACTCTACTCTGGTTTCTTTGTATGTAGAACCCTAACCCCTTCTCCTCCCTTGTCAAGACACATGTCCACTCCTATAGGCAAGAAATATTTGAAAATTTTACAATAGTGCTCATGCTCCTTGGCTTTGTCCCAACATGACTAGTAAGTGAATTTGCACAAGGCAACAGTATAACCGATCTGGTTCCATTTAATTGTGCTCTGTCATCCATTTAAGTATCTCCTTTGACACCGTTAGTTCACTGGTTCCACTGCCCTCAACCCACTGCTTGAGCCTGTCCCTACTAATATCCCAAGGGGAATGTTACAGCTTTGCAAGCAGGATGTGTATAAAACCGGTCATCCCAAAGTACAAGTCGAGCAGGTTAAAGAAAGCAGAATTTAGGAGCTGCATCAGGTCATGCAGGGGCTATCCCACACTTCTACTTTTGGTATCTGGTAACATACTTCTCCACTCTGGGCTTATCCTGGGTGTGGGTCCTGTTCCAAAGAAAATGGGAAACTTAAAGATTGTCTCTCTGAACACTGGATGTCTTTTGGCTAAATCTGAGCAATTCAAAGTCCAGTTGAAGACATTTCTACTAGACTTAACAGAGCTACTGTTAGTGGATCATGATTCACTCCCAAAATCCCTAGCACTGCTGTTGCATTCTCAAGTTTTAACCCCCTATGGGAACTCCATTGGTAAATACAGTGGGGGATGCACTATTTACAACAGGGCAGAATTAGGTTTTTTAATTGAACTGAAAGATAGCTTAGCTGACTATGAGTGTCTAGCCACCAAACTGAATCTGGGAAACTGAAAAAACCTGGTCCTTCTGACAACTCATATACTGCTAGATAAGTAGGACAAGGGCCTGAACATCCTCTGTGACCTCTATGTCCAAATTAACCTGAACTGGGAAAAGATAGTACTACATGACTTTAATGTTGACTGGAACTCTAAAAAGAGCACTAGCTACTGGGATTAGATGGAGAGTTTGTTCTTAACCTAAATGGTCATAGACCAACCCAGAACCAACTACAAAACAGGCACCAAAACTGTCATAGACTGGCTACCGACAGCCCACCCTGATAGGTTAAAAGTGGTTACAGTCCTGCCTGACAGCATAAGTGACCACTCCTAAGAACAGTGCATATGGGTTGCTAAGCATCCCAACACCTACGTGCCACCCGTAGACATAGTCTAAAAAAGGAAGGGGTAGCCATATTCTGGAGTAAGGCAGCACAAAATTGATTGTCACTACCTTCACCTTATCCTGGAAGTCAACCTGGCCCTAGACTTCTTGATAACTGAATTCAGCAAAGTTTGCAATCAGTTTGCCCCAGTCAAAAAAATGGATGGCCAGAGGTGAGACCAATGCCTGTCTCTCACCGGATCTCCTGGTGCTAACGAATAAGAGGGACAGATGGTGGGCTGCTGGCAGGAAATCTGGGCTCACTGCTCACCAGCAGAAATATAGAGAGCTCAGAAACAAATGCGTGAAGAGAGTTAGGGCAGACAAATCTGACTACTTTAAAACCCAGCAAACCCTCAACTGGAAAAGTGGCAAGAAATTCTGTAAGAATGTCAACTACCTATTTAATAAGGTAGGCAAGAAATCTCCAACAATTTAGAACATCAGCAGCTCTGAGGTCCTGGACCCCCCAGATATTGCCAATAAATTCAATGAGGCATTCACTTACCTAAGCTCCTGCCTCCTTAATGGTTCCCCTTCTCTACACCTTAATGGTTTTGAGTCTAACCTGCACCTGGAGGATGACATGGACCTTGGCCATCTGAAATTCTACTTTAGGACCATCACTGAAAGGGAAACTCTAAAATACATAAAAAAGTGTAAGGTAAAGATGGCCCAGTAACATGCCTGTGACCCTGGTTTGGGAATGAGCCTGAGTCATCAGGAGTTGGCCAGTGGCAGGGCAGAGAGCTGGACTGAGCTGCTGTTAGGCAGCTCTCCTCTCCTGGGGAGGGATGTGGGTATCCCTGACTTCTGGCTTCCACCAGGTGGAGGTTAGGCAGCAAAATCAAGCCTTAAGGGGGACCAGGCATTAGGCCCAGTGAGAGGAAGGGGTCTTTACCAGAGTCACAGAGCGCCAGTACATTGGCAAAGCATCTGTGACATGAAACGTACATCTGTGTGAGCACATGGGGTGATGCTGTGGCTTATGCTGCCTGATGGCGGGTTTTATATTTGAATAAACTAGCTTTTTAACATGACCTAGCTCTAAGGTCATTTTTCTTACACGCTGTGCTGGGTTGCCCAACTTTTGTTGGAGTACATACTTTGAGATTTTTTGACAGTTTGAGACCACCCTCATTCTGGACAAAAGTTGCTGCTGGCATTATGAAAGTGAAGAACTATCTCCTTGTCTATGAGTTCTTTACTAGGCAAGATGCTGCCGAGGTACATGAAATATGGTACTTCCTTCAATTCGATGCCATTGATATTGTTGTTGGTCTTAGCAGCTTAAGTCATATCATTTAGCAGTCTTTGGTGCATAACTGCCATCCTGCTGAGGTTGATTAACAGGCCAAACACTTTTGCTGCTGCAGAAAAGCAATCAGACATTTCCTGGTGGTCGATCTTTATGTGCGCAAACATAGCAGTGTCATCGGCATAAAGAAGTTCTTGAATTAGTGCTTCCAGTGCCAGGGCACTTGCTTGTAGCCAGTGCAGGCTGAATAGTTTGCTTGCTGTACTTTGTAGAATAGTCATGGCACACCTAACACACAAATAAGTTGACCAAACACACTATGATAAATTTCAAAGGTTTATTCCTCACAGTAGCACAGAAATCCACAGTACAGCCACTAACATTTCACCAAATCTTTGGCTTTCACGAAGATGTTTGCCTGATGTGCGGAAACTAAGGTAAATCCTGGCCTGAGTCTTTGACACAGCTTCCTTAAGTATAGCAGCATAGAAAGGATGAACAGGAGAGGTGCCATAATGCATCTTTGATTAAGCCATTTGCTATCGAGAATGAGTCTAAAAGTCAGCCAGCCACTGACACTCTTCCGCACATGCCATCGTGGAATGCTCACACTATGTTGACAGATTTGGTTGGACATCTTAGTTTTGACAGCAAAGCCTAGACAGCAGGTCTGTTCACTGAGTCAAAAGCTTTAGTAAGGTTCATCCTGAGGTTAATACTAAAGAAAAATTGGGAACAAAAGGCATGATGCCCATAATCAGTTCCCAACTCGAAACCCAATCAAAGAAGTTCCCCCCAGCCAAAATCCAGTTATCCAGCCTGCATTTGTAATGTTTGCTGACAATTATCTGGAGAGGGAGACTATTCCACTCATTCACTGCTCTCTGTGAATAATAACATTTTCTGTTATTCATTCTGGAATTAAAGCAGTGTAGTTGGAGTGGGTGTCCTTTAGTTTCCATCACATGCTGTTTGTAAACAAATCCCATCACATTTAATAAGTAGGGGTCTTTCATTATATCCCACATAAGTAGCAGATCACCCCTGTGTCTTCTCATTTCTAAAGTCATGAGATTCAAAGATCATAGTCTGCTCACATAATCCAAGTCTCTTGGACTTTTTGCATGTTTAGTGAATTTTATTTGGATTCTCTCCAGTTGTATGATATCATCTATTTTGTACGGGGATCACAACTGGGAGCAGTAATCTATATGTGGTCTGACATAGGATCTGTATAATGGGACTAAAACTTTTTCATCTCTTGACCTAATGTTGTTTTTGATGGTTCATAAGACTTTATTAGCCTTACTTATAAGGTATTAGTTTGCTTGGAAAAGTTTAATGTATCCGTAATGTAGCTGACCCGGTGGTGCTGAGGGTTGGGGCACTGGACGCCACACCTCACACCACGCCGGTGACCCAGGTTTGGGAATGAGCCCAGGTCATCAGGGGTCAGCAGGGGAGGACTAGAATTGAGCATCTGTAGGCTGTTCTCCTGGTTCTGGGATGGGTTGGGGAATTTCCACTGCACTGTACCGGCCCCTGGGGATGCCTGGGGGCACTACCAGCATCAGTGTAGCAGAGGAGGAGGGTGCAGCTGACATCGCTACATTGTGCCTGGATGTCATTGCAAGTCCATGCCCCAAAGGGCATAAAAAGGAGGAAAATCAGGCTGGGTGCAATCGTGCAGCTTGATGGCCACACCCTGCGCTGCCCAGAGGACTTTGGAGGAGTCCTGTCGGAGAGGGTCCAGGGCAGTCCTGGCTGGTAGATGCATGAGGGGCCCACAGCAGGATGGCATAATGGCCATCCTGGATCCTCTTGGGTATGTGATTTGAGCTACCCAGCTCTCTGGGTGGCCAGGGCCGGCGGCTGGATGCCCCATGCTTGGACGACACCACAGCAGGGCGGAAAATAAAGTCATGATAAATAAAAAATGTATCCGTAATGCATACCCCAAGATGTTTCTCAAATACTGTCTCCAAAAATTTGTTCTTACCTAAATAGTAAGGGTATTTACCATTGTTAAATCAAAGGTGCATGACTTTGCACTTCACAATGTTAAATCACATACCCCATGTATTAGCACACTCAGTGGTTTTGTCTAGATATTTTTGTATTGTTTTAATGTATTCCGGCGAATTACATGCTCCACCCACCTTTAAATCATCTGCATATTTGATGGACTAACAAAATAAACAATCTGCTATTTCAGCAATAAATACATGAAAAATATAGGGTCCCAACACCGAATTCTACGGCATTCCGCTGTTCACCCTCCCCTTCCTAGATAAACACTCATTCAGTACCATCCTCTGAGTTCTTTCATCCAGCCAACTAATAATCCAGTTGACAAGCTTGTTATGTGCTCTTGTTTGCACTAATTTTGTGATAATCGAATTGTCAGGGACCGTGTCGAAAGCATTACTAAAATCTATAAAAATAACATCACAGGGAAATTGTTTATCAAGATTCTTACTCACTTTTTTGTAAAAACAAAGGAGGTTAGTCAGGTACGATCTTCCCTTAATGAATAGAAACATAGAAATTGCCATTAGATAAGGACAGCTAGGCCCATCCAGTCTGCCCATAAGCCCTATACTTGTTTGCGGCCTCTGACCCTATTTGGTTAGTGACCCCTTCCCACTCGTCCCCACCTCAAGATTCCCTTGTACCTGTCACAGGCATGCTTAAATCCCTCCACTGTGCTCACTCCAGCCAACTCTTGTGGCAGTTCCATGTCATAACAGTGATCGCAAAACAGTGATTGCTATTATGGCACGTGTACAGTATATCCACGATAAGCAAATCGGTGATATAGACATGCCCATGACAAAACATCCGGCAACTAGACTAGGTGTCTATGTGGGTTGGGAGCATGGCCTCTGCAACCACCCTCACAGGGGACTTTGCCCCCTCCCCGCATCCCCCTGCTTAAAGATTACTAACTCCAGGGAAGGTGCATGTCGGGGGGGTGACACTCCAGATTGGAAATAAAAAAAAAATGCAGTGGCAGCCAGCTGCAAAATGTTTCCCCCGGGTCCCCAGCCCAGAACCCAGTACCTACTGTGCCAGAGCTAGCCACCCTCACCACCACACCACATGGCTAGCTCGACTGCAGCAGGCACACTACCCCCTGAAAAACTCTCTTCCCTCTCCCTACCCTTCCCCTTCCCCTTCTCATTCTCCCCTTCCAGTCGCCCTCCCCTACGGTCGCCTTCGCATAGGGTCTCCACCCTTGCAGGGTAGCCCATGAGGATAGCGCTGTTTATGAGTTGTCATTTTGACGGTTGCTCATATTCAGTCATTATCCTTACTGGATACCCTTGTGGCAGACTATTCCATTTGTCCACCACCCTCTCTATGAAGAAAAACTTTCTCACATTTCCATTCAACCTGCTCCATTCCAGTTTCATATCATGCCCCCTCATTCCTGCACTCCTTCTGCATTGGAAAATGTCTCCCCCCTGCACCTTATTTATGCTCTTGAGGTATTTGAATGTCTCTATCATGTCCCCCTGCTCTCTCCTTTCCTCCAGTGAGTACATATTGAGGTCCTTTAATCTCTCCTCATGTTTTGAGGTGTAAGCCCTGCACCATCTTGGTTGCCCTTCTCTGGACCACTTCCATCCTGTCAATGTCCTTGTGAAGGTGTGGCCTCCAGAATTTTACACAGTACTCTAGGTGAAGCCTTACTTGTGTTTTATACAATGGCATCACCACCTCTCACCTTCTGCTAGTGATACCTCTGACTATGCACACCAGTATGCCACTGGCCCTCCCTGCATCCTCTGTACTCTGTTTTGACACCTTTAGGTCATCTGAGATGATAACTCCCAGGTCCCTTTCTTCCTTGGTGATCGTCAGCACCTGCCCCCCCCCCCAATCCTATAGCTCTCTCTCCAGGGTTCCCTCTTCCCAGGTGCATTATTTTGCACTTCTTTGCATTGAGACATTGTCCATTTTTGCTGCGCTGTGGGCTGCCAGGTAGAAGGACACTCAGGTTCTGGTTGTGAATGGCATGGTGACCACATTGTGGAACTGCTGGTTGCGCTCTTTCATTGAGTTTGATATTATTAAAGTGAGCTGCCAGGCTGTTTGGCATTACTCTGTCTGGGTGGCTGTGTTCTTCTTGTCTGGGCTAGTGCTAGTGCCGACTAGGGGTTTTGAACTTGGTGGGTGAGGGGGCTCTTCTGACCTGGTGTTAGAATCCCCCAGTTGGATAATTCTGGTGGATTTTAACATGTGGGTCGAAGATGAACTCTCATATTTTGGACACGACTTTCTCCAACTGATGAATTCTTTGGGCCTGACACAGGTGGTTACCTCTCTCAACCATAGTCATTAGAGAGTGCCTGACTGTCAAGGATTTTAAATCTGCCCTAAAAATGTATTTATTTACTCTGGCTTTCCCTGATTGATTGGATCAGATATATAGCTGTCGTTTTGTTTTAGGATGACTGTTTTATTATTTTATATGTGTTCTTATTGGTTTTAATTATATATATATATATATATATATATATATATATATATATATATATATATATATAATGTACAATGCTATGCTCTTTTTTGGAATAGCATTTAATAATGATTGCTTGCTTGCTTTAGCCTCAGTTGCCACACCTCAGTCCATTTTTCTAGCTTTCCCAGGTCCTTTCTCATTTTCTCCACTCCTTCAAGAGTATTTACCCTGTTGCAGAACTTGGTGTCATCTGCAAACAAGCAGACCTTTCTGCAATGTCACCAATGAAGACATTAAACATGACTGGCTCAAGGACTGATTCCCGAGATACCCCACTGGTCACCCCACTCTCCCCGGATTAGATTCCATTTGTCACCACCCTCTGCCTTTTGTCCATTAGCGAATTCAAACCCAATTTACCACCTTGTGCCCCATTCCCAGACTACTCATCTTGTTAACCAGTCTTTTATGTGGAACAGTGTTGAAAGCCTTGCTGAAATCGAGGTAGGCGACATCCACCACCCCTTCCCCGATTTACTTTCTTCGACAACCAATCAAAAAAAATCTATCAGATTTGTTTGACACAACCTTCCTGCTGTCAATCCATGTTGTCTTGGATCCTGGGCACTACTGGATTCCAGGTGTGCCACTATTCTTTCTTATCAGTGCCTCCATGATCTTCCCCACCACTGAAGTGAGACTGACCAATCTATAGCTCCCATCCTCCTCCCTACTACCGCTTTTGTGAATCCATGCTGATCACTGTCTATATTTCCTTTTTGTAGTTCCAACCTTTCCTTTATAAGCCCCTCTAGGATTTTACCAACTAATGATGTCAAACTGATTGGCCTGTAGTTTTCCGCACACTTTTTGTCCCACTTTTTAAACAGGTGTGTTATATGTACTGCCCTCCAGTCTTTAGGTACATACCCAGAATTCACACTTCTTTCAAATAATTGATTGAGAGGGTGTAAAATGTGGTGAGACATTAGTTTGATCATTGTCCCTTTACTTAACTCATTCACACCACACAAGCTCTTTGAGAGTTCTACTACTTGTGTCCTGTATACCTCTGAACACTGCATCCTGGGCCTTTCTAAGCAAAATCAAGCCATAATCAGCATGCCACAAACAAATGCGAATACCTCTTGAACTGAAAGTGCTACACAACTTTGTGTTTAACGAGTGGCAAAGTTGTTCTGCACAAAATTACCTTTCCAATGGTGATATGCAATCAATTGTAATCAATTTGGTTTTTATTTTACACTAGCTGAAATACCAAACAACTGTGATTTTTTGGGGGATGTATTCAAGGTGCTTAGGTGAGTCTTAAGAGACAAATGTCAGCCATGCACACTATACCTTAAACAAATGCAAATAACTCCTAAAGTATAAGTGATTGACACAAAGTATCAGTGGCAAAGTTGTTCAGCACAAAATTACCTTTCTAATGGTACTATGTAATAAATTATGAGCAGTTCAGTTTGTTTAATATTTAGGTAAAAACAGCTGACTTCCTCAGATGTTTTCAGAGAGAAAGTCAGCTGAGTACATCTACAGTCGTTATTGGCCTGAGTGGCTAAGCTTTCAGACACCACCTACAGGTGTATCCAGGCTTGAATGAGTTAAGTCTGGGCCTGATGAACAGTCATCCTGAATATGATTAGTCCTGTCGTGTATTTCTTCTTTTGTGATTGTTAAATATTCTTTTGAGACATTTATGTGTGATCTTGGTACATTCTGCTTGCTTCCAGATATACTGATAAAATGCAAATTAAAAATCTCTGCCGTTTGACTTACCTCATGTACCACCAGATTCTCATGTTTGAGTGGATCCACATTACACATGGGTTTTTTCAATGAACTGATATACCCATAGAAAGATTTGCTATTATTTTTTGTGAAAAATTACTCTGTAGACATGTTTGCATTCCTAATTTCTGTCTTGCATTTCTTCAGGATTTTTTAATATTTATTCCAATAAAAGACAGACTGCATCCTCCTATAATTTCTGAAAACCTTTTTGTTTTTTTACTAATTATTCTCTTAACCTTCACACTAAACCATCTTGTTTTTTTTTTGTGGTTGCTGTCAGTCTTCTTATACAGTACTTTGGTATACCTGTATTGCATACATTAAAGATTATTCCTTTCAATTTGACCCACATATCCTTTGTGTCACAGTTGGAAAGCAAAATATCCCAGTTGACTTTGGATAATAAATTATTCAGTTTTGCTACATCTTCTTTTTTATAATTATACAAGTATTATTGTTATATGAGATGTAGTAGAAGGCAATATTGAAACACACTGAGTTGTTTGTGGTCACTTATTCCTAGTGGTGGACCTACAGTACAGTTAGAGATGGTTAAACTTGGTGTTCCTATCATGATGTCCAAAATGTTTGCACCCCTGGTGGGTTCAGTTACATATTGATGCAGCATGAGCTGTTCACATGTTGCTAAACATTTCCTACTTTGGATTGAATTAGAAAATTCATTGCACCCATAAACATCATGTTGCCAGTCTCACAGGCTTTTTCAATTTCAGAAATTATACAGGAAGTAACCTGTAGGGATGAATCTGGTAGGTGATAACCCAGCCCAATAATGAAGTTGTTATGTGAGTTTGGGAATAGCTGTATCCAGATGGTTTCAGTACTATTATCATTCTGTTTTTTAATGTTACTGTTAGCTATATCAATAGGCCTACAATTACTGTTGATGAATAATGCAGTTCTACATCATTTTCTATTGTTTTTACTCAGGTTAAATGCTTCATATCCCAGGATATATTTTTTCTATACATTATTATCATTTCACCATGTCTCCAGCACACCAATTACACCAGGCTTGTTTGTTGCAACTATGGCTAGCAATTCACCAAATGTGTTATTTAGGCTCCTGTCATTTAACATATATCATTTAACATTGTTGTTTTCCTTATCTCTTTCAGATATCTTCCCAGAGCATGGGCCTGACAGCTTTCCAATATGGGTTGATCTAGCAGTTTCCCCCTTGCCAATTAGTTTAAACATAATTTGTTCAAAGCCAGTGTGAAGCTTTTTCCTAATAAGTCTGCCCCAATTTTATTAAAATGAAGTCTGTTTTTTGAATACAGGTTTGTATTTTTACAGTAAACATCCCAGTTGTCATTAAACATAATTCCCTCATGTGTACACCAATTGGAAAGTCTGGCATTGATTCTTTCAGTGGTATTATTTTTCTCAAAGTGGGCTTTTGGTATTGGTAGAATACATGAAATTGCTGTATTACACTTTTTCTCCTGTATTTCTTTTCAAGGGTGATTAAGCAATGACAGGTGTCTTTTTTGTGAGATCTGCCCATATCATTGGACCCAACATGTATTACAACAGCTGATTTGCTTTCTACTTTTAGCTTATTAATTCTATCTTGAAAATCTGTAATCTTGCCACCAGAAAGATAAGTTACTATTGTATTGAGTTTATTGCTCTTGCATACTTTTGTGTCAGTGTAACATACAACGGAATCACCCACAATTAGTATTTGTGGTGGATCACTATTTGGACAATTTTGTGGGCTTGAATTTTCCTCATGCGTGTCCATATATACTGATGGCCCATTCGATGCAGAGTACCTATTTGAGAGTGGTGTTTCATTTTGGCCAGTTGCCCTTCTACCTTTTTCTGGAACTGTGTTAGTGACTAGGCTCCATTCTATATCACCCTCTTCATTTGTTGCTTCCCTACCCCTCTTTATTAACTGCTCTTCTATGTCAGAGCCTTGTGAGACCTCACTAGAGATACACACTCTTTTTTCTCTGTCAGTACACGTTGTAAATCCTGAGGACATTTCTTGGGGTGCACTTGTTTTGCTGACTTTATTCAGCTGAATTTCAATGTAAGCAAGCTCCTCTACCAACTTATTATGCTCTCTGCATTTATAGCAGATGAAGTTTATCATATTAGCCCCCAGATCATCATGACAGTTAGTTTTTGCAAGTGTGCACATTGAACAAACTGCACATTTTAGGATTGAGACATCCTGGCAAAAAATGTCTAAAAAATTCTCAGTAAATGAATCAGATAGCTCCATTTTTTGGTAAGTTACACTACCTTAAAAAATAGAAAGTAGTCACCTGCTGGGGCCTTGCTTCTGAGTGAATAAATTAAAGCTGTTAACTACATGCCCAGTATAAGACTACAGAAGGAAGTTATGCCAAAGTGGTCTTTCAGCAAGATAATCAGCACAATGTTGGGGGAAATTATTAGTAAACAGCACTGTTTAGACCTGGGTGGTACTTGTAAGGTTGAAGAAAACAGCATATAGATGTGCATTTTGCTCTTAACACTTTCCTTGGATTAGCCTTGCCCTGAAAATGCAATTAATTGTACCTCAACTATTCCAAAATCCTGCCTGCAGCTCTGAAAGACTGACATCAGTGATTTTCTTGACCAATATGTTAAGAAGAATTCTAGACAGAATTTTCCCGGAATTGCCTGGAGTGAGATGCCGTGATAATTACTGCAGTCAGACCAATCTCCTTACTACTTGCAGATGCAGGTAATCTGAGCATCCTTGATGTCCTGTGGCAGTGTTTAAGTGCCTCATACAAGACACTAGTGAGTCCCCACCTGGAGTACAGTGTACAGTTCTGGAGACCTTACCTGCGTAACATAGACATGGTACAGAAGGTTCAGAGGAATGCAACAAAGATGGTACATGGATTGCATCACAAATCCTATAAGAACAGGTTGAAGGACTTGAATATGTACTCCCTGGAGGAGAGGAGGGAGAGAGGGGATATCATAGAGACATACAAGTATCTTACAGGGAGGAACAGGGTGCAGGAATACACTATTTATAAGCAAAAAAGATGTTCCGGGACTAGAGGGCATGGGATGAAGTTGGAGGGAGGACGATTCAGAGGAAATGTGAGGAAGAATTTCTTCACAGAATGGGTGGTGGACAAGTGGATCATCCTGCTAGAGTAAGTGGCGGGGGCTGAAAAAAATCACAGGATTTAAGAATACATGGGATAGACATAAAGGAAATCTGGAGGTCTGGGGTGAGGGGCAATAGACATCTAGGAAAACATACAGTGAACATACAAGCTCAAACAGGCAAACTGGGTGTGATATTCCATCTGGGCCAGGCGCCTTCCCAGATTTCATCTGACATATCGCATTGCTGATCTCGGAAGGATTGAGAGGATTGTCCATTTCATTGACAACACTTGCTTGTGGCAGATCATCAGTGACACCAGACTGTACAGTTTATGGTCAATTAAGCAGTATGTTGAAATGTTCACACCATTGCCTGAGAATGGAGTCCATGTCTGTCAACAGCTGCTTGCCATCTGCACACCTTAGTGGTGCCATAGTTGCACATTTAGGGACATAAATCTCTTTTACTGCATCATAAAAACTTCTGCTATCATGTTTGTCAACAAACTGCTGGAGTTCATCAGCTTTCTTGATTCACCAGTTGTTCTGAATCCTTCTTAGTCAGATTTGAGCTGTTCAACATAACTTAAAGAAAGCAGTGTATGGACTGTTTCTTGGGGAAATCAAACCAGGTACTAAGGCAGTCATACCATACCAGCATGATGGTCCTCAGACCTGTTACCTCAAGGACACTCAGCTCTCACCAGTGGCTCCAAGCACCACACCCTGGTAAACCATCTCAACTGATGGGCTAAACCTGGTGAGGGTACAGCCCTTAGGGCATCCAGCTATCGTAGGTCTCTCATGCTGCAGGATTAATGCTCTGAGGATGACAGAGTGAACTTGGATCAGCGCAACCCTCACTTCACTTAAATCTTTTCCATGCACAGGCAGCACTAAGAGGAGGAGAGTTACCGATGGATGGAGTAAAGTCCTGTGGTGATGGACAAGGGGCAGAAAGAGCAGATGTTGATGTCACTGGCAGCCGCAGTCCTGAACCTGTAAACAGATGGCCCAGATTTAGATATTCATCTTGTCAATGAACTGAAGGCATTGCTGCAACCTAGCAGCTATCTGGGTGACTGAGCAGCCCTGATTAGGGAAAGCACTGCTCACCCCACATGGGGAGGGTACTAGAGAAGGTGTCCTAAAAATTGTTTGCCTTCACAACACTATTCAGCCTTCCACAACTGAAGGCACATCATACACATGTCGGTGGCATTCAACAAATAAAAAAAAAACAACCAGTCCATTAACACTTGGGACTTGGAAAATCAGGACTCTTATGGGTAGGAAGGATAAAGCTGATGACATGAATTTCAAGCTAGAAAACAGAACTGCTCTGGTTTCCAGAGAACTTGCACGTTATAACATTGATATCACTGTTCTCAGGGAAACATAACTTCCTGTTGAAGGAGAGTTGATAGAAAATATTGGTGGTTGCACTTTCTTCTGGAAAGGCAAGCGACACACTAACAAGAGAGAATCGGGCCTCAGCTTTGCAGTCAGAACATGCCTAGTACATCACATCCAAGACCATCCAACTGGCATCAATGACAGAATCATGTCCTTAGGGTTACAACTAGACAAAGGCAGTTATGCAATGCTTGCCAGCATCTATGCACCTACAATGACAAATGACACAACAGTTACTGAGACCTTCTGTGCGAACTGATCAGGTTACTGTCAGATATACCAGTGGATGACAAGCTCTTTTTACTCAGTGACTTAAATACTGAAGTGGGAAGTGACCACATTGCCTGGAAAGGAGTGATCATCAATCACAGCATTGGAAAACACAACAGCAATGGCTTGCTCTTGTTCATCATGTGTGCAGCCCATCAACTCATTATCATGAACATGTTCTATCTCTGAGACAAGCACAAAACATTGTGGATACGTCTATGATTATGTCACTGGCCCTTTTTTGATTACGTGATCACAAAAAGGTGAGACCACATCTGATGTCTGAATTACAAGACCCATGACAGGAGGGAGGTAATAATCCCTCTTTACAAGACACTGGTTAGGCCCCATCTGGAGTATTGTGTGCAGTACTGGAGGCCGCACCTGCACAAGGACATTAACAAAATGGAGGAATTCCAAAAAAGGGCAACCAAATAGTGCAGGGACTGCATCAGAAAAATATGAGGACAGATTAACAGAGCTCAATATGTATACCTTAGAGCAAAGGAGGGAGAGAGGTGACATGATCAAAACATTCAAACATCTTAAGGGCATTAACAAGGTGAAAGAGTCTAACATGTTTCAATATGAGAAAAATAGCAGGACAAGAGGGCACAGCATGAGATTAGAGGGAGGCTGATTAAGGGGTAATGTAAGGAAGTTTTTTTTCACAGAAAGGGTGGTGGATGCATGGAACAGCCTACCTCAGGAAGTGGTGGACATGAATACAGTGCAGGGCTTCAAACAGGCATGGGATTGGCATAAGGCAGCAATACAGATGAGTATGAATAGATAGGCCATTGACAGAGTAAAGGCCTATGGCACATTCATAAGGTAGGAAAAATGGGCAGACTGGATGGGCCTTGCGGTCCTTATCTGCCGTCAGTATCTATGTTTCTATGTTCTATGTAGGAGCTGAATGCTCGACTGACCATAGACTTTTTTGAACCACGCTGTCTATCATCATTAAGCCAAAAGGCTACAAAACTAAACTGAGCCTTCCAAAGCATTTTAATGTCTGAAGACTTCAGTGAAATTAAGCTCTACAAAATGAACTGAATCAAGAGCTCTCCTAGTCACTTCAGGACATCAATCAGACATTTCAAGATGCTGAATCTCACTGGCAAGCACTCAAAGATGGTATTCAGCATTCAATTAAATGGATACTTGGGTTTACAAAGTGATGCCACCAAGACTGGTTTGATAAAAATGATGCCAAGATTGCAGATCTGGCAAAGAAAAATACTGCATAAGCTGCATAGTTGGAAGACCCAAATCAGATGCTAAACACATTGCTTTCATCAAGTTATGTCAAACAGTTCAAGTCCAGCTAAGAAGGACAGCATGGTTTCAGGAAATTCCATAGCACTAGTACTGCGCAGGTGGAATATACTAATTTACTCCACGAGTCTTTGGATGGTGGTGACATGGTCGGAAAAATCTATATAGACCTTACTAAAGCCTTTGATCTAGTTAATCACAAGCTATTGCTACAAAAATAATAAGCCTAGGCCTATCATTGGACATTGTTTATTGGTTCAAATATTATCTCATCAACCAAACCCAAAAAGTCAAAACTGAGGGTACAATCTCTGTAGACAGGGCAGTTAAAGTTGGGGTACTGCATGTCTCCATCTTGGGCCCACTACCATTTGGTTTCTTCATAAACCAGCTGTATGAAGCCTGCCATATTGCCAAAATTCTTCTATAGGCAGATGGTGCAGTTCTTTACACTATGCACCACAACAACGCATGCCTGCGCCCAGCAAAGCCAGTTTGCAGCTGTTGAAACTTGGTTCTCCAAAAATAGCCTTGTGCTCAATTACAAAAAAACAAAGACCACGCTGTTCAATAGCACATACATGAAGAAAAATTCTCCCCACTAGATCTTTTCAGTGTGTTGGTTCTAGGCTAGAAAGAGGTTGAGATCTTCAAATACTGTGGGCTCTACATAGAGGATACCCTGGGCCAGATTTTCAATGCCCAAGCATGCCACAAGCCCATGATGCACTGATCATATGGCAAATGGGGTTTGAGCATTCTGTCAGCCAACAATCAGGATTTTCCTCCCATGCCCCAAGTGCTACAAGTTAGACCAGCTCCCTTGGTCTG
Organism: Neoceratodus forsteri; assembly: GCA_016271365.2. Lineage (NCBI taxonomy): Eukaryota > Metazoa > Chordata > Ceratodontiformes > Ceratodontidae > Neoceratodus > Neoceratodus forsteri. Next base: position 49,653,490 of record CM057451.1, on the reverse strand, counting down.
GCGTGGGCAATCAAGAGACCATTTTTATGGGGCTTGTGTCAAATATTTGGCGCAAGCTGCTGTAAAAAGAAACGTCACAACTGCACCCAATGTATTAAAATTGGGCACAGTTGTGACAAATGTGTTTGGCACAGCAGTACCAAAAATGGGATTGACACAGTGCTTGATGCAAGCCGTGTGTCACCATTTGAAAATCCACCCCCAGTCATTTGTCCTCCATGAGGATAGCCTGGTAAAAACAACCAACGAAAGGGTGGGAGCGCTGTACTAAATTCAATTCGGCATAAAGGGTTTGACAAACTCTATCCAACACATTTACAATACATCTTTATAAGATTTATAGGGGTGCACCTGGTGTGTGACCAAACAAAAGCATGCAATTAAAGCACCAGTGCTCTCCCACCCCCACCTCCTAGCTCTGCTGCTTAAAGGCCTGTAATTTAGTCAAATAACTCCAGAATTTTTACTGTTTTAGATTGTTAGAGGCATTCCTGGTCTCTACTTTCAGCTAAATTATGATCAAGCCTGATCACCATAACAAACTGACCATCTCATCGGTCAGGAAAACACATTATATTTTACCTCGCTATTCTGAGCTGATTAGGAGAAGGCCACAATTCTCCTGCATGCAATTCAACATAAAAGGGTTGGCAAGCTCCACCCATCATGTTTAGAATGTATCTTTATAAGACCTGTGGGGGTGCACCTGATGTGTGACCAAACAAAAGCATTCAATTAAGGTACTAGATGCCTAATTGTAGTAAGCTCTGTTCTATCTCTAGCTGATTATGGCCTAATTATTTGCTCTACAGCTAATGAATTAGTCATGCAGAAAGTCAGAGTTATATGCAACAAAGCCAGCAGACTGGTCATGGGTAAGGATAAAAACAATCAACCACAACTGGAAACAGTGTGACCCACTAACTGAATTAAGTTTTATTAACTTTTTATTGATAGTTACACACTAGTTAGGTTTCCATCATCTACATTTCATAGCTTTCTAACTATTTCTTTGGGATCTGTGTATAGCAAACAATCAGTTTTAATTTACATTTTGGGCCCAATATTCAGAACTGTGCCTGGCAATCACGCAAGTGGTTGCACTGCGCAACTGAGTTGCACTGGAGCAGCTAAGGGATACATTCAAAAGAGATGTGCCGTGGCTCATCTCTTCTGAATATATAAAATAATGCACACTGCACAAATACAATGCACTAGTGCATCCCCCATACAGGTCTGAATACCAGGAATGGGAAATGTGCCAGAGCATCACAGATATGCCATGTGCAAAGTCCTGATATTCAGAAATCAATATGCAAATGGGGCCATAATGCATGCAAGGCACAAATGGGACCACTTGCATGTCATTATGGCCCCATGTGCATGTGTTGTGCAGGGCTAGCATGTGAAATGTGCCTGGCACCCTGCACAGCATGTGGTCCCTGTACCAGGAACCACAGTAGTACCCCCCCCATAACACCAATCCTCTGTAGACATATTTATTTAATAACCCTGGTGGTCCAGTGGTTCCACCTTCTCTATCCGTACCTCTGATCACTCATAAATCCAAATCAGATTTCCCTGGTAGTCTACTGTTACCTCCAACCTCGCCAGTAACCCCGATCACTCTTAATGCTACCTAAAACAATTCTCTGGTGATCCAGTGACAGCCCCCACCCACACAGAACACCCCCCCCAACCATCAGTGGACAGAAAACCCACCCTCATACCTCTGCAGCCAGCTGCTGAATGAGAGCTTACAGTAGCAACTGCAAGCCCGTTGGTCAACACCGTGGATCAATGGGCTTGCAGTGCATATTGTAATACTCATTCACAAATATGTGAATGAAATCATTCATTCACATATTTGTGAATGAGTATTACAGTAGTGGTTTTTCACAGGTTTTCTTCCCTATTTGTTTTGACTTCAAAACATCCCAGTTTTTATTTATGCAGGTTTTTATTGTTCCAAAATGATCTGAGTAATCAATCAGTATACTGTAGTTATTCTGTCTTTTGTAATCTCACCTTTTAGATTTGGGTTCGGTAAATTATCTCAGGTTACCGAGTCACTTATCTGACAAGCTGCCTCCAGTACTGACTCTTCATAACCCCTGTCTCTGAATCTAGCCTCCAGGTCATCTACAACCTGAACATAATCATCCTGTGTAGTACAGTTTCTTTTTATTCTTGCTAGCTTGCCATATGAGATATTATCTATCACACTTTGTTTATGAAAGCTTTTGGCATGTAAACATACATTTCTATCAATAGGTTCCTTATACACTTCGGTTTCTAGCTCACTTCCTGTCTTTATAGTAAATCAAAAAAATTAACTGTTGTCTTGTCATAAGTCATAACAAATTTCAGGTATTCCGTACATTCATTAAAATACACATAGAACTGTTCTAGTTCAGTTACTATTCCTTTCCATATACATAGACAGTCGTCTATTAATCTTTTCCAACATATGATATTTTTTAAGGCAAATATTGTTGTCAATAAATATGTATTTCAATTCAAATTGATCCATGAATATATTTGCATGGCTTGGGGCCATAGAGGACCCCATGGCTGTTCCTTTACACTGTCAAAATAGGTGATTTCAAATCTGAAAAGGTTTTTAGTCAGTACCAATTCTACCATTTGCAAAAGGTACTCATTTGGTGGTTTTTCTATTGTACTTCTTTCATTTAGTTTTTCTGCCAGACCTTCTAAACCTTCCTTGTGAGATAAGCTCATATACAAATCTTTGACATCAAGTGTTACCAGTATGCAGTCTTCATTGATAAGATTTTCTCTATTTCATTCAGTAGCTGTATAGTGTTTCTGCCATCTTTCAGATATGCAGTGGTATTTTTGACTAATGGTTCTAGATAGTAATCTATATACACTGATAGGGCTTCTAATGTAGAACACATCCCCCGGAACAATAGGTCTACTGGGGGGGGGGGGGGGGGGAGGCGAATATGTCCTTGTGGATTTTCAGTAGGATATAAAAGACTGGCATTATTGGGTATTGTCTAAACAAAACTCTGTGTTCACAGTCTGTTAGATAATTATTCCCTACTCCTCCATCTAGTAAATCTTTTACCATTTTACTGACCATTTGGGTTGGGTTGTTCCCATTTTTTATAGTAGTCAGTATTTTTCAACTGTCTTAAGCATTCATTTTTATATTTGTCAGTATCCATTATTACAATACCACCTCCTTTGTCTGCCTTTTTTATTACAATTATGTTGTTGTTTTCCAGATTTCTTGGAGCTTCATACTCATTGGCTGATAGGATATAGTTTTTTCTTCAACCGTCTTGATTTTTTAAAATCATTCTATGTCTATTTCGACTAGTTCTATATATGTGGTTATATTAGGTGGAATTGGGCCAGGGGTAGGAATTTTGATTTATAGTCTAAGTTCAAAGATAAAGTCTTTCTTTTTTTTGTTTCTTTAGGATCATTATTATCTTCAATGGTACCAAAGATGTTCTTCAGTTTGGTTTAGTTTCTTTAGTTTTCTGTAGAACATCTGTAAGTCCATTTTAGGATGAAAGAAATTCAATTTTGCATGCAGGTGGCATGTTAGTCCTAAATTTAATTCATTTACTTCTGTTTCATTATTTTTTTTTTGAATGTTAAAAATTATACTTGTCCTTCTTTTTGGCCCCATAATGCCTTTCTGTCACCTGTAGTGTCTGAGTCTTTTCTGGCTTCTGGTTCATTTTCTATGTCTATACCTCCTCCTCCTCTTTGGGCTGTTTAGTCTGTGTATTCTCTTGTTATGTCTCCACCCCTCTGTCCTCATCCCCTGCCTTGGCTCTGTTCCATCGATTGCCTCATCTTCTGACATGGCACCTCCCAAAAAAGGTCTATAACTGTGTTCTTTATTACCACTCTTCAAGCTGCTATCTGAGCTGTAAAGGTTACTATTAGAATCAGGATTATAACTATTGTTGTTTATATGGTGTAAATTTGTTCCAAGTATACACTTTCCATTCTTTGTAATCATTGAGATCTCTTCTATATTTTTTAAGCTTCTGGTCAATTAGTTTATTTTCATAGTCATCAAGAGTTTTCTGGATTTTATCCAGGAAGTCTGAAAAAATCTTTCAGGTCTGTTTTTTTTTTTTTTTTTGCTATATTGATCATATATAACTTTAATTTCCCCACTAATATTAACTAATTCTACATTTAGTGTTAGTAATAGGAAACCTAGAGAGCATTTATTTCAAATACCATCCCAATTCTTTTCAAGCTCTGTGGTGGTAAATCCTAAATTGGGTTCCGTTGGGACCCTAAGTCCCTCAGAATTCTTTTTTGTTTATAGTACTCAGCAAGAGCTACACTATGCCACTCCAGTCTTAATTCTTTTTGTTTAAGGTTCTCATATTTACTAATTAAGTTTTTTGTGTTCAGATCTCCACTTAATTTCTTTTTATTAATGGACCCCCTCGATACTGGGTTGGCCTCATTACCTCTTTGTGGTATTACTGATGATAAAAACACCCACATTTGTGATCTGTACTCTCTAACATAATGGCTACCACTTGCAAGCAGAATCAAATATGAGACCTGTACTCTGGGTAAAAAGGCTTTTCTGGGACTTACCCTCCAAGCTTAAAAAACTGTTTGAAGTTTGTTGATAACCTCTGCCTCACCAGAGGTATAACCAACCGCAGACTGTTGAAACCATTCTGCAAAACAAGTCATGGACAATGTTCCTTTATGGCTAGGGCAACAGACTGGCTGAATGACCTTCCTAGCACATGCTATAACATGATTAAGTAGGGCAAATTTAAAAACTATCTATGTGTACATCTAACTGAGCAGGGTCAATGTTCCTGTACCTAAATGGTTGTGACCATGTACCTTTGCCCATTCTTACCGGTAGTACCATATGACGTCAAAACCATCCATTGCTTAACCCTACCCAATATGGCCGCACAAGATAGACTGAGTTAGCTTTTACTAGATGATCAACTCACACTCTAGATGTACCCTTGCATCTCTGTATTCATTATCAACCTGTATTTCTGTCATTGCATTCTTTGTTGACCTCTAAATTTACTCATTGTAAGTTGCTCTGCACTTCAATGTCCACTGTATTATCTCATTGTCAGCTTGTACTGTCACTATCGTAAACATTCCTGATGTAGAAGTTTTGTAAAGGAGAACTTGTGCTTAAAAGCTTTCCTTAGTAACAATAACAAATAAATACATTTGAAAATGGCTAATATAAGTGGATATGGCCATTGAATAATGGAGGAATATTACATGGGTCATGGCCTTCTACCATCCACATTTTTTTTATGTTCTTATATTCTTTTAAGCCATGGCCATTATAGGACCAAGACAGGGTCTCCACTGGACTAGTAGGGAGGTCCGTATATGTGGAATGGCATATGAAAAAGCATTTTGGCTCTTCCTGTTTTGATTTTGGGGAGCTTAAATTTAAGCACACTTATAGACCTAAGGCCAGACTTTATAGGACTGCTATGCAGAAGCTGAATAATATACACTGTAACTTTGTCGGTGCCATTATAGGACTAGGACTGGGTCTCCACTGGACTAGTAGGGAGTTCCATATATATGTGGACTGGCATATGGAAAAGCATTTTGGCTCTGCCTGTTTTGATTTTGGAGGGGGGGGCTCAAATTCAAGTACACTTATAGACCTAAGGCCAGACTTTATAGTACAGCTAGGCATAAGCTGAGTAATATACACTATAATTTTGTAGGTGGTACATTTAACATGAACTCAGTCATATGGGTCTTACACCTAGTCTCCAATGATCCCTTTCAGACTATTCAATAGATCACAGTGGTGGGTTTCCCTTGGGGAATTTAGAATAAATCAGGCCAGGCCATGGTGTATGGGGTCTAGCTTTCTTAGAATGGTTTTATTGGTGCTACCATATAAAATATCCCCATTGTCCAGGAAGGGGAGTAACATAGAATTTATCTGCTTTATCCAGACCCTGAAAAGTACATCAAATGCCTGTGTGTACAGAAATTATATTTTGGGCCCCACCTTCTTAAGTATCTGTTCTATATGAATTTCACATTTCAAATGTGAGCCCATTCAGACTCTGTACCAGGTCATAATGTCACTGTAATTACAGTGTGGGAAAACTGCACTGTAAAATAGTGACATATAAAACAACTATAGTGATAGTATAGCACAGGTAATGTTAGCACTGTCCCTGTAGCTGTTGGCTGTTGGGTGGAGTAGGAGAAAGCCTGTGCCAGAAGATGTGCTGCTGAGCAGCTGCAGTGGCATAGAGGTAGAGCCATAGGCACCGAAGGTCAGTGAAACCTCTTTGGACTGGGGTTCGAGTCCAGGGAGCTTTCCTTTTTACTTTCTCCATGTGATTTCTTTTGTTTTTTTCCCCTTCCTGATTATGTCATGTCTGTGTCTGCCACCACACCCTGCACTTCCCCCCACCCCTGGTTTTCCTGCTAGATTCCTCCTCCCCTCCTTAACCATTCCCCCCAAGTTGCCTCCCTCCCAGGTTCATCCCCATCCCCGAGTTGCCTCCCCCAGAGGTGAGTACTATTTGATCGGGGTTTTGGGGAAGGCAAAAACACAGGGTAACCATTTGTATTAATGTGGCACTATGGCAGTGCTCTGTGTTTTTGCCGAGTGCTACCACTGCTTTCCATGTTTTCTACTGTCATTTTGACTGCACTGTAATTGTTTTCTGTATTTTGACCTAGTGCCTTCAGACTCCCAGATAACTATACAGGGTTACCTTTTTCTAGAGGTGTTTGTCACATGCTGTTACTGTGTCTCTAATGGTGAGTGACTTGATTTTAACATGTGGGGTACCGAACATTATTATGTAACATTAAAAACTGTTGTTAGCTCTACTCATTCCCTAGTTGGGCTATAGTGGTCTCCAGGTGCTAACTGCCAGGGCAAATAAATATCAAGTGGGCTCTCTTTTTCAAGTTAGCTATGCAACAGCATTTCTGTATGTACTTATTTCACAAACCAATCCTTGTTTTGATGGTACATAAAATCTTTCATTTTCTATTATTTAAGCCATAAACTTTTTGGTCAAAACTATTCCACAGAATTAATTTATTAGTTAAGTTCTGTCCCATTCTGTGAATGCAAAGTCAACTGCAAGAACCAAATCACAAAGCTACTTTACCCAATTCAGGCGGCTTACTCAGGCCGATGACTCACCTCCATTTTTTGGCTCAATCTGCTAATCCTTTAGTGTGTTGGTGTATTTTGCCTTAAAAAACAGTTACTGTGGTTCTACTGTTCGCTCACCTTAGTGCCCGAAGCCATATGAGAGCGTGATGCTTTTTTGCATCCTGCATTCTGCTATTTCAGTGGTGCAAAACTCTTCAGCATTTAAAAACCTTTTTATAGCCACCCAGCTTTCCTCTGTGGTGTTTGCACTACTCCATTGTGCATAACGCATAATGCTGTTCACTGCTCCTGCTGCTCCCGCTTCAGTTTCCAAATTATTATTTGAGTTTGAGCTGAATCTAGAACCACTCAGTTAGTTCTAAAATATAGTTAGATTTTGCTAAACCATCCATGCAGGGTTGACTTCAAAGACACTACATCCTTATTCCATCCATAGAAAAACTGTGTCATTCACATACACGTGCATCAAAAGGACAATGTAAGCTGGCTCCATGGTGGCAAGGAATGGATGTTTGCTCAGCATGCTGGTGACCCAGGTTCATGCCCTGAGCTCAGATGCCAGGAGAGCAGTTCATCAGGGAGGGAGTAATAAGCATTCTATGGATGCTTCCATCCTGGGGGTTGGGACAGTCCAGGCCCACTTGTTAGGCAGCTCCTGGTGGTGGCTTGTGTCTGGTATTCATGGTGGCATGAGCCTTGACATGTCACTGAACGCTGCCCAGGATGCTGCCATGGTTGGAAAAATACATGGGGGGTTGGTAGGGGAGAAAAGCATGAAAATACAGCTGCTTATTCAACTGGATGATGATGATCAATCCTCACTCACCACGAAGTCTGGAAGTGTCTGCACAATCCCATGCTGTGTGTCCACCATAGAAGGAAGCCATTGGGTGATTCTTCTCTCCCAGTTCCCCTACCATGGGAGGGCTCCCCTATCATGGGAGGTCCCACCCCTTGAAAGGGATATATCAGGTCAACCAGACTGCAGCAGTCATGTGGGGTGGCAGGATGGCAATGGGGACTGGTGGTGGGGCCCTAGGCCACCTGAAGAAGTGGTCAGCTAGGGGCTTGGGGAGCATAAGAAATAACACACACACAAACACACAAAGTCTGTGTATGCCCCTGTGCTGGTCATTCACCAACAAGGAGAAGAAAGAGTGGTCCCAGCACTGAACTTTTGGCAATGCCCCTACCCTCCTTCCAAAGTCTGGATTGTGCATCCTCACTACTACCAATTGTTACCTGACAGGTATTGCTTCTCCAATTTCTGGGAGGTGGGATTAAAACAAAATGATCAAGCTTCCATATCAGTAGCCCATAGTCTACTGTGTCAATAGTCTAGGATGGCTAAATATATGTTGGATCTGCAAATAACTTTTTATCTACTCACATTTGTAAGCCATTGCATACTTTGATTAGTGCAGTCTTAGAGTGGTGTGCAGGTCAAAATCCAGACTGACATTTATTAGCAAACTGTTTTCAATCAGATACCTAATAACATGGGCTGATAACTAGCATCTACAAAATCATATGTGTGGACATCTCCTATTTAGCATGCTCCTCTCTGGCCACTTTTGAGCCCCTTATGGGCCAGCACTCTGTTTAAAAAAGTGAAGCCAAAGAGTGGTCTTAACATAAGTCAGCTAGACAAAGCAGTGGGATTACAACTCATATTGGCAAGTTAAAACTGAAAGTGAAGGTACAGTACCTGACCTATGAAGGGGGTTACCTTATAATTGGGGACCTAGCAGATCACAACTCAGCCAATTTGTGAATCCATTTGTAGGTTTCATTGAGCAGCACTGCTGGTGGTGGTGGTGGGGGGGGGTGCACTTGATTGTGTGTATTCCCAGAATCATAGGCACCACAGGAAGAAGGGATATGAGCTGCTAACTGGAAATATCACAGTTTTTGTCATCTTTATGGATTGGAATAACCTTGCCTGATTTCCATTCCAGTGGGTACACTCCAGTTGACAATGAGAGGTTGAAGAGTACAGCTAAGGGGTGTCAGATGATGGGGTTGCATATTGTAGCAGTTTACTGTTACCCATCTAGACACCTCAGCTGTGATTGTAGCAAACAAAAGGGTGGCATTTTTTTAATACATAGTTTGAGAGTTTTCTACTGTATGTCATTAGTGGGAGGTGATTTCCCAGTTGTAGAGTTAGAAATATGTCCTAACTATGTGATGTAATTATTAGGCATCAACTACAGTAAGAACCATACTCACCTGAGAATTTTATATTATGAAAGGGTCAGGTAAGGCTTAAGTGGTTGCACAGCCCAGAGTTTTAATTAATGTCCAAAATAGACCAGGGTTCTTAACATGAGAGTGAAGGAGTTTCTGCTTGAAAAATGTTCATTTGGCTTTCCTGATTTATTTCAGGTAGGTACTGCATAGCCTTTTATAACATTGCCAGTCTACCAGAAAATTGACGTGTTTTGCCTTTTCCCAGGCCCTGTCCCTTATCTTCTGTCATTTGAACAATTGAACAATGAACCAAGTGGCATTTTGTACTCAGATCCTTCTTCTACGCAATGCCACATGTCTGTTACAGATTTTGAAAACTCCTCTTTGAAATATTTCCAGGCCTCCTCTATCATTGGAATCAAAGCCAGTCTATTCCAGTTGAACTGTTCCATGCCAGCCAGGAAAACATCCATATTACAAAAGGCAGCATGTCCCATACACCCGTCCCTTCAACTTGTCAACTCCCAAAAAACTCAAGTTCCAAAAAACACAAACTCTCCAAAAATAAGTTCCCCAGAAACTAAGTTTAATTCATGGGTACTCTGTACAATTTGTGCATATTTGTCATAATTTGTTTATGCTGAATACACTCAGAGCCTAAGACACAACCTCTCTCTGTCTTAAAGACAGGCTGCATCTAAATAGACAACTGTGGTACTGCATGGTAAATCTCAAAACAGAGTGTCACATTATAGTTCAATTGTAAGTTGAATTTTAACTCTCCTCCTCTATTTCCTGTTAGAACTTAAGGAAATGAATTCTGCAAATTACTATTTTCTTACATTGCAGAAGTTTTGGGTGAACTTGCAGTGGTTTTCATGGAATTTGTAAGGTCATGACTGGCTTGTAAAAAAAGTCACAAACTACAAAATTTCACAATATTTTTCTCTGCATCAAAGTGCTGTTTGGAGGGGTAGTGTTTTGGTTTGGATCTTAGAAGTATTAACTACTTTGCATTTTGTCATGGACGGATTTAAGTACCAGGAAACATATAAACTGCATTTGTACTGATTGTTTTATTCGACAGTGGTGTGGGGATTATGCCCACCTAACCTCCCCATCCCACCCACCCCAGGCTAGGCCACCTTTATAGGCAGGCAGTCAGGCTACAGATTACTACTTCCTGATTTAGGTCAGTGCAGGAGGGACTAAAGCCATATCATATAACAACATAAGAGTCAGGTTTGGGATTGTAATATTTCATAGTGGCAAAGTACAAATAAGGGGAGATTAAAGCAACAGAAAAGGAGTACAGTACAGAGAAGAGGGGAAAATCAGCAGAACAGAGGGAGCCTAAAGGAAGCCAAAATATGGTAAGGGGTACAAAGAGTACAGGAGAGTGTCACTGGTAGTAGGGGGCATAGTTTTTTTTATCATTTAACAGTTTTTTCACCAACCCACCCTGACAGCCCCCATCTGACCAACCCCCCTAGCCCTGTCACCCAGAATTACTGGGGCTTACCTTACACCCAGCCCAGGAGTGTAACCTGCGGGGAGTCGGTCGCCATCCTGCCGTCATTTTTTTCCTCCATTTTTTTTACCCCAGGGGCCCCAGGAGTGTGCATGTGGAGGCATGCATTAGTCCCACAACCCTGGTAATGGCCCCCTTTCCTCCCATCCCAGGCCTAGCACCTGGCTCCTCTGGACCATGCTGTCCCCAGCCTTCACCAGGTGGCAACCATCAGCTGGAGAAAGCCCTAACACCTCCCTGGAGAGGAGAGCTTGCCTATTGGCAGCTCCATCCAGCTCCACCCTCCCCCCATTGTTGACCTCCAACAGCCCAGGCTTGTTCCTGAACCCAGATCACCAGCATGCTCTGAGGTAAGGTGTCCAGTGCCTCAGCTCTCAGCACCACCAGGCCAGCTAGGGGCATAGTTAATACACTCAGAGAAGATACAGGGAGTGGTGCAGTGTAGTGGGTGTGGGGCTGCATTGTACAGAAGAACATTCTGGATCATGTAGTGCTGCCCCATCTACAGGCACCTCTCTGGGTTGAGGGAGGAGGTTGCCTGTCTCCAAGCCAAGTTGGCCAGGATTCAGGAGATCTTCACTCCCACCCACAGGCCACCATGTCCACAACCAGAACCTCAAATGATGCCCAGGAGGAGGAGTGGCTGGACCACAGTGGGCTCAGGGAGATTATGGGAGGTGGATCTGAAGCACATCCCCCAACCAGTCCAGCTAAGAAACTCCTACACTGTCTGGAGGAGCAGGAAAGCCCCACAAGGGCACCCAAAGTTGGGACAAAGGAGGATGGGTGGGTTCTCCAAGATGGACCCCCAAGGAAAGAGGGTAGAGGACCCTAGAGGAAAAGGAAGCTACTCCTGGTAGGGGACTCAGTAGTCCAGGGAGTAGCGTTGGGGGGCTACTAGCAGGGGAGAGTGGGTGGTCAAGTGCCTTCCAGAAGGCACAGCATAAAGAGATGGGAAGCAGATCCATAGGATCACAAGGACCATAGAAAGGAGGGAGGAACTGGATGTCATTGTCCACCTGGGAATAAATAACCTAGCAAGGCACAAGGTGGAGATAGCCAGAATTCAGGAGGATTTCAGGAAGTTGGGGGGGGCCTAAACCAGATAGCATGCTCCATCTCCTTCTCTGAGGTGCTATCTGTACACAGCAAGGGGGATGCTAGGACACTCTGCACCCAGAACTTCAAATCCTAGTTGAAGGAATGGTGTAGAAAGGAGGGTTTTGGCTTCATGGGAGACTGGGTCTCCATCTGGAGGGATGTAAGCCAGTATAAGGAGGACAACCTACATCCATTTGTGAAGAGGACCTTAGTTCTAAGTAAGAAGTTTGAGTGCTTCAACAGCAAGCATTTAAACTGACCAAGGGGGTATCCAGGAAGGTTAGGAGGTTTAATATCCCCTTCCCCATGAGCACATGCTCTACACAGGTACTCAGGGTGAAGATAGATCAGGACAGGGCACTATTCAACATTAGGGCAGGGACAGGGAGGACCAGGGAAGAAGGATGTCCAGGAAGGGGGATGCATATGTCAACAATGCAGGGGTGGGAAGTCACATCCTGAAGAGCCAAGTGTGCTAATGCCTGGAGTATGAACAACATGATGGAAGACCCTGAGGTGGCCATGATGGAGTCAGACCTGGACATTGTAGCCATCACAGAGACCTGTTGTAATGATAACCACAACTGGGAAATGCCCGTACCAGGCTACAATCTATTCATGAGGGACAGGGTTAGCAGAAAGGGGGGAGGAGTGGCACTTTATATGAAGGATAATATAAAGCCCACAGAGATTCAAGGGGAACAGGGAGGGGGAGATACTGTGGATTAAGCTATAAAAAAGAACAGGGTCAGCTATCTGCGTAAGGGGAATATACAGACCTCCAGTTCAAGGGGGGAGATAGATAGGAAGATGATGCTAGCTATCCAAAGAATGGCACACAGGGGGGGGAGATATTGCTGGTTGGTGACTTCAATATACTGGATGTAGACAAAGCTTCCCTGTAGCAGCAACAACCTGGATCAGGTTTATCCTGGACTCTCTACAGGGAGCTTTCCTTGAGCAACTGGTCGTAGAACCCACACGGGTGATGGCAATACTGGACCTGGTGCTCACAAATGGGAACAGTGTGAACGGGATCACAGTAGGGGAGCACCTGGGAAATAGTTATCACCAGTCAGTGGGGTTTGAGATAACTGAAGAAGAATCCAGCCACACAAAAAAGAATCCTTGGCTTTAGGAGGGTAGATTTTGGAAAAATGGGGAAATGCTTAGAAAAGGCATTGACTGGTATAAGGGAGAAAATTGGGGTGGAGGAACAGTGGGTGGTGATGAAATCCAGGATAACAATGGTGTCAAAACTCTGTATAAATCAAGGTTAGCAAGAGGAAGAGAAGCAGAAGATCATTAAGTTTTTCAAAGGAGGTAGCTGAGAAAGTGAAAGCAAAAAAATAGCATTCAAACAGCACAAAAAGACACAGGTGGAAGGGGACAAGGAGAGGTACCAGGAGAAACAAAGGGAGGAAGGGAGGGCAATAGGGGAATCCAAGGCACAAATGGAGGAATGCATTGCAAAATCAGTGATGAGGGGGGACAAAACCTTTTACAGGTAAATCAGGGAAAAAAGGAAGGCAAAAGGAGAGATAGTGAGGCAGAAAGGGGAGGACAGGTGTAGAGCAGAGGGTGACAACCACAAAGCAGATATACTGAACAGAAACTTCTGCTCAGTCATTACAGAGGAGGGGGTAGGATATGTGCCAGAAATGTGTAAAAAAGGTAGGAAGGGCATGAAAATGGATACAAGTCCTTTTCCAAGGGAAATGGTCTTAAGGGAACTAGAAGCAATAAGAGTTGATGAGGCTATGGACCAGATGGGGTACAACCCTGGGTGCTGAGGGAGCTAAGGGAGGTGGGGGCGGAACCTCTGGCAACCCTGTTCAGCCTGTCATTGGAAACAGGGTAGGTACCCAAAGACTAGAGGGGAGCTGATGTAGTCCCTCTATACAAAAGCATAAACAGAGAGGAAGCGGGAAACTACAGACCAGTCAGCCAGACCTCAGTAGTGGGGAAGATCATGAAAACACTACTGAAGGAAAGAATAGTGGAATACCTGGTTGCCAACAGTATACAGGATCCAAGGCAACATGTTTTTACTGGAGGGAGGTCATGTCAGACTAACCTCATTGAGTTCTTCGACTGAGTGACAGGGGAGGTGGATGGGGGGGGTCAGTGGATGTGGCCTACGCAGACTTCAGCTAGGCCTTTGACACTAGAAGGCTGTTAAACAAGAACCACATAGAAGGCTGTTAAACAAGCTGGGGAACATGAGAGTGGGTAAGAGGGTAATAAAGTGGATGGAGAACTGACTGGATAACAGGACACAGAGAGTGGTGGTAAATGGTAGTCACTCAGAAGAAGGAAAAGTGACCAGTGGGGTACCTTAGGGATCAGTGCTAGGTCCAGACCACTTCAATATCTTTAACGGTGACATTACAGAGGACATAGAAGTGAACATTTGCCTGTTTGCTGATGACACAAAGCTCTGTAACATGGTGAAACATAGAAACATAGAATTTGACAGCAGATAAGGACCGCTTGGCCCATCCAGTCTGCCCATTTTCCTACCTAATGGATAAGCTGCAGATCCTAGTTAACCAGCAGCCTACTTCTTTTTACCCCCATCCCCTAGAATTGCCTTGTGGCTGTCCCATGCATGCTTGAATTCAACCACTGTTTTTGACTCCACAACCTCCTCCGGAAGGCCGTTCCATGCATCCACAACCCTATCTGTGAAAAAATACTTCCTTACATTACCTCTGAGCTGCCCACCCCTCTATCTTCAAATTGTGCCCCCTTGTTCTTACATACCTCTCTTTTTGAAAGATGCTACCCTCTTGGACTTTGTTGATTCCCTTGAGGTACTTGAACGTTTCTATCGTGTCCCCCCTCTACATCCTTTCCTCGAGGCTATACATATTAAGCTCCTTTAGTCTCTGTTGATATGTCTTCCGGTGCAGACCCTGCACCATTTAGTTGCCCTCCTCTGGACAGCTTCCATCTTGTCTATGTCCTTGTGGAGATTGTGTCTCCAGAACTGCACACAGTACTAAGATGGGGCCTCACCAGCTGTCTGTACAGAGGATAACTTCCTGTTTTCTACTGGTGATGCCTCTCCTATGCATCCCAGTATCCCCCAACCCTCCTTACTGTCCTCACATTGCTTGCCCACCTTTAAGTCATCTGATATGACTACCCCAGGTCCTTTCCATTTTTGTTGTTGTTAGTATCTCATCCCCATTGTGTACTCTTCCTCTGAGTTTTGTTTCCCAGGTGCATTACCTTGCACTTCTTAGCATTAAATCTAAGCTGCCATAGATTTGACCATTCCTCTAACCTTGCCAAGTCCCTGCTCATCCTTTCTACCCCACCTTGTGCATCAACTCTGTTGCAGATCTTCGTGTCATCTGCAAAGAGACATACTTTTCCTTCCAGTCCCTCTGCAATGTCACTTACAAACACATTGAAGAGGACCGGTCCTAATACTGAACCCTGCAGCACCCCACTAGTAACCCCCCTTTCTTCAGAGTGGACTCCATTTACTATTACCCTCTGTGTCCTATTCTCCAGCCAATTCTTTACCCAGGCTATTATCTTGGGACCCACTCCCAGGCTGGCTAAATAGTATATTAATCTTTTGTGTGGGACTGTGTCAAATGCCTTGCTAAAGTCCAGGTAGGCCATGTCCACAGGCCCTCCCTGATCCCCTACTTTGGTCACCCAGTCAAAGAAATCTATTAGATTAATCTGGCATGACCTTCCTGCTGTGAATCCATCCTGCCTTGGGTCCTGTGCCCCTCTGGCCTCTAGGTACTCGACAATTCTTTACTTCAGAAGTGATTCCATCATTTTCCCTATCACTGAGGTTAAACTAACAGGTCTGTAGTTTCCCGCTTCTGCCCTGCTCCCAGTTTTATGAAGGGGAATCACATCTGCCCTCCTCCAGTCCTCAGGTACCACCCCATCCTCCCATGATTTGTTAAAGAGGGTAGTCAGTGGTGTCACTAGTTCTACCCTTAGTTCTTTTAGAATTCTGGGATGAATCCCGTCAGACCCCATTGCTTTGTCCACCTTCAGTTTTAAGAGTTCTTTCAGAACCCTTTCTTCTGTAAATGGGCTGGTATCACCTTCTGTATCCAGAGAGTTTCTATTGTTTGTTTTAAATACCTCCCCCTCTTCATTTGTAAATACTGAGAAAAAATATTTGTTTAGTATCTCTGCCTTTTCACAGTCACCCTCTGCCCACCCCCCTCCCATTTATTAAGCCTCACTATCCCTCCCATAGTCTTCCTTCTCTCCCTGATGTACCTAAAAAAGGTTTTATCCCCCTTCTTAACTGAGTTGGCTATCTTTTCCTCATTTCGGGCCTTTGCTGTTCTGTCTGCCTTCCCGAGGAGTTGTTTCACTAATGTCCTGTATAGTGGGATTATGACCTTCCTTTTCCTGCTGGTGATACCCCTGCCTATGCTGGATGTGCCAGAAGGTGTGGATAGAATGAGGAGAGATCAGCAGAGGCTTTTGGTCAAAGGATTAACAGTTGAGAGTTAATGCAAAAAAGTGTAGGTTAATGCACATGGGGCATAAAAACCCAGGAACAACATATCAGCTGGGGGGATCAAGAATGCTCCAAGCTGCAAAGGTACCTAGGGGCTGTCATCTCTGAAGACCTCAAGGTAGGACATAAGTGTGACAAGGCAGCAGGAAGAGCAAACAGAAGATGTAGAATGGAGCAATACCCCATATATTTAACCTTAGTTATTATTCCAGCTGAGAATGCACAGTAGTTTCTCTCATATCAGAGTTTTTCAGTTAATTAAATGTACAGTTTTTTTAGACCCTCAGTTTACAAATGTATATCAATTCTGTTGTCTACATGAATAAATTTAACTACTTTGGTAAATCATTTGCTCTTTGTTTCTCTCACATTTAAGATGAATCTTGCATTTATATTCAAATCACTGGGGTGTCTGTTAAATGGACTCGAAACATAGATAATTATTTAATATATTTTCTAGTTTTGTTTAAAAAATCTATATACTATAGCAATACTTCAAAAGCAATGTTTCTCCCATGCTTGCTCCCTTTAACATGCACTGGTAGCTCTCAAAACTTTTGAGTCTTCTAATATATTTTTGTAAGATGCACATATTGCAGAATTCAGTTACTTTTAGGTCACATGAAGGAGACAACAGTATTTCATTAAAGCTCCTCACCTGGAGTCACTACTTCCTACTCTGGTGTATCTGTTTGCAAAACAAAGCAAAGCACACATTCTTAGCAGTGCTATCATAAATATCAATCATTCACTTGTGTATTTCACTGTAGATACTGTTACTCACTTGGAAATTAAATGCTCACTTTCGGCATTCTCCATGTGGATGTTTTGCAATCTTTGTTAGGGGGGTTAAATCTCCCTCACCTTCCTCCTTTACAGGAGGTGTTCACTTGTGCTGCCAGGCAACTGTTGAGGTCACATGATGCTGAGTGTCATGGATGTCCTTGTGTCATCATGGTCAAGCATGTGATGTGGTGCTCCATCTGGTCTCAACTGAGAGGCTCTTGAAGTTACTGAAAGCAGCTTGATGCACCAAAGTGCTGCATGAGAGTCCAGTGGGAATCAATGAGTGATGCTCGCATAAACAAATATTTTAAGATATTTTATTACAAAATACCCAAAGTAGCCCTCACCACCACGGACCACCACTGAATGTTTTCACACAAGCACAGTGTGCTTTCTCAAGGCATTGTAATAACACATCTGCTATCCTTATCCTATGACCAAGTTGTGGTCCTTTTGTTACAGTTCCAGTGGCTCAGAGATATTTATTTCTTTTGTCAATTTTGCCCACCTCTATGAATAACAACAACATAAGTCAGTTTACCGTATGATCAGCCCCAGTACTGGCACTGAAGAGGAGCAGGGAAACCCTAGCCCCCCCCCCAAAAAATCAGGGTACTAAGTGGGGTAAACACCAAGATAGAGATGTCAATAGGGAGGAGGGCAGGGGTAAATGGAGAAAATGACAAACACAATAAGAACAGGGATGGGGCAAAAAGGGGTAAGGCCATCAGGAAATGGAGGGTAATGAGTACCAATGCCCATAGTCTGGGCAACAAGCTCCCTGAACTGGTGGCGTTGATGGAAGAGGGATGCCTGGATATCATAGCAGTCACAGAAACATGGTACACAGAGAGTCATAACTGGGATGTTAACATACCAGGTACACAACCTACAGGAGAGAGACAGGGAGGGGAGAAGAGGGGGTGGAGTAGCTCTCTATGTAAGGGAAGGGATAAAAGCAACTGAACAAAAGAGTAAACTGGGAGGATAGGAGGCACTGTGGGTCACCTTAGAGACTGGAAATGACACCACAATCCACAGAGGAGTTGTATACAGACCTCCATGTCAGAGGGAGGGAATGGACAAGGATATGATAGAAGGCATCCTTAGGATGGCAGAGAAAGGGGAGATACTGTTGATGGGGACTTTAATATGCCAGATGTTAACTGGAGCACCTTTGCTGCAGCCATATCCAAAAGCAGGGCCATTTTCGATGCCCTTCAGGTGGCATGACTCAGACAGCTAGTTTTGGAACCCACCCATGAGAGAGCAATCTTAGACCTCATACTCTCAAACGGTGACAGTGAGAGGATCTCAGATCTAGAAGTGGGTAGCCATCTGGGAACAAGTGACCATCAAACAGTGTGGTTCAGGATAAATTCAGCTACAGAGTCATGCTATACAAAAGTGAGGGTTCTGGACTTCAGGAGGGCTGACTTTGGCAAGATGGGAGAGTGCCTTAGAAAAGCACTAGCAAACAGGCTAGAAAGAGGGATGGAGCAACAATGGGGAAACATCAAAACTGCCATCACAGAGGCAACAAGCCTTTGTGTGAAGAAAATAAAAAAATCAAAACAAAAGAAAAAGCCATTACGGTTCTCAAAAGAGGTGACGGTGAAGGTTAGGGAGAAAAAGATAGCATTTAGGAAGTATAAGGAAACACAGAAGAAGCAGGACAGAGAATTGTAACAGTTAAAGCAGAAGGAAGCAGGGAGGGTAGTCAGAATAGCAAAGGCCAAAACTGAGGAAAAGATAGCCAACTCAGTTAAGAAGGGGGATAAAACCTTTTATAGGTATATCAGGGAGAATAGAAAGACAAATGGAGGGATAGTGAGGCTGAATAGAATAGGCGGTGAAACAGGGATACTGAATGAATACTTCTGCTCAGTATTCACAAAAGAGGAGGAGGGGAGGTGCCTAATCCAATTAACAGAAGCACTATGGATAGGGGGGTCAATCCCAGTCCTTTCACAGAAGAAAGGGTTCTGAAAGAACTCCTAAAATTGAAGGTGGACAAAGCAATGAGGCCTGATGGAATTCACCCAAGAATTCTAAAAAATTAAGGAGATAACTAGTGACACCACTGACTACCTTTTTAATAAATCATGGGAATATGGTGTGGAACCTGAGGACTGGAGGAAGGCGAATGATTCCCTTCACAAAAGTGGGAGCAAGACACAGGCAGGAAACTATAGACCTGTCAGTTTGACCTCTGTGGTAGGGAAAGTGATGGAATCACTTCTGAAGGAAATAGTTGTTGAGTACCTAGAGGCCAGTGGGGCACAGGACCCAAGGCAGCATGGGTTCACAGCGGGAAGGTCATGTCAGACAAATCTAATTGATTTCTTTGACTGGGTGACCAAAGTAATAGACCAGAGAGGGGTTGTGGACATGGCCTACCTACACTTTAACAAGGCATTTGACACAGTCCCACACAAAAGATTAATAGTCAAATTAACCAGCCTGGGAGTGGGTCCCAGGGTGGTAGCCTGGGCAAAAAATTGGCTGGACAACTGGACACAGAAGTTAATTGTAAATGAAGTCCACTCTGAAGAAAGAAGGGTTACTAGAGGGGTACCGCAAGGTTCAGTACTGGGTTCATTCCTTTTTAACGTCTTTATAAGTGACATTGCAGAGGGACTGGAAGGAAAAGTATGCCTCTTTGCAGATGACACAAAGATCTGCAACAGGGTTGATACACAAGGAGGTTTGGAAAGGATGAGAAGTGACTTGGCAAGGTTGGAGGAATGGTCGGAAGTATGGCAACTTGGATTCAATGCAAAGAAGTGCAAAATAATGCACCTGGGAAACAAAAACCCAGGGAAAGATTACACAATGGGGGGAGAGGTAGTAACAACAACAAAAATGGAAAGGGACCTGGGGGTAATCATATCAGATAACCTGAAGGTTAGCAAGCAATGTGAGAAGGCAGTAGGGAGGGCTGGGGGATACTGGGATGCATAGGGAGAGGCATCACCAGCAGAAAACAGGAAGTTGTTATCCCTCTGTACAGACAGTTGGTGAGATCCCATCTGGAGTACTACGTCCAGTTCTGGAGATCCCATCTCTGTAAGGACATAGACAGGATGGAGTCAGTCCAGATGAGGGCAACTAAAATGGTGCAGGGTCTGCAAGAGAAGCCATACGAGGAGAGACTAAAGGAGCTTAATATGTATACCCCTGAGGAAAGGAGGGAGAGGGGGATATGATAGAAACTTTTAAGTACCTCAGTGGAATCAACAAAGTCCAAGAGGGTAGCATCTTTCAGAAAAAGAGATGTGCAAGAACAAGGGGACACAATTTGAAGATAGAGAGGGACAGCTCAGGGGCAATTTGAGGAAGTATTTTTACACAGAGAGGGTGGTGGACACATGGAACAGCCTTTCTGAGGAGGTTGTGGACTATAAAACTGTGGGAGAATTCAAGAATGCATGGGACAGACATAAGGCAATTTTTGTGGGGAGTACGAAGAAATAGGCTATTGGTTAAATAGGACCTGCATCTTATCCTGTAGGTAGGGAAATGGGCAGACTAGGTGGGCCAAGCGGTCCTTATCTGCCGTCAAAGTCTATGTTTCTTTGTTTCTATGTTAGTACAGGGTGGCCACCTTTTGCCCGACACCCTGACGGCGAAACATGGAAAATGACCACTACAGCAACAGTCGCTGAAATGGTCCATTTCCATGTTTCGCTTTCCCCAGTGTCCTGCCCCCTCCCCAGACCATCTCCCACCTGGAGTTGAGAATCCTAAAGTCCAGGGGGTGTGGGGGGCACAGCCTCCTACAGAAAACACTGGGGGCTTGGGCAGCACAATACCTGCATCGGTATTGTGGTGTTGCTGTGTGGGTGATCGACAGATTTACTGTTGACCTAACTTGGTGCTTCTGTTAGTACAAGGGTGGGGAAAGGGTTTCTTTCTAACTTTGTTCATCCAAAGTACTGTACTGTATGAGGGTGGGGAAAGTTTTCTTTTCAACTTTGATCAACAATACAAAGGGTGAGTTGGCTTTCCTTTTGCAATATCTTGGACCAGTCACAGTAGGAGTAGACTACATTATTTGTCAGAAAATTTCACCTTGTAATTGTTGTGCTATAATAAAACAGCATACAGCCCCATATTGTTCAACATACTGAAAGCGGATATACTCCCCCTCCTCCCCTCCTTTTAGTTCTACCCTCACATCTTGGTATACCCAATGCTGCACTTTTCACCCTCTTGCCACCCTTCCTACATTCCTTCTCCCCCTACCCTCTTCCCTCTCCCTATGACTCTGGCACTTCTTATCTGTTGTCTGTTTTCTCTGACAAATGCCGCTGGCTGCCTAGTTACAATGCTACCTTTGAACTGTATTAATATGTACTCTGTTTGCAATGTCCACATTGTTGTAATACCTGTCTTGATGTTCCCCATAATTTGTATTTCTCTGACATGGAACATTTGTAAAAGAGCCATGGCTCAAAGGTATTTGTAATCCTAGACTTGATAAATAAAAATAAATAAGATACTATGGTATCCCTAAACTCAATTTCCTGAGTCTTGGGATGCCAACCCCATTGGGCCGAAATGCACCGTGCCAAAACAATCAGATGCCCAAAAATACTATTTCAGGCATCTGATTGTAAATTACACTCTGTTCTGAGGGGGAGCAGCCCTCAGAGTTAGAAAAAAACAGTTACAGGGGTATAACAGTGCAAAAAGTTGCAGGACACAAGGCTGGATAGAACCTGTGCCTCCCCGAGCATGCTGGCCGAGCTGACAATGCCTTACCCCTCAACACCACCAGGCAGCTCAGCCAGCCATCTAATTCCTCCACCATTTCACTGCCATGTACAGGGGTAAGGTAGCAAGCCATCACGTCCACTATCTTACCCTTGTAATGTCCTTCAGGTTTCCTCACTGTCAAGCTCTCACTGCCTGGATACTGAACCTGTTGGGTGATACTGCCCAGACAGGTCAGTGATGGGACAGTGAGCCTCAGCAATACATAAGTGTACCCTGAAAGCCTAGTGCTTTAGCTCCAACCAGCCTGGGATCTCCATCCTGCACCCTTCTTCAGCTTGGTTGCTTCCCTGGTACTGTATCTGTGCAACAGTTGGACAAAAAAGCATACTGGGCATCCATCAAAATGCTGCAGAGATAAAAAAAGGGAGACTGTAAAGCAATTATAGCATACTGTGGATGAATATATGAAATAAGGACTCTACATACATGCTGTAAGAGACCTCTATAGACTGTGACATAGTACAAAAGATTGTTGCCTTCCAAAACTTAATAAAATCAGAATTCAGCACTCCTCATCAAGTCAAGACTTAGTTTCCATATTTCACACTGAAGTTTTGGCATGTGTACCTATAAGCATCACAGTGCCTCACGGTGAGTCAAGCCCAACAATATGATACTTTTCAAACCTGCTATACTGAGCTGAAGTGAGGCTGCATTCTACTGCTGTATTGAGCTGAAATGTGGCTGTCCTCTCTGTGTTTCTAATGCCAAATAACTCTCCAAACAGGACTGCTTCAGGAAGGGCCCCCCAGCCTAGCACCGGGGCAAGACTCGCCAGCGGGCAGTCAGCCTCCTCTGCCACTGCTCGAACCCACCAGCCCAGACACTTGGCGCTGAAAGCCGAGGACCACTTCAGGAAGGGCCCCCCAGCCTAGCACTGGGGCAAGACTCGGCCAGTGGGCAGTCGGCCTCCTCTGCCGCCACTCGAACCCACCAGCCCGGACACTTGGCGCTGAAAGCCAAGGACCACTTCAGGAAGGGCCCCCCAGCCTAGTGCCGGGGCAAGACTCAGCCAGTGAGTGGTCGGCCTCCTCTGCCACCACTCAAAACCACCAGCCCGGACACTTGGCGCTGAAAGGTACGGCAAAGCCGCAACCAATCAGAACTTGAGCACCTTCTATGGCTTTGTCTCCGATTGGTCCCCGCTTCACTAGCATCTTTTAAACCTGTAATTCTTGTTTTTAAGGGAAATGTGTGTATAATTTGTCCAAAAAAAGTTGTTTCACTGAAACTGTGGGATTGGAGATGCTGACTGTTGGTTAATTGCTACTATATTAAGTGATCTCAGCACCTCCAGTGTAATTATAAAATTGCCCAGGCGCTTAAGTGCAAAACCATTCCACAGGCTTTCATTTGCAAATTGTGACCCCCTGCTGATTCTGCAGATGCTTTGTCTCTGTGCAGCATTTAACTCGAGTGCCTCTCTCTTTCTTCCCAGCTGAGGACCGCTTGAGGAAGGGCCCCCCACCCAGCCTAGGCGCAGAGGCAAAACTCAGCCAGCGGGCTGTTGGCCTCATCTGCCGTCCCTCAAACCCACCAGCCCGGACACTTGGCGCTGAAAGGTACAGCAAAACGCAACTTTACGCCACCCGCCCTTCCCCTCCTCCAGTCCTTATTATATAGACCCTCTCCCACCTCCTTCTAACGTCATGCCCATGGTAACTCACTACCTTATGGCATTAATTCCAATCCATCCATCAGCCTATAACCCCTTCTAAGGTGGTATCTCTGACATGCTGTCAGTTTGTTCCTAGTTTCAGAAACTCAGTTGCTCTTCAATACCTAGTGGCACACACTAGTTAAAAATTCATCCATTTTCCTTAAGTGCAATTGCCTTCCTGTAGACACACCAGAATAGTCCTCACTCTTCCGAGAGAATTATTCTCATTGCCTCAACATAGCTAGGATACACACTGCTGCAACGTTAAATGTATATCAATATTTATATCTCTGTGCACCTGTCAGACCAGGTCCAAATCTATAAGACTGAACATTACCTTCTCCACAGGAGTTAGAATGGGGAGGAAGCTGTGGCTTCTCCTTGTGTTCCTCCTTTATCCAGATCCTTGTGGACAATCACCAACCACATGATACCTTGCAGGGGACTGAGGTTGACTTTGCCTTGCTGTGATACCAACATGGCAGCAGAAGATTTTGCATGTGCTTATAACCTCCCCAGCTACAGCTACGCTTTTGGCTAACTTATTATGGCAGGACGCAAATGGAGTCATTCCAACCAGAAGCACAGCCCCCTCCCCTGCCATAGAACCCCCACTGCTCTTTTTGGTCAGAGTTTTAGCCTTTGCTGTTCTAGGAGGACAAAGCATCTCACCTGGAAAATGATAGAACACTGAGAGCCTGAGGAAGCGGCAAAAGCAAGAATCTACAAACTATCCCTTGTTGCAATCATGAAGCTTCTGCTCCTGTTATTACTATGCTCAGGCAATGTTGAACTTAATCCAGGGCCTTCAGAGGCTATCGCAGCACCATCTGACCTAGTCAGGCTCAAAGGATTAAGATTCCTCCACGTTAACGTGTGAAGCCTACTAAAAACGATCACTATGATCCAAGCAGGGTTAACCATACCTTACCAGATATCTTGGTGATCTCGAGACCTGGATTAGGCCTACCACAGCAGACAAGGATATCAACACCCAATTACCAGCTATTCAGAGCTGATCGACAATCTAGAGGGGTGGTAGCGATATATGTGAAGGACAACCTCGCTGCAACCTGCCTCACCTCAACATCTGTGGGGCACGAGTTTGAATGTCTATCCCTTAAAGTGGTAATTTCACATACCACATCATTGCATGTAATAGGTTGTTACAGACCTGCTTCCGCTGGTCTCAAATTGTTATCACATCTAGGTGATACAATCGAAAAGGGGTCCCTAGAAACTATTATAATAGGAGACATTAATCTAAATTGGCTTTCCAAGGCTGCTACTCCACTTCTATCATTCTGTGATGCACATGGCTTAGCACAGCTCATCAATGAGCCTACCAGAATTAATAATAAGACCCCAAGTAATAGTACACTTCTGGACATTATCCTTGTGAGCAAGCCTCATCTAGTGTCCCATGCTGGAGTTCTCTTCAATGATATCAGCGACCACTGTTTCATTGCCAGTATAAGAACAACCAATAAAACCCACATCCCCTCGAAGTTCTCAGCTAGAAGATCAAAGCAGAATTTTGACATCCATGCATATTTGGAAGATATGAAGTACTCCAAGTGCTGGCAAGAATTCTACCTGGCAAAATGGTGGATGCAGTCTATGATGTTCTTAATGACATAATCATAGCAGCCTAAACAAATATGCACTGTTACCTAAAGTGTGAATAAGATATAAAACTTGACATTGGTTCAATCAGACCTTAAAACTACACTCCTACAGAGAGACAATCTATGTAAAAAGCACATGAAACAAAGACACCGTCAGATTGGGATCAGTTTAAAAGGCTAGGAACATATGTACCAGGAAGATCAGAGAAGCAAAGGCTGCTTACTATCGTACTAAGTTGGACTCCTTTATCCATAACCCCACTAAATTCTGCAACTCCATCAATGACATATCTGGCCAAGCACCAAGTAATTCGCTCCCAGCCAAGATAATTTCTGAGAATACTATCATCAATGACAGGCTGGAAGTCCTACAGTCATTCGGCAATCATTTTACGACCACAGGATTAGCATTTGACAACTCTCCTGCAAACTCAATGCGATCCCAGTTAGGCATACAACTTACCAAAACCCCGGTGACAGACTATATTCTCACTACAACCAGCTACGCTGAAACAGGTGGAAGACTTGCTATGCCATCTGGACATAAAGAAAAGCACAGGTGCAGACTCTCTCGACCCCTACTTCCTGAAAGTTGCCATTCATGTGCTAGTGGTACCAATAACACACTTATTCAACCTTTCATTAGTACTAGGGACAATCCCTTCGATTTGGAAAACTGCACATGTCATTCTGCTATTTAAATCAAGGGACCCTTGTGACCTCAACAACTACAGACCAGTCTCCATCCTCCCTGTACTATCTAAACTGCTGAAAAGATTGTACGTACACAACTGAGAGCTTACCTAGAATCAACTAATCTCCTAAAACCTGTACAATCTGACTTCAGAGCCAAACATAGCACCATTACGGCCCTAGCACAAGTAACCAATGATTGGCAATCGGAATTGGATAACAGGAATTGTATATATGCTGTGTTCCTGGATCTAAGTAAGACATTCGACACAGTTGACCATGAACTGCTCCTCTCATCCCTGAAATCTACAGGACTGGACTCACTCTCCTTGCGATAGTTCAACAACTACCTTACTGGATGGCTCCAGCAGGTTAAGGCTGAAGGTGAACTTTCCCCCCTTAAACCACTGCAAAGAGGCATACCCCAGGATCTTTCCTCAGTCCTATTCTTTTCACCCTCTATATCAACAACATTGATGATAACATCACCAAGGCCACTGTACACCTATTTGAAAATGATACACTGCTCTATGTCAGCTGCCCTTCACCAGAGGTAGCCTGCAAGAGTTACAAACAGAGTTCAATCTACTCCAACATCAACTCCTGAGCAAAAACTCCTGCTCAATGCAAAGAAAAAAGGCAATGTTTTCTCTCCTCACATGCATGTGGGATATCCAGTTTCAAGTATGTTTCACATATATCCACTATCCTTGGTGAGAACCTTGAATTTGTCTCAAAATTCAAGTATCTGGGAGTCTGGCTCAACAGTAGGCTTTCCTTCATAGAACACATGGAAGAACTACTAAAAAAACTTTGTCAGAGACTTGGTCTTTACTTTTGAATCAAACACTTTCTCACAAGTAATGCTAAGTTAAGGCTGGTCCAGGCTACATTTCTTTCTGTAATTGACTATGCTGATTTCTTACACAGTCGTTACCCCACCTCCTGCCTTGGAAAATTGGATACACTCTATCATAGGACACTGAGGTTTATCACAGTACTACCATTCGACACTCATCATTGCTCCCTATTTGCAGCAGTTGGATGGACTTCGTTTCAGTTCAGAAGGGACAGAAATGCTGCATCATGGATATTCAGAGCTATATCCAAGCAATTACCACAATATGTCTCAGACTGCTTCATGCAAATCACTATAAGTAAATATGCCCTAAGAGCTACTCTTCCATCCTATTCAAAGTGCCCAAAGTCAATTCTTGCTTTGGAAGGACAGCCATTAGTTTTGTGTTGCCCTCCCTATGGAAAAAATTGCAGAAAACTCTAAAACTGAGTATACTATCTCCATTACATCCTTTAAATCCCTCTACTCAAGGCTTATTAAGGAACAATGCAATTGTTTTTGACATCATTAGGATGAATGTATTCCCTCTCTATCATCTCCAAACCTGTCCCTTCCTCTAACTCTCCACATCTTCTGCAAGCCTACTTTACTGTCCTAGTTTGCCCACAATAGTAAATTGTGCTTTGTCCATCCTCCTTTCTATATTTCTCAACCTCAACACTGTCTATTTTCTCCCTCCCTTCCTGCCTATTCACGTCCCTCCTCTCCCTCATTTTACTCCTCTCCCTTCTAAAGCTCCACCACCCATTATCTGCCCAGACCTCTTGTCATCTACTTCCTCCCACTCTGACAAATCCCTATACAATTATGTATGTTAGTCACCTCCGTGCCCCAATTCATAATCCCTTCTTTTATCTTATATATATATATATATATATATATATATATATATATATATATATATATATATATATATATATATATATATATATATAATATATGATAGTGCTACCATGAATTAGGAATTGAGAGCCATTTCTATGTTAAACCCCAAAACATTGCACCTTAATAACTTTGCAACCGTTTGATGGATTTGCCTGAAATTTGGAATTTATGATCAAGAACCATAGGCCTTGGGATCTGCCAAGTTTTGTACTGGTCGGATATACGACTCTGGAGTTATTAAGTGTCGATTGTGCACACGCTTACGCTTTTCTGGAATTCTGTGGTCGCACCTACAGGTCGTACGGTTGAGTGACTGGCCCGAAATCTTCAGGAAACATGCAGCCAGGGTCCCCAATGTGCCTTTCAAAGATTTCGTGAAAAAATATTAAACGGTTCAAAAGTTATTCAAAAAACAGTTTCCCATTATAAGTCAATGGGAAAAGTTAACAAAAAGTGCAACATAGTTTCGCAAATGCATTTTTACTTTCGCAAATGGGCCTGTTACTTTCGCAAATGGGCCATTTTGTTTTCAGTTGGTGATCAGAAAAATGGTTGGCATTTAAATTTGGGACCCTCTAGCAACCTAATTTTTTTGTATTCACCTAGTCGGGCCCTGAGGATGCTTGCCATGTCTTTATTTTGTGGTAAAACACCCCAGAAATATGTTTTCAAATTTCTGGAAAAGTACTAGTAAATTACTTTCATGCTCACGAGAAAGTGTACAATTTGCGAAAGCTTTCGCAAATTGCGACAGTAGTTTTCTAGTCTGTGGGAAAATGACAGCAATTCTTTGGCACTGCGCTGCAAAAGAACCGTTGGGAGTTTTGAGCTGAAATTTGGAGGGAATGGAGCCAACATCTCACAGATGTGCCTTTCAGTGTTGTATTGAAAAAATATTACATGGCGGCAAAGTTACGGCACTCCAAAGTTGATGGTTTTTCCCATAGGATAACATTACGGCGCCCAACGCATTACAGAAATCCTTTGGCACCCTGCTGCAAAATAACGGTTTGGTCTTTTTTCCTGACATTTGGAGGGAAGACAGCCAACAACCCACAGATGTGCCTTTCAGTAGTTTGGTGAAAAATATCACACGCGGCAAAGTTACGGCACTCCAAAGTTGACAGTTTTTCCCATAGGATAACATTACGGCGCCCAACGCATAACAGAAATCCTTTGGATCCCTGCTGCAAAACAACGGTTTGGTCTTTTTTCCTGAAATTTGGAGGGAAGACAGCCAACAGCCCACAGATGTGCCTTTCAGTGGTTTGGTGAAAAACATTACAGGAAACAGCGTTATGGCGCTCGAACTTTTCTTTTTTCCCATAGGATAACATCATGACTTTAGCAGCTGCTTTCAGGAGCTCGTATCTAGAAAGCGGTGCAAGATACGGACTTTCAGTGGAAACTTCTTACCCCATGATGGGGCTAAGATTCAAATTAGCCAGGACAGTTGTAAATAATATGACTTTTACATTTTTTTTCTACGTCGTACGGTTCCTGAGATATAATGTATTTAGTATTCCAAGATCTCATTTTCTGCGCCGATACTCATTATTTTGCATACATTATTCCTACTCACTGTCTTTCTCAATGCAGGTTTTGGGGAAAACCAGCCTGTGAGCTTACATTACTGTTACTGTTGCCCTTTCCGCTTGCGGTTCCATACCCGTTTCACTTACCGTTGACGTCTGCACCACCATGTGCGTTATCCTTTGCATTTTAATTTGCGCTTGCGTTTCTGTTATTTTTTGTCATTTTCTGTCTACAGTACTGTTTATCTTTCTGTTTCACTTACATCACCATGCCCATTGACATTTCTGTTTGCAGGCACCATGTTACTATGTGACAACACATCACGTGGCAGACCATTCCGTCTCGCCACCATGTGGTTACCTTTCTGTTCTCATTCATGCTTGTGTTACCATGTGCACCACTGTTAGCATTTCTGTTTGCGTTGCTGTCCCTGTTAGTATGCCACAAGACATCATGTGGCCCGCTCCCGCCACGCATTATAGCGGTGGGAGCGAGACAGCAAGACACCAGCTCCCGCTGCTGCATTACATTCACTATTTCTTGTTATCATTCTCAAGAAGAAGAGAAATTAGAGGCAAAAAACTCAGTTTAATGCATTAGTTAGAGTTGTTCCACAGTGACAAAAGTGAGGAAATTTGCTGTTAGGGTTGAAAAACCCCTTGTACCCCCACCCACCGCCTTGGCACTGGGGTGTGCATTGCGATCATGAGTCCTAACTCTCACCTCATTCTCCTATACTTCTGCTGCTTTACACAGGTCATGGGGTGAGAGTTGAGACTGATAATCCCAATGCACACCCCAAGCCACCACGCAAGGCCATCCTTTTGCGTTTACTTTGCGCTATGCTTCTGTTACTTTTTGCCATTTGTGTGTACCACACTGTTTCTCTTCTGTTTCACTTTGCGTCACCATGCCCATTGACATTTCCATTTACAGGCACCATGTTGCTATGTGACCATACATCACGTGGCTACCGTTCCTGTCGCCACCTGTGCGTTACCCTTTCTGTTATCATTAGTTTTTGTGTTACCATGTGTGCCACTGTTAGCATTTCTGTTTGCATTGCTGCTCCTGTTACTATGCCACAAGACATCAGTGGCAGGAGCTGGCAGAAACCCAAAGGCCGCCCGCCACCACATTACATTCACTATTTCTCAATATCATTCTCAAAAAAAGGGAAATTAGAGGCAAAAACTCCATTTAAAGCATTAGTTAGGGTTGTTCCACAGCGACAAAGGGGGTGAGAATGGGCTGCTAGGGTTGAAAACCCTAACTCGACCACCCCCCAGCACCACACACACACACACACACACACACATTCAAGTATGGGGAGGACCAAGTCAACACAACCAATGACAGACATCCAGCAGCAGGTGACAGAAATAACAAACAATTGTCTAAATGTACTACGAGACATCCCCACCCACCTGACCAGGTACTGCATGCTCAGTGGAGATCAACAGCAAAACTGAGGCCATGTACACCAAGCGTACATCCCTGATTGCAGCTGCACACAACATACCACACTTAGTAGTTGCATGGCCTTACCTACCGATGCCCCACACCACCACAACTGGTACTGTGCCGTTATTCAATATAAATGCTGAAGGTGCATGATGACAGTTGTAGAAAGGTTTTAACACTAGTGAGTATACATTAATTAAGAAACACATAAATTAACTACAAGACACTAGCATGCTTAAGATAAAGTAGTGATACATTTAGTAGGTGATTTACATAGCAGTACATTTACTGCAATGGTTTACTCAAGCTAGAGAGCTGATGTAAGCGTATGGAAAGCATTGCCTGTTCAACGCTGTGAAATTGGTACTGCCAGTATCACATGCATTCTTACTGATGAAGGTGTACTGCTGATGTACATACATAGACCTTCAGTGTGTTTCAATATTAAAGATGCAGTAAGTATTCTTTGTAAGAAGATTGTAATTGCATGGATCAGGCCAAGCAACTTCTAAATATCATAGCACTACTAGGCCAGCAATGATGTACCTGTATCGGACATGTATATAGGATAGATTTTCCTGTAGGCACTTACTGAGTATATTGTACCTGATAAAGACAATCTCATTGCATCTGTGATGACTAACTTATTCAAATAGTAATACATTTGCTATTGTTGCAATGAGTGATCTATGCCACTTATGGACACAGTGTGATTTTTTTAACAGTTGTTTCATACTCAGGCTGTATGCCTACTGTTTGGGTTTGCCACACTTCTGCCACTGATGCTATCAAAGTGATAACTATGCTAATTCTGCTACAACAGGAATCAAGTAGGTATGGTGTAGAAATAAACAGAATGTCTTTTAGTATTGATTTAACTCATAATGGGGTAAATGTACTAGGACAGCAGGGGTTATCCTCTATCACTGAGTCTGTCAGTTATAATCACACTAGGGTTTCAATGACTGTAATGATCAAGTTACACTGTTCATCTTCATGAGTTCATAGTCACAGCCATTCTCCAGCAACTAGACAGTGTATGGTGTAACTGGGTGGGACACTGTGTTGCAAAGCTGCTGCAGTGCCTAGCAGAGGGAGAGTATCTACTCATAAAGACAATTAAGCAATAAGGCATGACCAACAGTTATGTTAAATGGTCTGTTAATCACCTTGTGGGGTTTAATGTTGAATGAGGCATATCCGAGTGCCACATGTTGTAGACAGTGATAAACTGACCATTAACATAATACCTGGGAGTGGCTTATTGCTATCATAATAAAACTGTTTTTTAAACAACATTAAACCATGTTCATCATATGATTAGGCTCTACATGTATGTTAATAAAACTAAACATAAGGCTGTTACAATGTTTACAGTCAATTAGAAAGCTGCATTTCTCAAACCCTTGTTATAATCAGAGATATTATACCTGTACAACTCCTTGGTTTTGCTTAACTCTATTGCTCAGGTGGCCCACCACAAGTGGTGTGGTGTGGTGTGGGGCATCTGTAGGTAAGGCCATGCAACTACTAAGTGTGGTACGTTGTGTGCAGCTGCAATCAGGGATGTGTACGTTTGGTGTACATGGCCTCAGTTTTGCTGTTGATCTCCACTGAGCATGCAGTACCTGGTCAGGTGGGTGGGGATGTCTCGTAGTACATTTAGACAATTGTTTGTTATTTCTGTCACATGCTGCTGGATGTCTGTCATTGGTTGTGTTGACTTGGTCCTCCCCCATACTTGAATGTGTGTGTGTCTGTGTGTGTGTGGTGCTGGGGGGGTGAATTCGGAGTTAGGGTTTTCAACCCTAACAGCGAATTTCCTCACTTTGTCACTGTGGAACAACCTAACTAATGCATTAAACAGTTTTTGCCTCTAATATATATATATATATATATATATATATATATATATATATATATATATATATATATATATATATATAAAATATAAATATGTGAATTATTGTCAATGTATCATGCCTGTTCACACATATGTTATGTGTTGGCATCATAATGACTTGTATAACCTGATCTATCATTGTATTTTGTTCTTTGCATTGTACCATGTTTTATGTAACTGACCTTGACTTAACCAGGTCCATCTTGTAAATGAGCACTGCTCAACGATGTTCACCTGGATAAATAAAGATTTGATTGATTGAAACAACTCCTGAAGCTGGATTTTGTCTTAAATTTATATTGTTTAGATCATGAGGCACTTCTGGAAACCATTTGGTGGACATGTTAGATGGAGATTGTAACTTGCTCACACCAGGTCCTTTCCAATAATACTATTTTAGTTTATTTACATATGTTTTTAATTTGTTTACATATTTATGTAAGCACCCTTGTAAAACAATCAAATCAACTAAAATGCATTTTGTTTTGCATTTATAGTTTTTGGTTTTTATAATTTTCACAGATGGACAACAATAGTAATTATGTATTGGACACTTTCTTTTATTTGTTGATGCCCTTGGAATAAGACTTTTTTTATTGTGGCATCTTAAAGAGCAGCTGACTCCTTCAAGAGAACATTAACAAAACATAATATTTAGATAAAGTTCAGCTTGTATTTCACATTAGTTCTTTATTCCTCCTCCTCATTATTTATTGTTGAGGTCAGTTGCATGAAAACAGGATTTTTGCTCTTGAAGAGTTTGTTTATTTCTGTTGCTGTCTCCCTACCTGAGGTCCTAATGCACTGCTCGTGACATCACAGTTACTCTCATGGCAACAGATTGTGATGTCACAGCAGAGCATTATGATTTGAAGTAGGGAGTATGCTATAGTGGCAGATTAACTTTAAAGTAACTGCAAAGGATACAAATCATGTATTCATGTACATTTTCTCAGTAATAAATAATGGGGAGCAGAAATCTAGAATATATATGGAATACAAGCTGAATTTTACCTAATTATTATGTTTTTCAAAGTTTTCTTGGCGGTGTTAGTATCTCTTTAAGTTCTCCATCTTAGATGCTTTAATTATATTGCATTCTTTAGCAAGACTTGGGTCCCCCAGAATGTTAACTAGCGTAGTATAAGTATATTCCCCCTTATCTCTTCATAACTTACAATTAAGAAGAGATAGAGGGAATATACGTATGCTATTTAACATCCTGGGGGACCCAAGTTTTGTTAAAGAATGCAAAATAATTAAAGCATCCAAGCTGGAGACAAAAGATGCCACAATAAACAACTTCTTATTCCAAGGGCATCAGCAAATAAAAGAAAAAAATACTTTTCTATTAGGGCTTGTAAATTGTGGAATCTACTTCCTCAGTAGATATCATTGACTTTTGTAAATTTAAACTAGAATTGGATAACCATTTTCTGAGTACTGATGGTTAATACCCCACATTGGTGGGAGGCAGTCTTGATGGGCATAGTGTCCCTTCTGTCTTAAAACACTGAGTAATACCACCAGAAAGAGTAGCAATAATCCTACGTTTTGTAAAGCACACTGTTCAACACAACATCCACAATTCTGTGGGTGAAAATTCTTTATTGAGGACAAGGAAGCAACAGATATTAGAATGGTTATTTTGTGCATGTGTGATATTTTCAGTTTTACAAGGATTTCACTTTTATGGAGTTTCATGGCTTTCATGTATTCTGTTTTTTTTTATATTTTGTAAGCTGACCTGTGCCCAATTTCAAAATGCATGCCAACCACCCACAATACCTCTGCATGTAAAGAGGATAACTGAAACAGCTCTTTCCTCTGCTCCCATCTCAGTTTACTGTGTTTGCCTATGACTGGGAATGGTCTGGGGCAGAGCAGTTTCCAGAATATGAGCAGGGGATGTTCTTGCCTACTGTACCACTGCTTATCTGCACAAGCTCTCTCACTTTCATGTCAGGAACTCTAAGGAGTTCAACATTTGAGTAGTGACTTAACTTTCCCACAGGGGTTGGCAGTACTAGAGTGGTAGAAACAGTTGCAGTTACTGATACGGAATAGATAGTGGGATGGGGGTACAAACTAATTTCCAGATTGGCACCCTACTATTCCTGGATCACACTCTGTTCAGTATATTTTAATTGATGGATATGATATTCTTCAAGAAGCTGGCATGTGCGTGTGTTGAGATTGTTCACTGTTTTATGCAGTGCATGGATCATAATGTGCCTCTGCAACTTTAACCTGGCACAAGGTAAGCTGGCACTGTGAGAGGTGCTTGAGGTGGTGGTGGTAGCATTGGTTCTAGTGTCCTCCTCCTCACTGAGGTAAGATTCTTCAATGTCCTGTAACTTGCACTAAGCAAAGAACAAACATGTAATGAATGTTACAGTTCAGTGTTGTTTGTATTATACAGTTATTGATTTTGTTTATTTTATTATGCAGTTATATATTATTGTGTATAGTAACATAGTACAGTACTGTGCTTTCAGCAGTGGAAATGCGGTGGGGGTGAAATTAAAAGTCTGAGTTAAAATTATAGTCTGATTCAGATCCAAGAGCAATATGAAGAAGGGCTGCTAAAATGTTCATTATTCCTCGCCCACCCCACCCCTTCACAGCACAAAAAAAGTAACATCTAGTACCTTAAGTTTTGATTTTAAACGTTTCTGGATTTCACAACAGGAGACATTATATGCCTTCTAAATGTGAGTACTTGAGACTGGATTCCCCGAGTCTCCTTTCCTGGTGTTGCTACTGCAGCAAGGATTCTCTGAACAGGTGCTTTGTTAAGCACAGTAGCTTCATTGTTTGGTGGGATCCATAAGACATTTATTTGTCCATATTATTTATTTAATTCATTGTTTTATTAATTTGTGTATTTGATTTTGCTGACTGGGTTAGTCAAATGGGACAAAGTCACTTTTATGGAAATGACCCGAGCTTAGATTAAACATACATTGAACAAGGCATAAACAACAAAACAGTTGCTAGAGAGGGAACAACACAACATCAGTGACAATTATGGATACTGTTCACCTATAGATCTTTTTTGAGGTTACCTTTAAAGGCAATGTGAGATTTGCTAGCACAGATATGAGGAGGAAGGAGGATTCAGATGTTTGTGTCCCTGTAGCAAAAGTCTTTTTGACCCATGCCAGTTTTCATGAGAGGAACACTTAGCAGACCCATGTCTGAGGAGCAGAGATGCACAGTTTTAGTGGAGAAAATGAGTGAGGGGCATGCTGAGAAAAGGTATTCAGTCAAGATTGTCTTGTAGACCAGAGACCCAATATTGAGAATATTCTTATTGTCAAGTGACAGCCACTTTATCCTGGAGTATAGTAGGTAGTGGTTTGTATGCTGATCAGTCAAGAGAGCAAACCCTAGCAATACAGCTGTATAGCAAAGTATTCTTATGATGTTCAGAGGCTGAGGCCTGATCACAAATAATGGATGCATATTTAGCGTGATCCAGGAGCACTTGTGTAATACAGAGGAAATAACCAGGGCTTAAATCAATATACTTTCCAAGGTTTCTCATGAACCTTTTTTGTTGTGAACTTAAAGTGTTCTGTACAGAACAAGAGAAGGGCAAGGTACACACCATGATATTTCAAACTCTTCATACGTTCATTATAGGTGTTTTAAACCATTCATACATTCATTACAGGTGTTATCAGCAGTGGTTAGGGAAATATTATTTATGTTTTTGAGAACTCTAGGCTTAGAAAAAAGCATGGTTTTAGTTTTACTTTTCTAAAGCAGAAGACTATTTGTCTGAAGTCGGGTCTGTAGACAGTGTAGGTCAGAAAAGAGTCCTATGCTGATTCCATCAATGTTGCTGGGCTTTGCCTAATATCACCACAACACCGTCAGCATACAATAGGAAAATGGAATATCTGCAACTAATAGGCAAGGCATTGATGTATATGGAGAAATAAATAGGGCCAATGATAGAGCCCTAAGGGGATTCAATGTCAACTGGGCTCGTACAATACTGCCCTGGTAAATAAACTCATGGTCAAATGCTGTTTAGTAAATAGCGCGCTTGACATTTTCATTAAATGTCATCTCATTGCTCGCTAATAAAAACTAAATAAAGCTGACACACACCCATTAAGCATGCAGCATACCACATAGGGAGATGCAGATGGTCAGCAAAAAATTGGTGCAGTTCTTATTTCTGTGCTGCTCTTGTATGGGCCTTCAAGGGAGCTGCAGTGCATGACCAAAGGGCAGAGGGTTCTGCAGTCAGAGGAGACACTGAAAGCAGTGGGGTGTTCTGTGGGAGGGCATCCTTTTTTGGGTCACTGACAGATGTTGTTCTTGATCATCAGGGGGATTGTCATAGTTGTTGGAGAGTGGTTTGACAGAGGTTGAGAACTGCTCCCCAAGATGTAGTCACTCAAGCTGTTGGACAGTTGCCAGGGCTCTGTTACATACCTTCATATGTCATGGGTTTGTACCCATCTTTTGTGCTTTTGAGTGAGGTATGTAACAGTTACTGAAAGTTGCATGTCATGGGGTTGCTTTTTGCTTAGGGAAAAGCATGGGTTTGCAACAGGTAGCATGTCATGTGTGCCTTTGCCAGCCTGATACACAGTTCTGATATGGACCCCATAATGTGCCTTTCTCTGTTTTGCTGTGCCATTTTACTTGTGCTTACATACGTGGTTTTGCTTGCATGGTATTGACATGATACCCCTAAGGGACATTGTGTTTGATAACTATGGGGGTGAGGAAATACAACCTGAATTTAACAATCTGGGCACAATCAGAGTAGTAGTCCCATGGCAAGTTTGTTGAGTATGGGTTGATGGTTAGCCACATCAAAAGCATAGACATGTCTAGGAGTAGGGCACGTCAGCAAGCCATTGTCCATGGCCTGGCATAGATCATTAATAAAGGTAACTAGGGCAGTAGAGTTACCATGGTGATTCCTGAAGCCATGTCAGTTAGTGGAGTGGAGACATTAAGAGATTATGTACAGCAGTGAATGGTTTGGTAGTGTACTAGCTTTTCCAGCAGTTTTTCAATCATAGAGAGGCAGAAAAGAGCCTCTCTTATGGATGGGAGATAATATTTTTTTTTTCTGGATTCAAGGTACTTGTCCAGTGGTAAGAGAGGGGTTAAACAATGGAGCAATCGATTTTGTATCACTAGTTTAGCTGCTTTTAGCAGCCTAGGTGGAGATCCTCATTCCCTCAGAGTTTGTCCCATCAATCTTAGACAGGAATATGAATACTTTGTTAGTAGTGGCCACTTTTACAAAGGAGTCTGAAAGGCAATGTTGGTAAGTTACTTTTCTATTACTTTCTATCATGTTTGGAAACTTGTTCCAGGAAGCTCTGTGCAGTCACTAGCAAGGATGGATAAGTACTAGAAAAGTAATACACCTTATAATTATAGTTACTTATTTCTTTGTATACAAAAACAATACAAAAATAATAAATAAATATAAAAGATTACATTTTTTGAAAGTAATGGGTTAATTACTAGTTACTTTCAAATAAATGTAATCAATTACAGTTACATATTTATTTTGTATAAAAAGACATAAGTAATTGTAACTGTAAGGTGTATTACATTTTCCAGTACTTCTCCATCATTGCTAGTGACTGCACAGAGTTTTCTGGAACAAGTTTCCAAAAGTAATAGAAAGTAATAGAAAAGTAACTTGCCCAACACTGCTGAAAGGGCAATGCCTATTTGGGATGACAGAGAAGTTGATGGGGAGCCATGAAAGTAATTCTGAAGGTCAGATTCGAGGCGCCAGACCGTGAGAGCTTTAAGATGGCCTTAAAGACCCACTTATTCTATCTGGCCAATGGGGATTTTATATAATAATTCTGTTTTATACTTCTGATGTAATCTGAACTTGGATTATTTTATTATCATATCTGTTTTAGCATGTTTTTATCCTGTATAGTGCTTTGGTTTTGAATTGCTCTTTAGAAGTAAAGTTTATTATTATTATTATTATTATTAAGGATAGTGAAGTCCTTGTTAAATAAGTTGCCAGTAAATTGAGGATAAGAGTGTGGGATATCCTGAATACAAACCATGAGAAAGGTAACCTTATTGGAGTTATTAAGTAGTTTATTGATCCCATTCAAGAATGTACCAGGGCAACTCAGGTTGTCAAATTATTGTTTCTTGCAGCTTTGATGTTAAGAATGTGCCTTTTGTGTGTATTTCTCATGTGTCTCTATTTATTCCATTCAAATATGTTGATGTTATTTTTAAAGTGGGCCCAGATATTATCCCTTTGTTTTGATTAGGGCAAAAATGGAACCCAGACAACCAGTGGTAGTTAAGCCCTTTGAGCCTCCTCCCGGTATGTGGGGCATGGAAGTTAGCAGTGGAGTTGAATTTTGAGAGAAAGAAGTCCAGGGCAGTACTGGCATCAGTGGCATACATGACAGGGACCATTCTATATTAGTAGTAGAATTTTTATTTTTAGTCAGGAAATTCCAAAGATACACCATTAGGACAATAATGGCCAGCTTTCAAGGTGCACCTGAATTCATGAATTAAGACAAATTCGGCAAAATCCATAATACAATATCCGTTCAGACATAAGTACATGAGACAAATGATCAACAAATACATAACTGGAAGCTGCTTAGTATGTACAGCTAAACATAGTGGGCAAAGATTTACAGTGTCCTGCTTCCATTTCTCTGATGCAAATGCAGAAATCCATCCTGCAAATTAAACCACAAAAAGTTGGTCTGACTTTCTGGACAAATTTCTGCACTTGAGTTGGAAAAATGGATGTGAGCCCTACAGCTGCAGCAGAAATTTCTGTAAACTGAGGGAAATGTCACAGGTACATCCAGATGTCTGTGAATAGGATGCCAACATCTGGACACATTGGCATGGATGCAGCATGCATCCAAAATACAGATGCAAGTGCTGCATCCAGCCTTTTAAAAATTCTGCCAGGCATTTTCATCTAATACAATTACTCCTCACTGTCAATTTTGGGATTATAGCAGAGTTAAAAGCTCTATGCTTTTTTGCATGAAATTTAATACTTTCATCCAGTCTCAAAATATGCTGTAAAAATGAAAAGTAAGTTTTTCTATCAGCCAATTATATATATATATATATATATATATATATATATATACACAATATATTTATATCTAGCGAGAGAGAGACAGAGATACATACATATATATATATATATAGATATATATATATTTATAAAATGGGTAAAGAAATCTACATGTAGTGGTTGGTTGAAACACATCACATGACCATTCGTATATCAGGCGCAACTGCACACCTGTACTTTTACCCCCCTTCAAAACAATTTTGACATTTTATAAGATAGATAAACTACTCTGAGATGTGCGGTTGCGCTCTGATATACGCACGCCTTGGGTGGTTGATGGACTTGGCTTGTGGCATCGTGTGTAACAATGTATACCATGGTGTGCATGTATCAGCATGTTACCAAATGCCTCAGAGTGGTTTATCTATTACATATATCTATATATTATTGTAGCACGGTAGTACTACCATAGCTAGGGTTGAGGAGCCATTTACATGTTAAACCTAAAATTTTGCACCTTAATAACTTTGCAACTGCTCAATGGATTTGCCTAAAATTTGGAATACATGATCAACAACCATACATCTTGGGATCTGTCAACTTTTGTATTGTTCAGATATACGGCTGCGGAGTTATTAAGCATGATCTGTGCGCATTCACGCTTTTTTGCAATTCTTTAGTCGTCTCTACAGGTCGCACAGTTTGCGTGACTGGTCCAAAATCTTCAGAGAACATGTGGCTAGTGTCCCCAATGTGCCTTTTGGAGATTTCATGAAAAAATATTAAACAGTTCAAAAGTTATTCAAAAAACAATTTCCCATTATAAGTCAATGGGAAAAGTTTAAAAGTTCGACAGTGTTGCAAATGCAGTGTTTACTTTCGCAAATGACCCTTTTACTGTCGTAAATCAGCTATTTTGTTTTCAGTTGGTCATCAGAAAAATGCTTGGCATTTAAATTTGGGACCCTGTAGCAACCTAATTATTTTTTTTATTCACCTAGTCAGACCCTGAGGATGCTAGGCATGTCTTTATTTTGGGGTAAAACACCCCAGAAATATGTTTTTCAGATTTCTGTGAAAAGTACTTTCACAAAGTACTTTCACATTTGCAACAGTGTCGCATGAATTTGCAAAAGCTTTCTCAAAGTTCGACAGTACTTTTCCAGGCTGTGAGAAAATGACAGCAATTCTTTGCCACCCTGCTGCAAAAGAACAATTTAGTCTTTTGGGCTGAAATTTGGAGGAAACGCAGGCAACATCACTCAAATGTGCCTTTCAGTGTGTCGGTGAAAAAATATTATAGGACGGCAAAGTTATTGTACTCCAAAGTTGACGCTTTTTCCCATAGGACAACATTACGTCGTCCTCTGCATTACAGGAATGCTTTGCTGCCCTGCTGCAAAATAACGGTTTAGTCTTCTGGGCTGAAATTTGGAGAGAAGAAAGCCAACATCCTACAGATGTGCCTTTCAATGATTTGGTGAAAAAAGTATTACAGGGAGCCAAAGTTATCACACTCCGAACTTCTCTTTTTTTCCCATAGGATAACATTACAGCGTTCGCTGCACTTCTCAGGGCCTGTATCTAGGAAATGGTGCGAGATTCTGACTTTTCATAAGAAAAATGCTTAGCCTCCTAGTGGGGGCTAAGCATAAAACTAGCCATGAAAGTCATACATAATATGACTTTTAATTTTTTTTTCTACGTCATACAGTTCCTGAGATATAAGCAATTTAGTATTCCAACTCCTCATTTTCTGCTCCAAGACCCATTATTATGCATACATTCTTTGTACTCACTGTCTTTCTCTATGCAGCTTTTAAGGAAAACCAGCCTGTGTCCTTACATTACTGAAAAACAACCCCCATCCAGATTAAAGATTAAAGGAGGAGAGAAATGTAATTTGTACCTCTTTTTCAGATTCCTTAGACTATTCTAGTACACCAAGTTGTTATAGATTGAGGATGATTTGGCATCAGTACATATCGGGCTGCATGGTTTTAATTCCTTGATGGTCCTCAACAAGAGTGTTTTGTTTGACACTGCCAATGTATATTTAATTATCATTTATAAAGTCCTGTCAATACACTAGAGGTTTTTGA
This sequence comes from Neoceratodus forsteri, assembly GCA_016271365.2. Classification (NCBI taxonomy): domain Eukaryota; kingdom Metazoa; phylum Chordata; order Ceratodontiformes; family Ceratodontidae; genus Neoceratodus; species Neoceratodus forsteri. Next base: position 49,611,623 of record CM057451.1, on the reverse strand, counting down.
AGTTTATGGGGCATGATATCTAGGTGGAGATCATAGCTGGGTGATAGGTCCAGCTAAGTTGTACACATCATACAGTGTGCACTGATGGTTTTAAGACAGCTTTACTGATAACTTCTTGTCTATAATGCATACATTGAAACTTCTAGAGTCCTAGACAATCTTAGTATGTTTTAATCTGAGTGGGGGTTGTTTTCAGTAATCACATTCTTATACACACTAGTGACACTCATACCTTGATTTAAGAGTCATCTTCTCCAGCAGTGTTAGCCTATTTTAATTTAATTTATATGCAGTCGGATTCTTTTTATGTGTTTTGCACAAAGCACCTTTTACCCCTGGGACCCTTCCAGCTGAAGTTAATATGGTATTGTTAAACTTCTCTGACATCATCATCTGTATTTTTTAAATGAGTATTTTAAACCAGTGGGGATTGTTTCTGTTTTTTCTGCATGATCTAGCTGTTAAAAGTATTGTCTTTTCTAAATAACTGCCATTAGGATTCTGAAGAAGGACTGGTTGGTCCGAAAGCTAGAGCACTTGGTTCTGGTTGTTACAGCTACGTTGGTCCATTAAAAGGTATCAAATCATTTGCTTCTGGATCTGTTCTTGCAAGGACCAATACGGCTAATACTAAATCTAGATTTCAACATGGAAGATACCAGAATTCGCCGTAGAATATGGCAGCTACATAACATCAAGAAGAAATTGGCACAGCTAGACTGTGACATCTATTTTCTAACCCACTGCAAGATAAGAAACTTAATCCCTAAAGGTCTTACTATTTGGAATCCATTAAAAAACACAGGCAATTCTATATATGCAGAACAACTCTGTCGTAGGACCTCTGAGAAATTGAGAAATCACAGGATTCACGTATCATATGCCAAAAAAGTGGTTCTGAGCAAAGAGTTTGCTGAAATTGTTACCACATTGGAAAGGATGTCTGGGGAACCTATTCAGGACATCTTGTGAGAGATGCGCATTAATTACCAAAGGACCTTAAGAAAAACCATGCTTATGAAAAATAAGAAATTGGATTCCCTTCAACATACCATATGTCCTAACAACCATGAAGAACATAATGGAATCACTGAACAACAACACAACATAGATGGACACCTTTCAGTTGTTAATTTGTCCAACCACACACTGACTACTGGAGAACTAAATGTGTTTTCAATGGGCCTCACTTTCTGCCCTACAAAACCACTGGATATAATACAGTTTTGTGGTGAACTGGAGGAATACTTCCGTAGATTGAGACTTAAAGAATTGTTTCATGGCAAGGAAGAACTCACTGGTAGTGAAGACATCGCAATCAGTAATAATTTAATGGCTAAGAAAAAGAAAGCTGAATTTACCCCCTCAAGTGGGCGTAACAAAAATATAGACAATTACATTCATTGTTTCCGCCAAAAATTCAGTGGTCAGATCCTTACTAGGCAAAAGTAGGCCCATTATAACCTTTCTCCACCGGAAAGGATAACTATAAGGACATTGAAATCAAGCCACAACATTGTCATCAGAAAAGCTGATAATGGCTCTGCAGTGGTGATTTTAAACAGAGAGGATTATATTAATGAAGCTAACAGACAGCTAAAAGATCTTACCTACTACAGAGAACTGGAGAGTGACCCTACTACAAGATATAAAGATGAACTGCATGACTTAATTAGAATTTTTCCAGACCATGTGCTACAAAAAAAAAACTAACTGACCTCATACCTGCTGAACACAGGCCAGGGACATTCTACATGCTGCCTAAAATATATAAACCTGGCAATCCGGGAAGACCCATAGTCTCTGGTAATGGTACCTTGACTGAGGGGATCTCAGGGTTCATAGAGACCATTTTGAAACCGCTGGTTATGGAAAGAGACAGTTACAGTATATCCAGAACAATACGTGCTTTTTGCGTGTACTTTCTAGTTATAAGGATTTACCACCTGATACCATTTTAGTGACAATGGATGTAACATCCCTCTACACTAATATTCCACACACTGATGGCATTACAGCATGCCTTAAATACGTACTGTAGAAAGGACAGGAACAAAACATCAACCCTGAAGTGATGGGAGAACTTATGGAATTCATTTTGACAAATAACTTCACCTTCAATGGTAAACATTTATGTTCAAACTATGGGAACAGCAATGGCAGAAACATATGGCCCACAGTGTGCTAACCTTTTATGGCAGACTTGGAGGAGGATTTTTTAAGGCACTGTCCCCATAAACCACTAGCTTATTTCCATTACATGGATGATTTATTTATTATCTGGATGGAGGGCACGGATGCATTTCAAGATTTTCATCAAGAACTTAATAACCTCCACCCTAACATAAAGCTTACCCTGGAGTATTCCACCACCAATGTTAATTTTCTGGACACCACAGTCACCATTAAGGATGGAACCTTACATACATGTATTTACAGGAAGCCAACAGACAGACAGAGATACCTACACAAGAAAAGTAATCACCCAAACCACCTAAAAAAATCTGTCATGTACAGTCAAGCACTCCGATGTCACCATATTTTTCAAATGAGGGATGACAGAGATACACATTTAGCTATGTTGAAAAACACCTCTATTGAACAGGACACTCTTCCAGAGAAATTGACAGAATAACAGAATCATAATGCAAGTACCAAGACAACAACCATTTCAATATAAAGAAAAGACAGCTACAGGCAGAATACCCTTAGTAGCCACATATCATCCAGACCTTGAACTTCTAGTAAGATTATTAAAGACCTCCACCCAATATTTAGTGAGGGTGAGACCCTTAATTGTATTTTTAAGGAACTACCACTACTATCTTTTAAACAACCACCAAATTTAGCCAGCCTAATTATTAGAAGCAAGCTAGAACAGACTACCATGTCACACAATGGCACACGACTCTGCAGTCAACACACCTGCAAGACGTTTGAGCTCATTTCCACCTCGGACTGTGTGGTTACATCACAAAACAGACATTTCAAGGTGCATGGGAGTTATACATGCACATCACAACATGTTGTTTATTTCATCCAGTGCAAGAGATGTCCACAAACAGGTTATGTTGGAGAGACAAGGCAACAGCTCCACACTAGAATGAATTCTCACAGACATACTATTAAACAAAGAAGACTAAAAAACAAGTGGGGAACCACTTCTCCCAGCCTGACCACTCAATTTCGGATATGTCAGTAATGGTCTTAAAAGGAAATTTCAAAAGCACAACAGAGACGAGCTTTTGAGACTAAACTTATTTTACATCTCAATATGGTAGCAGATGGAATGAACATTGATCTGGGTTTCATTGGACATTACAGAAACTGACATCCATGGATCTCTTCTTCTTCAGACTGGCATATTATAGGACTTCAGCATGTGTGGGGTGTGGGTGTGTGTGTATGGGTATATGTGTGTGTGGGTATGCGTTGTGAGGAATGTGACTATAGCAGGTGTGGGGCTTGCTGTCACACTGAGGTAGGTTTTTATTTAGATACATGGAGTTATAGTGTGTTACTACTCTTACTTCACACACATAATAAATATTAATTCCTCCTCACATGTTACCTTCAGCCAGGAGTGGGGTTTATTCCATTGTGCCATATTCAGATTACCTAGCCTGTTACTGTACATACAGGAGTGTAATCATAGACTATCACATTTTTTTAAATCTGAACATATTGTGGTGCGATATCTCATTTGCATGGGGTTCTGGACAGATCTTTTACATTAGGCTAATATTGTAGTGAGTTGTGGAAATGCAGGTATGTTAGACCTCTGGTCTTACCACACATACTTAATATTTACTCGAGTTACCCAACCCTGGGAGGGCAGTATTTTTATTTCATTGTGGTTCTATCCAGAATCCTTGGAAATGTTACTACACAGATAGGATTAAAGTTAAATAGTGCCACATTTTGCTCTTTAGGTATTAGGATACATGATCCTTTTTGCATGAGATTTCATGACAAGTTGAATTCCTTTGGGAACTATTGCAGGGAATGATGTGAATGAAAGTTCATTAGGAGAGTGTGTGTGTGTGTGTGTGTGTGTGTGTGTGTGTATCTCTTTAAAATAGTTATCCCCACCCACATTATGGGATGTGGGTGGGGTAGGGTGTAGTGTTTGTGTGAAAGGAGGAGAAATGTAATATTTATCTCTTTTTCAGATTCCTTAGACACTTCTGGTACAAGTTGTTATAGACTGAGAATGTATTGACATCCGTCATATCAGGCTACATGGTCTTAATTCCTTGGTGGTCCTTGACAAGAGTTTTTGTTTGACACTGCCAATGTATATTTAATTATCATTTATAAAGTCCTGTCAATACACTAGAGGTTTTGAAGTTTATGGGGCATGATATCTAGGTGGAAAGTATAGCTGGGTGATAGGTCCAGCTAAGTTGTACACATCATACAGTGTGCACTGATGGTTTTAAGACAGCTTTACTGATAACTTCTTGTCTATAATGCATACATTGAAACTTCTTGGAGTCCTAGACAATCTTAGTATGTCTTTAATCTGGGTGGAGGCTGTTTTTCAGTAATCACATTCTTATACACACTGTGACACTCATACCTTGATTTAAGAGTCATCTTCTCCAGAAGTGTTATCCTATTTTAATTTAATTTATATGCAGTAGGATTCTTTGTATGTGTTTGGCACAAAGCACCTTTTAACCCTGGGACCCTTCCAGCTGAAGGTAATATGGTACTGTTAAACTTCTCTGACATGATCATCTGTATTTTTTAAATGAGTATTTTAAACCAGTGGGGATGTTTCTGTTTTTTCTGCATGATCTAGCTGTTAAAAGTATTGTTTTTTTCTAAATAACTGCCATTAGGATTCTGAAGAAGGACTGGTTGGTCCGAAAGCTAGAGCACTTGGTTCTGCTTGTTACATCTATGTTGGTCCATTAAAAGATATCAAGTCATTTGCTTCTGGATCTCTCCCTAGATGTATTATTTCTCACTCTTCATATTAAAATTTAGCTGCCATACATTTGACCGTCTTTTAAGCCTTTGGGTCTTCCTTTAGCTCCTAAATCCTCTGCACTGTCTACCCTACTGGTAAGCTTAGTGTCATTGACAAAAAGGACAAGATTGCCCTGAATTCCCTCACCTATGGCACTAATGAACATGTTGAAGAGGACTGGGCCCAGGACCAATCTTTGAGATACCCCACTTGTAACATCCCCTTCCGTTGATCTCTTCCAATTTACAACAACCATCTTTTTCCTGCTCCTCAGCCAATTTCCCACCACTTAACAATGTCCTTTGCCATTCCAAAGTCCTCCAACTTCTTCAACAAGCACCTACATAGCACTGAGTCAGATGCTTTACTGAAATAAAATTAGAGGAGGTCCACTGCATGGCCCTTTTCTAGCTCCCTAGTCACTCAATCGAAAAAGACTAAATGGTTGGTCTGGCATGATCTCTCTGCCATGAACCCATGTTGCTTACTGTCCTGACAACCATTTGATTCCAGGTATTCCATGAGGTCCTGCTTGATAAGGGTCTCCATCAGTTTTCTCATGATAGATGTGAGACTAACCAGCATATAATTTCCTTCCTCATACTTGTCACCTCCTTTGTGGAGTGGCACCACATAGCCCATTCTCCAGTCATTGGGAAGTACCATCCTCTGTAGTGAGCTACTGAACAGATGTGCCAGGGGCCTCCTAGTATTGCACTAACTCCTTTAGTACTCTTAAATGTATCCCATCAAGGCCTGGAGCTTTATCTGGCTTGAAGGCCACCAGGCCTTTCCAGACCCTGTCCTTGGTGAATACTGGGCTTTCCATCCTTCAGATTCCTCTAGCAGCTGCATTGGTGCCACTTTCAAGTAGGGTGCCCACTCCCTCAATGCTGAATATGGAACAAAAGTATTTGATTAGGACTGCAGCCTTCTGTCCATCATCCTCAATCACCTTACCATCATCTTGTAAGCCAGAACCCCCCTTCTTTTTTCCCCTGTTGTAATTGGAAGAAGTGTTTTTCCCCTGATTTAATCCCCTTGGCAATCTATGGCTCCATTGCTGCCTTCACCTCCCTCACTGCTCTTTTAGCTCTTCTTGTTTTTTGAATGTATTCCTCCCCACTCCTTCTCCTTTCCCTGGCTCCTTTTAAACCTGTGCAATGCCTCCTTCTTGGCTCTCTCTGCTGCTTTGACCTTAGACGAGAACTATATAGGTTTCATGTATTTATTCCTGTTTACAACTGATTCAATACAAAGTTTTGTAGCCTTGAGGATGGTCTCCTTTAAACCCCCATATGTCTTCCACACCTGTTGTAGCCCTAATATTGGTAAATTTGTCCCTTACTAACAGTCTCATTTTATCAAAGTCCCACCCCTTTAAAGTTTAGGACCTCCATCTGTGAGTGTATTATTTCATCCCTTAGGGACAACTCAAACCAGATGGAGTTATGGTCACTGTTAGCTAATGGCTCCCCTACCCTTACCTCCTCAGCTGCTTCTGAGTTCATAAGTATCACACCCAGAATGGATCCCTGTCTGATAGGATCCTTCACCAGCTGGGTCATCAGGCAGTTTTGGAGGGCATCCAACATAGCTTGGCTTCTAGAGCTATCAGCTACTGGAACACTCCAATCTATATCCGGTATGTTTAAATCCCTGACTATAACTGCTTCCCATCTTCCTGTCTTCCTTTTTATTTCCTCTGTAAGTTTTTTGTCCCTCACCTCTCCTTACCCAGGTGGATGATAAATCACCCCCATGTGTATTGTCTTACCTGATGCCACTGTGAGGTGAACCAACAATGATTTGACTTCCCCCATATAACTCTTGGCACTTACATCTTCTACAATGTTGATACCCTCTCTAAAATTGATAGCCACTTCCCCTCCCTTGCCAACTCTTCTATCTTTTCTGAAAAGTACATAACTCAGTATTGTGAGGTCCCAATAATTTTGCCAATGGCCCAGGTTTCCATGACTGCAGCAAGGTTCATCCTAGTATCTGTGGCTACACCTGTAACTCACTAATTGTATTGCCTAACCTCCCGGTGTTTAGGCAGACTTCTTTCAGGAACCACCTGTATGTTTTTTTGGCAGTCTGTGGTCTTCCCTCCCTCTGCCTTGACCATCCCTGCCTTGTCCTAACTGCAACATCCTCCTTGTACCCCCTACCTTTCTTTACCTGCTTAATTCCTGCATTGGTTTTAGCCATATGCTCTGGTCCAGTGTTTTTATTTCCAGCCCCTGTTTTGGAGAGAGCATCAGCTAGGTTCCCTCCCTTCCCTTTGATCCTGGTAGTCTTCCTAGCATCTGGCTCCCCCTGAGTTTAAATGTCCAATATAGACTTCAAACTTCTGCCCTAGTGCTCTTACCCCCTCCCATGTTAAATGGAGTCCATCATTCTTGAAATGCCTCTGTTCCCAGAAGTCTTCCCAGTTGCTTTTAAAGTGGAAATCCTTTGTTTGACACATCCAGTAGCCACCTGTTAAATTCGACTGTTTCAGCTTTTCTAATTTTCTCCTCTCTCTTTCCCAATTCCACACAGGAGGACCTCAGAGAAGGCTAGGGATGCTGAGCATGCGCAATAATTCTGCCAGTTTTCAAGGCTCTGTTTGGCTGTTTCACTACCTTGTTTGCCATCTCATTGGTTCCTAGGTCAACCAGCACTCCCAGGCCTTACCTCACTCTGTCCACCATCCTCCATATGTGTCCTCATCCTATATAGCTGAGGCACTGGAGAGGCACTTACTATCACCTCTTGTATGTACCCCATACAAATGTGACTCTGTGCCTCTGATCATAGAGTCCTCCATCACTAGAATTTGTTTTACCTTTTTTTTTGTTTTCATCTTACCATAGGATGCCACTACACAGTTCTACCTAGGCCCACTGACTGACATGAGGTCCTCCCTTCACAGGTCAGGTTCCTGCACCCCTGAAAGGGGTGAAAAATGGTTTGTGGTTGACATGGCATTGGCATGAACTATGCCCTTGTGGTCAATCCTTACATTCCCCCCCCCACCACCACTGTCCATCACCCTGGGCCAGTGGGCCTCTGTGGGAGTGGAAGTGTGCAGTGAGCTACTGTTAAGCATATGATGCAGCCTGGATATTTCCACCTAAGCTGCCTCCAGCTGAACCCTGAGCTTGGAAAGATTCTTGCAGATGGGGCAGCGTCCCACCCTCAAGAGGCACTCCCTGGAGATGACTGCCCCACAACCATTGCAGTTTACAGTCCACATATTGACTTTTTTAAATTCTTTGATATTGTTTGTTAACTGTTAAGGCCCACTAGGCACAACTTCCTGTTTTCAGAGGTGACCCGGGAGCTTTAGGCTGGTTAAGTGACTTGCTCAAAGTCACACAGTATGCAAGTGGAGGTTGGGGGAATCAAACCCAGGTCTGCTGAACCAAGCTTATTCACAGCTCATTATGCTAACCTCTAGGCTATACTGCCAGCCTAGTAAACCTAGCATCTAGTAAATTAATAGTGTGGTACTTTCAAGCTGCTGTGCTTAGTCTGATTTTAGGCTGAATTGTTATCCTTGAATTAGTCTGTAGTTGAGCAGAGTGGCCGGCTGCCTGCTGCCTCTGTTCTGTCCTTGTCATCTTTGTCCTTTGCATGGAGGTCCCATTACAGAGGTCCACTAGATATTCACTTCTTTTATTCCACCCTAAGGATGATGGGTGCTCTGAGGTGTCCTGACTGGCTTTGTTACAGGGTATGGAAGTGTCCCGATGCCAGTTGGTGCTCGCTGGAATGCTACAAGTGGTGGTGGTGATCTGGGGGGTGAGTGGGGTTTAAAGCCCCAGAGTGGCTTCCTGCTTCTTCAACAAATCACCCTGATTGGTTTTGTTAGAGAATAGGGGGGGGGCATGTCTATGACACCAATTGGCACTCACTGAAACACTCCTAAATCCAAGCCCCAAGTAAACTGTAGCACCTGAGAAAGGAGGGAGAGAGGGCTCCTGAATTTGCTGCAGAACCTCCTCCTTCTTTAGTGGTTTTGGCAGCGTTGACTGTTTTTGTGGCAGTGCTTGTACAGTCCGAGTGGCATCCACTATTGTTTCAGTGTATCTTTTAATGTGGGCATCTGCAGTACCCGCTACCTGGCTGTTTTGTTGTTGTACCACTTGTTCTATTGCTTTTGCATAAATTCAAAAACTAAATCTTTTAAGTTATTCTTCTCCTGAATCTTGTAGTCTTAATGATACATAGTACTATCAATTTAGCATACTGTGACTGAGTGATTGATTTGTTTACAAGTCATTGAAGCATAAAGGTTTTCAGCAGAAAAGGTTCCTGCAGCCAACGTCTTCCAGCCCTACCTATCTGAAGTTGAGTTTGAGGCCCTAGTGGCTAACTGTTGAAAGCTTTCACCTTTTGTATGCTAGAATAAATAAAAGATAATATTTGACAATTTATCTGATGAGTGAAAATATCAGATTCATCACTCAAAAAACATATGTCATCAAGCCCATCCAAAAGTGATGTGGACCATGGCCTACATTTAACATGTGTTTACCCTCCTGCCTACTCCAATACTTCCAGATGACCTCTTGCTGCTAGTTGTAGCACTACAAGTTCAATGCCACCACCATGGTGTTTACTAAGCGTCAACCTCTAAATCTGCTGCTGTTGCTTTGCCATCTGGCACAGTCACCACCACACTACTACTGCTGGGATGGTTGCTGCTGGGACCCCAAGTAATATAGTTGCCCAATCTACTACTATTAGTACTGTGGATAAGTGCTAGTCCCTCCACCACCCTACAAATGTTACAAGATGTTCCTTTCATTTTTTAATTTTTTTTTGGTGGGGGCTTGGTTATGGCCTATCAAACTGAATAGTGACAAGAAACATGCTTAACAATCCAGTGTTACTTACTTCGCTGTGCAATTCAGTTTCAATAGACCCTGTTTTCAAACTCTACTAACGTTGTCAACCCATGCTGAAGAACAAATATCTAATTTGTCTGCTTGGTAGATTTTTTGCAAGTCTGCAACATTTTTTATAAATGGTCTACATTATGGCTGAATATCTAAATACTGTCCAATACCTCAAGCTGTATTTGAAGAATTTTCAATGAATACTATACTTAATGTATTTCTGCACCCTTCCTAATATGAATACTTCAGAATACCTAACAGTCATGCAGAACACAAGAGACTCACACTTTATTTTAGCAGTCAGAAATCCCAGCAAAACAACTGAGGAATGTTTGAAAAAAAATTACAACCAAATTCACCAAATTAAAATGAATGAGTAATCATTATTCACTGTACACTTTTGTATATTTTTGTTTATCTGCTATATTTCTGTTTCTGTTCACCCATAACAATGGTCAGTAATGCATACAAACCAAGCAGGTTAATATACAAATCAGATCAAATCCTTAAGATAAGAAATTAAAAACAGCTACAGTACATAGAGATATTCCTTGTGACAGATCTCAAATTAATCAGTCACTAAATACAATGTTATCTGATCTAGATCTGCTTCCCTTAAAAAACAGTCAATTACAGAAGTTGCATGATCCTGTAAGAATAATATGCCAGCATCCAAACTGCAGTACTATTATATTTCAATTGGGTGTAACTGGATCAAAACTGAGTATAAGGCCCATTCAACCTCTGCCAAACACTTTTTAAAAATATCTTGCTTGCACAATCCTGAAGAAAGCATTTCCATCCAGCTTGGGATTAAGTACTCCAAACTGGGCTGATATTAAACATTTACAGCACCCTAGAGCTTTAGTTTTAAGGAGATTGATGAGCTGCCTTCTAAAAGCTGGGCTCCATCACAAAAGGGAAAGTGGGGGAAGGGTGAGGGCCTCTCAGGCATAAAGCATTAGTAGTAAAAGCTTTTCAGCTTACCTTATCAAAGGTGGCATATTTAATTAACACTGTGTGCTCTTTGATGAGGTAATCGGGCCAGGAATTATTGCTTTCATCAGAAAAGACCAGGGATAATAGACAAGCATGTGTTTAGAATATAAATACTGGGAACTAGGAGAGCTTCAGTAACAGAAAAGTACTGGAATAGCAGTATAAGTGCAGTATAATGTGGGGAGTGGTGTAATGCAGTGGCTGCAGGGCAGCCATATTCAGGTAGACCTTCTGGACGTGGAGGTGCTGCCCTGTCTGCAGGCATCTCTCTGGACTGCAGGATGAGGTAGCCAGACTCAGAGTGGAAGTAAACTGGGTCAGGAGTACCTTCACTCCTATCCAGAGATGACCCAGTCCAATGTCACTGCCTCAAAGGATGCCAAGAACGAGGAGCACTTGGATGATGGTGGGCTCGGGAAGGGTCAGGGCGGTCAGGCAGAGGCACATCCCAGATCCTATTCCACTCCAGAACTCATATGCCGCTCTGGAAAATGGGGACAACCAAACAGAGGTACCTGGAGAAGTGGAAGGGAAGGATGTGGAGGTCAAAGAAGGAGGTGACCTCAGTGGGGACAGCAGTGGACTCCAGAGGAGGAGGAAGCAAATCCTGGTGGGGGACTCTATCATAAGAGGGATCCAGCTAGGAACATAGGAGGGGCAGGACAGGGAGGTGAGGTACCTACCAGGTGCCACAGCATGGAGGGATGGGATGAAGATCCTGGGGATCACGAGGAAGGCAAGATGGGAGGGTGAGCTGGATGTCATTATCCACCTAGGTACTAATGAACTGGCAAATGGGGAGCCCAAGGAAGTTCAGGAAGAGTTTAGGAAATTGGGGAGGGGTATCAAGCACGTAGCTACTTCTGTCACCTTCTCAGAAGTACTACCTGTGAGAAGCATGGGAGAGCGTAGGGGTGCATGCACCAGGAACTTTAACTCATGGTTGAAGAACTGGTACTGTGAGGAAGGGTTTGGATTCATTGGTGACCGGGGACCCACCTGGAGGGATTGAGGCTTGTTCAAGTCTGATGGACTGCATCCATCATGGAGGGGAATCAAAGCACTCAATGATAAATTTAAATGCTACATGGACAAGCATTTAAACAAGCCAAGGGGGGTGGCAGACCAGCAAGGAGTGTACCTAATTGCCCACCCCACCCCGACATATAGCAGTAGAACCAGTGAACAGGAGGAGTGGATATCTCTACAAAGCAGTGTGCAAAAGATGAAGATAAGCACCCAAGAGGTGGACAGGCAGAAAGGGGGCAAAATTCAACAGAAGAGCAGACAGCAGGGAGAACCAGGGATAAAGGACAACCGGGGGGGCTGGAGTAGAACAGCTAAACAGTTCAGAGAGTTCAAATCATGGAAAGCCATGTGTGTCAATGCCAGGAGACTTATCAACAAGATGTAGGATCTGGAGGCTGTCATGGTGCAGTCTGACCTGGACATTGTGACCATCACAGAGACCTGGTGTAATGATAACCATGACTCGGAGATGGCCATACCTGGCTACAACATATTCAGAAGAGACAGGACAGGTAGGAAGTGAGGAGGAGTGGCACTTTATGTGAAGGATAGGATAAAGGCCACATAGATCCAGGAGGAACAAAATGGGGGAGAGATACTGTGGGTTAAGCTGGAAAGGAAACTGGGGTCAGTCATCCACACAGGAGGAAGAAACAGATAGGGAGCTGATGCTAGCCATCAAGGATGGCAGACAAGGGCTGAGTGGTGCTGTTTGGTGACCTCAATATTCCAGATGTGGTTGGAGCATCCCAGCAGCAGCAGCAGCACCAGGAGCAGATTTATCCTGGACTCCTTCAAGGTGCCTTCCTCAACAACTGGTCATGGAACCAACTCGGCAGAAGGCAATACTGGACCTTGTGCTCACAAATGGGGACAGTGTGATGGGGTAACAGTGGAGAAGCACCTGGGGAATAGTGATCACCAGTCACTGTGGTTTGAAATCACAGAAGGAACAGAACCAAACCGCACAAAAACACGTATACTGAATATTAGGGGGGGGAAGACTTTGGGAAAATGGCAAGATGCTTGAAAGAGGTATTAATGGGAATGAGGCAGGAATCAGGGGTTGAGGAACAGTGGGTAATATTTAAAATGGGGATTACAAGAGCAAAAGAATTTTGAATTAAGCAGGTTAGCAAGGAGAAAAGGAAGAGGAGGCCATTATGGTTTCCAAGGAGGTTGCGGAGAAAGTGAAAGCAAATAAGACTGCATTCAGGCAATAAAAGAAAGCATGAGCAGTAGTGGATAGGGAGAAGTACCAGGAGAAGCAAAGGGAGGCAGGAGGTCAGCAAGGGAAGCCAAAGCTCAGACAGATGGGCACATTGCAAAATCAGTGGGTAGAGGGGACAAAACCTTTACAGGTACATAAGGAAAACGAAAGGCAAAGGGAGGGATAGTGAGGCTGAAGGAGGAGGATGGGGCCACCTGAGGATGACAACAGTAAAGCTGACATATTGAACAGGTATTTCTGCTCAGTGTTTACTGAGGAAGAGGAGGGTAATGGGCCTGAAGGGAGTACAAGGGGTGGGAATGGAGTAAAAATGGACACAATTTCCTTTACACAAGAAAGGGTCCTGAAGGAACTGGAAGGAATAAAAGTTGATAAAGAAATGGGACCAGATGGTGTGCACCCCAGGGTCCTAAAAGAACTAAGAGTGGTGGTGGCTGAACCTCTGCCAATCCTGTTTAGCTGATCACCGGAAACAGGGAGGTACCCAAAGACTGGAGGACAGTAGATGTAGTCCCTTATACAAAGAGTGGGAACAAGAGAAATGGTTAACTACAGACCAGTCAGCCTCACCTCAGTAGTGGGGAAGATCATGGAAGCATTACTGAGGGAGATGAGTTGGAACATCTGGTTGCCAATGGACTACAGGACCCAAGGCAGCATGGTTTGATCAGGGAGGTTATGTTAAACCAACCTCATTGAATTTTTGACTGGGTGACAAGGAAGTGGATCAGGAGTGCAGTGGATGTGGCCTATCTGGACTTCAGCAAGGCCTTTGGCACTGTGCCACATAGAAGGCTATTAAACAAATTGGGGAATATGGGAGTGGGCAGAACAGTAGTGCAGTGGGTAGGTAACTGGCTGGGTGGCAGGACACCGACGGTGGTGGTAAATGACTGTCACTCCACAGAGGGAAGAGTGACCAGTGGGGTACCACAGGGATCAGTGCTAGGACCAGTTCTATTCAACATCTTCATGGTGACATTGCACAGGACCTAGAAGGCAGAATTTCCCTGTCCGCTGATGACACAAAGCTCTGTAACAGAGTGGACACTCCAGCGGTGTAGACAGAATGAGGAGGGACCTGCAGAAACTTTAAGAATGGTCAGAGGTTTGGCAGATGAAATTCAATGCAAGAGGTAAGATAATGCATATGGGCACAAAACCTGGAACAATATATCAGTTGGGGATTGAGGATATAGCAAGCACCAAGCAGGAAAGGGATCTTGGGTTTAACATCTCTGATGACCTCAAGATAGGGAAACAGTGCGACACTACAGCAGGTAAAGCAAATAGGATGCTGGGATGCATAGGCAGGGGCATCACCAGCAGGAAAAGGGAGGTCATAATTCCACTATACAATACACTAGTGAGGCCCCACCTGGAGAACAGTGTACAATTCTGGAGACCTTACCTACATAAGGACATAGACAGGGTAGAGAAGGTTTGGAGGAGGGCAACAAAGATGGTACATGGATTGCATCACCAGTCCTATGAGGACAGGTTGAAGGACTTGAATATGTACTCCCTGGAGGAGAGGAGGGAGAGAGGGGATATGATAGAGACATACAAGTATCTTATAGGGAGGAACAGGGTGCATGAATACACTGTTTTTCAGCAAAAAAGATGTTCCAGGACGAGAGGGCATGGGAAGAAGTTGGAGGGATGGTGATTCAAAGGAAACGTGAGGAAGAATTTCTTCACAGAACTGGTGGGGGACAAGTGGAACACCATGCCAGAGGAAATAGTAGGGGCCAAAACAATCATGGGATTCAAGAATGCATGGGATAGACATAAGGGAATTCTGGAAGTCAGGGGTAAGGGGCAACAGACTTCTAGGAAAACATAAAGTGAACTTACAGGCTCAAATGGGCAGACTGGGTGGGCCATATGCCCTATCTGCTGACAGTGTCTATGTTTCTGTGTATCTATCAATGTACACTGAGGTAGATGAAGTGTATTCAGGCCCTGGTGAAGCAGCATCACTTCATCAGCAACGCTTCCTACACACCATTTAGAAAAGTTCAAGAATTAAACCTCTGTACCCTTTTTCTGGGTGAGAGTTCTAAAACTACAATAAACTAGCAGGACACTATCCAAAATAGGATACAAACACACATGAGACCTGCAGATAATGTATGTAGCTAGTGTTGTATCCACTTTACTCTTAGGGCATGTGTTATGTATGTTACAGCAGTGATTGTGAAGCACACTTACCACTTAATTCAACTAATTAGGTCAACATGTTACTGAATGCATTTTTTTGTTTTGTTGTATATGCATTTTGCTCAAACAGCAGGCTACATTTGCATTATAATTAAAATGATCTCTACCATATCTGTTGAGACCTCAGAGCAACTGAGTCAGCCTTGTCCTGCCAATTCCAAATGAGTAATAACATCCTATTTTATTCCTGCTAAGCATAAACAGTAATTCCATTATTACAGTTAATGTAAATGGTTTTTGAGCAACATCACTTTTATAGTGTGAAATGTCATTTCTATTACATGTTTAACAATGGTTTTATAGCCAAATTGCATACAATATATCCTATCTTGGAAGGCAGTGTGATCTAGTGGATATACAGTAGCACAGGAATGGAAACTAAAAGACTCAGGATTTAACACTTACTACTTGTGCAGCCTTGTGCAAGTCATATAAATATGAGTGGTTGGTCCTTCAACCATAAAATTTGATAGAAGCTGGAATCCACAGAAAGTAAGAGATGTGGTTCTCAACTGGGTTCTCATGGGTAAGTAAATGTTATACCATCACAGTAATAGCATCAATGTATACTTCAAGGCCATTTGGACTTCTGATGAATCTGTTAAAGAGGGGGTTGATCACTTGTCAAATCGCATCTAACAACAGCAACGTTCAGCAATTCAACATTTAAAAAAAATTGAATCTGAAGTAATAATGCATTTCATAATTAAGGACATATGCAGTATATGAACACTGGGCCTTGTTAACATCTGTGATTTAATTTAAGAGCTGAAGTCATAATTAACCATGGGTGGCATTGCATTCTTTTGCAGGACATTATACATTCAGGGACCCAATGGGCAGCCACGGTTGGTGGTGGCAACAAACACTGTAATACACAAAAGTAAGATTTAGTTGTTGGGGGGAGTTACAATGCAAATGAAGATCACCACTGTTTGTGGTTGCAAACAGGTTTCCTTATTCCCAATACCCAATTCAGACACCCACATGACTGCACATGGCAGAGTATCAGTCACATGGCACTCATGCCATGTTTAATGCCCCTGTATACTCTGCTATAGCTGTACTCTGACCCCCACACATCCAACCCATAAGTTAAGGGCCTCTTCCAGACCAGAACATGATTCAGTTTTTAGTGGATCCCACAGGCATCCCTAACCAGAGCAAAATTCAGTTTTTAGTGGATCCTGCAGGCATCCCTAGTGGTTAAGGGTGAGCTTTGCCAATCTGAATGAACAATTTTGGCTCCCAATGCAGTAGGGTAAAACAGACTACAAATGTGTTGGGGAGGAGCCTTGAGGTCAGTAATTTATGAATTATTATAAGTCTAAGTATTCATGACTAAAGCTGCTCACTGACTGACTACCGTGCAGGTCTGAAATCTCTTACAAGTGCCTGGCATGGCAGCCACACAGCCTCAAAACAAAACATACTTCTAGGTACTCGAGATTGGGTCGTGAGGCAGTTTAAAGTGACTGCGCTGAAACTGTTTAAGTAATAGTGGTCAGGACTGTGAAAGTGTTCCTTTATTTCGACAAATTTTACACAATAAACTGGTTGGTTAAGGAGACTCTTGTCACCGTAATGAATTAGTCAATGACAACCCTTAGTAAACTGATCAATCACTAGTGATGTTCTTGTTGAATAATTCATGACGCTTCTCAGAATGTCACTAGTGATAGGTCAGTTTAATAAGTGTTGCCATTACATATTCATTACGGTGGCAAGAGTCTTCATGCCAAACCACTTTGCTGTGTAAAGTTTTTCAAATAAAATGAAAAAAAAGGAATATTTTCACAGTCCTGATCGTTGTTATTTAAACAACTTCAGAATAGCCAGTTTAAACTGCCTTGAGATACAATCCTGAGTACCAAAAATGTACAATATTACAACCAACAGCTGGCAGCATGCCGCAGAGTGAGCGTGCACTTCAGAAAAAAAAAAACAGCAAATTAAATAAAAAAAAAAGGCCCCCCAAAAATGGCATTACTGTGATTAGACTTATAATCTCAATTATGACCTCACAGCCATCCATCTCCTGGGGATTAACGAGCGGCTGGTTGGGGTTGGCCTGTGACGCAGGGCCACCTTGTCCCCCCCCCAAGCCAGTTGTTAATCCGCAGGAAATGACCAGCCTTTCAGTCATTATTACTTACTTGTGGCAGGTGCTGTTAGAATGCATCTGCTGTGGATTATATTTGGGCATGGTGACAAAGTCTGTGAAACCCACTAAGATCACGATGGCCCAGTGGGACTAAAGTAATACAGTAGTTACTACTGTTTTCTCACCTCGAGGCAAATACCCACCTGTAGTCTCTGCTGTACCTGCATACCAATTACTATAGTTCCTCTGGCTCCATTGATTTTGAAATATATAATAATATCCCACTTTCCTCAAAGAAAACAAGCTATATGTCACAAATAAATCAATCAATAAAAAAATTAATAATTAAACATTAAATGTAGGCCATTACATTACCCTTCACAATATTGACCATCATTGGATACATTTTTCTTTGATATTTATTTATTTATTTTTATTATTAATCATTTAGGTGCTGCCATGGCTCATTTGAAGTAGTAGTGGCGGTGTCACCATCCGCTACTCCACCTCCATCCCTGCTGTAGTTCTATACCTCTGCCACTAGTGACATGGCTGCCACAGCTACCACCATCACCTGCCTTGCTAAATTGGGTTGGGTTGCTGTAGAAGATTGAAAATGATGCCATGTGTGTGCATTCAAGCCATGGAAATGGGCATGCTAAGGGTTGCTGATTCAGCTCTAAATTCAGACCCCCATGTCTTCTTTAGATATAGCATCATCTGTAGTTATCCTGTATCACACATGGTGTGAGGAACACTCAAGAAAATGTGATTCAAGAAAACATAATTAAAAAGTGATTAGAGAAAGCGTGACTGGTGTTCACTATGCCTTCCTCACCTCACTTTGAGTTACATGATTGGTCTATGCTTTTCTCAGCTAATTTTGTGCGTCATGACTGGTCTGGACTTTGCCTTTCTCACATAATTTTGCATGAAGTGGCTATATGAGATACAAGAAAACACTATTCCAAAAAATACAATTCTAGAAAACGTTATTTGAAAAAATGTCACTGGTCTTGACTTTCCTTTCTCATCTAATTTTAAATAATGTGAGTGGCATTGACTTTGCCTTTTTCACCTCATATTTTTTACATTCCATTTATGCCCCCTTCCTTCACTGTAACCTGAGCCCCCTCATTGCCACTTACCTCAGTTCCCCGCTTCCGGCAGCAAAGAACAAACAAAACCATGCTCCAAGTGAGAGGCTGAAAAACAGTGTTACAGTTTAAAAAGTGGTGAAGTAAACTTTATTTCTGTTGTGGAACACTCAAGACTACAGCAAACACAACAGTTATGTTTTGGTGTCTGTCTGTGGTTGCTTGTGTGATCTTGTCCTTTTGTTGCTGGGGGGTGAAGAGATAGAATGGAAACCCTGATGTCACATTTCCTACTTTTGTGACATCAAATTGAACCCTAACTACTGCATTAATTCAGTATTTTGCAAAGAACTTCCTTTCTGTTTGAGATAGTGGAATTGTATCCTGAGACCTGAATGAACAGATGCAGACTGCAGGACCCTCTTGCCTTGCACCAAGGGAAGAGTCCATCTGCCTATGGAGGTGCAGAAATGGATGTCAAGAATTCATGGGGCTGTGTGGTTAACTCCGAATGGTGGGCTGTTTGTGTCCCATGCTCAATGTGGCCACAAACACAGGCACAAAGGACTAAGAATCCATGTCTCAGCTGAATCACAGGGACCTCTGGCACCCACAGGTGCAGAGGTGCAGAACCTTATGCCAAGAGAAGAGTTCTCTTCACTATATGATTCTTGGGCCCATACTGACAACTCTGCACCTTCCCTTCCCAGGCTGGGGCTGTGGGGTTGGTGTTGCAAGATAGCGCCTCCCCTCCAACCTCAGCCCATCCAGCTGGGCCACTGAATTCACCCTTGAACTCGGCTCACCAGCACAGGATCACAAAGCACCACCTGATGGGGGTAAAGGCTAGTAGTACACAAAACATTTCTTAATAATCTTTTTTTTATTTTTATTCCTACTTTTTCAAGATAGTCATTTTATGACTCCCCAATATAACCATTACATGTGTTATTTGTAGAACACTGGCCAAAACATCATTTTGCACATGTACAAATGCACGTCTTGTCCAGGATCTGAAAAATGACACCTATCACATTTACGAGGCAGTGTGAAAAACTGGCTATGTTGAAAGTTTGGAGATAAAATATTGAAAATTAGCAGTTATGAGTGAATGTTGAAATAGTTCAATGCTCACTCATAACTTAGTCACTTTACTGTATTTGTACACCACATTTTCAATATAATCTTCTTAATGACACTACCTCATGAACCCAGTTGATGAAACTTTTGAAATACTGCCAAAATGTGATTTCACACAGTGACTGTAGAATCACATTTCAGGCTGGATTTGAAAAATGTCACATGCCTTGTTCATTAAGTGGGGTACCAAAAAGACCATGTTGAAAGTTTGGTGTAAAAATGTTACAAATTAGTGAAGTTATGAGTGATAATTGAAATATTTCACTGTTCACTCATAACTTAGTCATTGTAACATATTTTTACACCAAATATTCAACAGTTACCAGCCTAAATCTGGTTCCAATACTTTCACTAAGTTGGACACTACAACAGCAAATATTCCACAGACCATGCAATGTATAAAGTGTCTGCTGTGAAACAATGGCTGCTAGATTTGTACAAACTGTGACTTGACTATGTATTAATAAAAGAATTGTTATAAATGGTGAATCATGATAAACACTGTAGTTGTTAGTGATGAATTCAGTGTGATGCCATTATGTTTAAAGTTACAGTAAATTTATGTACCATCTTCCAGAACAAAGTTAGTCTGTCTACTAACAATAGTAGTACAGTATCATAACTTTCTACACAGCCTTCTGGTCAGTGATACAGTGGATTCCAAAACTATGAACCAGGCTTTTAAAGGACAAGACTGTATATCTACATATTGTTTTGACCATGGGATCCTCAGTCCTCTTACTAAAACCACCATAACAAGATAACCAAAGCTGCCATATATGAAACATGAAAGGAAATGAGCTAAATTTGGTGTTGATCAGAAGTCACAATGTACCCCTATGTCACGGAGATGTACACAGTGCTAAACTGTTTAGCGTATCCTCTTCCATGTCCAACACTGGGAATAATGACAACTGTAGCAAGTCACTGTGACAAATGACAGTAGCGTGTACCACCAAAATAGCTCAGTGTGCCTTACAAGGTAACAAACAGCAGATCAAAACCATGAATTGGATTCAGACAGGCTACTGAAATATCAAAGAGGTTTGGCATCTTGCTCATACAAAAGATTAATTTACAATTTGATATTACTCCCCAAATAAAAATGCATAAAAAAGATACTTTACCCATAAACCTTGTTGCACAGGCATGTAAAACAACGTATGCAAAAAGGGCTAGAAAAATATACATCACGTGTACAGTATGGCTGGCTGCATTTGCTTTAAACTTCAGCATTCTCATTATCTTTGTTTCTAAAGCTACAAAAGTACCACCTTTGGGACAATATCTAATGAACCTGAAAGTTACATATTTTAAATCTTTGTCATTTTCTGATTTTTGTGAGGAAAAAAGCATCTTAAAACTGATAATGTTCACGTTTTTGAGCACAGGTAACTTTAAAACTTCTCGAACAAATTTAGAATATTTAGAGAGTCTGCCTAAAAGGGTGAGTACAGTATGTCAAGGAAGCATGGTATCAGAGCGACACCACAGTCCCGACACCCACACAGCAACAGTCAGAATCCCGATCACCACAAGAGCAACCTGCCACAGCAGCCGACAAGACCCCCACAGCATCAACACCACCACCATCATGGCCACTGTGCACCATGCACCTGGCCCATGCCCACCTGTGGTGCTCCAAGTGGCCTGTGTGAACTGTAAGGTGCCCATTCCCCTGTGTCTGCTGCTCTCAGCGTTCCTGATCCTGTCATTGCTGTCATGCCACAAATCTGTTGCCCCTGTAGCCTACTGCTCCCCTTCCCATGACCCGCAGTGTCTCTCTGCTGTCCTTCGTGTCTGTTGAGGCTTGGGGGGCAGGTGGCTGGTCCATTGCTGTAGTGTCAGTGTCTGTGTGTGCATTATGTGCATTGCATCGTGTCTGTGCTGTACGCCTCACAGTCCACAGGGTGTCCATTGTGATCGTGTCGGTTCATGGTGACCGGGTTGGGATGCATCGGGTTCATCTGCAGCTGCTCTTGTGTCTTTGTGGGGATGTTGGTATTCTTGACATTACCATACTGTGGTGCTTCCTAAAAGGGAAGTGCCTACTCATCCCTAAGTACAAAAGGTTTTCCTGAATACCAGAAAACATTTTAATACAATAAATGTATTGTGAAATGTTGTAGCATGTATTTTTGCTGCTGCTATGGGAGTCCCCTGGGACCTTTTTGTAACCAAGATACTACACCTAAATAATACTATTCTAGTGCAGAAAACTCTAAATAAATAATTTGCCACAATATGTATAGTATGGTCTTTCAGTTGGAAATTTCAAAGAAACAAATGTTTGGGACACCAAAACTCAAATGTAGTAGAATGTTGTACACTGGCCTTCATGAAGTGGGACAAAACAGTAGATACAAGCTCGTAAAACTGTGGAAACAATACAGAGCATTTGTTTGCATTATGACTAATTTTGTTTTAACAACACATAGTATGAAGAATGTCTGCTTTATAGCCTGATGCTTACTGTGCCTCTCAGCAGTCCTACATTTTGAAGATCTGCCCTCATTTTACTGCTCAAGATTGTTCTCTCCAGTAATGAAACAGTTCTACCTTCACAGGGAAGGTACTGTACAGTAAACTCAGACATAAGAACAGAAATTCACAGCACTCTGTTGAGATCTTGACTCTTCATGTTGTTTTAAGAACCAGTGTCCCACATTTTGAGTTTCAGGACCTGATTCTCAAAAGTCGGCTCAAGTCACACCAAAGGTGGCTTACACTGATTACCAGTGCGCCAGAGACCCTGCGCCCCATTCTCGATTGGGTAGGGTCCCAGCAGAAGTCCCACTGCTTGCAGCAACCATAGCGGTGCACTAAACAGAGGATAAGCCTGGACAGGGGTTCACAAGCTGTGGGTAGCCATGCAGCAATAACCCCAAGCATTCCCTGGTGGTCTAGCAGACAGCTGCAGCCCCAATCCCTTGTTAGTAATAATGAAACATCCCTGGTGGTCTAGTGGACCCCCTTCCTGATCCTCAATGTCCCCAATAAATAGTTATAATTATAATTCCCTGGTAGTCTAATGGACCCTCCTTCCCCGCCCCAATCCTCTGTTGTCATAAAAAAAATTATCCCTGGTGATCTAGCTGCCCTCCTCCCTGATCCCTGATGTCCCCAATAAATAGTTATGATTATAATTGCCTGGTGGTCTAGTAGACCCACCTCCCTGTTGTCCCTAATAAATATTTATATTTATATTCCCTTGTCATCTAGCACCTCCTCCCAAAGCCTGAATCCTCCATTATGAAATAATAACACATCACTGGTGGTCTAGTGAACCCCTCTACCCCAGCAGGCAGTGTCCCACCACTCTACACCCCCATCCCCAAACCAAGCCAGTGACTGGCACAGCCCACTGCTCACCACCATGGCCAGCCACTGGCTGATCTCTCAGTGAGTGCTGTACTGTATTCAGTATTTAGTAGTAGTTTAATAGTTTAATAATAGGGAGATTGGGGCTGGGGGGTGCCATACATTGGCGCAGGTACACAACCCTCCCATAGGATTTCTAAGTACTGTTAGATGAGGCGTTGACCGTTGTCCTCTGGGATGATTTTTTGGATGCCAAAGTAGGAAAATGGCAGCCTGCATCTGCTGCAAGCCCCCTAGTGTCTGGCCGCAGCCCAATTTTTGGCACAAGGCTAGTGCAAACCCCTTTAGTGCATGCAGCCTGCATTTGACACAGGCTGCTTTTTCAAAGTAGTTCATGGCGCATCTTTTGGTGCATGGTGCCACTTGCATCATGTATGTTTGATGCAGGTACTTTGCATCAGTCTAAGGGCTTTGAGAATCAGGCCCTCAGTGTCCAGCATTTCACTGGCAATAGGTTGAGAGACAGGGATCCCAGCATACAGCACATCAACTTTTCAGTGTGGGTAGCACTGTTTCATGTGGAACAGACCACTTTTGATGGGTAAAATGAGGAACGCCCCTCATAATCTGTGACAGTGGATAGCATAGATCTAAGCAGTTCCTGATTATAAGGGACATCCCTCATTTCTCCCCTCAAAATTGTTTTGTTCTTCATGTCATTCACCCATTCCCTGATATAAAATGTACTGCCTACACACAGAAGGTTCTGTAAATTCAGACTGTAAGGCAGCATTTCAAAATATTGTAAGATGCTAAGTAAAAAATATACTTTATTCAAGTACACATAATGGTTTCCACAGTGTTCTGAGCATTTATCTTCATATTTGAAGATGTGTCCATTATTGTGAGGGTCAGTGTCCTTCATTGCCCCTCATTTTGAGTGCCTGGGCTGGATTTCCAAAGGGCCCTTAGACAACGTAAGGTGTGTTAACTCATTGTGTCCTAGCTGCCGCCTGGAGTCAGCAGATCAAATGCTCCAGTGTGTCTGAGGACGAATACAGAAGTCAGCTGTAGAGTCCCTGTGCCCTACGATGTTTGAGACGCCAGTAAAATTAAAATATTCTCTCTGGGTGATTCTTCATTTTAATCCTCTTGGAATTGGCTGGCAAGTATAGGGGTCCCATTTGAAAATCATTAGAAAACCATGTTTTAGTGCTGTTGCATTCAGGAGTGTAGGAGCTGAGCTACTAATCATTCAAAAGCATTTGATCCATAATGAACGCATCCTATATCGCCTGCTACTACTCTGATTTAAGGTATTTTATGTTTTTCTTACATTTATTGGGTTAGTGCTGATTTTCTGTATTTAGGCTGTTTTCAGAGAGAAGCAGGAAACCGAAGTACGGCTTCTCGGTCAAAGCAGCTCTCAATCCAGGCCTTGCTGTTTATTTTTTATTTTATTACTTTCTTGCCTGTTTCTTGTCCTGTGGGACAAAGCGTTGACTTTTTGTGGCATGCGTCTTTGGGGCAGGTAGTAGAAAGTCATCATGCCGAAAGCTGAGAACTAAGGTACAGTGCTGTATTTACTTTGTTTTCATAGAGCCGTGTCACTGAGAAGCTGAAAACTGAAAGTATTGCTTCTCGTCACAGCAGCTCTCGATTCAGGCTTCTTGTTCTTTATTTTTATTTGTCTTGCCAGTTTCTTGTCTTTTGTGTAGCGATTATCTGGGCATAGTGCTGAGTGTTTGTGGGGCAGGCGTCTTTGTGGCATGGCATTGTAGGCAGAAAGTCAGCATGCCGAGAATGCCGAATACATCAGCAACAACAACAACAGTATTGTATTTGTGGGGTAAACTACAAGCTTATTTTTCTTTAGAGCCACATATCTGTGAAGCCGAAAAAACTGAAGTACAGCCTTTTTTACAAGATTATTCAGCATTCACCTTCGTCTGCATGCCCAGGCCAAACCTGCAGGTAACAGTATTTGCATTGCATTCATAGGTGTCAGCGTGGTCAGTTGGTAGCACATCCACCTCTGGACCAGAAGGTTGTGGGTTCTCGTCCCACACCTGGATTGGACTTGCACCTGAAAATCGCTGGCATCTGAGTGCAGTATTGGGGGGTGCTGTACTGCCGGGGTGTGCCGTCCTTTGGATGAGATGTTAAACTGAGGTCCCTTCTGCCCATCCTGGTGTTGTCCTGGTGGGTGTCCAGATGGAAGTAAAAGAACCCAGGGCACTCTTCGCAAAGAGTAGGGAACATTCCCGGTGTCCTGGCCAATATTCCCCTTCCCATAAAACTGGTTCATGCAATTATCCAGGCTGTGTGTGGGTGATGATGTGTGATATGGCTGCCACCACACATTCAGTCACTTCACTACCAGTCTAGCACTGCTTGTAAAGTGCTTTGGATGTATGAAAAGCACTATATAAATCCTGATTCTTCTTCATTTACTGCCCATGGGTGTCCTTCCCTTTTGTTTTTTACTTTGAGTTACAGGTGGAGTGGAAGAAGGGTACCAAGGATCAGCTAGGGGTGGGGGACTGGATCACTGCATAATCTGTGCTGATGTGGTGTCTTCAGAGGGTGGAGGGGGGTGGTGAGAACACCAGGGAAGGTTTATTGGGTGTACTGGGGAAGGAGACACCTCAGTATGCAGTTTATGGGATGGCTGGTTGGAGGGAGTGTTTTGTGGCGGGTGTTTGACCGGGGTGGAGACTGTACCAAACACAATGCCATTTTATTATGGTACTGCTTTTTGGGGGCTGGGGGATGGACTGAACAGCAGCAAATGTTGTTTTGTATGTTGCCGGGTATGGAGAACCACTGGATCCCAGGAAATCCATTGTGTGGAATGGGGACTGGTGTTTTGACGTTAGGGTGGAAGAAACCGGACACCTGGGCATACATTTTGTGTATTGTGCAGTGTGTTTACTGGTTGGAGGGAGGCCCGTGACACCAGGGAATCCATTTTGTGTGATGGCAATGGGCGCAGATGGTGGTGGAGCCCCGACAACAGGAATGCTGTTGGTGGAATGGTGCCCGTCCATCCAACAGACAGCGGCGCCAGGCTGTGCCCCCACACCCCTATGAGGCCTGATATCATCAAACACCCGCATCATCTCGCAAAAGGAATGTTCCTTTCGCTTATTGTGCTGCGGGAGGGTGGGAGGGACCACTGAACAACAGTGAAGATTTCTGTGTATGGTGCTGGGTATCATTGAGTGTGGAGAACCACTGGATACCAGGAAAGCATTCTGTGGGATGGTGATGGGTGTTTCACATTGGGGTGGAAGAACCCAGGCACGGAATCCATTTGTGGGATGACATTGTGTGTTTGCTAGTTGGAGGGGACCAGTGACACTGGGGAATCATTTGTGTGATGGTAATGGGCCGCAGATGGTGGGGAGAGCTCCACGACAACAGGGAACGCTGTTGGTGGAATGGTGACCAGTCTTCCAACACCCAGCAGCATCCAACAGACAGCGGCACCTGGTGTCTGTGTGCCCTCACACACTATGAGGCCTGCCACCATCACACAAAAAGTTTTCTGCTGTGTCAATGTCCCTACCCCACCACAAACACACACAGCATCATTACACAAAATGGATTCCATGGGTTCGGCAACCCCCCACCATCAAAACACCCGGTATTATCTTGCAAAATGAATTCCCTGGTGTCCAGTGGCTCCACCCCCCCCAGCACAGAGTGTTTTGTTGAGGGTGTTTGATGGTGGAGGAGAATGTACCAAAGACAATGCCGTTTTGCTACGATACTGCTTTTAGAGGGCTAGTGGATGGAGTGTGCAAAAAGAAAAAACTGTTCCTTTCATTTATTGTGCTTGGTGTGCGAGTGTGGGAGTGGTACCACTGAACAGCAGCAAATGTTCTTTTGTATGTTGCCAGGTATGGAGAATCACTGAATCCCAGGAAATCCATTGTGTGGCATGGTGACTGGTGTTTTGACATTGGGGTGGGAGAACCCAGACACCTGGGCATCCATGTTGTGTGATTGCTCCGTGTGTTGGCTGGTCAGATGAAAGCCCGTGACACCAGGGAATCCATTTTGTGTGATGGTAATGGGCCACAGACGGGGGTTGGAGTCCCCCCAACAACAAGGAATGCTGTTGGTGGAATGATGCCCTGTCTTCCAACACCCGCACTATCCAACAGACAGTGGCACCTGGTGTCTGTGTGCCCCCACCCTATGAGGCCTGTCACCATCACACAAAATGGTTCCCGTGGTGACAATGTCCTTGCTCCCACCATCAAATGCACAGCATCATGACACAAAATGGATTCCTGGGTGGCACCCCCCTCCCCTCAAACACCGGCGTATCATCTAAATAAATGAATTCCCTTGTGTCCAATGGTCCCCCCCCGTCTGATTTGTTGGTGGATACCATAGGGTGTGGAGACCACAGGCCACCAGGGAATCCATTTTGTGGGATGGTAGCGTATGTTTGAAAGTTGGATGGAGGACACTTACAGCATGGCAACCATTTTGTGTGGTGATGTCATGTCTCTGAGTGGGGGTCACCCAGACAACAGGCATTGCTGTTTGTGGGATTCTGGTGAGTGATGCAAGGCCTGGCACCATCCAACAAAGAGCAGTACCTGTTGTCTGGGTGACCCTCCTCCTAGATCTGATGCCGGCATGCACAATGGTTGCTCCTACTGTCAGGGTCCCCATCCCACCTTCAAACACCAGGCACCATTACAAAAAATGGATTCCTGAGTCTCGCAGTCTCCCACCTGTGGCTAGCTGCTTATAAAAGAGATGTGATATGAACTGAATGCCATTTTGTGTTGTTGCCGGGCATTGGGGTGTGGGGGGAGGGACCACTGAACATCATGGGGAATGCTGTCTGATTTGTTGGTGGATACCGTAGGGTGTGGAGACCACAGACCACCAGAGAATCCATTTTGTGTGATGGTAGCATATGTCTGAAGGTTGGATGGAGGACTCTGACAGCATGGCAACCATTTTGTGTGGTGGCGTCAGGTCTCAGAGGGAGGGGGTCACCCAGACAACTGGCATTGCTGTTTGTGGGGTGCTGGTGAGAGACGCAAGGCCTGGCACCATTCAACAAGGAGCAGTAGCTGTTGTCTGGGTGATCCTCCTCCCTCTGAGACCTGATGCTGGCATGCACAATGGTTGCCATGCTGTCAGGGTCCTCATACCACCTTCAAACACCAGGCACCATTACAAAAAAATGGATTCCCTGGAGTCTCGCAGTCTCCCACCTGTGGCTAGCTGCTTATAAAAGAGATGTGATATGAACTGAATGCCATTTTGTGTTGTTGCCGGGCATTGGGATGTGGGGGAGGGACCACTGAACACCTTGGGGAATGCTGCCTAATTTGTTGGTAGATACCATAGGGTGTGGAGACCACAGGCCACCAGGGAATCCATTTTGTGGAATTGTAGCCCAGCAAGAAAAAATTTGTTTTGTTGATTTTGCTAGGTCACGGTGGGTGGTGGTTGGACCACTGAACACTAGGAAGGTTTGTCTTTATTGTGCCTGGTAACGGAGACTGTGAGGAACCACTGTATACCCGGAAACCATTTTGTGGGATGGTGATGGGGGGTTACATTGGGGTGGGAGAACCCAGACACCTGGAAATCCTTTTCTTGTGATGGCGCTGTGTGTTTGCTGGTTGGCGGGAAGCTCCTGACACCAGGGAATCCATTTTTTGTGATGGTAATGGGTCTTGGACGGTGGTGGGAGCCTCCCAACAACTGAGACTGCTGTTGGTGGGATGGTGCCTGGTGCCTGGTGTTTCAACACCCCAAACCATCCAGCAAACAGCATTACATGTTGTCTGTGTGCCCTCACCCCAGGATGCCTGGCACCATTGCACAGAATGGATTCCATGGTGGAATGTCCTGACTTCCACCTTCAAACATACAACAACATTACATAAAATGGATTCCTTGGCTTGTGGTTCTCCCAACTGTAAAACACCCTCAGTTTGTCTTTTATTGTGCTGGGTAACGGAGCATTGTAGAATGAACTGATGTGGGATGCAGCAAGTTTGAGTGAGCTCACAGTGCAAAGATAAACCTGTATTTTTCTATTATAGAGACAGTGCATGAACTATCCCAGAGATAGTTAGAACTGCGGAGATCGTTAGAACCGTGAGATCATTAGAACCCACAGAGAGACATCATCCTGAGACCATCTCAGAACATGCTAAAGAGCGCAGAGCAATCAAACTGGAGAATATGGAGAGTGTCTACAATAATGACCTGCTGTGCCTGTTTGATAGCGCTAGTGATGAGGCAGAGGAATTTCGGGGTTTGACAGTTCTGATGATTCTGACATCCAGATGGACTTGATACATATGATGCCTTGATTACACCAGATAGTGAATTCAGTGAAGAAGATGATCTGCCCAGGCCGTGTTGCGCTGGAAGAGGCACTCCTAGGAGAGCGAAGAGGATGATGTTCCACTAGCCAATCTACGGCACCAGAGCAACTACACAGACGGTGAAGATGATCTCCCTTTGGCTAGACAGCATGCAAATAGCCCTGTTGAAGTGGATGCTGCTGAACAACATGAGTAACTTTCAACACATTTGGATGCAGTTCACAATGATGGCTGGACATGTCTGCTACAGCCGGTGCATGTTGAAGACTTCAAGGAGCCTGTGGGTCCAGTGATGGGCGCAGAGAAGACTCCCATGGATTTCATGAATCTTACATTTCCACTGATACTCTATGAACTGATTGCTGAGGAAACAAATTGGTACAGTGCCCGTAAGCAGGAAGAAGCAAATAAAGTGGACCCCTGATGGACTCCGGTGATGGCATGCAATATAAAATGTTTTTTTGGAATATGGCTATACATGTCTATTATTAAGGCACCAACTACCATATGTACTGGAAAGCACCATCTCTATGGACGTTCTCCGATTTCAAAGGTAATGACAAATGAGTGTTATGAAAAGATTATACAGTATCTACACGCAATGATAGCACTTAAATCCACCCAGAGGATCCGA
Source organism: Neoceratodus forsteri (assembly GCA_016271365.2). Taxonomy (NCBI): domain Eukaryota; kingdom Metazoa; phylum Chordata; order Ceratodontiformes; family Ceratodontidae; genus Neoceratodus; species Neoceratodus forsteri. Next base: position 49,581,601 of record CM057451.1, on the reverse strand, counting down.
AAATCAAGACAAACTTCATCATGTGCATCCTATCATGGAGTGCATTCAGATGGCCTGCAAGACAGAGTACCACCTCACACTGAGAAGTGTCCATCGATGAGGCCATGGTAGGATTCAGAGGACGGCTCTCATTCAAGCAGTCATGAAGCAAGTCGCAATGGTATGGAATAAAGGTGTGGGTTTTGCAGATCCCCACAATGGTTATGTGTCAGACTTCCAAGTCTACACAGGAAAGGTTGCTGGCACTGTGGAAGTGGGCCTAGAGAGGTGGTGACGGACCTGACTAAAGATCTGCATGGCAAAAAGACACCATGTGCATTAGGCTAATTATTTCACATCGGTTCACCTGGCAAAAGAACTTTTCAATGTTGGCTTGTATGTGTGTGGCACAATGCATACCAACAGGGTTGGATGGCCTGCAGAACTTAACAAAGTAGCAATGAAGAAGAAAGTCCATGGTCATTATGAAGAGCTTCAGGATGGATCACTCCATTGCCACAGCTTGGAAAGACAACAATCCTGTTTCCTTCTCTCAACTCAACATGACCTGACCTTCCCAGCAACATCTGTGACCAGGTGACAAAGAAATGGCACTGAAGTAGAAGTAGAAGTGGGTAGCCATTTGGGAACTAGCGACCATCGAACAGTATGGTTCATAATAAACACAGCAATAGAGTCATGCCATACAAAGACAAAGGTACTGGATTTCAGGAGGGCTGATTTTGCCAAAATGGGTGAGTGCCTAAGGAATGCACTAGCAAATGGGCAGGAAGGAGGGGTGGAAGAACAATGGGGAATAATAAAAACTGCCATCACAGAGGTAACAAGCCTTTGTGTAAAGCAAATAAACAAAATGAAATGAGGTAAGAAACCACTATGGTTCTCAAAGGAAGTGGCAGTGAAGTTCAAAGAAAAGAAACCATTCAGGAAGTACAAGGAATCACAGAAGGAACAGGACAGAGAACTGTATCAGTTAAAGCAAAAAGCTGGGAAGGCAGTCAGAACAGCAAAGGCCCAAACCAAGAAAAGATAGCCAACTGAGTTAAGAAGGGATAAACCTTTATAGGTACATCAGGGAGTGAAGGAAGACTAAGGAGGGATAGTGAGGCTTAATAAAGGGAGGGAGGGCAGAGGTGACTGTGAAAAGGCAGAGATACTAAACAAATATTTTTGCTCAGTATTTACAAAGGAAGAGGGGAGGTACCTAAAACAAACAGTAGAAGCACTCTGATACAGAGATGATACCAGCCCATTTACAGAAGAAAGAGTTCTGAAAGAACTTTTAAAACTGAAGGTGGACAAAGCAATGGGGCCTGATGGGATTCATCCCAGAATTCTAAAAGAACTAAGGGTAGAACTAGTGACACCACTGACTACCCTCTTTAACAAATCATGGGAGGATGGGGTGGTACCCGAGGACTGGAGGAGGGCAGATGTGATTCCCCTTCACAAAAGTGGGAGCAAGGCAGAAGCAGGAAACTACAGACCTGTTTGTTTAACCTCAGTGGTAGGGAAAATGATGGAATCACTTCTGAAGGAAAGAATTGTTGAGTATCTAGAGGCCAGAGGGGCACAGGACCCAAGGCAGCATGGATTCACAGCGGAAGATCATGCCAGACAAATCTGATAGATTTCTTTGACTGGGTGACCAAAGTAGTAGATCAGGGAGGGCTGTGGACATGGCCTACCTAGACTTTAGCAAGTCAATTGACACAGTCGCCACACAAGATTAATATACAAGTTAGCCAGCCTGGAGTGGGTCCCAAGATGACAGCCTGGGTAAAGAATTGGCTGGAGAATAGGACACAGAGAGTAATAGTAAATGGGAGTCCTCTCTGAAAAAAGGGGGTTAGTAGTGGGTACCGCGGGGTTCAGTATTAGGACAGGGTCCTCTTCAATGTCTTTATAGCGACATTACAGTGCAGAGGACTGGAAGGAAAAAGCATGTCTCTTTGCAGATGACACAAAGATCTGCAACAGAGTTGATGCACAAGGTGGGGTGGAAAGGATGAAAAGGGACTTGGCAAGGTTAGAGGAATGGTCAAATGTATGGCAGCTTAGATTCAATGCTAAGAAGTGCAGGTAATGCACCTGGGAAACAAAACCCAGGGAAGAGTACACAATGGGGGTGAGATACTAACAACAACAAAATGGAAAGGGACCTGGGGTAGTCATATCAGATGACCTAAAGGTGGGCAAGCAATTTGAAAGGGCAGCAAGGAGGGCTGGGGGGATACTGGGATGCACAGGGAGAGGCATCACCAGTAGAAAACAAGAAGTTATTATTCCTCTGTACAGACAGCTGGTGAGACCCCATCTGGAGCACTGCGTGCAGTTCTGGAGACCCAATCTCCGCAAAGACATAGACAGGATGGAAGCTGTCCAGAGGAGGGCAACTAAAATGGTGCAGGGTCTACACGGAGAAAACATATGAAAAGAGACTTAGGAGCTTAATATGTATACCCTTGAGGAAAGGAGGAGAGGGGGACATGATGAGAAACTTTCCAGGGCACCTCGAGGAATCAGCAAGTCAAGAGGGTAGCATCTTTCAAAAAAGAGGTGTGCAAAAGAACAAGGGGCACAATTTGAAGATAGAAGGGGGGGCTCAGAGGTAATTTAAGGAAGTATTTTTTCACAGAGAGGGTTGTGGATGTATGGAACAGCCTTCCAGAGGAGGTTGTGGAGTCAAAAACAGTGGTGGAATTCAAGCCTGCATGGGACAGTCATAAGGCAATTCTAGGGGGTTGGGGTAGGAAGAAGTAGGCTGCTGGTTAACTAGGATCTGCAGCTTATCCATCAGGTAGGGAAATGGGCAGACTGGGTGGGCCGAGCGGTCCTTATCTGCCGTCAAATTCTATGTTTCTATGTTTCTATGAAGTATCTGTTCCCTGTTCTGAAGTGCTGAAGCAGTGTAACATGCACGTGAATGGCATGGATGTCGCTGACCAGCTTCGGGGCCAGTACTACAGTAGCAGAAAATCAAAGAAGTGGTGGATATATCTTTTCTCGTTTTTGTGGGACATGGCATTGGCAAATGCTTTTACTTTGTTCAAGAGAGTGTGCATCATGTTCAACAATCCAAGACTGGGAGGGTGAACAAGCATAGGCAGCTAAATTTTCGCATTGCCCTCTCAGAGCATCTGCTGGAAGGGTACACCAATAGGAGACAAAGTGCCCCAGTTGCTGTAATTGAGGAGGATCCTACTTCTGCTGGACCACACTACCCAGTGAAAGGGAAGAAGGGTAGGTGCAGAAATTGTGCACTGAAAAAGAAACGTGCTGAACCATCATATACATGCTGCACATGCAATGTACACCTCTGTGTTGATTGTTTTCCAGAGTATCACAACTACAGATAATGGTGCTCACACTAGCGACACAAAAACTTGCCCTAATAGTTCCTCTCAGCTTCTCTAATGTACATGATGAGGAGCTGCAGGAGAAGGAGACAATGGTACCAGGAGGAGTTTGCGAGAGAGACTGACGATTGAGAGTTCACGAGAGACCAGCGTTTGAGAGTTTGAGAGAGACCAGCGATTGAGAGTTTGAGAGAGAGACCGGCGATTGAGAGTTCAAGAGAGAGACCGGCGATTGAGAGTTTGAGAGAGAGAGACTGGCGATTGAGAGTTCAAGAGAGACCGGCGATTGAGTGTTCGAGAGAGACCGGCGATTTAGAGTTCGAGAGAGACCAGCGATTGAGAGTTCGAGAGACAGACTGGCGATTGAGAGTGTGAGAGAGAGACCGGCGATTGACAGAGAGACCAGTGAGTGACTTTGCAAGACAGACCAGCAATTGATAGAAAGCCTGGTGACTGACTTTGTGAGAGACCGGTGATTGAGTTCGAGAGGAGACCCGGTCTGCGGGAGATGGGAGAGACTGCAGTTTCGAGAGAGACGCCATGAGTGAGAGAGAGACGTGATGAGAGAACAGAGACCAGAGTTTGTGAGAGACGAGCTTGGCGCGTTGTGTGATGCTGAAATGTCAGACACGGTGTCATAGGCGTGAAACAGATTGTCGCACGTTGTTGGTGAAACGAGGTTAGGACTGTTGGTGTTTCAGACGCAATGCAGTGACATGCCAGTTATTGAACAGGCTGCGACAAATGAAAATGCAAAATACTGAGCTAAAAGAGGTCTGGTGAGTGAAAGTAAAGGAAAAAGTGGTGGAAACGTTACTTTAGAGTTCCAGGGTGTTGAGAGAAAAGTGGGGGTGTTCGGAAAGAATTGCAAGCGTGGCTTCACACAGCAGATGACAGTGTGAGGCTTATTTCACTCACCAGACCAAGGGGGCCAACTGAAAGTGCTAATGGAGGGCTGAAACTTGCATTACTTTGGGAGTCAGACATCATCTTGTTTTATCTGAAGTAGTTTATTTTCCTTTCGGGCAGTCCGGAATTGCTGTCACCTGCAGCTGTCACCTGCAATAAGAGTGACGAGTGACTATGTCAGTGTGCCTGTTTGTCTTCAGTACCTTTTTCAGTCTAATTTATGTGGAGTGGAGGTTTTATCTCAGTATTTTTTATTTTCATTTGGCTGCCACCTTGGCTGTTCTGTGTTTTGCACTGTCCACTGTGACACCAGGAGGTGTAAGCATGGCTCAGTTGGTAGCACATCCACCTCTGGACCAGAAGGTTATGGGTTCTCGTCCCACACTGGGATTGGATCTGCACCTAAAAAAGTTGCTGTCCAAGTGCAGTATTGGGGAGGGTTCTGTACTGCTGGGGTGTGCCGTCTTCCATGAGACGTTAAACCGAGGTCCCTTCTACCCATCCTAGTGCTGTCCTGGTGGATGACCAAGTGGAAGTAAAAGAACCCAGCCTACTCTTCGCAAATAGTAGGGAACATTCACTGTGTCCTGGCCAACATTCCCCTTCCCATAAAATTGGTTCATGCAATTGTCCAGGCTGTGTGTGGGTGATGTGCGATATGGCCACCACTACACATTCAATCACTTCACTACCAGTCTAGCATTGCTTGTAAAGTGCTTTGGGATACACTGTGTATGAAAAGCACTATAGAAATGCTGATTCTTCTTCTTCATTGTGCGTGGCGCTGAATATTTGGTTGACGCAAAGTCCTGCCAGGGAGGATGAAAACCAGAAAGCACCAAATAGACCATGTTCCCAATCACCTGTGGCTAGAGCAGCTGCCATGGATGGAGTGGAGATGCACACAGAGGTGGTGGAAAATACATAGTGGAGCAGGATGGGGAAATGGCAGAGGAGAAAGGGCACTTGAGTTGATGGACACCATGGTGAAGCGAGAAACTAGATAAAATGGTTTGTAGGAAGGGAGGTGGCCATGAAGATACAGCATGTGAAATGTAAAGTTGTTGATATAGTTACTGATTTGTGGAATAAACATTGTGTAATGCGCCAAAGTCAGTCACAGAGATGCAGTGTCATAGGTGTGAAACAGATTGTCTCGCGTTTTTGGTGAAATGAAGTTAGGCCTGTTGGTGTTTCACAGGCAATGCAGTGACATGCCAGTCATTGAATGGGCTGCTCCAAATGAAAATGCAAAATACTGAGCTAAAAGAGGTCTGGTGAGTGAAAGTAAAGGAAAAAGTGGTGGAAACATTACTTTGGAGTTCCGGGGTGGTGAGAGAAAGGTGGGGGTGTTCGGAAAGAATTGCGAGCGTGGCTTCACACAGCAGATGACGGTGTGAGGCTTATTTTACTCACCAGACCAAGGGGGCCAACTGAAAGTGCTAATGGAGGGCTGAAACTTGCATTACTCTGGAAGTCAGACATCACCTTGTTGTATCTGAAGTAGTTTCTTTTCCTTCGGGCAGTCCAGAATTGCTGTCACCTGCAATAAGAGTGACAGTGACTATGCCAGTGTGCCTGTTTGTCTCCAGTACCTCTTTTGGTATAATTTATGTGGAGTAGAGTTTTATCTCAGTATTTTTATTTTCATTTGGCTGCCACCTTGGCTGTTCTGTGTTTCGCGCTGTCCATTGAGACACCAGGAGGTGTAAATGTGGCTCAGCTGGTAGCACATCCACCTCTGGACCAGATGGTCATAGGTTCTTGTCCCACACTGGGATTGGACCTGCACCTAAAAAAGGTTGCTGTCCGAGTGCACTATTGGGGGGGTGCTGTATTGCTGGGGTGTGCCATCCTTTGCATGAGACGTTAAACCGAGGTCCCTTCTACCCATCCTAGTGCTGTCCTGGTGGGTGTCCAGGTGGAAGTAAAAGAACCCAGCCTACTCTTCTCAAATAGTAGGGAACATTCAGTGCCCTGGCCAACATTCCCCTTCCCATAAAGCCGGTTCATGCAAATGTCCAGGCTGTGTATGGGTGACGTGCTATATGGCCACCACTACACATTCAGTCACTTCACTACCAGTCTAGCATTGCTTGTAAAGCGCTTTGGGATACACTGTGTATGAAAAGCACTATATAAATGCTGATTCTTCTTCTCCATTGTGCGTGGCACTGAATATTTGGTTGAAGCAAAGTCCTGCCAGGGGAGGATGAAAACCGGAAGGCACCAAATAGACCATGTTCCCAATCACCTGTGGCTAGAGCAGCTGCCATGGATGGAGTGGAGATGCACACAGAGGTGGTGGAAAATGCATAGTGGAGCAGGATGGGGAAACAGCAGTGGAGAAAGAGCACTTGAGTTGATGGACACCATGGTGGAAGCGAGAAACTAGATAAAATGGTTTGTAGGAAGGGAGGTGGCCATGAAGATACAGCATGTGTAATGTAAAAGTTGTTGATATAGTTACTGATTTGTGGAATAAACATTGGGTAATGCGCCAAAGTCAGTCACTGAGATGCAGTGTCATAGGCATGAAACTGATTGTCACACATTGTTGGTGAAACAAGGTTATTCCCGTTGGTGTTTCAGACGCAATGCAGTGACATGCCAGTCATTGAATGGGCTGCACCAAATGAAAATGCAATATACTGACTAAAAGAGGTCTGGTGAGTGAAAGTAAAGGAAAAGTGACGAAGCGTTACTTTGGAGTTCCTGAGTGGTGAGAGAAAGATGGGGTGTTCAGAAAAATTGCGAGCGTGGCTTCACACAGCAGATGACGGTGTGAGGCTTATTTCACTCACCAGACCAAGGGGGCCAACTGAAAGTGCTAATGGAGGGCTGAAACTTGCATTACTCTGGAAGTCAGACATCACCTTGTTGTATCTGAAGTAGTTTCTTTTCCTTTCGGGCAGTCCAGAATTGCTGTCATCTGCAATAAGAGTGATGAGTGACTATGCCAGTGTGCCTGTTTGTCTCCAGTACCTCTTTCAATATAATTTATGTGGAGTGGAGGTTTTAGCTCAGTATTTTGTATTTTCATTTGGCTGCCACATTGGTTGTTCTGTGTTTCGCGCTGTCCTTTGCACTGCCCGTTATGCATGGCATAAACTGTTTGGTTGAAGTCAAGTCCTGCCCGGGGAAGAAAGAAGAATAGAAGAAAATACGAAGACATGCAAGATGGAGTATCACCTTCAGCTACAGCTGCTGCAGTGCATGGAGTGGAGAGACATGCAGAGGTGGTGGTTCCACAACTATATGAAGGTGGCAGTTGACAGAAACACGACGAGGGAACAGCAGAGGACCACAGAAGATGACAAATTTGCCATGGAGGACTACAGGAGCACAACTGGAGGACTTTGTAATGGCAAGTATCTGACTCAGACTATGGACAAGAGGTTGGAACTATTTTTTTTCTCATCACAGAATGCCAAAGACAGTAGGGGAGACGTTGGACCTTTTGTTTCATTTTTCCTTTTATAAAAATGCCACAGACAACAGTGGAGAGGATGGAACTACTTTATTTACAGAAGGATGACACAGATGAGAGGTTGGAACTACTTTATTTACAGAAGGATGACAATCAACAGAGATGTTGGAACCACACCAAGTAAGGATGTTGAAATCGCTTCAGTGCCGTGAGGTCATCATGGGGCGCCATCTGAAAAAGTAAGAAAAATGTAATTGTGGTGATTGTAATAATTTTTTTTACATTTGTGACATTTGTTGATATTCTGTTTTCTGTGTTGCGACTTGTGGGTACTGTGCCAAATACCATGGTTGACGCCGTGCACATGCTTGTATGTGTTGTGATGTTGTGCCCTTATGCTCATTCTTACATGTGGGTGTACGAAAGAGTGTGCTGCCATGCACCATCTGATATTTGGGACTATTCTGTGTTGAATGTCATTGCATATGTTGGTGTGATAGAAAGGCATGACAGATTGGTCTTTAATACGAAAGTACTAAGGGATACATGATGGCTAGGTGTGTGATGCAGAATATGTCTGAATGATTGGCAAGTGAGCTGGTGGAATATCTCAAAGCGAATGATGGAGCGTAGCATTGCCATGAATGATGGTTGTGTGAGTTGCCTGAGTTCACTTGCCATGAGTTCAGATCTTTTTGTATCACACACCTGGTCGCTAGAGTGATTTGTACAATAGGACTGCTTTGTGCTGTTTTTTCTTGTGTGCTGTAATCAGTATATATGGAGAATTACTGTGATATGCAGAGATATCTGGAGACATTGTGACATCTGGAGTTTTCAGACTGCAGTGAGAATACTTTGTCTGCTCACTCCTATTATAATAACTGCTTTTAGTTTCAGAAAACTGAACTTGGTATCTTTCAGGTAGTACAACAAAAATTTGATTATATTGTGCTGAAGAAGTTACCTGCTGACACTTTGTCTTTCGCATATACCTTAAAAGTTAGGCACATTTGTTTGTGGTGGTGTGTGTGTGTGTGTGTGTGTGTGTGTGCACGCGAGTGCACATGTGAGCGCATGAGTGTGTGTGTCTGTGTGTGTGTCTGACATTTGTCTGTCAACACTCACCTAAGTAGCTTGAGTAAAATGCACTTTTCTGACACTTCAGCAGGTATAAAGAAAAACCTACATTGATTACAATTGAATGCATAGCACCGTTGGAAAGGCAATTTTGTGCAGATCAACTTTGATTGGGATATTTTGTGTGTATCAAGTATATTTTAGGAGCTACAGTATTCACATTTGTTTATGGTATGGTGTGTGTATGGCTGACATTTTTTCCATCAAGACTCACTTAAGCAGCTTGAATTAAATGCACTTTTTCGGCACTTCAGCAGGTGTTAAAAAAAAACATATTGATTATAGAAACATAGAAACATAGAATTTGATGGCAGATAAGGACTGCTTGGCCCACCCATTCTGCCCATTTCCCTGCCTACTGGATAAGCTGCAGATCCTAGTTAACCAGCAGCCTACTTCTTTCTACCCCCACCCCCTAGAATTGCCTTATGACTGTCCCATGCATGCTTGAATTCCACCACTGTTTTTGACTCCACAACCTCCTCCGGAGCCGTTCCATGCATCCACAACCCTCTCTGTGAAAAATACTTCCTTAAATTACCTCTGAGCCGCCCCCTCTATCTTCAAATTGTGCCCCCTTGTTCTTGCACACCTCTTTTTGAAAGATGCTACCCTCTTGGACTTTGTTGATTCCCTTGAGGTACTTGAAAGTTTCTATCATGTCCCCCTCTCCCTTCTTTCCTCGAGGCTATACATATTAAGCTCCTTAAGTCTCTTCATATGTTTTCCGTGCAGACCCTGCACCATTTTAGTTGCCCTCTTCTGGACAGCTTCCATCCTGTCTATGTCTTTGTGAAGACTGGGTCTCCAGAACTGCACACAGTACTTCAGATGGGGTCTGACCAGCTGTCTGTACTGAGAGGGATAATAACTTCCTGTTTTCTCCTGGTGATGCCTCTCCCTATGCATCCCAGTATCCCCAGCCCTCCTTGCTGCCCTCTCACATTGCTTGCCCACCTTTGGTCATCTGATATGACTACCCCAGGTCCCTTTCCATTTTGTTGTTGTTAGTATCTCACCCCCATTGTGTACTCTTCCCTGGGTTTTTGTTTCCCAGGTGCATTACCTGCACTTCTTAGCATTGAATCTAAGCTGCCATACATTTGACCATTCCTCTAACCTTAGAAGTCCTTTTCATCCTTTCCACCCACCTTGTGCATCAACTCTGTTGCAGATCTTTGTGTCATCTGCAAAGAGACATACTTTTCCTTCCAGTCCCTCTGCAATGTCGCTTATAAAGACATTGAAGAGGACCGATCCTAATACTGAACCCTGTGGTACCCCACTAGTAACCCCCCTTTCTTCAGAGTGGACTCCATTTACTATTACTCTCTGTGTCCTATTCTCCAGCCAATTCTTTACCCAGGCTGTCATCTTGGGACCCACTCCCAGACTAGCTAACTTGTATATTAATCTTTTGTGTGGGACTGTGTCAAATGCCTTGCTAAAGTCTAGGTAGGCCATGTCCACAGCCCCTCCCTGATCTACTACTTTAGTCACCCAGTCAAAGAAATCTATCAGATTTGTCTGGCATGACCTTCCCGCTGTGAATCCATGTTTCCTTGGGTCCTGTGCCCCTCTGGCCTCTAGATACTTGACAATTCTTTCCTTCAGAAGTGATTCCATCATTTTCCCTACCACTGAGGTTAAACTAACAGGTCTTAGTTTCCCTGCTTCTGCCTTGCTCCCACTTTTGTGAAGGGAATCACATCTGCCCTCCTCAGTCCTCAGGTACCACCCCATCCTCCCATGATTTGTTAAAAGGAAGTCAGTGGTGTCACTAATTCCACCCTTAGTTCTTTTAGAATTCTGGGATGAATCCCATCAGGCCCATTGCTTTGTCCACATTCAGTTTTAAGAGTTCTTTCAGAACCCTTTCTTCTGTAAATGGGCTGGTATCAACTTCTGTATCCAGAATGTTTCTACTGTTTGTTTTAGGTACCTCCCCTCTTCCTTTGTAAATACAGAGCAAAATATTTGTTAGTATCTCTGCCTTTTCACAGTCACCCTCTGCCCTCCCCCCTTTATTAAGCCTCACTACCCCTCCTTGGTCTTCCTTCGCTCCCTGATGTACCTATAAAGGTTTTATCCCCTTCTTAACTGAGTTGGCTATTTTTCGTCAGTTTGGGCCTTTGCTGTTCTGACTGCCTTCCCAGCTTCCTTTGCTTTAACTGATACAGTTCTCTGTCCTGCTCCTTCTGTGATTCCTTGTACTTCCTGAAAGCTTTCTTTTCTCTTGAACCTTCACTGCCACTTCCTTTGAGAACCATAGTGGTTTCTTACATCGTTTAGTTTTGTTTATTCGCTTCACACAAAGGCTAGTTACCTCTGTGATGGCAGTTTTTATTATTCCCCATTGTTCTTCCACCCCGCCTTCCTGCCCATTTGCTAGTGCATTCCTTAGGCACTCACCCATTTTGGCAAAGTCAGCCCTCCTAAAGTCCAGTACCTTTACCTTTGTATGGCTTGACTCTATTGCTGTGTTTATTGTGAACCATACTGTTCGATGGTCGCTAGTTCCCAGATGGCTACCCACTTCTACATCTGTGATCCTTTCTTCATCTCCATTTGAGGAGAACCAGGTCTAAGATTGCTCCCTCTCGGTGGGCTCCAATACTAGTTGTCTAAGGCATGCCCCTGTAGGGCATCTAGAATAACCCACTCTTCCAGTGGCTGCTGCAACTGCACTCAGTTAATATCTGGCATATTCAGATCACCCATCAGCAATATCTCCTTTTCTGCCTTACTAAGTATACTTTCTATCTTTTCCTTGTCCATTTCCTCCCCTGAGAAGGGGGTCTGTATACAACCCCTGTGCGGATTGTGGTGCCATTGCCGGTCTCCAAATTTACCCACAGTGCTTCTTCTCCTCCCTGTTTTCCCTTTTGTTCTGCTGCTTTGATTCCTTCCCTTATGTAAAGAGCTACTCCTCCTCCTCTATTACTGTTTTGTAGGAAGAGGCTGGGATTTTCCTGCTGCTTATCAGTGCCTTCCCCTTTGACTAGTTTAAAAGCTTGCCAATGAAGCATTTAAACCAATTGCTCAAAAGACTTGTTCCCTTCCTGGATAGATGCAGACCATCCAGCCAGTATAGGCTGGTGTCCCTCCAGGTGGAACCCCAGTCACCAATGAAGCCAAACCCCTGTGTTCCACACTATTTTTTCAACCATTCATTAAACTGCATGGTGCAAAGTACCCTCGCCTCATTCATGCCATTGACAGGCAGCACCTCTGAGAAGGATACTGTGTGTTCTACTTGTCTTAGGCCCCTTCCCAGTTCTACAAAGTCCTTCTGCACTGCTCTAATCTCATGTTGAGCCAAGTCATTTGTCCCTAGGTGGACAATGATGTCCAGCTCAGACTCCCGTGCAGCTGTTCTCATGATCCTGAGGATGCGCTTCCTGTCCCTTCAAGCCATGGCACCAGGCAGGCACCTTACTTCAGTTTTCCCTGCTCCTCCCAGTTCTATCCCCCTAATAATTGAGTCCCCCACCAGGAGCTGCTTCCTTTCCTTGTGGTGTCCTCTGCTCCTTCCTGTGCACCTCCCTTGTGACAGGTGTCCTCAGCCTCCTTAATCTCCTCTGTGGGTGCATCCATAGGGGAGCTGTGCTCCCCCAGAATGGTGTATGGATTGTGGAGTGGAACAACTGACTGGGTGTGCCTCTGTTCCACCATCCTCACCCTCCCTGAGCCCACTGTGGTCCAACTGCTGTGCTTTCTTTGCAACCTCTGAGGCAGTGGTAGTGGCTCTGGTGCTCCCTGGATGGGGGAGGTTCCCTTCTTACCATCCAGTCTGGCCTGGGGGAAGGTTCCCTTACTGCTGTCCAGTGTGGCCTGAAGATGGGCAAATTCCTCCCTCAGGGCAGAGAACTGTCTGCAAATAGGGCAGCATCTCAGCCTCCAGAAAGTCTCCCGGAAGACTGCTGCCCCACAGCCATTACATTGCATTACTCCCCACATGATTATGTATTTTTTTTTGTTTTGTTTTGTTTTTTGTTTGTGTGTATGATTGGTTTGTTATATAGCAATATATATATTATACAATGTGTATGCTTATATTTTCAGTGCTGTGTGCTAGAGAGATATGACATTGATGCACCTTGCACTCTTGAGGAAATGATGTCAGAACCCCAGGTATAAAGGAACTATTTCCAGGGGTGGGTGGGGTGAGGGTGGAATGGGTTCCTTGGTTGCATAGCACCATTGAAAGGCAATTTGTGCTGATCAACTTTCATGCTGATACTTTGTGTGTATCATGTATACTTTGGAGTTATACTTATTTGTTTATGATATGGTGTGTGGTTGAGATTCATCCTCAAATCTCACCAAAGCACCTTGACTAGAATGGGGAAAAGTATGTTTTATAGTAAAAGATATCTTTTTAACAAACATAATATTAAACACCATCTGATGTTTGGATGCTTAATTTGGTGTTGATATTTCACATATTTTCCAACAAAAATGGCTTATGTTGCCTTTTTTAGTGAAAAATGTTTTTTTTTGCTGTTTCAACCAGCATAGAAAATAACTAAAATTACTTATTATTACATGCATGCTACCATTGAAAGGCAATTTGTGTTGAATAACTCTGCCACTCATACTTTGTGTCTAGCATGTACGGTTATTGAGCTATTAGCATTTTATTTTGCAACATGCTGACTATGGCTTGATTTTGCTTAGAAATGCCAAGGATTCACTGTTAAAAGTATACAGGAGATTCAGGAGACAAGTGGTGCAATCTCAGAGTGCTCCCATGGAGGCAATGAGTTAATCATCCACCTTGTGTCAAATCCAGGTGTGCCAAATACTGTAAAAAGCCCCCCAAAATGGCACAAGAGGTCCACTGCATCAACAATATGATGCATGGGACAAGAATGATGGGAGATGCACCAAAATTTCAGTACTAGCCAAGGGGGGGAGGTGCTGATAGGAAACAGGAAAGTTCAAGCCTCCCCCCACAAAACATGGCAAGTAGTAGGGTAAATACTGAGGTACAGAGCTTGACAGAGGGCAGGACAGGGGTAAATGGAAAAATGGACAAGGGCAATAAGAGCAGGGATGGGGTATAAAAGGATAAAGCCAACATTAAAAGGAGGGCAATGAGTACCAATGCCTGTAGTCTTGGAAACAAGCTTCCAGAGCTAGTAGCCCTGATGGAATAGGAACACTTGGATATTGTGGCAGTCACAGAAACATGGTACATGGAGAACCATGACTGGGATGTCAACATACCAGGTACACAATCTGACAGAAGGACAGGGGAGGGTAAAGAGGAGGTGGAGTAGCTCTCTACATAAGGGAAGGGATCAAAGCTACAGAACTAAAAAGTAAAGGGGGAGGACAAGAGGAACTCTGGGTCACCTTGGAGACAGGGAATGGCATCACAATCCGCACAGGGGTTGTATACAGACCCCCGTCTCAAGGGGAGGAAATGGACAAGAAAATGATAGAGGGCATTCTCAAAATGGCTGAAAAAGGGGAGATACTGTTGATGGGGGACCTGAATATGCCAGATGTTAACTGGGCTACATGGACTGCAGCCACATCCAAGAGCAGTGTCATTCTCGATGCCTACAGGGGCATGCCTTGAGACAGCTAGTGGTGGAACCCACTCGGGAGGAGCAATATTAAACCTGGTACTCTCAAATGGAAAGAGGATCACAAATTTAGAAGTCAGTAGACATCTGGGAACAAGCGACCACTGCATAGTGTGCTTCACAATAAACACAACCGTGGAGACAAAGACAAGGATACTGGACTTTAGAAGGGCTGACTTTGACATAATGGGTGAATACCTGAGGAATGCATTAGCAAATGGCCAGAAAGGAGGGTGGAAGAACAATGGAGAAAATCAAAACTGCCATCATGGAGGCAACAAGCCTTTGTGTGAAACAAATAAAGAAAACAAAGCAGAATAAAGAACCCCTATGGTTCTCAAAAGAGGTGTCAGGGAAGGTTAAGAAAAAAAGGCAGCATTCAAAAAGTATAAGGAATCACAGATGGAGCACAACAGGGAACTGTATCAATTAAAGCAGAAAGAAGTGGGGAAGGCAGTCAGAAAAGCAAAGGCCCAAACCGCGGAAAAGATAGCCAACTCAGTAAAGAAGGGGGATAAAACCTTTTATAGGTACATTAGGGAGCATAGAAAGACAAAGGGAGGGATAGTGAGGCTGAATAGAATGGGCGGTGAAGCAGGGATACTGAATGAATAGAAAGGTTAAGGGAGGGATAGTGAAGATTAATAAAGGAGAGGTGAGGTGGGCAGAGGGAGACAGTGAAAAGGCAGAGATACTGAATGAATACTTTTGCTCAGTATTAACAGAAGAAGAAGAGGAGGAGTTACCTAAACCAAACAGTAGAAGCACTCTGGGTAGGGGGGTTGATTTCAGTCCATTTACAGAAGAAAGAGTCCTGAAAGAACTCCTACAACTCAAGGTGGACAAAGCAATGGGGCCTGACGGGATTCACCCTAGAATCCTAAAAGAGCTAAGGGAGAACCTAGTGACACCACTAACCACACTTTTTAACAAGTAATGGGAAGATGGGGTGGTACCTGAGGACTGGAGGAGTGCAGATGTGATTCCTCTTCACAAAAGTGGGAGCAAGGCAGAAGCAGGAAACTGCAGACCTGTTAGTTTGACCTCAGTGGTGGGGAAAATGATGGAATCACTTCTGAAAGAAGGAATTGTTCAGTACTTAGAGGCCAGAGGGGCACAGGACACAAAGCAGCATGGATTCACAACAGGAAGGTCATGTCAGATGAATTTAATCAATTTCTTTGACTGGGTGACCAAAGTAATAGACCAGGGAAGGGCTGTGGATATGGCCTACCTAGACTTTAGCAAGGCATTTGACACAGTCCCCCACAAAAGATTAATAATCAAGTTAGCCAGCCTGGAGTGGGTCCCAGGGTGGTAGCTGAGTAGCAAACTGGCTTCACAACAGGACACAGAAGGTAATAGTGAATGGAACACATTCTGAAGAAAGGGGGGTTACTAGCGGAGTACCTCAGGGCTCAGTACTGGGTCCAGTCCTCTTTAACGTCTTTATAGGTGACATTGCAGAGGGTCTGGAAGGAAAGATATGCCTCTTTGCAGATAACACAAAGATCTGTAACAGAGTTAATACACAGGGGAGTAGAAAGGATGAGAAGGGACTTGGCAAGGTTGGAGGAATGGTCAGACATATGGCAACTTAGATTCAATGCAAGAAGTGCAAAGTAGTGCACCTGTGAAATAAAATCCAGGAAAGAGTACACAATAGCAGGAGGGAGGTACTAACGACAACAATAATGGAAAGGGATCTGGGTGTAGTCATATCAGATGACCTAAAGGTGGGTAAGCAATGTGAGAAGTCAGTAAGGAGAGCCAGGGGATACTGGGATGCATAGGAAGGGGCATCACAAGTAGAAAAAAGAAGTGGTTATCCTCTGTACAGACAGTTGGTGAGACCCCATCTGGAGTACTGCGTGCAGTTTTGGAGACCTCATCTACGCAAGGACATGAACAGGATGGAAGCAGTCCAGAGGAGGGCAACTAAAATGGTGCAGGGTCTACATCAGAAACCATATGAAGAGAGACTGAGAGAGCTTAATATGTATACCCTTGATGAAAGGAGGGACAGGGGTGACATGATAGAAACTTTTAAGTACCTCAAGGGAATCAACCAAGTCCAGGAGGGTAGCATCTTTCAGAAAAAGAGATGTGTAAGAACAAGGGGACACAATTTAAAGTTAGAGGGGGGGACGGCTCAGGGGTAATGTGACGAAATTCTTTTTTTACGGAGAGAGTGGTGGACACATGGGACTGCCTTCCTGGAGAGGTTGTGGGTCTAAAACAGTGGGGAATTCAAACATACATGGGACAGACATAAGGCAATTATAGTGGGGTTGGGGAAGTAGGCTGTTGGTTAACTAGAATCTGCAACTTATCCAATAGGTAGGAAATGGGCAGACGGGTGGGCCAAGTGGTCCTTATCTGCCGTCAAACTCTATGTTTCTATGTTTCTAATACATTGGATGAGAATGAAGGATGTTCAGTCAAAAAAATACAGTGGATGAAATGGCCTTGACAAGGGCATTTAAGCCCCATAAATGCTCTAAACAAGTCCCACAGGGGAATATTGGCTCTCTGACTAAACCTTTATGTAATTTACCCTATGCATTCCAATGATAACACTCACATGTCAGTGCTGATGGGTACTATATGGGCTTATCTCTGGAAGCAATATTTTACATGCTATGGTACATGAGAGAAGCATTATGATGCATACAGTGCAAGACTCTTGCAGCAGAATGCCATTCATAGTAACATAGTCAGGTCTGCCAATCTGCTGAGGGACCACTTTATATGCTCCTATGTCATTTAGACCACCTCTGGCTGGTCTAATCACTGACCAGGACCGTCATGCTTGAAATTCCCAAATAAGGGTATGGTGTGTGTCATTTTGGATGCAGGCCCCTTTTCATCATGGCTCTGCCACTGCTTTAATGCAAGCATGGTACAAGTCAACATGGGGCATGCAGACCTGCTTTTGACACAAGCACCATTATAAAATTGGAATTGATGCAAGTTTTGACACAGCTAGCTGATTGTATCATGTTTTGATGCAGCTTGCCCTGCATCATTTTATATGAAGCACTGTGTATCTTTCTCTGATCTTTGAAAATCCAGCCCTATTGTGTCCTTCATTCCAGTGACAAAAGGTTGACAGGTATGGTCCCTTCTTTCAAAATAGTGCAGTTGTCGCTCTGTTACTTTTCTCCACTGAATACTATATGACAGTCTAGAGGCCTGACCCACCAACATACACATCTGTAGACAAGATTCCCACTTCTAAACATTTTTAGTTTAAGCACTGATTATAAAGTTACCACTACCAAGCCCCCCACTCCCACTCCATTTCATCCCATTGGAGGCAGTATGCCAAGGATGGCCAGGTTCTCCCTGCGGTGCTGGTGGAAGGGAAGCAGGTGGCAGTTCATGGCATTAATCAGCAGCTTCTGGCACATGGAGTCTCTGCACAAGAAGTTAACTGACTGCACATGCTCCAGGAGCTCAGGTACTGGTATGAAGGCGAAGCATAGCTGCTTCATGAGGTTCAGTGCATACTACATGTGGGTCTTACAGTTGTGCTTGAGCCAGAGCACCAACATGAGAAAGAGCACAAGCCCAGAGATGACAGGGACATTCGGCAAGTCCAACATGACTCACACCTCCTAGCAGTTGAGAAGCAGCATGTCTTCCACTGAGTACCTGTTTCCCAACTTCTTGATCTACTTGTGGCCATACAGGGCAGCAATTTTGGAGATCTGTTTGTAGTTCTACATGGAGCACTGGTAATTAAGGAACTGCACACAGAGCTTGGTGATCTGGGAATGTTGCAGTTTATGCTGATGGACAGCATCTCCTCCACTATATCCAAGGGAGCCATCACATTGGTGATGTAGAGGTACTCAAGGATCAGGATGAAGCCAGTAGATGAGTATCCCTGCAACAACAGGTTGTTGATGGAGTGGGGACTGGCCAGCATCTTCTCATCTGGAAAGGAAGAAGGGGTACCCCCACCCCTTCTCCCACTGCCATACTGGTCCTTGGCACCAATTCTGTCCTTGCTTATGGGGTAGTTAGAGAAGAGGAATTGAAGGTACTGGGAGCAGGAGGCCAGCGTAGCCTTGTGGCCAGTGTAACTGCTGGTCCTGGGCTGTCAGGGTCACATCACAAAAGAGTTGCTTTCTCCACAGCAGGTTGTCACTGTGCATAGGATTGAAGATAGCTGTCCTGTCATAGATCTGGACATGCTAACTACCAACTTTCACTCTCTCCACATGAGAACAGGATCGCTCCCTATTAATCATGACAAGGTGTCAGAAAAGGACAGTTAAAACTGCATTGATGTTTATTGCTGCTTTCTTGCATTCTTGGAATGTACTTGCAGCAAAAACCTGCACAGTTATTGCCCACACTGCTGGAGTTCTTTTAACCAACTTCCAGCCTTTGAGCTCCTCTCTCTCCTTAAGACCAACAGTGTGGAGACTCTCTACACTACCCTTGGCAACAGCTCAGTGTGTGCTCATTGGTACTGGAGCTGCATGCTTGCATGCCTGATCAGAGAACTGCAATCTACAGCAGTATCCCAGCAAACAAAGGAACCTGCTACAATCATTGAATGAGTCCTTGATTCAAAGGTCTGTAAATCCGATATTTTAAATAAATAAATAAATAAAAGCCTCAACTCCCACAGCTAGTCTCAGCAGTCCACTCCTGCAAGTGAGCAGTGGCTCATTATATTTACCTGGTTAACAAAAGTTTAAATAAATAAATAAAAAAAAAACACTGCAGCCCATTTCCAGCCCAAAGATGCAAGTATTTCAGCAACTCCAATAGGACTCAGAAGAGAAATCATCAACACCACATTGCTCACTTCTGTTTAACATTTCATAGCAAACCAATGTTGATGTGCAACAAATGGATAGAGGGATCCTATGGAGTTATAGTTGCTGCAAATGCAGATGACTTGCACAGGCTGGCAAAATATATTTTTTGCCACAGTATTTCACAACTTCATGCACATTATGCCAATAGTAACTCCGTGTGAAGAGAGGGAGGATCAAGCGTCCCCTATCTGTCCCAGTACTTGAGACCCTCCTCTTGCCTGAAATCTTCTGCTAGTGAACTCAGTTCAGAGGGCTTGCTTGTGGTCAGTTTTGATTTGGGAATTCCCTTTTCCAAAAGTCATGCTCAGTGCTACACTATCACAACAACAGTCCAACGTACATGTGGTATGCATACAGGCAGATTGAAACAGAGGTTGTGTGATTCCTAGTTCGGTGTTGGCATTCAAGTTGGCAGCAGCTCTCCTGCTACAGCTACAGGAATAAAGAAGGTGCTGCTGTATTCATACAAAGAATGTAGGCAAATGGGTCATCTTGCTAAGCTGAGCACCCTGGATTTTGGGGTACACAGAAAAGTTATTTAGGAAGTTTAAAAAAAAACACCAGAATCTAACTAAACGTGTTTTGTTGAGCTTTGTTCAGGTGTTTGTTTTTTAAAAATACACAATTTTTATGTATGTTCCATGTTTTTTTAGTTCAAAGAAAAAAGATGGCAGCCCTTGAGGCCCATTTTTTCCTTTTGTGAGAAGGAAGTGGTGAGAAACCAGAAATGGTTTTACAACAGGGAATTTTTCTCATCATAACATTACACTATCCAAAAAAACATACTGAGCATGCTCAGAAGAGCTAAAACCAGAACTTCTAATCCTTGTAATTCTGGAATGGTTTAATATTTTTGTCATAAAACCTTCAGATGTACTAAGTTGGCATAGCACATTTCTACCCTGAGGGTTTTGGTTCCATGTCAATACAATGAAAACGTCATTGTTGAAACCCCCAACAACGATGGGAACAATGCCAACTGTAGGCAGTGTTCCCATCAGAAAGAAGTGTTTTTCTGTGGGGGTTGTGCCTCCCACACCCTCCCCATCTCTAATTAACCAACTCTGAGTCAGAGTTGGTTCAGAATAAGGTACAACACTAGTAATCACTGCATCAACAGACAGTGGACCACCACTGCGACCTGGCGAGATTTGTCACTGTGGTGGTGTTTGCTGTCATATTGACACTGTGGCGGTGTGCTATCAAAGGTTTTGGGAGAAAAAAATCAATACAGTCTAGGCTGTATGTGGGAGCAAAACCAAAAACCCATGTTAAGTATAAAAAAAATGTCTACAGGAAAATGACATGCAGATATCAACAACTGCACAAGCTGCCATCAGAAAACTTTCCACCTTGCCAGTTTAATATATAGATATATATATAGAGAGAGAATAAATAATGGGTAAGTGTGGTTTACAAGACTTGACTTAACTATACAAGGAAATATTTCCATTGAGGGGCAATTATAAAGGTCATGAGGCCACAGGCTGATGGTATAAATTGTTTAGTATACCATGCTTACCCATTATTTATTTTATATAATACATAGAGATGTTGTCTAGTAGGTAGACAATAAATTATAGTCTGGTATTGGTTTCATAATTTTTTATTTTTTGTAGTAGTAGTTACTTCACTACTTTTATATAACACAGTGTAATATTTATTATGAATATCCAGTAGTTATGTCATTATGAGGTACATTATGAGGTACAGTTACATAATAAAGTATTATATCTGTTATGTAATACAGTTAATTTACCATATTTTTGTGTGGTGGTATACAGCTGCTTCCCTGTTTTAGCAATGTTGTTACTGTTCAGTTCATTCTTAGCATTCTGAATCTGTTTAAGAATCTAGTACATTATGTGTTTTGTTTTTCTTTTCTTTTTGCTGAGTTGAATGTTGCAGATTTTGATTCATACAGGTGCATTTATGTTGCAGGTGCTTCCAAATACTATGACATTGTTACTCTCTTCTGTTGTGACATCTACAGTATATTTGCTATTTTGTTGGTTGAGGTATATATTAATCGTGTGGGGTGCTTGTAGGTTGCTGAGGGCTTTGAGACTGTTGTGTGTCTGCTGAATTTAATCTTGGGGCTGCTTTGCCTGTGCTGCTGAGAGAACTACACTCCACTGTGGTATTTGTATGGCTTTTGGAGGGAGAGGGCTTTATTTGTCACTTAGTTCAGTTTCCACATATATAGCCTGGTTTGAGCTAACAGGGCTTTCTCTCATGCTCTGTGAGCAGTGTGTTGCTGCATTGCTTGATATCACACTTCCAGGATGAGCCTCCTAGTAGTTTGAAGTTGTGCTCTGGGGTGTTTTTGCATGTGACATCAGTGTGTTGAATGTCATCACACTATGTTGGTGTCTGTCTCCGATGTGCTCAAGTGCCGTTGCAGTACTGGCAGTGGACACTGACACTGCCAGAGGATGCAGTCAACTATAGTTCCATCATGGGACTGGGTGGAACAAGTAGTTTGAATGTGTATTCTGATTTAAGAGGAGCAGGAAAAGGTGTAGTCTTCCCTTTACTCTGGTCAGCTGACTGGTGAATTTGCTGTGCTCTGCAATGGCTTTCTGCTCTAGAGGTTTTGCAGATCTGGCAGTTGAATTCTTGGTTGATGTTTTGTGCTATAGGAGTGCTTCAGCTGCTACATGTGAGGTCTCTTCTGATGTTTTTTTTAGTATTGTATAGTGTTTCTGTGGTTTCTTGTGGTAGGTCTAGTTCAGGATTCCATAGTTCTTCCCAGTTTGGTGGGTTGCATGCTGTTTTCTGGAATGTGGGTTGTCTTGCTAGTATGTTAGATATTTTTTGTTTGTTTTCAATGAGACAGTGCTGAGTAATTGTTTATGGACTGAATGTTTGTGTGTCCTAAACTTTGGGCTATTTCAGTAAGTGGAAGATTGTAGTTTACCAGAAACTGGATAGAACATTTTTTTCTGGTGCTGTGGTTTGTGATCCGTTTGTGAGGGGAAATTCCTGCAGTTTCTTTGATTATTTTCATAAGTCCTCTTATTTTGTTCTCACCTATTTTTATATTTTGAAACCATAAGGAGCCTGGCTTATTGTTAATATTTGGTGCCATGTGGAAGGGCGAATTATCATTATTCGCTGTTTCAGGTCTATGTTGAGCATAAAGTTCATATGTTGTAATTGTTCTCTTTCTCTGTAGTGTTTTGGAACATATTTGGTTTCAGGGTTTGTCTGTCTGCTGGATGTGCACCTGTTCTGGTTTTGGTTTGTCTTTCTTTATATTCAGTACATTTGTTGCCATCTGTGTGTGTCAAAAGTTTCAAGTCTTCCCATTTTAAATTGTATTGTTCCATTGTTCTTAAAGCATAGTGTTCCTCCTATGTTGAAGAACAACATATTTAATAGAGCTGTGGTGGTTATGTAGGCCCATGGTTTCAACTTCATATGGTAGGTCAGTTTCACTGTCATTTAATGGTTCTGCCTGGTTTGGGTGATTTGCTTGTCCTTCTTGTTTGAGGAATTTAATTTGGCTGTCTTTGTGGTTATGGTTTCTTTAACTACTTTGCTTTTTCTGTAGATTAAATAAGTGCAGTTCTCCTTTCAAAAGAGAGCCAAACTTCCAAAGATGACATGCATTGTTTCAGATTTATATTCCAAACCATCAGGTTTTTGTGAGTAGAAATTAAATTTACAACATTTTTACCTAGTTCAGGTGTGGGTATGTCAAGAATGTCCTGGCTTTCTCCAACACTGGCAAGATATGATTTTATAACCTTTATTTAAAGGTTTGTTTTCTTAATTGGTATTTTGTTTTCCTTTTGTTTCATAAATTTTAGTATTCCTTGTGTTTTGCTGTATTCCCCATCTTGGATTTGGTTTTGATAAGATCTAAGATGGATGAGGTGAAGTGCACTTTATATTAGTTAATTGAAGTCATAGTTATGTTTATTAATTTAATTGTTTTATTGTTATATTGAAAATGACTTTTAAATTAGTTTTATTCATTTTGCATTGTTAGGTTAACTATATACATGTTTTTATTTGTTTGGGGGTATGGTGTATACTTTTTCTATTGTGTAGTTTATGGTTTTAATTGCTGTGAAGTTCTTCTTAGAGGTATACAGGGAAATAAATGATGGATGGACTTTTTCTATGAGACCAATATCAATCCATGTAAGATATAGATGTATTCATTGCAAGCAATGGCATTAATGCACCATGTAGAGTTCAACCTAACCCCACAAAAGTAGGAAAAGTGGTGTTCGGGTTTTAAACCCTAACTCCCCAAACTCCCAAGTAGAAAAAGGACAACACTACACAAGCAACCACAGATTGCCATTATCAGTTAAAACAAACAACATACAACTGTTTCCAAATGACACAAATGCAGGAGCAATGATATGCTTCCTTCATGGATTTGTATCTGCAGCATGCACATTTCAAGATATACCATACACAGTCACTTCTGGCTATGACTAGAAATCCACAATACTCAAACCCAAACACTTCTTTCTGAAGAAGCACAGACCGCTGCAGCCACAGACACAATTCCACAATACCCAAACTGCAACATTTTGTTTCTGTCTGCAGAAGTATAAACCCCTACAGAGCCAGTGCTTCTGTAGTCACAGGGACTCATGCACACTGTAATTCATACACACACCTTTGGTTGCAGAAGTGCAGGCTCCTAGGAAGCCTGCTCTTCTGCAGCTGCAGTTATAAGACATATAAACTGACGTCTGGCTGCAGAAGAGCAGGCCCCTGTGGGGTCTGAACTTCTGTAGCCATAGATAGAAATCCATGTTACGCAAATTGCAACACTACTTCAGTCTACTGAAGTGTAGACCACTGTGGGGCCAAAACTTCTCTAGCCACAGGTACTCATTCACACTGTAAGACATATACACACTTCAGGCTGCAGTAGCACAGACCCGTGAGAAGCCTGCAGTTCTACAGCTGCAGGTGTAAGATATATACACTAACCTCTGGTTGCAGAAGTGCAGATCCTGTGCAGGTACCTGTGAGGCATGCAATTCTGCAGCCACATATAGAAAACCACCATACCCAAATTACAACACTGCTTCTGTTTACAGAAGCACAGGTCCCTGTGGAGCCAGATCTTCTACAACCACAGATACTCATGCACACCATAAAACATACACAAACTACTGGCTGCAGATATAAATCTATGAAGGCAGGACATCAGTGCTACTGCATTTGTGTCATCTTGAAATATTTTTATGTTTGTCTTATTTGATGATGGTTGTCTGTGTTGCTTGTGTGGTATTGTGTTTTGCTGATTAGAGGGTAAACAGTTAGTGCTTGAAACTCTAACCTCACATTTCCCTACTTTTATGGGATACGTTAATCCCTAACTGGTACATTAATTAAATTGTTTACAATGAGTTTCCTTTCTTTCTGAGATTGTGGAATCATATCCTCATTTACATTGATCTTGAAGGGACCTGCATAAATAGATGCAGGTGTCCATAGCCCTCCATGCCTCCACCAAGGGAAAGTCCATCCATCTCCTGCAGAATTGCAGGGCCCTTCAGGCCCTGCAAGTCTATGGCTTTGAATGCAAAGAAAATTTATGAGACTGTTTGGTGGACCAAAAGGGGCGTGCAACTCTGAGCCCTGTGCATCCATATGACTACAGATTCAAACACACAAGGCGAAGAGCCCATATGACTCTAGAAGTGCAAGGCCCTTTGAGCTCTTTGCTTTCATGCAGCTATGAGTGAAGAGGTATAGGTTTCTCTGGATTCTATGCCAAGATAAGTCTTATATTCACTACAGGATTACCTGTGAGACAAACATTGTGCTTTCCATCCCCAGGCTGGGAATGGTAACATAGCAGCACCATCCCCCCAGTCTTGGCCCAGCCAGCTGACTCACTGTGCTTGCCCCCAAACTCAGCTCACCAGCATGGGATCACATCACACTACCCACTGGACCAAAAGCAGGCCCCACACAATGTTTTTCATGACTTTTTTTATATTTTGCACCCATGTCATGAACTTGGTTGCTAGAATGTGTTAAATCCCACCCAAGAGGTACAGTAGCTTCATAAAGTGACTGTGAAATCAACTTTGAAACTATTTTAGAAAATTCCTACTGTCCTTTTTCATAAGGTAGTGCCATGTAAAACATATATTCAAAACTAGGGAGTAAAATATTGCAAAATGACCAAGTTATGAGTAAAAGTATGGGACACACAGACAAAAAATCATCAAATTTTTATGTTGTTAAGTGGAATTGCACCAAAGTATTAAATATGCAGCCTAAAAGTTTTTAAATCACATATAAACATTTTATTTAGTTTGTTAACCGGGTAAGTGCACTAGACAAATCCCGTATTGTCAGACATGACCCAAGGACGGGATACAGATGAATGCCAACAGACCTTGAACCAGATTAATCTGTTGGTGGTATTTTGAGTGAATGAGGAAATTTGGCCAGGACACTGGGGAAATTCTCCTACTCTTTTCGATAAGTGTCATGGGATCTTTAACATCCACCTGAACTACCACCAATCCAGGCAGATGTGACCTCAGTTTAACATCTCATCTGAAAGACGGCACCTCAGAAGTGCAGCACCCCTCTCATGCTGCACTACAGTGTCAGTACTGGGATATTAACCCAAGTGCCAGATGTGGGAACTGAACCCACAGCCCTCTGATCTCCCCGCCTCAGAGGCGAGTGTGCTACCTACTGAGCCACTGACACTGCTAAACATCTTCAACCATTGAAAAAAACAAGATATGTGAGCTAGCTTGGTGGCATGGAAGGCTAAGGCATTGAATGCCTTACCTCCTGCCATAGTAGCAACCCAAGTTCAGGAAAAAGCACAGGTTGCTTGGGGTCAGTGGAGTGGAAGAGGACTGAGCTTCATGGAGACTGCTCTCCTCTACTGGGGAGGGGTTACCAGCAATCTTAATCCATGACTACCACTGAGTAAAGATGCAGTAGAAGTGCAGATGCGAGTGCTCAGACAGGTGGGGCCATGGATCTGCAGGGCATGCTTCCTACCATGTTCACATACTGATGTGATGCTTCATCAGGAGTACAGGGATGAGAACAGAAAACAAGATCCAAGGACTGGCTGATGCTCCTGCATCTCCTGGATACACCACTTCCTGAATGTCTGTATCTTCTGGATACTTTTCTGGGGGAGGATGGCTTACCCTTTGGGCCCCTGCCATGGGGAATCTGTGGTAGATGAACTCCTGGTAAGCCTGGAGGAGGTAGGTGCTGGCCAATGGGAGGTGGGGTCAGAATGCTAGATGAGCTGCCCAAGGAGTAAAAAACCTTTTGGAAGGAAAAAAAAAAATTTTAAGTTCCCATGGAAAATTTATCGGGCCTCACTTAATGTCCCACCAAAGAATTCTTCATCATCATATCAAAATCTCCACCCCTCCAAGAATGTTTAACTTGCACAAAACGTTTCTGGGATGCACATAATGTGTGACCAAATAATTCTTCATCCATGTATCAAAATCTCCACCCTGTCAAAAACTATTTTTTTTGTTGACACAAAATATTCTTGGGTCACACATTAATTTGTTATCAAAGAAGTGATCTGGCAGAAAAACAAGCATTTTTATTTTTTCATCACAAGAGTGTGGTGTGCATATTTATGAAGCACACACATCTTGTGATTTAAAATGTAATTATCTGTACAGCACCAGGTTGTCCACTGGAGGAAAAGTAGTGTGCTCCGTGATTGCCCAGTCTCCAGTTGCCTTGAGGGCACAGCCAGTAGTGCAACCAGAACAGCATTCTGGGTGGACTGGGATCAGGTCACAGCTGAGGCACTTACTTCTTTCTCTCCTCTGTATGTGTTCCATAAATATGCACACTGTAGTCCTGTGATTGAAAATCACCACCAGCTTGTGCATTGGAGAAAGAGTAATGTGCCCAGTTTCCAGTTGCCTTGGTGGCAAAGCTGATAGTGCAACCCAAATGGTATTCAGGGTGGACTAGATTCAAGTCAAGTCCCAGCTGAGGTATAACCATTTTGGTGCACATATATATTCTTAGGTCATACTTAAAGGTGTGATCAAAGAATTAGTTGGTGCAAAAAGAGCATTTTTGGTGTGCAGGAAAAATTCTTGGTTTCCACTTGAATGTGCAACCTAAGAATTTGCAGCTCATGACAAAAAAAATCAGCCATCTGGCTAAGCTCACGGCCAAATAACTTTTTTTTTTTTTTTTAATTTTGACCCCACTTCATGAACTTGGTTGCTGGAATGTGTTAAATCCCACCCAAAAGGTGGCTTTGCAGAGTCACTGCAAAATCAACTTTTTGACCTGTATTTGAAAATTCTCACCATCCTTGTTCATGAGGTAGAGTCATATAAAGAGAATACTTAATAACTAGGACTAAAATGTTGTGAAATGTCAAAGTTGTGAATAAAAGTATATGAGACAAAAATAATCAAATTTTTTATGTCACAAGGTAATATTGCACCACTGTATTAAACGTGTGGCCTGAAAAGTCTTAAATTGAACATAAACATCTTCAACTTTTCATTGAAAACAGAATTTTAAGTTCTCATGAAAAAAATTATTGGGTCGCACTTAAAGTGCAACTAAAGAATTCTTTGTCCTTATATCAAAATCTCTGTCTGCCCCCCCAAATTTTTTTTCAGTTTGCATGAAACATTCTTGTGTCACATTTAATGTGTGGCCAAAGAATTCTTTATCCGCATATCAAAATCTCCGCCTGGCCCGAAAACTGATTTTTTTTTTAGTGTGTTAAAAAAATAAATACATTTTAGGGTCACACTTAAAAGTGCAACCAAACAAGTAATCTGGCAGAAAAATAAGCAATTTTACTACACAACACATTCCTGGGTCATAACTAAATGTGCAACCAAATAATCATGCCAAAAAACAAGCATTTTTGGTATGCATGACAAATTCTTCAGTCACACTTAAATGTGCTACCCAAGAATTTGTCACTCATGACAGAAAATTTGGCCATCTGGATAGATGATAATCGAAGAACTTTTTTTTTTTTACATTTTAACACATTGTGAACTTGGTTGCTAGAATACGTTAACTCCCTCTTGAAAGATGGCTTCACAAAGTTATTGCAAACCCTTACAAAAATAATTATATGAAATGTTTTCATGCTGCACACATAAAACTACCTATGTTATATGTGTACTGCAAGCATGATTTAAATGTTAAATTGGAACTGATTGTATGCATGTGGCATGCATGCAGCAAGCAAGTGTGGAAAGTATGTTTTTTATGTTGAATTGAAACAGACTGCATGTATGTGGTATGCATGCAAAAAGCAAGTAGTCACTGATAACTGCACACATAAAAGTGCAGTGACTTGCTCAGACTTACCATATACAAGTGAGGTTGATGAGATTCAAACCCAGGTCTTCACGTCTACTGGTTTGCAGTTCAGTGTGTTTAACCACTAAGCCACTGCCTGCACACATAAGACTCACTTGTACTTCAATACAAATCTGCTTACATTTGCATGTATGCAGCATGCTTATAGCCACTGTTATACCTTTTAGTTTTCTTGTCCCCCTCACCTCAGCTGAATAGCCGAACTGTAGCACACATACCAGTGGAAACAAGTGTGGTTCTTCCCACCCCAATACACACACTTACCCATACAACTACTCAATTAGTTCTGTCTGGCCTGTACTCCTACTATTTTTCTCCATAGTTCCGAATGCTTCCATACAAACAGACTTTGAAGGGCAAACACAAAGTAGCAATAACTGACACCCCCACCAACATGGTCAGTCCCTACCCCCATGCACACACTGTAGTTGGCAGGCATCCATGGTGCTAGAGGCAACCACCAATTATAGATATAAGCTGAGAGTCTCTTAACTGAGTACTAGGAGTCAGATGTAGGAGTCTTTAGAGATGATGTCCATGGGTCAGAGTGCTGGGGTGTACACCCTTGAAATGAATGGAGTCATTTTTTATTACTATTTTTACATTATGATGGTGAGTTGGAGAATAATGAAGGCCAATGTCCAACTAACAAGGCCCTTGTTAGTCAAGCAGTGACCTTCATTAATCTGCAACTTTCCATCAATAATGTATAAAATAATAATAAAAATACCCCATTCATTTCAGTGATACATGCCCCTGCAGTCTCTTTTGCCCTATGTCATAATGTGCCTGAGTGTGGGATGTGGAGGTCAGCTTCACTGGAGGGCATAAGCCTGACTATAGTGGGGCTCCAATAGTTTGTGCATACCATACCAATCAACTGTCCCTGAATGCAAGGGACAGCCCTCATTACTCCTGAAACTGCTCTGCTCCTCATCCATCCCTCATGGAAAACATGCTGCTCACACAGAGGATGTCCTGTAAATTTAGACTTTATGGCAGGGGTGCCATTTCATATTTCAGCAGGGGAGAGCCAACAACCAGTGAAGGCCAGGTGCTAGTTAGCCTCTAGGTGGCAAGCTCTAAAATGTCTGGAACATCTCTAAAAGGTAAAACTTATTTGTTGAGACTGAAAAGTGATATGCAAATCAAAAAACATTCAAATGTATAAGATTCATCTGTATATACCCTGGAACAATGCATCAGATTTGGGCTTAAACCCCACTCAGTTACTAACCAAGTTTTTCCTGGCTGAAGTTCTGAACCCCTCCCCCCAAAAATATGTGCCCCGATTTCTGACCCTGACTCCATTCCATTCAATACTCATCCCATATTGGTCGGGAAGCCACCCAAAGGCACAGAAATGTCAACAACACATACATATTTCAGTCCTTTCTCCTTCCCCAATACCCCAGTAAAACAAATATTTACTTTTATTGACCCAGCCATCTGGCCAGAACCTGTGGCCTGGCCCAGTGTACCTAAGCCCATTTTCAGTCTGCTCCTCCTCCATATTGCTACAAAGCTGGATGCTAGAATTGACCATGCCAGGTCATCAACATGCTCCACGACCAAGACACCTCACCAGCTGAACCCACACAACCTGTGCTGCTTGCTTCTTGCTTGGCTGCTGCCATGGCTGTTTCCACACTGCACTGATCAAGGCCTGTGAAGCCCACCCACACCACTGACACTGCTGCTGCTAGGCTCCAGCTTGCTGCCTTGGGGCCTTATGCTGTTTTTTTGTGAGATGAGCCTAGTAGAGGTAAGTGGGCAGCCTAGTCTCAAATTAGCTTCAAGCTCACTCTCTGCCCCTTCAACCACCAAGGGAGAGAGACTCACTAAGTAGACCAACATAAATATTCTGCCACAACACTGCTATTGAGAGTGCAGTTCTCACCCACTCCTCCAAGCTGTAGTGTGTAGCCTGTCTACTCTGTTGTGGGAAAGACAGTGTCACACTCGCATAAGTCACGTGCTGTTGCTTGCTGGAGCTCCTCCACATCATATGTGATGGTGCCATCTCTAATAGGTGGAGAAGTAGACAACACAATACAGACACAGTCAAGTCAGGAGCACACATGCAGTGTGAGCTCACAGAGGCTGGGGGGCACTTCTTGTGCAAAAGATTAAATCCAAATTTAATGCTATTATTGCTACATAAGAACAACCTAGGTACAAATATTGGGGGGGGGGGAGCAACCACCTACCTCTGCCCTACTTAAATGGGACTTTTGCTTTATGGAAGAAATCCCTTGTCAGGTGCTGATATCAGTACATGTGAATACAATAGTTTCCACTGTGTTCTGAGGTACTATATCTCTACATTTCAGGATGTGTCCTGATCATCTTGAGGGTTACTGTCCTTCATTGTCCCTCATTTTGAGTGTCCATGTCCCATATTTCAGTGACAAAATCTGACGTATGGTGCATGCTTTCAAGACCCTACTCAGTACAAAGAGTGCTGAGCATGGCCATAGTGTATACGCGCCATACAGAATGACAAAGGGAAAGTACATGAGTTGAAACAGTCATACAGAAACACATCTATAGTACTAAATATGCATAAGAGTTTTATGCCCCAAAAGGCCAGGCTTCACAACACAGAGGCCCTCTTAGCACATCTGGAATGGGAGATGTTGGCTGACTATATCCTAGGCATTTAATGCAGTAAGCAAACAATACTTTACAAATAAATGTCAATTTAATGACAAAAGTCAAAAGCCATTAAACAACTTGCAAAAGAATCAGAATTAATGAGTTTAATTTAAAAGGAAATCAATGAAAAATTTTTAATGGCTCTAATTGTTAATATAGAAATATAAACTGATGTGTTTTTAGATGAGATTTGCACCAGCTTAGTTGTTGCACACATGGCAAGCATGCAGCATGTGAACCTGAGGTGATTTTTAAATGATGTTCTCACCAACTTAACTGTTGCAGTCATGTCAAGCATGCAATATGTGAACCGGATTTCTTTTTAGACATGGTTACCTTAGGTTCATTTTGTGTATGAGAACCGGGATGTATACAGACCCCCTACTCAGGGGGAGGAAATGGACAGGGAAATGATAGAAAGTATACTTAGAATGGCAGAATAAGGGGAGATATTGCTGATGGGTGATCTGAATATGCCAGTTGTTAACTGGAGTGCAGTTGCAGCTGCCACTTCGAAGAGTGCAGTTATTCTAGATGCCCTACAGGGGGCATGCCTTAGACAACTAGTACTGGAGCCCACTCGAGAGGAGCAATATTAGACTTGATTCTCTCAAATGGAGATGGAGAGAGGATTACAGATGTAGAAGTGGGTAGCCATCTGGGAACTAGCGACCATCGAACAGTATGGTTCACAATAAACACAGCAATGAGAGTCAAGCCATACAAAGACAAAAGTACTGGACTTTAGGAGGCTGACTTTGCCAAAATGGGTGAGTGCCTAAGGAATGCACTAGCAAATGGGCAGGAAGGAGGGTGGAAGAACAATGGAAATAATAAAAACTGCCATCACAGAGGTAACGAGCCTTTGTGTGAAGCAAAT
Organism: Neoceratodus forsteri; assembly: GCA_016271365.2. Classification (NCBI taxonomy): domain Eukaryota; kingdom Metazoa; phylum Chordata; order Ceratodontiformes; family Ceratodontidae; genus Neoceratodus; species Neoceratodus forsteri. The sequence continues at coordinate 49,549,436 of CM057451.1, read as the reverse complement.
AAACAAAACAAGATGATGTAAGAAACCACTATGGTTCTCAAAGGAAGTGGCAGTGAAGGTTCAAGAGAAAAAGAAAGCATTCAGGAAGTACAAGGAATCGCAGAAGGAGCAGGACAGAGAACTGTATCAGTTAAAGCAAAAGTAGGCTGGGAAGGCAGTCAGAACAGCAAAGGCCCAAACCGAGGAAAAGATAGCCAACTCAGTTAAGAAGGGGGATAAAACCTTTTATAGGTACATCAGGGAGCAAAGGAAGACCAAGAGAGGGATAGTGAGGCTTAATAAAGAGTAGGGAGGGTGGGCAGAGGGAGACTGTGAAAAGGCAGAGATACTAAACAAGTATTTTTGCTCAGTATTTACAAAGGAAGAGGGGGAAGTACATAAAACAAACAGTAGTAACACTCTGGATACAGAAGTTGATACCAGCCATTTACAGAGAAAGGGTTCTGAAAGAACTCCTTAAAACTGAAGGTGGACAAAGCAATGGGGCCTGATGGGATTCATCCCAGAATTCTAAAAGAACTAGGGTAGAACTAGTGACACCACTGACTACCCTTTTAACAAATCAGGGAGGATGGGGTGGTACCCGAGGACTGGAGGAGGGCAGATGTGATTCCCTTCAAAAAGTGGGAGCAAGGCAGAAGCAGAAACTACAGACCTGTTAGTTTAACCTCAGTGACAGGGAAAATGATGGAATCACTTCTGAAGGAAAGAATTGTCGATTATCTAGAAGCCAGAGGGGCACAGGACCCTAGGCAGCATGGATTCACAGCGGGAAGGTCATGCCAGACAAATCTGATAGATTTCTTTGACTGGGTGACCAAAGTAGTAGATCCGGGAGGGGCTGTGGACATGGCCTAGACTTTAGCAAGGCATTTGACACAGTCCCACACAAAAGATTAATATACAAGTTAGCCAGCCTGGGAGTGGGTCCCAAGATGACAGCCTGGGTAAAGAATTGGCTGAGAATAGGACACAAAGAGTAATAGTAAATGGAGTCCACTCAGAAGAAAGGAGGGTTACTAGTGGGGTACCGCAGGGTTCAGTATTAGGACCGGTCCTCTTCAATGTCTTTATAAGCGACATTGCAGAAGGACTGGAAGGAAAAGTATGTCTCTTTGCAGATGACACTAAGATCTGCAACAAGTTGATGCACAGGGTGGGTGGAAAGGATGAGAAGGGACTTGGCAAGGTTAGAGGAATGGTCAAATGTATGGCAGCTTAGATTCAATGCTAAGAAGTGCAAGGTAATGCACCTGGGAAACAAAAACCCAGGGGAAGAGTACACAATGGGGGGTGAGATACTAACAACAACAAAAATGGAAAGGGACCTGGGGGTAGTCATATCAGATGACCTAAAGGTGGGCAAGCAATGTGAGAGGGCAGCAAGGAGGGCTGGGGGGTTACTGGGATGCATAGGGAGAGGCATCACCAGTAGAAAACAGGAAGTTATTATCCCTCTGTACAGACAGCTGGTGAGACCCCATCTGGAGTACTGTGTGCAGTTCTGGAGACTCAATCTCCGCAAAGACATAGACAGGATGGAAGCTGTCCAGAGGAGGGCAACTAAAATGGTGCAGGGTCTGCACTGGAAGACATATGAAGAGAGACTTAAGGAGCTTAATATGTATAGCCTCGAGGAAAGGAGGGAGAGGGGGACATGATAGAAACTTTCAAGTACCTCAAGGGAATCAACAAAGTCCAAGAGGGTAGCATCTTTCAAAAAAAGAGGTGTGCAAGAACAAGAGGGCACAATTTGAAGATAGAGGGGGCTCAGAGGTAATTTAAGGAAGTATTTTTCACAGAGAGGTTGTGGATGCATGGAGCGGCCTTCCGGAGGAGATTGTGGAGTCAAAATCAGTGGTGGAATTCAAGCATGCATGGGACAGTCATAAGGCAATTCTAGGGTGTGGGAGTAAGAAGAAGTAGGCTGCTGGTTAACTAGGATCTGCAGCTTATCCAGTAGGTAGGGAAATGGGCAGACTGGGTGGGCCAAGCGGTCCTTATCTGCTGTCAAATTCTATGTTTCTATGTTTCTATGTTTCTAACCGCATGCAAACATTGCACAATTAAGCATGTGACATGCATTCTGCATGTACACAGCACACTTATATTTCTGTAAGGGAAATCACCTTTTTACCCATATTTGAAAATTCCCACCATCCTTGTACATGATGTAGCATCATGTAAACAGCATGTTTAATATTTGGGACTAAAATATTGTAAAATGTAGAAGTTATGAGTAAAAGTACATGAGACAAAAACATCTAATTTTTATGTAGCAAAGTGGAATTGCACCACTTTATTAAATATGCAACTAAAACATTCTTAGATTTCATACAAAAATCTTCAACAATTAAAAAACAAGAATTTTAAAGTCTAGTACAAAAATTCTTGGTTCTCACTAAAGTGCAACCAAAGAATACTTTGTCCTCAAATCAAAATCTCTGTCTGGCCCCCAATTTTATTATTTTATTTAGTTTGCACTAAACATTCTTGGGTCATACTTACTGTGTGTAAAAGAATACTTTATCCGCATAGCAAAATCTCCACCTAGCCTGAAAACCTTCTTTTCTTTTAGTTGGCCCCAAAAAATTCAAGGGTCACACTTAAATGTGTGACCAAAGAATTAATCTGGCAGAAAAACTAAGCAATTTTGGTACATGCAAAGTATTCCTTGATCTGACTTAAATGTACAACTAAAGAATAAATCAGGCAGCAAAACAAGCATTTTTGATATGCATATTTATTTATTGAATTTTGTTGACCCGGTAGGCCCGCTGAGACTAGAAGTCCCTATTTCAGGGGTGACCAGGGGGAGGGGGATACAGATGGCAACCAACTGAAATGTAACCAGATTAAGCTGGTGGTGGTATTTCTAGTAAATGGGGAAAATTTGGCCAGGACACCGGGGAAATTCCCCTACTCTGCCAGCAGGGGGCTTGACTTCCTGCAAGCAGAGTGAAGGTGCTCAGTTGGAGCTGGACAACAGAAGAGGAGGAAGTGCTGATGTGGCAGTGGTGTGGACTTGTGACAGTAAGGAGCTGGAGGCTGAGGATCTGGTCTCTTCCTCAGCCTTTATGAAGCAAGAGGCCAAGAGAATGAAGGAAATGGAGGAACAAGATGTGTGTTTATGAAAATGAATTGATCCTGAAGATGGAGAAGAACTGGAGCAATCAGAGAATGTGAGAGGAAAAACAGCAACTTCTTCCATGGAGACGGAGGAAGGAGATACATTTAAAAATATTAATTCTGTAAAATTGACCCAAAGTAAAGATAAGAATGTGGGAAAAGGAAACAGTAGGAGTAAAAACTGGCCTGCAAAGCCGGATGACAGAAGGGTGGAGGCCTGTCAAAATTCAAAGCAGCAGGATGATGTGGCAGTATCGGGTCTGTCAGATGAAACTGACGAAGAGCCTTCTGGCATAGAAACTAAACAGACCCTGAAAGGTAAAACCACCAGGAGTCAGAAATGGCTCAGTTTAAGAAGGGTAAAAGGAAAAAGCCAAAGTGTGAAAAATAAAGCAGGGGAAAATAGTAAGAAAAATGTTCCTAGGAAAAAAGCCACAAAAGAAAAACACACGAATGAAACAAAGGCTGAAAAACCAAATAATGAAACAAGTGATGAAACGATTGAATTTCCTTATACACCGAAATGGATAGCACAGGTCTTCATAGGTGCGGGCTGAAAAAACACCTAGATGGGAAGGGGTAGGATCCAAACAGAGAAACACCATCAAAAATAATGAGCAACACATAGAAAAAAAAGGATGAAGAGATAGAAGGAGCAAGAGAGTATAAAACAGATAGAAAATGAAACCATAGGAGGAAAAAAGCAGGGAAGATAGAACATCAGGGGAGGCCCCAAACATGGTTCAAACTGATCCTGAAACTTCTATGGAAGTAGAAGAAAATATCATACAGACTGAAAAAGAACAGCGACCAGGAGAACACCAGAAAAAAGAATGTATGGGGAGAAAATGTAAGGGAAAAACTATTCCCACCTGTGGTTTGCCTCCAGCATGCCTGGACACCACTCTGCACCTCTCTCAGCTCCAAGGACCCTGCTGCCACCACCCCCCTGGAATCAAGCATCAGGTACAGCCTATACACAGCCCTGGCCTCCCGGCTGCTGCTCATGCTGCCAAATTTTCTACCCTCCCCTCCCCTTCCCAGGCCACCCTTAAATACAACTTAAGCCCTCCTCCCCTACCCCATCCTGCCCCATTGGCTCCCAGTACTAGTGCCCTGGAGCTTAAAGCTTTCTGTCTCCCCACCCCTTTGTTGATCTCCTCCTCTCTCTCTAAAGCTTCCTCACTGGTCTGCTGTTCTCACCCAGTACTGCTCACACAAAGTGTCCTAAACCTGCCTCCCTGTTAAGCCAATATGGTCTCCCGCCTATTCTAAAAGTGTCTCTCCGTCCATCTACAACACGCTTACTCTTTAAGCCTCTGTGCCTCTGTGAGACTTATTTTCTCTTAACTGGGGCCTTCTCCTTTGGTTCTATTCTCATCACGCTTTGCTCTTGCCACATTGGATCCATCACTGAACCCCCAGTAGTCTCTTACTCCACTGATCTCCTTGTCTCGTGGCTTAAGAATGTTTAAACAGTTGCTGCTGCTTCTACTCATACCCATGCTGCATCTGTTACACCTATCAATAATAGCGGCCCCCCATGCTGGAGCTGCTCTTTCTCACTCTCAACATTATGAATTTACATTTTCTAATCTTCTAGTGGGATTTACATTACGTTGTGATCCCACACCATTACTTCTAAACAAAGCCTGAATCCATTTGGTTGCCCATGCCCATAAATGCTGCTCCTTGCGAACTCGTGCCCAGTCACCTTTCCTGCACCGTAAGCTCTGGTACCTTCTCTTACTGGCCTTTCTGCTCTCTGGGGATATACAGCCAAACCCTGGGCCTTTAACTCCCACAGCCACTCCTAATACAAATGCCAAAGGCCTACTAATAACCCACCATAATATTAGGAGCCTCGAGCAGAACTTTGAGGAACTTGAATCCTGGATAGCACTCTATAAGCCAGATACACAGTGCCTTACTGAAACATGGCTGAAGCCATCCACCTCTGACTCCGGGTTCTCCTTACCATCCTATAATCTTCTGAGGTATGATAGACGTGCCCTAAAAGGGGTAGGCACAACCATATATTTCAAATCACACCTTCAGCTTTCGGTCATCAGCTCATCTTCCTTAAACCTCTGCAGGGCTCTTCGTGTCCTCCTTACCCTCAGGCACAAAGAAGTTGCATATTATCTGTGCTACAATCCTCCTACTTATGGCCTAAAAGATTGGATGAGCTTACTCACCAAACTGATTTTCACTAGGGAATAATTAAGTTCTTTTACTAGGTGTCTTTAATATTAACTGGCTGGGAAACACACAAACAACAGCTCTGACCAGACTACAAAGTTTCAACCTGCACCAGCTTATCTCTTTTCCCACTATGACCGCCTCCTCAATCCAACACCAGCACCCTGCTGGACTGGATTATGATAGATTGTCCCAAGAACATAGCGTCTGAGGCGTCCTACCTGATGTCATCACTGACCACTCCCCACTTTCTGCATCTGGGGTAAAGGCAAGCCTGAACCAATGAAGCCCCACCTTATTATCTACCATAATTACACAAACTTTGATCCACAGGCCTTCTTGCTTGATGTTGCCCGCACTGACAGGTCCACTTTTATAGTGCATCGGATGCTCAAACTGCTCTAAATCTCTTTTTGGCCAAATTCCTAGCACTACAAGAAAACCACTGTCATCTCGCTACCAGACAGGCAAGAAATAGGCAGACTCAATGGCTAAAATCTGACCTTCTCTCTAAATTACGACAGAGGGACAAAAGCTGGTTTCATTACAAGACATCTGGTCTTCTAGCAAATTTTAATATCTACAGAGTTCTAAGAAACTCCTGTAAAATAGAAATCAAACAAGCAAAAAGCTCATACTGCAAGGACCTATTAATAGACTCCTGGGGGACCCTAAAAAATTCTGATCTCATGTTAAGTTCTTCATGGGATCCAATCAATCCCCTGCACTTAATGACAGGTCTCTAAATGGCATCCATTGCAACAATCCCCTCACTATTGCTAACTTTTTTAATGTATAATTTGACTCACTACACCTCCATTTTCTCTACCTCATCAAATCCTGTCACACCAGCCAGCCCAAGCCCACCGGGTCCACTTTCCACTTCAAATCTGTCTTAAAAAGTGAGGTTCTTAGACTGCTATGAAACACCTCAAAGTATGCTGCCATTGGGCCTGATAACTTGGAACCCAAGCTCCTGAAACTAGCTGCCCCTCACATAGCTGCTCCCCTAGCCAAAATTTTTACTCTCTCCCTGGGTCAAAGCTCTGTCCTGGATATCTGGAAGATGTCCAGAATTACCTCTGTATTTAAAAAGGTGCTCCTCTTGACCCATTAAACTACAGACCCATCGCCATCCTATCAGTTCTCAGTAAAATCCTTGAGAAACTAGTTGCCACCCAAACAACTGACTTTCTACTGAAACACGACCTATTAACTGTTGCCCAACATGGTTTCCGCAAGGGACATAGTACCACTACTGCACTACTCAAACTCATGTCTGACACCCTAGTGGCCATCAACTCTGGCAGGCTCACTGGGGCCATTTTCATTGACATGACTAAGGCATTTGATCTAGTTGACCATTCCATCCTCACTGCCACCTTAAATTCTCTAGGTTTCTCACCAAATGCTGTGAACTGGTTTGATAACTATCTGGTGGATAGGTCTCAATATCTGAAATTTAACTCCACCCTCTCTGACAAGGTCATGATCAACATTGGTGTTCTGCAAGGGTCTATCCTAGGTCTTCTGCTTTTCTCAATTTTCATCAATAACATCACCACAAACCTTCACAGTAGCTCCTCCCTATTATATGTGGATGACATTGTACTGTACACCAGTTCCAGTAGTATTGAGGACATTAACCTTCCATGTTCCACTGACTTTCAACTTATTTAGCAGTGGCTCACCAATCACAAACTTGTTTTAAATAAATCGAAGACCCAAACTATGTTATTTGGCTCCAGTCTCAAACATTCCCGGACACACTTTAATGTCTCCTCCCTTGATGGCACATCTGTAGGGTTGGTAAACTCCTTTAAATATCTGGGTGTCACTCTTGACCCATCTCTGAGCTTCAATCTCCACATCCAAACTACCTGTAAGCAAACTTGGCATTGCCTACTGTACTAGTTATGCACTCACCCCTTCTGCTAGGCTTGCCATTGCCAGTGGGATATTACTTCCCTCTCTCACCTATGGGGTTGTTACATATGTTTCTGCTTGCAATTCAAGTCTTCAAAAGTGGGATGTCACCTATAATAACAACTGTGGCTTTGCATCTTGCTCCCCATGGCTGAAACATCACTGTCTTCTCTACATAGATCTAGGATGACTTTCGCCCCAAGAACTAAAGTCTTATGCACTCAGGTCCATTGCTGATAACATTATCAGATCCCAAATACCTAAATCCCTGGCCTGTCTCTTTCAGTACCAGAAAACCAGCTATGGCCTTCGCTCTGCTGAAAATGTCTCAGTTCACATCCCGAGACACCGCACTTCAAAAGGTGGTAGTGCCTTTGCCTGTCATGTGCCCAATTTCTGGAACTCACTCCCTCTAATGCTTCACCGAACTGCATCCCACATCTCTTTTAAGAGAGAGCTATGCCACTATCTCTTCTCCTCCTGCAAATGCTCCTGTTTCAAACCATCCTAGTTCTTTACTCTCTAACTCCTCTCTTCCCTCTGTCGTCTCCTGGGCACCTGGGGTCCACTCCACCATGCAGCACTTCCTCTCACTTTCACTTCCTAAACTTCTAGCATTCATCTATCATTTGATACTATACCTTTCTGGAAAACTTGTTTGCTTTCTTTTCTTAATCAACACAGCTTCATTCTTCTGTCACCTGCTGTACCCTAATGAGTAACTTGCACTTATTCTATACCTAATCTATGCTCCCCCACCTATTGCCTTCCTACTCCCTACACTTTCTCTCTAGTTCCCCCTTCACCTATTACTGCCTCGCTGCTACTGCTCTCACAGCACTTTATCCCTTGCTGACTGAACATTGCTTAGTCACTTTATTTGACCTGGATGTATTGTCACTTGTAAATTTTAATGGTTCTTATTACTTCAATCTTAGTCATGTTCTGCTGCTAATGCCTCATACATCTACATGTAACTTGGTTGAACTTTGCTTGATCACTTTATTTGACCTGATTGTAATTGTCACATGTTAAATTCTACTGCTGTATTGTTCTAACTTCAATTTTTGTCATGTTCTGCTGTTAACGCCTCAAACAACTATATATAACCTGTATTTTGTTCCATAATGTTCTCTTGAAGTTTGTCTCTGTACTCTCTCGGGTCTTGCATGAAAATAGTCATTTTTTGGCTAGTGCACCTACCTGGTAAGCAAAAATGAAATAAAATAAAATAAAATAAATAGACTAAATGAGCCTATTAAGAGGAGAAATGCAGTGCAGTGCATTTAAAGTTTAAGAGGCTAGCAGATGATGTCCCAGATAGATTATTCTTGGGAAGGCTATTGATTAAGAACAGCATGAGATTCTACGATTGTGAAATTTACACTTTGATACATGTACCAGGGGATGTTATGTACGATGTTAGTTTTAAGCACCCTAAGGGCCTTGAAAGGTTCTGGAAACTATATTACCAGCTGAAAAATACCTCACTTTGAAAAAATGTTACAGCAATACCATTGACTAAACATACCTTTAAAATAGTAGTGGTGCTATTTAGAAATGAAGAGGTGAATGCTGCCAATATTTCCTTCTGGTTGAAACAGAAATGCAATTTAAAAGGACCACTTGAACCAATACTAGACAAGAAAAACTTATGGACTGAAGGATGAAGGTTTAAGGTGGTGCTGAAACAACAAGATGGAGATTTTGGACACCTCCTTAACTGTTTTTTTTTTTTTTTAGGAAGAGACAGAGGAATTGTCTTTTATGCAGGCCAGCCAAGGGCATGTTACTGTTGTAGGGACAGAAGGCACTTAAGTAATGCCTGTGAAAGGATAAAATATGGCTTATGTGGAGCAGCATGTCAAAACTGGATGAGATGTAGTTTATGTGAAGAGTCTGGGCATTCTTTCAACAACTGTCCTTGGGCCACCAATAGCCCAGACCCAGGAGAACAAAGGAAGCAGGATGTGTATCTTGCACTAGCAAAAAAAGAGAAAATAAGACAAGAGAAATTAGTAGCGGAAGCCCAGAAAAGAGATGAAGAGGAAAAAGAAATAGAAAGGGTAGACATTGATCCAAAGCCAACTACATCAAACCCAGAAATAGTGCAAGCAGAAAAAAGTGGGACTATTGTGGAAGTAAATAAAGAACAGAAGGAAGAAGAGAGCTCTGAAAAAGGAAAAAAGCAAGAGGAATTCACTATGGTGACAAGGTCTAGAAATAAAGGATTGAAGGGTGCAGGGAAACCAAAAGTGGTTGTGCAGGAAAAAGGACTTGTGTCTCTAAAAATAAATTTGAAATACTACAAAACAAAGAAGGAGGGGTGGGAGAGTATAATGAGCTGAGTGAATCACTGTCAGAGTGGGGAGAAGAGGGTGAGGAGGAGCAAGAAATGTCATAAATGTCAGAATGTGACTCAGTTGACACCCAAGCATCAAAAAAAGGAAAAGAAAATCAGATAGGGGCAGTAGAAATGTTTACCTATGGCACAATTCATTGTATTACATGCAACATAAATAGTATAAGAAGCAGAAGTAGGAGACTAGTTACTTTTGAAATACTGGGAGGTTTGAAAGGGGATGTAGTGCTACTACAAGATACCTGATTATATACTTTAGAGGAATTGACTAAAAACCAGAAAGACTGGAGATGGGGCTCTTCTTTATGGTCAATAGGAGTAGATAAGTGTTCTGGTCTGGGTATTATCTTTGGTACAAATGAGGTACACATTCAAAAAATAATAGATATAGCCCCAGGGAGGACTTTAATGATAGATACAGTAGTAAAAGGGAAAGAAGTAAGAATTATAAATATGTATAATCCACAAATGATAGGAGAAAGAATTTCACTTATGGGATTAGTAGAGCTTTATTTGCATATGGCCAAAATGACCATATGTGGGAGAGATTTTAACTGTGGAATTTCAAAATAAGACTGGGGAAGAAAATCAAAAAAAGTGTTTTTGTGACTCCTTTTATCTAATGAATGCTTTGAACCGGGCAATGATGGAAGATGTGTATAAAATTAGTGGGGGAAAATGTGGAGCACACTCTTTTGAAAGGTAAACTATCATCTAGGATAGACTTTTTCCTTGTACCCAAAAATACAGCTGTTTTAGAAGCATATATAACACCAGAGGAAAGAACTGATCATGTAGCTGTAAGTGTTAAAATAAATACCAAAGAAACTATGATTTGTGAGAAAGGTTATTGGAAAATGAATGTGGAATTATTGGAAGATGAAGAGGTGCAGAATGATTTAAAGGATATGTTTGCAGCAAGAGGATCAGTTTTGGAGTTATATGAAGATTTAATGAAGTGGGAGATGACACTAAATATGATATTAAAGATACTATGATTAAAAATTCTCAAAAACAGAAAGATCAAGGCATCATACATACTTAGGATTCAGGACCAAATTATATAAAGAATTAACAAGACAACATACAGATGGGAAGAATCATATGGAGAAAATGGAAGATCTAAAAAAATCAATTTGGGACTATCAATACAGCAGACCTAAATCATTATTACTGGAGCAAAAAAGTGGGATGCAAGGGACCAATGCTCAAACAAATCCGTTAGATGATAATAATGATAGGGTAGAGAAGAGAGTCATATACAAATTAGTGATAGAAAAGGGAAAAACATCAGATATAAGGTAAATGAAGGTAATTGTACAGGATTTTTCAGAAATTTCAGGGTCAGGGTAAGGAGAAAGAGGAGAAAACTTTTAGACAGACTGAGTGTTCCTAAGATTAAAGAAATGAGAAACATATTTTAAAAGAACTAATTACAGAAAATGAGGTGAAAGAAGCTATCAAATCCTTAACCAATAATATGACCCCAGGGTTAGATGGGATCCTGAACACCTTTTATAAAAAATTTGAAAACATATTAGCCCCAATACTGACATCGATATACAATGAAATCCAAAATTCTGGGGAATTGTCAGAACCTATGAAGCAGTGGGTTACGGTGTTTATTTTTAAAAAGGGAGATAGAGCTGAGATTAAAAATTTGTCAGTGTCAGTGGCTCAGTAGGTAGCACACTCGCCTCTGAGGCCGGGAGATTAGAGGGCTGTGGGTTCAGTTCCCACATCTGGCACTTGGGTTAATATCCCAGTACTGACACTGTAATGCAGCATGAGAGGGGTGCTGCATTTCTGAGGTGCCGTCTTTCGGATGAGATGTTAAACCGAGGTCCCATCTGCCTGGATTGGTGGTAGTTCAGGTGGATGTTAAAGATCCCAAGGCACTTATCGAAAAGAGTAGGGAATTTCCCCGGTGTCCTTGCCAAATTTCCCTCATTCACTAAAAATACCACCAACAGCTTAATCTGGTTCAAGGTCAGTTGGCATTCATCTGTATCCCCCTCCCCCGGGTCGTGCCTGAAAATAGGCAGGATTTGTCTAGTGCACTTACCCGGTCAACAAAAGCTAAATAAATAAAATAAAAATAAATAAAAAAAATTGGAGACCGATCACCTTACTTGCAACTGATTATAACATTTTAGCCAAAATTATACATAGGAGTTTAGTAGCGTGTGTACCAGAACTAATAATAGAAACTCAGATATGTGCAGAGCCCAGGAGGAACATAAGAGAAAATCTGATTTTAGTGAGAGAAATAACAGATAAAGGGAACAAAGGAGAGTTAGAAGGATATGTGTATGCTTTAGATCAAGCAACAGCATTTGATTCCATTAAACATAGCTACATATGGGCTATATTGATATATATTTTCCTGAAGAACTAATAAGATTAGTTAAAGCTTTATATAATGAGGCTTTATATAATGAGGCTCAGGCTTGTCCAACGTTTAATGGCCACCTAGGCATACCAATGTATGTTCAGAATGGGTAAGACAGGGCTGCCCTTTGTGACCCTTTGTAAATTATGTGTTTGGATCCCTTATTGAGATTAATAGAAATTGATCCGTACATAAAAGGAATACAATGGGAGATAAAATTATTCCCAAAACATGTGCGTATGCAGATGACTGTATAATTATATGTAGAGAATCAGGAAGTAGGAAAGCAGCGGTTCATAAAATAGATGGACAAAAAATGTACACAGGAATAGAAATCAATAAAACAAGATCTTTCCATTGGGGAAGGTAGGAAAAGAAAGGTTAGGTAGCATTGGAATTGTAGAAGACAAGATAGAAGTATTAGGTGTAATTTTGGTGGGAAGGACCCAATGAGGGAAAATTGAGAACAGAAAATTCAAATGGCAGAAAAAAAATAGGTGGAAAAGGATGGAATATGACAAGGGAAAATATTTTGTATGTTAAAACTTTTATAGTACTGATTTTCTTGCAAAATGTATATATATTTCCAGTGCCACAGGGTTTGCAAGTTAAACTTTTAGGTTTATTTTTTCATTGTTCTGGGGACTAGGTTGAATCTTGTTGAGAGCACACACATATAGACCAGAAAAGAAGGGGATGAAACATGTTGCACCCTATTGTTTTTCATATTAATATTTGTGTATTCAAATGTGAGACCAATGTTACAAGGGAAAACATATGGGCTGATATTCAAACTGCACTATTCTGTGGCACAAGCCCTTGCGCTGCACAAAATAGTTGCATTGGGGTGTGGCTGGGGCGATATTCAAAGGAGTTGCGCTACTGAGCAACTCATTTGAATATCACGCCCCGGCCACAGCCACTGTGCATGGCGCAGTGGAACTTGCACCACTGCAAGTGGTCAGAGTGAAGAATTCAAGTTGCGGTGGTGCAAGTACCATTGCGCCATGTGCAAATTTCCCATGTTCAAAAGGTGACATGCAAATGGGGCCGTAATTCATGCAAGGCGCAGAGGGGGCCATTTGCATATATTTATGACCCCATTTGCATGCCATTAGCATGCAGGTGCACCGATCCCCGAGGACTTGTGCCTGGCGCCCTGCCAGGCAGCAGCCATCGGGGACCGACACCTGCTGCAGCCCGATCACGGGCATAAGTTAAAAAATTCCCCAACCCCCCCGACTGGCCTGATCGCAGGCATATGTTGAAAACACCCCCCTCTCCCCTGACTGGCCCGATCGTGGGCTTATGTTGAAAACAGCTCACCCCCGACTGGCCCTAGCATGGGCAAAGTGAAATAAAACCCACCCCCACCAGCCTGATTTGCGGCACCAAAGTGTCCAACCCCCAAGACCATATCCCTGGTGGTCCAGTGGACTCAAAGCATGATCAGCGGCACCAAAGTGTTCAAACCTCTCCCCAAGACCATATCCCTGGTGATCTAGTGTCCCCCACCCCACCCACCCACGAAGCCCACCACCCTTCCCCTGGCAGCCGGCGGGGCAGCATCCTCCGCCTGCCGCCCGCTACCCGCTGACTGATGTTTGTAGGGCTGCATGTCCATTGGTGCAGAGCAAGAGCCAATGGGCATGCAGCCGATACCGCATAAGGCAGTCCAGATATGTGAATGAATGAATTCTTTCCACCTATTTTTTTCTGCTATTTGAATTTTCTGTTCCCAATGAATGAATTCATTCACATATCTGGACTGCCTTAGATCGTTATGGGCTGCACACCCATTGGCTCTTGCTGCACCAATGGATCGCAGTCCCACCGGCAGTCAGTCGGGTGGGTGGTGGGGGCGCAGGTGGTGGATGCTGCTGGCCGCCGCCGCCAGGGGAGCGGGGTGGTGGGCTTCGTGGGTGGGGGGACACTAGATCACCAGGATATGGTCTTGGGGGTTTGAACACCTTGGTGCTGCGATCAGGCTTAGCGATCCACTGGACCACCAGGGATATGTTCTGGGGTTGGACACTTTGGTGCCGCGATCGGGTTGGTGGGAGGGGTGGGTTTTATTTTTCACTTTTGCCCGCGATTGGGCCAGTCGGGGGGTGGGAGCTGTTTTCAACATATGCCCGCGATCAGGCCAGTCGGGGGAGGGGTGTTTTAAACATATGCCCGCGATTGGGCCAGTCGGGGGAGGGGGGTTACTATATGCTCACGATTGGGCTGCAGGGGGAGCACAAGGAGTAGGTTGAGGGTCACCCACAGGTGGCAGCTGCTGTGTTGCACCCTGCAATGCGGCAGCTCACCTGTGGGTGGCCCTCAACTTACTCCTTTTTTTTGGCTCAAAGGTGTGCAGGTGCAGGTTGGGGGTTGTGCCTGCACAACTCTGCACAGCCCACTGAATATCGGGCTGTGCAGTTTATGCATGGTTCCTCCCCCTCCAGTTCAGCATGCCTTCATTAGCATTGTGCTGTTGCTCAGCTTGACTTGGGGGGCGCAACTGCCCCCTGCTGAATATGGCAGGATGGCGCAATTTCGGACTTGCACAGGCACAGCCCTATTGTGTATGGCGCAACCCTTTTGAATATCCAGCCCATGGTGTTTCTTGATAGAAAAGTGGGAAAGAATCTTTATGTGTAGTTGTGGGAAAAAGGGAAATGTGTTGGAGCAAAAGAAGCTACCGTGTTATATGAATGAATATAGAAAATATTTGACTCAATGGGAAGTATCTAAGGATGAAATATGAATAAAAACAAGGAAAGTGTTATATAGTAAAATTATAGAAAGAAAATACTATGAGGTGCCAATATTTAAGGTAAGAGAAGAGGTAAATATAAATGTGTTGATTGAAGCAATGTTAGAAAATAGAATACCAAAGAAAATGAAGAAAGTAATATGGGTGTTTAGTCACGGAAAAATAAATGTAAAGGGAAATTTAAAACATAAAAAGTCTGAGGAAACAACCTATCGAGAAATGCTATGTGTGGAGAAAGAAGAAACGATATAACGTATGTTGTTTGAATGTCCTTTTATAAACTGTTGTGGGAATTGTTAGCAAATATGTGGGGAATGGAAATATTTAAAAATATGACATATGAAATATTGGTCTACGCACAATTACCAGATGAATGTTTTTTGTTTCTTTTTAAAAGAGTGCAGTGTATGTAGTTTTTGCCATAATTAAATGGTCCATATGGCAAGTAAGGTGTCAAAGGTTTATTCAGAACAAGGAAATGACAATGGAAGATCTATTGTTTAAACTACAAAGTGAAATAGATATGTTATTTCTGGATGAAAGCAGAAAATATGGAGAAGATAGAGGGAGACAGTTATGCAGGAATTTTGAATGCGTAGGTTAAAATGATTAATGAAGTGTTCATAGAGTAAGATATAAATATTTAAAACTATAGGAAAAAGAAAGTTATAAAATGAACTTAGCAGGGAAATTTAAGGAGGGTATGAATGTAAGAAAAAAAGATAAAACATAGAACATAGAAACATAAACTTTGACGGCAGATAAGGACCGCTAGGCCCATCTAGTCTGCCCATTTCCCTACCTACAGGATAGGCCGCAGATCCTAGTTAACCAACAGCCTATTTCTTCCTACCCCCCACAAGAATTGCCTTATGTCTGTCCCATGCATTTTTGAATTCTCCCACAGTTTTAGACCCCACAACCTTCTCAGGAAGGCTGTTCCATGCATCCACTACCCTCTCTGTGAAATAATACTTCCTCACATTGCCCCTGAACCGCCCCTCCTTCTATCTTTAAATTGTGTCCCCTTGTTCTTGCAAGTCTCTTTTTCTGAAAAATGCTACCGTCTTGGACTTTGTTGATTCCACTGAGGTACTTAAAAGTTTCTATCATGTCCCCCCTCTCCCTTCTTTCCTCAAGGGTATACATATTAAGCTCCTTTAGTCTCTCCTCATACGGCTTCTCTTGCAGACCCTGCACCATTTTAGTTGCCCTCCTTTGGACTGCCTCTATCCTGTCTATGTTCTTGCGGAGATGGGGTCTCCAGAACTGGACACAGTACTCCAGATGAGGTCTCACCAACTGTCTGTACAGAGGGATAACAACTTCCTGTTTTCTGCTGCTGATGCCTCTCCTATACATCCTAGTATACCCCAGCCCTCCCTACTGCCTCTCTCACATTGCTTGCTAACCTTAAGGTCATCTGATATGATTACCCCAGGTCCCTTTCCTTTTTGTTGTTGTTACTACCTCCCCACCCATTGTGTATTCTTCCCTGGGTTCTTGTTTCCCAGGTGCATTATTTTGCACTTCTTTGCATTGAATCCTAGCTGCCATACTTCTGACCATTCCTCCAACCTTGCCAAGTCCTTTTCATCCTTTCCACGCCTCCTTGTGTATCAACCCTGTTGCAGATTTTGTGTCATCTGCAAAGGCATACTTTTTCTTCCAGTCCCTCTGCAATGTCACTGATGAAGACATTAAAAGGACTGGACCCAATACTGAACCCCGCGGTACCCCACTAGTAACCCCCTTTCTTCAGAATGGACTCCATTTACAATTACCTTCTGTGTCCTGTTGTCCAGCCAATGTTTTACCAGGCTACCACCGGGTCCCACTCCCAGGCTGGTTAATTTGACTATTAATCTTTGTGTGGGACTGTGTCAAATGCCTTGCTAAAGTCTAGGTAGGCCATGTCCACAGCCCTCCCTGGTCTACTACTTTGGTCACCCAGTCAAAGAAATCTATTAGATCTGTCTGACATGACCTTCCGCTGTGAACCCATGCTGCCTTAGGTCCTGTGCTCCACTGGCCTCTAGGTACTCGACTATTCTTTCCTTCAGAGTGACTCCATCACTTTCCCTACCACAGAGGTCAGACTGACAGGTCTGTAGTTTCCTGCCTCTGTCTTGGAACCACTTTTGTGAAGGGAATCACATCCGCCTTCCTCCAGTCCTCGGGTACCACACATCCTCCCATGATTTATTAAAAGAGTAGCCAGTGGTTTCACTAGTTCCTCCCTTAATTCTTTTAGAATTCTGGGTGAATTCCATCAGGACCCATTGCTTTGTCCACCTTCAGTTTTAGGAGTTCTTGCAGAACCCTTTCTTCTGTGAAAGGACTGGGATCGACCCCCCTATCAAGAGTGCTTCTGTTAATTGGATTAGGCACTTCCCCCTCCTCTTTTGTGAATACTGAGCAGAAATATTCGTTCAGTATTCCTGCTTTTTCACTGTCCCCCTCTGCCAACCCACTGTTCATTCTATTCAGCCTCACGATCCCTCCCTTTGTCTTTCTACGCTCGCTGATGTACCTATAAAAGGTTTTATCCCCCTTCTTAACTGAGTTGGCTATCTTTTCCTCAGTTTGGGCCTTTGCTATTCTGACTTCCCTCCCTGCTTCCTTCTGCCTTAACTGGTACAGCTGTCTGTCCTGCTCCTTCTGTGTTTCCTTATACTTCTGGAATGCTATCTTTTCTTCCTGACTTTCACAGCCACCTCTTTTGAGAACCATAGTGGCTTTTTCTTTCATTTGATTTGTTCATTTGCTTCACACACAGGCTTGTTGCCTCTGTGATGGCAGTTTTGATAATTCCCATTGTTGCTCCACACCTCCTTCTAGCCTGTTTGCTAGTGCTTTTCTGAGGCACTCTCCATTTTGCAAAGTCAGCCCTCCTAAAGTCCAGTACCCTCACTTTTGTATGGCTTGACTCTGTAGCTGAGTTTAACGTGAACCACACTGTTTGATGGTCACTTGTCCCCTATGGCAACCCACTTCTAGATCTGAGATCCTCTCACTGCCCCCGTTTGAGAGTACGAGGTCTAAGACTGCTCCCTCATGAGTGGGTTCCGAAACTAACTGTCTAATGCCTGCCACCTGTAGGGCATCAAGAATGGCCCTGCTCTTGGATGTGGCTGAGGCAAATGTTCTCCAGTCAACATCTGGCATATTCAGGTCTCCCATCAACAGTATCTCCCTTTTCTCTGCCATTCTAAGAATGCCTTCTATCATATCCTTGTCCATTCCTTCCCCTGACATGGGGTCTGTACACAACCCTGTGTGGATTGTGGTGCCTTTCCAGTCTCCAAGGTGACCCACAGTGCCTCCTCTCCTCCCTGTTTACTCTTTGTTCAGTTGCTTTTATCCCTTCCTTTACAGAGCTACTCCTCCCTCTTCTCCCCTGCTTGTCTCTCTCCTGTAGTGGTAAAAATTCTGGTATGTTAACATCCCAGTCATGGTTCCTCTGTGTACCATGTTTCTGTGACTGCTACGATATCCAGACATCCTCTTCAATTAAGGCCATCAGCGGGAGTTGTTGCCCAGACCACGGCATTGGTACTCATTACCCTCAATTTCCTGATGGCCTTACTCCTTTTACCCCATCCCTGTCCTTCTTGCCTTTGTCACTTTTCTTCATTTACCCTGCCCTTCTCCCTGTCGACACCTCTTTGTTGGTGTTTGCCGCACTTACTACCGTGATTATTTGGGGGACTAGGATTTTCCTGCTTCTTTCCAGTGCTCTCCTCATTAGTTTAAAAAGCTTGCCAATGAAGCATTTAAACCTACCACCTAGGATCCTGGTTCCTCCTGACAGATGCAGCCCATCATGCCAGTATAGGCTTGCATCACTCCAGGTGGACCCCCAGTCCCAATGAAGCAAATCCTTGAGCTCCACACCAGTTTTTCAATCACTGATTGAATCCCATGGTGCGGAACACCCTAGCCTCTCTTATGCCATAGATAGGTAGCACCTCTGAGAAGGTTACCGTGCCTGCTACTTGACTAAGGCCCCTCCCCAATTCCAAAAAAACTCTTCCTGCACTTCTCTAATCCCTTTCTTAGCCAGGTCATTTGTCCCTAGGTGGACAATGACATCCAGCTCCCTCCCCTGTGCAGCTGCTCTGGCAATCCTGAGGATTTGCTTCCTGTCCCTGCAAGCCATGGCACCAGGCAGGCACCTCCCTCTCCCCTTCCTCCCCAGTTCTACCTTCCTAACAATGGGTCCCCACCAGAGTTGTTTCTTCCCTGCAGGGTTCCCTGCCCCCCTTCTGTGAGTCTCCTTTGTGGAGGTTCCAGCATTCTCCTGGTCTCACTGTGGGTGCCTCCATAGAGGAACAACACTTTGCCAGAATGGCATAAGAATTGTGGAGAGGTACAATGAGGGATGCACTCTGTTCCACCACCCTTACCCTCCCTGAGCCCACTGTGGTCCAACCGCTCCTCTTTCTTGGCAACCTCTGAGGCAACGGCAGTGGCACTGGTGGTCCCTGGATGGAAGAGGAGGTCCCACAAATCCTGGCCAACTCAGCCTGGAGATGAGCAACCTCCTCCCTCAGCCCAGAGAGGTGCCTGCAGATGAGACAACACTGCATCCTCCAGAACATCTCCCAGAAGACTGCTGCTCCACAGCACACTGCACCACTCCAATCATGTCTTCTATCTGGCCCCTTAACTGTTTGCAATCCTTACTCTTTCCTCTGTTTTTTTCTCTCTCTCCTTACTTTCTGCCTGTGCCCTTTAAGCTCCTGATTGTCCTGTTCTGAGACAAGAATATCCTATATTTCGCAGTAGACCATTTACTTGCTCAGAGGCAGACCTCCAGCAGCTAGAGGAGCCAGAGAGCTACTCTTGCCCTTCTAGGATGGTGGGTCCTTGGTGGTTCTGTGATCACTCACTTCCTGCCCCTAAACAGGAAGTTCCTGTTGTCAGTCAAATTCTGTACCTATAAAAATAGAACTAGCTTTGGGTGGGGGGTGGAGGGAGGGAAGGAGGGCAATATAGTCCCAGCAGAGAAGTCCAGCCACACAGCAGTCCTTTCTCCTGGTGTCTTCTGCCAAGGTAACTTTTCAGAGTGACTGTGAAATCACCTTTGAACCTGTATTTGAACATTCCCACCATCCTTGTTCATGAGGTAGGGCCATGCAAACAGTATATTCAACAATTGATACTAAAATATTGTAAAATGCCCAAGGTATGAGTAAAAGTATGTGAGACACAAACAATTCTTCGTGCTCACCAAAAATGGAATTCTTATGTCACACATTGAAGAGTGAGACAATAATTTTTCATATGTGACAAAAAAAATGGAATTCTTGAGTTGTACATTTAAGTTTAGGGTGCACACTAAAAATTTCTTGTGTTGCAAATTCTTGCGTTGCACTAAAATGTGCCACACAAGAATTCCCATCTTGTGACACAAGAACTGACCATCTCAGTAAGATGACAACCAAGAACTAAACAAAGTCCAAAAAAGGTATTTCTGGCCCATTTTTTAAAAAATCCAACACCAGAACTGAGCTTAAGACTCCCATTTAGCAAGATTCATGTTTTTTTAATAACTCATGTTTATGTGTTTTCAAATTTTCTTTGCCAATAAAACAAGATGGCAGCTGTCACAACCTAAAACTTATTTCTCACAACTCAAAAACACAATTATTTGCAACTTACAAATTGTTTATGAAAGAAGAATTTTTGGATTGTATCAGACCTTCTGAGCATATTCAAAAGACAAATTACAAAACCTTATAACTCTGGAACAGACTAATATTTTTTCCTGAAACCTTTGAGAGGCACACCTTTGGTACAAACCCCTCTAGCCCTGAAAATTTCAGAACAAAAATTCATACCATCTTGACAGTGAGAGCAACAAAATGGTCAAAAATGTTGCTCTTATCTATTTTTGACATTTCCAGATCTCAGAATCCAGTTAAGCACTCAATACAAAATGTCCCACTTCTCAAGAACTCGCACCCAGACCAGGCATGTCAAATTTCCACAATTTAATTGAATGCTACAAAACTTATTATGGTGTGAAAATTGGGGTTTAACAATAAAGTGCCTACTCAACCATTGGTCAGAAACCAAACTTTTCAAAGCTTATAGATCAAAAGCTGATAAAATGTATTCACAAAATCTTTCAAATGCACCTTCTTGGTCCAAGTCAATTCTACCCTGAAAAAGCCTGAACAAAATTTCAAACTGTAAGTCACTTCTACCCCCAAAATGCTGGAACAAAATTCCAAACTGTTTTTTGCTGTGGACATGAGTGAAAAAAGATAATTTGTTTTCTTATTTTTACACTCCCTGGGCCCAATTCAAAGCCCCATGAAGATCAACACAAGGTGCAGCAAACCACAGTTTGCATTGAACCTTGATGTGCCAGGGATGCTTTGCCCAATTCGCTATTGGGAGGGGTCCCATCACCAAAATCCTGCAGCTTGCAGCATTGCTGTGTGCCAAAGTCAAGGTGCATAGGAGAGGTTTGCCACAAGCCATAGGCAGTTGGGTGGTGTGACAAGCTTGAATAAGACCATGTCCCATTTGTTATGCAGAAAGAGTTCAAAGCAAGGATCTGTTCTATCCTCCCCCTTTCTATCTCTTGTCTGTCTGATTGTATAATCAAATTTTCTTGTGAGACCTAGGAACTGATCACTTTGACAGTCTCACAATTCTTCCCCTCCTGCTAGCTCAATGCTTTCAATTGCTGTTTCTTGCTGTTTCTATCTTTTTTACCCTTTGCTTATCTGTGGTAGTGAAATTATAAATAGATCTTTATGTAGTGTCAAGGTGTCAGCATGGCCCAGTTGGTAGCATATCCACCTCTGGGCCAGAAGGTCATGGGTTCTCGCCCCACCCAAGGATTGGACTCATACCTAAACACTGGCTTCTGAGTGCAGTATTAGAGGGTGCTGTACTGTTGGGGTGCGCCACCCTTCAGATGAGAAGTTAAACCCAGGTCCCTTCTACCCTTCTTGGTGGGTGTCCAGGCGGAAGTAAAAGAACCCAAGGCACTCTTCGCTAAAAGAGTAGGGGAATTTTTATTGAAAAGAGGGCTACAATTCACAACAGGTACATAAAATTTAAAGTAAAAATCAACCAAAAGAAAGTGACAAATTCAAATCATCAGATGAACAATAGATAAAGAACATAAGTAATTATTAGACATTTAACAGTTTATCCAGGCATCACAGTGTACCCATAATGTCTTAACCTTCTCGTACTGATGTTTTCTACTATCATTCTGAAATAGTTTGTAAAAAAAACTGTAGATTCTTATACAAGTCTATATGAGTAACCTATCTTTGTTGTGTTACCCCCAAAACACCTGGCATGCCAAATATGGTATCTGACAACTGCAAAGACCACATAGAGAGTGTCTAAGTTATATATACCCCACCCATTTGGTAAGGCACCATATAGAAGCCCTTCATAGGTCAGAGAAGAGTATATTGGCTCTTCTCATTCTGAAGCTAAAAAAGACCAATATGGCTCACAGTCTAAAAAGAGATTTTCCTGGGTTTCTAACAGTTGAGCACAGGTATCTCTAGGCAGAATCTGTCCATAAGCTGTTTGTGCTTGTTATTGTTTTCACTCTAATCTTCCATGGTTTCCCAACTATACTGTATCCTGAACAAAAACTGGCAGTCTCGGGTTTGTTAATTGTCATTATACAAAGTGTTGTTTATTAGGTGGACATTGTGGGAAAGTATCTTCTTCACTCCTTTCTGTCTGTATTATAAAGTTATACAGAGCTTTCTGATCCATTGTCTGTATCTGTGAAATTGTGAGGTTCCATCTAATAACATTATTTAATTGTTCTAATCGATATTTGGGGAGAGAGGGTATATTATTAAGTAGCCTACTCTTCCTGTGGGTCCGAGGGTCTGTCCCAGGTGTTAGCCATTCTAATAAAAAAGGGTTCCAAAGTTTAAATCCTGGTTTTAAAGCAATCCCAAAATTAAATGAAATAAAAATACAGCAGAAAAAAACACTGGGTAAATCATATTTACACCACCTTCCTGAAAATTTCTATATGTAAATTCCTGTTTAATGGGATTAAGTCATTTACCTCAGAAGGCTTGAAAAAAAAATGCTAAACAAGGTGGTAGCCAGTGCCTGGGGAAGGGGAAAATTGTAACTTATATATAAAAATACAGGTATCAAAAGAGTTTTGATTAACAATACTCTTTTTATCTTATATATTTGCTGTTCTTTTCAAGATGCAACTAACCTATTAGCCCTCTGTATTCCTATTTCCCAGTTTCTTATACCCAGCCATATCTCCTGAACTGAATTCCATGTCTAATATTTTCATTGGCTCTTTTTCTACCTTAATATGCGCCAGTGTGTTTCTTGGGGGCAATGGGGTGGTGCCTAATGGAACCCCTTTGCTTTTGCTATAATTAAGCTGAGACCCTGATATCCTGGAGAACTTGCTTAATGTACTTGAAAAAGCAAGATCACATGTATCTGGAGCTAGTGTTTCTGCTACATTGTCCGCTTATGCCAGTATTTTCACTGGACTTTGCCCAGTGACCGGTGGTATGCCCCATATTTGTTCATTGGCTGCCACAGTCCTTAGAAAAATATCCAAACTAAATGCATACAACATTGGACTTAATGGACAGCACTGCTGTACACCTCGATATATTACAATCTGGTGCCCATACCATCCATTAACATTAGGAATCAGGGTTGCATTGTTACACTTACTTTCAATCCAATCAACAAATATGTCAGGAAGACCATAAGCTTTTAATACTAGAAACAGATTTGCCAGTTTATCCAGATCTCTTCTCATTCTGCCCACTCCATCTGGATCATCTACTCTGTTTCAGATCTTGGTATCATCAGCAAACAGACAAACCTTACCTCCAGTCCATCTGCAATGCCACTGATGAAGATATTGAAGAGGACTGGCCCCAGGACTGATCCCTGAGGTACCCACTTGTGATTTGCATCTCTTCTGGCTGATATCAGTTACACCACTCTCTGTTTTCTGTCTGTCAGCCAGTTTGCTACTCAGTTGACCAACTTTTGACCCCCAAGCCTACCCAGCTTATTAATCAATCTTCTATGTGGAACAGGATCAAAAGCTTTGCTGAAGTCAAGGTAGGCGATGTCAACTGCTCCCGCTTCGTCCACCACTTTGGTTACCCATTCAAAGAAATCTATGAGATTAGTTTGACAGTACCTTCCGTTTGTAAACCCATGCTGTCTTGGATCCTGTGATCCTATGGATTCCAGGTGTTTCACTATCCTTTCCTTGAGGAGTGTCTCCATAATCTTGCCCACTACTGAGGTAAGACTGACTGGTCTGTAGTTCCCTGCCTCATCTCTGCTACCACTCTTGTGGAGTGGGATCACATGAGCCCTTCTCCAGTCTTCTGGGACCTCCACTGTGCTCAGAGACTCACTAAACAGTTCTGATAATTGCTCTGCTAGTTACACCCTTAGCTCCTTTAGTACCCTGGGATGTATGCCATCAGCTCCCATTGCCTTGTCCACCCTGAGCTTATCGAGCTCTTTTAGGACCCTTTCTTTTGCTCTGAGCCTGTGCTGTCGGTGCCTGGTGCGCTGTCCTTTTTGAGCATGTTATTGCCAGTTTTACCTCTTCTAATGTAATGTCCTGTATTAATTCAAATGAGTCTTGTGGTGAGACTTGTGGGAGTTGCAAATTCCTAAAAACTGGGGATTATCCTCCATCTGAAGAATTGTTCCAAAATTAGTCTGAATATGTTACTCAACTACCTGCAAAATATCAGCAGGTGTGGTAACTGACTGACCTTGTTCTGAAGTCAGTTCAGTCAAAATCCTATGCCGCATATGGTTATTACATTCCTTGAAAGGATCCAAAGAGCCTTTTTTATGGGTACCAAAGCATAAGTCTTGTTCAAGTGATTTAGCCCTGTCATACTATAAGTCTGTCATTTATTTTTTTATGATTTTTATTTGAGCACTGTAGTCTGATTTGTCTGTTTCAGACTGTGAAATCAGTTTTTATAGCTATCCCCTAAGTCTAAGATATGTTAGCCCTTGCTGTGCCATGGACTGATGTATCAGTCGAGAATTCCTACATGTTCTAATTCTGTCTGCAGCCTGTGAGTTAAATACTCATTATTATCAGTATTCCTTGACAAAATCTGAAAGAATGTCTTCCAGGATTTGTTGTGTCCTCCTACCATGCTGTTAAGCCTTCATATAATTCTAGTACTGACAGTCTGGCTTTCCATTTCCGTTTCCATGCTTTTTTCATTGATTCTTGTTCAAGCACTGTATTGTTCAACCGCCAGCTATTTTTTTGCATCTGGGTGAGTTTTCCCAGTTGAGTTGAACCATAATGGACTTATGGTCAGTAAATTACCAGGCCTGCATATACAGACCCTGTATGTGCAAGATAGGAGATAGAAATACAAAATCTATTCTGGTGGAAATGGGCCCTCTGAAGTATGTGTTTCCACCTGTTGGGAATTTAGTCCTATAGGCATCAACCAGTTCAGCTGTCAAGATTATATTTTATAAAGCCCAAGAATCATGAAATAGTTTGTCTGTTTTAATTCCTCTATCATTTTGTTTTAGGCCACAATTATAATCCCCTGCCCACATGATCACCCGTGATGTATTTAAGTAAGGTTGCACCTCCTTGAAGAGTGCAACCCTCTGTGCTTTGGTTTGAGGGGTGTAAATTGAAATAAATCAGAATTTCTGTTGTAAAAAGGTTATATCCAGCAATAGTACTCTCCCTGGGTGAATGTTAACCAGTCTAGACACTTTTAAAGTGGGGTTTGTAAATAGTATTCCGATACCAACACAAAGATCGTCTCCCAAGGACCAAAAGGTAGAACCTTTAGTCCAGACCTGTGCAGTGTGATGTAATTCTGAGTTTAAGTCCGGTGTCTTGAAGGCAATGGATATCACTAATCTCTTCTAGTAAAGTGTGTAATGTCACTATTCGCTTTTTATAACTCTTTATGTTATTAACATTGCCAGTAAGAGAGCCCATTTGGTTAATTCATAGAGAGCAAAATATCCTCCTACTAATAACTAGGGGGTCTTAGATAATCTCCTACATCGTGTTCATTTGGCAATCATGTTCTCTCCCCCCCTTTGTGTCGGAAGCAATGTCAGTCATGGTGGATGCTATTGAGGAGGTATCTGACTCCTCTTCTCCTGAGTCCCCCCACTGTTTCTCTTTTGCCAAAGCTGCATATTTGTTCTCTGCATTCCAGGTAGGTTGGGCCTTATCTTTACCTTTTTTTATTCCTTAAAGTAGGGAACAGTAGGGACTTCCCTTGTCTATTTCTCTTCTTTGGACCAACTACTGTGAATGCCTTGCCATGTGTTGGGGAGGGAGGCATGTCCTCTGACCTAGTGGGCTCTGTACATGGAAGGGGGCCATGTGAAACAGTGGTGCTGGGAGTCCATCTAGGATGTCCTCCTCTATCTGTATTTGCTGGCTGGGGTCAGGATCTGTCTGCAGAGGAGTTTCTTCATTCTCTTGAAGTACAATCTGTTCCTGGGGTCTGTCTTGTGGAGGTACTCGGGGCTGCTCTGCTACCCATTTGGCCTGCATCTGCTGGGCTCTATTTATGAGGCCTTCATGTGAAAGACAATCATCTCTATTGTGGGAGGCCCAGGGACATCTCCCATATGCATAGCTTGTTTTCTCACAGAGATTACATTTAAACAGATTAACACAATTGTCAGAAACATGTCCATAATCTAAGCAATGGGTGCACCTTGGGATGTTACATGTGGAGCTCAGGTGGACCCCACATGTAAAGCAAGATCTAGGCTGCCCTGTATAGAATAGCATCCCTCTATCTTTACCCAACAAAAAGACTGTTAGAAAGACGTACTGTGCTGTTATTAGTAGAAAAAATGTAACCTTAATCTTCCATTCCCCATTCCATATTTGTTCACTATCTAAAATGGTGGAGGGCCTATCAAGTACCTCACATCGCTGTCTCAAGCAGAACAGGATATCCTCCATGTTACCCCTCATTACAAAATATAACTGTTATATTTGCACCACTGGTTTGTGAGGGGCCTCTAAAGGGGATCCATAAAGGAGAGTTCTTAAGAATGTGATACTGTGACCAAAATCTGTCTAAGCCAGTGACTTTCTTAAAATAGTATCATAGTTTGCACTTCCAATGTGTATAAGTGCAAAAATCTCTGAAGAAAAACATTTCATAGACCCTTTCAATAAGTAAGTAAATACTTTATTGTTTGACAATATTGTCATTACAAATAAAAAAAAATCTTTAAAAACATTTTAAATATTGGACAAGGTTAAGGACACATTTTACAGCATTTCATAACAACATATCGCACATTGTTTAAAAGTAGCGGCATAATTGTAGTTGCTATGACATTGAGGTCAATTTAGATTGCACATACATGTGAAAAACCAACATTTCATACAATAGTCTGTCACACCCTCATACCAGCTACCATCTTTTTTCTAATTCCAACCACAATATTACAAAAGATAGCTAGAGCCCTGATTGCCACAGGATCCTCATTATAAATCAGAATTCTCAAAAGTGCAAAATTATCAATTTCTGGTTGATCAATGGTATCCATAGGAAAAATGGTTTTAAAAAAAAGTTGTTCTTGGTGTACTATGCCAAGTACATAGACACATTACGTACATGAGATTTTCAGGACCTCCCTGTTTACAGTCACACTCACTTGATAAGTTTTTATCCTTTGTGTATTTTATCTGCTGAATGTTGCTATCCATCTTTCGGATGAGACGTTAAACTGAGGTTCCATCTACCTGGATTGGTGGTAGTTCAGGTGGATGTTAAAGATCCCATGGCACTTATCGAAAAGAGTAGGGTAATTTCCCCGGTGTCCTGGCCAAATTTCCCTCATTCACTATAAATACCACCAACAGCTTAATCTGGTTCAAGGTCAGTGGGCATTTATCTGCCCTCCCGGAGTCGTGCCTGAAAATAGGCAGGATTTGTCTAGTGCACTTACCCGGTCAACAAAAGCTAAAAATAAAAAAAAGTTTCAGATTTATAGATTGTGAAACCAGCTCTTAATTTGGGGTCAGTCAGGGTATTTATATAAAATTGTAGCTTAAAATTATTCCTATTATTGTTTCCAAACCATGGGGAAAATCTAGATACCTTAATTTTTTCTCTGTCCATGTCATTCCAATACTTTTTAACTTTTTTATTATGTTTCTTATATTGTACACTTAAAGTAATATTGGATGCCACATATTTCTTTAAAGCATTTAGTTTATGTATATCTAACATTTTGTAAACTGCATCAAGCCATGTTGATCTATAGCAGTTCCAATTAAACCAATTCTCTTTTTCTGTTAAACATAATTTTGAAAATCTGTCTGGAGACCGTCTCATCAGCCTAAACCAATAATTATTTTTTTAAATATCCAGGACAGCTTCTATATTATCCAGTCCAAGTTCCACCCTAATATATGGCAAATAGGGTTACCACCTTTTAAGAAGCCCAAAGTGGGACATTTCTTACTGAAATTGGATTTTTTGCAGGACAGTATGTCATCTCAACCAATGCAACAGACATGTTTTCGCTAAATAATGAGAATTAAGAGTAAGTGTTGTAGTTTTTAGTTGTTTATTGTGTTTTTTTTTATTTTAAGGTAGTTTAGTTAAGGTATTATAGTCTTTTGCAACATTTAGAGGAAAATCAAAAGCTATTTTTTTCTACTATAATGTCAGGACATTTAGTATTTTCATGTTTTTCTGCAGGACACAGCTGCCTAAATCAGGACTGTCTTGCGAAAATAGGGACAGGTGGTAACCCTAATGGCAAAGGGAATGATCTTGGTACTGATAGTATTTTACTTAAGATCTTATGGATAGGAACCATACATTGCTCTCTTTTTTTTCAGATCCCATATCTCAGCACCATATGTAATTTGGGCTAGGCATTTTGCCATGATTGCTACCATCATAGGTTTTATGGACAGACTCCCATATGCGATGTTAAATTTTCCTAATGCCAAAGCCGTTTTCTTCACTTGAGAAAGTATTCTTACCTCGTGCTTATTCCATGTACCAGTTGGAGTCACTGTGATACCCAGACAGACATATGATGGAACTATATCTGACTTTTCTGTTCCCAGTCTCCAGGTGCCTTTAGATTTGCCCTTTCCAAAAACAGTTATTTGTGTTTTGGACCTATTTATCTGTAAATCCAGTTCTTTTGCTATATTATCTAAGTTATCAATCTGCCTTTGTAATCCCTTTCTAGTTAAAAGGAATGGTATGATGTAATCTGCAAAAGCTAAGCTAGAACACTTTTGTTCTAAGATTTTGAACAATCTGCATCAATTATCTCATGCTTTCTTATCAAAGTATCAATGTATATCGAGAACAGAGTGGGTGCTAGAACACAGCCTTGCCTCACCCTCTGTAAATTCTTATTGGTTGAGTTAGTTGGCCATTTATGCCTTCTCTAACTTTAGCCCAGGTATTTTCATATAATCTTCTAATTATGTGTACAAGTTTATAAAGCTGAAGATTGCCTCAGGGATGGTGGTGCAGCTAAAATCCTTAATAGTATCAAACAAAAAAGCACACACTCTTTCAAAAATCACTCCAAACAAGCTGCTTACTTGATTCTTAAAGTTTTATTTGCAGCACCAGCCTCATGCCAAATGCTGCTTCCAGAAAAGTGTTTACATTTGCACCCTCAGTGCTTCAACAGAGAATACATTTCACATACAAATCCATCCTTTAATACATATATACTTAATAGTTGCACCAATAAAATACAAGGAATACATTTTTACTAGCGCACATGTTACTATCATCTAATTACTCTTCATTCACAAAATCAATTCAAACTATTGATCAGTGACGTATGTTATTGTCACATGATTACTACTACAATTTGTTAGTATTCATTCATAAAAAACATTGTTTACAAACTTGTCCAATTCTTAATCACAAAGTAATAACATTTTATAAAAAATAAAATATTTTTAAAGTACTGAAATCACACATACATGTACTAGCATTATTTGTTCAGCTCAAATCTTTTTTAAGAAATAGATTACTTTGAACATTCATCATAATGCAGTATACATAAATCTTTGCCACATCATTTGTGCAATTAATCAATATCTTGATGGGTGTTGAATTAACAAACCATCAGTATCCATAACTTAAAGTATCTTCACATTCTGTATGTGATATGACTCTTATATGTCTGTGGATGCAGCATCTAGAAAAACATACACAATTAATTAATGTATTGGTACCTCGTGCATGCATAAAACAGAATTATCAAGTGTAAGGTATTAAGGTTTTGCAGTCATGAAATTATATTTTAACACAGAGCTATATACTGGAAGGTACTAGAGTTTTATGGCAATATGAATACCTTCTTTTTAACATGAGGTTTTTTGACCAGGCTCTGGTTTATTTGAAAACCTTCTATATTCACTGCTGCCAGCCCTATAACTTGATTCAAAATGGAGAATTTGAATGGAGTGAACTGCGACCAAGGAACCACTTCACGAGAAAGTTTGTATGACTCCTTATTTTCGGATGATGCAGTGAACCGTTTACTTACAAACATGGAATCAGAAATCAATGTGAGTACTGGACTTGGTGAAACTAATAGAACCATTACAGATGCATGTTTTATGATAGAGACACTGGCTACAAAGGTGAGGCATCTGTACTGGCAGGAACAGACTATTGCTGCATATTTATCTGTCCATAGGGTGCCACAAGGTCTGAGAATTTTAAAACGGCCCACCTTTGGAGAAAATAGAAAAACCTTTATAACAGAATGGGAAGCAAGATTAGCTGAAGCATCGGATAAACTTATGGATCTGTTTAAGAGGGAAAGTGCTAATATGCAAAATGAAGTTAAAGAGGGATTGCATGCACAAGAATCAGCTGTGGCTACTTTTAAAGAACATTCAGATTATGAACGTTGCCAGCAACAATTTAAAGAATACCTACAGAAATATGATTCCAAAATTCAAACCCAAAAAGAAAACTTTGAGAGACCTTAATGACTATCAAAATAATTTGGTCTTTAATTGGAAAAAGAAGCATACCGTAGTGAAGAATGGTTCCACAACAGGTAATGCAGGGACTAATTAAATTGACACCAATACTGAATCGGGGGCAGCTGGTACAACTGAAAAAATGATTCAATCCATTCTAAAAAGAACTGAACATTTGGATTATAGTATGGGTGACATTACTGGTGAAATGGATGAAAGTGAGAATGAGGGTCCTTTTTTAGTGGCTACTCCTCCTGGAACAATGCCCAAGAGGAGCAACAGGCATACCCGTTTTCAGTTTCCATCTGCAGGAATAGAAGAACAAAGAGAGCAAGGAGGGAGATGCAGAGGGGAAGAGGAAGAACAATAAGAAGACGAGGAGCATGGCAGAAATCAACAATGACCAGTAGATATTGACTGTAATAAATATATCAAGTAAAAACCTTAGTGATATACAACTACAAGTGCTGTCAAAAGGGCTTTCATTTATCCTTTCTTTTAAAATTAAAGAGTTTGATGCATATGTGGACATTAATAAATTTGTTAGGAAGATAAATTTGAAAATGTTTTTCTCAGAAGCTACTCATACTACAGAAGATGATTTAAATAGTACTAATGTTAATCAAAATGATAATAATGATGAAGAAAGCAATATCCATTTTAAGCCCTCATCTACTCCCCACCCCCACCCTATATCTGTCACACTTACTTAGAATGCTGTATAAAGATCTTTCGGATTTTTTTTTTTTTAGTTGTTTAACCAGGAGTAGCACACTAAGCTGAAAGCTTTTTTACAGGTGCAACCTGGGAGCACAGGGAAGTTAAGTGACTTGCTCAGGGCCACACAGTATGCAAGTGGAAGCTGTTGGATTCAAACCCAGGTCTGGCCTGCTGAATGTCGCCAGATTTGCAGCTCAGAGCCTTAAACCACTTCCCTATACTGCTATTTAAAACACACACACACACACAGGTATGCCTTACTGCAGCTTTAATTCCCTATAACATGAGGCCTTAAAAACTTTATCACAGGATACAGATATTGTAATAAAGGCTGCTGATAAGGGGGGAAGCATTGTAATGCAGGATAGGGCAAAATATGTCAAAGAAATCAAGAGACAGCTTTCTGACAAATAATTTTATAAAGCATTAACTTATGACCCTACTTCAAAAATGCAAAATAGTATTGCAATGTATTTTTAGAAGCATACTATACTGGGATTATAACACAGGAAGAACTACATTTTTTTGTCTGTTGATTGCCTCCAAAAAACAGCAATATATACTTTGCCAAAAATTCATAAAAATCCCACTATTCCTCCTGGGCATCCTATTATCTCTGGGGTTGGATGGCTGACAGAGCCATTATCACAGTTCATGGACAGTTATATTTGTACTCTGGTTCCAAAATTGAGAAGCCATATAAGAGATACTGGTCATATGCTGGAAATTTTAAATGAGATGCAGGTGGGAGACAAGTGGTTTTTGGTAACCCTGGATGTTGATTCTTTATACACAAATATCCCCCATGAGGGTAGTATTACTGCCATTGAACATTACCTGCATGTCCTCACTGAGATGCCCCAAACCAAGATTAATTTCCTACTGGATCTATCTGATTTTGTGCTTAAAAATAATGTATTTGTGTTTGAAGGTAAGAACTACCAACAACTTAAAGGCACTGCAATGGGAGCTACTTTAGCACCTAGTTTGTCCAAGTTGCACTTTGGGGTGTGGGAAGAGGAGTATGTGTTCAGTAACAAAAATCCCTTTCTCGACAAAATAGACATCTACTGTATAAAATGTTTATAGATGATGTGTTTATTGTCTGAAAGGGCAGCTATAAATGAACTTGTGGAATTTGTGGTGTTCCTGGAGAAAACCAATAAAAATTTGTAGTTTAAAATGCAAGCTGACAAGCAAAGTGTTAATTTTTAGATCTTACAATTACTAAAAACACAGATGATACCATACTGACTGATTTATATACAAAAAACCAGACAGAAACAGTCTATTGCATGCCCACAGTTGCCATCCAGGACACACTATTAACAACTACCAAAAGGCTAGTTCATTAAAGTATGAAGGAACTGTGGAAATGAACAACGTTATCAAAATAGAGCTGATGAGTTAACAAATGGACTTGTACAAAGAGGTTATAGTGAGCATGTTATTAAGGAAGGAAGGGATACCACTGATGCTATGATGAGAGAAACACTATTTAGACCAAAAACTAAGAAAAAAGATGATTTACCCATGACGTTTGTGACTACATATGGAGGGGGTCTAAGCAAGTTGTTGACATTGTACAGAAAAATCTACAGATTTTGAGGGGTACACCACAGCTACACTTCTTATTTGAAAAACCATTACATATATCGTATAAGCAAGGTATGAACCTCAGGGACACATTTGTACAGAGTTATTTACCCAAATTAGAAGTAGACACAAATCATGATAAGACAAAGTGGGGCTCTAAACCTTGTGGTAGGTGTCAAATCTGTAGGGTTATGACCAATCGAAAATAATTTCGAAATAACAAGTCTGAGGGTATGGAAAAGATTATTGGCTGGATAGACTGCAATACTGAAGCAGTTATTTACCTCCTGGAATGTAGCTGTGGCAAGTTCTACATAAGTAGAATGAAAAGAAAATTAAGAATGCGTATTAATTAACACATGTCAGCCATTAGGAATAATAATACTAATTATGCGATGGCTGTATATGTTAATACACAAGACACTATGTCAATACATAATGTTGGTGTTATGGGTATTGAATGCATTTGGAAAAACATCAGAAGAGGGGATATGAATAACCTGTTAAATCGTAAAGAGCAGGAATGGATTTTTAAACTGGGAGCACTCAGCAATCCAGGTCTAAACAACAAGTTTGAACCTTCCCCTTCCTGTTAAAGAGAAGGTGATAGCATATAGTTGATTCAATGTTATTGCCCGAACATTTTGGCACCCTCTAGCTCATAACTCTGCTTTATGTATGAACAAGTTTTTAACACTAGTGCTCAGTTATCCAGGTACAAATGAGATTTTTTTGAACTCACCTCCCTCATCTTAAAAAGTAGGTATTCATATCACCATAAAACTCTAGCACCTTTCAGTATATCGCTCCATGTTAAAATATAATTTCATGACACAAAACCTTAGTACCTTACACTTGATAATTCTGTTTTATGCATGAACAAGGTACCAATATATTAATTAATTGTGTATATTTTTCTAGGTGCTACATCCACAGACATATAAGGAGTCAATATCACATACAGAATATGAAGATACTGTAAGTTATGGATGCTGATGGTTTGTTAATTCAACACCCATCAAGATATTGATTTATTGCACTAATGGTGTGACACAGATTTATGTATACTGCATTATGATGAATGTTCAAAGTAATCTATTTCTTAAAAAAGATTTGAGCTGAACAAATAATAGTACATGTATGTGTGATTTCAATACTTTTAAAAATGTTTGTTTTTTTATAAAATGTTATTACTTTGTGATTAAGAATTGGACAAGTTTGTAAACAATGTTTTTTTTTATTAATGAATACTAACAAATCATAGTAGTTATCATGTGACAATAACAGGTCACTGATCAATTGTTTGAATCAATTTGTGAATGAAGAGTAATTCAGTGATAGTAACATGTGATCTAGTTAAAATTTATTCCTTGTATTTCATTGGTGCAATTATTAAGTATATATGTATAAAAGGATCGATTTGTATGTGAAATGTATTCTCTGTTGAAGCACGGAGGTGTGAAACGTAAGAACTTTCTGGAAGCAGCATTTGGCATGAGGCTGGCGCTGCAAATAAAACTTTAAGAATCAAGCAAGCAGCTTGCTCAGAGTGATTTTTGAAGGTGCATGTGTATTTTTTTGTTTGATACTACAGTACGTGTATAAGTTGTTTATCAATACCCTTGTCAGCCATAATATTCCATAGGATACTCCTATTTACAGTATTGAAAGGTGATTTAAAATCTACATATACTACATGTATTTTTGCTTTTGTAAATATACATACTTTTTAATTAAATGAGAAAGTACAAAACAGTTATCAGCTGTGTTGTAATTTGCTCTAAATCCTGCTTAGAACTTACTAATACCTCCCTTTCCATCTAGATCTAACAATAATTTGTCTAATATAATTTTAGAGAATAATTCAGGGATACATCCAGCAGACTTATTGGTCTGTACATTGCCAGACTGCGACAGCTTCCTTTCTTACGGATAGGGACAATAATTGCCCCCTTCAAGATGGCGGGAGAAAAGTTCCCTTTAGTAATTGGTTAAATAGAGTAAGCAATAAATCAATCCAAGCCCAGGCATTTGCCAGGAATACCTGAAAAGGAACTGAATCAGGTCCTGGAGCTTTATTAGTTTTCATTGATTTAAGTGTGATATAGATTTCTTGTCTGGTGATCATTATGTGCGGTTCATAACTACTCAGAAGAACCAATTGTTTTATTTTCACACTTTCACCAAATATGCCTTCAAAATAGGTTACCCACTCCTGTTCTTTTTTATAAATATCAATTTTAGTTTTGTTATTACTTTTGCCTTTAGATACTAAGTTTCAAAATTTCTTGCTATCTCCCTCATATATGCTTTGAAGCATTTCTTGCCATTTATTCCATTGATACTGCTGTTTCTTGTCCTTTAGAAATTTATTATATGACTTTAACTGATGTTTCAGAATTTTAAATCTATTAACATCGCTCAAATGTCTAGTCTCCCTAATCCTTATATTTAATAGCAATCTATGGATAATGCGATCATTGTCAAGCCATGTAGTAATTGTTTTGACATTAGATCTTATTGTAGTCTGCTTGTATAATTTGGTTTTTACAAACTTAAATGTATCCAATACAAAATTCCAAAGATCAACAACAGTAAAATCATGCTGTCCATTTTCAAAGATTTTGGCAATTAGGCTCTCAACTTGCACTGACAGCTCAGTCTCTAATTGAATATTCTATTTAAGTCTCTTGTTATACTTAATTTCTACTAGTGCTTCTCCATTAAGGTAGTCATCTACCAGTCTGTCCACCTAGCATAGTTTCCCTGACAAAAGGACAGGCACATGGCTGCTCACAGTTCTAAAAGGGACACACAAATAGTTCCAAAATCCTATGTCACCAGACAAGTAAATTATATCCAGCAGGGATGTACCCATTGGTGTTATATAGGAACAGCAACCTTGTAGATCACCAATAACCCTTTCATTCAATGGATATAGATTGGTTAATTTTAATATCACTGTCAATTTAATTCCAGCCCTATTAATTGTTGTATCCATTGAGGTTCTACAGGGTATAGAAGACATTTGTAAATAGTCCAAACATGAATTATCTAGAAGACCATCATATAATCCAGTTCTAGCACTTAAGTCTCCCATCATTAATATTTCTACATTTGGATGCCTTAATTGGACCTCCATAGGTGCATTTTCTAAAGTTAGCCACAGATCTTCTGTATAATACCTAGATTGTTTTGGGGGAACGGAACATTAAATATTGCCACTTTCTTATCTTATTTTGTTAGTAGCAAAGCTACAAAGTTGTTTTCCCTATATAGAAGTAGATGGTTAGTAAACAGGCCAAACTAAACATAGATTGCTAATCCACCCGAGGGTCCTACCCAATTTGTTTCCTTTAATTGCCAGAGAGCGGAATAAATCATACCCATTAAGTATAATACATTCTTCTTTTTCATGCCATATCTCCTGCAGTCATATTATGTCTGCAGATTTGATAAAAGATAGGCAGTCATTATCAGACCATTTGTTATTCATTCCAGCTATGTTCCATGTAATGATTATATTCATTCTCCTGCAACAACCTTAAACTATCTCATAGTAGTATCTGCCGTGAAAGTCAGGAAACATCTTGGGTTCCTGCATCCATTCCATGGCAGTCTCCACTATTTGAACACCCAAATATTTCTTCTGGGTCTACCATATATAAGCCCAATGTATCCAGATTACTACATTTTTAGTATTTCATATGCAAGGCTTTTGTCTTTGACTTGTATATCAATCTGTGAATTTTCCTCTACTCTAGTTACCCTTTCATAAGCTTTTAGCTATATAAAGTCTGTCCGGAGGGGTTTCAAGCCCTCCTTTAAATATCAGGCATACAGCATTACATCTGGCAGCTGGTTCTCCCTTATTTTGGAATAAATCTGATAGTCTGAACATAGGTTCCAACCAGGCTCTTCTTGAAGGATCCTGCATTGTAGTTTTTGTGGGCCTCAATCTCATAGGATTGTGTGTATCATGTCCTGAAGGAGGATTGTCTATACTTTGTCCTGTGGTTACATTTGGAGGAGCAGCCTGTTCTTGTACCCTGGTTGTGGAGTTTATTTCAGTATTTGCTTCAAGATTCTGCTTAGTATGTGGCACATTTATATTGAGTTCTGTATAGGAAGCATGCTTTGGAGGGTTTCCATAGGTGCCTGTTTTTCCAGTAACTATTATTCCATTATCCAGTTCTGCTGTATATTGCTGAACCTTACTGTCATTCAGGGCAGGGACCCATTTACCA
Organism: Neoceratodus forsteri; assembly: GCA_016271365.2. Taxonomy (NCBI): domain Eukaryota; kingdom Metazoa; phylum Chordata; order Ceratodontiformes; family Ceratodontidae; genus Neoceratodus; species Neoceratodus forsteri. The sequence continues at coordinate 49,512,077 of CM057451.1, read as the reverse complement.
TCAGATGACTGAATCCACCCTGCATTTTCCAGGGCATGTTCTGGTGACCAGTTTCCTGTGTGAGAAGTAACTGTTTGTTTGGAAAGGTTATTTTTCATCCTTTGCTCAGTGCTAGAAAATGTCCTGGCTGCAGTGTTTACCTGCTAAGAGTCAATTAAAGCTTTTGTAATTTTAGCTTTTTTAGTTAATTCATTTGATGAATCAGTTTGCAGGTTTTTACTCTGTGCACTGGTGTTGGGGGGCTGCTGTAGGCCAAGCCATAACCTACTGGTGTGTACCATACCTAACAGATCCCTCCGTGATCAAGTTTGTGCTGAGCATTTTCAACAAGTCTTTACCTGTCATAATTGTGGATTGTAGAGGATCCTCCAGAGGAGATGTCAGTTCCAGGCATGGTTCAGCATTGTGTAAGGCAGTGGCTTGCTTTGATGCTGCTGCTTCATCGCAGTTCAGCTGATCAGACTTGTCAGTATGCAGTTGCCCCTGTGACAGGTAATGTTACTTCTTGTAACTTCTGCTCCACTCCATTAATCCAAGCATTGTCCTCATCGATTAGCTCCTTTCCCATTTACCTCACTCAAGTATTATTTAATGAGAAAATAACCCCTCTTTCAAAAATGAGAGTCTAAATCCTCAATCATAACTCAGTCCTCCTTACAGTTTCTTTTTGTCAGTACATTACTATTCTTGTATATGAATAATGTGGTACACGTTTCCATCTTTTTCCACATTGTCAAGGGAGGGTAGAACAGTCATAAACACTTTGTTTCCTTAGTTCTTTTCTATTTGTAATATGACTGCTGAAAGTGAAATATGCACTTGCTGTAAAAATATTGATACCTGACTTGCCATAGAAAAATTTAATACGTAAAAATAAGTCTCATTGTGCCTTCTTCAATATTCTGTATGGTTCTCACATATCTTGTATCAATATTCTCATAAGTTAACATTCTCAATGCACATTATTCCAATAATTTGCCATTAACTACAGATGTGTTCTGTAAACAAACAGTCTATAAAAGAAATGTAGTAGACTCTTATCCTGCTGCCCCATTGTATTCTCAGGTACATTCTCTCTACCTGACTCTTGTGTTTGGCATACCTTTATTACCTAATCATCCACGGCAGCTTAACCAGATCATATCCCACATTCTAGGGGTGTTCTTTTTATTCAGTAAGTATGATTCTATCTGAGAGTAACTTGCTGGAATCACTCCTTTGTATTCAATTGGAGTCATAAAGGCATGTTCCTGAATTATATAATATAATGTACATCTATTTGATACAGTTGCCTGTGTTAATGATTGTTGCCATTTTTTTAATTTTTTCTTTCAGAGGTACTGCATATCCTGGAAGCTGAGAAGTTTTCCTAAGTCCCCTTATAAATTAGCTCCATGTCTGTTTAACTGTGTTTAACCCTTGTGCAGCCACCTTTTCCCAGTCTGCATTACCAGGAGCTGTAAACTTAGCAATATTGGCCTGTATAAAAATACTGAAAAAATAACGTAATTAATTAAACACAATCCCCCATATCTGTAGAGGCGGTATAAAACATTCCTTTTACTAGGGCTTAATTGACTCTCCCATATAATCTGGAACACTAAACTCAATAAGGTGACATCGTAACTGCTTGATGGGGTAGACAACACTTATGTACGTAAAAATAAGCAATGAAAAAGTTTTCACCAAGGCCACCTTTTTCTTTTGTCCGTTGCCATAATTTCCATCTCTGCACTTTTTCTGAGCTAATATCTATTTTATCCTGACAGTTTTCTTTAGCCATGTCTCCTTTTCCAAATTTTATTCCTAGGAAGTAATAGTAGAATCAGATAGCCTGATTTCTTGAATGTGCAGGACTTTTTCTGTATTTTCACTCAGTATATAGCTTTTACTTTTAGTAGGGTTAATACAGAGTCTGACAGTTTCAGTAACATTTGCAATTCTAGTTAGTGCCATCTCTGTTGTTATTTTATCAGGTAGTACAGTATGAGACACATGTCATCTGCATAGGCTATAATTTTTTGTAGTCTACCTAAGGGAGGTACCAGTATACCTGCTATACCTAAATCCTGTTGAATTGTCCTGTGCAATTGGTCAATACAGAATACATAAAGCAATTGACTCATAGGACACCCCTGGGCACTCCCCTATTAATCTTTACCAGAGGTCCTAGATGTCCATTAACCAAAGGTTTAGCTGCTGCAATCCTATATATAGTATATTCAAAATCCAGGTATAAAATGGGACGGGTTTGCTGTATTTCTGTAGGACGGCCCCTAAGTACCTAAGAGACACTTTATCAAATGCTTGCTCCTGGTCCAAGCTTAATACATATCCCTTCACCTTATTCTGGGTCCCCATTTCAATTATTTTCCAGAGAAGCAACAGGTTATCCTGAATACTTCTCCCTTTAACAGTATATGTTTGTTCTGCATCTATCAAATAGGGCACAGCTAAGGCTAATCTATTTGTAAGGATTTTCATTAAAAGTTTCATGTCAGTATTCATTAAACTTAAGGGTCTTCAGTTTTAATGTCAGCCCAGTCATGCTTCTTGTATAAATATTTGGATAGACACTCCCAACTGGGGTGCTATTTTCTCATCTTGCAACATACTGTTGAACACTACCAGTAGAATCTCAGCTAGGTCTTTTCCTAGTATCTTATAAAACTTCTGGCGTCAGGACATCAGGACCAGGTGACATGCTATTTTTTAAAGATTTAATGGCAGATTCTACCTACTGTAATGTAATTGGGATGGTTAAATTTTGTTTTATTTCTGGTGGTAAATCTGGTAGGGCCACATCTTGTAAGACTTGCTGAATATGCTCTTTTGGTATTTCAGGGTCTGAACATAATGACTGCATATGTTGTGTTACTGTTGCCAGAATGTCTTCCTTTGTGTGCATCTCTATTCCTGCTTGATTATATAATTCATGCATAACTATCAGTTGAATCCTTTCCCTACAACTTTCATACGTCTCCTGCATTCGTTTTCCCCAGGGTACTAATCTGATGTTCATGAAGTCATGAGGTAGCCCTGGAGTATTGTAACTGCTCCATTTCAGTTTTAAGTATATGTATTTGTCCAGTATATGTATCAAAACCTTCATTAACAAGTGTAAGTATTTTAAAAAAATTGAGCTGTTAAAGTGAGGTATTTTTTATATTGTTCCACATATGTGTCATGGGCTAGTTTTTGTATCAGTTTCTTTATGTCATATTTGATAGTTACCCACTTCTGCTCAAGTCATCTTCTAGACAAGCTACAGACTTTCTGACATTTAGTAAGTCTTGTATATGTGTTAGAATATCATGATTCTCCATTAAAGTAGCATTAAGCTTCCAGTACCTTTTACCTATTGGTGTGTTTGCTGAGGGACTAACGTGTACCAGTACCAGTAAGTGATCTGAGTTTTCAACTGGAACCACATGAGCTCTATGGACTTTAAGTGGCTTAAAGAAAAATATATAGTCAGTCCCTGTAGCAAGGGTGCTTTTATAAAATGTATATCCCCCTGTGGGGGGTACACTCCTGTACGTATCTACCAGCTCTAGATTCTCAACAATTTTGTTTAGTGCATTGGAATCGCAATATTGTTTAGTTGTTTAGGCCCCTCTATCTGCAATGTTACATATACAATTAAAGTAGCCAGCACAGATTAGATTCCTAGTAGTCACTAGGCATCATTTTACCAAATTAAATAAATCCACCCTCTCTTTCGGCACTGGGTCATAATGTCACAAGACGGCCCCTTCTTTATAACAAAAATCGTGCTGCCAATACAGTGATATTATTGCCATGTCATAATTCTTTTTTCTGTGGGATGCTCCGCCCCACCCCCCATTACAGGAGGCTGCACCCCTGGACCCCCCACTAAGATTCTCAACTCCAGGGGGGTCCAACTCGGAAGTGCACAAATGTGAATAAAAATAAAATGTCTGGGACCAGGAATCAAGACCGGTCCCAGACACAGCCCCTGGTTCCTGCTGCTGTGGCTCAGTCCAGTGAGCCACAGCAGCTGCTCGATGGAACCCACTCCCAGCTGAGTCTTATCCTCTGCCTGGGGTGTGTGAATAAGTGCAATACTGCGTGCAGCAGTATATGCAGTATTGCACTGTTCACTGTCCTGGACAGTGCTCTTTCGAAGTAGCTACAATGTTATGCGCTATTAAGCATATGACATTATGACCCGGTAGGCTCTCTTTCTTAGTCTGGGGTGCATATATATTCAGTACTCTCCAAACCATACTGTTGTGGTTAAAATCTATCAACAATGCCCTCCCTGGGATAATATCCACAATTTTGGTGATCATATAGTTGTATCCTTTGAATAAAATCCTAGCCCCTCCACATCTCTCAGTTCTAAAAGAATAAAAAGATGGGCTCCTGCATCAGAGTCTAGTTGCTGAGGCAACTTCAGAGTTAGTACTTAATTGTGTGTCTTTTAAGAGACAAATGTCCAAATGCAAATCCTTTAGAATAGAAAAGGTCACCAGTCTTCTTCTGTTGTCCCGGATGTGTTGTTGTGCTCAGATTGGCAATTAATCTGTTATATTTCACATTTATATTTACAAATACCATCACCGTTTATCATTATTTCTTTTCACAATTCTGTGTTTATATTGCATTAAAGTATCAATCTCTGATCACCCCATCTTCTTCTTTCTCTTCTTGTCACCGCCCCAGGTGAAAACCTGGGTGCTTTCTTCTTCTCTTTTTCTTGTAGGTAACGGTGACAACTCAGACTGCTTTTCTGCCCTTCTGTTGCTTCTTCTTCTCCTTATATTCCTTTTTCATTCCCCCCTTCCCTCCCCCCCTTTTTTCCCCTCTGCTGCCTTCCACCTCTGGCAGTCCACCAATGTCTGACAAGACAACTTCTGTCATCTACCTCTGACAGACCATCCCAAGCCCTCCCACACTCCTCTCCCCATTCTCCTTTTGACGGTGGCTGGGAGGAAATAAAACTAGCAAAAGAGGCTGAAAACCTCTGTGCTGGACCTTATGTACCCTGCAATTTGGCCTCTCCTGTTTTCCCTTTTTCCTATCCCTGTCTCTTTCCCTTCTTAGATCTCCCCTTTCCTGTCTGCCTTGGTCCCTCCCCACGCTTCGCTTCACAGGCAAACCTTCTGTATCAAGGGAGGGTCCACCTGGACAACTTGGTCTGTCTCTTAAAGGGCAAACTCCATTGTTCTTAATACTGTTGACATTCAATGTGGCAACATCACATACCTATCCTAGGCCATGGAAGTTTAGGTGTGGGTGGGATGTTCTATTATACCATCCTACATTGACTTCCTAATCTTCTACTGCTACGTGGTTGTACACTCAAGTTCTTTTGTTTCTGCCTGACTGCTTGAACTTTAACAGCCAGTTGCTCATCTTCTGAGTCTGATGTCAAACCCTGCTGTGTGAAGAAACTGTGGATGATGTTTCAGATTCCCCATCCTGGTCTGACTCTTGGGATTGTAACACCTCATATTTGATTTCTAAGGAAATGTCATGCTGTAATGCTGATAACTTTGAAAGTTTAGCTTTGGGGTGTTCTTTTGGAGTGCCCTTCTTTTAGACAACGACAGTGATGTCAGGAGGTGGCATAATTAGGGTATCTGTTTTTCTGTCATCCATCACCATTTCCTCCTGGCTGTTTCTGTTATACATCCCCACCAGGTTTGTGGTGACTGTTCTGTTCCAGCCTCACTAGAAGGGCCTGCTGTCTCAATGTCCATGTCTTGGGGGTTATCATTCTCTTGATTAAGATCAGGTTGGGATTGCTCAGGCAGATTTGATTCAGCTTGTCTTGAGTTTCTCTTGCTTTCCTATGTTTCTCAATACTGTTTTCTGGGAGGATGTCAAAATAGTGTCTTAGTCTGGCCTGTCATACCTGTTGTGTGTTGCCCATGGGCACATATGATATACATGCCTGATTTCTTCACATAGACTGCATTTAAGGTCATTAATGCATGCTGCACTATGATGGCCATATTTCAGGCTGAGTTACATTTACTCTGTCGCATGCATTAGTCAGGTGCATCAAGGAGCCACATTTGAAACACATTTTGGGCTGGCCTGGTAGAATCAATAACCCCTATCCCTACCCAAAATAAGGAGCTTGGTAAGTGTTTTGTCCTTGGTTTGTAACACAAAGTTTCATCTTACATTTCCACCCCCATCCAGATGTGCTCCTTATCCAGTATTGGCTGTGGCTGCCCTAGCAGATCACATCACTGTGTGAGCTAGTGTGTGATATCATGGACATGGAGTCCCTCATTATGAAATAATATAGTTGCATTTTTATATAGGGATTCATTAGTGGGATTGCTTTGAATGGGAGCCACAGAGCAGAGTATTTTTTTTTCATATGTAGCCCAGAATCTGTCTAGGATCATCATGGTTTTAAAGCTTACATCAAAGATATTATCCCCAGAAGCATGGATCAATGCATACATTTCATTTGAAAAGAATCTCATTGATTTTTAATAAGAGTCCGTCCCACATATATTTGATCAGGCACGTTGGGCAGATGACCTAGATATTGTAATCAAGAAACATTCCTGTGTTGTTCAGGAGCAATGTTGTGAAAGGGCTGATCCCTCTGATGAAGCCCTGCCCATAATTGGGGTGCTTGTACTGCTGTGGGACCTGCATTATTTTCCATAGCATCATCCACTCTATCTCCCCAATTTTGATGTGTCCCATTAAGAGTTCCCTCAACCATATCTGGGTTTGACTGGCTTGTTCCATCTAGAACATCCTCAGCAAGCAAATTGTTGTCAAAATCAGTGGCAAACTGTGTAGGTCTACGTATTTTATTTGTCTGGGATGCCCCTGTAGTGTTTTTCCCATTTCTACTATGCTTACTGTGAAAGAAGTACTTAGTATCGGTGCATATGCGAGATCAGGTATCCATTCCCTGACTCCATTTGCTTCATTCAGCCTCAGACTGAGCCTACCCACAGACCAAGGTGTTTTCTCTATGTTGCCTTGTGGGGCTGAGCCACTCGCACTCCCTTGTCTTAATTTTGTTTCAGTTTGCTGTGTTTCCTTTTTAGATTTATCAAGAATTGGCTGTTCTTTAGTAACACTCACAGTTTGCTGTCCAGTTGATGTTGCCGACTCAGCTGTCAAGTCCATAACACTTTCCTTGCCGCTGTCTGAACTGGGCATTGGTCAGGACTCCGGCAGCATCTTTGATGCTACTGCGTCACTGGTGGCAGTGCTGACAGGCCTGCCAGATAGAGTTCTCTCAGGTGCTGATAATTCTGTCGCTTCTGTTGTTGTTCCATGCTGTTGGTCTGTTCATTTCATACTTTTTCCTGCAATAAGGTCAGTAGCCACTGCTTCTGGTTTGCACTCAGACTTTGTAATAAATCATCCTCTGCTTGTCATTCCAAATTCTCATGGCTACTGCCAGCCTCCTCCATCTCACAATCCTGAATATCCTCATTTTGGCTGTGAAGACTGATCTGTGCTGGACCTGCAGGGAGGAAGATCTGCTCCTCTGCAGGTACACCAGCCACCTCTTCTCTATCCAGACACTTCGTCCTGCTATGACATACAAGCCACAAGCAGTGCCCCATACCACAAGAGTAGGGAATTTGTTTATTGGAAAATAATACAACATAATGATAGAAAATTTTTTTCAGGAACAAGGAAAGCTTATTTACAAAACAAAGCAATACAAAAATTAAAAGTAAAACAAACATCCACAAAATTCAAAAGAATATAACAAATCATAAATATATTAAAGAAATGAAAACATTTAGATGAAGGAAACTTTATCAGTTTGCAGTAACAGTATCAGAATTTCTAAGATTCATGTAACTGGAACATCATTATTTGCAACCCATGGTAAGTTCTCCACTTCTGTAATAATCTCTGTGCATATTTCATTGATTCAAATACATACATTTTTAATTCAGTCACAACCTTCTGTAATAGTTCAATATGTGAAATTTGCTTCTGTTGCAGAGTAAAAGGCTTCTACTGTTCCAAATGTACCATTTAAAACTGCAGAAATTATATTCAGAGTACTGTGATCCATTTCTTTTCAACTATGTGGGTATATCCCATAGATAAGAATGTCATGGGTAACTGTGGTGAAACAAGGTCTCCCTATATTTTGCTACATCCTGTATAACCAAAATGTCCCTATATAGGTACAGGAAAAAAGAGATGCTGCATTGTTTCATGTTCTTGAATACAACCTGGTCTTGAGCATATTCTGTCCTCCACCTGTTTATGTTTTGGTAAGCTTTTATATTGATCTTTTGTGACAGCATAGCCAATGGATGTCTAATTTGTGGAAGATGTGATTCAAATGATTCATTTTTGTAACTGAGAAGTATAATGTAATGGGCATTTTGGAAAAGTTAGGAGTTCTGTAAAGTAGGTTTCTAAAACCTTAGAATAAACTTGTTTTTTTTGTATTAGTTAGTACCATGTGACTAGATATTCTACATATTTTTAATTTCACAAATATGTCTCTTAAATAAGAAATAGACTGGGATGGATTTAATAAGCTTTTGCATCCCTGTTTCCCAATTAGAAAATCATAACTGTATAAATGAAAAAAATAAATCTGTGCGGACCTTCCCAGTATGTTGAAGTAAGGGTTGAACATTTGTAAAAAGAAACTGGCAATATAAGAATAAAACTGGATTTACCATGTTAAGGCAACCCTGTTTCACTAGTAAATGTAATATATTCCTTTTCAGTGGATTCAAGCAGCTGCGCTACACTGCTTGAAAGAATATATTCAGAAGTATTGTTTCCCTGGATTTAGGTGGAGGAAAAATTTGACTAAGAAAGATAAATATCAGCAGTAAATACGTTTTTATTAAATATGTTCTTTTAGCTTTGATTCCATCTCTGCACCATTACTTTCTCTTTTTCCAGTGTTTGATCCCAGTTATGTAGATCTTGTGCAGCAGCTCCAAATTCTACACCCAAAATGTTGATTGGTTCCTCTGATAGACATATATCAGCCACTGATTGCCCTACTTGAGTCTGGGCCCTCAATACATATCCCTTGCATTTTGTTTATTTAATGTAGCCCTGATATGAGTCCAAACTGTATATTATCATACAGTAATAGCTTGTTTTTCTGCCACCAAACCGTGCCATTATACAGATGTCATGCACGTTAGTCATAGCAGAATAGGATTTGCTCTGTTATTGTGTTATGAATGGGAAATTTGCATTTCATTTCCGTAATAAGGATCTATGCTGAAAACATACAACAGCAAGCTGATTGGACAGCTTTGACGAACTCCTTTCCTAGTACCAAAGGTCCACATTGTGCATTCACATATGATGTGACAGTGGCATGTTTATAAAGCTATTGTAGCTAGGAAATAAATATGTCTAGAATACTATATTTTCTCAAAGTCAGCCATAAGAATATATGGTTTACAGAGTCAAAAGCCCTTGCTGATCCAGGGACAAAATTTAACCAACTTCCTCAACCCTGATTTCCTTTTAAAAGTTCTCTAAGAAGAATTAACTGGTCAATTATAGGTGCCCGGCACCACACAGGATTATGCTGGAGATAAGATGGGGTGCTGCAGTAAGTAGCCTTTGTTTAAGATTTTTGTCACTGTTTTGAAATCAATGCTTAACAGACATATAGGTCTCCAATTTTTTAAAATCTGTTTATCCCCTTTTTTATCAAGGAATATAAGAATTACCCCCACAAATTCTAAAGACATTTCTGAGTGATTCAACATATAGTTGTACATTGCAGCTAATTCATCAGCAGTGTCTTTACCAATGAGCTTATACAACTTGGCTGGTAGCCATTTTTCCTTGGAGCCTTTTCTATACTTAATGATGTTATTGCTAGTTCTATTTCACAGGGTTCTATAGGTCTGGACAGGTTCTGTAATATGTTGGGAGGGCAATATGGGACTTCAACTGAATCTAAAAATAAAGAAATTTCCCTCTGATCTACCTGTTTAGTTTTGAATAAATCCTTGTATAATTACTGACTTCCATCAAAACGTCCTGGGAGTAGTTTTAATACCTTATCCGATCCTTGCACTTACTTCAAACACTTTCTTATTTACTCTGTCTTTGCAACTCATAAAGGGTAGATATTTGCAAGCTTGCCTTGCATTCCAAATTCTTGCTGCATTTTTATCTTTATTTGTGCCTAGCGCACAAGAAACATATTGAGGTAGTATAGCATTGCAGAGGTGTGGCAGTGTTGTGGCCAATGCAGGGATACTTTAATCGGTGATCCATCAGCCACCAATCAACAGGGAAGCTGCTGATGATGGCAGTTTCAGAGCGAGTGCCGCACCTGAAAGAAATATGTGGCTCCAATCAAGGGCAGTTTCATCACTGTAGTAGAAGATTTATTCACCCCCCTCTTCCTGGCAACCAGGCACATTCCAGCCACATGCACTACAGTGCACAGTAATGGACATGGCTGGAGTTATGAGCAACTCATTTGCTCAGTATGCCTTTCCCAATGAAACATGTTAATAAATAAATGAGCCATGCCATGTCTTTTGCATAAATGGTGGCTCCTGCTGCCCACCACACACTCCACTGAGAGCAAACATCAGGGTGTCCAGTCCCAGTGTCAGCATGTATCCCCTCCCCATTAAAGTGGCACACTGGGGCCCACCCAGTGTGCCAAACTAATTATATTTCTGACACTGGGATGCCCACTCCCGGTGTTGGATGACTCCCCACAGCCGAACATATCTTTTGCTGACAGTGGGGTTCCCAATCCTTGTGATGGCATGCCCCCACCCCCACTATTGTAGCACATAGGAGCCCTCCCAGTGTGCCAAAGTAATTCTTTATGTTTTCCAGTACCAGGATGCCCACATCCAGTGTCAGATGTGCCCCCCAAACCCCTTTTTTTCAGCCACCCTCGGTGCCCAATCCCTAGGTTGGCATTGATTCCCCCCACTAGTCTGGCACACTGGGAGCCCACCCCAGTATGCTAAAATTTATTTTTCATACTATTTCACATGTAAAAAAGAAAACCATCCCTCAAGGTCTCTTTTTTTAAACTAAAGAAAAAGAAAATGGTCCATCATCATCATTGCCGCCCCTCCACCATCCCAACCCTACCTCTGAGCACCCCACCTCCCTGCACTACCCCCCACCCCATACTTACCTCTGGAGGTCGAGTGCTGCAGTCTTCTGTGGACCAGGAACACATCTGTACTCTTCAAAAAGCCGACCACAAACTGAAGAAAATCAATGTAAGTGCTATAATGGCAGTCAATGGGGGGGTTGAACTAACTTAGGTTGATATGTCAGCCATTTGGGGGAGTTTTAGTCCCAAATTTTCAACATGGGGTTCTTGGGACCCCACCTCATGAACACCGGCACTGTCATTTGTGTTCTTGGACCTGAAATGTGATTTCATGGTTGTTGACTGGAATCACCTTTTGGGACTGAGTCATGAAATGACAGTGCCATTGTTCATGAGGTGGGGTCCAAAGCTCCATTTGCAAGTATGATTAAAAATTCAAAAAATGACTGTGTTACAAGCATGAGTTACGTAGTCTGTATGGCTAATAACATCACCAATTTTTATGTTTTCACTCCAAATTTCCAACATTGCCATTTTGTCACACCTCTTATGAACGGTACAGCTGTCATTTTTGCATCCTGCCCAAAACGTGTTTTGCACCTGTGGCACTGTGTGAAATCAACTTTTGGGACAGATTCATGAAATCACAGTGCCACTGTTCATGAGAGGAGGTCCCAAAAATGCCATGTTGAAAATTAGGTGAATAAATTCCAAAAAATGACTGCGTTACAAGTGTGCATTATACAATTTCTATACATGCTCATAACTTCACCAATTTTTCATATTTGCATGCCAGGTTTTCAACATTGCCATTTTTTCACACCTCCTCATGAACAGTACAGATGTGCCCAAAATGTCTTTTCGCACCTGTTGTGCCAAATTTTGCATTTGCTGTGCAAAATCACCTTTCAGGATTCAGTAACAAAATGATAGTGCCACTGTTCATGAGGTGGGGTGCCAAAAGCCCCATGATGAAAATTTATAGTGAAAATATAACAAATGCCTGGGCATGGGGTTCCAACCATATGCCCCACCCTGTAGAGACTGACAGGCATTGGGGTGTGGCTTGGGGTCTTCAGCCATAATGCTTGCAATTCCACCCCACTCCCACCCTACAGCCACTGACTGGCATTGAGGTGTGCCTTCAGGTCTTTGACCAAAAGGTTTACCCCATTCTCCTATACTGCATCCATCTCAGCTTATTTCCTTATGGAATGGCATGAGCATAAGGGCCAAAGACCCCAAGGCACACCTTGACACCTGTCAGTGCCTGCAGGTTGGGGTGAGGTGGGATGGCATTAGCATTATGGCTGATGACCCAAAGGCACACCCCAACACCTGTCAGTCTCTGCAGGGTGAGGGTGAGAGTTGGCATTAGTTCAGTGCTATACTGCCATTCCTATTATGCATCTCTCTAACTCCCGCAGTACCAATGCCAATACCAGCAAGCACACATTCGGCATTGACAAATGCTTGTTAAGATTTGTGTTTATTACAAAATGAATTCATGGATTCTTTAACTACTCTAATTTGATTTGAAAAATCATGTTTCATGCTAAAGACATCAAGTGCTGCAGTGTTTATGATGTTTGAAATATTGTAAATAATAATTATTCCTAAAGGCCCTACCTATGGATTTTAACAGGTTAGTAATGCCAAGTTTTGTGTCAAACCACCATAGCATGGGGTCATCATACATGTCATAAACAGATTTCCTAGTTATAATGAAATATTGCAAGTGTTGTTTAACCTCTTCATGTATTAAGAGGGAAGAGTTCAGTTTCTGAAGGCCGGGCCCATGTATGTAGATAGACTGAGATCTGACAACTATGTGTCATTCATTATGATCGGAATATGCAACTGGAGCTATAAAGGCTTTTTGAAATGGTAGTGTTTTGTTAGTAAAAAAGAAATCAATCCTTGTAGCTGAGTTTTCTTTTTGAAAGGTGGGATCTAGTTTGGATGTTGTTCGATAACAAGCATCTATTAAACCAGCTGTTTGGAGAATATTCTTTAGGTAAGACATGTCACAGCACACCTTTTTAGTTGTTGTAGCAGGGCCTCAGGACCCAATTCCAAGTCAGCATATGCCGGCGTAAGCCGAGATACACCAAACCCCTTGAGGTATCTAGCTACTTATGCCAAGTGTTACACCAGTCCTGATTTTAGGAGGTGACCTGTGCCATGTTGGCTGCGGGCTACACTAATCATGGGTTACACCACCCACTACACTGCAGCCCACAACGACATGGCGCAAGTGCAGGTTCTGGCAGCAACAGCACCCAATTCCAAGAGGGCAGCTGCTGTAAACTGTTGCTGCGATTCTAGGATCCGACTGGAGGAGTGATGTTAGAGCAGCTCAGCTGCTCTAAGGGGCATCCGACAGTGCCATCTGTCAGATGCCCACTCTGCAGCACTGTGGTAATGGTGCTGGTGTGCTCCCCATGCCCCCACAAGAACACTCCTGCCCCCACTCCCCAAATACTGGGGACCCTGGGGTTGGTCCAATCTCCAGTTCATCCCCCAGACACCTGTGCCACCTGTCCTGCCCCCCATGCCCCCTGGGTGTGCCATGGTGTTCCTTGGTGAGGGGCTGCCAGTAGTGGGCCATGACTTGTGACATTTGGGGCTTCATGCCATGCCCAGAACATTAGCCTCCGCATGGTACAACCCACATGTTGTAGTTCCAGGACCCTGCCACTTTTGGAATGTGGTGCAGGGTCCCTGGTGTAGCAGCAACTGTTGCAACTCACATATGCCAGAGAGTTGTGACATTCAACTTGGAATCGGGTCCTCTATCTTTAATGGAGAGGTGGAAATTAAAATCCCCAGCCCAAAGTATATTATGAGAAATATGCAAATAAGGTTGGATTTGTTGGAATAACTGTACTCTGATTTTGTCTGTGAAGCACAAATATTAATTAAATGAAAATATGTATTCTGATATACAATGTGCAGAATCAATGCTCTACCTAGTACTGAGTCAATTAATTTCAGGACTTTCACATAAACATTATTGAAAAGTATGGCCACCCCTGAACAAGATTTCAACCCTATGGACCATTAGGAGACCCCAGAACACCACCATTTGGTTGTGTGTGTTATTTCTTGCACAGTATGGAGCCTACTATCTTGTGTAAAAATGACATCATTGCTCTTATTCCTTAAATGTGAAAAACAGAGAGTTGTTTCTGTTTATTTTTGATGTTATTCACATTAATAGAACAGTATGTTAGAGGTGCAAATATTTAAGGAGTGGAGAAAAAATCATTATGGGGGTTTCCATTTTGTAGATCTTGTTTTATTTTCCCTGCTTTGTTTTGCCTCCTTTCAGTTTAGGTTTTGATTGTGTCCCTTCCTCATTGTCACTTGTCTAAGTTTCAGAGTACCCTTCAGTTTTATCCATGCTCACCTGAAAGTCTTCTGATTCATTATCAGAGGGGTCAGTAGCTTTTTGCAAAACCTGAAATCTGTTCTGCATGGGAGTAGCATTAATTTTAGGAACCTTTGAAGCTGGTTGACTCCATGGCTATCTCTTTCTGGTTACCCTCTGCTGCTGCTACTCTTGTCTTACCTCTGCAGCCTCCAGAGGGGGAGTGGAGGGGCATTGCCATTTTGTCAGTTTGGGTGTGTGTAAGGGTAGTGATTGCCACTTCTGAAATCATCTCCTGATATGTACTCACACCACTGTCTTTGTTTAGGGAGGGGGGTCAGCAATCTCCATCTCCCTCTCTGCTACCCATCTCTTGTCGTAAAGTCTGGGTTTGCTCTAGGGCTGGAACAGGGCATGAAGAGGCAGTAGTAGAATGTGTTCTCTGTGCTACCACTATCAAAAGCCTCTGCTCATTGAAATCACTGTTAGCTGTTTGTCTGTGTGCAGCTTTGGGACATGTAGCATAAGAGTGCCCCTTCATCCAACACTAATTACACATTACAGTATTCCTACAGTGTGCACTAATATGGCCTATACTGTTGCAGAGAATACATCGTAACTTGTCACAAACACTGCTAATGTGGCCTGGCATCCTGCATTTATAACAACTTTCTGGTTGTCCTGCATAAAACAGGACACCCCTGTCCCTGCCTAAGAAAAAGGAATTGGGTAGGTGTTGTAACCCTGCATCAGTGGATCTCAAAATGACCCTGGTGCACCAACCCCCAGTCCAGATATCCTCTGTATCAAAGATGACTTCTAGGTGGCCTGTAACTGTACATCTCTGTTTGAGCCAGAATATCAGATCATGCTAACTCCCTCATTCCTAAACAGGACTGTTATAGTTTTATGTGCAGGTTGAGATAAAGGAATGACTTCAAATGAAGTCCAGATGGGCAAGGTTTCAACACTATTATATCTTTCCCTAAACTTTTCCAATCCACTCCACGTCAAGGTTGACTCCCTGAAATATAAATAAGTGCATACATTTCTGAGGAATAAAAATGCAAATTGTCTTTCAACAAAGTCCTTGCCACAAATTTCCTATCTGGGAATGTCTGTAATCCCCTTTAAACAATATGCATACTACATTGTGTCTTTTTGCTGCATAGATAGGAGTCTGAGAAAAGATGCATAAGACCTAGAGTTATTCCTCATTGTTCTTGAGTAGGTACAGGTGGAGGGCCTTCTTGTTGTTCAGTAGTATTAGTTTCAGGCAAATGTTCAGTGGAAAGTGATAATCACTCAAATAATCAGCCCTTTGTTCAGTATTAATAGTAAAGGGAATGGGGAGGTTGCTGCAACATTTGGTATCTGCAAAATAGGATTCTGCGTTAGAGAAAGTTCTATGGGTAATGCCAAAGGAGAGTCAGAAACAGAAGTCATGCCACTCGCTTCCATATACTCTAAATGTTTTCCTATATTTAAAACTGTACTACTGTTACTGTCAGTGGCATTACAATCCCCTTTAGTTTCCTGCTCCAAGATATTATTAATAGGTGTAGTCATGTTCACCCCCTGTATTTTAATTGGAGAAAATCCAGAAAACCATTTGCCTGTGTCTGCCAGGCATACCCATCCTGCCACTTGTATTGAATGCTCGACTGACTAGAGGGTTTCTGCAGAGGCAGACCTGTCCACCTAAGAATGTTGTTGTTTATCCAAAGGTGTTACTGTTGTTTCTACCATCCTGTCTTCTGAGTGAGTGGCAAACAAAAGCACTGTCACCATGGATTGTTAATTATAAGCAGTTTGGAACATTGTCCCATCCGCCAAATGTTCTGTCACCGCACCACTGGTTTTCTTGGAGAAAATAAACTGAGGGCTTGCATTGCTAGGCAGGGCCAAACATGCCTTGCTGTCACTAGCTGCTGCATCCTGCAAAGCATTTGAAAGCTCCCATCTTCTCTGATGAAAGGATTCTTCCTCTGTCACTAATAGTGCTTGAATCTCAGCGGCAGACAAAACATTTGTAGACTTGGTGAATCCGTTCTCCATTTCAGCTGATATGGCAGAAGAAATATCCATTAAAGCATTCTAAACAGTATTATATTTTTCTGAATGTAAAACCTCATGTGTAATAGCTTTTTCTGAAATAGCTCCCACAACTTCAGTTTCTTTTACCACCACAGTTGGAGAGGAGACCAGCTTTCCAATCAACCACACATCCACCTCTTTTTCCATCTGCCCAGGCACTAAGTCAGTCATCCTTGGTCAGAGGTTCCCCCTACACATCAGTAGGGGAATTTTTTATTGTTACTTTAAAATAATATTACAAAACATGTTAAATGGCACATGGTAAGTAAATCAAAAATCCTAAAAAAATAAAATAAGTATTTTGTCCCACACAAAAGATTAATATACAAGTTAGCCAGCCTGGGAGTGGGTCCCAAGATGATAGCCTGGGTAAAGAATTGGCTGGAGAATAGGACACAGAGAGAGTAATATTAAATGGTCCACTCTGAAGAAAGGGGGTTACTAGTGGGGTACACATGAGGTTAAGTAATAGGACCAGTCCTCTTTAATGTCTTTATAAGTGACATTGCAGAGGGACTGGAAGGAAAGTATGTCTCTTGCAGATGACACAAAGATCTGCAACAGAGTTGATGCACAAGGTGGGGTGGAAAGGATGAGAAGGGACTTGGCAAGGTTAGAGGAATGGTCAAATGTATGGCAGCTTAGATTCAGTGCTAAGAAGTGCAAGGTAATGTACCTGGGAAACAAAAACACTGGGGAAGAGTACACAATAGGGGGTGAGATACTAACAACAACAAAAATGGAAAGGGACCTGGGGGTAGTCGTATCAGATGACCTAAAGGTGGGCGAACAATGTGAGAGGGCAGCAAGGAGGGCTGAGGGGATACTGGGATGCATAGGAAGAGGCATCACTAGTAGAAAACAGGAAGTTATCATCCCTCTGTACAGACAGCTGGTCAGACCCCATCTGGAGTACTGCGTGCAGTTCTGGAGACCCAATCTCTGCAAAGACATAGACAGGATGGAAGCTGTCCAGAGGAGGGCAACTAAAATGGTGCAGGGTCTGCACCAGAAGACATATGAAGAGAGACTTAAGGAGCTTAATATGTATAGCCTCAAGGAAAGGAGGGAGAGGGGGGACATGATAGAAACTTTCAAGTACCTCAAGGGAATCAACAAAGTCCAAGAGGGTAGCATCTTTCAAAAAAAGAGGTGTGCAAGAACAAGAGGGCACAACTTGAAGATGGGGGGCAGCTCAGAGGTAATTTAAGGAAGTATTTTTTCACAGAGAGGGTTGTGGATGCATGGAACGGCCTTCCAGAGGAGGTTGTGGAGTCAAAAACAGTGGTGGAATTCAAGCATGCATGGGACAGTCATAAGGCAATTCTAGGGGGTGGGGGTAGGAAGAAGTAGGCTGCTGGTTAACTAGGATCTGCAGCTTATTCATCAGGTAGGGAAATGGGCAGACTGGGTGGGCCAAGTGGTCCTTATCTGCCGTCAAATTCTATGTTTCTGTGTTCTATGTTTTTATGTTTCATCATATATCATTTTTTGTAAAAACATAAAATAATGCGTCCATTAATGGGAAAACAAATGGAAAAAATAGAAAATCAATAAGTAGTAATGCATACTATTCCCTACTGTAAAACTGTAATATGAATGTTGTGGGAAAAACAGACATGTAAACAGAAACACTAAAGCAAATTAAGTATTTTCACATACTCACCACACCCTCCCACCAAAGGAGTATGAGAAAGTTTTCTTGCAACTTCAAACAATTAATATTAAACCATGTTGAATTCTATTAAAATTAAATAAAGAGAGAGGAATCAAAAAGGTATTTCAGTGATACTATTTAAAACATAAAAAATACCCCAAAATATCTGAAAAGGAAAGAAAAACTAAATGCAAAATCATGTAGTAATTCATACCTGCCCCCTTACAAATGTTTTTCCAAATGAGAAAAGCAAATAAGTTTTCAAGTCACCTTCAAATGAAATAAAAATATACTCATACTGTAAAAGAAAACTAAACCCAGGATTCAAAAAAATCACATATTGTCACATATGAGCAGACAGTACCCTAAAAGCAAATGTTTGCTATGTATCATATAGTCTTTTTTCTCTTTTTAGCCTGTCTCTAACCAGTCAATATACTTCCAGCATTTATTACAGCGGTGTAGTTGGACTCTTCTTTTATCTGTGTTTTGGAGTCTTGTAATATTTTGCAATAATGCATAGAAAACTTGTTCAATTGTCAGAAACTGTTCCCTAATTGTTAGGGCACATCTTGCCTGCCATGATTTATATTTAATGCATAAAAGTATCAATTGAACTGTAATTTGGTCAAATTTCAACCACTGAATTGGCAACAGTCTCAAAAATAATGTTCTGGGAAATATATTCTTAAACGGGGAAAATGGCCATTGTTTCTGTAAATATAACCAAAATGACAGAACAAACGGGCATTCTAAAAAAAGATGCTCCATAGTTTCTGGAACATTAGCACAAGTGTTTGCCCAAGGACAATTATGTTCTGATATTTCTTTGTGTTTTAAGTTAGTTTTTACTCCAAGCTTGCCATGTACAACCAGGCATAAAATGTCCCACATGTGAGTAGCAGTTATTGGACTATTTGGCATATAAGTTGGATGAATATATGGGAAATAACAAATTTATGTACCACCAATAGAGCAAACAGGTGACAAGTTCATTAAGGACAAATTGTCTTCAGAACTTTGAAAATTACCTATGAACCTATTAGTATAATCAAATTAATTTCCAATTTTGGCCGAAACCCATAATGGAGTGAGTCATAATAATACTCCTCTAAAATTCAGGTATACAAGTCTTTCCTAGATATTGTTTGCAGATGTAATTTCATAATTTTCCATGTCTTAATTTTTTTTAAAGGAACACTGAAACACTTGGAATAACCCTGCCAATGATTTTTGTTTATAACGGAGGTTGCTGCATTTCCCACGCTGACAGTATGGGATTGATAGAATCCAATACCCAAGATGCCCATATTTTGCAGTATGGTTTTAACAGAGGACTAATGTTATGATAGAAAAACTACAATGAAAAATAACTAAAGGATTTATCATCCCTAAACCTCCTTTAGCATTTGGTAAATACATGTTTCCTCTTTTTATAGGATTGAGCCTGTTTCCCCTCAAACATTGGAAAAACACACTAAACGATAATGTTTCTAAATTCTTCAGGGGTAGGAAAATTATACTTAAATGCAAAAACATTGGAATTAAAAAAGTCTTGATTAAAAAAAAACTATCTTCTGCTTTGACACACAACACTTATTCCATTGAGCAACTTTACTGAGTGTTTCTTATAATTTAATTTCCCAGTTATAAAATTGCATATCCTGTGGTCCAAAAAATATTCCCAGTATTTTATTATATCCATTTTGGATAGGTATCCCCAAAATCTCTTTTCCATGATTTCCTGGTAAACCGATTGGTAAGCAGCTGCTTTTCCCAACATTTGTTTCAGAGCCAGACATTGTTGTGACTTCTTCCAGTATTTTCCCAGTTTCTTTGCCGAGTTATCATTTGAAATTAACAGACATAAATCATTTGCATATGCTATTGTACAAAGAGGGAGGTCATCACTGCTGAGTGATAATCCTATTATGTCTGGGGAGTGATTCAATTTATGTATTAAAGGGTCCACTGTTAAAATATATAATAGGGGGTTAAGAGGGCACCCCTTTCTTATTCCTCTAAAAATCTGGCACTCCCTTCCCATCCAGCCTTTGACATAGGATATGATGGTAGCTTTTGCATAACATGTTTTAAGCCAGGAAATACATTTAGTGGGAAATTGGTAAACTTGTAGGACAGACCATAAATATAAATGCTCAATCCTATCAAAAGCCTTATTCTAGTCAATACTTAATAAATAACCCATCAATTCTTCCTCATGCCCTTTTGTAAATATTTCCTGTAGTAATATCACTGCATCTGAAATTTTCTGTGAGGGAATCCCACAAAATTGTAATGGGTGAATAATATTGTCTCGCACTAAAGATAATGTGTTGCACAATAACTTAGTTAAAATTTTGCAATCAGTATTTAAAAGTGTGATTGGTCTCCAATTTCTCAACAATCCTCATTCCCCAATTTTAAACAGCAGTAGAAATAAATCATTATATAATGACAAGAAAGAATTCTGGCTTCTGATTGGTCAGTTGGCCATCACAGCAGAGATGTTATCCTGGCATAACATCCCTGCTGATGATGGGATTGAGATTGATGATTGTTTGCATCTTCTCTTAAAAAAATATTTTTAAACACTAACAAATGTTATTTAAAATTATTGTTTGTGTATAAAACAATAAGCCATTGTATAATAGGAATAATGCCCTCCAGGGAGGGTGTGGGTGTTATGCTGGGATAACATCCCTTCTCCAGTGTTGGACACCCTCGGCCAGTGGCCTCGGGCCCAACCACCGAGGTGGGATGTTATCCCAGCATAACATCCACCCAGTCAGGTATTATTCCTTTAGTATACATACTAACCAGCAGTTTACCTTCCTCCAATGCCATGTTATATACTATTACTAATTCCTCTGCTAAAACTTCAAAAATAAATTTTTGAAGTTCACTAGGGAGACCATCAACACCTAGTGCTACCCCTTTATTTAGTGAAAGAATAACAGACTGTAGTTTCTGTCTTGTAATTTTGGCTATCAATAAATTATGGAACTCTACTGGTACTGTAGGTAGCTGACAAGTCGTTAACCATTCCCTCATATATGTCTCACAAAACTGGTTCCCAGTAAACATTTGCTGTACATACTGCTCTAATTCATGTGATATTTAATTTGCCTGAGTAACTGTGTTACCAGAAGCAGTAATAACATATGATATGATTTTATTTTCTCTTAATTGGATGCAAATATCAAAGGAGTTTGTTTAAGTTCTTTTTCCGTGCGTGCCAAATTGATGTTCTTTTTCCAATGTTTTTATGTCAATCATATTGCACCTGTGCCATTTCTGCTTTTATTTCCTGTATTTGTGTTGAAATATTTCCCATGTTTTCCTTCTGTAATGAATAGTATTTATGTATTTTTTTACACTGGCCTGCATATCTATCTGTTTTTAATTTTCCATTTAATTTCCCCATAGTTTTAAAATAGTCTGAAATGTCTTTTTTCATGTCCTTCCAGCAGTCATTCTTAGCATTATACAAAAATCTGAACTTTCTGGCTTCCAAAAAGTTTCAAAAAACTTGGGTTATGATGTCATTTTCTAATAGGCTTGAATTCAATCTGTAGATACCTGGACCCCTACTTTGTTCCGGGCTGTTCTGGTCCATAACCATGAATAAGCCATAGTCTGACATAGCTATTGGACCCACTTCTGCCTCTGAAATGTTTAAATTTGGGGAAATAAACAAATTGGCCCAGATATTCAAACTGTGCCATTCTGTGGCGCAAGCGCCTGCGCTGCACAAAATAGTTACGTAGGGGTGTGGCCAGGGTGATATTCAATGGAGTTGCACTATGGCACAGCTTCTTTGAATATCGCCCCCTGGCCACACCCACTGTGCATGGCACAGTGGAACTGCACCAGCGCAAATGGTCAGAGTGGAGCATTGAGATGTGGTGGCATAAGTTCCATTGAGCCATGCACAGCACCTGCGATATTCAAAGGGTGACATGCAAATGGGGCCATAATTTATGCAAGGCGCATGGGGGCCATTTGCATCTAATTACGGCCCCATTTGCATGCCATTAGCATGCAGGTGCACCAATCTTTGATGACTTGTGCCTGGCGCCCTGCCAGGCAGCAGCCACTGGGGACCGACGCCCCCTGCAGCCCGATCACAGGCATAATAGTATTCCCCCCAAGCAGCCTGATCATGGGCATAACAGAAACTGTCCTCCGCCCCGAGTAGCCCGATCGTGGGCAGCACAGTATTCTCCCCCCCAGCAGCCCGATCATGGGCATAACGGTCTCCTACCCCCAGTAGCCCAATCGTAGGCATAAATGAAATACCCCACCCCAGTAGCCGATCATGGGCATCAGACCTCCCCAATGTCCAATATCCCTGGTGGTCCAGTGGACCGAGAGTAGCCCGATCGGGGTGGCATCTTTACCCCCCAAGTATAATATCCCTGGTGATCTAGTGGCCCCCCTCCTCACCTGCCCAGGGAGCCCCACTACCCCATTCCCCCCTGTCAGCCAGTGGGTGGCAGCACCCCACCCACCTGCCGCCCTGCCGCCCTCTGACTGACAGCATGGTAGGGCTGCACGCCCATTGGTTCAGAGAATGAGCCAATGGGCGTGCTCTCCTACGTGCAGTCAGTCAGATATGGATTCATTCACATATCTGGCTGTTGTACCCACATGAGCCAGCAGTGGCAAATGGGTTCAGGCAGGAGCCAATGGGCGTGCAACTATCTGGCCACAAGAATCAGTCAGATATGAATTCATTCCACTGTCAGGGTTAACTGCTCTGTTATAAACTACTGCGCCCGATGACCGTATGAACCAGTGAGCGCGTGCGGTCGATTGGGCGGTGGCGGCGAGGTGCTGCTGCTGGCTGACGGGCGGTGGTGGGGCTCCGTGAGCCAGGTGAGGAGCCACTGAGATACCAGGAATACTTGGGGAGTAAGGATGCTGCCCGTGATCTGGCTACTCTCGGTCCACTGGACCACCAGGGATATTGGACTTTGGGAGGGATGTCTGATGCCCATGATCAAGGCTACTTGAGGTGGGGGCGATTCATTTATGCCCCGATCGAGCTAATGGGGGTAGGAGACCATTATGCCCGTGGATCGGACTTCTGGGAGGGTGGACTACCGTTATGCCCGTGATTGGGCTGCTAGGGGAGAATACTGTGCTGCACATGATCGGGCTACTGGGGAGGCAGGAAAGTTTCTGTTATGCCCACGATCGGGCTACTGGGGGACACTTCAGCCTGCGATCGGGGCATGGGAGGGCGCCGCCAGGTGTGGCAGGAACGAGCGGAGGGCCACCCACAGGTGGCAGCTGCTGTGTTGCGCCCTGCAATGTGGCAGCTCACCTGTGGGTGGCCCTCGACTTGTTCCTTTTTTCTTCGGCATAACGTTGCGCAGGCGCAGGTAGGGGTTGCATCTGCATAACTCTGCATGGCCCAGGCTGAATATCGGGCTGTGCAGTTTATGCATGGGCACACCCCCCCACCTGTGCCTGCATACATTACTGATGCACCCCAGCACATCAGGATTTGTGCAGGTGCACTTTTCCCTTTTAAATATCACACCAGAGCGCATCAGTGGGTTGTGCATGGCGCAACACTGTTGCGCCATGCGCAACCCTTTTGAATATCTGGGCCATAGTCTATTCTGGTCAACCTAGCACTTACAACAATATGTTCTTGGTGGTACATCATATCTTTGTTGAAAAACATCTACTAAATTAGCTTGCTCAATAATTGTTTCAAAATATCAGCATCACAAAATACATTTAAGGTTTTGAACCTCTGTCAGATACTGCCATACTATGATTAAGTCCTCCCAAAATAATGTGTTTAGCAGAAAATAGATAATGCCTGATTAGTTTAAAAGAGTCACCCTGTCTGGTTTGAGCTGAGGAGCATATACATCAATTAACCTAAATTCTATTCTCAAAATTTTATATCCAACAAAATGCATTATCTGGGACTATATCTACTATGTTTAAAATGTGTATTTTATGTTGGAAAAAACCTCTGTACACACCTCCTCCCCATTGACCACAAACTGGGACCCCACATCCATCCAAATAGGCAAATAAAAGCAAATAGGATGCTGGAATGTATAGGCAGGGGCATCACCAGCAGGAAAAAGGGAGGTCACAATCCGCTATACAAGACAGTGAGGCCCCACCTGGAATACAGTGTACAGTTCTGGAGACCATACCTACGTAAGGACATAGACAGGGTAGAGAAGGTTCAGAGGAGGGCAACAAAGATGGTGCATGGATTGCATCACAAGTCCTATGAAGGCAGGTTGAAGGAACTGAACATGTACTCCCTGGAGGAGAGGAGGGAGAGAGGGGATATGATAGAGACATACAAGTATCTTACAGGGAGGAACAGGGTGCAGGAAAACACTATTTTTAAGTGAAAAAGATGTTCCAGGACTAGAGGGCATGGGATGAAGTTGGAGGGAGGACGATTCAGAGGAAACATGAGAAAGAATTTCTTCACAGAACGGGTGGTGGACAAGTGGAACACCCTGCCAGAGGAAGTGGTGGGGGCTGAAACAATCACAGGATTTAAGAATGCATGGGATAGACATAAAGGAATTCTGGAGGTCAGGGGTAAGGGGCAACAGACTTCTAGGAAAACAAACTGAACTTACAAGCTCAAATGGGCAGACTGGGTGGGCCATAGGCCCTTATCTGCCGACACTGTCTATGTATCTATGTATCCATCCATTCTTTGCTCTTTCCATTTCAAATTCCGAATGTAATTGTACATCCTGGAAAAAAATCATAATCAGTATTGTAGAACATTGCATAAGTGCTCAGTCTCTTTCTATCAGACTGTAAACTATTGGCGGCATTAAGCAATGCCACTTTCAACATATTGGAGCCTCCACCAGTTCAGTTCCTGTCTGCCCTCATGGTGGTTTCTTTCTTACTGCTGCTCTGGTACCCATCCTTTTCCTCCTGCTGTTTGACTGATTTTCTGATGAATTTTTAGCATCAGAAAGTACAGAAGAAACCACAGACACATTATCTGATTTTCCTTCTGCTTCTGACCCCTCCCCCCACTGTAAAACTGTATATCTGTTTGTATCAACTGCTGAGGCTGTTCCTTGCTGGTGCAGTTTTATTTCAGTCTTTTTCTTTGCTTTTTTTTACTACTTCTGTGAATTCATTATCTGCTTCTACGGGGTGGGGAGGTATGGTTTCTTCTGAGTGCACAGATTCAGTCTGGAGATTTAATTCAGAGTGTTCAGCCTGGGGTGGGGGAATGCTGTGGACTGGTATGACCTGGATGCCTAGGGTCATTTCAGGGCTCTGTTACGCCTAGGACCCGTGGTAGTGGGTTTGAGGCTTTATGAATATAAAAGTCCTGTATGCGAAATCAGTGTTTTCATTATTTTTGATGCCCATGGACAGTCTGTGAAGACATGACTGGTCTCCTCACATAGGTTACAATGGGGTGTACCAAAACAGTGTGCACTAGCATTGACCCAGCTCTCCACGATGATTACATTTAAACACTTCACAGTCAGTGCTTAGAAGTGTCTTTTGAGCCACATTTGAAGCACATTTGTTGCTGACCGGGAGAAAAATAAAGCCTTTGTCCCTTCAATTAAGAAGCAATTTGGTAAATGGGTTATCTCATTCAGAGATTGTTGCAGCTTCACTTTTAGTTTCCACCCCCATTCCAAAAACCTTCTTCATCTATTATAGGATTAGGATTGCCTTGGATGATACATATTTTCTTCAACCAGAATAATACATCAATGATATTGACCCCTTCATTATGGAAAAGAATAGTAATAACTTGAAAAGGTTGTTTTGTAAGGAGTATCACTGTGAAAGGAACCCACAGTGGGTTAGTTTTAAGATTTGAATATTTACACCAGAAAAGCTCTAACAGTTCTTGTGTCCTGAAGCTTATATCATATGTTGATTCTCCAGTGGCATGCATTAAGGTGTAAACCTCCACTGATGAAAATCCCAAGGACTGCTTTATTAAAGCTTTGCCCATGTAAAACTGAACCTGCATTTCTTCTAGACTACCCATATATCTAATTCTGACAGCATTCTGTCTTTTAGCTAAGTCCACCTGTTTATGGAACAACCCTTGATATGTTGGTCTGGTTCCTTCAGTGTTACTAGAGTCATTAGTAGCTCCAGCATTTTCATTGAGGCCTGACTGACCAGGGTTATTTTCGTCATTTACATTTCTTTGATTTTTCTACACATTCAGCTCATACCCCCCTCCCCATAGACACAGTACCTGTAACTGACTACATCAGCATTTCGGGTGCCTTGCAAACACTTCAAGTTCCATGTCAGATAGTGAACTGGGTTCAGTTCTTGGTAGAGGAATATTGGATCTGGGACCCAAATTCCAGTTGTGTCCTGTGTCCAGGCATCCTTTCTGAGTGCGTCTCCAGGTGTCCAGTCTGTGGCTTTCACAGAGTCATTTTCAAGGGTGCAGTCGAGTTATACTGATCTGGGACATTGGGTGTACTGCCAAATGTAAAAAGTTTAGCTGGTTCCTTACTAGATGGTGAGTTCTCTGGTCTTTTCCATTTACATTCTTCCTCAGACTGTGTTTTACTTGCACAAGTCTTTTCTCAATCGAAGGTAGTTGCACAGCCAATAGAGCTTGTTTCTGCTGCAGGGACTGTTCCAACTCCCCATCATCCATCAATTCTGGTTCCCCACATCCTTGTTAGACTGAGTATCCTGCTGTAAAACTATCTCACAATTCTCCTCGCTGGCAGGCATTGCAGCAGCAGGCTGCCCCACACTTCCACCTCCTCCTTCTCCATCAAAGACCTCAGGATCCACAATGGAGTCCTCCATCCCATCACAGGAAATGTAGCACCCCCAGTCACAGAGTAGGGGAATTTCCACAGTGTCCTGGCCAAATTTCCCTTTCCCATAAAACCGGTTCATGCAACTGTCCAGCCTATGTGGAGGTGCTGATGTGTGTTATGGCTGCCACTACACATTCAGTTACTTCACTACCAGTCTAGCATTGCTTGTAAGGCACCTTGGGATACATTGTGTATGAAAAACACTATATAAATGCTTCTTCTTCTTCTTCTGTGAAACTGGGTTCTCTGATTTGAAAATGTATGTAGTTACATTGTTGAAATAATTGCATAAAGCTATTTGGAAATCAGGGGGTTAACCCTGACATGCAGTTTGACCTACACAAGCTGATTTGTAGAGTTGTCAACAGGAGATCAGTTCTGGAACATAATGTTCTATTTTGTTGCACATGCAAGGAAATAAAATTACAACTTTTGGGACAGTGTGTGAAAACAAGATACATATCTTAACAAGCTTGGGATGCAGAAATTAATTGTCAGGAAAGACATTATATATATATATATATATATATATATATATATATATATATATATATATATGCAATGGGTGGAGATAAATAGAGTGTGATAAATCTGTTTATCTGAGTAACTGTGTACATAAATTTCATTTACAGTATATACACAGTGCTTATGTCATCAGCCATTTATCCACACATAGATACATAGATACATAGACAGTGTCAGTAAATAAGGGCCTATGGACCACCCAGTCTGCCCATTTGAGCTTGTAAATTCAGTTTATGTTTTCCTAGAAGTCTGTTGCCCCTTATCCCTGACCTCCAGAATTCCTTTATGTCTATCCCATGCATTCTTAAATCCCGTGATTGTTTCAGCCCCCACCACTTTCTCTGGCAGGGTGTTCACTTGTCCACCACTCGTTCTGTGAAGAAATTCTTCCTCACGTTTCCTCTGAATCGTCCTCCTCCAACTTCATCCCATGCCCTCTAGTCCTGGAACATCTTTTTCGCTTAAAATAGTGTATTCCTGCACCCTGTTCCTCCCGTTAGATACTTGTATGTCTCTATCATATCCCTCTCTCCTCCTCTCCTGCAGGAGTACATGTTCAGTTCCTTCAACCTGTCCTCATAGGACTTGTGATGCAATCCATGTACCATCTTTGTTGCCCTCCTCTGAACCTTCTCTACCCTGTCTATGTCCTTACGTAGGTAAGGTCTCCAGAACTGTACACTGTACTCCAGGTGGGGCCTCACTAGTGTCTTGTATAGTGGAATTATGACCTCCCTTTTCCTGCTGGTGATGCCCCTGCCTATGCATCCCAGCATCCTATTTGCTTTACCTGCTGCCTTGTCATGCTGTTTCCCTACCTTGAGGTCATCAGAGATGATAACCCCAAGATCCCTTTCCTGCTTAGGCGCAACTATATCCTCGCCCCCAACTGATATATTGTGCCAGGGTTTTGTGCCCCATATGCATTATCTTGCATTTCTTTGCATTGAATTTCAACTGCCAAACCCTGACCATTCTTCAAGTTTCTGCAGGTCTCTTCTCATTCTGTCTACACCCTCTGGTGTGTCTACTCTGTTACAGAACTTTGTGTCATCAGCAAACAGTGAAATTCTGCCTTCTAGGTCCTGAGCAATGTCACTGATGAAGATATTGAATAGGACCGGTCCCAGCACTGATCCCTGTGGTACCCCACTGGTCACTCTTCCCTCTTTGGAGTGACAGCCATTTACCACCACCCTCTGTGTCCTGCCACCTAACCAGTTACCTACCCACCACACTACTGTCCTGCCCACACCCATATTCCCCAGTTTGTGTAATAGTCTTCTGTGTGGCACAGTGTCAAAGTCTTGCTGAAGTCCAGATAGGCCATGTCCACTGCCCTTCAATGATCCACCTCCCTAGTCACCCAGTCAAAAAATTCAACGAGGTTGGTCTGACATGACCTCCCCCTGGTGAAACCATGCTGCCTTGGGTCCTGTAGTCCATTGACAACCAGATGTTCCACCAATCTCTCCTTCAGTTGTGCTTCCATGATCTTCCCCACTACCGAGGTGAGGCTGACTGGTCTCTAGTTCCCCACTTCCTCTTTGTTCCCACTTTTGTATAAGGGGACTACATCTGCTGTCCTCTAGTCTTTGGGTACCTCCCCTGTTTCCAGTGATCGGCTAAACAGGATAGCCAGAGGTTCAGCCACCACCTCTCTTAGTTCTTTAAGGATCCTGGGGTGCACCCCATCTGACCCCATTGCTTTATCAGCTCTTATTACCTCTAGTTTCTTCAGGACCCTTTCTCGTGTAAAGGGACTTGTGTCCATTTCTGCACCATTCTCACCCCTTGTAGCCCCTTCAGACCCATTACCCTCCTCTTCCTCAGTAAAGACTGAGCAGAAATACGTGTTCAATATGTCAGTTTTACTGTTGTCATCCTCCACGCTGCCCCCATCCTCCCCCTTCAGTCTCACTATCCCTCCCTTTGCCTTTCTTTTTTTCACTTATGTACCTATAAAAGGTTTTGTTCCCTTTACCCACTGATTTTGCAATGTGTTCTTCTGTCTGAGCTTTGGCTTCCCTTACTGACCTCCCTGCCTGCCTTTGCTTCTCCTGGTACTTCTCCCTATCCCCTTCTGCCTGCATCTTTTTGTATTGCCTGAATGCAATCTTTTTGGCTTTCACTTTCTTTGCTACCTCTTTGGAAAACCATAATGGTCTCCTCTTCCGTTTCCTCTTGCTAACCTGCTTAATGCATAATTCTGTTGCTCTTGTAATCCCCATTTCAAATACTCACTGTTCCTCAACCCCTGATTCCTGCCCCATTCCCCTTAATGCCTCTTTCAAGTATCTCCCCATTTTCCCAAAGTCTGCCCCCCTAAAATACAGGATACATGTTTTTGTGTGGTTTGGCTCTGCTCTTTCTGTGGTTTCAAACCACTGTGACTGGTGGTCACTGTTCCCCAGGTGCTCCCCCACTGTTACCCCCATCACACTGTCCCTGTCTGTGAGCACAAGGTCCAGTATTGCCTTCTGCCGAGTTGGTTCCATGACCAGTTGCTTGAGGAAGGCACCCAGAAGGGAGTCCAGGATAAATCTGCTCCTAGTTGATGCTGCTGCTGGGATGCTCCAGTCCACATCTGGAATATTGAAGTCTCCAACCAGTACTACCTCACCCTTGTCTTCCATCCTTTGGATGGCTAGCATCAACTCCTATCTGTTTCTTCCTCCTGGGCTGATGGTCTATGAGACCACTCCTGCATGGTTGGCTGGCCCCATTTTCCTTTCGCTTAACACAGATATCTCCCCCATTTGTTCCTCCTGGATCTCTGTGGCCCTTATGTCATTTTTCACAAACAGTGCACTCCTCCTCCTCCGTCCTACCTGCCCTGTCTCTTCTGAATATGTTGCAGCCAACTATGGCCATCTCCCAGTCGTGGTTATCATTATACAGGTTTCAGTGATGGCCACAATGTCCAGGTCTGACTGTACCATGACAGCCTCCAAATCTTCCATCTTGTTGCTAAGGCTCCTGGCATTGGTACACACGGCTTTCTATAATTTGACCTCCCTAGACTGTTTCACTGTTCTACTCCAGCCCCTTCCTTGGTTGTCTTTATGCCTGGTTCTCCTTGCTGTCCACCCTTCTGCTGAATTTTGCCCCTTTTCTGCCTATCCACCTCTTGGGCACTAATCTCCATCTTTTGCACACTGCTTTGTAGAGATAGCCACTCCTCCAGTTTACTGTTTCCACTGCTAGCTGTGGGGGGTGAGCAAGTAGGTACCCTCCTTGCTGGCCTGCCACCCCCCTTTGCTAGTTTAAATGCTTGTCAATGTTGCATTTAAACTTATCATTGAGTGCTTGGATTCCCCTCCAGGATGGATGCAAGCCGTCAGGCTGAACAAATCTTCATCCCTCCAGGTGGGTCCCCAGTCACCAATGAATCAAACCCTTCCTCACAGCACCAGTTCTTTAACCATGAGTTAAAGTTCCTGGTGCATGCACTTGCTCTCCCTTGCCTCTTGCAGGTAGTACTTCTAAGAAAGTGACAGAAGTAGCTACTTGCTTGAGACCCTCCCAATTTCCAAACTCTTCCTGAACTTCCTTTGGCTCCCCATTTTCCAGGTCATTAGTACCTGGGTGGATAATGACATCCAGCTCACCCTCCTGTCTTGCCTTCCCAGTGATCCCCAGGATCTCACTTCCATCCCTCCATGCCGTGGCACCTGGTAGGCACCTCACCTCCCTGTCCTCCCCCTCCTGTGTTCCTAGCTGGATCCCTCTTATGATGGATTCCTCCACCAGGATTCACTTCCTCCTCCTCTGGGGTCCTCTGCTCTCCCAGCTGAGGTCACCTCCTTGGCTAACCTCCACATCCTTTCCTTCCACTTCTCTGGGTACCTCTATTTGGTTGTCCCCATTTGCCAGTGTGGCATACGGGTTCTTGAGTGGAATAGGATATGGGATGTGCCTCTGCCTGACCACTCTAACCCTCCCTGAGCCCACTGTCATCCAAGTGCTCCTCGTTCTCGGCATCCTTTGAGGCAGTTGCATTGGAGTGGGTGGTCTCTGGATAGGGGTGATGGTACTCCTGATCCAGTTTACTTCCGCTCTGAGTCTGGCTACCTCATCCTGCAGTCCAGAGAAATGTATGCAGATAGGGCAGCACCTCAGTGTCCAGAAGGTCTCCCTGAATATGGCTGCCCCACAGCCACTGCCTTGCACCACTCCCCACATTATACTGCAATTATACTGCTAGTCCACTACTTGTCTGCTACTGAAGCTCTCCTAGTTCCCTTTTTATTAATTTACTGTCCTAAAAATCCTGCCACTGATCCTCAGATACTTTTCTTTTTAAAAAAGGAAAACAAACCAATAAATAAATAAATGAGTCAAAACACATGTCGTGCTGAGGGTGGGCTTCTTCCCCGTTATGCCCCTCCTACTCCACACCCCTTTCTATCCCCTGTGTTTAGCTCCTGTCAATCAGATTGAACAGGGCATATAATTAAGAGTTGGGGGAAGGGGGGGCAAACATTTGCACCAATTAAAGACAGCAAAGAAATACACCACCACTATGTTTTAAATTTTCAACAGCCCAAAAACAATTCTAAGTAAAGACAGCAAATAAATTACAGTGTCACTAAAAGCCCACAATCTAAGTTTAAAAGAAAAATAGCTATTGCCAGTTACTGTAAAGCACTGAATTGAATATGTTTCCTTCCCCTTCTGGCTTATGTCATCAGCTATTTATCTATACAGTGCTTAAGTCATTTAGAATGTTTGGCTTCAGTAGCAGTATTAACCATATTCAAATGTGAATAACTTTAAAACGAAAAATGATAGCATGATACTGTGAGCATGAAAGTTGTTCATCACAGAAATATCTACAAAATGAGTGGTGTTTCATTTATTGATACCTTTTAGATTTTTTGATAATTATCAAAACACAGCAGAAAATTCATATTTTTATCATTTCATCCATAAACAAATGTAAATAACTTTAAAATGAAAAATGATAGCATGGTACTGTGAGCACAAAGTTTATTCAGCACAGAAAGAGCTACAAAATGAGTGGTGTCTCATTTATAGATACATTTTAATTTTTTCCAAAATTAGCGAAAAAAAGCAGAAAACTCCATTTTTGTGCCCTTTTTCATCATCAAACAAATGCAAATAACTTAAAAACAAAAAAAGATAGTATGATACTTTGAGCACAAAAGTTGTTCAGCTTAAAAATATCTAGAAAATGAGATGTGTTTCATTTCTAGATTCATTTTAGATTTTCTATAATCAGCCAAAAATGGCAGAAAATTCAATTTTTGTTTACTTTTTTGACTAACAAATGCCCCTTTCAAAAGCAAAAACAAAAGAATTGCATAAATGGAATATGCAATGGAAGCAAGTGCAACAAATGATTGATCTGCACAAGAGCAGTTTGACCTTGGGTAACCTCATATGAGAGAGAGAGAGAGCAATATTTTGTTGGGGAGAGAGAGATTGAAATTTAGAATCAGAGATATTCTCAGATGAAGGACTTTGCTTTGTTAGAACTGCCTGTATATGAGCTATCCTGCACACTTTCATTTTTTATTCTATTGTTATTGATGATAATAAATGCTACTTGTGAATTTTATAACTGCTCCTGGCTTTCCTATGCTTTCTGACCTGCACCTCATCAACAGGTGGCATCAGCGTCCATTGCTGGAGACCTGCTTAGAGGCTGGTAGTGTCATGCAAGACAGGATGAGCATTGAGGAGGGCAGATAGGGCACAGATGGGTGGCAGGGGGGTGGCATCAGATTCCCAGCAGGGACATTGGACAGCCACTACTGTGCCTGTGCTGTTTGTGGGGAGGGCAGCCACTACATGCCTGTCACCATAGGGGGAACCCTGTCTGCGATGCACCACTGACTTCTCCAGGTGCAGGGGGTGCATGGGATACCATAGGCAGGTGACAGCACAGGTTCCCTTCCACCCATCATTGGCTCCAGGGGAGGTGCATGGGCTGTTAGACCAGTTCTGGGCTGGTCTAACTGTCATGGACTGTGTGCCCTGGTGGGGGGGAATCCTGAATCCTGCCATAAGGGATACTGGAGTTTGCATTTGCCACAACCCCCCCAGCACCATGGTGCACCCCCTAATTGGGCACAGACTGATACTGGACCTATTGGTCATAAAGGGTCCAAGGTTGCTGCCATCTGCTTTCAGGAATTGCAGTCAGTGCAATTTTTGCAAAGGTGTCCCTTACGTCATGTCCGATTGATGAAGACACCTTGCATCACAGTTGCAGCTTTGTGAATCAGGCCCCTGGGTCTTAGAATCCAGAAAAGCGAAGGTCTCAGAACTTCCGCGATCTTAAGAAACTGGCAATTTGACTGTACATGCACAATTTCATGCAATTTCATCAAACTTTTCAATCAAAGTTATTAAGGCCAAACTTGCTACCCTAAAATTTTTTCTCACAAAAGTAAAACCCATTTTCTTTTGAAAGTAAAACAGCCTGTGAAAGTAAAATTCATATCAGAGAGTTATCTCAGATACCATACTGAGCATGCTCAGAAGCCAAATATCAAAACCTTCTAACTCTGGAACAGATGCACCATGGCTGCAGGATACTGGGCACTGTAATGACCTTCAGTGGGAAGCTCTGAGTGGCAGATTT
Organism: Neoceratodus forsteri; assembly: GCA_016271365.2. NCBI lineage: Eukaryota > Metazoa > Chordata > Ceratodontiformes > Ceratodontidae > Neoceratodus > Neoceratodus forsteri. Next base: position 49,477,919 of record CM057451.1, on the reverse strand, counting down.
GTCTTCTTGATGCAGGAAGAGGCATCATATCAAACCCCAGGCAGTAGCAGCAGTTTTATGGAGTAAGTATGTTCCTATAGTGCATGGGAGGGCTAATTAAGAGTATGAGGCTGGAAAAATGATGGCACCACTGAAATATGTTTCAAGTTTATGTCATTAAGGTTGTCATTCTATGGTGGCCTATAAACTATAAAAAATTGGGTATAAGCAGCCATACACCTACAAGTCTGTGTTTGAATCGAGAGGTTTCCATGGTAACAAGAGACCTTGAGAGCTCTGTAGTTAGCATGGAAACCTCTTGATTCAAACACAGCCTTGTTGTGTACAGTTGCTCATGCACAATCTTCTATATTTGGACAAAACTTATACCATCCGCAAGTGATAATAGTTCCACCCCTGAGACCTGGCAGCCAAGTGCTACTTTATATTTTTTACTATGGGCTGCAGACCATGAACTAGTGACTTTATTCTGCCTTCTGTTTATATTAGGTTGCATCACAGGTCATAGAGGACAAAACTCTATTTTCAATCAGATTGGTAAAAAAGATATCTTTTGCCAAGCAGCGCAACATAATATTGTGGTGACAGAAAGAACTTAGGGTCCAGATTTTACTTTGGACACACATCCAAACTATTCAGACAGAATTTTATCCCTACTTGTAATTTATAACCCTCGGTGCTATTCTCCCTTGGGAAGTTGTCTAGTCCTGATCTGAAAGCCTGAACAGTACTAAATTCTGTAACTTTACCATATACACTATTCCACACATTAATCACCCTTTGCATGAAGTAATGCTTTTGAATTTGCCTCTTATCCTATCCCCTCAACTCAGTTTGACTGCATGTCCTCATTTCTGCTTGCACTCACCAGTTTAAATGTCTCTGAATATTCCACATGTCCTTACCTTTAATATTTGGAACACCATGACCATGTACCATCTCAGAATTTTCTTCTCTAGGCTTAATCATTTGAGTACTATGCGTCTAATTTCACATTGTAGCTTTTCCCCTAAACTAGTCAGGCACATCGCTTGTCTGGCTGCATCTTACTCATGCCATGAAAAGATTTGTGATAATTACAGTGACATTTTTGATAAAAGATAACTGTAAAATGCATCTTGATATATTGTTTTCTAACTAAACTGGAAATGTTGTAACTTTACATAGAATGTATAGAAATAAGTGTGCCATATAAACCTCCCCTCAGAGGGAGAAATTGCTGAAATTTAAAACCTAACTGAGAAGGCGTCTTGGTTTATATCACAGTTTTCAAGTGCCTCATCTGAAAATTCATTTAATGTACAAGCAAAACTGATAGCTGGCATTTGAATATGGCTGTATTTACCAGCCTAGTTAACCTGACTTCATCAGGATTGCACTGGTTACTGTAGGTACAGATAGGAAGCATTAGTAAATTTAGTAAGAAAGAGCTTCAATATTTGAACCCTCTTCTTAGGAAAAAGGAGCTACTGTATGGCTGATACACAATGAGAATTTTATTTGAAATACATGTATAGTATGGATGGCTTTGAAAATGCACGGTGCTAAAATCACCACCAAAATCAGCTAAGCACAACAAATGAAATCCTCAGACTCTGGTTGCAAAAGCCAATTATTCTTACTCCTTGGTTATTACTCTCATTGACACTTTCCTAATGGGAAAAGTCATAGATGAACAAGAAGGAGCAAGAATAGCATGTGTGTAATTATATATTTTATATGGTGCCACTTAGCATGGCTCAGATCTACTTTGAGCCACTAACAGTTTATGTGTGTGTTTACAGTATGTGTGGGGGCAGCTTTGGTTTTTATACACTCCTATTCGAAAGGTGTAGGATTATGTTCCAGTTGCACAAGAGGGACAAGGAGATTCAGACCCAGTGACCACCAGAAATAACGGAACAAGCAAACTATAAAAATGCTGTTATGCTTTATATGCTGTAAAAGAAAAATAAACAGAGACAACAGAGGAAACAGAAAAACATCCTGTAGATTTTAATGGCAGAAAAGGACCCAATTGCCCATCAAGCCTGTCCCTTACCTGTCTGCATATGCTCCAGACCAATGCTGGACCAGAGATAGTCTACCAATAGCACTGACTATACTTTGATACCCTCTCCCAGTCCTCCCATCTCTTTCCTTTGACCTCACTCCCTCCTCTGGTTCATATTCTCCTCTGCCTATCCAACTTTTGTTTGAAGCTGGCAGTGGACTCTGCATCAACCACTTCTTCAGGCAATTGATTCCACCTCTCCTCCAGAAGATATTCTTTACATCCTTCCTGAATTTCTACCAAGCAGCTTCCATCAAGGTCTCTTGTTACCTTGTCCTCCATCCATGGGATCAGTACAGTGCTGCCCACTTTAATAATACCACTGAGAAGCTTAAAGTCTATATCATCTCCCCGACCTCCAGCATATTCATATGGTCTCTCAGCCTCTCCTCATGTCTTTCCATGCTGCTCCTAAATCATCTTCATGTCCCTTTTTGAACAGTCTCTGAGAGCCTTCATCCTTCCGTGGATGCTTGCTCCAGAACCTTGCATAGTACTCCAGGTGAGGTCTAACCAAAGAGTCTTTAAAAGGCAGTATCACCTCCTTATGTACCCCAGCATCCTATTTGCTTTATCTGTAACCTGTTGTATTGGACATGGGATTTTATACTCATTAATAATGATCCCCATGTCCTTTTCCTTCTACATCTGCTCCACCCTCACTCCCCTAATCAGTACTCTGATTTTAGAATGTTATGCCAATGTGCATCACTACACTGTTTAATTTTGAGTTGCCCTCCCCTGCATCACAGATGACTATGCTGAAAAGGACCAGCCCTAGGACCAACCCCTGTAGCACATCACTGGTAACTTTTCTAACCCCTGAGTATTTCTCATTAACAACTACCCTCTGAGTTCCCCTAGCCAGTTTCATTTTCACCTAGATAATTTGTCTCTTATTCCCTTATCCCCAAGCCTTTATATAACTCTCCTATGGGGCATGGAGTTTATTGCCTTGTTAATGTTCATTATAAATGGAGGGAGCTCTCCTGACCAGTCAGAGCCCTCCTTTACTCTGTGCATGAGGCACTTTTATTCTGTGAAGAATGTCTCAAATGCAGTTGCCCTGGAACTTGGGGAACATATGGGTAAGGTTTAAAAATCATATATTATTGATCAAGCTCGATCAGTAATATATTAATACCACCACTGAGACGACTCTTACAATTGTAAAGTGAGGGCATGGCTAGCTGCTAACCAAGGTGGCGTGTAGTCCGTGAGCTCTTATACTCACCAGGACTTTATTCTAATTAATCCAACATCGGCAAAACCAAGAGCAGTAGTGAATACGATATGAAAATTAAGTACCAGAGACATATCTGTGCAATTTTGGCACTGTTTGGAAAATCCGCACTGCAGCAGCAAGGTCTACTTTTTCTGGGCGTCCCCTCATGGAAGCATGGTGACTGGGACTCCATCTGGCATGTACCTTAACAGCATCTAGGCCATGTTCACACAACTGATGTTAAAATGTACCAGGTTACTGCAGCCTCCAACCAAATGACTGCGGCCATCCAAAATATTGAAACCAGCTCTTCCATGGAATGGAGGTTGAAGCCTGAGACTGCCATACAGGAGCAGAATGCAGGAGCAAAGGAACAGCACCGAATGATCCAAGTGCTCCTTAACAAGGTGGATGACCTAGAGAACCAGAGTAGATGGAATAACCTCAAGTTCCTAGGCTTCCCGGAAGTCACAGAGAGAAACAACATGGTGGACTTCCTTCAAAACATCTTACCCCAACTGCTTCATATGCAAGGCCAGGCTCCACTGCAAATAGAGTGAGTCCAAGCCTCTGCTAGCCACATTTTTGGACTACAGACAGAAATACACTATACTAGTGGCAGCAAGGACCGGAGGATCGATGATCTGGCAGAACTGCAGAATCCATGACTACTCATAAGACCCGCAGAGAGATGCAAGACCTACACAGAGGCCTGGAAACATCTACACAGACTGGGGTGACTTTCTCACTGAGGTACCGGGCTGTCATGCTGGTGATGCACAATGGCACCTCGTGAAGACTTTAACACCTCGGGAGCACCTCATGGACTTTTGCAAAGGCCTGGCCACAGGAGATGAGGTACCCTGGTCCTCAAAACCACAAGAGACTCAGTCACAGAGGAGCCAGTATCATTGGGGAGGCCAATGCAGAATGGATGAGAGAAGCCCAAAACCCGGCAGAAGTGGCGGAGGTCTGGACACTTCCCCCTACAAACAGCAAGCGGCAGATTCCCAGGCAGCATCTATGTAGAGACCACCCAGCTGATAGATCTGGACTGAGGAGCCACAGAGAGATGACCCCTGCTGGAGATCCACAGATGATGATTATGTATGGCTGGGGAACAATAGGTATGCGGCACTCCAATCCCCATCTCCAGACTCCAGAGCTACAGACTGGATGAATATGGACACTACACCTCCAGAAATGAAAGGCAAAAGCAGGATCCCACTGAATGGGAGAGAGGCCCTAAGACTACATCGATCATGGGCTCCCCAGTGCAGGAATCTTCCTGGATGAGGCCTATGGACCAGAGCCAGCTCCAACATCCCCCACCTAAACCTGTTGAAGTAGCCAGTGAAGATGTGTACAACCAAGCAGACCCAAGTAAGGAGGTGACTGCAATCAGATAAGTGCCTTGATGGGGCTGTAACTTTAGTCCTTTTGGATCAGGGGAGGTTTTGGTGAACTGGGAACAGATTCACGATGCTGCATAGGCCATCTCCGCATGCTCCCAGCATGGGGTGGAGGTAGGCTGCACCTCCATCCTTCTCACCTCCACCACACTCATATTTCTTTCTTCATCTTGGCTTCAAGGTTTAATGTTTATGGCCAAATGGTAAGTTAAGTGGCACAGGAATGCAGAGTCACAATTTTTCTGACCCCAGAAGTTATGTTGACTGAACTGTTAAGTGAAATGTTTAATTATGGTAGGGGCCATGCAGGCTCTGGATCACAGGAGAAATGGGCCTGTGCATACCTGTTCTATAACCTAGAGAACTCTCTTCTCTGAAGTAAGGGAAAGAGGGGTTATATACTCACAAGACCCGGTTTCAGGCCCAATGAGTCCCCCCTTCAGGTATCCTCCCATTGCCCCCACGCTCACATCCCCCCCTCAGGATTTCAGTTGAACCCCACAGGGTACATAGAGGACAGGGTAGGAGTGATGTGGCTAAGTAATTTTATGTATAGAATTGGGTTTTTAAAGTGAGTAGGTGTGTGCTGGGAGATGCTGCTATGATCTGGTGCAGTTCGCCTAGTGCCGACTATAGGAGTTACAAGAAGGCAGTCCCGACCTCTGAGGGCTCTCTACAGCAGACAATTGGAATGCCCCCATATTGTGCACATACCGCACTGCAGATATCGGGGGGGGGGATATAGGGTACAACTCGAGTTACTCCCAAGCCTCTTTGCCCCCCATGTTTATCCAGTGGATCAGAGGAGCTCACCCCCCCCACAGCTGTAGTCCCTCTCCTACTCCCTGCTTTCCCTCTCTACTTCTCCCACACAGAACAACAATCAGATATGAGAATAATGTATCAGATGAAGCCATGGCACTCCCCCGCACCTCCCATCTTCTAAGCTCCCTGGTACTCCCCCTTATTGTACCCCCAGATAATGGTAAACTGGTCCCTTTGGTTTGGGTTTAGACACCCCAGTAACAACAGCTGTCAACACGGTGGGTGTGAGCCATGAACGTAAAGTCTCTCTCTCTTACCACCCCTGATTTATATACACCAAGTGGGGTTTGCTGAGGAATATGTCCAGGAGGGAAATGAAGAAAGCAACAGCTATATTCCACCCCCACAGAGAGAGACAATGGGCCCTGGGCAACGAAGGTTGCTGGGCCACAAATTCCTCTACTCCCTATGGTTTCAGGCTATAACCTGTGTATATAGTTCTAGTTTTGTAGTGTGTAGTGTTGTTAATGTTTTGTTTACCATGGCGTTGTGTAACCTGATCACATGGTGATTCTGTCTGTTTGATAAAGCAGGTGTAATAGTGCTCTCAAGGTTTGAATTGTATGGATATGTCACTGACTGAAGCAGGAGGGCTAGGTCTGACTTTAGGTCCCTTTTGTTTGCTCACCCCCTGCGTACATTAGCTCACTGAACTGGAAATGGGTGACTTTTTGCATTACCTGGAATGTGAGAGGGCTTAATACCCACATCAAAGGAAACAAGGCTCTCTGACCTCAAAAGTTGAAGTCATACCTGGCCTTTCTTCAGGAGACCAAATTAAATCAAACAGACCATACAAGATTAGAAGGAAAGCGGTGGAACAGGTGTTCCACTCCTTGGCTCCAACACATAAAAAGGGATGGCCATCCTGATCAATAAAAGATTACAGTGGACCCTCACAAGTACAGAGATTGAACCACTGAGCCACTGGGTTTTGGCCCTGATGGACACACCACAAGGGCCTATGCTGCTGGGGAATGTGTATGGCCCTAACATAGATGTCTTCCATATCCTGACTCATAAAAAAGACTCTTTGACCCCATCACCCACCCTGATCCTTATAGGTGGAGACTTTAACCTCAGTCTGGACCCCCTACTTTACAGGAGTGCAAGCCGGATAGAGCCACATAACAGAGGTGCATCCGCTCTCCTGCAGATGATGAAAGATGCGGGGTCAGTAGACATATGGCGGACTTTCCACCCCCGAGACTGTGACTCCTCTTTCTATTCCCCTGTGCATGGCTCTTACAGCTGTCTGGACTACTGGCTAACATCTCCACAGGTGACCCAAGCATCTCTGGGATGGAGATAGCCCTATGGTGATATCTGACCATGCCCCAGTAAAATACACCTTGTGTGGGGCCCCCCACCACAAGTCTACTCATCCTGGAGGGTGGATCCACTCCTTCTCAGGGACCTGGACTTCATGGGATGGGTACAAAATGCCACCGCCCATTTTTTCAAAAACCAAAAACATAGCTGACACCACTGCTTGGAACACGTGGGAGGCATTTAAGGCCATCCTCAGGGCAGGCATAATGGGGTATGCAGCCGCCAAAAGTTGAGCGAAAGAGAAGCAGCTGTCCAACCTGGAATTTAAACTCAAGACAGCTGAACAATCCTTCAAAGCCACCCCCAAAGCTGGTGTACAATCACCCCGTGGCTGTGAGATACTGGGGCTAAGAATGGACAACAATGATATACTTACCCGTAAGTTTTATGAGCTCCATTTTAAGATTGAGACATAAGTACTGGGAGGCTGGTGAAAAAGAGGGAAATTCTTGGCTTATAGATTAAGGAAGCAGCAGGCGGCGAGATTTATAGCAGGCCTGCAGGACACCAGGGGACATATCCAAACTTAAAACCAGGAGATTAATGATATAATGAAGAAGTTTTATGGTGCCCTGTACTCCTCCTCTTGCACCCCCAACCTCCTGAGGTGGATGACTTCCTGTCCCCATTTGCTATCCCCACCTCACAGCTCAGCAGGCGACTCAGCTGGATGTACCCATAACTGAGCAAGAGGTGACTGAGGCCATAGGCACACTCAGGGCAGGTAAAGTCCCTGGGGGGAATGGGTTCACAGTCGAACTATGGAAACATCATTCCTCAGTAATTGCCTCCCAACTGAGTTTGGTGTACGCTGAGGCTCTGAAGTAGGTGAATTCCCACCCACACTCAGGGAAGCAGTGATAACTATCCTTCCTAAGAAGGGAGAGACCCAACCCCCAGCCAGCTAGAGACCTATACCCCTGATCAATGTGGACAGCAAATATTTTGATAAAATCTCCACCCTTAGGCTCAGCCCCCTCCTACCCCAGCTAATACACCCATCGCAGGTGGGTTTTGTCCCTGGGAGGTACAGCATGGCTCACATCAGATCCTTAATTAACATTGCCACAGTAGCCAAGTCCCTCCTATCACCAGCAGCGGCACTGTCTATAGACTTTGAGAAAGCTTTTGACTCCCTAGAATGGGATTATCTGCAGTCAGTGCTGACATATATGGGGTTTGGAGAGAAGTTCCTAGCTTGGATACAGGCTCTGTACACAACCCTTATTGCAAAGATCCTCACAAACTCCCTTATATCAGACACCTTCCCCTTTGGGTAGAGGTACCAGGTAAGGTTGCCCCTTATCCCTGCTTCTCTTTGTGCTCACAGTTGAGCCCTTGACTGCAGCCATCAGACAACACCCACAAATCCAAGTTGTCACCATAGGGGAGAATAGCTACTTCACCCTAATGTATGCAGATGACCTGCTGTACCCCCTAGCTGACATTAGCGTATCCATCAGCCCCCTGCTATATCTGATGGGCCGGTATGCCCACCTGTCGGGGCTTAAGGTCAACCAGAGCAAGACAGAGGTGCTGCCCTTAAATGGGATCTGTAAAGAGACAGTGTTCACCACTTATAACTTCAGGTGGGCACCAGCTGGCATTACATGATTAGGCATCCATTTTGTCAAAGAAATCTCTCACCTATGGGACCTTAACCGTAAACCCCTCCTTACCGGAATCAGCATTGAATTTGCAAGGTGGAAGTTGCTTCATCTTACCATGGCAGGGAAAATTGCTGCCATAAAGATGGTAACATCCCCCAAACTCTTGTATATCATCTCCCATTTGGCACTACACCTCCCTCCTAGGTGGTCTAGCCAAATAGACAAACTCATCAGTAATTTTATCTGGGAAGGGAAGAAGCCCATGTACAGCCATAGCAAGCTGTGGGCACACTAGAAGTCAGGGGGGTGGAATCTCCTCTGGTTTGAGGGATATACAATGGCCTACTGCACAGCACGGACCCTTTGATAGATCTGTCCCACACCCACACCTCTCCACAATGACTCCGGATGGAGGAGGAACAGGCAGGCCTACCAATATTGTCCTCTCTACTCTATGGGAATCCAGGGGGGCCTTTAAGAGGGCACCCAACCATAGGAGCATCCATCAGATACTGGACAAAAACCCACAACAAGCTAGAAAACAACCCTGCTCCCCTGAAAAAATGCCCATCTGTGGGGTAATCAGCTCCTTCAGGTAGGGAATGGGCTGATCTTTTGATAGCAATTGTTAAGGAAAGGTTTGTCTCATGTCCATCAAGTGCTGGACCCCAAGAAAGGACAAGTTGCCTAGTTCCAAACCCTTAAGACCCAGTATGACATCACACAGTCTGACTTTTGGAGATATCTGCAGCTGAGAAGTGCAGTTCAGGCATATCTCCACAAGTACCAAGGGGCCCCTAAACTTAGTAGCCTACAAGGGTGTCTGGCAGCCAAAACCGAGGTGGCCAGCTGAATATACTCTGTGATTAGGAGTAGCATCCTCAGCCAGTTACAGGACTCCAAGGTGAAGTGGGAGAAAGCCTTGGGTAAGGAGATTACTGACTAGCAATGGAAAGTTTACGGGAATGCGGCACACAAGTTATTCCTGGACCCCAGAAGCCAGCTGACACAGAATAAAATTCTACATTCTTGGTATCAAACCCCTAGGGTACTGTACATAGCCAGGCTCTTTCCTAGTGATTGCTGTTGGAGATGCTCGGTGGTATCTGAAGATCTCCACCACATATTCTGGTCCTGCCCCAACATACTGTACAACACCTTTGTGCCCATGTCTGGGCACTAACGGAAGAGGTCCTGCATTAACATATCCCACTCACTGCAGAAATTTAGATACTGGGGATCCCCCCAGAAGCCCCCATCAGCGCACCCCCTGAGAAGAGATAGCTGACCTTGCTGGGGATGCAGGACAAAAGACTCCCACTCAGTAAATGGAGAACCACAGATATACCTACTATGTTTGAATTACTCAACTCCCTTACAGGGATTGCCTCCTTAGATAGAATCTCCCAGAAAGTAGGTGATACTATGGCTGCTTACTACAAGTGCTGCCCCCCCCCATATGGCATATGTGGATCGGAAGAAAGGTATTGGCTGACCTCCCAGTCCTCTCCCTTGCTACACACCCTTGAATGTTCTCGTCCCTTAGGAGGAGCACTAGCATCCAACTTAGAATTAAGGCTGCCACACATAATCACTGTATAGGCATCACAGTGTTGTGGTTACCATGATGCTCTGTGGTCCCCTCTTTCTCTTTTCCAGAGCAAGAATAAAAAAACACATGTCACCGGAAGCAGGCCATGCAAGGTGTGACTGCCACCCAGTGAGGGAATGGGAAGAAACTTGCTGGTAGGCTCCTGTCTAGTGTTCTACATCATATACATGTTTATGTTGATTGCTGCGATCTCACGCACACACACAGACACACACACACACACACACACACACACACACACACTGACAATCTCCATAACTGTCTATGGGTGAAGATGCACAGGGCAGGATTTAAACCTGTATGAATATGTAACATAACTGCATGCTTATTCTTCTCTACTGTTTTCTTGATTTTGAAAAATCAATAAAAAAGTTTAAAGAAAACAATTGTAAGAGTGTTCCCACTTACATTCTTTGGTTTATGGTTCTCATACCCTACGAATGTGTGTTAGACCACTCTTACAGCTGTAAGAGTGGTCTCAGTGGTGATATTAGCATGCATCTGTAGTATGTATATCTACTGCTTGGCCCTTATTGACTGCCTTTGCAACCCAATCAAAGAAGTCCATCCAGTTTGTCTGGTATGGTTTGCCCAACATGAATCATGCTGCCTCTAATCTTTCAGTGTAAATACATTTTAGATTTAAAGTTTTAACATAGAAACACAGAAAGTAACAGCAGATAAGAGGCACTGGGCCTACCAATCTGCCAATTTTTACCCTTCATTTTTTGCTGCAGACCCTGCTTGATCAATGGCGCAAACTTTCCCCTCCTTCCTTACCCTTATCATTCCCTTGTGTCTGTTCCAGGTGTTTATGAACCTCAGCACTGTTTTGCCCCAACTACCTCTGCTGGAAGGCTGTTCCAGGTATTGACCACCCTTTTGTGAGTACTACCTCACATCCTGACTTTATCCACTGCAGCTTCATAGCATGCCCCTTCTTGTAGAGCATATGTTTCTCAGAACAATACCCCACTCCTGTACCTTATTAATTCCTATGAGATATTTAAAGGTCTGTGTCATATCCTCCCTTTCCCTCCTCTCCTCCAGGGTATGCATATTTAGCTCCTTTAGCCTCTATTCATAGGGCTTTTGATGCAGACCCTGCACCATTTTGGTACCCCTCCTCTGGACCACCTCCACTTTGTCTACATCCTTCCTGAGATGTGGCCTCCGGAACTGGACACAGTACTGAAGGTGGTGTCTTACCATTGATCTGTATAGGGGCAGCACCACCTCCTTCTTCTTGCTGGCAATATCCCTTCCTGTGCACCTCAGCATCCCATAGGCCTGCCAACTGCCTTGTCACACTGCCTGGCCACCTTCAGATTATCTGATATTATTACATCTAGGTCTCTTTCCTGCTTGGCCTTTGTTGGTATCACTCTGCCCAATTTGTACTCTGCTTCTGGGTTTCTAAGGCCCAAGTACATTATTTTGCACTTTTTTGCATTAAAACCCAGCTGCCATGCCCTTGACCACTCTTCCAGTCTTTTCAGATTATTAATTAAGTGAGACTGTTTGCATTGGCTAGTGTCTGTTCACACTAGTAGTATATTTAGTCAGAGTGAAGGCTTAGGGACTGACAGTAGCCAGGATTGGGTAGTGAGACAGTCATAGGAGTTTAGCTTTTTTTCATTTTTAGCTAGAATCATATAATGTGCAATACATCAGGCAGTCTACACCCATAATAACATTTTTGCGCATCTTGCAGTCATATATATCATTTGACCTTACCTCTGCACTGACAGCATGGGCTATAGACGCTGAGTGGAGGAAGACCCTTGGTGTTGAACAGTGTGGAGCAGCCACGGTTTTGGGTCTGCTGACATCAGAACTGAGATTGTAGACAGTGGACTGAATGCAGAGACTGGCATGTTTCAGCCAGTCCATGAAAGGTCAGGAGTTCAGGTTGGAGTCATGTGAGGAGCAAACAGAGTGCCAGGAAGCCCTACAGGCCCCTTTAGATCCTGCAGCTGCAGGATTAGGATCAGACAGCATGACTTGTCCAACTGTCTCTGCAGTTTATGGTGTTGGAGAACTGTGGTTGGTAACTGTTGTCCTGACAGCAGTGAAAGCAAACTCAGACTAATATCTGAGTCCTGATGTGCCAATGCCATGGAAGGAACAAGGGTGAAACACTGTAAACTCTCTTCTTTTCTCTTTTGCTTGTGTTATTTAATCCACAAAGCAGTGGTGAGGGTGCTGGGGGTGGACGTTTCTAATCATACTAGATTTGGACTTGCTCTGGCAGCGAGCTGAATTATACATAAAGCATATACAGAGAACTGAGTACTTGTTGCACAGTGACTTTCCTCCTTGGTGGCACAGTATCTGGAGTCTCTTGATTTTCTCTTGGTTTTGTTGATAAATTGTTACTGTTATTGTAATTGTGTTTTATTGAGTGAGGCAGGGAGGTATAAGAAGAGGGCTGGCTGGCTGCATGGCAGGTTATTGGTTGTCACAAATGCATTTACAAACACACTGCAGCGGTCAGATGCGCTTTTTCATTTCTGCACTGCCACACCCGCCCCACTCCCTCTCAGAGCAGGTCTGCTCCTGGCATAGCGGTCTGAGAGCTCAGCAGCCTCCTGCACTGTTTTTGGATCTCGGTCCTCTAGCCAGGTTTTCATCTCTGCTGGGCAAGCCCAAAAGAACTGCTCCAAAAGTACAACATTCTCAATTTTCTCTACAGAGTCTACTTGTATCCCTTCCCACCAACGTTTTAAAAACTGAAATTGTTTGGTAGCTAGCTCCTCGTAGCTCATGTCAGGCTTCTCTTGAGTTTCAGAACTTAGCTCTGTATGCTTCAGCCATCAAGTCATACTTTTTAACAATGCAGCTTTAAGTTTGCCATAATCATTACTGTCTTGATTGTCCATTTAACCCAATGAGTCACAACCTTTCCTGGTATGCAGCAAGGATAGCTGGAAGCTCCAGGACTCTCTGAATTTTGCCTGAATGCATACCTTTTCAAATGAATTTAAAAATGCATCCATATCTTCCCCTTTAAATTCAGCTATCAATTTAGAATTTTAATTTGTAACCCAGTCCTGAGTCCCAGGTTCACCATGCCACTTACCTGCTCTGGCACTGGTCGTTGAGTTGTAGCTTCTCCAGTTCAAATTTCCTGTGATGCCTCTCTCCTCGCTCAGCCTTTGCTGCTCTCTCTTCATCTCCATCTGGAACTTCTTTTGCTTGAATTCCAGCTCCATTCTCCACAACTCTATCTGCAGCCTGATCCTTTCTGGCTCCAGCATGGTGGTGATCCTCCCCTGTGGCTGTGGTTCTCAGTTCACACTGGTCCTGCTGTCCTCCTCCCTGGGTCTGGACACTGCGATGGACTCTGGCCCCTCCACACCCAAGGTCTGGTCCCTTTCAGTCACCAACTGTGACTCAAGGTCTTGGGCATTGGTTGCCACAAGAGCCTCCATGCGGTGATGCTTGTTTCACCCCTCCCAATGGAATCCTCTGTTCTGGCACAGCTGCCTCAGGTATTCTGCAGTGTACTCCCTACAAAACAGGGTACTAAATGAGAAAAAGACTGAGGTAGAAAGGTCAGTGGGGGATGCTGCAGAAGAAGGTAAAGCCATCAAAAAATGGAGAGCAATGAGTACCAATGCCCGTAGTCTGAGTAACAAGCTTCCTGAATTAGTGGCCTTGATGGAGGAGGAACATCTGGATATCATGGCAGTCACAGAAACATGGTACACACAAAACCATGGCTGGGACGTAAACATACCAGGATACACTATCTACAGGAGGGACAGGGAGGGTAAAAGAGGAGGAGGAGTAGCTCTTTACATAAGGGAAGGAATCAAAGCAACAGAACAAAGAAACAGAGGAGAAGAAGCACTGTGGGTAAATTTGGAGACCGGCAATGGCACCACAATCCACACAGGGGTTGTATACAGACCCCCTTCTCAGGGGAGGAAATGGACAAGGAAATGATAGAAAGAATACTTAGAATGGCAGAAAAAGGGGAGATATTGCTGATCGGTGATCTGAATATGCCAGATGTTAACTGGAGTGCAGTTGCAGCAGCCACTTCGAAGAGTGGGGTTATTCTAGATGCCCTACAGGGGGCATGCCTTAGACAACTAGTATTGGAGCCCACTCGAGAGGGAGCAATCTTAGACCTGGTTCTCTCAAATGGAGATGAAGAGAGGATCACAGATGTAGAAGTGGGTAGCCATCTGGGAACTAGCGACCATCGAACAGTATGGTTCACAATAAACACAGTAATAGAGTCAAGCCATACAAAGGCAAAAGTACTGGACTTTAGGAGGGCTGACTTTGCCAAAATGGGTGAGTGCCTAAGGAATGCACTAGCAAATAGAGCAGGAAGGAGAATGGAGAAGAACAATGGGAATAATAAAACTGCCATCACAGAGGTAACAAGCCTTTGTGTGAAGCAAATAAACAAAACAAAAGCGATGTAAGAAACCACTATGGTTCTAAAAGGAAGTAGCAGTGAAGGTTCAAGAGAAAAAGAAAGCATTCAGGAAGTACAAGGAATCACAGAAGGAGCAGGACAGAGAACTGTATCAGTTAAAGCAAAAGGAAGCTGGGAAGGCAGTCAGAACAGCAAAGGCCCAAACCGAGGAAAAGATAGCCAACTCAGTTAAGAAGGGGATAAAACCTTTTATAGGTACATCAGGGAGTGAAGGAAGATCAAGGAGGGTTAGTGAGGCTTAATAAAGGGGAGGGAGGGTGGGCAGAGGGTGACTGTGAAAAGGCAGAGATACTAAACAAATATTTTTGCTCAGTATTTACAAAAGAAGAGGAGGTACCTAAAACAAACAGTAGAAACACTCTGGATACAGAAGTTGATACAGCCCATTTACAGGAGAAAGGGTTCTGAAAGAACTCTTAAAACTGAAGGTGGACAAAGCAATGGGGCCTGATGGGATTCATCCCAGAATTCTAAAAGAACTAAGGGTAGAACTAGTGACACCACTGACTACCCCCGTTAACAAATCATGGGAGGATGGGGTGGTACCCGAGGACTGGAGGAGAGCAGATGTGATTCCCCTTCACAAAAGTGGGAGCAAGGCAGAAGCAGGAAACTACAGACCTGTTAGTTTAACCTCAGTGGTAGGGAAAATAATGGAATCACTTCTGAAGGAAAGAATTGTTGAGTATCTAGAGGCCAGAGGGGCACAGGACCCAAGGCAGCATGGATTCACAGTGGGAAGGTCATGCCAGACAAATCTGATAGATTTCTTTGACTGGGTGACCAAAGTAGTAGATCAGGGAGGGCTGTGGACATGGCCTACCTAGACTTTAGCAAGGCATTTGACACAGTCCCACACAAAAGATTAATATACAAGTTAGCCAGCCTGGGAGTGGGTCCCAAGATGACAGCCTGGGTAAAGAATTGGCTGGAGAATAGGACACAGAGAGTAATAGTAAATGGAGTCCACTCTGAAGAAGCGGGGTTACTAGTGGGTACCACAGGGTTCAGTATTAGACAGGGTCCTCTTCAAGACTTATAAGTGACATTGTAGAGGGACTGGAAGGAAATATGTCTCTTTGCAGATGACACAAAGATCTGCAACAGAGTTGATGCACAAGGTGGGTGGAAAGGATGAGAAGTGACTTGGCAAGGTTAGAGGAATGGTCAAATGTATGGCAGCTTAGATTCAATGCTAAGAAGTGCAAGGTAATGCACCTGGGAAACAAAACCCAGGGAAGAGTACACAATGAGGGTGAGATACTAACAACAACAAAAATGGAAAGGGACCTGGGGTAGTCATATCAGATGACCTAAAGGTGGGCAAGCAATGTGAGAGGGCAGCAAGGAGGGCTGGGGGATACTGGGATGCATAGGGAGAGGCATCACCAGTAGAAAACAGGAAGTTATTATGCCTCTGTACAGACAGTTGGTGAGACCCCATCTGGAGTACTGCGTGCAGTTCTGGAGACCCAATCTCTGCAAAGACATAGACAGGATGGAAGCTGTCCAGAGGAGGGCAACTAAAATGGTGCAGGGTCTGCACTGGAAGACATATGAAGAGAGACTTAAGGAGCTTAATATGTATAGCCTCGAGGAAAGGAGGGAGAGGGGGGACATGATAGAAACTTTCAAGTACCTCGAGGGAATCAACAAAGTCCAAGAGGGTAGCATCTTTCAAAAAAAGAGGTGTGCAAGAACAAGGGGCATAATTTGAAGACGGGAGGGGTGGCTCAGAAGTAATTTAAGGAAGTATTTTTTCACAGAGAGGGTTGTGGATGCATATAACTGCCTTCCGGAGGAGGTTGTGGAGTCAAAAACAGTGGTGGAATTCAAGCATGCATGGGACAGTCTTAAGGCAATTCTAGGGGGTGGGGGTAGGAAGAAGTAGGCTGCTGGTTAACTAGGATCTGCAGCTTATCCATTAGGTAGGGAAATGGGCAGACTGGATGGGCCAAGCGGTCCTTATCTGCCATCAAAATCTATGTCTCTATGTTTCTATGTTTCTATGTACTCGCTGTAGGTGGAAGTCATCTTCTTCCTTAATCTATGGCTACACTATCTTGCACCCGAAAAAAAACTAAAACAGGTAGGGAACTTTTGACTGTAACCACAATGATATATTTCTTTATTTTTAAATCACTGCCTTATTTTGTGTGTGAACTGTTACAGTTTATCAGTCTGACACACAGGACTGTTTAATGCTTGTGTCACCAAATAATTTCACAGTATGCAAACAAATCTTTTTGATCTCACTGCGGCCAATCAGATCGGTTACAAATGCACTCCGGGGGTGAAGCCCTCTACTCCCATAGTGCCAAACCTTGAAGTGCAATGTGTGAACAGGAGACAAACAGGGTAACCCTCCTGTCTGTTTTGGGTCTGAACAACTAGCAGTCTTGAGTCCTGGGATCCAATATGAACCCTTTTCTGCTAGCACGCCCAGTTAACAGGTTCCAATATCACACCCTCTTCACGGAAATGCAGTGCAGTACTTAACCCAGTGGGCACCCAACCTGGTTCACAATCCCCCATTTTGACTCAATTGAAACCTAGTTAATTTTTGTACCTTGATGCATAAGGTAACACACAGTACGTGCGTAACAGTTCTGTCAGCATTATCAACACTGTCCCAGCATTCACATTTAATATGAGGAAAAGGCTGTGGCAGGATTTCAAGAAAAATGTTTACTAAAATTAAAAATAGTAAATGAAATACAAAACACAGAACATATAACATTGAGAGTACAGTCATACAAATTAAATGGACAATTTAAACAAAACCACCTTATTACTGAGTATTTAATCCTACTCTAGTTTCAATTGGCAAATAGTGGAGGTTGATTTACCTAAAGTGCTCTTGAGAGTGTGTCTTTCAGGAATCTAGAATCAAAAAGTACAGTCTCCTCTCTTAGCTGTGACCATCTATAGGAACAAGGGTCCAACCCAGTTTGTGAGGTCACAGCTCAGTGGTGATGCTGGCTGTGAGGTCACTCTCTTCCTGCATACTAAATTAGTCTCAGACATCTGCGTGTTGCTAAGCATCCCACAAAAAAAAAACATATATATTTTTTTTTAATTAGTCAGCCTGCTTTATGGCAGGTCAGAATTACCACTTTGATCTTCAGAGGAAACTTCCTGACAGCTATTTCTCCTAGTGGTGAAAAACGTAACAGGTATCTGTCAGAAGTTGCTTTCCTCCTAATAGGTCATAAAATGTAATACTTTATACAAATGGATGGTTTTACAACCTGTTATAACCTGGTATCTAGAGGAAACTCTTAATTAGATTTCCCATCAGAGAAAGAACAGTATTTTTTTTTAAATCCAAGGTCCCATAATGCCTTGCTGACTACCATACTTTCCAAGCAGAAATTCAAAGAAACATGTATTTATATCACAAATATAATACAAATAATAAGCAGATTGCGATCATCGTCACACTGGTTGGCTGGTTTGGTGTGCTTGAATAGGTGAATTATTGAATTAGGACATTGTGAATGTTTGGTTGTGTGTATAGAGCTCAGTGTGAGTGAGGGGAGGGTGGTGTGGTTTTATGTTTAGGGTTGAATTTGTGAAAGAAGTGGAGTATTGTCTTCTGGCATTTTTTGGTGTAGCTTTGTGTGTGAGTTTCTGGCTCCCTAGGCTTAACTATTCTCCAGCCTAGCTGCTAGACCTCTGCCCTTTAAATGAGCACCCCCCCGGCAGTGGCATACAGGCATTGTAGGGAGGTGGGCATTGTAAGGAGGCAGAACTGTAGGCAGTGGAGTGTGGGGGCTGCTAATGGGGAGAGCAATATGGGAGTGGTGAGAAACAGGAGGCATCCTGGGGTGAAATGGGACTTATGGAGAGGTCAGATATGTTTGGTTCCCATACCCAAGGCTCCCACCAGACCAAGAGAGTAGGCAGCTGTTAGGCAGGCAACCTCTGCCCCTCCCCTTCGGTTGGTGCTTTGCAATGACAGATTAATCAGAAACTAAGACCACAATTATAGAAGACATGATTTTCTTGGTTGATCTGGTTTGCATCACAGAGGTCTAGCTGAGTGATAACACCAGTCTGGTTTTGGAGGTGTCTGTCCTGGCTGGATTCTCTATGGTCTACTTCCCAAGGAGGGATCGCATGGGTGGGGGTGTGGATATCTGTGTTAGAGATTACTTGAATTTTTCAGTGCACCTAGCGGCTTCTATTTTGTTCTTTGAATACCTGGAGGTACATAGAGGTCAAGGTGCAGGTTACAGAATCCTTATGATGTATCAACCTCTGAGGCACAAGAGGGAATTTCTGCAGGAGGTTGCAGATTTCATCGCTAAGAGAGTATTGGAGTCACCCAGATGGTTGGTTCTGGGTGACTTCAATGCTTGGATCAACTATGAACTCACACAGTATGGACAAGACTTTCTCCAGACAATGAATTCACTAGGCATCTCACAAGCTGTTACCTCTGTGACCCACAGACACTGTCATGCCTTGAACCTTGTATTCTCATGGGTTTAAGGTAGATAACATCAAGACTGATTTGGTTGTTTTGTTGGATCACTGCATGGTAAAGTTCTTGTTTGGAGCTCACCACTAGTCCTCCCCTGCCATGGAGATGGTCCACTACTGCTCTTTAAATAGGTTGTCCAAGTAGGACTCCTATAGGTGATGACCTCTCGGGTGTAATAGTTGCTTGTGGGGCAGATTCAGGACAGACAGTGACAGCTTATAACAGGGCTGTTGCCCTGACTCTCGACTCTATCATACCAGTGCATATACTACCCAAGTCTTCTTGCTTGAGATCCCTGTGGTTTGTTGAGGAGCTCAGGGAGACGAAGACCAGGGGTTGGAGGGTGGGTCATTGTTGACAGAAATTCAGGACTGAGGAGGACAGACTGACTGTGAGAACTCACTATCATGAGTATCAAAGAGCAATCTCCCATAAGAAGGTGGAATTCCTTTCCAGGGAAATTGCTTCAGGGAGGAACAGACCAGCTCAACTCTTTCAGACTGTGGATAAGCTATTTCATCCCGTCTGTCTAGGGCTGATAAGAACAGTTTCAGCCACTAGGTGTGAGAGTTTGCTCAGTTGTTCTTTGACAAAGGCTCCTCTATTAAGTCTAGTATTGCCCCAAAGGGGCTGTCATGGCCATACAGAGGAGAGGTGGTTGTCACTAGTAGCACTCCTCTTACCTGGATCGAGTTTTGGCCATTGAGGTTGGAAGAGGTTTGTGAGGTAATCTTGAAGCTGTAGCCCGCTTGCTGTGAACTGAATCCAGGCCTGACACATCTCCTCATGGGTTGTGTGGGATTTGTAGCTCCAGTGTTTGCTGAGAATGTCCAGTGCTCTCTCTCAGAGGGGTATTTCCCTACTGCTTTGAAAGAGGCACTAGTGATGATCCTTCTGAAGAAACTATCTTTGGACCTGGACTGCTAGCAAATTATACACTTGTCTTTAACCTTCCCTTCTTGGAAAAGGTTATTGAAAAGACAGTGGCATTGCAGCTCGAGGTACATCTCACTACTTGGACATCTATAAGCCTCTCCAGTTGAGATTTTGGTCTAGGCACAATACAGAGACCATCTTAGTTGGTTACAAATTTATCTCCTCAGGGCTAGAGACAGAGGGCAATGGTAAATTATACAATGGATCTGAGAATACTGGATGCTGATTGACTGACTGGCATGATTTACTAATTGTAAATCCTGTGATATACCAATGGGTAAAAATGTCAGTCAGCTGAATCTGCCCAAAAACTAATCCACCTCCCAAAATCAAAACAAAATGACGTCATATTTCACTCCCCCTAAAGCGCGACCTGAAAGCAGGTGAGAAGAACCACTGCAGTTTGTGACATATAAACCTCAAAAATCACCAAGCCCATGTCACATATCCCCCCAAAATGTTTTTCTTTTAAAAATCTGTCCTCTGTAAAAACTGATGTAGTACACCTTTCTCTATAACGTCTCCCATAGGGGCCCATTTTCCATCCCCACGACATCACTTGTTGGCAGCTATTATAAATGCCCAGTGTTCCAAGAGATCTATTTAAAAAAAAAAAAAAGCTCTCACCCAATGAAAATCATCAGTTGCTGCCCACCACATGTAGTAATCTATCACTATCACACTGTATTAGCACTTGTCTTTTTTTCACTAACTGTATTTTGCTATTGCTCCTACTCCGGATGGAGAAATCGATGCAGCACTGTTTTGTACTTGTACTAGTTGATGATGCCCATGCACAGTTAAAGCCTGAACCATGACTTGCACTAGCAACTGATCTTGGATGACACTGGCAATCTGTCTCTTTCTCCAACTATAACAAAGGGCCTCTAGATTGTCACGCTCTTTCCCTCTCTGTCTCCCACTTCTCTGCGGAAGCATATCTCTTATATTTTATTCATTAAAAATGTGAAAAAAAAGTTTGTCCCATATAATTTTTCTCTTTTCTTTATTTTACACATTGTATAATATCAATATCCAACCTGAGGGTGTGGGTGATGCCAGGATTTACCCACTACTGGTGTGTTGTTGGTCACTCAGCTACACCTCATGACCAAACAACACAGCAGGCGTAGGTAAATCCTGGCATCACCCACACCCTCTTGTGGTATATTGCTTAATTCTTGTTCTACTCAATCCCTCTTCAGCATTTGACACTATGGACCACTGTGTGTTTTTGATTACCTTAGGAAGCTCTGTGGACCTGCTGGCACTGTCATCAGTTGGTTTGAGTCCTTTCTTACAGATACGAAACAGAAGGTGGTGATGGGGATGTTTCCTCATTCCCAAAGCCCAAATCTTGTGGAGTTCCTCAGGGCTTGATCTTCTCACCTATGTTAATTATGATGTAAATGTTGCTCCTGTGGGAGATCATCAGACATTACAGCGTGGGGTTTCACTGTTATCCAGATGACACCAGCTGTATGGACGTACCATGAAAGACCAAAATGCAAAATCTGGAGTTTCAGGAGCCAGAAACTGATTGCCCAAAACTCGTTATCCCAATATTCAGTAATTGACAGTGGCAGAGTTTTTTTTCATGGCCCCCCGCACCCCCTTACTTTAGATAGCAAACTGCACCATGGGTAATTACCAAGTGTCGGGATAACAAGTTTCAGGCAATCGGTTTCGGGCACCTGAGACTCGGGAATTCTCATTTCAGTCTTTCAAAATACTCCCAGCTTTGTTTGTCATTTGCTCCCAGGACACATGACAGGGTTGAAGTACTAAATTTATGCCTGGCCAAGATCCTGGACTGGATGTCCTCTAGGTGGCTGAAGCTTAACCTGGACAAGATGGATGTCCTGATGACTGAGTCTGGTCCTCAATCATCAGGGTACAGAGGTGATAGGAGAGGCAACTGGGCTACTGCTTGGTTCCTCTCCACTTACTCCATCTACCAAAATGATGAATCAGGGGGTCATGCTGGATGACTGGCTGACACTCAAGGCTCAGGTGTCATTTGTTGATCAAAGTGGCTTTTTCCACCTTAAGAATATTGCCCAGATTAAAGTCTTGATCCCACTTGATGACTTGCGCTCGCTAGTTCATGCTTTTTTTACTTCCAGGCTTGACTGCGGTAGTGTTGTAGTCTGTAACTCTAGGTAAAGGAAGGAGCACTACATTGCCTGCAGTTTTTGCAGAATGCAGCAGCTAGGTTGCTGATGGGCCTTCCGAGGTCCTGTCATATGACTCCAGTCCTATCTGACCTATGTTGGCTGCAGTGAGGTGGTGAATCACCTTCAAAGTTGGTTTGCTGACCTATAAAACCCTATACAGACTGGGCCCTGGCTATTAGAGTAGCCTTCTGCCTACCTACCATACCCATCACTCTCTTCCCTCCTCCAAAGTGGGCCTCCTAGCAGTTCCCAAAGCACGGCTAAAATCATCTGGTGATTTGAGCTTTTGAGGTGGCTGCCCAGCCCTGTGGAACTTCCAAGATCTTTGAGGAAGGCCCCCCTCATTGGAGGCCTTTAAGAGGGGCTTGAAGTCGCACTTATTTAGGGAGATTATTTTGATTTTAGACCAGGCACCTGACACGCTGGCTGCTATTCATACTTGTTATTCATTTTAATGAGTCATTTTAATCCATTTTATTTTTAACCTGTGTTATTTATTATTTAAATAGTCATGAGGTTTAAATTTTCAAAATGTTTTATGCATGAATTGTCCTGACCTTTGTACAGCATCCTGAGCCCCGGGGAATGGGCATTCAACAAATAACAGTTTACTTTCTACTTACTAATCCTGGAACCTGCTGTCCTCCAGCCACTCGATTATATACTCTTTTGTAGTGCTAATGATTTCCAAGGTTTGTAATGCTAATGGTTTCTATTGTTTGTAATGCTAATGGTTTCCATGACTAATGGAAAATCACACGAGGAGCTGTAATTGTAACTGCAATCCAGGGGCTGCATCAGCGGCAGAGGAGCGGGGATTTTACTGCCCGTATCAGCAGCAGGGAAAATGTGCAGGAGGCCGCATCAGCAGTGGACAACAGGAGGAGATGGCACCTTTTTCCAGATGGCTGTATCAGCAGCAGGCCAGGGCTACAGATTAGGCTTCTGGGAGGAAACAGCCTGCAAAGGAAGATGGCCCTATCAGAGGGCAGTGTGCCAGAGTTTGAACTCGCGGCTGGGCAATAAAACCGCAAGCCCAGCCGCCTTCATCAAAATCACTGGAGGAGCTGTAATTGTAGTTGCAATCTGGGGGCCACATCAGCAGAGGAGAAGCAGGGAATTTGTTGGCTGTATTGGCGGCGGGGAGCACGTGCAGGAAGCTGCTTCAGTGGTGGACAATGGAGTAGAGGGGAGCACACAGGAGGCTGCATCAGTGGAGGATAACAGGAGGAGAGGGCACCTTTTTCCCAGTTGCTGCACTGGTGGCAGGCCAGGGCTGCAGAGTAGGCTTCAGGGAGGAAACAGCCTGCAAAGGAAGAGGGCCCAATCAGAGGGCAGGGTGCCAGAGTTTGAACTCGTGGCTCAACAATAAAAGGGCAAGCCCATCTGTCTTCATCAAAATCACTGGAGGAGCTGTAATTGTTTCACACACACACCCACCCTGGCCCTGACCTCTATTAAATAGCCGGTGGGGGAAGAGTCAGGGGATAGGAGTGGCCTGGACTAGGAGTGAGCCAGTGGCCTTGGTCCTTGGAGACATTCGGTTTTTGGACTGACACCTTGCATGCTGTGTCTGGCCTTGGTCCTTGGAGACATTCAGTTTTTGGACTGACGCCTTGCATGTTGTGTGGGGGATTGTTAAATATTATCATGGGGAGTTCTGAAATTTCTATACCCACTTGTAGCTCTGATCACTGGGGAACCGATGGGATTGTTTTTGCATTACGAGTGGAGGCTTTTGACCAAAAAATACCTGCTATGATGGGGACGGGACCTTATGTCACTAGAGTGGGCATCTTTGGGAGGGTGGTTGGGTGCACAGGGTGTGGGGCAGCCATGGTACTTGACTGGGCTACGAAGTTTGGAGGTTGCCCAATGTACCACCAGCTGGTGCAGCTTAGGGAGGAAGCTGAGGGAATTTGAAGGCAGCTGGGGGCTTTTGGGGGGATGGGGGATTGGAGGAGTAGGGGGCGAGGCATCACCTATGTAGCTGCACCAGGTGCTGAAGCCTCAGGCATGGGGAGGAGTGAATGGGAGTACTCGGGGGGCACATGGGAACCCTGGTAGATGGAGCCTAAAAGGTGGGAGGTTCCATAAAAGCAGGCAGGCATATGAGGTTGTCCAGAGAGACCTGAGATGGAGGTGGGACTGTGGGAGTCCTGGGGTCTGGTCTTAGGCTCACAAATCATTTTGACCCTCTACAGCTGGTAGTAGAGGAAGGGAGTGTTGGGGGAGGATGCAGCTAGGGCAGGGACTGATAGGGTGGGGAAGGGAGAAGGGGCAAGAGGCAGGACCAGAAATCAGGAGAAACAGAGCAGAGGGGGAGACATAAGGGCAAAAAGCAAGGGATGGAGGGGCTCCGGACAGGCAGAGGACATGGAGGTGGGGGCAAGGATTGGAGGAGGATCAGATAAACAAGGAGGAGGCTGCAGAAATTAGGGGGGCTGAGGGTACAGGCCAGGTGGGCACGGCAGGTAGGGGGGCACTGAATGTGGATGGGACAGAAATGAATAAGAACCAAGCTAGGCCAACAGATAGTGTAGATGGCTCAAGTCAGGGTGGGGACGGGGGGATAGCGATGTAAAAGCGGATACTCAGGTGGGGGCGATACCCAAGACTGAAATAGAGGGGATGGCCAGAGAAAATAGGGAAAGGGCTTCACCTAACACCCAGATTGCGGCAGGTGCGAGGAACCAGCTTGGAGAAGAGGCCAGAGGAAGGGGCGAGAATGGTCATGGAAGGAGGGGAAATCTGTGAGGTGAGCATGGAGGCAAGGGGGAGGTCAGAGTGCTACTGTTGGGGGACTACATGATCAGAGGTGTCCAGTGGGAGAGGCAGGTAGAGGGTAAAACCTGTCCAGTAAGAACCAAATGACACCCTGGGCTGATGGTGCACAAGACCAAGCATGAGGAATATTCACTGGCAAGGGTATGCGTGGGGTCCCCGGACATGCTGGTGCACCTGGGTACAAATGACATATATGAGAATAGTGAATTAGAGATACAGGCAAAGTTTCGGGAGCTAGCCAGGGTTTGCCATTCCATAGGTTGCTCGGTCACCTTCTCGGAATTCCTGCTGGTGCTGAGGGCTAGTGGGGAGAACAAGCAAAAAATAAGAGTGGTAAATCAGTGGCTCAGAGAGTGGTGTGAAGCTAGGGGGTATGGCCTTGTGGTGGACTGAGGGGCAACATGGGAGGATAAGGGGCTGTATGCTAGGGACAGGCTCCACCTTTATTTGGAGGGAAGGGAAATCCTAAAGCTGAAGCTAGCTGGGTTCATCAGTGAAAGATGGGATTTAAACTTGTGAAGGGTGGAAGGATTGAAGAAGGGGCCATTGCAGGGGGTATGTTAAAAGAAGGACCCTGTCTTCACTCCCCTAAAGGGCTAGAGAGATACAGAAAAAGGCCAATCAGTAGGATGCAGGGGATGGGGAGCATGTGGCCAAACAGGAGCACAAAGCTGGGAATGGGAGATGGGGAAAGGGGTGGAGGGTGGTCCTAATAAATGCCATGAGCTGAGGAAATAAGATGTCTGAGCTCCAAACAATGCTAGTGGAGGGGTCAGTAGATGTGGCAGCTGTCACTGAGACATGGGCCACCCAAGGGCATAAATGGGACCTAAACCTGGAGGGCTACACAATGTTCAGGAAGGACAGGGGGGAGGGAAGGGGGGTAGTACTGACAGTCAAAAATGGCATCAGTATAGGAGGGGTGGAGGAGGCAGATGGGAGCGTGGAGGCAATTTGGGTCACCCTGCAAATGCAGGGGGGTAAGAGAGTAAAAATAGGGGTAGTGTACAGACCACTTGCACTGGCAGAGGTGCAGGAAGAGAATTTGGTGGCAAACTTTGAGGGTCACTGTAGATTGGGCAAGGGAAGGGTAGTGGTGTTGGGGACCTAAACATGCCAGGAACAGACTGGGGGACTATGACATCCCCAGTGGCCAAGGAACAGAGGTTGCTGTATGTCTTCCAGGACTCATTCCTGACTCAGCAGGTGGGGTAGCCAACCAGGGAAACCAGGACACTGGACATAATCCTGGCCAACAGTGAACAGATTAGGGCACTGGAGGTGAGGGACCCATTGGCGGGAGTGTCCATGCCACAGTCTGTTTTTTCCTGGACCTGGGGGGGCAGGAAAACTGCACAAAGATGATGGTAATCAACTTTAGGGCTACAGATTTCACAGGGATGGGATGGGAAGGATCCTTAAGGGTTATTTGGATGAGATAAAGCCAGACATGGATGCTGACAGTAGGTGGGAGA
This sequence comes from Neoceratodus forsteri, assembly GCA_016271365.2. Classification (NCBI taxonomy): domain Eukaryota; kingdom Metazoa; phylum Chordata; order Ceratodontiformes; family Ceratodontidae; genus Neoceratodus; species Neoceratodus forsteri. The sequence goes on along the minus strand of CM057451.1, from coordinate 49,451,530 downwards.
TCATTAGGAGGGGGGTACAGGAGGCTACCAGGTCCTGTGCAAGAGAGAGGCGCAAATTTAGGAAGGCCAGAAAACCCTGTTGGTGGACCTGGGAGGTTCAGAAGGCGGTGAGGGATAAGAAGGAGGCCTACAGGCGATTCAAGCACTCAAGGAGCGAAAGGGATCAGGGGGAGTATGAGCTGATGGCCAGGAGGGTCAACAGGGTGGTGAGAGTGGCTAAGGTGAGGAAGGAGCAGATCTTGGCCAGGGGGATCAGGAGGGGGGGACAAGGGGTTCTTTAGATACATTGGGGAAAAAAGGAAAGCGAGGGGCAGATCAGCAGGATTAGGACATGGGAGGGATGGGCACAGGATCTGGGGGAGTAGGCCGAGGTACTAAACAAGTACTTTGCCTCAGTTTTTACCAAGAAGGATTGGGGGGGCTACATCTTTCAGGGAGAGAGGGGGTAGACAGGGGGAAGGGGTGGGACCCTTAGAGATCGGGAGACCTGATGTGTCTGGGGAGAAGGAAGGGCCAGTACTGTCTGGTGGGGGGATGGAAGTGCAGAGAGCAAAGGGGGAAGACGTGGAGGTTGAAATCCCAGTAGAGAGAGTGAGGGAAGCCCTCAGGTCCCTTCATATGAAGAAAGCACCAGGGCCAGATGAAATACATCCCAGAGTGCTGAGGGAATTGGCAGATGTTCTGGCAGCCCCCATGGTGGAGCTTTTCAATATCTGTCTGAAGACGGGGTCGGTACCCCAAAACTGGAGGGTGACCCATATCATGCCAATCCAAAAGGGAGGATCAAGAGAGGAGGCAGGGAACTACATGGCCATTAGCCTGACATCGGTGGTGGGCAAGGTGATGGAGGGTATTATTAAGGAAAGGCTAGGGGGGTACTGGAGAAAATGGGGTACCTGAAAAATAGACAGCATGGCTTCATCCCGGGAAGATCATGTCAGACAAATCCTGTGGAGTTCTTCGACTGGGTGACGAGTGCCCTGGACCAGGGCAGGCCAGTGAACATCCTCTTTCTAGATTTCAGCAAGGCATTTGATTCGGTACCTCACAGTGGCCTGCTGGCTAAGCTGGAGGAAATGGGAGTGGGGATGCAGATGACCAGATAAATAGGAAATTGGATCTCGGAGAATACTTGGAGGGTGGTGGTTGGGGGGCTAGTCTCATCTCCAAGGAGGGTCATTAGTGGGGTTCCCCAGGGATCAGTACTATGGCCGCTCCTGTTTAACGCCTATGTCTCTGACATAAGGAAGAGTAACAGAAGTGAAATGAGTCTCTTTGGGGATAACTCGAAGCTGGAAGTGGTGGTGGATGGGGAGGAGGGGAGAGTGACCATGCAGGAGGACCTGGGGGTTCTGGAAAGGTGGTCGAGAAAGTGGAAACTGAAGTTCAATGCAGGGAAATGCAGGGTTCTGCACCTGGGGGACAGAAATCTGAGCCAAGTGTATACCCTGGGGGGAGACACACTACAAGTCTCAAAGGGCGAGAGGGACATGGGGGTGGTGGTGGATGTCAGAATTAACAACTCTGAGACTTGTAGGAGGGTAGCGGCAAAAGCAAATAGGATGCTGGGATGCATCACTAGGGGGATTACATCAAGAAGTGATCTTTCCTTTGTATAACTCCTTGGTTAGGCCGCACCTCTAGTACTGTATGCAGTTTTGGAGACTGTACTTAAAGAGGGACATTGCACTCCTGGAGAGGGTACAAAGGAGGGCAACCAAAATGTTCCAGGGCCTGGTGGAAAGGACCTATGAGGAGAGGCTCGGGGAACTCAACATGTACACCCTGGGGGAGAAGAGGGACATGGAGGGGGGGACATGATAGAGGTCTTCAAGTACATAAAGAGGAATAATAAGGAAGGCTCAGTTGGGGTGCTCCAAAGGAAAGGGGGGGGGACAACTAGAAGACACAGGTGGAAGCAAGAGAGGGGAGACTCAGGGGGGAGAGGAGGAGGTGTTACTTCACTTAGAGGGTGGTGGAACTATTAAATGCACTGCCCAAGGGATTGGTGGAGGCAGAGACTGTGGAGGGGTTTAAAAGGGGCTGGGACAGGTATAGGGAAGGGTGAAGCTGACAAAGTCCAACACAAAGGGAACATCTTGGACTGGGCACAGAGAACCCCAAGGGGGTGGAGGACAGCAAAATCAGCACCCAGTATGGATGCTGACCATCGAGCAGACCCGATAGACCATTAGGCCTCCTCTGCTGGCATTTTAGTATGTTAGCATGTTTCTAGCAGTTTTCCTAGGATCAAGGTCAGAGTGACTTTTCTACTGACCCTGACTCCTTTCTACTCCCACTTTTGAGGACTGGGACCACACCTGGCCACTCTTCAGTTCCCCAGAACCACCATTGTTTTTATGGAACAGTTAAATATTTCAGTTAGTGGTTCTGTTAGGAGCCAGACAACTGGGCCACCTTCCTTAACACCCTAGGGTGCAGTCCATCTGGGGCTGGTGAGATGTTCATCCTCAGAGTTTCATGCCCCTTGAGTACCCTGTCTTGATATTTCCCCATCTCTTACCCATGTACTGTCACCCTGGCTAGAATCTCACACTCTGGGATTGGTCCCTCCTCTTCCTTCATGAAGAGTGAGCAGATTTACTCATTTACAGTATCTACCTTTTTCTTATCTTCTTCCTTCATTCCCTCTCCTTTTTTTAATCTGAGTCCCCCTTTGTCTTTCACTTCTCCTCAACATACAGTAGCAGACAAAAGGTTGTCCACTCCATTTATACACTCTGCTGTTTACAGATCAACCTCTACTTTTGCTTTTCTTAAGACTGTTGGCCTCCCTTGCTTTCTCCATGAAGAATTCTCTATTTCCCTTTTGCTCATCCACCTAGTACTTCCCCAACACTTTCCTTTTAATCCTTACTGCCTCCATTACTCCTCTTCAGAACCAAGGTGACCTTTCTTTCTTTTTTTTCAACCTGCCTCAGTTTCTTATCACTTGACAAAGGGTGAATTGGTTGAAGTGCCTGGGCAGTGTTCAGTGTCCTCCTGCTTTTTCCTAACAATTGTTAGCTCGCTGACACAAGACATTAAAGCACTATGTTCTTAGTTTTTTGCTTTCATCCCTGTTTCTGAGGTGCAACTAGGTGTCTACACTGTAACCTTCATAATTTCCTGCTCAATAATTTCCCATTTGACTTTAACCCCTTCTACTTCTCTGACCCCACAAGTTTTTTTTTTTCTGAGTTAACCCCTATCATCCTGAAATCTGCTCTGCTGAAATCCAAGAACATTGTCCTTGAATTTGAACATTTGGTTTCCAGCATGATGCTGAGCCTCACTGAGTTATGGCCACTGGTCCAGACTAGAGAGAGTGAAGCGATGGGGAGGGTAATCTTGTAACACTGGTGTGTTCAGACTGTCATCATTTATTTGTTTGCACACGATTCTCTGGTACAGCACTCTAGAGGTGTGTGTCTCCAAGCACATTTTGTGAATACTCAGTGTGTATTTGTACAGGACTCAGAAATGTTTACTATTCAATACTCCAAAAAATAGATATAACAAGGCTTTATAACTTGCTTCCTCTCCCAGGTGGCCTGTGCTAGTCTCATAGCCACCACGCCTCCCTTAGTAATCTCCCCTCCCTTTCTTGGTCCTTCCAAAATGTTCTTTTGTCATCCTGCCAGCCCCTCCCCAGCCTTCCCCAACTGGGAGTGTGCTGAACATCTGCTCAGATTCAAACACAGATGGCCATGCTGCCATCCCTGTGCTCTTACCTAGGGTAGTGCACCATAAAGTACCTTGTCAAAATGGAGGCCTCCAGCGCTGGGATGAATTTGTCTCCTAGTCACGTTTCTGAGATGCATATCAGGTCAGCCAAGGAATCAATGATAAAATGCCTTACTAATGCTGTCTTGTTCCTGAGTGACTTAGCATTATACAGAATCACCCTATGGGAAGGGGTAGGACCATATGGTACTCTAGATACAACCACTCTTTCCAGGAAAGGGTACCTGGCAAATGGAACAAGATGGGAACTATTCCCTATAAGATGAAAACTTTCTGTAGGATGCCTTCTACCTTACACACTTGTAATAAGCCCTCCCTTCTCACTCAATCCAACCTGCCCATACACCTGTAATGCCTAATGAAGACACCAAGGCACTGGAAGCATTTATAAACTGCATTTGGAAACCATGGCCTCCTTAGGGGGTGCAGCTGGTGGAGGTGATCAGCCAAATAGGAAAGTTGTGTGTTACTCGTGCACTTCCCCGGTATATCCTAACACTACAATAAAACACACTTTAAAACTAAAGTCCAGGAAGGACCTCCCACAACCCTTAACAAATGTCAATAATCTTGAATTAAAATATGATAATCCTCCCCTCAGTAGAATTAACCGTCCACACTAAATCACACAAGCCTAATACAATTAATTAACTCACTCATTCAACTCAACTCAAACACATATCCCTTAAATAAATACATATTTAAATCTTCTTGTGGGGGATACAAAAGTACAGAAAAAAAAATCACAGTAAGTAAAATATTCTGGTTTTATCAGTCTCATATAGTCCACCATGGGAAGTCACATAAGGAGACATTAGCCTCAAAACCCCAACACCACCCAAGGAATCCAGTTAACATACTGTCATATCTACCCCAGTCCAGTCCACAGTTCCGAATAAGACTACTCAATAACTGGAAACCAAGTCTCTTGTAGTATCAGTGTGGGGGGCACATGGACTACAGAAAGCAGTGTGATTTAGTGGTTGGAGCACCACCTTGGGATCCAAGAGATCACAGTATCAAACCTTGTTAGAGCCAAATGCTCATTATAGTGTATAGTAGACCATTGTTCTGTATAGAATTCCATCCCTTTAAAATGCTGTTGTACTACAGTTTAAAGGTCATACTGCAGAAACATAGATTTTGATGGCAGATAAGGGCCGCTTGGTCCACCCGGTCTGCCCATTTTCCTACCTATTGGATAAATTGCAGATCCTAGTTAACCAACAGCTTACTTCTTCCTACCGCCCACCAGAATTGCCTTATGTCTGTCCCATGCATTCTTGAATTCCCCCGTTGTTTTTGACCCCATAACCTCCTCAAAAGGCCTTTCCATGCATCCACCACCCTCTCCATGAAAAAATACTTCCTCACGTCGCCCGTGAGCCATCCCCCCTCTATCTTCAAATTGTGCCCCCTTGTTCTTGCACATCTCTTTTTCTGAAAGATGCTACCCTCTTGGACTTTGTTGATTCCCTTGTGGTACTTGAAAGTTTCTAGCATGTCCTCTCTCTCTCTCTTCTTTCCTAAAGGGTATACATAGTAAGCTCCTTTAGTCTCTCTTTGTATGGCTTCTGGTGCAGACCCTGCACCATTTTAGTTGCTCTCCTCTGGACTGCCTCCATCCTGTCTATGTCCTTGTGTAGATGGGATCTCCAGAACTGCACAGAGTACTCCAGATGGGGTCTCACCAACTGTCTGTACAGAGGGATAACAACTTCCTGTTTTCTACTGGTGATCCCTCTCCCTGTACATCCCAGTATCCCCCAGCCCTTCTTACTGCCTTCTCACATTGCTTGCTTACCTTTTGGTCATCTGCTATGGCTACTCTCAGGTCCCTTTCCATTTTTGTTGTTGTCAGTGCCTTCTCCCCCGTTGTGTACTCTTCCCTGAGTTTTTGTTTCCCAGGTGCATTACTTTGCACTTCTTTGCATTGAATCTAAGCTGCCATACTTTTGACCATTCCTCCAACCTTGCCAAGTCCCTTCTCATCCTTTCCACCCCCCCCATGTACCATCCCAATTGCAGATCTTTGTGTTGTCTGCAAAGTGGAATACTTTTCCTTTCAGTTCCTCTGCAATGTCACTTATAAAGACATTAAAAAGGACCAGTCCCAGTACTGGACTCTGCAATACCCCGGTAGTAAACCCCCTTTCTTCAGAGTGGACTCCGTTTACTATTACACTCTGTGTTCTGTTGTCAAGCCATTTGTTTTACCCAGGCTACCACTCTGGGACCCACTCCCAGGCTGGCTTACTTGTTTATTATTCTTTTGTGTGGGACTGTGTTATGGAGTGTGACTATACCTTTCTGTGGTACAACAGCATTCTGGACCCTCTAGAGACTGCTCAAGTCAGATTAATTTTGAAAGCCATAGAACTGCTGTGTACACATTTCACATAATACTATACACTATAAAAAATAAAAGATGAGCAACTTTATGCACAACCAGTGTGTTCTGCCACCTTCGGGTTCTGATTCCCATAGACTTCTCGAACTTCGATCTCAAGGTCAGAGGCAATCAGAACCCCTCTGTGGCAGAACATACTGATTGTGCATAGTTGTTCATCCAGTATTCTCTAAATGTGACCTTAAGAAAGTCACATAACCTCCCACTGCTCCAGTCCACCCAGCTGTGGAAATAGTGAGATGCAGGACGCCAATGAAAGCAAGATGTTGCATAACAGCTAGGCTATCTTGGGTAAATAAGCCATAACATAAATGCTTTTCTTCAGTGCCAGCACTGAAACTGAAGCTCCTGCATATATGTATAGCACTATAAGCATCTTCCTGTCCTGATCTTCATTTATTGTATTATCTGATGCAGTGATCAATAAAAAGTTATGAGTACACACTTAGATTCAGTGTCACCTTTATAAACATTCCCAAAGGCAGAAGCATCTACTGTTTTGATTTGATGATTTATGTTTTGTCAGCTCTACAGCTAGCATGCACTGAGCCAGAGCAGTGTGCATGCACATGGTACTACTCTGACCCTTTTCTGATGCCTGAAACATTTAAAAAAAAAACCAAAAAAAAACAGGCAAAACAATTTCCTGTTGAAATAATGACATTTACTGAAAATGATAACTACACCGAGCAGAAAATGAGCAGATCTAATCCTTGCAGTGGGCTAAAATGTCAATCTGTAGGCTTGAAATGCAAATAGAAAGCATGATTGCCACATAGGCACAGCAAAAACTGATAAAGCCATCAATGCCAAACCATAGTTTAATGCCAACCAGGGTGGCTTGAGAAAGCATGTAACGCTGGTCTTGTAGTCTTAAGTTATTCTCTTCAAGATACTGACTGAGAAACACATAGACTGTACCTAAAAGCACAGTAGTTGCCAATAGCTGCCTTTGGATTGAAAGATCTTAGTAGTCCATACTAGCCAGGATTTGCTCTCAGACATGACAGGAGTCTAAAATAAGACATCTTTCTGACAGGCTGGTCATCTGGTTAGGGAGAGAAAGAAATCGAGCTCACTAGCTGCTTTTTTTATAATATTGTGCAGTTGTGGCTCTAATTTATGTGATAGTAGTAGCCATTGTGACTGACTGTGGTTATTTTAACTTAACAAATGTGAACACTGACGTGATGACTGTGGACTAGCAGTTCTCATATAAATGATTATTTACATATACAGTATCTCATTGCTCCATCAGGTGACTTATGTAGGAATGCTGAGACAATACAATTGGAATGATTGGTGCAACATAATAGAGATCATTTGCATTGTAGGATGAATAGTTGATACTGAGTAGGACTGTATTGCAGTAGTTAATTGAAAGTGAGTACATGTTTAAATGCTTGCAAAATGTAGATGTGGCATACACTTTCTCTGCCCTAGCTACAGGGACTACCACCATTTCAAGGGTGCCATGGAGATACAGGAACCTTTTTGAGGGTGTCCATCCATAGAGGTGTCACAGGGATGAAGTCCCCTTGATCAAATGTTCCCTAGAGAAGGCAACTCAAGATTCCTGTAAGGAAAGACAGGGCAGCTGGCAGAGGAGGGGAGGATGGCTGAGCAATGAAATGAGCATGCAGTGGTCACTTGGAAAAGCACAGTGTAAGTACCGCTTAGTGAGGAGATGGGATATGAAATGCATTACTTGTTGACCCACCAAACCACTTGCTATAGCCTTTATATAGCCACCCACATTGATGTCATCCATGCAAACCTCCATCCTAAGCACAGTGCACTGAACTGCACAAAGACTGCTCATCTCTGCAGGTCTGCAGGAAGCTTATTACCAAAGTGATGTTCCCTGTCTTTGACTACATGGTGTGGTCTATGGCACTGCTCCCCCCCAACTTCTCTTTCCAGACTGGACACCCTCTGTAACTCCTTCTGGCACATTGCTACAAACTCCCCTCCTCGTACTTAGTATTGCTCCATCTATTCCTCCCAATCCATCTTCCTTCTGCCCTCATGTCACCAGGCTCACTGTACTTCCTTCATATTTAAACATTGGTTTAGTTCCCTTCTCTTGTACCACTCCCATTTCCTCTCCCAACTCACTCCTGCTTCTTGTTACATCCATTCCAGGGACCATCAGACTTTTAACACTCCTTACCCCAGATCCTCCACTGGGCAATCTGCCTCCTTCTCCTACCAACTTACCTCACTCTGAAACCAACTCCCCTCCCCCCTTCCTCCCTCCACCTCTCCACCTACCCTGGCTCCTTCAGGCACAAGTTGGAACTCCTACCCCAACCTGTCTGTTCCTGTTACCCTTCCTCTTGACATCTCCCAGCATGAGCCTCATCCGTCCCTAGTAAGGTATCCTTCTAGGTTCCACCTACCTGCATAACTGGTTTCACTTCATTACTGCCTCTGTTCTTCCCTCTACCATGAGGTCAGGAGTAAGCTTGTCTGACAGGTCTCTCACCTGTTGACAGTGCTGTATTTGCATGCCATGTATTGCTACCACTTTTGCTATCACACTTATCTAGGCTTTTATTGAACTGGGAGTGCACTTTGCTCTCTGTACTAGCTACTTGCATTTGTCTACTGTTGTACCAACTTATTTTACCAAATGTTGTTCAACTGATTCACTGTTGCATGTTGTACTGCTGTTCTCCCACCACTGCCCTCCCCCCAGTTACACATGGAAATGAGCTTTGGCTCAGTGTGACTCTCCCAATTACCAATTTTCAAATAAATAGATGCATTTTATGCATTTGTCCATTGGGTGACTTATGTCGGAATATAAGGCAACACAACTGAAATGATGGTTGTAATGTGATAGAACTAATTGGTAGAATGAATGGTTGAGGAAGGTGTTGAGTAGGATTGTAATACAATAGTTAATGGAGTGAATAAATGTTTGAATGCTTGTGAATATAGATTTGGTGTACTCTCTCTCTCTCTTTGATAGAGGGACTACCAACCTTTTAGGGTGTTAGGAAGGCACAGGAATCTTCTTGAAGGGGGTTCCACTCCAAAGGTGCAAAATAAGTCCCCTTATATCTAACGTATCTTTGGGAAAAGGCCCCAAAACAATAATGAATACAACATACAAAACTGTTGTTTTCCATAAGGAGAAATAGATGCAGCAGTGAGTATGCCAATACAGATGAGAGAGCAGGGCTACCATCCAACCTGAAATCACAGTGGAATTATCAGCTATTTAATCATTTCATATTATAACCTTCAACGTGGAGGAGAGTAACCTCCCCTTGTGGAGGAAACCTCTGGCGACTCAAGGAATAGGTCATACTCTAAATAAGTTGCTAGTATGAACATCACATTCTGTTTCAGATCAGAAGGCTAGCCAGACAAGCATCCACTAGCCGCTGCTTTATATTAGTAGAGAACTATGTCACATCTCCTTCCTGTTGAGCAGAAGATGTTCACCCTTGCAAAGGAGCCATTGGTCACAGCCTTGTGATGATGAAGCCAACACTTATGAGCACTCCGCTTTTTGATGTGCACAAAGCAGTAACCTGAGATGACCTTGAAGGAGCCACAAAGAACAGGCCAATGAGCAGGAGCCAAATGGATGCAGCATAGATAGGTGTGGGCCAGGGAGACTGCTGAAGCACAATGCAAAAGAACAAAGCCCATAAGAGGTTCTAAGCTTATGAGCAATAGCCTGATAGTTGTAGGAGCATATGCCCAGGAGACATAGGATGTAGGCTTAGTAGCCTTAGTGGTGTATGCACAAGTAGTTTTAGAGAGATCTGAGGAAATATTTCTTCACTGAAAGAATGGTAGACACCTGAAACAGACTGCCAGAAGAAGTAGTAGAGGCACAAACAGTGAGGGGCTTCAAGCATGTGTGGGATAGACATGGGGGTATATTAAAAAATGTAGAGAGACGAGAGGGTTGCCAGAGACCAGTTAGGGCCTTGCAGACAGATTAGCAGGAAATGTCTGGGCAGATTAGGTGGGCCAAGCAGTCCTTTTCTGCCCGCAAATTATAAATCAAATCAAATCATCTTTATTTATAAAAGGCGCCTTTCCAAACCAAGGTGCCTGTACAGTAAAAACATATTATATAAATATCCAAATAAGAATAAGACTAAAAATACAATAGCAGCTTTAGTAGTTAGGAAATGCCAAACTAAAAAGATACGTCTTTAAAGCAATCTTAAAACTCTGGACAGTCAGGCAATCTCGTACCAGATGAGGTAGAGAATTCCACAGGGTCGGGCCACAAAACTAAATGCCCTTGCCCCAGATGTTTGTAAACGAACCCTGAGAATCTCTAGCAATCCCTCATTGGTGGATTGGAGAGGGCGGAGGGGACAGTTTCTACGGTTCTACATAAAAGTAGTCAATATGGTATTATGGATGTATAGGGCATAGTCTTACATGAGGAGATGGGATGGACAACCATGATACACAGATCAGTCAACTTTCCTTGGGGGGGGGCAGTAGAACTGCAGCTGCACAGTTACAGCACAACTAGCATAGTCATCCAGTTACCTGTAGCCTTGTTTAACTGTGTTTCTTTCTCTACCAGCATCTAAATAAATAATTGTTCTATTGTACATGTTCCTGCATCTTGTGTTGGGTTTGTGCACTGCTACATTTATTGTTGTGATTTACTGGATTCTCCATCCACTGCTGCTGCACTTCCTAGTTTTCCTTGCATGTCAGCTTTATTTGTGTAGGTCAACTTACCAGGTTTCAAGAGAACTGCAGCTGCAAGATAGCAGCACAAGCAATCAGGGATCAAGGAGGCCAAAGCACTGCAAGAAAAGTGAATGAAGCCACCAAGGGACTCTGAGTGGAGAGACAAGGGCCTGAGGTCATTGGGGCATATACTCTGTGGTTGTTTGGGGGTATGCCCAGTAGATGGTGGATGTATGTGCAAGCAGGAAGCATAGTAGCTATGAGTATAGTAGTATGAACATGTAGTGCATAGCCCTGTAGGGATGTATTGTAAGCATGTTGCTCAGCAGGTAGCACACTCCCCTCTGATGTCGCAAGATAAGAAGGTGGTAGGTTCTAGCCCAACACTGGGAACATGGGATAAATCCCAATACTAACACTGTAGTGCATCAAGAGGGGGGCACTGCACTCCTGAGGTGCTGTCTTTTGGATGAGACGTTAAACCGAGGTCCCATCTGCCTGTTCTGGTGGTTGTTCAGGTGGATGGTAAAGATCCCATGGCAGTTCTCGATAAGAGTTGGGGAATTTTAATTGAAAGGTGGGCTTCAATACAATTGCAATACAGTATATATAATTACAAGAAGTACATACAATCAAAGAAATTCAGGAGATAAAACTATACAATAGGATATAAACAAACAATCAGTGCAATTTATGTGCACATTAAAACTTTTACCCCAATATCATTCTATAAAAACTATTTCTACACCACCATACACCTTTTTTCATGTGAGAACACACTTAAATTGCATTCTGTGTTATCCATGTATCACAATCTACCCAAAGATAGGCAACTCTTTCACTTGTGAGACATTCCATAACCTTTTGCATTATACCCTCTAATGCCGTCTGAACCTTAACCAGAGTTTCTCTGGGGGACACCATTTTCTGCTGCAGAACCCCCATATACCTCGTCTGCCAAATGAAATACCTCAATATGGCAAACACTATATAAATTGTGTCAGGATGATATTTACCCCAGGTCCCAATGGGGGGGCCATACAGTAGGATAACATAAGAAAGAGAGAGAAACAAAGGTTCTTCCCATTCTTCAGCTATTAAAGTACAAAAAGATTTGACATAAGCACAATCCAAAAATAAATGTTGTGTTTCTAACATGTGAACACAGCATCTATCTATTAACTGTTTGTGTTTATTGTTGTTACGTACACTTAATCTTCCATAGTTCCCTAACCAAATACTATCCCATACATAGGGAGGTAGCCTTGAATTAGATATATAAGTACTTTAGTTATTTGCGTAGCTTGGCAGAGAGGAAAGGAAACTTCAGCTTGACATTCTGACTGTAAAATATCTTTTTAGATAGTCTTTCCATTGGTGTTAGAAACTGTGTACGTCAGTCATCATTTCGTGATAACCTTTATAAAGTCCATACCATATTGAGGGACTAAGTCTATTCTGTTAAGAATCCTTGGTTTCCCAAGCCTCCATGGGGGGATGCAGGGATCCAACCACTGTTCTACCAAGGGTTTCCATATTTTAGTTCCTGGTTTTAGTGTAATCTCAATATTATAGCAAGCAAAAATACTATAAAGAAATGCAACTGGGTGTGTCATATTGACCCCCTCTTTAGAAATACTCCTATACGTAAATTCCCTCTTGATTGGGTTCAACCTAGAACCCCAAAATGCCTGAAAGAAGATACTGAATGTACTAGTGACTAATTCTTGGGATGAGGGGAAAACATAACATAAATATAAAAAAAATAGGAACTAATAGAGACTTAATCAGGACCACCCTTTATTTCTTAGATATTAGTTGCCTCTTCCACCCAGCTACCACCCTATTGGCATGTGCCATACATTTTCCCCAATTTACCAAAGCAAGATTACCTGGACCGAACTCAAGTCCCAGTATATAAATTGGTTCTTGTAAAATCATAATACCAGAAATATTATCTATCCAAGGAAGGGGAGTTGCACCCAGAACCACTCCCTCACTCTTACTCAAATTAATGCTAGACCCAGACATATCTGAGAAACCTTCTAGAATGTTAGAAAAGGTAGTTTTACAAGTGTCTGGTGCCAATACCAAAACAAACTCTGGTCAAAGCCGATATGGTTGTGGAGAGCTTTTAGGAGTGGCAAGAACATGGAAAAGAATATGTGGTGCTTTTGCTGCACCAGAGTCAGCCGTAAGTAATACTGCAGCAATTACAGTAATGCAAATGCATGATACTCACACATGTAAAGTTTGCCATGCAGTCAGCTTTGCACAACATGGTGATGCTGACATAACTAAGTTTGCACGATAGTCATGCATGCGCAGTTTAAGTCAACATCACCATGTTGCACATGGTGGCCGTCAGTACTGCAGCTGCAGAACAGAAAAGTAGTGTGCCGGGAAGTGGGTATGTTTATGCGGCCCATGGAAGGGAAGGGCAGCATAAACAGAATCACTGGAAACTATGTTAGAGCACTGTGGCAGCACATCAGACAGTGGTCCAGTTCCATGCTTCCACAGTGCTGTTATACAAATCTGATGATGGCATAACATCCATGAAGCTTGGCCCATGCTGCCGTACAAATCAGACTCAGAAGGAGTCTATTAACAAACTACAGATCTGGTCTGGGACTTGTTCATCATCAAGTCACTTTCTCATTCCTTTCTAGGCGGTAATGTCTGGCAAATGTGATTACCATATTGATCTCAGTGCTGGTAGACTACTTATAGTTTTCCCAATTCTATTAGGTGGGGGTAGTAGCAGTCTTGAAGTGGTAGCTGCCGGTGGTGGCATGCTCTAGAAAAAAGTGGTCTCCTTGCTCATCTGTACGTTTTAGAAATGATGCCTTTCCTTGTTTTTGCTGTAAAGAAACTGACATGTTTAACACAAAAACAAGGAGTCAGTTATGGCCTCCACTTCCCCTCTTTTTGCTTCAAGTGAGGAACGTCATTATGGCTTTGCATCAGATGTACAGTGGCAGCCATAGATGCAAAATATTGTTAAACAGTAATCAACTGTATGTAAAAGCTCTTTTTCCTTTGAATGTGTGCTTTCTTGATGTTGTCAATGCCACTCCACCCATGTGTACTCTGCCCCTGGATTTCTGTACCCCAAGTGCATTATTTTACATTTTTGTGTTCAGGACAAAAATGCCTTTCAAATGAGGGTAGTGACTAATCTAAATTCTTTATAGATTGTTATGTTTCCCTGCGCTTGTGCAAGAAACATCTTGTGGTAGAACATTTCAGAGGTGTGTCATGGATGAATCCAATGCAAAGCAATCTACAGTGGGCTTTTCCTTGGCAGACCAATGAGCATGCAACCAGACTGTGACACCAGTCACAGTTTCACAGCTGGAAGCCGTTATCTAGTTGAAAGAAATAAAGTGCTCAAATGAGAGCACTTCATTCCTTTCATTCATGCCCTTACTGATCCTACTACTTGTCTCCCCACCCATCCTGCAGATGTCCGTTTACCCAGCCATACACTGCACCCTCCACTCTCTGTGCCATAAGCAATAAACAATCATAGCAGTAAAGAACAAAAAAACATTATTTATCCTTCCCCAGACAGACATCCACATTGAATTTGTTTGTGTCTCTGTATAAATGACAGAGTGTGTTCTTGTCCCTGACCTCCTCTCTGTCCAGTGCCACAATGCCCAGCCTGAGCATTACAGTCTAGGATGGTACCCACTGACCTACCCTGTGGATCTCCTAGTGTCCATGCTGCCTCTGTGTGCCCCACACCCTGCCGCACAATACAAGGAGCAAGAGTGCTAAGTGAGGCAGCATTGTCTGCAGAGCTGTAGCTTAACCCTGAATGGTGGGAAGAGACACAGGCTGCAGGGACAGACACCAAGAAGGAGAGGCAGCAGCACCCTCCCTCCAAAAGAGAGCACAAGATCGAAAGAGGTGGTGAGTGGTACCAGTGTCAGGGACAGAGCGGAGAGAGAGCCTCCCAAACAGTGACAGCAACATGACTAGATGTGGTAAGTAAGCAAAATGAGAGTGATCACCAGATGACAGGCTGTCACTATTGCAGCACCACCTTGGCAGTGTGAAATTGGGGGCAGTGCAATGTAGTGACCATAACCATGATGACTGGTGGCTCCCAGACCTGCACCTGAACAAACATTCATTTAATGGGTGGCCTGTCCCCTAGCAAAGTCTCCTCCCCCCCCCCCACTTCCCTCCTACCCCAACCCCTGAAAGAGACACTTGCTCTTTCTCTTTGCTTTGAGCCTGGCTACTAGGTTTTTACCTTTCCCCTTCCCTCCCCTCCTTGTGGTTTCTTCCTAATTTTAAAGGAGCTTGCTTTGTTTTGGTTTTGGAGAGTGAGTTGGACAGACAGCTTGCCTTAAAGTTAAAGAGAGCAGACTAGAGGTCTCCAAAACATCATGATCCCTTACCCCGACCCCAGCTGGCTTGTAGTCTTAGTTAGCGATCCCACCCCAGACCCACACACTTAGTTGTTTGGACTGGATCGGATGAGTATTTTTTTGACAGGATCAGCCTGGGGGTTGGGGGTGGGTGCTGATCTTTTATCATATCTCAGCATCACATCTTGCTCGGCTCCTCCTATGTGCAGGGGTTGTTAATGCTATGGGGATGATGACTGTCTGTTTGAACTGCTCATGCCCCGTCCATGTGTGCCCGCCCACTAGCTAGTTGATGTTGTGAATTGTAGTGGTTAGACTTAGAGCTGGGCAGGCAGGAGTCGAGATAGACCACAGCGGGAGCCGCGGGACTGTGTCTGCACTGAGTTGATGAATGTACAGTGGAGTGCGGGACTCCTCGAGTCCTCAGCCTGCTGCCATTTTGTAAAATGTATTTGAAATTTCTCCCACCAGCCTGCTGCACTCAGGGGGGCTGTTGCCAACTGCCATGCATCCATTTTGTTTGTGTTCATTTTGGCGGGAATACATTTTGGAGAAAGCAGGTGGTCACTTGACTGTCTGATATATGTTCTTTCTGTAACCCCTCCCTCCCTGTCCCCCCCCCATGTGCTGAAATTAAAAGCCATTTTGAATAATTTGGTTAGATCCTGGCTTTCTGGAAATGGCTAAAATCCTCCTAAAGGGAACTGTGCTGAAATCAAATGCAGTGTTTGGTTTAAGTCTCTTCAGGGTTTTACTGTTAGAGAGATAGATAAGGGCTTGCTGTTGTAACTGTGTTGGTGCTGGGCTGGCTCAGTATAAGGTGAGAGCATGGCTACTGCAATAAAGCCATGTTTTAGTTTAAAAGAAAGACACCTATTCAGAAACAGTGTGAACTGTACACAACTGTAAGCCATGAAAAGAAAACAGCGAAAAACAAAGTGCATTCATGAATGTAAATGTATATTGGAGGGGGGGGGGGGTTAAAAATAAAGAGTAAGTTTACTACATAATTTCAGACAAAAACAGCACACAAAGCATTCCGAAAGCATTTAAGGCATATGAGTAAAAGAAAGAAAGCAACCCTTTACCTATTGTCCCCTGGCTTTTTCTAATCTTAGTAATCTGCTGGCCCTGCCTGCCCCCTTTTTTAACAAAAGACTGTTAGGAGGTCCTATGGGAGAAGCTAGGAGCAGTATTGGAATAATAATTACCCCCAATTAAATGACTTGTCTCAATAAAAATGTATTCCGTTAAACATAGCTGACAGTCTTAGCATCTACAGACTATATTATATGTGTAAAGAAAAATAACTACTGTTATGTGCTGAACCTTGGTGTCGCTTTAGTAAAACTGAGTTTTAAAATAAAGTATTCCTTTGTTTTTTTTAAGTTTTCCTTCAGGTAGTGTACCTGAATTTGAAAATGCCTTTTCAGACGGTTTCAGCTATTGATTGATCTGTTTTATGTTCTGCTATTGCTATGTTTTTTTCTAAAATCATACTTTAATATGAGATGGTCCAATGAGTGAGATTGGATGTAGTACTGTAAGTGACTCTCTGGTGCCTGGTGGCGAAGGGGGGCTGGGACTTGGTGACGTGATATACTTGGTCTCTAACTCTTTGTTGTACTGTTTATTTTTCTGACCTTGCTCAGTCAACCCATTGTGTGTTCATAACATCATGACATTCTGGAGGATGGATCAATTCAGATTCTGATAACAGTCACATTCATTTTAATAATATAAAATATAATAACTATTTCCCCTAATGGCATGTTTCCTTTATTTGGCTAATTATTTTTGACTGAATGATGGATATATATTTTTTTAACATAAGTTGGTCAGAGTCTGGAGATTTTAATTGAATATATATTTAATGTGTTCTAGGGTGGGGTAAATTTAGTAATGATGGTAAATTAAGATAACCCAAGGTTGCTGTGTCATGAAATGTGATAGTTGCAGTCCTGTTATTGTAACCAATTACATTCTGATTTTGGGCTCTGATTCTGAATATTGTGTTCTGTGTTGGTCTGGCTTAATCAATCACTGTCTGCATGAGACAGAGAGAATGTTGTTTATGGTAGGTAGCTTAGCAGCAGCAGACGCAGTCGATTCAGACTCTTTCCGAGTCTACTGCCGCTGCTAGTACTACTTTCAACATCTCATAGCTGGCTAATGAAGTCATGCAGTGAATAAAATAAGGTAAAACTATCTATAATACATATACTGCAGCTTGTTTGTATACTGTTAAGCAGACCAGTTACTGGCTACCATTGTTTTGATCATGATCTTGTCTGTGTTGTGTAGGTGGGGGGCATGGGAGGGGACATGGGTGAGTGCAGCCTGGATGGGGAATGGGGAGGGGGACATGGGTGAGTGCAGCCTGGATGAAGAATACATGTCCCAATTTGCCAGGGTTGTTTTTATGAGCCTGGGGGAGGGGGGGGTCCTGGGTGAGTGCAGTACTTTACCCAGTGAAACCACTGCCTGATTGCATACTTTAGTTTATGGTTTCTGTTTGGATGCTGTATAGTGCAAACCAGGAATTTTTTGATGAGCTTGTGCTTTGGTGTGGGAGAGGGGATCAGTGCTGGTTGATGGGGTTGATCAACCAGATCGATTGTAAAAAAGGATTCTGAAAATGCTGCAATCCGGGCTTGGTGTTAGGATTCCAACAACAACCTTATATTAATCCATGTTGTACTGTCATGTACAGCCTTATCACCATGACACATGGATTCTTCCTGTCAGCACACCATTCTCTAGCACTGTTGAATGACTGGAATGATGCATTTTGATTGTGATACAGCATTTTTAAAGTGTTTGTGGAACAACAGATTTATTAACAATTTTCCTTCTAAAAGCATTCAAAAAGTATACTTTTAACAATTTTCTTTTGGACTACTTTTTTTAATAGCAACAAGGCACTCCCAGGAGTTTAACAGTCAGTCATTCAACCCCTAGGGTCAATATGGCACTCGAGTGCTGTGCACTTTGTGCCACATTACACTCCTAGGGTGTGATTAACAGATTGTTAATTCAGCCCCCTGGTCATGCCTTATTGCTTTATATATTACCCATTGAAACTGCATGGCATACTTTCTGTTTTGTTTACTTGGAAATCTAGATGCTGTATACTGACTGTTAACCAGTTGCTGCTGCCCTGGCTGTTTTGATGACCCTGTTGGAGTGGTGGCTGTGCTGATGGTGGTGGTGGTGGGGTGCTGGGGATATGGGTGGTGGCTGGGTGTATAGCTGGTGACTAGGTGAGAGCATGATGACCATCACTACATAATATTACCTGGTGAAATTGTATTACCAAAATTATGATTTTGGTTGTGATGCTGAATACTGGTAAGCAGTTAATGCCAGGGTTTTTGATTGGAAATTTTTTTGGGGGTGGGGGGCAGGGGGCGTGGATGGTGGCCGGGTGAGGGCATGATCAGCACCATACAATACCCAGTGAAATATGCATTGTATAATTTATGGTTTTAATTGGGACATGATGAAACTCATAGAGGTGTCCGTCACTGGTAGTGGTGTCTTATTGCCTAAATATGAAGTATCGGATGTACTGTCAGTGATGTGCAGGTCAGAGGGGAGGAGGGAATGATGTTATTAATATTATGGTTGCATAATTTATCCATATGAGGCATGCAAGCACCTTAATGTATGTGGAAAAAATATTTTCACATATTATCCAATTCTTGTCATACACTTACACCGGACCGTCAATGATCATCAGTCAAGAAGACCATCATTATACAGACCAAGACTGTAAGTGGATTACTCACAATCAATGTTAAAAATTGAAAAAAATAATGGACCATATTGTTCAAAGACAAATTCATAAAACAGAAAATCAAAGAGAGGGCGGGTGATGATTAAAAACTGTCAGCCAATGTGCTACGTCACAATTGCCCACCCCAAAAATGAAAGGGGGGGGTAATGGTTTCAATTTGGGAATGGGAGGTGTTAAGATTTAAAATGCAGCCATGTAGCCTTGTTGTTCAGTTGGTGTGATGTTGGGGGTGGGGTATGATAGCACTGTATTAACCTTTGGATAACTTTGATGTGAGTGTTTTGTGTAAAGATACTCACATCTGTGAGACTTAAGCTGTTGGGTTTATTTATTTGCCCAGATTATTCTTCAAGACTTATGTAGAGAGGAGAGTTTGAAGTGGTCAAGTGGACATCCATACACTGTCCAGGACCAGAGATGACAACCAGTCATATATGACCACCAACTGCAAGTCTGTAAGTGAAATAACTCAGAATGGAATATTTCTGTAATTTAATTGATGTGTTTGTTACACTGCATTTTCTAAAATCCTTTTTATGTTCTTTGATCATCAAAATGTGAGATCAGAAGACTTCATATGAGTTTCTTTACCACTTGTCAAGGTGAGAAGGTGGGCTGGTTTGTGAACAGGGCCTGTGGTGGTGGCGGTAGTGCTGGTGGTACTGGAGGTACCTGTCAGTTTTGTCTAGGTGTGTGTGTTTTGAACTTGGGTGTGTGCTCACATCTACGCCACACTATTTGCATAGGCTGTGTGTTTTGGGAACATAGTGACACAAGTACACTGTACCACAAGTCTTGAATTGTATAATTGTGGGGGTGGGGATTGGGGGCAGGTGGCAAGGGGAAGGGATGGTATTACTAGAAAAAGTACCAGAGGATATCCATGTTGTACATAGTAAAGTAAGGTGGTTATGATAGCCTGGTGGGGTGGGCGTGGAGGTGAATAAGCCATGTGAGTCACACTAGTGGTTGATCTAAAAACACATACATAGACTTGTAATGACAATTATGAAAATGTCTATAAATAATATCGCTCTGCATTGATGAAGTGGAAATTCGAGGAAGGCAGTTAACGACAGCATAACAGATCAGATCTAAACAGTATTGTTAAATTTTTTTATTTCAGTGACAGCAACCCAAGATGTGGGAATTTAAATATGTTTCCTTCTGTTTTGTAGGAACATGGACAGAGCTTGTAATCAGCTGCAGGAGAATGAAAATCTTTCTGGACTCCAAACAAGTTCAAGTCAGCATCCCAGGACCCCAGCGACATCAGCAATGGCACTTAACTCTTTCATCGGCAGAAATTATTTGTCACCCTGTAACAGTCAGCCAGCCAGCCAGTCAGTTAGGCACTTCCAGATGTAGTAGTAGTAGTAGTAAAAGTTTATTTTTATACAGGTAGAGATGGTTTACATCATTGGGTCATAGACCCATTTTCAAGATGGACCTGTTTTCTTCAGTTTTAAAAAATAACATGAATTTACACAAACAAATCTATATTACAACATACATTGTAATAAACATACAACAAGTATTTTTAAATAGACCCCCATACAAGACAACACATCAAACGTTTAGATTATATTATAACAATATTTCCAAAAATATAAGAAAACCCTCTATAAACAAATCCTAAACATTCATATTTCCATCCATGGAAGTATATTACCCATTACACATACATCTTATTTCCAATCCACTATCAATTGATCTCAAAAATATGTTTAGATTTTTGAATCTGCTTCCTTTCTAGGTCAATTGGAGCCCAAAGGTTTATAACTTTCATAGCAAAAGTCATCTCACCATATTTATTACTTATTTTAGGCATAACATATTTACTTCTCACTTTACCTCTTAGATTGTATTGATGGACCTGCATCTGTGGTCATTTAGCAATGTAATTGTCACTATTAATGTACTTGATAATCTTTGCTATACCGATGGATGGGAGTTGGGCACCAGCGAGATGACAGAGCCAAAGTCCATTTGTGGCAGCTGCTCTGTAAGTGTTATGGCCATGCACAGTACATACAGTAGGTACTGTACATGACTAAAACAATTAAAGCTGAGGTGCAGTGAGCGGCTTTTTGTCAAATCTTACAGCTTGCTGGAGCCAACTATCTAAACCTCCTCGTCTGTGCTGCCGACAGTTATCTAGTGTTTTTTTATCATGTTGATATCTGATGTGAGTCTGGTAACCACTGCACTGATGGAGGTCTTAATTGTAGTACACTTATACTGAAGTGTGATATGACATTGATGATAGTCATCACCACCATTGAACATTCAATCACTCAATCACTTTGACCTCTATGGTATGTGTGGAGGGGGGCCAACTACACACAATTAAGTATTCTATTGTTGAACAATGAAGTCTTTGGTGCAGTTCATTCAACAACAGAATTATTCTAAAAAGACCAAATAAGGTGTGTGAGAAGAGTTGCTAATATGCTTGGTGTGCTTATGTATTGCTGCTTTACAAACAGTCCAGTTTTTTTTTCTAAGAGGATAGGTGTTGCTTTATGTGAGAATCTGGATGAATCAATTGTGTAGCACATGTCTTTCAACTATCAGTTCCAACTGTTATCCATCTTGTATAGATGGAATGCTTTATGCAGTCCTAATTTAACAATATTTTTTTTGGGTGCCCAGCCAATGACCAGTCATGATACCAAAACTGAAAAAAAGATAGATTTTTGACATGCTGATTGTTTTACAGAGCAACTTCTTCAGGACCTCTCCCCACAGGAATAGAAAACTCTTACCGTGTTTGGAGTCCACTGTGACTGGTGGCCTAAGTCCTACTGAAGTGATCAAATCTAGGTAGGGAAGGTGTTGAATCTTGGCTATGTTGTGCCAATCCGTGCTGATCCATTACACTTGCTAGTAACACTGTAGTCTGTGATCCACCCGTGATGCGGCTCCATGCTATGTTGTTTTGTGACATCACTGTTTGTAGTTTGGGGCCGCTCGACATACACTTATATGGACCTTTTTTTTTAAAGATTAATTTGGGTATTGTACTCTGTCAGTAGTCAGTAATCATGGCCACTGTTTAAGTAACAAGTCCTCATTAATTAATTTGTGGCCATGATTGTTTCCTACTGGCACTGCAATTACTGAAACTGAACTGGTCTCATTGAAGTATTTGGAACGCACACCTGCGCTCTACAAAGAGTGATGTCACAAAAAGATGTACCATGGTGGAAAATCATCTGTGGTTACAGTGGAATTAGCAAGTGTAATGTATCGTGTTGGCTTCACAGAGCCAAGTTATGATCCCTTTCCCTTCATAAATTGTGGCACTTAAAAGTTGGAGTTATGACATCAGGGAGTCCGAACCCGGTAAGGGTTTTCTATGCTTTTAGGGTGACATTTGGCAAATAAGCAAGATAGTTGCTTGCCGTTTAATAACATAATTGCTGATATTTATGGGGAATGTGCAGCACATAGTATGGTTCTGCTGTTTCTGGTATGGTATCAGCTTTTTATATTACAACTAAAACAGCACAACTGTTTAGTCCTGTGTCCTGGCTGATTGACTCCTGACCATTGTGAACACATTCAGACACCAACATACAACTGTGTCCACAGATCTGTCCTCCTGACACCCCTGAACCTAGAAAACTATGTATGAAGGTGAAAGTATTGTTGCATGCACTGCAGCGTAATTGCAGTTCCTTGCACCCAGTGTATCAGATTATTCAATCGAACTGTTTGCAGTAGAGAGCTGCACACACGTAAGACTGATCCCAATTATCACTTTTGAAGGTGCAAACATTTTTTATTTACTTAATGCAGTGTTGTGCAGCTATCTGAATGCATTCTGCCATGTAATGTGATGTTTCCAGTTACATGAAATCAATGTAGCTAACAGTACTGGAATGATTCAGAATTGGGAGGTACAGTAGCCTGATGCATATGTTACTTTATGTAAGCTGAAATCAGTTGTTTGCTGGTCATGCTGTGCTCACTTGGTTTAGTGCAGTCCTGCTATCTCTGTACCTAGAAGAACAGCAGACCTGCAGATAGGAGATTGCAGTTTGTAACCTTCACTTCAAGTTATTTAATATACCATTACATACTGTCTACATCCCTCAGATGTCAGTCAGAGGATTCGGAGTGTTCAGCTTCCAAGGAATGTCTCATAATCATACCTCTCAACCTCTTTGCTCATAAATCAGGGACAAGGCTTAAAAAAATCAGGGACAAAGACCCAAAATCAGGGACATATCTTAAAAATTGGTACTATTCATTCAGAAAGCTGGTAGAATAAGGGGATTAGTGTAAGATGCATTTTCTGAAGATGAACAAGTCTGTAACTTTAATGTTTGGCATTATTTTGTACTTTCAATCTCCACTGTTCTGTCACAAAAACACAAATTTTACGAGGGACAGAGGAAATTTTTGAGTCAAAATCAGGGACGTCCCTGAAAATCAGGGACAGTTGAGAGGTATGCTCATAATGAGACATTCTCTGGAAGCTGAACACTCAGAATCCTCTGACTGACATCTGAGGGATGTAGTACCTACTGGTATATTTATTTTTTTTTTACTTAATTTTTATTGAATTATATCTTATCAACAAGACAGGAAATCATACAGTAATACATACAGTCTTTAGTTTCTACAGATTTGTTACACAGAAACATAGAAGTTGAGGGCAGATAAAGACTGCAGTGCCCATCCAGTCTGCTCATTCCTTTTTCTTCCTTATAAATGTGCCATCGGCTTTTGCTCTGTCAATGGCCTATCTATTCATACTCATCTGTATTGCTCTTTTATGCCTATCCCATGCCTGTTTAAAGCCCTGCACTGTATTCATATCCACCACTTCCTGAGGTAGGCCATTTCATGCATCCACCACCCTTTCTGTGAAAAAGAACTTCCTCACATTACCCCTTAAACAGCCTCCCTCTAATCTCATGCTGTGTCCTCTTATCCTGCTATTTTTCTTATATTGAAATATGTTAAACTCTTTCACCTTGTTAATGCCCTTAAGGTGTTTGAATGTTTCGATCATATCACCTCTCTCCCTCCTTTGCTCTAGGGTATACACATTGAGCTCCATTAATCTGTCCTCATATGTGTTCTGATGTAGTCTCTGCACCATTTTGATTGCCTTTCTCTGGACTGCCTCAATTTCGTTAATGTTCTTGTGAAGATGTGGCCTCCAGTACTGCACGTAATACTCCAGATGGGGCCTAACCAGTGTCTTGTAAGGAGGGATTATTACCTCCCTCTTTTGACTTGTGATACCCCTACTAATACACCGTAACATCCCCTAGCCTTACCTACTGCTTTAGTGGTCTGCTTGGATGATTTCAGGTCATCGGTGATGAAGATGCCCAAGTCTCCCTCTTCCCTTGTGACTGCCAGCAGCTCCCCTCCCAGCCTATAGGTGGCTTCAGGGTTCTCTTCCCTATGTGCATGATCTTGCACTTCTTTGCACTAAACCCCAGTTGCCAGTCTTCTGACAATTTTGCTAGTTTATCCAGATCTCTTCTCATTCTGCCCACCCCATCTGGATCATCTACTCTGTTGCAGATCTTGGTGTCATCTGCAAACAGACAAACCTTACTCTCCAGTCCATCTGTAATGTCACTGATGAAGATATTGAAGAGGACTGGACCCAGGACTGATCCCTAAGTTACCCCACTTGTGACTTGCATCTCTTCTGACTGTATACCATTTACCACCACTCTCTGTTTTCTTCCCGTCAACCAGTTTGCCACCCAGTTGACCAACTTCTGACCCAACCCGAGCCTACTCAGCTTATTAATCAATCTTCTATGTGGAACAGTATCGAAAGCTTTACTGAAGTCAAGGTAGGCAACATCAACTGAAAGAAATCTATGAGATTAGTTTGACAGGACCTTCTTTTTGTAAACTCGTGCTGTCTTGGATCCTGTGCTCCTATGGATTCCAGGTGTTTCACTATCCTTTCCTTAAGGAGTGCCTCCATAATCTTGCCCACTACTGAGGTAAGACTGACTGGTCTATAGTTCCCTGCCTCCTCCCTGCTACCACTCTTGTGGAGCAGGATCACATGAGCCCTTCTCCAGTCTTCTGGGACATCTTCCTACTGAGTTTATTATCAGAATTATACCTAATAGACAACCTAAACAAGTTAATTCTTTGTCCTGCAGGTGAAGCCAGTAGAAAGATCCACTTTTTGCTCACAGGGACTATCTGACATTCCTTCTATTCAAGCCCAATCAGAGAGCAGTGAGGTCTAAGTGACCATTCCACTCCCAAAACAGTCCTGCCTGTAACATGTTTGTATCCTACAAAATAAAACTGTATTTCAGATGACCAGTTATTTGGAGTAATTCTTGTATATCTCCTGTACTTTCCTGTTTAAAGGCACATTTTATAAACAGCTCCAAGGACAAACATTAACACAAAATACCTTAATTTAACTTGAGAACCCTAACTAGGGTTAATACAATAAAATACTTTCAATAAAAATTTAATAACAATAAAAAACTTGTGCCAATTGTTGGGCCCACTAGGTTAAAAAAAAATCCCACAGATCTTTGGGAGGTGGTGAGGTTCCGTTATCTTATTTTACCAGCAATTGCTCTAAGATTGGGCTACCCCTTTTAGTCTTCTCATATTCAAAGAGGGGGAGCCATCTAGAGTTGAATTGTTCTGTCTAGAGTCTTAGCTGTGCCGTCATTGCCTCCATTTCTTTAATGTTAGATAAATTACACAACCATAAGGAGTAGGAAAATGTGTTTGGGGTAAGCCAGTGCTGGGTGATCGATTTCAGGGCTGCAACTATCAGGGCAAAAAATAAGTATTTCTGTGCCCTAGAACCCACCCCTGGGGAGGAGGGAGGCCCAGTACCATATGAGGAAATTCTGGTGGATTTTCCAGTTGTAGAATTTCCTTGATAGCCTTAGCTACTGCTGTCCAGTAATTCCTAATCATTGGACAGCTCCAGAAAATATGAAAATGCGAACCTCTGTTCCCACATCCCCTCCAGCACCTGTCAGTATGGGAGGTGGCATATATGGAAGAGATCACTGGTGTAATGAAATACCTGGTTGAAATTTTCCACCTAAACTCCCGCTATATGGGGTATTAGTTGTCTTGTGTACTCCTCGCCATATCTGAGTCCAGGCTTTGTCTGAAATTGGGGTCTCATATTCTGTTTGCCATTTATTTTCTATTGATTGGACATGATAAGTACCCACTCCCTCCTGTAGGGTTTGATATATACAGGAAATAAATTTCTTAGTGTCTGCCAGATGACTCTTCTGGTATATGTAGGTCAATGGGGGGGGCTGGGTCTCCCTGTATGGCCAGAGTCCCTACTGTGCTGGTTATATAGTGTCGACATTGAAGGTATCTGAGGAAGTCTTTATAGGGAATCTCAAATTTATCTTGAAGCATTGCAAAGGACTTAATACTTCCATCCGTTACCATCTGAAATAAGTACTTAAGCCCTAAGTTTGCCCAGCAATTCCAGCAGGGGTCCTCGCGTTTGGCTGGGAATTGAGGTAAATACCTTAGGGGAATGTATCTCCACATTGGAGTGAATATTTCCCACCATTGCCTGGTGTTAAGCCAGGTTTTGAGGGAGTGTTTAGTCCAGGTGTTGCTTATGATTTTCAGATCTGAGGCCTTAACTCATGGTAAGAATTTAAGAGGGATCTGTGGATGTGCCTATTCCTCCAATTTGTACCAACCTCCCCTGTATTCTGAGGTCAACATCCTTAATATTGGTAATGTCTGTGCAGCCATGTAGTATTTCTGCAGGTCCGGAACCCCCAGTCACCCTTTATCTTTGGTCTCGGTTAACAGGCTCCACCTTTTGTGGGGGTGGTGGCCTTCCCAGATGAAGTTGGACAACTTCCTTCTCAACTCTCTCCAGTCGGATTTGTGGATCGGGAGGGGAAGAGTTGCAAATAAAAATAAAAATTGGGGTAGAATGTTCATCTTTATTGTCTCTTCCCTATTCATGATATCAAGGGGACGGGTCTGCCATCTATGTAAGTCCTCAAACACCTGCTCCTTTAATAACTGGTAATTGCATTGGTGGAGTTTTGTGAGCTCTGTGGGAATAAATATCCGCAGATACCTAATCTTTTCTTTAATCCATTTAAAAGGAATTAGCCTCTTTATTCCTTTCTGTGGGGGCCCCAATACTCATGATTTTAGTTTTTTCTATGTTGACTTTGAAGCCAGAAAGGTTTCCAAAATGGTTTACAAGTTGCAGCACTTCTGGGATAGATGTTTCGGGTTTATCTAAGTATATTTCTGCATCATCCACATAAAGGAAAACTTTATTTTCTATTTTATTAATAGAGATCCCACAAATGGAGAGGTTCTCCCTAATGGCTTGCGCGAGGGGTTCCATGCTGAGTGCAAGCAGTAGTGGGGACAGGGGGCACCCCTGTCTTGTTCCTTTTCTATGTTAAAAATGTCTGTGTTCGTGCCATTTACTCTAACTCTGGCTTTAGGATTCTATAACACATAGATACCCACTTAATGAAGTTGCCCCCTGCCCCCACCTGTGACAGCACTTCTTTCATATAGATCCAATTCAGACGGTCGAATGTTTTTTCAGCATTAAGGAATATTGCCAATGGAGTGGAGCTGGGAAGGTGTCTATGAGTAATAATATTGAGTAATTTTCTGATGTTATCATATAACTGCCTATGCAGAATAAACCCAGTCTGTTCTGGGTGTACCAATAGTTCAATGTACTTTTCTAATCTAGTAGCTAAGATGCGGGTTAAAATTTTTAAGTCTTGGTTAAGGAGGGAGATAGGTCTATATGAATCATATCAGGAGGGCAGCTTTCCTGGTTTTGGAATAACTGTTATTAAGGTATCTTGCCATGAGTTGGGAAAAGTCCCTTCCTTCAGAGTTACATAGAAAATATGTACTAATCTAGGGGCCAGTGTTTTACTTAACTTCTTATTCCATTCGGCGGAAAGGCCATCTGGGCCAGGTGTTTTACCCATTTGTAGATTTCGTATAGCCTCCAGGGTTTTCTGAATTGATATCAGGGCTGAAAGGGCATCTTGTGCACTCAGTGGAAGAGTTGGTAAAGTAAGGGAGCCAAGAAAAGGTTTTGCTTCCTCCGAGACCCTCTGTTCCACCTTGTCCTCTGTGTATTGTCCTTTATAAAAGGTTCTGAATTGTGAGGCAATGTCTCCTGGTTTGGACCACACCCTGTCTGGATTTAGTGTATCCCTAATCTGTAAAACATGTCTCTCAGCTTGTTTCTTAATAAGGCGGAAGACCAGTAGTCTTAGAGACCTTCCCCCAACTCATGGTACCTACTGGTATATTATATAGCTTGAAGTGAAGGTTATAAACTGCAGTCTCCTGTCTGCAGGTCTGCTGCTCTTCTAGGTACAGAGATAGAAATACTGTTCAAAACTAAGTGAGCACAATACGACCAGCAGAACATATGCTGCAGGCTACTGTACCTCCCAGTTCTGAATCTTTCCAGTACCATCGGCTATTACAAGGCAATTAAATTAGCTGGAGCAATCAGTAGTATGCACTGTCAATTGAAAGTTAGTACAAATGTGTTTAGCGTCAAAGTGCCTCTTTGGGGTCACCTCACACTTGGATGATGGAAGACAGGTAAATCAATTATTTGAGTACTACAGCTATCTATAATGTCCAGTCTTCTTCGGACAGGTACTATAGCTATGTATAATGTTGGATCTTCTTTGGGAGGGTACCATAGCTTTCCATATTGTCTGATCTTCTTCTGGAGAGTACTATACAGTCACAGCCAAATACATGGCCAGATAGTTCCTGAAATTTCTGTGATATTTCTGGGGAAATCTCCTGCTTTCTGCATTTCTACAGTAGGGGCAGCAGAGAGAAAATCTTTTGAAATTTCGTGAAATATCTGTAAAATATCTGCCCATGTCTGTGGCTACTACTGTAGCTATAAAGTCTGATCTCCTTCATGTGGGGGTTATTTCACTTATCAGGTAACACCACAAGAATCTTCACCATCTGTGAAGGGTGACTCTGCATGGAAGTTTTTCTGCAGTACATCTGATCTCGGGACACCAATGCTTTCAATGTCAGCCATTGTTACCAACCCTGTTTAGTTGTTGGTGAACCAGTGCCTTCCTCATTACTTCTACATCATGCCAATCCAGGGTCACATACATTAGATGTGTG
This sequence comes from Neoceratodus forsteri, assembly GCA_016271365.2. Taxonomy (NCBI): domain Eukaryota; kingdom Metazoa; phylum Chordata; order Ceratodontiformes; family Ceratodontidae; genus Neoceratodus; species Neoceratodus forsteri. Next base: position 49,422,342 of record CM057451.1, on the reverse strand, counting down.
CATTATATGTGTGCAAAACTTTGAAGTATTATCAACTTCAGCTTCAGACAAATGTACATAAAGTCAAAACAGTTGATTGTTTCACTAGCCACTGACACTGTAGGGTGTGTGCTGCAGTTCCTGGGTAGTGTTTGTCCAAATGAGTATCAAATGGCATTATATTATGCTGAAATAAGTGTAACAATGGCTTGACTGATCCAACCTCTCAGATGGTTCTGCAAAGGCTCCTGTCTTAAGTTTTATGGAGTCAATTTTACAATTTACAGGTAACTTTAACATGGCCTTCTGTCTTAAGTTTATGATGTCTCTTGGTTGTGCATATTTCCTTAATTCTACTGATTTAAGGAGTTCCATCCTCCCATATAGTTCTGTAAAGGCTACTGTCTTAAGTGTTATGGAGTCCTTTGACAGTTAACTTATTCTGGTGCTTCTGTCATGACCATCTTTCCACCCAAACTTACATGGGGATGGTGACGTTGGTGGCTGTCCACGGCCTCAGTTGTATTGCTGACAATCATCCTTCATTGTTTTGCCTGATGAGTGAGAACTACCGAAGATGTAGTCTTGCATTATTACACAAATGACCTTTTACTTACAGGGCAATTGTCTGTATTCATAATATACTCAATGGCTCATTCCAGTTTAGCAAGTTGAAATAGTGTCAACACTTGACCAATGACATTAAGTGTGTAACAGATCAAAACACTGATCACCATCTATGCTTGTTCTGCCATTTTCCATGAATAGCCTCCAAAATATTGGCAATATAATAATCTAAAAATGTCTAAATCCAGTCAGCACAGTATATGCCCCATGTTTCAGCAGAATAATACCTAGTAAGGGGCAGTAACATAAGACAAATGGCACCCTTGTTTGTAACTGTTAATGTCCTGATCTTAATTATTATAGTATTTTAGAGTATTAAATAGTTAATAACATTTCACACCCTTAATTGTTTTGCAGTTCTTGAGATAGTGTATACTACTCAGATAGTATTTGCAACATGTCCAGCATGATCAAGTTTAAGAGTGGAGAGCAGAAGAGGAAGGAAAGGGTAGAAGTTCAACAAAAGGCTGAATTCCTGATGAAAAAAATACCACAGTTAGAAAGTATTTTTGGAGAATCAACAGCAGTCAGTGTACTGCAAGCAGAAAAGAATTGTGGTGTCACTACTGAATGGGTCACCCACAACAGCAATGTAGTTACTGATAGCAATATGAATAGTGATTCAATAATTGGTGAAATAGAATTGGTGGATGATAATGCAGAGAGCACAGTACAGGTTCAATATAGTGAAAGTGAAAATAATTGTTGTATCAATGAATGTGATAATTCAAACTCACAACAATTATATTGTGATGTAAGTGAAAGTGGTCTTTAACAACATGGTGCTGAAAGCATTGATATCAATAGTAACTCAATGAATACAGACAAGTGTCCTTCAACTAGTGTTTTTTTTGTTGATCCATTCGATTGGTCCATAAGAGAAGAATTCCATGATCACATTGCTAGCATAAATATTAATGAACTTGAACAGAACATCTCATTCGGTTTTGAAAAATTTTGAAGTATACAATATCAGAAAGTTTGTCGTGTATCATACCATTTATTTAATAGTAAAATGCCTAATGGCAAGTCATTGAAGTGGTCTTGGCTAGTATACTCTCCAAAAGGGGGATATGTCATCTGTGTGTATTGTAAAGTATTTGGTAAACAAATCAATTCCTTAACATCAGGATTTTCTGATTGGAGTAATGCTGTTAAGCGCCTTGCAGAACATGAGTAAAGTTCTCTTCATATAGAAAATGCAGTAGCCTACATGGATAGAAAAAAAATTGGCAGGGAGAATAGACAAAACACTCATTCAGGACATAGAAAGTAAACAGAATTATTGGCGTAATGATCTCAAGCGCGTGACAGCTGTGATAATCTTTCTTTGTGAAAGGGGACTTGCATTCTGTGGAACTGATGAAACAACAGGTTCACCTTCATATGGTAATTTTCTAGGGATTATGGAGTTAATTGCCCAGTTTGATCCATTTTTGTCAGAACACATGGCTAAGTATGCATGTAAGGGTCAGGGGGAGTTCTTCATACTTATCAAAAACAATTTAGGAAGAACTTATTATTATTATTATGGAAGTAGAAGTACAGAGAAGAATTGTAGAAATGATCCAGAAATCAAAATATTACTCAATTGTTGACTTTACACCTGATTTGTCCCACGTCGACCAGCTTACAGTGATTCTCAGATTTGTATATAATGGAACTCCACAAGAGCAATTTATTACCTTTATCCCTATAAAATCACACACAGGTCAGCACATTGCTGAAACAGTTCTCCGATTTTTAAAGGAGAATGACATAGATCAAAAGAATTGTAAAGGCTAGACTTATGATAATGCATCGAATATGTCTGGTAAATATCAAGGATTGCACGCTAGAGTTAAAGAAGTTTGTCTCTCTGCTGACTATATACCATGTGCTGCACACTCCCTTAATTTAGTAGGTGTACATGCTGTGTCCTTCTGTCATCAAATTGTAACCTTCTTCAGCTTAGTACAAAAACTGTACACATTTTTCTCTGCTTCCACATCGAGGTGGGCAAAACTAGCAGAAGCACTTCATAACTGTTTAACCTTGATGACAATGTTCACCACACTTTGGTCAGCTAGGGCAGATGCAGTAAAAGCTTTAAAGATGAGCTATGAGGATATCAATAACTGTTTGAATGACATTGCAAATGATGAATCTCAAAATCCAGAGACATGTCATGAGGCAAAGACATATGCTACACAAATGGTTCATTTAGAGACAGTTCTCCTGTGTCATATGTGGCATGATTTGCTCAATTGTTTCAATGCAACAAGCATTGCATTACAAAAGAGTGATATGGATGTCTTAAAAGGTATTCAGCATCTGGAAAGTTTAACGATTATGTTTTGAAGAAACATGATCAGTTTGATGCATATGAAGATACTGCAAAAAAAGCAACATCTATTCAACATCTCACTACCATACAGAGCAAAAAAGGGGAACTACACACAAAGTGTTTTTTGATGAGTAGAGGGGTCCCAGTAATACAACTGATGAGAATGAGGAATTGCAAGTGAGAGACAAATTCAGGATTAATGTTTTCGATGTTATGATTGACACTTTAATCACACAGTTAACACAGCGATTACTTACGTTGAAAAACATTTCTGCTAGATTCAGCAGGACTTTTGGGGAACATCTTGACAAACTCTCAGAACAATTGCTTGCACTGAGAGAAGCATATTCACAAGATTTTAATGACAACATAGAAAATGAAGTTGCTAATTACCTTGAATTCCTGAAATGCATTAACACAGCTGATCCTGTTGAAATCTTATAACAGGTTAGCAAAATTGGAGTGTTTACGAATTCCAAAATTGCCATCCAAGTCTACCTAAGTTTGCCCATTACCAACTGTGAAGATGAGAGATCATTTTCTAAACTGAAATTTGTGAAAACCAGTCTGTGCCAAACAATGCTGGAAGACAGACCGAGTTCCCTGACCCTGTTAGGCATATAATCAGACAGTCTAAGACAGCTGGATCTTGATGATGTGATTGACAGTTTTGTGAGGAAAAAATCAAGGGAAATACACTTGTAAGAGTCATTAGAATGTGGCTTACTGACTCTTTCTGCCTAACTCTCCTCTTGCACCTGATTTGATCATTTTTATGTTGCCTAGCCCTTGTGCAGCCAACATATTGCATTAGTAGCAGATTTGGAGGTGCAGTAGCTGTGGGCGAATGCAGGGCATGCATCAGTAGGTGCATCCCTCATACCCCAATAAGGCAGCTGCAGGTGCTGACACCAGCAACACATAAACTGGTCACCAGATCAAAGAAAAGGTCCACTGCAATGAGACATAAGCTTCTCATGCAACAGCGTGCCTTTCCTGGTGAACCAGTTTACAAAACATGGCGGCATGCCACCGCAGAGTGCCCCAACCCACTTCATTTGCTAATGAGGAAGCCCACTCCCTGTTGGCATAATGCAACCCCTCCTCCCATTTAGTGTGTGTGCCAAGGGGGTGCTCAATCACCCTCGGCATCATGTCCCCCCTTCCCAGTTTAATTTACTGATGGGGGAGCCCACTCCCCATCAACATAATGTCCCCCCATTTGTTGTGTGCCGACAGGGGTGCCCAATCCCCCATTGGCTACAGAACTCCCCCCAAAAAAACACTCAAGTGGCATGCTGGGAGCCCACCCCAGTGTGCCAAATGCCTGAAAAGAAAACAGTCCCACAATTTTTTTAAACCTGCAAAGCAGAAAATGGTCTCGTCCGACTCCAGTGGCCCGCCCCCAACCCACACCACCCTCTGCTCACCCTGCCTCCCACCACCCTCACACCATACTTACCTCCAGGCATGGCACGACAATCTTTGGTGGACCAGGAACACGTCTGCACTCTTCAAAGCCAACCGCAAACTGAAGAAATGCCAGTAAGCTGTATAATGGCATAAATAGGGTTTTGCAACTTTGATGCATATCTCAGGCATTTTTGGGAATTTTGGCACCAAATTTTCAACATGAGTTATTGGGACCCCTCCTCATGAATTCAATCACTGTCATAGCGTTATTCGGTCCTGAAAGGTGACTTCGCAATCACTGCACGGAATCACCTTTTGGGACTGATTAACAAAACAACAGTGCCACTGTTCATGAGGGGGGCTCTCACAAGGCCTATGTTGCAAATTTGGTGAAAAAAATCTAAAAAGTGGCTGTTTCACGCGTGCATTGAGCAGTTTCCATGCACGCTCGTAACTTCATGAATTTGTAATATTTTCACTCCAGATTTTCAAAATTGACATTTTTCCACACCTCGTTATGAACAGTACAGCTGTCATTTTACATATCCTGGCTGAAATGTGTTTTTGCACTTTCAGTGCAGAATAGCAAGGTCGCTCTGTGAAATCCATTTTCAGGACAGTTTGAGATAAATGACAGTGACACTGTTCATGAGCAGATGTCCTAAAATGCCTATGTTCAAAATTTGGTGACAAAAGTCCATAAAATGACTTTGTTACAAGCGTGCATTGTGCAGTTTCCACACACCCTTGTAACTTCGCAAATTTGCAATATTTTCATGCCAGATTTTCAACACTGCCATTTTTCCACATCTCCTTATGAACAGTACAGCTGTCATTTTTCACATTCTGCCCAAAATGTGTTTTCACACCTGTGGCGCACAATGGCATGGTCACTGTGGGAAATCAACTTTTGGGACAGATTAACAAAATCACAGTGCCACTGTTCATGAGAGGAGGTCCCAAAATGCCTCTGTTGAAAATGTGGTTAAAAAAATCCCAAAAATAATTGGTTTATGGATGTGTGTTGAGCAGTTTCTATGCCTGCTCATGACTTCACCAATTTTTCATATTTTCACTCCAGATTTTCAGCATTGCCATTTTTTTACACCTCCTCATGAAAAATACAGTTGTCATTTTTCACATCCTGCCCAAAATGTGTTTTCATGCCTGCATTGCCAAGTGGCATAGTCACTGTGCAAAACCACTTTTTGGCTAACAAACTGATAGTGCCGCTCTTCATGAGCTGGGGTTACAAAAAGCCCATGTTGAAAATTTGAAGTGAAAATACCAACAAACACCTATGGCGTTAGGGTTTCCAACTGTAGCATCCCACCCTGTAGAGACTGACAGGCATCAGGGATGTGACTTGGGATCATCGGCTGTAATGCTCAGGACATTTACCCCCACCCCCCGACCCTGCAGCCACTGACAGGCATTGAGGTGTGCCTTGGAGTGTTTGGCCCAAAAGTTCACCCCATTCTCCTATACTGCACTCATCTCAGCCTATTTTCTTATGGAATGGGGTAAGTATAAGGTCCAAAGACCCCAAAGCATACCACAACACTTGTCAGTGTCTATAGGGTAGGGTGAGGTAAAATGGCATAAGCGTTATAGCTGATGACCCAAAGGCACACTCCAATGCCTGATAGTCTCTGCAGGGTTGGGGTGGGGTTGGCGTCAGTTCAATACTTCACTGCCTTTCCTATTAGGCATCTCTAATTCCTGCGCTACCAATGCCAGTAAGACAACATTCGGCATTGACAAATGGTTGTTTTGTGTGTGGTGTGGGCATTGATGCATCAATGGAAACATTTCAAAAACAGGAGGGTTTGGTACAAAAAAGCTTGTGTTTGATATATTTTCCAAATATGTGCATAATCTGTATAGGACAGACTATCAGTTTGTACTGCCCTTAATATATAGGTGTCTTACATCCACAGCATTTCAATATTGTAAAGAAGTCACAAATTAATTCTCTTAAAAATAAAAGCTGTATCCATCATAAAATGCAGAAAACAAGGGGCCCAATTACAAGACAGTAATGCCAGGCATAAACACAGTACGCCAGTACTGATGGTGCAAATTGCAAGCTACGCCAGCGAGATGTGACATGCGCGATTCCAAGAGGACACTTATGATGCAGCCTGCAACTGCTATACACACCCCAAGTTATGATGCAGATACAACAGAAAATGTGTACGCCACTGCATAATGCAGCCTATGACAGGTGTAACACATCAGCGGCATGGAAACACTATTCCAGAACAGATAGCGTAAACAGATCCCACAGTGGAAGGCCACGCAAGTTAGAACAGGTAAAAGCTGTCTTAAAAAGTGCTCAGGCCAGTGAACCCCCCCCCCACACAGATGGCACTACACCACACAAACAGGACCATAGACAGGCATACTTTGTGGCTGCATCACTCCCAGCTGTCGGCTGTTGGGGCATATCTGCTTGAGTGGCCTGCAGCAGGGCCACAAATGCATCAGCCTTCCTTCTCTGTTGTGCCACCGACCCCTCGATGGCTATGGCCAGGTGGGTGATGGCGGCTGTCTGTGCCTGTGCACTGGTCTGTGCTGTGGCCATGACCTCCACAATCCACTTCATGGCCCTTCTGACACTCTGCATCCCAGTCTCCAGAACTCCCATCAGTGCTGCCATTTGCTCCTCCCGTGCTGCCTGGTGTGCCTCCATGCTGAGGCGTATGCAGCCCAGCAACTCAGACTGCTCGGCGTGGACTGTCACGAGGGTCTGGCAAAACCCAGCGTAGTCTGTCAGGGTCTGTGGTGCCTCTGCCTCAGGCAATGTCAACCCATTCAGGGCCTCCTTCAGCCTCTAGTAGGATGTGGGGCTCAAGTCCTGTGGTATTTCACCCTCCAGGCTGCCATAGCTCAGGTAGTCACTGAGGTCCAGGTCTGGGTCTTCCAGTGGCTGTTCCCCCTCCATTTCCTGCTCCCCCACCACTGTTGTCTCTGCTGTGTCCTGCTGAGCCTGCCCTCCATTGTCTGGCACACTCTCCACCGCCAGTGTGTCCTCTGCTGCTGTGCCTGTGTGGAGACATTGGTGCATCAGTGCACCGTCCACTGTCATGCCAGCATCCATCTCACCCCTGTGGTGCCCTCCCATGCACCACTGTTGACACTGGCCATGTTCTTACCTGCCCCATCACCATCTACATCCACACCTGTGGGAGATTGTGAGGGTATCAATGATGCTGCACCATTACATGACACCCATGCCTGCCATGGCCCATTTCCCTGCAGGTCCCACTCACAGGGCAGTGGCACAGTCGGACATTGGCTTACCTTCCCCTGTGTCCTCTGGTTCCACTCCTGTGGATTGAACAACAGTGCTTTAGTGCCTGTACACCTGTCATTGGCTGCCATGCGTGCCACCATACACCCCACTGTGTTGCTGGGCACCTCATGCTGGGCAGTTTTGGCTGCCACCTTACCTGCCCCAGTGTCCGCTTCTGCTGCACCTCTGTGGAGAGGGAGTTACATTACATCAATGCAGACTGCCCTTGTGGTGGCTGCGATGTCAGCTGTTGGCAGGGCCAAGCACCGTGCCAGGCTGCATTTCATCTTTGCCTCCACCCCCTGTGCACTGTTCCGCTTTGCATTTCTGTGCCTCACCTTCACAGTTCCCACTGTGCTGCAGTGTACTGTACTCACAGCATGTCACCCCCCTTCTTCCCATTCTATCTTGCCATCTACATTTGACAGTTGAACTGCTTCACACGTCCACTTACCCATCCCTATGCCCATCTGGAAGGTGTCCAGCTCAGAGTCCCCATGGATGGTGTGCTGGCTCATGCATGCCAGGACCCTCTCCTCATGCATGCTCAGTGTGCACACGTCCTGTGGGCCGCCTCCTGTGGTTGTCTCCTGCCACCTGTTGTGTGCCTGTTTTGCCTTGACATGGCACTTCAGGTCACTGTACCACTTCTGCAGGTCCTGTGTGATGCGGCGAGCATGTGTCACTGCATTCACCTGCTGTACCACCTCATCCCATGCTGCCTTTCTCTTTAGCCAGTCCTGCCACTCACCACCCTTCCCCAGCAGGTCTGGGTTTGCCTCCAGTTTATCCAGGAGGATGTCTGTCTCTTCATAGCTGAAATTCCACTTTCACCTTTTGCTGCTTGCTGCCTCTACCCCACTATCCATCATCTCATAACCACTATGACATGTCTGTGGCCTGCGCATGATTTTATGGTCATGGGGTTGCGACTTTCATAGTGCTATGCTGCTCTTGGGGCTGCGCCATGCAGTGGTGGCATATGTTGTGACTTGCATAATTCGGCATTTCTTGGTGCATCTCTCAACTCTCCTGGAATCTGGCTCAGCTCACATGTCGCAGGCTTTTTGGCATATCTTATGCATTGGTATATTTTCTACACTGCTTTATCTGCTGTCTTGGAATCGGGCCCCAGGTCCCAAGGACTTGCATATATTTTGCGGGTTCCCACGCTCTGCTCCCATGTTCATTAACTTGATGAAGAGCTGCCAGGGACAGTGCAATCCATTAAAGTCAATAGGTGGCGTTTCAATCATTTCTTAAAGAAAGAAGAAAGGCCACTTGGTAATGAAATGTGGGTACCAGTCGACTAATGAGGCCATTGTTAGTCGACCATTGATGTTTCGTTAACAAGTAGCCATATTGACATTAAAAACTGATCATAACACCATAGACCACCACTGACTGTAATAAAGCATGCCCCCACATTCTCCCTGTCAGCTCTTCATCATGCTATTGAGTGTGGGGGCAGAACTTGAGCAGCACTTACAATCTGAAAGTAATTGGGTCCTGATTTTCTGCATTTTACAAGAGATAAAGCTTTATCTATTGATTTTTTTTGACATCTTCACAATATTGACTATACTATGGTGGTAAGACACTCATACCAGGTGGGGTGCTGATCTTGATGGGTCTCTTTCATCAGTTTTCAACAACATATAGAATAATGCATTGCACTGAAATGTGCAGTCAATAACAGATGATAGTTGTTGACAAATATGTCAGTAGCACTTTTTTTGTTGATATACTGTTAAAACATTCAACAAATAGTTTTTATAAAACAGAACACTTCACAGTTACCATTGTGGATTAGTACACTAAATGAACGGTTATTCAAAGTAATGACTGGTGTTTTCATAATACAATTTAGAACCAAATCCATGTACTGTACAATGTAAACTTTGGTGTACAAAATACCAACAATTTAGCTCTCTGTGTACTGTAGCACAGTAACAGTGAAAAGATGTACTTCACTGTATAGGGTATGAGAAAATGCAGACAATTTAGCTCTGTGTAATATTTACAGTGAAAAGTTGTACGTACTTCGTTGTAAAGGGTATACCACATTGTGTGATAAAACATACTGGCCGACTGCCTGACTGTCAATGTAGCTATGTTTTGAGAATCTTTTTTGGTGACAAATAATTGGACAGTACACAGAAACATGCAGTTCATTCTGGACTACATTTATGGAATTATGCAATACAACCATTATGTCCATCAAGTTTATTGAGGTTTAGATAATACATAGACAAATTGCCATGGTCCTCAAACATGACAAGAAGTATTGTTATTTTGGATGGGTTAGAAAAAAGTGTTCTGTTCCATTTAAAAATGGAAAAATCCATCGCTTTTAAAGCAATGTATAACTGGGTTAATGTTTAAAAATGGGGGGGGGGTAAAAAATACTCCACTTGGGCTGTTGTAAAATTTCTCAAAGTTCTTTATTTATTTTTGTTAATTGCCCTGACGTTTCACACTCTTGTGCTTTTTCAAAGGGCTTTTCATATATTATGTAAGAATAATAGATAAATATTGTTTATAAATCTTGCATTTTGGATTCCATTTCTTTTCATTATTCTTCAATTAACATTTTCTATTATACTTCATTACCACTGTGCTTCTTTCTCATGCTACTTATAGTACACACTCTGTACTCTATTCACTCTTCTTATAATTAAAACTTTACAAAAATAATATACAGTAATAGAGAATATGTACCCTGTATTCGTGCTTTGTTTCCACACTGGCCAGACACTTTTTACTTCTACCTTTGCCTGTTCTACCTATTCTTCATGGCAAGGAATTGCACCAAACTTGTGTCTTAACTATGATATAAACAATATGTGAAAATGCCTTCAGCAACCTTATTTAACAGGTTAGTTTCTACACAGTAATCAACTTTCCCTTATTGCTACCTTTTCTGTTATAACATTGTACCATTTTAAAAGATCTGAATTGGCTAAATTTTACCTTTTGCAGCTTTATCTTTCAGCTCAGCATGCTCAGTTTCCTTTGTTCTCTGTCTTCCTTGAATTTTAGGTTCTGTTTTTAATATATTTAAAGTTTTAATACAATCAAATTTCTTAGTAACTGTTTAAACACTTCTGCAATGTGTTTTTGCCTGTATAACTGGTTTTAACACTTTTTACTCACTTTTGTGCTGAACGTTATTTCCAACTCCTTATTTCTTTTTTTATTGCCAGTCTCTAAAAAGAAAATCAATCCTTTCAGTATCCTTCAATATTTTTATTTTTTCAGTCCTACTAACCTTCAATTGTATGTTACTATCTCACTTTACCTGCCTAGTATGTGTAGATACTTTAGGCTTAGTGTTAAAAGTCACCTTCAGTTCTTTCTTTAGCTTTATTATATGAGCCTTGTATCTGTATGTAAAGAAAATAAGCTATCTTAATCACATTTTAAATGTATTTGACATAGCTACAGCTCCTAGATATCTAAATATTTGTCTTTTCTTACCATGTGCTGGCTCTGTTGTTGTTCCTTGTGTTGTTTGGTGCAGCTACTGTGTGTATATGTATGTGTGTGGTGCAAACTGTCTTGCTAAATACCTCTCGACCTGATCACCACATGCAGTTTCACCTGCAATGGATGAGCTCCAATTAAGTTCAACTCATGGTCACTTAGCAACCTTCGTTGTGATCAGGCCAATGTCAGGCCACAGTGTGTCTTTTTTTATTTATTTAATTACTCATTTCAATGTTTAGTTTATTGAGAAACTAATGATGCCTTGAGGTGTTGGGTTTTCTTAATAAGCTGTGGTTCTTCAATGTGTTTAAGTTTGTGTTTAGTTAATATGTTCTTTATATGGGGAGGATAGAGATGTGGGGGGGAGGATCTCAGAATGTGAAGTGTTCTTAACTTCATAATTTCTTACTTTACCATGTTTTTGTTAAAATTTGCTTGTATATCCCTTCTTTTTTGTGAACTTTCAACTAAATGGAGTCAGTCATTTGACAACTGACAGATCACTTTACTAAGGTCTTCTGTCTTAAGTTTATGATGTCCCTTGGTTATGTGCATTTCCTTAAGTCTCCTGACTTAAGTTTATGGAGATACATCACCACAGATTGTTCTGCAAATGCTCCTGTCTTAAGTTTTATGGAGTCAATCATTTGACAATTGACATGTCACTTTACCAAGGGCTTCTGTCTTAAGTTTATGATGTCCCTTGTTTATGTGCATTTCCTTAATTCTCCTGACTTAAAGTTTATGGAGATCCATCACAGCCCAGACTGTTGTGCAAATTGTAACGACTCCTGTCTGAAGTCTTAGGCAGTTCTTTTACAAGTGACCATGGCCTCTGTCCAAAGTTTATGATTTCCCTTGGATGGGCACATTTCCTTCAGTTTCCTCTCTTAAGTTTATGGAGATATAAATCCTCCTACTGTTCCGCAAAGACTTCTGTCTTAAAGAGCTAGTGTACTGCCTGGAAACTGCCTACAATTAATTATAACTTTCAGATGTAATCAGCTATCACTTCTTATATCTAGAGTATGTTTTCTTTTCTGTTTGCTAATAAGAAGATTTTCCACCTGGCAGTACTAGGGTGATGTGTGGAGCAGCACTCTGGAGGAAAAAGTCAGTTCTGTTCCTCCCACTACATCAAGACAGAGACCACACTGACTATGACATCACTAGTAACCAATAAGAACCATTTCTCACTGCCAGGTTTCAGTTTCACATGAAGCAGCAAGGACTGTCTCTCCCTGGTTACTAGTCATGTCACTATTCCTGCATTTTGATTGGTAGCTTGTGTGAGTCACTGCTCAGGCTACAAAGATAGTGCTGCCTCAAAGTGTTTGGTCTCATTTTTGATGATGTAGTGGGAGGAACAGGACTGACTTTTTTTTTCCTCAAGACATAGTGCTGCTCCACAGATCACCCCAGTACTGCCAGGTAGTAAATCTTCTAATTAACAAACAGAAAAGGAAAAATACTAGAGATATAAGAAGTGATAGCTAACTGCATCTGAAAATGACTACTAATCCCAAGCAGTACACTAGCTCTTTAAGTTTTATGAAGTCCTTTGACTTTGCCTCGAGAGCAAACCACACAAGATGTGGGTTGTAGGTTACAATTGTAATTATAATGGTCACTCATATGTGGAGAGACTTGTTCCACTGCACTGCAACCCACTGTGTCTTTGATATACAACACCATCTGTAATGATTTTACTGGTGTTTGTTTAACATGTTATTTACACTTATAATCCTGAAATAGCACTGAAACATAAGCAATAAGATATAGAACACTCAATAGAAAGAATTGCAATTTTAAAGTAAAACAAGGCAATACACTAGTAAAAACTTCACAAATGGTGCAAATTCATAATGAGTTGCAGTACAGAAACACATTATCTCCACACGAGTAGTAAGACATTTATAAATGAGTTTTGGCTTTCCCTCTCATGAGTTATGGTTCGTACCATATCCACTATCATGCATTAGCAAAGATAAATGTGTTATTAAACTGCAATACATCATGTATTCCATATCTATCATACAGTTATCTCTAGATAAGCATTTATCTAGGCTTGCGAGTAACATAATGACACAGTGCATGACCTTAACTTCAGGATCAGCCAGACAGCAGGTTTCACACTCATGATGCAGTCACAATAGCCTAATCCAATTGTAAAGATAGCTGCTGCATTACAAGTAAATGGTAACTGTAAGCAAACATCTGATGTATTTCTGATATTGTATCAATCTATTACACACTGGCCTTGATCATACTATAAAATGCTATACCAGTTGTGAGGGAGCATAAGGACTGGCATAACTAACTCATACCAGCCTCTTGTGAGTTATGGTCATGACTCATGCCATAACTCTATGGAACAGACATTTCATATTTCAAATAGATGACTCCATGGAATGTATGCAATTACTTGTAACATTCAGATGTAGACAGCTATTAATTATATCTCAAGTATTTCATTGTGTTTAAAATCAGATTGTCCATCTGACAATACTTGGGTGATTGTGGAGCAACACATTGTCTGGACAGGTATTTATGTTGCTTTCACTACATCCAACACTGAGACAACACTGACTAACATTACTAGTATCCAATGAGAATGATTTTTCGCTGCCAGGTTTCACTTTCACTAGAATCAGAAGGGACTTGATCTTACCGGTAACTAGTAAAGTCACAATTTCCTGCATTTTGATTGATAGCTTGTGAAAGTAAATGCTTGGGCTGCAGGGACTGTGGTGTCTAAAGGTGTTTAGTCTCATATGTGATGTAGTAGGAGGACCAGAACTGCCTTTTCTTAACATACAGAGTGCTGCTCTACACATCACCACAGTACAGTCAGGTGGAAAATCTTCAAACTAGCACACAGAAACTAATAAATTACTACAGATATTGGAAGTGATAGTAAGTTGACTGCATCTTAAACAAATAGTATCAACTCCAAGAATTACACTAGCTTTTTTAAGTAAGGCCATTGTCTAGCCGTTAAATGGTACAAGGTAAAGGTTAGTATGATTAAGTTTACAGTTTGCCACATCACTTTCTGATCAAGTAAGTGATCATTATTCTTTCTGTGACATGTTTATCAACCACAGGATATAAATAATAACCCCAGTGTAGTAGTATACAGAATATCTATAAATTGACATATGTGACACTATCTCAGCTCAATTGTCACTTCTATTTTAAAAATTGCATGATGTGTAATGATATCATTCTCCAACTGAGTCAATGCTGTGTAATGATGTCTTTCTGCTATTGAGTACATCTGTAATAATATCTTTCTGCCACTGAGACCATCAACATAACGTAATTACTCGATAAGAAACCATGATGAAACATCTGCTGCCGGCCTGCCATATTCTGAAGTACTGCATACTCTCATCTTTCATCTGCAGAAACAGAAATCAAAATATACAGGTATGGCAAATACAGTACATGCACAGCTGTGAGCTTATTGTTGACATTTTCATATTGAAGATTCATAATAGTCTATTGGTTTTATGACATTTCCTTCAAAAGAAGAACATAATTTGATTACAGACTTGAATCTGTAATGTTTATGTGGACTGTTGGGTTCAGGGTCAGGCAACTGGAGCTGTATGGGGTGTCATGTGGTGGGGCATGTTCACTTGCAGCATGGTCATCGTGGGGTGCCAACGCATGGTGCGCTGCTGCCACATGGTATAAGGAGGGGCCTTACACAGTACTGTGCATAGGGCCCATGGCAGTGTAAATCTGGCCCTGATTTCCGTTAACTCTTCCGGCACCTTGCTGTTGGTCTGTCTGTTTGTCTTTCTGAAGCTCAGTGGAAGCAGAGAGCACATACCCTGAACACCCCCCTGTCTAAGCCCATGCAATCCATAACAGTTCAGACACATGCAATGCTTAAACTTAAAGACACTTCTCCCAGCTCAGCCAGCCCCCTGTCTACCCCAGCACACAAATGAACACTAACCACAACCCCCCCGCACTTCCTCTGCAAGCAGCGCGGATCCCTCACTCTCAAGTGGTCATCCTTTACAAGTAGCAGAGTTGGGGGTCCAGGGCTCCAGTTGGACCTGCTACTGTAATGAACCTCAAACCTGCCTGAATACAACAGGACAGCTAAACTGAGTCCCCTTAATCCCTACAGTTGAAGGGCTGTTCCACAGATGATTACTACAGCCACTCAGGTACCACCGGGAATTTAAAACAAGAGCTGGATTATGGCAGGCAGCCTGTCATCTGCCTCCTCTTCTTCCTACACTGACTGCTTGCAGCACTTGCCCAGCTCCTCCTCTGCTACCAGTGCCCACCAATGATCAGTAGTGTCAGTGGGTGGTCCCCGTTGGAGTGATCAAGCGAGCTCCTCGACTTGTTACTAGCCCCCACAACCAATACTCTCTTTTTACTTTCTTCTGTGTCTGGTTGCATTTGCCTGTTTTCAAATACCCAATAAACTTTTGTTCTAGTGTCTACTTAGATACAGAATATTAAATATATCAAAATAAAATATAATTGCTTTGAAGAAGATAGAAGCCTTTATTATAGCTCAATTGTAATGTATGGTTGGAGAACACTGAAATCTCATCTTGATTATTTTACTTTCTTGTTGCTATTTTGTATTTTCAGGTTAAATCAAATATAATTAAATATAATTTTTTTTTGAGAAGGTAGAAGCTTTTATAATATTGTTGTTTTTTTTTGTTTGTTTGATCCACGCACACTGGAACATTGAAGCAGTGAGATCACCACAGTTTTGGCAGCCTTGCACTATTCCTCTGATCCTAAAAATATGTATCACAATGGTTGTATGTAGGTTTATATTTAAATGGCTTTAATTCATTATAACTACACACTAACAAGAATGGTCTTAATGAGTTCATTTAAGGTTTCATAATATGACCTTTTGCAATTTTAATGACCCCCAATCCTGGAGTCTTCAATTTGTTTTATCTAAACATTTCTTTGCTCAGTTCATCAATAATCCAATAAGATTTAGAATAAAATTACTTTAGAACAAAAACTGTATAACTTTGGGTTTGATTTTGCACAAATATTAACTTCTCTCTGAGTTGAAAATGCATAGGAGACTAGTTGTACATACTTTTATTTTTCTCCACATTTTTACTGTGGAAATTTGTAAAAAAAATATGCAAAAATAACACTTGACCTTTTGCACAGGTCTTGAACTCACATAAAGGGAATGGCTTAAAATGTATTTAATAGTCATTCAAGAGTT
The DNA here is from genome assembly GCA_016271365.2 of Neoceratodus forsteri. NCBI lineage: Eukaryota > Metazoa > Chordata > Ceratodontiformes > Ceratodontidae > Neoceratodus > Neoceratodus forsteri. Next base: position 49,405,974 of record CM057451.1, on the reverse strand, counting down.
ATCCCAATATCAAGATTTAGTAAATATATATTTTATGTGTTTTAATAATAGAAGTTGCCAAAGAGGACTTAATAAATGTAAACTGAGCTTCACTGAGTTCAGTGATATAAACAGTTTCTTTGATGTTTTATAACATATTAGATTGCAGTGTTGTGTGTGTGTGTGTGCGTGTGTGTGTGTGTGTGTTTGCTGTATATCACAATATTTTGTTCCCAAAAAGCATCGTAAAAAATGCCTGCTGATTGCTATATATTTTTCCTGGATACTTCACAGAAGACCTGGCATATGTCCGAGACAGTGTTTATCAGATAGTGTCTTAAGAGGTTAAAAAACTGTAAATCTTTTTAGATTTGCTGGGAAAGGATGACATTTATGAGGTATGAATCTTTCTTGAAAGACAATACCTGCCCAACTAAAACTTACAAGAACATGTTTAAATGTTAAGTATTTAAATGTGCAAGTTGTTGCATTTTGAAAGGGGTAAACAAATCTCCAGTTTAATAGGCAACCAATATTTAACAAGCTGTTTCAGTTTCCTAATGGCAATCTGAAATACAACTTGGAGTTATGTCTTGAACATTCTAAACAGAAAGAAGGGAGTATTTTATTTCAGTTGGCATAGTGATTTGTAGATGTGGAAGGATACACTGAAAACTCCAAAATATGAGTTCCACAATACTCCATTTTTCAGCTACAGACAGCCTGCAGCCATAGCTAGGTCATCTGCATAAGCCGGAATTTTAATTGGGTTCATTCTGGGAATAGGGTAAAGACTCTTTATTTCATTTGTCAATAATAATTTCCTAATCATAGAAACATAGAAACATAGAAGTTGATGGCAGATAAGTACTGCAAAGCCTATACAGTCTGCCAATTTATTTTTCTACCTTATAAATGTGCCATAATAAACATAATAAAATTATAAAAACGCAACATTGGAAACAGAAAAAGGAGGGGATGGGATGGTTGAAGAGTGATGTAAAAGGTTTTTTCCCCCTGTGGAAATTGCATTCATTGCAATAATGGTATTAAAACTAAAAATATTAAGAGCACTTGGGATGACCAAACATATAATATTAAGGATTTTATTACTTGCAATACAGAATATGTTATCTACTGTATAGTTTGTCCTTGCTCTTTATATTACATTGGTGAAACTACTAGACCATTAAAAATAAGGATCACAGAACATAAAAGTATCATCCGCAGGCAACATTTACATTCTCCACTAGCAAGGCATTTCACCGAGAGACAACATCAAGTGTCAAGTTTAAAATTCTTTGGTATTGAGAAAATACCTGAACTACAAAGAGGTGGCGACAGAGAAAGAATCTTACTCAAACGGGAAGTGTGGTGGATCTTTCACTTGAAAACCCATTTACCCAGATATGGACTAAATGAAACACTAAACTGGGCAGTTTATGACTAATGAATGATTATTGAATATAATCTGTATTACGTATTTTCCTTGTACTTTCTCAACATCACTTAAATATTCACTGAAATTTTGTTTTGCCATTATGCTGGGTTAATTTTTAGTGGTTGATTTCTCTAAATGAAGCAGTGAATAAATGTACTAAGTTAAGTACTTTGAAAGGGAAAACTCCACTATTTTGTGGAGTTTTCATTTATATGACCGGACCATTCAGTAAAACGTCACTAAGTGACGTGTACATGCTTGCGTGTATACCTGTGTGGTCTGGACACCTTTCTTCTTTAGTGAGCACCTGTGAAGCCAGTTGGCATGGTGCAAGGTAAAGCATGGGGTTTGTGCTTAATGGCGGTGGCTTGTAATTCGGTTCCCTTTTGAAAACATTCTGTGAGTGCTGGAAGCTAAAAATACTGTTAAACTGGTAAGGACTATGAGAACTGACTCAACATTTAAGCTAAATTCATAGAACGACATTGTAAAAAGATATTTTGAATTTTCTTTCAGAGTTTAATGCTGATATGAAGTGAGACATTAAAATTGGTTCACTTGAATATATGATTCATTTAAGGTACAACTTTCATTTAGTGACTATATCAATTTTTAAATTGGTCAAGGATGTAAAAACATCTGCTATAATGTTATTTTATTTTGTTTTACTTAAGCAGAGTCAGTCCAGCTTTGTATAAGCTTCATACGACAAGCACTTACAAAGAAGGGCCTTTTCTAATAGTAAGCACCTTTTTGTGCATTAACATTATTAAATTCATCAAGAAAAATGTTAAGATTTATGGAGATATTCTATTTTATTTACAGAAATAAGATTGGGAACTGTTTGCCACTGAAGTGAATGTATGGCGCTTCTCCCCCATTTAAAGGAGAAAGCTGCGGACATTATTGCTATCGCCTTGAAGATATTCTTAAATGTTAATAGGTTTGTTCTACCTATTAATGACGATATTATTATCATTTTAGTGGCAAATGATATATTTATCAGCTCTGTTCTCTTAAAAAAACTCCTAAAATAAGTTTTTCTTTTATATTTTCTGTTCACAGAATACAAGCTCCAAGTCTGATGAAGGAACTTGAGTTCTGAAACGTTACAATAAGTTTATTTGGAGCATTGTTATAATGATTTATTGGATAGGAAACATTATTATAACACTAAAAAGACAGCGAAATGTTTTTATGAACTAATAAAATGTGCAACTATTATTTGGGAGCTATATTGATTTATATTATTTCATAAGGGTTGAGAGGGGTAATTTATAACAGTTTGTCGATTCTCCTATCTCTATCTCCCCTTTTCAAAAAAAAACTCTAAAAGGAACCTTGGGAAACTCAAAATTTATGATTTGGCCTGTAGACAACCCCAGTTCTTATGGCTGTCCCATTTGCTGTTTCTAGGATGATCTACAGTTCTTCTGGCTCCTTATGTGTGTTTTGAATTTCTGTAGCTTTGATATTTTCATTGAAATACAGGGCCACTCCATCCCCCACCTTTTTGCACCTCGGTCTCTTTTGAACAGTACATAGCCAGGTACTGAAGTCTCCCAAGTGTGGTTAATGGTAAACCACATCTCGTTAATTGCTACTATGTCCAGTTTAGCCTCTGTCATTATCGCCTGCAGGTCTGGGATCTTGTTTCCCAGACTGCGAGCATTTGTGTACATGATTTTCCATTGGCCAGATTTCAGTGTGTTAGTTGTTGGGTGAGGTCTGGTGTTTCCTCTTTGCATCGTATGGGGAGCTGAACCATTTTTCTTACCTGGTGATGCAAATGAACTGCAAACATGATGAACTTCTGTTTGACCACTAGCTGAGGGGAGAGGGGTGTTCTTCCCATTCAACATATGGGGTGTTGCACCCCTCTCCCCATTTGCTAGTTTAAATATTCTGCAAAGATGTCAAACTTCTGCCCCAATGTACTGACTCCCTCCTTAGTCAGATGCAGTCCATCAAATTTAAATAACTTTCGGTCCCAAAACTTTTGCCAGTTCCCTACAAATTTGTGTCCTTTTTCCTGGCACCAGCACTTGAGCCACATGTTTAGCTCCCCTATCTCCCCTTCTCTGACCTTCTGTCCATCTGCCCCCATCCCAGACTGGCAGAATCTCAGAGAAGGAGTTGCCTGATGAAATGGCTAATAGCTTGTCACCCAGCCTGGTCAGGTGTTCTTTGGTCGCCACAACTGACTGGCTGGTGAGATCATTAATCCCTATGTGTACTAGGACGTCAATGTTTTCTCCTGCTTCCTGAACAATTTTAGCAATGTGGTCAGTGTGTCTCCACACTGATGTACCTGGGAGACATCTGACCATTACCCCTGGCTGGAGATAGGTATCCACTCCCCGAATCATGAGGCCTCCTATGATCAGAAGTTTTTTGGATTTCCTTTTTTTGTTTTGGTTCCTGTTTTGGGTGAGGTTTGTTGTACTAGCTTCTGTGTTGCAATGTCCTGCTCTGCAGTGTCCTCTGCCTCTTTGATTTCAGAGATAGAAGCAGATACCTGTTTGTAGTTTTTATATGGTTTGTGGAGGTAATATGTTGGAGAGCTCTGAGTGATGGGGCACCCAATTTGCCCCTCCTAACCACCTGTCAACCTCCCAGACCAACTACCCTCTGCAGTCGACGTGCTTCTGTTTGATGTTGGGGAAATGGTGGGTGGTTCTTATAATATATTTCCTCTTGAATATGAAATTTGAGGTGTGCAATCTCTGCTAATGCTGCCTGGAGCTGAGTGCTAAGATCTCCAATGGCCCAGCATGTAGGACAGTGTCCTAAATCCTGTAAAACTGCCCTTCTGAAAAGTGTTCCGCAGTATCTGTAGTTAGTGATATCCATTCCAGATAAGTTGCTGGGTTTATAACCTGGTCAGAGTAATTAGAAGGAAGAAAATTAAAGCAAAAGTTTGATTTTGTGTTTTTTGTGTGTTTGGTTTTGTATAACTTGTTATAACAAGTTAAATTACTAGTGCCCCTGTAAATGAGATCACTGTATGGATACCTCACTGATCTGCCTCTTCCTGCTTTGCCACAGGAAATGTCACGACTGTGCTACCCTATAAAAGGAGTGTAGTTTGGGGTGGTTGGGGATGGAGATTGGTGGCTAGGCCCTTCCCCTGCTGAAAAAGAACCACGGATGAAAGAAACAAGGAGGTAAGAGCAGAAACAATCCGTCAGCAACAAATGCAGTAACCCTGATAGCTTATCCTAATGATAGATAAAACTGTAAAACCTGTAAAGCACCACCTGTAATAATTTCACAGAAGATATACCCTGTAAGAAACACTTTGCTACGAGGAAAATAAAGCAGTAACAGAAGATATACCTTGCAAAAGACAATTTGAATCAGAAGATTACAGCAGTAATCTGTTCGCACACACCTGTAGACACACCTTGTAATAATGCAGCAGAAGGTATACCCAGAAACAACAATTTGAATCAGAGAAAAATAAAGCAGTCAAATGTTAGCAACAAACAGTAAAAATCCCTGTGAGTACAAAATAAAAATTAAAACACAGTAAATCTGCCTAGCCAAAAGAAGTCTCAATCCTTTCCCTTGCTCTGGTAGGTTCTTTGCTCTGTCCTTTCAAGCAACCTAGAAGGAAAGAGCTCAGATGAAGTAGGTGCCTTGGCCAGAAAACTTAGTCTTCAACGTATCTATCCCAAATGCATAAAGTAATGGGCTAAGGGGGTAGCCCTGATGTACCCCCCTGCAGATATTAATGCATTTCCCCCTCCAGCCACTGACATTGGGAATTATAACTGCACTTTTATACATACTTTTAATCCATTCTACAAATTTCTCAGGAATACCAAAAGCCAAAACAGCTGAAAACTAAAGGTCATGTGCAAGCCTATCGAAGGCCTTTTCATGATCTAGGCCAAGCACATAACCTTGGTGTCAGCCCCCCCTGTTCCCTTCTAGAGAATAATTCTATAAGGACTATTAAATTATCATGCTGTTTCCTAGCTGGCACATGTTTGTAGTGTTCTAATCAGAAAATCAGATGTTTCCATCAATCTTTGCTAATAAGATTTTACTCAAGATCTTAAAATCATTGTTATGGAGACTCAATGGACTCCAATTTCCAATTTCTAACCTACTCCCTTTTTTTATAAAACAAAACCATCACAGCTTCTTTCATGGAAGCAGCATATTGTGCAGTAGACAACATAAGACTGAAAAGCACTACTAAAACAATTCTTTACTAAATGTTTTATACAACCCTGCCCCCATGCCATCTGAACCAGGTGTAGTATCAGATTTTAGATGACAGATGGCATTTTCTACCTCCTGTAATGTAATTTCTTTCATTAGTTCTTGTGAATCTAAGTCTGATAACTGATAAAGGGGAACTGTCATCAACAGGGTTTCTTAATGTTTGAAAGACTATAAAAAGCTAATTTGAGTGAGACAGTGTGTTTATCTGTGAGTCTTTGCAGTCCAGAGTTATTCATATGTAAATAAGTCTGTAATTAAGGGCTGGGGGGTCAGCCATATGTTTCAGGCTCCTGACAGGAAATGATGTCACCAAGGATCTTGGCCATCCATTGACTGTAGGTTAAATAGGGAATCATCTGTTTTATTAATTGTGTTTTAAGGTGTTATTACAACACCTTGTACATTTATAATAATTGTTTTGTATGTGCATTGAAACTAGTGAGTTATCACCCTTACATTTCAAACTGCTAGTAAAAATAATCCATCTTTAGGACTTCTTTAACCTCTAGGTTATACTGCCAGCTGATCATTAAAAACTACACATCTCAAGGCTGGCTCTGTGGTGCCAACAGATATTGGCGCACCATATCAGGATTTCTAAACCCTATCTGTGTTCATGTCAGTACAGATTTCTGGGGCTGCACAGCACTAACTTCTGTCTTTTTCCATTCCCTCTGTTACAGCCTTTTCTCTTGCAATTTTGGGTGTGAACTCGGGTCTATAAGATGCAAATATGGCTACATACGTACTGGTCTGGCATCATGGGGCTAGCTTTGAAATGTGAGGTTTTGGATTATCAGCTGGCAAAACAGCCAAGAGGTTAAAGCAAAGAACTGTGAACAAGTTTCGTTCATCCAGCAGAATGGTTTTTGATTCCATCATGCTCTACTTCTATATTGTGTGACCAGACCAGATGGATTATTTTTACTAACAGTTTAAAATGTAAAAGTGATAACTCACTAGTTTCGATGCACATACAAAACAAGTATTATAAATGTAGAAAGTGTTGTAATGACACCTGAAAACCCACTTAATAAAACAGACAATTTCCTATTTAACCTACAGTCAATGGAGGGCCAAGACATCGTTTCCTGTCAGGAGCCTAAAACATATGGCTGCCCCAGCCCTTAATTACAGGCTGATTTGCATATAAATAACTCTGGACTGCAAAGACTTACTTAAAGGGGAACTGTTGTTGACAGTTCCCCTTTAAATAACTTTGGGCCTCTGAAATTTGTGGCCTGGTACCAAACTGTGATTCCACATACTGCTCCACTACCTTTTAAAATGTCTCCTGGGGCAGAAACTACTTGCTCATTTCCTGTCTTTAATTCTGTTATCACCCTGCTGTAAACCCTCACTTTGCACTCCTTAAAGGGGTCCAAGGACCCCTTTTTCACCTGAATGCCAAACCGAAGTTCCTGATTTAGGGGTTTGGCTCTGTCATACTGTAAAGCATACATCTGTGCTTTGATGTTACCAATTTGAGTGCCATAGTCAAATCTAGTATGTGTAGATTGTAATGTCAGATGTTGCAACTGATTTCACAACTGTAGGTACTATAAATAGTCTATGTTGGCTATATACTTGGCTCTGCTCTGAAAGATTGTTTGCCAAGATATTTTTGTGTCTTCCCATCAATCCATATGATTGTTATAAAATTCCCATACAGAGACTCTGGCAGACCATTCACACTTCCACATTTTTTGTACAACTGGATCTTCCAAAAGGGACTCATTAGGTCTCCAGCTTTCCTTTCTACATCATGGGGTATCATCCCAAGTAAACTGTACCTCAATGGAAACATGGTTTGAATATTCAATAGCTCAAATTTTTGAGTCTACTATATTTAAAACCAAAGATAAAAATATAAAATCTATTTGGGTTTTTAGGGGTTCCCTAAAATATGTATAACCCCCCCCCAAGGGGTGTTGACTTCTGTAGGCATATATTAAACCAGCTGTGGAGACTATATTCTGCAATGCTGAAGAGTCACAGAATAGTTTGTTTGTCTTCAGCCCCCTATCAGAGTGTCACAACCCACAATTAAAGTCTCCTAACAATAAAAGTCAATGCGAAGTGTGTAAAAAGAGCTAGATTTCCTTTAATAGGGATACTCCCTGTGCCTTAGTCTGTGGGGAATATGTGACAATTAATCAAAACCTCTCATTTCCATACAAAATGTCTAAAAGCAAAGCCCTCCCAGGGTTGATTTCAACCAATCTGGTAACTTTAAGCATGGGATTAGAAAAAAGAATCCCCATCCCATCACAGGTATCCTCCCCTATAGACCAGGAGGAAGGAGCAAGAGTCCAAGCCTTCAAGGCCTGTTGCAGCTCACAATGTGTTTTCAACTGGTTGTCTTGAATACAATAGATGTCACTTCTACCCTGTTTTAATGAAAATAACACCCCTGTCTTCTTTCTCTCACTCTTGATGCTATTTACATTGAATATGGATATTAATGTGAGGCAATGCATCAGAGTTAGTAATAGTGAAAACATCATGCTTTGAGTCTTAGAACGCCTTCTCTGCTTAGTTCATTTGGCAATGGAGTCTCCTCCTCTTCCCTCTTCTGTATCAGTAGTGGACACCATTGAGGAGTTATCTGTATCTGACTCATCTTCTCCTGAATCGCCCTCAGTTGGTGTAACTAACAGAACTGCCAATTTGTTCACTTTTTGCCATGTGGAAGAATTCTTCACATTTGCACACATACACACACACACACACACACACACACACACACCGGTATTGGTTTTGCTAGCTAGGGCTTTCCCTAATCTAGAATGTTTTTTTGGGGGAACCAACTTAAAAGGCTTTTCTTTACCAGTGGGGGGGTGGAGGGGGGAGGCAGCATCTCTGTATCAGGTGACTCTGCTGCGGCAGAGAGCTCAAGTTAAACTAACACCACAATTTGAACATCAGAATTCTGAGCGTCTTCCAGTAGAGGTTCTGGGGAAACTTGGTCTAGAACAGCCCTCTCTGCCTCCAAGGTTTCTGTAGCTGTTCGAAGACTTTCATCTGCCATCCTTTTAGACTGCTGCTTCTGTGCAGCATCAATTAGACCCCCATGGGATAAACAAACCTCCCTATTATGGGAGGCCCAAGGACACCACCCATAAGCATGGGCAGTACGTTCACACAGATTACACTTAAATAGGTTTAAGCAGTTTGTAACAACATGGCCATACTCCAAACAGTGACTGCAGTGCGAAGTGTCACAAGTAGAACTGAGATGTGCACATGACCCACATTTAAAGCAGGATTGAGGTTGCCCTGCATAAAGGAGGGATCCTATGTCTTTTCAAAAAAAAAGCTATTGGGGAGATGTACAGGCCCATTATTGGTAGAGAACAGTTTTACCCTTATCCTCCACCCCCCATCCCATATCTGCTCACTGTCCAGTATAGAGGAGGGCCTACCTATAACTTCACAGCATTGGCACAGCCAAAAAAAGAATATCTTTTTACATTTACCCCTTCATTTTTAAACATGACTGTAATGTTTTTTACCAATGGCCTAGTGAGGGGTATTGCCAAAAAAAGATATCCAAGCTAGGGAGTTTTTAAGGTTCTGATACTGTTCCCAAAATCTGTCAAGGCTAGAAACATTTTTAAAACTAATGACATAATTGGAACTGCCAATATGAATTAGTGCGAAAATTTCTGAGGAAAAAACTTCATTGTCCCTTTAAGCAGAATTCTAGCAATATGCAATCTATCTGGGGGGACTCTAACCCTCCTTTGTAAATTAAATGTATCGCATTCCTTCTAGGAGTGGGTTCACCCTTATTCTGAAATAAATCAGATAACTTGAACATGGGATCTAACTGTGGTTGCTGGGTGGAATCGCTTATTCCCCCTTCTGCAGTCCCCAATCTTAAGGGTTCTTCTTCAACCAACGTATGTACCCTCCATATAAGGAGGGTGTAGATGCACCTGCAATTTCAATATTCTCAACATTACATTGTGAATTGACAGTAACATCATTACTAAGTTCAGTAACAATATTACCTTAGGGTGCATTGGAGCTCATTAGACTGTCAGCTGAGGTGCCACCTGCTGAGAAGGTACTTGAATATTTTGCTCGTATTTGTAAACTATAGGATCTGAAGGATCTGGGATCCATTGCCCATTTTCTCCTTGTACCCAGCCCATGACCTCAAATGCATGGACAGGGAACTAGATCCCAGTACCAATCTCAGTATTCCTTGGAAGGAGTGTTTCAGCTGAATTGTCCAGACTAGTAGAAGTTCTGGCCACACTCCATGCAATATATCCCTTTGGTTTGAACTGTGAAACTTTCCCACTATCTTGGTGAATAGCAGCTAAGTTTTTGCTAGTCCAGTTGTAACGAGCAAATGCCAAAGGCTGCCGATGAACTCCTAGCCTGTGGTGGCCTGCCTGAACAGTCTCAGTAACTTTCTCAGGAACTACATTCTGTGTGGGGGGTTACCGGCTTTTGGCATACAACCTCCTAGTCATTTACACTGCCAGCCATTTTCAAAGCTCCATCTGTCTGGGGCCGTTGGGGCTGCTGTTGTTCTGACTCAGTTGGTGCAGGGGCAGCCAAAGCTGCTGAAGCCTTTGGTGCTGCTGCATTATCAATCGACTGACTCATATTGACAGAACAGTCGGTGGGCTTGACAGGTGAGGACTTATCCCTTATTTTGCACAGCGCAGCCTGCAGTTCCAATTTTTTTCTTAAATTCTTTACTGTTCTGCCATTTGCTTTGTCAACAGGTTTTCTGTGTGCTCCATAGACTCAATAGTAGAAGCGTTCTTAACAACATTTGTTACCTTAACATTTTTTGTAAAAACATTCTCTTCTCCTAATTCCTCTGAAGAGAAACACATCAGTTGTGGCATCCTCTTCTGAAGAATCTGCCATCACCATGGCAGCATCAACAGCCTCTTGCATTGACAGACCAGAGAAGGAGGCCTGCTCTCCTATCTCCTCCACATCCATCCTGTGCTCTGTCTCCACAAAAGTGGCCATCTTGGAATGGATGGTCAAGATTGTCCCCCTACTGGCAGAGTAGGGGAATTTCCCCGGTGTCCTGGCCAAATTCCCCCATTCAGTAAAAATACCTCCAACAACTTAATCTGGTTAAGTAAATCAATTTACATCTGTACACATAGTCCACTTCTCTTGCCCCTGGGTCGCACCTGGAAACAAGCCACAGCCCAATGTACCTCTCCCAGTCACAAACTTTCAGATAATTTAATTAATAAATAATGGATGAATAAGGCATATCCCTAACTATATGGAACATGACATGGGTGAGAGTGAGATTGTAGAAATAGATCCACAACCTGCCATTGAACTCTTGATATCCCATGAGTGGCGATCAAGCCACAAGTGGGACATCTAGAGTTAAATGACAGCAAGTGGAGATATTTCTACTGTCTCACTCTCACTCATGTCATATTTGATTTGTACAAGTGCTGGGATCTCTTTCTTCCATTTTAGAGTTATTTGCATTTGTTTGTTGAAAATAAATCAATTTTCTGCTGTTTTTTGTTAATTATAAAAAAATTAAAATGTATCTATAAATGGAACTTCACTCATTCTGTAGATATTTTTGTGCTGAACCTATTTTGTCCTTACTTTGTCATCATTTTTCATTTTAATATTATGCGTATTTGTCAAAAGAGTAAAAGAAATGGAATGTTCTGCTATTTTTTGCCAGTTATAAAAAAAGGTATCTGTAAATGAAACACCACTCATTTTGTAGATACTTTTGTGCTAAACAAATTTCATGCTCACAGTACCATGCTATCATTTGTGTTTTAAAGTTATTCACATTTGTTTGTCAAAAAGTAGAAAAATGTAATTTTCTGCTGTTTTGCTTTGTTAATTGTAAAATAAAAGGTAGCCACAGTATAAATGAAACACCACTAATTTTGTAAATCTTTTTGTGCTGAACAACATTTGTGTTCACAGTACCATGCTATCATTTTTTTCATTTTAAAGTTATTTGCATTTGAATGCTGTTAGTACTGCTACTGAGGCCGTACATTCTAAATAGTTCTGAACCTTTTGTGACATATCCAGTATGAAACTATATCCATTGTGACATACCCATCTTGAAGATATCAGTGATATCTCACATGTGGTTAGTGCGATATCTCTTTTATCTTCTTGAAAAGAGCCCCACACATGTTGTATAAAAAGGGATATAGTACACTAAGGGAGGGAAAGCAAGGTGGTAACCTCAGGATGCATAGCAGTCAACTTGCTGGCAGCATGAAATGGAGAACCCCAGATTGCAGGTGCAGCTGAATGAAGGCCCAGATCCAGAAGGCATCAAAAAAGTCAAAAGGTGGACTGTAGAGCAAAAATTCAGTCTATGGTGCAAAATCATAACCAAACTGTGAGCAACAAAATGTATTAGTGTCCGATGTACTCAGAGGCTAGATATCCTTGTTTGATGACATGACTCACAGAAGGATGGGGAATGGGATGCATGGCAACCAGCAGCAATAGAATGAGTGTGCAGAGGATGAGTGGACATGCATGGTTTAAATACATTTGGGGGGGACATGCCTCAACTCTGCCCATACTGAACCACAAGTTACAACCTTTTAAATTTTAGAAGTTGGAGATGAATTGAGATACTAGAAGAAGCACACTTTGTTTGGAGTGTTGCATTTAGGTTACTCTAAAATATTCTTATTGGTATATTTTGAGTTGATTTTATCATTTAGGGGCATTTGCATAGCTGATATATTTTGAAACTACAACTAAGCCAAATCAATCAGTCAGGTCAGTCAGGGAAACAACTTGACAACTTTTATACCTCAATACTGGGACTTTGACATCAGTGCAGGCTGCGTTGTTGAATCCAGATATCCAAAATATCCCTGAGATAATGCAGAACACTGACCAAAAGATTAACTTCAATAATAAACATACTGCTTTGGAGACTTGTGTGACACAGCATGATAATTAGGTGGAGGACCATGGCATAGAGTTTTCTAATTTACAATCACAACACAAACATTTTGTAACAATAGCATTTAAAGGCAATGTCAAGAACGTTATAAAAGCAGGCAAATACAAATTCAGAAATATGATTCACCTAGGTTTGCATCTGCCCACTTGAATCCAAGCTCAGAGATTTTATTTTCAAATAATTTGTCCATTTGCAACAAAATGTCATGACTTACACCATTCTGTTCATTCAAATTCAGACAAAATCCAGTACGTCTCATGGAACAGTGAGACCATCTAATATAATGTGTAACAGTTCTGACAAACACAGATGTGGGTCAGCTTTTGAAAATCTTCATTGATGGATATGAGCTGGATCAGTTTCAAAATCCTTCCAGTACGTTAACTAATGCAAAACGTCAAGCCCTACAAAGCTAGCTCCCTGAACAAAATGTTTGCTTATTGGGACTGATATTATTCATTCTTTGTAACTTAAATCAGTGGTTAAAAAACTGTTGTCTATGGGTTTCCTTTTAACTCCTGAATCTAATGTAGTTATTAGGGCATTTTGTCTCTAATCTAGGAAACAAGATCAGGCTATTGATTCTTTTTAATAGACTGTGATTCCCATTTTTATCACAAAGGCAGTGACCTTGCAGCACTATGGAACTATTGCTTTCTTTCATTACCCCCACACTGGATAAAATGCAGTTTAAACTGGTATTCCCCACCTAACTCCTTTCTTTGACTTCTTTTCCTGCCTCAGATCTTTCCAGGGTGGTTTAGAGCTGGGTGAAACACTATTACTTTGCTACCCATAAGGAGGATTGTGAAGTGCACCAGCAATGACACATTCACAACTTGACTACTTCTCTAAGAGAACAGTTAGGACAGAAAGAGCAGTGAAGTATAGTGACAATCACTCTTCTCTAGGCACTGCAACAACGTTTAGTGAAATCTCTGCAGGGAGGACATCACTTCCTGAATAGTCACATAGGAAATTCTCTGGACAATCTTACCCATGTGAACAGAAGTGTGTGCAGTGCAGCTTGTGAGGGGCTGTGGAGAGAGTTACCTGATCTGCAGCAATGTTACAGAGAACTGTATTAACCAGAATCCTCTTGAGGTTAGAGATACAGTAGCTTACCTATATCCTATTGAGCTCAGTGAGTTCTTTCTACCATTCATGGGAAAGGTACTCAAATGCAATCATTTCACTTTTCTGGGAGCCACTACCTCCAAGTTATGGAAGCAGTTATGGGGGCATCTTCTTCCCCCAAATATGAGAACATTTACTTTGGACAGTGGGAATAATTGATAGTACTCAAGCAAGGGACCAATCCTTTCATTGACACTATTAATCTGTGGAGGTGGTAAAGAATCTTGATGATGTTCTCATTTTGTGGAGAGGAACACAGAAGAGTTATGTCCGTTTATGTGCTTTTTGGAAAGCAGTAATGAAAACCTAAATATTTCAATCACAAGTGATCTGAATGCTGTCCACTTCCTTGATCTTCATATTAGAAAAACAGTTATAATGGGGTGGATACAGATTAGTTTCATAGGCCACAGACTGCAACCCCCTGCTACATTATATTAGCTGCCATCCACACCACACCATTGACAAAATCTCAAACGCCAGTTTCTTTATGTTGTAACTACAGCTTACAACAGGTCTTTGAAGCTAAATCACACATTCAAATGAACTATAACAAGGAGATACTTTTGATACCTTGTACTGTTGAATTGTCTCAAATTCAACCACTACTGAGTTTTGTAACACCTTATATTGTTCAGTCTGAAGCTGTTCAGAATATTATGATAAGACACTGGCTAATCTTGTATTCTGTTGAATCTCTTACAGATTGTACTGTCAGATTTCTGTGAATAGTAGATTGTAGGGAGATCAGTTTTCCTGACAGAGTGGTTCATAGTTTACATCCCAAATAAAGGAATCTACCTGGTTGCCAGTTTTGCTGTCAGGCTGCCACAGATCTAAGTCATACTGTATTGTGAGGTTATCTGTTAAGCAGATGTGGTGGTGCCTACCTTTTTTATAGTGTATGGTGGAATGTGATTCTAACTCACAGTTCATCTCAGCTCAGACTTTGTTGTACCACAGTTCAAAGGTCATGGAACATGATTGAACCCTTCTGGGGGTACAACTGCATTCCATAACCTTTCAACTGTGCTACAAGGTTTGTGCCAAAGTGGGAAGAAAAGTGGGAAGTGTACCAGCCACAGCCAACAGAAACAGCAGGATCAACCAGATACGTAGTGAGGGAGGTGACACAATCACCCGAACCCATGACATAGGATCAACCAGATGCAAAAACAAAAGCAGGATTAACCAGATGTGTACACATGTGAAAAATAAAATGCAGGATCAACCAGATATTTACAGTCAACTTACCAAATAAAACTTTCCTACAGTCCATCTCTCACTAATCAAGGAATACAGCTGTCATTTCATTTATTTTTTTTTTAAATCACTGCCACATCCGATTGGCAATCAATGGAAGGCAGCACTACAAACGTAATGACATCTGGTCCCTAGCAACCACATGTCACCCCAGCAACCAGCCCTAACTACTGGAACAGAGGTACAAACAATTTCTAGTCCATACTTTAATCATAAGAAAGTGCTAAAAAAAGTATTTATTTTCTTTAGAGGGGCACCATACACTATAAAAAATATTGGTTGTGCAACTCTATGCCCAACTATTGTGTTGTGCCACCAAGGGGTTCTGATTCTCATGAATCTCTCAAGCTTCACTCTCAAGGTCACAGGGAATCAGAACCCCTCAGTGGCACAACACACTGGTTGTGCATAGTTGCCCATACAGTATTCTCTATGGTGCAGTGATTTAACTGCCTGTGGCACACCTGGAGCACTCTTTTTTTTGCTGTTGTTTTCTGTAATAAAAACTGAATTTGAATGCCCTACTACTTGCTGTAAGTGTAGCATTATGATGTTTATTATCTGCAGTTCCACTGCCATGATCTATTTACAGTATTTGAAAATATATGTGTGAGATTTCATGTGGGGAAGACACTATGCGTGTTCAAAATAAGGGATGGAGAGCATATACCTGCAATAGAGAAAAGCAGGGTTGGAAATGTTCTTGCCCAACATGTTTTTGAATGTGATACCATACACTCTTTCAACTTTACATGAATTGAGAAGGTGCAGCTGGGTCCATGGGGAGAGAACCTTGATAATCTTTCTGTTCAAAGGGAGACCTTTTGGGCATATAAATTACGGGCCATCAAAGTTCCAGGATTAAATGACAAACTGAACTAGCTTCATTTTTAGCATAATTTTCTCCGCTTAGAGTATTGTTTGATGAACAAATGATTTCTTCTATTTTCCAATATCGTTGCTTGCTATGATCTCTATTGTTTTTGTTACTTTAGCTTGTTTGTTCTTTTTTTATAATATACAGTATATGCAGTATACAGATGTATACCTGTAGTCTTTGCAAAAATATTCATTAATGCACCAACTAGGGTTCAACTTAATGCCACAAAAGTAGGGAAATGTGGTGTTAGGGGTTCCAACCCTAGCTCCCCCCCACCAAGCAATAAAAGGACAAAAAAAATTAAGGCTTTGAGTCTCTGGAGTCTTGGTGAATCAGTGGTGGGGTCTTACTTGGGGTTGTCATCCCTAATGCTCACCCCTCCACCAGCCCATAGCTTCCTGTCTAAAATACAACATGCAGCTCCAAGTCAGTGCCTCATAGTGATACTCTCTTCAAAAGGTAGACAGCTCTTTCTAACCATGTGGGCCCCGCATGGGAAAGAAGCTCACATCTGACATTGTTTGCTCAAGGAACGGGGTAGGCATTAGGGCTGACAACCTCATAGTGATACTCTCTTCAAAGGTAGACAAGCCTGTCTCACTCTGAGGGCCCTGCATGAAGAAAGAAACTCATATCTGACATTGTTTTCTCAGGGAATGGGGTAGGCATTAGGGTTGACAACCCCAAGGAAGGCCCTACCACTGATTCAGCAGACAAGGATCGTAGAAGCTTCTTTCAGACAACATAGGTGAGATAAGTTATGGGAAACTTTGTTTTTAATTTAAAATGCTTTATTGATTTTAATAAACACAACAAACATACATTATTAACAAGCAAAACTAGCTAATATAATCACTATAACATTAACACACAAAATGAAAACCCACCTCCCTAACCCTCCCACCCACCCACCCTTGATGGAGAGCCATAACTACTAACTTAAATCTGCCACAGAAATAAAATAGTCATAAAACTGATAAAAAAGGATTCTCAATATATTGTCAACAGAGAATCTTAAGGAACAGAACTATTAACTCTATTATGAGGTTACACTCCAAGGAAGAGTTAAAGGGAAAATAAGGTATACAATTTGCCCCATTTCTTAGTAAACCCAAGCATATTATTACTGAGGCTGGCTATAATTTTTTTGAGCTGGAAGTTGCTTAACAGTTCATTGAGCCATTCAGTGTAAGGTAAGACTAATTCGTCTTTCCTGTGGTGAAGCACCATTCTTTTAACAGGAAGCACAATCATGGATAAGTGGCATTTCCTTTCTTTAACCCTGGCCTCAGAGTAATCACCCAGGAGGCAAATTTCAGGTGTGAAGTATTCCATCAATTCATAAAAGGGGTCCATCTTGCGCTTTATCAAGTCCTATAAAGGAGCAACTTTGGGGCATTCCAACAATATATGAAATAAAGAACCCTCTGCAAGGTTGCATCTAGTACAAAGAGGGGAAGGGAGACAACCCATCGTATGTTGCGTAGGATATAAATCTGGGTAAGACATAACTTATCATTCTTAGTGTAAAGATAGAGGTTGTCCTAGGTGCGATCCCAGTTGAGTGTTCTTGTGGGGGAATAAAGCAGACCAATAATGTGAATGTCCAGTATTTGCTGGGAATAGCTTGCCATAAAGAGCATTCATAATGTGGAACATTGCGTGTGGTTGCCATGCTAGAACTTGAAATGTATGGATAAGTTCTCCTTGGTCAATAGACCAGGATAACATACCAAACCATTTGAGCAGTAGGTGTTGAATTTGATAAATCCTAAAAATATGTTGAGGGGTTAAGTTAAGCAAACACAACTTCCTGACTGGTCTTAAGCTGCCCCTCATGGAGGAAGTCTGTAAGCTTCTTATCAGCTAGTTGTGGGATTGTCCTGTGAGTCAGCATTTCTCCCCCCAGCTTAAAATTGAGGTTAACACATAGATGTTGGGAGATATCTCTAAGATTGTCATAATGTAAGGCTTTACAAAATTGGGCATGCACTTTTAAAGAGGTAGCTATGGGTGAGTTTCTAAGCCGGAGAGGTAACAGTTTTGGGGATACAAAAAGCAGACTATCCGGTGATAGGCCAGAGACTTCAATTAGGTGCCTCTCTATCTGTAACCAAATTGGAATGTATGAAGGTTCTCCAACCCCTGTTGGGGGTGGAGACCACTGGAGAAACTTTGCCATGTGGCTGGCCAGATAATATAGGAAAAAGTTTGGTAGCTTGAGACCACCCAGTGTTTTGGACACCCTGAGCCATGTGTATGCCCTCCTTGGGGGTTTCCCTTTCCAAATAAAACAAGAAATCAGGCCATGAACCTTTGTAAACCAGGTAAGAAGAAGAAACGAGCCCAATAAATGCAATGGATGAAACACCCAAGAAAGCACATTCATTTTGATAATGCTAATCCTGCCCTAGAGAGAGAGGCATATGGGGAGACCATCTATCGAGATCCTGCTGGATAGTAACAAGCAGGTTATCTAGGTTAATTTCTGAATAAGGGTGGTGTTTTGGACCAGAGTTACCCCTAGGTATTTAAGCTGGGTGGCCCAAGTTAGGCCTAATTCACAAAACTCAGACTTGACAACCTTAGAGTTTAAAGCCATCACCACTGCCTTTTCCAAGTTTAGTTTATAGTTTGAGAAAACACTAAACTCTTGGATGAGTATTAGGACTGCAGCAATGGAAGTGGCGGGTTCCAAGACATGAAGTATGCTATCATCTGCATATGCAGAGAGCCTGATGTCAAAGGGGCCCACTTGCACTCCCTTAATAGAGGGAGATTCTTTAAGAAGGAGCAAATGTGGCTCCAAATACATGTTGAAAAGAAGGAGGGACAAGGGGCAACCCTGTCGGGTACCCAAACACAATGGGAAGGTTGAGGACAACACTTCACTGCAATATATCTTTGCAGTGGGTTGCATGTACAAGACCTGAACCCAGGAAATAAATGACAGAGGGAAACCTAGCTCAATTAGCACTGAAAACAAAAAGGGCCAACTAACTATCAAAAGCTTTCTTTGCGTCCAGGGAGATGAGAGCCATAGGGTGGCTGCCTTCCCTGGATGCAGAGAAGATATGAGACAGCTTCTACAGATGGTCCTTTGACAATCAGCCTCTCACAAAACCTACATTCTCAGGACTGACCAATCCCTCCCACACTTGAAGAATGCTGTTCACCGGAATTTTGGCAAAAACTTTAACATCATAGTTCATAAGGGATATTGGGTGGTAGTTAATAACTCTGTCTGGGGGCTTACCTGATTTTGGTAACACAACAATTATGGTGTCTAATTGTGAAGGGTCTATAAGCCCTGAGGTACAGAAATACAAGTAAAACTGTTGGAGGAGATGGGTCAACTCTTCAAGGAAGACTTTATAAAAATTTGATGGAGACACCATCCGGTCCCAGGGCGAGGGAGGCAATTGAGGGAGGGAGGCAATTGCTGCCCTGATCTCCTAGGGAGTGATGGGTCTACTGAGGTAGTCTTGTTGGACCTCATTCAAGTGAGGAAGGGGGACATCAACCAAATATATTTGATTGTCGGGAAAGGAAGGCAAGGTAGGAGAACTGTATAATTTATGGTAGTATGATTCAAATTCAGTAACAATATCTCTAGAGGAAGTTTTAAGAGAGTTAGCTCTCAAGGAGAAAACAGATAAAACTATACTGGATGTTTCCTGGTGCTGTAGATGCAGTGCAAGGAGGTGACTGGCCTTCTCACCTTGGTCCACATTGTGAGAATGGGTTTAAAGGAGGGCATATTTGGCCTGTTCGTTTAAGCTGTCTGCATAGTTATTCCTGAGAAGTGTCAAGACTGTGATGTCGTCTTCTGAGGCATCTGGGGATAAATCTGTCTCCATGGCAGTAATACACTCTAAAAGGGCACGCAATTTAGATTTCTGCTTGCATTTTCTTATGGACACCAACCTTATGAATTCTCCATGCAACACACATTTGAGGGCACACCAGACTTCATCTACTTCAGGAATAGACCCAGCATGCTGTTCTATAAAGTGGGTGATTAGGTCTTTTATTTTCATCACCATCTCTTCATCTTTAAGAAGTTGTGTATTCAACTTCCATATGTGTCCCTCTGAGTATTGGGATGAAGAGTACATTCTACCCAGGTGGGGGATTAGTCAGAGAGTAGCCCTGAAGCAATCCCCCTGTTCAAGATGCCAGGCAAGGCAGTATGACTAATTAGAAAATAGTCTAGATGCGAATAGGATTTATGAACTGGGGAAAAAAAGGTTTACTCAAGAGCCATGGGGTTAAGGATTCACCATGGGTCACACAACCCACCAAGTACATCAGTTCATGGAGGGCACGTTGAGCAGAGGATACAACTGATGGCTTACAACCAGATCTATCAAGGTTGGAAGTAATGGTCAGGTTCCAGTCATCAGCTAAGATAATGGGAATGGAGATAAAAGGGGCTGAGATTTTGTACAACTCAGAAAATAACTCAGGAGAGTCCCTCTTGGGGCCATAGAAACATTCTAGGAGGATTTTTGAGTGGTCCAAAACACCTCTTGAAAGCAGGTAACAGCCCTGTGATCTTCTATTATTTGCAATAATTGAAATTTCACTGACCTTGAGAACAAGATAACCACCCCTGGTGAGAAGTAGATCTCTTGCTTTATATACTTGACCCACCACCTGCCTATGGAAGAGAAGCCACCCTAGGGCAAGCAAGTGGGTTTCTTGGAGTTAGACTCTTTGACAATGCAATAAATTAAGATGCTTTAGAATTTAAAGTCTCTTTACCCTGGAGTGGGTATCTCTAACATTCCAAGTAACATACTTCATGCTACCCAATTTGAGGTTGCACCAAGTAATACAATAGGATCCCTTTAAAGAAAGACAGATTACACAAAAACCATAAAGTAAAGCTCTGTCAAGTAAAATCCCAAATACACCCCAAACAAAGAAGACACCACTCCCAGTATCCCTGCTAGACCCATATATTAACTATATACTGAGATGCAGGCAACAAATAGTTAAAGAGGTAGGCCACAGAAACAAAGCCTGCCAGGAGGAATGCTAGAGTTTGAACCACAATCCCCCTCTGCATACCCAAACAGACAAGCTTTCCCACAAAACAGCAATCACTTGTACAAATATAGGTATCTGGACCCCAAATTAGATGTGAGTAACAAAACTCCAATACCTAGGAAGGGTCCTGAAATTAAAGAAAGGGGAGAGCCCCCTTTCCACCCTCCCAAAAACCATTCCCAAACCAATAAGCGAATGACTCTCACCCCCAGTCCTGACGACTGACCTCCTCTAACCTCTACGGTCATAATGTTAATCGCTACTACCTACAACCAGTATCCCCCCCCATCCCTATACCTAGTATAATGGAAACCTACTCCAAAATCCTCCACCCAAAAACCACATTTAGACTAAACATTCCAAATTATAAACAGAAATATGCAGGCTTCCCGCCATTCCTTTATTCAAGTAATGCAGAGGAGGGATAGTAAGGCTGCCTGCATAGTTATTGTAAGGCAACACACTCAGCAGCTGGTAAAAATTAGTAAGTTTATAGTAAAATAAATCAAGTGGTAAGTTGAAAAGAAAAGTCTCCAAGGTCCATTGACTATGCTATTATTCCATGCCTCAGCAAACATAAACAATCTATCAGTCTGTCCCAAAAATTCATGCTGGGCAGCATCATCTGCAGGGATTGGAAGAAAAACCATCAGAAATAAAATGTGCCATAGTTCAAAAAGGAAAAACAAAAAGTCTCCAAGGACCCTGAACGCTGCCTAACAAATCAAGTTATGGTGAATAAAATAAAAGAAAACAAGTAGATGCTCTGATCTTCCTTCTGGCAGTCAATAAGACAGTTCGGGGTGTCTCACTTACTCCCATGACCCCATCATCAAGGAATCTTTAACTGCGCCAGTGTACAGTTGTGCACATAATCAATGAGGATCTGTGGCCAGCCATGAGGCATAGATCTGCCTCAAACACAGTGAAGGGATATTGTGCAGTCCCAAGGACAATGCCTTAGCTGTTTCACTCTTAGACAGTGAAGGTGTTGGAACTACACAGCAGTAACAATAATAATAACCTTTATTTATTAAACGCCTTTCAAGTTTCAAGGCCCCTTACAATATTAAAACACAATAATAAAATAATGCATTTTAAATATACCATTAGTAAAATCATAACAGTTCTTGAAATGCCTGACTCCACAAGAAAGTGTTAAGTGCCTAGTTAAAGCTCCCCATGGTCATGCACTCCCGAAGCAATGAGGTATGGTGTGACCCTTTAGAGGCTGGTTCCACAGACCCCTACCAGGATTTCAAGTTATACGGAATAATGTCCAAGTAAAGTAGCCAAGTTGCTTGAATTCAGGGGCCATAATAGAAAAATTAAATAGAAACATCAGGTACCCAAAACAGGCAATGGAGGTAAGTTGTGGGAAACTTTGCAAAACAGTGTCTCTATTATTGTCTGTAGGGTAAATCGAGACCAGCCACAGCAGGCCACATTTGAGGACTATAATAAAGACTTCTGTCTTGCCCTGTAAGTTTGGGGGCTAGCTGAGAACTGTTTGGCATGGGGCCTCAGCTACATGATAACTGGAGGAGGGATTGAGTGAGTCACATTTCTGATTACAGGTAGATGTTGGCATGCTATATAAGACTCACTCTTGCAGGTTGCTACCTTAAAGTGGAGTATGGGGTAAGATAATTAAGAGTTTCAATCAATCAATCAGTCTTTATTTTACTAGGTGAAACACCATTGAGTGGAATTCATTTGCAATGCTGACCTTGGTACAGTAGCATAACAAAAGAACAAAGTGTTACAAAAAATAAAACATGAACATTGAGAGAATAAGGAACAATGCATAGAACATACCATAATGGGAACAAAAATAGTAGAAGATAAAAACAGCAGTTATATACAATATTTACATACAATATGCAATACATGTGCAAAATGGACAAAGTATATAATACAATGTAGAAGGAGTATGCAAAGCAAACCAATCATTTTATTGGGGGGGAGTAAGAAGGAGTACAAGTATAGAAGCTGAATTCAAGGAGGGTGAGGACTGAGGAGGGAATGAGACTAAAAGAGACAGGGGGAGGAGTAGGGGTTACAAAGCAAAAAAACTAGCAGGGAAGCAACCAGAGGGTCAGAGGATAGGTGTCCCAGTCTCTAGGAGGCAAGCGGAAGTCAGGGGAAGTAATTACATAGTCTCATTAAGGGTCACATAGGATAGATGTTCCAGCTCTGGGAAGAGAGAGGTAGTCAAGGAAAGCAATTGCAGGTCTCATTAAGGGAAAGTGCAAGAAGCAATTTGAAGGCAGGCAGTTTTATAGGTATTACTTATTTCAGAGTTTTCTAAATCTTATTCCAAAGTGAGGGGAGCGCATTGCTTAGAGACAAGGAGTAAGGTGTAGGAGAAGCTCCTCAGTGCATAGCTACCTGCAGTACACATTGGTAGGCACTCAGTAATGTACCATGGGAGTTCCTTGGTGAGGGCTCTAAAGGTCCAGAGTGCAACATTCATCTGTCTCCTAAGACTCAGAGATGTCCACCCAGACATGGCATAGAGGGTGCAATGGTGGGTGGAGTACGGAGCCCCTGTAATAAATCTTATAGCCTGGTGGTAGAGGGTTTTGAGTTTGGATTCAGCAGAGCTTGAACCATTTCCATAAATGAAGTCAGCATAGTCTGAGAGGGGGATAAATGTGGTTTGCATTAGCCTGACTTTTGCATCCTGGGTAAGTAGATTCTTAAGTTGGTAGAAGAGCTCAAGCCTTTGTTTGAGCTTTTTGAGAGCTCTTCAATGTGGTCTGTAAAAGATAATTTGTGGTTAATCTAAAGCCCAGATATTTGAATCTTGCCGCATATTCTAAGGATTCACCCAGTAGCGTGGTTATTTGAGGAACTTGACCAAGGGTGTAGGGCTTTGGAGCATTGATAGTTGGGGATGAAAACATTGCCTTGGTTTTTTGGCATTTAGTAATAATTTTTGATTCAGGAGGTTGACTTGCAGATGATTAAACTCTGATTGGAGGTCACTACTGGTAAGTTCTGGAGAAGGCCTGTCAATGTAGAGAATCATGTTGTTTGCAAAGAGGTGGAAGCTAGCTGACTTGATACCTGAATCAATATTGTTATTATATAATGCAAAGAGTAAAGACCCCAGGATGGAACCCTGAGGCACACCTCTCTGAAGAGCTTTTAGGGGAGAAAGGTGTCCTGCAGCTTTAACCTGCTGGAGGCATCCAGTAAGATAGCTGGTAAACCATCTTAAAGCAGCAGTGTTGAGACCAACTTTACTAAGTAAAGCCAGAAGCAAATCATGATCCACGGTATTGAATGGCTTACTCAGGTCAAGAAACAAGGCACACATAGTTCCTGATGTCTAGGGCCTTCTGCCAATCATTAGTGACTTTGGCAAGAGCGGATATAATGCTATGGCATGGCCTAAAGCAAGATTGTACTAGATTCAACAGACTGAAGGTCTCCAGGTAGTTCCTCAGCTGAGCGTTATCTAAGTTCTCCAACAATTCGGAGATGACAGGTAGAAAATATATCGGCCTGTAGTTATTTAGGTCACTGTGGTTGCCAGACTTGAAGAGTGGGATGAATTAGGTGGTTTTCCAGATGGATGGAAAGACCCCCTGAGTCAAGGATAAATTGAAGAGGTGAGTAATTGGGGCAGCCAGGAGATGGTAACTAAGCTTCAGGAAGTATGGGTCAATCAGATCAGCACCTGCACTCTTTCTGGTATCCAGGTTCAGTCTTCAACTTCCTTCAAAGTGACTGGCTTGAAGGTGAATACTGTATTGGGATCAGGGTTGTCCAAGACCGAGCTGTCCATGATCTGAGTCCAAATCTGGGTGTGAAGATTATTGGTAGGAGATGATTCAAAAGCAAACCCAGCAGTGGCAAAATGGTTGTTGAAAAGATCAAGAATTGTCTGCTTGTCCATGATGCAGGAGCTATTAGAGGAGATTTGGGCTGGAAGTGAACTTGCTGGGAAATATCCCTCTAGGTCCCTTAGGGTCTTCCAGAATTTGGCTGGACACTTGGCAGAAGAGTCAATTTGGCACGATAGTAGGTGGCTTTTTCTGCCCTTATTAGTTTAGTGCATGATTCCTAGTGGTCCTAAAGGCTGTCCAGTCAGATGGCAATTTGTTTTTTCAAGCTTATTTCCAAAGGAGGCCCGATTATATAGTGCTTTTTTAGATTATCCGTGAGCCAGGGGTTTGAGTTTTTTCTTTGTATGAACTTTTACTAAGGGCTCATGGTGATTTAATGTACCCAGTACAATACTCTGAAAGACATTATAGGCCTCATTCATGGAGGGGGCTAAGCAGAACTCTTGCCAGTTCAAGTGCAGAAGGTCAGAGAGAAAGACATGGATGCTGAAGTTGCCTTTATTTCTTTTCAGCATGAACATTGAGGTTGATGCTGGTTTAGATGCAGACCTAACACACGCTATAGAGCAATGGTTACTGATGTCATTGAAGAAGGCGCCTGAATGAGTGGAAAGATGAGGTCTTATTTACCAGCATGAGGTCAATTAAGCTGCTGTTTGCTGGGTTCTTATTTGGATGAGTGGACTCCATAATGAGCTGCGTAAGCCCGAAGGACTCGCAGATGTCTTTTAAGGGTTTGGAGCTGGCAGTAAACCAATCCAAATTGAAATCACCCAGGATTATAACCTCAGTAGGCTGATTTTCCAGAAAATTTTGGGTATAGTTCAACACCCTAAGCTCCACCAATGGTGGTCTATAGCAGCCTATAATGCTGAAGGACGTGGAGGTAGAGAGCTGCACTTTTAATGTTAAGGCTTTTAATTCCTTGGGCACAGAGATAGAATCCAAGACTGAGGCAGATCATTTATCATGTACATAGATGGCTATTCCTCCTCCTCTGGATGACCTATCTGTCCTATACACATTGTAAGATGGTACATTTATGACATGATCCAAGGCAGGGGGTCTGATTTAAGTTTCCATCACCACCAATATATCTGACTTGATATGATAAATCCAAGATTGAAGGGTATCAATCTTTCTTAGAAGGCTACAGGTGTTTACATGTAGTATCTTGATCCCTTTGAGATGGTCCAGTTCTGTTGGGACATTGATAGGGGCAATGGGACCTGAGTTTAGCTCGACATTACCAGAGCATAGGAGAAGCAGCAAAGTGATCTTTCTAAGAGCATGCAAAAGCAGTTTAAGGAGATGGAGCCATCTTCTGTGGTAGGGATAGGATGAAGAGTGAGTTAAGTAACTATGATGGGACCAAAAGGGACCCAGGCAGGCATAAAAAATCACCCTGACTGATATGAGCAGGGAGGTCTGGTAAGACAAGGGGTGCAAGGGGAGAGTGGTGTTCCACGAGTCAGGAGTGATTAAGTTGCCATGACCCAAGGGGGTAAGCCAGGTGGATTCCAGACTAGGGAAGGAATATGTAATTGCAGTATTGCAGGTTTCATTGGAACTAAATATATTAGTAGGGGCCCCATTCAGCTGATCAGAAGAAGGGACAGGGCATGGAATAACAGGCATAAGAGGCAACACAAAAGTACAAAGAAGATCTGCTTTGCTAGGTGACAGGTAAGAGTTGACCAAGGAGGAAACAAAGACCTAACAAGGGACTGTAGGGCAAGGGCAAGTGAACAAAACAAAAACTGGCAGAGTACAGGTGAGTTAGGGTCATGCAATAGTTGGGCAAGGGGTAAAAAGGGGCTAAAGGAGGCAAAACAGAAAAAGAGGCAAGGGAGGACATAGTTATGCTGGGAGTGGTGCAGTGCAGTGGCTGTGGGAAGGCAATCATCAGGGAGGATTTTCTGGAGACTGCATTGCTGCCCATCTGCATGCACCTCTCTGGACTAAGGGAGGAGGTTGCCAAACTGTAGGCTGAGTTGGCTTGGCTTCAGAAGACTTACTCCCCTACCTAGGGACCACCTAGCCCATCACTGCTACTTTGGATGTTGCCCAGTAGGAGGAGTGGCTGGACAACAGTGGGCTTGGGGAGGGTTAGTGTAGTAGAGGATACGCACATTCCCAAATCTGGTGCCATTATGAAACACCTATGCCGGACTGGCCGAGCAGGAATGTCCCACAAAGGCACCTAAAGTAGTGACTGGGGTGGATGTGTGGGTCCTTCATAGTGGAGACCCAAGGGGGGTGGCAGAGGACCCCAGATGGAGAGGAAGCAAATCCTGGTGGATGACTCCATAGTGAGAGGGATACAGATGGGGGCAGGTAAGGATGAGGAGAGGTGGGGTTAAATGACTTCCAGGTACCATGGCTTGCAGGGATGGAATGAGGATCCAAAGGATTGCTGGAACAGCAGGAAGTGAGGGAGAGCAAGACATCATTGTCTATCTGAGGAAAATTACCTGGCTAGGATGAGCCAGCAATGTTCAGGAGTTGTTTAGGGAGTTCAGTAAGGGTCTTAGGCAAGTAGCACTATCTTTGATCTTCTCAAAGATGCCACTTGTCTCTGACAGCAGGGGCGACAGGTATCTCATCACCCGGATCTTCCATGCATGATTGAAAGAATGGTGCAGAGAGGAGGGTTTTGGCTTTACTGAGGACTGGGGCCCTACCTGGAGGGATAAGGGCCTGTACAGGGGTGACAGTCTGCATCCATCCAGGAAGGAAACTATGGTCCTCAGTGAACAGTTCAAATGCTACAGCTGTGCTGAGCTATGCTATGATGAGCATTTAAACTAGCTGAGGGGGGTGAAAGAATAAGGCAGGCAGACATAAATCCCCCCACAGGCTCAAAAGGTCAGCAATCAGAATCCTGACAGAGTGAAATCCCAAAAGGAACCAAATAACAGAGGAATCCAAGGGTTAAATGGAAAGAGAGATATTAAAAAAACAGTGGAGAAATAAGAAAGGGCAAATGGGAAATGGGGGGTGTGGCAAGACAATCTGGAAAGCCATGTGTGCAAATGCTTGAAGTCTGGACAATTAGATTGCATACCTAGAGGCCACCATGGCAGATGCGGACCAGGACATAGTAGCAATTAACAAGTCCTGGTGCAATGAAAATCAGGACAGGAATATGTCCATACCAGTGTATACTTTGTTCAGAAAAGACAGGATACTGTAGGTAGAAAAGCCAGAGGAATGACTCTTTATGTCATGGACAATATAAAAGCTATGGAAACACAGGGAGAGCAGGGAGGTGCTGAGGTACTGTGGGTCACCCTGGAGACACAGAGGGGGCTGCTATTCACATATGAATGACCTACAGACCTCCAGCACAGGTCGAAGAGGTGGATAAAGATATGATGGAAGCAATCCAAAGAATGGCATGAAAGGGGAGGTGTTGCTGGTAGGGGACTTCAATCTACCGGATGTGGATTGGAGCCTACCAGCCATGGCAACATTCAGAAGTTGAGGCGTCCTGGACTCCCTGCAAGGGGTGTTCTTCATGCAACTAGTTAAGGATCCCACTCATTGGGGGGTGGCAATACTGGATCTGGTACTGACAAACGGGATAATGTTGCTGATGTCACAGTGGGTAGCCACTTGCTGACAAGTGATCTTGTATAGTGTGGCTCAATATAAGAACTGGGGCAGAATATCAAGCCACACTAAAATGAGGGATTGGGCCTTCAGGAGAGCTGATTTTAAGAAAATGGGAGAATGCCTTAGGGACAACCTAGTAGGGATAGGGAAACTGGGGGATATCGAGGAACAATGGGCAAAAATAAAGGGAGGGCATTGAAAAGGCAGCAAATCTATATGTCTGGCAGGTTAACAAAGACAAAAGAAAGAAGAGATTACTATGGTTTTATAGAAAAGCAATGGAGAAAGTAAAGACCAAAAACTATCATTTAAAAGGTACAAGAGGACACAGATGGAGGAGGATAGGGAGTGTTAGCAGGAGAAACAAAGATAGGCAGGGAGAGCAGCTAGAAGCACAAAGGTACAAACAGAGGTGAATATTGCCCAGTCAGTAAAACAAGGGGGAAAAGTATTCTTTAGATATGTAAGTGAGAACAGAAAGACCAAAGAAGGGTTAGTGAGACTACTGTAAAAGGGGAAGGAGGGAATTGTGAGGAAGAGGACCAAGAAAAAGCAGATATATTGAACAATTACTTTTGCTCTGTATTTACAGAGGAAGGTGTCAGTGACAGGCCAAAGTTATGGGACAAAGGCATTAAAGGAAGGGAGGTGGACATTAGTCCTTTTACAGAAGAGAGAGTCCTCGAGGAACTGGCAATTAAAAGTAGACAAGGGAATGGAACCTGACGAGGTGCACCCTAAGATACTGAGGGAGTTCAAGGAGATGCTGGCTGCATCACGGACAGCTCTGTTCAAGAGGTTCTATGTTATAATAGCAAACATGAAACAGCAATCACTATTATGGCAAGTGTATATCACCAAAAAGCAAATCAGCGATATACACACCACCAAAATGTAAATCCATGCCACAGGTGCAAAAACACAGTTTGGCCAGGATTTGAGAAATTATAGCTGTAATGAACATGAGGTGGTATGTAAAAATGGCTATGTTGAAAATCTGTAGTCAAAATATTTAAAATGATCAAAGGTATGACAGATCCAGAAGTAAATGGTTTGATACCTTTTATTGGACCAACATACTTAGATGTTACAAAAAGAAAACAACGTCTAAGGTTTTGGATCAACCAAGTCCTTCCTTGTAGATTTATAACAATTGTTCAGAGAGTCACATATTATTAACACCCAGATCATACATAAAAAAACAGAAAAAATTATCATTGGTTAAAAATACCTATTTAAAAAAAATGTCAATGGAATGACTAGCATCGCATTAGCTTGCTATTACTGAGAAACTTTTCAAGGTCAAATGACATCCATTAGATTAGCTGAACACTCAAGCAGGCAAAGCCTGTAACTGAAATTATTAATACATGTGTGTGTTATGAGAACACATTCAAAATTAAAAGACCTTTAGATTTAATGCCACAGATGTCCAAGTTACAACTTGATAGTATTGTATGATAAAAAACTGTACAACAGAAATGTATGTATGACAATAAGAGGGAAATAAGAAAAAGGTACCTTGTATGAACAACTGTTTAATACATTCATACAGAATTAAACTTATCTAGAGATATTTTCAAAACTATACTCTCAACCAGTTAACACACTAGCATAGAAAGAGGGTTGGGAGTGGAGGACATCGGTGGAGATGCCTTGACATTGGGGCATGCACCACTCCCATAGAAAATGGAAAAAAGACCCCACAGCACTCCCAGTAGATGGAGCACCAGGACCCGATCCCCAGAGCCCCTGCTTGACCCAGTACCAGCACCCCAATGAGTACAAGAAAGACTTTGGGGATGCCCCTACCCCATGCCTGCCTGGGGGATACAGCCACAGCTACATGGGGGATGGACTGCACCAGGCTCCATGTGAGAGGGTGGGGACTACAAGGCCATAGGTGTCTCCCAAAGAGTGGGAGTGCTGTGGGCAGGGGGAGTATAAAGAGCAAGTTAAAAAAAAAGCCTTCCAGCATGCTTCCAATCATTTTTTTATTGAACCAATTTGGGATTCTCTCCTTGTTGTTATATTTATTTACTATAGGAACAATCTTTTGTTTACAGTACTCCACTTGTTCTTTAAATAATTTCCATTTATGATCTATTGATTTATTTTCAAAGTCTTGCTTCCAATTCCATTTTTGTAAATGCTGCAGCACCTGAGTGTAATCAACCTTTCTGTAGCATCGTATAAGTGTCTTGCCACACATCGGTTTCCAATTAATTTTCATTTTGACTTCTAACATATTATGGTCGCTGTTGTTGTATCAGGTTCTATAGTACTAAAAAATAAGTCCAAGGTGTTTTCTCCCCTTGTCAGTGTTGTAATTAATCGTTTTAAACTATTTGTAATAGCAAAATCAACAAGTCTCCTTCCATTAATGGAATTTGATTTCATAAGTTTCCAGTCTAGGTTGGGTAGATTGAAATCTCCCATTATTATTGAATCAATTCCTGGGTCAAGAAAGTCCAGCATATCATAAAACAATTGGTCTTCCTCTGAGTTTAGATGTGATGCTCTATAAGCAACACAGACTATATATTTTTTCCTAGTGTGTGGATACATAGTTGCCCATATCAGTTCTACATTACTACATCTGGGTTCATCTTCCCTTAACTCAATAGATTCCAAATCTTCTGAAATAAACAAGGTTACACCTATACCCCTTTTCTCGTTCTTGTTATGGTGGTAGACTCCGTACTCTGGTATAGAAATGTCCCAACTATTATCACCCCACCACATCTCTGTGATACCACAGATGTGAATCTTCTCTGTTTTTAGTATGTATTCGAGTTGATCTTTTTTCCAGTCAAGCTCTTAGCATTCAGCTAAAGTATATTCAAGTTCTCTAATCTAATTTTTATTCCCCCTCCCCACCCCCAGCATCAACATTTTGGGGTTTAATGATAGGGTGTAAGAACCTCCAGGATTCTTCTACTCAGGATCTGTTTGCCTTTGTTGTTTACATGTAAGCCGTTCCAAGCATATGTACTGGATTTGCCATAAAAATGTTCCAATGAGTAATTTACAAAATATTTGATTGCCTACTCCTATGCTGCAGTCTCGCATTGATCATTTGTATAGTTAAATTTCTCTCTGGGTGGCATTTGTTTTGTGGTAATAAACTAGAAATTAAAGTTTTTGCTCCTTTGGACTTCATCATTTTCCCAAATACTATAAGCTCGTCTACTATATCTTTTTTGTGTTCCTTGCCAACATCATTTATGCCCTCATGTACTACTACTGTCTCATGAGCCACTCCTTTATCTAGTAAAGTATCCAGAATTTTCTTGATGTCATTAATACGAGCCCCAGGCAAACAATTCACTTCTTTGTTAAACTTGTTGTCATGACAAATAATCAAGTCACACCCCCTAATAACTGAATCACCTATAACCAATTCCTGGATACTAGATCTAACATTATTGCTAGTTTCCATGGTCTGTACAAATGCTGAACTTTGTTCATTCCCCAATCCTCCTCCATCATTATCTGCTAACACAGAGTGTCTATTTTGTAAATCTATAGAGGTATTTCTGAGTACCCTGCATCTTTTTCTATTATTTGACAGTACTGTTTTTATACATCTATGCACTCTTTATTGTTATAAGATGTTTCATATTTATGTTTACACATGGTTTTAGGCACTGATAAGAAGTTTTCAATAAGTTATTAAAGTTTAGTATTACTTTTAATGTATTTAACACTGGCACTTTATAGGTTAAGAAAGTCTTGGTAAGTTGAAGCCCCTCTAATGGAGACGGTGTTTCCCACATGGGTCACGTGTGGTCTTTGGACGTATATAAGCATGTTTTTGTTTTTTTAAATGTTCTCAGCCTTTGAGAAAGGATTGATGAAAATCTGAAACATGTCAGGCCAGACAAGATTGTCTTGGGTGAAATAAATTATGAAAGTAAGAATTTTCCTCTGAATTATTCTGTGCATCCCTCTAATGAAGTCTGTGTGTGCCAGAAACTTTTTTTCTTTTTTGACTATGTGGTTTCTGTGCACCACTTCTCAGTGCACCCTCATTCTGTTGCCAACACATATATTATCTAGCTTCCAGAATAAATGCCTCACCTTTTACATAATATAAGTTTTGGATGTGGCTGCAACTGCTCTTTTGCCTGTTGGTCCCAGTGGACATAGCAGACACATGCAGGCATGGTCAAGCATGTCTCTGCATGCGTCTCCAGGAAAAACAACCATGCGCTCGCTCAGGCAGCAATCTTGTAGTGTGAGACCTGGAACTCCTTGGGTTATGTGACTATGAGCACAGTAAGCTTCAGCTTCAAAAGCATGATTTTTTAGTTTAAAAATAGTTCTTATGCTCCCGTAAGGAACCCTGGCAGTGACGATGTGGTTTAAACCCCCAAAACAAAACACTTTCCAGTGGTTTGCTTAGACTGTTGTAGTACCTGCCATGATGTCCCAGGACTACAAATCCCAGCCTACTTCTTGATTGTTCACCTGCCTGTCCTGACAATTAGCAAGCCTAACATTTAGTCATACAAAGTTCCATAAAACACATAAAAACACTCCTGTGCTGTCAGACCTGCCACACTACTGATCACAGTAGTTACACAGTATGTAGACAGCATGTTTAGATGTCCCACTGGTTTGAGGCAGTGATCTTGTAGTGTGAGACCGAGATCTCCTTGGGTCATGTGACTACAAGTACAGCGAGCGTTAGCTCCAAAAGTAACATTTTTAATTTAAAAATAATGCTTAGGCTCCTGTAAGGAACCCTGGCAGTGACAATGTGGTTTAAACCCCCAAAACAAAACACTTCCCAGTGGTTTGCTTAGATTGTTGTAGTCCCTGCCATGATTTTATTTATTTTATTTTTATTTATTAAGCATCACTTTACAACCTTTGAGCCAGAGGCTCGTTTACAAAGGTACCTCATCACAGAGAGGACAATACAGTGATAACAACTTGGTATAGAGAAACAGTGTACAGTTTTTTTGAGGATACAGGAGGACAAATGAGATCAACAATTTACCACATACAGGATTGGTGAAGTTAACATTGTTCAGGAAATAACTAGAACATCAGAAAAACATAGGATATCAATACAGTGTGTTTCATGAGTCAACAGGAGAGGTAACAGGAACCAAGGGTAGAGAAGGTAGAGGATTTGAGCAGCCAACAGGGGCTATGTCAGAGAGTGAGCAAGATAGCTTAAGAAGCAACAGCTGTGAGTAGTGAAAAGGTGGTTCCGGAGGTAGTTTTAAAGCAAGAGATTGTGGGGGTGTCTGAGATACTGGCAGGGAGGTAATTGTACCATGAAGGGGCACGGTAGAGGAAAGCCCATTGTCCATGAGAGGTCCTTGCCCTAGGTACCTTCAACTTGGTTTTACAGGAGGACCTTGTTGAAGCTAGTGAGTTTACTTGGTGGATAACGGCAGTCAAACCAGGAGGAGAGAGCCCAAGGAGAGTTTTTTTTGTAAGAATGCAGGTTTCATACCTAAGACGTTCATCAAGATTGAGCAGATTTGCCTGGGAATAAAGAGGGCAGGTATATGTAAGTCTGGGAGCACCTAAGATTAGTCGACAGGGCTTATTTAAGGTGAGGTGGATTTTGTTTAGCGAGGTCTGGTCAGCAGCCCCATAGACTGGTAAGCCATAGTCAACAAGTGACAGAATGGAGGACATAACTGCGAGTCGGAGGGCATCGGGGGGGAGACAGTGTTTGTGGCAGAAAAGGATTCCCAACCTAATATTGGTGGTGGAGGCTAAGGCAGAGATATGGGAATGGAATGTGAGGGCAGGGTCAAAGGTTATCCCCAGGTATTTGTATGTGTAAACTTGTTCGAGTGGGAACATAGAGCTGGCGAAGACTTGAAGTTGGAAATTACTAGCTTTGTTTTGGGGGTGGGAGAAGATCATAGATTTGGTCTTTTAAGATTGATAACCAGTCTATGTTCTTTAAACTAAGCTCCACATCTTTATAGGATAATTGCAGGGAATCTTGGAGGTGGTGGGGTTACGGTCAGAAGCGAAGATAACAGCATCATCTGCATAAAGGAGGAGTTTACCAGTACAGACACCTGGCAGGGTGTTGAGATAAAGGGAAAAGAGCAGGGGCCCAAGAATAGAGCCCTGGGGAACCCCAGATCAGATAGGGCAGAGGTCAGAGAGGGTGCCATTGATTTTTACATGCTGGGACCGGGCAGACAGATAGCTGGAGCACCATGAGACAGGTCCTGCAGCAAAGCCAGTGTGGCTGAGTGCATCCAGCAGGAGGGCATAGGATACAGTGTCAAAGGCTTTTGACAGATTGATGAACACTGCACCAGCAAGAGAGCCGAGTACAGGGAGGAATGGAGGAAGTTAGAAACTCGATGGGGCGGTACTGGTGCTGTGCCCAGCATGGAAGCCATGTTGTTCAGGGCAGAGGATACTGTATTTGGTAAGAAACTCAGATATTTGGGAGGATACTACTTTCTCTAAGGCTTTTGAGAGTGGTGAGAGGATTGAGATGGGACGATAATTACCGGAAATGGCCCTATCTCCCCCCTTATGTATGTGAGTGACAGTGACAATTTTCCAGGCTGATGGAAATTGCCCTAGACAGAGTTATTTGTTGAAGAGGCTAGTGATTGGGGCGATGACCTGGTCCAATGCCAGGCTGAGGAGTCTGGGGTCCAAGGAGTCACTACCAGTGGTGTTGCTTCTTAGGGTCTTGGTCAGATATGGTCTGATTTCATTGACAGTAACCCAGTGGAAGTGGAAAGATGTGTGTGAGGGAGCAGGGTCAGGAGAGTTAAGGGGGTCAAAAAAGTTGCTAGGGAGTACAGAGCTAAGGTCAGTAAAGGATTTATTGAGATGGTTAGCAATGAGGGTAGGATCAGTAGAGATAATACCCTCAACATTGATTAAGGGAAGGAAGAGTGTGTACCACCATTTAGTTGTTTGATGTTATCCCAGAAGGTTCTAGCATTCCCCCAGGACGAGGTGAGTGAGGCCTGATAATGATCGGCCTTGCTGTCGTATGGCCCAGGTAATATTTATTTCTGCAGCAGCATATTCCTGTTCGTCAGCAGGGTGGCCAGTTTCCATGGCTAGATGCCACAGTTTATCCTGAGCCTAGAGCTGGAGTAGAGACAGGGTGACCCAGGGCATGCAGTACCTTGGAACAGTTTGGTTAGGGGTCTTGATATCACAAGCTTTGTTAAACATTAAGGTGAAGAAGGCCAGGGCTGAATCAAGGTTGGGGGCGGTCTCAATGGGAGACCAGTCAACTTGGGCTAGAAGTTGCTTCAGGCCTCTCAGCCCACCTGGTCGCAACCGCTGCTGTAGGGTGGCCTGTGCAGTGGGTTTGGTTAGGAACGTAATCCAACAGAAAAGAATAGGGGAGTTGTCACTGATTCCATCCGGAAGGACTTGTAGATTGCAAACTTAGTTAGGTCGGTTGGTGAGGACTTCCATCCAGAAGAGTGCTCGACCCCTTTGAGGGTTCTACTCTTGTTGGTTGGGTAACAAGTTGCATTAGGTCAATAAGCAAAGGAGTCGCAGGTGGAGGAGGATGCGGGGCTAAGCCAGTTGATGTTTAGATCACCCATGAGAATATGCTCAGGGAATGTGGTAGAGAGGTGAGATACTCTATTAGAGGACCAGGGCCTGAGTTTGATTTTTTTGGGGGAATATAGATGGAGGTTAGAAAGAGGGGGGCCTTTAGAGGGGTTGGGGGTAAGTTTTAGGGTAAGGGCCTGGGCCCTGAGGTTAAGGACAGGGGCTGGGAGGGCTACTCCAGGAAGGGAGTCTTTGATATAAATAGCACAGCCTCCGCCTTGTCTCCCTACACGGTCTTCTCGGAAGAGGGAGTAGCCAGGGAGTGAGACAGGGGAGTCAGAGGTAGAGTCAGATAGCCAGGTTTTGACTAGGGAGATGATGTCAGGTTTGTGGACAGTGACCCAACATTGGAGTGAGTCAAATTTCTTCAGGAGACTGCAGATATTCATAGAAGCAATAAGAAGCCCAGGGGATCTAGTCAAGGAGTTATTGTGGGTTGGGCTAGGGTTGGGATGAATGTTCCCTGACAAGAGTAGGAGGAGAAGTACAGCCCTGATCAGGGGGATGTGGAAGGCATTTTTGCTTCGAGCGAGATAGTAGGAGTGGGAGAGCTTAGAGACACAAGGGGTGAGCAAAGAGCTACAGGATGGGGTAGGCTAGTACAATAAGTTACCCATAGGCACAAAGGAGGAAGCTAGTTGAGGACTGGGGGGAAGGTATGATAGGTTGGGGTGCAAGGAGATAGTAGAGAAGGAGGGAGGTGACTCTGGGGCCCCAGAGTAGGGGACCTGTGGAGCAATGGGGACACCTAGGTTAGATGGAGGCCATGTGAGAAGGAGGAGGGAAAGGCATGACAAGAGAAGGTGGGCAGTCATCTTAGGATGGGTCTGCAGATAGCAGTAATGAGATGGGTAGAAGAGGGTGAAAGGTCTCCCCATAAGCATAGTCGCCACTTTGGTACAGTGGTAGAGCCCTTGCCTCAAGTGCATACGGTATCAGGTTCAATGCTTGCCTAGGGTGATAGAAAAGGTCTCAGGATGGTGGTGGCAGCAAGGTGCAGGGTTCAAAGCCCGCAGTAGCACTCAGAAAATATTTTGGCAGACTATGAGGGTTAGAGACTTTTAGAGTCTTAAAACCTATCACAAACAATAGTCTGAGGTGATAGCTGAGTGGTGGAGCTGCTGAGTGAAATAGCAAGAGTGCAGGGTTCAATGCCTGCAGTGGCACTAAGAGAGAAATGGTGAAATATTTTGGCAGACTAGGGGGGTCAGAGACTATGAAAGTCTTAGAAAGTAAGGATAAGATAGCCAGATACAATGGTTAAGTGGTAGAGCTGCTGACTCTGCTAGCAAGGGTACTGGGTTTGAGGACAGAAGATAGGTATTTTGTTTCTTAAGAAGGAAGGG
The DNA here is from genome assembly GCA_016271365.2 of Neoceratodus forsteri. Lineage (NCBI taxonomy): Eukaryota > Metazoa > Chordata > Ceratodontiformes > Ceratodontidae > Neoceratodus > Neoceratodus forsteri. The sequence continues at coordinate 49,368,620 of CM057451.1, read as the reverse complement.
TTAAAACCTTGAAATTAGAGGTAGATATTGGCCTGGTTCGTTGGTTTGGCGGTTGGGCTGCAGACTTTGGAGTAAGGGGTACAAGGTTTGAGGCTTGCAAGGGGCGTAGTGGTGGGCTGAAGGGAAAGAGTGAGGAAAGAAGACAGCAGAAAGGATTAGGAGGGAACTGCAGAGACCTCTAGTGGACAGGGATTGCAATAGTTGCTAGGAAGGAGTGGAAAGTGGTTAGTGGTGCCAGAGTGGAAAGTGCAGCAACCCCTAGTGGTCAGAGTGTATAAACTGCAAATGGGAAAGTGAACACTTAGTAAAATGATGGGTAGGTCATGTGATGTGACATGTGACCTGCCAGCAGCAATAAATGAAGCGCCACCCCTGGGTGGGTAGGCGGGTGAGTGGGAAGAGCCACACCACAGGCAGGCTGTAGTGCAGGAGGCTTTACCTCTTAAAGGCTCTCAGCAATCCCCCAAGTTCAATCTCTGCTGCTGTAAATCCCAGCCTACTTCCTGGTTGTTCACAATTAGCAAGCCTAACATTTAGTCATATAAAGTTCCATAAAACACATAAAAACACTCCTGTGCTGCCAGACCTGCCACAGTAGTCACACAGTATGTGGGCAGCACATTTAGACGTGTAAATAAAAAAAATCTGGAATCCCCACCCACCAGTCAATAGCAACCTATCAATACACAGTCATATAGATTAGGTAGAACCATTTTCTATAAAAGCATATTAGAAACATGCAAAACCAATATCTGTCCATGTAGAGTACTTGAAATGAAAAAAGAGAGTAATTTCAAATGGTGTAATGGATCAAGAAGCTTGTGTCTTAATTCATTCTGACATCCACCATCTTCAAAAGGAAAATGAGCCTAACCTCCCATGCTCAACTGTGTAGTGCATTTTTGAAATGCCCTTTGAGAATCATGGCATCGAGGTCAGAAATGGAATGATCAGACTGAGAGAAATGTAATCCCACTGGTGTTTCAACATTTTTCATTTTAATAGCATGTCATTAGCATTCATACAGGTTTGAAGTGGTTGTCCAGTCTCCCCCACATAACCTGTATGTGAACATTTCTTGCATTGGATGTAATGAACAACATTTTGAGATGCACATGTATAATTGCTCTGTACCTGAAGATGGGTGTTCTAGGGTGTGTTGATAAAATTTGAAGTGGAAATGTGCTCACATGTCTTACATCTTGGACAATTGCAGGGTCTTGTGCCACCCAGTATTCTGTGGTTCTGGTCTGGTATAAGTTTGCTCTTGACAATCAGGTTGGATAACATGGGTGGTTGTTTGAAAGATAGTAGAGGTAGTTCTGAGAAAATGCATTTTAAGGTGTCCTCTTCACTAAATATTGGCTGGAGATCCTTAATAATTGTATGTAATGACTCTAGATCTGGGTTATATGTGACACCCAAGGGTATCTGATTGATGGTAGTCTTTTCTTTATATTGTGGTAGTTGCTCTCTAGATATCTGCATAGCACATTCCACCATTCTGTTAAGTTCTCTAGGGGAATGTCCCTGCCAATAAAAGGTTTTTTTTCAGTGTGATCAGGTGTTTATCTCTGTCCTCCTCACTTGACCAGATACAGTGGTACTGAAGCACTTGACTGTACAAAACAGACTTTTTAGTGTGCTTAGGGTGATTGCTGTTTCTAAGTAAGTACCTTTGTCTGTCTGTAGGTTCCCTATAAATACAGGTCTGTAAGGCTCCATCTTTGATGCTAACTGTGGCATCCAGGAAATTAACACTAGTATTAGAGTACTCCAGAGAAAGTTTAATGGATGGGTGGAGGTTTTTAAGTTCCTGATGAAATTCTTTAAGTGCACAGGTGCCCTCTGTCCAAATGATATATACATCATCAATATTACAGAAATAAACAAGAGGTTTGCGTGTACTTTGTTTAAGGATATCCTCCTCCAATTCTGCCATGAAAAGGCTGGCATACTGTAGAATCATAAAAGACATTAAATAACTTATTTTGTTTATCTTAGTGTACTAGGACCAATATGGTTACAGACAATTGTTTGCTCATAACTTTGTAATTTTTACATATATTGACCTCAAATTCTCAATATAGCCTTCTTAAGACCCCACCTCATGAACAGGGGTGGTGAAATTTTCAAATCATGCCCAAAAGGCAATTAAACAAAGTAACTTCAAAATCAACTTTTGGGCCAGATTTGTATTATTTACCATCACTGGTCATGAGGTGGGGACCCAGGGCCATGCTGAAAATGTGGGGTCAAAGTACATAAAAAAGATGATGCCATGAATACAAATTCAAAACCTCATTGAAATATATTAAACCACATTTATCTGATGTTCTCATATCACAGTTGCTGGTTCCAGCAGTAAGATGTGTCTTCAATCATAGAGTGAAGCTATGCTGTGGGTCATGTTCAGGTGAGTGAAGGTGAGTAGGGGTGTGGGGGTCATGAGTACTGAATGGGAGGTCAAGGTAGAGTGGGTGGGGTGTGTGGAGGGGATCAGATTAGTGAGAGACCATTTTTACAGGTTAAAAAGAAAACATCGAGGGACAGTTTTCTTTTTTCAAGGGCTATTCTGACACTGGGTATTGGGCAACCCAGTGTCAGACTACTGCTTGACAGCCATGGGGGTGTGCACCATAATGCCATCACTTGTTTAGTGGGAAAGGAGGGATGTCCTGGAGGGGAGGGTTTTCAAAACAAGAAGCAGCATCAGGGGTTGGTACCCCAGTCCATTCATATAATATATTTCATACATGTAATGATTGAGAAGGGTGGGCAGGCAACCTGGAGAGGAGGGATAGAAAGAAGCAGTACGGGGTGGTCACACTGGTTCACTTAAGAAATATTTAAAGAGACAGATGACAGATAGATAGATAGATAGATAGATAGATAGATAGATAGATAGATAGATAGACAAGCTGACAGACAAGCTGACAGACAGAGAGCAACAGAGACAGACAGAACAGGGGATGGCCAGGTCACTGCTTGAACTGAAGCTGGCAGTACAGCTCCAGTAGCAACTTCAACATTCAAGAAAGCCTCACTGTTCTCACACAGAGAGCATGGGTGAAAGGCTCCTCTTGTTAAGCTGGGCACCCTGGATTTTAGGGTGCCCAGAAAAGGTATTTCTGGCAATTTATAACAAAAAAAAAAAAACAAGCAGCAAAATCTAGTTAAATGGGTCCTGTTTAGCTAGGTTCATGTTTCTGAATTTTAAAAAGATATAATTTGTATGTATTTACAATGTTTGAGTTTAAAAAAGAAATGGGGCCATCACAATCTGTATTTTTTCCACACAACAAGTAAATCATGATAATAAGCACTCACAATGAGCGCATCACTACCGGTGCCCCCAACCCCCGACTACTGCCACCTGCCGGGAGAAGAGAGGTCCTCCTGCTTTATTTTATACTTTATTCTCACTGCAAAATTAGCTAATTTTAGGAAAAGAAATAAAAAAAAAACTTATTTTGACAGACAGCCTGTTTTATCTGCTGCTACAGGCTTGTCGGCATTGTCAGCAAGAATGATTTTACCTGGCTGGCATTGTACATTTTATGCTGGCTCTCATGAGCTTCTATATATAATTCTGTTTTTTTTTTCAAGTGAGCCAACTGGTCTTTTTTTGGACAGCTCAAATACAAACTAAAGTTTGGAGTGGTGGAGTTTGTGAGAGCCTTAAGAGCCTACCCAGAGAGGATGTTGAGACACAACATCTGGAGGTTTGGAGATCCTGTGAAGATTTCTTGATGACTTCAGAGGCGATATCTGGTCATATCTTGATGCACTATAAGTGCTGAGAGGTGCACTTCATTAAACAACAAGGTATGACAATGTTGCCTGGGGTCAGGGGGTCTATATGCAGGGTTCAACCTTAACATATATTTACTAGTCTGGGGCATAGTGCAGATTGCCTTGGACTAGTGCAGATGCCTCCTTACCTGTCCATGTGGGCTAGTGCAGTTTTCATCTGACTGCAGATGGCAGAGGCAGCATGTAATCCTGTTCAGAGCACGAGCGGTGCAATGCATCAAAAATGTACCGAGCGGCTGGATGCCACACCTCATGCCAACCTGGTTTCGGGAGCAAGCATGGGTCACCGAGGGTTGGCGGGGGGACAGGGATTGAGTTTCCGATGGTCTGCCTTTCTCTCCAGGGAGGGGGGTCCACAACGGTCGGCACCCGACTGCCCCATGGTGGAGGCTGGGGGTTGGGGATGCATGCCGTACACTGGGGAGTAGTCGAGGAAGACACCTGGGGATGCGTGCGCACTCATGGCTGCTAGCATCATTGCATGCCCTCTGACTCAGGGGAACCAAGAACAAGGAAAAAAAGTGGCACCTACCATGGCTTGACGGCCATCCAGGAGTGTTCATTGGGAGCTGGCAACCAAACTGGACCTGTATGGGGTGGGGAGATAGGGGGCTCCCTGCCACCCCACTGCTGGGGCAAGGCACAGGGGTTACTGGGTGCCAGCAGTCCCAGTCGAGAAGGATGGTGGCCAGATCCCCAAATAGTAGGATGCGAGTCTAAGGGGGGAGCAGTAAGGTGGCCACAGGAGGATAAATAAATAAAAAAAAAAAAAAAAGTGTACCGAGGTCCTGGAGGCCTGAAACGGCTGTAAGTCAGGGAAACTAGTGGTGGGAGACCCGAACTCCCAGAGGTTCCTTGCCAGGGAGTTTCTAAAAGGGTATCTATTGGCTTGCAACATTTTGTGTGCAGCAGTATTGTGCCATTCCATTGGCCAGCCCTGTGTTTTGCGAGCAAGCAGGGAGGGGGAAGAAGTGGCTGTGGGAACAGCTCCGGGCATCTGATGTCACAAGAAAGTCCACCAATAATGGATTTCAGCTGCAGCAGCAGGCAGGAGTAGGAGCAGGTGATTAGAAGAGCTATGAATCTATAGTATGGGCAGGAACAACACAAAGCTGAAGACATCATTGGGCCATTATTGAAGTATGCCGCGGTCACTGGCAACAAGCGGGGGTGGGGTGAGGCTTCATTGCTCTGTAATACTGAATATAAGCTGGCGTTTTAAAGCAAAAAATGCGGAAGATTTGAAAACACATCAATGAGGAAGTGAAGGCGAAGCAGAAGGACTAAATACACTACAAGCTGTTTGTGTTCGGTGATGGCGGCTGAGGAGCTCGCTAGGGAAGATTGGCTGTTTCAGCGGTTGAGGTGGTCAAGACTCTTTGGGAGATGGGAGTACTGTTTCAGGGCATGGGTCAGAGACTCAGAAAGTGAGTCGGACAGTGGACTTCTGAGATGAGCAGGCTGGAAGCTGGATTCAACGGAACATTAGTCGCCACTGCCACAGAACTCTACTCACTCAGGTACAGTCAGACTCTATATGTTTTGGGGGGATGATTTTGAGGTTGTATGGGTGCAGGGGCAAATGTGCCTTCTGGTTGTTAGCTTGCTCACTGACTTATGAACCCTTTGAAAATGGAGAAAAGCAGTTTAATTTAGAGAATGCTGTTTCTTGAATTATGTCTGGGCTGATCATATAAGGGTACTCAAGGCCAAATTACCATTAATGATAAAAAGTCCCCAAGTCATTAGCAAATGAAGTGTGTGACCCTAAAAGGGTTTCATTACTTCTCTGCAGGGATTCCCTAATGTTACACTTAGTAGTTTTTTCTGACTACATTTCACGTGCATAAAAATGTTGCCAGCTCTGCTCTCCAGTTCACACTGTTTTGAGAGTGCAGAAGTGTGTAGGTCTGTGGTTGCCATCTCTCAAGATCTGTGAAAAGTAAAATCTCTCTAAAATGTGTTATATGAAAAATATTGCCAGTGGCTACTGCTTACTTTGTGCTTTTTTGGTTTAACTGTGGTGGGGGGGATGAGTAAAGTGCAATTCTCCTGCATTTTCTATGAGGAGCAAACTGAAAGCTGGAAGGAACACTCAAACAGAGAGAGAACACTACACTCAGGTACAGTCAACAGTCAATGTGTTTTCTGTTTTTGTTATGGATGATTCCAAGGTTGTGTGGGCATGGGGAGACAAATGTGCCTTCCTGTTCTGAGTTTGCCTGCTGTGTTATTATATGAAAAATATTGCCAGTGACTTACTGTGCACGTCTTTGGTTTTCCTCATTTTCCCATGTGTTTTGCTGTTGACTTTGAGTGCGGACTAGTGCAAATCACTGCGGGCTAGTGCAATTTTAGACAGACTTGTCCTGCTGATTAGTGCAAAAAAAACTTAATGTCAACCCCTGTCTATATGTCAGCATTATTCAGAAAATACTATGCTCAGTGGAACATTTTCCTTGATTTTGACTCCCCAAGGAAATTATCTAATGTGGTGAACAAAGTTATGGGAAAGAAAGAATGGATTCTGACAAATGGGAAATGGAGTAAGAAGCAAGAGTGGAGTCTGAAAGATATTATAAAAAACTTGTGGTCTTCAACTTACAAGATAAGATCTCTTTCAAGAGAGATGCACCATATAGGAAAGAATCCATTGATATTATAAGTCTGCTTGGCTGCCTAATTCGGAGAACAGTAACTGCAGGCCTTAATATCTGTATTCAGGTGAGATAAAACTGGTAGTACTTATTACAAATAGCAAACAGAAATGATTATGAAACAGTGTTTGACACACTTGAACCACTAATGATTTGATTTCCTGGCTAATAATTGTATTATTGTACAATTGTACAGGTTGTCATGTTATTTATATTTTTTGTTGTGCTGTGAAAAAATTAAACTCTAATTTTTGTGGTGCAGTCTGTAACTTTTATTAACAATTGTTGTTTATAATATTTTAGGGGAAGGAAATAGCTAAACAAATTGGGTACTAAGATAAAGACAACATCACTAGCAAACCATCTAAAACTAAAAAAATTTAAGGAAGAAGGGGGAAATAGTCTCAATTCACATAAAGTTGACAAGCTATGTTAGCATGAACTTACTTTATATTGTTACCTTTTATTTTATGTTTTGGAAATTCTATCTTTGTATGAATAGGGTTTTTGTTTAATCTGAGTTTTAAAGTTTAAGTAATAATGGCAAAAAGAACTAATTTAGCTCAAAATACATTATATCAGAATTTAGGTTTAAACTCTTTGGTAAATATCTTGGCTACTGGGTGGACTTACTTGAATTTATTTGTGACCACTAAGTAGCTGGTTTCTTTTAGCTCTGATCTGCTGTTTAGTTTTTTTTTTTTCCTTTGGGGGTAGTTTATACGTGCCTAAATTACCCTATGATTTTAATCAGGACAAGGGAGGGTGTCTTTTTCTGGACATTTTATGTTGCTGCTGTGATTGCTAAATCTGGAAATGGTGAGGCAAAGCAATGTTTATTGAGTTGAAATGCATATATCAGGACAGGACCAAAAGTTGTTGTATGTCCAGGTTGCCTATGGGCCAATCAGGATCCCTTTTCCTAAAGTGTGGAGGTCTAGGAACATAAACAACCTATTTGGAAAGTTTGCCTGTGACTTTTGCCCTCCAAAACTAGTACACTGGACTAATTTGGTTTATACCTCCCAAGAGATTTAATAGACCAAGGAGAGTTGGCCCTTTTGGAATACTCTGAGCTTCTATATTTATGGAAGCCCAAGTATTGTACTAAGTACTCTATAACATAGTGTAGTGTGTCCTGGAAGAGTATGAGAGAAGCTAATTGTATCGCTGTAATATAAGTATGTTCATTAAAGCCTCTATTGGACATTTTCCATTGTTACTTCCTTGGTACTGGATAACTACCTCTGTTGGCTGGCCTGAAACAGATTTATGGGTCTAGAACTGCCAGTTATATAAAGTGGTTGGAGGAAATATAATTAAAAGTGGTCTGCACTTTAAAGGTCAGTACAATTTTCACTGTTTAACTTATGATTAACTAGGGATGACAGAAAAGTATTCTAAACTAATATCCTCACTAACAGATCTAGATGAACAACTGTATATATTAATAGAATATATATTTTTCTTTTGTTAAAATGTTTATGGTATGTAATGCTTGTATTATTTTATGTAATTAGCCGGGCTACTGGAAAGGATTTACTTAAATGTATTTGTGACCACTAAGTAGCTGGTTTGTTTTTAACTTGATCTGTTTAGCTTTTCTTTGGGAGTAGTTTGTATGTGCCTGGGTTATCCTATGATCTTGCTTAGGACAAGGGATGGTGTCTTTTGTTGGACATTATATGGTGGAACTGGGCTAGAAGGGTCTGGTTCACTGCAGACAATGGCAGGAGCAGATTTTAAAATACTTTTAATTTGTGTTAAGAGTTTCAAAGCATTAGGGGCAACATCAGTAACTTAAGAAAAAACAAGCAGGTCCCTAATACTCCCGAGCAGCGAGGGTTCAGGGTTATGACTGTCACTACTTCTAGTGGCTGGGGAAGCCCTTTGTGCACCCCTGTTAGTGTTTAAACTGCCTTTTAAAGGCAATATACCACCATAGTCCTGCTGTTTGTAGCTTTGGGTGCAGCGCAACCACAGAGATGCTGATGTCTGTTCCAGGTGCTCTATAAAGCTCTGCCTCTAACGAGTGGTGTGTAGGAAGTGGAACTGGACTATGAGGGTCTAGTTCGCTACAGACAATTGCAGGAGCAGATTTTAAAATACTTTTAATTTGTGTGGAGAACTTCAAAGCATCAGGGGCAACACCAGTTATTTGGGACAAAACAAGCAGCTCCCTGTGACCCCAGAGCAGCAAGCATCCAGGGTTGTGACTGTCACTATCTCTAGTGGCTGGGGAAGCCCTTTGTGCACCCCTGTTGATGTTTAAACTGTCTTTTTAATGGCAATATATCACCACAGTCCTGCTGTTTGAGGCTTTGGGTGCAGCATTACCACAGAGATGCTGATGTCAGTTCTAGGTGCTCTATAAAGCTCTGCTTCTAACAAGTGGAGTGTAGGAGGTGGAACTGTGCTATGAGGGTCTAGTTCATGACAGGCAATAGCAGGAGCAGATTTTAAAATACTTTTAATTTGTGTGGGGAGCTTCAAAGCATCAGGGGCAATGTCAGTCATTTGGGACAAAACAAGCAGCTCCCTGTGACCCCAGAGAAACAAGGGTCCAGGTTTTTTATTTATTTATTTATTTCATTTTTGATGACCGGGTAAGTGCACTAGACAAATCCTACCTATTTCCAGGCACGACTCGGGGGAGGGGGATACAGGTGAATGCCAACTGACCTTGAACCAGATTACACTGTTGGTGGTATTTTTAGTGAATGAGGGAAATTTGGCAAGGACACTGGGGAAATTCCCCTACTCTACTGTAGGGGGACCCTTGGCTGGTTCCGGTTTTGGATTCCTTCAGTCTGTCTCAGACCATGAAAGGGGATGGAGGTGCTGTTTGGAGTGTTCCTGATCATGCTTGTGTCTTAGCTGAAAGTTCTGTGCCATCTATGGATGCAGCGGTAGGTGTATCAGCGGCTGACTGTCAGCTTACTTTGGACATGACTTTGGAGGCTTTGCATTTGTTGTCTTTGGTACAGGATCCACAGATGGAACAAGGGCCTGTTGTGGATGATGAGAAGAAAAGGAAGCGTGTGGAGCACAGTCCTACTATGCCCATTCAGAAGAAAGGTATTTTTCTTGATGGTACGTCTGCTGTAGAATCTGCTGATTCGGAGCCTATTCCTTCCGGTTTGGATTCGATACTCTTTCCTTTTACGGCCGGAGAAGCCTCCTGGCACCCTGAATTTGCTTTGCAGAGAGCAGGATGGATTTTGATGGACTGTATTTGGGTTCCTGATCCTCATATTCCATTGCCTGGTTCTCCACAAACTGTGAGTTCTTTTGTTTCATCTGTTACTATTTTTCTATCTGTGCCTCGTTTAAATGGTGGCCGACAAGACGCAGTTGACTTGCCTGGGAGATTGCTGGATGTGGCCCTTCCCCTTGCCACTTCTGTGTCAGACACTGACTTAGGTACTCATCTTGAACCTATGTCCACGGAGCAGGATTCTACTGCGACACTGCGGCTGGCAATGCCATGTCATACTTATTCTTTATTGTTGCAGCCTTTATCTTCAGGTATTTTTCTCCTGATGCTCTTAATCCTTCCCTATCCTGTTCCCACTCTGGATCTACTGCAGGGCATGAGTCCAGGACTAAACCTAGTATTTATGCTAATTTGTCTAAAAAACCTGAGGAAGCCACATGGCACAGATTTGTGGTTTGACTGTTGTACAAAAGGGGGCTTAATTATTGTCCTGATAGGAACTATGTGGGGAAACAGTTGTTGATTGATTCCTTGCATTTGTCACCTGCTGAGGTGTATGCGCTGGTTCATACCTCAGGGGACCACAATTTTGATGTTAGTTTCTGAACTACAGGCCTTCTGGGCAGATTCTGGACTACTTATTATGGGGTTCGGCATACTGCCTTGTGGAAGCCTTTTTTGGCTATCCCCATTACTAAGCCTACTGTGAAAGTAGTGACTGTGCTGTTTCATAATGAGGGAGTGAACGTTTTGGATATTCGTTACTGGCTGGAGAAACACTGTGCTGTGACTGGTTTGCCAGATACTATTATTGATGATAATGGATTCTGGAAGGGAGGTTGGAAGTTTCATGCCCAACTCCCTATTTCTGAAGATGGAATTCAACATTTGCCGAACTGTTTTTTGGGGGGGAGAGATAAGGGGATTTTTTTTATCCTGGGCAGCCACGCTTGTGTTATAGGTGTGGCTCTCTTAGATGTTTAAGCTCTGATTGTGACCAAATGAAGTGTTCTGTGTGTGGGGTTGTGGGTCATTCGGCTACGACATGTGTGGTCCTCCCACCCACATGTAATCTCTGTGGCTCCACAGATCATGTTTTTTTTTTCATGCCCTTGGGCGGTGCATAATAAGGCTGACTACACATAGCATGATTTTTATATTAATAAATCTTCTAAACAGTCTCACACTCATTCTGATACTACTGGTCAACGGCCTTCAGCCTCAGGCCCTTCACCTCCTTCTTCCTTTTCTTCAACAGCAAGACAGAGAGTGCCTTCTTGGCCCTCTCCTGTGTACTCTGCTAGTCCTGTCATTTGTACTTAACCAGTGCCCCATCCTCCCTCCCCCTGAGACCCCCCCAAGTGCCCCCACCTTCCCCTGTACCTGAGATTTTGGTGCCTGAATCCCCTGCTGTATGCAAACTTCCTGCTGACCCTGATGGTTTTGTGCTTGTGCTACACAAGAAATCCTTACCTAAGCAGGCTGTGAGGAGTAAGTCTAAACCCATGGTGGACATTTCCAGTCCTTATGACCCGTTGCAGAGTTGGGGGGATATTATGGATGATGCTGATTTGGACTTCTCTCTTTCTTCTGCTCCTGAGGATCCTCCTGTAGAACCTCAAAGATTGAATCCGCCTTATTCTCAGTCGACGGTTACTAAGAGGGTCACCAGAGCTAATAAGAAAAAGTTGTCCTGATTTCCTTTAATGTTTTTTGATGTCACTTCCTGCACTTTGTTTGGTGAGTCTGAATGTGAACAGTATTCGCTCTGTCTTTAAACGAACGGCTACTTTTGCATTATTGCGCTCTTTCGTTTTTGACATCTTTTTTTTGCAGGATACTAGACTGTATACTACTCAGAATGTGCAGATGGCTTCTCAAGAGTGGTAATCTGGGATTTCCTATTGGTCTGTTGGACAGGACTTATGCTCCAGATTGGGCATCTGCCTCACCTCTTCTGCTATTTCTGTTCAGAAGATGGTGGACATAGATCCGGGAAGAGCTGTGTTACTGGATGTGGATATTGATGGTGTCTTTTTGCAGATTAATTAACATTTATGCTCCACAAAAGAAGGCCCAAAGGGTTGCCTTGTTTCATAGGGTTCTTCCCTATTTATGTACAGGGAGGTTGGTATTTTGGGAGGGTTGATTTTAATACAGTATTCTTGAGAAGGGTGGAGCGGGGTAAGCTATACTGTGATAGTGTTGCCCTGTGTAACGTTTTGACTCAAGCTGCTTTGAGTGATGGTTGATGTGGCTAAACCAACTTTTTTTAAAGTATCTCTCTCCTCTCGGATTGATTTTTGGTTTCTTTCTGACAAGGTACCTATTTTTTCTCTTCAGGTCCTTATGGTAGAAACCTCTGATCATTGTCTGGTTGGGATCGCTGTGTCCCTGCATCTTACTTTGCTTCACGGAAAAGGGGTTTGGCAGCTTAATGCTAGTTTATTGCATGTGCCCAATACTGTCATTTTATTTCAAGATATTGTGGTGGATAGATTGTCTGTCATTGATTTATATGATTCTCTGATTGAGTGGTGGGAGGATACTAAATCCTGCTTTATTGCTTTTTTTAGGCATCACCGGCGTGTTTCTGCTTTTTCTAAATATCAGACCTATTTAAAATGCTGACATGACCTTCAGGATTTAATGTCTCGAGTGGTACATGGGGGTGATCCATGTGTTGATGACATTGCTCACTTAAAATAAAACTTAATGCAGCTCCAGAATGATTGACAGAAATCCTTGGAGATGGAGCAGCGGTTTGGGACTCTGGAGGAAGGAGCAGATGAATCCTTTTGCAGATTGTAAGGGTTTAACTAAATGAAGACATGTAACGGCTCTTATTGATACCTCTGGTCATTTAGTTTCAGACAAGGTGGGGATTTTGAGGGTAGTTAAGGATTTTATTACCTCTCAATTTTAGCCTTTCTCTGGTAAACTGGAGAATATGTCGACTTTACTGGGTGCTGCTGATCTCCCAAGGCTTGCGCAACAATTTGCAGATAGGATGATATCAGATTTTTCCATGCCAGAATTGGACTTTGTGGTGAAAAATTTGAAGGACACTACTGCCCCTGGTTCGGATGGTTTGCTGGGGGAACTTTATAAATTTTTGTGGCCTCTGATGGCTCCTGAGCTCTTGTTAGTGTATAATGCCTTTTTGGCTGAAGTTAGGATCCCGACCACTATGTATCATGGCCTTATGATTTTTCTCTATAAAAAGGGTGATCAGGCCTCTCTTCACAATTGGAGACCCATTACCCTTTTGAATGTAGACTTTAAAATCTTTTCTAAGTTGTTGTGTAATCGTTTGCAGACTGTTCTAGCCAATTTATTGCATCCTCTGCAATTTTGCTCGGTGCCTGGGAGATTAATTCAGGATGCCTTAATTTTATTTAAAGAATTGTTTGACTCACAGTCTTCAGGATATGTTTTGAGTATGGACCAAGCTAAGGCCATTGATTGCTTATCGCAGGACTTTCTTTGGTGTGCTTTACGACGGTATGGGATTCCTATTTTATTTGTTGCATGGTTACAGCTTTATTATGCTTTGGTCTATGTTATGCCTGTGGTAAATGGTTGGGTAGGTCGTCAGTGTTTTATCCATTGTGCTGCTCAGCAGTGTTGCCCCCTCAGTCCTGTTTTGTATGTTTTGGCTCTGGACCCGATTATTAGACTTTTAAATAGATCTCCGTTGCTTTCTGGTATACGAGGCTTTGGTTTGGATACTTTTCTTACTGTCTGCTATGCGAATGATCTTTGCGTCTTATTCCCTGATTCTTGATGTGGAGAATTGTTACTCAAGGTATTGCAATCTTTTTTGGATGTCATAAGGGCTTGGATTAATCCTGAGAAGAGTATTTGTTTGCTCCTTCCTGGACAGCAGAATCCTATTTCTAGTATTGGTGGGGTTCCTGTTTTGGATTCCTATGGGAAGATTCTAGGGCTTTATTTTGGGGGTGAGGACCCAGCGAGTTATAATTGCGAACTTGCTATTATAAAAGTGAGGTCAGGAATTAGTACATGGGGTAATTGGAACATGAGTAAACGTAAAGGGATTTGTATGATTAAATCCTTTTTGCTTTCGCTTTTTCTTTATGTGACCCATATTTTCCTTTACCAAAGTGACTCAAAATGGCTGTGTTGGCAATTTTTTTTACGGGTTTTTGGGGGAGCCGGTTGAACCCCATTAAGAGGAATTGTTTATATTTGGATATTCCCCAGAGGGGGTTGGAATGCTTCATCCTGTTGTGTTTTTGTTTACCTTATTTTTGGCTACTAATTTGAAGCTGGTTGTTTTGGGGTCTTTGAAGATTTGGCAGTTGCATGTTGCTACTGTTTTGTTAGAGATTTTGAGAGAATGGGAACTTTCTTGCTTTGTTCATAAAAATAATAGGAAATGTGTTTTGTCACTGGGATGGGTTTTGATTTTTGATCATATCAAGCATTGGTCAGTCTCCTTTCAGGATGTTGTTGGGTTGTCTCGGAAGTCTTTATATGGGGATATTCTGGCCCGGCATTTCTCTGCTTCACCCTTTGAATAGTTTACAGATTCTGAACGATATCTTATTAAGGCTCGTCTCATAGACACTCAGTTCCTAAAACAAATGTGGGATATTATGTGGCTGGGAGTCCATGGGAAGATTAATACTAGGGGGAATCATAAGCATAGAATGTTGACTGATAGGGTTTGTCTCACACTTACTTGTGTTGGCCTTGAAGAGTCATTTATATTTTGATTGTCCTTTGATTCAGGATTTTTGGGTCCTATGGGGGAATGGTGGAATCGACACCCTTTTCATGCTTTTACTGCTCGACAGTTGTATTTTGGGATTTCTCCTTCTTGCTGGAATCCCTATAGTTTTAGTACCCTGAATGTGATTACTGTTGTTCTTTTATATTGGATCTGGTAAGTCCAGTGTTTTATTTTTCAGCAGCAGCAAATTACTGTATTGGAATTGTTTCATTCTGTATTTGCCGCTATTACTACTTTGCCGGATCAGGAATTTGTGGCTCTGAAACGGGAGATCTGGGAATGATATTGGCTTCATATTTAACTACTGTTATTCCTTATAATTCTGCTTGATTTTGTGGGCACTGTAGATTTTTTTTTTTTGCAGCTGATTTTTGATATGTCTGTTGTATTTTCTTGGTTTCATTTTCCCTTTATTGTTTACTTTTTATGAATTTTGCATATCTAAACACTGTTTGACATTGTTTGTACAGTTTTTCTAATACTACTTCCCCTACTTTTAAAGTGAGGGGGAGAGGGGGTCGGTTGGAAATTATTTTTTCTGTTTAAAGTTATTGTATGCATTGTTGCTTATTTTTGTTTTGTGTCTTTTTTTTCTTATGGTTCTGTGAACTATATTGCTGATTTGTACTTATTTTTGTTATAACTTTGTTTTGATTCTAATAAAAAAAATCCCCTACTCTTTTCGATATGTGCCATGGGATCTTTAACATCCACCTGAACTACCACCAATCCAGGCAGATGGGACCTCGGTTTAATATCTCATCCAAAAGATGGCACCTCAGAAGTGCAGCACCCCTCTCATGCTGCACTACAGTGTCAGTATTGGGATATTATCCCAAGTGCCAGATGGGGGCACTGAACCCATAGCCCTCTGATCTCCCTGCCTCAGAGGTAAGTGTGCTATCTGCTGAGCCACTGACACTGACTGTCACTATCTTTAGTGGCTGGAGAAGCCCTTTGTGCACCCCTATTGGTGTTTAAACTGATTTGTAAAAGCAATATACCACCATAGTCCTACTGTTTGTGGCTTCGAGTGCAGCATTGCCAAGGAGATGCTGATGTCAGATCTAGGCACTCTATAAATCTCTGCCTCTAGTGAGCAGAGGTGAGTGCAGAGCAGAGCCATGGAAGATGGGAAACAGGGCCAGGAATTGTGGCTGAATAAGTATTATTGGGTTTGGCAAACACCTATAGGCATTGATAAGCTCCAGAAATCTAGATTACTAACTGCTGTATAGTTTTACAAATACCTATATGTGTGACTAAGTATCTTAAGAATCTAAGTCTGTATATTATTATCACTGTAGTTATGATACAGCTCAATTGCATGTCATGAATCTTTACTCCTACACATATACATGTGGTAATTAAAAGTCTTGAAATAGGTAGCTGTTATTAAACAACAAATTCCAAGTTAAGTACTAAGAAATTAACTACAACTATGTGACCCTAACTAGTGGGGAGATAGACATACAATGCAACAGGTGTAACAAATTTAGTTCACAAGAGATCATTGAATTTTCGTCAGCCTATGTATAAATAATGTCTATAGGTAAAGGAACTGAGAATTAAAATAGTAGGACTAGAACTGGAAATGAAATGCTTAGAAAGTCTGTCACCTAACCAAGTAGTAGAAAACCAAGAAACAAACTCTAACAATGTCCTGGAAAACAATTTACAGAGTGCAAGTAAAAGACTTAGGGAAAATAGGGGAAGGAGAAGAAAGCAGCAGTAAAGAAAGTTCAAAATAAGTTAAGAAGTGTAGAAGAGCAATGGAGTTTACAGTTCCAACTTTTAACCAATTTACACCTCTGTTGAATCTCATAGCAAATATAGAAAATGAATCTCGGTAAGTAATGAATATGGTCACAGGGATATTCAGGGACTGATAAATATGACTTCTGAAGCCAATGGAAGATGTAGTGCAAACATATGAGATAGACCGAATGAGACAAAAATGTTCAGTCTACATTATAGGAGATTCAATAATTAAATAATTGCCTAGTCCTCCTTTCCTGGTCAACAAAAACTAAATAAATAAATATGCTAATTCATTTACTACACTAAATAAAAAGAAACAAGTTACAAGTATGTCACTTCCAGGGTCAGGTGTACAAAATATTTATTCTTTATTAATTAACATTTTGAAGCAATCTTGTGATAAACCAGTGGTATTAGTACATGCTGGGATGAATTACTTAAAGAAACAAAAATGTAAAAAGAACTATTTAATGACCTAAAGCAGCAGTGCCACAACTTACAACAAGGCCAGCTGGCGTAATATACATCAGGTGGGAGTAGGTGTAACTTACACAGTATTTAAAGGAGCAGAGACAGACAGGCTGGAGACACAGCAGCACAGCACAGTGACAGAGAGAGAGAGGAGAGAGACACATGGATGGACCAGTAGCAATGCTAGGTATGCTACTACAGGAGCACTGGGACAGGCACAGGAGGTGACACAATGCCCAGAAACAGAGGCACAGGCAGCAACCAGGATGGCACAGACCTGGCAGATGCAATGTACCATGGCTGTACAGGGTGAGGAAGATATACCAGGACCTGGTGGAGGAACAGTTTATCACACGCTACCAACTGCCCCATGCCATCATAGACATGATATGTGATGACCTCCAGGCAGACCTGCGCAGTGTCACCCGCAGGGGGCAGCCAGACCCTGTGGAGGTGACGCTGACAGCAGTACTATGCTTCCTGGCAACAGGGACATTCCAGACACCAACAGGCGACACTGTGGGAATATCACAGCTGGCCACGTCCAGGTGCCTACACCAGTTCCTGAGTGCCATGGTGGCCCACATAGACCAGTACATCACCTTCCCCTGGGAAGCATGGCAGCAGCAGGCAGTGATGCAGCGTTTCTACACCATCACCCAGTTCCCACGTGTCATGGGTGCAATAGACTGCACCCATGTTGCCATACATGCACCATCAGTCAATGGTGATGTGTACATGACTCAGAAGAGCCACCATTCCATGAACATGCAGGTCATGTGTGACAGTCATGGCTGCATACTAGATGTTGTTGCCCAGTACTCTGGTTCCACGCATGACACCTACATCCTGCGAAACAGTGGACTACACGAGGGCTACTATGTGACTCTGTAGTACGACATGCCATCATAACGTAGCAGCAATGCCCTCCAGGGCATGTGTATTGCTAGGCACCACCATGCTTCAGGTGGTTGACGCACCCTGCCTGTGACCCATGCCACACACCATGACAGACAATAGTGCCTACCGCAAACACTATAACGACCTGTGTTGGTACAAAAGTCTCAGAACGCCTACAGTGTGGGGCACACCCATGGTGGACAGTATACTGTGCACAGTGAGGTTGTGCCACACAGAGAGGCCCATACCCCTCACCCTCCCACAGCACATCCCAGAGACAGGGCAGCCGACACCAGGGTCCCAGCTGCCGGAACAGTGTCATCTGTTCCAAGACCTGCGTACACCATGCCTCTAGGTGTGCCCAGCAGTGCCTTGTTGAGAACTACATGGCCACCCCCATAGCTTGCATGGTGGTGTGGGTCCCATCCCCACCCTGCCATGGCAGCTGTATGAATCACATGAGGGACCACTTGGATAGCCGCGACAGCTGCAGGCACAGCCCTGTACTGCAGGGGCCATGGAGAGGTGTGGCCTGGGCCTGTGCCAAACAGGTATGCTGGCCTGTTCCATGGGTAGTACTGCAGAGAGGCCCAGAGGTATGGGGGCATACCCCTCAGGTGTCCCTCAGCACGGGAGCCATCCCACCCCATGCCCCTGCCCAGTGCCCTGGCCCACAGCCGCCCCTCATGTGCAGTGTGCTGCACACACAGCCACTGTGCTGTGCATGCAAGCTGCAGCCCAGTTGCCATGTACACAACTAACCCAACACTGTACTACATGGTGTACATCACAATACCATGGTGGCCATTGTGGTCTGAACCTGTATCCCACTGCGAGGCGCAGCGATCCCCTTCCTGAGGGTCAGTGTCCCTCATTGTCCCCATAAATAGAAGTGGGGCTGTCAGTGCCATCCAGGTGTAAACACAACCATAGGATGACTGCCACCAATGCAGGCATGGAGGCAGTAATGTTGGGCCTACCTGCATGGCATAGTGATATACCACTGAGGTAACATGTTACCATACATACATGTGGCCAGCCCAGTATACTGACTATCACACAGTGGTGTGTGGATGTAAAATGCCCCCCATAACCCTGGAAACCATGCCACATCACAGCTTCTGGATATTGTACACATCCATTGCACATAACTTAACAGAACCCCTATATGTCCACCATTGGAAGGGTCCATACCTGTTTCTGTCCCTCAGGTCAGTGACAGATGGATTAGGGGTATGTATGGGGGGTCTGCTGTGGCCCAGTACTCACCAGTCTGCAGTTTGTCTGTCCCTGTCCTGTTCAGGTTGGCAATGCAGTATTGTTGCTCTGTCCTACACCTAGCACTCCAGCTCCTGTAACACTATACTGTGCCAGGGCCTCTCTACTCGCTACGGCACAAGCCGCATTGCACGTTGTACTTGCATCACATATCGCACATTGCATATGCACAATTGTGGCATGTTTGGCAGCAATTGCAGTATGCAATAGCGATGAGCGTCTTGGCATCTGCGATGTGGGGTTGTGGCTTGCTTGATGTCATGCAATTGCTTGTGCTCCCTGTGGATGCAACACAGATGCAAAATGGGTATGGGTACACCTGCATGTGTAGCACCAGAGCCTGCAGGGCTGTGTGTGTGTGTGTGTGTGTGTGTGTGTGTGTGTGTGTGTGTGTGTGTGTGTCTGTGCGCATGCCCTGGGGTGGTCAAAGGTAGGATGCTGCCCACTGACAGTGGACCCACACAGGGCATTGATGCAAATGGGGGCTACACCCTAACCAACATGTATCTTGTAAAGCACTACCACTGCACTGATGACAAATGGACAACACAACATAGGGATGAGGTGTGTAGATTTATTTACATGGTACATTATACACAATAGGTGCACAAATCACAGTGCTCCCCAGTCCTTCCCATCACGCATGGCCCCACACTCACCCATGCATACAGTCATACATACACACACACACCCTTGTGAACTGCACAGTGCCCCATAACCATGTGACCCCTGTCATGCTATTGGCCCTACCTCCCCATTGCAGCCCCACCCAACCATCCCCCATCTGCACAGGACTCCTGGGTGTGTTATAGCCATCTGCTATGGCCACGCTGTCCTCACACCGACCCCTCCGGTGCTGGGTGCTGGGCTGTGGGGGACCCTGCCGTTCTGGTGGGGTGTGCAGTGCCCTGCTGGCCCACCCCTGGCATAACACCCTGTGGGCCTGTGTGTGCCACCACAGTTGCTCTGCTGTGCCTCCACCCATGCAAGCCTACATGCCTCAGTGCCACATGTGGCTCTGGCTGTGCCAGGGCTGCACTATGTGTTCCCCCATCATGTGTTGATTGTCTCATGCCCTGTGCAGCTGTGGGGCACCTTCCTCAGTGTGCCCGCCCCCTGTGTGTGCTCTGTGCCTGTCCATGTTCCAGTGGGACTGTGTGTGGGGCTCGGTCTGGCCTGCACCTGTGTTGCCGGCATGCCTGTGTGCATCACTATGGTTGCACCATGGTGCCGGCCCGTGCCCTGGTCAGTGTGGGCAGTGCCTGGTTGGCCTTGTGGCTCCGTTAGCATGACTGGCAGGAGGGGCACAACTGACACCTGGGCCGCTGGTGGGGGTTGGGGTGCAACTGGTTCCAGTGGCTGTGTCAGGGTGCTGGAATGTGCAGTGGCCGGGGGGTGCCATCTGCTGGGCCATGTATTGCAGGTGGTGCAGCTGCTGCAGTGCACATGCTATGGCCTGCATGGCCATGGCCATGGCTGTATTGTGGCACTGCTGGTGTGCCAACATGTTTTCCAGGCCTGTGCTGAGGTGGTCCATAAAGACTGCCTGGCATTCTGCACATTGCCAGATGCCCTGTATGGCATCCCTCAGGCCAGCCATGCATGCCAATGTGTTCCTGGTGAATGCCTGCAGACAGCTGGCAATGCTGGACAGCTGCAGCTCCATGCTGGTGTAGTGCTCATGCATGCCCTGGTGTAGGTTCCCCAGCTCTTGCCTGACATCCTCCTGGCCAGCCAGCACTGACTGGCAATAGTTCCCAATGTAGGCTGGTGGGGACAGCTGGTCCTGCAGCTCACAGATGGCCTCGTCCATTTGGTCCTCCAGCCTACGGGTGCTTAGTGGGCTCAGTGACCCTATGGCAGTGTCTTCTGCAGCTGGCTGTTCTTGCTCTGCCACCTCCTGGTCAGCCACCGGCATCCACAACGCTTCCACAGGTGTGTCGGCACCACTGGTGGTGTCCTCTGTGGTCCCCTGCTGCTCCTGTGGTGGTCCTGCTGCATCCTCTGCACTGCTGTCCACCGGCTCTTCTACCATGGGGCTGTCACCATCACCACTCCCCTCAGGCTCCGACATGGGCTCCGGTGTTCTGGCCACAGGTGTACTGGCATCTGGGCTGCCTCCACTGGACATAGTGCTGCTGCCGTCATCCGAAACTGTGCCAGTGGCCTGGGCCATGCTGGCACCATCCTGGCCCTGCCGCTGCTGGTGCTGCTCCTGCCTTCCAGCTCCACTGGGACCACCTGCACCAGCTGCCATGGCACCTGTTGGATGGGCAACATGTTAGTGTGTCTCCACATCACTGTGTGCCCTCACCTTCCTGATCAGTGTTGCCCTCCCAGGTTTGCTTCAATGTTGCGCTATGGCATTGCACCTACCACACATCTGTGCAGTCCCACCTGGTGTATGCCACCACTGTACCTGCATCCTGTGCTGATGGCTTGGTTCCCCCACCATTGCTACCCATGCTGTGCTGCCCATCCTGGTATGTCTTATCCAGCTGTCACACTGCTGCCCTGTACTGCTCCCCACTGCACAGTGACACTGTGCATGGCCATGCCCATGGGGCACCACTGCACTGCAGGAGCCAGCACCACTGGGTGACTACATTGTCCCTGCCATCCATGCACATCTCCTGCCCTCACTGGGACAATGACCCATGCCCCTCCCTACAGCATGGCCCATGCCTGTGCACGGCCCCCCCTCCCAGTACACAGTGCATGTCACGGCACCTCCAAGTGCAGCACAGCCCACACCTGAGCACTACTCCCCCAAACAATACACAGTGCATGTCACAGCAACTCCCAGTGCAGCACAGACCATACCTGAGCACTACTCCCCCAACAGTACACAGTGCATGTCACAGCAACTCCCAGTGCAGTGCAGCCCATACCTGTGCACAGCCCTCCCCCCCACTGGTTTCATATGCACTTGCCAGCCCCGCCACAGTTGGGCATGGCATATTCCTTTGCACAGCAGCACATGTCAGCTGCACACATGCTTGTCCCTGGCCTGCCTCTGGCCATTGTCTGGTTCTCTAGGCCCACTCTGTGGCCATGTGGCATTCCTATGGCATGCCACCCTACCGCTACATCTGCCTACACATTGTCACCCCACCCACCCCACCTTTGCTGTGGGCTGCAGTGCTGTTGCCATGTCAGTCCTGCCACATACATTATTGTTGTTTGTCCCTACCTGTGGCAGTGTGCTGTCTGAAGCTGTCCAGCTGTGTGACTCCAGCGATGCTCTGCTGGCTGAGGTGTGCTGCAATCCTCCTCTCCATGCTGCTGAGCGGCTGCTGCTGGGTGAGTCCACCCCCTGTGCCCTGTGCACTACGCCTGTTTTGCGCTACTTTGTGCTTCACCAGGCATGTGAGGTCCTTGTACTTTTTCTGGACATCCCAGACAGTCCGGCACTGTGCAGCTATGGCATTGACTCTGCGTGTCACCCTGTCCCATGCCTTCTTCCATTTTTCCCTCCTCTTGGCATCCCCTCCGCTACTCATGAGGAGTGCATGGTGCCTATCTATTTGCTCTACCAGTGTATTCACCTCCTCATGAGTGAAGTTCTTCTTCCTCCTCTGTCTATCAGCCACAGCTTCTGCCATGGCTGTGGCGTATCTGCTGTTGCATGTTAGGCCGCAGCTGCATGTTATGCCCTATTATATGGTGTATCTTGCGTGTCACAACTTGCACAGTTGTGTTTGTCATATCTCTCGCATGTTCTAGAATAGGCCGTATATCGCATGCCGCAATTGCTTTGGCGTATCTTGTGCAATTACGTTACTTGCGTCTGGTGTATTTCCCTTTCTAGAATTGGGCCCATGGAATGTAAATTAGCACTACTCACATAAATGAAAGCTGGAGACAATAAATGCTCTTTCCCAATCTTGTTTGCTTAAACTTTATTATACATAAACATTGTGTACTTATTGAAAAGAAATTTGCATCCAATGACAGTCCTTCAAGCAGCATAATGTGTCTTCCTGGCTCAATTGCCTAATCCTTTAACACTTTTTCATTCTTACTTCTGTTATTAGATTTTTAAAAAAATTACTTTTCTTTACATCTTGTCCCTCCATGGGACTGTTGAACAGGGGTGACATGTGCACATGAGTGACACAAGCATGATATCACAGCTGACATTTTGCCTAAACCACACCTTTTTCAGAGCAGTGCTAGTTCACCATAGATCCAGCTTATATACTAGCCTTGTTGCCACATCAACTATTGCCACTATATTAATGGCTGTATAGCAGACACAATACCAGGTACATGGAAGCATCTTGTTAAATATGTGAAAGATCACCATAAGTGCATCAAAAGTGACAAGCCCTCCACCTTCATAAAGTGAAACTATTATAAACAACTTCATCATCGTCAGTTTTTCTTTTCTATTGTAAACATCAAAATGCAACATAATTATTTGATTTCTCCATAACATGCAGTTGTGCACATGATCGTGTTACATCCTGCCACATCTATTAACACTCAGATGCCATAATTTATAAAAAAAAAAAGTTTCGATATTTTACAGATATGTTATGCAGATGAATTTGTCCAGCTAGCTATGCCTACATACGTCAGCTATACTAGTAATTACAATTTGATAGGTAACCTTAATACAAATTTGCTAATACAGCTGAAGTTGCAATATCTGTGTGTTAGTTCAAACTAGCCTATAGCTCATCTCTACTTATACATGACCAAAATGGTTCTCACTCAGACATTAGTAAAGTAAGCAATAATACCTGACAGGGTGGGCAGTATTGGGCAATACCGGACTGCCCAAGGGTGTAATGAGGCCCGACACTGCAGGTGGAGGGTCTTATAGCCCCTGGAAGGTCTGGTATTGCCCAATGCTGCCCACCCTGGAGGGTATTATTGTGCTTAGAAAATGGGCATCTGTGTCTTGTTTGATTAGGTAATAAAATAAGAGAGGAAAGTAGTTTAAATTGAATAGAAAGACTAGAAAAAGAACTGTTGCTGGTAAAGTAGTCCCTCCCTTTTGTATGTTGTTCCATCTTGTGGGTCTCCTTCCCAAAGAGCCATTCTTTTACAGTTACCCCCTCACCACCACCACAACTTCCAGATAAAACCACAACCCCCCCCCCAATCTCATTTGTGGCAAACTACAGTAAGACAGAAAATAAAAGTCCTTGTGCCATCTTCTCTCCTGACCCGTAATTGTCCATACCTGACTCTCAGAGATTGGGCTACACTCTTGCAGTCCGTCCTTCAGCTGGCGGCTCACTTGCTCCCCAACAAAGAGAATACCAATTCTGTTTATAAAAAAAAAAGAAACACTGCAGCATTTACTTTTGTGGTACTGGAGAGAGACAGAGAATTTTTCCTTTCTTCCAGCCACAGTCATATCCTATGGCAGCACTAATTTGAAGACAAACCCCCCCAAATCCCATACTGAACCCCCCAGCCAGTGACAGTAATGTAGCACAGAGTTCCTGTCACAACAGCCCTAAGGAGACTGCTCTCTCAGCTCAGTATACGATTTTAAAACCAAGAAATCTAGGCTTTAAAATGAGTTGAGAGAGTTAGACACAGAGTAAGAGAGAGAGATGGCACTACATCTGCAGTCCAGGAAACAAGGAAACTAACAGTGCTCTTACACACAATAGCAGGGATTGGGTTGGAGTTGATGATTATGGACAGATTGGGCCAGTTTTCGGGTACGAGACACAGTAGTTGGATGACAGGACTTATTTGAATACCGCCCCCCGGAGATAGATTCACACTGCCAAGTTGTGGCAGCAGTGAAAGTGGTTACATGGGTTGGAGACATCAGGGACCTACGAGAGGAGCTCAAGACTGCACCATTAGTAACAGCTGTGAATATGCTGGCTGTTTACTTAAAAAAAATATTGTTTGTTTGTTTTGGGGGTTCTATTAGGTACAATATCAGTGGCCAGTGTATGACAAACAGCCTGGGAAGCATGTGTCTATTTGAATTACAATAAGACAGACTGAGACTCACTTTGGGACTCTCGCTCGCTAAACGAGAAATCAACATGGCGGTGCTTGCCTTTTGAATGTTCTACTAGCCCACTAAATATTTAAAACTATATGAGGCAACTGGGACTAATTATTTCCCAGTCTCAGTCTCATACCGGACCAGCAGATAGGCTCTTACAGCCAATCAGGAACGTGAACATACTTTGCCCATTTTCTAAATGCCTATACTGGCCATTTCAGGTGCTAGCTCAAAACTGCAGTTCAATAGACCTAACAAAAAGATACTTTCCGTATGTACATCCATCATTATGTTACCACATAAAATTCAATCATGTGGCATTCCACAGAACATGGAAGTGGGGCATTTTAACTTGAGAGAAGGCATTTAAGATTTTGCATATTGCTATATACCATATATTTACTGTCTTGTTGTGCCTTCAGGTGTTTGTAGTGTACAACTACTTATGCTTCATTCTGAAATTTATTCTGTGTCATCACATTATGTTTGTGAGAAAACCACCTTACTGAGGTGTCTAGAATGGTATTGCAGCTGTTGCGACCTATTGTACCATGTTCATACTCTATTCTTAAATAGCTTATACATGACAGTGTGCATACCTTAGTTTTATCATGTTTGTAATATGCACTTACTGCTATGTATGCTCCTTCTTACTCAGGGTTAAACTGTACTGATTGTGATCTTATAGATGTGATCACTTGTTCATGAGTTATGCTAATCTCTAATAAATCATTGCAGTATTATTACTCCTCACTCACACAAGCAACAAATAAACTATCTTCAATGTTGTGGCTCCATGCTTTGGGATATACTGAGGTTGCAGTTCTGATTAAACTACATACTTAAGGCATTTTGCATACTGAATGCAAATGCATTTTTCTTATTCACTCATGCAGCCAGCTTGCAAAGACTCACCTGCAGTTGTTTTATTTTGAGCAAGGGTAGATCACTTCTTAAAGCAGCAGTATTAGTTAACCAGGAAGTGTTCAGCACTTCTCAGATTTTTGCACTGTCTGGTAGTTTAAAACTTCAGATTTAACTTGCTGTTTACTATTGCTTTCTGATAACTGGTTCTCTTGATTTTTAATACATTTATAATGTTGTGTAGATCCACAGAAAATATGGCAGACCTATACCATTTCCTGTTTTTCACCATTTGTTTACCTTACTTGCCCTATAAACACTCAATGGGCAAAGGAAAGGGTCATGCATTCCAGTCATATTAGACAAAATAACCAATGAGAGAATGGCAGCACCCCATTTCTCTCTGAATCCAATATGGTGCTCCTGGCAAGGGTCTGTGGTGATCTGTGAGAAAAATAAAGAATATAAAGAAAACAAAAAAAAATTAAAAGCAAATGATTTAAGTTTTTTCAGTTGTGGGACTCATTTGACATAACTATTGTAAAAATAACATTTGTATTAAATTAGGGGGTGTGGCTTAGGCAGCAGAAGGTCAGGTGTCTGCATTTAAAACTTCCCTAGCTAGCTTTTGGCAGAGGGCAGCAAGAGGAAGGAGGCAGCTGCTAGAACTCCACTAATAGGATTATATAGCTCTCCCTCCCCTCCACCCTTAGCCAGTTCCACTTTTATAGGGACTGGATTTGACTGACAACAGGAACTTCCTGTTTGGGAGCAGGAAGGGAGTGATCACAGAGGCACAAAAGAATCACCATCGTAGAAGGAAAAGTATAGCTCTCCCTCACCCCCTAGCTGCTGGAGGTCTGTCTCTGACCAAGTAAGAAGGAGAATTCTGAGGAATACAGGAACTTCATGTCTCAGAACAGGAAGGGCAGGAGCTGTAAGGACACAGTGACAGTAGAAAAACAGGGAGAAAAAACAAACAAAAAAGGTAAACAGAGAGAAGAAAGAGTAAGCATACAAAGCAACAGTTGAGGTGTCAAAAATAATACATGATAGGAGTGGTGCAGTGCAGTGGCTGTGGAGCAGAAGTCTTCCAGGAGACATTCTGGAGGATGCAGTGTTGTCCCATCTGTAGGCACCTCTCTGGGCTGAGGGAGGAGGTTGTTGCTCATCTCCAGGCTGAATTGGCCAGGATTCCGGGGACATCCTCTCCCACCCAGGGACCACCCGATCTGTCTCCTCTGCCTCAGAAGTTGCCAAGAAAAAGGAGCGGTTGGACCATGATGGGCTCAGGAAAGGTGAAGGTGGTGGAACAGAGGCACACCCCTCCAGCTCTACTTCTCCACAATTCATATACCATTATGGCAGAGCATGGTTCCTCTATGGAGGCACCCACAGTGGAGACCAAGAAGGATGTGGTGGAGGAGTGGGGGACTCAATTGTTAGGGGGGTAGAACTGGGGGAGGGGGGAGAGGGAGCTAAGGTGCCTGCCCAGCACCGTGGCTTTTAGGGACAGGGAGTGAATCCTCAGGATTGCAGGAACAGCTGCATGGGGGAGGGGAGCTGGATGGCATTGTTCACCTAGGGACAAATGTCCTGGCTGGGAATGGGATCAGACCAGTGCAGAAGGAGATTCTGGAGTTGAAGAGGGGCCTTAGATAAGTAGCACACATGGTAACCTTCTCGGAGGTGCTGCCTGTCTATGGCACAGGTGAGGCTAGGGTGCTCCATACCATGGGATTCAATCAATGGTTGAAAAACTGGTGCAGAGCTCAGGGTTTTGGCTTCATTGGGGACTGGGGGTCCACCTGGAGGGATGTGGACCTATACTGGCATGATGGCCTGCATCTGTCCAGGAGGGGAACCAGGATCCTAGGTGATATGTTTAAATGCTTCATTGGCAAGCATTTAAACTAGCCAAGGGGGGAGGCACTAAAATAGAGTAGGAAAATCCTAGCCCTTCCCTCAAAACAGGGCAGTTTGTGAGATAAACACCAAAATAGAGAAGTTGATAGGGAGAAGGGCTGGGGTAAATGAAAAAAAAAGGCAAAGGCAGTAAGGACAGGGATGGTGCTAAAAGGAGTAAGGCCATCAAAAAATGGAGGGTGATGAGTACCAATGCCCATAGTCTGGGTAACAAACTTCCTGAACTAGTTGCCTTGATGGAAGATGGATGCCTGGATATTTTGGAAGCCAAAGAAACATGGTTCACAGAGAACCATGACTGGGATGTCAACATACCAGGGTACACAAGCTACAGAAGGGACAGGGAGGGTAGAACAGGAGGATAAGTATCTCTCTATGTAAGGGAAGGGATCAAAGCAATGGCACTAAAGGGTAAACAGGGAGGAGATGAGGCACTGTAGGTTACCCTGGTGATGGGAAATGGCACCACAATCTGCATGGGGGTTGTATACAGACCCCCATCTCAGGGGGAGGAAATAGACAAGGAAATGATAGATGGCATCCTTAGGATGGCAGAAAAAAGGAGATATTGTTGATGGGGGACCTGCATATGTCAGATGCTAACTGGAGCACTTTTGATGCAGCCACATCCAAGAGTAGGGTTATTCTTTATGCCCTACAGGGGCATGCATCATACAGCTAGTCTTGGAACCCACTTGGGAGGGAGCAATCTTAGACCTGGTACTCTCAAACAGGGACAAAAAGAGGATCTCAGATTTAGAAGTTGGTAGTCATCTAGGAACAAGCGACCGCCAAAGAGTGTGGTTCATGATAAACACAGCCGTAGAGTCAAGCCATACAAAAGTGAGGATACTGGACTTTATGAGGGCTGACTTTGGCACAATGGGAGATTGCCACAGAAAAGCACAAGCAAATGAGCAAGAAGGAAGGGTGGAGGAACAATGGGGAAACATCAAAACTGTCATCACAGCGGTAACAAGCCTTTGTGTGAAGCAAATAAACAAATCAAAATGAAGGAAAAAAAACACTATGGTTTTTAAAAGAGGTGGTGGGGAAGGTTAGAGAGAAAAAGCTAGCATTCAGAAAGTATAAGGAAACACAGCAGGAGCAGGACAGAGAACTGTACCAGTTAAAGCAGAAGGAAGCGAGGAAGGCAGTCAGAATAGCAAAGGCCCAAACCAAGTTAAAAATAGCCAACTCAGTTAAGAAGGGAGACAAAACCTTTTATAGGTACATTAGAGAGCAAAGAAAGACCAAGGGAGGCATAGTGAGGCTTAATAAAGGGGATGGTGGGTGGGCAGAGGGTGACAGTGAAAATTCAGGGATACTGAATAAATATTTCTGCTCAGTATTCACAAAATAAGAGGAGGGGGAGGTACTGTACCTAATCCAATCAATTTAAGCACTCTGGATATGGGGATCAATACCAGTCCATTCACAGAAGAAAGGGTTCTGAAAGTTCTGAAAGAACTCCTAAAACTGAAGGTGAACAAAGCAATGGGACCTGATGGGATTCACCCCAGAATTCTAAAAGAACTAAGGGGAGAACTAATGACACCACTGACCACCCTTTTTCAAATCATGGGAGGATGGTATGGTACCCGAGGACTGGAGAAGAGCAGATGTGATTCCACTTCACAAAAGCGGGGGCAAAGCAGAGGCAGGAAACTACAGGCCTGTTTGATTGGCCTCAATGGTAGGGAAAATGATGGAATCACTTCTGAAAGAAAGAATTGTTGAGTACCTAGAGGCCAGCAGGGCACAGGACCCAAGGCAGCTTGGATTCACAGAGGGAAGGTCATGTCAGATGAATCTAATAGATTCCTTTGACTGGGTGACCAAAGTAGTAGACCAGAGAGGGTCTATGGACATGGCCTACCTAGACTTTAGCAAGGCATTTGACACAGTAACACACAAAAGATTAATAAACAAGTTAGCCAGCCTGGGAGTGGATCCCAGGGTGGTAGCCTGGGTAAAAAAAAAATTGACTGGACAACAGGACACAGAGAGTAATAGTAAACGGAGTCCACTCTGAAGAAAGAGGGGTTACTAGCAGGGTACCGCAGGGTTCAGTATTGGGACTGGTCCCTTTCAATGTCTTTATAAGTGACATTGCAGAGGGACTGAAAGGAAAGATATGCCTCTTTGTAGATGACACAAAGATCTACAACAGTGTTGATACACAAGGGGGGGTGGAAAGAATGAGAAGTGACTTGGCAAGGTTGGTTAAATGGTCAAGAGTATGGCAGGTTAGATTCAATGCAAAGAAGTGCAAAGTAATGCACCTGGGAAACAAAAACCCAGTGGAAGAGTACACAATGAGTGGGAAGTGCTTGTTGTGGTGAGAGGTAGGAGGGCACGTTTAATTCTCTAACTGATTTTTTAGTGTGTTTGCTGTTGGTTTGGAAGTAGCTCAAATCTTTATTTAACTGGAGGACTGTTGCTGGCTGGAAAAATCTTTCTTTAACTCTGTAACTGATTTTTTGTGAGTTTACTGTTGGTTTGGGACTAGCATAAATCTCTCTTTAACTCTGTAACTGATTTTCTGTAATACTGCTGCTGGCTAGTTGGGGGAAGGGTTTCTATGCCCAGAAGCAGAGCAGCCAATTAAGTTTGTTTGGAATTCAGTTTGAATCTCTATTTAAGTGTTCACAGAGCCATTTTGTCTGCTCACTCTCCTGGTTGTGGGGAGAGGTAGGAGGGTGAGTTTAACTCTGTAACTGATTTTTTTTGTGAGTTTGCTGTTGGTTTGGGAGTAGTTCAAATCTTTCTTTAACTGGAGGGCTGTTGCTGGCTGGAAAAGCCCTGCCAACCACCGCCTCCACCAGCCTTTCTTAAATACTGGAAAGCCACTGGGTGTTGGGCTTGGAGGCTATGAGGGAGGAGCTTGGGGAGCTGCAAACTGCCAATATGAACTAACTCTTAAAGCTAATGGTCAGGTGGTGAAAAGTTCAGACACTCAAGCTTTTACTAGTTGGATTTTAAGGTTTACAATTTTTTAAAGTTGCAAATTTGAAAGTTAAGCTGACAAGCCTGGGTTAAGGAAGGGTAGCTGCATATTGTAAAGTCTGAAGTTCAGACTGGCAAGGTCATGTATAAATGTGTCAACTAGAGTTTCTGAGTTAGCAAGCTAGGGACAATGGGGTAAAGAAGGACTCAGAAGCAAGCTAGTAGGGTTACATATGGTATCCAGCTATTGCCGCACAGACTGTGTGATAAGGAATTGAGGTTACATTTAAGTTAAGTGTGAATAATGGAGGGAAATAAATGGGGCACCATGGGGGATCACACTGGGGGGTGAAGAGGCATGAATAATGGTGGCAGGAGACATCGGAATAGTGGATGGAATGGTGGGCACCATGGAGTGAAGGGTAGGCACAGGAAGGATAGTGGGGTGCAATGGTTGTGGGGCAGCTGTTTGGATGAATATAGAATGGAAACTGGGAGGTTTTCCAATTTGTTACAGGCTGAGGAAACTGGAAGAGGAGGTACAGGGGCTCTAGAGGGAGCTGGAGAGGGTGAGGGGGGCTGGGGTAGGAGCAACCCCAGAGAGGAGGAGCTGTGAGGGTCTATACTGAAAGGGGTCAGATGGGGCAAAGGGGAGAAAGGCACAGTTGTATCTGGGTTGAGACTATTCCAGGGTTGACCATGGGCAGGGCCGGGTAGGCACTTCTCAAGTGCACACAGAGGGGGAAGGAGAAACCTCACATAGTGATGCATGTGGGTTCAAACAACTTGGTGGGGGAGATGGTAGAGGTGATAAAGGGGAGGTTAGAGGAGTTGGGTAGGCAGTGTGAGGAGGTGGGGTGTTGGTGGTGCTCTCTGAGGTACTCCCAGTACCATGTGCAAATATGGTGAGGAAATAAAGGGATTGGTGCCATACTAGGGAGTATGCATTAGTGTTAGACTGGGGCAGAACCTGGGGCAATAGTGATCTATATGCAGGGGACAGGTTAAATTTGAGCAGGGAGGGCTAGGGAGGACTAAAAGAAGGAATAGAAGGGTATATATCAACAACAGTGGATTTAAACTAGGACGGGGGTTGCAAGGGGATCACTGGTAGGAAAAGGGTCCAGAAAGGGAAGCCTGGTGTAACTCCCCTGCAAATGGGGGTTCCCAAAAGACTTCCAGGAGCTTGTTTGAATGCTCCAAGCCTGAATGGTGTTTGGCGTCTAAGCCATTTATCTGTGAGTGTTTTTAGAGCCTCTGGTACTGTCTCTTTAAGAGCTGTCTGCTTACAGACATAATTAGTTTGTATGGGGGGACTGTGTGTTTCTCTGCTTGAGTACCACTTGAGCTGCTGCCAATTCACTCCATTTTTGCAGTCACTAGGAGTGCAAAGGGAACCTATCTGAAAGATGTAACTGTTTGCTAGAAATCATTTAGAGTAATAATGAAAATACAGTTTGTCTAACTTGCTTTCTTTGCAGTCAGAACTGTGTTTGCCTAGTTTCCCATTCTAGTTTTGAACTGCTGAACTGGACCAATCAGTGTGGGTTAAGGTAGCTCTAAAATGGTGCCTTGGAAGAATCAGAACTTGGACTCATAATCTGAGCCAGCCACAAGAGGATTATGGGCAGTGACTCTGGGAGATGTAGTTTGACTTCAGCACTTTTGGACCAACAGGGGCAGTCTATTGTGAGTGACAGCCAATCCAGCCAAGAACTGGGAGGAACTCAAAGAAAGTGCCCGGTTTTGTCTGCTGAAGTTTCAGTTGAGCTCTGGCAGTGAAGAGGGAAGGAGCCCTGTGTTTTTTCGGTGTGCAGTTTTAGTCAGGAAACGTGTGTTAGGCCCCGAGTTCTGGTCTGCAGCTTGTGTAACTGCTTGTTAGGACTGAATCCATCCTGTGAAGAGAATCAAAGGATATCTGAAAAGTAGAAACCAGGCTCACCCTGTAGAAGACTGAGAAATTGCTGATGCGCTGGTCTGTCAGGAACTGAATCTGCTGTGTTGTTCTCCCGGTATTGTGCAGTAATTGCATTGGGATAGAGAAGCAGCCTGCCTGGTATAGTACTTTTCTTTTACCATATAAAATGTGTGAGGAGGCTTGTGTAGCTCAAGTGAATCCTGCTACCATTAAAGAACTTTTGCCTGTTACTGTTTACCATATAAATGTGTGAGGAGGCTTGTGTAGCTCAAGTGAATCCTGCTGCCATTAAAGGACTTTTGCCTGTTACTGTTTACCATATAAATGTGTGAGGAGGCTTGTGTAGCTCAAGTGAATCCTGCTGCCATTAAAGGACTTTTGCCTGTTACTGTTTACCATATAAATGTGTGAGGAGTCTCGTGGAGTTCAAGAGTAGCCCTGCTGACGTTGAAGGACCCTATCTTCTTTGGAGGTCGGAGTACTAATTCAGGGTCGCCCCTGTTGAATTGCCACATTGAATCCAAATGGAATTACTGTACTGCTGACTGTTTAACTAATTTTTCTTTTCTCTGTGTGAAAGGGCCCTACCAGCTGCCACAGTTTGGACTAGCCACTAGGGCTTGAGTACCCAGGGACAGTAACTGGTAGGGATAGGCCTGTGCACAGAGCCATAGAGATGAGTAAAGTGATAAGCTAATTAACCTGATTTCCCTGTCCTTGTTATATCCCCCTAAATAAATCAGAGCTGCTTGTTTCAGCAAAGTCATACTGCCTGAGGTATTTGTCTATGTTAAAGTATTGTACTGTGATTGTTGCACTGTATCTTCTTATTTACAGGGGTCCCAGTGCCTGAACCAGTCCTGGGGGTAAGTGCATACTCTGAAGGTAATTCTGATATACTGTGGGCCACTAGTGGGAGAGAAGGGGGTTGCAGTGTCCCAGAGGGCTGTGGCCAAGATTAGTTTAACTATTGCAAACCCTGACCTCTGGGTGGAGGCACCACCATCGGATCCAGGCCCTCAACCTGTTAGTGGCAAATCAGGCAGGGGTAGTAGCCCCTGGATAGCGCCATCTAGGGGTTACATCTTGGAGGCTCACACTGGGATTGTGTGTCCTCTAGTGGCCATATTTACTGAACCACTGTTAAGAAAAAATGGGTACCCGACGGAAGTGGCTATGCACGGCTGGTAGAGGGTGTGTACTGGGGAGGAGATCGACCCCCAAAATGCTATGCTTATCCAGGACATCCCCCTGAGTATCAATACGGACACTGTACAGGGAGTACTTTCCAAGGTGGAAGGTTTACAAAACCCTGTGGTGGTGGGTCGGCATGCTAATCTGCTCAACCACACTTTCCTGTCCCTAGTAGAGTTTAAGGATCCCATAGATAGCTCCAAAGTGCCACAGACCATTGCCCCAGAGGGAGCCCTCACTGCCTGGAGAGTGATAACTAAGGACAGTAAAGACCCGGGGGGGAATGAGCCCCCACCACTGTCTGAAACTTTTGAGGAGAAATTTGCTAAATGGTTGCTGGGAAAGGAAAACTGTGGAGGACTTGAAGAAACTATTCTTGCCACCTGGGGTGTTCCTCCCCAACACCCTCTCCGCTCCAGTACCCGAAATGGTGGCTAAGAACCAATGCAGACTCCTATTTCTGCACCTGCCATTAGTCACAACCTTATCAAGGTTGAGGATCTTCTCTGGCACCTCCCACCCCCCAAGGGAGGATGACTGGAGACCTGGATAGACTATGTTGCCCCCAAGTGCTAGAATGGCAATGCTCGGAAGCCGAAAAGCAAAAGAGGGTTAGTGAGAGCCTCCGAGGTCCTGCCCTGGCTACCATCTGTGCTAAAATGGGCCAGTAACCCTGAAGTGACTGCACAGGCCTATCTTGAGGCCTTGGAGAATGTGTATGGGAGCCCAGATTCTGATGAGGACCTATGGTGGAGAGTAAGAAATGCACAACAGTACCAAGGGAGTTTTGTCTGTGTATGTATCTCGCTGGAAAATTGTTGCAAGGAATGCCTCAGAAAGGGTAGTTTGCCAATGATTGAACTGGACCCGAACCAGGCTGGACAGGATCCTTAAGTCTGCCCCTTCTCAGAACTGCTGTTGCTTCAGTTACGCCTGGCAACTGACTGGAATCCCCACCTTCCTATGATGAGTTAATGAGAGAAATTGGAGGAGTTGAGAAAAGGCGACCTCGGGAGGGACCTGCACCAATAGCTGCAGCTATGATCCGAGTGACTGAGGTGACCCATCAAGTGAAGTTCAGGGGCAGAGGTTGGCAGTCAATGAGTGCTCTGACAAGGAAAAGATATGCCACAATGGGGCAAACTGTTGAGAGAGATCCAGGAATTCAAAAACAGTCCCTTTATGAAGGCCACGCCTGCAAGTACGGGCCCCGACCTATATCTGACAGCATCTGCTATGGGGGTGGGGGTACCCACCCATGTATCTCCTGCTGATGACAGCTCCAAACTCAATTCCTTGACCATGGAAGTGGAGAAACTGATGAGATGTCTCCAAATGCTTATCACGCCGCAGACAGAGATGGCACCCAGGTTTCCAGTTAGTAGTACCCCCGCCCTGGCTCCCAGTGTGGCGCCTCGGCCAGCTCAAACTCCAGAAAGTATGTTTTGCTATAATTGTGGGAAGGATGGGCACATGAAGAGGGAATGCTGGTCCCCAAAAGACACTGACAAAGTTGCATATAGGCTACAAGGAGAGCTTCAGAGAACAAATCAGTGGTTAAGAGGTGCACAAAATGATCCCAGTGAGGGCACCAAAAATGCTAACTCACGTCCTTTGTGGCAAGGTCAGTTGCCCAGACCCCCCTTCACGCCTCTCCAGACTGGCCCAGAATATGGGCCTCCATGGAGACCACTGTAAAGGTGAATGGAGTGTCTACAAGAGCTGTGATAGACAGTGGCTCCCAAGTGACAATTATGTTCCAGGATTGGTATCAAAAGCATTTGTCAGGCCGTACCACTTACAACCATTAGAAGGACTGCATGTATGGGGGTTAGTAAGAAGGCCTACCCCTATTCGGGTATATCGAATTTGGCTGTCTTTCCCACCTCCATTGGCTGGAGTAGCCGAACAAGTAGAGACCCTAGCCTTAGCGTGTCCCCCCTCTGGACTGTATGATGGTGTCCCTTTGTTGATTGGAACAAATGCTCATATGTTCGGAAGGCTGGCACAGTTGTGTTATGAAAAACAGGGGTCAAAGACTAGTAGAGCTTTAAAAGTTCTGGCTTTAATTAAGAAGGCCTATGAGGCACAGAGAGATGCTGAGAAAATAGAACCAGAGGAACCGGTCGGAATTGTATGGAAGAGGGATCCTGAGTCTCTGATCCTGGTGCCAAATGCCCAGTGTACCTTACAGGGAGAGGTCCGTATCAGAAAGGATGTTAAGAATAAAATATTAATGTTGGATGCACCAGGCATGGAAGATTGCCAGAGGGACTGCTGGTCAAGCTAGTATTTTGCCCGCTAGAGCCCATGCTTATGCCAGAAGGGTAATGGTCCAAGTTCATAATGTGTCTGAAAGAGACATTCGAGTAAATAGAGGTTGCATCCTGGCTGGTGTGCATTGTGCAGACACTGCAGTGCTACCCAGCAGCAAGAGTTCGAGGAAGAATGACAGAGTAATGCCTGACTTGTTTGATTTCGCGACTCCCGTTGCCAGCTGAATGGAAAGTGAGGATCAGTGAGAAGCTTGCCCAGAGAGACCAGTGTTTTCTTTAGAAGGAATGGGACGTAGGGATGCGTGCAAGGAGCTGAGCACAATATCCGCTGCATGACGAAAGACCATTTCGTGAGAGGTCTCAACGCCTGGCACCTGCTGACATAGATGATGAGACAGCATCTGCAAGAGATGTTAGCTGTTGGTGTAATACAAGAATCCAGAAGCCCTTATGCTTCCCCCATTGTGGTAGTGAGGAAAAAGAATGGGACAGTAAGGATGTGCGTGGATTATCGCACCTTAAACCGGTGGACTATCCCTGATCAGTACACAATGCCCCGCATTCAGGATGCTTTGGACTGCCTAAACGGGAGCAAGTGGTTCTCTGTGTTGGATCTCCGCAGTGGGTACTACCAGATCCCGATGGCTCCAGAGGACCATGAGAAGACAGCCTTTATCTGTCCGCTTGGCTTCTATGAATTCATGAGGATGTCTCTAGGGATTTGAGGTGCCCCAGCCACTTTTCAACAATTGATGGAGCGTGCAGTGGGGGACATGAACTTACTAGAGTGCCTGGTATACCTAGATGATGTTATTGTGTTTGCAGCTCACTGGAGGAACATGAGAACAGATTATTTAAGGTATTGGACCGACTGGAGGACTTTGGCCTTAAACTGTCCGTTGATAAGTGTCAATTCTTTCAAACATCAGTAAAGTATGTGGGACACATAGTATCCACCGAGGAATAGAGACAGACCCAAGTAAAGTTGAGGCCTTGACCACCTGGCCACAGCCAAAAATCTAAAAGAACTGCAAAGATTCCTGGGATTCTGTGGTTATATCGGCATTTCATCAAGGACTATTCAAGAGTGATCCGCCCTTTACTTAACCTTACTCAAGGGTATCCCCCAACCCACAAAAAATACCAAAAGTCAGCATCCCTCAAGACTGAAAGAGTGTATTTTCATCTGAGTGAAGTATTTGGGGCCTGCTGGACTCCTGATTGTGAGACTGCTTTTCATGAGATCATATATCAACTTACCCATGCTCCAGTGCTGGCCTATGCCAATCCAAGAAAACCTTATGTCCTGCACACTGATGCTAGCTTGCAAGGGTTGGGGGCTATGTTGTACCAAGAGCATGAGAATGGCCTGAGACCAGTGGCCTTTGCCAGTAGAAGCCTGACCCCATCCGAAAAGAACTATCCTGTACATAAGTTAGAGTTCCTAACTTTGGAAGTGGCTATTGTTGACCAATTCCATGAGTACTTGTATGGGGCTAAAATACTAGTAAAACTGACAATAATCCTTTGACCTATGTGCAGACCTCCAGCTAAGTTGGATGCCACTGGCCATAAGAGTGGCTTTCTGCGTTATCAATCGACTATTATTGAATACGAGCAGGCCTGAACCACATAGATGCTGATGCTCTCTCCCAGAGGCCTGTTCCCCAGAATGATTGGGTCAGATTGGCAGAACCTGACATTCAGGCACTCTGCGGAAGTTTGACAGGGAGGAACAAATGTCCACGGATGCAGTGGACTGCATAGTGGATTGCTTGGGACCCTCACGAGAGGATTGCATACCTGCTGCTTATGCCACTTTTCTGCAATAGACATTGGTGCACTGCCTCAGCTGGACAATGACAGTATTCGGCAGGCTCAATCCCACGATCCCATGATCAAAATCAGCTTTAGAAGCCCTCTGTGCAGGAAAAGATGTGTCCAAATTATGCTCCACTGATTTGAGAACTGCACTGTTATACAAAGAAGGTCCTAAGTTGAAACTGATCAATAAACTGTTATACAGAGAAACAGTAGACAGAGGGGACAAGTGAACAAACAACAACTAGTGCTGCCCACTGCCTTCGAGACTCAGTATTGGGGTCCTTGCACAACCACATGGGGCACCTTGGTATAGACAGAGACACTTGACTTGGTGAGATCCAGATTCTATTGGCCTAAGATGGGGCTGATGTGGAGCAACACATTCGAACTTGTAAGTAGCTGCTTACAGAGAAGCTTTGCCCCAGAGGGCTGCCCCCTTGTTAACATCACCACCAGTGCACCCATGGAGCTGGTCTGTATCTGATTTTCTGAGTTTGGAGTCAGATCAAAGAAATATCGTAATGTGCTGGTAGTCACTGACCATTTCACGAGATATGCCCAAGCTTTCCCCACCAAAGACCAGAAAGCATCCACTGTGGCCAAAGTACTTGTACAAATTTTGTTCACTATGGGCTCCACAAAGAATCCATTCTGATCAAGGGAGAGACTTTGAGAGTTGTCTGATCAAAGAGATGCTTTCTCTGTGGGAGATGCAAAGTCCAGAACCACTCCTCACCACCCCAGGAGACCCACAGCCTGAACGCTTCAACCACACTTTGCTAGATATGCTAGGCACCTGCACCCAAAGGACAAGCCTAGATGGAGCCAACAAATTTGCACCCTGGTACATGCTTATAACTGCACCAAAAGTGATGCCACTGGGTTCTCCCCTACACTCCTGATGTTTGAAGAGAAGCCTCGACACCTAGATGTGTGTGTTTTGGGGTCTCTCCTGATGGGGTCTAAGCTGACAACTATTTACAGTATGTGCAAAGTTAAAGGCCCAGCTAACTCCATGCGCACTAACTGGCTCCAAACCATGGCTGCCAAAAGAAATCTGGCCAACAAAGAAAGGTATGATAAAAGGTGAAAGCACAGGAACCCAGGAGGGAGATCGGGTATTGCTAAGAAATCTGGGACTGCATGGAAAACACAAGATTGCTGACAGATGGCACCATCTCCTCACATTGTAGTGGGCAAACTAGATGATCTGCCAGTGTACAAAGTAAGGCCTGAGAATAATTCAAAAGATGTAAAAACAATGCATAGAAATCATTTACTGCCCATTGGACAAATCTTGATTGAGTCTGAGCCCCCAGAAGATGCCCCTCTGGACCAGTGACTAGAGCTGCTGCTAAGAAAGATCAAGAAAGTCTGCACCTACAGAAGCAGAGTTAAAGTGTTCCCTCCACAAGTCCCAGTTGAGCATGACTGTCAGTCAATATCAGAAGAAAGTGAGAGTGACTTTGAATACTATCCTTCATGAACTGAGTCAATTGTTTGGGGCAATCCCTAGTCAATACTGGAGACCAAGCTGGGCCTTCTGAACTGTCTAAGCCCCAGCTTCATCCTGGAGCCAATGCTCCCAGAAAGTGAAGTGCAAAGCATTAGATCAGATGAAATGGAATCAATACAGCATGGTTGAACTGTTTGAGCTCAGGGAGGAAAATGATGGATTAGGGCAGACTGGTGATACACCAGAACAAGAAAAGTATTTTGAGTGCCCTGACAGTCCACTGCCAGTGTCCCAAAGCTCTCCATGTGAGCCAAATGTTGTGGACTCAGAAACTGTAACTCCTGAGCTGAAAGTGCCCCAAGTTCTCCAGCCTCTACCCCATGGAGACTCCCTGACAGATGAGGACAATGCTGAAAATGAGGCTCAGAGTGCAGAGACTGTAACAGTTCCCACTAGAAAGACTGGTCGAGCTGTAAAACCTGTGGTGCACCTCAGTTATGATTCCCTTGGGAGGCCTGTGGACTTGCCTCTCAATGTTGTCCATAAAGGAGTGTATGTGTCCCCAAGCTCATTGACAAACTGAGCATCAGTACTAACTCCAAGTTATTTGTATTTGCCCTCTAAGTATGGTGCCTTGCCCGTCCAGCCCAAGGTAACTGATAGGAAGGGCCCCTCTTCAGGTTTCGTGTACAAGAGGTAAAACTTTGAGTTATGGTACAATGTGTGTAATACTGTGTAAAGAGGACGTACTGCAATGTTTCAGAAATGTGTTCTTGGTAAAATGATATATTGACTGATGATTACATGTGTGAGCCTAATGCAAATGTATATGTGTTGCAGTTGAAACTTGATAGAGTACTTGCTTGACGTGGGCGTCAAGCTTTCCCAAACCAGGAAGGGTGTAACCCCCTGCAAATGGGGGTTCCCAAAAGACTTCCAGGAGTTTGCTTCAATGCTCCAAGCCTGAATGGTGTTTGCATTTAAGCCATTTATCTGTGAGTGTTTTAGAGCCTCTGGTACTGTCTTTAAGAGCTGTCTGCTTGCAGACATAATTAGTTTGTATGGGGATCTGAGTTCTCTCTGCTTGAGTACCACTCAAGCTGCTGCCAACTCACTCCATTTTTGCAGTCACTAGAGTGCAAAGGAACCTATCTGAAAGATGTAACTGTTTGCTAGAAATCATTTAGAGTAATAATGAAAATACAGTTTGTCTAACTTGCTTTCTAGTCAGAACTGTGTTTGCCTAGTTTCCCATTCTAGTTTTGAACTGCTGAACTGGACCAATCAGTGTGGGTTAAGGTAGCTCTAAATGGTGCCTTGGAAGAATCAGAACTTGACTCATAATCTGAGCCAGCCACAAGAGGATTGTATGGGCAGTGACTCTGGGAGATGTAGTTTGGACTTGGCACCTTTTGGACCAACAGGGGCAGTCTATTGTGAGTGACAGCCAATCCAGCCAAGAACTGGGAGGAACTCAAGGAAGTGCCCAGTTTTGTCTGCTGGAGTTTCAGTTGAGCTCTGGCAGTGAAGAGGAAGGAGCCCTGTGTTTTTGGTGTGCAGTTTTAGTTGGGAAACGTGTAAGGCCCCGAAGTCCGTCTGCAGCTTGTGTAACTGCTTGTTAGGACTGAATCCGTCCTGCCTGAAGAGAATCAAAGGATATCTGAAGTAAACCAGGCTCACCCTGTAGAAGACTGGAGAAATTGCTGAATTATGCTCGGTCTATCAGAACTGAATCTGCTGTGTGTTCTCCTGGGTATTGTGCAGAATTCATCGGGACAGAGAAGCAGCCTGCCTGGTATAGTTCTTTCTTTTACCATATAAATGTGTGAGGAGGCTTGTGTAGCTCAAGTGAATCCTGCTACCATTAAAGGACTTTGCCTGTTACTGTTTACCATATAAATGTGTGAGGAGGCTTGTGTAGCTCAAGTGAATCCTGCTGCCATTAAAGGACTTTGCCTGTTACTGTTTACCATATAAATGTGTGAGGAGTCTCGTGGAGCTCAAGAGTAGCCCTGCTGACGTTGAAGGACCCTATCTTCTTTGGAGGTCGTGAGTACTAATTCAGGGTCACCCTGTTGAATTGCCACATTGAATCCAAATGGAATTACTGTACTGCTGACTGTTTAACTAATTTTCTTTTTCTCTGTGTGAAAGGGCCCCTACCAGCTGCCATGGTTTGACTAGCCACTAGGGCTTGGGTACCCAGGACAGTAACTGGTAGGGATAGGCCTAATGCACAGAGCCATAGGTAGATGAGTAAAGTGATAAGCTAATTAACCTGATTTCCCTGTCCTTGTTATATCCCAAATAAATCAGAGCTGCTTGTTTCAGCAAAGTCATACTGCCTGAGTATTTGTCTATGTTAAAGTATTGTACTGTGATTGTTGCACTGTATCTTCTTATTTTACAGGGGGTCCCAGTGCCTGAACCAGTCCTGGGGGTAAGTGTATACTGTGAAGGTAATTCTGATATACTGTGTGGGCCACTAGTGGGGAGAAAGGGGGGTTGCAGTGTCCCAGAAGGCTGTGACCAAGTTAGTTTAACTATTGCAAACCCTGACCTCTGGGTGGAGGCACCCACCATCGGATCCAGGCCCCTCAACCTGTTAGTGGCAAATCAGGCAGGGGTAGTAGCCCCTGGGATAGCGCCATCTAGAGGTTACACTAGTGAGCTCACCCCCCTAGAGA
The DNA here is from genome assembly GCA_016271365.2 of Neoceratodus forsteri. Taxonomy (NCBI): domain Eukaryota; kingdom Metazoa; phylum Chordata; order Ceratodontiformes; family Ceratodontidae; genus Neoceratodus; species Neoceratodus forsteri. The sequence goes on along the minus strand of CM057451.1, from coordinate 49,326,681 downwards.
TGGGTAAAGGCAGTGGGGAAGCGGCACAGGGAGGGCTAAAGGGAGGGAAGAATAGGAGTAGGGAAGGGGAGGAGACAGACTGGATAGTGGTCTCACTGAATCCAAGGAGCCTAAGGAGTAGAACAGTGGAGTTACAGGCTCTCTTGGTGGTGGAGGGGGCGGACATTGTGGCCATCATGAAAGCATGGGCCATCCAGTACCAGGACTGGGATATGATGATCCAAGGGTTCAGATTATTCAGAAAGGACGGGGTTAAGGGGGGGGGTGCAGCGGCAATCTATGTAAGGGAGAGGATAAAGTGCATAAGGGAGGAAGGGAAGGAGGGGAGGACAGAAGCACTATGGATGCAGTTACAAGGTGCAAAGAATAGGACACTGAGGATGGAGGCAGTGTATAGGCCACCGGCTCAGGGGATTGACCTGGACAGGGAATTAGCTGAACAAATTAGAAGGGTCTGCAGGAAGGGGAACACAGCAGTGGTGGGGGACTTCAAACTACCGGGGGTGGAGTGGGGCACCCCATCCACCACAAGTGCAAAGGAGTGGGTCCTGCTATAAGCATTTCAAGACAGCTTTTTGACACTGCTGGTTCAGGGGCCGACTCACTTAGAAAGGACTCTGGACCTTGTACTGGATAGCAGGGAAGCTGTAAGGAATCTGGAAGTGGAGGAAACACTGGCTGGGAGTGACCATTATTCGGTGTGGTTCATGCTCAACATGGGGAGGGAAACAGGGGGCACGGGTACAAGGGTGATTGAGTTTAGGTGGGCAGACTTTAAGAAGATGGGGGAAATTTGGGGCAGGCACCTGGCAGGAATGCAACCACACATGGATGCAGACTAGAAATGGGACATCATAAAGGAAGGGCTGGCGGAGGCAATAGAGTCTTGCACTAGGAAGAAAAGCAAGAAGGGAAGGGCAAATAAATTCAGTTGGCTGACACAGGAGGTTATGGAGGGAGGGATGAGGGCCAAGAGGGCAGCGTTTCAAAAGTACAGGAAATTGGGGAAGGGTGAAGATAAGGATACATACATGGGGAAGTCCAGGGAGGTTATCAGTCTGGTCAGGATGGCCAAGACGTCCAGGGAGCTGAGACTGGCGCAGGGAATCAAAAGTGGAGAAAAAGATTTATTCTGCTACATCAGAGAGAGAGAGAAGAAAGAGCAGGGATCAGCTGGTAAGAATTAAGAAGGACATTGGTGGGTGGAGAAAGGGGAGAAGCAGGCAGAGGCACTAAATGAATATTTCTGCTCTGTATTCATGCAGGAGAAGGGGGGCAGATACCCCAGGTGAGGGGGAGTGTGTGGAGGGGACAACAGATGTAGGGATTACAGAGAACAGGGTACTAGATGGGTTGAGAGCATTAAGATTGGACAAAGCACATGGACCTGATGACATTCAACCTAGGGTACTAAGGGAGTTGGCAGAGGTCCTGGCAGGGCCACTGGCCTACCTGTTCAATACCTCCCTGGACACAGGATGTGCAACACAGGACTGGAGAATGGCCCATGTGGTGCCATCCACAAAAGTGGCCCAAAGGATGAACCAGGACACTATAGGCCAGTGAACTTCACATCTATCGTGGGAAAGCTCATGGAGACCATACTAAAATAGAGACTAGTGAGCTTCTTGGAGGAAAACTGTCTCCAGGATGGTCAACAGTACGGATGTATAGGGAAAAAATCCTCAAACCTTGTAGAGCGCTATGACTGGTTGACATGAGAACTGGATAAGGGTCATGCAGTGGATGTCCTGTATTTGGACTTCAGCAAGGCCTTTGATTCAGTGCCACATGGGAGGTTGTGGGGGAAACTGGAATATGTGAGGGTGGGAGGGACCAAAAATAGTGAAATGGATCACAAACTGGCTAAAGGGAAGGCAGCAAAGGGTGGTGGTGGGGGGATGTCTCGTCACCAAGACCGGTGATGAGCGGGGTACCACAGGGATCGGTACTGGGACCAGTGCTGTTTGTCATTTTTATTGCAGATATCTCACATGGGATCCAGAGCAAAATCAGTCTGTTCACAGACAATACCAAGATGGGAGATGGTTGATGATGCAGAGGGGTTGAAGGGGTTGCAGGAGGACCTGACTAATCTGCAGGAGTGGGCGGAAACATGGCAGTTGGGGTTCAATGCCAAGAAGTGCAAGGTTCTGTACTTCAGAACCAGGAACCAGGGGAGGGATTATCACTTGAATGGGGTACAGCTGGGGAGGTCCACAGAGGAGAAGGACCTAGGAGTGATCATTACGAGGAGCATGAACAACTCTGCTCAGTGCAGAAAGGCGGCAGCAAAAACCAACAAAATGCTGGGGTGAATTACAAGAGGGACCTCCTCCAGAAGGAGGGAGGTTATCCTGCCTCTATATAGGTCATTGGTCAGGCCCCACCTGGAGTACTGCATGCAGTACTGGTACCCATTCCTGAAGAAGGACATCAGATTGTTGGAGGGGGTGCAGCAAAGAGCCACAAAGATAATCCAATGATTGGAGAGCAAGCCCTACAAGGACAGCATGGGACAGCTGAATACGTATTCACTGGAGGAGAGAAGGTATAGGGGGGATATGATCGAGCACTTTAAGTATCTGAAGGGGATAAACATGATCAACCCAGAAGGGTTTTTGCAGATGACAAGATGGAGGTACACAAGAGGACATGGACTGAGATCAGAGGGGGGAAGATTCAAGATGGAGATGAGACATTTTTTCATGGAAAGAGTGGTGGACAAATGGAACACCTTACCAGATGAGAATGTGTCCTGTAAAATGTTGGCAGTTTCAGAGGGGTGGGAGACAGGGTAGTGGATACTGGGAAGGGGTGGGAGGGAAGCTGTGAGATGAGGGGCTAGCTGCATGCTCAAGCAGACTCGATAGTCCATGAGGCCTGTTTCTGCTGGCAATTTCATACGTTCATATGTTCGTAACAATAAAAATGGAAAGAGACCTGGGGTAGTCGTATCAGATGACCTAAAGATAAGCAAGAAATGTGAGAAGACAGTACGGAGGGCTGGGGGAATACTTGGATGTATAGGGAGAGGCATCACCAGTAGAAAACAGGAAGTTGTTATCCCTCTGTACAGTCAGTTGGTGAGACTCCATCTGGAGTACTGTATGCAGTTTTGGAGAACCCATCTCCGCAAGGACACAGACAGGATGGAGGAAGTCCAGAGGAGGGCAACTGAAGCCATATGAAGAGAGAATAAAGGGGCATAATATGTATACTCTCAAGGAAAGGGGGGGTGGGACATGATAGAAACTTTCAGGTACCTCAAGAAAATCAACAAAGTCCAAGAGTGGAACATCTTTCAGAAAAATAGATGTGCAAGAACAAGGGGGCACAATTTGAAGACAGAAGGGGACAGCTCAGGTGCAACGTAAGAAAGTATTTTTTCATGGAGAGGGTGGTGGATGCATGGAATGGCCTTCCTCAGGATGTTGTGGGGTCAAAAACAGGGAGGGAATTCAAGAATGCATGGGACAGACATAAGGCAATTCTGGTGGGGGTTAGGAAGAAGTAATCTGTTGGTTAACTAGTATCTGCAGCTTATCCAATAGGTAGGGAAATGGGCAGACTGGGTGGGCCAAGTGATCCTTACCTTGCCATCAAAGTCTATGTTTCTATGTTTCTATTAACTAGTACTGCTGCTTTAAAATGAAAAAAAAATCAGATGAACAGGATAGAACATTGCAAGGAATTGTCAATGTGTAAGTCAGCTTGTAGCATCAGAGTAAATGTGATTCACTCATGATGCCAGTTTGCCATTTTTCAAAAGAGTCTGTTTACTATGGGTGACAGCATATTATGTGTGATCATAGAAATATACATGTAGTATATCCATTTAAATTTGGACTTACCTGTTTCACAGCTGTCACATACCTGCAGTGTGTAATTAATAAGATTTTTTACTATGCGTGACTCTGGCAGGCTATAGTATGAGACTGAATTCAATTTTGAATTTTAACTGCTGGTATAAGTACTGAACATGACTATTGTAGTGTCGTCAGCATTGTGCAAGCTTCTCTCTTACTGGTTTAGTATTCCATATAAGTGTGCCCAACTTTTCTAAATATAAATTGTGACATACCTCAAAATGCAAGATACTTTATAATGATATCTTGTAAAGTGGGCCAAATAATATCAGTTTTATTCTGTGGCATTTCTCTCTACGCCTGTTGTTATAAATAAGAGCACATAACAGGGACCTGTGTAATAAATGATTTTTCACTAGAGCTGTTTGACTTTGGGTAACTTCACGAGTGGCTTAAGCCATGAGTGATGTGCCCAAGGTCAAAAACCTCAAGTGAAAATAAAGCATTTATTCCACAAGGTCCCTTTTGCATACATCATTTATGCAATAGATGGGGACCTTGTGTTTGTGCTATTTATTTTTAAAGGATTTCCTATTCTTAATTTTATTTTATACTTTGTTGAATTTATTTACTGAAGAACTGATTTGGCACATTTTCATGCAGATTTTGCTAGGGCCATTGTCATGGATGTGGTGTTGGGATGCTGCATCACCGTGTTAACATTGTTGCTGACTGGTTGGAATTTGCCTGTTGAAGAAAAATGCTGGACAATATAGCACCGTTGTTAGTGAGAGTGCAGGGGTGGCAGAAGTCACTGGGCATTGTGAGTGGCAAAATAAATTCATTTAGTGCCCTGTGAAGATTATTTTTTATTTGGAGACTATTTTTTAATTTCTAGTAAGTGAAGCTGTTGTGGGTGGGTGGGCAGCTAGGTGGCATGTGAGTGAAGGAGTGAAAGCAGAATGGACAGAGCATTCAGTTTCAAATTGGCTGAACTTTTCCAACTTCAAAAAACAACTTAGAAATGAGGAGGGTGTTTTACATCTAAAGAGAACATTTTATGCAGTCTTGTTCATGAATGATTATACCCCGCAGATCGGTGCTGTATCTCATTGGGGACACACAGAAGCTTCGACCAGAGGGACTAAAGGTTGGACTGAGCACAGTGTATTTTTAGCTAAATTGTTGAGTAATTGTTACATTTCTCCTAGTGTATGACATATCTGAATTTTGTGTTCACAGTATTTACAAGAGGGATAAAAGATAACATACAAAGTAGGAAATCACAAAAAGGTGACTGCAGTACTCAACATGGCCAGTTACTGTATATATGCTGAAAAGATGCCACTACATACTTTACAACCTTAAAGGTTTTAATGAAAATTAGTAATCCTGGAAACCCACTTTAATCTCTGTGTGCCCTATGCTAATGGGTGTTCACCGGTACATTCACATCTGTACAGGGTGCCGGAGCACCAAAAGCTTGACCATGGATGACTTTGACCAAATGTAAGCTGCATCAAGTGAATACATGTCTACAGAGCAGACAAAGAGGTGAACTTACTAAAGTTACTTCTTTTAACAACCAAGCACTGTAGCCTGGTTAAATATGTGTTTGGAAGTGAAGACATGGGGCTCAGTTGTTAAAAGGAGTCACTTTAGTAAGTTCACCTCATTGTCTAGTCTGTAAACATGTACTCACTTGATGCAGTTAAAATTTTGTCAAAGTCATTTACGGATGAACTCTCAGTCCTTCTGTGCAATGTACAGATGTGAATGCACCAGTGAATGTTCATTAGCATCGAGCAGACGGAGATAAAGGCAGGTCACTAGGATCACTCATTTTCATTAAAATGTTTAAAGTAATGGTACATCGTGGCTTGCTTTCAAAAAATATATATATATATATATATATATATATGTATATTAGTGATGCACGGATATCTGATCCAGTCAGATATCAGACTTTTTAACCATATCTGACCCGATCTGTTTTTAAATTTTAATCAGGTCGGGTCGGGTTGATTATTTTAAAGATGCACCATTTCGTATCTCTGCAGTTGTCACCAGTCTATATAACACAGGTGGCAGTACAAAGGAACAGCATAAGAAGGGGACGATGGAGTGTGTGTCAAGTCAGCCATTGCATCAGGGATTTATATAGACAGTGGAGTAACTAGGCAAGCTTTCCATATGCAGAGGCGTACAAAAACTCTGAAGCAGTATAAGCAGCCAGTTGGAAGCCGGCATTAAAAAAAAAAAAAACATAGTCTTTCTTGGTTTTTCTTTTATATGCTTTTCCAGTCCTGTGTGGTTATGCATCCTCCTACCATAATAAACATCCTCATATCAACGCCCTTCTGAGTACATGTCCTTACACTCAGCTTTGGTGTCAAGCTGCAGATTACCAAGGGCAGGAATTCAGTGTTGACATTCATAAAAAAAAAAAAAAAAATAAATTACAAAGCGTCCACCCTCTGAGCTAAGAAATGTACTCTGCTAGCTTAATAATAAAGAATTATGTAGAATAGTCCTAACGAAACAGTGTCAACAGAAATAATAAATTAAATGTGTCTACGGGAACCCGAAAAAAAATGAGAAGAAGCCTGTTCACACCTGCAAATTGCATTTCTTTGAATGTTTCCTTTCTGCATTCACTTCATTCCAGATGTAATAACACATGCAGCACACAATTCAAGGTGGTGCTGACTTGGGGGGACAGGTCAAGTAAAGATGTGCGCTCTCATGGCTAAACTTCAGTGTGGGAGTCGGCACTTGCAGTTGGAACCATGTGCCAGAACTCAGCTGTGTGAGGACTGTCCAGTGACTGACAGTGCAGCACGGTGAGTTTCAGATCTCATCACAGGGTGTTGATAGGGAGAAACAGGGTTAGCTGTGCAGGTGATGAACTGTGGGCAGAGGGGGGAATTGTCAAAGCTATGGTGTACATGTAAAATGCTGTTTTTTCAGCAAGTCTGCAGTGTTTATGTTACAGTGACCTGGGGCTTACACTAGGTTTCTTTGCAGATTTGGGGGCTTGTAATAAAGCGTGTCATTCATTAATCAAAAATATTGGTGCCCATAATTACTATCCGATCTGATGTTGAACCGATCCGGTCGGATAGTAGATGCAGGATATCCGGATCCGATATCCAGCGTAAAAGTGATATCCATGCATCTCTAATATATATATATATGTACAGTAACTGGCCATGTAGTGGGATGCAGCCACCTTTTTTTAATAGGAGGGCAACCGACAAAAGTGGACAGTGTCCCTTTACAGCAGCATAGTAACCATGTTGGCTCTGACCAGGGTTTGTCAACACTCTCACTGATTTACACTGTAAAGTTTTACAATGCACACCCTCCTCAAAGAAGCTTCTAGTGGACTATGAAATCAGTTATACATATAGCTTACATTTAGGCTCCCTCTAGTGACCACTTTTCAAATAACAGTAAACTTCAATGGTACAATACAGCTCACTTTCTAAGAATTTCTCAGCCACTTACAGATGAACAAAATGGGTAATTTGAAACCTTTTATTGAACCAACAAATATTTTTTATAATGTGTTTAAGCTTTCACACTACACAGAGTCCTTCATCGGAAACATGGCAGTTAAGGAATGATAACACTTGAAAACCTCAGAACAGAATTAGTTAAACCCTTCACATTTGGACATGTACATCTTATCTGATAATAAGATTTAAGGCATTGGCTGAAACCAGAGAATGTGCCAGGTCTAGGGAACTTAATTAAGTGTAACTTATAAATTCTAACAAAATGGAATGCATGTGACAGCAGAAGTCTGAAAAAAACAGCAAAAGAGAGAGAAAGAGTGTGTGTGTGTGTGTGGTCAGCACAGCAGTATGTCTGTGTGTATGAAGCTGTAAGAGAACAGCAGTTGAGACTGTGTAATGGATCATAAAACCAAGGTTCATGTTCATACCACAAATAGATGTAATAAGAAGGTAAATCAATTTGACCTCATACACTCACCTCTCATGTGCATTCCTGAAGTGCCTCTTAAGAACTAGATCCAGAAGCAAATGATATAATTTAAATATAATTTTTGTAACTCTGTACATATTGGGGTGCGTGATCTCATTTGCATGGGGGTCCTGCACAGATCTTTTTACATTAGGCTAATATTGTAGTAATTCGTGGATATGTAGGTATGTTAGACCTCTGGTCTTACACACATACTTTATATTTACTTCTAGTTACCTTATCCTGGGGAGGGTGGCAGGTTTATTTCATGGTAGTTCTATCCAGTATCCTTGGAAATGTTACTATGTAGATAGTAGTACGGTTAAATAGTGTCACATTTTTGCTCTGTAGGTATTAGGAGACATAAGCCCTTTTACTCAGGATTTCATGACAAGTTGAATTCCTTTAGGGAACAATTGCAGTGACTGAAGTGAATATAGGTTCACTAAGAGAGAGAGTGTGTGTGTGTGTGTGTGTGTGTGTGTGTGTGTGTGTGTGTGTTTATCTCTTTTTCAGATTCCTTAGACACTTGTGGAACATCAAGTTGTTACATTCTCAGTGTATATTGACATCAGTACATATCAGGCTACATGGTCTTAATTCCTTGAGGTTCCTTGACTAGAGTTTTTTGTTTGACACTAATATTATCAATTTATATTTAAATTATCATTTATATAGTCCTGAGGTTTTTGAAATTTCTTAGGCCTTATATCTAGCTGGAAAGTACAGCTAAGTGACAAGTCCAGCTAGGTTTTACACATCACACAGTGTGCACTGAGGTTTTTAAGACAACTTTACTGGTAAATTCTTGTCTATAATGCAGACATTGAAACTTCATGAGCCCTATAACAATCTTAGTTTGTCTTTAATCTGGGTGGGGGATGCCTTTCAGTAATCACATCCTTATACTAACTGTGACACTCATAGCTTGATTTAGGAGTTGTCTGCTGCAGCAGTGTTATCTTATGTCAATTAAATTTATATGCAGTAGGATTCTTTGTATGTGTGTTTCACCAAGCAGGTTTGACCCAGGGTTGCTTCTGGCTGAAGGCAGTATGGTACTGTGAAACTTCTCTGACGTCATCTTCTGTTTTTTTTTTTTTTAATTAGTATTTTAAACCAATGGGGATTTTTTTCTGTTTTTCTCTGCATTATCTAGCTGTTATAAGTATTGTATTTTCTAAACAACTGCCATGAGCTTCTGAAGAAGGACTGGTTGGTCTGAAAGCTAGAGCACTTTGTTCTTGTTGTTACATCTATGTTGGTCCATTAAAAGGTATCAAATCATTTGCCTCTGGATCTATTCTTGCAAGGACCAATACGGCAACTACTAAATCTAGATTTTCTTAAGAACTAGGACAGACAAGTCAGAAACTGAGAGATTAGATTGAGAAAAATGTCCCACAGGTTTTACAGTTTTTTTTTTCATTTTAATGTCATATTTATGTGAGTTCATTCAGGGTCAAATGCATTGCCCAGTTCCCCCACATACCCTGTATGTGGACATTTCTTGCATTGGATGTAATAAACAATGTCCCTAGATGTACATGTATAAGGGGCACTTCAGGAATGCACACGAGAGGCGAGCATATGAGGTCAAATTTATTCACCTTATTACATCTATTTGTGGTATGAATATGAACCTTGGTTTTATGACCCATTACACAATCTGAACTCCATCTGCTGGTTTCTTCTCATCTTCATGCATGCAAACATACTGCTGTGCTGACCACCACACACACACACACACACACACACACACACACACTCTCGCTTTTTTCAGACTTCTGCTGTCACATGTATTCCATTTTGTTAACATATGTGAGTTACACCCAATTAAATTCTCTAGGACTGGCCTGTTTTCTGGATTCAGCCTGTGCCTCAAATCCTATTATCAGATAAGATGTCCATGTCCAGATGTGAAGGGTTTTACTAAGTTTGTTCTGAACTTTTCAAGTTTTTTTTTCATTTCTTAACTGCCATGTTTCCGATGAAGGACTCTGTGTAGTCTTAAAGCTTAAACATTTTGTAAAAATTATTTGTTGGTCCAATAAAAGGTATTAAACCACCCATTTTTGTTCATCTTTTTGTACAAGGACGAATACGGCAACTACCATTTTTCAGCCACTTATAGAATGTGAAAGAATTTGTTACAGTGGTTAAAAAAGATGAATGCATCATTTTTAGATGCATGCATTGTTTACTATGTGCAACTTGCAGCACTTGTGGTGAAAAGTTATATCATGTTTTATGTGGGATAACAGCCTCATGTTCAGGATGGCTAAAAAAAGTTATTTTCAATCAGGATGAAACAGTCAGAATGTCAGTTAGCATGAGACTTTCTTTGTTTAGTTAGAAATAAGACGTTGTTATAACTGTAGAAGGACTGTCTTTGACATATATAGATCCCTGGACATAGAGAAAGGAAACAGATGCAGGTCTCAGGGTTGCTTGTAGCTTCTTTCTGGAGCTAGATCATTCTCTCACACAGATCAGGTACACATAAAACACAGGGTCCTAACACAGGGAAACAATACCCCTTAAATATCCATCCCTAGGGTCACCTGACACCTGAGTCTCATCCTTCTGACATCATAGCAATATAATTAGCTTTATATTTCTTTACACAAATAAGTATTCTTCACCAAAGACATATATACATTTTAAACACTAAAAAAATTATATAAGCTGGATTCACTTACATCTTTCCTGCTGTCCTGTTTCTGGACAAAATGCCACAGACATTAGGCAATTATAGTGGGGGGTTGCAGGAAGTAGGCTGTTGGTTAACTTGAATCTGCAGCTTATCCAATAGGTAGGAAAAGGGGCAGACTGGGTGAGCCAAGTGGTCCTTATCTGACGTCAATGTCTAGGTGAAACCTACTGTCCTGTTTTTGGGTAAAACACCACAGGTGAAACCAACTGGCCTCCTAGACACATACTGTAGGTAAGAACTCTTATTTTTTTTTGTTACTTTCAACATCTTTTTTCAAAAACTTTTTTAAACATTATTTATAAAGTACAGTTCTAGAAACCAAAGTGCTGTACAATAATAAATTAGTAACATTATTAAAACAATAAATTAATAACAATCCAGATTTGAAATTTTCTTTTCATCTCTCTTTCAGGTATTATGGCTAAATAAACTTTAAAAACAGTTTGTATGGCTGGGTAATGCTTCTGTCTTCATATTTATAGTCTTTTAAGCACTTTAACCTACACAAAGTAGCTTTACATCCACCAGCAACCCCAAAACAGTGTCTGCAAGTAGGTTGAACCCCATAGAACACATGGCTCTTTGTTTCTACACTCTCTGGATGCCTGAAGTACAACACAGAACAGGCAAGCAGCTTCCACTTTTTTATTTTTAAGTAGCCCCAAATTTTTTGAAGCAATGCACAAATTTAAGCTCCATGGAGTGGAAGCTATTTTGTGTGATTTTCGTGAGCTCATGAAACAAGATGGCTGATTGTTGAACAAGATTCTGAAGAAAAACTAAGTCCAAAATCTTGTTTTGTAAGCCCACCATCTTGTTTCACTAGATTTGTGTGGGTTCACAAATATAATGTGTGTTCACAGAACAAGATTCTGAAAAAAAAAAACAAAGTTCAAACTTGTTTCATGAGTGCACCTTCTTGTTTCATGAGATTTTTGTGAGCTCACAAAACATGATGTGTGCTCAGGAAACAAGATTAAGTCCAAAATCTTGTTTCATGAGCTGAATTTCTTGTTTCATGAGACCATATTCCTGCTTTATGAGCCTCACAAAACAACAAAATTGGCTCATGAAATAAGCCTCACTAGGGGTTTTTGGGATCTCCCAAAATCATATTTCAGGTTTTTTTTGTTTTGTTTTGTTTTTCAAAAAACTAAGTGCAGAATTGAGATAAACAAATCCTGTTTAGTTAGATTCATGTATTGCTTTCTTTCCTGGACATTCTTTTTATAGGTTTTCAATAACAACAAAAAATTAAAATAAAAAACAGAAACAAGATGGCTGCCATATGAAAGGGAAACTTCTCTCGAAAGAAGAATTTTGGCTCCCTAAACAAGAATCTTAATTTCTAAATGGAAATTCTTCTTTTATATCAAACATCTATCTGAAGGACCCTACTAAGCATGCTGAGAACAAAAATTTAAAATCATTATAACTTGGGGTTGAATAAATATTTTTTTCACCAAACCAGTAAAATGCACCATTCTAGGGCAAGCCCTTGCTGCCCTGCAAATTTCAGAACAAGATTCCAAATAATCTAGACTGCAGATGAGAGCAACAAACAGCAAAAACAGACTTTATCTGCATCTCTGAATCTGTACATCCAACTGGAACAAAACTTGCTAAATCAGAGAGCACCCCCATACTGTGCATGCAAACTTTTGCACAATTCTGTTGAATGGGAGCAATACTACTAAGGTGTAAAGTTAGGGGTTTAACATTAAGCACCCCTACTCAACCCTAACTTTAGGGTTGCTACTGCACCCCTACAATACATACATAGATGCATCAATATTGACAGCATAAAACAACTCTTCAGCCAATCCAGTATGCCTAACCTACCTAACTACTCTGTACTTGCCCTAATAAAACTGTTGCAATTGTAGACCACACCTAGTCTAGTATTGGATGTATCCATTTGGAATCTATATTTTTCAGATACAGTATAGCACTGTTTGAAACCACTGCTTCCATTTCAATAAATATTCCTAGCCATAAAAGTACATCTCAAGTAGACAAGGTTGACTGGAGCATACCATCTGCAATGGGTACCAGGAGTCAGGTTATACTAGAAGGGTTCCAGAATGAGTTCCTACCTTAGGGCATCATAGAAGCCACCAGGGAAGGGGCAATGATTGATCTAGTGCTCATAAATGGGGAACAAAAAATAAGGGTCCAGCTGGTTCAGTTCTGAGGTTGTCTAGACAGTAAGGGATAACAGGCTAACCAATAGGAAATTCAGAAATACCAGGAGAGAGGTGGCTAGGGAGAATTACCTAAGGTTGGCTAGTGTGGCAAATAAGGCAGTCCAGTGGGCTAAGTCATTGAAGGAACTGCAGATAACTGAAGGAGTTAGAAAGAAGGAGAATGCCTTTTTACACTATATAAACAAGAAAAGAGAGAAGGAGGACAGGATTCTTAGGCTTCTGGAAAGGGACGAGTGGGCTGAGAAGAAAAGGGGAAAAGCAGAGGTACTGATTGAATACTTCTGTTCCATTTACACCAAGGAGAAAGATGGACCAGTGCCTACGGGGGGGAGGGGAGAAGAGAAACATGGGAGCACAGATGTGGTGGTAAAGGATAATGGAGTGAGGGAGGTGCTTCTAGCAATGAAGGTAGAGAAATCACTGGGCCTGGATGACATACACACAAGGGTGCTGAGGCAACTGCTTGTGTGGCCACTGGCAGGCCAGTTCAATGGTTCACTGGAGTCAGGCATGGTACCACAGGACTGGAGAATGGCATGTGTTGCCCTCTATAAGACCAGTCCTAAGGATGACCGAGGGAATAACAGTCTGGTCAGTCTGACCTCAATCATCTGCATGTTTATGGAGACCATACTTAAGGCAACCTTGGTAGAATATCTAGAGGAGTATGGTCTCCAGGATGTGAGGCAGCATGGGTTTATAGGAAGGAGATCATGTCAAATGAATCTGACTTGACTTCTTTGACTGGGTCACTAAGACAGTAGGCAGGGGGCCAAGTGGATGACATCCTTCATCTGGACTTCAGCAAGGCCTTTGACTCTGTAACCCACAACAGGTTGATCAGGAAGTTGACAGATCTCAGGATGGGGGAGAAGATGACCAGATGGATAGAAAACTGACCGAGGAACAGGACCCAGAGGGTGGTGGAGGGGAGTTATCTAGCACCAGGGAAGTCAACAGTGGGGTCCCGCAGGACTCAGTGCTAGGACCAGTGTTGTTCAATATCTTCATCATTGATATTGGGGATGATATGAAGGGCAAAATGTGCCTCTTTGTGGACAACACCAAGCTCTTTGGGAGGGTGAACACAACTGAAGGGATACAGGACCTACAGGACAATCTGAAAAAACTTGAGAGGTGATTCAGGATTTGGCAGCTTGATTTCAATGCCAAGAAGTGCAACATTATGCACATAGGAATCAAGAATCCCAGGACAGAGCACTACATTGGAGGGGTGGAGGTATGTACAACAAAGGAGGAGAAGGATCTGGGAGTGATGAATACTAGAAACCTGAAGCACTCCATGCAGTGCAGGAAAGCAGCAGAAAGGGCAAACAGGATGTTGGGATGCATAGACAGAGGGATCAGCAGTAGGTGAGAGGAGGTTTTACTGCACTTGTACAGGTTACTGGTGTAGCTACATCTGGAAAATGGAGTACAGTTATGGTGCTCAGCCCTTAAAAAGGACATTAACCTGCTGGAGATAGTACAGAGCAGGGCAATGAAGATGATCACAGGTCAGCAGTCTAAAGCATACGAGGAGAGGATGGAGGCCCTGAACATGTACTCCCTGGGAGAGAGGAGGGAGAGGGGACACATGATTGAGATCTTTAAGTACCTGAAGGGGGATAAATAGGGTTGAAAGGGAAGGTTTCTTTAAGCTAAGTTGCAACCGAAACACGAGGGGACACAGTCCTAATCTAGAGGGGGGAGGTTTAGGAGGGAAGTTAGGAAGCAGTTCTTCATGGAGAGGGTAGTGGCAGTAGGAATACACTGCTAGAACAGGTGATATACTTGAAGACAGTGGGCACCTTTAAGTGAAGCTGGGATAGACGTAAGGGGACAGTAAAGATCATGGGAGTGGCAGATGGAAAGGATGGGAGGATTGGAAAGGGCATATTCAGTAGCTTAGTTATTGACCCTGCAATACTAGCACAGTAGATAGACCAAAATAGCCTTATACTGCTGGTTACTTCACATGTACATATCTTTGTTCCTATCTCGTGCTCTACATTTGCACTTCTCTATTCTCACAAAGTTGATTTACCTTGCTAAGCAGTGGCTAATATTGCACCAAAAAAATCCAATTGTCATTTTTCTGTTCTTAATGTGAGCTAAGTATTAGTTTTAACATCTGATATCATGTTGGTTGGAATTGCAACTTTGTCTTTTTTATATAAAATATCATCTTTAAATATTATTTCATCACTATAATTCCTTATACTGTAGTGTAATTGCTTCTGATGTACTGGTTCATTTAACAAGCTAGACTTGCAGAACTGCGGTTCTATGAAGCCATAACACAGAGTCTTTCACAGTTTCTCCATTCAACTTAAAATCTGGTTTCATTAAAGGAAAAACCTTAATCACATTTGCTTCAAATTAATCATCAGGTGAATCCCACAGTTCTTCAGTCTTCATCATCAGATGTATTCCACAGTTAAATGTGATCGACAGCAGGAGATGATATCAGTCACAGTTACAATAATGATCTCCCAGGAGTATGTTTCACATCCAGGGGAATACTTCTGACATTTCACAAATCTTTCTCTGTAACCTAACTGGGGCTCAATGCAGAAATTTCTTTAAGATGATTTCTTAAGATTTATAGTCTGTTTCAATATCTGTCTGTTTTTGCCCATATATATTTTTATGAAATCATTCAATGGCATGCATAGTTGCTAACAGTTCTTTCTCAACTGTTTTTTATTTTTTTGTTGTGTTGCAGCAGGGGACTTTGAAGCATATGTCACAGAGCTATTATTTTGTAAAACCACAGCTTCCCAGGCCATGGGGTCTAGCCTCAAAAGGTGATTTCACATCCTCTGATTCATGAAAATATTCAAGTACAGGTGCTTGTGTCACCAATTGGTTTAAGTTCATTGAAGTTTTTTTCTTGTTTATCCTCTCACCCCAAGTGGCCACTATGTCTTTTGTCAGGCAGGTTTCCTTGGTACGTGACAATGCCTGAAAATCCCTGTAAAGTATCTTTGTCTACTAGCCATTCCAGTTTTGTTATGGCTTCCATTTCCTTTGGGTTCTGTTTTAACCCATTTTCACTTAGTATATGACCAGTGTAACATATCACACTGTGCCATTCTGACATTTTGCTTTATTTATATTTTATTTGTTTTACCAGGAAAAAGGCTCCATGGAGAGATACTCATTTTCAAGAAGGTCCAGGTTAGGCCTGCAAAATGATATACACATCAGATACATATAATGTATACAGTTTATTAAGTGTTTTTCTTAGATACCGTTTGCAGCACTTTTTTGAACCTCTCATTGTGCTGTTCAGTTTTTCCTCATACAAGTAAGTCATCTGCAATTACTTCAACACTCTTTAAATGGGAACTCTCATCTTCAGGATTTCTTAATGTCTGAAAGCCCATACAAAGCACAGTTGAGTGAGATATTGTGCTTACCTGTACATTATAGCAGTCAAGAGTTATTCATATGTAAAGCACCCTGTAATTAAATGTTGGGGTAGCCATGTGTTTTAGGCTTCTGACAGGCAATGATGTCACCGCAGACTTGGGCCTGTTTTGACTGGAGATAAATCCAATATGTTAAATAGGAAGTTGTCTATTTTATTACATGTGTTTTAAGATGTTATTACAACATTTTCTACATTTATAGTAATTGTTTTGTGTGTGCATTGAAACTAGTGAGTTATCACCTTTACATTTCAAACTGTTATTAAAAAATAATCCAGTGGTATTCTGGTATTGTTATACTAGAAAATCCCATTCAGTCCAAAGTACAGTATTTCAGCAAGAAACTGCTATACTTTTAACTTTATCAAAAGATGTAAAATAGTCTTTTAATAGCACATTTTACATTATCCATGTTTTAACACTGTTGTCCATCTACGTGTTTTTGCAATTAATAAACAAGTAAATGTGTTCTATTTTTTTATTTTCAAGTTAAATCTGGATAGAAAGAGAATAATATTTACAGAATCATAACAAATGCTCAGATTTTTTTTTTACTACTGTTGTCCAGGAAAGGCACACTAAGCTACAGATTGTTCCCTGGTATGTTTTGGGAGCAGAAGGAGATTAAGTGACTTGCTCTAGGTCATAAAATATGTAGGTAGAGCATGTTGAAATATAAACCTGTTCTGCTGGATGAACCAAGCTTATTCACAGCTACACATTTCAAGGCTGGCCCCATGGCGCCAGGCCAGTAAGTATGGGGCCACATCTGCATCTTGTAGACCTGAGTTCACACTTGAAACACATGACTGTAGGAGAACAGGCTGTAAGAGAGAGGATGGAAAAAGAACGAGAAGGTGGTGCTGTGGCAGCCCCAGAAATGTGTACTGACTTGAATGCGGCCAAGGTCTCGAAATCCTAGTATGGGGCCCATCTACGGCATCATAGAGCCAGCTTTGAAATGCGTCATTTTTAATGATCAGCTGGCAGTATGGCCTACAAGTTAGGGTAATGAGCTGTGAACAGGCTGATTTATCCAGCAGAATTGGTTTTGATTCCAACATGATCTGCTTGCATATTGTGTGACCCTAAGTAAATCATGTAACCTCCCTGTGCTCCCAAAACACACCAGGAGACAAGTTTCAGCTCAGTGTTCCTTTCCTGGACAAATGTTGTTAAAAAAATTCTGTAGACATTTGTTATGAATTTGAAAATATTGTTTTCTTTCTATCCAGATCTTACTTGAAAGAAAAAAAATAGATTATTTGTTTATTAATTGCAAAAACACTTACATTGATAACGGTGCTAAAACATGCATAAACAGAATTGTGTTATTAAAAGAGTGTCTTATTTCTTTTGATAAAGTTAAAATATGACAGATTCTTACTGAAATATTCTGGACTGAATAGTCATGCTATTTTCTAACATAAGAATACCCAAATTCTATTGGATTATTTTTACTAGTAGTTTGAAATTTAAAGGTGATAACTCACTAGTTTCATTTCACATACAAAACAATTATTATAAATATAGAAAGTGTTGTAATAACACCTTAAACCACACTTAATAAAATAGCCAACTTCCTATTTAACCTATTGGATTTATCTGTAGTCAAAGCAGGGCCAAGATTGCAGTGACATCATTGCCTATCAAAAGCCTAAAACACATGGCTCCCCTGAAACATTAATTACAGGCTGATTTACTAAGTATAACCCTGGACTGCTAAGACTTAAAGGTAAGACAATAGCTGACTAAAAGTAGCTTTTTATAATAATAATAATAAAATGTATTTCTCACAGCGTCTTTCAGCCATCAAGATGCTTTACAGAAAGATAAAAGATCATGATGAAACTATGACAAACAATAAAACAGTCAGAGGATCAGAATTCATCGGTGCCACTGAAAGCACGGTACCATAAATAGGTTTTTAGCACCAGTTTAAACACCCCCACAGTCGTGCAGTCCTGAAGCTGACAGGGTAGAGAATTCCAGAGGGTCGGGGCTGTGTGCATAAATGCACGGGCCCCAGAAGATTTCAAAGACACCCTTGAAATCTCTAGCAACCCCTCATCAGCCAAACGCAACTGTCGCACCGGGCTGTAAGGCACAAGGAACTCTTTCAAGTAGTCAGGACCCAGTCCATGTAGAGCTTTATTAGTCAGTAAACTGACTTTAAAGGTGATCTGCCACCTAATTGGCAGCCAGTGAAGATCACGCAGCACAGGTGTAATATGTGAGGAGCGGGAAATTCCCGTCAATAATCATGCTGCTGCGTTCTGCATGAGCTGCAGGTGGTGGATATCAACCCCAGACAGCCCTAAGTACAGGGAATTACAATAATCTAGGTGCAAGGTCACAAAAGCATGGACCAAAGAAGGCAGGTCCCGGGATGGAATCAGGTGCTTAATTCTGGAGATATTCCTAAGATGATAAAAGGAAGTCTTGATGACAGCCGACACCTGAGCTTGTAAAGTCAGCCCGTCATCAAGAATTACCCCCAGGCCTTGCACCCATTCAGAGGTTGGGATCTGAGAGCCCCCAAGAAAAATTCCAGAGGGCTGAACAGCACGCAACCCCTCTATCCGGCGACTCAGGTCCACTACCATCACCTCCATCTTTCCGGAGTTCAACTTTAGCCAGCTCGAATTCATCCAGTCCTGGATTTCAACAAGGCAGGAATTAAGTACAGAGACAGCTCTATCCTGGTCAGGGGCAAAAGATAGGTATAGCTGGGTATCATCAGCATAACAATGAAACCTCAACCCATACCACCTTATAATGTCTCCAAGGGACAGCATATACACTGCAAACAACATGGGAGACAGCACTGAACCCTGGGGGACCCCACAAGGCAGGGAGAATGGGTCTGAGGAAAATATCCCAGACACCACTCTCTGACTTCTGCCAGTGAGGAAAGATGTAAACCATCTGAGGACTGTGTCTGTCAGTCCACAGATGGATCCCAGATGTCCAAGTAGCACCCCATGGTCTGCAGTGTCAAAGGCTGAAGACAGATCAAGGAGCACCAAGATAGAACGGCTTCTCCAATCTCGCACCATCAGGAGATCATTGAGCACCTGAACCAGTGCCGTCTCAGTACTGTGCCTCTTTTGAAAACCAGACTGGAGAGGTTCGTACATGTTATGGATGGTCAGGTGGTCATCCAGCTGTATCGCAACTACTTTCTCAATCACCTTACCTATAAATGGAAGGTTTGAGATTGGTGTGTAGTTAACAGAAAGACCCAGGTCCAAAGAAGTCTTCTTTAGGAGGGGGATTACCACCGCCTCCTTCAGGGAGCTTGGAAATTCACCAGATTCTGAGGAGCACCAGACTATCTGCACCAGGATCGGGCCGATCAAATCCCAACAACCCATAATCAAGGAAGTTGGGCCCGGATCCAAACTACAGCATATAGGGCACATACCCTGGACAATCTGCATGACATCCACAAGTTCGGGCAAGGCAAAGGAACTCCTGGAAGTCTGAGGTGAAGTGACCGAGCACTGATCATCAGTAACCCCCATAGAGTGGATTTAGAGAATTTCCGACCTGATGTTGGCCACCTTATCTGCAAAGAACCGAGCAAGTTCATTGCACTCTACTTGAGAGAAAGGTCTTCAGAGCTACAGACAGGTTGGGTTGCACAACTTGTCGACAGTTCGGAAGAGTTGAGCTGGTTGGTTCTGAGTGGCAGCAATTTCCCTGGACAGGAATTCTGCCTTCTTACGGGAGATAGCTGATTGGTAGCTCTGATAATGCATGACCAATCTAAAGTGGTTGGCCTCCAGGGCAGATTTCTGCCAACACCGCTCTAACCTATGTCCTACTCTGTGCAACTCCCTCAGGGACCCATCAAACCACGGGGCCTGAGGGCGAAGGGGGGAGGACGAACACGGATGGGAGCAATCAAGTCCAGAGCTACAGAAATGGCCCTATTATAGGCCACCACTAAAGTCTCAGGACTCGAGCTGGCCACTGGAAACTCTGAGAGATCAATCATAGCTGCTAGGCCTTCAGGGCTCACTTTCTATAAAGGGTGGTAACTGATCATCTCCACAGGGATAGGCCTTCGGAGAGGGGGCACAAAAATTGAACCTCACAGTGTAATGATCGGACCAACTGACTGGTTCCACCTCCATGTCAGAGGCCTTGATCCCCAGGAGGAAAAGCAAATCAAAAGAATGACCATATTTATGTGTGGCCGAGGTAACAACCTGTGTAAGGCCCAGAGATGTCATAAGCTGGAGGAATGTTGTCCAAATTGTGAGAGTTCATCATCGACCCAGGCATTGAAGTCACCTAGAACCATCAATCTGGAGGACTCCAATGTCATGTCGGCGATGAAATCTGCAACTTCCTGCAGGAATCGCATCTCATCCCCAGGTGGACAGTAGATGAGAGCTATCCTGCAACCCACACCAGCCACCACGGTACCTTCAAATGATTCGGCTTCCTCAACTGGTACACTTGTGAGGCCCAACTCAGTCTTGAAACAGGCAGCTATCCCATCCCTGCGCAATCTAATCTTGAGCGGTGTATCACTGAGTACCTGGACGGAATTGCAGCATCCAAAATGGGCCAGCATTTTCATCCAGCCAGGTCTCGGTGATGCAAGCCAGATCAGTTGTTCCAACAAGATCTGCAAGAATTGCAGTCTTATTTTTAACAGATCTGGCATTGCATAACACCGCTCGAGTTGGATAGGCCTCCGGGGCCGCCCCGGCCATGTGCCTGCCACAAAGGGCAGTGCCCTTGGGTATGGGGACTAGACAGAGAGCACCCCAATCCAGACTCCATTTTGCCCCAGGGCATCTTCTAGGTCTAACCACCCGGATGTGAGAGGTGCGTTCATTCGTCCTCCAATGCCCGCACTTCCCCACCCCACCCATGCCCCTCCTACAGGCAATACCTAGCGCACAGCAATGCTGGTAAGTTGACCACAACAGAGGAGGAGGAGGAGAAAAGGGGCAGAGGGCGTGGAGGGTGGAGGAGGAATAGTGCACGACGGGGGGGGGGGGACTTACACGTTTCACAATCAAAAAAAAAATCTAATATACAAAATCAGGTGCCCAACCTAAAAGACCCTCAAAATTACAATAATAAAATTAAAACAGTACCCGACCCACTAGGATACCAGTAAACTACCCCAAAAACTAATTGCAGTAAACCCTGAATTTCTAAAAACCACAAAATACAAATAATACAATAAATTACAATAAAACAAAACAAGTAGTCCAAGTCCAACAATTCGGATGAATATCCAAGAACAAACAATCCTTACATCCAGGTCCTCGGGGTTACCCCCATCAGACGGCCCCAGACAACACCGACCAATCCAAAAATCTACACGGCAATATCCTGCTCCTCAATAACTCCAAAAATCTTCCTCACATCGCCTCTCTCTTCGGAAAGTATGCCGTGCAACAAGTAATCAGGCACTGGCTCATTCCACAACACAGCTCGCTCTTCAGTATGGTACAGCACAGCACTGGTTCACCCCCACAGCGCAGCACAGCACAAAATCACTGTCACCGAAAACCGAGAAGAAACAGAGCACACAATTAAAATAAAGAAAAAACGAACTGTCACTAAAATAAAAAGTTGATTTTAACAAATGAAAATAACTAAATAAAACCAAAAACGGGAGTTGCAACTAACAGACAACCAACAGCACACCCAGCTTGGTGGCCATGTTCACTCATATCTCATTCTCCATTTATGGGCTTTCAGATGTTAAGAAATCCTGAAGATGAGAGTCCCAAGTCCTCAAACAGCTGTAGCATCTTTCTTTGGTATAGCTGTGGGGCTGAGGTGATGCCAAATGGCAGCCTTTTAAACATATACTTTTTTAAGGGGTGTGTTGAAAGCTCCAAGTTTGCTCTCAACCTCCTGCCTCAAAAATCAGAGACAAAATCAGGGACACATGACCAAAACCAGAGACACATCTTAACAAGGGGTACAGTAATATCAGTTCAAGAAGCTGTTATAGTAAACAGTTTAATGGGGAAAAAAGCATCCTCTGATAGAGAACTAGACTGTAAATCTATTGTTTGGCATGATTTTATTATTCAAATATCTACTCTTCAGTGGCAAAAATGCTAAATTTAGGAGAGACAGAGGAAATCTGTGATGCAAAATTAGGGATGTCCCTGAAAATCAAGGACAGTTGAGAGCTACTTGATGAAATCCTTGGCATTCATCTAAGACTGAAAACATTTTGTCATCTGACTTTCTCAATACAACACTTTCCATTGTTCTCATAGTGTATCTTTCTCACTTAACAGCTTCATTCAGATTCTTTGGATATAAGTAGATTCTGATTTTGTTAGGCTTATTACTGTAACCATACTAACCTTCGCCTATTGTCTTCCCTCACTTTGGAACCAGCTCCCATCTTTCCTCCGCTTCACTAACTCCCCTTGCTCCCTCAGATATCAGCTGAGGCGCCATCCCTCCCTATTACTCCTGTTTTCCATACCCTTAACAGTCCCCCATACATTTGCTGAAATGTTCAACTTGCTACTCTTGGCTTGTTCGTTCATTGTGCACTTTCTCCTGTTGTCATGTTCTCTGATTTGCACTATACTGTAATACTGAATGGAGTACTACCTTCAAAAGTTACAAAAACATATGTTCTGCAGAGTGTTTTTATTTGTGTGTTTTGCCCTGGGGTGTCCTTCCCTTTGTCTGCTATTAGGAGTTTTTTTCTAAATTTGTCAACAAGTTTTATGGCCTCTGGGTAGCTCTATGTCAGAATGGTTTATTGTGCTTCTTTGTCCTACAGTGCATCCTGTCCCACGTAACAGTGATGCATCCAGGACCACTGATTCAGCAAGGGAAAATACAGTAATCTGAAGATAGAAGCATGATGTTCTGGCCTCAACTAAATAACTCTAATTTAAAGGGAATTACTAATGCTTGCCAAAACAAACGGGAATAGTACCCAGTAGGAGTTGTGAATCAGTCTAACTGCCAAACAGCGCTGTTTTCCATGAAGAAAATCCTTTTATTTTGGTGCTCTGCTTCATTTGCATAACCTGACTTTTTTTTTCTTAATGCTGCAACACCCAACTGTGACGTCATACCAGGGAAACAAAGTTATTAAAGGGACAGTGTCACTTTTTAGTTTTAGATAGACAAATCAACTATGTACTGTACCCACAATGCCTCACTATTATCACTGTCTTTTGATCACCCCTTCTGAAATGATTCAATGTCCAGATCATATTTGGGTGCACAAAGACAATCAGATTTATTTACACCACCATAATAACATTCTGTACGTATGTATAAAATTAACTACATTTCCAAAAACATAACAGTTTATTTCCTTGTCCACATTATTCACAATTCAATCTTGCATTGAATTTGCCCCTTTGTTCCTTCTTATCTCGGGGTCCGGATGCATCATCTGACCCCCTGCCACCAACAACCAGTCCTCTCTACCTATAATTTTGCTAGGTCCAGATGCCAGGGACCCAACCCCTAGCCCTTCTATATGCACCTCCCACCTTCTAATCACATCCAGGTGCCTTCTCCTGGCCCTTGCATCCTCCCCCGGCCCTGTCTGTTCCCCCTTTTAGCCCTCCATGCCCTTATCCCTAATTTCCTTTCCTTTTCCCTTCCTCTTCTCTCCATCTCTCCTTATGCTCTTTCAGCACCCTTCCAGTACAGCAGGAACTGCACCTGCCCCCAGGACCCTCAGTCCCACCATACCGAAACTGGCCTTGCATGCCCCCTGTTCCTCCCTTCTCCATCAACTATGGCTGCTATGCTGGGGCAGGTGGGTGGAAAAATGAAAAATCTCAGCAGAAAGAGGGTGAACAGCCCTCAACCTGGGCTTATAAACCCCTTAAGGACCCCTTTCAGGGACCCCTCTGAGCCACACCCCTGGGCCAATCATGTGTCCCCTGAGGTGTACAAATCATTCCCCTGCACCTGCCCATCATGACCTCACCTGATCCCACCCCCTTTTCCACCTGTCCATCACCCTGACCTCACTAGGCTCCTCCCCTTTCCTTTCCTATCTATTCCTTCTCTTCCCTTCCCCTCTCAACCTCAACCCCCCTCCCCGTGTTCCTTAAGCTTCCTTCATTTCCTACAGGCTGCCATCAGACAAATCAGGTTGCCTTTTATTGGCAACTCTATTTGTCTTCTGATCACCTATTCTGAAATGATTCAATGTCTAGACTGTACTTGGGTGCATGAAGGCAATCTTGGCCATAGCTACAGAATTGTCTGTGTTGTAGTTTTCTACTGACTGAGAACTAATGATATTATTTGAACTGTGGTGGATAACTTTTTGAATCATGCAGTGGTCACTGCTACCTAGGGAATTTATCACATTACAAGTTATTACATTATTTTTTATCTTAGTCAAAGTCAGATCTAATAGGCTGCTCCCCCCTTGTGGGTACTGAAATTAGCTGTTCTAGATCACACTCATTTGATATCAATTAGTTCTGTACCTAAATGACTCGTTGCTGTACCATTTACCCAGTCAACATTGTTGATGTTAGAATCATCTAATATTACATCCTAGTTTGTCATGCAACTATTGTACATAGTGTCAGAGTTTTTGATCGTAGTCATGATTACTGGCCAGTGACCTGTAACAGGTCCTTCTAGAGATGGGCGAAGTTGGGAAAATTCACTCCACAAATTAATTTGTGGATTTAGTGCAATTCACAAAGTGCGGCTCGATCTGTGAATTGTCAAATTTCACCCATGAATTGCAGAATTTTACCAGTGAACAGTGAAATTCCATTTGTGGGTGAAATTTTCCCATTCATAGGTGGAATTCCACTGCTTGTGAGCAAAAGTCTACTGTTCGCTGGTGAAATTCTGCATTTTGCAGTTAGGCAAATTTTTAAGCTAATAGCACAGGGTCGTTAATTGCTCTGCAGAGGTGAATTTAGTGACTTTGATAGAATTTTGCTGGTGAAATAAAACTCTGCAACATTTTTAATAACAACCAGTTTGAGTTTACCATTGATTTCAAGTCCAAATGCCTTTGGTGATAACCCCATCCTCTTCCTGTGGAATGGGTAATAATCTACTACTAAGTCTATTTGTAACATATACTGCCACACCACCACCTCTTTGACCCTTTTGATTTTGCTGGTAGAGACTATAGCCCTCTATTTGGTGTTCCCAGTACTTTGAATCCTTCCACCATCTTTCAGTTATGGCAATTATGTCACTGCGATGCTCATTAAGATCCATGAGTAACTGATTCATTTTATTATTTAGTCTCCTAGCATGCAGTGATAAGATGTTCAGTTTGGCCTGGCCAATCCTTGTTGATCTTTTTTGTTGGTTTCCCAAATTTGCCTCATTAGGACATGATAGAATGCTATGCCCCATCCACTCTAGGAGACAATCCTTCCATATCTTGAACCGGGAGGTCAGTGGAGCACTGCACTCTGCTGTTGTCTGGGAAAGCACAGAGAGCAGGCTCTATTTTATGCTTTTAACATCTTTATTACAGGTATGCTGCCTATGTTAAAATAGAGCTTTCCAGAATTTCTTGTGTGCTCCTACCAGCTGGTTTGCTGTCACAAAAAAAACATTATCTTTTCCACCTAGGAGGAACACCGGAGGTGGAGGCTGAAACTGGGGGAATTAGAGAGGCCTTTCAGGAAGGCCTGAGTTTGTGAGAAGTTGCCAGGAAAATTAAGCGGCTAAGAGGTAAGGCGCTGACGAATCTCGAATTCAAAAGGAAAGGAATGGAAAGTAAAAGACCGAGTCAGCTGTCGATGAGTTATTTTATCTTTTGATCAGAAGTACTGGGACTTCTCTTGGAGTTGTGTGCTTGGGGGTTGCTGTTGTTGCTATCTGCTACTTTTAGGTCCTAGCGTTTTTTTTCATACTTGCACTGTGTTTGTTTTTTGTCTTTTTCCCCTGTGAGAGCTGAAGTTTATGGGAGTCTAGACCAGCTGTTTTTGTTTTTTCTTTTTTTTGATTTTTATTTGAGTAACGCTGTTGTTTTTTTTACTTTTTGAGCAACCGAGTTGAATTAAATTATTAGTATGTCCATTTAACATTATTCATTTTTTATCTAGGTTTCATGTTGTATTTTTGTGTTTTTATATATGCTTTTTTATTTCTTGTTCCAGCATTCTTAAATTTCATAACTAGGTTTGTGATTGACGGCCTCGATCACATGTACTTTCTGTATAAGAGTGCATGCATGGCGTCTCTTTGTCAGATTTGCCATGGATCGCTGTACCTTGATGCGGAGAAGTTGATGTGGGAGCTTTCCTATTCCTTTTATTATCCATGCCAAGTTTTTTAGCTTTTTAGTTATTTAAATTATTGAGGCTGGAATTGTTTGTCATTTGTCATTTGATGAAGGCTGCTCTTTTGCTGTATAAGGCTATCAAAATCTCAATGTTAAAGTAATTTTTTTCCCTTTTTGTATTTTTGCATTTTTCTTTTTTTTTTTTATTATGGATTAGTGGTTAGTTGCTCAGTTATTGTTTTTTTCTTCTTTTTGTCTTTAACTTAGACTTGGGTATAGTTTATATCCTGGAAAAATCTTGGAACCTTTTTTGTCATATCACTGGAAAACCAGTTGGAAGTTGTGGCCTAGATATTTTTTCTGAGTCGAAGTGAGGGATAGGATCTCAATAACCTTCTCAATCTACAAATCTACTGAATAAGTTCTCCCATAACAGAACATTTGGGGAAAATTGTGTTACTTTATTTTTTTTTTTTATCTTAAGTGAACTCCTTCTTGTCTTGTTTTACTGCCCTCTGCCTTGTTGATTAATTATGTCAATTACCAGGAAATGGGCACCACAGAATCATATTACCTTACCTGCGATGACTATTATTGATGAGAGAGAGCTGCATAAAAGGACTAATATTGAATCTGAACACCTTAAATAAACTAAAATAATGGACCACTTAACATTTATTAAAGGACTAGGGAAAATCTCAACCCCAAATCTGCAGTATAATAAAGAGCTTACTAATGGCTGGGAAACATTTACTGCTGAAGTGGCTATTAATACACCTGTTAAGGCAAATAATTCATTCATTTGTAGCAAGGATCTGGAACAGACACCTTTGTTATATTTTTCTGATGTTTCAGATGTTTCTATTGCTCCTAATGCTGTTTGTTCTGTTTATGAAGATAATGAGTGTCCATTAGAGGTATCATTAACAGCTTCAGTTTCACAAAAACTTGTTAGAACCTTGTTGGGTTCAGGAAATTCAGGAACCTTAGAAGACAGATTAAGCATGAATAGTATTATTTCAGATCCTACCCCAGTTTTAACTAACAAACTTAGAGCAATTTCTGCAGATCTTCAAACTATAATTGAGGGCCTTAAATTACTTAATCCACCACAGTTCTTAATTGATGATGGTGAATCTGGTTTAGTATTTAAGGAATAATCAATACTGAAAGAGAATATGGTATATTTTTGGGATAATATTAAGTATCCTACATCTCTGAGTAAAGATTTAACTCAGATGCTTAAAACAACTTTCTCTACGAATGTCCTCATTATGGAACAATTGGTGGTCATTAGAGAGGAAATAGGAATGATTAAAGCTAGTATATTTAATAATCATATAAAAATTGAGGAAATAAATGGAAAAGTGGATACAATAGAACATCCCTCAGAGAAATCTTAATCTATTGTACAACATACAGAAGATGAGGGCAGAGATATAAGGGAGCAATTTTCTACACTAATTA
The DNA here is from genome assembly GCA_016271365.2 of Neoceratodus forsteri. Classification (NCBI taxonomy): domain Eukaryota; kingdom Metazoa; phylum Chordata; order Ceratodontiformes; family Ceratodontidae; genus Neoceratodus; species Neoceratodus forsteri. Next base: position 49,298,809 of record CM057451.1, on the reverse strand, counting down.
TACCAGATTCACCTAAACCAATAAGAAAAAAAAAAAGAAAAATAGGTCAAAAAAGAATAAAAAAAAACAGAGACTGTGTTCTTTCAGTTCTTGAGACTGATCAACTGGGATCAACAGGATCAATAGAGGATAGTCCGGTGCATACTGTTATTATAAAAGATCATAAACAAGAGGATGTGCAGGTTAATAAGAGAGATGACAACTGACTTCTCCTGGAATACCCTTCAGAATCTTGTATAGATCCCATAGCTGTTTGTGATAAGTTTGAGTGTAATTTGGGGGCTAAGTTGAATGATTTAAAAAAAGAAATTGGGAGTTTAATAACTGAATGGTCTTTGGCTATGAAGGATCAAAAAATGAATCCAGGTACCACTGAAGTCAAACTTGAATATCCCATGCAGATGGATAATTGGACTGGAAGGATGGTAGAGGGATCAGTCCAAAATAAATCTGCTAGTGATGGAATAAGAGTAGAGCTCTGTACGGGAAAAAAGAGATTTGGAGTTGAATCTCCCTAGGATTTGGCTTAAAGGGCCACCTTATTGGATACAAGGGACTGAGATGGAACTTAAAAGGCAATTAGTTTTGCTTTTTAGCATTACTATGGGGGTTCTTACGGTGGAAACTGATATACAAAGTGTTGAGCTGCATACTAATGTGGCTGGAGACTCTGACTGAAACATTGTTTTATATTGGCCTAGACTGGCTAATGATGTTTGGTATAATGGTGAAATACTGAATGAGTTTGGAATACAGTTGACCTTCGTTAATAGGAACCATTTTACTAAAGGAGCCTATGATATACCAAAATTAGAAAGGAAAAATAAAATGGATAGCATCTGGTTAAGTATATTTGGCATCCCTAAGATCTATAATGAGAGAAATAGAAAACTGAAGGGAGTTCTGAGTAACTACTTCAGTAATCTACTGAGAATACCCTTAGGAAGGGATGGTATCCTAGAAGTGATTAGGTGTTCAGATGGAAGTCAGATCGATCTGTTAATTAAAAATTCCCAGATTGCTGATAAGATACAAAGTAAAGACGGTATATTGGATGCCATGGGTTTGCATATGGTAAATATGGATGGTATTTGGGTTGACCATTCCAAAAGTAGAGTTAATGAGCTGAATATAATGGAAAACTTTCAGTTGGAAACCTTTAATAAATTTTAAAATCTGGCAAGTTTCTCGGATTGACTACAAATTGAGGTAAATTATTCCTTTGATAAAAGTGATTCAATTTCTAATTTGATAGGGGAATTTTATAGTTCTTTCATGGAACATAGCAGGATGGTCCACAAAGATAGTAGATAGCAGCTGGATTAATTATGTTATTCAATTTGAAATATTATGCTTTCAGGAAACTTGGCATGGGTTAGATGATTTAATTAACATTAATGGTTATGTAACATTTGCTCATCATGGACTTAGGGAAGCCAATTATGGTAGGAATTCAGCTGAACTTGTGGTACTTTGTAGAGTTACCTCTGATTTGAAGGTGACTGCCCTTTGTAACATGTAGAATTTTACTACTGTGCATGTAGAGAATTTGAATCAAGGGTTAATTATTGTTAATGTAAATATCTCACCCTCAGGTTCTGTGCACTATAGTGATGAAATATGGTCAAAATAAAAAATGAGATTAATAAATATAATCAAAATGTTCCTAATATTGATATCCTAGGGATTGATGATTATAATGCCAGGATTGGCATCTTTGATGGATTGATAGACAATTCCTTTTTGGTATATAATTCCAGTTATCCCCCTTTAGTACGAACCTCTCAAGACCTGTGTGTTAATAAATCTGGTAAGATCTTGATTCAATTAATGTCTGATTTTGATTTATACCCTTTAAATGGTTGAATTTTGGGAGATGAGACCGGGAATTATACTTATGTTAAAGCCCATCATAAATCATTAATCGATTTGGCCTTATGGTCAGGAGATATAAAATTTTGGTATTCCTTATGTATTCCAACTAGGGCAGAAAGTGACCATTTTCCATTACTGTTGAGTACTGAACAATGGGGTAGGGATGTCATAAGTACACATTTTGTGATCCCTTTTGAATTAGAGTTAATAAGAATATTAAATTAGATGGGTGTTTAGAAAGTAGAGTGATGGACCTGATTTTATTGTTTGATAAATCATTGAGTGAAGATGTATGGTTGACTCAAGATGCAGAGAGTATATGGGAGACTGTAGAAACTCTTTTTAAGGAACCGAGGATGAGTTTGTATAAAGATATATTAATTAGTAAATGTAAAGCGAAACAAACATGGTTTGATCAGGAATGTGCCATTTTTAAAAATGATTTAAGGAAAATGATAAGGCAAGTGAGAGTATATAAAAATGAACAACTATTAAAGCAGCTTAAGGTAAAGAAAAATGAATACAAAATAATGCTTAAAAAAGAGAAAAGGGATTTTCAAACCATGAAATGGGCCCAAATGTTGGATATAATTAAAAGAAAGAATGATAAAGGTTTCTGGCAGTGTGTGGCTAAGGGTTCATTAAATAGTAAAACTGTTGCTGATTGTTATATAACAGAATCACAATGGTTAGAATACTTTGAGAAGATATTCTTTGATCCTTTCATTGAGGAGTCTGAGATAGTAGTGCCCAATATATATATTTCTTTTCAATTTACAATTAAAGATGTTTATTTTTCCATAAAAGCTATGAAATCGAATAAGGAACCTGGGCCAGCAGAAGTATATAAATGTAATATCACATTTTGAAGTCAAATTCTGTGCTTCTTCTTTAATTGATGCAGTGAAACACATTACTTTCTTCTTTCTTGGAAAGGTGCAGAAATTATTCCAATACATAAAAAGGGAGATATTGGGGATCCAGCTATGTATCGTCCCATTAGTTCAATGGATGTTAGTCTTAAAATATTTTCACGTATCATTCTGGAACACTTAAAACCTCAGATACAAATGATGGGAGCAATAAGTGATGCCCAAACTGGTTTCTGTTGTGGTACATCAACAATAGATAATTGCTTTATTTTGAATCATTTAATTCACAAGTATGTTAAAATAAGGAAGCAAAAATTATATACAGCATTTATTGATCTGTCTTCTGCTTTTGATGTTGTCTGTAGAGCTCAATTATGGGAAATTATGTATAAAAGAGGAATAGATCAGGCCCTATTTTTGATCATTTCTGCTCTGTACAGTAATACCTGGGACACGATAAGGTTCGGGGTTTTCTAGGGAGACAACTAAACCTTTTAGAATTAACCGGGGTATAAGGCAAGGTTGTATATTAGCTCCCACATTGTTCAATCTATATATGGATCCCCTTATTAAGGAACTTGAACAAAGTGATAATGATGCACCAAAGATTGACTCAAGGCTGACATCTATTATAGCATATGCAGATGATTTAGTTTTGATTTCTCAAACTAAAAGTGTCCTGCAAAGGCAATTGGATACTTTGAAAATGGGTACAAATCTTCTGCAGTTAAAAATTTATCTAAGCCAAAAACCTTAACATTTGGGTCTAGTTCTGTTGAACCTCTCTTTAAGTTAGATAATTATAGAATATAATCTGTTAAACAGTACAAATATCTGGGATTAACCTATACAAATAATCATAAGTGGAAACAACATCAAGAAATTGTATCTGAGAAATTTAAAAAAATAATTAACGGATTGAAGAAGTTAAATTATTCATATGGGGTTTTTCTTTAAAGCCCTTGCTTAAAGCTATCAAAGCTAAGTGTTGGGCTCAGATGATGTATGCAACTGAAATATGGAAGTTAGATGATGCTGAAGTGCATATGACATCAGTTTATAAAACATTACGGGCTGAATTACATGTTACTCCGTCTTGCCCATCAGTTTACTTGAAAGCTGAACTTGGATTAATTAATGCCAATGCACTCAGTGAGGGAAGAAAACTTAAATATTGGTTATATTTAACTAGACTAGATAAAGATAAATTATTGAAGAAATTTTTTTTGGAACAGCTTTGGGTTAAAAATGAATGTGGGAAAAAATGTTGGATGCAAGATATACATAGTAAATTGGATCAATATGGCCTGTCAGTATTAAAATCATATTTCAAAAGGAACATTAAGACTAGCCTTAACTATAAGGTTTATATTAAAAAAAAAGGTTAATGAATACTAGATTAATCAGGATTTAAAGAAAATTTGATTATCTAAATTTTCTAGATGGTATGCAGAAAATAATGATAATATTACGAATAGGGACTATTGGGACATACTGGAAAATAGGATACTTAGAAACATCTTTTTTAAAGTTAAATTAGAACTATTAGAGAATAATCTGAAAACTAGATATCAAAATCTCCCCAAGACATATGAAATATGTAATTGCAAAAATGGGACTAGAGAAGATCTTCCTCATTTATTATGGCAATGTCCTTGGTATAACTGAATACGGCAATATTGATTGGGACCATTTATAAATTGGCCTGATATACCAAGAAGTGAAATTACAGTTATCATTATGAATATAAATGATGAAAATACTATTAAGAGAATTGAAAATTATTTTATGTATGCAGCTAGAATTAGAAAGAAACATCTGAGAAATGCTATTGTTAATACTGTATCATGGGATACAAATTGATATGGTCCATTGTCTAGTTTAAGGCCATAATATTGATCCATTAGCATTAGGGATTATAATGCATATAAATAACCCAGATATGCTTTGTTAATGTACAACAATTATGTCTATACCCTTGTATACTCTTCCTGACCTGTTCTAAAAATCTCTTTTTTAAATATGAATTGCATAGTAGGGAATGATAAATAAGAAGAGAATTTTTAGCTTATTAGCATATTGGTACATGGTTCTCTCAATGCTCTCTATGATATTGAGTTTTATACTGAGTCTTCATTATGTATTCTTTATTTCATCCTATGAGGATTTTGGTGAAATATGTATGTGTCATATTTTGTCTACATAGGATATGGCCCATGACAATTTTAATTTACATGTATGTGAATTATGTGTGTTTATTTATATTGTATTTTTTTTTTGCAAATAACTTTATTTTATGATATACAACAATAAAATACAAAACCCCACCCAAAGAGAAAATACCCCTAAGTTTTCCATACAGTAAGTTATCATAGATCACAACACATCAAGAAGGGTACCTCCCACCCCTCCCACCCATCCCAACTCCACCCCCCAGCCCGCAGGCAGCATTCCATGTGGAAGGAGACATGAAAACCCAGATGATATAAACCATAATATTTTAGCAACCTGAACGAAAACAAATAGAGGACCAAGATAGTTCTTTATTAAATTGCCTGAGAAAGATTATTCAGACTGAATGTTACGCTAGGAAAGAGGGAGCACTCTCTTCCCAAATTTTTCCAAATAAGGTCAGAATATGGTCCAGGGGAGAAGAAGATTAATTACTGGTATCAAGGTATATTATGTATCCAAAAGGGAGGATCCTATTCCTTAGAAGCCATATTTATCCTCAGGCACTTGAGAAAAATACCCCAGTGCCTAATAAATTTTTACTTGAATTGAAGAAGTTTGCTGCCACCCTCTCTGCATTTAAAGCAGTTAGGAACTCATCCCACCATTCTTTGTGGGAGGGAGATCTATCACTATGCCAATAGCGGAGGAGGAGAAGCTTCGTCACCAAAGCCACCAGGGCTACGTGGAACTTCTGAACTACCGTGGGAATATGAGACAACATGCCAAAAATGCATGTATTAGCATTGAAATAACCAGAAATGTTGGAGTATGGGCCTATCCACTTCTTCACTGACTCCCAAAATTTAGCTGCCTTAGGACATTCTATAGTTTATGATAAGTAGGTCAACCAGGCAGCCACACACTTTACACTCTGGGGAGCTAAGGCCATATATTCGAAAAAGTTTAGCCGGGGAGAGGTAAAGATTATGCAAAAGATTAAATTGAAGGCCCCTTAATCTATCTTGTTTGACATATGCATATAAATCCAACCAAACCTTGCTCCAGTCCTCCTCAGTCCACCCCAACGATAGGTTAACCTCCCAGTAATAAGGTATTGGAGAGATATTACTATCTCTTTTGGCTATAATTGCTTTATATAATTTAGAAACTGAATTACCGGATAATGTCAAATCCCTCAAGTTTCTTAGAAACTCCCAGCTGCCTCCGATCCTTACTACCCCTAGGTGAGAACTGATACACCTATATATCTGTGTACAACCGTAGTTGGTCACTGGGTTTAACTTTAAACTTCTCAGCCAACACAGAAATCAGGGTAACTGAACCTCTTGAAATGAAATCCTTTATTTTGGGCTTGGAAGGGTGTTACCTATACCTTTTTATTGGTTGCTTACCAACTAGAAGATTAGGATTCTTCAAAAGGGCTGCATTAAATCTTTGCATAGGGGATGTTCAAAATTGAATAAAGTTGGTGGAGAGCCTTTATATCCCATCCACTGGGGATTCTCTCATTTTGACAGGAACCTTAGACCATGGAATATAAAACAATGCTTCAAGGTCTAAATTAGCACTGTGGGCTAACGACCAGTCAAGCTCAAGCCCCTCTGGAGCTGTATCTTCACCAGATGTCCATAAGGCTGCCCTGGCAACATGGCTGGCCAAGTAATATATATAAAAATCCGGAAGTTGAAGGCCCCCTACCGTCCTTAAGCATGTAAGCTTCTTATAAGCTCTACGAGGGGGTTTCCCCTTCCATATAAAATCTGAACAGCATTTATAAATCTGGTTAAAAAAAGACCTGGGAAGGTATAAATTAAGGTTATGAAGGGGGTAAAAAATTTTGGCAGGATCATCGTCTGATTGTGTTAATTCTTCACCAGAAAGGTAGGGAGCTAGATCACCTTTCCAGGCTCTCCTTAACAGATTTAAACAGGGTTTATAATTTAAGTCTACCAATTCGGTTACATCCTTTGAGATTTGTAATCCTAAGTACTGCAAAGACTTAGGATGCCACTGTAGACCCAAGGATGCACACCAGTTTTGTTTCAGGAGGGGGGAAAGCGGGTAAACCACAGTTTTGCTTTTGTTCAAATTATAACCTGAAATTATACCAAAATCCGAAATAATTTGAAATAAACGGGGAAGCGATTCCCAGGTATTACGAACATGCAGGAGTATGTCATCAGCGAAGGCTGAAAGCTTATACTCAAACTTCCCTATACAAATTCCTTGGACCAGTTTGTCTTTATTAATGGTCCTGATTAAAGGTTCTAAATACAAATTAAACAGGTAGGGGGAAAGAGGGCATCCCTGACGCGTGCCTCGTAGCAGGGGAAAAACAACTGAAATCAAATTGTTGCATTGAATCCTCGCTGTAGGGCACGTATAGAGAACCCGAATATAATCTAAGAATTTTTCTGGGAAACCAAATTTTGACAATACCTGAAACATGAAATCCCATTCCACCCTATCAAAAGCTTTCTCTGCGTCTAGAGACACCAGAGATGCTTCCATATCTGGACATGAAGACGCAGAGATTAAATAAAATAATTTCCTGAAATGGTCCCCTGACGAGCGATCCACCACGAAACCAACCTGTTCCGACTCTCTAGGTTTATCCACAAGGATTTGATTCGTGTACAAGATTTCATGAAATTTTAATATCTATATTCAATAGTGAGATTGGTCTAGTTGCCAACCATATCTGCTGGTTTACCAGGTTTGGGTAGTAAAATAATTCACTCAAAAAGAGATGGATCTTTAATCCCATGCTCCTGCCAAAAGTATAGAGTTGTTGCAACAGTGGTACCAGAAGATCTTTAAATGATTTGAAGAAAAGCAGTAAACCCATCCGTCCCGGCCTTATCTAATTTTAACTCATCAATAGCTTCGGTTATCTCTTTTGGAGAAAAGGGAGCCACTAGCCTCTGATCACTCTCTTTTGAGAGTGAGGGAAGGGGAACATTTGCTAGGAATTCCCTTACCTTGATATTCACGTCCGAAAGGGGAGACGTACTAGAGTATAAACTTTTATAGAAATCAAGAAAGATAGCTAATATACCCTCAGGATCAGAGACCATATTGTTGGTCTCAGGGTGTCTCAACCCTGCCACACTCTTGGCTGAAGCCCGTTGTTTCAACTGCCATGCTAAAAATGCACGGCTTTTGCATCCTTGTCCTATATATGAAGCCTTCAGCCCAGAGGCTCGATTCTCAACTCCTTCCCAGAAGGTACCTACGCATCAGGCCCTGAGAGTGGCTAACTCTGGTCATGTCCCATAGATCTCCCTTCGCCTCCCACAAGCTCCAAGGCTTTTAACCTCTCAAAACAATTAGATAGAAGGCATGACATTTTCTTTTGTGAACTGATGCTAGTCTAATTAGTTCACCCTCCATATGGCCTTCTTAGGGCCATGTCCGGTCCACTGCACTGATAGAACCCCAACCAGATGTGATCGCGAAAGACATAAAGGAACTAAAATGGCTTAGCATTTGGGGATCCTTTAATAAAGCATTATTCAAGGACCATGAATAAGACCTGGGTGGAGCAAACAGTGGTCGGCATTAAAAACCAATGGGTGAGTGGTCCGAGATTACCCGACTCTCTATGGAGGCTTCATAAATAAAGGAAAGAACTTGGTAACTTATCAGGAAAAAATCAATCCTGGAATAGCTTCTATGAACAGGGGAGTAGAAAGTAAACTCTTTGGCAGTGGGGTTAAACATTCTCCAAGGGTCAATTAGGCCCAAGGAAGAAGTAAACTCGGCCAGCGCCCTCTGAGACGGGGATAGACATGTGGCTCTAGACCATGAGCGGTCAATATGGTTGGACTGTACTTGATTCCAGTCCCCTCCTAAAATAACAGGACTATCTGCTAAGGGGGCTATTAATACAGCCAGCTGGGTAAAGAAAGAGGGTGACTCTTGGTTTGGGCCATATATAGATCCCAATACCAAATTAACTCCAGCCAGTTTTCCTGAAACTATGACATACCTACCATTGGGATCAGAGAGAATCTCTGAAGGAAAGAAGGAATTCTTTGCCACTAAAATGGCCACCTTCTTTACTAGAAGAGATCCCTGCCCTAAAACCTGACATACCCACCTTTTCTTAAAATGGTAAAGCTGTTCCTGAAGCAGATGTGTTTTTGAAGAAAAACTATTGACGGATTAAAGTGTGCCAGATGATTTAAAATAACATATTTTTCTTATTGTCTTTCCCTTTTATATTCCAGGAAATGATATTCAGGTTACTAACCATGAGGAAATTCAGCAAAGAGATATAGTGCCACTAGGAAGCTGCCTGCACCCACCCTAATATCCCCAAATACCCAAACATTAGAAAAAACCATTTAGACAATACCCTAACCAAACCCCAAATCACTAACCACCTGCCCACGGCCGACTCCAGTACCACCGACCGTGACGGCACTGGAAGCACGGGCCCTCCCCAGTCAAAAAAGAATAAACATCCCATTCCAGAGAACTCTATCACAAACTATACAGAGCCCTGAGTAGGGTATACCCTTAAGTATTGGTAAACTGTAATCTTTCAAAGAATTATGTCCTTTCATATCATAGGTTGGACTAGATAAAATAGATAACAGAATAAGTCCCATTGAAATTGAAAACACTCTGACAACCAATCAGAGTACACCAAAGGTGCCCTAATAATATCTAGAGAAGAAATCATGAGGGACTCAGATATTATACAACATTTCCTAAAATATAAGCACCAAAAGTCCTTCCAGATAATCAGTTCGAGAATTAACCGGTTTATATCCAGTTGGCGTGCCAATATGGCATGTCCCCAAACCAAAAATTATCCCATGCAGAGCTTGCATTTAAGTGACTGTCCTTCGAAAATCCTGATTATTATATAAAAGAAGCTTATGGGACATGAGACAAAATCAAATATATCTTTGTGTTACCGCCCTTATGTGTTACCAGACTAATTATTAGGGGTAGCTCATTTTCCCATCATATCATCCTCTCAACAAAATAAGCGCTTTCCTATTATAATGAGAAATAAATGCACATCAAAAGAGACCAAATATAACAGCATCAGTAGATCTTGGCTCGCTAAAATAAAAGAGATCAGCTAAAGTCATTGGTGCCAAGAATAGTACGGAGTGTCCAGATACTGATCTTTTCAGCCTTTAGGGAATAAATCAGGCATTATCTTATTGAGGTATTTTATAGCCTCCTCCGGAGTATCGAAGCATTTGGTGTTGTCCTTAAGTGAAATCTCCAGCCTAGCTGGGTATAACATGCAGTGTTTGACTCCTGCGGCCCACAGCTTCGTCGTAATGGGTTGGAAACTAGACCTTGCCTGGCGGGTCTTAAAGGTTACATCGGGAACCACCCGGAGCTTCTTGCCCTCCCATAGGATCGCTGGTAACTTCCTCGCCTCCTTCAAAATATGCTCACAGTCAAGAAAATTAAGGAGCTTGAATATTAGTGGCCTGGGAGGGTCCATGGAGGGTGGTTTTGCCCTTAAGGCCCGATGGGCCCTTTCGATGATATATTCCAGCCCATTAGGTGAGGGCCTAGCTGTTTTCTTTAGGAACTTTTGCAGAAAGAGGATTGTGTTAGGGCCCTCTTCTCCCTCTGGGAGCCCCAACAGAACCAGGTTGTTGAGCCGGTTCCTTCCTTCCAAGTCGTTGAGACGATCCTCCAGCCTAGCCACTGCTCTCTTACACTGGACCATAGCTGGGCCGAGTTTGTCTGTATTTCTCTCCAGGGATGAGATACGTGCTTCGGCGTCAGTGACTCGTCAGGCGAGTTGTGTTAAAGCAGGCTTAAATTCTGCTACCTCTTCTATTAGTTTGAATAAAGCTTCTTTTATAGTTGATAATTTGGTGTACACCCGAGTAGGAGTTATCTCTTCCTGCGAATCTGCTGGTGACGAGCTGCGTCGAGGCCGCTTCGCCTCGAGCTCCTGCACTGTTTCATCCATCTCTCATCCGACAGCCGTAGGGAGTTATTTTAAAGTTGGGCTCTGAACTAAATAACTTTAGTTGCAGAAATTACACTGGAATGTATAAAATAAAGTAGGTTTCTAACACCGGAGCGGGGAGGGTCCCAAAGCTGCTGCTATTCCACCAGGCACATCACGTGACTCCCCATATTGTATTTTTTATACTGTGTTGTAAAGGCCTTGTATGGCCAAACAAAAAACTATTTACTACTAGGACATGATAAAGATATCACCCCCGCCCCCAGTATCTAGTTTAAATTGTACAAAATAACAAAGGAACTTCTCCTACCCAAAGCTGTTGCACCTCTCCTGTTTAAATGTATACCATCTCTACCATACAGATTCATGTGGCCGTAAAAAGTATTTTAGTGTCTCACAAATTTGAATCCTTCTTTGGCTGAATAGGCACTAAGCCAGTTGTTGTGTCTATAGATTTCCCTCAGTACCCTTTCTCTGTCCCCTGGTTTGGGCAAGATTTCAGAGGATATACAGTAGCTGGACATTTAAGATGTTTTAACATCTTGCCTATATCCATGATATCCTTCACTATCATAGTTTCAGATGTTCTACCAATGTTGTTAGTCCTGGCATGAATTTCAACCAGTGGGCTTTTCTGTGTGCAAATCAATTTATTCAGATTTTGTTTTATGTGCCATAACCGGGCCCCAGGTAAACAGGAGACTTGAATGTTATTAGGGTCTGGTTTGCAGATTGTGGTGTTAGTGTACCTCAGTATGGAGTCACCCACCACTATCACCTGCCTCTTATGATTTCACTTGTTATCAGTTGTATTGCAAGACATCATATAAGAGTAGGGCACCTGTGTGTTATTCATAAGGGGACCATCAGGAGTACTTTCTACTTTGTTTGAATTGTTACCTCCCAGTTCAATCAAAATCTTTTTAATTTTTTTTTTTATTTATTTTTTGTTGACCGGGTAAGTGCACTAGATAAATCCTGCCCATTTTCTGGCATGACCTGGGGGAAGGGGATACAGATAAATGCCAACTGACCTTGAACCAGATTAAACTGTTGGTGGTATTTTTTTTTTAGCGAATGAGGGAAATTTGGCCAGGACACCGGGGAAATTCCCCTACACTTTTCGATAAGTGCCATGGGATCTTTAACATCCACCTGAACTACCACCAATCCAGGCAGATGGGACCTCGGTTTAATGTCTCATCCAAAAGATGGCACCTCAGAAGTGAAGCACCCCTCTCATGCTGCACTACAGTGTCAGTACTGGGATATTAACCCAAGTGCTAGATGTGGGAACTGAACCCACAGCCCTCTGATCTCCCGGTCTCAGAGGTGAGTGTGCTACTTACTGAGCCACTGACACTAAGGTCCTTTGACACATTTGAAGAACCAGCTTCAATACTAGAATGGTCACAGTCATTATTCTCATTTAGTATTGAATATCTATTTGTTAACAAGACAGTATCTGGTGGTAGTAATGTAACTTGTCCCCATTTTTCCCTACCATGAATTTGGACCATTCACCATTCATTATCCAAATGCTCCTCTTCCCCTTAACACTTTCTCTTTCCACAATTATTAGTCATGTGATCATCCTCCTTTTGACACTCATTAGGATTGATTGCATTTTTATTTTTTAGTATCAAAGCCATCGCACCCTGAGATTGGTCTAGCTTATCAAGCCTTAATTTAAACTGCTTTAATTCTTTTAATAGCTTTTAGTTAGTGTTACATACAAATACAAATTACATACAAATTCTCCTTTAATAACCAGATTTTTTTACTATCATGTACATCATGCATTCAATACACTTAAACCCTATTTCCCATCCAGAGTAACAATAGTATCAGCCATGTTAATAGGGAAACAGAAATAGAAGTAATTTGGTAGATAACTGACAGGGGAGAATGATTTACAGGTTAACTGGAAAAACAGCACAGTAATGCTGACCTTGACTGCTGATCCCTGCAGACACTCTTTAAAATGGTTTACCTATGCCAAATCAACAACACCATTGTTCAAGTTTGGCATAGTGAAATCTCCAGTGTGGACAGGTGAAATTTCACTGTCCGACATTGGAGTGTTTCTCTCAGGGGCTCCGCCCCCCTGAACACCCACATGCAGGGGGCTGCACCCCTCCATGCTCCCCCTTCTAAAGGTTAGCAACTCTGAGTCAGAGTTGATTTGAAGGGGGGTGACACATGGTGAAAGGGTAAAATTTTGCCCTCAGGTCCCCCACTGCTACAATTTTGAAACCTGTGGAAATTGTCGCCGGCCGTGGGGGATTTTGCCATACAGGTTTCATTGTTCAGTCAGCACACCCTTTAAAATACAACAGAAATGTAAAATGTCCACAAAAATAAACACTTTTGTTTCTGTAGTCACAGCAGGAGAAAACACATCACACTGGCCCTGGGGACCATTGTAAACACAGGCCCTGAAGAACCCACAAACAGAACTCAATAATTCTTTTTTTTTCTGTTCTGTTTTTTTTTTTAACACATAGAGCACAGCTAGTTACAGTGGGATATCTGGGTGTAGGAACTAGTCAGGCAATGGACAGGCAGACACATTTCCAAAACACAGCATGCACATGGGGCAACCTTAAAATGACATGAACCTGGAGGTGCCTTGGTCCATGCTCTACACAGAACATGTCTGTTCTACATTTAAAAAAAACAGCCCAGTGAAGCTAACCTAGACTGCAAGTCCTGCAGGCAAATATTTGAAATATTACAGTTTAATATGTACCCAAATAAACACTTTGTGAGTCTATAGTCTTGTGTTGTGTAGGCAAAGATGTAATACTAACAGGATCATTCCAGCTATCAGTGCTGACAAGCTGCAGGAAACAGTGTTTTGACACAAACCTTTCTTTGCTGTTTTGCCCTTGGCACTGCTAACTGCAGGATCTATGTTAATTTTAAGTTGGTATGATTTTCAGAGTGAGTAGTGGCAGTATCAGTATCAGGGCTGACTTTTAGCTGATCTGCATGCAGTTAATTTTGTTACTTTAAAATGTGTTCTGAGTGTCAAAAAACTGTCGGCATCATCAAGGAGCAGTGGCACTAACAGCTGAATGACCTTAAGATTTCTTTTATGCTTTATTTCAGTTGTAACCCTGCAAAAGTGTGTGGCAGTAAATTCTAGTACAGTGTTGCCAGGAAACACACGCTGGGCATCTGGAGATGGATGATCAGCTCTGACCATAGCACTCTCGTGGTGCTGCTACTGATGTCAGTCCTTGAATGATGTCAGTGGCCAGCAGCTCTCAGCCCAGACCAAAAAAAAGAGAAAATTTCAGTGACTGAGATGTCACAAATAGGAGTCTGCTTGGATGGTTGTAGTGAAAATAACAACAGGAAACAGTATGTAATGTTATAGTCATATATCTATTGATTAAACAAACCCCAAACAAGACAGAAATCTAACCTTTTAATTTCTATCTTTGCCATTGATCCTTAAGGAACTTGTTTTGTGCCTCTTCCTATTTATTACATATAAACAGCCCGGTATGTGAGAAGCATATTGTTTGCCAATCCTGTTTTGAGATCTTCCAGGACAAATCAGCCTCCCACCTCAGTCTGGTTTTAGCTGCTGGATTGGGGCCAAGAGATCTACTCCATTTCATCACATCAGAGATAATTTGCTTGAGATGCTGATGTTTGACCAAGATGATTTGTTCCAGAGGGCTTATGTGTGCTGCTGAAGGGTTGTTCCTGTTTAATTCCCCATTACAGTGCTGCAGCTGTAGATAAAAGTAGAGGTGATTGTTGGGAACTTCCCAAGTTTGATTAATCTCATCAAAAGACTGCATCCTTGATTCTTTCATCACATGCCCTAGGTATTGAATCCCTCTATCTTGCCAATCACTGTTCATAAACCTCCATGCCAGGCAAAAAGACAAGACTGTTGGCCAGGGGCCCTCACAAGGTATTCTCATCTATCTCTTGGTGCCTTTGCAGAGAGTTTGCCATGCCAGCAGATTCCACTCCACCAGAGGAGTCTTACACCGAAGCCCCCTATATGCCCAGAACCCATTAACTGCCACATATGTGTGAGAGGATATGGGGCTCCATCACATTCTAAGTCAAACCATTGGATACTACCTGACTGAACCACCCAGTCATGGATAAACCTGATCTGGGCTGCCAGATAGTATTGATGGAAGTCTGGGAGTTTATTGCAATGTTAACTTAATTGCATCCAGCTCTTGGGGGAACTCGATGGTTCTGTAAAATGGTAGCAGGTTAAGGAGTATTTCACCTCTACAGCCAGGATGTAATGCAGAATACTGCAGAATTATGCATAGTTACTGCAGGAAACAAAGCAATTTCAAAGGCAGTTAATCTCTTTTGTCATGCAGGAATCAATAATGCTGTGTTACATCTTGGTAGACTTCATTGTAGGTGACTGGTTCAAATCCAGCACAAGTTAACATTATTACTGGAGGGCTGTTCAGTGGCTTACATAAGATGAGTAGTTGTGTCTGTTGAGAGAAAATGCAACTGTTTATGAATTTAATTATTTGTAGTGATTTTACTGATATTTATTTTAGTTACATCTGGGTATATGCTTATATTGCTTATGGTGATTTCATTTACTTGAATGTATTGTGTTATGGTGTAATGGCACCCTGAGCCTCCAGGAGTGCCAGATATAAATAAATACTACTACTATTATTACAGTGCAGCAGTGTCCATCACAAAACCATCAAGACAGTTGCAACTAATTGGCACCATTGGAAAATACAAGGCTAAACAAGCAGCTGAGATCCTCAGAAAAGTGAACAGGCTAGAGCAGTGAGGCAGCAGCAAGTTCAAGGCCTGAAAGAGGAAATAATAAATCTGCAGGAACAAGGTAATGAACACAGTGGGGTATGGGGGTATGTGTGATTTTGTATTTCTTTGAAACTTGGCTTCCTAGCCAATGCCCTTTGGGGTAACCCTTGATTCAGTGATTATGCACTGAGGTTCTTTGTCTTTTAGCTTATTTTTTGTTTTTATTGGGCTCACCACAACATAACCCAGATAGACCATCTTAGGGTAGCTGGTTCATTCCACTGGGGAGTCATACAGATGAGGCACACTAATGAGCCTTGGTAGGATGAAACATGTGTCTGTGTCTTCTGTTGGCACCCTTTGCAGACTGTGTGAGAGGCCTTTTGGCACCATGCATTTCTGCTTAAAGTTGAACCAGCATAATATTCTGTGGTGATTAACATATACAGCCCATGATGCTTTGCATTATGGGGGTATGTGTGATTTTGTATTTCTTTGTACTTGGCTTCCCAGCCAGAGCTCTTTGAGATCCTACCAGGTCATAATGTCATATGCCTAATAGCGTATAGCATTATGCATGAACCCCAGACCTGTGTGCTCTCTGTGTTGGACCCCCTGGGAGTTAGAATCCTAAGTGGGAGGGTCCAGGGGCTCAGCCTTGAGTTTGAGCCCCCCACAGAACATAAAATATAAAGAAATCTCCCAATGCGGTTAAGTCGCATGGCATTCTACCATGTGACATTTTGGCCCTGTGCCCTTTGGGGTAACCCTTGCTTCAGTGCTTGCGCACTGAGGTTCTTTGTCAATTAACACAAACACAACTAATGTTTAAGGAAATTGATCCACAGGCTCATCTAATAATGGCTCCAAAGTCACAAAACAAAGCTGATAGAAGGAAGAAGGAAGAGAAACAATGGTGGCACAGCATGCATCTCATACAGAGAATAGCGCAGGTACTTCAGAGGCCAGAGACAATGAATCAGATACAACTGACTATGTCTTGGCTTCTAGGACCTAATCCACTATTCAAATGAATAGAAAGAACAGACAGAGACTAATAAAGAAACTAATGCAATGAAATATAAAAGAAATGATATTTTTGAATCTTTGCAAATGCCAGGACAGAATACTGTTTTACAAACAGAAGGAATGAGACCGAAGTCAGATAAAGGAGATGAAGAATAACCAGAATGGGACTTGAAACTGATGGCACATTTTTCTTGCATCCAAGAAAATATGGAAAAGTTAAAAATATGCCAGAAAGCTTAGACGTCAGATCTACTTTGGGAAATTTGGAGAGTAAGTTGGAGATAGAAAGTAAAAGATTGAATGAGTTGGAGAAATGGCAATCCAGTTTGGAAAACATAATAAACCCCATGACTTTTGCAATAAAACAGATTAAAAAAACAACAAGAACTGTTTAAAGACAAAATATATGATCAAGAAACTGCAACAGGATAACTATACTGTAGTTACATACTTGTAGCATGCAACTACATTGCAATTACAGTGTAGTTATACTATAACTACAGTAAAGTTAAGTACCATTTAAAGTGTAACCAAAAATATATCACAAAGGAAGAAAATTATGACTTTGGAATTACTCCCAAGATGGGGAAAAAAAGATTCCTTATTGCAAAACATTTTAATGGAATTTTTTAAAGAACTACTAAAAAGTGAAGATTTAAACAATAATGCACAACAGGGTGTGTGTTGTACGCTGGGAAAACATCACGCCTGGGGTGGTTGGGCACAAGGCCGCAGGCCAAGTGCACCCAATGACCCCAGAAGTGATGTTATCTCAGCACAACACACACCCTGGAGTGCAATATTGTTATTATACAATGGCTCATTGTTATACAAAATAAAAAAAAATATTTAAAAAGACTGTTTTTAGTAGATTTTTAGTGAGGCAGTGCATCTTTGTTTGTGAAAGAAGTAAGTGGTGAGTTGTAGTCAAAGTTGCAATAAATCAATACAGTGATGTTATACTGAGACTAGACCCATGATGTTGTACTGGGATAACATCAAAGGTCCAGTCCCAGACTGACCAATCAGAGACCAGCATTCTTTCTTGCCATTGTATAATTGCCAATAATTGACAGAGCCCACTGGTTGGGAGAAATAAGAAGGAGACAAAGACATTACTTAACCTGCCATCATCAAGCTGCTTAAAACTGACAACAAACTAAAACTTTTAAGGGCCCTACAAGAAAACAAAAAAAGATTACATTCAGAGACAAACTAATAAGCATCAGACAAGATTTCTCAAAAGACCTCTGGTTATTAAGGAAACAGTACAGCCAAATTCTACAAACCTTGCGGAAAGAAGGAATGAAGGCACATATTACATTTCTAGGAAGATTAAAGTGCCTTTTGAATCACCTAATGTTATTCTATGTCTTCAGGATCGGAAAATCTGTTTTCCAAATGTGTTTTGTTCATCAGGGAGCGAAGGAAGACCAAGGGAGGGCTAGTGAGGCTTAATAAAGACGAGGAAGGGTGGGCAGAGGGTGACTGTGAAAAGGCAGAGATACTAAACAAATATTTTTGCTCCAGTATTTACAAAGGAAGTGGGGAGGTAAAACAAACAGTAGAAACACTCTGGATACAGAAGTTGATACCAGCCCATTTACAGAAGAAAGGGTTCTGAAAGAACTCTTAAAACTGAAGGTGGACAAAGCAAAGGGGCCTGATGGGATTCATCCCAGAATTCTAAAAGAACTAAGGGTAGAACTAGTGACACCACTGACTACCCTCTTTAACAAATCATGGGAGGATGGGGTGGTACCCGAGGACTGGAGAAGGGCAGATGTGATTCCCCTTCACAAAAGCGGGAGTAAGGCAGAAGCAGAAAACTACAGACCTGTTAGTTTAACCTCAGTGGTAGGGAAAATGATGGAATCACTTCTTAAGGAAAGAATTGTTGAGTATCTAGAGGCCAGAGGGGCTCAGGACCCAAGGCAGCATGGATTCACAGCGGGAAGGTCATGCCAGACAAATCTGATAGATTTCTTTGACTGGGTGACCAAAGTAGTAGATCAGGGAGGGGCTGTGGACATGACCTACCTAGACTTCTGCAAGGCATTTGACACAGTCCCACACAAAAGATTAATACACAAGTTAGCCAGCCTGGGAGTGGGTCCCAAGATGACAGCCTGGGTAAAGAATTGGCTGGAGAATAGGACACAGAGAGTAATAGTAAATGGAGTCCACTCTGAAGAAAGGGGGGTTACTAGTGGGGTACCACAGGGTTCTGTATTAGGACCGGTCCTCTTCAATGTCTTTATAAGCGATATTGCAGAGGGACTGGAAGGAAAAGTATGTCTCTTTGCAGATGACACAAAGATCTGCAACAGAGTTGATGCACAAGGTGGGGTGGAAAGGATGAGAAGGGACTCTGGCAAGTGTTAGAGGAATGGTCAAATGTATGGCAGCTTAGATTCAATGCTAAGAAGTGCAAGGTAATGCACCTGGGAAACAAAACCCAGGGAAGAGTACACAATGGGGGTGAGATACTAACAACAACAAAATGGAAAGGGACCTAGGGGTAGTCATATCAGATGACCTAAAGGTGGAAAGCAATGTGAGAGGGCAGCAAGGAGGGCTGGGGATACTGGGATGCATAGAGAGGCATCACCAGCAGAAAACAGGAAGTTATTATCCCTCTGTACAGACAGTTGGTGAGACCCCATCTGAGTACTGCGTGCAGTTCTGGAGACCCAATCTCTGCAAGGATATAGACAGGATGGAGGCTGTCCAGAGGAGGGCATCTAAAATGGTGCAGGGCCTGCACCGAAGACATATGAGAGAGACTTAAGGAGCTGAATATGTATAGCCTCGAGGAAAGGAGAGAGAGGGGACATGATAGAAACTTTCAAGTATCTCAAGGAATCAACAAAGTCCAAGAGGGCAGCATCTTTCAAAAAGAGGTGTGCAAGAACAAGGGGCACAATGTGAAGATAGAAGGGGGCGGCTCAGAGGTAATTTAAGGAAGTATTTTTTCACAGAGAGGGTTGTGGATGCATGGAATGGCCTTCCGGAGGAGGTTGTGGAGTCAAAAACAGTGGTGGAATTCAAGCATGCATGGGACAGTCATAACGCAATTCTAGGGGGGGGGTAGGAAGAAGTAGGCTGCTGGTTAACTAGGATCTGCAGCTTATCCAATAGGTAGGGAAATGGGCAGACTGGGTGGGCCAAGCGGTCCTTATCTGCCATCAAAATCTATGTTCTATGTTTCTATGTTTCCTTCTGAAAAGAAACAATGGACAGAATGATGCATTAATAAGATAATGTGTTGCTCTGTTTTGCTTAATTGTTTACATTTGGTGTGGCTGGTTTTGTTCTTTTTCTGGTGAGGGTAAGAAGGGCCAGATAAAGGGATAAAGCAGAAGAAAGAGGAAAAGTTAAAATTTGGTACAGAAGAACCTCCTGTCCTAGGAATATAAAACACATGCAAATAACAGAAGTCCATTTGGAAGCCCTGAGTGAGGGAATATCATTACCTGGAAGAATGCAAAGTTTATAAATTCAGAAACCAGTATGGTAATATATAGTGATTTACATCATAAACACCACATTTAAAATTAGAAAATTATGCAGGTAGAGAATGTAATAACTTGTACTACTGGAGGTGTATAAAATGGTGGGATGGGAGGTGCCACAAATATTTTGTATGACACAAAAAAGGGAAGGGGGAGGGAAAAGGTAAATACATTTAAGGAGGTATGGACAATGGAACTGGGGAAGTACAAACATAGAAACATAGAGTATGTTGTCCAAAAAGGACCATTTGGCCCACACAGTCTGCCCAGATGGCCGTTGCCTAATCTGCCTCCACAAGCTATATCTGGTCTCTGGCGATCCTCTGTCCTCCCTGCCTATTTACTAATATTCTCCTATGTATATTCCATGCATGTTTGAAGCTTCCTACTGTTTTCACCTCCAGCACTTCCACTGGCAGTCTGTTCCAGGCATCCACCACTCTTTCAGTGAAGTAGTACTTCTGACATCCCTCTAAAACCTCATCCACCAGCTTTATCATATGCCTTTTGCCTTTGATCCTGCTACTACTGTACTTCTCATTTGAAAGAGACCCCCACCTGCACCCTGTTCACCCTCATAAGGCATTTGTAGGTCTCTATCATGTCCTCTCTCATTCCTATCCCTTTCAGGCTGTACATATTGAGGTTCCTTAGTCTCACTTCTTAAAGCTTTTGATACAACCACTGCACCATTTTAGGTGTCCTTCTCTGACTGCCTCCACCCTATCCATGTCCTTTCTGAGGTGTGGCCTCAGAACTGAACACATTAGTCGAGGTGACATATCACAAGTGAGTGATACAGTGGCAGCACCATGTCTATCTATCTATCTGTCTGTCTGTCTGTCTATCTATCTATCTATCCACCTATCTAACTATAGGTATACACTGGATAAGGTTACCTCAGTTTCGTTGAGCAAATCCTGCACCACTATTAAACAGCTCTCCTTATCTTGTATCACCTTAGGCATCCTGAATCTGCTGTAGTAGTTCCAGGAATGAGGATGGCTACACCTCCATTTACCCACAGGGCATGGAGGATGCATATACCTCCAGGCAACCATATTTCACCAGTTTATCATGTTCAGAGGGATCTGAATGGGTCTCTTGGAGGTATAATAAGTCGGGTTTCTGACTTTTAATTTGAGAGAAAGCTTTTGATCTATTAATGGGATTTTGTTTGGCCATTCATATTTAAATAGCAAACAGTTACAATGCTTCCATGTGATAACGGTGACTGTGTAATAGCGATCATCATTTGGGAGACTCTACATCACTGAAAATGAATTTTGATGATGTAGACTTGCGGCGCACAGCAAGACAGTGCTGGACACTTAGATTTTAATGTTTTATGTGTACCCCCCCACCAGGGGCTTTACCACCTGCACCCCCCACTAAAGGATTCTCAATTCTGGGATGGGGTGAAAAACTAATTAAAAAAAACACGACCCGGGACAAAAAATGAGCACGTTCAAAGCCTAACCTGGCACCCTTCCAACCCCAGCCTGCCACCAACACACCACACCACATGGACAGATTGGCAGCCCACCACCATCAAATGCTCCACAAACCCTCCCTCCTCTTCCATCCGACACACGGTGTGGTCCCTCTCCACCCCTGTGCGTGTGTATACATAGTGACAGGAATGTCACTATAGTCACTATCCCCAATCAGTTCACCCTCCCTGCCCGGTAGTCATGTGTAAAAGCACAGTGATTGAGTCACCCTTTTTTAAAGTGTTCAGTCACAGTCGACGAATACACGGGATACTGTTACGGTTCGTAGTGCATACTAAGGGTGCATACTAAGGTGTCTAGGAGCAAGAAGGCAGTTAGCCCATATTTTCTCCTTTCTATTATCCATAATAAGGTACCTTATTTCCATCTAGGAGATAGGTGTCCAATTTTTTCTTAAAGATCAAATGAACCCTTTTTCCAAAGCTTGAATTCACATGAATTCAAGTTCCTGTGTCATGATTAGTGTTTCCTGAAAATTTCATGCTGTTTGGTTTTGTGGTTTTCTTTAAATCAGCATTTATTAATGTGCTATGCAGTAAATGAAAACAGTGAAAGACAGGCTGAAGGACTTGAATATGTATTCCCTGGAGGAGAGGAGGGAGAAAGGGGCTATGATAGAGACATGCAAGTACCTTACAGGGAGGAACAGGGTGCAGGAATACACAATTTTCCAGCAAAAAAGATGTTCCAGGACTAGAGGGCATAGAATGAAGTTGGAGGGAGAGCAATTCAGACATTGATACCCTTGCAGTATAGCCCACATAACAGGCACTGAAAGTGAGTCACTCATATTTGAGTTGCTCACTTTCCGTCTCCATTATAACGATGTACTGACATCATTTGGCCTAGACTGCTGTTTCAGCAGTTAAGTCCTTGATTGACTGAAGAAACTGTTGCACTTCCCAGTCAGAGCAGTCTGTAGAGCTAATTGTTTTTACTCCAAGTGTTTTACTAATACATCTGGTTTGTGTTTAGATAGATTAGCTTAAAATCTATCATTCTGTTCTCATAAAAAGTTAATCATTTGCGTGTCAGTGCTCAACTGAAGTGGTATGAATGTTTGTGAGACGCCACCATGTCTGTATCACAGCTGTCAGTTCTTTCTCATCAAAACTCCACATTGTTTTCTTGCTATAATACTGGGTTGTTCAACAGATATAAAATAAAACTAGATTTTGTTAATTCATAAAAGTAGTTTGTCTTTGATGTAGCCTCCATAAATAGGTTCTTGTGAGAACAAGTTTGATTTATGTCAGATTGACAAACAGGTGTCTGCCACACTCTGCTATTTCATGAACATGTACTGTATGAACTCATAAAATTCAGTTCTTTGAGGGTTTCTGTGTGAAAATACATCATGTACAGTATGTGTATAACAAGCAATACTATATGGCATCCTGATGCCCCTGTCTCCTGCTTCTCAGTTGAGACTGCTGCACTCTGCTTCACTCTGTCCCACACTCCCACAATCGGTGTCACTGTACCCTGTTGTCCCCTATTGCTGTCACCACAGTCAGGGCCTGTGCACATCCTACAGTCTATGCCCACTGTCTCCACAGTTGGGGCTGCTGCATCTTGTTATGCACTTCCATTGCCCCAAATGGTCAGGTCTGCTGCACCATGTGCACTCTGTCCCACAGTCATGGCTGCTGTACCCCAATTCCCACCTGTGTCCTTTCCCACAGTCAAGGCTTTTGTACCATGCTGTCCTCTACCCCCTGCCACCACTATGCCCTGCTGCACCATGCAGCCTTTTGCCTCCACAGTTAGGATTGTTGCACCATGCTGCTGCTTGCCACCAGAGTTAGATCCTTTGGTACACTGCCCAAACTGCTCAAAAGAAAAACTAACAATATTTTCATA
The DNA here is from genome assembly GCA_016271365.2 of Neoceratodus forsteri. Classification (NCBI taxonomy): domain Eukaryota; kingdom Metazoa; phylum Chordata; order Ceratodontiformes; family Ceratodontidae; genus Neoceratodus; species Neoceratodus forsteri. The sequence goes on along the minus strand of CM057451.1, from coordinate 49,275,207 downwards.
TTGTGTTATAGGGTGGGGACAGGGGACATCAGGGAATAGCAGCCTTGACTGTGGGACAGAGTGTGTGTGGTGTAGCAGCCTTGCCCAGTTGAGGCAACAGAAGTGGGTAGCAGGTACAACAAATACCCCACCTCTGGTGGCCTGGGACAGTATGGTGCAGCAGCCCCAACTGTGGAGACAGGAACAGGGGGCAGCAGGGTGCATTGGCCCTGAATGTGGGGGTGGGGGACAGAGGGAAGCAGGGTGTAGCAGCATCAGCTGTTTGTACAGGAGGCAGCAGGGAGCAGCAGCCCCAACTGTGTGGACAAGACAGTGGGCAGTGGGGTGCAGCAGCCTCATATGGGGCAGGTGACAGAGGGCTTGTGAGGCCAGGGAAAGGGGGCAGCAGAGTGATGGTGCCTCAACTGTTGGGCAGGAGACAGGGGCATCAGGATGCCATATAGTATTTCTAGTTATACACATACCTGATGTATTTTCACACAGAAACCATCAAAGAACTAAATTTTGTGAGTTCAAACAGTACATGTTCCTGAAATAGCAGTGTGCAACACCTGTCCGTCAATCTAACAAAAAACTTTCCTCAAATGAGCCTATTTTTGTAGGCTACATCACAGACAAACTACTTCTATGAATTAACAAAATTTAGATTTATTTTATAACCATTAAACAACCCTGTGTTATATAGCCAGAAACAATGAAGAGTTTTGATGGGAAAGAACTGGCAGCTGGGATACAGAGAAGGTGATTTCTCAAAAACATTCATACCACTTCAGTTCAGCACTGAAATCAAATGATAAACTTTTTATGAGAACAGAATGATAGATTTTAAGCTAATCTATCTAAACACAAACCAGATTGGCTAGTTACAACCTTGGAGTGAAAACAATAAGCTCTACAGACTTTTCTGACTGGGAAGTGCAACAGCTTCTTCAATCAATCATGGACTTATCTGCTCAAGCATCAGGCTAGACCAAAATGATGTCATCGCTCTGCAGGCTTCACTGATAGGGACAGAAATATCTTCAGTTTTCAGTTACTGCAGAGCACATTAATAGATGCTGATTTAATAAAAACCACAAACCAAACAGCATGATATTTTCAGGAAACACTAATCATGACACAGGGACCTGAATTTGTGTGAATTCAAGCTTTTATTAAAAATATGGAGAAACTGGTTCATATGATCTTTAAATTCTTTTTTATTCAAATTAATTACAATCTCTAGAGGAGTTTGTTCCAGGATTTATTATGCGCCAGTGTAAAAACTTTTCTTATATTCAACTGGAATTTTTGGCACTTAGTTATAATGGATGGCCTTGAGTTCCTTACCATCATTATTAAATTCCAGTCCTAACTTGTTAAGTAAGTATCTTGCATGATGTCATAACAGTAAAATATCACCTCTAAATCATCTCATCTCCAGGGACATCAGGTTCAGTTTTTTTTAGTTGTTCATCATATGTTACATATTTGATGTTATATACTAATCTAGTGGCCTGTTTTTTACCCTCTCAAGTTTGATGATATCTCATTTATTTATAGGACACCACACCTGGCTCCCATAGTCAAAAATTGGCCTACTAAGGCCCCTATACAAAGGCAATATGATATCCTCACTTCTACTTCTGAAATGTTTCTTTATTGTCCGTGATAACTTTTTTACCTTGGCTAATTGTGCATTACAGTGTGAAGTTGAGGATAGCCTATTATTTACTAAACACACCCAAGTCCTTTTCTTCATTGACTCCTCTTATAACAATCTCCCCAATTACATAACAGTGAAAATTATGCTGATTACCTAGGTGCATTACACAGCACCTGGCAGTATCAAATTTCATCCCTCTATCAGTTGCCCATCTATGTATTTTATCTAGATTGGTCTGCATACCCTTTCTTGCCTCTCCAGCATCCACCACGCCAGCCAGTTAGGTATCTTCTGCATATTTACTGTTCCAGTTTGTTATTTCATTGGACATGTTATACACAAGCATCTAGAAGAGTACAGGCCCCAGCACAGACCCTTGGGGTATAATGCTCGTCACACTCCTGGATGTTGAGAGAAAACCATTTATATAGATACACTATGTCCTGTCTCTTAGCCATTCCTGGATGTACCATTTACATTAGTGAGGTGAGACTGACAACAATGGATTTTGTTGCCCCCACCCCGACCCCCATACAAGCCCCATAACAACATATTCCTACTACATTTCAGTGTTGTTCAGAATTTTTCAAGAGAACAACCAGAAAAAAAATACCCAGATAGGATAGATGGGAAGGTGGGTGCCAATGGTATGCCCTAAAATGTATATAAAGATTAGCTAAAAACTGTACCCACTGGGTAATCAATGCTAATGGCAGACAACATGGCCTCAAGACAGAGACTCAGGTGAGAAGTCTGCACTAGCAAACAGCAGTGGCTAGTCATGAGGGAATCCTTCACAGCAATGGCCTCAGCAATAAATAATTGTTGGAAAGGTCGAAGTTGGGAAGACATCAAGCTTTGCCACCAGCTTTTTGTCCAGTCAGTCTGAGCCATTAGAAAGAGGAAGCCCAGGTGGCCACTGACTAGGGAAAACAAGCAAGATGGGGAAACCAATAGCACATGCAAATAGGCCTTATGCTGTATGACAAATCTCCCTCTATTGCCCTTAGAAGATTATAAATAATGGTAAACATTGCAAACTGATTGACATCCCCCGTCAATGTTCCAGTAAGTATTCTGTAAGTCAGGAGAACATTAGTCTGACCAAAATGTCCACAGTCCTGAGCACCAGCCTCCACTTCATATATAAGCCACCCTGCTTGGCTTTCACACCCCAATCATCTCCGTGTTTGAGGTACTAGACTTCTTCCAACCAGCAGCAGGTGCCATGCTGGGATATGGATATCAGTCCAAGGCTATACTATTCTACACTGAGGGATGTGAAAGTTCATTATTAATGATAGTAAGGAGTTTGTAATACTGAGTCATAATGTCCCTCAAAAGTAAAATACATGTCTACCTCTCTAGAAGGCAAGATGCATGTGCCCCTATCACAGTCCACTGGAAAGGAAGTCAACAGTTTTAGAATTTTCCAGGGAACAGGAAGGTTTATCACCCTTGCAAAATCAGACTGGCTGAAATTTCAACCAATCAGGTTTTACTAGGAACAAAACTGTCATCATTCATTCCTTCACATCATTTGCAAGACGGACACTGAACAGAGTAGACGTTCTACACTGAGGAACCATTTTCTTTATTGCAGCCTTGCAAGTTGATTTTATGGTGTTGGTTGGGTGAGGAGGGTGGTGGGGGCTGGGGGTTGGGTTGGGGACTGGGTGTGCTTGATAAAACAGTGGACGTGTATGGAGGAGGTGGTGGAAGTGTGTTTGGCACATGGGTGGGGGAAGGAATTACATTTTTTAGATGAACGCTGTTCAAATCAGATCATACTTATGCATCACTGCTATTTACTGGGGCAAAGGGGAGGAAGCTGCCATGACAGGAGGGTGGTGTCAAGTGGCTATAGATTTTGGTGGAAGGGTTACAGCACAGTGCATGTGGGAGGTTTTAAAGTTGAAGCATTTAAAATGTCAACTGGAGAAGTTAGTCCATTTGCCATGGAATTTGTGAATTTCCCAAATTGTGAATTTCTGCAGATTAGCACATCTCTCCATTCAATGGTAGACAAGGAGGAATTGGGAAAATACAGGTCCATCGTCTCACCTCCATTATGGCTAAACTGATGGAGACATTAATCAAAGAGGATCTAGTGAACTACCAGGAGATAAATGGGCTCCAGTATGCTATGCAGCATGGGTTCATGGCAGGAGGTCTTGTCAGATCAAGCTGATAGTACTCTTTGACTGAGTAACAAGAGGGGTGGGTAAGGCTCAAGGGACAAGCAGTGGATTTACTCTACTTTGACTTCAGCAAGGCATTCAACTTTGATGTCACAGAAAAGGTTGCTAAAATGTTAGAAGATCTGGGAGCAGCGAAGTGCCTAGTTATATAGGGTGGGAAGTTGGCTAGGGAGAAGAGACAGCAGATGGTGGTGGTGGTTAATGCGATCAAATCAGGGGAGTGGTAGGTGATAAGTTGGGTACTGCAGGGGTCAGTCATGGGACCAGTTATTTTCAATATATTCATCTGCGGCATAGGCGAAGTAATACAGGGCAAGATGCATCTCTTTGCAGATTACATTAAACTCTTTGGCACTGCTGACAATGAAGAGGTGTTAAGGGAGTTGCAGAGGGACCTGCAAGATTTGGAAAGGTTGTTCAAAGTTTGGCAGCTGACATTCAATGCCAAACATGCAAAGTGATGCACATATGGAACTAGTACCCAAGGATGGAATACTGGATTGGAGTTGTTAAGCAGGGTACTACTTCAGAGGAAAGGGATTTGGGGATCATCATAAGCAATTTCCTAAAACAAATTGATCAATGCAACAAGGCCTACAGCCAGGCAACAAGAATGTTGAGGTGTACTGGGAGGGGTTTCATGCACAGGAGGAATGAGGTAATACAACCTCTCTATAGATCTCTGATTATACCCCATCTGAAATACTATGCCCAGTTCTGGACTCCCCACCTGAGGAAAGACAGGCAGACTGGAGATAGTGCAGCACTGGGTAATCAAAATGATTCAGGGTCAAAAGGTAAATCTAATAAGGACTGGCTTAGGCCACTGAACATTTTTGTTTTCTTTATTTATTTGTTAGCTGAGTGGGCACACTGATCCCAGGGACCATTTTCAGGTATGACTCAGGCCAGAAAGATGGCACATACAAGGTAAAAAGAAAATAGGTACCCTCTGGAGGCCAGAAGGGAGAGGAACGAAATAATGTAGACCTACAAGTTCCTGAAAGGAATAAACAAGGTAAGCTCTAAGAAACTATTTATCAGGAATTGTATTTCAAAAACAAGGGGTCATGGGTGGATGCTGGGGGGATAGATTCAGCAGGGATGTAAAAACAGTTTACTTTATGGAGAGTGACTGAGCTGTGGAAGGGCCTACCAACTGACATGGTGAGAGCAAAAACCATAACGGGGTTCAGGCATGGCTGGGACAGAGTAAGGGGCTTAAAATATACTTGAGGGTAGCAGAGAGGCAGGGAGTAAGAGGGGAGGTGAGGGCAAAAGCCCAGTTTAACCAGAAGTCACAGGGCAGGGCAGGATAGGGTAAACATGCAGACTGAATAGGCAAGACATCTTCTCTTGACAGTGTCTATACAAATTAATACATATTCAGCATTCTGCATAATTTATCAAAAGATTCCAAGTAACATTTTGGAAGGGGAACTGCCTTTTTGCCTGAATTTCACTGGTAGAATTCCACATTCTGCACTGCTCTATGAATTTTCTATCAGGTGTTATTTGTTCACAGGGGGCTGCACCCAGCTTCCTGCTGAGGTGTGGGTCCTCTGCATAGCAAACAGAACCACTTACTACTGTACCAAGCCACTGAGCAGTCCAAATCATTGTTTATTTCAGTGAAAAATTGTAAATAGCATATCTCATTTATCATGTCATTATACTCTGTTGAGTGCTAAAGGATATTAAGAACATAATGCATGTTTGTCTCTAGTGTATATCAGTGTGACTTTACACACACATTGCATGCCCATCTTTTTTTAAGGGTTGCTGAAAATGAAAGGGATTACATCATCTACTAATACTGACACAGTCAGTAATATCCAGGTGGGTTATCAGTTTGTCCTTGTGTAATGACTTAAAGCACACTGCATCAAAGCTGGGAACAAAGAGCTACATGGCCCAGTAACAGACGAGAGATGAAAGTGCACTGCTTCATTTAAACTCATGATGGGTGTCATTTGTCTACTCTGCTGACAGATGCTAGAATCATTTTCACCCATTGTTGGTAAGTTTCTGCAGACAATTGGAGAAACAATAAAGATCATATCGGCCTTGGTTTCATGGAAGAGACACACTGCATAGCAGCATGTAATTTGCCTGTGAAACTTATGAATGTCAGGGGAGAACAATGTATGTAAATGGAACCTATTTCTTTAGGTACAAGGCAGTTTATAACTTAGATGTGAAATAAATGCTTGTACAGTTGGATTCCTTACTAGAATTTTTAAATTAGGCACACTCTGTGTGGATTCTTTTTCAAACTAGGAAACCAAGTTATCCCTACTATGGTGTTTTTGTGCTCAGATGTAATGAAACACATTCCCTGAAAGAGAACAGGAACATAAAAAGCAAGTTTCTACTAAAATAAAATAGTTAAAATGATTTGTTTATAGCAATGTAATTATTAAGCATTTATAATATTTGTTGTTAGGTTGCAGGCTTCATCTCATTATTAGTCTTGTAAATGTTTTCATTAAAATTAATTTTCAACTGTCTGCTTCAACAACATCTTACGTTCCCAAGCTGACTTCACAAATGCATTTGTTTGTGAAAGTCACAGACTAGTGCCATGGTGGACATTTAGTTCATAAACATACTCTAAAGTCAGAAATTACTGATAAAGGCTTCATAATTACTGACTTGCCTTGATTACACCTGCATGACCATGGTGTAATTTGCCATTATAATGGGACAGTTACAATGATGAATGTGGGACAGCTGACCGCAACTGACAAAACTGGAACCACAGATGAAGCAAGAATGCTGCCTGCAGCATAATTGGGCCCTGAACTCCAGGGCAGGCAGCAGAACTGATGATGAACTTCAAAGATCTTGAAGCAAGAAAAAGTCTTTCCTAGCCCCATGACAGGTGGTGGGTCAGGGAAACAAGAAGTACTCAGTGAACAGCCCAAGGCCAGAGCAGGAAAATGAACAGCTCAGGGGGAAGGGCAGTCAAGTTAATGCTGGAGTCAATATACAACAGGACAGATAAGGGGGAGGTTCTGCTTATGGGTGATTTCAATATGCCTGATGCAGACTGATCCATCCCAACAGGGGCCTTAAGCAGGACCAGGGACATTGTGAAGTCCCTACAGGGAGCAGGCCTAAGATATTTGGCACAGGAGCCCACCAGGGACAGGAAAATCCTGGATCTAGTGCCCACCAGTGGAGACAGGATCACAGATCTCCAGTTGGAGGGAGACCTGGGGTCCAGCAACCATCATATGGTTTGGTTCAAGTTGGACACAGGAATTTATTTTTTATTTTATTTTTTATTTATTTAGTTTTTGTTGACCGAGTAAGTGCACTAGACAAATCCTGACTATTTTCAGGCATGACCTGGGGGAAGGAGATACAGATAAATGCCAACTGACCTTGAATCAGATTAAGGAATTCAGGCCACACATCCATAATCTAAAATCCTAGAATTCAAAGGAGCTGACTTTATAGGGATGGGAAGGAGGGTTAAAATGGAGTTGGCTAAGGGGGAGGCAACAGGAGGGGGCATGCAGGAGCAATGGGCACACATTAAAGAGTCCATTGTCAGGGTAACCAATCAATATGTGAGGGTGAAGAATAAGGGCAAGAGACAAAGAAAGCCACTCTGACTTTCTAAGGTGGTAGCAGATAAAATCAGGGTCAAGAGGGTAGCCTTCTGAAAATACAAGGGGACATAAGAGGATGGGGACAGAGAAGAGTACCAAAAATGTCAGTGAGAGGCAGGGGCGGTGGTGAGAAGTGCTGCTGCACAGACAGAAGAAAAGCTAGCACAACCAGTGAGGAAAAGGACACAAGACATTCTTCAGGTACATCAGTGAGAGGAGGAAGTCCAGAGGGAGTATAGTCAGACTCAAAGGCGGCAATGAAGGGAGGGTAGAAAGGGATCTAGAGAAGGCCACAATCCTTAACAGGTACTTCTGCTCAGTCTTTACTAGTGAGGGAGCAGGGCAGGGACCGTAACTGGAAAACAGATGTGCAGAGGAGGAAGAACTAAGCTTCACAACATTTACAGAACAGAGGGTCCTAGAGGAACTTACAAAATTAAAGGTGGACAAAGCAATGGGGCCAGATGGAGTACACCCAAGGATCCTAAAGGAACTGAGGATGGAAGTGGCAGCACTTTTGGCAGCCCTGTTCAGAGAGTCACTAAACTCAGGGGTGGTCCCGCTAAATGAAAGCTTTCAGAGTATACAAGGGGAGCAGAATGATATCAACAGGGTAAAGTATAAGGAAAATCTAGAGAAAAGCAAGGAGATTATTAAAAGGGTGAAGGCAAACATAGAACTAAGGATAATGAGGGGGTCAAACAGAATGTCAAAACTGTCTTATGGTACATAATGGGGAAACATCAAACAAGGGAGAGACAGCAAAAGCATGGGTAAAGATGAAGGGAAAGTAAACATACTAAATGGGTACTTCAGTTCTGTATTTACAGGGGAAGCTACAAGAACAATCCTAGACAGCAAGACAAATTCAAGGTTACTAATCTCCCCAGATTAGACCTAAGTAAAACATGCTAAAGGGTCTGCAGGACCAGAACTTAAGCATGTCCCCAGAGCCAAAAAAGCTTCACTGAAGGGTGTTGAAGGTAATGAGATAGACCCTCCCTGTAGCCTTGGAAAACTTAGTTAATGAGTCACTGGCAACAGGAAAAGTGCAACTGAACTGGAAGGTGGTGAATGTGCCCGCCCCATGTAAGGAGGGGACAATTGAACTTTAGAAATTACAGACCAGTGAGCCTCACATCAATATTGGGCAAGCTACTGGAAACTATAATAAAAAATGAACAGATAGTTCAATTCCTAAAGCAAAACATTCTTAAAGAAAGGAGCCAATTTTTGCAATTTGATGATACAGATGGTGGGTAGGGCCGTACAGTCAATATCTTATATCTGGACTTCAGCAAGCATTTGACTCAGAGATGCTTTGCAGGCTATTAAAAAAGGTAGGCGACAGAGCTAAGCAAAGGGTTAACTAGGTGGATTGAAAACTGGTTGACAGATAGGACACAGAGACTAGTCTAAACAGAAAATGATTTGATGTTGGTGGAGTGACTAGTGGGTGTCACAGGTCTGTCCTGGGGAAAAGCAGTTTTCCACATGTACTGTATTCTTCAACTTCAAAAAGAAGTTACATGTTCATGTGTGTCTGTTCAGGATAACATGACTTTCTGAGGAAGGGTAGATAGTGAGGAGCAAATTGGCAACATGAAAATTGATGCAGGGTATGGAGCAAGGATGTTTTGAACTTCAGCAGCTGAAGTTCAGTGCAAACTTAGAAGCAGAATCTGTTGACAGAAAAGGATCACTTGGCCACCCAGTCTGCCCAGATGTTCCCTGCATTGTCTCTGCAGACCTTAACTATTCTCTAGTGACCCTCCCTCATCCCTGGTCCTGTGTCACCCTGTGAAGTACTTGTAGGTATCTATCAATCAGTCAATCAATCAATCAAACTTAATTTATAAAAAGCACCTTTCTAAAACCAAGGCACTTGAGCAATACTATAAATAAACAAAATACATGAATGGGAAATATGACAAATTAAAACCAATACAAAACAGCATTAAAAATCAGAATAGGCTATACTAAATAAATACATTTTAAGAGCAGCTTTAAAACTTTGGACGGTCAGGCAATCTCGCACATGACGAGGTAGAGAATTCCACAGGGTCGGGCCATAAAACTAAATGACCTGGCCCCAGATGTCTTCAAACAGACCCTGGGAATCTCTAGCAATCCCTCGTTGGTGGATCCAGGGTGTACATGTTGAGATCCCTTACTATCTTCTTTTAGGGCTTTTAATGTAACACCTGCACCCTTTTAGTTGCCCTCTTCTGGACAGACTTCACCCTGTCTACATTCTTTCTGAGATGCAGCTTCCAGAACAGGACACAATACTCCAGGTGGAGTCTCACAAGTTAGCAATACAGTGGCAACACCACCTCTCTCCTTCTCCTTTTGGAGATCCCTCTCCCTATGCATCGCAGCATCCCACTGGCCCTACCTGCTGTTTTGTCTCACTGCTTGCCACTTTGAGGTCATCAGATATGATAACCCCAAGGTCTGTTTCCTGTTTAATGGCTGTCAGTATCTCCACCCATCCGACACTCAGCTTCTGAGTTTCTGTGCCCTAGGTGCATAATTTTGCACATTTTGGCATTGAATCCCAACTGCCATGCTCTTAACCACTCCTTGAGTTTCCCTAATGTCCCAATGTATTCTCTCCACCCCATCCTGAGTATCCATCCTATCGCAAATTTTGGTGTCATCTGCAAAAAGGCATACCTTCCCTTCCAGTTCTTCTGCAATGTCACTGATGAAGGCATTAAAAAGGACCAGTCCATCTACTGTGCCCTGTGGTATCCTGCCAGTCAATCTGCCCTCATTAGAGTGAGTGCCATGACTCACCATCCTCTGTCACCTATCCAGTAATTAGTTCGTAGCTAGAATCATCACTTTGAATCCCACCCCTAGGCTGCTCAATGTATTTATTTATTTATTTAGGAAATCAGAATTATAACCCTTTGAGTCATAGACTCATTTCCATAGGCTCCACATCAGAATAAAACATAGACATTCATAAAGTACATACATAGAATAAATGTGGGTGAGCAATCATACAGAATGTAAGTACAATGAGCACTGGTTAATGCCTATACATTTGGCAGCTAAAACAGGGCAGAGCTACTGTATCAACATATTTGCCTAATGAGTGGTTAAGACCTATACAATTGGTAGCTAAAGCAATGCATGATATGAGTTGGTAGTAAGCTGCCTCAGGGAGGCCTTGTCTTATATATAATACAATGCTTTCATAGTACAGTGCAACTATATCATAACCAAAGGAGGTGAGGAGCCTGTAGGCTAGAAATAGTAAGGGATCTCAACTGCCAGGCATAAAGAAAAGTGTCATCCGCGTAGAGGAGAAGGCTGCCAGTGCAGGATTTAGGCAGGGCATTGAGGTAGATGCTGAATAGCAGGGGACCCAGGATAGATCCCTGGGGAACTCCTGAGCGCACAGGCAGCATAGTAAATATGGTATTATTAATTTTAACACATTGGGTTCTAGATGAAAGACAGCTGGAGAACCATGAGAGTAGAAAATGAGAGACCCCAATTTGTTGTAATGTGTTAAGAAGGAGGTGGTGAGAAACCATGTCAAAGGCCTTTGAGAGGTCTATAAAAATGGCCCCTGTGAGGTGCCCCTTGTTAAGCGTGGAATGCAGGGAGTTAGCGAATTCTGTGAGGGTGGTCATAGTGCTATGACCAGCTCTGAAACCATGCTGCTCCCTACATAAGAGGTTGTGTGCAAGGAGGTAGTCAGTGATCTGATTGGCCAAGATCTTTTCAAGGGCTTTAGAGAGTGGGGGGAGAACTGAGATGGGCTGGTAGTTGTTTGGGAGGGAGCTGTCACCACATTTCAATATTAGTGTCATCTCTGACATTTTCCATGAGGTTGGGAACTGGCCCAGGTGCAGGGACAGATTTAGAAGGTCCATGAGTGGGGAGATAACTGAGTCTAGCGCGAAGGTATAGGATATGCATATTGAAGGTGTCTTTGCAGTAATTGGAGCTCTGGAGGGCTTTGAACAGGTAGGCTTTCACTTCTGTAGGGGTAATGACTCTGAGTTTGAAGGGGAGATGGAGGAGCTCAGGCAGTGAGGTAGACTGAACTGGATCAAAAAGTTGCTAGGGAGGACTGAGCTGAGGTCTGAGAAGGTGGAGTTGAGGCAGTTAGCTATGTGAATTGTGTCTGTGGTGGTAGTACCGTTAACTCTAAGTTGTGAGGGGGGAGAGCAGAATTTACCATTAAGCTCCTTGATGTTATCCCAGAATTTTCTTGTGCTACCCCAAGAGGTGGCTAAGGCGGTTCTGTAATGCTCCACCTTGGCCTTGCGGATTTCCCAGGTACACATATTGAGGGCAGCATTATAGGCCTGCCTATCGCTTAGCAAACCGGAGGCAGTGGCATGATGCCAGAGGTTGTCACACATTTTGAACTGTTGTAGGAGTTCTGGGGTGATCCAGGGGGCACTACGTTTCTTAGTGGTCACTTTGATAGTCGGTGCAAAAGCATCACAGGCAGTATTAAAGGTGGTGGTGAAGTAGCACAATGCATCATCTATGTGCTGGGCTTGGGAAATAGGGGACCAATCCCAGTTAATTAGATATTGTTTGAGTTTGGCTATGCCTCCTGGGTGTAGTCAATGATCAAAGGTGATATTTGGTGGTGGTTTAGGTAGCTGACAGGACCAGCTGAAGATGATTGGGGAGTGGTCACTTAAGGCGTTGGGTAGGACACCCAGGTCGGTAATATGGTGGGAACGATTACTGAACAGGATATCTAGTAGGGTTCCATTAGTGGGGTTGGCCCTGGTAGGCTTGGATACCAGTTGGGTCATATCTAATGCAGCAAAGGTATCTTTGGCCAGCCAGTTTATGTTGAGATTCCTAACTAGGATTTATTCCATTTTGTGGGGGTGGCTGGCTAGGTAGTCAGAGAGTGCTTTACAGGCAGGGGATTGGCTTCGGGGTGGGATGTAGACAACGGTGAGAGTAAGAGGAGCACAGTTTGGGTCAGGGGAGAGTTTTATTGACAGGACTTGGGCACCATGGTCTAGGGAGGGCGCATGAAGGGCTTGGTAATGCAGTAAGTCATTTACATAGAAGGCACAGCCATTGCCTCTCTTCCCATTACGATCAAGCCTAATGAGACAGTAGCCAGGATTAGAGCAAGTGGAAGATCCTGACAAGGGCTATGAATTGGTGGCGTTTTGCCGGGTAGCGGTGGCTGGCAAGCTTAGAAGGTGATGAGCATTGAATGGGCAGCTGCGTGAGGTCTGGGATGGCCAGGTGGAGAAACAGACATGGAGGGCTCAAGGCACAGAGAGATGGGGAGGGTGTGAGGGTTATGGGGAGAGACAGAGTGATGGAGAGGCTATGAGGGGTGAGGAACTCCCCCAGCAGCAAAGGTGTGTACATACCAGAGACAACTAGGGGTTTGTTACTGAGCAGGGTAAACATGGTTAGCAACAGTGGTATAGTTAGTTTGTGTGGGTGGGTGTTGTGAGGGAGTACAGTGGTGGTAGAGGCGACCATGGGCAGGTATGAGTGGGTCTTGCTGACACCTAACATAATGGCAGACACAGTGGCACAGTGGTAGGGTTGCTGCCTTTGGAGCGAAAGGTACCTGGTTCAAACCCCGCTTTGGATGCATGTTGTATGCCTAGTGATAGCCTGGGAGACTGTGCAAGGGACACTACAGAGATGGGCGAAAGGCAGAGAATTTAGGTATGAATGATGCAGGACAGAAGCGTTAGGGGGGAGTAGTGGGAAGAGGATTGCAACCTACATGTCTTGTTGCCCTCTAGTGGCTTTACAGTATAATCTGCAAATGGAAAAGTAGACACTTCAAACTGAAAGATGCTACCCTCTTGGACTTTGTTGAGGTACTGTCAGTCTCCTTGTGGCACATTGTTCTAGAGCTTGTGAAAGTCCAATAGTCCACATCCACTGTCCTTTCCTAATCTATTTCCCTGGTTACCCAATCAAAGAAATCAATCAGATTCATCTGGCATGACCCTCTTCCCACGTTGCATCCATGCTACCTTTGGCCCATTGGTTTCAAGATACTCTACCAACCATTCCTTTAACAGTGTTTCCATTAATTTCCCCATCACTGATGTGAGACTGACCAGCCTATAGTGCTAGCCTCCTCCTTGCTGCTGCTTCTCTGGAGTGGTTTTGGAGTGTACCATGCATTGGGTATCCCAAAACCTCTCACATTGACCAAACTTTATTTGGTGCAAATCGGTTTAGGAACCACTGAGATATGAGCCTCAAATGTTGTCTGCCTTTTGGAAAAAAATGTATCCTGTGGCTGCATTTTTTTACAGCTAATTGGACTTCACATGGACTATTTGGTAGAGGAGCAGTTGGTTCATGTAACCAAAAAAATCATCATGGCATTGTATGATTGGCATTAAAATCCTGCAAGCCCACCCTGATATACAAATGAGTAGGGCCAGAAGGTCTGCACTTTCAGCTGGTGTTTGAGAGGCAGCTTACATGGAGAGGATGCAGCATAAAAGATTCAGGAAGTTAAACTGAGATCAGGAGGCAGCCCCACTGCAACCAAAGTGATGATGACCCTTTGACAAATTCTTGCAGATACTAGCATCTTGTTGTGGCTGTAGCTGCAGCACACCAGTGCTGCAGTAATCATTGACCATCTGGATTGCTCTTTACACCTGATTACAGTTACTTACAAGGAAACTGCAGACTACAAAACCTGCCCATTTTCAAGGTATGATCACAACTAAGGACTCCCACCATGAATCTGCCCTCTGAGGATTCATCTCCAGTACTGAAACATAGAAACCTAGACTTTGACAGCAAGATAAGGTTGCTTGGTCCACCCAGTCTGCCCATTTTCCTATCTATTGGATAAGCTGCAGATCCTAGTTAACCAACAGCCTACTTCCTCCTATACCCCACTAGAATTGTCTTATGTCTGTCCCATGCATTCTTGAATTCCCCCACTCTTTTTGACCCACAACCTCCTCAGGAAGGCCATTCCATGTGTCCACCACCCTCTTTGTGAAAAAATACTTCTTCACATTGCCCCTGAGCTGTCGCCCCTCTATCTTCAAATTGTGCCTCCTCATTCTTGCACATCTCTTTTTCTGAAAGATGCTACCCTCTTGGACTTTGTTGATTCTCTTGAGGTACTTGAAAGTTTCTATCATGCCCCCCTCTCCCTCCTTTCCTCAAAGGTATATATAATTATCTCTTTTAGTCTCTCTTTGTATGGCTTTTGTTGCAGACCCTGCACAGTTTTAGTTGCCCTCTGCTGGACTGCCTCCATCCTGTCTATGTCCTTGCAGAATGGGGTCTCAGAACTGCACGTGCAGTACTCCAGATGGGGTCTCCACCAACTGTCTGTACAGAGGGATAACAACTTCTTGTTTTCTACTGCTGATGCCTACCCCTATGCATCCCAGTATCCCTCAGCCCTCCTTATTGCCTTCTCACGTTGCTTGCTTCCCTTTAGGTTATCTGATATGACTACCCGAGGTCCTTTTTCATTTATGTTGTTGTTAATTACCCCACCATTGTACTCTTCCCTCAGTTTTTGTTTCCAGGTGCATTACTTTGCACTTCTTTGCACTGAATCTAAGCTGCCATACATTTGACCATTCTTCCAACCTTGCCAAGTCCCTTCTCATCCTTTCCACCCCCCTTCCATGTATCAAACCTGTTGCAGATCTTTGTGTCATCTGCAAACAGGCATACTTTTCCTTTCAGTCCCTCCACAATGTCACTTACAAAGACATTAAAAAGGACTAGTCCCAGTACTGAATCCTGCAGTACCCCACTAGTAACCTCCCTTTCTTCAGAGTGGACTCTGTTTACTATTACCTTCTGTGTCCTGTTGTCCAGCCAATTGTTTACCCAGGCTACCTCACTGGAACCCACTCCTAGGCTGGCTACCTTGTTAATTAATCTTTTGTGTGACTTTGTCAAATGCCTTGCTAAAGTCTAGGTATGCCATATCCACAGCTCCTCCCTGGTCTACTACTTTGGTCACCCAGTCAAAGAAATCTATTAGATTCATCTGACATGACCGTCCCACTGTGAATCCATGCTGCATTGGGTCCTGTGCCCCGCTGGCCTCTAGGTACTCAACAATTTTTTCTTTCAGAAGTGATTCCATCATTTGCCCTACCACTGAGGTCAAACTAACAGGTCTGTAGTTTTCTGCCTCTGCTGTGCGTCCACTTTTGTGACTGGGAATGCCATCCACCCTCCTCCAGTCCTCATGTACCACACCATCCTCTCATGATTTGGTAAAAAGGGTAGTCAGTGGTATCACTAGTTCTCCTCTTAGTTCTTTTAGAATTCTGAGGTGAATCCCATCAGGCCACATTGCTTTGTCCATCTTCAGTTTTAGGAGTTCTTTCAGGACCCTTTCTTCTGTGAATGGACTGGTATCAACACCCCTATCCAGAGTGCTTCTATTGATTGGATTAAGTACCTCCCCTCTGTTCTTCTATTTTACTGTATATTATGTAGTGCTAAGCCTTTTTTTTCATTATAATATTGTAACTGTTCTAGTTTAGGTAGTTAACCCATAATTATTATATTACCATTGAATGGTCTTTTTTCCTCCTTGTTAGATGTTATGCTACTTAGTTTATCATTTATATAACCTTATATAGTATTGTTATAGGATATACTTGTTGTTTGTTTATCTTTAAATACTTCAATAAAAGATCAACTGCAAAAAAGTACCTCCTCCTCTTCTTTTGTGAATACTACAGAAGTATTCATTCAGTATCCCTGCTTTTTCACTGTCTGCCCACCACCCTCCCTTTATTAAGTCCTCACTCATCCTCCCATGGTCTTTCACACCTTAAGGGAAATTGTAGAAAACAACCTCAAGAAAATCCTCCAAACTATAGCTAAAAATAACATGACCAGAAGTCAGCATGAAAAGTACTATATTTGCAGCATAAACAACAGATTGACTAAATTTCTCAATTGAAAATCACCACTTGGGAAATGGGTAGAAGCATATGGATGCACAAAGTACTGTACACAGACTTAAAAGGCTAACAACTTAGGTATTTTGTTTGGACTACCAGGCTTGATGAGGTAAGAGAGAGTAAAGCCCACTCAATGCACTATTTGTAAGACTCTACTTGAATTATAAAGTGTAAAATTATGTTAGACTTCTGTTTTTAAAAACAAATTTCATTAGGATCAAAGGGCAACAGTTTAGCAAGGAACACCACAGTTATTACAACATTCTCAAAAATGAAAGTGTGCCTTCTTCCTAAGTAAAGATAGGATGAAACTGAGATACTCCTCAAAGGGAGTGGTGGGTGACCTCAGGTTGGGGGAGGTTACAGCTGGCCTGGTAAATAAACATTGTAGGGTCACAGAACTACCTCACAGTTTAAAAGTTTTTAAGCATTTCAGGTTCTCACCAGAGAGACCCCAGTGAGCTGCTGCCTGTACAAAGATTGTGAAGTAAGGGACTTCATATTCACCTATGTAATATAGAAACATAGAATTTGATGGTAAATAAGGACCGCTTGGCCCATCTAGTGTGCCCATGTTCCCTATCTACAGTCACACCACAGACTCTACTTGATCTCCGGCTTATTCCCCTCCTTTCCTTGCTTCTGAGGTTCCCTTACATGTATTCTATGCCTTCTTCCCATTACAGTTTTTGCTCCCACCACCTCCTCAGGGAGGCTGTTCCAGGTATCCACTACTCTTTATGTGAAGATGTGTTTCCTTACATTTCCTCTGATTTTACCCCCCCTTCAGCTTCATCACATGACCCCTTGTTCTTGTTCATCCTTTTCTCTGAAAAAGGCTTCCCTGTTGAATCTTATGTATACCCTTGAGGTATTGAACATCTCTATCATATACCCCTCTCCTTCTTTTCCTCCAGTTTGTACATATTGAAGTCCTTTAGTCTCTCCTCATAGGGCTTTTGATGCAGGTCCCACACCATTTTAGTTGGCCTCCTCCAGACATCCTCAACTCTATGTCCTTTCAGAGATGAGGACTCCAGAATTGCATACAGTACTCTAAGTAGGTGGGGTCTCATCAGAGATTGCTACAGAGGAATCACTACCTCCCTCTTTCTGCTGGTGATACCCCTCCCTATGCACCATAGGATCCCAATGGCTCTCCCACTGCCTTGTCACACTGTTTGTCCACCTTTGGGTTGTCAGATATAACACCAGGTCTCTTTCCTATTTAGTGGTCACCAGTACCACTTTTCCATTTTATACTCTGTCCCTGGGTTTTACACCCTAAGTGCATGATTTTGCATTTTTTTTTGCATTGAAACCTACTTACCACTTTCTAGACCACTCCTCAAGCTTACTTAGATCTCTATTTATTTTTTCCACCACCTCTCCCAGAATGTCCAATCTTTTGCAGATTTTTATATCATCTGTAAAAAGACAAATCTTCCTTCATGGTCCCGCTGCAATGTCGCTTATAAAGATATTAAAGAGGACTTGTCCCAGTTCTGATCCTTGTGGCACCCCACTAGTCACTTTCCCCTTCCTTGGAGTGAACTCCTTTTACCACTACCCTCTGTCGCCTATCCTCCAGCCAATTTTTCACCCAGTTTTCCACTTTTAGTCCCACTCCTAGGCTGCCCAGTTTGTTTATGAGTCTCCTATGTGGACCAGTGTTAAAGGCCTTATTGAAATCTAGGTAGGCCACATCCACCGCTCCATCCTAATCTACTTCCCTGGTTAACCAGTCAAAGACATCTACCAGATTAGTTTGACATGACCTCTCCTGATGAATCTATGCTGCCTCGGATCTTGTAAATCACTGGATTCAAGATATTTCAAATGCCTTTCTTTCAGTAGTGATTTTAAATAAAATATTTAAAATAAAATATCATTTTAATGTCGATTTCAAATGTGTTTTTGATTAAAAAAAGAACATAAGAACAAAAAATATTTTTGGTACTCTGGTGTGGTGTGGTGTGGTGTGGTGTGGTGTGGTGTGTGTGTTTCTTTCTGTTTTCTTGCAGGTGGACGTGGGCCTCACCATCATGTCACTGGAGGAAGCAGAAGAAAGAGGAAAGGGCATTAGGAAGAGAAGCTGAAGGCATCAAGAATGTGAAGACTGCTGCATGGTGTCTGTGTTTGTCTTGGATCTTAGGCTCCTAATTGTTGGTTTTAGGTGTCCTAATAATTAGGAAATGTTGAAAGTATAGTAATATGATTAAGGTTAAGAGTATTAGATAGCTAGTTAAATGCGTGTAGTTACTATACAGCCCACCTCTCCCATAGGATAGGACTTTTTAGTGTAGCCCAAAATGGTACAGTTGCAAGGTCTCTTTTATGTTCTGGTATGCAATGCTTGAGGGTACTTTAGATGGAGGAAAGGAACCTCACACTCATCAGGGGGCAGGAGGGCAGTACCACTAGAAAAAGGAGATGGCACTGGTTTGGGTTATCCTTACAGGGGACTAGTATGTTTTTGGAGAGGAAGTGTAACCAGTCTCTCTCTTCACTCAGGTCGAGGGCTGTTTACTAAGGGACTCTGGAATGGGTTATTTCTAACCCTGAGGATATCCTCTAGGGCTAATGCTTGGAGAAAGGATGTCTGGATGTTTGTGATACAGTATTCTTACTCAGCAAGAAGTAGGAAGTCCATGTCACGAATATTCATTCATAAAACTTTATTTTATACAAGTACATACTGTTAGGATACAAAATCCTGTTTTCAGCTGCAGACCTGTGTGAAGTACACATGTGTAAAGCAACACAAATAATTAAAACATGAAAACAACACAGTTTACAAGATACAACACTATATCACAGTTTACAAGTTACATGTACTGTACATGGTTTGATTAAATTATTCATTAAGGCTTTCTTGAAATCAAGTATATAATTTATAGTTCGAATATTGAAAGGAATATGATTCCAAGTTTTGGACACACATGACTAGAGGCTAATGTCTCCAAACCTTATGTTGGTTCTTGGACACAGAAAGCCTCGAATTTCTGTTTGTCTAAATCGGCAATGTAGATTATGTTTACTCTTAGTTTCTATAAAGTCCCTAAGAAGATGTTTTGAGATTTGTTTTTTGCAATTTATAAATCCATAAAGACAAAATCAGAGCCCTTTTAGCTGATGGAAGCAGCCAATCTAATTGAACAAACATCTCATAGTGATGAGTTTCAAATTTGTAAGACAATGCGTATCTGGCTGTCTTATTATACATTTTATCTATTGTTTGCAATGCTAATTGAGTTGAATTTCTATACACCTGTAATCCATATTGAAGAACTGGGATCAAAACCTGCTGTGCAAGTTTAGTTCTAGATACTAGAGTTAAACAATTGGCTGGAACAATTTAAAATCTACTGTTGGTTCCAAATGTTCTTTATTTTCTTTATTTTGAGATTTTTTGGAAAATGTCCTCAGTAAAAAAAAAAATGTGTTTTTACCATTCATTTGCAGCCCTGATCTGGTGAACCACGCTCTAAACCTAAAAATCCTCTGCAATTTGGTCTTCAAATTTATATAATTATCAGCAGAGGTTAACAGAATTGTGTCATCAGCATAAAGTCATATCTCACTATCATATAATATTTCTGGTAAGTGATTTATGTAGATGTTAAAAAGTAGGGAACCCAAAATGGAGACCTGGGGGACTCCCCATCCATTAAGACATGGTAAGGATATCCAGTCATGTCCTATCCTCTTCCTATGAATCTATAAGACAGGGAGACAAGCAACAAGGGGCAGGATCTTAAAGCAGGCAGAGAAATCAGAAGGAATTCCATCTTCTGGATGTGACCAAGGCAGGTGGCCTACAGGACCAGGGATAGTGGCAGGGTCCATAGATATGGGAGGCACTCATCCCCTGTTGATGTTTCTGGAGCAACACTGGTAGGTGCTGCCAGGAGTATGGGCACCCCAGCAGGGCTTTGAGGACCCCAACAGGTCAAGAACCAGAATGGTATGATAGGAGTAGAGGAGGGCCACCCCTCAAGGGAGGTTGTCAGGATCTGTGAGAATCTGTGCCTGCCATTACAACTCAGACTTGACATAGAGCACCATATTGAAAGGGTACATGTATAAGTAAGCCTTGCATTAAGGATATCGATTGTGTCAACTTCGTAAGTAAATTCTGGTTTGGCCCCCCCCCGCACCCTCTCTTTCCCTACCTCCTACTCCCTTAGGAGCACAAATGCTCATACCCTGGCTACATAGAAACATAGACTTTGATGGCAGTAAAGGACCACTTGGACCACCCAGTCTGCCCATTTCCATATCTATTAGATAAGCTGCAGATCCTAGTTAACCAACAGCCTACTTCCTCCTACCCCCACTATAATTGCCTTATGTCTGTCCTATGCATTCTTGAATTCCCACTGCTTTGACCCCATAACTCCTCAGAAAGGCCATTCTATGTGTCCACCACCTCTCCATGAAAAATACTTTTTGGATTGCCCTTGAGCCATCCCTCTCTGTCTTCAAATTATGCCCCCTTGTTCTTGCACATCTCTTTTTCTGAAAGATGCTACCCTCTTGGACTTTGTTGATTCCCTTGAGGTACTTGAAAGTTTCTATCATGTCCCACCTCTCCCTCCTTTCCTCGAGGGTATACATATTAAGCTTCTTTAGTCTCTCTCTCAGTATGGTTTCTGGTGCAGACCCTGCACCATTTTAGTTGCCATCCTCTGGACCGCTTCCATCATGTCTATGTCCTTGCAGAGATGAGGTGTCCAGAATTGTACGCAGTACTCCAGATGGAGTCTCACTGACTGCCTGTGCAGAGGGATAACAATTTCTTGTTTTATACTGCTGATGCCTCTCCCTATGCATCCCAGTATAACCCAAGCCCTCCTTACTACCTTCTCACATTGCCTGCCTACCTTTAGGTCATTTGATATGACTATCCCCAGGTCCCTTTCGATTTTTGTTATTGTTAGTACCCCCTCCCCATTATGTACTCTTCCCCTAGGTTTTTGTTTCCCAGGTGCATTACTTTGCACTTCTTCACATTGAATCTAAGCTGCTATACTTTTGACCATTCCTCCAACCTTGCCAAGCCCCTTTTCATCCTTTCCACCCCCCTTTTGTATCTACCTTGTTGCAGAACTTTGTTATCTGCACAGAGGCATACTTTTCCTTCCAGTCCCTCAGCAGTGTCACTTATAAAGACATTTAAGAGGACCAGCCCCAGTACTGAACCCACCTTTCTTCAGAGTGGACTCCGTTTACTATTACCCTCTGTGTCCTGTTGTCCAGCCAATTGTTTACCCAAGCTATGACCTGGGGACCCACTCCCAGGCTGGCTAATATGTTTATTAATTATTTAGGAAGTATAAGAAAACACAGAAGGAGCAGGACAGAGAACTGTACCAGTTAAGGCAGAAGGAAGCAGGGAGGGTAGTTAGAATAGCAAAGGCCCAAACTGTGGAAAAGATAGTCAACTCAGTTAAGAAGGGGGGTAAAATCTTTTATAGGTATGTCATGGAGCATAGAAAGACAAAGGGAGGGATAGAGAGGCTGAATAGAATGGACTATGGGTGGGCAGAGAGGGACAGTGAAAAAGCAGGGATATTGAATGAATACTTCTGCTCAGTATTCACAAAAGAGGAGGAGGGGGAGGTGCCTAATCCAATTAACAGAAGCACTCTGGATGGGGGTGATCCCAGTCCTTTCACAGAAGAAAGGGTTCTGAAAGAACTCCTAAAACTGAAGGTGGACAAAGCATGCGCCTGATAGAATTCACCTAGAATTCTAAAATAATTAAGGAGAGAACTAGTGACACCACTGACTACCCTTTTTAACAAATCATGGGAGGATGGTGTGGTACCTGAGGACTGGAGGAAGGTGGATGTGATTCCCCTTCACAAAAGTGGGAGCAAGACAGAGGCAGGAAACTACAGACCTGTCAGTTTGACCTCTGTGGTAGGGAAAGTGATGGAATCACTTCTGAAGGAAATAATTGTTGAGTACCTAGAGACCAGTGGGGCACAAGACCCAAGGCAGAATGGGTTCACAGTGGGAAGGTCATGTCAGACGAATCTAATTGATTTCTTTGACTGGGTGACCAAAGTAGTAGAGTAGGGAGGGGCTGTGGACATGCCTACCTAGACTTTAGCAAGGCATTTGACACAGTCCCACACAAAAGATTAATAGTCAAATTAACCAGCCTGGGAGTGGGTCCCAGGGTGGTAGCCTGGGTAAAACATTGGCTGGACAACAGGACTCAGAAGGTAATTGTAAATGGAGTCCACTCTGAGTAAAGAGGAGTTACTAGTGGGGTACTGCTGGATCCAGTCCATTTTAATGTCTTTATAAGTGACATTGCAGAGGGAATGGAAGGAAAAGTGTGCCTCTTTGCAGATGACACAAAGATCGGCAACAGGGTTGATACACAAGGAGGCATGGAAAGGATGAGAAGGGACTTGGCAAGGTTGAAGGAATGGTCAGAAGTATGGCAGCTTGGATTCAATGCAAAGAAGTGCAAAATAAAGCACCTGGGAAACAAAAACCTAGGGGTAGATTACACAGTGGGGGAGGTAGTAACAACAGCAAAATGGAAAGGGACCTGGGGTAATCATATCAGATGATAATCGTTAGCAAGCAATGTGAGAAGGCAGTAAGGAGGGCTGGGTGAATACTGGGATGTATAGGGAGAGGCATCACCAGCAGAAAACAGGAAGTTGTTATCCCTCTGTACAGACAGTTTGTGAGACCCCATCTGGAGTACTGCGTCAGAATTTGAAGATAGAGCGGGGATGGCTCAGGAGCAATGTGAGGAAGTATTTTTTCACAGAGAGGGTGGTGGACACATGGAACAGCCTTCCTGAGGAGGTTGTGGGGTCTAAAACTGTGGGAGAATTCAAGAATACATGAGACAGACATAAGGCAATTTTTGTGGGGAGTAGGAAGAAATAGGCTGTTGGTTAAATAGGATCTGCTGCTTATCCTGTAGGTAGGGAAATGGGCAGACTAGGTGGGCCAAGCGGTCCTTATCTGCTGTCAAAGTCTATGTTTCTATATTTCTATGTTTTGTGTGGGACTGTATCAAATGCCTTGCTAACGTTTAGGTAGGCCATGTCCACAGCCCCTCCCTGGTCTACTACTTTGGTCACCCAGTCAGAGAAGTCTATTAGATTCATCTGACATGACCTTTCTGCTGTGAATCCATGCTGCCTTGGGTTCTGTGCCCCACTGGCCTCTAGGTACTCAACAATGTTTTCTTTTCAAAAGTGATTCCATAATTTTCTCTACCACTGAGGTCAAACTAACAGGTCTATAATTTCCTGCCTCTGCCTTGTTCCCACTTTTTTGAAGGGGAATCATATCGGCCTTCCTCCAGTCCTCAGGTACCACACTATCCTCACAGGATTTGTTAAAAAAGTAGTCAGTGGTGACACTAGTTCTCCCCTTAATTCTTTTAGAATTCTGGGGTGAATCCCATCAGGTCCCATTGCCTTGTGCACCTTGAGTTTTAAGAGTTCATTCAGGATCATTTCTTCAGTGAATGGACTGGTATCAACCCCCTATCCAGAGTGCCTCTATTATTTGGTACAGGTATATCCTCTTCCTCTTCTTTTGTGAATACTGAACAAAAGTATTCATTCAGTATCTCTGCCTTTTCACTGTCACCCAGCCTACCCCTCCCCTTTATTAAACCTCACTATCCCTCCCAGTACACTCCAATTCGACGTCCGCTGGACAAACTGCTTTCTGCCACCATTTCCGCAAACTCTGGAGAACCCTCCCCATACCAGCCATAATGCCTACTCCTCTTGAGTCCTCTTCACCCTCCTTCATGATATCACCTCCCCCACCTGTAACTTCTCTTAATCTTGGGCCTCCCCCCCACCAACTCCTCTCCCTTTTCCCCCTTTCTCAAAAAAAAATTCACTTTAGTTTACTGATTTTCTTCCAACAAGAACAGAGTAACCTATGGATGGATGACAGTCTAGTACAGACAGCGTAAACCTAAAGTAGTAACACACACTCTCTCCCCACTGCCCACCCAATTCCCCACCTTCCCTTCCCAATACCCTTCCCTTTCTCATCCGATCTCTCATTCTTCCATCCAAGTGCCTTACCAAGTACTAGTCATAGCCTGACCCTGAATCCTTTGTATTAACTTCTCTGCTATTTCAGTTGTACTTTCACAATGAACTAAGCACTTACAACTTTGTAATGCTTGCCATGTATTATCTGTGTTATATTGAGAATGTATCTATTATTACCTATCTACCATGTCTTTGTTATTGTTATCCACCACCCCTTCCCCAGGACACATCTGAAATGAGCAGATTGCTCAGTATGCCTATCCTGGTGAAACTTTTAAATAAATAAACATCCTGTAATGTATTAGAAAGCCCTGCATATTTATCCCTGGCAAGTAGCTGAATAATTGGATGTCAGGAGAAGGGGCCTGACAAGAGTTAGAGTCCTTAAGTCACCATGTGAGGAGCCAGGCATGGGAGTCTGTTTCTTAGGGCTATCAGTACTGTCATAATGCTGCCATGCAGTTTATTCATTGTTGTCTGAAATGGGCACTGTAAGACAGGCACAGACACAAAATTGCCCAGGGATAGTGCTTGCCCTACCTATGAGTGTGCAACTGCACCAATGGGCTTGGGATTACGAGGGCTCCAGGGACCCCATAGGAAGGTAAGGGACTGTTATGAAACTGCAAATGTATTTGGACCAAATCCATTGAAACTGTAATAAAAGATGCCCTTTGTTCAGGGATGAACCTGGCAATAGTAATTTTGGGAGTACTTCAGGAAAGATAGACCCTGGGAATAGAGGAGATGGAAATCAGAGCCCTTGTGTGTGATGTAATGAGAAGCGTACAGTGTGATGCAGCTAGTACTATATTGTGTGTGTGTGTGTGTGTGTGTGTGTGTGTGTGTGGAAGTGAAGAGTTATTTGCAAGAGAAATGTCCTCATGCTGTGTACCACCTGAATAGCCAAGTAAATGCACCCAACTTGATCCCAGCTCCAAGTATGGATATTCAGTTTGTGTGTAGTCTCATGTTTATTAGTGCCCCAGTGTTTGTTAAAGGTGCCCTTGCTCTAGTAACCCAGTTCTGTGGTAGCAAAGGTATGGTGCAAGTACAGGTTCTATGATGTAAGGTGGTGCTCCTCTGGTGAAAAGACCACCATATACCCCTAGACACAGGGGTGTCCTTACATGCACAATTTGGAGATAGAACTGGTTAAGATGTGCACTGATCTTTTACTATATTGGATATAAGAAAGTCTATTGTGATCCTCCTCAGTATTTCATTGGTGACTAACATAGAAGACAACCAGGAGATGGTTGGCTGACTTAAGGAATACACATGAATTTCTGGGACTATGTTAGCACACTTTCAGTCTCTTCTAGCTGATCAGAAACTGTCATTAGCAAGGGGATACAGTATTTCATTTGTCGCTGATGTTATAGGAAACGTGTTCCTCAGGATATAGTCCTGTCAGTGGCATTTTCTCCATTAGTGCTGGGCAGAGTGGTGGTGAAATTCAGGTAGAACTGCAATTCTGCTTTCACCAAACTCATCAGAATGTTAGAGAGCATTCTCCGTAATTACACATAATAAATCATGAGTTTCATGATTTAGCCTCATGGCTAATTGAGAATCCAGCAGGCATGGGATCCATTCCAAAATGACCCAAGCTCCACAGCCACAAATGACTGGATTTTTAAATTTCAAAGCCCAAATGCTGGGGACTAGTGCTGCAGTTCGTAGTGCAAGGCATCATTCCTCAAGCTGTCCACCTGCAAAGGAGGAGGTTCTGGGGTGCTGAAAGGTAGGATGACTAATAATACAAAGTATTTTTTTTTTATTTATTATATACATTGGAATTACAACCCTTTGAGTCAAGAACTAATTTCCAAAGGCTCCACGTCAGTTCCAGTGGATTAAACACACAGCAACACAAATGCAATATGATAGACAGGAGGTTACAGAAGTTTTCTGTTACATACCAAACAGTGAATAGCAAACAGTATTCATATATTTGCAGGTGTCAGAACAAACAACATAGAATCCCGAGCCATCCAGTACCCAGATAAGAGTTACAGTTTACAATAGCAGTACAGAGGTCTATACAGTGCAAAAGCTAGGCTCCAAGGACAAATACAAACAAAATACAAACAAGCTGGACAGCAAGACATTGGCTGGGGCTACTGCTGAAGTGGGCAAATCCTAATTTATATTTATGTGTGCCCTTGTCCTCACATCATGCTGTCACTTCCCTTGGCTCTGAAAGCTCCATTATCCTTAGGGGTCCTGCAAACCATGCTGTACCCTCCTTGCATCCCTGGGGTTTCTAATATACATTTTCTGTAGGGCCCCAGGATGTTCATACTTTGTAGCACTTCATTTCAGTTTACACTGTCTCATGTGACTCCTTCCCTATGGATGACCCACCCTGTGACTGCTCCATTAACATTGCTGCTACCTCACTAGCTGATTTCTTAAGTCAGCTTTCCTGAAGACCACTCCTCTCACCAGTGAGGATCCTTCCTCCAGCCCCAGGTGAGACCACTGATACAACTACCAAATCTCAGCCACAGGAACTGTGCTGCACACACAGAAGGAAATACTGCTGCTGCAGCATTAGCTGCATGGGCCACCTTGCTCTGCCCTTTTGAAAAATATGTTACTATGCAATCCCAGTTCCACTCCCACTGCCTGAACACTTCTTCTACATCTCCAGTGCCAAATTAACAAATAAACAACAGTAAAAAGATTTCCAAATGTAGTGTGCAAAGTAAAGCAACAGTAGGCTTTAAAGTAATAAAATATCATTCACTGACACCAGACCTGAAAGTAAGATTTAAAAATACACAACATACCTCATAATATTTAAATAACTAAAATGGAAAAAATGCCTGCTGTGTGTGATTGTATGTCTGTCTGTCTGTCTGTCTGTCTGTCTCTCTATTTCCTGTCCTTTGATTCACAAGAACTACTGTGCAGTACAGTATGTGTAGACACACACACACATACACTCACACACACGCTGTGCCTATCTCCCACAGTAGACGAAAATGCAGCTAGGCTGAGTTTGAGCTATAGCTATACCTAACAACCACCAATTTAAGTCAAATGCTGAAGGAACAAACTCTAGCCAGAGCCGATACAGCTGTGGTGAGCTCAAAGAAGCTTCACTCTCTGTCCTGAGGGGAACCAACAAAGGCCCTGTTGAGTGACACACACTTCAGCAGCTCAAACTCACTTACGGTGGCTCTAACCTAGAATAGTCCAGTGGAGATGCAACAAGCCCTTTCCAGTACGAGCCTGTTTCTACTGACTTTGCAGCTGGGTGGACTGTAGCACTGTGATAAGTTACTTGCCCTGTGTCATACAGTATTTGACTCAAGCAGGCTTTGAACCTGCATTCTCCCAGTTCCAATGGTGCTCTAACCACTAGACCATGCTGCCTAATTGGGGTCTGAAATAGGCAAATAGCTGCCAGAAATTGTTGTATTTACAGTTTAATCCAAGACAGGCCAGCAAAGATTCAACATCTTTTGTCCACTGGGATCTGCTTTTTACCAAAGTTTTACAATGTGCTCATCCAGGACAGATCAGCTGAGTCGCAATGTGCCATTTCCAGCGGCATCCTACTTCTATCTGCAGTCTGAACTACAGATAGCATAACCAGGATTCCTTTAGATTTGATACTGAGACACAGACCAACAATACTTTCAAATCACAAACTAAAAAAAAATCAGTCATTGCAAAATTCTAACATTCATAGAAATCATAGGAATTCTACAGAGCCAGCAGACTTGCTTCCATTGTGCTTGCTAAGGATAATAAATTAGGCTTCATAAAATGTATCAAATTTATGTTAAAAGACTGTGTGGTGTTACTGGCCACTACTCTATTGGCAATCTGTTCCACCCAAACATCACTCTTTGATTAAACCATTTGCTGGATCTCACCAGCTTTGTTTGTCTTGCACTCAACTGCATTGGGTGGGACATGGTGTTATACACCTTATCGGATGCTTCTAGGCCAAAATGTATGAACATACGAACATAAAAATTTGCCAGCAGAAAAGGCCTAGAGGTCTATCAAGTCTCGCTCGAATGTGCAGCTAGCACCCTTATCCTGCAGCTGCCCCTCCCTTCTACCCTTCCCTTCATTAACCCTCCCCTTGTCCTGTCCCATCCTCGCTTGAAGCAGTCCACTGTTCTACTGCATACCACTTCAGCAGGTAACGATTCCACCCAGCCACCACCCTCTCTGTAAAAAGTGTCTCCTCATCTCCTCCTGAACCTTCCCGCTCCAGTCTCATATCATGGCCCCTGGTGGCTCTTCCTCCTTACTTTGAACAGCCCTCTGTACCTTGTCTTGTTTATTCCTTTCATGTATTTAAAGGTTTCAATCATGTCACCCCTGTCTCTCCTCTCCTCTCCTCCAGTGAGTACATGTTCAACTCCTTCAACCTCCTCTCGTATGATAAGTGCCCCAGCCCCTTGATCATCTTTGTCGCTCTGCGCTGCACCCCCTCCAGTAACTTAATGTCCCTCTTCAGATACGGACGCCAGTACTGCACGCAGTACTCCAGGTGTGGTCTAACTAATGACCTATACAGTGGCAGAATCACCTCCTCCCTCCTCGAGGATATACCCCTTGCAATACAACCCAGCATTTTGTTGGCCTTTGCAGCTGCCTTCCTACATTGTGCCGAGTTGTTCATTGACCCTGTAATGAGCACACCCAGATCCTTCTCCTCCTCTGTCTGGGCTAGCTGCACTCCCCTAGCTGGTAACTCCTCCTTCTTCATCCCAAAATGCAGCATCTTGCACTTTTGGCATTAAAGCCCAGTTGCCAGGTGTCTGACCAGGTTTCAAGCTTTGCCAGATCATCCTGCAACCCCTGCCATCCCCCTAGGTCATCCACCACCACGCCTACCTTGGTATCATCAGCAAACAGACTGATCTTGCTCTTGATGTCCCATGATATGTCTGCAATGAATATCCCAAACAACACTGGTCCCAACACTGTGCCCTGTGGAACACTGCTCGTCACTGTCCTTGGGTGTGAGAGCTCCCCACCCACCACCACCCTCTGTTGCCTTCCCTGCAGCCAGTTTCCTACCCATCTCACCAGCTTTGCACCTGCCCCTGTGCCTACTAACTTTCTTCCCAGCCTTCCATGTGGCACTGAGTCAAATGCCTTACTGAAGTCCAGATACAGGACATCCACTGCATGGCCCTGTCCAGTTGCCTAGTTACCCAGTCATAGAACTCGACCAGGTTGGTTTGGCAGGATCTGCCACATAAGCCATGCTGTCTGCTGTCCTAGTCCCCTGCCTCCAGGAGGGCCACCAGCCTCTCCTTCAGGATAGTCTCCATTAGCTTACCCACGATGGATGTGGAGGCTCACTGGTCTGTAGTTTCCGGTTCATCCTTTGGGCCACTCTTGTGGAGGAGCACCACATGAGCCATCCTCCAGTCCTGAGGTACACACCCTGAATGTAGTGAGGCATTAAATAGGTCTGCCAAAGGTCCTGCAAGGACCTCTGCCAGCTCCTTCAGTACCCTGGGGTGGATGCCATCTGGGCCTGGCGCCTTGTCCACCCTCAGTGCCTTCAAACCTCTCTCAACTCTGATCTCCATGATTTCCCCATCTGTCACCACTTCCCCCTGCTTGTTTCTCACCTTGGGTGTCACCCCCTCTTCTCTTTAGTAAATACTGAGCAGAAGTACTCATTTTAGTGCTTCCACCTTATCTCACCCTGCTTCCACCCAACCCCCTCCTTCCTAATCCTTACTATGTGGTCCTTACAGCTCCTTTTCTCCTGATGTACTTAAAGTCCTTCTCCCCCTTCTTAATGCCTTGTGCCAGCCTGAGTTCTGTAGATGCTTTGCCCCTTACTGCCCTTGTCACCTCCTTCGATTCTGTCAAGTACTCCTCCTGTCCTCCCCTCCCTGTTTTCTTGTACTCCTAAAGGCAGCTCTTTTCTCCTACCTTTCCATGACCTCCTTGCTCAACCAGATCGGTTTCTTAGCCCCAGCCTTCTTGCTCTGGGTTTGCAGCAGGTTTTTGGTTGCCTCCACTATCCCCAGCTTTATGAGCTCCCACCTCTGGTTAGTGTCCATACTAGATTGAATTCTGGCCAGGTACCCTTTTACCACTTCCCCCATCCTCCCAAAGTCGGCCCTCCTGAAGTCCAGCACTATTATGCCAGATTCCACTCCTTCCTTGCCCATATCCAATGTGAGCCATACTGAGCAGTGGTCACTCCCTGACAGCGGTTCCTCCACTGTAAGTTCTCTCACAGAGTCCCCATTTGCCAGCACAAGGTCAAGGGTATTTCCTAACTTGGTTGGTTCACTGACCATTTGCAGCAGGAAGCTGTCCTGGAAGGCATCCAGCAGTACCTGCTCCCTTTTGTTCCTAGTTGTTGGGGTGCTTCAGTCCACTCCTGGCATGTTGAAGTCCCCCACAATCACCACACGACCCTTCTCACAGGTCCTCCTGATCTGTCTCGCTAGTTCCCTGTCTAACTCCTCCGTCTGAGATGGTGGCCTGTACACCACTCCCATTCTAAGAATCCTATTCTTGGAATCCTGGATTTGCATCCAAAGTGACTCCGTACTACCCTCCTCCCCTTCCTCCCTTACACACTTCAGTCCTTCCTTCACATATAGTGCCACCCACCTCCTTTCCCAATCACCCTGTCCCTACAAAATAACCTGTACCCTGGTACAGACAAGTCCCAGTCATTGTATTGGGTGGCCCATGTTTCGTGATGACTGCAATGTTCACCTCTCCCTTGCAGAACCTGTAACTCTGCGGTTTTCCTCCCAAGGCTCCTAGCATTATGGTAACCACCTTCCACCCTTTCCCCCCCTCCTATCCTGCCCTCCTTTCCTAGCATCACCAACAGTACTTGCCATTTGTCCTTTGTCACTGTTATGGGGGGTAAGCTCATATGGTTTCCCAACCTGTGGTCTCTGCATATCTCTTCCAACTGCCACCCCCCACTCCTAGTTTAAATTCCCAACTTCCTCTATGTACTCCTCCATCCTCTGTTTCCACACATTCTTTCCCTCCTCACTCAAGTGTAGTCTGTCCTTGGCATAGAGACTACTGTCCTCCCAGGTCCCTCCCCAACAGCCCATACCCTTTAGCACAACACAGGTTCTTAGCCATCCATTAAATTCCTCTATTCTCAGCTTTCTTGTTGTGCTTGCCTTTGTACATGGAAGTATCTCTGAAAAAGTTACTGATCTTCCTGCCCTCACATAATTGTGTTAGTTCCTCAAACCTCCTCTGGACTGTATCTACAAGTCATTGTCTGTCCATGCTTTGTATACTAAGCACATGTCTCCCTTTTCCTCCAGTATTCCAAGGAAAAGTTTTCATTCATCCAGTCTCTCCTCATAAGTTTTGTCTTTCATATTTGTTATTCCTCTAGTAGCCTTTTTGATTCTCTCTAACATAGCCACGTCCCCTTTTTGAATGGTGACCAGATCTGAGCTCCATACTCCAGTATTGGTCTCACCAATTGTGTATACAGAGGTAAGATAACGCCCTACTTCTTGCCTCAGTGTGCCTAAAATGCAGTTTAAGTATCATTCCATTTGTGTTACTTTTCTACAATGTGATGTAAACTTTATGTCATTTGAAACCAGGATCCCGAGTCTCTGTCCTCTACTGTAGTCCTTAAGAGTTTATCTGTACGGCTGGGTTATTTCTCCATAAGTATGATAGACATGTGTCTGATTCAATGATAAGCTTGCATTCTTGGTCCATCCTGAGACATGATCGAGTGCTGTTTGTAGCGGGGAGCTAGTAGTCTTATGGTTTACTACTGCTCCCATCCTACAGTTGTCTGCAAATTTACATAGCCAAACATCCTTTCTGTCATACTGTAGTGAAGCTATATATAAGTTGAAAAGACAAGAGCCCAATACTGAGCCCTGTGGGACACCACTTGTTACCTCTGTCCATGTGGAGAATGACCCCTTGATGCAGACTCTTTGGCTTCTGTTTACGGATGCAGCGAAATTTAATTTCACCTGCGAAATTCTGGTGAAATCACCAAGTTCACCTCATAGAACATTTCATGAAATTACAACCTTGGGGCAGAATTTCAGCTGAATAGTGAGGCGAAATTTCACCTGTATTGTACAGCAAAATTTCGCCTGTACATTTCACTTCCACTGGTAAGTTTCACCTTAGCATTAAACTAAGAAGGCAAAATTAGGAAGAAAGGCATGTCACATGACTTGCTGTCTGAAGCAGACTGCAGGTTACATGTGTGCCTGTACTCAGACAGGAAGCCACTGAATCTACATCCTTTTCCTGCAGTTTGTAGTTGTAGAATAGAGACAGTAGAAAGACTGTGAGAGAGACAGAGACTGAAAAAACATGTAATTTGGTGTATTGTGAGTGAGAGAGTAAGAGTTTGTGTTGTGTGTGTTGAACTTCTGTTTATCCCCTATTTCTTTATTTAACAAAAGTTTATCTTTTTCTTGTATTCTGTTTTCTCTCTTTATCATGTGTGTGTGTGTGTGTGTGTGTGTGTGTGTGTGTGTGTGTGTTTCACTGCCCCCTTTTTTCATTTTTTCTTTAGGAGTTTAATAAAACTTTCCTTTTTTTTAATAATGATGTAAAGGAGTGGGTCTGACTCTGGAGCTGGACAGAGTGGAAGGGGAGGATGACACGTTTGCCTTAACAGGTGTGTATTTATAAGTAAGCTCTACACCAGTAGCAGGAGCAGTTGGCCCTGGCCTCTGCCCCCACAGCAGCAGACACTGATCGTTGGCCCCAAACCAGCAGGTTCCCCCACCCCAGTCCACAGCACTGTCAGCAGGAACAGCTTCCCCCTCCCAGCAGCAGGATGTGGACCCTATCACAGTCTCCCAGCAGCAGGATGTGGACCCTGCCACAGCCTCCCAGCAGCAGGATGTGGACCCTGCCACAGCCACCCAGCAGCAGGATGTGAACCCTGCCACAGCCATCCAGTAGCAGGATGTGGACCCTGCCACAGCCTCCCAGCAGCAGGATGTGGACCCTGCCACAGCCACCCAGCAGCAGGATGTGGACCCTGCCACAGCCACCCAGCAGCAGGATGTGGACCCTGCCACAGCCACCCAGCAGCAGCACTCAGGCTCAAAGCCCATTGCCTCCCCAGAGGATCATGTGGCTCCTGTGGCTGCCAGCCCCCAGCATGGTGATGTAGAGGGAGAGGCCCCCCAGGACATCAGCTTGCACCCCCCAACCTAAAGATCATAAGTTTGGGAATTTTTTACCACAAAGGCAGGTGATATAAGTGGGGTTGTCTCCAGCCTTTGTGGTAAAAATGTAAAAAGAGGGAAACCAGAGTCCCACTTTGGGACTTTTGGTCAAAGGAGCCACCTGCAGCACCACCATGCTATACAGTGGCTCTCAAAATAGCGAGAGGCAGCACTGAGGCTCAGGGGCACCATACCAGGGGGAGGAAGAGGTCTAGCAGCAGGACGCACCTGGACCCAGAAGATACAGAAGTGTCCCCACCCACGATGCATGATGGAGGACCTGGCAGTGTCACCCCCACCTGAGCATCCTGCAGGTGGTAGTCACCAGGGCAGACCTGGATGCTGTGTGCACCGAGGTCCAAATTGTCCATCAGGACATTGACCAGCTCTGCCAGGAGGTCAGGGGGGACTCCAAAAAATAATGGCTGACCAGAAGAAGGTCTTGGACCTCCTGTTTGAGCTTTGTGGTGGTGGTGGCACAGATGGCAGTGCCCAATGAATGGGCTGTGGCTGTCATGGTGGGCCAGTGTTGTTTTCTTTTTCTTCTCTTTTCTTTGTTATTGTCACTCTTCTTGTTCTGTACCCCATCCCTTAAAAAAGAAAAAACAAACAAAAAAAAAAAATATATATATATATATATTTTCTGTCCTCTTTGTCTTCCAATCTATAGCCTCTTGTTTATTTTATCTTTTCCAGTTGTTTATGCTCCCTCCCTTTCCCATCCCCTCTCATATATGAACATGAATAACTTTGTCCTCCTGACCATGCATCTCCAGGTTCCCACCTCCCCATCCCCGTCCACCTGTTGTAGTACCATGCCCATAAACCGTATAACTTTCTACTTTTATCTCACTCCATTTTTCTTTATATGTTTCCTCCTTGCTCCTTCCTATCCTATCCACAAATGTCAAGTATAAGAACTTTTCTAAGAACAAACATATTTTCCAAACCTATGTGAGAGTGAATCTTGGCTCTGCTAATGTAAAACAGGGCCATCAGGTAATGAAATGCTTCCCAAAAAATATTACATTAAAGTCAGACAGAAATCTGGTCTCAGCCAAGATGTTTTATGGTGCCCCCCCCCCTCCCAGCACCCAGACATTAAAATGTTGTTTTGGCCACTGTTTACAATTGCTTTTAGGCCACATCTTGCTTCTGCGAATGCAGCACAGGCAGTACATGTCCAGAAATGTTTCCTAAAAAATGGTACATTAAATTCAGACAAAAATCTGGTCTTAGCCATGATGTTTTATGGTGCCCAAACCACCACCTGGACCAAATGATGGCCTTTAGTCCACTGTTTACAATTGCTTTGGGGCCACATCTTGCTTCTGTGAGTGCAGCACAGGCAGTAAATGTGCAGAAATGTTTCCTAAAAAATGGTACATTAAATTCAGACAGAAATCTGGTCTCAGCCATGATGTTTTAGGTGCCCAAACCACCACCCAGTAATTAAAATGCTGTTCTGGCCACTGCTTACAACTGCTTTTAGGCCACATCTTGCTTCTGCGAGTGCAGTACAGGCAGTACATGTCCAGAAATGTTTCCTAAAAAATGGTACATTAAATTCAGGCAAAAAAATATTACATTAAAGTCAGACAGAAATCTGGTCTCAGCCATGATGTTTTATGGCACCCAAACCACCACCCAGCCAAATGATGGTTTTTGGTCCACTGTTTATAATTTTGTTTTTAGGACACATCTTGGTTCTACGATTGCAGCACAGGCAGTACATGTCTAGAAATGTTTCCTAAAAAATGGTACATTAAATTCAGACAGAAATCTGGTCTCATCCATGATGTTTTATGGTGCCCCCACCACCACCACCACTCAGACATTAAAATGCTGTTTTAGGGCTGTTTGCAAATATTTCGCCTGAAACTCTCTGCTGCTGGTGCCAAACAGGGCCTACAAGTTCAGAAATGTTACAGAAAAAATGTTACATCAAATTGAGACTGAAATGTGGCATCAGTCCTGATGTTTTATGGTGTGCCACAACCTCAGGGTCCTGCAAAGGGGTGCCAACCCATGCAGAGAAAATGAATTCCTCCTGCAAAATGCTGCTGCTACTTGCAATTATTTCCTCCTGCTGCTGCTGTTTCAATTGATTGAGACAGAAATGTACAATTATCATTTCCCTAGCCATATGCTGCTGTACTGATTGTCTAGCTGTCTTGACTGACTGACTCTGTGGTAGTAGCTTGCCTGGCAGTGGGGAGTGAAGGACATTTTGGGGCACTGTAGCTTGCTGCCTGCTGCTGTCTCTGACTACTACTTGCCAAGTTGCCACAAGAACTACTGTTCTGGATGGTTGATGCCTGGTGGATTATCATCACACAGTCCACACTGCTGCTGCTGAACATGTAAGTATCTGTCTTCATTTTTTTCCTGTGCAAGGTAAGGGTGTTGGTGCATTGGTATTATGGCATCTTGAGTTCTAATATGCTTGTACTGCTCTTATAGTATTCTTCAGTGTGCTGTGGATGACATCATCATGCCAGGCCAGGAGGGAGGGAGATCTATGGATCTTTAAATGCACCGCATTTCCCAATTTCCCAACACAGACGGCAAGGATTGGAATTTTCATACTAGTGTGGTATGTATGTTACTGCCATCTGGTTGTCTGAGCTAGATAGTAATTGTGTTATTTTTTGCTTTTGTCAACATCAGGAATTCTGGTGAAGTTAAGTCTTGTTCCATCCTGCTTCCGCTGCTGCTGCCGGCTGCTCAACCTGATCTGGGGGATTTATTTAATTGTGCGATGGTTCCACTTTCACAGTCCTTGAGGTAAGTATTTCTTCATTTTTTTATGGTCTTTTGTGGTGGGGAGGGTTGGTGGATGGTCACGGGTGGTGGGGGGGACATTTTAACAATCCTCAACATTTGTTCTTGTTTTTTTCTTATTTCAAGGTAAGGTACACAGTGCTGATAGGGGAAGGGGAATGTCTGCTATTACTGCTAGTGCTACTGTGCTTCATCATGGACCTTGGTCTGGAATCATGTGCACCACTCAGTATGTTCCTGTGGGGAATGTCCACAGTTTCATGACATCACGGGGGATGGTAAGTATACCTTTTTTCTCTGCTTCTTCTTCCAACTTGTTAGGTAAAACCAGGTATGCAGACTGATGAGTATGCATCATTTTTTCTTATCTTTGGTCTTGCTTAGGTCATTTTCCTCTGTTGAGGTTTCATCATATCTTGATGACTACATCCATCGAGGCCCTGCAGGAGCTGTGTTTGTAGAAGACAGGGGTGTTGCTTGAACTGCAATGTTGGCCACTGGACTGGTGTTCATACTATTACCATTAATGAGTAATCACCACTGCCACCCACATACAGGGAGGAACTATATGCGAAAACAGATGGTTGAGAAGGTGTTTAGTAAATAATTAAGTGGAGGGGGTTAATGTCTTGTCTGATCAATGGAGATTGCATAGCTGCAGTAGTCATGAATATTTTGAATCCATTCCAAAGTGAGGACAGCAGGACCCTCCCCCTGCCCTGATCCTCCCTCCCCCAGGAACCACTGCAAATTTGGTGTACCTTAACCTGGTACTGTAGCGTAAGTAACCTTTTTGGGGGGATTTGATGTTGTGAGTTGTTGCCTCTTCATGATTATTTTGTAATTAATGACTCACACCTTTAAAGATGGCCACCATTCACCATTTTCAAAATTGTACAACTTGTGATGTTAACTGTTGAATAACATGCTACATTCATATGCTACTTGTACCAGCCTAAGAGCCAGGGTTCTTGTACATGTCACCATTACTAAGTGGCAGAAACCTTTTTTTCAGTTGCATGAAGTGCATGGGTGTGTCAGGTCAGATCAGGTGATGAGAGAGAGTGTGCAGTGTAGAATTTGCCATGATGGGCACTTTTAAGGACATCCAGCCAACATATCTTGCTGTAAGATGGGGTTGATATAGTTAACATGAAAAGTAAGATATTTTTGGAAGAAAAACATAACTGTAATCATGCAATTGCAACATCTTTACAGTTATGGTAATTACATTGCTGCTGCTTTATATAGGCTTGGGGACTGGTGGTGAGGTGACCAATCAATGGGTTATGGTAAAGGGTGATCAAATGAAACTTATACACACTGCAGCACATAACAACACATTACCATAACCCCGGGACCATAACCAATCCAATGGTACATAGCTTAAAATAAGGTATAACATATGCACCCCAGCCACCATACTGAGTTGAAAGTTGTTGGGGGGGCCTTGGAGTAAACTCAGCCTTTTTCAACTTCCAATTCCACATCATCCAAGAAGCACCCCTCACAGTCTTCAAGACTGGAGTTCTCATCAGATGAGAAGTCTCTCAACATTGCTGCCTCATCCACCTCGCTGCCGGTGGATGCCTTAGTCGAGAGATCATCATCATCCTCGTCACCGAGACACAGTTGTGTTGTGTGGAATATGCATTTCATTCATTTTGATGAATGTTAGCATGGACACATTCTTGGGTGACAAATTGGTCTGACGGCCACTCACAATTGCTCCAGCCACACTAAACACTCATTCCACAGTGACACTGGATGGTGGGCAGCTCAGGTATTTCACAGTAACCAATGTTAGTGCTGACCAGTTAGTCATTTTACTGCTCCAGTACAGCTAGCTGCTCATCTGTAATGGAAAGGTGCTTTGGTGCCCATGTAGGCCTCTACCATTCATTCTGCTGCCCGGAGTCCAGCTGCCTCATCTGTCTCCTTCTCCTCCTCCTTTTCCTCCTTAACTTCCACACTTACCTGAAAGAGAACATCCCAGATGGGACTGCTTGCTGTTTTCTGCTCTATCTTGCCCATTTTCTCTGACTGGGTTGCCTGTGAGCCACTGGTGGTGGTAGCAACACCCATTTTTGTTGCAGTGCATGCATTTTTCATTTGTGCAGCATGTACCAATCTAATGAGATTGTCTGTCAGCTGTTGTACTCACTGATGACCTCCTTCAATTATAGAAGGCAGGCCACGTTTGTAGCATGGATCCAGCATGGTGGCGATTGCAAAGTCAGCCAACTGTAAAATGCCAGATATATGGGTATTTGTGTCCAGCACATGGAGCACGTGATCCATTAGATCACAACTGCCATGATCCCCACTTGCCTCTGTCTGGTGTCACACATTCACTAGTGTCTGCCTCAGCACACATATGAAGGGTATGAACTGACTTATAGAAGCAGTGTCCGCACTCACTGCCTGTGTAGCATGCTCTAATGGATGGAGAATGCATATTAGCCCATCAGTTTGGTGCCACTGCTCTGTTGGTAGAGCGATGGACACTCCAGCACTGTCACGGGTGCTGTGCAGCAACAGATATTCTGACACAGCCTTATACTGTTCATACAGCTGATCAAGCATATACAGTGTGGAGTTTCACCTGGTGACAACGTCAAGCTTTATCTGGTGCTGAGGCAAATGGTTATTGTGCTGTTGCTGACGTAGATGGTCACAGGCCTTTGCAGAACTGGTGATGTGGACACAGATGTGACGAGCAGCAGTAACTATTTCCTTAATGTCCACATGGCTGAGAAACTGCTGAACAACAAGATTAAGACAGTGTGTCAGGCAGGGCACTCTGAAGAAACCACCATCATTAATGCATCTCAGTACATTGGAGCATTATCACTTGATGAATACTGCTATGAGTGAGTGTGTGTGACCACCCATCAATCTCATCCAGCAGAACAATAAGCATTTTTGCATCCGGTGAGAACCTGTGACACTTGTCATACTCAGGGTTGCATGCCGATACCAGGTGGGTTGCTGCCACCAGAGTCTTGCTTCAAGCATGTTTTGCGGGCCCAAAATCAAGTACCACCCCAGGCAACTTGCCCAATGTGCTGTTATGCACAGATATGAGCTTGCTGCTGTTTGTCCATGGTCACATATCCATGCTAAGATGGAGATAGTGTGATGCATTATGCTTCAATGCATGTCTAATGTAATCAACAACTCTACTGTTCAGCTCTGGCATGGCACGCTTAGTAAAAGAGGTTTGTGATGGAACTTGCCATTTGGGACTAGGCATGGCCATCAAACTCAGGGAAACCAGCATTCTCTATGAAGGAGAATGGCAACAGATTGATGGCCAGCATTTCTGCAGTGGCAGCATTTAACTCCTCATGCAGCAGCAGCATGATTGGGGGTACTGTACTTTGTCTTCCGCTCAGGATGGTCTTCAGAGTGGGCTGCATCTTTGGGGCTGTCCGACCAGAATGCTGTACTTGTGGTAGCAATGATTTTCTTTTAGGGTAACACTTGACTCTTGGGGCTGTGTGAACTACATGAAGCCAATTATTTTGGTTGCTTGTGGGTGTGGTGGTGTACTTTTCAGACTCATGGGACTGGGACTTGCACCAGTGCTATGCCCACTACTCGAGAGATCAAAGGATTACTCACCTCCTCCTCCACCACTGACCCACTCTGCCATCCCTACTCCTGCTCTTGCTCTACTACATGCAACTTGCTACCAACAGCTCTGGCATCCTTCTGGTGTTGCTGCCATCTCAGTTGGTGCTTGTTTTTCAGGTGGGCGTGTTGGCCACCGGTAGCTATGTGGCTTCCCTTTTTCTCCAACTAACATGGGCTTGACAAAGTTGGCATATTGCTATGGTCTCATCAGTAGTATCTAGCACATAAAAGTCCCAAACTAGGGACTTTTGACCTCTGAAATTCAGATGCTTTTGGGACTGGGATAGTTCAGAAACAGGTGTGGAGGTGTGTGTTTTGTGGGCTGCTCTCATCACTTCAGTAAAACTACATTTGAGAGGTGGGGTTACTTGACTGCTTGGAGGTTTGCTTATAGGATTGGTGATAGACTGACCCAGGGGCTATACATGTAAATGGCCTACATCATTCTTGACCTTTTTTAACTCAGGCTCCCATGTGGGATCATCCCAGCCATCATCATCACCACCAATAGTGATTATGTCCTTGTCTTCTTCCTCCTCCTCCTCCTCCCCCCCCCCATCACTGTCTTCTTGGAGGATGGCATCTTTTTCTTTCTTTACAACCATCTCAGGGGGCTGACTATCCTTATCTCCAGGATTATCAGACTCTTATTGAACACTATCATCACCAACTCACTCCTGCCAGAACATAGACAGCCACACTGACAGACTTATTCTCACCTTCCTCTGAGTCCTGGACCACTGTTCCTGTGCTGGTGTCAGTGCCTCCCTTCTTCTCATTGTCAGCACCCCCAATAGCATGGCTGCAACAGTTTAAGCTTTATAAAAGTAAAACACAGATATGCCTGACCCAGTTCGGCCACCAACTCCTTTGCTGGTTCCTACCGTACCACCAGGGCCCACATCAGAAGACACTGATGCAGACATATGTGTGCTTTCACTGCTGTGGGGAACTGGAACTGAAATTGTACTTTTTTTCAGCAGACTTCTTAGCTCCCTCATCCCCCCTGCCACGTGTCCCCCCTGTACTTGGTTGCTTATTAGCAGGCATTTTTGCTGATTGCTGCTTCAAAGCTTTGCCTTCCTCTGTGAGTATTTGAAGAAAGGATGTATTATTACTACTAACTGTGTGAATAACACCTCACACATGAATGACGACATCACACACCTACAGTACGGGCTTCCTTACAAGTCCAAACACAATTGGGACAGGTACAAGGACTTAGAGTACAACTAATACCATATATGGTAGGTAGCCTATTCTAGTAAAAAAACCAAAAGGTAACTTTTCCCCCCAAACAGGATAGGAATTAAAGAACACACACAAGGAAAAAGGGCACAAGTGGCCAACTTTAAATACAGATCACCTGTGTCTCTGGACAAATAAAGTACTGTGATGTGTTATTACTTAGTACCACAATTTTTTGTATATATTCAGGCAGAGACAACCATAAAACTGCAACAAAGGCAGGTACCACACAATATAGTAATGGTCTGGATGGGAGGGATCACCAAGAAATCTCTTGAAAATGATTATTTTAATATATACTCTTTTATAATGTGCGCCTTAGGTGTTACACAAACAATGCTATAACAGAGAAAGGTTGAGGTAAGTTAACTAAAACAGGAACACTGCGTAGTGTGCAAAGTCAAGCTCCAGCAATAACATACAGTGGAACAATTCAACAATGCAGTGCAACTGTAAATGGACCAGTTCAAGTGATCAAGTAGAAGTACTTAAGTAAAGATACAAAAAAATATAGAACTGTTGATTTTCACAGTTTTAGTAACACAAGTTAACACTCCAGCAAACATAACTAACCACAAACAAATAAAATAAAGGATCAGCTCCGTGTGTTTAAAACTTTAGAATTCATAATCAATTCACAACTTAAAGCAGAAGAATGGTATATATAACACATCTAACAGCGACAGGAACTCTCTCAAACAGGATGGAGAAACTTTTCAGAGAAAAATAAATGACAAGATATAACAAAATTAATAAGAAATAACAGTAAATAAATAACTCACAATTGTGAGTAATACCAATCTGTTTGGCTAGAAATAGCCTGCACTGCTTTACACCCTACCCTACTCCCACACAACTCTTTCAAAGACAGAGAAAAGTAAAACCTAATTTAAAGAGCTGCTGAAGCCATCTGGCCAAAAGTGCTACCTTGCAGAATTGGAATAAGCATATCCACAGTAAATCTCATACCAAAAAGTAGATTTCTATGTTACTTCATCTTAAAGTTATTAGCCATTTTGTAACCCTGACTTCACCATCTGTTCAAAGAAAGCCTGTTCCAGTGAAGAACTGCTGCTGATGTCATCTAGGGACCTTACAGTTTATTCTTCCATGTCAGCAAGCTTATAGAACCTGTTTCTATAAAGCTGTAAAGATCATGTGCAATGGTTTTCATAAGTAAAACAGGCAGCATGAGTTGGTAAACATTGCTTTAAAAACTTTGTGTTTCAGGCTTTGTAACAAAACTGACATTTTGTCTGGATGCTTTTTATTCAGGTACTTTGCTGAATGTTGGATCACAGCACACTGTGAAGTTTGCAGACTAGAGGCCAGATATTCAAACTAAGCCAGGCTAATGGCATATAAGCGCCTCAACAGCTGCGCGGGGAATGGACTGGGTGATATTCAACAGAGATGCGCCATGGCTCAGCATCATTGAATATTGCACCCTGGCCACCCGTAGTGCACATGGTGCAGTGGCACTGCGCCAGCGCCAGTGGCCAGAGTGGAGCATGGGGATGCGCTAGCACAAGTTCCATTGCCCTAGGCGCAACTACCGTGATATTCAAAAGTTGACATGCAAATGGGGCCATAATGTATGTAAGGCACAAATGGGGCCATTTGCATGTCATTATGGCCCCATTTGCATGCAGGTGTGCCGATCCCCGATGACTTGTGCCTAGCGCCCTGCCAGGCAGCAGCCATTGGGGACTGACGCCCCTGAAGCACGCCATTGTGCCCTACATCCCGATTGTGGGTTTAGTAAATGAAAAGTGATATCCTATATCCCTGGTGGTCCAGTGGACAGCAGTTCGCCCGAATCGCGGGCTTCAGTAAATGAAAAGGTGATATCCTTATATCTCTGGTGGTCCAGTGGCCGCTGTCTGCTCAATCGTGGGCATTAGTAATAGAAATATACTCTCCTATATCCTCTGGTGGTCCAGTGGACGGATGTTTCGCTCAATCGCGGGGTTTAGGTAAACTAGTATTGACTATCATATCCCTGGGGGTCCAGCGGACCCCCTCCCCACCCACCCACTGATCCCAACCGCCCCTGCTCCCCGGTC
This sequence comes from Neoceratodus forsteri, assembly GCA_016271365.2. Lineage (NCBI taxonomy): Eukaryota > Metazoa > Chordata > Ceratodontiformes > Ceratodontidae > Neoceratodus > Neoceratodus forsteri. The sequence goes on along the minus strand of CM057451.1, from coordinate 49,231,799 downwards.
AGCTGTGGGTGGCAGCACCCACCTGCCTGCCTGTTGCCCTCGCTGCTCACTGACCGACACCATCAGTAGGGCTATACGCCTCATTGGTCCACGAGCGTGAGCTAATAGCATGTAGCCTATATTGTGGCTCACACATTCCAGATATGTGAAATGGATCCATCTGCTATCTGAATGTGTAGTACATAGAGCTGCACACCCATTGGCTCACGCGAGGACCAATGGGTGTACAGCCCACTGACGTGGTAGTCAGTCGGCATGGGGGCGCAGGTGGTGAGAGGCCTCCTCCACTGACCGGTGAGGGAAGGTGGGGATCAGTTGGCTGGTGGGGAGGGGTCCGCTGACCACTAGGGATATGGGGTCAGTACTAGTGTACTTAAGCCCACGATCAGGAAGACAGCGTCCACTGACCACCGGGGATGTAGGAGAGTATATTTCTATTACTAATGCCCATGATCTGGCAAACAGCGGTCCATTGGACCACCAGGGATATAGGATATCATTTTTTATTTACCTAAGCCCACGATCAGGCAGACAGCGGTCCATTGGACCACCAGGGATATAGGATATCACTTTTTATTTACCTAAGCCCGCAATCGGGCAGACAGCAGTCCACTGGACCACCAGGGATATAGGATATCACTTTTTCATTTTACTGAAGCCCGCGATCGGGCAGACAGCAGTCCACTGGACCACCAGGGATGCAGGAGTTTTTATTTATGTTACTAATGCCTGCAATCAGGCATGGAGGTGGCGCCACCACAGAGGTGCGGCGGGCTCAGGTGGCCACCCACAAGGTGGCAGCTGCCGTGTTGTGCCCTGCAATATGGCAGCTCACCTGTGGGTGGCCGGCCGCTGCTCCTTTCTTTGCTCAGCTTTGGCAGCGAGGTGGGAGTTGCGATGCATGGATCAGCACATCCCAGGCTGAATATTGGGCTGTGCAGAGTATGCAGACACACACACCCCACTTGCACCTGCATACATTACTGATGAGTCCGCATCGATTTGTACCAGGTGCAATTCCCATTTGAATATCGCTTAAGATTAGTGAGTTGTGCATGGTGCAACACTGTTGCACCATGCACAACCCTTTTGAATATCTGGCCCTCAATGTTTCTGGCTGAGCTCACTCACACCTATCAGTCAATTGAGGCAACTTCTAAGAATGGCAATTTAAAACAATCATCCCATCTCCTTGTTAATGGGGGTGGGGCAGACTCATCTATGTTCTACTCTAACTTACAATAATTATTTTATCAGAGTTAACACTTCCACCTCTAGTAGGAATTAATACATATAAGGCCCCTATTAAAACATATTGTAAAGCAGACAATGACAAACAGCAGTAAAATTAGTAACACTCTAACTGGCTTCAGCAGTCTGGAGGCATGCTGACTTAGTATCCAGCAACCCTGGTGAAATTGACCACACAAAACAGCATTGAATAATACAATTTTATCAATTTTGTTACAAAACCTGGAACATATATAGTATTTATAGCAATGTTCACTGAAAGGTGCTGTCTGTTTTACTTGTGAAAACCATTGCACATGATCTTTACAACTTTGGAGAAATGTGTCTCATAAGCTTGCTGACAATCATTACTAGACTTTGAGCACCCTACATGACATCATCAGCAGCTCTTTACTGACCCCTGCTTTTATTGCACAGGTAGTGCAATCAAAGTTACAAACTGGCTAATAACTTTAAAACCAAGCAACGTAAAAATCTAGTTTTTGGTATGAGATTTACTGGGAATATGCTTATTTGGATTCTGCAATGTAGCACTTTTGGCATCAGTTGCTTTTTAAACTAAGTATTATACAAAAATCCACAAAATTAGAAAATGTTCCCTAGCAGCACAGTAGCACTAGGAAAAAATGTTATATTTTGCAGCATCCACTCTCAAAACAAGTTTCCAGCTATGTTTTCAAAGGTTTTATTGGCTCTGATGCACCACAACAGACTGCACTCCATGTAACACGCAGCAGAATGAGCTGTAAACAAGCTACACATGACTTTTGACCTGTTGCCTGATTCATTGCAAATTTCCCTTTGGACCAAAATTTTGCTGGCAAAATCGAATGATACATCAGCGAAATTATGCCACAAGGTGAAATTTGCAGCATCAATGGGTGAAATTGGCAAACCAACGAATTTATACGAAATTTTGCCATTTACAGGAAATCATGGAACCAAGTGAAATTTTGCTTTACATAGACGAAAAGTTTTGCCAAGACATGTTAAGCGAAATTTCGCCATTATGCAAAATCAAGGAAACAGGTAAAATTTAATTTCGTATATGCAAAATATTTTGCATAATTATGAATTACGTGAATATTTCACCTGGTGAAATATTTCAATTTCACAACACTACTTTGTTATTTAGTCAATCCTGCACCACAATATTATAGGAGTTTTGGATACCTACCTGTAGTTAATCATAGCTGACAACAAGTCAGCATGTGGTAGCTTGTCAAAGGCCTTGGGAAACTAGGTATGGTACATCCACTGCCCTCCCATCGTCAAGTTCCCTAATCACTCTATTGTAAAATCTCAACATGTTAATCTAATACACTCTCCCATTAGTGAATCCTTGCTGAGTGCCATCCAACAGATCTTCTTGATTAATAAATTGTAGAATGTTATCCTTCAGAATACTTTCCAATATTTTTGATGGGATGGAAGTCAGACTTACTGGACGATAGTTGGATGGGTCAGATCCTGTCCCATTTTTAAATAAGGGGATCACAGTAGCCCTTCTCCAGTCCTCTACCACCTCTCCTCTGTCTAGTGAAGCCTGAAAGATGTATGTTAGGGATGCTGCAATTTGGTTACTCAGTTCTTTAAGAACTCTTGGATGTAGGCCATCAGGTCCAGGTGATTTGTAAGGATCTATTTTATTTAGTTTGGTTTCTACATCCCTACGATTAATAAGTAATCTTTTTGTGTTATGTTATGGCTGTTACTGATTTTATTATTTTTTTTTTTATTAAACTCTAAGATTAGAAATACCTTTGAGCAAGAACTGCTCATTTACAAAGGTTCCATGTCAAAGGATGGAAGGTTAACACACAAACAAATGTAAACATTAATACAGAGTCTCAAAAACAAAATACTGTATTTCAAGCAGAGAGACAGCAAAGGGTAGTAAGGCTAGATGAGCACCCAGTAGTGGGTGGGTGGGTGGGGTCAGGAAGGAGAGAGCAGGCTGAAGGGCCATTGTCTGGGGGGTGGTTGGTATGAGAAGTGCAAGGTAGAGGGGACAGAGGTCTGAGGTGTTAAAAGATGGGAGGGTGTGGGTGAGGTAGGGGAGGAATGGGGAGAGGGGTAAGGTGAGAGGGAGGAAAATGGAGGACAAGGATAATTGACCAGAGGGAGTTTAGGGCCACACAATGCCAGGTGTGACTGAAGAGGTTGATCAATTAGGAGAAAGCAGTCACATTGGCCGGTAGTAGAGAGGTGAAGTCATAGTTGCCTTTTAAATGGACCGGGCGTAGTAGCTAAAAGGGATTCCTTGTTGAGTGAATTAAACCACTGGGGGGCCCTGTGGGCAAATGATCTCTGGCCGATAATGGTCCGGCATCTGGGAACCTGGAAGGTTTGACTTAGCATACTTCGGGTATGGTGGGTGCTGCAGTGAGAAGTCAGAAGCTTTTCAACCCCAGGTGGCATGAGCCCAAGGAGAACATTTTTGGTTAAGAGGCAGGCCTGCTATTTGATCCTGCTGAAGAGAGGGAGCCATCCAGACTGGGTGTACAAGTTACAAGTATGTGTAAGGTCTGGGTGCCACCAACTTTTTTGTTGAATACAGATGTAAAGTATGAATTAAGTAGGTTAGACATGGTGCTATTTTCGGACATTAATTCCCCATTATGTTTTTTTAGTGGTCCTACTTTATGTATGTTTCCTTTTTTGCTGTTAATAAATGAATACAATGTTTTGTAGTTTTGTTTAACTGATGATGCTAGTTTAAGCACATAGTTTGCTTTTACAATTTTAACTTTGTTTTTTAAAATTTTATGGATGTGTCTATAATTAAGCCTATTTGTTTCAGTGCCACTAGTCCTCCACTTTTTGTATAACTTGTCTTTCCTGTTTGTGAGTTTCTTTATTGCTAGGGTTAACCACTGTGGTCTGGATCTAATTTTGTTATATTTACATTTCAAGGGTATATTATTGTGTACTTCCTTGTTTATTCTGTTACAAAATGTGTCCCATATAGTGTTAAGTGGTTTGTCTCCTGAATCGTGTTGCCAATTCCATTTTTTAATGTTTGTCTTTATAAGATCAAAGTCAGCTTTACTGAAATCCATTGCTGTGGTTAATCCTATATTGTTATATAGGGATTCTCTGATTTTAAATTCTACTTTTAAATGATCACTGGTGCCTAGAGGAATAGATGTTTTATAATCCAAAATAGTATCCCCCATGTTAGTTAATACTAAATCAAGTATATTCTGGTCTCTGGTTGGTTCATCTACTATTTGTGTTTGTCTGATATTATCGAATGACTCCAGAAATTTATATTCTATTTTATTTACTACCTTGAGCTTTTTCCAGTCTATAACTTGCAGATTAAAGTCACCCATTACTAATAGTCTATCAGTAGGGACTAAGGAGTCAATTCTATTTAGAAGTGTATGATTCATTTCTACTGTGACTGAAGGTGGCCTGTATATGGTTCCCAGTATGATTTTGGGAGATTTAAGTGGAAATAACTGAACCCAGATTTGGTCTGGTTCTTCTGTTTCTACCTCTAAGGCTTCAGAATTTATGCTATCTGAAACATAAATCTCCACTCCTCCTCCCTTTCTGTGTGTTCTGGATTTTTTATATAGGGTGTACCCTTGTATGGTTTGGTCCCAAGAGTCTTGTGCATCCCACCATGTTTCTGTAACTGTGCATATGTGTATGTTTTGTGTAATCATTGTATCTTTAAGATCGTCAAATATATTTTTTCTATTTAGTCTTTTTGTGCCTTGCCTTCCACTTGCCGTGACATCCGCCTGGTCATGGACCCCTTGGCTGCAGCATCCCCATGAGCCACTCTCCTGGGACCTCCTGGATTACCCCCCAGGGCAGAGATGTGGCACCTGGCCCTAATGTGCCATGAACAACAGGATAGGGTGGGAGTTGGTCTGGGGTGCTGATTGCAGCCAAGGGGCTGGCATCACATTGGCAGTGGTGGCAGGCTTAGGTTTTTTCCCCCTGTAGGGTGGTGGGAATGTGCAATGATGCCAGTGTCCAACCTGCTCCCTGGAACCTTGTTGACGGAGGATGCTGTGGTGCTCCTGGCCCCTGTCAGGAGTCCCACGTGCACCAGCGACACCCCACGCCCTCCCCCCGGAGAAGAAGAGCAGTCATGGGATGCTCAATCCTTATCCCTCCCGGCAGGCCCTCTGATGACCTGAGTCCATTACCAAAACTGGATCACCAGTGCTGCAAGTGGAAATCCAACAGCTGCGTTGGCGGGCCGGCTAAGATTGTCTAATTTATTGGTTACGCTTCTGGCATTTAGGGGCATACAATTCCATTCTTCAGTATTTGGCTTTTTATCAAGTATTGTCAACACTCCGTTGCTAGTTCCCTTACCTAACCTTGCCCCCCCCCCCACAGTTAGTTTAAAATTTTCTGGGTTTCTTCCTTAAATCATATAGCCAGATAGCATGAGTCCATTTTGTTTAGATGGAGTCCATTGGGTCTATACAATTTGTGGTCCCTGAATACATCCATAGTATCCAAATATTTATACTCTTCCTTTTCATAGAATTCCCTGAGCCAATTATTGAGAATGTTTATGTTTCTAGTTTTAGTACCCTGATGCCCGTATACTGGTAATAAGTCAGATATAATAACATCCCCCCCGCCTTGCCTTTTGATTTCTGAACTTAAATCTTTAAAGTCTGTATAAATATCCTATAGGCTTCTTCCTTGTATGTCATTTATTCCTTCATGTAGTAGGACCAGAGGTTCACTAGTATTCTCCATTAAGCCCTTTAGAAGTTTTTTTTATGTCTCTGATCTTTTGACCGCAACTGACTGGGGTATGGTGATTTCTCCTTTGCAGAAGCTATGTCTATTCCTCAGATGACAGAGTCACCAATTACTAGTAAATCTCTTTCTTTGATTGTATGTTCACCTGAGCACTCATTTAGAAATGTTCCCATCATTGTTTTTCTTTTTATTGACGGTTCTGCTTGAGCTTGGTTAAATTCTACTCTGGCTGTAATTGGTGTGATTTTGCCACTATGTTCGGCCTTGTGTCAGTAATAGAAGTTTCTTCAATTGCATTACCTAATACTTCATAATTATTATGTAGTAATATAGGGCATTGTTATAAATTGTCCTCCCTACACTTCCTAGTATTCCTAGTCACCTTTGCCCAGCTATCCTCAGCTAGTTCTATATGGGTTTAACTATCTTTGCTTCAGAAAGTTTTGTTTCTGGTTTTGGGTCTGTCAGTGCAGGAGCAGTTTCTAGCTGGTTTGCCATCTGGTCTATAAAGCTTTCTAGTTATTCATTTTCAGTGTTTTAGGTATTCCTATTCAGGAGTCTTGTATTTCCTCCTGTAATGTGACCATCAACAAGCATTTGTCGATTGAAAATCCTTTATTTGATCCCCAAACAGTCCATCTGACATTGACAACACAGATTTATGTTCCCATAGGATGTTGATCATATTAACACAACTCTTTGGTATTTATTTTCTCAGTCCTCCATCAGTTACCAGTGTCTTATCAGTTGGCATTTAACAAGAAAAGTGAAAGCCAACACCAGAGATGAACTCCCAGTGTTCACATTTAAAAAGTGAAAACTGATTCAGGGTAATGGGCAAGGCTGTACCATAGCGGCTTTTCCACTTAGTATTTCAATACAAGGTCTCTGTCCCAAAAAAGTTTCACATTTGTTACAATATGTAGGTCCTACCCCAGGTGCTATAAAAAGCTACAAGATTCCACCTAGAATGGTAACTCTCCCACACTCTCTTGGCTTTTCCATAAAGTTTTTTTTTTGTTTTTTTTTTTTCACATTGGATACACATATGTGCACATCAAAATATAAACATTTTGAGGGACAGTGCATACATAATAAACATAATAATCTAATTAGATCCTAATGGACAGTTGCAGCAACATTGTAAAAATCTTATCACTCTAATCTTACCAACGGATTACAGAAGTCTTATTACAGGAGGATAGTAAATACAAACATTTATGGGAAGATGCATTCATAATAAACGGTAATCTAAATAGATCCCAATGTTAGTTGTAGCAATACTATACAACATCTTATCACTCTAACTTTACAAACTGATTACCAAAATCTTAAGACAGGAAAATAGTAAGAAATTCTGTGTAGGGGAACATTCCCAAGCTATGAACATAATTCTGTGTTGGATAAGACAACGGCTAAAAGCATTTCTCTGAGGTCTCACTAAAGAAATCTCCACCTTCTGGACATTGCTAGCTCTGGGTCCAGTTTTCATTACAGCTCCCAGTTCCAGCTCTTTAAAAACCAAGCTGTGATAATGGCTCCACACTGATGATGTCTTTGCCCCTCATTATCAGGCCTGACATCTCCACATTGCTTGTGCCAGTAGAATCCCGCATTTTAGGGATGAATGTTTGAGAAAGGAGGAGAGGAGCTTTGTATTCTTTGGTAACTTTTGTACATACTGTACCCCTCCAAAAAAAAAAGAGAATATTGATGCTATTTTAGCAAATTGGAAGATTAAAACAGTACAGAGATAGATTGAAAAGAATTTAGAGAGATTGAACTACTTGCTGAGAGTCACACAGTAAATAAATGGCTTTTATTAGGTTGCTCGGGTGATGGGACTCAAACCTTGTTTCCACGTTCACAGCTCTGAGCTTTAGACAAAGTTTGGCCTCCCTCTCTCCAGTCATAGCATGTTGTTTTAGCAGGTCTAGACAGTTCCCAGTTAAGCAAATAAAATCCTGTTAGATTAAACTGCAGTCATCTGTCCTGGTTTTTAGCTTGATCGGTGTAGGACTGTAGATGCATGTTATGGGAAATGAAGCTAAAACATTCAGATCCACAGTCCTTTGTTTAGTGCTAAATCAAGTAACTTTATTTGGTTCCCAAGAGTGATGTGCAGTATAAGGAAAAAAAGCAAGTAGTTAGATGGCAGTAGGACTAGAGTCAGTCCTACTGCCATCTGATGGAGTGAAGCAAAATCATACACACTTTCAGCAGCCCCCTACATGTCCTGTTTTAGTAGGTTGACTACTTTGGCACTGCAGCAGCATTAAGTAACAAAACTCACATAGAAATGCTTAATCACAAATCCATTTTTTTTCACAAATACATTTTTATTTTAAACCTTTTGATATCAGACTGTGACAGCAGGAAAACTAAGAAGCTAGTGTGCCTAATACACTCTAATTATAGTAAAAATATATTATTGTGAAAAGAACCAACTCTGGTTCTTTTCACAGTTTTTTTTTTATGTATTTTTTTTTTGTAAATACAGTCCCTCTATGATTATTGAAGTAAACTTTATCACTAGGAACTAGGACTTGAACTAGATGTCTTCTCAGGTCACCAACACAAAACAAGTCTTGCTCCATAAGCAACACCCATGCAAAGTCAAAGATAAACACAGCAAGCTAAAACAAACTCTGGCCAGAGCTGATAGGGCTGCAAGTGAGGAATTTGCAATAAAAATAGTGAAAATTACCAAAGGTATGAGTCTGCATTCTAAAATGTAACACAGGGTCATAAATTTGTTTTTGTTTTTTCTGGTGTTAGTGCTGTCAGTGTGGTTGATTTGGATGAGTCAGTTGCAGCCTATAGCAGGGCTGTTTCTGAGGTGCTGGATGTCATCACACTGGTCCATATATGACCCAGCTCCTCCCTCCTGAGACTCCCATGGTTTGAAGGGGCCCTCATGGCAATGAAGACCATGGATTAGAGGTTGGAGCATTGCTGGCATATGACTCAGCTAGAGGAGGATAGACTGGATTTAAGGAATCACTACAGAGATTATCAAATGGCAATTAACCATAAGAAGGCAGAGTTCCTGTCCAGGGAGATTGCGGCAAGGTGGAACAGACCAGTTCAGCTATTTCGGATTGTGGACAGGCTTCTTCTTCTTCTTCCTGTCTGTCTACAGACAAAAAGAGCTCTTTCAGTAGGACTTTGCAAAGAGTTTGCTGTGTTATCTTCTGACAGGATATCCTCTATTCAGTTGGGAATCTCACCATAGGGTTTGGACCAGACCCACAGGGTGAGGTCCAGGTCAAACAGGGGCACTTCTATTGTCCAGGAACAGTTTTGGCCAGTGGAAGTGGCTGAGGTCTCTAAGGTGATTTTGAAGCTGCACTTATTGTGAACTGAATCCTGTCCCGTGTGTCTCCTAGTGAGCTGTATTGAGCTTTTCGTCCAGTATTCACCTGGATAGTTGGGTGTTCACTTTCAGAGAGGGGTCTCAACAACGCCTTGAAGGATGCACTGGTGAATTGCCCCACCTCATGAAGAAGGGCAGAGAAAATTTCAACTTGTCTGAAAGGTGGTTTTGCATAGGACTGCAAAATCACCTTTGAGATGGATCTGCCTATTGACAGTGCCATTGTTCATGAAGTGGGATCCTAAAGAAGACATGTTGAACATTTGGGGCAAAATATGCAAACATGACCAAGCTATGGCACTAAGTTCAAAACTGCATTGAAATACATTGATCCACGTATCTGATTCCTTAGTTTATGGTCCAGCTTTGAAGAGTGAAGACATGTCTGCAGTCCAGAGAGGATTACGGCATTGGACCCCTGATCAGTAAGTAAGGGCTGGGGTGTTGCTGGGTGGGAGGGTTGGTGGAGGAGCCTAACGGCCACAAAGACATAGATGGAGAGGGGGTCAGTTATTCTCTATGTGCCTGCAGCCTTACCACCTTGGAGCCTTCTATGAAATCTCATAAGTAAGCAAGGTTAGAACTGGTCAGTGGAGACCAACAAATAGCAGGTGGGGGCAAGTCTAAAAACAGCTCTCATTTCTAGGCCCCAAAACTAAATAAATAACTCAAGTTGTTACACATTACAATGGTGTGGGCACCTTGTTATATGCTACTTATCCTACAGGGCAGTTAGGTGTTAGACATGCTCCATCATAATTAGGGAGTCTAGACTTGGGGTGTTATGACTTGGAGGTATTCTCGTAGGACCTGAAAGGGAAGAACAGAGAAAGTTGAGAAAACACAAAAGGTCAGAGGTCCTAGAGGAGACATTCGGGGGTTAGAATTAAACAAAGATACTTATCTGATTGGTATACAGTCAGGTCAGATCTGTAGAAATAAAGAGAAAGTAGATTAGATTAGTATGGGGAACTTATAGTAGCAAGAGTAAGAGACAGAGAGCTGAGAGATAGAAAAAGGGTACAGTACAGCATAGGAGTAAAGGAAAGGGAGTTTTACAGGAAAGGATAAACTTAAGTTCAAAGTAAGGAAAACAGATACAGAGACAGACAATAAAATACAAACAGCTAAAAAGCAAATAAAGTGATATTGGGGCTCAACAAAACCCTTTGGCACCCTAGGTGGCCTGCTAGTGGCATGCAGATTTAAGTAGTAGTCCTGATGGGCTACAGGTAATGCTTTTGGGCTAGAGGTCCCTGCATCTCATTGTCCTGAGAGCCATAAATTTGTTTCAGAAGTTGAGGCAGAGTTAGTGTTGGAAGCTGTAGAGATGTGGGACCAGTCAGTGGTTGACAGGTCTGTGTGGAGAGAGGATAATTTCAACAATCTGAAGGAGAACAGGAGAATGATTTCAGGGGGAATTTAGAGCGAAGGATCTTGCATACATGGTAGGTGGAGATTATCACCGAGTGCATCTGGGAGGATACCTGTATCAACAATACAGTGAGTTGAGAAGAGAGTTCCAGTCCAGTAGTGTGTGGTTCAAGGATTTGTGATTAAAGAGGGGGGGGGTCTGAAATTTGTTGGGATAGCAGTAGGGATGTAACTATCTGACAAAGTTGAGCCAAACAGAGTTAAAATCCTCAAGTATCAGCAACTCACCAGATGAGGAGTGGGAGTAGATGGATGTGAGAAGTTCAGTGATTAAAGCAAGTGACAGGACAGCAGTACACATCTGCAAGTAAAAGTGAGACTGTGAAATTTAGTCTGCCTACCACAACCAACTATTCAGCACTAGTCCTTATGGACATCGGCTCCTCAATTGCTACAGTAACTCCCTCTTCTAACTAAGCCCATAAGCCTATCCCATCCCTGTTTGAAACTGCATACTGATCTGGCCTTTATCACTTTTCTGGTACATTGTTCCACCTGTAAACCACTCTTTCTATCAAAAGTGCATGCAGACATCTTTTGAATCTTCCTCCTGCTAGTTATATGGTTTCCATCATTGATAATTTGACAAAGTTTTGTGTTTAAGTTTTTTAATGCATACTTACTTCATCCCTGCTAGTAAGGGGGGGCAGACATTGTGGACCCAGAGTCCTTCCGACCTTACATTACTATGTAACAAATCATGCTCAAACATCAGACACTTTGCTCACATATTTTGTTATCTTTTTTAATTACCATTCCACCTGCATTTACAAGAGTCTGTCCCATTGTACTTCTAACATTTGGTGTCAGGTGATGCGTGTGGCAGCAGTGACTTAGGAATGTACTGTTACATTACAGCCTTAATGTGAAGTGAACTACAATTACTATATAAACTACAGCATTTTGTGGCTGAATTATTGTTCAGTGCTAAAAACAGCACTGAACATTTGGGTATGACAAAAGAATAAATGCAGTCTAAACATCACTTTCATGTAAAACACTTTTACAAGCACTGTGCTGCTTATAGTTTTAAACAGTAAACTTCAGAACTTAAAAGGTAAACCACACCCAAGTAAAGATAAATAAGAGGGTGTGAAGCTATCATGCGGTTCTGTTCATAAATATATTGAAATGCAGAAATATTATTTAGCTATTTAGGTATTTGTTAGTGAGGATTTCTACAAGGTCAATCCGTGGATGCCCAGTAACAGGGTTTTGTTAAACAGTGAATAAGAAAAAAAAACATGCTGTCTCAATCAAAGTAAAAAAAAACAACATTACTGATCTGAGATTCTTATAAGGTCTCTGTTGATCAGGTCAAGACATTTACATATCTTGTGGGTGGGGTCATCTGGACCTAGTTTAACACACTCTAACATACTTAAGGTTCCCGGCTCTAGGTACTTGGGTTAATATTTATAACTGACTCTGTAGTGCAGTACAAGGGTGCTGCTATATTGGAGAGGTGCTATCCTTTGGATGAGATGTTAAATTATGTCTGGTCACTGTCCGGGGGAAGTAAAAGATCTCATGTCACTTATAGAAGAAGAGCAGGGGTATTTTCATTAAACAGAAAATAATACAATATTCATTGAGAAATAAACTTAAAAAAGTATAAACCACACAAGAACTAATATGAAATAAATCCAAATAATTCAAATAAAGTGCTGAAAATAAAGATACAGAACAAAGATATAATATACAAAGCAATATACAAAAAATAAACACAATTGTATACAGTGCACAAACTTATAATAACCCCACTCTCTGTGAGACTCAGTCTAGATGAGCAAGTGCCTGCTCTGGGCTACCAGGGTTTGTTGCTGGTAGCCCCCCGATTTCCCAGCAGACAACAGGAGGGAACCAGTTGTCTTGAAATGGAAATGTTCAGACTCAGTCAATGTTGATTTGTGTTGCACAGAGATCTAGAAGCCACTATTCTAGTTTCTGCTGCTGGCTGCCAATGTGTGGGGAAAGGGAAGGATGATTAAATGTGTTGAGACAACATGGAGGAGTCAAATGGAGAAAGAGAGGATACTGGGATGGCTGGTCCATCCCCAATAGAATTGAAATTCTGGTCTGGACTGAGAATTGGAGTGTGATGGACGGGGGAGATCCTGTGTATCCCAGTAGTATATATACGCTAGCTAGTGCTGTCACACCTTAAGAACAATGTCAAGAACCTTTTGTTTTACAGTATTTGGACTCATGGTGAATGATTCCAAGTCCCATGGTGCAACTCACAGGTGTACGCGAGTTGTGTCATGCACCACTACACCGGAGACCCTGTGCCCTATTCTAAGACAGGCAGGGTCCCCGGCACCTATGCCCCACAACTTGCAGCAGCTGCAGGGTTGCACAACTGGAATGGTTTAACAGACCTGGGAGCTGCAAGTTGTGGCCAACAGTTTACTTCCCCCGAGCCCCCTGCTCCGTATCACTGCCACAATCACCTGGGGGTCTTGGGGGGGTCTGGCCAGGTCGTAACCTGCGGCAAGGGTGCATGGAGAGGAATGGAAAATTGCAGACTCGGAGGTCCCCAATATTTGGGGGTGGTGGCATGACTGTGCTTGGGGGGTCTGAGGGGCAGGTTACAGTGCATTCCTTGGAGCAGCGGGGGGGCATCCATCATTTTGCCATAATGGATGCCCCTTAGACCACTTCCATGCTGGTCTAACCCACTGCGCCAATGCAGGGACTTGGAACTGCAGAACTAGGTTATGGCAGCTGCCCTTCCAGAATAGGGTACAGGTGCTGCCATAACCCACCCTTGCACCATGCCACAGCGGGTTGTGGACATAGTGGGTGGCATATCCCACCTTTGGTGCAACCTGCATCTTGGAATTCCAACTTGCATTATCCCTGGTGCAAGGTGAAATTTGTGCCATAGGGCTTGGTATAAATTGCCTTGCACCAGGCGTAACCTGACTTGGAATCAGGCCCCTGGAATGAAATAAAAACAAATTACCACCATCACAGCCATAAGGCCACTGATCACAATGTCAATGGCCATGGTTTGGAAACATGCCTGGATTATTGGAGGAACTGCCAAGAAAGAGGGAGTAAGTGTCCCAGCAAACACTTTCACTCTCCAGGGTGAGAGACTGCCTTGCTCCAAGCATGCACTGCTGTCAAGGTGTCCACAGGCATGGGCACAAGTTTGAAGTAGTAACAGGAAGGGTGGATGCTCACTTGCTCTTTGTGAGACCACACAATTATGTAAGCATGCATTCAAGCCCATGAATGTGAGTGATCCCCTGAGGGTGGGCTTAAGGAAGAATTTCTACACCACCTCTATGATGTCCGTACACTCAAAACCTGTTTAGCCTGCAACATTCCCAGCAACCATAGGGTCTCCAGAAGGGGATCTCTCCCCATCTTCATTTGTCGGCACCTAAGTGATTGACAGCTGGGAGCCACTGTCAGATGTAACGGAGATGGGTGGTAATCAAGAGCTGAATCCCAGTAGAGAGAGAAAGGAAAAAGTACAAACTGAAAAATAAAGTTAGTTTTTTTCCATATACTGTACCTTATTATCCTCCATGTATGTTCATCCTGTCTTTGGGCTGGACTATGCATATCATCCTCCCAGCCCCATCAGTTCCTTACATCCACTGACCACTGGTGGAGGATAACATTGTACAGGGCCAGAGACTACCATCCACTATCATCCCAATGGCCATGTGGTTTCACACTCATTTTGCCCATGCTTTTACCCTCCCATATATTCAGTGGCATAGACAAAGCCTCTAGTGTCCTAGTACTTTCAGAGCACACTACTGCAGGGACAGTGTGGTAATGGAACATAACACCATGCCACCCCTAGCTAAGAGGTGCTGCCATACACCTGGCAACCTGATTAAAGTTCCCCCTCTTCACTCCTGGATCCAGACCATCTGCACAGCACATTGTTGCTTGGACGTTGGGTGGTCTGAATGAAATGTTTAAGCTCAATGCTTCATCAAGGCAGCTCTAGCAGCTGAAAGCAAGCAATACCTCAGATCCTTCTGTATATAAGCCACAATACACAAACACACACACACACTCAAATGCACACGTTCCATGTGATCCTCCATTGTTTTGTTTGAGCACAAGGATTACAGACAAAGATAGTTATGTTTCAGCAGCTGGAAATGCCATAATGTGGGCAGCACTGAGCTTAATCATTTGAATTAATCTGAATTCATGGGGCCAAAGACCTTCTGAAAGGACTTCTAGATTTGCTTTTTTGGGTAAGCTTTGTATGTTATGTTCCCTGTATGTTTTACTTATAGTTTTAGTTTCTGACATAATGTCTAGACTGTCCAGCATTTATGCTTAAGGTCCACCCCCACCCTTAGGAACCCCCTTTTGTTTTTGAGAGCTACTCCTATTTGTCTTGTGTGTGCTCCCCTCAGATTTATTGCAGGGGGTGGGGTAAACCCCCTTCATTCTCCTAGTTCAACATTTTAAGAAATGGCTTCCATGGCTATTCAAATTAGTTCCCTGCCCTCCTGCCAAGCAGTGCATCTCCATGCCATGCGTATGCACTATGACAAATGTCTGTACATGGATAATGCAAAAAATTTGAATTATTTATGCACCCTCTCCCCATTTTTGGTTAAGGATGTACACAGAAACACAAACAGCCTAAATGCACTTTGAAAATGTGGCCTTGTGTTTTACCTGTGCGTAAATACTCCTCTGTGACCTCTATACTGTGAAACAATAAGAAATTAAAAACAGAACTCCATTCAAGGAAGATATATTCTTGTTACCTTAGAATATAGGAAGAAGACCCAAATCATAATGACTAGTATGTATTCAAAAATATTTTTTTTGAAAACAAAACAAGCATTTCCTGTGAATATAACGTTTCTTCACTCCATAAGGGACTCCATCATTGTGGGAATACTAGAATTTAAATTAAAGTCAAGCATCAAGCTATGTGGGTTGCCTCATATAACATTTATGATTTGTATTTTAAACAGTTTCATATGGTTTCCAGACAGAGACCAAGGGGTCTCAAATAATTACCCCTCAATATAATAAATGAAGCTGACGAGAGGTCACGTGATGGCAGCTTGAGCGAAAGTTGCACTCACCCGGAGCTCCCCGATCGATTACTTATTTCTTTATTTTGCGGCGTCTTTACCGGCAAACAGCGGTTGTTTTTTCAACTGGCAGTATACCTTATAGAGCGACGGCTTATTCAAGGAACCCAGCATAACCATATAAAAAAATGTTTGAAACCGCTGGCCCACAGACGCTCGGGAGAAACTACAGGCCGCAAAGAGGGCCAAGCAGCAGGCCACTAGCCTGTCCCAGCTCCCCATTATGGACTCCCTGCTCACGGAAGCCAAGTTCCTCGAGACGATGAAGCTCCTTCAAGCCTCCATCTCTATTTTAGCTGGGGATATTCAGAACATCAAGCAAGCAGTGGATTCGCTATCCAGGAGGATTGGGGATGCAGAGAGCAACATCTCCTCCATAGAAAGCAGACAAAATGAAGCAGATACAGAGATTGTACTGGCAAAGAGAAGAATTAAAAAACTGGAAGATAAATTAGAAGATCTGAGGGCGCAGTAGAAGGAACAATTTGGTAGTTATTGGGATACCAGAAAGAGAAGAAGGTAGTGCTCCTATTACATTCATGCAAAAATTCTGCCTTAAAATCACAGGTTCTCCTCCTGGAGGAGGATATTATGTAATAGAAAGGGCACATCGAGCTCTACGCCCTCCCCCTTTACAGGGTCAACCCCCCAGGCCTCTGATTCTCTGTTTTCTCAATTATCTGGATAAACAACACGTTCTGGAGAAAGTTAGAGGAATAAAGGAGCTTCTATGGGAGGGCAAGAGAATCCGAATTGTGCAGGATTTGCCTCATTCTGTAAGTATCAGAAGACAAGAACTACATCCATTAGTCTCCAAACTTATTGCTGCATCAAAACCTTTCAGGGTGAAATACCCTGCCATTCTAATGGTTTCTCATGAGGGAAATGGTTGTCCTTCGAGGTCACAACAGCAGGCCCAACAGGAGCTGCAGCGGATATTTCCAGATCTGTTCAAGTGAACTTCATCCTATTCATATGTTTGAGTGAGACTTTCATCCATTTAATTATGAAGGATTTATGACGGAGGAATGTTGGACATTTAAAAGAAAACTTCTTTTGGTCTAGTCTCACCTTATTGAACATGGCGGATTTACTAACTGCAACACTAGCAAGATTCGAGCTTATTTATGGGGTTGTTATCTTTCTGGTTATTTACCCTGAGCAGTCAAAGTGTCAGCATAAGAGCTTTAAGAAGAAGAACAAGGAGGAAGAGAAGAAGGATGGTCGTTAAAGAGGAATGAAGTCTGGGGTTCCCCTTTTTATGGGGCATATATTTGGTTTCTACTGGCCTTTTATGGGATTGTATCTTAGTAATCGGAGTAGGTGGGCTCTAGGTGGGGATTCGGTGATAATTAGCTCTAGGCTGTTCCTGGATGTATATCACGTAGGCGTATAGCTTTAGGACTGCAGTTGTTGGGAACTGGGGAGGCGTTTTAAGGGAGGAGGGTGGTAGGAAAATTTGCTATAAGGGGTGAGGGAGGAAGGCTGGGGGAACGCTAGAGGGAGGAGGGAGGTGAGGAAATTTCAGGGACTTGAATATTCAAATAGGGGGAGGGCATTTGTCAGTTGGGGTGCTAGCATTACTTTACCAGGGGCCGACAGTGTAATTCCCTATACGATTTGTCAGAGATTTTCATTTTACTCCATTTACCAGGTATATGACATTACCATATAATATTGTCAGTTGGAACATAAAAGGAGCCAAGGATAGGGTCAAGAGGCAGGTGGTCCTTAAACACCTCTCTCACTTAGGAACGCAAATTGCTCTCCTTCAAGAAACGCATTTAAAGAGAGCTGACCTGCACTATTTTAAAAGACTGTGGGTAGCTCAAGTGTTTGGTGCCGGGGCGTTATCTAAGAGAGCTGGAGTGGCCATCCTGATTGCAAGAGGGGTGCCTTTCAAATTGGTACAGGAATGTTGGGACCCAGAAGGGCGCTTTGTAGTTGTGAAAGCAATATTAGCATCTCAATCCATAGTATTAGGCTCGGTTTATGGTCCCAATTGTGAATCTCCTTCATTCTTCAGGGACCTTTCCCTTAAAATGGGTCTAGATGCACACAATATCACCATTCTTGGAGAAGACTGGAACTTAGTACTCTCTAATGATCTAGATAGATCTCACTAAAGGCACAGAGGCCTTTCACCATCACAAAGGGCCCTGAAGGAGTTTATTAACAAAACAGCCTTAGTTGACATTTGGCGTCTATTTTTCCCAGAAAGGAGACATTACTCTTTTTTCTCCCCAGTTCATCATACTTATTCGAGAATAGATTATATCTTAATTAGCTCATTTATGGTTCCCAACATGTCCCATGCAGAGATTTCGGCAAGGGTAATCTCAGACCATGCTCCGGTGAGTGTAAGATACATGCCTTTTCTGGAATGCGGAGATTTACGCAATGAAGGTTAAATACCCAAATTATAAAGAAGAAAGCTCCTAAGGAGCATTAGGAGCTTATTGTACAATTTATGATGGATAATAATGATTCTATATATCAAAAGACCTAATATGGGCTGCCTTAAAATGCTTTCTAAGAGAGTTGATTAAGATCGCGTCCAGGAAGAAGCGGGAGCAGGCGAAGGCTGAGAACAGTGTTATCGAAATCCAATCAATCGAGAACACTCTATCCTGTATCTCACCTGAGTCAGACTGGGTCCAGTTGCACCAATTACAAGCCCAGTATTCGAAATAATATTTCATCAAGCAGAACTTGCCCTTACTCGAACCAAAATGCAGTATTTAGACTTAGGTGAAAAAAAGCAAACTCCTTGCTTGAAGAAACAAATGGACTCAGTGCAATACATAGTAGGGGTTCGTGGAGGTTAAGGAGATCGGATCTGTACTGATCCGAGGGAAATCTCAAAACTATTTGGAGAGTACTTCCAGAAATTATATGCACAAGAACCTGATCTGAGATCTTCCAGCCCTGAAATTTCAGAATATTTAAATGAAGCGAATTTGCCAAAATTATCAGAAGCCGAGTCCAACATCTTAGAAGCCCCAATTGCTATCTCTGAGATATATCAAGTTATCTGGCAGTTGCCTCTAGACAAATCTCCAGGCCCTGACGGTTTCCCGAGTAATTTTTATAAGGCTTTTCTCCCAGAGATCTCACCAATCCTACTAGACACTTTTAAGTACTGGTATGATCATGGAATTTCTGATCCAGCTTTCCTGGAGGCCACTATCTCCTTAATCCTAAAACCCGGTAAAGATCCAACCAGTCTGGATAGTTACCGCCAATATCTCTGCTCAATACTGATATTAAAATACTGCAAAAATTTTAGCTAATAGACTAGCCAAGTTATGGATCGACTAATTTGCAGGGAACAAGTGGGCTTTATGAGAGGGAGATTATCCCACGATCACATGAGGAAACTTATGCATCTTATTGCAATAGCGAAAGATTCTAAAATCCCAGCAGCACTCCTATCACTTGATGCCGAAAAGGCCTTTGATCGGGTCTCATGGCCCTTCCTTGTTGCTGCTCTTTCAGCCTTCGGCATACCCCACAACTTTTTATGTTGGGTTAGATTATTATACTCTTGCCCATCAGCCAAGGTGAAATGTAATGGATTCCTGTCACAAGTCTTCAAGTTGGAGCGGGGTACTAGGCAGGGCTGTCCTTTATCCCCTTTATTTTTTAACTTATATTTGGAACCACTATTGCGTAGGATCATAAAGAATTCGGCTATCAAAGGTATACAAATAGGGGATTCTAGTTATGCCTGTTCTGCATATGCGGATGACGTGCTTCTGCATATAGAAAACCCAGAAACTTTGATCTCAGCTATACTTAAGGAGATTAATAATTTTTCTGCAGTATCCTCATATAAATTAAACTGTGCTAAAACTAGTTTTCCCTTTAAACCATTTGATGAGAAAAGCAGATGTGCAGGGTCTAGGTGTTGCATGGGAAACCAAATCCATCACTTTTCTGGGTATAAACATAAATGCGAGTTTTGCTCAGATGATCAGGGATAATTTGGGTTCTATAGTGCAAGAGATTTCGGAAGATTTTAAGAGATGGGGCACGGTCTCCTTATCTCTATGGTGCAGACTGAACCTTATAAAAATGATGGCTCTTCCTAGGCTTCTTTACCTGCTTGATATGCTAGGAGCCTTCCTGCCAAAGAGTTGGTTTATTAAATTGCAGAAGTTATTCAATTCCTTTTTATGGCAAACTAAAACAACCCGTCAATCCTATTTCAAACTTTCGGCTCCTAAACTTAAGGATGGCCTAGCAGCCCCCTCCTTATTTGTTTATTATTTGGCCCAACATGTAGGGAAATTGGCTTTCTGGGATGGTGATCACACTAAAGTTACTTATATACCTCTCTGGATGGACATTGAACAGGGTCTTGCGAAGAGGGCCAAATGCTCCTATCTGCGCCCTTTATATCCCTTTAGCCAGTTTCCAGCCGCTCAAAAATAATCCTATGGGATGGTCTATCAGGGCATTTCATTAGTTACAAAGTTATTTAGGGTTCAATGGTGGTTATCCGGCTCTCAACCCATGTAGACAATCCACAAATTAAAATTGATGGCCTTCATTCCAGGTTGCATTTTGGCCTCAGATAAGTAAATTAACGGTTATGGACTTTGGGATCGGGACAGGCCATGTACATTTGAGGCTCTGAAAAAAATTGTGTTTCACGGACCTTGATTTTACAAATGGTTGCAGCTGAGTAAAGCTCTGACTCAGGTCTTCTCCCAAATTATAAAGCGGATAAGGGAGATAAAGATATTCACACTCTTCTAGGACCGCTGTAGCACATGCAGTGGCCAAGGTTAGTAATCTCCTCCAAGAATGGGATCACACACTTCCTTCTGGAATCTGCTATTATTGGGTTGAGGTGATGGATATCAGCGCCCCGAAAGTTTGGGCCACACTCTGGGCTTGTATAGATTCATGAAGCAAGATAGGCTAAGATTGATACAGTTTAAAATAATGCATTACTTGTACTTGACTCCTTCCCATCTCTTCAGAAGGGAGTACCTTCTGTGGGAAATGTAAAAGGAAGATGGAACTCTATACCACCTTTATGGTTGTGCCCTGGTCCAGAGCTTTTGGAAATCCTGTGGGTACCCTGCTCGCCCTATCCTTGGCTCTCACAAAATGGATACCCCGAGGTCTGTATCTTTAGGCGCTTTCCTCAACACTCACCCCCAAAGCCTGAGAGCACGTGGGCAAGTGCTGGCTGCCGCAGAGTAACGGGTTATTAATCCTCAGGATACTGGGCATTAGACAAGGTCCCAACATTGGTGGAATGGCACAGGGAATGTACTCTAGCTATACAACTTGAAAACATATTGCAGGTATAAGGGTGAAGAGAGTCTTTGTAAAGTTATGGGGCTCCTGGGAGCATTTTCTTTTCTACCTGGAGGCTGCTAAATTAAAAATCTCTTGGTTTATTATGCTAGTACCTTTGAATTGTTAATTCACTATTTCTGATCTCTTATATTTAATGGTAGAAGGTGGGGGATGGGAGGGTTATAGTTTATAGGCTATTTGCTATTGTCTGTAGTTACATCCGGGAAAGTGAGTGATTTCAATTATTTTTTGGAAAGATAACTACAAGATGTCAATGATTTCCCTGTAAGGTTTATATAACTAAGTTTTGATAACTGTGTCTTGTTTTTTGAGAAAACAATAAACTTTAAATGATAAAAAAAAAATAAATGAAGCTGACTTAGCCCAAGACATCTTTTTACATAATAATAAATGATACAGATTTATATGAAGAGACTAGCGCATGCTGTGTATGAAAAGCACAACTGATATCAGTTCACATGAAACAACAATAAGATAATAAGCTTCTTATATAATGTTATGTATCTTCAACCAACATAAACATAAATACATTATCCAGCTAGGAAAGAGACTACCTAAGGTAGCCTAATTTCACTGAGGAGGACATTTTGTGTCAAGGATAAGCAATGCAATGTTAAGACTTCTAAAAGGGCTACTGGAAGAAATGACAAAAATCTTAAAGCAGCAGTGCAATAGAAAGTTGTGATTTTGCAGTCATGTGATTTCAGTTTAGTAACATGCTGCTTGATGTCCATTTTAACATATTCTATAGGTTTCTTTTGGTTCTTTATTATTTAGTAATTAAAATAATTTGTGCAACATGTTTGTTTTCTTTGTGTGACTTGTCGGGCAGTACATTAATCTGCAGAAATTAATTATAGTTTTTATTGAAGTAATAAAATAGTAAAGAACCAAAGGAAATCCTTAGAATAACTTAAAACAGACATCAAGCAGCATGTGACTAAACTAAAATCACAGGTGACTGCAAAATTACTTTTCATTGCACTACTGCTACTTTAAACATTGCATAACATGTTTACAATTATAAAAATAAGTGAAAACTCATTCTTTGCTGTGTCTTCACTAATGACCTTATGTGCTTCAAGAAAGGCCCTCAATTATAATGCAATGCAGCACCTTAACAGACAATATTCCAAAATATAAATAAATTATTACTTTCTTATTATTTTGTCAATCTGAAAAAATGACTGAGTCTTAAAATTGCTTGAAAATATCAATTTTTTACTACTGTTCGAATAATAAATTTGCAGAATGTTCAGTACAGAGAATGAGATGTAACAGTACAATACAATATAAATATTTACATTTACAAAACAGTACAATATGATTATTTGCTTGTTTTAAGATCTGAGGATCCCAAAAAGGCTTTACTGATTGTACTTGTTAGGTGTCATATAATGAAGTAGAGTTAAAATTATGTCTAAATCACCATAAATATAAATAGAGAGATAACAAAGTAAAGTGGCATACTGTATATGACAGTCCAGGGAAGCTGATTTCTCTCATCATACAACTGAAACTGTAAGTGAAATCAAAAGATTTGTCCAAGATATTATTTCAGGATTTTACTGCATTGTTATAAAAATAGATTTGTCTGTGCAATTATCTATAGCATCTTTTTACAGCACTCTGAGTCTCAAAACATGGGTAATCAGTGCTCTCCTCTCATGCTGATGCACAAAAGAAATTCCAGAATCGAAATCTGACATGTCTCCTCCCCTCTGCATCTGTGTCCTCCCCTGTAGCTCCCAAATTCCTCAGTTCTTTTGTGCATCTCACCCAGGCTGGTCACAGATTGTTTGGCTCTGTGCCAAAATCTTAAGGTAAGAAGTTTTTAGGTTACAATTCCTCTCAAGAGTGAATATGTTTTGAATAGTCTCCTTTGTCTTTAGTTTGTTGTTTTTGAAGCACCTATGATAGCCTCGACTGGTGCTATAAGTCTAGTTTATGCATTAAGATAGCCCTAGCCAACGTGGCATTAGGGCCAGTTAGAATGGTGTGTTAAGGTACTTGTTTTGGGTTATTGCACTTCAGATAGAATCCGCACCCCCTCGCTTACCTCGTGCTTCTACTGATGGAGGAAACAGGTGCCTGGACTCAGTTGCTCCAGAACACTTTGTTACCACTACCAGCACCTTTTTTCAACCCCCAGTTTACCCTGTTCAACCGGGATAGTGAGTTCAGTACAGTGTATGTCCCCAGGTGGAGTGTTGCCTTCCACTGCCTCGCAGTTCACCTTGTTCAACTGCGAGGATGAGCCTGCTGTTGGGATTGAATCTTCCCTTCCCTCTTCAACCCAGTTCTTTAAAAGTCTTACCCACATCAAGCAGGATTCTGCAACCAGGACTGTGAGTTCTCTCTCCCTTCCATCACCGAGAGCGCACCCCGTGTGAAGGGACACTCCGCCTGAGTCTCTGAGTCTCTGATACTTCCGATGCTGGCAAGCATATCCTAAGCTCCCACACTAGAGCCTCCCGGTACAGTACTGTGGAACACCCAGTGCTTGCATTTTGCGCCATGAGGAGACACATCAGTTAGGAGTGGCGCTGCCATCTGTTGGAGCTACATCGTGCTTCTCGCAAGGCTTCTGGCCTCACAGGCAGCTCCAGTGTTCTCTACAGGCAAATCCACCTCTAATATGGTGGCAGTCAATGGGAACCCCACCTAAGATGGTGGACACAAGAGGGCACTCCTTAAAGGGGCCATAACTCCTCATTCTTTTTAAAGGGGAAATGGAGCAGATATAAAACGTAAATTAATATGATAAAATATCACATTAAAGAGCAACAAGTTATAAGCCTGCCTTTTAAAAGAAGAGAAGCCAGATGTATATCCTCCAGGCCTTGACTCTCCTCAAGAGCTTTTTGAGCCCCATTTCATTGTATGTACTTAGTTTCAAAAACTTGTGGCTTAAGCATTACTCCAGTGGCTCAGCTGGTGTAGGCTTAAACACTTGGCTTAGCAAGAATGAGCACCATCTCTTAGTGAGACAGAACGGGTCCTCTATCCCCACATGCAGTACAGTTATAACAAATGTTGCTCAATATAGGCACCCCACACAACTCTTTTACACTTCAGTCATGCTCAACTCTGACTGGAAGCAGTGTTAGTGCCTAGGCAGCCCCCACTGAGCAGCTGCAATCAGAGCACTCACAGAATGCTCCTTTGCTCCAAATACTTAGCATGCCATCTGAATGCCTCAGGAGGAATTGTGTTACTGGTGATCTGGACATGGTGGTTCACCAGCTTCAGACCCTCTTCGAGAGGCTGCCTTCTATGGGCTTAACCATCTTTCATTACAAGTACAGAGCTAAGTAGTCCCTAGTGTTTTGGCAAATTTTCAGAGCATGATATAATGGGTCATCCTGTATACTTAGGGAAAAATAGTTTGTGTGAACTCTAAGTACAGAACTATATAATTAGTACAGAGCTATATAGTTAATCATAATTAAAGAACAATGCATGCCATGAGACTAAGGAAGGACAAATGCATCGCATGTTGTGCATGTTTTACTCAGCCACAGCCATGTTGGTAGGGGACAATTAAAGCACGCAATCAGTGTTTTTTGAAGCGATAGTACCCTTAATAAGAAAGGCTGGCTATGCAGTGGTATCTTAAGGGCTATTAATTTTACACTGCATTCAAATCCTGTTGCAGCAATAAGCCAGTTTTTTTTCCAACACTGAAGCCTGATGGATATCCTCAGGGTGCCTTTTGAATATAGTGATTGTTACGGAACTATGTTCACCCAGTAAGCCACAATCTGACTCAAACAATGTCCAATGCTGCTAAATTTTCTCAGAAAATAACAATGGCATCTAGAAGCAGGGGTGTTGGCTGCTTACAGTCCACTCTAGGAGGTCATATTTTCTTTAGTAGGCTATGCTGTGGGGCAAATGGCCATCTTGTCATGGTTATCCATAAGACAAGGGCCACAGAACTTAATATGACCAGTGGTTCCCAGGAACCAGCTATGCTCAGGTTGTGGCAACTCCAGTACGTTGACATTGTTTCCACCGTGATCACTAAATGTTACTGCTATGCAGCTGTCCTCCTCCAGATAAATAACACTGGCATCACCACTGCTCCAGTGTAATCACTGACTATCTGTCAGCACCCATCACTTTGTCAGCTGGCAGGGCTGTGTCTTGGCTAGTTTTACATCCCCCCCTCCCCCCGGTTGGCTATGTCTGTCCCTGCTCTGTTCAACAGGTCATAACCCCAGCACATCCATGGCCATTTTATTCTAGCCATTTTACACATAGGTGCTATCCCTCGTGACTGCTCTAGCAGTTGACATCCCTACAGACTACAGCAACAAAGGGGTGTGGTCCTAAGCTCGCCCTCAGACGAGGGGACACTCAGAAGCATGAGTCACATTAAAATCACTGGTTACTATTTAGAGCCAGTGAGTTTAGGGACAGAAGCTGGCAATTCCAATCCATGTTGCCCTCCCAACCCCTCACCTGTATCAGAGGTCCAACAGGTATTCAGGGGTAGGCCAAGGAAGAACAGAAGGAAGCAAGAGGAACAGTCCTATTAGGGAGACACAACATCCCCATATTTAACACCATGGGTTGGGCAACAGTTAGACAAAAAGAAGACTAAAGGGGCACATGTATGATACATCCCTACACGGCAACCCTTTCCCAATACAACCATGCCACATGCAGCATATGGACACAATTACACTCATCAAATAAACAGGTGACAGTGCAGAAGCCATAAGGGGGTGAAAACCCAAATGATAGTTGTATTTTTGCTCATGCCACCTAAAATGCATGACCCCAGGAACTATTGTTAACAGTACTTTTGCAGCCATCTCAGCTTCACAAACAAATGATAGACTTGAAGGCATGAAGACCTGGGTTTGAATCTCATCAGTCCCTACTTGTAAATGGTGTGATTCTGAGCAAGTCACTTCACTTTACGGGGAAAGCAGGTGCTTGGTGTGTTTTATTACAGTATAGATCTCCTAATGTAGAAGGGGCTGAAATTTATCATGGACCCACAGACATTCTCAAGAAAGAAATGTGGGGTGTATTCAACCTCTATTGGCTTGCAATATGTGCTGGTAGATAGACTCCTACCCATGCATACATACTGTATTTATAGATAAAGACACCTACCCATATATAGGTCAATCAATCCTTCTATCTACCTAGATGTATTGCCATATTTATGGGAACCATTACCCCCACCCTTTACACCAGGGTGCAGCACTGGGTTCAAAAGGTTATTCAGGGTAACACAGAAACCACGGGCAATATGACCAGCCAGCTGTCATGCATTGAGTATCGCGACCATATGACGGTACATACACACACCACTAATGACCAAAACACAAAATGTGTACTTTTAGTACCTTCAACAGGGTGTAAAGAAGTGACCAATCCACTGGAAAACCCACAGTCAACCATAGCCAGTGACCTCTTGGAGCCCCCACTGCAGCGGCTCTTGGCAGTGACACCAACCCTCCTCCATATCACTTAATTAATCCAAATCATAGAGAAAGGAACAGGGGACCTTCATAATATTTGACATGCAGACCAAGTACAGCATATCTTATAATCCCATATCCTCATATCTCCCTGCTTATGTTTGTCACAATGTCTGCACAGTAGTGGTCAAGAAACTATAATTCACCAGGTATGACACACAGGCCAAGTACAGCTATTCATAATCACACATCCTCATAATTCCCTGCTTATGACTATCAAGTGCCTGCAAAGCAGCGGTCAAGAGAACTATAATACAACATCTTCCCACAGCTTAGTGTCAGTTCACAGCTCTTTTCCTAGTGGGCAGGGATCACTGGCTCTGATCCTGGCAGGGATGTAATCATCTAACACAGGCAATGCTATATCAGTTTACAGAGGCTGCATTCTACCTTATACCACTTAGCTCAGCCCCTGTTACAGCGCACAATGTTAACACAGCCATGTTTCCCAGAGGCTACAGTTCATTAGACTTATGCACTTCAGTCCTGTTCAGTAAGCATCTCAGTTCAGCCCCTATTGCAGCAGCTACACTAATTATATACAACTGTCTTAACAGTGACCACAGTTCAATACTCTTCTGTAGACAACAACGATCAAGACCTTGCTCAGACAGGGGCCGATCTGGAACAAAGTCCCCCACCCACTGAAACTGATGGTATAACCACTCAGAGGGCTACACGGTTGAACTTAGGGGTATCCAGTAGGGTGGCAGACACAATAGTCCAAGCCAGGAGGGAGTTCACTAACAGAATTTATAACAGACACTGGTGGGTATTTGCGTCTTGGTGCGAGGCATCAGATTACATATTTTAGACTTTCTTCAAAAGGGATTAGATAAAGGGTTAATGGCAATATCCTTATGGGTGCAGATGGCTGCTATTGGGGCAATAAGGCAAAAGATGGACATTCACCTGAGGCCCATCCATTAGTGCAATCCTTCTTAAAGGCAGTAGCAGCTAATATCACACATTTACCACTCAATCTGGTGTTAGACACCTTGGCCAGTAAGCCCTTCAAGCCCCTAGATTCAGTTACTCTATCAGTCTTAACCATGAAAACTGTGTTTTTTGACAGCAATCTCATCAGTAAAGAGAACTACTGAACTTCAGGCTCTCCCATTCAGAGAGGCATTTCTGACCATTTCCCAGAGTCATACTACGACCCATCCCCTCCTTCATTCCGAAGATGGCAAATGCTTTTCATGCTGCTCAGGAAATTACAGTCCCATAAACCCTCACATTGTTTGAAAGAAACATTTACACCCTATATCATTAGAAACAAAGTTTCCAATCTATATTACAAACTACCCTGAGTTCTGCCAACCGCACCACTTACTTATATCCTGGCAAGTGATGTTACAAGTAGGATTGAATCGCACCAGACCTACTACTCCACTCCCTCACTCTGATCCCTCCCCTACTATATCAATAGCGAGCACTACTAAATTCGAAGCAAATTTAAACAGTTGAACCCTTAACGCCAACAACTAGTGATGGAATGATTAATAGGAAATAAAGAGCTAAAGGTTTGAGCCATAAGTCATCTTGTGTGCTATCATTTTAACTACACACCTATAAACATAAAAAGACCTTAGTGGGAAATGCAGTGAGCAGTAACTGTCCCTGATGAGCATAAAGAAAATAAGTCCAGATAGATTCCATATGTATCCGTTATCCTGGTTCATCAGCATGATCAGGGAGTACATCTGCTTCCAACCCAAAAACATGGAAAGTAAAAAGTTAGCGCTTAGTCTCTTACAGTTCTGTAGGTTAGTCGCCATCGATAGATTAAAGTACGCTGTAAACCATCATTCGCCCATAGAGGGCAATGTAGTATTGGTTATTTAAACAGTAGATATGAACTCAAATGCAAAACAAAAGCAAATACTGATTCACTGGTTCAATGTCAAAATAGCGTGGTATTATTAGCGTGGTAAATGTAGCGCATATACTAAACAGCGTGCATTAATAGCGTTGCTACATAATGTCGCACAATGTCGTATGGTGTCTCATACCTTATTCTTATTCTGAGTGGAGTGGAGTGCTAATGAATTGGTGAACTGAGGGAGTGATTGCATAGTCGTACCATGTCAGTGTTTCATCTATAGTTGTCCCTGGGAATGCAACATTTAGTTCCTACCTTCAATCTTCATGTGAACCCTGCCTAGTCCATCCTTTCCCAGACCCACACCAATCCCAAATCCAAGCAAAATGAATAAAAGGTAACTTATATTTGCCAAAACTTTATTAATCATTC
The DNA here is from genome assembly GCA_016271365.2 of Neoceratodus forsteri. Classification (NCBI taxonomy): domain Eukaryota; kingdom Metazoa; phylum Chordata; order Ceratodontiformes; family Ceratodontidae; genus Neoceratodus; species Neoceratodus forsteri. The sequence continues at coordinate 49,202,807 of CM057451.1, read as the reverse complement.
AAACTGGGGCTAGGGGAGCGTTTGGGTAAAATTAATCGAGTTAGTACTCATACAAACTGTATTACATTTTCTTAGGCCTGCAATTGGAAGTTAAAGCAACTCCCTCAAGAACTCCTGTCTGGGTCTTGATTCATACTGTGCCACGATGTCTGTGATTCTGTGAGCTGTATCTTTGTACTTCTTGCATGTTTCAGACACTGCTGTACGTGCTACCATCTGCTCCATGACGATTGTATTGAAATGCTGCTCTGATTTTAGAAAGTCCATAAACCTCCAAATCGAAGGATGGTGAGCCCCATGAAGTGGTTAAATTTCTGATGCCAAGCCTCAACAGAATTAATTGTTTGGGGCAAATCCTGTTGCACAGCATCATTGCAGTTCCACATGTCAGTTGCAAACATTTGTCGACGCTTCCACCCTGGCAAGTGGCCTACCTAACCAGGTGTCCTCAAAATAGTCAATCAAGGGTGAAATGAGTTCTGCATTTGAGGTGTAAAAGTCATATTGCAAATGTTCATCAAATGTTGATATGACATCTTGAAGTGGGACGTATGCAAGGGCAGGTATATATCGTACATGTAATGCAAAATCAGGGTCTGTAGTATATTGTTAGCATAATGTGGGTATATCCTGTATTTTTCTCTACAACGCTTGACATAGGTGAAAAAAACAACCACGCATTTTAGCAGTCAGAAAGGCTATCTTGAATCCCTTTATGGCAGCCTGCTTGAAATCAATTACTATTGTTTCAGGCTGCAGTGTCCCACATAGGCGATTCAACTCAGCAAATACTTTATTGTAAGATGCAGCAGAGTGCTTGGCCATAAGGATGTACACAAGAGGGATGACAGAGCTATATTTCACAGCATGAAAGGTGCATAACTGTGAGAAGATTGAAGGGCAACATTTAAAGGTACCATCGGAAAACCAATGGTCCGATGATTTTAAGTGCTGTAAATCCTTTCTTGTAGAGAAATTAAGAATCAGTCAGCACTAGCGCCAGAATCAAATATTAGAAATTGCTCATTTTCTTCAGTGATGGCATATTCTGGTGGCAGTACTAATGACAGCACATCTGAAGGCTCTGGTGTGGGGGCTGTGGCATGCCTGTTTCTCCTGACTATACATTTTAGCAGTGGTATAGCAGGAAGCTGGCAAGCCACAGATGATGTTAACTCAGATATCGCCGTTGCAACAATTTGATGAGTTGACTTGCAAGTGGTTGCAGCTCGGTCTTTCATGCCAGCAATAGCCACCTTAGTTGCAACAGTTGCAGGGTCAGGGACTTGATTATGTTCCCCAGTGTGTTTTAAGATAATGTTCCCTTCAAGGTGTATCCGTGCAGTACAATGTCCCTTATCATATTGCAAGCATTTCCAGTAGGTTTTGCTAGCAGCAGTACGTTCCTTTCTGAAAAGAAACCCTTCAAGGCATGCAAGACTGCCACCCTTCTGACTGGGGACAAACTGAAGTTCCATTCTCAAAAAACGTCAATCTAGGTACGGACTGGTATCACAGGTTTTTTATGGATTAGTGCTGACATGCGCTCTTTAGGACGTGCGCGTTAGTGTGTTCACACTAATATATTTCGACACTGATTTCTATGCGCTATATTATGCCGCGCTATTTCAGTTGCACGGTAGTGACCAGATACCGATTCACTCGTAGGGCCCAACACGAAGGTGCTCAAATAAAGTGTAAATACCCAGATTGAGATCCTGGTTAGCAACAAACATTTTACCCCCATCAGGGCTCCATGCATCTGTCCCAATCTTGAGGATCCATCAGCAAAAGGAGTAGGCCACAATCACTCGGTGGCCAGTTGATCCCTCGAAGATATTCAACAGATAACTCTAAACATAGAAAAATTTCCACCTACCCTCAATATTGCATTCATTTGAACAGATCAGGAAAAAGACCTCTCAGCTTCTGTAACGCCTGCTCCTGAGTTTTGAAAGATATCCACTGATCCTGGACTTTACTTGAAGCACCGTTGGATATTTCATCAAGAAATGGTGTGCTCCAAGTGCAATTAGCTTCAACACAAGTTGGGTGCATTTCTTGCCTCTTGGCTCTAACTGACTGTGGGAGATCCTGGTGATCCTTATTCTCCTCTCATCCCAAAGAACATCTTGTACCTCTCAGACTTTGGCCAATATATGCTGTTTGTCTAAAAGTTCAGCAATTTAAAGATGAGTGGTCGAGGAGGAGAGTTAGGTGGAGAAGGATGAAGAGCCCGATGTGTAGGCTCGGTTATGTATGTGGCCCATCTGGTGAAGGAACTGCAACTTTCTCTATAGAGTTTTTGTATGAAGGTATTAGGAGCAGATCCCACTTCTCTCAGGAACTCAATAATAAGGAGATTGTTTCTCCTACTCCTCCCTTCCAGATCCTCTATTTTTTCTTCCAGTCTCTTGAGTCTCCAGCCAAACTGTGTCATGGTTAATTCTCTTGTGTCGTGCTTTTTCTGTAATGAACTCGGTTTAACTTCTGTATCTCCTACCCTGAGAGTGAGCGATTGAAGTGATGATTTGATTTGTTGTATATCCTCTGACATGTCTGTGATTTTCTCTTGCAGTGGTTGCATGATCTCCTGGAATTTCTCTTCCGAGAGCACTGACAATGTGGGAGGAGATTTACTCGAGTCAGGCTGCTGATGTTTCTCCTTCTCCGGAGTTGGAGGCGGGGAATGCAGTGGTGGTGCCTTTTTCATATAGATATCTATTAGTTTTGTTGCCACAAGATTCTAGAGATCTCTCCTTTTCAGATGCTAAGTTTTGGTTCTCGCTATTTACCAGAAATGCAAATTGAAAAGGCTAATTTGTGGAGCAGGGGCATAGAACTATGGAGGGTTGCTGCTGCTCTTCAAGCCACCATCACATGACCTCCAATAGCCAGATTTTTAATATACCCCACTGTCACACTTCACTGGGACAAAGGTCCTTTGCCTACCATGTCCCGCTATGGCTGAACTCGCTGCACCATGACATCACTTCAGCATCCAGCTTGGGCTCCTTCAAGGTTAAACTAAAGCAACAGCTAGTTGCTGATGCCAGTTGTGACTGCTTCCAATAAACTTCCTTCTTGTGAACAGCACTTGTTCTAACCTTATGCTATCCTGACCTTATGCATAACTGTTCTTAGCATGTAAATAACTGTTCTAAGTTGCTAATCATTCTCCTTCACATTTCCTCTTGATCCCTTCCACTCTTCCCCTCCCCCCTCTGTGGTGTTCCCTCATGCCCCTCCCCCGTTATATCTCCTGAGCTCCCTTGCTCACTTTAAAATGCTTTGTGCCATACCTTCTCACCTCTGATGAGGCCCCTTGGCTAATGCCATCCCTTACCTTGTTGATTATTAGATATTAGGCTGAATCTATTTTCATTTTCCTGTAAAGGATCATTTTATAAGATCCCACCCGCCCAAATATGACCCTTTGAATTTCAGGTTTTAATCAAATGTGCACCATGGCATTCTTTGTACAATTCCACATATATTGGAACTTCTCTAATTATACACTCTTGTAATGTCTTGTATAATTCCTTGTTTTGTTTGTGCTCTGTCTCATACTTTCCCAATATGTATTGTTCTGTCTGACGTGGAACCTATGAAATTAGCTTGTTCTCAAAAGTGTTATCCAAAATTTCAATAAATAAAATAAATAAATATAAAATTGTTTTACTTCCAGTTTTAAATATAGGCTTCACTACAGCTCACTTCCACTTATTGGGAAATACAATGTGACACCATGAAAATTAAAAGTTTAGTAAGTAATGGAGCAATTTGACAACAAACTCTCTTTAATTATAGTGACCCTTTAATATTCTTTGCAAAAACTGCATCAATGCATCAGTTATTGTTCAACTGTAATAAGGGAAATGTGGTGTTAGCATTTCCAACCCTAACACACCACCCCCATGCAGAAAAAGGACAAGACTACACAAGCAACCACAGATAGCCATCATCTGATAAAACAAACAACATAGAACTGTTTCCAGATGACACAAAAGACATCCATTATCATGGTCCAGCACTTGTGAGCCATGAATATACATGCACACTTCAGCACATACACACCCACTTCTGGCTGTGGATAAAAGTGCACAATACCCAAAACGACACAACAGACGTGGGTGTGTATGTTTTACAGTAAACAACTCTGTATGTGGCTGCAGAACTACAGGCTTCATAGGTACAGGTGAAATTTGGGCACTGTATCTATGAAAACAGAAGTATAGGCTCCACAGCTGCATGAGCTCTTGCAGACAGTGTTAAGTGTGCATGTCTTACTAAGTACAGTTGTATGTGTGTCAGCAAGCAAGCAAGCAAATCTTTATTTTATAGCACCTTTCAATGTCAAGGTGCTGTACAAAGTATAAACCATAAATATAAAAGCAAAACATCAATATAAGTTATGTGAAAATCAGTCTGGGAAAGCCAGTGAAACTAAATACGTTTTTAACAAAATTTAAAACTACTGACGGTCAGGCATTCTCTTAACCGACAAGGTAGAGAATTCCAGAGGGTTGGTGCTGCAAATGAGAAAGCACAAGCTCCATATGTTTTTAGATGAACACTGGGAATCTCTATCAACCTTTGTCAGCAGATTGGAGGGGACAACTGGGGGAGTAGGGAGTCAGGAGAGCTTTCAAGTAGTCAGGTCCCTGTTCATGTAGGGCTTTGAAGGTAAGCAAGCCTACCTTGTAGGTGATTCGCCACTGAACCGTCAGCAAGTGCAGTCCATGCAGCACAGGCACAATGTGACTGGACTTAGAAGTACTTGTCAACAGCCTGGCTGCAGCGTTCTGTACCAGCTGCAAGCGATGGATATCAACCGCCAGACAGCCCCTGGTAGAGGGCATTGCAGTAGTCAAGATGGGTAGTAATGAAGGCATGGACCAATGTTGGAAGGTCACCTGACGGAACCAGGTGTTTCACCGGTTAATATTCTTAGATGGTAAAATGAGGATTTCACTACAGCTGACACCTGAAATTTCAGTGTCAAGCCATCATCAAAGTAATGCCCGGTTCCATACCCAATCTGAGGTAGTGAGCTGGACACCATGAAGCCACAGGCCAAATGCATGCCCAGCGCCCAAACCCACCCCCGGGTGACCTGGGTCCACAACCAACACCTCAGTCTTATCCGGATTAAGTCTCAGCCAACTGGAGCTCATCCAGTCTTTGATCTCGGAGGGGCAGTTGTTTAGCACAGAGACCACATCAACCTGTCTGGGCACAAAGGACATATACAGTTGAGTGTCATTTAAAAGACAAAGAACCTCTGTGCACAAACACTGAGGCAAGGGTTACCCCAAAGGGCATTTGGCTGGAAAGCCAAGTTTCAAGAAAATACAAAATCACACATGCCCACACAATGCAAAGTATCATGGGCTGCACATGCAAATCACCACAGAATGTTATGCTGGTCCAACTTTAAGCAGAATTGCATGGTGCCGAAAAGGCCTCTCACACAGTTTGCAAAGGGTGCTAACAGATGACATAGACACGTGTTTCGTCCTACCAGGACTCATCAGTATGCCTCATCTGTTTTACACCCCAGTGGAATGGACCAGCTACCCTAAGACAGTGTGTCTTGGATATGTTGTGGTGAACCCATTAAAATAAAAAACATTTAAAAGACAAAGAACCTCTGTGCGCAAACACTGAGGCAAGGGTTACCCCAAAGGGCATTTGGCTGGGAAACCAAGTTTCAAGAAAATACAAAATCACACATGCCCACACAATGCAAAGCATCATGGGCTGCATATACAAATCACCACAGAATGTTATGCTGGTCCAACTTTAAGCAGAATTGCATGGTGCCGAAAGGCCTCTCACACAGTTTGCAAAGGGTGCTAACAGATGACATAGACACATGTTTCGTCCTACCAGGACTCATCAGTATGCCTCGTCTGTTTGACACCCCAGGGGAATGGACCAGCTACCCTAAGACAGTGTGTCTTGGATATGTTGTGGTAAACCCATTAAAATAAAAAACTATTTAAAAGACAAAGAACCTCTGTTCGCAAACACTGAGGCAAGGGTTACCCCAAAGGGCATTTGGCTGGGAAGCCAAGTTTCAAGAAAATACAATAAATCACACATGCCCACACAATGCAAAGCATCATGGCTGCATATGCAAATCACCACAGTGTCATTTGCATAGTAGTGAAAACTCAAGCTGTATCACCTAATAATATCTCCCAATGGCAGCATATACACTGCAAACAATGTGGGCACCAATATGGAGCCCTGTGGCACCTCACAGGACAGGGGGAGGGCATCAGAGGAATAAATTCCAGTGATCACCCTCTGACCCCTGCCTACGAGGAATGATCAAAACCATTCGAGGACTGTACCCAACAATCCACAAAGAAGCAGCAGGGTCTCCAAAAACACCTCATGGTCCACAGTGTCAAAAGCTGCTGAGAGATCAAGAAGGACCAAGATGGTACAAGCCTTTCGATCTCTCACCATTAGGAGATCATTTAGTACCCAAACAGGGGCAGTCTCCATGCTATGCCTCTTCCTGAAACCAGACTGAAGAGCTTCATAGACACTGTGAGTTACAAAGTGATCATCCAGTTGCAACGCAACTACCTTCTCAATAACATTCCTCACAAAGGGAAGGTTAGAGACAGGTCAGTACTTAGCTGGATCATCGGGATCCAAGGAGGTTTTTAGGAGTGGTCAAATGACCGCCTCTTTGGTCGTAGAGAGGTCTTCCAAGGATCTCCATACAATTTCAGCTAGGATCACGCAGATAGCATCTACACACCTCACTCAAAGAGAGGAAGGGCCCGATCCAAACTACAAGTTGGGGGCAAAATCTGGACAATCTTCACAATGTCCATGAATTCATAGATACATAGATACATAGACAGTGTCGAAGATAAGGGCCTATGGCCCACCCAGTCTGCCCATTTGAGCTTGTAAGTTCAGTTTATGTTTTCCTAGAAGTCTGTTGCCTCTTACCCCTGACCTAGATACATAGATACATAGATACATAGACAGTGTCGACAGATAAGGGCCTATGGCCCACCCAGTCTGCCCATTTGAGCTTGACCTACAGAATTCCTTTATGTCTATCCCATGCATTCTTAAATCCCGTGATTGTTTCAGCCCCCACCACTTCCTCTGGCAGGTTGTTCCACTTGTCCACCACCCGTTCTGTGAAGAAATTCTTCCTCATGTTTCCTCTGAATCATCCTCCCTCCAACTTCATCCCATGCCTTCTAGTCCTGGAACATCTTTTTTGCTTAAAAATAGTGTATTCCTGCACCCTGTCCCTCCCTGTGAGATACTTGTATGTCTATCATATCCTCTCTCTCTCCTTCCTCCAGGGAGTACATGTTCAGTTCCTTCAACCTGTCTCATAGGACTTGTGATGCAATCCATGCACTACCTTTGTTGACCTCCTCTGAACCTTCTCTACCCTGTCTATGTCCTTATGTAGGTAAGATCTCCAAAACGCTACACTGTACTCAGGTGGGGCCTCACTAGTGTCTTGTATGGCGGAATTATGACCTCCCTTTTCCTGCTGGTGATGCCCCTGCCTATACATCCCAGCATCCTATTTGCTTTACCTGCTGCCTTGTCACACTGTTTCCCTACCTTGAGGTCATCAGAGATGATAACCCCAAGATCCCTTTCCTGCTTGGTGCATGCTATATCCTCACCCCCAACTGATATATTGTGCCAGGGTTTTGTGCCCATATGCATTATCTTGCACTTCTTTGCATTGAATTTCAACTGCCAAACCCTGACCATTCTTCAAGTTTCTGCAGGTCCCTTCTCATTCTGTCTACACCCTTTGGTGTGTCTACTCTGTTACAGAGCTTTGTGTCATCAGCGAACAGTGAAATTCTGCCTTCTAGATCCTGTGCAATGTCACTGATGAAGATGTTGAATAGGACCGGTCCCAGCACTGATCCCTGTGGTACCCCACTGGTCACTCTTCCCTCTGTGGAGTGACAGCCATTTACCACCACCCTCTGTGTCCTGCCACCCAGCCAGTTACCTACCCACCACACTACTGTCCTGCCCACACCCATATTCCCCAGTTTTGTGTAATAGTCTTCTATGTGGCACAGTGTCAAAGGCCTTGCTGAAGTCCAGATAGGCCATGTCCACTGCCCTCCCCTGATCCACCTCCCTAGTCACCCAGTCAAAAAATTCAATGAGGTTGGTCTGACATGACCTCCCCCTGGTGAAACCATGCTGCCTTGGGTCCTGTAGTCCGTTGACAACCAGATGTTCCACCAATCTCTCCTTCAGTAGTGCTTCCATGATCTTCCCCACTACTGAGGTGAGGCTGACTGGTCTGTAGTTCCCTGTTTCCTCTTTGTTCCCACTTTTGTATAAGGGGACTACATCTGCTGTCCTCCAGTCTTTGGGTACCTCCCCTGTTTCCAGTGATCGGCTAAACAGGATAGCCAGAGGTTCAGCCACCACCTCTCTTAGTTCTTTAAGGACCCAGGGTGCACCCCATCTGGCCCCATTGCTTTATCAACTCTTATTACTTCCAGTTCCTTCAGGACCCTTTCTCGTGTAAAGGGACTTGTGTCCATTCTGCACCATTCTCACCCCTTGTACTCCCTTCAGACCCATTACCTCCTCTTCCTCAGTAAAGACTGAGCAGAAATACCTGTTCCATATGTCAGCTTTACTGTTGTCATCCTCCACGCGCCCACATCCTCCCCTTCAGTCTCACTATCCCTCCCTTGTCTTTCTTTTTTCACTTATGTACCTGTAAAGGTTTTGTCCCTCTACCCACTGATTTTGCAATGTGTTCTTCTGTCTGAGCTTTGGCTTCCTTACTGACCTCCCTGCCTCCCTTTGCTTCTTCTGGTACTTCTCCTATCCCTTCTGCCTGTGTCTTTTTGTATTGCCTGAATGCAATCTTTTTGGCTGTCACTTTCTTTGCTACCTCTTTGGAAAACCATAATGGTCTCCTCTTCCTTTTCCTTTTGCTAACCTGCTTAATGCATAATTCTGTTGTTCTTGCAATCCCCATTTTAAATACTGCCCACTGTTCCTCAACCCTGATTCCTGTCCCATTCCCTCAATGCCTCTTTCAAGTATCTCCCCATTTCCCAAAGTCTGCCCCCTGAAATCCAGGATACGTGTTTTGTGTGGTTTGGTTCTGCTCTTTCTGTGATTTCAAACCACAATGACTGGTGGTCACTGTTCCCCAGGTGCTCCCTCATTGTTACCCCATCACACTGTCCCTGTTTGTGAGCACAAGGTCCAGTATTGCCTTCTTCCGAGTTGGTTCCATGACCAGTTGCTTCAAGAAGGCACCCTGAAGGGAGTCCAGGATAAATCTGCTCCTAGTTGATGCTGCTGCTGGGATGCTCCAGTCCACATCTGGAATATTGAAGTCTCCAACCAGTACTACCTCGCCCTTGTCTGCCATCCTTTGGATGGCTAGCATCAGCTCCCTATCTGTTTCTTCCTCCTGGGCTGGTGGTCTATAAACCACACCTGTGTGGATGGCTCTCCCCATTTTCCTTTCCAGCTTAACCCACAGTATCTCTCCCCCATTTTGTTCCTCCTGGATCTCTGTGGCCCTTATGTCATTTTTCACATACGGTGCCACTCCTCCTCCCTTCCTGCCTGCTCTGTCTCTTCTGAATATGTTGTAGCCAGGTATGGCCATCTCCCAGTTGTGGTTATCATTACACTAGGTTTCAGTGATGGCCACAATGTCCAAACCTAACTGCATCATGACAGCCTCAGATCTTCCATCTTGTTGCTAAGGCTCTTGGCATTTGCACATGGCTTTCCATGATTTGACCTCCTAGACTGTTTCACTGTTCTACCAGCCCCTTCCTTGGTTGTCCTTTATCCCTGGTTCTCCTTGCTGTCTGCCCTTCTGCTGAATTTTGCCCCTTTTCTGCCTATATCCATCTCTTGGGCACTAATCTCCATCTTTGCACACTGCTTTGCAGAGATAGCCACTCCTCGGGTTCACTGGTTCCACTGCTAGCTGTGGGGGTAAGCAAGTAGGTACCTCTCACTTGCTTGCCACCTCCTTTGCTGTTTAAATGCTTGTCAATGTAGCATTTAAACTTATCATTGAGTGCTTGGGTCCCTCCAGGATGAATGCAGGCCGTCAGGCTTGAACAAACCTCCATCCCTCCAGGTGGGTCCCCAGTCACCAATGAATCCAAACCCTTCCTCACAGCACCAGTTCTTCAACCATGAGTTAAAGTTCCTGGTGCATGCACTCCTATGCGCTCCCTTGCCTCTCGCAGGTAGTACTTCAGAGAAAGTGACAGAAGTAGCTACTTGCTTGAGACCCCTTCCCAATTTCCTAAACTCTTCCTGAACTTCCTTTGGCTCCCCATTTGCCAGGTCATTAGTACCTAGGTGGATAATGACATCCAGCTCACCCTCCCGTCTTGCTTTCCCAGTGATCCCCAGGATCTTCCTTCCATCCCTCCATGCCATGGCACCTGGTAGGCACCTCACCTCCCTGTCCTCCCCCTCCTGTGTTCCTAGCTGGATCCCTCTTATGATGGAGTCCCCCACCAGGATTCACTTCCTCCTCCTCTGGGGTCCACTGCTTTCCCCGCTGAGGTCACCTCCTTGGCTAACCTCCACATCCTTTCCTTCCACTTCTCTGGGTACCTCTATTTGGTTGTCCTTGTTTGCCAGTGTGGCATATGAGTTCTTGAGTGGAATAGGATCTAGGATGTGCCTCTGCCTGACCACTCTAACCCTCCCTGAGCCCACTGTCATCCAAGTGCTCCTCGTTCTCGGCATCCTTAGAGGCAGTTGCATTGAACTGGGTGGTCTCTGGATAGGGGTGATGGTACTCCTGACCCAGTTTACTTCCACTCTGAGTCTGGCTACCTCATCCAGCAGTCCAGAGAGATGCATGCAGATAGGGCAGCACCTCAGTGTCCAGAAGGTCTGCCTGAATATGCTGCCCCCAGCCACTGCATTGCCACCACTCCCTACATTATACTGCAATTATACTGCTATTCCACTACTTGTCTGCTACTGAAGCTCTCCTAGTTCCCTTTTATTAATTTACTGTCCTAAAAACCTGCCACTGATCCTCAGATAATTTTCTTTAAAAAAAAGAAACCAATAAATAAATAAATGAGTCAAAACACTTGTGCTGAGGGTGGGCTTCTTCCCCCTTATGCCCTCCTACTTTCACCCTTACTATACCCTGTGTTTAGCTCCTGTCAATCAGATTTAACAGGGCATATAATTAAGAGTTGGGAAGGAGGAGGGGGGAAATTGCAGTAATTAAAGACAGCACAGAATTACACCACCACTATGTTTTAAATTTTCAGCAGCCCAAAACAATTCTAAGTAAAGACAGCAAAGAAAGTACAGTGTCACTAAAAGCCCACAATCTAAGTTTAAAAGAAAAATAGCAATTACCAGTTACTCTAAAGCACTGAATTGAATATGTTTCCTTCCTTCCCCTTCTGGCTTCTTCGATGATCCAGTATTGCCCAGTCAGCTGAAATCCTTCTGGACAGACTGGGTGCTCACCACCTCCCATCAACCTCCACAACCCCTCGTAGAGAGAGCCGGGCCGATTCCGGACCTGATACTGGCAACCTTATCTGCAAAGAACCAAGCTAGTTCATCACACTTAATTTGTGAAAAAACTCTTCTGGACTGGAGACAGATTGGATTGCACAATCTGTCAACAGTTCAGAAAAGTTGAGTCGGTCGATTCTGTGCAGCAGAAATCTCCCTAGATAGGAACTCTGCCTTCTTACAGGTGATTTCTGATTGATAGCTCTTACAGTATAATGTTCCATCAATCTAAGCCTGTCAGCAACCAGGCCGGACTTCCGCCATGCTTTCTCCAGCCTTCAATCAACTCACCACAACTCCTTTAAGGACCCATCATACCAAGAGGTCCTTGGGCGAAGAGTGAGTGGTCGAACATGAACAGGAGCAATCAAATCCAGGGCATCTCCCACTGCCTTATTATAGGCTAGTACTAGGTCCCCTGGACTTGTGCTTTCATCCAGCAATCCCGATAGGTCCAGCACCACCGATAGACCATCTGGGGTAACTCCCCTTAAAGGGGCAATACCTGATCATCTCCGAAGGGGTAGGCCCACTTGGGAGGGCCCTGAAACTGAACCCTATGGTGTGATGATCAGACCAACTGACTGGTTCCACCCCCAAGTCAGAGATCTCCATCCCCAGGAGGCACAGTATATCCAATGAGTGACCCCCTATATGGGTAGATGAGGTAACCACCTGTCTGAGGCCCAGCATTGTCATTAGCTGGAGGAGATTGTGACCAAATAGTGAGAGTTTATCGTCAACCCATGCATTGAAATCCCCCCAGAATTATCCATCTGGCAGACTCCAATACCATGTAGATGATGAAGTCCACAATCACCTGCAGGAATAAACCCCGATCACCTGGTGGACGGTAAATGAGGAGTATCCTACAACCTACACCTTCTCCCATGATGCACTCAGAGGATCTGGTGGTCCCTACTGGAACATCCACAAGGCACAGTTTGGTCTTAAAAAGATGGCTACCCCCCCCATGATCCAATCTCGGGCGGTGAATCACCAAGAACACAGCTGGAACTGCAGGAGCCAATACTGGGCCTGCATTTTCATCCAGCCATGTCTCAATGACGCATGCCAGATCCACCATTCTAACAAGATCAGATATAATAGTTGTCTTGTTTTTGATGGATCTGGCATTACATAATGCCGCCCTGGTTGGATAAGATGTTGAGGAAGACCTCAGCTCCTGTCCAGCATTAATTGCTGGACACTTGGGCGTGGGGACAAGACAGGGATTACCCCAGTCTTGGCACCATTTCACCCTAGGGTGTCGCCTGATCCCTACCACCCCAATGCATCCTCCTCTTTCCATTCCACCACCAGGCCCAGTTCTCACCCCTTTCCTGCACCGTCTAGCGATCCCAAGGGATTAGCAACATTTGTAAGTCTCCGCTGATAAACAGGGCAGTCAAAGGCGCAATTCCCTGAGCCTGGTGGGGAATACTGCCTGACCATCTTTTGGCCTCCCAGCACATTCTTAAAAATATCTAAACACCCAACTAACTTACTCCAAATCAAATAACGATCAATTACAAATTATAATTAATAAGCCAAAAATAAAATAAAATAAAATATACTATTTGAAAACTACATAATGCTTTGTGGTCATGAGTCAAAGAAGAAGCAAATCAGATATTATAGAATGCTGCAAAATAATGTAGAATCAACACTGGAAAGCTCCCACCAGTCCAGGTAGTCAGAAAAATATTCAGTCCCAGTACTACCTCTCACATGGTAGAAGCCAAAAAAAACAGTAATACAAACATAGAAACATAGATTTTGATGGCAGATAAGGTCCACTTGGCCCACCCAGTCTGTCCATTTCTCTACCTAATGAATAAGCTGCAGATCCTAGTTAATCAACAGCCTACTTCCTCCTACTCCTACCCCCTAGAATTGCCTTATGACTGTCCCATGCATTCTTGAATTCAGCCACTGTTTTTGATGCCACAACCTCCTCAGGAAGTCCGTTCCATGCATCCACAACCCTCTTTGTGAAAAAATACTTCCACACATTACTTCTGAGCCGTCCCCCCTCTATCTTCAAATTGTGCCCCCTTGTTCTTGTACAGCTCCTTTTCTGAAAGATGCTACCCTCTTGGACTTTGTTGAGTCCCTTGAGGTACTTATAAGTTTCTATCATGTTCCCCCTCTCCCTCCTTTCCTCGAGGCTATACATGTTAAGCCCATTAAGTCTCTCTTCATATGTCTACTGGTGCAGACCCTACACCATTTTAGTTGCCCTCCTCTGAACTGCCTCCATCCTGTATATGTCTTTGTGGAGATTGGGTCTCCAGAACTGCATGCAGTACTCCAGATGGGGTCTCATCGGCTGTCTGTACAGAGGGATAACAACTTCATGTTTTCTACTGGTGATACTTCTCCCTATGCATCCCAGTATCCCCCTAGCCCTCCTTTCTGCCCTCTCACATTGCTTGCCCACCTTTAGGTCACCTGATATGACTAGCCCCAGGTCCCTTTCCATTTTTCATGTTGTTAGTATCTCACCCCCCATTGTGTTCTCTTCCCCTGGGTTTTTGTTTCCCAGGTGTATTACTTTGCACTTCTTAGCATTGAATCTAAGCTGCCATACATTTGACCATTCCTCCAACCCTGCCAAGTCCCTTCTCATCCTTTCCACCCAACCTTGTGTATCAACTCTGTTGCAGATCTTTGTGTCATCTGCAAAGATACATACTTTTCCTTCCAGTCCCTCTGCAATGTCACTTATAAAGACATTGAAGAGGATCAGTCCTAGTACTGAACCATGCGGCACCCCACTAGTAACCCCCCTTTCTTCAGAGTGGACTCCGTTTACTATTACCCTCTGTGTCCTGTTTTCCAGCCAATTGTTTACCTAGGCTACCATCTTGGGACCCACTCCCAGGCTGGCTAACTTGTATATTCATCTTTTGTGTGAGACTGTGTCAAATGCCTTGCTAAAGACTAGGTAGGCCATGTCCACAGTCCCTTCCTGATCTAATATATGATAGATGAAGAATATAGGGTACACTCACCACCCCACCAAAATAAGCAGTGTCATAAAGAAGCTGGACAATGTAATTCAGGAGCTTAAATCACATATAACAATCCATCATAGATTAAAAAAAATAAGGTGCCATAGTTACTGATTTTGAATCCACAGGCGGGTTATAAACGATCGTCACTGATCTCACTCAGGATCCATCCACAGGCTTGAAGATACAGATCCACAAGGGCCTGCACTCCAGAAAATAGAAGTTCTTTTTTAATTTGGTTATTTTGGATTTGCATATGTGACTACAGAAGTGCAGGCCCCATTTACCTATGTTTCTCCAGCCAGAAGTGAGTGGGTATGTCTTAGATTATACAAATGTATCCGTGTACAGAACTGCAGGCTACACAGGAGGCTGCACTACTGCAGACATAAGTAGGTATGTATGTCTCACACTGTGGAAATGCACTGTATCTGTGGCTGCAGAGGCACTTTGCAGATAGAAGTAGTATACTGTTGTGATCTGAGTATTCTGGATTTGTAATATGTAACTGCAGAAGTGAAGGACCCCCAGGGGTCTGCAGTTCTGCACCAGTAGAGGCTGTGTGCGTGTTACAGCATGTTGATGCCACCAGAACTGGGAGCTATATGGGTCATGAGGGTCTTTCTTTGCCGTGCCTCCCCTCCCCCACCAATCCCTCGCTGGCCAACTTGAAATCAGCTCTTATTCCAAGCCCCGCTCTGCTGACCTTCCTCCTGCACAAAAGGACCAATTGGAGGGTAGGTGAAACTAGGAAGCCCTTGTTCTTTGGGCTTACAATCTCAGCAACAGTTGCCACGCAGCAGATGCTGCCAGAACTGTGAGTCATAGGGGTCATGTGAAGGCTCTCTGCTGTGCCCCCTCCTGCCATGTGACAACTTGAAATTGTCTCTCTTTCTGAGCCCAGCTCTGCTGACTCTCCTCCTGCACAAAAGGACCAATCAGAGGACAGCTACATGTACTTCTTCAGTTCCCCAAGTGGTCCCTTCTGCACTGCAGTCCTCTCACAAAACACAAATGCAAAGGACATCAGGAATCTGCCTGGGAGTCAGCCATGGAGGAAGCTGAGAGCCAACCATGCTGTCCAATTGCTGGTGTGCAGTACATGCTAAGCCTCTATCACAAGGACGTGAGTATTGCTCCAACCAGTAAAACACGGTAATTTCCCTCACCAAATTGTACATCGCTGCCTGGACTGTAGACTAGTGCAGTTTATAGTATTTACTGTATATAGTGTTATCCCTACAGGGTACTATGAAGCACAGCAACTGATTTCTCAGTGGGCAAGGGCTGAAACATGAGATGCCTTCTCCACTATAGTGTTGCTGTATGCCAATGGGGCTATAGCCTTACTGTCCTAGTTTCTAGGCTGTACCACTGCATGTTGTATTGCACTAATATATTTCCCCCTAAGACAAGTAGCACACACAGTATCCTTCTCAGAGGTGCTGCCTGTCAATGGCATGAGTGAGGCGAGGGTACTTTGCACCATGCAGTTTAATGAATGGTTGAAAAAATGGTGTGGAGCACAGGGGTTTGGCTTCATTGGGGACTGGGGCTCCACCTGGAGGGACACCAGCCTATACTGCCAGGATAGTCTGCATCTGTCCAGGAAGGGAAAAAGTCTTTTGAGTAATCGGTTTAAATGCTTCATTGGCAAGCTTTTAAACTAGTCAAGGGGGGAGGCACTGATAAGCAGCAGGAAAAATCCCAGCATCTCCCTACAAAACAGGGTACTAAATGAGAAAAAGACCGAGGTAGAAAGGTCAGTGGGGGATGCTGCAACAGAAGGTAAAGCCATCAAAAAATGGAGAGCAATGAGTACCAATGCCTGTAGTCTGAGTAACAAGCATCCTGAATTAGTGGCCTTGATGGAGGAGGAACATCTGGATATCGTGGCAGTCACAGAAACATGGTACACACAAAACCATGACTAGGATGTAAACATACTAGGATACACTATCTACAGGAGGGACAGGGAGGGTAAAAGAGGAGGAGGAGTAGCTCTTTACACAAAGGAAGGAATCAAAGCAACAGAACAAAAGGGAAAAACAGGGAGGAGAAGAAGCACTGTGGGTAAATTTGGAGACCGGCAATGGCACCACAATCTGCACAGGGTTAGATACAGACTTCTTCTCAGGGGAGGAAATGGAAAGGAAATGATAGAAAGTATACTTAGAATGGCAGAAAAAGGGAGATATTGCTGATGGGTGATCTGAATATGCCAGATGTTAACTGGAGTGCAGTTGCAGCAGCCACTTCAAAGAGTGGGATTATTCTAGATGCCCTACAGGGGGCATGCCTTAGACAACTAGTATTGGAGCCCACTCAAGAGGGAGTAATCTTAGACCTGGTTCTCTCGAATTGGGATGAAAAGAGGATCACAGATGTAGAAGTGGGTAGCCATCTGGGAACTAGCAACCATCGAACAGTATGGTTCACAATAAACACAGCAATAGAGTCAAGCCATACAAAGGCAAAAGTACTGGACTTTAGGAGGGCTGACTTTGCTAAAATGGGTGAGTGCCTAAGAATGCACTAGCAAATGGGCAGGAAGGAGGGTGGAAGAACAATGGGAATAATAAAACTGCCATCACAGAGGTAACAAGCCTTGTGTGAAGCAAATAAACAAAACGAAACGATGTAAGAAACCACTATGGTTCTCAAAGGAAATGGAAGTGAAGGTTCAAAAGAAAAAGAAAGCATTCAGGAAGTACAAGGAATCACAGAAGGAGCAGGACAGGGAACTGTATCAGTTAAAGCAAAAGGAACCTGGGAAGGCAGTCAGAACAGCAAAGGCCCAAACTGAGGAAAAGATAGCCAACTCATTTAAGAAGGGGGATAAAACCTTTTATAGGTACATCAGGGAGCAAAGGAAGACCAAGGGAGGGATTGTGAGGCTTAATAAAGGAGAGGGAGGGTGGGCAGAGGGTGACTGTGAAAAGGCAGAGATACTAAACAAATGTTTTTGCTCAGTATTTACAAAGGAAGAGGGGGAGGTACCTAAAACAAACAGTAGAAACACTCTGGATACAGAAGCTGATACCAGCCATTTATAGAAGAAAGGGTTCTGAAAGAACTCTCAAAACTGAAGGTGGACAAAGCAATGGGGCCTGATGGGATTCATCCCAGAATTCTAAAAGAACTAAGGGTAGAACTAGTGACACCACTGACTACCCTCTTTAACAAATCATGGGAGGATGGGGTGGTACCGAGGACTGGAGGAGGGCAGATGTGATTCCCTTCACAAAAGTGGAGCAAGGCAGAAGCAGGAAACTACAGACCTGTTAGTTTAACCTCAGTGGTAGGAAAATGATGGAATCATTTCTGAAGGAAAGAATTGTAGAGTATCTAGAGGCCAGAGGGCACAGAACCCAAGGTAGCATGGATTCACAGTGGGAAGGTCTGATAGATTTCTTTGACTGGGTGACCAAAGTAGTAGATCAGGAGGGGCTGTGACATGGCCTACCTAGACTTTAGCAAGGCATTTGACACAGTCCCACACAAAAGATTAATATACAAGTTAGCCAGCCTGGGAGTGGGTCCCAAGATGACAGCCTGGGTAAAGAATTGGCTGGAGAATAGGCACAGACAGTAATAGTAAATGGAGTCCACTCTGAAGAAAAGGAGTTATTAGTGGATACCGAGGTTCAGTATTAGGACCGGTCCTCTTCAATGTCTTTATAAGCGGCATTGCAGAGTGACTGGAAGGAAAAGTATGTCTCTTTGCAGATGACACAAAGATCTGCAACAGAGTTGATGCACAAGGTGGGGTGGAAAGGATGAGAAGGGACTTGGCAAGGAATGGTCAAATGTATGGCAGCTTAGATTCAATGCTAAGAAGTGCAAGGTAATGCACCTGGGAAACAAAAACCCAGGGGAAGAGTACACAATGGGGTGAGATACTAACAACAACAAAAATGGAAAGGGACCTGGGGGTAGTCATATCAGATGACCTAAAGGTGGGCAAGCAATGTGAGAGGGCAGCAAGGAAGGTTGGGGGATACTGGGATGCATAGGGAGAGGCATCACCAGTAGAAAACAGAAAGTTATTATCCCTCTGTACAGACAGTTGGTGAGACCCCATCTGGAGTACTGCGTGCAGTTCTGGAAACCCAATCTCCGCAAAGACATAGACGGGATGGAAGCTGTCCAGAGGAGGGCAACTAAAATGGTGCAGGGTCTGCACCGGAAGACATACTGTATGAAGAGAGACTTAAGGAGCTTAATATGTATAGCCTCGAGGAAAGGAGGTAGACGGGGGACATGATAGAAACTTTCAAGTACCTCAAGGGAATCAACAAAGTCCAAGAGGGTAGCATCTTTCAAAAAAAGAGGTGTGCAAGAACAAGGGGGCACAATTTGAAGATAGAGGGGAGGCAGCTCAGAGGTAATTTAAGGAAGTATTTTTTCACAGAGAGGGTTGTGGATGCATGGAACGGCCTTCCGGAGGAGGTTGTGGAGTCAAAAACAGTGGTGGAATTCTAAGCATGCATGGACAGTCATAAGGCAATTCTAGGGTGGGGGTAGAAGAAGTAGGCTGCTGGTTAACTAGGATCTGCAGCTTATCCATTAGGTAGGGAAATGGACAGACTGGGTGGGCCAAGCGGTCCTTATCTGCTGTCAAATTTGATGTTTCTATGTTTCCCCATTTTCCCCATTGTGGGTGATAATAATACTGCTGTTTCTTTCCAGAGCCTACCTCCTGTAAACACATTGTATTATTCAGTATGCCACCCTAACAGTGACATTTCTACGGCGACATGCGTCGATATCGACTACAGCACCATGCCGCCGTAAATGTGCTGCTGGAAGGGGACAACCACTTCCCCCGACTTGCACCCCCTCTCTGAACTAACTCTGTCATGGAGTTAGAATCCTTTTGTTCGGGGGTGCAGGGGGCGAAGCCCCCCATGTGAGGGGTTAAGTGGCGAACACCCCCCAGTGTAAAACATACTCTTGAACAGAGTGGCTCCATACCAGTTGCAACTTGTGGTCGACATGGAGCCTGTCACTGTAATGCCAGTCGCAATCTTTTTTGTCACGCCGGCATATACAACCCGTATTATTCAACAGTCCCTAACTGGTGACACACCCTTTAACTTATCGTTTGTGCTTTGTCCTGATTTCTCTGCAACTCGGTAACTGTTTTTCCCTGTGCTCTTTGGAGTCACTGTTTCTCAGGTATCATTGCTACTACAAATCTCTACAAATACAGGGCTGCTTATTTGTTATGTATGGCTTGCTGTAATTCCTATGTAGTGCACTTCATATCTCTGACTCACTTCCCTTACTGGTTATACTCAATGCTGAACCCCTGGAACACATGGATTTTACCATGCCCAACCTTGTAACCCACTATTATCTCACTGTGTCGACCAGATTCCTATTACTGCTGCACTGTTTCTTTAAGATGGGAAACTTCCTTAAGAAGCGGCAGTCCCCTAGTTTATCTTGCTCTCATTGACCTCCTATCAACTGGTGATGTTGAGCTAAATACATGTCCTACCTCTGCCATGCCTTCTTTACATCCTATGCCATGGCAAAATGCTAAAGGTCTCAAAATTGTTCACCTCAGCATAAGAAGTCTAGCCCCAGACAAGATGAACTCACATCAAAGGCTGGCCTGCTGGTACAGGGACAGCGTGCTGACCTGTGAAGCTAGTGACCCGGGTTTGGGAACGGATTCAGGACATTGGAGGGCCGGCCTGGGGGAGAAGGATCAAGCATCCAGTGACTGCTCTCCTTCTCCGGGGGGGAGGGTGGTAGAGTGTTCAGCACTATATGGACACCTAGCAGAGGCTGGGTGTACCGCATGCGCCAACGCCAATACATCTGGTGGAGGGGCGGATGTTGGCCATCATTGCATGTCCCCAACCCGTACACCTGGAAAAATACAGCTGCCTGCTGCCTAGATGAAGCCTGCCCCTCTGGCTAATTAGCTCCCAGACAGGCTCTCGACCTATCCCGCTGATTACGGTACTTAGTGTTGAAAGCCGAACCCCACCCTGGTGGGGTAAGCCGGGGTATTGGGGAGTCACGGTCAATGTGGGAATAGGAGTGGAGGGGTCCATGACTGGGCTGAGGTACTAGCAATAGGCAAGTGCAATAAAGCATAGTTAAAAAAAAAAAAAGATGAGCTCACAGCATTGATCACACACTACCAACCTGATACTCTTGGAATATCAAAAACATGGCTATAACCCACCATACCAGATGAGTTGTGTGTGCTTCTGGGATATAGTTTTATCTGTTTTGATCACCCTGGCCTTAAGAAAGGAGGTGTCCTGCTAATACATTACAGATTCTACTTCCAGATAGTGGCCCAATAACTCTCTCTCTCTCTCTCTCTCTCTCTCTCTCTCTCTCTCTCTCTCTCTCTCTCTCTCTCTCTCCTGAACTCTCTCTCTCTCTCGAATCGCCTATGGAATGCTGTTATGGTGAGCTCATACTGGGTGGTACAAAAAGTTTCATCTTTTCTGCATTTATACCCTCCAACTGGGAACTGGACTTACTCTTCCTCACCAAGTCCATAAGTTCGTTAGTCAAAACAACCAATTCATTATATTTAGAGACTTCAGTATTAATTAGCTCAGTAACTGCAACAGGCCCTTAGTATGCTCAGCCTTACACAGGTCATCTCTGAGCCCACTCACCCATCTTTTACATATGGGATGCCAAACTGCCAAAAGTCCCTCCTAGAATTATACAATTCAGGAAATACTCTAATCTGGATCCTGAGTCTTTTAGACCCTATCCACACTCGCAAATTTTGGGTGCTTAAAAATGGATTAACCTGGTTAAACTGTATTAAAGTCACTTAACATGCTTTGTGGACACATTTATGTTGATTTTAAAATGTTTTTTAAAACCATGCTATAACCCTGCTGACAAGGTAGTCTTGAACCTGTTTTAAAAAAAGTATTTTGATAAGCATGGTTTATTTGTAGGTGTGGATGCAAAGCATGTTATAGCCCAGTTGTGTTTGGTCCTCTGATATCCCGGAACACTACTGCAGTTCATAATGCAGAAGTAAGAAAGTAGCAATCTCGTGCAGCTGTCATCAAGTGCTGCCAGATGACAGACAGTGCAGTGAGCTGGTCTAAAGATGCGACTAGAATACTTATTGAGAACTAGTCGATGGAGGCTGTTCAAGAGGAATTGAACAGCTATTGCTGGAATAGCAGAATTTATGAACAAATATCTGCACATCTGGTGGCCAAGAGGTCACGATTGACGGCTAAACAATGCCGCAAGAAAATTAAGCAGCTTAAAGTCCAATATCACAACGTTAAAGAGAGAAATCGTCGTTCGGGTGGTGGGCGAGTTACTTGACCATTTTTTTATGAATTAGATTGTATTCTTGGTATTAGGCTGACATCTGCCCCACCAGTCATCATTCAGAGCGGGAAATGTGAAGAAGCAGATGATACTGATGCTGTTGCAAATGAGGACGTCACATATGAGGTTCTATAAAATGATGGTAATTGTTATATGAAATGTATGCATAAGCAGCACAAAATGTAATGCTCACCTCATCCCAAGATAATCAGCATTGCAGCATTATTGTTTACCATACATGCATGCTTCAGCATCACTGTGCAGCAGCCTGCTATGTGCTCCTCCCTCCACCTTCAACATACCACTATCAGATGCACTGCATTACATTGTAGTATTCATTCTACCGCGCAATGTAGTGATGTGATCGTGGCAATGAAGTGCAACCATGGAGACATCTGTTGAATTCCAATGCTCCTTTCTTGTTTTAACAATGTTCCCTCATTACCCTGCTTGCCCTGTTTCCCTATTTATCTGTGTACTGCCTCTGCATGCACAGACTGCTTTGCTGACATTCCACTGCACATGATGACTAATTTCTGTATTAAATAATGTGCACATTTTCCTTTACCTCACTGATAATATTATACTGCTCATTTATCAACAACTGTTGTAGTTTTTAAAAATAAATGTAATGCATTTGTCAATTCATTTCACTTTGCATTTTAGTAGTGCACATCTGTCTGCAATATTGTGACTCAGACAACAGGGTCTGTAGTAATTGGTAACCGAATGCATTTGCCCATTGCCATGTGTCATAGGATACTTGAGGCTTTAGAAGCATGGTCACATAAATTCTGAACATAAGAACCACACTGCACGCAGTGTAATGCAGACATTGGCAGCTTACATGGCTGTCCGAATAACAACATGTATACAGAATCTATGACACTGTTATAAATATTACTGCATGCAGTGCGGCATGCCTGAGTCCAGTTTCTGGTGTAAGGCTTATATGCATTGAAGCATGCAGTCCCATGTCATTAACGCTCTAATCAATTCACACCAGTAATAAATGCATCTGTAATCAATATTGTTGAAATTGACAGTGAGCTGGACTTTTGCCTTTACAGAGAATTACACCTCAAATACAAGTGCCAGTATTGACCAGCCACAGAATGATTCTGCAGAACCAGTACCATAGGATAATGTTGAGGTTGAGGAGCTTGGCCCATCTACTTCACAGCCTTCTGGTAATGAACAGCAACATACACAGAAAAGAACCACTACAGAGCCCCTGACAAATCTTCGAAAGAAAAAGAAAGGGTTGAGGATGCAAGAAATAATCGAATGTGCATTTGAACCCATCAAAAAGATTATTCTTGAGCAGTATGAAAAGCTGTTGCAGCTAGAGAGAGAGAGAGAGAGCAGCTGCTGATAGGGAAATGGAGGAAAGAATGTGTAAGCATGAGGCAGAACAAAATGTTGCATTCTTCCAAACCCTGCTTCAAATTCTTGGTCCTCAGTCCAATGTCCAGCATGCTGTATCCCCAATGCCACATCAGATGATGAGTCAGCAATGTGCCATACCAACTCAACATCATAATCAGCAAACAGTTTATCAGCAGTCATCCCCTGTTGACATGCAACAACCAATCATGAATGTTCTGAGTGGGAACTCAACACAATACACTGGTTACATGGTTTCAGGCCAAGCTAGAAGAATTACTGAAGAACTTTGTCTGAAAATATGACTTGGACTGAGCTGTAGACAGAATGTCATGATTTTATTGAAACATGGAAATGTACAGACATTTTCAATAGTTCTATGTTAACTGTTTATTAACGTAACATGCAGAATGGTTAACTGCAAGTGTAATACTTTTTAAATTGAATGTTTAGACCTGCAAAACAGTACTGCAGACTAACAAGTTACATGTTATGTACATATTCTGAACAACATGAAATGGTTTTTGAACTTGTTTTTTAAGTTTTTAACAGTTCATAGATGTTTTGAACATAGAAATAATCATAGGCAAAGTTATGGTTGCTGGATTACCACAGATTTCTGTGACGAGCATATTTCTTGCTATTTATCAGACAACTCAACAGTACAGTGCTGTATCAGTTTGGCAATCAATAAATATTGTGAATGCATTATGCGTGTCTCTGCTTGTTTTATGAAAACATTCTCATAAAGATGCAGTACAAGGTTAATGTACAATGCATATGTGTGTGTGTATATATATATATATATATATATATATATTTATATGTATGTGTATACACACACACACACACACATACTGTATATACAGTATATATATATATATACAGTATATATATATATTTATATACATACATATACACAAAGGCAAGCTCTGGCACCTTGGAACGAAATATTTGTGAATGATCATTAGGCAGCATGAACTGCTGTTAGCAGCATGGTTAACAAATTTGCTTACAGCTGCTGCTAAGCCTCACATCATATTCTGACATCATGACATGGGTACTGCCATGTATGCAGCATTACAAAAACACATATGTCATAACATCAGTTCTGTGACGTGAAATATTGTGCAAGTGCATCTCAGATCAGTGTTGCTTGCCTATTTTGTGCTGCAACAGTCATGTCATCAGCGAACAGTACTTTTTGGTCTGCTTGATGGTTGTTGTCACGCTCGTACAACTCCATCCATGTTTCATTAAATTGCTCACTCTTTCTCTCACATATCTACCATCAAAGTCTATGTTTGTATGTTTCTATATATTGTGGAGGACACAGCAGGCTGATATCACTAGTGGCACATTGTCAATTTGGAAGTCATTTTATTTTAGAAGGCAACGCCATCTCCCCTTTAACCTTCCAAAGGCACACTCCACCACTATGCGAGCCTTACTAAGTCAGTAGTTAAATTGACGTTTCATAGTGTCGTCATAGTCAGGGTATGGTTTCATGAGTCAGGGTAAAAGAGGGTATACTGGGTCACCAAATATTACAACCGGAATGTGAACATTTTGAATAACTCTTGTTATTGCAGGAAACAGGACACCTTTCTGCCCACTGTCAAACAATGCACTGTTTTTAAATATGCGTGCATCGTGGACCTTTCCTGGCCATCCAACATTGATGTCCATAAATTGATATTTATGGTCCACCAAAGCCTGCATGACAATCGAGTAAAAACATTTTCTGTTGTAATATTCCGTGACATTGAATGGTGGGCAGATTATAGGAAAATGCGTACCATCCACTGCACCACCACAATTAGGAAACCCCAGTCCTGGCCAAAGCCAGAGATTACATCTTCAATATGTTGCATGGTTATTATTCTGAGCATTAGTACTTTTACTATCGCTGTACATACTTCAAGCACAATTAGGCCCACGGTGGATCTGCCAACTCCAAACAGATGGCTTAGAGTACGATATTCTATGTTTGTAGCTAGCTGTCACAATGCAATGGCCACCCTTTTCTCTACCTTGGTTGCTTGATGAAGCCTGGTATTTCTGTATTCAATCATAGGGCCTATTTCATTACAGATGGAATGGAATGTTGCTTTTGACATACGGAAATTTGATAGCCAGTGCTTAGGGCTCCATGTAGTAATAACAGTTTCTTCCCACCACTTGTCATTTCTATCCACGGCCCACACTGAATGAGTCAATGAACTTGCCTTGTCTGCAGCTGCAATCAGATTCTGAACATAGCACAAGCTTTGCAGCAAGGTTACTGTCAGCAGTGCAAATTAACTTTGTCTCCTTAACCTGGCTAGACGAATCATGCAAATCTTGTTTCGGACAATTCTTTGGCACACAATGAAATGAAACGCAGCAAGGATTAAGGCCAGCCTCATAGTGCTGCTCAACATTATTCCTACTGCAACACCTACGTAGATGTCCTCCAATACAAGCTGTGCTGCACTGTTGGTGCGCAGATCATCAGATATGAAGCTTGTGTTGTATGTTCTTGATCTGTAACAATAAATTAGTTGGCTTAAAAAAAGATGTGCAACACACACTTAAATGAATGGTGTTCAGTATTATTGAAATATTGGTAAGCTATGCATCGAGTACATAACAAGCTGTCGGAGATTCTCCAGTACTGTTTGCCATCATAATACTATCAAGTTAGCATGGAAAATCCAGACAGATAGACCCCAGACCTGTAGCTGAAAAAAAAGACTATGCTGATCCAGCGAATTTGGGATTGGGAGGGTCTTGGACAGAATGAGAACATGCCAACTAACTCCAGAAAAAAGAGAGGAGAAGGAACTGCCTCTATGAAACTGTGATGGAAAATCTGTCTTACAACAAAGTCAGGCGACAGACTACAAGCCAGGCCATTGTGTGACCAATTTATATCAGTAATAAAAAAACTAATGCAAAGGTGACCAATTTTATGTGGACACTAGTGATCACCCCTACATAGTTGCAACAACAACTGCTTACTGTCACATCTACGTTTGTGCCATTAGCCTTTATAAATAGCAACAAACTCAGCTGTGACCGTGTAGGAGTAAAACAAGAATCAGGATGGAAGTTGCACAATGCCATATACAAAACATGCTAATCATGGTCACTTGAGATTACTGATACTCTGGCTAATACTACGAGTGCAGGGAGGCAATAGGGGTGTTCCCAGTCTGCAAACATGTCAGAGGGAGTAATACAGATGTATGACACGACATTAAACAATGAAAAGCAACCACAATAGCCTTAACCAAGTATCCCTGTGCGGTTTGTGCCACCACATGCTTGGGTAAGTAGCTTCTTATTACCTCATCGAACAAACTCCCATGTTTCACAACTCAAAATGACAATCGATAATGACAGGGAGCTCGTGAGGGCAATTGTAAACAAAGCCATGCATTATGGGTAATCCAAGAATTCTGGGATACAGGTATTCATCTCGCATGACACAGGTCAACAAACACGGACTAACTATTGCAAATGTGGCCAGAATACCATTGCAGAAACTATTTTTCAGCACAGTACTACTTCAAGTGTGGACGCTGTGGCACGGGAGGCTTAAAAACATTTTTGATAACATTTTAAAAAATGTCACGCTAGTGTGGACAGGGCCTTAGACTGGCAGTATCTAACACTGATTGCTTTTTTACTTCACTGTTCACTACATTACAGGACAAATTTGCCCCATTCACCAAAAGAAGGGTGCTTGCCCTATTATTAAATGGCTGGATCAAACGCTATTAACCAAATTTACTGAACATGATAAAACATGGGAGGATTTTAAGGTCTCTTCATCCCTCTCGGACTGGTTTGCTTATCGAGCCCTAACTTGGTTAATCAGTAAAATAGACAGAAGAAGGCATTTGCCCATTGAGACTGTCTCCCATACCATGTGGGGCTTCATACTTAAAGATTTGTTATGTATTTGTCAAGTTCAGTCTTAAAGTTGTCAAATACCGTGAGGTCAACAAGTTGTTGTGGTAAGTTATTCCACATTCTTGGGGCCCAAACTGTAAAATAATTGTGTCATTTGTTTGTGTATTGACCCTACAAATTTTTAATTGCATGTTGTGGGATCGTAAATTAGCTGTTCTTTCATTAGTACTTATGTCACATTGACTGGCAACATCTGGGTTATTCAATATTTTAAATAATAATAAAATGTCACTTCTCTTCCTGCTTTGTTCTACGATGTATAACTCCAATTCAGACAGCCAATCTGTATATGATTTATCGTTTAACCTTGGTATCAGTTTTGTTGTCTGCTTTGGATGATCTCCAACAAGTTAATGTCTTGTCTCATGTATGGGGACCAAAAAGGAGACCCGTAATGCAAATGTGGCCTTATGTAATATCTGTATAGTGGGACTAGACAATACTCATTCCTAGATATAAATGATTTTTTGATGGAATTAATTAGTCTATTGGCAGTCAGCATAACTTTCCTGCAATGATTATGTGAAGTAAATGTATTATTTACTACTACTCCTAAACCATGTTCACTCTGCACCGGTTTCAAAGGGGTCCCATTTAGAGCATACAACTTCCTTTGATTTTGTCTACCTAGGTGTAGTGCTGCGTGTCTTTTTTTCAGTATTAAACTCCATTTTACTTTTTATAGCCCATGATTCAATAAGCTTGAGATCATTCACTAGGGACTAATGTTTTATATCAGTGTCAACAACATCACTTATTTCGTATCATCTGCAAATTTAAAATGCTATTTTCTACTCCATCATGCATACCTCTTATAAAGAGTCCAAACAAAGTTGGTCCCAGGATGGAGCCCTGGGGATACCACTGCAAACAGCCTACCCATTGACAGTTTTCAACTAACTCTCACTTGTTGCATTCTCCCAGTCAGCCAGGATTTCACCCATTTAGCCAGATATGGACTAAATGCCATGTCTTTCAGTTTATTTATGAATTCAAAGTGAGGCACAGTGAAGAACACCTTTCTCAATTCCAAGAAGATCACATCTACTGGTTTATTGTTGTTTAGACTGGCACTAACTTTTTCATAAAATGCAATTAAATTTGTGGTACATGGGGGGGGTGCATGCCCAGCAGCCTACCGGAATGGACGCTTGAGCTCTGAGCTCCCTGCAAACCCCCTTAAAATCCTTAAATATCCAGATCCCTTCACTGTACGGTGTGACAGTAATACCTGATACTGAAGTTATAGCTATTTGCCTGTCTAGTGATCTGCAGTTCGACGCCGTCTGCAAGTAAAACAAAATAATTTCAATTGTTGCACCAGCGCAGCAGTGAGGCCTTGCAAGCCTGCTCGCTCTTCGGAATGGAGCCTGCTGTACTCCCAAATCAGTAGGAGGGGAGCATCACCAAAATCCAACAGATGTTTGCCAATATCCTACAATGGATGAATAATCTAGACTTGGCTATGAAGAAAAATGCTTCTGATATCATAGAGCTTTCTCAGAGAGCCTGCATTACCGAACACAGACTGGCCAAAATGGAGGATGATTGGCAAAAAAATGGGGCTAGGCTCCAAGAACAAGACAGGCCGATCAACATGCTTTGGTCCAGAGTGGAGGACCTTGAAAATTTAAGCCACCGGAATAATCTCTGGTTTGTTGGGTTCCCTGACGGTTGCGATGGATCTGACACCATCTTGTTTTTGCAGAAGGAACTATCTCCCTTACTGGACTGACGAGGCGGGGCCCCACCTGAAATTGACAGGGCCCACAGATTGCTTGCCCCTCGGCCTACACATGGGGCCTGCCACATACGATCCTAGCCCATTTTCTCTGATTCCAGGATAGGGAGACATCACTAAACTGGCCCATGAGAAGAAAGAGCTTCCTGGCAAGGCCACAGAATACAGATCTTCGCGACTATTCACAAGAGGTGACCGTGAGATGGAAGACCTTCACTATAGCACACATACAGCCTATGCTGAACTGGGGATCGAGTACTCTCTTAGATACCCTGCCTCCCTCAGAGTTATTTTCAACCAATCCCCGTGACTGTTTGACAACCCCACAGCAGCTGAGACTTTTCTGGTGGCACAAGCTCCTAAATTGAACTGGGGCAGATTGAGAGAGTTTAATAACCCAGAGGCCATCTCATCCAGGTCAGCACTGATGGAAACAGGCCAGCAGGAGCTTGGCCCAGCAACTCCAAGTCCCTCTAACATACCTTCTTCAACCCGCACCCCTTCCAAGAAAACTCCTGGCAGTATGCGGAA
The DNA here is from genome assembly GCA_016271365.2 of Neoceratodus forsteri. NCBI lineage: Eukaryota > Metazoa > Chordata > Ceratodontiformes > Ceratodontidae > Neoceratodus > Neoceratodus forsteri. The sequence goes on along the minus strand of CM057451.1, from coordinate 49,173,263 downwards.
GAATATGCGAAAGGCGAGAATAGAGGGGCCTCATGTTGATAAAACTCCCCAGCTCTGCTCTAGAAGCTGCAGTGAGAGCCCTGACTTGATTGTCTCACTCAGCACACCAGACCTGAGCAACAACCAGTTCGCTGCCTTGATGGATCTACCGACTGATGACCCTCTGTAAGACCTGCCTAAGCCCCCAGGAGTAAGCCCACAGAAAACTGCAAACCCCAGTGAGCAAAGAAGTCTTTCAGCGTGCCAAATTAGCAAGTCCCACCTCTCCTGGGGCTCTATGACCACTGACACTTTGTCCACTAAGCCTCTGTCGGACAGCACATTGTGTAGAGCCAAACCATACCATGGACTCTGGGCTGATCCTAACCCTACTTCCTTTTCTTCCTTTTTTCTCCATGAAGATTCCCCCTTTGGCTAATTCACAGCCAGTACACCATTCTGCTTACTTCCCCTCACACCTCAATTTGGGGCAGTAAGTATATGGGTATATGATAGCAGTTAAATTATATGGGGGTTTGATAGGTTACTTATCTATCTGTGGCTAGATTTTATTTCCCTCCTATGCGTAGGCCTGTACTCCATACTCCAGGCTTGTTTTTCTGTTTTTATTGTTTTCACCCACCGGATTTACTCTTATGAGGATGTGGTATGCAGGTTCCCCTTCCTTACTCCCGATTTATCCCTCTCCCTGGGCAAGGCTGGGTACAGGGATAAGGGTTCTACCTGCATTTACATGAGTTATCTACCTGAGCAATAGCTCATTATGTCGTACCTGATGGAAGGCTCATAATACTGAGAATTGGGGGAGTGAAGGGAGATCTCAGCACTCGGGGGTCCTATTTCCCTGATGTTCTCTAGTACTCTTTCACCTACCAGTGACCTCCGCTGGTATCTGGGCTGTGTATTAGCTGATACTTACAGTGGATGCTGGTCTATTACAAAAATGTTTACGAGGGTTTGGGAAGGCTGGGGAAGGGTTATGTCAAATGCTGTGTTATCTGTATTGCACTGTTATTTCCAATTTTTATGCTTCAGATGTTCCTGTTATTTGGCGGCCAGTTTGAGCCACAGCTATGTTGTTTGAGTATGGCAATCTGTTAGAAGAGGTCGGTTTTATTACTGGTACAAAAGAAATAGATGAGGGCTAGTCTTGGGTGCGAGTTATAGTGTTGTCCTAAGGGGTTTGTTTCTCTTTTATGTTCCATCCTTTTCAATCATGATATACCCCAGGAATGATGGAAACTAAGTTGATATCCTGGAATGTCAGGGGGCTGAATTCCCCAGTTAAAAGGAAAAAGTGCTGATTCATCTTAAAATATTAGGCCCTCTCATAGCGTTTTTACAAGAGACGAAACTTTCCTCTATAGAAGCAAAGAAACTCAAACAAGGGTGGTGGTGAAGAGATATAGTGTGGCTACCTCCCACAAACAAGGAGTTTCCATACTTTTACATAAAGCGCTGGGTTGAAATTTCCAGACACACCCATGACAAGGAAGGACGATGGGTTTTAGCAGAGATAGAAACCCCCATGGGCTCATTGATCCTGGCCAATATTTATGCTCCTAATCAAGACTGTCCTCAGTACTTCCATACTATCAATCAGGCTCTTTCTGACTTCAACTTAAAACAAGCTCCAGTACTAATCGGGGGGGGGTTTAATTTGACACTGGATCATATAAGAGATAGGAGTAACAAGACCCCCGAACCACATCGACAAGCTAAGCTAGCTGTACAGAGATTAATGAGCGAGCAAGTATTGATGGATGCCTGGAGAGCACAGCATCCAGGTGACCAAGACTTTACTTGCTTTTCCCCAACTCACGGATCCTCCAGCAGAATAGACCTTTGGCTCATCTCCTCTGGGATATATGAAACGGTTGTACACTCTCATAAACACCCAATCATTGTTTCAGATCATGCACCCATATAACTTCTGATTAGGCAGTGCTCAGCCACCCTCCATCCTCTGCTTGGTGCCTTGACCCCTCCTGTTAGACAATGTTGCCTTCCAGAAGTGGCTTGGCCCTGAAGTGGCGGACTACTGGGAAAGAATGATAATCGGTCTCCGACTCCACCCTCTGGGAGGCATTCAAGGCAACTATCCAAGGCAGAATAATTGCCTTTGCCTCTGCTAGAGGTGCCAACGAGAGGCTGATCAATGAGCCTTAGAGAAACAACTACATCAATTAGAATCCCAATATAAGGCTCTTAACAATCAAACTCCATCCTAGACCTACTAGCCCAGCTGACTAGTACTAGAATCTCCCTCAATGCCCACCCTAACCCACCAGGCCGAACTGAATCCTAGGAGGCTACATCATGCATACTGGAAAGGGGAAAAGGCTGGCAAACTCTTGCCTATAGGTTGAAGCATCAACATGCCTCTCGCAATATACACGCCTTAATTGACAAACATGAAGTTAAATGCTACTCCAAAAAAAGGGATCATGGCACAGTTTTATGAACAACTATATGCATCTCCTCAACCTCCTGACCCACTTAAAATCCAAGGCTTTCTAACCTCGTTCCCTATCCCTTGAATTCCAGAGAGTGATTCCCAAGTTTTGGAATCCCCAATAACAGAAGAAGAGGTGACAGAGGCTATTAAATCCATAAACCTTCGCAAGTCCCTGGGTAGGGATTGGTTGCCTATAGACCTCTACCGATTCCCAGGTCTCAATCTGGCTCAATATTTGGTCCGAGCATTTTGCCATTCCTTATTGAAAAATTGCCTTCCTCCTTGATTGAGAGAAGCTACTATTACAGTTCTCTCAAAGAAGGGGAAAGACCCGCTCTCCCTGAGCAGTTGCCACCCCATATCGCTCATCAATGCTGATGCCAAAATTCTGGCAAAAGTCCTGGATACCAGACTTAAGCACCTCCTCCCAGGCCTAATTCATCCCTCACAGGCCAGTTTCATTAAAGGATGTTTAGGGTCAGACCACCATAGAACTTTGGTCTCATTAATACACCTTACCAAACTGTCCAAAACGCCCTCTGTAGTTCTGGCCATCAATTTTGAAAAGGCGTTCGACTCGGTAGAATGGCCCTTTCTATTCTACACCCTTTCTACAATGGGAATGGGACCAACCTTCACATCGTGGATGAAGCTCCTATATTCCTCGCCCATGGCATCAGTCTTGACCAATGGTAACCTTACTAAACCCTTTCATGTACAGAAAGGCACAAGGCAAGGCTGCCCCCTTTCCCAACTCCTATTCATCCTAGCTATAGAACCTCTGGCCATTGCTCTTCGGGAATCCTCCCAGATTCCTGGGATACGAGGAGGGGACTCCATTTTCAAAACATTCTTCTATGCAGATGATCTCCTCATCACTACAGAGTATACTCCTCAAGTGATCAAAGATATCTTCAATATTTTGGCAGAGTTTTCCCAGGTATCTGGGCTTAAGCTGAACCAATCTAAAACTGAGGTCCTTCCACTAAACTCAGTATCCTCAGGGGAAGTTTTTAATACTTTAGGGCTAAAATGGTCACCAAACAGTATCAAATACTAGGGCATTATCCTCCATCTGAATCTAGACAAAATGCTCTCAATTAACTTTACCAACCTTTTGGTAGCTGGGAAAATTGACTCCATTAAGTTAATGCCCACCCCAAAGATACTATACATTCTGGCTCATCTACCAGTGCACATCCCCCAGAAATGGTTTAAAAAAATGGCGACCCTAATGGGCAATTTTTTATGGGAGGGGTCCCACCCCAGATTCAGCAAACTCAAATTGAGGTCCCACCCCAGATTCAGCAAACTCAAATTGAGGCAGCATTGGAGTAGAGGTGGGTCGGGACTCCCCTGGCTACAAGGGTACCACATGGCCTATGTCTCAGCTCAGACTACTAGATGGTTCTACAAGACAGGTCAGGCTTCTCCCTCCTGGCTCCTGCTGGAAGCACTTCTGGTACATGCTCCCTCCGCAGCAATGGTTCTATATGGTAAGAAGTCCCCACCCTCTGGGCTCCCTCCCTCCATATTGATTTCAGCTAAATACTGAAAGAAAACACTGGCCCTCTTAGGCCAAGAACTGATGCCTTGTGAATTTACTCCTCTTTGGAACAACCCTGTTATACAAATAGGGAACCACATGCTCCATGGAAGCTGTGGGAAGCCCAAGGTATCTCCTTGGTACACGACTTGTTACTCCCGCGCACCTGCTCTCTTGACTCCTTTGAAGCCCTGAAAACTCGATTTCATCACCCCAGGACCCATTTTTGGAGATATCTCCAAATTAGGGATGCCATCACCCACCCTCAAGGCCCCACTCCACAAGGAGCTCTCTCAAGATTCCCACCCCATTGGTGCTTGGGGTAAGCGCCTCTAAAACCGAGTGAGTGTGATCTATGCAGCTCTCAGGGATGCCACGCAGGACCTTACCTGAGTAGCTAGAGTGTAATGGCAGTCAGATTTACAGACCCCTATCTCTGACCGTCAATGGGCTCATAGCTGGGCAAGGATTCATACTGCTTGCAGAGATGAGTGCACCTGCCTTATAATGAATAAGACCCTACATAGATGGTATCGAGACCCCGCCAAACTTAAGTGCATGGGTCTCATTAAGGCCGATAACTGCTGGAGATGTGGTAATCTAGGGGCTAATCTTTTTCTCATTCTCTGGGCCTGCCCCTCTTTTCATTCCTTCTGGCTATCAGTCCAGGTTATGTGTAAGCAAATACTCCCTATGGTCAACCCTGATCCTTCTCTCCTTTTATTGGGGTGTGGAGGTCCGTCCACACCTAAATATTGCCCCAGGGCTAAATGCATTACTAGAATAGGGGCTATTGCCAAAAGGCTAATCCTGATGAGATGGAGATACCCTGATATTCCTACCTTCCAGGAATTCCTTCTGGCAGTAGCCCAAGGTGCCATGCTGGAGAGACTCTCCAGCTTTGCTGCAGGCCAAACTTCTCAGTTCGAGTTATGCTGGCAGCCCTTCCTCAACTCACAGTACTGCCATGACGTCCACCCAAAGGCCACCTTGCACGACTCCCCACCTTGCTCTGGAAGAGGCTCTTCAGCTTCCTCACCAGCAAATGCTGCCCCCCCTTGATGTCATAGAATTTGTTAAATAACTGACTCCACTTCTTTTAAATCTGATTGCCTTGTTTTTTGTATATAGTTGATATTAGTACAAACTTAAATATTAGGTTGCACCGCATCTAGTTCTACTTTGAGACTAACTACTTTATTTTTAAGCCTCTTCTGGTTACTTTGGAATGTCAAGGTTTAGTATACCATGGTCTCTCTATCTGAATGCATATACATAAAACGAGTCATGTCATAATTTGTCAGCCTCATGCATTACTTTGTTTTTTCGAATATGCCTATTACTTTACCCTGACTAACCTTTATTTATCTAAGTCAATGCTTCGTATCTCAATGTATTTCTCTGGAGATCCAGACATACCATATGTTGCGGTATGGTCTCAGTTCATGTATGTACTTATGCATATATGTGGTGCATATTCCTATAAATTAATAAACATTTTTAGCATCAAAAATTTGTGGTACATGACCTGCCAGGGGTAAAACCATGCTGAGTAGAGTCCTGCAACCCCTTTACTATTGTTTCACTGTCAAATTATGATTTTATTAGTTTCTCCATTAACTTACATGGGACTGACATAAGGCTTATATGTCTATAATTCATTGTTAATGCTTTACTACCCTTCTTACGCATTGAGGTAATTATGGTCTTTTTCAAGTCAGACAGACACTCCCCTTTTTCATAAGACTTGTTAAATAATATCTGAAATGTAATGCACAGAGATGATGCGAATTCCTTAATAAATTTAGGGTGAATACCACCTGGTCCTGGTGATGAATTGGGTTTAATGGTCTTTAAGACCCGTCAAAACATCCTCCTTAGTAAATCCCTGTATGTTCATCTGAGGGATCTCATCTATAACTTTACAGTTGTTCTTGGCACTAAAGACTGTGCAAACATTATTGTTTAGAGTATCTGCTATTTGAATTGGGTTATTTAGTGTATCTCCATTTTCAATTAAAGGACCTATTGTTCTGTTGCCACTTCTCATATTATTGACATAGGAGGAAAAGGACTTCTGATTGTCTTTTGTGTAAGTGATCCTAGGTTCTAGGTTCCTTCGCTCTTTGCTTATTAAACACTTCATCTCTTTTAACTCTAATTTATATTTAGACTTAGTTCAGAAGGGTTTTTCTAAAAGGTATTAAAGGCATGTTCCACTCTCCTCATTTGTTTTTGTAGGTTATTTGTCAACTGCTTTGGAATTTTTCCCTTTTTATTATTTATTTTTTTAATTGGGTTGAATTTATCTTCAACCCCCTTTAATATAGTTCTTATGACCTCCCAATTATCTTCTACTGATAGGTCCTTTAATTAATTTGCAATGAATACAGTTGAGAGTTTCCCTGATCATGTTATAGTGTTCATTTGCATAATTCCATACAAAGATGTTTTGGTTGTCGATAGAAGGTCCTGCCAAGAGTCTCAATGTTAGCATATTATGATCACTGTTCCCCAGTGTTCCCTTAACGTTTATGTTGCATATAATAGTCTCTAAATTGGCGATGATTAGATGTAGGATATTTTTCCCTTGTGTGTTCTATAGTTTTCTGTTGTAATCCTGCCATTAATAAGGAGTTTAAAAAATGTGAGTCTAAGGTGGTACTGCTTGTGAGTTGTTCCCAGTCAGTTTCAGGTACTGTAGGTTAAAGAACTAGTGTATCTGTATGTTTTTACGTCATTTTGCTCACCAGAGTGCTGGGTTAGTGTAATTACTCAGTATTTGTATAGCTAAATTCCTTAAAATTGTGAAGGTATTATGTCTACCAACCAGCACTGAGAGAGTCCTCTTACTAGAAATGGCTTTGTGATGGGAGCTGCATGCACAGGTTTGACATCATCAAAGTCACGCTGTGGGGGAAGCTTTCCAGCACTGGCACTTGAATCAAGCAGGACTGGTGCAGGTACTACACTGTAGGATCAGATCACAAAGCTTTGAAATTCTGTGCCCTACAATATGTTTTTGTTTCTCATGTACTTTATTAAGACTGATTGTAATGTTACTAACTTTTCTGAAGACCAGCGCTGGCACACTGGAAAGTTATTGACTGAAAAAGGCGTGTTTGCATTATGTGCATATAAACAGATTGTGCATGATGCGATCCTTTCCTAATAGCAGTTGCTCTGCTTGTTCTGTGCTGACGGTGTTTCTTTAAACTGCCAATGTCTGGTTGTTTTTGTTGAGGTTAACCTTTGAATGCAGACAGGCAAATTTTTAGAATAAAGCCAGGAATCCCATCTCACACATCTGACAGCTCACTCCTGCAGAACTGGAAGAGTGAAAAAATACATTTACACTTTAAAGAAGTTTAAAGAACTGAAACATAGAACACGCATGGGGACTGTCATTAAGAAACATCCAACAGCAAACACAGTTAATCATACTTATTCAAACCATGTAATGCAAAATGTAACTTTTTCAATCAGTAACTTGACAGTGCGTTGTCATGCTGCTCATCTTGAAACTTTAACAAAAAATAAGTTAGATTAAATTCTATCAGACTACATGAGGGCTTCCGTATTTTACCTTTCCAATACAGCACTGTAGACAAAGAGCCACTGATTCCCACCGCATTTATGTGTAAGGCATTCTTAATCGACACCTCCCATATCCATCGATTAGAGAGAGAGAGAGATGGAGGGAGGGAGAGATACACACTAAAGCGCAAAAACAGAAAGGAGAGTTAATTTGATTTATTAACCTAGGGCTAAGTCGATGGACAAAAGATAAAGCAGGGGTTTCAATTTAAAGTTTATGGCACCACAATTACCCGACCACTGCATGCCTGCCTGCTCATATCCTGTATCACCCAGCTCACCTGTCAGTACATGACCAGAATAATTAAAGTGGAGCAGGGTGGAGTCTTTTCTAGTAAAACTTTCTGTCTGAGATCACAGTCTTATTTTCCTACCATTTCTGGATCATCCCACCCGGGCATCCCATGCATCTCTTCTGTCTACCTTGTGGGAATCAGGCAGGGTGGTGAGGTGAAAACTAAGGTAGACTACATTAATTTGAGGGGTACTAGCTACAATCCTGTTCCCCCACAGCATCATTTCTGGTTTTTGTGGCTAGGGATAGTGACCAGCAGAACAGGAGGAAATACTGTCAGACAAAATTTTTAAAAAAGAAAATAATAATCACTGCTTTACCATGAAGGGCTATCATAAATTTGCTCACAGGTTGGTAATTATCAGAAAAAAAAGGCTTATAGTTTCAACTGCTTGTCAGATCTACTAGCTCTTTGAAGTCCATCAGTATTATCACATCTAATAAATTAAATGCAGGAACTAATTCAGGTATTCATTGTACTCCTGGGTACTGGATGGTGGGCAATAACAATTTTCATTTTCCACCACAGATTCAGTGCCTATCAAGCTATAGTACCTTTTCATGTACATTAATATCCTATTTTAAAGAATTGTTTAATTGTGAACATTTGTATGAATAATTTTGTATTTGACATGATGTGGAATTTGTATTCCTACTTGTGATGTGCAATGTCTATTGTATAATGTAAAATGTACTGTGATATATGTTCTGAGACCTCATGTCACACCTGTAAAAGGAATTGTAATCCAGTACACTTACCTGATAAATAAATAAACAATAGTTGTCAGTTTTTTGCCATTTTTAAAGTGATGATGGAGCCATATGGTTTCTGTATCATTATTTGAGTGATTACCAATATTTAGCTCCAGTGGCATAGATTATGGGGGGGCAGGCTGCCCCCCCCCCAGCTGTTATGAGCACTCAGAGTGGGACTTTGAACCTCCGAGTTTTTTATGGCATATTATGAAAATGCCAGCAGAAACAGGTCTCAGGGTCTATCGAGTCTGCTCAATTATGCAGCTAGCCCCTCAATTCGTAGCTGCATCACCCAGCCCTCCCCTCCTCATACAAACATACAAAAACACCATCAGAAACAGAGTCATGCTGCCCATGCCTGAAGATTGTCCCCGAGTTGACTCCTGAACTGGCTGTCTGGTCTGAAGCCAGCTTCTGAGCTGTCTACAGCATCTCTATCTATTGGTTGCCTCTGAGCATCTGAGTGAGGTATCCATCCACTCCTCCTTGCATGTGACCTGGCAGGTGCATGCACATTGGTGCATGTACAGGACTGCTAGCTCTCCCTCCTCCTGCTGCCACATGTGGTAAAATGTAAATGGCATGGCAGCCTGTATTAGTGCTTGCTGATGTTTGGGTGCTGTTCAGATGTCAATTTTGATGCTGGAACTGTTGGTGGCAGTGCACAGGGCTGGCAAAAGAGAAGGGCAAATGAGCAATGGTCCAGCATCCATTGTCTGATACCGTCTGGCAAGTGGCATGGTAAGGCAAGCAAGGCAAACACTCAGCACTATCGGTTAAGAGAGGGAGCATGATGGAGCAGAAATGAAACAGCTACATGTTGTAACAGACACAGCAGTAGTAGTTGGATCAAGGAGACAGCAGCAGCAGCAAGGTTTGTCTGTTGTGGGTTCTGCTTCTGTTTGTGGATGAGGGGACTGGGAGGGAAGCATTGATTAGCCACCAGCCTGCCCAGGTTCAATCAAATTGATAAAGAGAAAGTGACAGGGGCACACTTTATGTCTGAGGCTGAGCCAAGGGACAGATGGACTGTATTAGTATGACCTCGTGATATAATGTGTAAATGTGTGTGATCAAAGTTTTACAAATACACATATTCTATCACAAGGAGTAGGACACAATACAGTGCTCTCTGAGAACGTGTGACACCTCAACCACTGTTGAAATTTCAACCCCATGGGGGTCTCAGGACAGGAAATAAGTACTTATGTAGTATTATTGATGGGGAGTCCATTATTGACAATGAGGTGAATATGGCAAATAAGTGTAATGGTTATTTCTTCTCAGTATACCATAAACAAGATGGAAAGGGTTTAATAAATAGTAATAACTATTTCTGGTTGTACAGAAATTAGAAATGATAATAGGATGGATCTGATTGGTATGAAACAACTCTTGGGGACATAGTATTGGGAAAATGAGTTACAAGGTATAAATATGGAGAATGCTTGGAAGAGGTTTAAGAATAAAATCCGTTGGTGCATGGACAATTATGTCCCTGTGACAAAAAAATATAATAAACGAGGTAGGATTCCTATGTGGTTTTCTCACAGAATTCAGAAACTAATTAAAAAAAGGAATAAGGGCTGGCCCGGTGGATCTGAGGGTTGAGGCACTGGATGCCACACCTTGCACCACACCAGTGACCCGGGGTCAGGAGCAACCTCGGGTGCTAGGGGTCAGCCAGGCAGGAGGAGGATCGAGCATCCCAAGGACCACTCTCCTTCTCTGAGGAGGGTGGGAGGGGATGACTGCAGTAGTACTGGTTCCTGGCAGTGGCTGGGGGCTAGTACAGGACATGATCAGTAGTGAGGGTTGACGTAGGCTGATGCTGGAGGCTCTGGGCGTGGACACAAGTACGGAGAGCCCTTGGCATCACTGCATGCCTATGTTGTGGGGTAAAAAAAAAGGAAAACAATCTGTGCAAGTCCCTATGTGCAGGAGGAAGGTGGGGATCTGGCATCACTGCGATAAGTGCACCCACGTCACTCCCCTGGTGTGCCTGCCAACTGGTCTTCCGTGGCATGTGGGGTAAGTATCCACCACGATGTGGTGAGGGAGGGGCAGGATATAGGGATCAGAGCTCCAGCTGAAGTTGGGGCATTGGAGAGGGTGTCAGCTGGATAGATGGAGGGAACCATAGGTACAACCCCCCAGCTGGAAGGAACAGGCACATAGTCTAACTAAAAAAAAAAAAAAAAAAAAAAAAAAAAGGGAATAAGGCATATAAGAAATTTAAAAAATGTCCTACTACTGTAAAATCTGGGAAATATACTACATTAGTCAAAAAATGTAAGTTGGCTATAAAAAGGGAAAAATCAAAGGTAGAACAAGTAGTAGCAAGTGCACAAGATAATGGGAAGCAGTTTTATAATTATAGTGGGAGTCTCAGGACAGGAAATATGTACTTAAGTAGTATTATTGATGGAGAGTCCATTATTGACAATGCGGTGGATATGGCAAATAAATGTAATGATTATTTCTTATCAGTATACCATAAACAAGATGGAGAGGATTTAATAAATAGTAATAGTGATAAGGAAGGCAAGGAATTTGTAATCACTAGGGTAGAAGTTTATAAGAGGTTGAGAAGCTTGGATGTGAGTAAATCGTGTGGGCCTGATGAAATTCACCCAATGTTCTTGAGTAAACTGGCAGAGGAACTATCTGGTCCACTCACCCTGTTGATCAATAGATCACTGACTTCTGGGGAGGTCATACGTGATTGGAAAATAACACATATTTCTCCAGTGTTTAAAAGAAAAGGGAATAAATCACAAGTTGGGAATTACCAGCTATAAGTATAACATCCCAGGTTGGTAAAATACTTGGGGGTTTCATTAAACATATTTTAATTGATGTCTTACAAAGTCTGAATATCTTGGATGTAACCCGCATGGATTTTATCAGGCAGGTCATGTGTCACAAATCTCAGGATTTTTGAGCCTGTTAGTAAGCACTGGATCAGGGTTCAAAGTGGATGTGATGTACTTGTATTATAGAAGGGCTTTGACTCTGTATCACATCTCAAGTTATTGGAGGTATTAACTTAGGCTGCCGCTGACAAGATATCTTGTCCTAAAACCTATGTTCTAAATCTTCTGGCAGCCTAAGGGTTAAGAGACATGGGGGTAGATCTGGCCTAATGAAATAGATTCAATCATGGTTTTCAAACAGGTTACAAAGAGTGTGAATAAGAGGTTCTTCTCTGGAGTGGGGTGTTGTGACTAGTGGTGTGCCGCAGGGATTGATCTTGGGGCCAACTCTGTTTTCCATCTTTGCCTCAGGTATGCGGGGTTCAGATGGAGTGTGGATACATAAATATGCAGATGTTACAAAGGTGGGAGCCATAGTTAACGTTGAATCCATACAACAGTTGCAATCAAGCATAGATTATCCTTCAAGTGAAAATAAGTGTAGTGTAATACACTTTGGACACAATAACCCTACAGCAGAATATGTATTAAACAATAGAGTTTTATGTGTCACCACTAGTGAGAAAGATGTAGGGGTAATTATCTCCAATGACCTGGGTTTTGAACACCACAATAGGGAGTCAATTAAGAAAGCTAATCGAATTATGGGTAATATATTTAGAAACATATGCAGTAGAAAGAGGGAGGTTCTGTTGCCCCTTGGTAAAACATTGGCTAGACCTATTCTGGAGTATAGAGCCCCGCTTTTGACATCCCAGAGTGTTGGTATTATAAAGTCTTATGGACGAGTACAGAGGAGCTTAACAAAGCAAATTGTTCTGACTAAGGATAAGTGTTATGCAGAGAGGTTACAGATGCTCCATCTTTTCTCTATAACATATAGGAGGGTGAGAGATGACTTAGTCTATGTATTTAGGGCATTTAAAGATGCTAGCCTGTTAGAATCTGCTGGCCTGTGTAATAAAATACAGACAGGCAGGTCTATTAGAGGTCACTGTAAGCAATTAAAAGGCAAATTCTTTAGAACATATAGGAGAGGAATATGGTTTAATCAGAGAGTGGTGAATGAGTGGAATGCGCTGCCAGAGGAAGTGGTAAATGTACCCACGCTAGGTACATTAAAAGCAAGGTTGGACATATATATGGGGGACAGGGCTGGGGAGTTTTACCACTGAACAGTGGTGAGTCTATTATGGCCCTTGTGGCCGTTTGAGTTGTATTCAAACCTATGACCTATGGTCATCGAGTTACCCCCCCCCCCGAGCATAGGTATGCACTATGCAGCCTTCAATGTTGGAGATCATTAATGGTTTTAAAAACAAACAGGAAAATAAATGGAACTGGGTTGCATCGCACCGAATAAATGTTGGAATGTGTACTTTGTGAGGGATTTGCATTTTGTTTTAAAGTTCATGTGTGTTTATTTGATAATCCCAGTGGGCAAGGTGCTATGAGGTTTTTGTATTCTATTTAGTTTTACCCTAAAAGACATTACAGTATAAACAAACCTTGTCTTCCCAGTTGTTTGAATGGGTCTGGATGGCATAAGCACTGGGTGTAGCAGTTACTGTACCAGTCTGATCTGTATAACACAGTAATGATAAATATATAATCATAATAAAGGCAAAAGATCAATGATTGCCTTTACCTGGAGTGGCCTCTGACCTTCATTATGAATATGTATTATTTGTTTTGCAAGATTTATTTTTAGCCAAATAGCAGCTGTGGTCAGTGATCAGGGACTGTTTGGTTGCTGCTACATAGGGCTCTCTTTTACTCTGGCTAGCCAGTAGCCATAATTTACTTGAGACAAGAGAGACAGCGATGGACAAAAAATTTGTAAATGGTGGTAGTATCTCATCTCCAAAATGGTCACTTCCCTTGTACTGTATTTTGTTTTAATAGCATTTGTAAACCCTGGGTGGGATAGTCAGACTGCATCAGGCTGTGGCACAAGCCTGGGTACAGAGCAACTGGAATGTGCCAGGGTGCTGACAGGGTGATATTCAACAGTGCTGCGCCATGGCTCAGCACCATTGAATATCGCTCTGTGGCCACCCACATTGTGCATGGTGCAGTGGCACTGCACCAGTGCAAGTGGCCAGAGAGGGTCAGGGGGATGCACTAGTGCAAGTGCCATTGTGCTAGGCGCATCAACCGCGATATTCAAAGGTGCACATGCAAATGGGTCATAATGCATGCAAGGAGCAAATGGGGCCAATTGCATGTCATTATGGCCCCATTTGCATGCAGATGCGCCCTTCTCTGGTGCCTTGCGCCTGGCGCCCTGCCAGGCTGCAGCCGCTGGGGACTGACACCCCCTGCACAAGCGGCAAAGTGCCCCACAGCCCGATCACGGCATAAGTATAAAGATAATAAACTCCTATATCCCTGGTGGTCCAGTGGACTGTCTGAAGCCGATCATGGACATAAGCATAAAAATAATAACCACTATACCTCTGGTGGTCAGTGGACCACTTCTGCAGCCATCGGGCATAAGTCTAAAAATAATAAACTACTATACCCTGGTAGTCCAGTGGATTGCCGCAGCCCGATGCGGCAGAAGTCTCCAAGATTAGATCTCATCTCGAGGAACTAGCGGGTTTCTCCCCACCCTCCATTTTGCCCTCGCCACCCACCTCCCCCGGTCAGCAGCGGTGGCAGCTCTCTCACTCATCGCCCACCAGCTGCTGTCGATTGAGAAGTACAGCCAGAGCAGCCTAATGGTCCACAGCGGGGGCCAATATGGGCATGTAGATCGGAGCTGTACATATAGTTCAGATATGTGAATGAATCCATTCACATTCTGACTGTGTAGTACAGTATGAATGCACGCCCATTGGCCCATGCTGTGGACCAATGGGCACAGCTGTACTGTACGCAGTCAGTCGGTGGGCGGCCGGGCGGCTTGCAGGTGGGGAGCTGCTGCCTGCCACTGACTGGGGGGGAGCAGAGTGCCGGGGCTCAGTGGGAGAGTGGGGAGGGGGTACCGCTGGACCACCAGGGATGGGATCTAATCTTATTTTATACTTCTGCCCATGATCGGGCTGCGAGCGGTCCACTGGACCACCAGGGATATAGGAGTTTATTATTTTTATACTTATGCCCATGATCGGGCTGCGAGTGGTCCACTGGACCACCAGGGATATAGGACTGTTTAATTTCCTACTTCTGCCCATGATCAGGCATGGGGGGGTGCTACCTGATGGAGGGTGCCCCAGAGCTGGTGGCTACCCACAGCTGGCAGCTGCTGTGTTGCGCCCTGTATTCGACAGCTCACCTGTGGGTGGCGGCTGTTGCTCCTTTATTTTGGAACAACTGTATGCGGCGCATGTAGGGGTTATGCCTGCTGGGCTTCGTGATATCCCAGGCTGAATATCGGATGTGCGGGGTATGTATGGCACGCCTCCTACTTTGCGCCAAGATACATTACAGATGCGCCCGTGTATCGGAATTTGTGCCATGCACTTTCCCTTTTGAATATCGCTACTGGACGTATCAGTGGGTTGTGCATGGTGCAACTGTATCATGGCCATGCACAACCCTTCTGAATATCCCACCCCTATGTGCAATATGGTTCCCAGTGTGAACATTTTATGGCTGAATATTCTGGATAAGAGACGTGTGTGGTTTCTGCTCCTTGATACTGATTAAGAAGTTGCTTTAGATTTGACAATTTTTTAAAGAAAATAAAACACTAAGGGCCAGATATTCAAAACTTTGCCCCGGGGCTAAATTAGCACTGCCTGGCAGGCAAACTTAGCCCCAAGCACAAAGCCAGTTATATTGAAAAGGAAATAGCCCGGTGCTAATCCTGCTGAATATAGCAGTCTAAGGAAGCCAGGCAAACTGATCTGGGAGTACAGGGCAAAAATAGCCTGGGAATAAGACAGCAATGAATATAGTGACAGGGAAGTGCAAACTGCAACTGCAGCTCATTAGACTCTGTAGCAAGCCAGTGTTGTAGGTGGAGAACATTGTGTGTGATTGCACAGAGATGTCTCACGTCTACTGCAAACACACCCTTCAACCTCCTGCCTCATAAATCAGGGACAAGGCTTAACACAATCAGGGTCAAAGGTTTAAAATCAGGGACACACCTTAAAAATTGGTGATATCCACTCAGGAAGCTGGTAGAATAAGTGGTTTAGTGTAAAATGCATTTTCTAAGGAAGAACACGTCAGTAACATTAATGTTTGACATTATTTTATGCTTATAACCCCCACTGTTTGGTCACAGAAACACAATTTTTAGGAGGAACAGAGTAAAATTTTGAGGTAAAATCAGGGACAGTTGAGAGGTATGACTGCAAACAACAATGTAAGCCACACTCTGCAGAACTGTGCTATGCTGAAGTGAGGTTTGCCTGGGGCTAACCTGATTGCACAGTGCTAACACATTAGCTCGGTGCAAATTGGTTAGCCCGGGGCAAACGGGAGCTATACTCAAAGCTCCCATGCAAATGAGCCTACTTAGGTAATCCGTGGGCAAACAAGTACATTTGCATCTCATTAAGTGCTGCTCAGCATACATTACCATGCAGTTTGCCCGGTGCTACTGCATGGAGCACAAAGCTCCCCCTTTTGGTCGGAATGGAAGTACAGGCTGGACGCTGCAGGCCAAGACATACCCACAGCATCTCCTGTTGGTTGGAATAGAAGTGCAGGCCAGAAGCAGATAGAACTCTGTGCTGCCAGGCACAGTCGGTGCATCCTGACCCATTCACAATAGATTGAAGAGATGTCTCTGGTATTCAGTGGTCCCCCACCCTCACATGACTCCAGACCCATTTCTAGTATATATGTTATTTCAATGGTAGTCTAGTGATCCTCACCCCACCTGCACAAATCCCGACCCATTTCCTATTAATTTCGTGTTATTCCATGGAAGTCTAGTGGTCCTCACCCTCGCATGAATCCGACTGGCCGCAGTCAAAGAATATATTTCCTGGTAGTCCAGTGGTCTCGGCCTCACTAGCCGTGCACCTCCCGGTACCCTCGAACAGGCATCCCTCTGGAGCCGGCGATCGCTCAGCCTCCTCTCTCCACCACCGCGCCGACCGCGGTATTCAGGAGTGCCATTGTATTGAATAGGCATGCCTATTCAATACAGTAGCACTCCCAATACCGCAGTCGGTGGCTGGCCGTGGTGGAGAGAGGAGGCTGAGCTGGTCACCGCTCCAGAGGGATGCCATGTTCAGGGGGGTACGAAGTGCACATCTGAGTGGGGACCACTGACCACCGTGAAATGTATTCTTTGACCTCGCCAGGCATCAGGATTCATGCAGGGGGGGGGGATCACTAGACTACCGTGGACATAACACAGAACTCATAAGGAAACAGGTCGGGATTCATGCAGGGGGTGGGGGACCACTAGACTACCATGGAAATAACACAGAAATCATAAGGAAATGGGTCAGGATTCATGCAGGGGGGTGGGGGGACCACTAGACTACCAGGGATAGGTCCTATATTTTACATGGAACGGGGGTCGGGAATCATGGGGGTGGCACCACCGCATTACCGCCAGCTTTTTCCCGGCAGTATCTAGCATCATGCTACAGGTCACACTAATGCCTGTAGCATGGCGCTACACATTTGAATATGCCGTGCTGCTGGCATTCATGGGCACTCTCCTGTCAATGTCCCTGCATACCATTACCTGTTAGCGTCGGTGCTACCACACAGCGCCGGCACTAATAAGGCTTTTCAATGCAGCCCTCCATAAATCAGCTATTCCAGCACTATGGACTTGCGCTAGGTGCAATTGTTTGAATATCTGGCCCTAGTTATTTTGATGGGGTATTGGTTGTTTTGTAACAAGTCAAAGAAGGCTTTAACAGCAGCCAAATAGTGTCAACATGACCTTCAAAATGCACCAGAATGCATCAACAACCTGATAGCTTCTGGTGGCCTAGGCAGCCCCCAGACCCCCAACATGTTAATTTGTGATTTACTAGGAAAAACAGGACTTTTAGCAGGCTTTGCCCACCCTGTAAAAAAAGCTAGCTACACCCCTGTTTAGTTCTATGCATTCATGTTCAATTTTTCTGTTTGTACATACACCTCCACCTTTTTTGTACACTCTATTTTTATAGAAGAGTTTATATTCTGAAATTTTGCATGACCAGTCACATGTTATGTTGCACCAGGTTTCAGTTATGGCTGCTATATCAATTTTATCTCTAAGCAGTAAGATTTCCAGTTCCGATATTTTGGTAAATTCAGACTTCTTGCATTTACTAATAGTAATTTATATTGTTGAATGGGTTTGTTGTGTGTTCCCTGGTCACTCTTGCTTGACATTAATTCACAAGCCCCCCAACCCCGAATTTAGTTTAAAGATCATGTTATGTATTCCTCTATTTGCTTTCCCAGTAATGCACTCCCTCTTCTGTTTAAGTGAAGCCCATCCCAACTGTACAGTCCATAGTTGTTTTCAAAGGTTTCCCAGCATGTCATGCACTTTATCCCTTTCTTCAAAGTCCATTTACGCAGCCATTTGTTTATAACTTTTATCTTGTGTTGCTTTTCCTGACTAGCTCTTGGAACCGATAGCAGCTCAGAATAACAAATTTCACATCTTTTTTGTTCCAGTGTTTTTGTTAGGGTGATAAAATCATTTTTGATCTCTCCAATGTCTGAGCTGCCACATTGGTAGTTCCATATGCACTACTACTAGGGATTATTCCTGCACTTTTTAAGATGTCATTAGACAGGGTCTATGTGATAGCAGGCGAGCGCCTAAAGCGTCGCCATTATCCTCAGTCAGAGTGCTGAACACATTTCGGCACTCTGACAACCCCTAAGCGCACCAACACAACAGTGGGACATATTTTTACTATTTTTTGTGGGGGGGCAACCCCCAGCACCGCACTACTTTAGTATTCTCAACTCTAGGGGGGTGCAGGTTGGGGGGGTGAAAGTAGTAAAAATATAAAAGTTCGGGCCAGTGCAATAAAAATCGCACCAGCGCCCAGACCCGAACCCAGTACCTCAGCCACCCCCGCCATTGCCCAATCCCCGACGCCACGCTGCAGCTCGACTGACAACCACAGTGCCACCCACTACAGCCTCTCCACCCCCCAGCCCATGCTCGCTGTGCTCGCTCCCACCCCCTCTGCGTATATACATTATGTGACAGCCTGTCGCCCTAGTTCGCCCACCCTTCATCCGGTCACCCTACCATCAGTCGCCGTGAGTGATTACACGAGGAAGGTGTCACCATAACGGACAGTGCCCTTCCTCATGCACCCACTTCACGGGTTACCCATTAGACATGTGCATGATGTCTGAAATCTTTGCTCCTTGAAAGCTGCTACATGTTCAGTTTTGCTCATCCGGATTACAGATATACAGTACATGACATAACATTTTAGGATACAGTCTCCCAGGACATACATTTGTCTTTGGGCTAGAACCTTTCCTTGTGTAATACCTTCATGAGCAGGTTGTTCAATGCTAATAAGGTCAGAAGGTGCTTCTCCTTCTAATGATGGTAGTGGTTCATACTGATTAGTTGGAGATATTTGAAAGCTCATAGCCCTTCTCCCCTTTTTAGCCTCCTTTTTTTCTGCACTGATACCCATTCCTCTTTGACCCCTTTATCCTCCTCCTCCTCTCTTTGCCTTTTTCTGGGCTGCTCATTTTGGTCTAGGATGTTTTCATTAATGGTGTCCGTATGAGTATACACTGTAGGTCCGTGTTTATCCCTGTTTCAATGCAACTATTTTAACAGATTATCATTTGAGACTTTACTTAATTCTATTTCAGGTTCCAGGATTTTTAATTTTATTTGCTGAATTTCCTTGCACTGGTGACAGATGAAAATCTCAAACTTTGAATTAGCACATAAACTAAATTTGTTGCATGACATAAGCTATGCCAATTTCCTGTAATAGAAGGGTTACTGAACCAGTTGCTGGATCCATTTTACTACCTAAGTGGAGTGATCCTGTTGGCAAACAACATACTAAAGTACCACTTGTCCCTCTAAATACTGAACAGACAAATAAAGGCTAACAATTATTTTTTTCAATTTATATCACAGCGATGCAAAATTCAGCACAGGAACAGCCACTTATCCACAAAGCTGCTCCCACGCTGCACTAGTATAGGTATAGCACACACTGGAACTGTGTTATGGTTAAACTCTTGTATTCCTGACACTTGTAACTCTGGATCAGGTTTCCCAACAAAACTTGGGATTTTTAAGATCAACCCTTTTTGCTGACTACCAAAGATACTTTAATTTGGAATACTGAGTATTATTTACCTGTGTGATGAAGTTAGGCTGGTCAGTAACAATTATGGCCAGACAATGATAGTAACTACTGACCTATATTTCTTTGTTGTTGATATTCAAAGTTACTGGGATCGCTCTTCCATCTGCCCCAGTTGACATGACAGACACATGCAGACATGTTTGCCTCTGCGCAAGTCACTGACACCTGCTCCCTACAGGTCAAGTTTATGTGCTATGGGACCTGGAAGTGGTTCCAGCAGGTCACATTCCTAACTGTGCTGGAATTGTTCACGAACAAAAATAAAATAATAAATACAGTACACACAAGCCTATGTGACTAATAGACAGGTCTGCAGATGGCAGAACATCAAAATTAAAATGTTCCAGCCACAGTTGGTTTGCAAGTGTAGTCCCTCTCACACACTAGGAACTACACCACATAGCCACTCCTGATGTTGCCTAGTGACAACTGAAAACTATCCCTACAGCTTGTGCCATTTTCTAGAGGCTCTAGGTGAAGTCAGCTAAAACAAAACAGCGTGCACAAAAATAGCATATACAAAACAACGCAGCACAGAATAGCACAGTGTAAAAAGAGCTAACCCACCAAACAGTGTGGCACGGTAATGTCACCTGTGAAAAGAACAAGGGGATCAGATTAGAAGCAAACACAGGAAGAACCATACAGTACACTGAGGGATGCAGTGCTGAACATGTTTTACTATTCACAAGCTGCCATAGGATACACAATTACAAGCACTGTCAGGACATCAGGAAGTCAGGCCACAGCCAGGACACAGCTGCAATAGTACAGAGTGTAGGAACAGCAGGCAGGCAGCCACCCAGTCTGAGGGAAGGGAAGGGTATGGCACACAGGTATCAGGGTCACACCTGTAGCTGGAAGTTATAGGCTATTCCATGCAGGTATTCAGTAGTTACCCCACAACTTATACCCATGCACAAGGGAGTGCAAATGCCTCCTGTGTCCCTATATTGTGTTTTAAAGGGGCCACAGACATTCCAGCAAGGACCTGCTCCAGGACTGTGTCACTGAGATGCTGCTTGGTCTGCAGACACTGTATGAAATGCCACAGGGAGGGATGGCAGGCACTGACAAAGCAGTTAAAGCGGTCATGCCACTCTTCCATGGCATTATTGGTCTGGGGCATCTCATTCAGGGCACAGTCATAACAGTTCCACTGCTGCATCATGAACAGTGGCCTCCATGCCCCACCCCAGTCAAGGGGATGACCGACCAGGTGTCTTCAAAATAATCAAATAATGGCTGCAGCAGGTCCTCATGCTACACGGAGATGTCCCAGGATCTAAGCTCCTCCAACACAGAGGCAACATCTGCTGGTGGCAGATAAGCCATGGCTGGCAGCAATCTGATGTGTAGTGCAAAGTCCTCCTCTCTGCTGTGACACTGGCACACCTCTGACAGCTGCTGCACCTGCCACCACTCAGCCTGGCAGAAGTGGAAGAAGCAGCCATGGATAAAGATGGTGGAAAACACAGATTTGAATGCCTTCCAGGCTGCCTGCTCCAGGTCCAGGGTCACAGTGGTGGGGCCAAATATGGACTCAGGGCTCACAGCTGATGCAACATCCTGGTGTAAGCGACACCTTTTTTTGAGCCCATCAGCAAAAAACTCTGCAGGCACAGATGTGGACTGTTGCATGGTGTGGATGGTGTACAGCTGTGAGAACAGTGCAGGACAGGTCTTGAAGATCCCATCACAGTACCACGTCTTGCTGCACTCCCAGCACACGAGGTTCCTGGCAGTGGAGAAAATCAGAAACTGCTGCTCTTCACAGCTGCTGTCATACAGCAGGAACCGCTCTTCTGTGTCCATCACTGCATACTCATCGGGGATCAGCAGGTCAAGCATGGTGTCATGCTTTGGCAGTGGATGGGAGGTGGAGGCACAGGCCTGCTGAATCATGTGCTTCAGGGACGGGACAGGTGGCAGCCTACCCCCAATACAATAATTCATGGACCCAGTACAGGATGCAATGATCTGGTTGGAGGTCTTGCTGGTGGTCATGGCCCTCTCCCTCATTGACCACATCACCTCCTTGGCTACAATGTGACCCACCTCAGGCACATGGTTGTGCTCCCTTATGTGATTGACGATGTCATCCCCATAGGTGTGCAGCCGGGCTAGGCATCTGCCCCTGTCATATGAGAAGCACTTCCAGAATGTTTTGTCTTTATACACGTGCTCCTTGTGGTACAGGTAGCTGCCATCTGTCAGCAGGATAGCACCCTTTGGCTGTGTATGTAACAGCTGCATGGCTCCAGCACCTGGTCTGAGGTAACAGATGGAAGGTACCAACTCACTCACAACACATTGTCACAGAGGAACTGCCCCAACACTCACACTGCACACTACCACGGTGGGACTCAATGTGGGACAGAGGTGTACGCCTGGTTGCAGCCTTTATTACCCTCTCAACTGATTTATACCTCTACATGTGCATGCTCCCTGGCTCCCCTTTCTACGCTGCCAACACCTTCCTTCCCCAAGTGTTCATTGCTGCACCTGCTGGTCATTACTTGTTATCCCCTGTTCTCTCTGTCAATGCAGATCCACACCACACCATGCTGTTCCAACTGGGCACTGTTGTGCACCGCTTGCTTACGCTGCTTGCAATCAGTTGCCCATGCGGTTTTCACCACACTGTTCTTTCCAAGCTGTCATGACCAGGAACCTTTTTTGGATATGTTTCGTAGTCAACACACATTCAAGTTCTGCAACAGGGATGTTCCTGTCACAAAGTACTACACACAACAAACTCACATGGGTCTAAACAACATCTGTACAATAGCTGTCAAGGGAAATAAAAGCTCCTACTGCAAAATACTATTTAATTCCACTGCCCAAACCCCTAGGCTGTTTCGGATGCAACTCAAACAAATGCTAGGTCAGCTTGGGAATCATTTTTCCTCTGACGTGCTTCTGAATGGAGTAAATTGCAATAACCACACCACCATAGCCAATACATTTAACTCTCATGTCTCAGACCTCTCCTTATACACACATGCCTTCTCTAACTTACCTCTTTCCCAATTAAATATATGTACCCTCCCAGGACCCCACCAACCCTATCACAACCCCCTCTTTTTTTGATATGAAAGAAGATCATGAAACAAGAAATGTCTTCTTTTGTGAGATCCTCTTCTTCTTTCATGAGTTGAGATTCTTCTTTTGTGAGACTCAAAAGAAAAATTTTGGCTCACGAAACAAGAATTGGGAGCCCTCACTAGACCTTCCAACAAGGATTTTATGGATGTCCCAAAACCATATTTCTGGGTTGTTTTTGAAAAAGAAACTCCAGAATTGAGATAAATGTATCTATTTAGCTAGATTTATGTCTTTATTTTTCTTCGAGGCATCATTTTGATGGGTTTTCAGTTTCTATTTTTATTTTTATTGATAAAATGAAAAGCAAGATGGAGGCCATATGAAAGAAAATGTTTTTGTCAAGAAAGAAGAATTTTGGCTCACAAAAGAAGATTCTTCTTTCTTGAGCTAGTAATTCTTCTTTTGTAGTGACCATATAAAAGAAAGACCCTACCTAGCATGCTCGGAACTGAAATTTCAAATCCTTATGACTCAGAAACTGATTAATATTTGTTCACCAAATTAAAAAAATGCCTCTTTCTAAGGCAAGTTCCTCCTACCCTGAGAATTTCAGAACAAAATTCCAAACTGTCTGGACTCTAGCTGAGAGCAATAAAAAAACTGAAGCCCCTGATTTTTCAACATTTTGCACTATCCGGATTTCGGAATCAGGACATCTGACCATCACAAACTTACCAGATCAAGAGACCTTGCTCACTGGATTGTACATGCAAACTTTCATGCAATTCCATTGAACAGGGGAAAAGTTATTAAGGTGCAAAGTTATGATGTATGCATTGGGATCTTATTAGGTTTTTGTATTAAATCCCAGATTGCACCTGAAAATAGGACCTCAGCCTAGTCTGTTTACCAGGTTATCAAAACCTTAAATGCATAAATAATGACTGTGTCTGAACTATTATTTTAAACATATAACTTTAACAAATAAAAATTAAAATGCAAAATTGTAACTTGGCTTGTCTGCAACTTCCTTGAGAACCCAAGCCCAGTGACACTCTCCCATTCTCCAAAAATCTGTGCTCCTGAAGTCTAAATATACCAGTCTTAAACTTAGTCCTCCAGTCTTCCAGGGCTAAGGTGAACCAAACTGAGTTGTGATCGAGGGTACCCTAACCTCTTCCACTCTATCATGGTTTTACATAACTGGTAGGCCACTCCCACTCTGGGGTTTTTCCCTTTTTCAACAACAAGCTGCACCCACTTTGTATGCCCTCCCAGGTCCTTGGCATTCATTCCCTTAGTGCTCTTCCTTAATGTAAAGTGCCACCCCTCCACCTTGCCCATACCCCAGTTCCTTCTGAATAGAGTACATCCCAGGAGAGTAAGGTTCCAGTTGTGGTTCTCAATAGCCCATGTTTCCATGTCACCGCAGAGACAGGAAATTCACCTACCATCACTACAGAGATGGCTGATGCTGCCAATTGGCATTGTGCTGTTGCTGTAGAAAAGTGTGTTTTGCAGGGGCTTTGCCTCCGCACCCCATGCTGGGGCTCTGTCCCCACACCAACTGCACTTTAGATAACCAACTTTGAGTTGGAGTTCGTTTGGGGGAGGGGCAAACTCCCCAGAGACAGCAGTGTCGGGAAACCAGCAGACCATCACACCAAACTGTCGAAATTGTCACTGTGATAGCCTTCACTTTGTTCCCATTACTGTGGGAATGGTATACCTGTTTCCATGAGTGCAAACAATTCTGCTGAACTTCTGATCCTGCTGCCTGGAAGGACTCCTTTTTTCTTCCCAAGGCTCCAAGCATAAAATAAGCCACCTTCCACAAATTAAGTTTGTCCTTCTCCCCTTGAGTGATGCCCCTTCTCATCCCCCCCTTTTTCTGACTTCCTCTATCTTTATATCCCCTATTAACTTCCCTCCATGTCTATCACTGCTTGAGGAGAGATATCATTTTTGTGTGTAGGGAGAGAACCATTGCGACTATGTGTGTTTTTGTGGTTCAACACCTGCCTGCTAATACTGCTCCCCCTCCTAGTTTAAATATGTGTTCATTCCCACATCCATCTTCTGTCACAACTCCAGTACTCATGGGCCCTGCTGTGCCACATTCACAATCCACAATAGATCTGTGCAGCTTGTTGAAGTAAAGAGGTTTCAAATTCTGAATCTAAAAAAGTGGACTGCAGTGGGGGATAAAGATTGATATTAAAAATGATGCTTGGTACAGTGCTGGTGTAGTATACTGTCTGACTCCATAAAAAGGTTTTATCAAAATGCAGATGTTAACAGTCTCACCACTACACTCCAGAAACACGTGACAAAAGCAGAAAGAGACATAAGTTGACTTGTATGGTAGCTCAACATCTCAGATATCTGGCTCAATGAAATCTAAGTTTTGGATCATTGACAAGATTGAGCACAGAGCAGTACATGAGTTGATGCATTTTTAAGAGAAATATCTACAGCTTGCTTTAAAAATGCAAATACTCTGCTCTGCAGTGATTTAGAGGATTAACAGATTCCTCTGTCACAGTAATATGCACACCACAGCGTCAAAATAAAACCTTTTTTCCAGTAGAGCTAATCCTCCTTTCAGAAGGTTATCACCAGCACTCTGGATGAAGATGATAAGTTTGCTATGTTGCCAGAAATAGTTGATATTGGCATGACATTCCATGTACAGTCTGTAGAATAGTTATGGCTGCATCATCCCACTTCCACCTGATACAGGAAAACACTTCAAATATAGTCATCTCCCTTTCCTGCTAGAAAAGCAGTGTTTTTTTTGTAAATGTAGTCTAACATTAACCAACCAAAGCCTACGTTTTTGCAGAGGAAGGCCTCTATCTTAGAGGCCTTATTATGTAAACCATGAATCAATTTGGCTAAACCCAAACAAAAATGAAGCATTCATTCAGTTCTTATTTATTTTAGAATGTTTGGTTAGCAAAGGCACACTGAAGCAAAGCACATGATTACCAGAAGCACATGAAGATTAAGTGACTTGCTCTGGGTCACACAGTATACAAAGGGCAGTTGTGGTATTCAAGCCTAGGTCTGCAGAGTCGCAAGGTTCACAACTTGGTGCTCTAACTGCCATGCTATACTGCCTCCAATGAACTGTTACTGGGTGAGCCACTCTAAAACTGTTTAAGTGCTCTAAGTAAGAATTAGCTTTGTTCAAATTTTTGTCCCTCAGTTTTAACAACAGTCAAGTCTAGAATATTGGACCTGTAGTCCACCTCAGAAACAAATGCAAGTTTAAATGTCATTCTTGAAGATGCTTATCAAGGTATCTTTTTTACATGCATGCTGTTATTAACAACAATTTTAAGTTTAGAATAAGCAGCAGTATAATAAAAGTATATATATATATATATATATATATATATATATATATATATCAGTTTATACTACAAGAAATATGGCAAATGTCATAGTTGCATGACATAGTTATCTGTACTCAGTTTTATAGTGTACCTGAGGATATGCAGGTAAACATTATGTGACAGAGCCTTTCCTAAAAGAAAGCCAAAACAGAGTAGCTTATTAGACAGTCAACTATAACACAACATACCTGGAGGCAATCAGCGGTAGTGTTTGCATACTGATGGGGTACCTCCTGTCCACATACAGGTAAGGATAGAGGCTACTTACCATGTACTAGCAGCCATTCCAGACTTGGGGACTGGCATTGGAGATAGGGTTGCTAACAATCATACTATCTCTTCATGTTACTGTTAGTCAGATGTGTTAAGCAGTCAGCAGAAGCAGTTTGGGCTAGTCCTGCCATTACCTCCAAGATGGGAGTTCAGTAGTACGCCACTGGCATAGGATGAGCCTCTTGCCTGAATGCTAAGGAAGGCCAACCAGCTGTGGCTAGTAGGTGGGATATGGGGAGCTTCACCTGTAATACATAATAAAAGGAATGAAAGGGAACAGGGAACTGTGCATCTTAACACTGTATAGCCTAGCCAACAGACCTGTGACTATAGATGTTAAATAAGAGAGCAGGACCCCAGGATGTACAGGAGGTCGCCACCTTGGGAGCCACACCTCCAGCAGCAGTCATCAGATGTTAGCCACATTGCATATGTCCTGTAGCAGGATTGCAAACTTGTGTTTTGAATTAGGTTACTCCAGGCATTACTGAAAATCTTATGGCAGAATGCCCAGCAGGCCTCCTACTCTAGGATGGGTGAATCTAAGAGCTTGTCCCACATCTGCTTGAAGAGGAGAAACTGGTTATGGATACCATTTCTGATTGCCATGTATTTTCTCCCTGCTAGGCTCTTCTAATATAGTAACCACTGTGAAACAGATGAAGGTGGGGGATGGGTTCGGGCAGAGCACAGTATGTTTTGCACTGTGCTACACATTTGTACATACCTCCAGAAATCAGCATGGGAGACAACACCAGTGGCTTTATGTGCAGATGACATCCTCCTTTATATGGAAGACCCAGAGGTCTCGATCCCTGAGGTCTTCCACATTCTGTCTCACTTTAGTGACATATCAGTTTGTAAACTAAACACCAACAAAACAGAAGCTCATGTATTCTGTAATACTTCCAGCCCAGGGATGAGAGAACAGTACAGCAGATGAAAAGAGAAAATGCACTCCAAAGTGGGAAGACCAGCAGGACCAGATAGAAGTAATGTTCCAAGTTGTGGTTCCGGTATTTTAGCAATTTATTTCTAGCGGAGTTGCTAGCACCTCAAGGTCTTCCAAGTAAGACAGTTATAAACCAGCTACGACCTACCCAGCAGCCATTACATTATTTCTATCTGGTCCTGCTGGTCTTCTCACTTTGGCGATAAATTTGAAGTTGGAAATTACAGGCCTATCAACCTGACATGTATCCTGTGTAAGGTTATGGAGGAATTCATTCAAGAAACCCTACAACATCATATACAAATTAAGGGTTTCTTGGATGTTACACAACATGGATTTATACATGGGAGATCATGTCAGACAAATTTGATGAGTTTTTTTGAGCCTGTGAGTAGGGCCTTGGGGGAAGGTTTACCGGTGGATGTGGTATACCTTGATTTCTCCAAGTCCTTTGATTTAGTGCCCCATGCTGACCTCATAAGTAGTCTTCAGGAACTAAGAGTTAAACCACAAATCACTATGCGGATTGAGTCATGACTCAGCCATAGGAGGCAGAAGGTTAACATTAGAGGATATGTATCAGAGTGGGGTGAGGTGACAAGTGGGATCCCCCAGGTCTCACTGTTGGGGCCAGTGCACTTCAATATTTTTGTCTCCTCTCTGAACACTTCCAAGAATTCATGGATATCCAAGTTTGCAGATGACAGTAAAGTAGGGGCAATTGTGAGAACAATAATAGATGCATAGAACTTGCAACAAGACTTAGATTTGATAACTACCTGGGCAGAATTACATAAAATGAGATTTAATATAGGAAAGTGTAGTTTTATGTACTTTGGATTTAATAATATTCATGCAACCTATAAATTAAGTGGACATACTTTAAAAAGTGTGGCGTGTGAAAAAGATCTTAGTGTACTAGTTGCCAACGACCTTACGTTTAGGTCACAAACTACCAAAGTGGGTAACAACACAAATAGAATGTTACACTGTATTCTACACAATATTAAAAGTAGAGATAAAACTGTGATACTGCCATTGTATGGTGCACTGGTGAGACCACTGATGGAGTACAGCATACAGTTTTGGAACCCTTATCACGGAACATATATTAAGAACCTGGAGGCAGTCCAGAGGAGAGCAACAAAAAGGATTGATGGGCTGAAGTCCCTCCCATATGAGGATAGGTTAATGGAGCTAAAGTTATACTCACTGGAGTATTGTAGACTATGGGGAGATCTATGTCTAGTATACTCAGCCTTTCAAAATACAGATTTGTGGGAATGTGTTGGATTAGAAAGAAAAATCACTGTTAAACCTATGAGAACCCATGATTATCAATTAAAGGGGGACTGTATAAATCAAATAAAAGGGGGTCTTGGTTTAACCAGAGAGTGGTGTCTTGCTGGAACAGACTTCCACATAATATACTTAACAGTGACTCAATCATAAATTTCAAGAATAAGTTAGATGTCTTGTATGGCATCGTTCAGACATTATAGCCCTGGGATATCAAAAAGAAACCAACAAATGAGACTTCTTGGCATAAGCTATCGTCTCTCACCTGACTTATGAGACTTCTTTTTTTGTCTGTGTGTTTGAGACTTTGCCGAGTTCTAGATTTGCACCCCCTCCCCTATTCCAGTATAACTTGTTATTTTCATGAGAGAACAGTACCCCTTTCACTGGGACTTGCAAGATTTCAAATACCTGGGCATCAGAATACTCTGCTGGATGGAACACCTCTATGAGTTGAATTATGCACCCTTATTCCACCAGTTAACAGTGGACCTACAAAGTTGGAGGGTACTACATGTCATATTAGTGCACAAAATAGACTCAGTTCATATGGTAACATTCCCACATTTCCTGTATATTTTCCATAATGTACTTCTTCCTGTACCAATGCAGGAATGGAAAAAATGGAAGTGGCAATTTCCAGATATATTTGGGGAGGTCACAAACCACAGGTATGGTTTTCCACATTAATGCTTCCTAAGAACAAGGGAGGTCTTGGCCTTCCAGATTTGTACTTATATTATATGGCTGCAAAGCTTCACGTTCTGTTTCACTGGTACTCTGATAGCCCAGGCCCTCAGTGATTGGATATGGAGAGAGAACTACACCATTTTAAGGACATGATCCTGGACATACATGGGAACAAGGTGGAGACCCTAGAGCGGGAGGTATCAAGCCCCTGGATTTGTCTGGTGAGGGAGGTGTGGCATAAGGTTCTAACAGATATGGGGTTACAGAATCAGATTCCCTGGATATCTTGCACATCTCTGGAACTTTACACAGGTGAGACTAGATACAACAGTTCAGGATTGGCAAAACTTGAATATAGTATACTTGCATCAATTATGCACAGTAGGGCTCATTAAACCTTACACAGAGCTGCAACAGCAGTTGGGCTGACCTGCAGAAATTCCTATAGATACCTGCAGGTCAGACACTATCACATGACACTACCTACTGAGGCCGGAGACCCACAGGAATGGGCAGCTCTGATCGCAGCCTTGGTTGCTTGGATTAACACACAGAACCCCACACATCTTGCCTCCAACATATATAAGGCCCTCCAGCTTACTTACCAGCACCAATCTGGGTAAATGACTTTAAAATGGGAGGAGATGGGATTACATATTGACAAGAAGGATAGGGAGAAGGGATGTTTTGAAGTTGGTATAGTTAAGTCCTTATATATATGGTGGGAGTATGTCTGGAAACAATCAGATTTTTCTGCACTCTGTCACAGAGAAATACGTAACTCAGGTGAGCTCCGCATGTTGGCAAGGATGCAGGGAATCTCAGGCCAATCATACCCACATTATGTGGTCATGCCTGAGACTGCGTGTCTTTTATCAAGAACTAGGAGAGGCCTTGGCAGTGGTGTTGCATGTACCCACACACTTAACACCGCAGATGTACTTACTTCATATATATCCTAGAGATGTGACAGACATGTAAAGTTAATGCTTATTGCAGCTAAGAAATGTGTTACAAGGAGATGGCTAACTGACCAACAGGTCACTCTAGAGCACTGGAGGACAACCATTAATGAGATGTACACAATGGAAAAAATCACTTTTAGTCTAAATGACAAAATAGAGGTACACACATCTTGATGGACAAATTGGAACTTACACGTAATGCAACATGATCCTACTTTTGTCCCCTAGTTACCTGTATGTTCCCTCATTCAGACATCGCCTACTGAGAGGGAACCCTCTAGGTGGGAACCATCTAGAGGAGAAAGGAACAGGGTACGGTACCAGAGGTATGGTGTCCCGCAACTGGCCTACTATGGGAGTGTTTAAGGGCTTTATATCTTCCCTACCCCTCATTGCATTTTCTATTTAAGTTGTTATGTTATCAATCCTGAATGCTGCTATTGGACTGATTAATATATATATTATAAGGAATGTACTTGATGCAGTAATAGGTGGCGATGTTTCCGAGCTCAGTAGGGAGACACAAATTACCTTATGTAGAATTATATGACATTTATTCCTTAGTTACAATTCAGGAAATTGACAGATCCTCTTGGTGTAATCTATTGTGTGATATGTGCAAAAGTTGTCCTGTGTTTTTTATGTTCAATAAAAAGATATTTACAAAACATAAAAGATACTTTACCAAACTTTCTTTTAACTTTGTTTCCATTAATTACCCAACCAATGAGGGGAGCCTCACTGGCTTATAATGGCTAGCCTCTTACCTGCTGCTGCTCTTGTGGAGAAGGACCATGTCTGTTCTCTTCCAGTTCTCTGAAACCAAACCTGATTCCAGTGAGCTATCATCGAACAAGGCCATCAGGGGGACAGCCAGCAGCTCCCTGATTTCTTTTAGTACCCTTGAATGTATCCTGTCTGGTCCCATAGCTTTGTCCACTTTCAGAGCTGCAAGTCCCTTCAGGACTTCTTCCTCTGAAAATGGACTTGAGTCTGCCCTCCCGTTGTTCCTGCTGCTCTCTGATGATCCATCCCTCCTCCCTTCACTGCAAAGACTGAGTAGAAGTACCTGTTTAGGACATTTGCTTTTTCCTGGCCCCCTTCAGTGTAGTCTCCTTCTCCCATCCTCCTGATTCTTATTATCCCTTTCCTTGCTTTCCTTTTCTCATTTACGTACTGTACCTGGAGAAAGACTTACCGCCATTTGCTACCCTTTTGGCTAACCTTTCCTCTGTCTGTTCCCCCCCCCCCACTGCCGTACCTGCTTCCCTCTGTTTCACCTGGTACACCTCCCTGTCTTCCTCCCTCTGTATTTTCTTATACCTCCTGAATGCCACTTTTTTTCAGAAGGATTTCAGGAAGACTTTCTTTAAGAGATGTGGTGCCTTGCTCTAGTAACATCTTTTGCAAATGAAGAAAGGCAGCACCCACCACCATCAATGGCATACATGTTCATTGTTTTAATGCCTCTTTATTAAATAACTTCAACAAAGTCCTTCAAAAAGTACAGTACACAGAACCAGTCTGATTAAAAACTCGCTCACAGATGCTGACTAACTGACCTAATGTTTCACACAACTCACATGGTGCTTTGTCAGAGGTTAGGGGCAGTTGGCATTGCCAACCATTTATACACAAACCATAATTACATGATATCACTCAAAAATGTTTTTCTCTTAATAAAGTTATACTGCTCCTTTCTATACCCAATATTGTGCATAACAAACAGTACTCAGAATTTAAAAGACATGCATATTAAAAAAATGGATATTGCATATTCCAACAGGGAAGTCTGCAATAATTTTGACTTATGTCCATAATGTTCATTACTCTCTCGTTAATTTCCATTCCTCTACCAACTTGATTAATCTAAAAGTTAAAAAGAAAAATGGACCTTACTATGGTCTCTTGTTCATTTAATATACTGTGTTTACAACTACACATCCATCCTATTGAGTGCAGCATCTTTCTATTGTGGAGATACCACTTAAGTTTTATTTTGTTCTGTTATTATTGACCCCTTGAAACAAGAATAGATCTTAAAATTAGGGGTGTGTGGGTCGGCCTTTTTAAGTTCTGCCATCCAGACCAGGTTGAGTTAGGCAAATCAGAACCAGAACCAGAACCAAAACCAGAACCAAAAACATAATATATAGGAAGAAGAAACCATACACTATGTAAAGAATAGAAATAAGTTACATGGTGGCTCTGGGGCTACTTCACATAAAGGGCCAGTGTGAGCCACTAAGTTCATTTTCTACCCCTTCTGCGC
This sequence comes from Neoceratodus forsteri, assembly GCA_016271365.2. Taxonomy (NCBI): domain Eukaryota; kingdom Metazoa; phylum Chordata; order Ceratodontiformes; family Ceratodontidae; genus Neoceratodus; species Neoceratodus forsteri. The sequence continues at coordinate 49,140,490 of CM057451.1, read as the reverse complement.
TAGCATGATCCCACCCAACCTATTTGAAGTCACCTGGGACTGGGATCTAATAGGTAAGTCTATGAAAGATTGTACTCAACCTACAAACAAGCACCCACTGCACCTCAAGGTGTAGGGCAGCTTCTATTTCTCCAGGGCAGTTTCTATCACTCCAGGACAATACAACCCCCCACCACCATCCCCACACAAACACACACACCACTGACACCACCACTCATAAATGTGGGGCAATCTCTAACATCCCAGTCCTCGTCTCAAACCCTATCATGATAGCTTCTGCAAAAAAAAAATCATGACCTTTTTGAAGCACACAGTTCACAGCATGTCCTTTCTTTCTAATTAACCTTACAAGTTCTGTGTCTAGCCTTTCCTGAACCAGCACCTAGCACCCAGCAACACCTAGCCCCAGATGTTGCCCACCTCCTTTCTCTTTTGCTCCAATCTAATATATGTAGCTGTGCAAGTAACTTACAGGCTCCAAGGGATCTCTACCTCCTCTCCTCCATGTCTCTCTCTCTCTCTCTCTCTCTCTCTCTTTCTCTCTCGCTCACTCCATCCTCAGCAGGCACTGACCCAATGACCCATCCTTGAGTTCTTGTTGTCATCTTCAAAATCCTTCAAGTAGGACTGAGACTTTTTTTCAGTGATGCAAAAGTATGTTGGTGTCTCTTCTGACCACACTCACACTGGCATGGCTGCTGTGATTTTGGCGGGTGGCAGGTGACAGTTAAAATGGATACCATGCATGGCAATGCACTAGGAGGACGGGGAGGAAAAGTGTGCATGCTGACGCAGGTGTGCTGTCAGTAACTTAGAGTGGAGGGGAAAAGGAGAATGGGCTCAGGCTGACGGGCTGACTGAAGGGAAATAAAAAGGCAGAAAGACACTGAAATTCAGGGCAAGGCAGCATCGCAAGGCAGCAACAAGGGTCCCAAACAACCTTTAGGTCCTTAGCGACCCCTAAATGACACTCTTAATAGGAGGGAAGGCATTATGAAAAGGGAAAAACTTTGTTTTTTTTAAAATCTGGTCATAAATCAGGTCAGACTACCTCAGAAACAATTCTGGCCTGATGACTTGGACTGACCAATACCCGACTGGTGTGAATTTCTGACCTGAACCACTGCACACCCCTACTTAAAAGGGAATAACTAAACTGTAGCTAAACTTGGATGTGCTATAATATAGAAACAGGACAAATTCATATGAAGTTTGTATTATTTCTTATTTTTCTTTTTAACTTTTAGATGAAACAAGTTGGTAGATGAACAGAACTAAAAGAGAGAATAATGAACGTGAGTCATAATGATTGCAGGCTTCTCTGCTGGAATATGCATTATCCATTTTTTAAATATGCACATGTTTATAATTCTGAGCACTGTTTGTTATGCACGATATAGGATATACAAAGGAAGCAGTATGACTATATTAAGAGAAAAAACTTGTTTTTAGATTGATATCATGTGATTATGGTTTGTATATAAATAGTTGGCAGTGACAACTGCCCCCTGTCCTTGGACAAAGCACAATGTGACTGATGTGAAACATTCGGTTATTTGAATCCCTCTGTTTGAATTATTTAATAAAGCGGCATTAAAAGAATGAAGAATAAGATTATGTCTGCAGTGTGCCATTGATGGGGGTGAGTACCGTCTCTCTTCATTTGCAAGAGATGCCACCCTTTTTTCCTTCACCCCTATGGCCACTTCCCTAGAGCACCATAATGGTCTCTTTTTCCTTTTGTTTTTACTCACTTCCTTCAGACAGCAATTGGCTACCTTAATTATCCCCCTCCCTTATTTTTCTGCACTATTCCTCTACCCTTCCCTGGCAATCCCACCTAGAATGCAGTATCTGAGGCATTCTTCTATTTTTTTTTTAAATCCGCTCCCTGACTTCCGGTTCCACTACGGCTCTGATCAGCAGCTAAAAGAACCGCTCCACCTGAACTGCTAACTAATCCTCCTAATCTGAAAGATTAATCTAATTGAAACCAAATGCTATGGCAACTGGAGGACTGCAGAAGGACAGAGGGGCAAGAACCCGCACTCTGTACCCGTGGAGTGAAAAAAGAAACCCACGGATCATGACCAAACTCTCCCACACAAGGCCTAGCTACTTCCACACGCAATAACAGCTCGGCCCCAAGCTATGATACCGATGAGTAAACGGAGCAGCTTTGCAGAACAAGATTTGAGATTTTGATGAGGAAACTGAAAGACATGAGGGCAGAAAACAAAAATGAATTCAAACAATTTGATCAGAAGCTATCTATGGAGGCAGAAGAATGCATAAGTACAACTGAAGACGGCCTGCAGCATATTGGATGAACAGTCTCAGCCCTCTGCCTACACGCAATTTCTAAAGAGCAGAAATACTTAGACCTCAAGAGTAGGTCCAGGAGGAACAATCTATGTTTGTATGGTCTAGTGGAGGGGGCGGAGGAGGGTGAAATGTCTGAGTTTTTGGTGGATATGCTCCGGGACGTATTGAATCTTCCTCCTGACTATAAAATTAAAATTGATAGAGTGCACCATGCCCTGATTCTGAAACCTAAAGATCCAACTGCTAGGCCGCACCAGTGGTTATTAAATTTCACAACTTTAAAACCAAAGTGGATATCTTAAAAAGGGCTTGGCAACAATGAGAGGTCAGATATCTTGAATCTCGCCTTTTTTTCGATCAAGACTATCCACCCACAATCCAGAAACAGTGACAGGAATATGCCCCCCCTTATAAAGGTACTCCGTAGGGAAAATCTACTCATTCAAACACCATACCCCTCCAGACTAAGGGTATTTTGGAAAGAAGGGACTGAGATATATAATACTTTCCAAGAAGCAAGGCAAGCTTTGCTCAAAAAGGGAACTGAATTACCAGAACAACCAACGAAGATGGGCCAGAAATGATGAGATCAAGATGAAACTGGCAGACTATTCCACCGAAGAGAAACAAGAACCAGGATAATGCTGTAACCTCAAACACTATCTCCCTCTTCAGAGACTTACTTAAAAAGCTCCCCAGTATCATGAAGCAAGACCTACTCCAAATTGAAGGCTGTGTTAAACACATTGAATAGGTCTTCATACTGACATACAGTGAGTAGCAATGGCTATGCTGTGAGATAGCTTTTTTCCTTGTCTAGACTCAATAGAACGATCCAAGGGGAAGCGTTGTCTAGGCCCCTGAATAAATTTTAAAGTATCCAGATGAAACAGAAGGGCTTTTGGACTTAAAGAGACTCACAAACAGGGCTGGTTAAAGCAAAGAGACATACTGTACAAAGCCAGTCTATACATGTTTAACAATTAGTTGAAATAACATTTACATTACAGTAAGAAAAGTCACTTAATATAAGGGCCTGGAGAAGGAAAATGAATAGGGTGGGACAAGGAGCGAGGGGGAATAAGTTAGCTATAGTACTGAACTCTTGATGTAAATTTTCAGCCCTTGCCACCCCCCCAGCTCTCTGATATCATGGTGCAAGACCTACTGCAGGTTGAAGGAAGAGCTAAACACATAGATTAGGTCTTTATAGAGTCAGATGCTACGTAGTGAGTAGCGATGGATGTGCTATGGGAAAGCCCCTTTTTTCCTTGACTAGATACACTAGAATAAATCACGGGAAAGCCCCAACTAAGACCCTGAAAGAATTCCAAAGTATTTGGAGAAGTTCAGGGGGCTGTTGGACTTAAAGAGACCTACATGCAGGGCTGGCTGTTGTGAGGGGACATGTTACGAAGAGCTGGTCTACAACTCATCGACAAATAGTTGAAATAACATTTGTGTTATTGTAAGAGAAGTCATTTACTATAGGGCCTTGGGGATATAAAATGAACAGGGTGGGATAAGAATCAATGGGGAATTAGATAATTAAAGTACTGAGCCCTTTAAGCCAATTTTTTGCTCTTGCCCCTCCCGCCCAGATACTGTCTAATTGTAATATAAACCATTTCCCTCTTTTTATTTTATTTTTGAACAAATTATATTGAGCAGTCTGGGCCTGAAGCTATACTATGCAACACAGTAGCATGTTTGAAGGGTCTAGTCTGGTACAGACCCTTGAAGAGGTTCTTCCACCCAGAAGGAGTAAATTCCTCTTCAACCTACCATGTATAACATCAAGGTGGGTACAGGGGTCACTTAAGATAGTGGACCTCCTGAGAGTCACGTGATGCAGAGCACCAGCTAGCTGTGTTCTCGGAGAGCTCTGCCTAACCTTCCTCCTAAATGCTTCAAAAACCCTGTCTCCAGCTCTGTCTTTAACAGATTTCTGAAGTTTACAAATCTGTTATTCACTACAGACTCCATAGACACCCTGATGGAAGAGGAGATGTGTAAAACTTTACCAAAGCACACTCCACCGGCTACTCCCGAGAAGGCCCCGAAAAAAGCCAAGGCCTCAATTGTGCAACAGCAACAAACAGCTACGTCTGAGACATCGGTGGATGAACCTCTAACATTATCAAGGTTCCTGGAAGAATTTCGTCCTTTCAAAGATGAAATGAAAGAATTAGCGAGTGAGGTTAAAAATCTCACTGGTGCAATAGAAGATCTGTCTCGGAGAACGTCAGACAGTGAGGCGCGGATAAGATCATTGGAAGCTCGTAATGAAAAAATGGAACCTGCTTTGGGGCAAATCAAGCAGCGACTAGCCAAATTAGAGTTAAAGGTGGAAGATCTCGAGGGTCGAAGTCACTGCAACAATGCTGTGATCATTGGTTTACCCAAAAAAGAGGAGGGCCCGGACCCGATAAGATTCATTCAGAGGTTTGTTGAGAAAATAGCGGGTCCCTCGACCTTTGGACCCAGTTACTGCATTGAAATAGCTCATCGTACCCTACGTCCAGTTCCCCCTAAAGGAGCACCCACACGCACCTTAGTTTTCAGATTTCTTAACTATCAGGAGAAACAGCTCTTCTTAGTAAAAGCTAAAGAAACGAAAGAGCTGCAGTGGGAAGGCTCGAAAATAAGAGTAGCCCAGGACCTGCCACTATCTGTCCACCAAAAAAGGGCAGCTTTTCATCCAGTTGTTAACAAATTAATCGCAGCGGGCATTAAATTTAAAATGTCCTACCCCGCCAAGTTCCAAGTTTTGATAGATGAGGTCTGGAAAACATACGAGACGGTGGACCTCGCCACTACAGCTCTTCAGACAGCTTTTCACGATCTTTTTAAGCCCTCCTGAAGCTATTAAGAAGGACGTCTTATGTTTAAAGAAAAGGTAGCATGGTCAATGTTTTAATTGAAGGTCCCGTTTCATTTGGCGCTCCCGATGGGGGGCTGAGAAATGTTTTAATTTCCTTCAGTTTCCACAGTTATTCCCTGGCTGGAAGGTTTCTGATCCTGTGGGAGCATAACCTGGAACTTTCCGATTTATATTGGTTACATTTGCGCCTTTGCTACCTCTCTAAGTATATTATGATCCACTAGGAGGAGTCCGTATGAAAGGCTGTAACTCAATGGCTGCTATTTGCTGAGAGGGTTTGGGAAAGGCATCCAAATGTGGTTTCAATTTGTTTTTTCCCTTCTTGATTTTGTTGCAAGTAAGGTGGGTGACAGCGCGTAATTGTACAAGTGTTAGAAGAAGCACTGCTGCATACATCACTGCCTGTAAGCCGCTGTTTGAGGGAGACAAAGTCCGGCTGATCGCATTAAGTTGGTATCGATAGAAGGAACATGGGGCATGAGAGAATGCCCTTTAATCGCCATTCAATCTTCTTTTCAGTATCACTCTTGGGACTCTGATCGGTCGGAGGAAACCTTTTAAGACATTGTTGTCGTGCTTCTGTTTCTAATTTTATAGTAAGTCAAATACCTGGCTTTGGTGTAGGTAAAGGTTTTTGTTTTTTTGGGGACTTCAGCCATGTCTTGCTTTTCGTTTGCTTAAATAAATAAGAAAACGGGTCAAGATATTAGTAGATTAGTGGTTAGCATATATTGTGGGGTTGTATTTATGGAATATGCTATTCAAATTTAAGAGCTGGAGTACTAAACTTAATTGTGAGAACACTGCATTTGTGTTTCAGCGTTGTTCGTTCTTTTTACCCCGTATTTGCAAGTAAGTTAAATCATTTGTGTTTTGTCATATAGAACTGGGGTGTTAATATCATGGGGTTACTCTGCAGTGTGTGTGTTTTAATTTATGATAAGCGGGGTTAAGGGGGGGTGGAGCTGTAGAGAATCTGAGGTGTGAACTGCTGTCATGGACCATGTTAGTACGGGTGGGGATGGGGGAGGGAGGGGAGGGAAGAGGGTGTATGTCATTGTGGTAGAAGTATTAGGGGGGTTTCTTATTTTATGGGTGGGGGGCGGAGGGGTGGTAAGCACAGGGTACAAATGTGGAAAGAAAAGGAAGAACTCATGTTTTGCATAGGGGTAGGGAATTATATTCTCACAGGTTAAGTGAGTAATGTCAGGTATTATCAGGCTTGTTAGTTGAAATGTAAAAGGGACCCAGCAGAAATCTAAACAATATAAAATTTTAAAACACCTAAATCTTTTGAAGGCTGACATAATGTTTCTTCAGGAGACCCATTTGCTTAATACTGAAGCTAATAGTATGAGGCGGTTACAAATAGGACAGGTCTTTGCTTCAGAAGACGATATGCAAAGTAGGGGTGTGATGGTGTTGTTTCATAGAACCTTGCCCTTTAAATCTCTGCAAGTAATACAAGATTCCGCAGGAAGATTTATCTTGGTAAGAGGGAAGTTACATACTATGGAGATCCTATTTGGATCTGTGTATGGCCCAAACATAGACACACCGGCTTTTTTTGTGCAGCTAATGGAAGCACTAGCACCATTTATAGATATCCCTATAATAATAGGAGGGGATTTAAATCAGGCTCTGGATCCATTACTAGATAGATCTAAGCCCAGTCGTAGGGGCCTTTCCCCAGCTCAAAGGGCAGTTAGGGAGCTTTTGGACCACATAGGTCTTTCAGATGTATGGAGAATTCTCCACCCCAAAGCTCAGGAATTTACATATGTCTCTCAAGTTCATGGCTCAGCATCTCGAATTGATTACATCTTCGTCTCTCGAAATCTATTGTCAGGTGTAATTGACTCAGATATCCTCACTGGACTGCCCTCAGACCACTCAGTGGTCTCCTCCTCAATCTCTCTCTTATCTCTTCCTAAAAGGGGTAACAGATGGAAACTTAATAATCAGTTATTAAGGGATCCTAAAATAGTAAACTATATTTCCTCTCAAATAGGTGAGTTCATTTCAAATAATGTTAACTCCACCAAACGGTTTGATATGGTGTGGGGAGCACTTAAAGCATTCCTGAGAGGAATATTAATAGGTCTGGCATCTAGGAGGAAGAAGGAGAAGGAACAGTGTATGTCTGATCTCGTAGTTCGGTTACGGGACAAGGAGGCTAGACTTTCTGCCCACTCCACTGAGGATGAGAGACAGGAGGTAATTAAATTGAGAGTCTCATACCTGAAATTACTGGGTGAGCAAGCCAAGTTAGCAATTATTAAAACAAGAGCATGCTATATTGACCAAGGGGAGAAAGCCAGCCGTATGTTGGCAAGGCGGATCAAACAGAAACCTCTAGATTAATACCTGCCATTCAGTCTAAGGTAAACGGGGTTGTTAGAACTTCCCCTAAAGAAATTGCTGATGAGTTCAAGAATTACTTTGAATCTCTTTATAGTCCAATGAAAGATCCCCCCTCAGAAGAAAAATTGCATTCTTATTTAGGTGACCTGAATCTGCCTACCCTTTCTGAGTTTCAACAAGCTCAACTTACTGCCCTATTACTCAGGGTGAAACAGAACAAGTTATTAAGGATCTTCCACTTGACAAAACGCCAGGCCCGGATGGGTTTTCCTCTAATTTCTATAAAGTTTTTTGCAAAGATTTATCTCCTCTACTTATTGTTTTATTCCAAGATATTCTTAATGGCCAGTTTACTGATAAGTCACTATTTGAGGCACTCATTGTGTTACTTCCTAAGCCAGATAAACCCCCAGATCAGGTGTCAAGTTATAGACCCATTTCTCTACTTAAGTACGATGTTAAAATTCTTGTGAAGTTATTGGCTGACCGTATCTCCAAAACCTTGCCTGATTTAATCGGGGTTCAGCAGGTCAGCTTCATGAAAGGGAGATCGTCTGGTGACCACTTAAGGACACTGGCACATGTCCTCTCTGTGTCTAGGGACTCAGACCAACTTAGGGTGTTGAGCTCCCTGGACTCAGAGAAGGTTTTGATAGAGTCTACTGGGACTATCTTCTAGTCACAATGAAGACTTTTGGTTTCCCTATGCTATTCCTGAATTGGATTAGTTTTTTTGTACAGGGCACCTTTTGGCAGAATCTCCTACAATGGGGTTATTTTAGACCCCTTCAGATTACATGTCGGTACCAGACAAGGCTGCCCTTTATCCCCTCTCCTTTTCAATCTTTATCTCAAACTCCTTATTAAGAGATTTTTATATAATCAGGAAGTACAAGGTATTAAAGTGCAGGGCCATATTGTGAAAATAACAGCTTACGCTGACGACCTTTTATTACATATATCACACCCGGCTAGGTCTACACCGGTTATATTAAGGATCATACAGAGTTTTAGTGATGTTGCTAACTATAAGCTCAATATGGAGAAAACTTTAGTTTTCTCTCTTAACAATAGAACTCTTAAACACGAAATTACTGCCCTGGGGTTAGCCTGGAGTTCTGAGACCATAAAATATCTGGGACTCACCCTTGCAAGGAATCCAGTACGGATTCAACAGCTAAACTTGGATTCCCTGGTACATATAATAGAATTAGACCTTAAAAGATGAGCAATGCTTCCATTGTCTCTATGGGGGAGAATTAACTTAATCAAAATTAATGTTTTTCCCTGGTTATTCTATCCGTTAAACATGTTAAATTTGTGGCTTCCACTCTCGTGGTTTAAGAGAATTCATGGTATTATTACTAACTTCATTTGGAATTACAAGAAAGCCAGACTGGCCTATCACAAATTGTCAGCTCCTAAGATAATTGGTGGGCTGAGGTTACCTCATTACTGGGCTAGCCATGCAAATAAATATCTCAGATGATTGCAAGGGCTTTGTCCCCAGGACCAAAATGGTTACATACCATTTTGGTTGCAGGTGGAGTTATCCTGTATTAAAAAGCAAGGCCTTTCACCGAATGCCCTATTGCACATTAACCGCTAATATGAACATGAACAGCTAATATTTTTTAAGGCAAGCTACCTCTTGCTGGGAGCTACAATACTGAACATAGGATTTGCAAGAAAGCGAGTTGTGCTCACAACAGAGGGAGGTGAACCTTGCAATTGTCTTTGGTTTGTAGCAGATATTCTACAGGTGGAGGCTACTTCTAACTGAAAGGTGAAATAAGGAACTTAATCAGGAAAAGACAGTCTTGTTACAATTCTTAAGATTTTCAGTGCAGGAAGAGTTTAAACCCTGGGCTAAACATTTGTCACAAATCCTGAAAAAAGTGCAGGTACAGGTTGTGTATTTGACCCAGACAGTAAACTGTTTTTTGGGTTTATCTTTTGTGTGCCTTAAAAGGAAATTCCAGACTTTCTCAGGAAGTGATTACACCATAAGCTACTTAATCAGCCAATAGCTTTGGTAACAGACGTGAGAACAATAGTATTATAAGCAGTGTTTTATAGCAAACTCATCAGAACAGCTAATATTTTTAAGGCAAGCTACCTCTTGCTGGGAGCTACAATACTGAACATAGGATTTGCAAGAAAGCGAGTTGTGCTCACAACAGAGGGAGGTGAACCTTGCAATTGTCTTTGGTTTGTAGCAGATATTCTACAGGTGGAGGCTACTTCTAACTGAAAGGTGAAATAAGGAACTTAATCAGGAAAGACAGTCTTGTTACAATTCTTAAGATTTTCAGTGCAGGAAGAGTTTAAACCCTGGCTAAACATTTGTCACAAATCCTGAAAAAAGTGCAGGTACAGGTTGTGTATTTGACCCAGACAGTAAACTGTTTTTTGGGTTTATCTTTTGTGTGCCTTAAAGGAAATTCAGACTTTCTCAGGAAGTGATTACACCATAGCTACTTAATCAGCCAATAGCTTTGGTAACAGACCTGAGAACAATAGTATTATAAGCAAGTGTTTTATAGCAAACTCATCAGAACAGCTAATATTTTTAAGGCAAGCTACCTCTTGCTGGGAGCTGCAATACTGAACATAGGATTTGCAAGAAAGCAAGTTGTGCTCACAACAGAGGGAGGTGAACCTTGCAATTGTCTTTGGTTTGTAGCAGATATTCTACAGGTGGAGGCTACTTCTAACTGAAAGGTGAAATAAGGAACTTAATCAGGAAAAGACAGTCTTGTTACAATTCTTAAGATTTTCAGTGCAGGAAGAGTTTAAAGCACAGCTGACTTATTTTGGGGCTGACTGCTTTTAGAAGCACAAACCACCAGGCTGTTTTGGGGCTGGGGAGGTTTACCTGTGTCTGACTTGGATGTCTGGATTTTTCTCTGTTTGATTAGCAGGAGATTTGCTCTGTCAAATTGTTGTGTATGGTATCTTGCTGACAGGAAGGCACTCATCGCAGCGGTGGGTCAGAGTTCTTAGCTGATTGTTTTGTGAGGGCACAGTTTAGGTCCAACCCTTCCCACCCTCACCCACCCACCCCTGGAAATAGTTCCTTTATACCTGGGTTCTGACATCATTTCCTCAAGAGTGCAAGGTGCATATCAATGTCATATCCTCTCTAGCACACAGCACTGAAAATATAAGCATACACATTGTATAATATATATATTGCTATATAACAAACCAATCACACACACAAACAAAAAAAAGTACATAATCATGTGGGGAGTAGTGCAATGTAATGGTTGTGGGGCAGCAGTCTTCCGGGAGACTTTCTGGAGGCTGAGATGCTGCCCTATTTGCAGACAACTCTCTGCCCTGAGGGAGGAATTTGCCCGTCTTTAGGCCACACTGGACAGCAGTAAGGGAACAATCCCCCAGGCCAGACTAGATGGTAAGAAGGGAACCTCCCCCATCCAGGGAGCACCAGAGCCACCACCACTGCCTCAGATGTTGCAAAGAAAGCACAGCAGTTGGACCACAGTGGGCTCAAGGAGGGTGAGGATGGTGAAACAGAGGCACACCCAGTCAGTTGTTCCACTCCACAATCCATACACCATTCTGGGGGAGCACAGCTCCCCTATAGATGCATCCACAGAGGAGATTAAGGAGGCTGAGGACACCTGTCACAAGGGAGGCCCACAGGAAGGAGGCAGAGGACACCACAAGGAAAGGAAGCAGCTCCTGGTGGGGGACTCAATTATTAGGGGGATAGAACTGGGGGGAGCAGGGAAAACTGAAGTAAGGTGCCTGCCTGGTGCCATGGCTTGGAGGGACAGGAAGCGCATCCTCAGGATCATGAGAACAGCTGCACGGGAGTCTGAGCTGGACGTCATTGTCCACCTAGGGACAAATGACTTGGCTCAACATGAGATTAGAGCAGTGCAGAAGGACTTTGTAGAACTGGGGAGGGGCCTAAGACAAGTAGCACACACAGTATCCTTCTCAGAGGTGCTGCCTGTCAATGGCATGAGTGAGGCGAGGGTACTTTGCACCATGCAGTTTAATGAATGGTTGAAAAAATGGTGTGGAACACAGGGGTTTGGCTTCATTGGTGACTGGGGTTCCACCTGGAGGGACACCAGCCTATACTGGCAGGATGGTCTGCATCTGTCCAGGAAGGGAACAAGTCTTTTGAGCAATCGGTTTAAATGTTTCATTGGCAAGCTTTTAAACTAGTCAAGGGGAGCACTGATAAGCAGTAGGAAAATTCCAGCCTCCTACAAAACAGGGTACTAAATGAGAAAAGACCAAGGCAGAAAGGTCAGTGGGGATGCTGCAACTGAAGGTAAAGCCATCAAAAATGGAAAGCAATGAGTACCAATGCCTGTAGTCTGAGTAACAAGCTTCCTGAATTAGTGGCCTTGATGGAGGAGGAACATCTGGATATCGTGGCAGTCACAGAAACATGGTTCACACAAAACCATGACTGGGACGTAAACATACCAGGATACACTATCTACAGGAGGGACAGAGAGGGTAATAGAGGAGGAGGAGTAGCTCTTTACATAAGGGAAGGAATCAAAGCAGCAGAACAAAAGGGAAAACAGGGAGGAGAAGAAGCACTGTGGGTACATTTGGAGACCAGCAATGGCACCACAATCCGCACAGGGGTTGTATACAGACCCCCTTCTCAGGGGGAGGAAATGGACAAGGAAATGATAGAAAGTATACTTAGTAAGGCAGAAAAAGGGGAGATATTGCTGATGGGTGATCTGAATATGCCAGATGTTAACTGGAGTGCAGTTGCAGCAGCCACTTCGAAGAGTGGGGTTATTCTAGATGCCCTACAGGGGGCATGCCTTAGACAACTAGTATTGGAGCCCACTCGAGAGGGAGCAATCTTAGACCTGGTTCTCTCAAATGGAGATGAAGAGAGGATCACGAATGTAGAAGTGGGTAGCCATCTGGGAACTAGCGACCATCGAACAGTATGGTTCACAATAAACACAGCAATAGAGTCAAGCCATACAAAGGCAAAGGTACTGGACTTTAGGAGGGCTGACTTTGCCAAAATGGGTGAGTGCCTAAGGAATGCATTAGCAAATGGGCAGGAAGGAGGGGTGGAAGAACAATGGGGAATAATAAAAACTGCCATCACAGAGGTAACTAGCCTTTGTGTGAAGCAAATAAACAAAACTAAATGATGTAAGAAACCACTATGGTTCTCAAAGGAAGTGGCAGTGAAGGTTCAAGAGAAAAAGAAAGCTTTCAGGAAGTACAAGGAATCACAGAAGGAGCAGGACAGAGAACTGTATCAGTTAAAGCAAAAGGAAGCTGGGAAGGCAGTCAGAACAGCAAAGGCCCAAACTGAGGAAAAGATAGCCAACTCAGTTAAGAAGGGGGATAAAACCTTTTATAGGTACATCAGGGAGTGAAGGAAGACCAAGGGAGGGATAGTGAGGCTTAATAAAGGGGGGGATGGTGGGCAGAGGGTGACTGTGAAAAGCAGAGATAATAAACAAATATTTTTGCTCTGTATTTACAAAGGAAGAGGGGGAGGTACCTAAAACAAACAGTAGAAACACTCTGGATACAGAAGTTGATACCAGCTCATTTACAGAAGAAAGGGTTCTGAAAGAACTCTTAAAACTGAAGGTGGACAAAGCAATGGGGCCTGATGGGATTCATCCCAGAATTCTAAAAGAACTAAGGGTGGAATTAGCGACACCACTGACTACCCTGTTTAACAAATCATGGGAGGATGGGTTGGTACCCGAGGACTGGAGGAGGGCAGATGTGATTCTCCTTCACAAAAGTGGGAGCAAGGCAGAAGCAGGAAACTACAGACCTGTTAGTTTAACCTCAGTGGTAGGGAAATGATGGAATCACTCTGAAGGAAAGAATTGTCGAGTATCTAGAGGCCAGAGGGCACAGGACCCAAGGCAGCATGGATTCACAGCGGAAGGTCATGCCAGACAAATCGATAGATTTCTTTGACTGGGTGACCAAAGTAGTAGATCAGGGAAGGGCTGTGGACATGGCCTACCTAGACTTTAGCAAGACATTTGACACAGTCCCACACAAAGATTAATATACAAGTTAGCTAGCCTGGGAGTGGGTCCCAAGATGACAGCCTGGGTAAAATTGGCTGGAGAATAGGACACAGAGAGTAATAGTAAATGGAGTCCACTCTGAAGAAAGGGGATTACTAGTGGGGTCCACAGGGTTCAGTATGATCGGTCCTCTTCAATGTCTTTATAGCGACATTGCAGAGGGACTGGAAGGAAAGTATGTCTCTTTGCAGATGACACAAAGATCTGCAACAGAGTTGATGCACAAGGTAGGTGGAAAGGATGAAAAGGACTTGCAAGGTTAGAGGAATGGTCAAATGTATGGCAGCTTAGATTCAATGCTAAGAAGTGCAAGGTAATGCACCTGGGAAACAAAAACCCAGGGGAAGAGTACACAATGGGGGGTGAGATACTAACAACAACAAAAATGGCAAGGGACCTGGGGGTAGTAATATCAGATGACTTAAAGGTGGGCAAGCAATGTGAGAGGGCAGTAAGGAGGGCTGGGGGGATACTGGGATGCATAGGGAGAGGCATCACCAGTAGAAAACAGGAAGTTATTATCCCTCTGTACAGACAGTTGGTCAGACCCCATCTGGAGTACTGTGTGCAGTTCTGGAGACCCAGTCTTCGCAAAGACATAGACAGGATGGAAGCTGTCCAGAGGAGGGCAACTAAAATGGTGCAGGGTCTGCATCGGAAGACATATGAAGAGAACTTAAGGAGCTTAATATGTATAGCCTCGAGGAAAAAGAGGAGAGGGGACATGATAGAAACTTTCCAAGTACCTCAAGGAATCAACAAAGTCCAAGAGGGTAGCATCTTTCAAAAAAAGAGTTGTGCAAGAACAAGGGGGCACAATTTGAAGATCGAGGGGGCTGCTCAGAGGTAATTTAAGGAAGTATTTTTTCACAGAGATGGTTGTGAATGCATGGAACGGCCTTCCGGAGGAGGTCGTGGAGTCAAAAACAGTGGTGGAATTCAAGCATGCATGGGACAGTCATAAGGCAATTCTAGGGGGTTGGGGTAGAAAGAAGTAGGCTGCTGGTTAACTAGGATCTGCAGCTTATCCAGTAGGCAGGGAAATGGGCAGACTGGGTGGGCCAAGCAGTCCTTATCTGCCGTCAAATTCTATGTTTCTATGTTATGTTAACCCAAAATCTTTAGCTTCAAGGATCAGAAATTCTCCGATAGGTATATCTGTTAAGGTTCACTCACAGTTATGTGCATTTTTTAAAGTATAATCACATTAGGGACCCATCTCAACCAGTAAGAGGTAACTCCCGGTTCTTGGTTGGAGGTAAGCCTTTAAATACTTCTAGGCTTTCTCAACTGGGAGAGTGTCATTTAAGTGACTTAACCATGGCAGATGGACATTTACTCACTTCAGTTGATATTTTGACTAAATGTCAACTTCCAAACACAGAAATTTTTTAAGTTTTTCAGCTTAGGCATCTTTTATTAAAGGTGTTGGGCCCAAATCCGGTAAATGCCTCAAAAGTGGACTTTCAAACAGACTTAGCCCCTTTAGCAGGTTTGGCACATGCGGTTGCTAATTTACACCACATTTTATTTAATTGGGCCTACTCCCAAAATCTCTGTCCGACTTCTTTCTGGGCGTCCTTATTCCCAGATAGAGTGCTTACTGGACATCATTATGGATTAGTTGCCACAAATATATTCTCCAAGATAGACTTAGATTGATGCAATTCAAGCTATTACATAATATCTATTATTCTCCCCAGAAGTTGGAAAAGTTAGGCATGGTGGCCTCCTCCGTCTGTATTAGATGTCACCAAGGTTGTGGGGACCTTTTCCATATTTTTTGGAAATGTCCCAAGGTAGTATCACTTTGGTCTGCTATAAAAAGGAAGGTGGACTCCTTGCTTGGCTTGAATGACCTTTCTACACCGGAGATATGTGTGCTGGGAGATGTTGCTCATATCCCAGTGAGGAATAGGAGATACCATATGGTTTTAATTTCAGCATCTCTTAAAAAAGTGGTTCCTAAACATTGGAAAGATAAAGAAGTGATCACCTATAGAGAATGGTTGCAGGAATTACTCGACAATCTGAGAACTGAAAGAACCATAGCTATCTTTCAGAATAAATTACCAAGGTTCGATAAGATTTGGCGTCCCCTATATGCATTATATTCCCTTCAAAAATGAGGTGTGTTCTTCCTTGTCTAATGTCATTAAGAGCAGGTGATTACCCTCTGTGCTGGGAGGTGGGGTGGAGAAGGGGGAAGAGTGGTAGGTGGGAGTAGTTATAGAATAGGCAGGGAATAGATCCTACTGTTAAAGGATATATGTGTGTAGTTATATATATTAATCTGTATGTATTTATATATATCAATCAGTGTATGTTTCTTTCTCTTGGATGTATTCTCTGCAAGCTAAATTTCAATAGAAGTTGAATGGCTAAAAAAAAAAGAGATAGTGGACCTCCTACCGTGGAAGTTCAAACAAGGTATTCAGTTAAGTGCCCAGTTGGCACCACCAAGTTTTTTATTGTTAAAGTCAGTGTGCCATCATACATTCTGTTTTAATGCAATCCTGGTATTACAATTAAGGGAGTATAACTATTTTGTCTGGGAAAATTTCCTGAAGCATGAGATTGCTTTTCTTGAGAGAAATTGGATAAGCTTAATGTTAAATATTTTTAGCCGACACGATGAGTTACACTTTTTGCACATATAATGTACATGGACTGACTAGTTCCATAAAACAAACAAAAATCTTAGCTTCACTTAAGTGAGCTGGTGCCGATATTCTGATGCTTCAGGAAATGCACCTGTCAAAAGTAGAGCATCAAAAGTTTGAGCAATTGGGGTTTGCACAGGTCTACGCTTCTTCTTTTAAGGGAGGACGAAGAAGGGGAACTGTTATACTAATACCACATAGGTTCCCATTTCATGCTATGGACCAAATAATTGACAAAGAAGGAAGATATGTCCTATTAAAGGGGAAATTAAATGGGAAAATTATCATGATGGCATCACTGTATGTTTCACCTAACTCTGACCTTACAACCTATAGGTCGATTCTGTTGAAATCAATACAATGGGCAGAAGGCCCAATTGTCTGTAGGGGGAGATTTTAATTTGAACCTATCTCAACTATATGATCCAGTTGTACAAAATCAAAAAGTCTCTAGACAGGCAAGGAACATAGTAAAGCTGATCAAGGAACTGGGACTGGCAGATGCCTGGCGATATCACAATGGCACTGGTACCCACAAAACTCTTTTTTCCACAAGTCCATCAAAGTTATTCATCAATTGATTATTTTCTGGTCTCGCAGGAACATGCCCAAATGTCACTCAAAGCCTGGCAAGGCAATTTTGTTCTCTCCGACCATGCCCCACAGTATCTCTGTTTCAGAAATGATCTATTTAAAAAGTCTACAATATGGAGGCTAAATATATCTCTTTTAAGAGATAAGGAAATTATACAGGAGACCAAAAACACAATTAAACAAACTTTATTAGATAACGACATGCCAGAAATAGATATATCTATACTGTGGGACACGGTCAGGGCCATTTGCAGAGGTAAATTTATTGCAGTGGAATCACATAAAAAAACAACAACTAAGAGACCAGAAAAGAAATACTTTACTTGCTCAGATAAAAACTCTTGGGGAGCAACAAAATATGAAAATAACAACAGAGGCCGCTAAGCAATTAAAGATACTGAAACAAGAGCTTAACTCTCTGTTAGATTATTACATTGAACAAACCTATTATTCCTCTGACAGAGGTACTACGAAGGTGGTCCCCACAGGCAACAGGCTAGAATCATGATCACCACGTTGAGACCTTCGCCTAAGGACCCACCCCAACACACTATAGCTAATATATCAAATATATTTGTTAAAAATTATACAGAACTCTATGTAACACCCCAACCATAATCTACAGCAACAAAAATCAGAGACTTTCTACAAACCTTAAACCTTCCAACCCTTTCTAAAATCCTAGTGGAAACATTACTGGCCCCGATTTCAATCAAAGAGCTGGAAGGAGAAGTGAGAAATCTAAAAACTAATAAATGTCCGGGGACCGATGTTCTGCCAGGAGAATTCTATAAAGTTTTTAAACAAGACATAACCCCTTATACTACACCGCTTGTTTAGAAATATAACCCTCCCTGAAACTCCTATCCTCCATCCTGGCAATATGCAATTATCTCAGCAATCCCAAATCCTGGGAAGGACTCATCCCTGCCTGGTTCCTATCACCCTATTTCCATTCTGAATACTGACTACAAAATTTTGGCATCTATACTAGCTCACAGACTAGCCAAATTAGCCCCCAGTTTAATTCAGCAAGATCAGTCAGGGTTTTTTCAAGGTCGTCAAGCCCAAGACAATATTAGGAGAACTGTATACCTAATTGAGCATATCCAAAAAGCACAAACCCCGACCCTTCTTCTTAGTCTAGATGCTGAAAAAGCATTTGATAAGGTTATATGGCCCTTTTTAAGGGAAGTATTTAATAATTTTAAAATTCCACAGCAATTTATAACCACCATATTTAAATTTTATCAGACCCCTCGAGCTTATATGAGATCTAATGGCCATTTGTCTCATAAATTTCACGTACATAGGGGAACCAGGCAGCGATGCCCTATTTCTCCCCTTCTGTTCACTTTTTACATCAAACCTTTGGCCCAAATGATTCAATAAGATCAAAATCTTCCCGGTATTAATTTGGCCGGAATGGAACACAAAGTAACATTATTTGCTGATGATGTTTTAATATATTTAGCAAACCCAAATAACTCTCTTTCATATTTATTTCAAAAACTAACTTTATTTTCATCATTGGCTGGATATTCCTTAAATACTAACAAAACTGATTTATTGGCCTTTAATTATAACCCCTCTAGACAACTTAAAGAACAATTCCAATTTAAATGTAATTCCCAAACAATACGTTACTTAGGAGTTAATATTCCAGCTGACCTTGGATCACTATACAATCAAAACTATGACTCCTTAATACAGACCCTGAAGACAGACTTTAACCTTTGGACAGTGATACCTCTATCCTTTTATGTGAGAAATCAAGCACTTAACATGAACGCTCTGCCAAGATTATTATATTTGTTTCAATCTGTACCTAGCATAGTGCCCTTACAGTCCTTGAAAAATTGGCAACAAACATTTTTGAAGTTCCTTTGGCAAGGCTAAAAACCCCGTCTTAAATTTCAATTATTGATGCTTTCCAAAAACCTAGGAGGAATAGCACTTCCTAATTGACACTATTATTGGAATGTCTCCCAAATGTGATTGGCGTTGTTATGGGGAAACACCCACTATATGGCACACTAGAAGCAAATTGATCTATGTAGAGTTTTGCCTCACCCTTTACCCTCGACCCTTTTTGCCCCCACCCTGATGAGACAACTCCAAGGACTATTACCAAATAGTACAGGAACAATCCTGGAGGGTTGGAGGAGGGTCTACCCTCATAAGCGGTTCTCTAACCACACCTTGAAATTTTTTTGGTTCTTGGTGAACCCTGCTTTTCTGCCAGCACAAGAATATAAATGGTATGCTCATCAGGCCACTAAAGGCTTTGTGACGCCTTGGAAAATACTTCAAAATTCTCCCATAATATCTTTCACAGAAGCACAAACAAGGTATGGCTGGGTTTCCAGTGACTACATATACTACTTACAGATGAAAGATTGGATTAATATGCAAATAAAAACCCCAAATTCTAGATCATTACAAGAAGAGGACTGTAGTCCCTTTGTTTGCATATGGACAATCTCTGTAAAAGATCATGCCATATCACTTTTATACCAATTCCTTAATACTTTCCAGAATCATCTAACTGACTTAATAAAAAGGAGATGGGAGAAGGACTTGGAAATCCCCCTACTAGAACAATGTTGGCCGAAGGTACAGCAATCAACATGGTCTACAACTTTGTCCCTCAGCTGGACGGAGTATGTTTGGAAGGTCCACTCTATGTACTTTTTAGTACCCCTTTTCCAAGCAAAGCATAACCCTGAAGTATCTTCATCCTGTTGGAGACAATGTGGGACACTAGAGGCTTCCCATGCCCATATATTTTTAAACTGTCCAGTGATTAAGCCATTCTGGCACGCAATCACCCACCAAATAACTAAAATAATGACCACTCAGGAAACCTTGACCCCTCAAAATCTTCTATTGGACATACCTCCTAAAACCCTAAAAGACAGATACCTTGTATCTCTGTGTTATTTGTATAGCCGTAGCTTATAAAGCTATTACTAAAAAGTGGCTGCTCCCTAAACCCCCAACCTTACTAGAATGGCAAGAAACAGTAGCATATATACAACACATGGAACAGCTAACGCACAACTTGCAGGACAGGGCTGCATTATACCAGAACTGATGGACCAGATGGGACCTCAACAAGTGACCTGAGTTGAGAGTTGAGGGGAAATAAGCAAACCTTGAGGATATTAAGAGGTAGTTCCCCTTATGGGGAAGCTGAGAAATTATCTTTTTTTAAATATACCTCTTGGACCCCCTAAGAAAGAAATAAAAAAAAAAGAGAGAGAGAAATTATAAAATGCTCTAGATGTTTTACTAAATAAGACAAATAGTAAGGGAAAACACATGCTCCATAAACAGGATCTTCATTTTTTTTTAGATAAAAAAAAGACACAATTGCTGACATGTTTGATTTTATTTGTATTTTAGTTATGTATATATAATTTTTGTTTTCTTTGTATTTTAATCTACATTTGTACTTGGAAAACTGCACTTTCTAAATGCTATACAAATATCAAATGCTACCTGATGCTCCGGAATTAAGAAGCAAAAGCATCTGTATGATGAAGTGATGTTTTAAACATGTATTATGATAAAAGAAAAATGCAATAAAAGAAGTATAAAAAAAAAAAAAAAATCCGCTCCCTAAAGGCTAGGAACCTCATCCTTATTTGGTTTACCTCTGCTCCTATCCTAATGTTAAACCGTACTATATGATGATCAATGGAACTCTGTACAAAGCAAAATTGTGGCTTCAGAGTGAAAGGGAGTCAGAATGATACACTGAATCAGATAGTTCCAATAAAAAAAACATTTATTAGATAATTAAAACAACAAACAGGGATGACCAAGTGAACACTCCCACATGTGTCTGCTTGGTCATCCCTGTTTGTCTGAGTCAGTGCATCATTCTGACTCCCTTTCATGACTAAGCCGCACTTTTGCTTTGCACAGAGTATTCGTTACATGATGACACTAGATGTTTCTCCTGAGCTGCCTGTGTGTGATTTGCATAATCACTGGTAACTAGGTCGCTGTCCACTGTGATGTCTGCAATGCTGTCCCTGTTTGTAAGCATCAGGTCCAGCACTGACCCCATTCCTAGTGGGTTTGTTGACTAGCTGTCTGAAAAAAGCCCCTTGGAGAGAGTTAAGGATTGCCGTGCTCCTTGCCGAAGCCACTGCTGTTGGCTCCAATCTACATCTGGTAGATTGAAATCACCGACCAGCAGCACCACCCCCTTGTTAGCCATCCTGATGATGTCTTCTCCAAGTGCCTTATCCAAATCCTCTCCCTATGCTGCAGGTCTGTATACAACCCCTGTAAGAATAGTAACCTCAGCTTCAGTTTCCAGGGCAATTGACAGCACCTCCTGCACTTCCTTTCCTCGAGGTACTCCTGCATTTCCATACCCTTGATTCTTTCCCTCACATATAGTACATCCCCTCCTTCCATCCTCTCTTCCCTGTACTCCTGAACAGAGAGTAGCTTGACATAGCCATATCCTAGTCATGACTGTCAGTGCACAGTGACCGCCCCTTATAACCACCAAATCCAGGCTAGCCTCCTCTAGAATGACGTCCAGGTCTGGAATATTATTTCCCAGACTCCTTGCATTGATACCCTGATTCCTTGCATTGACGCACATGGCTCTCCAAACCTTACTACCCCCACCTGCCTCCCTGCTTTCTGTCCCCCATCCTGTCTGTGCTGTACCTTAAAACTCCTTCTGACCCCCACCCATCTCCCCTTCTTACCCTCTCTGTTTCCTGTTTTTTGTTTACTCCTATCTTCTTGCATTTGTTGTTTACACTCCTCATCTCCTCTGCCTTGTCCCCACCCATTTCTTCTCATGCTACCTTACCCTGGGGGAACTTTCTCCCCTCAGGCCCTCTCTCATTGTTGCTTAATCATATGGGTGAAAATGTCTGCCTTCCTTGATATTATAGCCCCCTGACAAGTTTAAATGCTTATCCAAGTAACATTTAAAACTTCCACTTTGGACTGTAGTGCCCCTCCTGGAAGGATACAGTCCATCTCCATTATGGAGGCCTTCATCCTCCCAGGCTGGCCCTAGTCTCCAACGTAGCTAAAACCCTCCTCCTTGCAACATGCCTTTAACCAATTGTTAAAAGCTCTAGTGCAGAATCTCCTTCCCTCTCTTTGGCTGTACATAGGTAAAATCTTGGCAAATGCTACCATACAGGCTACCTGCTTTAGACCCCTCCCTAGCTTCCAAAAATTAACCTGAACTACTCCTACTCCATCATTTGCCAGGTCATTTGTTCCTAGGTGGACAATGACATCTAGAGCAATTAGTTCTGGTCTCAACAATGGAGGCTCTGGTGTTCACCAACAGTGAGAGATTTGGAACATAAACAAAAAAGCATTTGTCAATGCCGAATGTTGTCGCACTGGCATTGGCTTTGGTAGTGCAGTGTGGAAAAACATTTTGGGCAGGATGTGAAAAATGACAGCTGTACAGTTTATAAGGAGGTGTAAAAAAATGCCAGTGTTGAAAATGTGGCATGCAAATATTGCAAATTTGTGAAGTTACAAGGGTGCGTGAGTAATGCGCAATGCAAGCTTGTAACACAGTCATTTTATGGATGTTCGGCACCAAATTTTCAACATAGGCATTTTAGCACCTCTGTTCATGTACAATGTCACTGTTATTTCCTCAAACTGTCCTAAAAAGTGATTTCGCACAGCGACTGCGCTATTCTGCGTCGGACGTGCGAAAACACATTTTGGGCAGGATATGTTAAATGACAGCTGTACTGTTTATCAAGAGGTGTGTAAAAATACCAATGGTGAAAATCCAGAGTGAAAATATTACAAATGCACGACATTACAAGCGTGCGTGCAATCTGCCAACGCACGCTCGTAACAAAGTCATTTTATGGAGTATCACCAACAAATTTTCAACACATGCATTTTAGGACCTCTGCTCATGAACAGTGTCACTGTCATTTTCATCATCTGGCCCAAACACTGATTTCCTACAGTGACCACGCTATTGTGCGCCAGAAGTGCGGAAACACATTTCAGCCAGGATGTAAAAAATGACAGCCACACTGTTCACAAGGAGGTGTACAAAAATGACAGTGTTGAAAATCTGGTGTGAAAATATTGTGAATTCACAAACTTACAAGCCTGCATAGCAGCTGCGCAACATATGCATGTAAAAGAGCAATTTTTTAGATTTTTCCCACAAAATTTGCATCATTAGCATTTTGAGAGCCCACCTCATAAACAGTGGCACTATCATCTCATTAATCGGTCCCAAAAGGTGATTCCATGCAGTGACTGTGAAACCACCTTTCGGGACTGATTAACGATATGACAGTGCCAGAATTCATGAGGAGGGATCCCAAAAACTCCATGTTGAAAATTTGGTGTAAAAATTCCAAAAAATGCCCGAGATATGCATTAAAGTTGAAAAAAACCCTATTTATTCCATTATACAGCTTACCGGCATTTCCACAGTTCGCGGTCAGCTTTGAAGAGCGCAGACATGTTCCTGGTCAACCGAAGATCATCGCCCCAGACTCCGGAGGTAAGTATGGGGTGGAGGGGGTGGGGAGGCAGGGTGCGCAGTGGGTGGGTGCGGGTTGTGGTGGGGGAGTTAGAAGAGTATGAGGGACCGTTTTTGTTTTACAGGTTAAAAAAAAATAAAAGAGACCATTTTCATTTTAATAGGTGCTTTTGGCAAACTGGGGTGGGCTCCCAGCATGCCACCTGAGTGTGTGTGTGTGGGTGAGTACTTTAGCTGATGGGGGATTGGGCACCCCCTTTGGCAAACAAGAAAGAGGGTCTGGGCCAGGGGATTGGACACCCCCTTGACAAGCAAAAAACAGGGGGGGACACATTATGCCGATGGGAAGTGGGCTCCCCCATTGGCAAAATTCAAGAGGAGGGAGGGATATATGCCAACAGGGATTGGGCCCCCATTGGCAAAGAAAAACTGTTGGGGGGGTGCATGATGCCGAGAGGGATTGGGCACCCCCTTGGCAATCAAAAAAAGGGCGGGTTACATGATGCTGACAGGGACTGGGCACCCTCATCGGCACACAATAAATGGGGGAGTTGACAGGCAATAGTGGCAGTCACTGCCACCATGGTGCCTGCATGCAGGGGGAGGCGTGTTGTGGTCACACTGCATGAGAGGTTCGCTCTCATTGCAGCGGACCTTTTCTCTCATGTCTTCCCCTCATTAGCTAGGTAGGGTGTCAGCCCCTGCTGCTGGCTGATTGTGGAATGTGGGACACACCTACTGGTACATGCCCTGCGTTTTCCCAACAGTGACCGTGCCTCTAAATCTGCACTACCGCAAGATGTTGGCTGCGCAAGCATGCCAACATAAAAAACAGACAGCAGAGTTCACACTGGGACAGTGGTGTTCCTAATGCAAACAAACACTTCAAAGTTCCAAAGTCAGGCACTCACTACCTCTGTAAGAAAGGCACCAGTCTCCAACAATTTCAGTTTCAGTTGTCCATTTATTAAAAAAGACAGACAGATATTGTTGCAAGCAGAAAGTGGTTATGCCCACCTGATGCTTTTCTGATTCAAAAATCCTTTATCTTTAAAGATTTTTGAATCCAGACCTGAAATTGTTGGAGATTGGTGCCTTTCTTGCAGAGGTGGTGAGTGCCCTTCCCTGGAACTTTGAAGATTCATAACATAGTAGTCCTGGAACCACTCAGTTTCCGCAAATACAGGACAATGAAGTTGGAGATCCAGGTGGGAAAAGACAAAAGAGCAAAAGAAATAAATGCATGAAACTTTAAAAAAAGCAGACTACAGCAAAATGGGGGAAAAACTGGAGCAAAGTATGAAGGACATAGTGGAGGTAGGGGGCACAGAAGAAAAAGTTGGTACATTTAAAAAGGCAATGATAGAAACGTCAGAAATGCTCAGTTCCAAAAGAATCTAAAGGAAAAAGGACTAAGGAGCCAATGTGGTTCACGGTCAATGTAAAGGTGTTGGTAACAGGTAAAAGGAGTGCATTTGTTAAGTATAATGGTAGTCAAAAGGAGGAAGACAGGGTAAAATAATTGGAAACAACAAGTGAAACCACAAAGATGGTGAGGGAGGCCAAGCAGGAATGATGATCTGGTTGGCAATGGCAGTGAAAAAAGGGAATAAGGCATTCTTCCAGTACATTTGGGGGAAGGCTAGATCAAAGGGGTATAGTGAGATGTAAGAGCAATGAGTGATGGGAGGAGGAGGAAGACAAGGGGAAGGAAGGCAGAGATAATGAACAATTATATTTGTTCATTATTTACTATGGAAATGGATGTGCCACTGCTAGAATGAGAGGTTAAGAGAGAAGGGAGCAAAAATTCTTGGAGGGGGGTCCCTTTTAATGGAGAAAAGTGTATTGGAAAAATTATCAGGGATGAAAACAGATACATTTTTTGGTCCTGAGGTCATACACCCGTGGGGGATAGCAGGGTTATAATAGGGCCAAGATAGCAGATATTTTCAATTGCTCTCTAGCCACTGGGGTGGTCCATAGGGACTGAAGGACAGCAGATGTGGTTCCGCTACATAACAGTGGGAAGAGGAATAAGCCAGGGAACTATAGGCCAGTAAGGCTGACATCTATAGTGGGGAAATTGTGGAGTTTCTACTCGGGAAGGATCTGGTGGACTTCCTAGAAGAGAACTGGCTGCAGGACCCTAGATTGCATGGGTTCACAAGGGGAAGGTCTTGCCAGATGAATCTGGTGAGTTCTTCATAGAAACATAGAATTTGATGGCAGATAAGGACCACTTGGCCCACCCAGTCTGCCCATTTCCCTACCTGATGGATAAGCTGCAGATCCTAGTTAACCAGCAGCCTACTTCTTCCTACCCCCAACCCCTAGAATTGCCTTATGACCGTCCCATGCATGCTTGAATTCCACCACTGTTTTTGACTCCACAACCTCCTCCGTAAGGCTGTTCCATACATCCACAACCCTCTCTGTGAAAAATACTTCCTTAAATTACCTCTGGAGCCATTTCCATCTTCAAATTGTGCCCCTTGTTCTGCACACCTCTTTTTGAAAGATGCTACCTTCTTGGACTTTGTTGATTCCCTTGAGGTACTTGAAAGTTTCCTATCATGTCCCCTCTCTCCCTCCTTTCTTGAGGCTATACATATTAAGCTCCTAAGTATCTCTTCATACAGTATGTCTTCGGTGCAGACCCTGCACCATTTAATTCCCTCCTCTGGACAGCTTCCATCCTGTCTATGTCTTTGCGGAATTGGGTCTCAGAACTGCACACAGTACTCAGATGGGATCTCACCAGCTGTCTGTACAGAGGATAATAACTTCCTGTTTTCTACTGGTGATGCCTCCCTATGCATCCCAGTAGCCCCCAGCCCTCCTTGCTGCCCTCCCACATTGCTTGCCCACCTTTAGGTCATCTGATATGACTACCCAGGTCCCTTTCCATTTTGTTGTTGTTAGTATCTCACCCCCATTGTGTACTCTTCCCTGGGTTTTAGTTTCCCAGGTGCATTACCTTGCACTTCTTAGCATTGAATCTAAGCTGCCATACATTTGACCATTCCTCTAACCTTGACAAGTCCCTTCTCATCCTTTCCACCCCGCCTTGTGCATCACCTCTGTTGCAGATCTTTGTGTCATCTGCAAAGAGACATACTTTTCCTTCCAGTCCCTCTGCAATGTCGCTTATAAAGACATTGAAGAAGACTGGTCCTAATACTGAACCCTGCGGTACCCCACTAGTAACCCCCCTTTTTTCAGAGTAGACTCCATTTACTATTACTCTCTGTGTCCTATTCCCCAGCCAATTTTTACCCAGGCTGTCAAACTTGTATATTAATCTTTTGTGTGGGACTAGGTGTGGGACTTTTGTGTTCAACTAGGTAACAACAGCAGCAGCAATGAGCAGGCAGTTGAAATAGTATACCTAGACTTCAGCAAGATCTTTGACTCAGTCCCCCACAGGAAGCTAGTCAAAAATATTAGGAACCATGGGGTTGTGGAAAAAATGATAAATTGAGTAGAGAGCTGGCTGAGGGGTAGAACAGATGTTGGTGGTCAATGGGGAGTTTTCAGAAGTGAAGGAGGTGAACACAGTCTGCTTCAAGGATTAGTACTAGAACCAGTCATCTTCAATATATTTCTGTAACATAGGTGATGGTATCAAGGGTATGATCTGCCTCTTCACACATGAGACAAAGATCTGAACTGAGATAGATATGGAGGAAAGGAAATTAAAACTAAGGGAGGATCTGTGCAGGTTGGAGAGCTGGTCAAAGCTATGGCAGTGAAATTTCAATGCTAAAAAAATGTAAAATTAGGCATATTGGGAAAAGGAGCCCAAGAGTACAATACAAAATGGGTAGGGTAGTACACGATAGCATTATGGAAGAAAAGGATTTAGGGGCGATGATATCGAAGACCATAAAAATTTCTGCACATTGCAACAAAGCAATGAACAAAGCAAACAGCATGCTGGGATGCATAGGGTGGGAGATGAGCAGTAAAAGTCAAGAGATGATCCTTCCACTGTACAGGTCACTGGAACAGCCACACCGGGAATACTTAGCAAGGTACTGCACTGGAGTCCAAACATGAGCAAAGACAGTCACAAGGTAGAGGCGGTACAGCACAGGACAATTAAGATGGTCAGTGGCCATGGGGAAGTAATGTATGAGGAGAGGTTGCAAGACTTAAACATGTGCACCCTTGAGAAGAGGAAGGAAAGGGGTGACATGACTGAGACAAATACAGTAAGTACCTGCATAGGACCGGACCCAGAGGGTCATAGTTGGCGGGATAGTCTCATCCCCAAAGAGGGTCATTAGTGGGGTCCCACAGGGATCAGTCCTTGGGCCCCTCCTGTTCAACGCCTACGTCTCTGACATAAGGACAGGAATCAGGAGTGAGATGAGTCTCTTTGCGGATGACTCAAAACTGGGGACGTGGTGGATGAGGAGGAGGGAGGGTGGCCCTACAGGGGACCTGAGGCTCTGGAAAGATGGTCTAGAAAGTGGAAGCTGAGGTTCAATGCAGGGAAATGCAAGGTACTCCACCTGGGGGCCAGAAACCCGGGCCAAGTGTACACTCTGGGGGAATGCTATAAGTCTCGATGGCTGAGAGGGACCTGGGGGTGGTGGTGGATGTCAAAATGAACAACTCAGAGACTTGTAGGAGGCAGCAGCCAAGGCCAACAGGATGCTGGGATGCATCATAGGGGATCACCTCCAGAAGGAAGGAAGTGATGCTCCCTCTGTATAACTGCTTGGTGAGGCCACACCTTGAGTACTGCGATAGTTTTGGAGGCCACACTTAAAGAGGGACATTAAACTCCTGGAGAGGGTCCAGAGGAGGGCAACCAAAATGATTTGGGGCTTGGGGGACAGGACCTATGAGGAGAGGCTCAAAGAGCTAAATATGTACACATTGGAAGAGAGAAGGGACCGGGGAGACATGATAGAGGTCTTCAAGTACATGAAGAGGGTTAATAGGGGAGGAACAGTCAGGGTGCTTCAAAGGAAGGAGGAGGGGGCCACTAGAGGGCATGGGTGGAAGCTGGAGGGGGGAAGATTCAGGGGAGAAAGAAGGAGGTGCTACTTCACTGAGAGGGTGGTGGAGCCATGGAATGCACTGCCTAGGGGGCTGGTGGAGGCAAAGACGGTGGAGGGGTTCAAGAGGGGCTGGGACAGGTACAGGGGAAGGGTTCTGGAAGCAAAATCCAATGCAGCAAGAATATCCGGAACTGGGAAGGGAGAAGCCAGAGAAGGTGAGGGGGGCAGCAAGGTCAGCACCCAGGGTGGGGGCTGTCAAATCGAGCAGACTCGAAAGACCGTTAGGCCTATTCTGCTGGCATTTTAGTATGTTAGTATGTTAGTATAAACAGAGTGGATGCCAAGGCAGTCTTCTCCTTAAGTTCAAACACAAAGATGAGAGAAAATTCACTGAAACTGGCAGGGGGAGATTCAAAAGGATGTCTGAAAGCAATTCTTCATGGAAAGAGTAGCGAGCAAGTGGAACGAGCTACCAGAGTAACTAGTACAAGACAAACAGATCAGCAGCTTGAAATGGGGCTTAGATAGGCATGTGAGTTTAATTAGTAAAAGGATGGATCCAAATTCATCACAATGGCAATACAGTGGTATAACAATTGTAGTACTATGGGAAGCTGAAAAATCCACAATGGTGCTACCCAGTGGTACTCTGGTGTCACAGTGGTAGGTAACATATCGATTTTCTTTTGTGCACTGGTAGTGTACTATCACAATGGTATCCCTATGTTATTTTTTTTACTATTTTCTCTCTCACACACATACAAACTGGTAATACAATGGTATCAAATAATTTTGCGGTACAGCCTGTCTCCTGTCGGCACAGCGGTTGGATTTCCGCTTGCGATGCCAGCGACCCGGGTTCGGGAACAAGATCAGGTCACTGGAGAGCTGGCTGGGGGGGAGGCAGCTTGAGCATCCCACAACTGCTCGCTGTCTCCAGGAAGGGAAGGGATCACGACCCGGTGCCATAACGACCACTGGTGGAGGCCAGTGGTAGTGCAGCACATCAGGGCCATTAGGGGTGGAGCGTGACAGACGTCGGCTCTTGCCTTGATGTCCAGATGTCACGTGCCTTCAGGAAACCAGAAAAATCGCTTGCTGGCCTCTGGATGACTGCTCTCCTTTCCTGAGGGCCTCCAGTGCCTTCCCAGTGCCTCCTGCTCCCCAGCAGCATCCCCTGGCCCTATAAAGTGTGTGCTGGGGCTATCCCCTCCCCCAGTGCCTTCCCCCTCAGAGGAGAGGGACTGCCCGGTGAAGGGTTACACTGGGATATCTCGGGGGTCAGCTGTGATCTGGGGATCTGAGAAGGGCTGGGAAAGGACAGAAGGGGTCAGAGGGAACTTGAAAGAGCCCGAAGGAGGGGAGGATCAGCGAGCATGGGGGGCAGAAAAATAGGTTACTCAAAAAAAAAAAATAATGATTTTGTGATTTTTGTCAGTTCTCCCAAACACTGGCACAATGGTAGCAAAATGGTACTGTGTTATTTTGACATGT
This sequence comes from Neoceratodus forsteri, assembly GCA_016271365.2. Taxonomy (NCBI): domain Eukaryota; kingdom Metazoa; phylum Chordata; order Ceratodontiformes; family Ceratodontidae; genus Neoceratodus; species Neoceratodus forsteri. Next base: position 49,110,551 of record CM057451.1, on the reverse strand, counting down.
CAGAATTTTACACCTCTCACAGCAACCCTGGACTCATGTGGTACCACAGTGGTATCAGTATTAATCTTATTATACTCCGTTCTGTAATGCATTGTTAAGATAAATTATTACTGGCCAGCCTGCCGGCGCAGTGGCAAGGCATCCATCTGCAGCGCTGATGTCTCGGGTTTGGGAATGGACCAAGGAGTCGGACGGCCAGTCAGGGAGAGAGGGATCGAGCATCTGGAGGACTGCTCTCCCTCTCCAGGGGGAAGGGGGAAGAGTGTCCAGTGCAATGAGGACCCCGACGGAGCCTGGGAGTTCTGCGCTGCCAACACCTAATGTTTCAGGGGGGCCGGGCACACACACTAGTGTCATTGCATGTCCCCAACCCCAGGGAAGAAAAACTATTGAAAAAATTTGGCCATAAATGATGGCCCTGCTCCACCACCACTCCCCGCTCAGACTGATATTCATCAGGAGGGGTCCCACTCCCATGATCCCACCCTGGGGCACAAGCCAGGACTTCGCGACCCGTGATCTTGTGGAGGGGTCACCCGCCAGGTGGCCCCATCTGGGGGGGATGCCTGGAGATGGGGGGAGTGGTAGGCTGGGTCAGGGACCAGAGATAACGGCCCCCCTCAAAAAAAAAAGATAAATTACTTCTCACCAAAGTCGAACACTAAAGTTAGTACTAAAGCAGTCATTAATTTGCCTTTGAAGACTAAGTTTAGTAATTTTTAATTATCTTTAATCATCATCAGAAGAATACTGCATCAAAGAATATTATATTCTAAGAAGTATTCAACTGATTTGTTTAAGAGAAAATTGTTACAAAATGAAGATTAGAAATAGATCTACAATGCTCTTCAAAAGTACAATTTTTCAATACGCACTGAATCGTACCTGAAGACTACAATCAGCTGTCTCTCCTAGTTTTCCTTATGAGAAACTGAAACAAATGTGTGACCCGAATTGTGCAGAAGTCTTCTTTTGTATTACTGGTTTAATATGCAGTACAATATTTCCATTGTTTTCCAGCAAAAAATATATTTACAGAAAAGCAACTAGGATATTATCCCTTCTCAAGTCCCATTCTGCTATATACAACCAAAACACAGACAATTATTTTGTGTGGAATCTAAACATAACTGCACACAAGATACATTACATATAGAATAATGGATGGGGTAGTGGGTATAATGAGATTTACACACACCCGAGTTGTGGGATGCTACTTAAACCCCGAGGGCCAAGCTGTCAATCAGTTCATGTGTTCATTGGGGGAGCCCACTCCCTGTCGGCATAATGACCCCCCCTCATTTGTTCTGTGCCGAGGGGAGTGTCCAATCACCCTCAGCTCTTGCCCCACCTTTGCTATGTGCTGACAGGGGTGCCCAATCCCCCATCGGCTAGCCGCCCCCAACACTCAGGTGGCATGCTGGGAGCCCACCCCAGCGTACAATGCACCTGTAAAAAAAAAGTCCCGCACGTTTTTTTTCCTCCTCAAAAGAAGAAAACTGTCCCTGGCAGTCTTACCTGTTCCCTCCCATTCCGCGCCCACCATCTGTGCACCCTGCCTCCCACACCCCCTCACCCCATGCTTACCTCCGAGTCTGGCGAGACCATCTTCGGTGGACTGGGAACACGTCTGCACTCTTCAAAGCCGACCGTGAACTGAAGAAATGCTGGTAAGATGTATAATGGCATAAATTGGGTTTTTTTCAACTTTGGTGCATATCTCGGGCATTTTGGGGAATTTTTGCACCAAATTTTCAACATGGTGTTTTGGGACCTCTCCTCATGAATTCAATCACTGTCATGACGTTATTCAGTCCCGAAAGGTGATTTCGTGGTCACTGCGTGGAATCACCTTTCAGGACTGATTAATGAAATGACAGTGCCACAGTTCATGAGGTGGGCTCTCAAAAAGCTTATGTTGCAAATTTGTGAAAAAAATCCAAAAAATGACTGTTTTATGATCGTGCGTTGTGCAGTTTCCACACATGCTCATAACTTTGTGAATCTGTAATATTTTCACCCCAGATTTTCGAAATTGGCATTTTTCCACACCTCCTTATGAACAGTATAGCTGTCATTTTACATATCCTGGCCGAAATGTGTTTTCACACGTCCGGCGCAGAATAGCACGGTCGCTGTGCGAAATCAGTTTTCAGGACAGTTTGAGAAAATGAAGGTGACAATGTTCGTGAGCAGAGATCCTAAAATGCCTATGTTGAAAATTTGGTGATGAAAGTCCATAAAATGACTGTGTTACAAGCGTGCGTTGCGCAGTTTTCACGCACCCTTGTAACTTCACAAATTTGCAATGTTTTCATGCCAGATTTTCAACGCTGGCATTTTTTCACACCTCCTTATAAACAGTACAGCTGTCATTTTTCACAGCCTGCCCAAATGTGTTTCTGCACTTGTGGTACACAATAGAAACATAGAAACATAGAATTTGACGGCAGATAAGGACCACTTGGCCCACCCAGTCTGCCCATTTCTACCTAATGGATAAGCTGCAGATCCTAGTTAACCAGCAGCCTACTTCTTTCTACCCCCACCCCCTAGAATTGCCTTATGGCTGTCCCATGCATGCTTGAATTCAGTCACTGTTTTTGACTCCACAACCTCCTCCGGAAGGCTGTTCCATGCATCCACAACCTCTCTGTGAAAAAATACTTCCTTACATTACCTCTGAGCCCCCTCTATCTTCAAATTGTGCCCCTTGTTCTTGCACACTCTTTTTGAAAGATGCTACCCACTTGGACTTTGTTGATTCCCTTGAGGTACTTGAAAGTTTCTATCATGTCCCCCTCTCCCTTCTTTCCTCGAGGCTATACATATTAAGCTCCTTTCGTCTCTCTTCATATGTCTTCGGTTGCAGACCCTGCACCGTTTTAGTTCCCTCCTCTGGACAGCTTCCATCTTGTCCATGTCCTTGCGGAGATTGGGTCTCCAGAACTGCACACAGTACTCCAGATGGGGTCTCACCAGCTGTATGTACAGAGGGATAACAACTTCCTGTTTTCTACTGGTGATGCCTCTCCCTATGCATCCCAGTATCCACCCAGCCCTCCTTACTGCCCTCTCACATTGCTTGCCCACCTTTAAGTCATCTGATATTACTACCCCCAGGTCCCTTTCCATTTTTGTTGTTGTTAGTATCTCACCCCCCATTGTGTACTCTTCCCCTGGGTTTTTGTTTCCCAGGTGCATTACCTTGCACTTCTTAGCATTAAATCTAAGCTGCCATACATTTGACCATTCCTCTAACCTTGACAAGTCCCTTCTCATCCTTTCCACCCCACCTTGTGCATCAACTCTGTTGCAGATCTTTGTGTCATCTGCAAAGAGACATACTTTTCCTTCCAGTCTGTCTGCAATGTCGCTTACAAAGACATTGAAGAGGACCCTAATACTCAACCCTGCGGCACACTAGTAACCCCTTTCTTCAGAGTGGACTCCATTTACTATTACCCTCTGTGTCCTATTCTCCAGCCAATTCTTTACCCAGGCTATCATCTTGGGACCCACTCCCAGGCTGGCTAACTTGTATATTAATCTTTTGTGTGGGACTGAGTCAAATGTCTTGCTAAAGTCTAGGTAGGCCATGTCCACAGCCCCTCCCTGACCTATTACTTTGGTCAATGGCGTGGTCGCTATGGGAAATCAACTTTTGGGACAGATTAATAAAATCACAGCGTCACTGTTCATGAGGGGTGGTCCCAAAATGCCTATGTTGAAAATGTGGCTTAAAAAATCCCAAAAATAATTGGGTTACGGACGTGTGTTGTGCAGTTCCTATGCATGCTCATGACCACCAATTTTTCATATTTTCACTCCAGATTTTCAACGTTGCCATTTTTTTACACCTCCTCATGAACAATACAGTTGTCATTTTTCACAACCTGCCCAAACTGTATTTTAATCCCTGTGTCACCAAATGGCATAGCCACTGTGCAAAACCACCTTTCAGTTAACAAACTGATTGTGCCGCTCTTCATGAGGTGGGATCACAAAAAGCCTATGTTGAAAATTTGGAGTGAAAATGCCAACAAACGTCTACGATGTTAGGTTTCCCAACTGCAACACCCCACCCTGTTGAGGCTGACAGGCATCAGGGGTGTGACTTGGGATCATTGGCTGTAATGCTCACGCCATTCCACCCCCACTTCCATCCTGCAGCCAGTGACAAGCATCAAGATGTGCCTTGGAGTTTTCAGCCCTAAAGTTCACCCCATTCTCCTGTGCTGCACCCGTCTCAGCGTATTTCCTTATGGAATAGGATAAGTATAAGGCCCAAAGACCCCAAAGCACACTATGACACTTTTCAGTGTCTACAGGATAGGGTGAGGTACAATGGCATGAGCATTATAGCTGATGACCCAAAGGCACACCCCAACACCTGTCACTCTCTGCAGGGTGGGAGTGGGGTTGGCATCAGTTCAATACTTCACTGCCATTCCTATTATGCATCTCTAACTTCTGCACTACCAATGCCAATGCCAGCGAGACAACATTCAGCATTGAAAAATGCTTGTTTTGTCATTAAATTGGTATTAGTTTTGAAAGTATTGTTTTCTTACTGCATTAAATTCCTAAGATACCCAATAATGAATGATGACTAGAATCCATTAAATATTTATTGTTTTATAATAACTGGGTCCTGTTTTTTCCCATAGGGAAACCCAGTTATGATTCACCATTATATCCCGTGGGTTATAATGGCAAACATGCACCAGGTTTCCCCGACTGTAGGCATGTGCACGATGCTTACTTTCGGGCTGCCAACTGCACATTTCAAAGTTGTACCATCACTCCAGTCACCATCAGAAGAAGGATGACTCTTGAAGCGTGGCCCCAATCCAAACTGCCACAAAAGACTCAAACGGTGTTTCCTTTACGTGGTCCACAATTCTGGATTGCAAAAGAAAAAGACTGACTGAACAAGAAAGCGCTTTTGCAAATCTGAAAAGCCGCACCAATGCCCAACTGCACGGTTCCACCCTCTGCTACTTCTAACACTCCTACTGCTGGGACCCCATTATATTAATTAAAAAAAGTAAAATCCATTGAACCAAAAACCCACAGAAAGCTACCAAAAAAATGTTTTCTTTAGGAGTACTGACAGTGAGTTGTACACAGCAGCACCATCTAGTGGCCATAGATTTTCAACACAAAAAGTCTAATCCTCAGGCAAAAAAACAGCACACAGCAATTATATAAAACAATACATTGTGTGGTGAGTGAAACTTGAATTTTATATACACCCTCATTGTGGGATGCTTTTATAAACCCCTCAAGTTTCGCTCTCAGGGTTTATGTAGCATCCCACACCTCGGGTGTGTATAAAATTCTCGTTAGACACACCACCTCATGTATTAATCTATATATTATTTCTATTAAATCTCATCAAAAGCCATTTTTAATGGCAGAATTTATATCCATTAAATTATTATAATGAGCATTTCCTACCACTAACATATGTCACATTACTGGCAAATGCGTTAATTGCCATTAAACAACAAGTATGTGCCAATAAACTTCATGGATAATCCATTACATGGGTGAGTAGAGATGGTCTACACAGTGGGCTGCAGTAAAGAGGGCTACTATGTATTTTATTTATTGTGTGTAGCTGATATGCAGCTGGCATGGGGGCGTGGAGTCTTGTCATGTGTGTTGTTGGGTGAAAAGTAGGAGGGAGGAACAGAGTGGTGTGGGGAGATTCAAAAAGACATGCCATTCAGCATAATGATGCCCTTGACACTCTCAGGCCCCATGCTACTATCTACAGTGGTTTGCGCCAAAGAATTATCCAGAGGAAGTGGAACCCCAATAGTCCCATCACCAAAAGGGGTAAGTTGTGGGGATATTAGGACACTCAAAAAACATAAGCAAGCAATAAGACATGACAGAGTGGGCATTATGATGAGACAGCCATCTGCCCAGGGTGTAGTAAGGCCCAATGCTGCAGATGGGAGGGTCTTACTGCCCCTGGAAGGGTGTCTGCCTCAGCATAATACCCACCAAGGAGTGTCTTATTGTACTTATAAAATGGGTAATATGTTTTTTGTTTAAAAAAATGAAAAGAATAAAAAAAATTAAAAAATAATACAAAAAAGGTGTGAATTACAAAATGAAATAGTTCCTGCACTATCTGTCACTATGGGGAGCTGTGATTTTGTGTCTTGCTGTTACCCGGTCCCCATTGCCTTCTCTGAGGGCCGGAAGGGATTGACACACTGTCTGTATAGTTTTATTTATGCCCCCTCCTTTTTTAAAACATCTTTTCCCCTCATTGTAACTTTTGGATGTTTTCTGTTGACAATTTCTTGTCCTTGCTGCCTGCTCTGAAGACCAGGAGTGACTGTATGCATGGTTTGACTTTTTTATTTTATTATTAGCTTTAATGAGTTTGTTCCTTGTTGCAACTCTCAGCCATTCTCCATCAGTTTTTTCCAGTCTTCACTGCCTGCACTTAGCACAGGGACTAAATGATTTAAAAAAAATAATATTTCCTGGTCCTTGCTGCCTGCTCTGAAGACCAGGAGTGAGTATTTATCATTTCAGCAGTGTCATCAGTGTAGCAGCTGGGTGGGTGGCAGACAGGTGAGGGGGATGGAATGTGATTTAAAATATGCCCAACATCCCTGATGTAAAAATGATAAATGATGCCAAATTAGCACTAACAGAGTGAAGAATGAAGAGAGAAGATTACAGGGTGAGCAGTGGAGCTTTAAGCGGGGGGGGGGGTTATTTAAAAAAAGGTGTCCTTTTAAAATGCAATGGCTCTTATATTCAAATAGACACACAAGCACTGTGCAAATGCTTCCGCTGCACTTGTGTCCTACATGGCAGCTACAATAGTCAGTTGGATAGTGCATGGTGCTATCTGACTGAATATCAGGTCATATTGTTGCAGGGGTAAGTGTAGTAGTGCTGCCAGCATGGACCTGTGCTTTATATAGCCCACAGGGAATAGCGCTGCCCAAAATATGATGGCACCGAGACCCTTGTGGACAATATTCAGCTCCAACATGTAAATGAGCCCATTGGGCATGCAAGATGCAAAGGGAACATTTGCTTTCCCATTATGGGTTCATTTGCATGGGGCACAGCAGCCCCTTAACACCATTGACACTGTACTGGAAGCTCTGGTGGCTAGTGGTACCCCTATCCTCACCTGTTCCCGTCACCATCAATGCTCCCTGGAGTTTAACCCTCTTCTCACCTTCACAGCTAGCTGCAATATAAGCTGTCAGTGAGGGTGCATACAGTAACACACTTATTGACAGATCATATGGTGGCTGGCTGCAGAGGTGAATGGAGGGCTTTGCTGGTCACCGTATAGGGCTGCGAGGATCTCTGGCCAACCTGGTGAGGGGGTGCTGGGAAGTGGCGTTTGAGCAGGCAGATTGGGTGGGGGGTTACTGGACCACCACTGATACCTTGTAGGTGTCAGAACCATTTATGGGGGTACCACTAACCACCAGAGAGCATTGATGGCGATGGGAATGGGTTATGGAGGACACAGTAGACCACCAAGGAGCACTGAGAGTGATGTGAATGGGTGATTGGTGAGGACACACTAGACCACAGGAGAGCATTGACAGTGACAAGAATGAATGACTGGGGGTGGGCAGCTGCAGTACAGCCACCCTGCCTTTGGGGTGAGGACACAGCATTAGTGCCCCATGTAGAGATGGTTTTCAGTGGTGATACAGCGCTACTTTGGGGGCTGTTAACCACTGCTGGAAGCCTTTGAAAATGCTGCTGTACCAATATGCATGAGGGGACCCTCTCTTTTGCATAGGTGGTATTTTAGTGCCTGGGCACTGCTGGGCTTAGGAGGCCCTACATGGGCCTTTGAATATGGCCCCACCCCAAGCACAAGCCTAAACCTGGGTAGCGCTGGTGCAAACCATGTTAGTGCTGGGACTACCTTTTGAATATGAGGCCAATGTTCCAAACTGGCTCAGTGATATTTTTATGTTTGCTTGCGCGCATGTGCAAGAAACATTTCCTCACAGCTTAGGAGAGAAGCGGGGTTTTGGAGATGGGGTACTGTAGGGACCAATGCTCCCAGTGCCTTTTGAGGCTTGGCCCACATTCCCCAATGCAGTGGCACGCTGCTGCTGATGCTAGTTCAGCCAGCGTGCCACCACCCTCAAAGGAATCCATCGCAGCAATGAGGGAGCAACCCGTCATTGCAGGGCGGTCCCTTGCCTGGTGTAAAACTTCTTATAACATGGCAGCAGGTGGCGACTCTCACTGCCCGCTTCAGAGTCCCCATGAAAGCCGACTTGGGGGTTCCCAATCCTCCAGTCAGCATGTCCCCATCCACAGTTTATTTGCCGATGAGGTAGCCCAATCCCCGTCGACATGATGGCGCCCCCCATTTGTTATGTGCTGAGGGGGTGCCCAATCTCCCTCGGCTTGTGCGCTCCCACTTGCCCCCCCACCACCACACCGTATGTCCGACGGGGGCACCCGATCCCCGTTGGCTCCAGTACCCACCTCCCCAACAAACACCCAGCCAGGGGGCACATTGGGAGCCCACCCCGCATGTCAAAAGTGCACCGCAAACTCTTCATTTAATTTTAAATCCTGTAAAAAAAGGAAACGGTCCCTCATTGAGCCCCGTGCCCTCTCCCCCAACCTGCACCCATCCGCTGCATACTCTACATCCCCGCACCCCTCCTCTCCTCCCATACGTACCTTCGGAGCCTGGCGTGATGATCTTCGGTGGACCGGGAACACGTCTGCACTCTTCAAAGCCGACCGCGAAATGAAGAAATGCCGGTCAGCTGTATAATGGCATAAATGTTTTTTTTTCAACTTTGGCACATATCTTGGCCATTTTTTTTAATTTTGGCACCAAATTTTCAACGTGGGGCTCTTAGAACCCCACCTCATGAATTCAGTCACTGTCATCTCATTATTCCATCCCGAAAGGTGATTTTGCAGTCATTGCATGGAATCACCTTTCTGAATGAATTAATGAAACAACAGTGTCACTGTTCATGAGGTGGGCTCTCAAAAAGGCTATGTTGCAAATTTGGTGAACAAATTGCAAAAAATGACTGCATTATGAGTGTGCGTTGCGCAGTTTCTATGCATGCTTGCAACTTCGCAAATTTGTAATATTTTCACTTCAGATTTTCAACTTTGCCATTTTTCTGCACCTCCTTATGAACAGTACAGCTGTCATTTTTCACATCTCGGCCAAAATGTGTTTTTGCACTCCCGGCACAGAATAGCGCAATCACTTGTGGGAAATCAGTTTTCGGGACAGATTAAGAAAATCACAGTGACACTGTTCATGAACAGAGGTCCTAAAATGCCTGTGTTGAAAATTTGGTGACAAAAGTCCATAAAATGACTGTGTTACAAGTGTGTGTTGCTCAGTTTCCACGCACCCTTGTAACTTCGCAAATTTGTAATATTTTCACTCCAGATTTTCAACATTAGCATTTTGCCACACCTCTTTATGAATAGTATGGCTGTCATTTTTCATATCCTGCCCAAAATATGCGTTTGCACATCTGGCGCACAATGGCGTGGTCACTGTGGGAAATTAATGTTTCAGACATATTAAGAAAATCATAGTGACAGTATTCACGAGCAGAGGTCACAAAATGCCTACGCTGAAAATTTGGTGAAATAATTCCACTAAATGACTGCAGTTCAAGCATGTATTGCGCAGTTTCCACGTACGCTCAGAACTTTGAGCATTTTTAATATTTTCACTACAGATTTTCAACATTACCATCTCTTCACACCTCCCTATGAATGGTACAGCTGTCATTCTTCACATCCTGCCTGATCTGTGTTTTCGCACATCTGGTGCAGAATGGCACAGTTGCTGTGGGAACTCAAAGTTCAGGACACATTAACAAAATCACAGTGCCACTGTTCATGAGAAGAGGTCCCAAATGCTTTCATGAGGTGGGGGTCACATGAAGATCATGTTGAAAATTTGTATTGCAAATACCAACACATGCCCGGGGCGTTAGGGTTTTTAACCATAATGCCCCACCCTGTACAGACTGACAGGCATCAGAGGTGTAACTTTGGATCCTGCCCGAAATATGCGTTTACACATCTGGTGCACAATGGCACAGTCATTGTGGGAAATTAACATTTTGGACAGATTAAGAAAATCAAAATGACAGTGTTCATGAGCAGAGGTCACAAAACACCTATGTTGAAAATTTGGTGAAATAATTCCACTAAATGACTGCAGTACAAGCATGTGTTGTGCAGTTTCCATGTACGCTCGGAACTTCGAGCATTTTTAATATTTTCACTACAGATTTTCAACATTGCCATCTCTTCACACCTCCCTATGAATGGTACAGCTGTCATTCTTCACATCCTGCCTGATCTGTGTTTTCGCACATCTGGTGCAGAATGGCACAGTTGCTGTGGGAACTCAAAGTTCAGGAGACATTAACAAAATCACAGTGCCACTGTTCATGAGAAGAGGTCCCAAATGCTTTCATGAGGTGGGGGTCACAAAAAGGCCATATTGAAAATTTGTACTGCAAATACCAACACATGCCTGGGGCGTTAGGGTTTCTAACCATAACGTCCCACCCAGTACAGACTGACAGGCATCAGAGGTGTAACTTTGGATCGCCAGCTGTAATGTCCATGCCATCCCACCTCCACCCTGAAGTCATTGACAGGCATCAAGGTGTGCCTTGCACTCTTCAGCCCCAGACTTCACCCCATTCTCCTGTACTGCACCCATTTCAGCATATGTCCTTATGAAATGGGGTGACTCTGAAGCCGAACACCCCAAGGCCCACCTCAACACTTGTCTGTGTCTACAGGATAGGATGAGGTGAAATGCCGTGAGCATTATGGGCAACAACCCACAGGCACACCCCAATGCCTGTCCATCTCTGCAGGGTAGAGGTGGGATTAGTGTGAGTTCAATACTTCACTGCTACTCCTATTCTGCATCTGTCTAACTCCTGCACATCCAATGCTAATATCAGCAAGCAAACATTTGGCATTGACAAATGCTTGTTTATAATATGGGGCACTCAGGCACTGATACTTTTTCTTCAGTGGGCATTATGCAGAGATAAATGCACAGTTGTCAGCCTGTGCAGCCAGGCAAAAGCATGGTCAAATAGGGAGGGGAGCTGAAAAAGGCTTCCTGTACTCCTCCCCACACTAGAAGTCACTGAAACTGAAATGCCTCTGTTTAACTATCCTGGGTAAATAAATGGTTAAAAAAGTGGGTTCCCCACTACAGCCCTCCCATATTGATCCTTTGTCCCCTCCCCCATTCCATTTCCTGTAATAATTAGTGCATCTTGTAAAACTGGTATTTTTTTAACTCATTTTTATTGTGGAAAAGAACATCACATACATTACATAGGTTCTTATCTACCAGGAAGAATCAAATAAATATGCAAGCTATACATCAGACTTTTAATATGTTTGCTTCACTTTGAACATCTAGTGATACAGTAAGAAAAATTACAACTCCCCAAATCCTTTGGGGCATCAAGACTTAATTCCTCATGTGACTTCCTGAACCTCTTCCGTATTGAATTGGCAGTTGAACAGCTCAAGACTGGACGTTTCTGCATGGATTAGCTTGATTCACACATTTTTCAGGTGCAGTATTATATTTAGAGAGAAAAGACTTTACAGTTTTTTATCTGAGAAAATCTGGAATAACCTGCAGATTGACAAAGAAAGATTTATTGGGGCCAAAGAAAAGTTTAGTTGGGGAAATACTGATTTTCTCAGATGTATGCAAGTCCTACACTTCATTCACTCCTCAGATCACCTAGCCCATTTGATTAGGCCCTATTCAAGATGGGAAAATTTCCTGTATGGAATGGTGACAATAGCTGCCAAAACCCGAGTGGAGACAAGCATATACCAGTTACTACTAGAAGAGAAAGGGGGCTCACTCTACACACAAAAAATAGACTGGGAACGGGAGGCAAGTATAAATATCAGGGAAATTCACTGGAAACATAGATTAAAATTTGGCTGGAAAGTTACTTCAGCTCTGATATGGAGAGAATTCTTATGGAAGACTCTGGTGAGGTACTTTCAAGTCCCTACCATTACTAAGCATTACAATAATACAGGGTCCATGGCCTGCAGGAGACAGTGTGGGGGGGGTGGGGAACCACTGGTACATTTGTTGGGCCTGTCCCTGGCTCGCCACATTCTGAAAGGGGTTACAGACAGCTATTCAAACTGTTATGGGTATCCTTATACCCCTCATGTTTGAGGAGTGGACACTGGGGATCCCTGCAGTTATACACCTGAAGGGGAATTCCCGCAAGGTAGGACTAATACTGTTGGTGGTGGGACTAAAATGCATCACAGCTAGATGGCTTACGCCAGAACCACCCACAGTGCAGGACTGGATTAGAAGAGTGAAAGAAGTGGTCTCCATGGAGGCTCTGACTGCCAGGCTGAGACTCCAACAAGACCAACATGTATCATGTTGGCAAAAGTGGGACTTCTGGCTATTAACGGAGGGGTACTAAAAACACATAGAATTACAAGCCCTTAATAAGTAGATGTTGACTGACCTAGCCCAGAGAGGGAGAAAACAGAATGGACTGATGTTTCCTTACGGTGGAACCTACAGTCCACCTTTTGTATATACAGCCTCTGAACAGGTAGAAATCCCATCATTTAAAAATCTAATAAAACCAACTGAGGTCATTCATAGCTTTTATCCTTTTTTTTCTGTTGTGCACACATCAATTTCTTAAACAACTATTCCATCTGAGATTGAAAATCAATATGGCGGGAAGAGGGAGATAAATGCGCAGACAAAAGTTGGGGCATAAGTTCCCCTTGTTTTTTTTTTTGTTTTTTTTTCCTATTTTTTTTTCTTTCCTGTTTGTAGATATACATTTCAGCAACACCTGTCAATATTCATATTATCATGAACTGTCCTTTGTAGGGGTGCTTAGCTGGTCTTAAGCTATGTATTTCTGACTGAGACAACTGAAAAACCACGGTTTATTACTTGCTTACTCAAACCACGTTAATATTAATATTGCTTGCTATGAGATTCAGAATGCTACTTCTATCATTCTATGTGTCAATGCAATATAAACTGTACTGTGGTGATATAATACTTAATAAAGCAGAGTTTTAAAAAAACAAAGAAAGATTTATTTACTGCAGATATTTAAGTGTTTGAATGTATGTGGAGGAGGGGGAGGGGGGTTATGCTTTTTGCATTTGATATTGTATTTGTTTAAACATTTGCTTGTGTTGATCCATTATATTAAATAGAATGCTGGGACCCTTGTGTAGAGATGCAGCAAATTTGAAATCCGCTAGCAAAGTGATCGCAAAGTGGCCACTTTGCGTTGGCACTGCGCTACGCGGAGTGCCCCATAGGAAAGGCTCACTTTGCCTTGTTATTATTACTTTGCGTTGTCATTCCACCTTAAATTCGAAGTAAGGCGGAGTGACAACAATATTGGCAGCACCCCACCCAGACAGTCACCAGAATTAATGTACATCCCCAAAGTGCTACTGTCTTGTGTCCAGAAAACTCCCCAGTGCTGACGAAGTGAAATGAGTGCATAACAAGAAATGCAGTCTCCCAGAATTAGTGGCACACTCAGTAACGCACACAGTGGTCACACACAGAGTCACCAGAATTAATGTGCATCCCCAAAATGCTACTGTCTTGTTGTGTCCAGAAAATTCCCCAGTGCTGATGAAATGCTATTGTCTTGTGTCCAGAAAATTCCCCCAGTGCTGACGAAGTGAAATGAGAGCATAACAAGAAATGCAGTCTACCAGACCAGTGCTCATAAGTCACAAATCCAAATGTGGAAAGGAATACATTTTGCCAGTTGGGGATTAGTGCACGGCAGTAACCATCCACTACCAGTAAAGATACCACAAAGCAGTATAAAAAATTCATGCAGGTGCAGTGGATAGCAGGTTCACACTGCTGCAATTACTCTGTGGCACAATAAAAGGTGTCTGATTTAATGGCATGCATCGCACATACACTCACACACACACACTACAAGTAATGTGTAGCAAATTGAAAACCTTTAGTAATATAACCAAGTGTTTTAAACAGACAAATTATACACTGCTGCACCACAACAATCAGCAAAAAAATGTCAAGAATTACTGAAAATATTACTGTGTGTACATTAACACAGTTATATGAGAAAAATTTAACCAAAACAGAAAGACTGCCTTTTTCTCCCAGTTAATGATGCCTACCCGGTCATCAAAATTCAATAAATAATAATGTACCTACACCACAAATACACCCCTCCCCCAAAGCACACTTCACAGTACACAGCCTGACTGTTCTAAATTAACATTCAAAATTCACACACAGCAATAAACACTTGATATGAGCACAGAAGGGTTTCCTACAATCGATGTACTAAATTTTGAGCAAAAGAAATTACTCAAAAATGCATTTTAAACAGCTTTTAGAGGTTCTGAATCACAGAGCTCTGAGAGCAAACTGTCTCCAGCTACCACTACACACACACACTACCCAGGCCAGAACTGAGGCTGTGCAGAATAATCTAGAGCCCATGTGACCTGCAATCCCATGAATCACTGCAGAATTTCGTTTGGAGCTCAATTACAAGGTGATTTCAATGTATTTTGCCTCAATATTGGTGGAGAAGTGGTTTGGAGAAGGCAGAATAACGCAAAGTCATTGGTTTTAATGGACTTCACGTTCCTTATTATGAAGCGAAGTACTCTGCTTCACATTGTGAAATACTCCACAGATTCCATGTTACTCCATGAATCACTTCGTGGAGCAGATATGGGCTACTTCACCCACCACTACTTACAGTACTGTAACTCACATGCTGTACAGGAAGGAACGCGAATGCCTATGGCTGTACTTCCCTGATGAGCCGAGCCTGTATCATAAAACTCTCCAATTTAAAAACTCTTATTAATGAGTACAGTGGTGGGGTGGTGAAGCTTGGAGAGATACTACAAAACAGGCTTACAATACATCCAAGTAACTAATAAAAAAATGAATGTTATGATTCATGACATGATTGTGAATCATGATTTTTGACTGCATTTGTGACCATGATGATGAAGAATGTGATTTGGTGTCGATGGTGTGAGATAACCAATATGGAACTGTATTGGGAACATGAACGCCTACAGCTGTACTTCCATAATGAGCTGTAGCACAAAACTCCCTGACTTAAAAACATGTATTAATGAGTACAATGGTGGGGTGGTGAAGCCTGGAGAGATACTACAAAACAGGCTCACAATACATCCAAGTAACTAGTAAAAAAATTAATGTTGTGATTCATGACATGATTGTGAATCATGATTTGTTACTGCATTTGTGACCGTGATGATGAAGAACGTGATTTGTATCATGAGTGACTTGTGATGATGGTCCTGACTTAAAAAGCATATCAATGAGTACAATGTTCTTGCAGAATTATGCACCACACCAGTCCAGTACTCTGAAGAGAAGCCAAAGAAACAACTGTGACTTAAGTTACAGATGGAGATTGGGCCCTAAAAAGATGCAAATGCACAGACAGATTAAGATTGCGCTGCGCAATGAAGAGATGCAGACGCAAAGGCAGAACACCTAACCAGTGCTCACCATCAGAAATTCAAACCTGGAAAAGAATACCTTTGCCGGTTGGGGCGGGCTGCGGGGATGGGGGGCACTGCACTGCTGCAGTAACAGTCACTAGTACTAGTACCTGTAAAGATACCACAAAGAAGTACAAAAATCACACAGCTGCAGTGGATAGCAGCTTCACATTGCTGAAATTACTATGTGGCACAATAAAAGGTGTCTGATTTGATGACGCGTCACACACATACTCACACACACACTAAGTAATGTGTAGCAAATTGAAAACTTCAGTAATATAACCACATATTCTAAACAGACTAAAATTATGCACTGCGGCAGTAACAGTCACTAGTAGTAGTACCAGTAAAGATGCCACAAAAAGTATAAAAATCACAAGCTGCAGTGGATAGCAGTTTCACATTGCTGAAATTATTATGTGGCACAATAAAAGGTGTCTGATTTGATGACACGCATCACGCACATGTTCACACACACACTAAGTAATGCATGCAAATTGAAAACTTCAGTAATATAACCACATATTTTAAACAAACTAAAATTATGCACTGCTGCACCAAAACAATCAGCGAAAAAATGGCAAGAATTATTGAAAATTTTACTGTGTGTATATTAACAGTTATACAAGAAAAATATCACCAAAACAGAAAGAACTGTCTTTTCTCCAAGTTAATCTACCTACACCACAGATAAGCCCATCCCCCAAAGCACACTTCCACTGTCTCTCAGTACACAGGCTGAATATTGTACATTAACATTCAAAATCCATACACAAACAATTAATGTTCAATGATATGAGCAAAGGATGGTTACCTATAATCGATGAACTAAAGTTTCAGCAAAAAAAATTACTTAAAAGGGCTTTTAGCTTTTAGAAGATTTGGATCACAGAGATCTCAGAGCAGACTGTCTCCTACAGCTTCCTACATACACTACCCCGAACTGAGGCTGTGTAGAACAATCTAGAGCCCATGTGACCTGAAATCCCATGAATCACTGCAAAATTTACCTTTGGAGCTTAAAAACAAGGCAAAGTGAGGCGAAGTGCATTGTTTTCAATGTACTTTGCCTTAAGAATTGGTGAAGTAGTGGTTTGGGAAGGCGAAGTAATGCGAAGTCATTGTTTTCAATGGACTTCGCGTTACCAATTATAACAGGAAGTACTCCATGCGTTCGCTATGGAGCACTCAGAATTCCCTTTGCTTATGATTCACTCAGGAGCAAATTGGGGCCACTTCACCCATCTCTACCCTTGTGCTTGTTTTTTTGGTTCTGTTTCTAAAACTGTTGACTGTTGTTTATGAAAATATCTCTTTATATACAGGACTTGTGGAGGAATTTATATTTGCTTGCATATCCAGTTTGTTCGTAAACTGATTCAAGGTGGGGTGGGAAAGCAGTGATTTTTGCAATTGATATTGCATTTAATTAAAACTTTAGCATATGTAAATCCATTACATTAAATTAAATAGTAATGCTGGGATCAGTGTATGTGTTTGGGTTTTTTTGTTGTTGGTTTTCTTTTTCTGAAGATTGCTGATTATTAAAATCTCTCTTTTGTGTATACTAGTGGAAGAATTTCTTGAGTAATTTTCATGTTTCTGAAAAGCGTGCCTTTTTTACCAATTCTTTGAATCCTTGTAGCTGTTTATTTCAGAGGTGCTGTGTTCAGTTTGAATTTTGGAGTATGTTTTGTATGCTAGTGTCTCACATTTTATTTACAGTACGTTGAGAGGTATGGAGTCCATGGTTGCAGAAGGGTGATCTGGGGAGGGGGGATTAGTTGCAGGAAGGGTGGTCCGGGGGAGATTCTTCTCTGGAGGGAGGATGGGTCCAGCTCCTGGGATGGGTGGTCATCTGGGTGTCCTGCTCCAGGGAGGGAGCTCAGCTGTGGGAGGCCATTCCATCAGCAGGAATGATGGTCCCAGAGAGTCCAGCTACAGGGAGGGTTGTCTGCTGGGAGAGGCTGGCCCATGGCATGAAAGGGTAAGCCAGCTGTAGGGAGGGTGTTTGGTGGGGGGGCTAGTACAGGGATGGAAGGGAGGCCCAGCTGCAGGGTTAGTGGTCAGCTGGGGGGCCTGGAACAGGGCTTGTGGTGGGTCCAGCTCTAGGTAGAGTGGTTGGCTGGGGGAGTGCTGCTCCAGATGCTTGGGAGGACAGCTGCAGAGACTGTGGTCTGTAGGAAAGGAGGCTTGGGGGTGCTCCAGCTACACAGAGGTTGTTTGCCATGTGGCTGGAGGCAGGTCCAGATGAAAGGAGGGTGGTCAGCTGGGATAGAGCCTTGTCTGGAGGCTGTGTGGTGCTCTAGCTCCAGTGAAGTTGCTCATCATGGGAGAGGCTGGGGCTAGAAGGGTTGCCCAGCTGCATGGAGGATGGTCTGGTGCCTGGAAGAGTGACCTAGCAGACAGGAGGGTGGTTGGCTGTGGGTGGGGGAGGCTGATCCAGGCACTGGATCGTGCGGGTGGGGGTCGAACTGGAATTGTTAGGATATATTATGGGAAACCTTGACTTTTCGGGTTGAACTATTGACTACCAATAGTCATAACAACTGTCAGTCAGTAGTTCATCCATTAGTGTAAATATTATCCCTCTATAGCCCTCAACTGATAATGCTAGTACCGCCAACTTCGCGCTGTGCCATATGCACTCCCCTCACCACAGTGTCACTAACACTGCCACCACTTCACTGTTCCACACACACTGACACCACTGTGATGTGCCATGTTCACTGCCATCATAGTGCATTTCCATGTATACTGCCAACTCTGCACTGCATCATGTGCACTGCAGACACTGCAGTGCAGCATGCAGTACCACGTGCACTGCCACCAACTCAGTGTTCCATACACACTACCACCACTGCACTGTGTCACATGCACAACCATCTCTGTGCAGTGCAATATGCCCTGCTGACTCCATGCTGTGCCACGTGCTCTGCCAACACCACACAGTGACTCATGTATTGTCATCACTGCATTGCCACATGCACTGCCGACTCTGTTGTGCCATGTACACTGTCATCACCACATGGTGCCACTTGCACAGCCACCAGCTTGCTGTTCTATGCATAGTGCCACCACTTGTTGTGCCAAATGCACTGCCGATTCCACACTGAGCCCTTGCACTGCTATCAATGTTTGGTGCCATGTGCACTGCCGGCTCCACTGGAACTGTGTCTGGTGTTGACTATTACTGTGCCCTTGCTAGTTGGCCCTGGACTGGAGGCTGGAGCACGTGGGGCATCAGTTATGTTCATCCACCCACTCACCCTTGAAGGCACAAGTATTGATACATGCTGTGTGGGTCAGGTAATATCCATGGGCAGAAGAATTAAGGCCTATTATGTTAAAATTATTGCATCAAAATGAAGGCTTACACTTTAAGGCTACAGCCTGGCTACTCCCCTGATCAGTTCACAATGACACCCATTTACAACCCAGTTTTAAAGCTGAGACATCATGTGACATTCCCAAGGTCATATCCTGAGCCAGTGATTGTGGTGGGATTTGAACTAGGGATCACTGGGCTGGTGTATGTAATATCTATGCTCTTCCTGTAGCTCTTGTACTTCTCTGGAACTCTGTCTTTACTCTTGCGTTTATTTTTTCCTTATACTAATCCTGTTTTTCCCTTTATTTATACAGGTCTGAGAGGACATTGACCCCGGTCTGACAGGTTACGGACTCCCTGCACATCAGATAAGTACTGCTTATGTTCAACTTTCCCTATCAGTCCCATTTTGTTCTTGAAGAACTATGGATCCTTTCTGACCCCATGGCTATTCTATTTTTTTTTTTTACAGGTACAATTGGATATCACTCTAAGACACCCATCCCAGGCTCCTCAGGACCCAGGTAAGAGATCTCTTCTCAATGCTAGGTAGGCAAGTTGTAATGATGCAGCCACAACTGTGCCTTGCCTGTCTCCTGCACCCTTTGCATTGCCTATGCCCATGACCCACATATCATGTTAATGCATTTTATTTAGTTTTTGTTGACCGGGTTAAGTGCACTAGACAAATTCTGCCTATTTTCAGGCATGACCCAGGGGAAGGGAATACAGATGAATGCCAACTGACCTTGAACCAGATTAAGCTGTTGGTGGTATTTTTAGTAAATGCGGAGAAATTTGGCCAGGGCACCAGGGAAATTCCCCTACGGTTTCAGTGTGGGAGCTGTATCGTGGGTGTGTGTGTGGGTGGGTCAGTAGTGCTGGAGCTTGGACAGGATGTGGTTCTATGTGGTGAGGTCTCCCCGGCAGGCGTGGTAAACGCCAATAGCGAGGAGCGGCTGCTCAGTGTTCATAATAGTGCTTTAGAGATGGAAGTTACCGCAGAGGAAACTGCCTTGCAAAACCAACTGGGTGCAAATATTAATTCGACACAGCAGGATTCCACTAAAGCATCAGAGCTTCTAAGTGAAGAAAAAAAACAAAAATGCTTACAGGGGTCTGTGCACTCACCAGAACCTTCGACCCTGAAAATCTTCATGGCGGAGGTTAGTGGATCTGCGGAGATGGTTCCAGAAGTGCAAGGGGCACTGCATGAGCAACATCAACCTACAAGTTCAACGAAACACCCTGGAGATGGTTGGACAGCGGAAGAAGCTTTACTTCGGGCAGGCTGGAAATGGCGACCTGATGGGACGTGAGTAGTTGCAGAGGAAATTCCAGTAGCTATGAAGGTATTACCAACATATACTACTGATTCCCATTTTCAGTCTGCAGATTTGGTCTTAGAAAATCAAGGACTACAGGAGTCAAATGCAACGCACGCTGTATCTCAGACTTCTACCTCAGGTACCCCTTCCTATTCCCCCCTTGCTTCTCTTCCCGATACAGGGCCTGAGCATCAGACTGTGGCAGGGAATGTAGGGGAGGATTTGAATGACTCAGGCTAGACTCCCACTGCTGAAGGGGATAAAAGAAAAACTTTTGCTGAATTATTCCATAAGCCAGTAGAAATGGCTAAAAGACGCAATACCGTTAGATTACATTATTTAGGAGGTATGCAAGAACTGCCTGATCGGTTCTTTGTGGGCCGGGTCCTTTTGAAACAATCAATGGTATTTACCCCTACTGAGGTATATGCCCTTATCCATGCTCCCGGTGAACATATTTTCGATGTTAGTTTCAGAACTGCTTCGAACCTTGAATGTTTTTGGACAACATATTCTGTCTTAAAGACTAACCCTTTATGGGTACATTTTCAAGTGATTCCACTTACTAAGCAGTCTTTTCATATTATTACCGTTTTATTTAGAAATGAAGGGGTAAATATTACAGACATTATACAACGGCTGGAGAAGAAGTGTGATGTGCAAGGTACTCCAGATCCCATTTTAGATTCAGAAGGATTTGGGAATGGGGGGTGGCGAATAAAGGTGAAACTATTTCAAGTGGATAATGATCTTCCACACCTCCCCAACTGTTTTTTTTGGGGGGGGCATGATAAAGGTTTTGTATTTTACTCAGGACAGCCTAGAAGATGTCACAAATGTGGGTCTTTGCATCACATCAGTAATGACTGTGATAAAATTCAGTGTTTTCATTGTGGAGAGTTGGGACATGCTGGGTTAGATTGTATGAATGCACCCAATTGTAATTTTTGTGAGGAACCTGGGCACAACTTTGCAGAATGTCCATTGGCTTCCCATAATACTGCCGATGCATATTTTGTCATGCAGGACTTCTACATTAATACGGTTAGGTCTGGTAGAGGGTTTTTGGATCCCAGGCCTCCTTGACAGTCTAAACCTGTTGTCCCCTCAGAAAATACAGTCACCCTATCTGTAAATCCAAATTCTCGACACCCTGTTCATTCCTGTGAGACTGTAGTAAATTCTTTTACTAACATACCAGGCCCCATGCCTCAGAAGTGGAGGTTCTCCCTGTGGAAGAGCATCTAAATGTGGGGATTATGACTCCACCTCCACCCCCTTTTGATTGTTCTCGTAGTGGCTTATGAAGCTCTACTGAAATACAGGGAGCATCCGGTGTCCCTGAAAACCCTATATCTGTTCTACCTCTCTCGAATAAATTTGATTCCCTTCCTATAGAGGATGTTATGGAAGACCCAGGTTCTGATACTGCTTCTAGGACCTCTTCCCAAAGAGATCCCGTTTCTGATTTGGATCTAGGTATTAAACCCCCTTGTGTTGTAAAGGTGAAAAAAAAATTGGTGGGTAGTAGATTGGGTACTAGGAAAACTACTCGAGAAAAATAACTGGTGTTTTTTTTTCCTTGACTCATGGGGTTTCATTTGAATATTGCTACCTTTAATGTAAATAGTATTAGATCTGAGAAAAAATGCCTTGCTACATTTGATTTTTTTACCACTTCAGATCTGGATATAGTTTTTTTCCAAGACACTAGACTTTACTCTTCAGATGATTTCACAACCGCCTCTCAGGCTTGGTTATGAGGGGACTGCTATTGGTCTGGGGATGGAGGTGAGGTTGTTGGTTCAGGGGTTGGAATTTGTTTTTTTCAATCTGATATTGTGGTAACCAACATTGTGGACATTGAACCAGGAAAAGTGCTTTTATTAGATATTTCCATTCAGAAATCAGATTTCCTGCTTATTAACATCTATAGGCCACACATTAAAACAGAACGTATTGCTTTATTGACAAAAATCCAACCATTTTTATTTACAAGAAGAAATGTTCTCTTTGGAGGAGATTTTAATATTAATAGATCCCTTAGAGACAGAGGAGCTATGGGTACAAAACTGTATTGTGATACTCATTTTTTGAATGATGTGTTACTTATTACTGGCCTGCAAGATGTGTGGCAGGTTGCTGGGGTTCAACCATCATATACATATTTTTTGGGCCCTCGCAAATCCCAGATTGATTATTGGTTTATTTCCCCATATTTACGATGTTGTAATCACACATCGCTTCCTATGGCTACTTCAAATCATGTGTTACTTCAAATTACTTTATCAGATTTTCCCGCATTTTCAAAAGGGCCTGGTTATTGGAAGCTTAATCTTTCTTTGTTGGACATACCTGAAGTAAAAAAAAAAGGTTTTGATTCTTTGCTTACTGCACCTAGTTCAGTTTTTTTTTTCTATATGACTCTCCACAATTATGGTGGTCTGATACTAAATTGGATATCACTGAATATTTTCAAACTATTGGGCGACTTTTAGGACATGAAAAATGATCGACATATAGTGTCTTACGACAACGTTTACTTCAGGTATATTCCAGACTTAATAATGGAGACTTTGTTCCTCAGGAGTAAATTAATGTTCTAAAAATGCAAATGGCTGAATTACAATATGATAGGCAAAAATCTCTACAAATAGAACAGAGATTTGGGGTGTCAGGTACACAAGGATCCTGTAACCCTTTTGAAAATTGTGCATCCCATAGAAGAAAAAAAGAAATGAATAAAGTAGAAACTAAGTCTGGAAAATTTATGGTAACTCAAAAAAAAATCCTATTTAAACTTGATAGTTATTTACAACAGCTTTTTAGAATAGTCTCAAATATGTCAGCCGATACCATAGGAAAATGGTTAGGTTCATGTGACCTCCCAATTTTACCTGACTTTTTGAGTAGTTCTCTTTGTGAACCAATCACAGAACAGGAACTTGCTTATGTAATTTCGGCTCTTCCAGGTAAAAAATCTCCTGGCTGTGATGGCCTTACTAATGAAGTATACCCTATTATTTATAAAGCATTACAACAGGAACTTTTGCATCTTTTCAATAATATTTAAGATACTGGCTCAGTTCCTGTTCAGTTTAATCGTGGATTAGTCATTTTCTTACATAAATCAGGTCCTAAAGCTGACCTTCGGAATTGGAGGCCTATAACTTTGCTCAATTCTGATAGTAAAATGTTGTCAAAATTGTTAAGTAATAGAGTGGCGGCAGTATTGAATTCTGTCATTTGTCCTTTTCAATTCTGCTCAGTACCAGGGAAAAGAATATCGGACACTTTGATTTTAATTCGAGAAGTGATGGAAAAAAGTCAATCTGGTGAATTATTGGGATTCCTCCTTAGTTTGGATCAGTTGAAAGCCTTTGACAGGGTGTCTCACCAATATCTTTGGCAGTGTTTATTGAAAGTGGGATTTCCTTCTCTGTTTGTTGTGTGGTTGCAACAATATTATGCTACAACTGAAGTTGCCCCATTTGTGAATGGATGGGTGGGAAAATTTTGCAAGCATGCTCAAAGACTGAAACAGGGATGTCCCCTTAGTCCTTTGTTGTATATTTTATCCTTAGAACCTCTGCTATGGAAAATTAACAATAATACGGAGATTAGAGGCCTCTCTTTTCACAGTAACATGACAGAAGTAAAAACACTTGCATATGCTGATTATATTTGTATTTTTCTAGCAGTTATTCAGTCCAGTAAAGCTACAGATGCGGTGATGATAGCTTTCATGGAAAGTACTGGGGCAAGAATAAACAGAAATAAAAGTAAGTGTATTATTCTTGGTACAGGAGATTGTATATATACTGAGGTTATGGGTATTCCAGTGGTATCAGAGGTGGTACATATTTTAGGGGTTTATTTTGGTGTTCCTGATATAACTGTGAATAATTGGAATAAATTAATACAGGAAGCAAAGATTAAGGTGATACAGTGGAATAAGGGGAAAATGTCGAAACTAAAACTAATTTTTATGATTAAAAGATTTTTGCTTGGATACTTTCTGCATTTGGTTGCTATTTATCCCCTTCCAAAATGTTTAGAAACTACAATTTTAGCTCTTTACTTTAGTGCTGTTTGGGGCAGTCGTCTAAATCCCATAAAAAGAGGGATCCTATATCTTCAGAAAACTCAGGGAGGTTTACAGATGGTCAATCCCGTTTCTTTCTCTTTTTCTATTTTTGTTTTTTTTTAATATTAAACCTTTACTTGTTAATATTCCGCATCTCTGGTCTCCTTGGGTGCTGGATCTCCTTTTCCCTTGGTTAATTGAGTGGCGTCCTGATGTTCCGATTGCAAAACAAAAACATATTCAAGTTCTTCCTTCTCATTTTTTTGAATGTTTTAGTAAACTAAAAGTATGGCAAATCACTAAAATTATGATAACTAACCAGACTAGAAAAGAATTCTATCAATCTATTCAAATACAGTTTTTTTTTTCCAAGTTCCACACTATTCTACTAGATCTTCCTCAGAATTACTTTTTTATTAAGAAGATGATGATTAGTTCTCATATGCCATCTACTATGTGGGATGTCACTTAGTTAGGAGTTCATGGCCGACTTAATGTCAAAGGAAATCTGGCACATAAAAAAGTTGATGAGCTTGTCCGCGATCTAACACTTGTGTACAAGTAATTGAAACAATGGAACATTTATTTTTTGCCTGCCCGTATATACAACAGTTTTGGTCCGTATGGAATACTTACTGGCCCGATTCACAGTTGATTAATATTACTTCTGGTATATTATTATTAGGTATATTGCCACCTTGTTGGAAGAAATATGATGTTCCTACTATGCATGGTATTTTAGGGCATATTAAGTATTTTATTTGGCAAATACGGTGTAGATGGTCCTTGCAACAATTACTTCTTTCTCCAGAACAGTTGCTTCAGATTATTAGGATGGCACTTATTAACCTCATGAATAAAGATAAGGCACTTTTGCCTACTTCATTGTACAATAAACGCTGGAAGTTGTTACATTGGTTGGATACAGGATAAATTATTTATATAATTTCTTTAGGATTCTGTATGATGTCAATATTGTTTTGTTTATATGGTTTCTTTAGTTATGTGGAAAAGTCCCCTACTCTTTTAGTAGAAGAATGGGTTTCTTTTAAGTGTTAAAAATTTGGACTCTACTTCTGTATTAGAAAGCATATTAGAACATGTATAGCTGTAATATATATTTGATTTTGTTATGATTTGTACTTCTATTTTGTGTGAGGCAGCACTGTTTTGTATTGAATTCCCCTACTCTTTTCAAGAAGTGCCATGGGATCTTTAACATCCACCTGAACTACCACCAGAACAGGCAGATGGGAACTAGATTGAACATCTCATCTGAAAGACCGCACAGCAGGAGTGCAGCACCCCCCTCGAGCTGCACCACTGTGTCAATATTGGGATATTAACCCAAGTGCCAGGTATGGGGATAGAACCCACAGCCTTCTGATCTCCCAGCTTCAGATGCAAGTGTGCTACCTGCTGAGCCACTGACACTGATGCAGTGGAACATCAGGAATCAGAATGCCAGAACCAGCAGGAATGCAACAAGCAGAATAAGGGTGTATTCAGATTCTCACACAGCATTTCCTAACCCTGCAGGAAGAAAGGTTTTGAACTAAAGCAGATCTGTCAGTTTAAGGGACTTTCCATCACAGTGTCAACATAAATGAGTGGGGATAGCCCTGAGTAAATTATTAAGGATGGCAAGTCTTCGCCTCCTTCCCAGGTTTAGGCCATCTTCCAAGGTTCAGAAGGTCTGGCATTTCTCATTGATAAAGGCCATCAGAAGCTGATTTTCCACCATGGGCAGAGGTAGCCCCTTGAGGTAAAACATGAGCTGAGTAGTAGGCAAGCTTTGTCTATGACTCTTTTGAAGAACAGGATGACATGCTGCCAGGAGTCTGAGACACCCACTGTAAGAGGTGCTGGGTGTTGCTACTCCAGGTGTACTGAGGGGATTGAGTAGGGTAACATGCTGATAGTGACCCCTTGTTTATGCTGGAATGTTACTTCTGAGTGGGTGTGCAGGCTATGGGCCAAGACTGGGCTGGCACCTGGATCCAGGCAACAACGCAGAATTTGTCCAGCAGGATAGAGGTTGGCCTCTGGAAGGCTGTATAGGGAGGAATAGAGCTGTTGCTGGCATGAAGGGGTAGATTCTCAATCAATCAATCAATTTTATTTGTATACTGGAGAGTATGTGAGCAAACATTCCCATTTTCACAAACGACCAGTGTTTGAAATAACAGGTATAAGAGTTACAAAGTACAGGAGACTACAACACGTATACATGCAAGTGAGCAACTTAACAGATAGATGATTACAAAGTCAAAGAAGCATACATGAGATATATATATATATATATGTATATATATATATATATATATATATATATATATATATATTTTATATATATATACACACAACATATTTACAGTGGAAAAGCACAAGTACCAGTAGGTTGAAACTATATACTGTACATGATATAATAATACATAATATTAGCAGTGTTAATAAGGTAGTATAGGAATATGTAATACTAGATACATAATATTTACAGTTGTTAATAAGTACACAGTACAAGGAAATAGGAGAGGGCAGTGCAAACAAGTTAGGAGGGGTAGTAAGAGGCTGCCCCAATGAGGTCGGAAAAAGAGTAATCAGGTGCAGTAAGGTGATATGAAGCTGAAAGGTTGTAAGGTCACTCTAAAAGGACAGGTCAAGGCAGAGGACAAATGGGGGAGAAGGGCTCTGTATAGAGAAGGATAATGGGCCTTGTAAGGAGCCAGTGGTTATAATGATAGGGGTTGGGGCATGTCAGGAATCCTGAGGGAAAAAAAACACTGGATTTAGCAAGTAGGATGAGGAGGGGGCTTATCAGGGCAGCTGCAAGTGGACGAGGCAAGGATGTGCTCCTTGAAGGAGGTGTTAAAGGAGAAGAGGGATCTGCATGCCTGGATTTATGGGGGCAGATTGTTGTAAAGCTTTGTGCTCCTGTAGTTGATATAATTCTGGGCTGGTTCAACCTGTAAAAAGGGTGTTGAAGACAAGATGGGAGGCACTTCTTGTTGAACACTCAGTTGTCGCTTATGGGAATAGGGAGTTAACACTAGAGGGAAGAGTATTGAGGTAGACCTTGTGTGGGAAGGAGAGCATTTTGGGTGAAACCTTCCTTCTAGAGTGGGCCAGCCGAGGGAGGAGTATAGTGTGCAGTGGTGTGTTTTCCAGGTAAGTCCAGTGACAAAACGAGCTATGCTTTTATATGTGGCTCTGAGCTTGTAGTAGAGGAGGGATGAGGTGGGAGTAGAGAAGATGGTGGATCCATAGTCAATAAGAGATAGGAGTAGAGAGCTAGCTAGGTGAAGTCTGGATGTGGGGATAAGAAATTGTCTAATCCTATATAGAAGACTGAGCCTAACATGGACCTTTTTAATGAGGTTACTAATGTGAAGATGGAAGGAAAGATGTGGGTCAAGGAGGAGATCCAGGTATTTGAATTCAGAGACCTATTCAATGATGTTTCCAGAGTTGTCGGATAGTTTAAGGCTGGGGACAGGGGCTTTCCTTGGCCCCGAGAAGATCATGAGCTTAGTCTTCTTAGAATTGAGGACAAGGCCATTCCCTGAGAACCAGGAGTGCAGTGAAGATTTTGGAACATAGTGGTGGGGTTATTGTTGCTGCAGAAAAGAGCCACATCGACAGCGTAGAGGACAAGTTGGGTGGAATGGCAGACAGAGAGGAAATTGTTATTGAAGAGTGAGAAGAGAAGAGGGCCTAGAATCGATCCCTAGGGGACCCCATATTTAATCTGACATTTGGAGGAAAAGTGGTCTTTGAATGAGGTCATGTAGGATCTGTCAGAGAGATAGCTACCAACGCAATTGATGGCATTGTCCAATAGGGTTTTAGGAGAAGGGTGTGATCCACAAGGTCAAATGCCTTGATAAGGTCAACAAAGACGGATTCGGTGTACTGGCCTCTGTTGTTAGCTTTGATGATGTCACTGGTGAACCTGATCAAGGCTGTTCCGGTGCTGTGCCTGGATCTGAACCCATGCTGGGCACTAGAGAGTAGGTTATTTGATTCAAGGTAGGCGATGAGCTGAGTATGAACAACTTTCTTGATCATTTTCGAGAGGGGAGGTGAGGAGAGAAATAGGGCGGTAGTTTCCAACTTCATATCTAGACCCTGACTTGAATAAAGGTCTGATGGTGGTGATTTTCCAAGTGGTGGGGAAAAAAACCGAGCAGAGGGAATGGTTCAGTAGGTTGGTAAGGAGGACAGCCAAAGCATTAATGAAGTTTTAGGATTTTGACGTCGATGCCATTGGGGGCCTTTACTTGGTTTAAGGTTGTTCTTACAGATGAGCTTGATATTGTCTCAATGTTTCCAGGTGTGACTACATTGAGTGCGCTGCCATGTGCTGGATGGCAATAAGAACCGGAAGTGCCACTTATCTGTAGCATGATTATTAGGTAGTATCAGGGACAACAGACTCAGCCTAAAGTATGCCAGGTGCATTGGGAGAGGCTGAGGGGCAGGTGCAGCAAGAGAGTGGAGGTATTGTGAGTGAGAGATAGGCTGCTGCTGTATCTCTGACTGTGAGGAAAATACAGCAGGAAGTGCAAGTGGCTTTATTGCAACAGTTGGGCAAGGAATGCATACAATTAGTATAATCATTATATTTAACATTATCCTGGTGTCTATACATACATGCTGTTGCTTTTCAAACAGGGAGCTCACTCTGTGGCCCTGAGGGAGGGAGGCAAGCAAGCAGGTGTCTCATGGACTTACTCCAGGATTCACAACCCACACATCAGCTTATCAGCTGCAGGACCACACAACTAGAAAGAACATAAGAAAGGCAGGAATTGTGATTCAACCAGTCCATGTAAGGGCTCGCAATAATCATGCTACAAATAAGTAGCACTTCCAGTTCTTACTGCCATCCACAACATGGCACCACGCTCAGTGTACTCAAACCTGGAAACATTGAGTGGCATTGCCATTCTAGTCTTCATTCTAGTTCTGTGTAATCTGCCATGTGGCAGGGTAGGTTACAATAATAATAGCTCTTAAAAATTATGCTCTGATCTCACTGCTCACGCATGCTGTTTATTTACAGCAGAGCACGTGAGTGCGGTCAGTGGGTGTGACAGCATGCATGAGATTGGTGGATGTGACAGCATGCATGGGGTATAGAATCATGAAATGTGACAGCAGGTGTTATGGGGTCAGTTAGTGTGGCAGCATGCATAGGGAGGCATGGGGTCATGAGGTGTGATAGCATGCATGATGGTATAGGTCAGTGAGTTTGACAGGATGTATGGAGAATGATGGGTGTGATAGCGTATGTGGTCATTGGGTGTGACAGCATGAATAGGAACATGTGGTAAGTAGATGGGCATGACAGCATGTATGAGGGTATGGAATCATGAGGTGTGACAGTATTCATTGGGGTATGAGAGGACAGCATTCATGGGGGTATGGGATTGTGAGGTGTGACAGGGTACTTGATGTTATAGGGTCCATTGGCGTGGTGACTTGCATGGGGTTGGTGGATATGACAGTGTTAGAGGGGATGGGGTCGTGATCTCTAACAATTCTTGCCCCACTTGCAGCAAAGCAGAGGATACCATGCTAAAGAAAGTCACTCCTCAGCTGAGCTGCTGTGTTAATTCTGTTGCAGGGAGATGTCATTGGAGCAACCCATGGTGGCAATTCCCGGGATGGACTGAAACTGTCTGCACTCCCATGAAGACCCTTTCCCCTACATCTAGGAACAGGTAGAATCAGGCCATTTACTTTATTGTTTTCATTTTTGTAGGGAGAAGGGGTGTCCCACGAGATCACTTTGTGCTTTCCATGTAAATAAGGGTTCCTGAACTGAGGCTGCACCATGCAGCACCGTGTTGTGAAGCTAGGTGGACACTGTGCAGCATAGACTAGGGGCATGACTGGTGTATGGATAACTTTGGTGGGATTTCCAATGTCCAGCTGGTGATTAGCTGATGTTGGATGATACCTAAATTAAAGATGTGTTGATGTCTGATCTTGTTGGATGTGCCTTAATTATTTTTTTGAATCACTCCACTGGCAGGTTTTTCCCCCTACAATGTGGTCAGTTTGATACCAGTGACCCACGCAGGCCATTGTGATATAATGCTGCATGACCATTGTGGTACCACCAGCATAAGGCATGAAATGAGACCATTGTATTACCACTGCAAGGGCACCCATTGTGCTACCACTGACACATGATACCACAGTGGTCACAATGGTAGTGCAATGGAATTGAAACAAATCCATTGTGATACCAATTGCAGTATATCGCACTGGTAATTGCCATTGTGCTACCATTGCATGAGTATTTGCCACTGTGCTAACACTGTGTGTCAATGGTATCACAGTGGACACAATGGTATCATACTGGAATTGGAACAAAACCACTGTGATACCAACAAACAGTGGTACCACAATAGTGCACATTGTTACCACTGTGGTACCAGCAGATGTGGTGTCACCAGTGAACTACCACTGTCTGCATGGTATCACAATGGAACTGGAACAAATCCACTGAGATACCATTTATGAAACCCACAATGGTAGTACATTGAAAATCACAGTAGTAGTACAATGTTAAAGAACAGGTATTACAATGATATTCCGAATAAATTTTTGCAATCAAAGGGAAGGATTTCCACTAGAGCAAGGCAGAATAGTTACTATATGTAGGGTAGGCAAACTGGATGGACCAAGTGCCTTTTTCCTGCCATTAATACCTATGCATTTATGGAAAGAAATGCACCACAAAAAAAAAATTGTTGATGCAGGAGTAAAGCAACTTGCCCAGTAGAGTAGGAGTCCTGTCATAGAACTAACTGTAGGGCTACAGCACTGCAGAGAAACAAGGGCAAGGTCAAAAGAGAGTTGCTGCACTCAAGAAAGATAAATAGACATGCTGGACACAAAATCTTGAAAATGCAAAAAAGTAAGCTTTAATACCAAAAATGAAACTTACAAAGGTCCGGGGGAAACAAACAAAAACTGCTGCTCCAAAAACCAAGTTTCTTTTGACCTTGCACTTAGCCTGAGGTTGGCAGCCCTACTTTGTTGTTTGCACCTACCTTTTAATAGCTCATGACCCCTACCTTCTAGAATGCTACCAGAGACACAAGGGCATCTCCCTCAAATCAGGGCCCAATATTCGTGGAATTTGCGTAAGTACTAACTGGTGTTTGGCTCCATACAAACTGGGTTTTACTTGAGCCTAATATTCAAAAAGCTCAGTTGCACTGGCAAACAGTGTTAGAACCCATGGAAACAAAAAAAGAGAGTATACCAGTGGGGGGCTGGGGACAGGAATATTGGCACAAGTCAATATTCAGCAGATTTGCACTGCACAAAAGGGGTTCACACGGTCCTTTTTCACAGTGCAAATACTGCCCAAAAAAAACCCTCTCTTACTCCTTACCCTAACGGCTGCCTGAGGTACTGCAGCCAAGTAGCAGTTGGCTGTTGGGGGAGCACAGCCACCACCTGTGGTCCATGTCACAACTCCCCCACGAATACCAGCCCTTAGCTAAAACTAGCTTTTGGTGGCCCGCTGGCTCAGCAGCAAGGCATCCGCTTGTGGTGCCGACATCCCAGATTCGGGGATGGACTCAGGAGTTGGAGAGCTGGCCGGGGGGGGGAGGAAGAAGGATCAGTGTCCTGGGGACGGCTCTCCTTCTCCAGGGGGAAGGGAGGCAGAGTGTCCGGTGCACTATGGACCCCTGTCAGAGACTCCGGGTTCCGCTGTGGCCAGTGCAGTCAGTTTAGGGGGCCGGAAGATGTTATAAGTCATTGCACTTCCTGCCCATGGGGACCATCATCTGAAAAATGGCTGGACAGCCCACCATGATGCCCGCCCCTCGATCCTGTTGTCTCTGCTGTGCCTCCCGGTCCCTGTCCAAGACAGTGTTCAGCTGATCGGCTTGGCCCCAAGGCCCCACCTGGGGGGGGTTTAGCCCAGGGAGCCCTGCTGGTGGCAGTGATGCCACCGGAAACCTGGGTGTGTTTCCACAGAAGAGGAACGTCTTGGCAGCCCTGCCTTGAGGGAGCAAGCCAGAGTGGTCAGTGGCCTTGGGAGATTGCCCGGTGGGGGGGTCATGGAACCCAGTGGGATACGTGTGGATGCTGTAGGGGAGATGACAGTTCTCCCCCAAGCCAATTTCTGATCCATCCAGCCATCTTAGCCCCCACCACAAAGTGTTCCAGTTTTGCCCCCAGTCGTCCATGAGATACCCAGTCAAAGACCTTGCTGACATCCAAATATAGGACATCCACTGCATGGCCCTTGTCCAGTTCCCTTGTCACCCAGTCATAATATTCTATCAGGCTGGTCTGGCATGATCTCCCTGAGATGAACCTATACTGCCACCCATCCTGGAGATCATTAAGCTCCAGAAAGGTTACCAATCTCTCCTTCAGGATTGATTCCATTAGCTTACCCACTATAGAAGTGAGACTGACAGGTCTGTAGTTGCCCCGGCTCATCCTTTGGGCTGCTCTTGTGGATAGGCACCACATGAGGCAACCTCCAGTCCTGCGGTATGCATACTGTGTCCAGGGAGGTGTTGAACAGCTCAGTCAGTGGCCCAGCCAGTACCTCTGCCATCTCCCTCAACACCCTAGGGTGAATGCCATCAAGACTTGGTGCCTTATCCCACCCTAAGAGCCGTCAGACCTTACAATACCCTGCTTTCTTGAATCATTTCATCAGTCACCTCCTCCCCCCTCATCCCCACCCTTTCAGTCCACGGAGGTAGCGATCCTCCTACCTCCCTCGTGAACACAGAGCAGAAGTATTCACTCAGTACCTCTACCTGTTCCCCCTCCCTCCCTCTCTACCCACCCCTCGCCCTTCCTAATCTAGACAATCCGGTCCTTACACTTCCATTTTTCCCTCAATTACTTAAAAAACTCCTTCTCCCCTTCGCTTATGCCCTGAGCCATCCTCAGTTCCTTGGCGTCCTTGGCCTCCCTTACTAACTTGGTCACTTCCCTGGCCCTCTTTGCGTACAACTCCTTGTCCTCCCCCCCTCCCAGTTCTCTTCATTCTCCTAAACGCAGCTCTCTTAGCTCTCACAACCTCCTGGTCATCCAGCACGGCACCTTGGCCCTGGACTTCTTGCTCAGAGTCCTGGTGTACATTACAGTGGCCTCTCTCAGGCCAGACTTTATGATTTACCACTTCTGGTGCACGTCCATCTCTGACCTGATTCCCTCATGGCTCTCCCTCAGTATTTCCCTCATCCTCCCAAATTCTGCCCGTCTAAAGTCCACTACCTTTGTTGCTGACCCCACCGCCTCCTTGCTCATGCTTAGCCTGAACCACTTTGAAAGGTGGTCACTCTCGGATAGTAATAGGTTGAACAAAGCTGTCAGAGGTGTGGCCAGCAGCTCCTTGAACTCCCTCAGTATCCTAGGGTGCACCCCATCAGGTCCCATTGCCTTGTTCACCTTTAATTGCACTAGTTCCTTGAGGGCTCTCTCCTCTGTAAAAGGACTAGTGTCCACCTCCCTTCCTTTAATTCTCTTTTCCCTTATCTTTGACCCGTCACCTGCCCCTTCTTCTGTAAATACTGAACAAAAGTAATTGTTCAATATGTCTGCTTTTTTTGATCCTCTTCCTCACAAGCTTCCCTTCCCCTTTAAGCCTTGCTATCCCTCCTTTGGTCTTTCTCTTCTCGCTTATATATCTAAAGAATGTTTATCCCCTTTTTTACTGTCTGGGCAATATTCTCTGTTTGTGCCTTTGTGCTCCTAACTGCTCTCCCTGTCTCTCTTTGTTTCTCTCTTTGTTTCCCCTGGTAACTCTTCCTATCCTCCTCCTCCTCCTCCTCCTTCGGTGTCCTCTTGTACCTTCGAAATGCTAGATTTTTTGCCCTTACTTTCTCTGCTACTTTTCTAGAGAACCATAGCGGCCTCTTTTTTTGCTTGCCCATGTTCACCTGCCTGACACAGAGATTTGTTGCCTTTTCAATCCCCCCCTTTATATTTGCCCATTGTTCCTCGACTTCTCCCCAGTTTCCTCATCCCTGCTAGGGTGTCTCTGAGACATTCTCCCATCTTCTTTAAATTGGCCCTAAGTCCAGGACTCTCATTTTAGTGCAACTCGATTCTGGCCCAGTTCTAATATTGAGCCACATCATATGATGATCACTGGTCCCCAGATGGCCTCCCCCACTGAGACGTCAGCAACACTGTCCTTGTTCGTCAGTACCAGATCCAGTATTGCCCCACCCCACAAATGGGTTCCATAACTAGTTGTCTGAAGAATGCCCCTTGCAGGAAGTCCAGAATGTCCCTACTTTTGACTGTTGCTGCCACTGGTAGGCTTCAATCCACGTCCCTTAAAGTTCCCTACCAGCAACACCTCCCCTTTTCATGCCATTCTTTGGATTGCTTCCATCATATCTTTATTCACCTCTCCCCACTGTGCTGGAGGTCTGTAGATCACTCATGTGCAAATAGCAACCCCCATCTGCTCTCCCTGTATTTCTGTAACTTTTATGTTGTCCCTGACATAAAGAGCCACTCCTCCCCCCCTTTTTTACCTACTCTGTCTTTTCTTAACAGAATATACCCTGGTATGGCTACATCCCAGTCTTGGTTTTCGTTGCACCAGGACTTGGTAATTGCTACTATGTCCAGGTCCGCATGGTGGCGATTGTGGCCTCTAGGTTTGCAGTCTTATTGCCCAGACTTTGAGCATTTGCACATATGGCTCTCCAGACTGTCCAGCAACCCACCCCCCATTTCCCCATTTGCCCTTCCTCATTTCCTCCACTATTTTTTTAACTATCTCTCTCTCTCTCTCCTTTTACCTCTCAGATTCCTTTGTTATTTGGTTCTTTTTGGGATTTCACACCCTCAGGATTCCTATTGCTACCTTGTGTGCCTGTTGGGGGGGGCAGTTTATGTCTCCCTGCCTCATTCCGCCTCCCCCTCGGTTAGTTTAAATGCATGCCAAGGTAGCATTTAAATTGTTCACTGAGGACCATGATTCCCCTCCTCGATGGATATAAGCCATTGCCCCTGTACAGGCCCTTATCTCTACAGGTGGAGTGAAAGTCCTCAACGAAGCTGAAGCCCTTTTTCTGCACCGTTCCTTCAACCATGCATTGAAGATCCTGGTGCAGAGAATCCTGTCCTCCATACTGCCATAGACAGGTAGCACTTCCAAGAAGGTCACAGATCATGCTACTTGCCTAAGACCCCTCCCCATTGCCCTAAATTCTTCCTGAACTATTGTTGGCTCATCCCAAACCAGGTCATTTGTCCCCAGATGGACAATGACGTCCAGCTCTCGCTCCCTTCCTGCTGCCCCAGCGATCCTTTGGATCCTCTCTCTATCCCTGTGAGCCGTGACACCAGGAAGGCACTTAATCTCTCTTGCCTCATCTTTACCTACCCCAACTGTATCACAGTCACTATATAATTCCCCACCAGAATTCACTTCCTGCTCCTATGGGGTCCTCTGTCACCACATTGGTATCTCCACTAAGGAGGACCCCCCCATCCACCCCGGTCACTGCTTCGGGTACCTCTGTGGGACATTCATACTCTACCAGTGTAGAGTAGGTGTTTCATAATGGTACCCAATGGGGGATGTGCCTAACCCTCCTTAAGCCTACTGTTGTCAAGCCACTCCTTCTCCTTCTTGGCATATTCCAAGCTAGTGGTGGCAGACTAGGTGGTCCCTAGGTGGGGGAGAAGATCCTCCAAACCCAAGCTAACTCAGCCTTGAGTCTGGCAACCTTCTCCTTCAGCCCTGCATGCAGATAGGGCAGCACTGCAGTCTTCAGAATGTTTTCCTGAAGACTGCCCCTCCCCCCACAGTGGCAGCACTGCACCACTCCCCGCACAACTACCCATCTATTGCTAGACCTTAACTCACTACTTTTTTTGTTCTTTTCTTCCTACAAACTCAGGATAATATCCCCTTGTATCAGATGTAATGTCAGTCTCACAACCTCAGATTCACAATCACAACCTCAACATAATGACCCCCAGATGCCCTGTTAAACTAACCCCCAGATGCACTGTTAAACTCACAACCACAGTTTCATAACCCTCAGATGCACTGTTAAACTCAAAACCACAGTTTCATAACACCCAGATGGAATGTTAAACTCACATCATCAGTTTAATATCCCCCAATTGCATTGTTAAACTCACAGCCACAGTTTAACAACACCCAAATGCAATCTTACACTTACAGTACATTATCAGTTTAATAACACCCAGGTGCACTGTTAAACTCACAGCCACAGTTTAACCCCCAGTTACACTGTTAAACTCACAACCACAGTTCAATAACCCCCAGATGCAATGTTACACTCACAACTACAGTGTAATAACCCCCAGATGCATTGTTAAACTCATGACCTCAGTTCAATAACCCCCTAGTAATTTTGTTATACTGAGTTGTACTTATCTGGTGGACTGCCTCTGACACTCTGATCTGCTCTCCTGTCTCATGCCCTGTTTCAGATTAAATCAGCAAAGTGGTCTGCCAACCAGGAGACTTCCAGCAGACTCTAGCAGACTCAAGGCAGACAATTATCCTTAGCTCTTTCAGTCCTTTGTGTGGTCGGGTAGCAGCGTGCATGGGCTGCTAGAGAATAGTTCCAGTAAAAAAGGGATCTCCAAGCCCGATTGGCTGGCAGGGCTGCCAGTCACAGCGGGGCCTCTTCGTCCTCACTAGCTCCCATTGGAGCAATTGGTGCAGTGGGTTTGCAGCAGAAAAGCAGGCAAGCCCTCATGACCCCTGGTGCAGTTCCAGAATCCCGGTCCACATGTGGAAAAGGCACTGAAGGATTTAACTTTTAAAAGCTTTTGTCCCTTTGGTGCCAAACAGCAGCTCTACCTCTTAGCTGCCTATGCAAGCCCTGATTGGCTGGCAGGACCATCAGTCACAGCAATGGCTCTCCATCCTTGCTAGCTCCCATTGGAACGATTGGTGTAGTGGGAGGGTGAAAGAGAAGCAGGCAAGCCGCATGACCCCTGGTGCAGCTCTGAAATCCTGGTCCAAATGGAATCTGAGACACTGCATGGCATCCTGGCAAGCTCCATGGTATATTGTGTGGAATTCACACTTGTTTTCCACATTTGGTTTGAATTGAGTTAAAGAACATAAAATGTGAACTTTTTCAGTGATAGTGGTACCGCTCATGACACAAGTCTTCCACACTTGAAGAACATGCAGGGGACCTATGCAACTACTGGATCCCAGCATGGAGAACAAGGCTACCTGTTGATCCATGGAGGTTGGGTAAATAATGGGAATGGACAGAGCTGGGAGGTAGCTGGTGAAAAGAGGATAAGTAAGTAAAAAAAATTTTAACTTTCTAATGACTGTCTATAGTTTCTGATACCAAATTCTAACTCAGGTTATCACAACTGCTTGGTGTTAAAGTATCTACTGCTGACTATGGAAGTGGAACTCATCTGTGTTTTTTTGAAAGAATCAGTTCAGTGCCATATTCTTTAGGGTTTCAATCATCATCTACTGAGCAAAGAATAAACAAGTAAAATTAGTCAGAAGGAGGCTCTTGATAAACAAGTGTAGCTGTAGGTCATGTGGTACAGCCAGCTCTATGTATGGTTCATGGTTTCACTTTCAAGTTGCAGTCTGAGTGAGTGTGAGACATAGAAACATAGAATTTGCAGGCAGATAAGGAACGCTTGGCCCCATAGGCGCTGAATACGGGGTGAGGGCTGAAGCCACCGGAAGATTAAGTAGGGACTCTGCCCCCAGAATTCACAAGCTTGCAGCAGGGGATAAACTGAGGCAGACCAGTATGCCATTCTGCCACCTCAGCTAGCCAGCCACCAGTACAGTGCACTTACTTTCACTTTAACACCCCCTGCCAGCCCTGTCAATCTCTGTGCTCCATTTGAGGAGGACAAGCGATGACCAATCACAGCGTTTGGAGTACTCCTTGGCATTGGTGGTGACGTTGTCACTGGATACCATTTTGGCGAGGCTGGCGCTGGTGGTTGCTTTCCACGCTCAGACGCATACTGCGTATGCCTCTCTCCTCTCAACTCAGTGTTCTACTGTTCTGTGACTATTGTACTGAGATGAGGTATCTGGAGCAGCAGGGCAATGGATGACAGGTAGCCCAGAATCCAGAGTGTGGAAGATCATAGCCAGCCCACATTCCTGGGAGAGTGGGAGCCATGTTTTCTGTATCCACACAGACATGATCAGCTGAAGAATGATTTGTTGTTGGGAGATGAATTACACTGACTGCTCTGTAATTTGCTTGCAAGCCAGACAACATTGACTGAATGAAATCAGTGAAAACCCCAATGGACCATGCAAGTTGTTTGCCTAGTCTGGTTTTTACTGAGTTCCTCCAGTTCCACATGACTGGATTTTACCTGTGCTATGCCCTGTTTCAACTTGCATTGAGCTGCTGAAAATCTGCAGCGGAGCCTTTGGGGTTAAATCTTTGTGACACCCCCGATGAGGCATTGCAAGAGTGACCAATCCCCGCCTGCCTGATGGTCGAGGCTGTGAATGAGTGACATCCCCCCCAATACCTCTTAGCATTGAAAATCAGAGTGCTGACCTTCACAAATCATACCAAATGGCCAGAATGTGTAGCACTTTCTTATTTTAAACAAAAAATATGTCTACAGATAGTGGGCCCCATATAGTTAGTGATAAGGAATGTTTCTATCAACTTAGTTCAAAGATTTAATAGTTTGTGTGTCCAGAAATAATTCTAAAATTATTAAGAACATCAGTAAACCTATGCCGAGCAAGGGTGCATTTGAGTGTGAAAATCATAGCGCTATGTGAAATTCATTGCAGTTGAGAGGTATGCCCCCCAAATGAGGCAGTGCATGAGTGACCCCCTGTTCAGGTTGTGAATGAGAGTCCTCACCCCCTCTTGATTAGCCTCAGTCCTCAGACAATTATGAGCCTTGTGTGCGAAGCATGGCAGCCTGAGAGTAGGGCAGCAAAAGAGAGCTTGATAGAGGAGTCACGTGATGCAGGTTCCATGGTAGCTGCCTGATTGAACTGCTCCAGCCTCCTGCTCCATTACAAGCCTTTTATATACTGCCAAAAAAGAGCTATACCAAGTGCTATCTCGGATCTGTGTACCTGAAAACTGCCAGAGAACCCTGCGAGGATTTTAAGAGCAGATGGAAGCAGAAATGAGAAAACCCCCGCCAAAACACACCCCGCCGGCGTCCCCAGCTAAGGCCTTGCCGAAAAAAGCCAGAACTTCTCTGCACGCAGGTGGCCTAGAAAGTGAAAGCTGTAATCCGGATAAGGAACCCCTGACGTTAGCACAATTCTTGGCAGAATTCAAGCCTTTTCGTGCTGATTTGTGCTCGGTGACGGAAGAGCTGAAAGCAGTAACACAAGCTCTGGAGGATTTGTCTCGACGAACGGAAGATACAGAAGTTAAAGTTACCTCACTGGACAAACGAATGGCAAAGCAAGAGCCTGAGCTAACTCAACTGAAGCAGAAAATTAACAAAATGGAACTAAAAATAGAGGATCTGGAGGGACGAAGTAGGCGGAATAACATGATTATAATTGGTCTCCCTGAAAAGGAAGAGGGACCTGACGCAATCGCATTCACCCAAAAATTCCTCCGTCGGATTGCTGGCCCCATGCCCTTCGGTGACAACTACATAATAGAGAGGGCCCACCGGGCATTAAGGGCTATGCCTCCTGCTGGTTCTCCACCCCGTATACTGATATTCCGTTTCCTTAACTTTCAAGAGAGGCAGTTTGTTTTAATGAAAGTTAAAGAACTCAAAGAAGTAAGGTGGGAGGGTACCTTGCTGAGAGTCGCCCAGGATCTCCCACTATCGGTGCGCCAAAGGAGAGCGGAGTACCATCAAGTTGTAACTAAGTTGATAGCCGCAGGAATTCATTTCAGAATGAGGTATCCAGCGTGGTTGCAGGTGGCTTTGTCCGGCCAGTGGTCCAGTTTTGAAAACGCTCAGTCAGCGGCAAAAGGGTTGCAGGAAGCCCTTCCGGACTTGTTTAAGCTAAAGTGAAGACTGGGTCTATGACTCACAAAATGGCTCGTCTCAGAGGGCAACAAAGAATAAATAATGGCAAGTAATGTGTAGAATGATGCACCTAGCCGAGGGAGCACAGGAAATCATAGAGTCACCTTAATTGATGTCGGGTACAAAATGTCAGTTATTCCAGGGGGACGCTGCTCTCTCAAAAGATCTGCAAGCTGTATCTGCATGTATGGTCTTTTGCTTTACGTTTTCTT
The DNA here is from genome assembly GCA_016271365.2 of Neoceratodus forsteri. Classification (NCBI taxonomy): domain Eukaryota; kingdom Metazoa; phylum Chordata; order Ceratodontiformes; family Ceratodontidae; genus Neoceratodus; species Neoceratodus forsteri. The sequence continues at coordinate 49,069,940 of CM057451.1, read as the reverse complement.
TTTGAGAAGGGTCAAGAAAGCAGGTACCGGGGGCCAATTGAGATCTCAGTGTAATGCTGGAAGGCGTGAGACAGTCGGTAATCGGTGGACTCTAAAATGCCATACCTTAATACACACTATCTACAACACCGGAGCGAATTGCGGCGATTTGCTCTTATCACCATTCACTTAGCAGAAACTTTGGCATGGTCCCTATTTGGCTTCCAATGATTTCATACCCCATGACAGCCCCTGGCGCCTTTCCACAAGCACTTTGCTCCTACACTGGGCTACGTCTCCTGTCTCTACAAGTGTCCTCGGGGACTGCTTCATCTGCTGCTCGAGTACATGGGAGAGAGATCGTGGGAGTGTTTCCTGTAATTTCAAGCAGCATCGCCTGATTGTCTGGAGCCGGGGTAGAGAGGGCTCCACTCATGGTTTAGCGCAGTTCGAAGCATTTCGAGCACTCTGCTTTGCAGTCAGCCAACACGTTCTGTACATCAGCCACTAGAGGGAGCTCCCGTATCACGTTTACCGCTTGGAGCCCTTTACAATGGAGCTTTGAAAGTCTGATCGATCCCGCTCCCTCTTGCTTTCACATTCCGTACTTTTGCTGGTTCTCTTTCCCCGGTCACTTTTTTCTTTCTTTTTTTTTCTTTCTTTTCTTTTACTTGAACAATGAGCACCCCCAATGTAGGGGCCTGGGGAGCAGCTGCATTTTTGAGGATCTGGACTCTTTGAGGGGCATATAATCTGCATTGTGTTTATTCCCCCCCTCATTAGTCCTACGTTTCTAGACTAGAGGGGCTCGATTTCCTGGACTATTTCTACATGGACTCCTTTACTTAAATTGTGGGTGAACTGTGTAATATGTAGAGATGCTTATATATCTGTTAAAAGTTGTTGAATGTCTGGAGGCTCTGCCTTAGGGGGAGTTGTGGAGTGAACGCAGGGTATCTAAGGCAGTGACCTCTCTCCCTAGGATGCAATGAAGAATTGTCCTTTTTCTTGTTCTGAACTGCCCGGGAGGGTTCAAAATGTTAATAACTTGCTCTGACGAATAATAGGCCTTAGTACAACATTGCCCTAGGAAGAGTTACTCTGGGATGGTGGACAGTCCTTCCTAGGTATTGTGCCATACCCTGAGGCTCGGGAGGTGTCAGTCAAGGGGCTTGAAATATGAAAGGCTTTCTCCTGACAAGAAGTCAGTTATGCTGTCAGCGGGAAGGGGAGGCTGGAGGGGAATCGGGAGGTTTGGAACTTGGAAATTCATGGGCCGAGAGGTGGTTTTGTTGGAGGAAGGGGAGGGTGGGAATCTTTATCAACCAAAATTAAGGATTAAGGTAATAGATGTAGGAGGGGTTAGGGGGGTAATGAGGAGTAACTTGGAGGTTAGAAACGGGGATAGTAATGATGAGGGGGGCTGGGTTGAAAGGGGGTTAAAAGGAAACTGCTCGGAGGGATCTGCTCATAAGAGGAGGCCAGGTGAAAAAGGGAGAACTGGAATGCAGTCAAATATATGTGGAATTCAAATGGAATATAGGGGCAATGGGTAGCATACATGAATTTATCACGTGGAATATTAAAGGGGCTAGGAAGGAATTAAAGCGTTACAAGGCTCTGAGACATTTGCAGTTGCAAAAGGCCCAGATAATATGTTTGCAAGAAACACACTTATTGGAGAGGGAATCCAAAGTACTGAGGCGTCAGTTTGTGGGCCAGGTATACGCTGCTGGCGATAGCACCGCCAGTAGGGGGGTAGCTATTTTAATAACCAGAAATATTCCCTTTGTGTGTGAGGAACAATTGACAGATCCTGATGGACGGTACATAATAGTAGTGGGATGCATAAATCAAACAAGGATTGTGATGGGTAGTATATATGGCCCAAATGGGGATTCGCCCTGGTTCTTTACAGATCTACTAAAAGTTTTGTCCCCCTTTCTTCACCTTCCTATGTTGTTAGGTGGTGACTGGAACCTTGCATTTAACCCAGAATTGGACAGGGAAGGCAGGCGAGGTAGGGGCCTCTCTCCAGCCCAGAGAGCCATTAGAGATCTCACAGACAACTTGGGCATGTGTGACCCGTGGAGGGTCTTGTGCCCTTCCAAGAAGGAATACACATTCTTATCGGAGGTCCATAAAACCAGGTCTCGAATCGATTACTTTTTGATGAGCCAGCGCATGCTTCCTGGTCTGATAGATTGTAGAATTACTCCAGGGGTCATCTCGGAGCACTCTATGGTCTGCTGCACCCTTAATCTTGCTCCCAACACCCCCAAGCAAACCATCTGGAAACTAAACAACCAACTTCTCCACACACCGGAGATTAGAGATAGTATAAGCCAGAGAATAGTACAATACGAGCAGGAAAACTGCAACACGACGGGTAGGGGCGATATAGAATGGAGTGCACTGAAATGTGTGTTAAGGGGGGAGCTCATCAAGGTTGCTGCAGCCAGAAAGAAAAGGAGAGAGAATCAGGCTAGACAATTGTTGGCCCAGATCAGAGACATAGAGAATATCTTGTCAAAGAGCACTCCGGTGGCAACTAAGGAAAAGTTAGTCAGACTCCGGTATCAATATGATAAGATTCTGAGAGAAAAGGCAGAGTACGCCATTAACAAAACGAAAGCCCTATATCTAGATCAAGGGTAGAAAGCAGGTCACCTTCTCGCTATGCGACTTAAAGCAGCCGAAACATCCAGAATTATTCAAAGTATATCCTCCCTTACAGACGGATCCATTAAAACCACCCCCCACGAGATTGTAAAAGAATTTGAGGATTACTACAGGGAATTATATAGTCCAATGCCCAACAGACCAAGTGGCGAGGAAGTCAGGGCCTATCTCTCCACGTGTAATTTACCTTTGATACACGAGGACCAGAAGGAGATGCTCTCCTCCCCTATATCAGAATCAAATTTAAATGCGATTCAGTTGCTCCTAACAGACAAAGCCCCCGGACCGGATGGGTTCTCTCCAAATTTTCATAAATGTTTCGGGAGACAGTTATGCCCAGGGTTAAAAAGACTATTTCATAGTATTTTTACTTCTGAAACCATTGATAGTCATCTTTTTGAGTCCCTGATAGTGCTTATCCCCAAAGAAGGGAAAGAACGAGACAAGGTCCCAAACTACAGGCCCATAGCCTTAATTAATTATGATGTTAAAATCTTAGTGAAAATATTAGCATCCCACCTAGCTAAGGTCCTTCCTAGGTTAATCCACCAGGACCAGGTGGGATTCATGAATGGTAGACTAGCTTCAGACCACTTCCGTAAATTATCCCACATTTTCTCAGCATCCAAGGATAGTAAAATCCCATGTGGATTGATGTCTGTCGATGCTGAGAAAGCATTTGACAGAGTAGATTGGAGGTTTCTGTCTTTGACCATGGAGCATTTTGGCTTTCCAGCTCACTTTATTAACAGGGTGTTTGCTCTATATAGATCCCCATCCACAAAAATATATTGTAATGGGTATTTTCGGCAAGCCTACCTTTGTTGTCGGGCACTAAACAGGGATGCCCTTTATCCCCCCTTTTGTTCAACTTATACTTAGAGCCCCTGTTGTGCAGAATCAGACAGGATCCCAGGATTTTGGGGATAAAAATTGGGTCACAGGAACTTAAGATCTCAGCATTTGCAGACGACATTTTACTCCACATTAGTCACCCCTGAACCTCAGTGCCGGGGGTGCTCGAAGCCATTGCGAGCTATGGTAAGTTATCCAACTACAAAGTTAACATAGGGAAAACTCAGTTATTTCCCCTTAATGTAAAAGTTTTCAAGTCGGATATTTTGGAACTGGGTATACAGTGGTGCCCACACACCCTGAAATATCTTGGCATTGTCATGGCCAGTTCAGAGGCAAAAATGGTGAGGCTTAACTTGGACGCCCTCAAGGTAACTATAAAACAAGATCTGGAAAGATGGGGCAGACTTCCGCTTTCTCTCTGGGGAAGGATCAACATAATAAAGATGAATGTTCTGCCGAGGATTTTTTACCCCCTAAATATGCTTAACGTACGGTTACCCCTAAAATGGCACAAAGTATTGCATTCAATTATCTCAGAGTTTATCTGGGGAAAGAAATCACCCCGGAGAGCCTATCACAAACTTGCCGCCCCCAGGGAGAAAGCTGGTGTAAGATTGCCGCATTTTGGGTTATATCACTGGGCAAGTAGTCTTTGTAAATATCTACGTTGGCTCCTGCCCCCCAGGGATTTGGAGCTACTACCGTATGTACCTCCCTGGGTTGAATTGGAAACAGAGTTGATAAAAGGGGCCGGTGTAGATCCGGAGGCTCTCCTTTATACTCCATTAAGATCTCTCCCCTCTAAACTAGCAGCCACCCCAATTAAAGTCTCCTTACGTACACACATTCAACTATGTGCTTCCCTTCGTTATTCCCCGTGTGCAGATAGATACCAGCCAATATGTCATAACCCTAATCTGTGGATTGGGGAGAAAATGATAAACGAAACCTGGCTTCCCTTTTTGAAAGGGTTAAAGGTTGCAGATATCATGCAGGGGGACAGGTGCCTCTCAGTTGCAGAAGTTCTAGCAAAGTACAATATAGGCCCTAACCAAACTTTTAAAATATATCAACTCATACACATGGAGACTTTCAAGATAAAATTAAAGGAGAGGAAGATTAATGGGGTATGGTTCGTGCCCCTGGCCCACTGGGCTTGGGAGCCACATGCGGTTTCCAAGGTCTACAAGGCACTGTTCGAACAAGTCTATGCAGACACTGTCAACAGGCCGAGATTCTGGTCAAACCATCTGGGGGACCAAGAATGGAACTGGGATCTTATATGGCAGCACACATACCAGTATATCACCCAGGACAGATTACGCATCATGCAATACCACTTTTGAAATAACTTGTTCTGGACTCCTTCCAAATTGTATAAAGTTGGACGTATCCCAGACCCGTCATGTAACCGCTGTCAGCAGGCTGAGGGAGACTTACCTCACATCTTCTGGGAATGTCCATCGGTAAAAGGGTTGTGGGACCAAATCAAGCACAAGGTGGATCCTTTACTGGGCACTGAACATTGCTTTACCCCAGAAATCTGCCTGATAGGTGACTATACTGGTATTGCTGTAAAATCCCAAAAAATATTATATGGCCTTGATCTCATCATCGGTCAAGAAAATAGTGTTAAAACACTGGCTGGATAACTCCTCACCTAGTTACGTGGAATGGTTACAAGAACTACTCTTTAATTTAAATATGGAAAAATTCGGGGCTTTGAGAAGGGGTAGCTCTTCAAAATTTGAACAGGTATGGGGCCCCTTCCAAACACTGTACTTGCTCCAATCTTAGTCAGCCATTGTAAGGCAAGTTGATCCTGGTTCGTTCGCTAATGAGCAGATTTATCTCAACCCTCGCAGATATGGGGGGGGGGGTGGTATGATAGGACAGGTAAGATTGCTAAATAGGGAGGGGTTAGTATCAGAAAATTGTTGTGTTCATTTTCTATTGGTACATTGTAAGTGGCACTATGCTGTCACAGGTTATCATCTGTAAGACTCTGTTTTTATTTCTGTGCCAACAGTATGTCAATAAACTTGAATTTAAAAAAAAAAAGAGAACTTGATAAGCTGATTCCTTAAAACCACCACATGATCCCATTACCCTTACCGGCTCAAACTAATTCCAGCCGGGGACACATGGACACAACTGGCTCCATGAATTAAGGATGACTGGAGAAGGCTGCCCAACTCTGTGGTGCCAGAACGCATGCAGTTGCCTGGCACAACAGCGACAGAGGTTTGCCATGAGCTTGGGGGAGCAGAAGTCTGGGCAGAAATTTAAATTTTGTGCACATTCCCACTATCTCTGCCCCCATACCTGTTACTATAAATCTGAGGGTTATCAGTACAGGTGTGTCACCCACTATCTCTAAGCAGGTTGCTCCCTTATTGTTTGTAAAAGATCTATTTTTATTCAGGAAAATTCTTACTTCACTTCTTAGGCCGAACCCCTTTTTTCAAGATGGTCCTGACAATAGGACTTTAAAATTACATCAAGAACAAACACAATGCAAACATCACATTCAATCTCTAAGACCTTAGGGCATTCAATAAATATACTTTTGTTCCTAAAAATTTATACAACTCATTTCACAACGTGAAATACCAATTAAAATCCCAAAATTATCTTATTCATCCATTACACATGCATCTAACTTTCAGTTCCTCTGTCATAAATTTGGTAACCAGTGATGGTTTATAGCCTAATTTATTTTTTATAACGTTGAACAATTGACTGTTCAAAGCATAGTCAGCTTTAAACGTCATTTCAGTAAAATGATTTTTTACCTTAGGCATGTAAGGGGTCACCCCATTGTCTCTTAACTTATAATATAATTATGTTTAACATTTTTCTCCTCTATTTTATCCCTAAGATATTTTGGTTCTCCTGTCATTTGTAATCTATGTGTTTGTAAAGCCCTTATCAATTTTCTCCTATTATCAAGTGTTAACCAGTCCAGTGTCAAATACAAATTACAGTGGTGAGTTTTGTAATCACACTGTAAAATAAATCTAGCTCAATTGTTATAGGTGACCTCAAGCTTTCTTAGAAGAAAGCCCGAGGCCTTTCCATATATGTGGCTACCATATTCTATTGTAGGAATTAATAATTGATTCACAACTGATTTCTGCTTTCTAATATCTGTACAAAACCTGTTTCTTTGAAAAGCCACTACTTTTCTATTTACTTTACCTACAAATTCTTCTATATGTATATCAAATTTCAATCCCTGATTACCCAGACCTAGATATTTATAATGAGGAACCTGCTGTAATATTTTCTGTTTTAATGTTTTTATATTCAATTCCTGCTTGTGATTTGTTTTGTCCTTCTGAGTTGAAAAAAGAAGGTTTTTCTTTTACTGTTTAATACTAATTTTGAATTGACTAACCAATTGTCTAACCCTGCATAATCTTCCTGGAGCCCCTTTTCTACCTCTTTAATGTTCATGCCACATGCTAACAAAACTGTATCATCAGCGTATAGTTTGATTTTAGTATTATTAGCAACTTTTACCAAATCATTAAGAAGAAGAAGAAGAATCAGCATTTATATAGCGCTTTTCATACACAGTATCCCAAAGCACTTTACATGCAATGCTAGACTGATAGTGAAGTGACTGAATGTGTGGTGGCAGCCATATCGCACATCATCACCCACACACAGCCTGGATAATTGCATGAACCGGTTTATGGGAAGGGGAATGTTGGCCAGGACACCGGGAATGTTCCCTGCTCTTTGTGAAGATTGCCCTGGGTTCTTTTACTTCCATCTGGACACCACCAGGATGGGCAGAAGGGACCTCGGTTTAACATCTCATCCAAAGGACGGCACACCTCAGCAGTACAGCACCCCCCAATACTGCACTTAGATGCCAGCAATTTTTAGGTGCAAGTCCAATCCCGGTGTGGGACGAGAACCCACGACCTTCTGGTCCAGAGGCAGATGTGCTACCAACTGAGCCACACTGACACAGACCAAAAAAAGAGTTGGGCCCAAAATGGACCCCTGTGGTGCCCCTCTAACAACTTTAAGCTGTTTTGAGGTTACATCTTTGAGTTTAACCAATTGTGACCTTTCAGATAAGTAAGAAAAAAAAATCCCAAAGTTTCAAAGTCTAGGTCCAGTTTTTCCATTCCCTGAAGCAAAACCCTGTGGTCCACGGTGTCGAAGGCTTTAGACAGGTCCACGAAACACCACGCCCACCCCCCTCAAGCTGAGAGGAGACAAGATCTGTTAGATCAGTGAGCGCAGAGTCCGTGGAACACCTTTTTTGAAATCCTGATTATGAATCCGAAAGTAAGTGATATTTCTCCAAGTAATTACTTAACTGATTATGAACCAGTTTTTCCATTACCTTCGACACCGTGGACAACAGGGCTATCGACCTATAATTCGAGGGGTCAGTTGGCTCTTCCCCTTTAAAAACTGGAACTATTTTTGTTTTTTTCCAACTGGAGGGAAATCTCCCTTCCATTAAACTCCAGTTGAATAGCTTAGTTAATATAGGGGCCAGAAAATCTACAGCATCCTTTAAAAACTATTTTCTATGTTGTCTAATCCATATGCTTTATTAGCTTTTAAGTTATTTAGTTCTTTCTGAACCTCATTACAACTAATTTTCTTAAATCTAAATCTTGGGATTTTTAGGGTAGCAGCAGATGGAAAATTTGAAAACAAATGATTGTCAATTTCTGGAATATCTATTCCAGGTAGTTCTATGAAATATGCATTCAAGATATCTGCAGAATTTACTTTACCCTAAAGTACACCATTTTGTTGAATTTGGACAGGGGGTTTACTTATAACTGGTTTCTCCAAAGATTGGATCAAACACCAATATTTCCGAGGGTCAATTGTATCAGCAATTTTTGTTCTATAATAATGCCTTTTTGTGTTTTTTACTCTAGTACCCATTCTGTTACAGTGTATTTTATACGCTTCCCAGTCAGCTTTACTTATGGATTTATTAGTCCTCTTCCATAATCAATGTTTTATTCTTATTTCCTTTTTTGATTTTTCCGTCATCCATGGGGGCTGATTTTTCCTAACCATAATTGTTTTAAAGGGGGCGACCCTTTTGCAAGCCTCTAGAAACATTCTAGTAAATTCTCTCACAGCTAAATCCAGATCAGGAATAAGAAAAATCCTATACCACTCTTAAGTTTGCCAATGTATGTAAAAATAATTTTTTGCTATATTTTTTAAAAGACCTCTTTCTTATTTTTATAGGGGCTTCTGATTTTATTCCTTGACCTTTGGCTTTTAATTCACAATTACATACAATTGAACAATGATCACCCAGTATTGGTTGATTGACCCATACCTCTTGAACTTTTATACGTTCTGTTACAAAACACAAATCTAATATATTTCCTTTGCTGTTCAAGTCTGTCTTTCTGGTGGGAGTCATCACAACCTGGGTCAGGCCAAGGGGGCTCAGGCCCTGCAACAATGCATTGCCCCTCGGTCTGCCTCAGGCTGCGTTGACATCCCCCAGCACAAGCAGTTCATAACCCATTGTAAGTTTCTGTATATATTGTGCCAAATGCCAGAATTCTACCACCCTCACTTTTGGGGGTGAATAAACCACTTCAATAACAAGATTATACTTCAATAGTTGAACCAGCAATATTTCCATTTGTTTTTTTGTTCCTGGATAAATTACCCTAAAACTTCACAAATTCCAGTTTGTATACAACAACCCCCCCACCTCTCTTTCCCTCTCTATCTGCTCTATGAAGAAAAAAGCCCTCAATTTCAATTTCATTTGAGTGAACCAGTGAGGTTAACCATGATTCTGTTATAGCTATAATGTCAGCGAGTTCATCTACAGCCCATAATTTTAGAGTATCCATTTATGTCTGTATTATAAATAACAGAAGTTTAAAGTGATACAGACACTGCACTGCTCAGTGGACTACATTAAATTGGTTACCCCACATTAAAATGATAATGGCGTATGGTTTGGGACAGGTGCCTAAAACAACTGTACACAACTATTTACAGTGAGTACACTTGTGTAACAACGCCCTCCTTACAGAAGGGGGAGGTGATTGCTCACTGAGATGAGCCAATGGGGACTGATGCTTTGGTATCATCCCCAAGGGTATAGACGGAAGTGAGGGAGGTCTGATATAACAGATAAAGAAGGGTGCGCGTCTGATGTCAGAGAAGTGGGCAACATCTGACTGAAGGTACTCGGTGTGGAGCAAAGAGTGGGAAGAGGAGAGGAGAGGAGGGCAGACAAATCTGAGTGATTGTTAAGCTGTACTATCTCTTCAGTAAAACCCTCAAAATGTGCCACAAAACACCAAAAAACCGAAAGCTTCTGGGGACCTTGGTAGCCCCCAGACCCCCAGACACTTCTTGCTCCCCCCCAGAAAAATAAAAGTCAGCTCCTATGCTTGGTCCACCAAGTATACCCATTTTTCCTTGCCTGTCACCGCAGACCCTTCCTGATCTCTCGCTACCTCCCCCTCTGCTAGCCTACCAAGATTCCTTTGTGCCTATCCCATGCATGCTTGAATCCATCCACTTTTATATGTGTTGGAGGACAGATCAGCTGCATTTCTTTTCACTGAAAAAGTGCATTAAACTTAATTTTCAAGGTTTTTAGCCATATTTTTTTTATTTGTAGTGATGTAGGCTTTCTTTTCTTTTTACTGTCTATTGTTTATAGTTGTTTTTTTCTTTCTTCTTTCCTGTTTTGAAGCATTCTTTCCCTGTGAATTTTTCTCTGCTGAATCTTGAATATTGTGTAATTTGATTTTTTTCCTTTTTATTTTCTTTTCTAAATCTTTGTGTTACTCACTTTCTTAATGTATATGTTACTAAATTTGTTGGTTAATAGAAACAAAGGAGACATGAGTGGGCATGTTGGCTGTGGGAGTGGCTGTACAGTGGTGCCAGGAGTGGAATGCTGTCAATCCCCCCATGCTGTATGTCTGCAGCAGGCACCACTGGTAGGAGCAGTGGTAGGAGAAAGTAACAGGTACCGCAAGGCAACATGTGGAACTGGTGCAGGAGGAGGCAGAACAACCACTCCCCAACCACAGGAGACAGTTGCATTGCAACCAGCACCCCCCCTCATCACAAGTAGTTGAACCAGCACCCCTCATTGCAAGTGTTCAAACCAGCAGACCCCACCAATCGCAATTGATAAAATCAGTGGCCTGTCTTCTGACACTGCCCCTAGGCAACTAGAAACATAGAATTTGTCAGCAGAAAAGGTCAGCTTGGCCAATTCAGTCTGCCCAAGTGTTCCCTACCTATTCCACCTCTACAATCCCTATCTGGTCCCCAGTAACCCTCCTCACTCTTTGCCTCTTTTCTAATATACCCCTAGGTTTATCCCATGCATGTGTGAGGCACCTCACTATTTTAGCCCCCACCACTTCTGCTGGCAGTCTATTCCAAGTGCCAACAACCCTTTCAGTAAAGAAATACTTCCTCACATCTCTCCTGAACTTCCCTCCCACCAGCTTCCTCGCATGTACACTGGTTCTGGTGGTCATCCTCATTTGAAGGAGACTCCCAACCTGTACTCTGTTCACCCCTGTAAGGTACTTGTAAGTCCTGATCACAGCACTTATCTCTTTCTCCTCTCTTCCAGGGTGTACATGTTGAGACCCCTCAACCTCTCCTTGTAGGGATTCCCATACAAATCCTATATCATTTTAGTTGCCCTACTTTGGACAGCCTCCACTCTGTCGATATCCTTTTGGAGATGTGATCTCCAAAACTGGAGACACTACCCCAGGTGAGGGCATACCAGGGAGCAATATAACTGCAGCACCACCTCCCTCCTCCTGCTGGAGATAACCCTCCCTAGTCACCCCAGCATCTCACTAGCTCTGCCCATAGTCTTGTCAAATGGTGGTGCCACCTTGAGGTTCTCTGATAAGATAACCCCCAAGGTCCCCTTCCTGCCCAGTGACTGTCAATATCTCCCTACCATCCTATACTCAGCACTGGGTTTACTATGCCCAAGTTGCATGATTTTGCAGTTTTTGGCATTGAACCCCAAACTAGCATGTCTTGGACTACTCCTGGTGTTTCTCAAGATCCTTGTGCATTTTCTCCACCCCCTTTCTGAGTGTACACTCTGTTACAGATTTTGGTGTCATCTGTAGAAAACATACCTTCCCCTCCAATTCTTTTGCAATGTTCCCTATGAAGACATTGATGAGGACTGGTCCCAGAACCAAGCCCTGTAGTACCCTGCTAGTCATGCTCCCATCCTTAGAATGAGTGCTGTTAACTCTCTGTCTCCTACCCATTAACCAGTGTCTAACCCAATTTACCACTTTGGACCCCACTACTAAGCTGATCAATTTCTTTATCACCCTCCTGTGCGACACAGTATCGAAGACCATGCTGAAGTCCAGATAGGCCACATCCACTATCCTCCCCTGATTAATCTCCCTGGTCACCCATTCAAAGTAATCTATCAGATTTTCTTGCCATTATCAATTAGTCTTATGTATTATATTCATGTATTGACTTAAATAATTCAATAAAAGCTGACCCGGTGGTGTAGAGGGCTGAGGCGCCATGTGCATCATACCTCTCACGATGCCAGCAACCCAAGTTTGGAAATGAGCTCGAGTCACCAGGGTTGGCTTGGGGGGAGAGGATTGAGCATCCAACAGGCTGCTTTCCTCTCCTGGGGGGCTGAAGGGCTGTGGTGCCACTCTTCAGCGACACCCAGTGGAGGCTGGGTGTGCATCAAGATCTGGCAACTATGGTACGGGGTTGGAGGCAATGGCAGATGTCCACAAGCTTGGTGCAGGAGCATGCTCAGCCTGCACTGGATGACATTGCACATCCATGCCTCTGGGGAATGGGGAAAAAACATGGATACTCCTTCTCAGCATGCATAGTGACACCGAGGCATCTCCTCGAATGATGCCCCAGGCCAGCCAAGGGCTGGCAAATTGTGGATCTCAGGCTGTCTTCCTCATCCTCAGGGACAGCCTTGCTGCAGAGGGCAACCTGCAGGCATCACCAGTCACTAAGGGCCTGGTGGGGGATGCTGAGAGGAGGTTGCCTGGGGCAGAGCAGGGGTATCCCCCCGCAGCTGCCTGGAAGGAGTAGAAATAGAATTGAAAAAAATAATAATTCAATAAAATCTTTCATGTTACTGTAGGTAGGAAAAAATGGGCAGATCGGGTGAGCCAAGCAGTCCTTGTCTGCCAACAAATTCTATGTTTCTATGTTAAAAAAAAGATTCATTTGGCATGAACTTCCTCCATGAATCCATGCTGCTTATAGTACTGTAGCTCACTGGACTCCAAATGCTCAGCCAGTCTTTCTTTCAGTAGGGCTTTTATTAATTTCCCCACCAAGGAAGTTAGATTGACTGCCTGTGGGTGCTAGTCTCTTTCCTGCTGCTGCTCTTCAATAAGGAGACTATTTCAGCTTTTTTCAAGCCCTCTAGAATCATATATGTTTCCAGTGAACACATCCCTGAGTTCTTTCAGTACCCTGGGGTGTATTCATCTAGTCCAATAGCCTTATCCACCTTCAGGGCTGCAAGTCCTTTCAGGACTCTTTCCTCTGAATATGGACTTGTGTCCTCATCTCCGCCCTTAATTCTTGCTTTTCCCTGGTGGTCCATAGCCACTTCCTTACACTGTGAAGTCTGAGTAGAAGTACTGTACCTGTTTAAGATGTCTTCTTTTTCTTGGTCTCTTTCTGCACATCTATCCTTTCACCCTTCTGATCCTCAATGTCCCCCCTCCTCGTTTTTCTCTTCTCACTTATGTACCTGAAAAAAGCCTTATTCCCTTTAGCCACCCCTCTAGCAATCCTGTATCAGAAGTCCTTGGTATGAGATTTTCTTTCTGTGTGGACCTGGCCAACAGCAGTGGTGTGACATGAATACCGTGTAATAAGACAGTCAAGAATGGGAGACTAGACTCCCATCTTGGGGCCAGTGGTCAGCATACCCACCTGAATGTTAAACATAAGGAGTAATGGGAAGCTCATGGAAATAAGGTGGCAACTGAGTGGGGACCACTCCTTCAGCTCCCAGTGAGATGCTGCTGGTGCAGAACTGTGGGAAGTGGTAGGGCACATGGTCAGGAGACACCTGAGGGACATGTTGCAAGTTGGGCCAGTCCATGTAAACAAAAATCTGTTGTATCAAATTGCAAGTCCAGTCCCAGAGGGAATTACAAGAGCTCACCTGTTGCATTGCTGCCATGGAAGAGATAACACAGCAAGGCTTGGACAACAAGTGTATAATCCTGGCCAAGTTGGCCACACTCTGTGAGGGAGGTCCTCTATCTGATAGGCTACTAGTAACTCCTGCTACTGTTGTTTTGTCAGCTGCTCCATCTCCTGCTATACCTTATCCAGCCTTCTCCCTATCCTTCTGTGTACTTTCCACCCCGGTTCCCTGTTCCAGCCTCCAGGTTGATAAAAAATTAAAATAAATTCAAAAGAAATGTCATTTTTAAGTAATTTCTCTCATTCATCTCATCTTTTCTTCTTTCATCTCATGTCAAATCTTCTTAATTGTCCACATTTCTGCACTTTCTCTGCACTTTCATTCTCCCAATACATAGAACTGTTTTTATTGTTAACCTATTTGATATACAGTGTGCATAAAAAGCACCACTTAAATGTCAAGTCTCCTTAATTCTCCCTATGTCTGCACCATCTCTGCAGTTTCTGTCTCCCGGTATATAGAAGTAGTTTTATTGTTTACCACTTTAGTACACATCGCACATAAAAAGTGCAGCATAAATGTCAAGTCTCCTTAAATTGACCCATTTCTTCACATTCAGTCTCCCAGAAAACAGAGTATGTTTTATTGTTAAGAACTTTGGTATACAGTTTGCATAAAAGTGCTGCTTAAATACCAAGTCTCCTTAATTCTCCCCATTTCTGCACCATCCTAGCACTTTCAGTCTCCTAGTATATACAACTGGTTATTGTTAACCAGTTTTATGATTCAAATACTCAAGCAGTTGACAAGATATCTGAGAAGAGGCAGCAGTAGAGCAGGTGGAAAAGGCTTCAGAGGACTCAGATTAGACAGTAGCAGTACTGAGAAAGAGGATAAGGCAGTAGCTATGGATAAGGCATCTGAGGAGGAGGCATCAGAGGTCTCATGGATTAGGCAGCAGCAGATAAGCCAATTAAGGAGGAGGCATCAAGAGGACGGCGGTATCACAGGATAAGACAACATCAAAGAAGCACTACCTGCTGAGCTGAGTACGTTATGTCCTGTGGATGTACTTGTAGTTAAGACCTGTGGAAAGAAAATCAAATAACATAAGACACACATGTGTCCCTTGCCCATATTCAAGGACTGTCAATTAACCTGAGAAAATAAAAAAAAAAGTTGGCAGAAAAGAATACTTACTTGAATCAGCCCAATGGCTATGCCTTAAGGCCCAGGAAAGCACCCATGTGGACAAGGACCCATTTAACAGGGCACCACAGGAGGGCTAGGATAGAGTTTCCAACATCACTGGTTAATGGAGGTGTGTAGGGATAACACCAGTGGTGGAGCCAGAGGGGGGCTGGGGGGGAGGTCGCCCCTCCTGGCTGCCTCAGTGTGAGTAGTGGTGCCCAACCACCATCTTTATTTAATGCTTAGTGCCCATTGTGGAACCAATGATTGACTGAAAGGCCCCCCCGGCTCCCAAATGTTCCCAAACCTGGCTCCGCTACTGGATAACACCCATACAATGAAAGACAAACAACTTAAGACACATAGAGGATAATGTATGGGCAGCCATGCTCATCAAGCCTGCGTCTGCACTGAAAGGTTTTTATGGCAACCAGGAACCTCAAGGGTGAAGCTCAAGATGTTCACTGGTTGCCATAGAAAACTCAAGATGAGGACATCGGCTTGTCTGTGTATGGATGCCCATACATTATCTTTCATACTATATGGGCATCCATGCCATTTTCAGACACTCCACTAGTGTATACAGGAGGTGGATAGCAAATTGGCTAACAGGTAGGAAACAGAAGTTGGTGGTGGATGGTCACAATTCAAAGTGCAGGGAAATGCTGGATGGAGTACCCCAGGGGTCAATGTTGAGTCGGTTACCCTTCAAGATACTGTATTCATTAATAACCTGTAGACAGGGAACAAGTAGCATACTAAATTGGAAAAAAGAATGGAGCCAGCAGAGAAGGGGTTGTAGTTCAGGGGGAAATGCATACATTAGGGGTATGGGCTAAAAAATTGGGGCTTATGTTTACTGTGGGTAAGTGCAAGGTTCTAAACCTAGGTGTGAGGAATCTTGGTCACACAAACACCCAATGTGGTGCAGCAGTGGACAGCACAACTGATGAAATGCATCAAGGGTTACTTGTAGACATGAAGTTGAAGTCAGTCAGGCCATGTTCTTCTGCAGTAAATCAATCAATCAATCAAAATCTTTATTTATCCAGACGGGCAACATTGAGCAAGGCTCATTTGCAAGATGGACCTGGTCATACAAAAATCATAGTACAGTAACATGGTAGAATATAATGCAATATTATACGAAAAAAAAATATATAGATATGTACATATGTACATCAACATTTGAGCATAAGGGCCTTTACAACAGATAGGCTCATAAATTGGTACATCCGGAATATTCACTTAAAAAAAGAGAGAGAGAAAGACTTCTGGTGACATCACCAGCGGCATGGTGGCTTAATCGAGTGGCTGCCCTCCTCAATGATAATTTAAATCATTTCCACACAGCCTAGCCAAATCAAATTGGTATAAAAATGCAGAGAAATACAAGTGGAAACTCAGCCAGGAAAAGATCCCGCTCTAAAAACCGGAAAATGAAGGCTGATTGCAGTGGATCGAGTCCAGCTAGCTCAGCAAACAGTGGCAGAGAGTCTCCTTCAAGCATGGCGGGCGGAGACACCGAGACGGAGCTAGACACCCTATCTTGCTCCAGATTTGAAACCCTTCTCTCTGAAATTAAACAATTTTGATCGGAAACAAAGCAGGAATTCACTAGACTGCATTCTGATTTAAAGGGGCTGGAGAAAAGAGTGACCTCCTCAGAAGAGCACATATCAACTGCTGAAGATGACCTCATTGAAGTTTCACGAGCGATGGAGTATATAGTATCTCAACAAGAACAGACGGCTGCCAAATGTTTAGACCTCGAGGCTCGCTCCCACAGAGATAATTTAAGAATTTACCGCCTACCTGAAGCATCGGAGGTCGGGGAGATGCATGAATTCCTAGAGGACTTACTGCGACACGTTTTGGACCTCCCACCGTCCTTCCACTTTAGAAATGAAAGGGCACATAGAGCGCTGGTACCCAAACCAACCTCATCGACTGCCAGGCCCCGGTCAATTGTAGCGAAATTTGCAAGCTTCAGGGAGAAAGAACAGATTTTACGGATGGCCTGGAAACAGAGAAAGGTTGACTATAATGGTGCCCGTCTCTCTTTTGACCAAGACTACCCCCCCTCGATTTTGCAGCAACGTATGGCCTACTCTCCGATACTGCGGAAATTAAAAGCCTTAAATATAAAATTCCAAACCCCTTACCCTTCTCGCCTGTGAGTATTTTGGGACTCGGGTACAGAATTATACCACACTTATGGGGAGGCCCTTCAGGCGCTGAAAGATAAAGGATATGAAATTGTGGAGGCCTCCCTTCACAAAGAACACCAGCCTGCCCTTCAGCTTCCCTGGCAACCAGTTAGGCCCCGGCAATCCAACCAACTGGGTGGGTGAACAGCGGCTGCTACGATCCAGGAGATCAGAGAAGTACTACATAGACTCTCACACCCCCAACCTCCTGAGGAGCGGCCTACTGAAAGCATGGAGGATACCTGAAGGGAGGACATGGAATATTGGTTCAGGACAGTATTTGTGAAGCTCCTCTTTCACGTGGGGACGCCTCCGCGAGTGAACTTGGGCTGCAATGTGCAAGCATTCGGATTTGATGAGACATCCTGAAACCTTCTCCTGAACTTGAGATGAAGGCTTCTATTGATAATAAATCAGAGACGGGGGGGGGTAGGGTGACCGATAATTGATGCAGAGTTGGGTCTGTTTGGGTGACCCCACGGGCCTTATAAGGCAAATTGTAACACCATAGAGACCGCCAATACTGTGGCATCTTTCCACAAAGAAGGAGGACGAGGGAGAGTAAACCGAAAGAGGGAGTGTATAAGCAGTCACACTGCCTGGGGGGGGGGCTCCTGGACAGATGCTCTCCTCAGGTAGCTTTGTACTTGTAAATAGAACTGTTGGTATCACATAGATTGAGTCTACGGGGCTACCTAGGGGCATGACGCCATGGTTATCTCGCCTTGGAGTGGTATTGAGCCACTTTATACTAGATTTGGATGTTTCGCTGGACGGCTTGGATTGGGATGGGACGGCTTTAAATATCCTGCGGTGGCATCCCAGTTCTGTTGCCCGGATGAATCGAAGCCGTAGTCAGTATGGGGACAGTGATTTACTTCAATAAGGTGGAGAAATCATGGTTAAGAATAGGGGTAGAGTGTCTGATACCATCTCGCTCTCTTCCAGGCTAGTGGAATCATACCTAGGGCTGAGACCATTGGGGGGGGGTCCCTATACTTTCGGAAGGAGATTGGTGCTGAGGGTGGTCTGTCCTAGATTTAGAGTAGCCGCCCAAGATGGCAAATCAGAGAGTAGGCCATACGTTGCTGCAAAATCGAGGGGGGGTAGTCTTGGTCAAAAGAGAGATGGGCACCATTATATTCAAATAAGTTACCTTAGGGGACAGCTCACTCTGATTTTTCAAACTAGGGGTGGAGCGCTGATGTTTCATCTCCTGCATTGTTCAGTTCGCTGTCTGGGGGAAAGCATCCTAACGCATTTGAGTGGCAGTTGAGAGTTAAAATATTCGAAGGGGAAGCTGAAGTTGAAATGGAAATCTTTAATAATCCACTGTTGCTCAGGATGGGGTGCAAGTTCCCCTTAGAGGCCTTAAAGTCAGAGAAAATTTGGGACCACAGTATTGGGTGTTGATAAGGGAATGAGAATGGGGGGGGGAACATTCTAGCATTAGGCGCATCCTCGAACTTAACCGGACGAGTGCTCTGATGCTGGGGGAACCCTCTATTGTTCTGGGTACGCTGCTGGCGATGTTTTGCCCAGACATCGGGCTAGGACCTTGGAAATTTGAGGTCCAGGGGGAACGTGCCCCGTTAGGAGCACCTTTACCTCCCATCTGGGTTGTGACGACTCAGACAGATAGAGAACAGAGAACACTGTTCTCCTGCCTAGGGAGTTTTCCTGTAAATAGTTTTGACCTCTGGGGGAAGGCCGCCCGGTTGGCGCCTGCACATAGGAGAGATTATGAATGTGTTGGCTTCGCTCATGTTATATGGAAGGTTTTGATTGTATTTAGAATCTTCCACTGCACTTTACAATTGTACAATATGTTAAAAAGCAGAGTATGTTACAGCACCAGGGGGTGGCGGGGTGGGGGGAGGATCCAGAGCAGGGAGAGGCAGAGGAGAAGCTTATTTACCAACAGAGATTCTACCTCTGGCCTCTAGATGGAGGATAACACCAGTTTGAGAATTCTCTCCCACAAAGTTAATGTGCTAAACAACCAAGTAAAAAGATACAAGGTCATGTCTATGATAAAAGACAGAAGCCCTCGATTCTTTTATTACAAGAAATCCACTTAAATAAATCTGAACATCAGAAGCTGGTGAAATTCGGGTTTGAGCAAGTAATAGCTGCCTCATATGGGAAAGGAAAGAGAAGAGGCACTGCAGTGTTGATTTCTAAGGGGGTGAAGTTTCAAAGGCTGACTAGCTACATAGACCCAGAGGGGCGATTGGTCATTCTCTCAGGGAAATTAGAGGGTACCCCTGTTACGTTAGCCTCTCTTTATGCACCACCAGGCTCCACTAAGGAAACGCTACGCTTCCTATTGCATAAAATAACTGAGCAACAAAGAGGTTTATTAATAGTAGGATGGGATCTAAACCAAGTGTAGGACCAGAAAGACACATCTAATGCTAAAGCATTTCGTCAGAGTCCAGCTAGCAGGTTCATTAGGGAACACCTGAGGGGTGCCTTCCTGGTGGATGCCTGGAGAGGACGCAATAAGAACAAACGAGAGTATACACACTACTCCTATCCGCATGGCTCCTTTGCTAGAATAGATTACATATTGATCTCTGGAGAACATCAGGATCAGGTTGTTGAATGTAAACACATTCCCTCGGTACTCTCCGATCATTCCCAGCTGCTGCTGCGATTGCATTGGAAAGCTAAAAAGGGCCAGTCCCTTTGGAAGTTTAATAATTATTTTTTAAACTTAAAAGAGTTTACAGATATGGCCAAAAAGAGGCTAGTACAAATCCAGCAAGATAACAAGTTCCCTCAGGTACCAAGTAGTATATTCTGGGACACAGTGAAGGCTGTATTCAGAGGGGACTGTATCAAGTTTGCTGCACACTTTAGAAGGCAACAAAATCAGCAGATGGCAGATCTTCAGAATCAACTATTGGCCTTCCAGGGGAGATTAGCGGAGGGAGATAGTTCTATATCCCGGACATTCAGATAATCAAACAAAAAATTAAAAAACTAATAGATATTAAGACAGAACAGGCTCTGCAGTGCTTGTGGAAAAAATATTTTGAAACAGGTCCTAGAGCGTCACGCCTCT
Source organism: Neoceratodus forsteri (assembly GCA_016271365.2). Classification (NCBI taxonomy): domain Eukaryota; kingdom Metazoa; phylum Chordata; order Ceratodontiformes; family Ceratodontidae; genus Neoceratodus; species Neoceratodus forsteri. Next base: position 49,049,764 of record CM057451.1, on the reverse strand, counting down.
TGGCTCATCGCCTGAGACAGCATACTGCTAAGTCCACGATCACCTGAATTAGGGACCCTGTGACAGGTCAACTATTAAAAGCCCCGGGAAAAATCCTAAATGGATTTAAGGATTTTTACTCGAGGTTATATGCCTCAGAGCAAAGCCCAGATGAGGAGCAAATTAATACCTATTTAGCTAAATTAAATCTACCGAATTTAACAAGGGAAATGAGAGACTCTCTCAACTCCCCCTTATCCCTTTCAGAACAAACTTCTGTGATTAAAAGATTGAAAGTAAAAAAATCCCCTGGTCCAGATGGATACACACCTGAGTTTTTTTAATTTTTTATTCAGGAAATCAAGGACCCCCTGCTGGAGGCATGTAAGGTAGCACAATCTGGGGAGGCAATCCCGGATTCATGGAACTATGCAGTCATTTCTAGTGTCCCTAAACCTGAAAAAGATACCACACAATGTAGTGCTTTTCATCCCACTTCAGTCTTAAATATTGATTATAAGTTATATGCTTCAATATTGGTGAGATGTTTGGAAGTGGCATTACCGGAATTGATCAACGGTGATCAAGCTGGATTTACTCCCGGTAGACAGACCCAGGATAATATTAAAAGATCGCTACAAATTTTACACCATGCCGCCCAGTCAGGGGCCCCCAGCCTGATGTTAAGTCTAGATGCGGAGAAGGCCTTCGAACGAGTGGCATGGAAATTCCTGGGTCGGTCTCTGGGTGCTTTCCGATTTTCAGAATCATTCACTCAAAGTTCTAAATAACATATATACTAAACCGAAGGCATACATAAAGATTAATGGTAGAGTATCTCCCCCAATAGACTTGCATCGAGGTATGATAAAGGGGTGCCCCCCTCCCCCTTACTTTTTGGGTTGTACCTAGAGCCTTTGGCCCAAGCTTTAAGACAGGATGAACTAGTGAGGGGATGGGATCTGGGGGGGAAACACATAAGCTGGCTCTATATGCCGATGATCTGTTGGTGTATCTTAGAGACCCCGAACATACGCTAGAACCCCTATGGGCTAGGTTATCGGAATTTAGCCTTTTGGCCAGCTACAAAATTAATATGAATAAAACGGAGGTCTTGAGAGCACACTACGATCCATCAGAGCGGATACAAAAGAAATTCCCTTTCAGATGGAACACTTCCCAGATCAAGTATCTGGGGGTCCAGCTAAGTGGTCAGATGGACCAGTTGTTTCCCCTCAACTTTGCGCCAGTGTTGGGAAAAATTAAGTTAGAGTTGGATAGATGGACTTCTGTCACTATGCCACTGGTACAGAGGGTGGAAGGGATAAAAATGATAATACTTCCTCAATTTTTATATCTGGTTCAGACACTCCCTATCCTAGTTCCAGAGGCATTCTTTCATTCCTTAAACAGAACAGTGCCACGCTTCATTTGGGGCCCACAAAAACCTAGGGTTCCCCTCTCAGTGCTCCAAATCCCAAAGGCAGAGGGGGGTTTAGCACTTCCAAATTTCAAATTATATCACTGTGCAGCCCAGTTACATACTGCTATTTACTGGTTGAACCGGGCATATTTGGCCAAGTGGAAGGCGTTGCAGTTAGGGGAAGCCGTCACATTTAAAAATCTGAATGACATGCTATTAGGGCAAAGAAGGAGATCAAATTTAAGACAGGGAGAGAACCCCTATACAGCCTCCACCCTGAGTGTGTGGCATGGTGTCCTGGGGGATAAAGGTGCTAAGAACTGGAGCTGTTTGTTGACTTCGGTCCCATACTTGAACTCTTTCCCACCTAATAGATGGGATGGAGGCTTTAAGAGATGGGAGGAGAGGGGTTTACACCTGATTTGGCATTTCTTAGATAGAAACAGGATGTTGCCATTTGATTCGCTGGTTAATAAATATGGAATTGTTTCACAAGACAGATTTAGATATTTTCAGATAAGAAATTATATTAGTAATCTTATGACACAATTTAAGCTGGGTGACTCATCTCCTCCACAGATTTCATATTTTCTTAAAAAGGCAATAGAGAGGGATCCAATTAAGTCTCATATAATCTCCAAGTTATACCAGGCACTTTTGTCCTGGAAGGGGGATTCCTCCGTGCACATAAAGAGAGCTTGGGGAAAGGATTTAGGAGTCCTGATACCTGAGAACCTCTGGATCTGGACTCAAAAGAGGGTCCACTGGGGCATCTCAGCGGGGAGCTGGCAGGAGTTCTCATGGAAGATTCTCGTCCGCTACTTTCGATCCCCAGCAATCCAGACGAGATTCCATGATTCTATCTCTGCAGCCTGCTGGAGGAACTGTGGATACTCACCTGCATCTCTAGCCCATTTAATGTGGGATTGCCCTGGGTTAACTCCCTTTATACAAAGCCTTCAGCAGGCCCTAAGGACAATCATAGACCCAATTGGAGGTGTCTCCCCTCTGTTATTTTTTCTTAGATCTACCTAGGGAACTTCGAGACCCCTTGACAGTTAAATTTCTGAAAATCTCATTTCTTGTGGCCCAAAAAGTGATTACAAGTAATTGGCTATCCTCTAAGAGGATCACCCTAAGCATGTGGCTGGACCGTATGATAGATGTGTACAGATTGGAATCAATAACAGCCAAGCTCAATAAAAAGGTTTCTTCCTTTGGGATTTTGTGGAGGCGATGGGTCCTGTACATGGCAGTGGAGAGGCCTGAGTTCGTTCCCTGAGCAGGGGCAAGTGAAGAACCTGGTTAGGGTTTAATAGGGCAGAATTTGACATTGCACTAGAACTTGAAGTATACACTGTGATTATTCCCTGTGCTTCGCTCCCCTTTCCTCCCTCTCCTCCCAGCCAACCCCCTTATATTGAGAGAGGCGTCCTATGAGATACAAGTTGGAAAGACATTTTGGGGATATCTATAGGATACAAACTAAATGGATACTCTGGATATCTCACTTTAATCAGCATAGGATTCACTGTATACTTTACCTATCACTTTATTATAGGACTTGTTTGCCAGTGAAAGCATTAGAATTGAATCAATTTGTATGAATGTTGTTTATTTGGTGTCTGTGTATGTTACATGGGCCTAAACCCAAATAAATTACACTAAATAAAGAAAGTTTAAAAAAAAAAAAGAGAGAGAGAAAGGCAAGAAGAGGGATACCAGATTAGGAAGATAATGACGGGGTTGGAATAGTTAACTGGGATACTTCAGGGAAGGGGGTGGAACTTGGCCATGGCTAAAGACAGACAGAGAAGAGGGAGAGAAGCCAGAATTTTGGTAGGGAGAGAGAGGCAAGGGCAGAGGCAGGGTGGGAGGTAGGATGGGCAGGAAGGAAACTGGAAAATAGGTGAGCTAGCGATGTGGGAAACATTTGCAGGATTCCTTCACACAGCGGTCATAGAGCGACTTGAAAACATTCAGACTAACAGGACAGCTTAGCTTCAAATTTGGTTGCATATTGTTCCACAAGGAAGGCAATGACAAACTTATGGCTGCTCTGCCGAAACGAGATTTGACCTTAGGAAATTGCAAGGCAGTTAGGGAATAGCTTCTCAGAGCACAGGCACCTATCACACTCAAGGGAATACAATCAGAGAAGTATAGGGGGAGCTTGTTGGTAATCACTCTGAAAGTCCAAAAAACAGCATTTCTATTTCTCCTATAATGAAGGGAAGTCCAACCCACCGTGGTGTACAAGGAGCAATGGTGTGTGGAAAGTGGAAGGCCCATTATGAACCTTATTGCTCTGTGGTATAGTGTCCAACTTAGCCAGGGCAGAGTCAGTACAATGGCTATAGAGAAGGTCCGCGTAATCAATTAATGACAGGAACGTGGCTTGAACCAACTGCAGTTTGGCATCCCTAGTAAGTAAATGGTTAATTCTGTAGAATAGTCCTAGTCTTTGTCTTAGTTTCTTCTGTAGTTCTTCAAGATGTTCAGAGAAGGAGAGTTTGTGATCGAGCCATACACTCAGATATTTGAATTTAGGCACAGACTCTAGTTTTTCTCCAGGTACTGTGGCAATCTGAGGGATAGCCCCAATGCAAGCGGGGTTCACCGCATTGGAGGAAGAGGAAAAGAGCATCGCTTTTGTTTTTTTCTCATTAAGCAGAAACTTTTTGCTTATAAGCTGGTATTGTAATAGGTTAAATTCAGCTTGGAAGTCTTCACAAGCAGCTTCCAGCACAGGACGACTCAAATAAAGTACTGTGTCATCAGAGAACAAGTGGATATTGGCCTTATTGATGTTGTCATCGATGTTGTTAATATAAGCCGCAAACAACAGGGGACCAAGGATAGACCCCTGAGGCACACCTCTCTGTAGTGGTTTAAGTGGTAAAAGATCACCTTCAGCTTTAACCTGCTGTTTCTGTTCTGCAAGGTAGTCAGCAAACCAGCACATAGAGTTAGGGTCCAGACCTAAGTTGCATAGAGAGGAAAGAAGCAGGCTATGGTCGACTGTGTTGAAGGCCTTACTTAGATCCAAAAAAATGGCACAGACAAAATTCCTGTTGTCAAGGTCAAGGAGCCAATCATTAGTCACTTTTGCTAGGGCAGTTATGGTGCTGTGCTTTGCTCTGAATCCAGACTGCACTGGGTTTAACAGGATCCTGGATTCAAGGTACGCCCTTAGCTGACCACTCAGTATCTTTCCTAATAATTTAGACAGAATGGGGAGGAGGGAGATCGGCCTATAATTATTAAGGTCACAAGGGTCACCTGATTTGAGCAGAGAGATGACATGGGCTACTTTCCATTGTGCGGGGAGGCTTCCCTGGGATAGTGACAAGTTGAAGAGGTGCGTGATTGGCACTGCCAACACATGGTATGCACATTTCAGAAAGTAAGGCACTATAGAGTCTGAGCCTGCACCCTTCTTGATATCCAACTGCAGCAATAGATTTTCAACTTCTTTTAGAGAGGCAGGAAGGAGGAGGCCTCTTTGGTAGCAGGAGATTCATGAATCAATAATCCCTGCTAAGTGCGAACAGCATTAGCAGGGGATGTGTCAAATGCTAGCCCAGCAGTTGCGAAATGATTATTGAGGGCTTTCAGTATCTCCGATCGGTCTGAGAAGGTGTTACTACCGGATATAATTTTTGATGAGAGGGAATTTCCAGGTGAATGACCAGGCATGTCCTTTATTGTTTTCCAAAATTTTGAAGGATTCCTTGAGGCAGAGTCTAGCTCAGTGAGATAGAAAGTGGCCTTGGCTGCTCTGACCAGCTTAGTGCACTTGTTGCGTGCCCTCCTAAACTGACACCATTCCATGTCATTCTTGCTTCTGCATGCTTTTTGCTAAAGCATATCCCTTTCTAGCATGGAAGCTTTGAGTTCTGGTGAGAACCAGTGGCAAGTGTTGCTCCTTACACGTACCTTAACCATGGGGGCATGCCTGTTTAAGGCCACAATTAGTATTTCGTAAAACATAATATATGCCTCATTAACCATTTTGGCTAAGTAGAAATCTTGCCATCACGGGGAATGTTTCAATTTGTCGACGTAGGCAAACAAGTCGAAGTTGAGTTTACACCTCTTGATTGAGAACTTTGCTACAAACTGTGGGTTGTGCACAGATCTGATACTGGCAATGAAACAATGGTCGCTTATGTCAGAGAAAAATGCTCCAACATGGGAGAACAGGTGTGGTTTGTTAACCAAAATTAAATCTAAAAGGGTGCTATTATTAGGGATCTTTTTATTTGGGCGAGTGGGTTCGCCAATGAGTTGCACCAGTCCCAAAGTGTCACAAAAGGATTTCAAGGGAGATGAGGCTTTTGATTACCAGTCGTAGTTCAGATCACTAAGAATAATGGTTTCCAGCTTACTAAGCCCCATGGCAGAGCTTAGATGTGACAAGAGATGTGACCCCACAGACGGGGGCCTGTAGCAGCCTATTGTGCAGAGTGCGCAGGAAGGTGATAGTTCAAACTTTAGGGACAAGTACTCTAATTCATTAGGGGAGGAGGATGATTCTAGACATGATACAAAGAATTTGTCCCTGACATAAATTGCCACCCCTCTGCCTCTTGATTGCCTATCAGCTCGGAAGAGCAAATAACTTGGGATGTTGATTTCCCTGTCAGGAGTGGTTGGTCTAAGCCAGGTCTCAGTGATCACCAAAACATCTGGTAGGGTGTGGCTAACCCAAGCCTGGATCATGGCGATCTTTTTCAACAGGCTGCAGACATTGACATGCAGGAATGACATTCCTTTAAGTCCAGCAATGTCGGAGGGAGAAGCAAGGGTATCTAGAGGCCCTGGGTTGAGCTCGACATTGCCTGAGCACAATAGCAATAGCAACAAAATCCTTTTTAATGCAGCAAAAGTTAATTTGTGGTCTCTGTTCTTTGAGCATCTGGGAGGGCGGTGAAGTTGAACATACTTGTCTCCACTCCTGGTGCTATAGTGACCTAGTGTTGCAGCCACTGGAATCCTGGCAGAAACTTGCCAGGAGAAGAAAGTATCGAGAACGGAGAGGGGAGTACCCTGCAATGGCAGTTCAGGAGATGTCCCACTTCCAGGCAAATACAGCTGAATGATCCAGTAATCATGTGGAAATTCATGAGAGGAGTTGTGGAGCACATGACAGAGAGGTGCAAACCTCCTCCCCACCCTGGGAGAAATGTGAGGCTGATAGAGGATGCAGAGTGCTAGCAAGACAAGGGACATACAGAGGATCCAGCTGGTCCCTCCCACGGTAAGGTCTTCTTATATGCCTCAGGATAGGGCAAAGAACATCCCAGTTCTAGTAACAGATACTATAACCTATGGTTGTGCTCAAACTGACAAACACCCAGGATAGACTAAAAGAAAGGGGAAGGACCTCTGAAGGGAAAAGACAGCAGATAGTTAACTTTAGAGTGGGAGGGGCACCAGTGGGTGTAGCAGACGAGAAGAGACAGGACTAGGTGTATTTAATAAATGGAGGGGTGGGGATGGGTGGGCGGCGAAAAAATGCGCCTTTTGCTGTACCTTGTGAGGGAGTGAGTCCAGGCTGGAGGTCACGGGCGGCCGCTAGGTCAGTGCCGACCACCTGGTGTCCGAGAATGCCTCGGTTGGTGAGCTTGGGAGCCCTGGGTGGCTTCTCATGGCTGGGGGAAATGAAAGAAAGGGAGGATTATGTACTGGCTGAGGACAAAGGGCCCAGCAGAAGCCAGCGGGAGTCCAATCTGCAAACACAATGCTGGAATGCATTAGGAAGGGGTAAGGAGTAAAATTAAGGGTAGTGACCAACCCTGACCCTATACAAGGTTTTGGTTTAAAACACCTGGTGTAGATATTCAAAACTTTGCACCCGACACAAAGTGGCTACACACAGTGTTGGGTATTTTCACCAAAATCCCATATTCAAAGGGGTGCATAGCATGTGCTAAGTCCATTTGTGCCTGGGTGCAGAGAAAATGTATGTAGCATGCACAGGTGGGGGGACCATGAATACTGGGGCAGCATGATATTCAGCGTGTTAGCACTGCACTATAAGGTTAGCACAGGCCACTTAGCGCAGCACAATTACCACCTATAAAAAGGCTGACTTAATCCTGGGCAAACCCCAGAGGTGGGTGGAGACACTGCAACAACAGCACAAGATGGTGCTCAGAAGAGCACACAGAGTGTACATGCTGCAGCTGTTTCCTGGCCACTAGAACATTTCAGACACTGATAGGGGACATCTTGCAGTTGGCCACCTCGTGCTATTCAGCCAGTTCCTAGACACTCTGCTGGACCATGTTGGGGAGTTTATTTTACTCCCCAGCACTCCAGCGGAGAGAACAGCAACCATGCAGCAGTTCCATTGAGTTGTGCACCTACCTTCTGTACTTGGTACCATTGACTACACCAGAGTTGCCATCCGGTCACTCACCAGTGATGGAGTGGACCTCAGTCTCAATAGGAAGGGATACCACTCCATCAATTGCCAGGTGATGTGTGAAGCAACAGGACACATTATCAGTGTCATGGCATGGTACCCCAGCAGCACCCACAATACCTTCATATGGCACAGTTGCATCTTGTGCCAAGGTTTGAAAGTGGGGATCTCCCTAGTGGACACCTCATTGGTGAGCATACCCCACAGGCCCCCCCAAAACCCCATATTGGACATGGTGGGGTAGAACCCTGTATGAACGATAGGTCCCAGGTAGGCTAAGGTCTATGGGTGGACTGGATGGACCAGTGATTGACACCTATCATCAGTGTCCATCTGTCTATGCTGCTATGTGACATTAACCTATGGCCTTTAAATTCACAGGGACACTGCCTAGCCTCTGTGTTCCTGGCTCCTCATACCTGTCCTTCACCCCACATCTATTGCAGAGGACAGGTACAATGTGGCACATATCGCCACACACAACATCATTGATTGTGTGTTTGGAATGCTCAAGATGCAGTACCGGTGCCTTGACCATTCTAGTGGTGCCCTACAGTATACCCCCTCAGAATGCCTGTGCCCTATTCCTTGCCTGTTGTAAGCTACACAACTTGGCACTCAACCGTGGGATATGCATGCTGGCCACAAAGGAACAGCCTGCATCAAATATGGAGCCTGGGGACCAGGTGATACTGGAGCAGTTCAACAGGTGTGATCCCAGGATGGCCAGGAGAAAGCATGAGTATCAAGCCCAAATCATAAGAGACATCTACACACATGGCGGGTGAGTCCAGACCACACAGCAGACTGTATATGGTTAATCAATTTATTATAACACAAAAACAATGACAACAACAACAGCAATGCAAACAATGCAGTATGCTAAGCAGGGGGTAACAAGATGGGCTTCACACAAATGCAATGCTAATTGAGAAGGGGTTGCAAATAGAGCATACACAAACAGAAGTCCATGTTAGCAGGTGGTCCCAAGTGATACCAACAGAGATAAATGCCATCCAGGTGTAACCTGTCCCCAAAGGCCATGTGGGGACGGCCCCAGAGAAGGGTAGGTCATGACCTGATGTGCATGATGTTCTTGGTGATCTGGGAGTCCTGGGTGAACTGGGCATTCTCATCCTGGCACTGTGTGGTGTTGGCATATGCCATGGTGTTTGATGTTGGGTGGTACTTCTCCCACTGGATAGGCTGGGGTTATGGCCAGTCCTCACAGTGCCTATCACCATGGCTGCAGCCTTCCCCACAGCACCACACAGGTCCCATAGAACTACCATGGATTCCGCATACCATGCCTCCACCTGCTGCTCGGCACGCTGCATGTCCTCGTGCAGCATGTGGCAGAGGTGTATCAGCTCCTGCTGCGCAGCAGTCTGTGCCTCCACAGTGGATTGCAGCAGCTGCCAGTTCTCGGGTGCATCCCACTGTCATCAGTGACTGTCCAATTGGACAGTGTCAGGCTGCACCCATGGCAACTGTATAGGCTAGGGCCACACCACAATAGGTGTGGCAGACCATGGTGAGTGCTGTCAGTGGTGGCCCATTTTGATTTATGCATTGTGGCAGATCCATGGATGTTCCTCTGGAGGCATCATGGGAAGATGCAGTGGTGGCTTGCCCTGCAGTTTTGGTGGAGGGTGGTAGGGCACTAGCCATGGTGTGGGTGGGGTCCGAGCACCCATGTGACCATGGGGCTTCATGGGGACAGCAGCTGGGCCCCAGTGTGGTATGGGGGCTGATGAAGGGGACAGCTTTTCCCTGTCTGGGGCGGCCCCACCTGTTCCATGCTCTACAGGTAGGTTTCATCATCATCATCTTCTTCCATGGCCTTCTCCTTGCTGTCTTCTGGGTGGTGCAGACAGGTATGGGTGGGAACCGCACACGTCATGATGGTGCCGCAGTGTCCTCCACTGTGTCTGATGCCATATGCTGTGCTGTAGGGAAACAAAAAGGAAGTTATATACAGTAGGACCATACAGGACAGAGTGGTGTGTAGGCTGAGGCAGAATGCATTCCTAGTGGATAGTGCCATGCACCCATGCATTGTGTGCAGTGCATTGCCCATACCCTGCAGGTACCTGCACACCCCAACACTAGAAGCACACATGCTGTCACCTGAGGCAAACAAAACAGCACTGGTGTCCCCACAGACCAGCATCAATGTGCTCTCACCTCCACACAAGTGTACATACACCCATCATCAGTGTGTACACACCCACCACTAGTGGACACTCATCCAGTACCAGTGGCAAACACCCCAATACCAAGGAACACAGACTCAGTGCCAATGAAAACAGATGTCAGCAGCACTAGGCACACTATCCCATACCAGGGTACACACATCCCATCACCAAAGGACACATGAGCATCACCACATGGGGCATTGTCATGGGCATGCACACACAGATGGCCACTCATTTGGTGACAGGGACACAGTAGTGTTGCCTATACCCAATGTGTTACATAGCCTTGGCTTATGCATGGAGCCATACCTATAGACATTCACACACACACATATAGCCTATGTAACATTGCACTGACAGTCACTCACATGGCTGGGATGGTCCCACTTGGCTTTTATACCTGCCATCTGGTACTCCAGTCAGCTCCACAGGCCATACAGTGGATGCTATGGCCTCCTCCACAGGATTGGGAGAACGTGTGGCCACTGATGCCCATGGGCCCCCTCCTGTGGCATGCAACTCCCTATGCTCCATTGCCATGATGTCCATTGTGTGCCTTTTCAGGTCCCTGAAGCACTTTCTCACCACTTCCTCATGCCTGTTCCATCTGCCAATGACATTCCTCTCCTCTGTGATCTCATTCCAGGTCTGCTGTACCCAAGCATTTGTGCTTTAGGACCGGGAAATGACCTCCTCTCTGGCCTTGTAGGCCTATGCCAGTGCATGCAACCCCTCTCGGGTGAAGCGGTCAGCCCGAAGCCTGTTGGTATCCTCCAGGATACCTGCTGAACAAGGGACTGCAAAACAGGTGATTGAGGAGTACAGATGGCAACATACAGCTGAATGGGACAGTGGTGTAGCCCCCCCATCCCTGACTATGTAGGCATCCTAGCAATGCTTGCTCTCCACAGCCCTAGGCCCACCAACATCGGGCTGTCCATGTGGGCACACTGCCATTGTGATGGGCACAGACACACAGGGGTGGACGGAGCATGGGCCCATGAACCCCGGACCGCTGACACCGAAGCATGTCTGTGCAGGTATGACCTGCCGTCACTGAGTACCATGGACCATGGGTGAGCATACCACACATGGCAGCACCCACACCACTGGGTGTGAGTGCCACTGGACAGCATCACCATATGTCTGCAGTACTGCTGCACAACACAGACACACAGGAGCTAAAGCAGGCAGGATTCACAGGGCCTCCATCCAAGCATGTCCACAGCAGATGGTTGACAGGCCCACTGCCACCATCACTCAGCCCTATGTAGACCTACTGTCGATGATCACTACCCCCACTGCGCATGAACCATCTTGGAAACAGGATGTGATGAGTTTACCACCCCTGCAGTTCCTGGGTAACAGGGCCCTCAGCAGTACAGGTTGCCCATATTGTACAGGGCAAAATAATCATGTATGTGGACACTGAGTCCATGGTGGTATAGTGGATACATGGGCACACTACCTACAATGTCCACCATAGGTCAACAATGAAAGTTCTGGAACTCTGAACCCACCCCGGCGACACAGTGGCAGTGCTCCCAGATACTGCGCATGTACTCTGTGGTTCCATTGAATGGGTCCCATGTTACCCTGTTGCATACAGCATAGCATATGAAAGCATGCAGGTTTTGTTGTCCCACAGAACTGTTGCATGGCTATGGGGACAGGTGCCCTTTACATGGCTCCAGGTCCATGTACAATGCATGATGCCCTCTAGATCAAGTACCCCTGCCTATTGCATGCATGACTCCCAGAGCTACAGGGATTCCTGTATGTTGCTGGGCTTGAGAGTGATCTACAGGGAACTTCTTCCCTTAGAGCAGCACTGGTTATGCAAGACAATAGAGCACATCAGCTTGCACTGGACTCTGTAGGACTTGTGCTCTATAAGAACATATGAAAATTGCCCTGGAGACCATGACAAAACATTCTGGGGGCACTGTATATGCCACATGCATCTGGGGGACTGGTTTCATTTTTGGGAGGGGGGTTGGGACAATTGGCACACAGTTTTTAATTTTGACTTACCTTTTCTTCTACCTTGGGGACAACCTGCTAACTGTTATAGAGGTTTTAAACTGCTGTTTTATGGATCTGGGCTGGGCTGAACAATATGACCCATCTTTTTTTTTCATTTGATCCTTACTTTCTATACCCAGAGGGTCTGTGTCCCACATAGATAAATATCTGAAATGAACCCTGGGGGGACATGCTGAGGCCAGTGCATACACACAGTCCTCTGCACACACATCACATTCTAGACCATTCCACAGAACACTTACCTCCATTCACCTGCAGTTCCGCTGTGTTGTCTAGGTGGTGCATACTAATGTGTGCAGACCTGCTTGTAATGATGTGCAACTGTGAATATTTGCCCACAGACTGCAAAGTGACCTCATTTGCATACCCTGTCTGAATTTTGCATGTTTGTGTTTGCACATGTTGTTTGCACTGCATCTTTGTTTTCACGTCCTACAGCCATAGTACAGGCATGATGACATATCCCACCTATGACATCATCATACTGTGCTGCATTGCATTAAGCACCACTGCTGAGGCGTGGTATGGGATGCATGTGCAATACCTGCATGCACGTCCCATGCACTTGCCGACCTGTGCCAGCTGTATGTCACTCCCCCTGCCCTGGACATACATGTTGTGCAGCATAATGTGCCATAGTGCTGCACAACCACTCAACGTGCTGCACAACAGCAATAGGCTTGTACAGGAAGCAGCATGGCTTCAGTCTGTGGAACACAGAGGAGGCAACAGCCATGAATGGAAGCAGATGGAGAGCACTCATACAGCATGACCTCAGGTGGTCAGCAATGGAGTTTGCCAACCGACTCAACCTAGTGGTGGCCAGAGAGGACCAACTTCTGGGCAAGGCAGCAGGGGAAGACAGGCCCCATTGTGAGGTCTGGGCCTCAGTGGGATGGCACCTGACATGCAGGACAGGGTTCGCCTATACCAGGGACCAATCCAGGCATAGATACAATGACCTGCAATGGAGTGAGGTGCGCTGCCTGCACAGACTGTGGGCCATGGTCAACATTAGCACCATGCCCAGGCTAACTGAATACAACTGGTTGTATGGCAGGTGTGTGTACTGGCATGTGTGTAGGCATGTGACATGGTAGTTTGCATTAGGGTTGGTCTCCCCAAGCACTGTGCCCATCACCTGTGTGCCCTTTATGTTCCCCTGTGTGCTATGGGGTATGCCCCAGTGCATGGCCTGCTGGGCATATGCACCTGGTCAGGACCCTGACCTATGGGATCTACCTGTGCCCTGTGCATTACTGGACCCACCATGGATGCCTGAGGGATGCACCAGCCTTGATGGCATGGTGAGGGCTAACAAATGACTATGGTAGCAGTGTCACAGGCATGACAGGCCTACGTATAGTGGCACTGCATGGATAGCAGTAATGGTATTCTGGCTATGGCAACCCCGACATGTAAGTGTCTGACACCATGTATGACCAGAATGACAGTCATATGTGTCGTATGTGTCACAGTCCAGGGTACTGTACCCAGCAGGTCATGGCAGTGGCCACTGATACTGTTGTGCACAGTGTATGTACTACACCACATGGCCACGAGCCTGCATGTGCCTGATACTGCATGGGTGCAATGTTACTGCACAGGGGCCTGGACATTTATTGGCCATTGTGCAGGCATGCACGTACTGTATCCAGGACCCCCTGGCTGCTGCACTGGTATGCTGTGCCTGCCCATGTCATTTGTGACTTGCTGCACCATGCATACTCATACCTATGATGCCTGGACAGGGTCTGAGGCTGACATGTGTTGTCAGTGGCATGCCAGTGGTACTGGGGCCAGGGAGCCAGCAGGTTGCAGGCACTACACAGGCCGGTGTACACTGTGGTAGGCCCCACCTCACACAGAGGGGGTTCCATACCATAGATGAGCATGTCAGGTCATGCCTGTGTGTAGTGCCGCAGGGCGTGCTACAGGTACCTTGCAGCCCTGCCGAGCTTGCCCGCCCATGGCAGGCATCTGTTGCAGCTGGGGCATAGTACAGATATATGGGCAGTTATACTGGCTAGTGTGTACTGAACAGAGCACTGTAGCACTGTGGGGGACTAATCATAGTTCCTTTTTCCTCCCCTACAGATCTCAGCACCCAACCCACCCAGCACAGGGACCAACAGCCACAGGAGCAGAGGCGTTGGAAGGAGGCATGAGGGAGCTTGCAGGGCCATGACAGAGCCCATGGCAATGCTGCTGGGGAGATACCAGGTGAGTGCCCTGCATTTTGTGTGGCAACTGGGGGTACATGTGTACACATATGGGTGCCAGTACAGGTGGCACTCTGGTAGCAATGGCCCACCACCATCATGGGTGTTGGGCCTGCCCCTCTCCGTTGTTCTCATGGCTAAATCTGACATTGGCAGGACGTGCCTTGACACTGCTGCATATGCTGTCCAGGGGGTTATTTGCAATGTGCCATCTGTGTGGCATGATGGGTGACAGTGAAATAGGGGTTTGGTTTAGCGCTAGAATTTGTGAGCTAGCTTTCTACAAGGTTGAATTTCTATAAAAATTACACTGTAAAATTAGAGAGAATTGGGGTCACGTTATCACCTGTACTAGGATTAAACATGAAAAAATCAGTTCAGTAGAGATTTAGAAATTTATTATTAATGGGAGGGCTTTAAACCCGATGTTCAATGGGCAGAGCAACAACGTCACTCCCCCATCGGGCTTAAAGGTCACACATCCTGGGTCTCGCCAGGATTCATTTTTTCATTGCATCCAGAGGCGCAACCTCTCCCCCCTCCCATCCCTCTTTATCCTTTTCGTTTTCTCTGTTGCTGCTCTTTCGTGGCACCTCCAGCTGCTGGCTCTGCTGCCTGTTCCTTTCCCTTTTTCGATCCTCCATCTGCCTGCCCTTACCTCCCTGTCCTTATCCTGGTTCATCCTGACTCAGCCCCGTGCATCTTCCCCCTCCTGCTGCACCGGCTTAGCGACCTCTCTCAGCGCTCATCTCATGCTGTAGCCTCTGTTCATGGATTCTGTGTCCCCCGCTCCCCTTAGCGGAACCACTGCCTCATTTTGCCTGCACTTCTGTAAGTCGGCAGTCAACCAATGCTTCGGCTCTGTCTTGGTGCTTCAGTTCTGCCTGCCCGCCAGTGCCTGCCCCCTTGCTGTGGGGCTCCCAGCTGCGCAGGACCTCCTTGCTGTGTTCTTTCTCTTCCGTGTTTGGGAGTTCCTCGCTGCTCCTCCCTGCTGCCTGACGGCACTTTGGGTGGGCTGTTCTTGCCTTCCTCTGCTCTGTCCTAAGTGCCATTGGGCACCTCGACTGCATGTGCCCTGTCTGTCTTCTACCATGGTTTGGCAATCGCATTTTCTTTTCAATCAGACACCTGTCTGGTTAAGTACTGACCAGTCTCATCCCTGTTATAGACCTTGCTCGGGTTGTACTGCTCTGTAGCCTTTTCCCAGTTCACTGGACCTCGGAAATAACTTGCTTACTCAACCCTGCTCTCTTGCCTGGGTTGCTGTGGCAGGCTATGTTGTTTCTCTATTTCAACTTCTGCAGCCAGTCGTTGGTGAAGTAGCACTTGGTTACTCTGCCACATGTCACTCTAGTTGATTTCTTCTGTCTGCGGATCTCATCAATTGATTTTTGTACTTTCCCTGCTCTGGCATTGCTGAATGATAAATCTCGTAGCCCTCCTGCCAGCTATTAGGCTATCATCCCCACCGCCTTGTCACCCCGAGACTTGACAGCACAACCTGTACTGTGTCTCTGCTGCTTCCTTCTGCATCTTCCTGTGTGGATTGCTGTGAAGGGCTGCTGTGCTCTGGGGGTGGACAGATTACGGTTCTAGGGGACAGTATTCCAAATCTGTCAGCTTCAGTTCTTGTGGCTCCAGATGATGCCAGGTTGGTTGTCTACTCAGGGCTCTATCAGTTGTTGTTCATTTGTCGTACTCAATCAACGCCAAGTGCTCATGTTGCAATCATTTATGCTTCCCACCCAATTTTCAGTTGTAATTCGTGGCTTCTCTTCATTGGGGGCCATTCTGGTGTCTTCCCTGTTTTACATCTTTGAAGCCTGTATTGTCTCTTTGAAACTGAGATCTTATAAAATAAACAAACAAAAAATATAAATAAATAAAAAAAAATAAATTGCTCCTCCTCGACCCTCTCCCATCTTCCTTCCAGGACATGGCTTTGTGCACTCGAGGATCCTTCCTTACCTCGGAGCTGTCTCTTGCCACTTGGTCGTAGTTCCTCGGTCTGCTCATAGCCTCAGGGGACTCGTGTCAGCTGCTTTTTCTGCAGTATCTCATTTTGTCCCTTGTTCATCTCCCATGCTGCATTGCTGGGCTCCTTCTCTGTATTCAGCTATAAGTGCCTCGTTCATGTATGCCCTATTATTCTGCAGTTCCTGCTGCATCTAGCACCCTAACCCCTGCATTTCAGCAGCATCGATGTGTGGCTGTCTGCTGCTTCCCCTGCACTTCGCCCCCTGTTCATCGTCCTGTCTGCGCTGCTCCATTCTAGTTGCTGGCTGTTTCCCTCTCCTCGCCTCAGCTTCCTACTGTCCTTCATCCTTTCATACCTTGCTTTCCCATAGCAGCCTCCATGGCTTCAATACATCTGTTTGGACTGCATTCAATATTTCTTTTGGGCATACCTATCATGACTCATGTGCCACCTCATCGATCTGCGGCCCACCTGCCGCATGTATCAGGTTCCTGACTCCGGGCCACAATAACCTTTTCTTATCTCATCCAACTTCCACTCATGGTTTCAAACCATCATCAGCCATCACAGATTCACTCTAATCATGGCTCCATATCTCATCATGCCTTTTCTCGTACCAGCCATCATGGATTCACTCCACTCATGGCTTCACTCCTCATCGTCCATCATCCAGTTCTGCTTTTCCTTATCATACATCATCCAATTTGTTCCTCGATAGCTCAACCTGAGTTGCTCCTCTGATGCTCCTCCTGAGAGTACCCTCTTGTTCGCATACCTTCTGGTTCCGGACATGCCTTCTTGGCCTCGGAGTCTACGTCCTTTCGAGGAGCCTACTTATTCCTACTACCTTCGTCCAAGTTCTTTTTCAAGTTCATTCCTGTCTCCTCCTATTCACGTTCCATACTGGCCAGCAAGGATTCACTCCAATCGAGGCCTGAAATCAATGTTTCTTTTGGGTGTACTTATCATGACTCCTATGCCTCCTCATTCACCCATGGCCTTCCTGCCGCATGTATCGGGTTCATAACTCTAGTCATCATTCACTCATCCTTACCTCAAGGTTTATCTATTTACATTGCTTACTTGAGCATTCCTATCATTGAATCCTCTGCCACCTCATCCACTACAACCTCAGAGTCTAATCGTTCAAGGTCTCATCGTTTACATCAAATAATCAAGCATGCCTCATCAGCCTGTGTCTGCTCACTCGCATCACACAATCAGGCCAGTCTGCATTATCCTCGGTCTCCTCATGAACACATCTGGAGTCTCCTCATGATTACATCTGGATACCCCTTGCTCATCTGACTTCTACATGGATCTACTCCCTCCCATCAACTACTCGAGCTTACCCTTCTTGGGTCCCTGTAGCCTCATGTTCCTTCTTTAATCTGTGTTTCTTTGGAGTTTTTTCTCTATTCCATCATCATCCTCCCTACTCATATCCCTCGTTAATGAACCATTCTCTTTATCGACATACGTCCTCAAATCAAATGTCGTCAGCCTGGAGGGAAGGCAACCTAGGCCTTGGATCCCCATAAGTTTCCTCCTCAAAGGGTTTTTTTCCCCTCCTCCATGCCAATGGTCATAATATTAGTTAGAGTTAGTGCTTTCTTAGGTTAGTTAGTTAGGTTCCGCTGTTGGATGGAGGCAGATGGTGGCCCCGGCTTTCCCCTCTCTCCGTCAGCCCTTATCATCTTCTCAGAATTCATTCATCATCCTCGCCTCTTCGAAGCTTGACATCTTTGAGTATTCTTTTTGGGCTTCTTCCTAACCTACCTTTAGCCAACGCATTCATTCCCATGACACCTGTAGGAGGGAAACCCTCCTCTAGGGTTCCTTGCGTCATACCCCTACAGGATGGTATATCCCACGGATAGAGAGGTGGAAAGCCACAAAGCAAATCACATTACACAAGCATCATCTCATCTCATCTCATCCCATCCAGTTGCATAAGCACATTGAATGGGAGGGCTTTAAGCCCAAGATTGGACAGGTGGAGCAACAACGTCACTCCCCCATCGGGCTTAAAGGTCACACATCCTGGGCCTCGCCAGGATTCATTTTTTCATTGCCCACCATTCACCCCTCCTCCTCCAGCAGCTCATCTCTCTTACCCATGTGCTTCTTCCTAACATATCTTCATCAAACGTATTCATTCCCAGGGCACCTGTAAGGGAGGAACCCTCTTCTAGGGTTCCTTGTGTCGTACCCCTACAGGGTGGTATATCCCATGGATAGAGAGGCAGAAATCCACAAAGCAAATCAAGTTACACAAGCATCATCTCATCTCATCTCATCCAGTTGTGTCAGCACATTGAACTAATGGATTCTTTGCTTGATTTTTAAAGCACTTTGATCAGTGTGATGATGTGTACTATTTGACTGTAGAACGTGATATGGTATTTAATGCTTTAACTTCAGATTCCATTTTTCTGTTAATTTGGACTTGGATTCATTATTGACTGGGGCCTTAAATAGCTAGATAAATCTTTGATGTTGCATGCAGTAATAAGTATCGCACCCATTAAGCTATTATGGTGTCCTGGCAACTTAAATGACTGAGAGCATGAAAGAAGATTGAGCTAATTACTCAATTATTCATTAGCATTGGTGCTACATAGAAACATAGAAACACAGAAACATAGAAACATAGAATTTGACGGCAGATAAGGACCGCTTGGCCCACCCAGTCTGCCCATTTCCCTACCTGATGGATAAGTTGCAGATCCTAGTTAACCAGCAGCCTACTTCTTCCTACCCCCACCCCCTAGAATTGCCTTATGACTGTCCCATGCATGCTTGAATTCCACCACTGTTTTTGACTCCACAACCTCCTCTGGAAGGCCATTCCATACATCCACAACCCTCTCTGTGAAAAAATACTTCCTTACATTACCTCTGAGCCGCCTCTCTATCTTCAAATTGTGCCCCTTGTTCTTGCACACCTCTTTTGAGAAAGCTGCTACCCTCTTGGACTTTGTTGATTCCTTGAGGTACTTGAAAGTTTCTATCATGTCCCCTCTCCTCCTTTCCTCGAGGCTATACATATTAAGCTCTTTAAGTCTCTCTTCATATGTCTTCTGGTGCAGACCCTGCACCATTTTACTCCTCCTCTGGACAGCTTCCATCCTGTCTATGTTCTTTGGAGATTGGGTCTCAGAACTGCACGAGTACTCAGATGTGGTCTCACCAGCTGTCTGTACAGAGGGATAATAACTTCTTGTTTCTACTGGTGATGCCTCTCCTATGCATCCCAGTATTCCCCAGCCCTCCTTGCTGCCCTCTCACATTGCTTGCCCACCTTTAGGTCATCTGATATGACTACCCCCAGGTCCCTTTCCATTTTTTTTGTTGTTAGTATCTCACCTCCATTAACTACTCTTCCCCTGGGCTTTTGTTTCCCAGGTGCATTACTTTGCACTTTTTAGCATTGAATCTAAGCCACCATACATTTGACCATTCCTCCAACCTTGCCAAGTCCCTTCTCATCTTTCCACCCCACCTTGTGTATCAACTCTGTCGGAGATCTTTGTGTCATCTGCAAACAGACATACTTTTCCTTCCAGTCCCTCTGCAATGTCGCTTATAAAGACATTAAAGATGACTGGTCCTAGTACTGAACCCTGCAGTACCCCACTAGTAACCCCCCTTTCTTCAGAGTGGACTCCGTTTACTATTACCATCATGTCCTGTTCTCCAGCCAATTCATTACCCAGGCTTCCATCTTGGGACCCACTCCCAGGCAGGCCAACTTGTATATTAATCTTTTGTGTGGGACTTTGTCAAATGCCTTGCTAAAGTCTAGGTAGGCCATGTCCACAGCCCCTCCCTGATCTACTACTTTGGTCACCCAGTTAAAGAAATCTATTAGATTTGTCTGACATGATCTTCCCGCTGTGAATCCATGCTGCCTTGGGTCCTGTACCCCTCTGGCCTCTAGGTACTCAACAATTCTTTCTTTCAGAAGTGATTCCTTCATTTTCCCAATCACTGAGATTAAACTAACAGGTCTGTAGTTTCCTGCTTCTGCCCTGCTCCCACTTTTGTGAAGTGGAATAACATCTGCCCTCCTCCAGTCCTCAGGTACCACCCCATCCTCCCAAGATTTGTTAAAGACAGTAGTCAGCAGTGTCACTGGTTCTACCCTTAGTTCTTTTAGAATTCTGAGATGAATCCCATCAGGTCTCATTGCTTTGTCCACCTTTAGTTTTAAGAGTTCTTTCAGAACCCTTTTTTCTGTGAATGGGCTGGTAACAACCCCCAAATCCAGAGTGTTTCTACTGTCTGGTTTAGGTACCTCCCCCTCTTCATTTGTGAATACTGAGCAAAAATATTTGTTTAGTATCTCTGCCTTTTCACAGTCACCCTCTGTCCACCCCTTCTCCCCTTTATTAAGCCTCACTGTCCCTCCCTTGGTCTTCCTTCCTCCCTAATGCACCAATAAAGGTTTTATCCCTTTCTTAACTGAGTTGGCTATCTTTTCCTCGGTTTGGGCCTTTGCTGTTCCGACTGCCTTCCCAGCTTCCTTTTGCTTTAACTGATACAGTTCTCTGTCCTGCTCCTTCTGCGATTCTTTGTACTTCCTGAATGCTTTCTTTTTCTCCCTAACCTTCCCTGCCACCTCCTTTGAAAACCATAGTGGTTTCTTACATTGTTTTGTTTTGTTTATTTGCTTCCCACAAAGGCTTGTTGCCTCTGTGATGACAGTTTTGATTATTCCCCATTGTTCTTCCACCCCTCCTTACTGCCCATTGCTAGTGTATTCTTTAGGCACTCACCCATTTTGGCAAAGTCAGCCTTCCTGAAGTCCAGTACCTTTGCCTTTGTATGGCTTGACTCTACTGCTGTGTTTATCGTGAACCATACTGTTCGATGGTCACTAGTTCCCAGGTGGCTACCCACTTCTAAATCTGAGATCCTCTCGCCATCTCCATTTGAGAGTACCAGGTCTAAGACTGCTCCCTCTTGAGTGGGTTCCAGTACTAGTTGTCTAAGATATGCCCCCTGTAGGGCATCTAGAATGACCCCACTCTTAGAAATGGCTGCTGCAAATGCACTCCACTTAACATCTGGCATATTCAGATCACCCATCAGCAATATCTCCCCTTTTTCTGCCATTCTAAGGATACTTTCTATCATTTCCCTGTCCATTTCCTCCCCCTGAGATGAGGGTCTGTATACAACCCCTGTGCAGATTGTGATGCCATTGTCTGTCTCCAAATTGACCCATAGTGCTTCCTCTCCTCGCTGTTTACCCTTTTGTTCTGTTGCTTTAATTCCTTCCTTTATCTAGAGAGCTACTCCTCCTCCTCTTTTACAATCCCTGTCCCTCCTGTATATAGTGTATCCTGATATGTTTATGTCCCAGTCATGATTCTGTGTGTACCATGTTTCTATGACTGCCATGATATCCAAATGTTCCTCCTCCATCAAGGCCACTAAGTCAGGAAGCTTGTTACCCAGACTACAGGCATTGGTACTCATTGCTCTCCATTTTTTGATGGCTTTACCTTTTGTAGCACCATCCCTGTCCTCACTGACTTTGCTTTCTCCATTTACCCCTGTCTTGCTCCCTATTGACCTTTCTACCTTTGTCTTTACCTCATTTAGTACCCCATTTTGCACATACCCAGATTCTGACTGGGGAATAGGGGCATGCCTGGACAGTGGCTACAGGGGCCCAGCAGTGTGATCAATAGGGCTGGTCTAGGATGACAGTCATATCATTGGCCAGCATCACTGTGCTACCAAGGCACTGTGGTGGAAATGTAATGGCACCTACAGTGGCCCATAGACCTCATTCCGGTAGTGTATGGTGGATACATGCAGTGGGTGTCAGGTTTTATAGGATGGTCAGGCACCCACCAGAAGGAGGCCCACCTGGACATTTCTGGTATCCTGGTAACCCAGTCTGATGCAAGCTATACTATACGTATGAGCGACTGAAAAGACATCAGACACTTCCAAGCCACAGTGCATGATGCACCAATGGTGAGATGACTGGTGCACAGTATATTCTTCACCCTCCTACATACACCACTGCTGCAGTCTCATGCTCCATGGGTGTTGCACACAGTGCCACTTCCTGGTCCTAGCCATGTTCACCTGTGTTGTGGGCACCATGTGTGTGCGTCTGTGCCTCATCCCATTTGCAACTGGAATGGCACCTGGGTGCCTGTGTCCTGCATGGCAGGGTTGACCTGTGCTTAGGATGCCTGGTCAGTGGCTATAGGATGTGTGGGTCCCCTCCTTGCCACTCTGAACATGACACTGCTTATTGGACACTTATGTGGTGTTCCTGACATGTGTCAGAGGCCTACCTCTGCCATGCCCCCTGACAGTATGTGTTCATACCATGGACAGGCCTGTTCCAGTGCTGTATGGTGTGGCCATTGTATGTGCACCCCTCCAGTGCATGGCTCCACAGTGCTGTCACTGGTATGCCATGTCTGGACCATTGTGGATGCATGTCATGGTGGTGCATATGCTGGCAGGTTATACCTTGGCTGCATATGGTACATAACACCTGCATGCCTCATCTTGTGTGCACAGCTGGCTGAGTTCCTTTTTCTTCTGTCCATATGTGTCTGGAGGAGACCAGGCTGTCTCTGTCAGACCTGCTGCATTGCCTGATGCGGCAGCAGTGCCTGATCCTCTGCTGCTTGGCAGACATTTCAGAGGCTATCCAGAACTGGCAGGACCCAGGCATCATTAAGTTGCACCACCCACACTACCACCACCAACACCACAAGCATGCCTGCGGTGCAGGCATTCAAGTCGACTATCACCTGTGATGGACTGTTTGCACTCCATTTTGCCTCCCCGCCCCATTTCCCTGCCCTTTTCTATGAAACAGCTGAGTCATGTGTCTGTGACTGCTGGCCTCCTCACTCACCCTCAGCCACCTCAATTGTGCAGCTTGGTACCTAGTGCTCTGGTCAGGGCTGCACCACTGCAAGTCCCTTTCTGGTCCACACTATATGTAGTGCTGTATTAAGCACTGTGCTGTGCACTCACCTGTTGTTTGTGCTGCTTGCAGTTCACCCTATATCAAGACAGTTTAGTGCCAGCACTATGCCTCCTAAATATAATAGGCTGGTGTGCCAGCGCATGCTCAAACTGTGATGCAGCGCAAACACTGAGCCTGCACACGCCTTTGAATAGCTGAGCCCTTGAGTACTGCACCCAGTGTTGGTCATCACAATACAAAAAGGACATTAAAGTGATCAAGGGGGTCCCGCAAAGGGCTTTCAACCTGATCAGGGGCTTTGAAGGAAGAGCTATGAGGAGAGGATTGACAGATTCAAATACTGTATGTAGCCCAAAAAGCAAATGCTGAGAAAGGATATGATCTCAGCTGCTTGAATAGTACAGGTGATTACAGAGGCTGCAACAGCTGGCAGCAGCCCAGATTTGTCTGGTGGTCTGGTGGTGTGAGGGGAGTGTAAACGGGTGTGGGACAGACAACACAGACTCAGGAAATTCAGCTTTAAAACTCACCATAGTGTGATATTTATTTCTTTACAAAAATAGTAAACTAAAATAGAAAAATAGAGCCAATCAAAGACCTGCTACAAATGATAGCTTTTCACACTACTGATCTTACAATTCAGATCCTTTACCTCTGTGACTCTCTCTGCTATTTCACTCAGGTAGTTTCTTCGTCTATGCTAGTCAAGGCTTACCTGCTGGATCTCTCCTCTAGGAGGGATTTATATATGGCTAGCTGGGTCACCTGATCTGTCCCTTAACCTAGACATACATTTTACTAACTCTACCATTAAAAAATCAGGCAGGATGACCCACATACATAAACATCCAAGTTTACTTTAAGTAATGCATTGGTTTGCATAAAATAATGCAGTTTCTAGAACCCAAAAACAGCCTTGCATAGATAATTAGACTGTAATGACCCCTTAGTCCCACCTACTCTTTTGAGAGATGCAGCTCTTCACAATATAAAACAAGGCATGTGAGGGCTCTGTTTTCCCTATAGTTGCTCATTTTCTCTGTCTTCTGTATTCTGGTAAATCTGGTACAGGGGCCTGGGTAGGGTATGGAAAATAGATACTTATTTTGAAACCTGCTTTTACATTCCTCAAAGGAGTGTTTTATATATATATTCAAAGAAAAGGAACTTTTATCTGTTTCCAGCACCAGGGTTAAGCATAGTGTTCACAGGCTACTCTAAACATTATTGTATCCTTTTTCTAGGTATATTTTACACTCCTTGTTTGTTTGGTAAACTGAGTTTCTTCTGTTTATTTTGGGTTTAACTGTAGAAAAATTAGGGAGACTTTCTTGTTTTAATCCCATGGCTTACTTATACCTGCAGTATTTGCTGAAAAAAAACAGCCCCTCTTTCTCCCGGTTTATTTTTCACCTGTTTTATTTTTATTTATTTATATATATATATATATATATATGAAGAAGCAAGCTACCATTTTGAGAGAAGGGCTTCAGCAGAGGTACTCTTTTTCTCTATTGACAGTACTTTCTGCTGCGCCATAAAGCCATTTTTTGTATAGCTTTCTGTTCAATCTGCCTGATAGCATTATTTAAGTTTTTGGCTGCATTAAATAAAGCACCTTTAACCACTTTTATGCCCTACACAAAGCTAAGCACTTTATCTGCTCTTTATAATCCTGAATACCTCTAAAATACTCAAAGCACTTTATAAACCCTTGTTTTATAAAATTATTTTTTGTCCAGATATTAACCAAGTATATTTAAGCATTTTTAAACTATTTTATCAAGGCTCTATCATATCATGAATTTCATCACATTCAGTGCAGTCTGCAGATATCTGTAGTTATATATACCCTCTTCATTAGGGACCTATTAAATCCAAGCAGGATATACCTGCAAATACACATTAAGCGTATTTAATGGTTTCAGCCTTTAAATAGGCACCATTTTCAATTTTCATTAGAGTGTACTCTTTTCTTATGCCACCAAATAATTATCTTGGCATTCTTCTAAGGGCCCTTCATAACTTCCTTGGCACTTCTTACACAGGATCTTAAAGGAAGAAATTGATATAGGAGGGATACAAAAAAGAAGGAATAGTATAGGGCAACTGAAGGAGGTGAACCCACTATAACCTAGGAACAGAATAGCTAGATAAAGAGAAACTACTGCACAGTAGATTTTAAGAGGAGAACAATAGAAAAAGTAAAGAATTATTTCCTGAGGTCCTAACATACTTCATAGGTGGAACACAGGTCCATCGCAAGTAGGAGAAAAGAGTCCTGCCCCCCACCCCCCCCTTGGAACAAGCCTGTCAGAGTGCTCCCATCATTAGAGTGCCAGGACTTAATTTCACCAATTGGCCTATGTATGGGGGGTTGCACCCCCTCTATGGGGGGCTGTGCCCCCACACCATCCTAACTAAATATTCCAACTCTAGGGGGGCAGACATCATGGAGGGGGTGGCAAATTTCACAGTTTTGCACCCTAATGACATATGCACTCTGTCAGGTGCACAGATGGCCAGAAGGGGAAGAGAAGTGGTCTTCCTCTCGGGTAGGAGGATGCGGGGGAAGTTGTTTTCCAGAGATGAAGGACCACCAGAGCCGCCCACTGGGCGGGGGCACACAAAGGATAGGAGGAGCTAGAGGAGTTTTGTGGTTTGTCAGCCAGTGGTTCCTCCTCTTTCTCTTCCTGCCCAGTTGGATTCCCACCCACCTGCCCCTGTAAAAGCAGAACTGGGGTGGCTAGGGAATTAGTGCCCCTCTTTGACCCAGTATGGGTGACTGCACTAGTGATCAGGGAGTGGCTTTTCCCAGTTTTCCCAATAAATGTTTTTTCTGGGCTTTTCACCTCCTCCAAAGAGAATAAACAGAGGCAGAAGTAGAAATGCAGAGGTAGGGTAAGAGGCAAGGATAGGCAACTAGAGGCAAGAATGATGCATTAGCTATGTCACAGTCATATGTGGCATCACAGGAAGATCACGGAAAAAAGAAACAGGAAAAAGGAGGGGGGGGGATGAATCAAATTCATCTGAAGGGCTCGTGACCACCACCTTGTTGGCATGAAAGTGGCAGTCTGTGGACCTGGACCCAGGAAGGGGGGGGTCATGTTCTTCCTTCATCAGGTACCCTGCAAGGCCAGCGGTGCCAGACAGGGGGTGGCTGAAAGAACCTTGGCCATTACAAGTATAGCAGATACCACAGGTAATGGACACACACCTGATTTTGACCTACAGTTGAGGGCTAGTGTGTTACAAAACCTGGTGAGGGACATATCCTCCCAGATGCACACACTGCTCATGTGTTGTGTAGTTGACTTCAATAAACACATGGCTGTGGCCATTTCCTCCAAGACATATGTCAGTGTTTTCTTCTAGGGAAAAGGAATGAAGAGCTAATGGACTAAAGGTGGAGATTACACAGATGCTTAAGCTGGTGAGTGCAAGCAAAACTAGAGGTTATACTCTTAAACTGTATAGCAAGCCTCACTAGGGGGAAACATTAGAAACATTGTTTCACACAGAGTGATCTTTAAGGGACATATCTAGGACCAAGGGAATGGATTAGATCTGTTAGTGATAACTACTGTAGGAGACTAATTTGAGACAGAAATATTAAGGTGGGAGAAAGGGCTTTGACAAGCCTGAAGGAGCAATACCAAAGTGGCACAGCGAGAGAGAGAGAGAGAGAGCGCTAAAAAACTACATCTAATAGGGGAAATACTGGTTCAGTAATTAAATCAAAGAACTATGAACCAAGATATCCTACCTCAGATATCAGTTTAGTCATTGTTTTTCTACATGACCTTGGAAAAGCAACTTAATGTACCAATGGCTTGGTTCTTTTATCTATAAAACTGGATAAATTCTGAGTCCCCATGACTAACAATATATATCTCAGTTAGGCAATCTGATGTAACAAAATTTTCATTAAGCAATAAACATTAAATTTGTTTGGTTCAGAATAATTTACATTATGCTAGCTTACAAGAGCCAACTACCCTTTTACCTAATATAAAGAACAAGTTAGTGTTACAGACAACAGCAAATTAGTTACATATTCAGCTGTGCCAAGATTGTATTGCTCATTTCAAGAGAGTTTTTCCCTTGAATATACAACAGAAAGAGCAGGGCTGACCCTGAAATTTGGAAAAACTCATTACCTCGCAGAGGCCTGAAGGTCAGCTGATGGTCTGAGCAATTGATGCTTCTTATGCTGCCTGTAAATACTGTACATGAGCTATTTAAACAAAATACAGTAGATTGTTAGAACATCTTACTGCATTCTTTAACATCACATAGCAGCATCTGAAGAAGCTTAGTGTATCTTCTTGTGTGTTGCTTGACCTTTTTGTTCAAATATAAATGTGTAATGAAGCCTGTCATACCTTGTTGTTTCTGCAGTGAAGTGTGCAATGAACTGGTGCACTGGAGAACTCCGTGACCCAGTAAACTTGAAATAACATAACAGGCACTTTTTCTTTTTTACACCACCACTCTGATAATTCCTTCAGGGGATTCTTTGGGTAAAACTGTGGAGTACAGTGGTACCCTTGAAAGCAAAGGCATACTGATGGATAAAGATCCATGGATAACTAAATGAAGGCAACATATAATGGTTGTTCTAAAAAGCTTGTAATTATTGTATGACCTCTAATGTTCTAGAACTGGCATGATGTAAGAGTAATTTCTAATCAGTGTCATGCACTATTCAATCAATACAAATTTAAGGTACATTCTGTGTGTGAGAAGGTCCTCTTTATTTTATCACATATTTGAAGAAAACTCAGTTTCTTCAAATCATTGTGTGTGTTTAGTTAATTATAACTACTGACAGAACAGCATGTGGGCACTTTCCAGAATGAAAAACTTGCAAGTCTTTGAATAGAAGCATTATTTCTCTATGATGGAAAGAGGTTTTACTTTTATATTCTCTACTACTTTGTGTTTTCAGCATATGGTCTGGTATGAGCAGCAAGGTGATGTTATTTGTGAAAAGATACAAAATCATTCTGATAAAGCTGTGGCAAAAAATGTAACTTTAAGTTAGTTGCTGGTGTGAATGCTTACAAGGCTGCCTAAAAGCAATTGGATTTCACATACTGAAGTGAAGTAATTGGTTTCTGGTTGCATTTGTAGGGAATACATCCCTGGGTGAACAACAATTTCATGAGTGTGACCTAACAATTTATTAAACCTAGCAGTTGCTCTGTCTTTGTTGATATTCTGTGTTTGAAGTAAACTCATCAATTATAGAACATGGTACAATTATATGACGCTTAACTGATCAGGAGTAATGGAACACTTTTTCATTTTAAGTTGGTGGCAAATCCCAATTGGTATGGTGACACAGCAGTTGTTTGTTGAAAGAAAATTTTCCTTGAAACCTAGGACCTTAGGACTACAGTTACAGGATGAACATTTAAAGAGCCACTGATGCTTTGAGAAGAACATTAAAAAGCATAATATTTGGATGCAAAAGAGCTTATGTTTCTCATTAGTTCTGTATTTCTGATCTCCTTCATTTACTGCTGAGGTATTATGGATGAAAATATAATAGGTGTTCCTTGAGTGTTCATCAGCTCTTAATGCTTATTCCCAACCCGATGTCATAATGCTCTGCTTGTTACATCAGTTATTCCCCTGGCAACAGACTGTGATGTCACAACACAGCATTATCATTTCAAGTAGGGAATAAACTGCAGAGGCAGACAGAAACATAGAAACATAGACTTTGATGGCAGATAAAGACCGCTTGGTCCACCTAGTCTGCCCATTTCCCTACTTAGAGGATAAGCAGCAGATCCTATTTAATCAGCAGCCTATTTCTTCCTACCCCCCCCACAAAAATTGCCTTATGTCTGTCCCATGCATTCTTGAATTCTCCCACAGTTTTAGACCCCACAACCTCCTCATGAAGGCTGTTCCATGCATCCACCACCCTCTCTGTGAAAAAATACTTCCTCACATTGCCCCTGAGCCATCCCCCCTCTATCTTCAGATTGTGTCCCCTTGTTCATGCACATCACTTTTTCTGAAAGATGCTACCCTCTTGGACTTTGTTGATTCCATTGAGGTACTTAAACATTTCTATCATGTCCCCCCTCTCCCTCCTTTCCTCAAGGGTATATTTATTAAGCTCCTTTAGTTTCTGCTCGTATGGCTTCTCTTGCAGACCCTGCACCATTTTAGTTGTCCTCCTCTGAACTGCCTCCATCCTGTCTATGGCCTTGCGGAGATGGGGTCTCCAGAACTGGACACAGTACTCCAGATGGGGTCTCACCAACTGTCTGTACAGGGGGATAACAACTTCCTGTTTTCTGCTGGTGATACCTCTCCCTCTACATCCCAGTATCTCCCCAGCCCTCCCTATCGCCTTCTTACATTGCTTGCCAACCTTAAGGTTATCTGATATGATTACCCCCAGGTCCCGTTCCATTTTTGTTGTTGTTACTACCTCCCCCCCATTGTGTAATCTTCCCTTGGGTTTTTGTTTCCCAGGTGCATTACTTTGCACTTCTTTGCATTGAATCCAAGCTGCCATTCTTCTGACCATTCCTCCAACCTTGCCAAGTCCCTTCTCATCCTTTCCACGCCTCCTTGTATATCAACCCTGTTGCAGATCTATGTGTCATCTGCAAAGAGGCATACTTTTCCTTCTAGTCCCTCTGCAATGTCACTTATAAAGACATTGAAAAGGACTGGACCCAGTACTGAACCCTGCGGTACCCCACTAGTAACCCCTTTCTTCAGAGTGGACTCCATTTACAATTACCTTCTGTGTCCTGTTGTTCAGCCAATGTTTTACCCCAGCTACCACCCTCGGACCCACTCCCAGGCTGGTTAATTTGACTACTAATCTTTTGTGTGGGACTGTGTCAAATGCCTTGCTAAAATCTAGGTAGGCCATGTCCACAGCCCCTCCCTGGTCTACTACTTTGGTCACCCAGTCAAATAAATCAATTACATTCGTCTGACATGACCTTCCCGCTGTGAACCCATGCTGCCTTGGGTCCTGTGCCCCACTGGCCTCTAGGTACTCAACAATTCTTTCCTTCAAAAGTGATTCCATCACTTTCCCTACCACAGAGGTCAAACTGACAGGTCTGTAGTTTCCTGCCTCTGTCTTGCACCCACTTTTGTGAAGAGGAATCACATCTGCCTTCTTCCAGTCCTCAGGTACCACACCATCCTCCCATGATTTGTTAAAAAGGGTAGTCAGTGGTGTCACTAGTTCTCTGCTTAATTCTTTTAGAATTCTGGGGTGAATTCCATCTGGCCCCATTGCTTTGTCCACCTTCAGTTTTAGGAGTTCTTTCAGAACCCTTTCTTCTGTGAAAGGACTGGGATCGACCCCCTATCCAGAGTGCTTCTGTTAATTGGATTTGGCACCTCCCCCACTTCCTCTTTTGTGAATACTGAACAGAAGTATTCATTCAGTATCCCTGCTTTTTCACTGTCACTCTCTGCCCACCCACCATCCATCCATTCTATTCATCCTCACTATCCCTCCCTTTCTCTTTCTATGCTCCCTGATAAACCTATAAAAGGTTTTATCTCCCTTTTTAACTGAGTTGGCTATCTTTTCCTCAGTTTGTGCTTTTGCTATTCTGACTACCCTCCCTGCTTCCTTTTGCCTTAATTGGTACAGTTCTCTGTCCTGCTCCTTCTGTGTTTCCTTATACTTCCTAAATGCTATCTTTTTCTCTCTAACCTTCACCGCCACCTCTTTTGAGAACCATAGTGGCTTTTTCTTTCATTTTAATTTATTTACTTCATACAAAGGCTTGTTGCCTCTGTGATGGCAGTTTTGATGTTTCCCCATTGTTGCTCCACCCCTCCTTCTAGTCTGTTTGCTAGTGCTTTTTTAAGGCACTTTCCCATCTTGCCAAAGTCAGCCCTCCTGAAGTCCAGAACCCTCACTTTTGGATGGCTTGACTCTGTAGCTGAGTTTATCGTGAACCACACTGTTTGGTGGTCACTTGTTCCCAAATTAACTCTAAGGGATAAAGTTCTTGTTTTTGTGGAAATTTCTTCAGTAATAAATAATGGAGTAGAGAAATCTATAGAATATATATGAAATATAAGCCAAATTGTGTCTAAATATTGTGTTTTGCAAAGTTTTCTAAAAGGCGTCTGATGATCTTTAATACCTAGTATTAGTTTAGCAGGGTATATCAGCTTCAAATCAACAAATTAAAAATGGAAAAACCAGAGTGCTGAGGAAGCTGTACAAATACACACACACACACACATGCACACACACACACACACACACACACACTCAGAAATTGGGCATGTAGACACCAATATTCGAATAATTAGTGCAGTACTAACTTGATTAGCAGTAGGCTTACTGTGGATAGTGCCTGGGATAGAGTGGGGGCCATATTCGAAGGCCTTCAGTGCACCACACTAACTGAACAGTGCCGCCATGTAGAGTATACTGCTGTGCTCATGCAAATGAGGGATCCCCCATGCATACTGACCACAGTGGTTTATTTAG
This sequence comes from Neoceratodus forsteri, assembly GCA_016271365.2. Classification (NCBI taxonomy): domain Eukaryota; kingdom Metazoa; phylum Chordata; order Ceratodontiformes; family Ceratodontidae; genus Neoceratodus; species Neoceratodus forsteri. The sequence goes on along the minus strand of CM057451.1, from coordinate 49,018,006 downwards.
AGATTTTAGCAGCGCTAAGCAGCCTCTGTTGCAGTGTTGTTTAATACTGCCAAAACCCAACCCTTATCCTCGTACAGCAATGTTTTCCCCAATTGTCAATCCTTTATCATAGAAGCAGACTGGAAGATAAATTTTAAAGGGATATATAGAGCTTGGTTAGACTTGGGAATATAAAAGAGCTCAAATAAGATCCAGTTATGATGAAAGATACTCTGAAACATGCTCGAGAAATGTGGTGAAGAGAATGCTGACTAGGCACACAGATATGTTCAGCATATTAGCGCAGCACCACTATTGTGACAGTTGGACAGCAACTACTCTAATTAGTCTGCCTGTTAAGTCTACTGGCCTTGTTAAGTTGCTTAAAATTTTAGGTAACCCAGCTACTCTCTATCTAAGTATACCCATATTTTACAATTCACCTTCTTAATTGTTGCATTTCTCTGCATCTCAGTTGTTTTTACCAGTGCTTTCTTATCGGCTAGTGTAAATCCACTTTTGCAGTTATCTCTCAGGTTTGTCTGGTTATCTTAACTCTGGTCTGTTCCACCCTCAGAACATGTCAGTCATTGTGCACCCCATCATTAGGGTGCCAAACCCATAAGTTATTGATGGGGTTTCATGCAGGGGAGATATACTTGTCAAAACCAGGATTAGATATGACTTTCTTGGCCTCATTGCCCTCTCCCTCTATGAAGTAGTTTCGTCACTCACAAAAATAATCAACCTACCCCTTAGATTTGCACAATTCCCCAAATGGTGGAAAGCCACTGTGGTCACTCTGGTTCACAAAAGTAGAGATTGAGCCCTCCACACAAACTACAGACCCATGTCAATCCTCCCCCTCTCTCCAAAGCATTAAAATGGATTGTCTCTGGCCAACTTGTGGACTACCTTAACAAGTACAATATTCAATGTCCCCAACAGCATGGATTCCAGAAATCACATAGCACCACTACAGCACTACTTGAGTACTCAGACTTTCTCCATGAGGAACTTGACAGGAGCCAAATAGTGGGGTCGATTTACATCGACCTCACCAAAGTTTTTGACACCATCAATCATAGGATTCTGCTTAGCAAACTCCATGCATCAGGGCTTTTACCAGAAACTGTTGTGTGGTTCCAAAGCTACCTCTCCCACAGAACACAACAAGTAAAAATAAAATGTACCCTCTCTGATAGCAGGCAAATAAACACAGGCATCCCACAAGGCTCCATTCTTGGTCCCTTCTTATTCAGCCTATTCCTCAACCAAATTCCTCTAGTATGCCCTGAAAAAAATCCTACTATATGCAGATGATGCAGTCATCTTTTCTAGAAGCCCACTCCCACGCCTGCTAGAAACTAATCTTCAAAAAAGCTTTGCCACTGCTGAAAAGTGGTTTTACCAAAACAAACTCCTCCTGAACTACAAAAAACCAAAGTCATGCTGTTCGCTAACCCCCAAAGTAAATTTAAAACTGAACAGTTGACTACTCAACAACAGACAATATCTCATTGACCAGGTTAACACCTTTAAGTACCTAGGCATCACACTAACTAGTTCCCTCCCCATGCCCATCATATAGACTATGTTGTAAAGGCTGTCAACCCCAGAATTGGCCTGCTCTATAGGTACCAACATAGTATGACCTCTGAAGCCTTGTTGCTAGCTGTCAAAAGGTAAATTCTCTCTCTATCATAGATTATGGGCTAGTAGTGTATGGCACTGCAATTGACATGGCTCTAAAAAGGGTAAGAACAGCCTTGAATAAATCCTGCAAACTGGACCTAGGAGCACACAAGCTTACCCACACATGCGACCTATAGGCCCAAACCAAGTGTCTCAACCTCCAGGGGAGAGTTAAATACCAGGCATGCCTCCTTGGGGAAAAACATCCATCCTTGGACTAACCCCACCAGCCATCCAAAACTTCCTTACCCCTGCAACCAATCAGTATCAGATAACAGGTCAGGTGAGAAATGCTTTAAATATCCCCTTTCACCGCATGACCCTAGCTCAGTGCTCCTTTGCCTACAAAGTACCAGACTGGCTCAATGATTTCCCTTTTGATATAGTTACTGAGCCTAAGCTCAGTCCCTTTAAGCACAAACTCCTCCAGCACCTGACCACAATAAGTACCTATGACTGCCAGTCCTAATGTCCATACTGCACTCCTCTTCACCATATACTCCCACACCCTACCTACTCCTTATTTCTTTTCATTTCCTGTCTTCATCTGTTAACACCTCCCCCTTACTCTTGACTTCTCTACTACCTACCACCCCCCTTTCTTCCTCCCCATCCACTCTTTCTATCTTCTTCGCCACCTCCTGAGAAAGTCAACCTCTGGCTGCTCACTACTCAAGTTTTCTCTGTATATAAATTTGTAACTTTAATTTTATTATATTCCTGTATTCTGTTTTATTTGGTGCCTATCTATAATTGAATACTGCACTTGTTATGATGTGGGAGCTTTGTAAATTAGCTTTTAGCTCAAAGTTGTTACTCCAAGATGATTAATAAATAAATACCTGGCTGTCTGGCCACCCTGGCTGGAGACCATCATGAGGCTTGGCACTAGGGGATTTACCGCTTAGTTTCCTCCTTTGTCCACTCTCCCCACAAAGACACCAGCAAAAAGGAATAATATCCGGGCTGGCTATGTGCTGACACTTGTCTCAGCCTAGTGCCTAATGGCCTCCTCCCCTCCCTACATCACTGTCCTTGCACTGCCATCCATGCATCCATGGATGACAGTGTTGGAGTGTTGTGACAACCCTTCCCCAGAGGAGGGGAGCATCCCCTGATGAAAAAATAACTAACTTTCCTGTAAAGCAAGAGTATAGGCTTACAAGGCAAGTCTGCACAGACCTTGTGTTTAATCTGGGGCATGCTGCACACCAGAAAAGAGGAAAAGGATACAGAACATAAAAAACAGACTCTTCCCATACCTTTTGTTTCCCATACCACTGATCATTTTGGTGGCCCTGCTGTGTACCTTTCTGGTTGTTTCAAAGTCCTTTTTGTGCTGAGGAGCCAGAAAAAGCATGAAGTACTTCAGATGAGGTGTAAGTAAGGCACTGCAATGTGGCAGGATGTCCAGCTGGTGCCCCCACACTTGATGCACAGCAGTATTAGCCAGCTGTCTTGAAAGGGACTGCTTATCATGCTTCAGTCCCTTGACTATTATGACACCAGGTTCTTTTTATCCTCCTCCAAAGAAAGAGGAGCCTCCACACAGTGTTTAAGTCCTAACTCTGCATCCCACCCAGTGTAGCACACGTAAGCATTAAGCCACTTGAAAGGAGGCTTCTACTAGGGAATTAATGCATGGTTGGAGTACAAGGCCACAGGCTGAGTGCCCCAACCCCACCATGCATTAATTCCCTAGTAGAAGCCTCCTTTCGAGTGGCTTAATGTGCTTGCAACTTGGCAAGAGTGGCCCAAAGACCATTTTTACTTAAGTAACTGTGGTAGACAGAGAAAATGACAATATTGGTTTACAAAACTGTTTATTGTGCTCAACTCTAAAAGATTAACAGGCTACATACTGCACCTTTTGGGGCTGAGTTTAAACTTTGTACCTGATACTCTGAAAATGTTTGCTAGCCTTATTAGTTTTTTTTTTTGTATATTTTATTTCTACTCCACATACCTGGGGAACTCTCTCCGGCATCCTCAGAATCTCCTGGTCTCTACCTCCCACTGAGACCTCTAGATCCTCTTCCCTCATGCCACCCGACACAACCTCTGGATCTGAACTCCCCCCCAGTGGAAGGGCCACACTATCCACCCAGGGTGCTCTATCTTATAGTGTACAGTGTCGGACTACACAAGTCGGCCCCTGGAGAGGGAGTTGGTCCGGTGCTGGGAGTGTGGACCCAGAGGCCGAGGTGCCATCACCTATCCCCAGGAGTGGGGATTATTTACATCTTATTGCATTTCCTGTCCCCACAGAGTTCGGCAATGCAAGGCATCGCTATGCCACAACTCTGCCCCCTGTATATGCAGCATCGCCACTTCGTGCACTCCTGACAGCCACCAGAGGCCACTTCTGAGCGATTACTCCCCTGGAACCCTCCCCAGAAAGAGAGAGCAGTCCTCCGGATGTTCAATCTCTTCCCTTCCCTGCCAACCCCCAACAGCCTAGGCTCAATCCTGAACCCGGGTCGCCAGTGTAGCATGAGGTGTGGCATCCAACGCCTCAACCCTCAGTGCCACCGCACCAGCTCTAGCCTTATAATTGCTCAGCTTTTAAGCCAGGGTTATTTTTATTACATTTCAAGAAAATATTCTGTGTGGCAGTAGTCCATGACCCCTGCTGATATTTCCAGGTCATGGCATATAAAGTAATTTGCCTCTAGTGAGTGGGGCAAGCTCGAGCAGAGTGCATGTGGTGACACATGCAGAGACACACATGTTATTGCATGTGTGTCTTGTGTGTCCAGCAAGGACCAGGGAACCAGGGCATCTCACTCTGTGAGTAATAGAACCACAACTGCTAGCGTGCTGTCTTTTTCCTGTTTACGTAACTATTAATGTTACTGGTATATTACTGATCTAGTTGCTTCTGTATGGTTGAGGCCTTCTCTGTTGCTGTTTGTTAGCAAACTCAGTTGACTGTTACCCCTACACCTAAAAAAAAAAAAAAACCTCTACCAGTGTCTGTCCTTCCTGTTTTTACCATTTACATTGTTTTCTGTAGCTACCCTAACTGTCTACTTTTTTACACTATGTCCTCCTTACCATCTCCCTTCAGTATATTAAAACTTGATTCTGGCATTTCTGCCGCCCTTTGCAACACTTGTAACCACTTTGTACTTCTCAGTATCGAACTACCAACCAGCACTATACTGTTGATATTTATTTATTATTTATTTATGCACAAACTGTACTTACTTTTCTGCTGCGAAAGATAATGTAGCTACTCTTTCTTTGGAAATTAAAAAAATGCAAAGACATACGTGATCTGGAAAACTATGTAGACAATATGCTTAGAAATTTACCACAAAACCCTGAAAACACCAAACCAATCCTAACTAACAGCAATAACGAACTAAACCCTATGTCACATAGAACTATACCTGCTACTATACTTGCCATTCCCAACCAAGAAATATGTAACAATCACAGAAAAGAAAAAAGAGCCAGAGAACTAGAACCTGTTCTTTCTAACTTAACTGACTGGGAAACAGAGAGTAGCACAGAAAAGCAAAAAAGGGTAGAAGAGCTGATATTTGCTACCCTTCAAATAATGAGGGTGTTACTGACACACCAACAACTATACTTCCAAACGTTGGTTGCTCTAATAGATTTGCAATATTAAACAACCAGTCCCTAGAGTCCAAAAATAACAACCGAATCCAAACAAATTCAACGGTGCATTCAAAGATTATAGGAGACTCCATAATCAAATACATTGACTCAACCCTCCTGCATAACCATGACCTTCAAAATAACGTTACCTGCTTACCTGGAGTAAAAATCATGGACATTTCAAACAGAATTGATAATCTTATTACTGAACCTAATACAAATGTAATCCTACTTGTTGGATCAAATAACATTGGGCATACTCATGAAAAAGACATTTGTTATGAATTTATCGACCTTAGTAATACGATTATTAACAAGAACTGTAAGGTTGCCATAACCGGAATTTTACCTATCCTGAGAGCACATCCTGAAAAAAAGTAAACCATAGCCCAAATTAATGCCAGACTAAAATCTGGTGTGTAAGAGAAGGTATGTTGTTTATTGATCACTGGAACATCTTTTTTCATGATAAAACACTATTTGCAAAAGATAGATTACACCTTAATAAAAAAAGAGCGTGTTTACTAAGTTTGAACTTTCAATCAGCACATCTCCTTAATTTAAACTAATAACTGGGGAGGAAATTCATAGCCAACTAAACAATACAGTTAATCCAGTACTTCCAAATGTATCAAAAAAGCTACGTAAATCATCCCCAAGTATTAAACAAAGAAAAAAATTATTAAAGGAATATTAATCAGTGCACAAAATCTTAACAATAAATTTGACAAATTGTTAGTACACTGCTTCCTATAGCAGCCCAACATCATAGGCATAACAGAAACCTGATGGCCATTTATTGACTCCTGGGACAATCTATTGAAGATTGTGATCTTTTCCACCAAAGTAGATCACAAAGGAAAGGAGGCAGGATAGCACTTTACATTAATATGGACCGCAAACCAATAACTATCTCAAACAAAATCAAATCATCTGAAAATATGGAAATTATTTGGACAAAATTAGATGGTGGACAAACTGATAATATTATCATAGGACTTTGTTATCATCCCCAGATTCTAGCCCAATCATTAGTGAACAGATTATGAAAGGACTCAAAAAGTATTTGAGTTAGGTGAGACCATGTTCATGAGTGATCTAAATCTCAGAGATATAACCTAGACAAACTGGTCTGCAACATCAAATGTATCAAAATCATTTTAAATCTATGCAGAGAATTATTATTAACTCAACATGTTCAGAGTCCAACTCATGGAAATAACATTCTAGATATTGTCTAAACATCAGAAGATATCAGGATAACTAAATGTGTAGTTACCACTCCATTAACCAGCCACAATGAAAATATGATACATTTTGAAGTAAAAACTGAATTAATAACCCCTTTAAATGAAAAAAAAAATATATATATATATTATAATATATATATATATATATATATATATATATATATATATATATACGCACACCTAAAAGACAAAGAACCTTAATGCGTAAGCACTGAGGCAAGGGTTACTCCAAAGGGCATTGGCTGGGAACCCAAATTTTGAAGAAATACAAAATCACACATACCTCCATAATGCAAAGCATCATGGGCTGTATATGCAAATCACCACAAAATGTTATGCTGGTTCAACTTTAAGCAGGAATGCATGGTGCCAAAAGGCCTCTCACACAGTCTGCAAAGGGTGCCAAAAGAAGACATAGACACGTGTTTCATCCTATCTGGACTCATCAGTCTGCCTTGTCTGTATGACACTCTAGTGGAATGAACCAGCTACCCTAAGTTGGTCTTTCAGGTTTGGGTTGTGGTGAGCCCAATAAAAACCAAAAAGCAAGCAAAAGACAAAGAACCTTAGTGCGTAAGCACTGAGGCAAGGGTTACCCCAAAGGGAATTGGCCAGGAAGCACTAAGGTTCTTTGTCTTTTAGCTTTCTTTTTTGTTTTTATTGGGCTCTCCACAACCCAAACCCAAAAGACCAACTTAGGGTAGCTGGTTCATTCCCCTGGGGTGTCATACAGACAAGGCACATTGTTGAGTCCTGGAAGGATGAAACACATGTCTGTGTCTTCTGTTGGCATCCTTTACAGACTTCGTGAGAGGCCTGTCAGCACCATGCATTCCTGCTTAAAGCTGAATCAGCATATCATTTTGTGGTGAGATATAGATATAGATATAGATATAGATATAGATATAGATATAGATATAGATATAGATATACAGAGCTAATACTACCAAAATTAATGAGCTACTAGATAAAATTGATGGTGCTTCTTACATAAAGAAAATAATTCAGAACAAATGTAGAATTCAGTAAAAGCCATAATTACAGACACAGCAAAGATCTGTATTCCCATTGTCATAAAAAAATAATCAGAAGTCTAACCCAAAACCAAAATGGTTGAATAAAAAAATTAAAAAACTGATCTCCAGAAAAAAGAAAATGTACCAAAAATATCTTTCCAATAACTCAAGTAACATATGGGAAGAATACAAATTAACTCAAAAATCTTGTTAAAAAAGAAACACGAAAAGCAAAAATCAATATTGAACATATCTTAGCAACCCAAGCCTAAAAAGGTGACAGTAAACATTTTTACAGTTATATAAACTCCATTAAACAAACAAAAAGCAAGGTAGGTCCGTTTACAACTACCACATCAACTATCAGTTCTCCTTTTGATATGGCAAATAATAATTGACCGCCCAGTACCAACGCTCCTTTTGTATCAAAGCACCATACTGGTTAAATGGCCTCCACAATGGTTTGGCTAACCTTACTAGTCTCTGTGAATTCAAACTCAAATTTCGTCAGCACATCCTAACTGAAAACTCCTGTGATTGCATCACTTAACATCCTTGTCCCTCTTCCCGGGACCTCTCCCTCTCCCCACCATTCTTCCACTGTTCTCTCAACTTGTCTTGCTCTCTCACTCTCCTCTCCCTTCCTGCCCTCCCATCTCCCCCTCTTTGTCTCCCCCCCACTGTCTTCCTTGCTTGTTGTCCCTTACTATCCTAGCTGCTACTTGACAATGCCGCCTGGTTGCTCTCCCCTTCCTTGATCTGGCTCCCCTCTTAATTCCCTCCTCTTCTCACTCCCTGCCTTGAATCATGTGCTAAACTAATGTGTATTTATTTGCTGTTCTCTTATTCTGTATTTTGTAATACAAATTGCTTAACTGTTTGTGAAACCAGTCTGTTTTCCATTATGGATCTGTACCCCCTCTATTGACGTGGAACCTTTGTAAATAAGCTGTTTGGTGCTCAAATATACTTGTAATCCTCGTTTGAATAAACAAAATAAAATAAAATAAATAGTCTAAATAATAACTTCTGTAACATATTAACATATTTGGCCCAAATATGATTACTGCCAACCATTCTTACCAAGAATCAGGTAAGAATATTCAATTTACAGATGATGAAATTATAAACAAACTTAAATCGTTAAATCAGGCTCTTCACCCGGCCCAGATGGGATTACAACAGACATGATTAAACTTATGCAAACTCATCTCATGTTATCTTTAAATTACTATTTAACCAAAGTATCAAATCAGGTCACATCTTAGCTGACTGGAAAAAAGCCAATGTTATGCCTCTATTTAAGAAAGGCAATAGAGGTGACAAGGATAACTACAGGCTAATTAGTCTCTCAAATTATTTGTAAAATAATGGAAGGCATTATCAAGGACAGAATTACATCCACATTAGGTATTTTTGACTATACCCAGCATGGTTTTACTCAAGGCTGCCCATGTGTTACAAATTTACTTTCCTTTTATGAAAAAAGCAGCTATAACCTTGACAATACAACTCCATGTGACTTAATTTTTCTTGACTTTAAAAAAGCTTTCGATTCCATCCCTGATTGGGCCCTAATTCAAAAACGGGTTTTCTTTCGAATTCACAACTGGTTTATCAGCTGGATATATAACTGGCTAGATGGTCGCACCCAAAGAGTCAGCACAGATGGATATACTTTAAATTGGAAAGCAGTAACAAGTGGTGTCCTTCAAGTTGCAGTCCCGCTCCCCCCTAATATTTCAGCTATTTATAGCAGACTTAACCTCAAATATTGACAGTTGGTTGATGAAGTAGGCTGACAACTGCAAAATCAGTACTTGGTTTACTTGTTTTTTTGGGACAAAAGAAGGCTAATAGCCCATCAGGATTGTCCTCCATATTGATGGACCATTTACCCATGTCCCATTCATTCATCCAGTTATCTAATTTATTCTTGAATATTAATATATTTGTTGAATCGACAATATCTTGAGGCAGTTTATTCCATAATCTGGGTGATCTGATAGTAAAGAAATTTAATATTTTGTTGTTTACTTTTTATATTTCCAGTTGTCTATTATGTAACCTTGGTACAATTTTTCTTGCTGAATAAGTAATACCACATTGTTTCATCTGATCAGGTGATTTAAGTATTTTAAACAATTGTAAGAGGTCACCTCTAGTTCGTCTTCGCTCAAGAGAGTGTAGTCCAGTTTTTTTTTAATCTAATATCATATTCCAAGTGAGTAAGATGTGGTACTAATCTGGTAACTCTGTGTTGTAATTGTTCAATTTTATTTATATCTGCCTTTAAGTAAGGGCTCCAAAATGAGATCCATAATCAAGATATGGCCTTACATGTGACCTATACAAAGTTAATAGACATAGACTCACTACTCTGCCCAGCAGCAGAGCCTGAACTCAGGGATTGCCAGAGCCTGTAAGAGGTAAAGCATCCTGCACTACAGCCTGACTGTTGTGTGGCACTTCCCACCCAACCAGGGTCGGCACTTCATTTATTGCTGCTGGCAGGTCACATGTTACATCACATGACCTACCCTTCTTTTTACTAAGTGTCCACTTTCCCATTTGCAGCTTATAGACACCAACCACTAGGGGTTGCTGCACTCTCCACCCCTTCCTAGCAACTGTTTGCAAACCCCACCCACTAGAGGTCCCTGCAGTTCCCTTTGAATCCTTTCTGCTGTTTACTTTCTTCATTCCTCCCATCAGCTTATCACTAAGCACCTAGCAGCTTCAAACCTGGTACGCTTTATTCCAAAGTCTACTGCCTAACCACTAAGCCAACATCTTCCTTTACTTTCAAACTCTTAACCCTTCCTCCCTCCCTCCTTCTCTGAATTAAAAAACTTTCTACACTGTGTCCCTAAGCTGTACTCAAACCCAGTACCCTTGCCATCAGAGTCAACAGCTCTACCTCTTAACCACTTTGTCTAGCTATTTTACACCTACTTTCTAGGACTCTTAGTCTCTTACCCCCCAACCTGCCAAAATATAAAGTTTTACCACTTCTCTCTTGCTGCCTTTGAACCCTGCACCCTCCCTGTCTTAGTTAGCAGTTCCACCACTCAGCTAGCACACCTGTCTATCATTTGTGCAGGATTTCAAACTCTAAAAAACCCTCAGACACTGCTATATTGTTGTATGATTATTTCTGCAGACCTTGAGCACAGCTCCCTGCTGCTACAGCCACTGTCTGGGGTCCTTCCTGCTACCCTGGGCAAGTCTTAAACCTAGTGCCCTGTGCACCTCAAGCACCAGCTCTGCCACTGTACCAAAGCGGCAACTACACTTAGAGGTGACCTCTCACTACTATCTCCCCCTCTATCATCCTAGTTCCCCCATCTTTCTTCACTCGGCTCTCTCCCTTACCAATTATGCATGTGCACCTCCTGCCCACCTGCCTCTCTCTTCCTCCTCCTCCTTTGCCTTCCACCAACCCTATTGTCCCTGTTAACCCTCAGCCTCACTACTCCAGTGCTCCTACCTACCTCCTGCCCTCCCTCCTCCTATACCACTGCTCCTCCCTCCATCTTCCTCCACACACCCCATATGCTCCTCTCCACCTCACCCCCATCCAGACATTACCTTTCTCCTCCCCTCCCTTGGGCATCTGATCATGCAAGCCTTCTCTGACTGTGCTACCCTACCCACCCCTGTGCTACGAAACCCCCTTTCTCTTCCTATCACTCCCGGCGTAAACTCTTCTTCTGCCACCCTCTGACCAGAGCAGTTCTCCTCCTTCTGCTCCTGACAGGGAACATACATCACAACCCAGGCCCTGCCCCCTCCCACCCACCTACTCGGCCCACTGGTCTCCAAATAGCCTCCATGAACATATGCAGCCTGCTGAAAAAATTTGACGCCCTACAGTGCTGGGCCATGGCTCATCAACCAGACATCATAGCCCTGGTTGAAACCTGGCTGTCCAAATCCATCCCTGACTCATTTGTCTCCCTCCCAGGCTATACCTTATACCAGGAGGACCGAGTAGGCAAACAAGGGGGAAGCTGTGCAATCTACACTAGAGACACAATACTTGGGCACGCACTCCCCAACCCTGCCCTTGTAAATGGGGCCCAGGCTCTTACCCTCAAACTCACCCCAGACCCCTCTAGGGGCCCTCTCTATCTCACCACTGCCTACGTTCCCCCAAAGAACCAGCACCCAGCCCTGGTATCTTTAACTGATTATCTGGCCTCCCTCCACCATAAGGCAGAACAAATCCTAGTTGGGGACCTTATCCCCGAAAGAACCAGCACCCGGCCCTGGTATCTTTAACTGACTATCTGGCCTCCCGCCACCATAAGGCGGAACAAATCCTAGTTGGGGACCTTAATGTAAATTGGCTCAGCACCTCCTCTTCCACGATTAGAGACTCATTTGCCGCCCAAGACCTGACACAACTCATCACCCAGCCCACTAGAATAAACCCTAAGAGAGGAACCAGCACCCTTCTGGATGTTATTATCACCACCCGACCCCAAAAAATCCAAAACATCCAGGTCCTACCAGATTCCCTAAGTGACCATTCCCCTATCCTATTTCATTGGGCAGTCCCCAATCCCAAACCCAAAGCCCAGACCACCCTCCGCAGGTGTCTCCGCCCTGGTGGGCTGCAAAAACTTAAACTATTCCTCACCCAGAAAAACTGGTCCCCCATTCATCGTGCAACCGACATTGACACTGTCCTCGCCTTCTTCACATACACCTTCAACATGGCTTGTGATCTCTTTGCACCCTTCACCAAAATCCGATCCAAAAAGCAGAATGCACCCTGGGTTAGCCCTGCCCTTCTACAATTACTAAGAAATCGGGATAACCTCTGGCATCTTGCCACTGAAACGGGTCGGCTGTCTGATAGGCAGGCTTACAATGCAGCCCGGAATAAGCGCTCTTGGGCCGTCCGGAAAGCCAAGGCCGACCATTACCAGGCCACGCTTACCTCCTCCTGGGGCTCGGCCAGGACTTTCTGGGATAATATTAAACAGCTAAATGGAAAATCACACTCCCCTGCCCCATCCCAGATCACTAGCAATGGCACTACTGCCACCGAGCCTGCCACCATAGCTAACTGGCTCAACACCGCTTTCACTGACCTTAGCTCAGTCCTCCCTAGTAATTTCTTTGACCCTCCGCCCAACCAACCTTCTCTGTCCTCCAGCACCCCAGCTTCCACCTGTGCAAGATTTCTGCCCGGGAAGCCAGACCCATCCTAATCAAAGCTTTGAATAGCAACAGTCCCGCAGTGACTCACTGGACCCCAGTATCCTCAGGCTGGTGCTAGATGAAGTCCTTGCCCCACTCACCAGCCTAATTAACCGATCGCTCTGCCTGGGACAATTTTCCATGGCTTGGAAAACAGCCATAATCAAACCCATTCATAAAGGGTGACAGGTCGTCGGCCAACAACTACCGCCAATCTCCATCCTCCCCTCTAAAGCCCTGGAGAAAGTGGTGGCCATTCAAATCACTGATTATCTGGCTAAGCATAACATCTTATGCCCAGAGCAACATGGCTTCCGTGCTGGTCACAGTACCAGCACTGCACTAATTGAATTCTCCAACTTCCTACACTCCTCCCTGGATACCAGCTCCCTAGCTGGTGCAGTGTTCATCAACCTCTCAAAGGCTTTTGACACCGTCTCCCACCCTCTTCTGCTGAATGCTCTCTGCCACACTGGTCTCTTGGCTGGCCCCCTAGCATGGTTCACGAGCTATCTAGCCGCTCGATCACAGTGTGTTAAAATCAATGGGATACTCTCTGATACCCGTCCCATTCACTCTGGGGTCCCCCAAGGCTCCATCCTGGGCCCCCTTCTCTTCTCACTCTATCTGAACACCCCGCCAAGTGCATGCCCTGGCAAAATTCTCCTGTATGCAGATGACGCTGTCCTTTTTGCCACCCACCGCAATCCCATCTCCCTTCAGGACACCCTACAGCAGTCTTTCAATAATGCCGAAGCCTGGTTTAAGGAGCGCAGACTCGTCATCAATCTTAAAAAAAACAAAGCTATGCTCTTTTCCCCATCCCCAAAACAAAGCTAGCAACCACCCACTCTATATTCTTCCTAGTACCAAACAGCCACTGGAACAAGTCTGCTCCTACAAATACCTTGGGGTTACCTTCGACTCAGCCCTCACATTTCATAACCACATTGATGCCCTAACATTTGCCACTAACACATGGCTTGGCATCCTATTCACCATAGAACCTGCCTTCCCCCAAATGCTCTCCGGCTCGCTGTTACGTCTTCCGCATTGTCCCTTGTAGACTATGGTCTACCATTCTATGGTGCTGCTGACACGACTGCACTCAAAAAAATTCACTTAACCCTGAATAAAGCCTGCAGATTGATTACTGGTGCCCCCAGGCTCACACACACCTGTCAGCTGTATGACGAGGCTAAACTCCTTACCCTGGATGAACGGCTCCGATATCAACCCTGCCTCCTCACAAAAACCCTACTCGGGCTCTCCTCCTGGGTGACGGCATCCATCCAACGGATCCCACCCACTATTGCAACACGGTCATCCAACAAGACCACTCTAATGGTCCCCAGATCAAGAACCAGCCGTGGCCAGAGGTCCTTCTGCTACAGAGCCCCATCCTGGTTTAACTCTCTCCTGCTCCCATCACCAATGCCACCACCATCTCCAAGTTCAAAACCACCCTTGAAACCAACTCTTCAACACTCGTAGCTGCTCCTGTCTCTGAAGGCAGCTCCACCTCGACTTCTCATGACAACGCCACCGTGGCGGCTTCCACCTAACCTCCCCACCACCTCTTCCCGCACACCGCATCTATGTCTAACCTGGCCAGTGCCAGCTGTTTCATTGTATGCCTATTAGATTGCTCAATTTTTGATACCAACTTGTGTAACACCTGTTCTCAATTACTTGTACCCTGTAACCTAAATGTATTTTGTCTGACCTCAGTGTGACGTGGCGCCTCTGATGAAAGCCTATTTTTAGCAAAACCTATGCTATGTAACCTAAAACTCTATGTATGTCTTTAATGTGACGAGGTACCTTTGGAAACGAGCCTCTGGCTCAAAGGTTGTAAACTGATTTCGTAAATAAATAAATAAATAAATAAATTCTTCTGATTAGAAATAAATGTTTTGTTGATTCTGTGCAGTAAAGAATTTGTTTGATTAGCAATTTTTGAACAATGTGAGGAAGATGACAGTTTGTCATTAACCATAATACCCAAGTCCTTTTCTATAGAAGATGCCCTGATAATACTATTATTCAGGTAGTATTTTTGTTTTGGGTTATCTTTTCCAAAATGGAGTACAGCACATTTAGCTATATTAAAATGCATTTTATTTATACTGGCCCATTGTTCGATTTGTGAAAGATCTAATGTTAAGTTATGACAATTTGTAGGGGTATTTACCTTTCCTCCAAGTTTGGTATCATCTGCAAATTTAACCATTATATTATGAGGTGAAACATGCATGTCGCTGATGAACAGGTTAAACAGGATAATGTATTGCTTCAAAAGGATCTAGATAATCTTACAGTCTGGTCAAAAAATTGGGGGTTAACATTCAATGCAAATAAATACAGCTTTATGCACTTGGAACTACACAACTGAGAGCAAACTTACTTCTTGGATGGTATACAACTTAAAAAAAACAAATATGAAAAGGATTTCGTTGTCCTTATATCAAGCAGCTTCACTTTCAATAATCAAATAACTGAAAAGCTTGCTAGTGTTAACAGGGTGTGGTGGTCTGTTAAACAACATTTTAAATCCAGAAACAAATCTGTACTCCTCCCACTTTACAGAGCTTATGTCCACCCTATACTAGACCATGCATCCCAACTATGGTGTCCCTATCAGATAAAAGATATCACACTCCTAGAAAAAATCCAGCGTAAAATTACTAAATATGTAAAAGGAGCCTCTGCCCTGCTTTATGAAGAAAGATTAACTAAATTTTGACTAACATCCCTACAAATGAGAAGACTGGTGGTGACCTAATGTTAGTTAGGGAAGTTATTAACAAAGAATATCTTATGAATGAGATAGGGCTTGAATTTAAACAGATAGATATTAACACAAGAGGGCACCCTCTTAAACTAAAATGTAACACCTCCGCCACTAAGAAACTTGTGTACTTTTACTCTCAAAGAATAATCAAACCATAGAAATCGGTGACCCTTGACATTGTTATAAGTGAGTCAAAACTGATCTTTAAAAACAAACTTGGTTATCTTTTGTTGGAAAAAACTACATTAAATTATTACTGGTGACTGACAGAAGCTTTTATGGGCTTTTGGCCTTCTGCTTCTTATCTTTCTAGTGAATCTAATACATAGATGTGGAAAAGTGTACGTGTACATTCAATATTGTATGCACATTAATGTAGTGAGTGTACTTTTTGTACAGTTTGCAGTGTTATGTAGCGTTATGTTTTGTGTAATAACAGGAAGGCAAAACACATTTATCTTCTTTCATAAAAATACTGTTCTGTTAACTCGTCAGCTTCCTTTTTTCTTCCTATTGAGTACTGCATTATGGGTAAAGTATGACGATTTGCATATCTCTGTAAGTCATAACACAGATATGCAAATCTTCGTAGTTTAAGTACAATGCAGTACTGCATGGGGAAGAAAGAAAAGTGACGCATTAATAGAATATTGTTTTATGAACTTTACATTTTTATGTTATTTACATTTTTGTCTCCGGTATAGTAACTGCTCAAATCACCAACTGGAGCCCAGTACAGTGGTGGAGCTGGTGTGTCTCTCTGTAACAGTGCTGCTTGCGGGTAACTGTAAGATTTTGTTAATCTGGGAAACAGTAAATGCATGCTTGCTGACGAGCATATTACTGTACATTGCCGAAATTGACTACTGAGGACTGTATTTTTCAGGACTGTCACAGTTTAACACACAGGCAACAGCAAAGAACAATACAGCTGTTCTCCCAACTACTGAGTGAGAGACTGACACCAAAAGAGACACATACACACTGACCACTGCTCTCTTGTGTGTCTGTGTCTTTCTCTCTGTGTTTCTCTCCCCCCCCCTGTTTCTTTCTGTGGCTACATCTCCCTGCACTATGCTGTGTGTCTTGATCACCGTGCACTATGTAATTCACTGATTGTTGCAGTCCCCAAGGTCTGTGGAGCAGATGGGAGGGAAGGAAACAAGTGGGCAGCAAAGAACACAGAGGTAACAGTAAACAATACATACAGCACTTATACTGACTTCTTGTTCACGCCGTCTGCATGACAAAGATTCAGTCTCCAATACGTGCGTATGTCTGTCTCCCCATCCCACTCTGAGTAAGTGCACTCCCTATACCAACAATGGATTACTATTGATTTTACAGTGTTGTTGTTTTTTTCCGAGCCCCCAGTTTTACAGAGGTTGACAAAGGTATTACAAGAGCATGTGGGCATTACATTGCATTTGTACACATTGAATGTGACACTACAGAAACAGAAAACTGTTAGACCACTGAAGGAACAAGAAAATGGATACATAATAATGAAAGACAAATAGATGGCAGAATGGTTTGCTTCAGTATTGACTGAAAAGAAAGTGATTTAAATGATATGTGACAGTGAAATGCTATTGAATGAAGCACAGCAAGGTACACTTCTGTACAAGATGTATACGTAACACCAGAAGGAGTTGAGAGAAGGCTCATTAATATGCAAAAGCAAGGCAATGTAGCTAGGTAGAATGCACCCAGATATCCTGAAGAGCTGGCCAAAACACTGTCCATCCCCTCAGCAATAACATACAGTGAGTCAATTAGAACTGCATATGTACCTGAGGAAGGAGACCGACCCATATGTTGCCTATGTTCAGAAAGAACATGGGTGGAGGTAGTGATGGGGAGGATGAGTAGGAACAGTGTAGAAGGGGATGTAGGAAGGATAGTTGGCTGCAATGGCTGCAGGGCAGCCATCTTCTTAAAGACAGCATGGAGTACAAGGGGGTGCTTGGTGTGCAGGCAGCTTGAGCAGCTCAAGGAAGAAATTGCATGGTTGAGAAGGGAGCTGTGGGGAAAGGGGGATGAGGCTGGTGGGGCCTGCTGGGGCCAAGGGACCTTAGGAATGCTTACTCAAAAGGCACAGCCAGTAGGTTAAGAATGGAGCAGGAAGGGGGAACAAATGAACCTGAACCATCTTATACTCAAGAACCAATAGATGAAGGAGCAGGAAGGTGGATGATGGTCAAGAAAAGGGGTATAATGAGACCTGGGGTAGAACAGAACTGGAACTCACTGTACAAAGTATCAGGGAAGACTCAAGGCAAGAAAGGGGAGCAATAGATTCTCAGTTCTGGCTAGCCTGAATGAGCAGGATGAGAGGAATCTTGCGGGGGAGGTAAATGCAAAGGGGAGGAGAAATAGCATAAGGTTTAGCAGCCAAGCTGATGGCAAAGTCAGGGTGTTGGAGGATGCAAATAGGACAACAGAGCCTAAGAAGGGTGCTGGTGGGGCAATGGGGAAGGGGTAACAAGCAGGTGGTTGGCTGAGGGTGAATGTTGGTGGTAATGTTGGTTGGAATAGGGGGTTGGGAGAGCAGGCAAGAGATGTATGGAGGGGTGATGAGGTTGGGCCAGCAGGTGGTGGTACAGGGTTGGGGGAAAGGACTGTGGCAGAATTTAAGAAGACGACAGGGGGGAAGGAGGAAAAGGCAGAGCAGGAGGAAACTGGGACATGAGGAACGAGGACTCACATGGAGACCATGTCCAGAACAGGGTGACTATCCAGAAGGGGTGCATGTTGGAGGAGGCAGGGTCTTAGTAAAGGGGGACAGGGAATATAGGAGCTGGAGTGAGGCTCACAGATCCTGGTAGACAGGAGGAAGGGCAGAAACACCATGCCAGTAAGGGAAAAGTGGCAACCTCTGGCAGATCACAAAGAAGGATGAAACAGGGATGCTGGGGGTCTACGACAAGGCTGGAGGGATAGGACACTGAGGTAGGGGATGGAATGATGGAGAGAATATTGGAGGACAACAGGGATTAGAACAGAGTCATCACACTGAGAGAATCAATAGTGAAGGGTATCAAGTGGGGGGTAAGGGGTCAGGAAGAGTTCTATTTGGGTGGAATGCATGCTGTATATGACAGCAGGAAGAGCGGAACAAATTATCGCTAAATGTGCAAGAAAACAGGGGTGAAGCCCCACATAGTGGTACACTTAGGCACTAATGATCAGGAGGGTAACAGAGAGGAGAAAGTACAGGACAGATTAAGGGAATTGGGTAGGTTATGCAGCATTGAGGGGCAAACAGTGGCCTTCTCTGAGGTCTTACCAGTATCCAATTCAAGTACAGCCAGGAAATAAAGGATCATGAAATTTAATATATGGCTGGCAGAATGGTGTGAAACTATGGGTTTTGGACTGGTGGGGGGTTGGGGGGCCATATGGGATAATAAGAGTATTTACCCCTCAGATAGGCTTCACCTGAGCAAGGAGGGTTCCAGTGTCCTAAAGCAGAAACTGGGTGAGTTCATTTCATCCAAATATAATTTAAACTGATTAAGGGGGAGGCTTAGCCTTGGGCAGCAGACAGAGCCACAAGGAGAGGGAGGCCATGTGCTCCACCCAGCTAGCAAAGAGAGGAGGTTGGGGCATTCAAAAAGTGGAGGAGGTAGAAGGAAGGGCGGTAATGGGGTAAGCAATGGATCAAGCTGAAGGGTAGTTTCGATAAACGCAAGGAGCTTGGAGAACAAAATACCTGAGCTCCAAGCATTAATGGCAGAAAAGAAGGTGGATATAGCCGGCTTTCACCAAGACATTGGCCAACCAACACCATGACTGGGACATCATGATACCGGGAAACATATTATATTGTAGGGACAGTTCAAAAAGGAAGGGCTAAGAGGTTGCTTTATTTGTAAGGAAAGGGATAGTGAGTAGTGTGGTGGATGGTAATGGGGGAGGCCAGAAACCTTATGGGTTCAACTACAGAACAAGAAAGGCAAAAGGGTCAGACTGGGGGTTGTGTACAGACCACCCTCACGGTCCAGGGACATTGACAGAGAACTGGCGGATCAGATACGGAAACACTGTAGCAGGGGTGGCACTGTGGTGGTCGGGGAATTCAAACTACCAGGGTTGGATTGGAGAACCATGTCTATCATGAGCACTAGGAAACAGGTCATTCTGGATGCCTTCCAGAATGTATTACTGTTGCAAAAGGTGGAGGAGCCAACAAGGGAAGGGAACATTTTGGACCTTGTGCTGCCAGACAGATGACCATCACGATGTAGGGACTGAGGACCCCCTAGCAGGCAGCGACCACCATACAGTGTGGTTCTCCCTGGATTTGAGTAGGGAGGGGATGTCTACAAGAACCAAGATAGTGGACTTCAAAAGGGCTGACTTCAGCAGGATGGCTGACATCCTTAGGGGGTAGCTAGCTAGCATCAGCACTGACATGAATACCATCCAGAAATGGGCCATCCTGAAGTCTGGTCTGCTAGAGGCCACAAATGCATGCACAAAGATCCGCAGTAAGAAGACAGGGACCAAAAAGCCAATTTGGTGGTCCAGGGAGGTGCAGATAACAGTGAGGGAGAAAAAGATGGCCTTCAGAAGATGGAAGGGGTTAAACAGAGAGGAGGATAGGGAGGAGTACACAAAGAGAACTAGGGAGGTGAACAGGATTGTTAGGGGGGGACAAGGCTTCAAAGGAGCTGAGGCTGGCACAGGGTATAAAGGAGGGTGACAAGGCCTTCTTCAAGTACATAAGGGAGAAGAAGAGCTGCAAGGAGCAAATCACCAGGATCAGAAAAGATGGAGGTTGGGTAGAGAAGGGGGCTGAACAGGCAGAGGTGCTGAATGAGTACTTCTGTTCAGTCTTTACCAGGTAGAGAGATGAGCCAGTTCCACAAGGGCATGGCAAAGCAGGTAAGGGAGAAAAAAAAGATAAGTGATGGAGAGATCCCTGTGAGTAGAGTGTTGGAGGACCTTAAATCATTACAGACGGACAAGGCACCAGGGTCAGATGGACTACACTCTAGAGTCCTGAGGGAGCTGGCTGAGGTTCTGGCAGCACCACTGGCAGACTTATTCAGCACCTTCCTGCAGACTGGGTGTGCACCTCAGGACTGGAGGATGGCACATGTGGTACCACTGCATGAGAGTGGCCCCAAGGATGAGCCAGTTAACTATAGGCTGGCCCATCTTACATCCATTGTGGGTAAGCTCCTGGAGACTATCCTAAAGGAATGGTTGGTGACCTTCTTGGAGATGAACGGTCTTATGGACACCTCCATGAAGATCATGTACACGGAAGATCATGTCAAGCAAATCTGGTTCCTTTTTTTAATCTAGCTGTTTGACCCCCACACCCTCCCACTTTGGCTACAAGAGTACATGATGGAGCTGGCAAGTGGCTCTGCCCATCACCCCCAGAGGGACTCAGTCTCAGGACCTTCCACGTTTGGATGGATCACAAATTGGCTAAGGGGAAGGCAGCAAAGGGTGGTGGTGGTGGGGGACCTCTTGTCACCGAGAGCGGTGACGAGCGGGGTACCACAGGGATTGGTACTGGGACCGGTGCTGATTGGGATTTTTATTGCAGATATCTCACATGGGATCCAGAGCAAGATCAGTCTGTTCGCAGACGATACCAAGATGGAAGCTGTGGTTGATGACACGGAGGAGTGGAAGGGTTACAGGAGGACCTGACTAAGCTGCAGGAGTGGGTGGAAACATGGCAGTTGGGGTTCAAAGCCAAGAAATGCAAGGTTACGCACTTTGGAGCCAGGAACCAGGGGAGGGATTATCACTTGAGTGGGGTACAGTTGGGCAGCTTCACAGAGGAGAAGGACCTAGGACAGCATGAACAACTTTGCTCAGTGCAGGAAGGCGGCAGCAAAAGCCAACAAACTGCTGGGGTGTATTGCAAGAGGAATCTCCTCCAGAAGGAGGGAGGTTATCCTGCCCCTATATAGGTCATTGGTCAGGCCCCATCTAGAGTACTGCATGCAGTACTGGCGCCCATTCCTAAAGAAGACACAAGATTGTTGGAGGGGATGCAGCAAAGAGCCACAAAGATGATTCAGGGATTGGATAGCAAGCCCTGCAAGGACAGGCTGGGAGAGTTGAATATGTATTCACTGGAAGAGAAGAGGGATGGGGGATATGATCAAGACCTTTAAGTATCTGAAGGGGATAAACAAGACCAACACAGAAGGGATTTTTCAGATGAGAAGGGGAGGAACACGAGAGGGCATGGACTGAGATTGGAGGGAAGAAGATACAAGAGGGAGATGAGGAGATATTTTTTCACAGAAAGAGTGGTGAACAAATGGAACACCTTACCACACAAGATAGTGTCCTGTAACACAGTGGACAGTTTCAAGAGAGGTTGGGACAGGGGAAGGGATACTGGGAAAGGGGGTTGGGAGGGCCAGCTACGTGATGAGGGGCTAGCTGCACACTCAAGCAGACTCGATAGACCATGAGGCCTGTTTCTGCTGGCAATGTCATATGTTTGTATGTTTCACCCCGCCCCTCATGGCAATCCCCCATGGGTTGCCCCCCCCCCGAGGCAGGGTCGAGGTGAAGAGCACTGTCTTTCCCTTTCCCCGGAGACCAACATCTAGACTCTGGGGGGCCAGTGCTGGTGTTGTGGGGCCGTCATAAAGCCTGCTGGCTAGATTTTTATTTTACTAATTTTCTCCACGCGCATGTGGAGATATGCACACACAGCAACCCACGGCATCCTCCCTATTTTAGTCTATCCTGACTGCACTACCTCCAGGCCTCCACCCGGGAGCAGCCTTGCAGTAGGTGCAGCTGGATCCATACCCGGGAGGGGACAGCTGCCTTACAGCTGCTCAATCCATCTCCCGTCCCCCCCCCCGGTGACCCAGGGCTTGTTCTTGAATCTGGGTCACTGGTGTGGCACGAGGTGTGGTGTCCAGCACCTCAACCCTCAGCACCACCAGGCCGGCTCCCTGGTTCACTTTTTTGACTGGGTGACAAAAGCACTTGATGGCGGTCGGGCGGTTGATGTCCTGTATCTAGACTTCAGCAAGGCCTTTGACTTGGTACCCCATGGCAGATTAACTAGTAAATTGAGGAACCTGGGAGATGGGGCGAAACTGGTTAGGTGGGTTGGTAACTGGTTGTGGGACAGACATCAGAGGGTGGTTGTAGCGGGGGAACTCTCAACTTCTAGGGCAGTCACCTGTGGGGTCCCACAGGGATCAGTGCTGGGGCTAGTGCTGTTTGACATCTTCATAGCCGATATAGTAGTTGAGGTTAAGAGCAGGATCAGCCTGTTCACTGATGACACCAAGACAGGTGCAGTGGTGGATGGGGTGGAGGGAAGAGAAGATCTCCAGGAAGATTTGGTAAGGTTTGGACGTTGGTCGGACACTTGGCAGCTGGGGTTCAGTGCTAAGAAGTGCAAGGTCATGCACTTCAGAGCAAGGAATCCAGGGCACAATTACCATTTGGGAGAGGTGCAGCTATCCATCTGTGAGGAGGAAAAGGATTTGGGGGTAATGGTCACTAGGAATATAAACCACTTGTCTCAATGTAGAAAAGCAGCAGCAAAAACCAATAGAATGCTGGGGTGTATTGCTAGAGGAGTCACCTATAGGAGAGAGGAAGTCATTCTGCCACTGTACAGATCACTGGTGAGGTCACACATGGAGTACTGTGTGCAGTTCTGGAACTCATACTTAAAGAAGAACATCAGGAAGTTGGAGGGGGCCCAGCGGAGGGTGACAAACATGATCAGAGGAATGGAGGAGAAACCTTAAGAGGATAGGTTGCAGGACCTCAACATGTTCTCACTGGAGGAGAGAAGGGAAAGGGGTGATATGATCGAAACCTTCAAGTACTTAAAGGACATAAACAGGGTTAGTACAGAGGGCATGTTTCAAGTTAAGGGAGAGGGGATTACTGGGGGCACAGTCTGAAGTTGGAGGGGGTAGATTAAAGAGAAATGAGGAGGCACTACTTCATGGAGAGAGCAGTAATGGGATGGAATGTGCTTCCTGAAGAAGTAATATCTCTAAAAACAGAGGGGAGCTTTAAAAGAGGGTGGTATAGGGTCAAGGACACAGTACTAGTTGGTGGGAAGCTGAGTGGGGAAGGGAAAGCAGCAAGGGGCAAGAGGATGATAGTCAGGCAAGGGGTAGGGGGGCGACAGCAGTAGTCTAAACTGTGTGCTGCACAATCGAGTAAACACGATAGACCACTTGGCCTGTATCTGCTGGCATTTTCATATGTTCGTATGTTAGTAAGAACTTCAGAGATGAGCTTGAAACCTATAGGCCAATACTGTGGAATCCGTTTGATTCAATTGTACAAAATTGAATTCTTGAACATTTACAAAAATAAGCAAACTTAAACTTAGATACCAAACAGAGGATGTGTAAGGAAAAATTACAGCACGTTAACTCTTTGCAATCTTCAATAGTATATAACCAAGGAATTAGGGGACCCATACATTATCACAAGGGACTGTCACTATGTAATCACAATGACCGCTTAGCATCAGCCCCTTGTTTTGCTAGTCTCTCCCTGTGTTAAGTGGAGGTTGCCATGCAGATGTCCCGTAAGTTCATGTCCAAATCATGGTGATGCTCATAGAGATGGTCACAGTTTTGTGATTCCCCCTACAGTAAGAGGGATACAAGGGAGGAGTGGGGCAGAGGGGATCAGGAGAGAAGGTTCAAGTTGCAGATCTTGATAGAGACTGGGCTGAGATTGACCTAGCTTTCTGATTGTCACTAGAGCCAGGGGGATAAAAGGAACCAGATTCAAAGATCCAGAGAGGATGTGGGAACCAGGCAGAGGGCACAGTACGAGGGATAGAAGGGAGGGGTGGGACAGAGGGGATCAGGAGAGAAGGTACAGGTGGCAGAAAGGAAGAGGAAGGGTAGTAAACTGTAATGTATGTAGGGAAGCAGTATTCCTTGATGTAATGTGGAGAGCAGGGGGTTGTCAGATATGCAGGTACCTGGGACAGTTAAGGGCAGAGATCACCTGGCTAAGAAAGGACATGGAAAGGAGGGCAGGAGGTGGGGAGGAATAATGGGGAAAAGAGCTGGGGAGAAAAGGTGCTGGACAGATGGGAAGTGAAAGCAAGGGAGATACTGGGGGATGCAAGGGAACAAGAGGGCAGAGTCACCACATAGACAAATAGACACTAGGACAGTGGAGTGGCAGGAAGTAAGGAGAAAGGGGAAGGGATAGGAAAGCTGAGCAATTAGTTGGCACTGCAGTGAAGGATGGTGGCACAGGTGTGCAGGGGCTGCTGGAGGGAAGGTATCAAATAGGTGTACAGTTCTGGAGGGGCTCATGGACCAGGGGGTCACAGGGGGAGAAAGAGGCTAAAGTTGGCACAGGTGAGGAGGACAAATAAAGGGAGGTGTCATGGAAGGAAAATACCAGGGGGCACAGAGGGAGACTGAGGCTTTCGAATGCATAGGTAAGGAAGGCAGAGTTATGGGAGGGGAGAAAGAAAGGACTCATAAGCTGGAAGGAGCAGAAACTGGGAGGCATGGCAGCAGAGAAAGGGCCAAAGGGGGTGCCAAGTAATACAGTAAATTGCAGGGGGCAGCAGGAGGACAGCAGACTAGAAGAAGAAAGGGGAAGAATGGGAGAGAGAGGTAAGAGTGCAGATAGGAAGGCAAGCAGGAAGGACACAGAGAGAAACGGGGGAAGGAGGATGGATCACCAGGGGCAGGTGGGGTGATACTAGCCAAAGAGTAGGAGGCAGCAAAGGTGATGGTAGTAGAGGACTCTATCATGAAGAGTATTCACTGGGGTAGGAAGTGGGACCCAGACAAAGGAAGGGTGGGTATCTGTTTGTCAGGGATGGAAGTGGGGAGGGTGGGGCCTAGAATCAATCATAGAATCATAAAATTATAGAGGGGCTTACTAGTTCTTGAGGCAAGCCTATTATAAACTCACCACCAGATTACTGCTGGAAAAATAATTTTTGATTACCCATGTAATTATCCAATCTATTTTTATGTTGGCATGCTTGTGCAGCCAACATCTTGCAGTAGTGGAGATTTGGAGGCATGGTCGCTGTTGGGTGAATGCAGGCACACACCAGTAGGTGTGTCCCTCATTCCCCAATCAGCCTGCATGCCGGCGCCACACCACCCAGGTGAGCACATCTAAGGAAAGATCCGCTGCAATGCGAGTAAAGCTCGTCACACGCAGCGGATCTTCCTATGTGCTTTGCCAGCTGCAAACATGGCGGCACAGTGGCCGCTAAACTGCCAACATCGGGGTGCCCAACCCCCAGTTGGCTTACCCTGCCCCTCATGTATGCGCCAATGGGGGAGCCCACTCCCCGTTAGCATAATGTGTCCCTCCTCCTTTTTTGCTTGCCAAGGGGGTGCCCAATCTCTCTTGGCTCATATGCCCCCCCTTTTGTTGTTTGCCAATGGGGGTGCCCAATCCCCGTCGGCATCCATCCCCCCTTCCCACTTTAATGTGCCAATGGGGGATCCCACTCCCCGTTGGCATGATGTCCCCCCCTTCTTCTGTGCTGAGGGGTTGTCCAATCCTCCTCAGCTAGTGTCCCACTCCCTATGTACCGACGGGGTACCTAACCTCGTCGGCTAATGTATCCCCCCAAAAACACCTGTAAAAAAAAAAGAAAACCATCAGCGATATGTTTCTTTAACACCTGTAAACAGAAAACAGTCCTAGTAGTCTCCCATCACCCACACCGCACACTGCACCCACCCTCCCACCCCCACCCCATACTTACCTCAGACTTGGTGCAACGCTCTTGGGTGGACCAGAACAAGTCTGCACTCTTCAAAGCCGACCATGAACTGAGAAAATGTCAGCAAGCTGTATAATGGAATAAATAGGGTTTTTTCAACTTTGATGCATATCTTGGGAATTTTTTGGAATATTTGCACCAAATTTTCAACATGGGGATTTTGGGACCCCTCCTCATGAATTCTGGCACTGTTATGACGCTAATCAGTCGCGAAAGATGATTTCACAGTCACTATGCGGAATCACCTTTCCGGACTGATTAATGCAAGGACAGTGGCAGTGTTCATGAGGCGGGTTCTCAAAAAGCCTATGTTGCAAATGTGGTGGAAAAAAATCCAAAAAATGGCTGTTTTACGACCGTGTGTTGTGCAGTTGCTATGCACGCTCATAACTTCGCGCATTCGCAATATTTTCATGCCAGATTTTCAACACTATCATTTTTCGACACCTCCTTGTGAACGGTACAGCTGTAATTTTTCACATCCTGGCCGAAATGTGTTTCTGCACTTCCAGCATACAATAGCGTAGTCGCTGTGGAAAATCAGTGTTCGGGGCAGATTATGAAAATGACAGTGACACTGTTCATGAGCAGAGGTCCTAAAATGCCTATGTTGAAAATCTGGTGATGACACTCCATAAAATGACTGTGTTACGATTGTGCGTTGCACAGTTCTCTGCGCTTCATAATAACTCACAAATTCACAATATTTTCATGCAGATTTTCAACACTGGCACTTTTCTACACCTCCTTGTGAACAGTACAGCTGTCATTTTTCACATCCTGGCCAAAATGTGTTTCCGTAATTCCGGCGCACAATAGCATGGTCGCTATGGGAAATCAGTGTTTGGGGCAGATTACAAAAATGACAGTGACAATGTTCATGAGCAGAGGTCCTAAAATGCCCATGTTGAAAATTTGGTGACGATACTCCATAAAATGACTGTGTTACGAGCGTGTGTTGTGCTGTTTGCATGCACGCTCGTAACGTGCATTTGTAATATTTTCACTCTGGATTTTCACCATTGGCATTTTGTCACACCTCTTGATAAACAGTACAGCTGTCATTTTATATATCCTGCCCAAAATGTGTTTTCACACGCCCGGCACAGAATAACGCGGTCGCTGTGCGAAATCACTTTTTGGGACAGTTTGAGGAAATGACAGTGACACTGTACATGAGCAGAGGTGCTAAAATGCCTATGTTGAAAATTTGGTGCCGGAAGTCCATAAAATGACCATGTTACAAGCGTGCTTTGCGCATTTCCCACGCACCCTTGTAACTTCACAAATTTGCAATATTAACATGCCACATTTTCAACACTGCCTTTTTTTACACCTCCTTATGAACAGTACAGCTGTCATTTTTCACATCCTGCTCACAATGTGTTTCTGCACTGCACTACCAAAGCCAATGTCAGCGCGACAACATTCGGCATTGACAAATGCTTGTTAAAGGTAGACATGGTTTCACTCAACACAATTTCTGATGGCAGGATATTCCAGGTACTAGCTATTCTCTGTGTGAACCAAAAATTGTGCTTGCTAGTCCTGTTGGTATTAGCTGCAGCCACATCCAAAAGCAGGGCCATTCTCAATGCCCTTCAGCTGGCATGCCTCAGACAGCTAGTTTTGGAACCCACTCTTGATGGAGCAATCTTAGACCACATACTCTCAAATGGGGACAGTGAGAGGATCTCAGATCTAGAAATGGGTAGCTATCTGGGAACAAGGTGACCACCAAACAGTGTGGTTCACGATAAACTGAGCTACAGAGTCAAGCCATACAAAAGTGAGGGTTCTGGACTTCAGGAGGGCTGACTTTGGCAAGATGGGAGAGTACCTTAGAAAAGCACTAGCAAACAGGCTAGAAGGAGGGGTGGAGCAACAATGGGGAAACATCAAAACTGCCATCACAGAGGCAACAAGCCTTTGTGTGAAGCAAATAAATAAATCAAAATGAAAGAAAAGGCCACTATGGTTCTCAAAAGAGGTGGCAGGGAAGGTTAGGGAGAAAAGATAGCATTTAGGAAGTATAAGGAAACACAGAAGGAGTAGGACAGAGAACTGTACCAGTTAAGGCAGAAGGAAGTGGGGGGTAGTCAGAATAGCAAAGGCCCAAACTGAGGAAAAGATAGCCAACTCGGTTAAGAAGGGGGATAAAACCTTTTATAGGTATATCAGGGAGTGTAGAAAGACAAAGGGAGGGATAATGAGGCTGAATAGAATGGACAGTGGGTGGGCAGAGAGGGACAGTGAAAAAGCAGGAATACTGAACGAATACTTCTTCTCAGTATTCACAAAAGAGGAGGAGGGGGAGGTGCCTAATCCAATTAACAGAAGCACTCTGGATAGGGGGTCAATCCCAGTCCTTTCACAGAAGAAAGGGTTCTGAAAGTACTCCTAAAGCTGAAGGTGGACAAAGCAATGAGGCCTGATGGAATTCACCCTAGAATTCTAAAAGAATTAAGGAGAGAACTAGTGACACCACTGACCACCCTTTTTAACAAATCATAGGGGGATTGTGTGGTACCTGAGGACTGGAGGAAGGCAGATGTGATTCCCCTTCACAAAAGTGGGTGCAAGACAGAGGTAGGAAACTACAGACCTGTCAGTTTGACCTCTGTGGTAGAGAAAGTGATGGAATCACTTCTGAAGGAAAGAATTTTTGAGTACCTAGAGGCCAGTGGGGCACAAAACCCAAGTCAGCATGGATTCACAGTGGGAAGGTAATGTCAGATGAATCTAATTGATTTCTTTGACTGGGTGACCACAGTAGTAGACCAGGGAGGGGCTGTGGATATGGCCTACCTAGACTTAAGCAAGGCATTTGATACAGTCCCACACAAAAGATTAATAGTCAAATTAACCAGCCTGGGTAAAACATTGGCTGGACAACAGGACACAGAAGGCTATTGTAAATGGAGTCCACTCTGAAGAAAGAGGAGTTATTAGTGGGGTACCGCAGGGTTCAGTACTGGGTCCAGTCCTTTTTAATGTCTTTATAAGTGATATTGCAGAGGGACTGGAAGGAAAAGTATGCCTCTTTCCAGATGACACAAAGATCTGCAACAGGGTTGATACACAAGGAGGCGTGGAAAGGATGAGAAGGGACTTGGCAAGGTTGGAGGAATGGTCAGAAGTATGGCAGCTTGGATTCAATGCAAAAAAGTGCAAAATAATGCACCTGGGAAACAAAAATCCAGGGGAAGATTACACAATGGAAGGGGGGTAGTAACCACAACTAAAATGGACAGGGACCTGGGGGTAATCATATCAGATGACCTTAAAGTTAGCAAACAATATGAGAAGGCAGTAGAGAGGGCTGGGGGGACACTTGGATGTATAGGGAGAGGCATCACCAGCAGAAAACAGGAAGTTGTTATCCCTCTGTACAGACAGTTGGTGATACCCCATCTGGAGTACTGAGTCCAGTTCTGGAGACCCCATCTCCACAAGGACATAGACAGGATGCAGGCAGTCCAGAGCAGAGCAACTAAACTGGTGCAGGGTCTGCAAGAGAAGCCACATGAGGAGAGACTAAAGGAGCATAATATGTATACCTTTGAGGAAAGGAGGGAGGGGGGGACATGATAGGAACTTTTGAGTACTTCAGTGGAATGAACAAAGTACAAGAGGGTAGCATCTTTCAGAAAAAGAGATGTGCAAGAACAAGGGAACACAATTTGAAGATAGAGGGGGGACGGCTCAGGGTCAATGTGAGGAAGGATTTTTTTCACAGAGGGGATGGACTCATCGAACAGCCTTTCTGAGGAGGTTGGGGGGGGTCTAAAACTGTGGGAGAATTTGAGAATGCATGGGACAGACATAGAGCAATTTTTGTGGGGAGTAGGAAAAAATAGGCTGTTGGTTAAATAGGATCTGCAGCTTATCCTGTAGGTAGGGAAATGGGCAGACTAAGTGGACCAGGCAGTCCTTATCTGCCGTCAAAGTCTATGTTTCTATATGTGATCTTGTATTGCTAATATTTGTTTGTTTAGTTATTCCAATTGTTTCAAACAGGACTTCGTCATGCATTGCTTTATAGGTTAGACATAGGTCTCCTTTTAAGCGCCTATAGTTCATTGAATATAGTTCCAGATTATGTAGTCTTTCTGAATAGCCTAGGGCCCTTAAATTCTTAATCTTTTTTGTAAATTTCCTTTGTATACGTTTGACTGACTTTTGGCCCCCAATGGTTTGAGGAGCCCAAGGAAGAGATAATAGGAGTGGGGACAAATCTCATGCAATCATTCACCTGGGGATGAATGACCTGGAAGGAAACAAGGTCAGGGCTGTGCAGCAGAGGTTTAAGGATCTAGTGGGGTGCTGCAGGGGCTCGGTGAGCTCACTGATGTTCTCTGGGGGATTGCCAGTTCACAGAACCAGTGGAGTGAGAAAGGGAAGGATAGTGGAATTTAACAGTTTGCTAAGGGACTGGTGTGCGACAGAGGTGTTCAAATGTATTGGGGAATGGGGGAACACATGGGTGGATGAGGGACAGTACATGAAGGACAGGCTACACCTAAATGAGGAGAGGTCTAACGTGCTCGGGGGAGACTAAGGAGATACATGGAGGAGATTTTTTGTTTAAACTGGACAGGGGGAGAAGGAGGCTAGGGAAGTAAAAGAGGATAGCAAGGAAGATGGGAACATAGCAGACACTCCCCCGAAAATGGAGGCAGGGATTACGCAGGGGGATAGGGAAAGGAAAAGGGAAGCAGTTGAAAGGTCACATGTGTGAATGTTCGTAATCTGAGCAAAAGGATTATTGACCTGGAGGCCACCATGGTGGGAGAGGACTTATACATAGCAGCCATAATGGAGACTTGGCGCATGGAAATTCAGGTTTGGGATATGGTCATTCTGGGATTTAATCTGTTGAGAAGGGATGGAGTAGGAAGAAAAGGGGGAGGGGTAGTGCTTCATGTATGGGACCACATAAAGGCTATTGGGATACAGGGGGAATGGAGGGAGTGGAGATACTGTGGGTCACCTGTGAGAAGAGGAAAGGGGTCATTATACGGGCAGGGGTGATATACAGGCTTCCGGTGCAGGGGAGGAAATGGATAGACAGTTGACGCAAGCAATCCAAAGGACTGCTCAAAAGGGAGAACTGCTGCTGATGGGGGACTTCAATCTCCCAGATGTGGACTGGAGTCGCCCGGCTGTGGCAAAAACTAGGAGCAGGGACATCCTGGACTTCCTACAGGGGGTGTTACTCCAACAACTGGTAAGGGAACCCATTTGGGAGCGGATAACACTGGATCTAGTCCTGACCAATGGGGTCAATGTGACCAACGTCACTGTGAAGGACCACCTGGGGACCATCGGGCAGTGCGGTTTAGTATAAACTCCAACAGCCTCACTACCTGTTCACAGTGGATGAAGTGAGGTGCACCGAATAAGAGTAGCCAACCCAAAAATATAAAGCAGTTTACAAGCGCCACCATCTCGCCTAGTTGTCAAACATAGAAGAAGTACTTAGGCCACTTACTGCAGCAAAATTTGCATTTCTTTCCTTTAGAAGCAATACATTACCTTGCCAACTTCCTCAGGGATTTAATATGAACCAGATTCCTCCTGAGGAAGGCTTAGAGCCGAACCACTGAGACTGTGTGTACACAAGATATTGTATACTGTGCTTTATACCAAATTAAGCACAAATTTTGCTGCAATAAGTGGTTTGAGTACTTCTTCTACATTTGGTAACTAGGAGTGATGCTGGTGCTTGTGAATTGGTTTAGTATGAAGACTGGAGTAAAGTCCAGCCACACGAGAATGAGGATTTTGGACTTCAGGAGTGCAGATTTCGAAAAACTGGCAGTATGCCTCAGGAACACCCTGGCAGGGTTACAGGAACGAGGAGGCATAGAAGAACAGTGGGTGGCTGTGGGGGGATAGAACAGCTACAAGACTATGTGCCATACAAGTCAACAAAGGCAGGAGAAGGAGGATGCCACTTTGGTTCACTCGAGAGGTGGCAGAAAGAGTGAGGGCAAAGAGAACAGCCTTTAGACAATACAAAGAAATGCAGAAGGAGGAGGATAGGAGGACTTACCAGGAGAGGCAACGGGAGGTGAGGAAGGAAATAAGGAGGACAGAAGCAGTAACAGAGGAAAGGATAGCTAAGTCGATCAAGAGGGGGGATAAAACATTTTACAGATACTACTGGGGGAGGAGCAGCCTCCATGGAGGAAGATGGCCAAAAGGCCGATATATTGAACAAATATTTTCTTACTGTCTTCACAGAGGAGGGGGTAGAAAATAGGCCTGAATTACAATATAAGGGCATGAAGGGAAGGGAACCTGACACTAGCCCTTTCACTGTGGACAGGGTTCAAAGGGAACTGTCCAAGTTAAGAGTGGACAAGGCCATGGACCCAGATGCAGTGCACCCCAGGATACTGAGGGAACTCAGAGAGGTACTAGCTGAGCCCCTGGTTGCCCTATTCAACTGGTCTCTGGAAACTGGAGAGGTGCCAGGGGACTGGAAGAGGGCTGATGTCATCCTGCTCCACAAGAGGAGAAGTAGGGAGGAGCCAGGAAATTACAGGCCACTCGGCCTGACTTCAGTAGTTGGCAAGGTAATGGAATTGCTCATAAAGGAAAAAATTGGAGAATACCTCAAGACCAGTGGACTGCAGGACGAGGCAGCATGGGTTCACGGGGGGGAAGGTCTTGTCAGACCAACTTGATGGAGTTCTTTGACAGGGTAACCAGGGTAGTGGACCAGGGCAGGGTGGTGGACGTGATCTATCTAGAGTTCAGCAAGACCTTCAACACCATCCTGCATAAAAGGTTGATAATGAAACTGAACGGCCTGGGGGTGGGGCCTAAAATCATAAAATGGGTGGAAAACTGACTTAGGGATAGGAGCCAAAGAGTGGTGGTAATGGGGTACACTCCAAGGAGGGGACAGTGATGAGCGGGGTACCATAGGGATCTGTGTTGGACCCAGTGCTCTTCAATATATACGTTAGTGACATGGCGGAGGGCCTGGGAGGGAGGGCATGTCTGTTTGAGTGGACACATGGGGTAGGGGTGGAAAGAATAAGGGAGGACCTAGACAAGTTAGAGGACTGGTCAAGAAGGTGGAAATCGCACTTCAATACAAAGAAGTACAAGGTTATACACTTGGGGCTCAAAAACCTGAGAGCAGAGTACACACATGGGGGAGGTACTAGAGGTCACAAGACAAGAGAAAGACCTGAAGGTTATCATTACCGATGACATGAAGGTGGTGAAACAGTGTGGAAAGGCGGTGAGAAAGGCAAACCAAATGCTTGGCTGCATAGGGAGGGGTATCACCAGCAGAAGGAGGGAGATAATATTTCCCTTGTATATGTCGCGTGTGAGGCCACATCTTGAGTACTGTGTGCAGTTCTGAAGGCCCCATCTTCGATAGGACAGGGACAGGATGGAGACGGTGCAGAGGAGAGCAACCAAAATGGTGTAGGGCCTGCATTGGAAGACCTATGAGGACAGGCTAAAGGAATTAAACTTGTACTCCCTGGAGGACAGGATGAGGTGGGGGATATGATAGACATTAAAATATATCAAGGGAATGAACAGGGTACTGGAGGCAAGCATATTCCAGAGGAAAGATGTTCTAAGACTAGGGGTCAAGGTATGAAGTTGGAAGGGAGTAGGATCAGGGGTAATGTGACGAAGATCTTGTTTATGGAAAGGGTGGTGAATGACTGGAACAGCCTGCCAGTGGAGATGGTGGGTGCAAATACAGTAACAGGTTTTAAGTGTGCTTGGGATAGGCACATGGGTATACTGGATTACAGAGGGAGGTGGGCAGTGGCCCCCCCCAGTAGTGGCTTGGGTAGCACTATTCGGGGGATTTTATGGGCACACTTGGTGGGCAAGCTGGTCCTTATCTGCTGACAGACTCTATGAATCTATGACAAAAAAAATGTACCTGTAGAACTACTACAGGCAAGCAATGAGGGGTTCAAAAAAAGTGAATGCCTCAGATGGAGCTGACTAGAGATGAAGATTGCCATGGGACCACACAGTGCAAAGGTAGCAGTCAGAGGGGTTGTGAAGGGGTTCCACTGCACCCTAGGGATAGTTAATGGGATAGGGAGCAGGTGGAGGGTGGGGCACAAGAGAACCAGAAATGTACACAAGCCAAAAGGACCAGGCAGGGTGGAGGAACATTATGATGACACATCCATGTCCTCAGGCCATGGAATAGCACCAGGTGACTGGTGGTATGCCGTTTCTAGACCCCTTTCACTGTCACTAGCCAGTATGCTAGTGGCTGCAAACCCCAACTGTGCCAAGTAGCATTTGGTTAACTGACTTGCAATGCTCTTTAGTCACCAGGGGGACTCCTCCCCCTGGTGAAGACTAAGACAGGCCTTTGCACGTGGAAGGTCTCATTGGCAGCAAAACAGGTGGGGAGCAGTAGTTATTCTGCCTAGGATTGGTAACATTTTTTTCAGTCAATACAGTAGTCTAGTACGTGAGATTTCTGCTACCAGCAGGTTCTCAGGAAAGAAGTGTCACTGAAGACGCGTTACCAGTCCTGAGAAAAGAAGCCTGAGGCTACAGTGGTCAGCTTAGGACACTAGGCTATTTGGCATTAGCTAACACCATCACAGAAAAGGTTTTCACACTTTCGCTATCCAGCTGCAGAGAAGGATTATCTATGTATTTCTGAGTTTGCCATTTTTTGATAACAGTATTTCCAGTATTTTCCATAAAATGCACTGTCTTTAAAAAGGGTATTTGATTAGACACTGAAACAGACAGATATAACATTTAAATCCTGTGTGAATCTAAAAGCATCTAAAATTCATCTGAAAGCACAGCACTATGTTAAAGCATCCTGCATGTACCGGAACTGACCTGTAGAAATACAATGCCCCCTCCTTTATCCACCCCTCATTTATCCACCATCCTCACTTCTTCACTTACCACCAGTATATTGTGCTGTTCCTTTCATCGTCAATGTCAATTCCCTCTTTTAACCCCCCCCCCCAACTGACTGCCATCTGTCAGGGGTCATTTGTGTTCAGTTGCAGTAGAACCCAACGTTAATCTTCCTTGCCCTTCTACTGCATACTGTAGCTCTGTTGTATGAGGTGTCGGCATCTGCATCTCAGAGTCTGACCATCGGAGTGTGTCACCTTGACCATGATTAAACTTCATTTAAACTTTAATTTAAAACAGCTACTGTATATATTTTGGTAATTCAACTTGGATAATCATCTAAGTCTAATCGTCTAAGTTCAAGTTATTTTAGCCATTTCACTAGCTTTCTCTAGTTTTTGCCACAACATAAAGAATACTGGTAGGACAACTATGTACAACCAGCCTCTGCTGCAACAGAGGGATTCTGATTACATCACAGCTTGAGAACATAGCTGAAGAGGTCCAATATAATCAGAAGCCTGAGGTGGCAGTATAGGCTGGTTGGGCATGTGGTTGCCCAATCAGTATTGTTTATAGTATAGATATATTTTTTGTTTTCATTTTTGATTTTTGAAAATGAAAGTTTTCATAGTACTCCATGCAAGCAGAGAACTTGTCAGTGGTTTCAGTTCAGAACCTGAACTGGTTGTTATGTATGTGGCAACACTGTGTAAAATACAGGACAGTGTATGGGAAACCATACACAACAAGGTTATTCCTCCTCCTCGTGAATACCATGATGTCCGATAACCTCAAGAGCGAAGCTCGAGAGGTCCCTCAGTCATCATGGTATCCATGAGGGATATAGTGTCCTTGTTGCATGTGGTTTTCCATGCACTGTTCTAATATGTATGATGGAAAGTAATCACTACAAGAAAGCCCAAAATCACTTACTTTTTAAAATTTTGGCACCAAGTCTCTCCGCGGATAATTATCTTAGCGAAATTGTATAACTTCAACATTCTTTGAGCCATTTCATCACCTTTCTCCAGTGTTTGCCACAACGTAGAGAATACTGGTAGGATAACTATGCATAACCAGCCTGTGCTGCCACAGAGGGGTTTTGATTACATCACAGCTTGAGAGCATAGCTCAAGAGGTCTAATGTAATCAGAAGCCTGAGGTGGCAGTACAGGCTGGTTGGGCATGTGGTTGCCCAGTCAATATTGTTTATAGTGTATAGTTTTTTTGTTTTTTTTTTTTCATTTTTGATTTTTGAAAATTAAAGTTTTCATAGTAATCCATGCAAGCAGGGAACTTGTCAGCAGTTTCAGCTCAGAACCTGAACTGATTGCTGTGTGCATGGCAGCGCTGTGTAAAATATAGGATAGTGAATGGGAAACCATACACAACAAGGCTATTCTTTCCCCTCGTGGACACCATGATGACTGATAACCTCAAGAGCAAAGCTCAAGAGGTCTCTCAGTCATCATGGTATCCAGAAGAGGGAAGATTAGCCTTGCTGTGTGTAGTTTCCCATGCACTGTTCTATATACTGTAGTGTAAAACATGATCGCTACAAGA
This sequence comes from Neoceratodus forsteri, assembly GCA_016271365.2. NCBI lineage: Eukaryota > Metazoa > Chordata > Ceratodontiformes > Ceratodontidae > Neoceratodus > Neoceratodus forsteri. The sequence goes on along the minus strand of CM057451.1, from coordinate 48,981,229 downwards.
AAGCCCAGAATCACTTACTTTTTTAACATTTTGGCACCAAGTCTCTCCTCTCCATTGACCACACTTCAACAATTGCCTGCCAGCCAGCACACCCACACAACTCTCCACCCACCACTGACTAATGACTAGCGCTGACGGGGTCACTTGTATTGTGATGTGCTTACTAAAGCAGAATGAAAAATCATTCTGTGTTAGTAAGGACATCACTACTGCAGAACGACTTTCTGTGGTGCATGAATCTCCATGCATAATCACATTCCATCATTCAATACACACGAGCTGACAAGAGGATTTCCTATCAGCTGGAACACTCTTGTACCACAGAAGGAAACAACTGCTGTCCATGGCCTTTGAACCATGGTACAACATTCATCTGGCATGTAAATCCAAGCAGAATAAACCCATACTATACCCTATAGTAAGTTAGTAAGATAGTACTGTATTTCAATCATGATCCCACAAAAATGCGTGCACTACGTAACTCTTATAATTTAATAATGTGGATTATTTATTTATATATATATATTTATTTATTGGAACATTCAGAGTAACACCTTTGAGCAGAGCTTGTTTACAAAGGTTCCACGTCAGAACTGCAGGTTAAGGTACATATACAGTTAGAAAGCAATACATGTGGAAAGGACCATGCAAGGTCCCAGGTATATTTACAAAATTCAGAAGTTCAAACACAAACTTGGAGTGAACAAGTTCCTATATACAAGTTTATTACAAAAATGCAGTAGGGGCACAGAGGGCACAGCTGCAATACAGATGGGGGATTTATTGCCTAGTTGAGGTATTTCATACTGCTTAATGAGATTTGTGGAAATCAGCTAAAAATAAGTTTGTGCTAGCTCATGTTTAATGAATTTTGGGAAGGGTTGGCTTCTGTATTTATGCATTGCAGCATTTCAGCAAGTTCACTGCTGCTCCTGCTGTCTTTGGTCTCCAAGTTTCTGGATTGCTCCTGGTTGAGAAACTGTCTGCTTGCCAAGTCATTCCTGTAGCTACCATTTTAACTGCTGGTGCTGCTGTCAGTCAAGAAACTGGTGCTGTTGTCTCATAGCTTGCCTCCCACTCTCTGCATTGCTCCTGGTCTCATGGAGGGCTTGTGACTGTAACTACTCTGAGGGCAACAATGCAACGTCTAGACAAAAAACATCACTGTCTATTTTAAATCTAAATAAATAGTTTATTAAAGTTCAGTACGATACTGTGTTTCAGACACTGTACATTTAAATACATGTTGATTTTTTTTACTGAAACACATTTGAACAGGACTTCTGGTAATGTCACTGATCAGCATCCTAGACTAGGCATTCCTGACCATCCTGAGCTAAATCAGTCTCCCTCAACAATTAAAACTGACTCAGATGGATCCAAATGCCTTCAGAATGTGAGGGAAACAAATGGAGCACCAGATTCCAGTCACAGAATCCCAAAATGTATACGGATGGTAGTAGGTTGAGAGCCAATAGCGCCAACAGGAACTGCAGCATGTCACCCACCTGCTCAAGAGGGCACAGCTACGATACAGATGTGGAATCTGAACACTTTACCTGTAACCAATTTGAGCTGATTCTGAGCAAATAAAAAAAAGCCTCCAGGTGTGAGAACAAACATGAATTTAATAAACTAAATGAGTGCATTATCAAAGTGCAGCAGAGGCAGGTTAAGGCAGAGCAGAGAGTAGGAGTGGTGGAAGATGGTGCCATTCAACTGGAGGAAGCCATTGCTTCCATAATCAACTACAAAGTGCTAATGATGTATTAAGGTGTCAAGTAACCAAGCCTAATAATGATACCAACATTATAAGCAATGCTCCTAACAAAAAACATGATGATTCCCTGAAGCGAGGAAGAGAGGATGACAGTGATGAAGGTAATGAATGGAGTCAAGTAGTTAACAAAAACCAAAATAAAAAGGGATGGAGAGCAATGGTCTTCAGCATTCCTCTTCATGACACATATCAACCCCTTACAGATCGAGTTGAGGCAACTATAAGCATGAGGAACTACCATGTAATGATAAGAGTAAGCCAAAAAGCAACTCCCCTCTCCAGACTACGTCACATAACAAACCTGCTGAAAATATGAAAACTGTAGTATTTACTGCACTGGTTCATTGTGATATATCCGATCAGGGCATGGTTCCTCCTATTACCCCAGTTGCCACCACTAGCCCAAGTTAATTGAACAATCAGAACACCAGTGTTGGAAAAGAACAGGTTAGTGATATCACTGTCCTAGAACAGAGCAATACAAACAATGATGACATGCAGTTAATGAAAATGGAGCAACCTGCTGGTACTGGAACTAGCACAGATACAAACACTAGACAGGTAGTGGTTCTAGGGGACTCCATTATAAAATACACAGATGGCCAGATTTGCAAATGTGATAAACAAAATAGAACTTGCTTGAGCTTTGGGGGGGCATGGATCAGGGACATTGAAAGAGTAACGACACCTACACTAAAAAATGCTGGTAGCAATTCCCTAGTGGTAGTACATGCAGGCACCAATGACATTAACAAATTCATGATAGAAGACATCCAAAAAAGCTATATAGCATTGGTAAACACCCTTGAGACAAAGGGGTGTGTATAGCAGAAATGTTGTCAGTGTCACAAGCCAACATGGGGGAAGTGGTAAAAGGGTACCTGGCCAGAATTCAATCTAGTATGGACACTAACCAGAGGTGGGAGCTCATAAAGCTGGGAATAGTGGAGGTAACCAAAACCTGCTGCAAAGCCCAGAGAAAGAAGGCTAGGGCTAAGAAACCGAGCTGGTTGAGCAAGGAGGTCATGGAAAAGGTAAGGAGGAAAAGAGCTGCCTTTAGGAAGTACAAGAAAACAGGGAGGGGGCCGGACAGGGAGGAGTGCTTGACAGAATCGAAGGAGGTGACAAGGGCAGTAAGCGGAGCCAAAGCATCTACGGAACTCAGGCTGGCACAATGCATTAAGAAGGGGAAGAAGAACTTCTTTAAGTACTTTAGGGAGAAAAGGAGCTTGCAGGACCTTTGGCAGACCTATTTAATGCCTCACTACATTTGGGGTGTGTACCTCAGGACTGGAGGATGGCTCATGTGGTGCCCCTCCACAAGAGTGGCCCCAAGGATGAACCGGGAAGCTACAGACCAGTGAGCCTCACATCCATCGTGGGTAAGCTAATGGAGACTATCCTGAAGGAGAGGCTGGTGGCCCTCCTAGAGGACAAAGGACTACAGGACAGCAGACAGTATGGCTTCATATGTGGCAGATCCTGCCAAACCAACCTGGTGGAGTTCTATGACTGGGTAACTAGGCAACTGGACAGGGGCCATGAAGTGGATGTCCTGTATCTGGACTTCAGCAAGGCATTCTACTCAGTGCCACATGGAAGGCTGGGAAGGAAGTTAGTAGGCACAGGGGCGGGTGCAAAGCTGGTGAGATGGGTAGGAAACTGGCTTCAGGGAAGGCAACAGAGGGTGGTGGTGGGTGGGGCCCTCTCACACCCAAGGGTAGTGACAAGCGGTGTTCCACAGGGCTCGGTGTTGGGACCAGTGTTGTTTGGGATATTCATTGCAGACGTATCATGGGACATCAAGAGCAAGATCAGTCTGTTTGCTGATGATAACAAGGTAGGCGCAGTGGTTGATGACCTAGGGGGATGGCAAGGGTTGCAGAATGATCTGGCAAAGCTTGAAACCTGGTCAGACACCTGGCAACAGGGGTTTAATGCCAAAAAGTGCAAGGTGCTGCATTTTGGGATGAAGAACCCAAGGAGGAGTTACCAGCTGGGGGGAGTGCAGCTAGCCTAGACAGAGGAGGAGAAGGATCTGGGTGTGCTCATTACAAGTCAATGAACAACTTAGCACAATGTAGGAAGGAAGCTGCAGGCCAACAAAATACTGGGTTGTATTGCAAGGGTATATCTCGAGAAGGAGGAGGTGATTCTGCCACTGTATGGGTCATTAGTTAGATCACACCTGGAGTACTGTGCAGTACTGGCGTCCACTATCTGAAGAGGGACATTAAGTTACTGGAGGGGTGCAGCGCAGGGTGACAAAGATGATCAAGCGGCTGGGGACTTATCATCGAGAGGAGGTTGAAGGAGTTGAACATGTACTCACTGGAGGAGAGGAGGGACAGGGTGACATGATTGAAACCTTTAAATACATGAAAGGAATAAACAAGATGGGTACAGAGGGGCTGTTCAAAGTAAGGAGGGGGAGGGCCACCAGGGCCATGATATGAGACTGGAGGGAGGGAGGAAGGTTCAGGAGGGGTGAGAGACACTTTTTACAGAGGGTGGTGGCTGGGTGGAATCGTTACCTGCAGAAGTGGTATCCAGTAGAACAGTGGACTGCTTCAAAAGGGGATGGGACAGGACAAGGGGGAGGGTTAATGAAGGGGAAAGGTGGAAGGGAGGGGCAGCTGCAGAATAAGGGGTGCTAGCTGCACATTCAAGCAGACTTGACAGACTTCTAGGCCTTTATCTGCTGGCAAATTTCATATGTTCATATGTAACATGGATAAGTTGAAAACAATTTAAAAAATAAATGAATGGTTAAGGAAATGGACACTAAAGAAAAAATAACATGCATTACACACTAGTAGAGATTTAGCAATGACAAAAGTTTATTCAGCTGGGATAGTTTGCACCTAAGTAAAAAAGGAAGTCATATTCTTGGGAAAAATATAGCAGCAATCATTGACAAGCATTTAAACTAGATGGACAGTGGCAAACAGAGCAGAAATCAACATGTCCTCCTACAATTGGGAATGGTTATAAATACCTCCTGGGCAACGCCAAAAGCCTTAATGTGATAAAGACTAGTGAACTTGCAGGAATAATGGAGCATAAAATATTGACATAGCTGCTTTCACTGAAACCTGGTGAGATGAGGCCTCTTTGTGGCACAACATCATATCAGGATATACCCTATATCAAAGAAATAGGGACTGTAACTTTGGGACTCCAACAAATGGTTTCTGAACCTATCAGGATAAGAATATTTTGGACTTTGTCCTAACTAACCTACCCATTGATATAATTAACATCAAAATAGCAGAACCCATAAGTAATAGCAACCACAATACAGTGCTCTTCACTATCAACAAACTAAAAAGTAATATCAAGCACAATACACATAAATGTAACTATAATTAAGGGGATTACATTAAAATTAAAAAAGCACTAAATAAATTTGACTGGGAAACTGTTTTCTGACCTAAAAACTAATGAGTGCTGGAATCTGCTGAAAAATATTATCTATGATCTTGAACAATTATATATTCCACTAAAAAAACAAGAAACAATAAGGGGGAAATACCACCATGGTTGACGCCAAAAATCATGAAACAAATTTAAAAAAGGAAAGGGCCTTTACAAAACTAAAAAACTCACAAACTGAGGAAAATAGGACTGCATACAAGTATGAACTAAAAACACTAAACAGCTCATAAAAAAGAAAGAAAAAATATTGAACTTAAACTCTCTGTATCCAAAGGTAACACTAAAGCATTTTACGCATATATCAACTCAAATAAAATTAGTGATCATACAATTACATCAATAACTAAGAATGGGGTTGACATCAGTAATAGAAATGAAATAGGTAACACCTTTAATGAATACTTTGGATCAGTCTTCTCAAAAAAAGATACTAGCATGTCCATCCCCTACATTCATTACTATGATAATATAACATCTGATGAAATTAAAACAGCAGCACTATCCCTTAAAAATAACTCATCTCCAGGTCCAGACAATCTAAATACACATTTTATAAAACAAACCTTAAACGAGTTACTATGCCCCTTAACAATTATTTTCAATAAATCTTACGGGGAGGGTGAAGTACCCAATTGTAGTTCCAATACATAAAAAAGGAAACAAAAACAGCACTGATAATTACCGTCCATCAGTTTCACCTCAACCATATGCAAAATCATGAAAACAAAACTGAAACATAAAATAGACCTTGAGCTAGAAAGTAAAGAAATTAAAGATAATATACAGCATGGCTTTCAAAAAAAGTGGTCATGCACCCCCAATCTGGTTACTTTTTATGAAAACATTAGCAATAGCATAGATAAGAACTGCCCCATAGATATCATCTATCTAGTCTTTAAAAAAGCATTTGATAAGGTGTCCCTTGGTTTATTAATCAAAAAAATGATACACTTAATCTCAATAGCTATACAGCTAAGTGGGTTGAAAGGTGGTTAGCAAACAGATCACAAAATGTTAGGATAGTGGGTACCATATCGTGCAGCATGGAAGTCACTAATAATAATAATAATAAACTTTATTTGTATAGCACCTTTTAAAAACCAAGGTGCCTTAACAATAATTAAAATCACAATGTCAATAGACAAACATCTCAATAACAGACAGTAAAATCAAACTGATACCATCTTTAGTTAATCACCAAAAGCTTGGTTCCACAAATAAGTTTTTAGTGCTTGCTTAAACCCCTCCATGGTTATGCACTCATGTAACTGACAGGGTAGAGAATTCCAAAGGGTAGGGGTGGCATACATAAATGCCCTCGCCCCAGAAGATTTCAGGCACACCCTTGGAATCTGTAGCAATTCCTTGTCAGCTGAGCAGAGCAATCACCCAAGGCAATGAGGAACCAAAAGCTCTTTCAGATAGTCCGGGCCGAGTCCATGTAGGACTTTAAAAGTCAGAAGACCGACTTGAAGTGTTGTCCCGATAGATAAGTCACAGAGACTTTTGGGTAGATTCTTAAAGATAGTATATATGAGAGTATTGAGAGCTATACCATGTAAAGAGCTGAGGAATCTTTCTATCTGAAGCCACAGGGGGTAATATTGTGCTTCATTGGCACGTGTCGTGGCCGTCAGCCAGTGTGTGAGGACTGAACATGTAATGGAGAAATGATAAAAGAGAAGATCTGGTAGCTGTAGGCCACCCTTCTCTCTGCTTCTCTGTAGTTTAGAGAGGGCCCTCTGAGGCATCTTGCTGCCCCATAAAAAGTTAGATATGAGTCTGTGGGCTTGTGTAAACCAATTTTTAGATAAGAACAGAGCCGTCTTCTGTAAAGCGTACAATATCCAGAGGAGGACATTCATTTTCACCATATTTATTCGTCCCAAGAGAGAAAGTGGGAGCATGGCCCAGCGGGAAAGATCTGTTTTGATTTGAGCAAGGATTTTATCTAGATTGTATTGTTTCATCTTGATACTGGAACAGGAAAGATATATCCCCAAATATTTTAATTTATCCTTAACCCAGTGGAGTTCTAGGTGAGAGACGTCTGCTGAAAACGTGTAAGCATTCAGAGGCATTAGTTACAACTTGGATATATTAAGCTTATAATTAGAGAATTTACCAAACTCCATAATAAGTTCAAGTGTGGTGGGGATCGATGTAGAAGGATATGAGACATGCAGCAGCATATCATCGGCATATGCCGAAAGTTTATATTGGTGGGGACCAATAGATATGCCCGAAATCTTGGGAGAGATGTTGATGCATCTGATGAGTTGTTTCAGATAGAGATCAAACAGAAAGGAAGAAAGTAGACACCCTGTCTGGTACCTTGCTGCAGGGTAAAGGGTTGCCATAGCTGTCTGTTACAAAGTACCCGTGCAGAGGGTTGTGTATATAGAATCTTTATCTACTTGATGTACTGTGATGGTATGTTGAAGCAGGGTAGTAAATGGAATAGATAGCCCCAGGAGACCCTATCAAATGCTTTCTCTGCATCCAGGGAGACCAAGGCAGATGGAATTCGAGACTCCCTGGAAGCAGAGATCAAATAGGTCAGTTTCTGCATATGGTCAGAGGATACCCTACCTGCCACAAAACCAACTTGTTCCCTACTTATAAGTCCTTGCCAGACCTTAGTCAACCTTGCTGCCAGGATGTCAGCAAGTATCTTTATATCCACATTAATTAGAGAAATAGGGCAGTAGTTAGTAACTTGGAGTGGGTCCCTATCTGGTTTGGGGAGGACCACGATTGTGGCTTCTAATAGGGAGTAATCTGAAATACCATGATTGAACATATAAGTGTCTAGGAGAACTGGTACCAATTGAGCTTTGAAGATTTTATAGAATTCTATGGTATATCCATCTGGTCCTGGGGAAGGGAATCAATGGCCGATCTTATTTCGCCAGTGGAGGTAGGCGCCTTAAGCGAGGCTGCTTGGTTAGCATCTAGTTGAGGAAGTTGGACCATCTGTAAAAAATTATCTACTGCTGACGGGTTAAAGTGGGAGGATGGGCAAGAATATAAAGTTTTATAATATTCCTGGAAGCAGTACACCATTTCTGTAGGGGAGGACACAATTGGTCCTCTGGAGTTTTGGATACATGGGACTATTCTGTCAGAGGCCTGTGCCTTGAGACGTAGAGCCAGAAGTTTTCCCGCCTTGTCCCCCTGGTCAAAATAGTGAATTTTGGAGTATATAAGGAGATGTTCAGCCTTTTCGGTTAGGATTTAATTGTAGCATGCTCTGAGAATTTCTAAAGCGTTAAGCTCTTTTGAAGTGAGACAGGTGGAGAGTGATAACTCTGATCTCCTAATTTCTTGTAGAAGAGCAGAGGTTATCTGGGAGGTGATCTTTTTCTTGACTGTGGCCATGTGGATAAATTCCCCCTTGCAGTGTACATTTAAGAGCTCCCCATAGAATATTTAGCTTGGGCATAGTGGGGGTGTTGATACTAAGAAAGTTGGTAATAAGATCTACGAGTTGGGATACCAGGTAATCTGATCTAAATAGTTGGCCATTGAGTCTCCATACTTTATCCTTGGAAAGAGGTGGGCCTGGACTCCAGCATAACAGAGTGGGATGGTGATCTGAGATCACCTTGGGTAGGTAGTTGCAGGATGATACAGATGAGAGGTGCCCAGTGTCCAGAAGAAAATAGTCAGTTAGGGAAAATGAATTATGGGGAATAGAATGAAAAGAATATTCCCTCTGAAGGGGAAAAAGAGCCCTCCAAATGTCTATTAGCCCCACTGAATCCTCTGATGGTCAATTGTGCTGGGGAGAGCCATGAGACATAACTTCTCGAACGATCTAGAATGTTGCAGTAAACCAAGTTCCAATCACCCCCTAGTACAATGGGGAGGGAGGACCATGGGATCAAATTGTTCATAAGGGAGATAAAAAGATGGAGGATCCTCTGTATTTGGGCCATATATAGAGCCAAGTACAACCTCAGAATGGCCTAGTAAAGCCCTGATCAAAATGTATCTATTCTGCAGGTCTACAATGGTATCCAATAGGCGGAAGAGTACCCATCGTGCTATAAGAATTGCCACACCCCCTTTATGAGTGTCAGGTCCAACCACTAGTGCTTGGCCCGCCCAGGACCTTCTGAACTGAAGAATCTGGGAGGGGGGCAGATGGGTTTCCTGAAGAAATGCTACATCTATATCTAGCTTGCAGAGGGTAGCAATATCTTGGCATGCTTAGTCGGAGACTGGGCACCTTTCACATTCCATGAACATACTTTATAGTTAACCATCATATTGACATTTTTTGCTAGGATTTAACCTGTAACCCTGCAAGACACCGAGAACAAACATATAGAAATTTCCCAGAATAGAAAAAAGGAAAAACCCTATCACACTGCGTACCTGACCCCTATTAACCCTCTCCTTTCCCTCAGTTACCCCCCCTTTTTCTCCCATCTCCCCAGCCTATCCCCCAAATCCCTACACTCACAGCAATTCTAAACAGTCCCATTAAGGGTTGTCCTATGGCTCGGGTTGCCTGACTGCAGACCACAAGGAAAACAACTGAACCAAAAGGTTGTCCAAGAGAGTGCAGAGTAAAGAGCTGTGAGTACCCACCTCCCCTTACTCTAGTTCCTAACACCCTTCTAAGGTTGCAGAATTCAGACTGCCCTGCCCCACCCCAACTCTCATGATAACATTAAAACATTGAAATAATGGCATTGTAATTGCTTACATTTGCAACTAACAGTGAAACGCAGTTGCGTTGTAATAATGCTAGGTAACAAGACCCCTCTTTAAATGGGGGTTCAAACTAGGTCTCCAGAGATTAGAGACTATTATCCAGTCCTTGACAACAAAAGAAAAGATAGAAAAAGGAAAGAAAAGAAAACCCAGAAATGCTCTATGTCCCCCTTTTACTAGTACCCAGAGTCCAGTGCTTAGTTAACCTGGTTCAGGTAAAGGGGTAATTAAATGTCAGATCAGGACTGGAACCTTGGTACAATGCCACAGCATTTTGCAGCTGGTGCCATGAGTGGCTGTGAAAAAAAAGAAAAAGGTTGTACATTAATCCATGAGCCAGAAGCAAGCACCAGTGCTCAAACGTGATGCTCTACTGCCCTTGTGTGGTGATCCAGAAGAATGAAAAAGTTGTGGAAAGCTCAAGGAACTTCTTTGCACATTCGTGCTGATTATCCAGTTAACTGAAACCTAGCACCGGACCTCAACGTGCACTGAACAGATTGGGGATCAAGGCCTACAGTTCAGGAAGTGCTTGTTCAGTGGTGTCAAAATTGTGGCAGGTATTTTTATAGTAGATGGAGAGCCTCAATGGGTACTGCACTTTGTATTTAATGCTGGCAGCAATCAGTTTTGTGACTAGTGGGTGATATGCTGCCCTCCGCTGTTGAATGGCTGGAGCTTGTGAAGTTGTTGAGGATACAGCTGCTTTAGGAGAGATGCCGGGTTGACTTCTGGAGCATTTGGGGTTTTTTTCAGGCGTCTGCAGTGGGGTGTGCGAGGGTGGTGCTTGGTGCATTTCTGCTTCCATACCGCAAGTAGGCCTTGAGGAGTGAACTGTCTGTTCCACTTAAAAAATGCCTTAAATCGTGCCCAACTTCACCTTGGGTGATCCAGTAGACTATCAGAAGTTGACAGATAAGTAGACATGCACAATTAATAAAGGTAAATCGTAGAATTATACTATAAAATGAGAGCCGAGGTGGGAGCCGGTCCTCTGAACTGCTAACCCATCAGTGGCATCACGTGATCCCCCATAGACACTACTTTATAATTAGAGCAATCACACTATGGAATTCCTTGCCCCAACATATTGTGGAAATGAATAATTTTTGAAGATATAAAAATGAACTGGATAAATTCCTTTTAGGGACAGATATTTAATCTGCCCTACTAGTGTGGGGAGGGTGGTCTTGATGGGCTCAGTGCCTACTTCCACCCTTGCAAAACCAAGTAATACCGAGTAACTATACAGATGTGTTGCAAGAAAAATGTATAGATCTACAGAGACTAGATCAAGGACAGACCATCTGAAGTGGAATGGATTGCCAGAGGGATAAGAATTTGGGCATATGTGTGACTTTTTAGTGAACCTGTTGCGCACTCTGCTGGTTGTTTAGACCACAATGTCACTCCAGATTAAAAGAGCACATGGAACTCTGTGGCCCAGGCCCTCAGACCCACAAGCTACAACTTGTCCAATCTTAATGAACTTCTCAAGTTAGAATGTAAAGGAAGAGGTGCTGAAAACAGCATAGCAGAAGGAAACAATGTGATAGGTATAATACCTCAAATAGTCAACACAGACCAGACAAGTTTTGTAATGGGAAGACAGGTGGCAGATAATGTGAGGTGCATGTGACTTGTCATACCATCTGACCCACACCAAAGCTCCGATCATGGTGATGAGCATGGATGCAGAAAATGCATCTGATCAAGTTAAATGGTCTTTTTTATACCGAGTCCTTGCTGCGTGTGGTTTCTCACAACAATTTGCACAATACATACAGATTCTCTACAGGGAACCTGAGGCTTTTGACAGAGCTAATGGGTAAATGTATCCGGGCTTTGCACTAGAGCAGGACATCAAGCAGGATTGCCTTCTTCCCCTGTACTATTCACACTGTATATCGAACCTCTGGCTCAGTGGACCAGGTAGACCAGGGCATAAGGGGAGTCATGGTGGGTAGGCAGGAACACAAAATTATGTTATATGTGGACAATATGCTCCTACAACCTTTCAAACCCAGAATCATCCCTGTCCCAAATAATGGCTTTGGTCAAAGGATTCTCTTCCATAGCATGTTATACACTCAACTCCACTAAGGCAGAGGTTCTTATCCTGAATTATATCCCCTCCAGAGGCTTGCAAACCCACTTTCCCATGAAATGGGCCTTAACCAAATGAACATATCTAGGCATAATACTATACAACACGACCCACCTATATCAGAACAACTATACTCCTGATCAAACAGTTAAGGAAGACATCAAGAGGTGGTCTCTTCTCCCCTTAAAACTGTACTCAAGAATTCAGGCAATGAAAATTAATGTACTACCAGAAACCTTTATGTATTCCAATGTGCCCCTGTCACAGTATCTAAAAGCTGGCTGGGAGAGATGCAGAGACAGAACTTTAAATTTATCCAGACAAATGCTAGACCAAGGGTCAGAAGTAATCTACTCCTGGCCAAAAAAGGCTTGGGGAGGATGGGTCATGCCAGCCTTGGGGGAATAGTGGGTTACGATGCAAATAAGGGTGACATCCCTGTGTAATAACCTGCAGTTCCAGACATGCTGGAAACATATGGAAGAAGCCCCTTACATCATTCCTATATGACCAGACTGCCCTTAGAGACAGAGAGACATTTCTATATGAAGCCCTATAAGTCCCTTTAAAAGACTGGGAGAGGTTTGCCCGCTACCCTCAAGCAATAGGACAACTGTGGGGATACAAGCAGCTAAAATAGAATGGGGCCTTCCTCCCTTATAGGATAGACCTATGGTACATCAGACAGGCTAGAGATCGGCTAAGATTTTTAGACCAAATGCTGAAGGGAATGTTGTAAAGATTTTTGAGGAGTGCAAAGAGGAATTTGTGTGATTGACTAGAAACCAGTTTACATATTTTCAACTTAGGAACTATATCCAGGCATAAATTAGACAAGCAAGGGGAGAGGAGGGAGATACTCCAGGAGATCACACCTTGGGACAATGGATAAATACAATCGGCCAGAAGGAGGTAATATCCAGAATCTCTCAATACTTAACTCTGAATAGAATCAATGCCACAACACATCTTACCAGAAAATCAGAGGGGGAAACTTGCTTCACCCTAACAAGTGAGGAATGGACAAGGGTTTGGGAGGACTCCTTTAAAACTTCCTTATCCCCTAACTGGCATGAATATGCCTGGAAAATGAAAGACAGATATTTCATCACCCCAAAAATAAAAGCCAAATGGGACCAGGCAACCAGTTCTGCAATGATGGAGAAACTGTGGACAGACTCATGACACACACACATGCGCGCACGTGCGCGCGCGCTCACACACACACACACACACACACACACATATGCATTTTATACGTGTCCTGCCTTAGAAACATTTTGAAAAGATATTACCCAAAAGATGACGGGCTTATTTAACATACTATCATGACTATACTTTCAGAACCTGATCCTATGGCTACCAGCTTCATCAGTTAAAGGAGCAAGCTCTCTGTATATTTGGCATATATGTACTGCAGCTGTAGGAAAGGACATAACAGGGAAATGCTTCTGATAGATCCACCTCCAATCTCAGAGTGGATGGGAATAGTGGACGAGTTTGTAGAAGTGGAAATAATAACCCGTCAAGTACAGGACAGAATGGAACAATATGTAGAAAAATGAACCAGATGGAATGTAGCACTTGAGATCGATCATAACCCAGATGAGGGAGGGAGGGGAAGAGTTAATGTGCCAAAAGGGAAATATTGGAAGGCATAGCAGCTTTGGAATTACTTGTTAGAACTCCAATAAACACACACCACATAGAGGTACTCATTCCCCCAACCGCCAGGAGACCATACTTAAGTCATATTGAAGAACTGTAAAGAAACAATGCCTCACTCTGTTTAGTAGTTTTAGTATTAATATTTTTATTTATCAAGTTTTTTTGTTAGGGACTTCAACAGTTAAGATTGAAAAACAGGCAGGAATGTAAATGGTATGATAATTTTTCATTGTGTAATCCATACTCACAGAAAAATGTACACTGAGCATCTATACTACTGCATGATGGTATGTACATTTGCAATTGGTAATTATAATTATTGGGGCATGAGGGCACTGGCAGGTCAACCATCTGGGCTTCTGCTCGGAGGGGTCCAGCTACTGACCTCAGATCAGGTGCAAAATCTGGGCATAGTGTTCAACAGTGGTCCAACATTAAACTTTCAAGTCTCTACGGTGGTCATGTCCTCCCTTTACCATCTGAGGAACATTGCCCGGGTCAAACACCTGATCCCAACGGATAACCTTCCGACATTTGTTCATGCTTTTGTGACCTCATGACTCGACTACTGCAATGCCCTCTACCTAGGACTTCCAGGTGCTGAAATTTGTTGAATGCAACGGGTTCAAAATGCAGCCAGCTTATTGACGGGTCTACCGAGATCCTGCCACATCACTCCTGTGCTCTGCATCCTGCACTGGTTACCTATATACTGGCGGATTACTTTCAAGGTTGAGTTACTTACCTATAAAGCCCTTCATGAACAGGGACCATGCTATCTGCAAGATTTACTCCATCCTCATTGCCCCCTCCATCCACTCCGATCTTCTGACAAGGAATTGCTAGAGGTTCCCAGAGTCCATCTCAACTCCTCTGGTGCCTGCTCATTTGCTTACATGGCACCCACCTTGTGGAATTCCTTGCCACTGCAGATTAGAGAGAGCCCAACAGCTGAGAGCTTTATAAATGCTTTACAAATGCATTTATTTCAGATTGCTTTTCAGATGTTGGAGATTTTTAGCTATTTTACTACTAACTCACTTGTTTGATTGTGCTACAAATACTTTATCATTATTTATTGTTAGTCTTAATTTTTTCAAAAATTGTACAGTGCTTTGATCTATGGAATTGTGCTTACAAGTAAAGATTGATTGATTGCTTGATTATTCCTAAATAAAGGAAGTATTGGTTTATTTATTTGAAAAGATTTCACCAGGAAAGACAAAATGAGCTGTAAACAGCTCATTTCCAGAAGCGTCCTGGGGGAAGGGATACATAAGTGGGGAGAGCAAGTAAAAACATAGTCATGCAATAAACAAAAAAACATAGCTGGGCAATAAAAATGTACAGGCTAGTATACAGGCTATACACGGGAGTCTTTCTGGAGGCTGAGATGCTGCCCTGTTTGTAGACAACTATCTGCCCTGAGGGAGGAAGTTGCCCATCTTCAGGCCGCACTGGACAGTGGCAAGGGAACCTCCCCCATCCAGGGAGCACCACAGCCACCACCACTACCTCAGAGGTTGCGAAGAAAGCACAGCAGTTGGACCACAGTGGGCTCAGAGGGTGAAGGTGGTGGAACAGAGGCACACCAGTCAGTTGTTACACTCCACAATCCATACACCATTCGGGGAGCATAGTTCCCCTATGGATGCACCCATAGAGCAGACTAAGGAGGGTGCAGACAACTGTCCTAGGGAGGCCCTCAGGAAGGAGGCAGAGAGCACCACAGGGAAAAGCAGCTCCCGGTGGGGGACTCAATTATTAGGGGGGGGATAGGAGCAGGAGGAGCAGGGAAAACTGAAGTAAGGTGCCTGCCTGGTACTTGCATGGCTTGGAGGGACAGGAAAGGCGCATCCTTGGGATCAGCGAGAACAGTGCACGGGAGTCTGAGCTGGACTTCATTGTCCACCTAGGGACAAATGACTTGGCTCATCATGAGATTAGAACAGTGCAAAAGGACTTTGTAGAGTTGGGGAGGGGCTTAAGACAAGTAGCACACACAGTATCCTTCTCAGAGGTGGTGCCTGTCAGTGGCATGAGTGAGGCGAGGGTACTTTGCACCATGCAGTTTAACAAATGGTTAAAAAAATGGTGTGGAGCACAGGGTTTGGCTTCATTGGGGACTGGGGTTCCACCTGGAAGGACACCAGCCTATACTGGCAGGATGGTCTGCATCTGTCCAGGAAGGGAACAAGTCTTTTGGGCAATCGGTTTAAATGCTTCATTGGCAAGCCTTTAAACTAGTCAAGGGGGGAGGCACTGATAAGCAGAAGGAAAATCCCAGCCTCCCCCTACAAAACAGGGTACTAAATGAGAAAAAGACCAAGGTAGAAAGGTCAGTGGGGGTTGCCGCTACAGAAGGTAAAGCCATCAAAAAATGGAGAGCAATGAGTACCAATGCCCGTAGTCTGGGTAACAAGCTTCCTGAATTAGTGGCCTTGATGGAGGAGGAAGATCTGGATATTGTGGCAGTCACAGAAACATGGACACACAGAACCATGACTGGGATGTAAACATACCAGGAACACACTATCTACAGGAGGGACAGGGAGGGTAAAAGAGGAGGAGTAGCTCTCTACATAAGAGAAGAAATCAAAGCAACAGAACAAAAAGGGTAAACAGGAGAGAAAGAAGCACTGTGGGTCAATTTGGAGGCAGGCAATGGCACCACAATCCGCACAGGGGTTGTATACAGACCCCCCTCTCAGGGGGAGGAAATGGACAAGGAAATGATAGAAAGTATACTTAGAATGGCAGATAAAGGGGAGATATTGCTGATGGGTGATCTGAATATGCCAGATGTTAACTGGAGTGCAGTTGCAGCAGCCACTTCTAAGAGTGGGGTTATTCTGGATGCCCTACAGGGGGCATGCCTTAGACAACTAGTATTGGAGCCCACTCGAGAGGGAGCAATCTTAGACCTGGTTCTCTCAAACGGAGATGAAGAGAGGATCACAGATGTAGAAGTGGGTAGCCATCTGGGAACTAGCGACCATCGAACAGTATGGTTCATAATAAACACAGCAATAGAGTCATGGCATACAAAGACAAAGGTACTGGATTTTAGGAGGGCTGACTTTGCCAAGATGGGTGAGTGCCAAAGGAATGCACTAGCAAATGGGCAGGAAGGAGGGGTGGAAGAACAATGGGGAATAATAAAAACTGCCATCACAGAGGTAACAAGCCTTTGTGTAAAGCAAATAAACAAAACGAAATGTGGTAAGAAACCACTATGGTTCTCAAAGGAAGTGGCAGTGAAGGTTCAAGAGAAAAAGAAAGCATTCAGGAAGTACAAGGAATCACAGAAGGAACAGGAAAGAGAACTGTATCAGTTAAAGCAAAAGGAAGCTGGAAAGGCAGTCAGAACAGCAAAGGCCCAAACCGAGGAAAAGATAGCCATTCAGTTAAGAAGGGGGATAAAACCTTTATAGGTGCATCAGGGAGCAAAAGGAAGACCAAGGGAGGGATAGTGAGGCTTAATAAAGGGGAGGGAGGTGGGCAGAGGGTGACTGTGAAAAGGCAGAGATACTAAACAAATATTTTGCTCAGTATTTACAAAGGAAGAGGGGAGGTACCTAAAACAAACAGTAGAAACACTCTGGATACAGAAGTTGATACCAGCCCATTTACAGAAAAAAAGTTCTGAAAGAGCTCTTAAAACTGAAGGTGGACAAAGCAATGGGGCCTGATGGGATTTATCCCAGAATTCTAAAAGAACTAAGATAGAACTAGTGACACCACTGACTACCCTCTTTAACAAATCATGGGAGGATGGGGTGGTACCCGAGGACTGGAGGAGGGCAGATGTGATTCCCTTCACAAAAGTGGAGCAAGGCAGAAGCAGGAAACTACAAACCTGTTAGTTTAACCTCAGTGGTAGGAAAATGATGGAATCACTTCTGAAGGAAAGAATTGTGCATATCTAGAGGCCAGAGGCACAGGACCCAAGGCAACATGGATTCACAGCGGGAAGGTCATGCCAGACAAATCTGATAGATTTCTTTGACTGGGTGACCAAAGTGCAGATCAGGGAGGGGCTGTGGACATGGCCTACCTAGACTTTAGCAAGGATTTGACACAGTCCCACACAAAGATTAATATACAAGTTAGCCAGCCTGGGAGTGGGTCCCAAGATGACAGCCTGGGTAAGAATTGGCTGGAGAATAGGACACAGAGAGTAATAGTAAATGGAGTCCACTCTGAAAAAGGGGGTTAGCAGTGGGGTACCACAGGGTTCAGTATTAGGACTGGTCCTCTTCAATGTCTTTATAAGCGACATTGCAGAGGGACTAGAAGGAAAAGTATGTCTCTTTGCAGATGACACAAAGATCTGCAACAGAGTTGATGCACAAGATGGGGTGGAAAGGATGAGAAGGGACTTGGCTAGGTTAGAGGAATGGTCAAATGTATGGCAGCTTGATTCAATGCTAAAGTGCAAGGTAATGCACCTGGGAAACAAAACCCAGGGAAGAGTAACACAATCGGGGTGAGATACTAACAACAACAAAAATGGAAAGGGACCTGGGGTAGTCATATCAGATGACCTAAAGGTGGGTAAGCAATGTGAGAGGGCAGCAAGGAGGGCTGGGGGATACTGGGATGCATAGGGAGAGGCATCACCAGCAGAAAACAAGAAGTTATTATCCCTCTGTACAGACAGCTGGTGAGACCACATCTGAGTACTGCATGCAGTTCTGGAGACCCAATCTCTGCAAAGACATAGACAGGATGGAAGCTGTCCAGAGGAGGACAACTAAAATGGTGCAGGGTCTGCACGGAAGACTATATAGTGAGACTTAGGAGCTTAATATGTATAGCCTCGAGGAAAGGAGGGAGAGGGGGGGACATGATAGAAACTTTCAAGCATCAAGGAATCAACAAAGTCTAAGAGGGTAGCATCTTTCAAAAAAGAGGTGTGCAAGAACAAGGGGCACAATTTGAAGATAGAAGAGGGGCAGCCAGAGGTAATTTAAGGAAGTATTTTTTCACAGAGAGTTGTGGATGCATGGAACAGCCTTCCAGAGGAGGTTGTGGAGTCAAAAACAGTGGTGGAATTCAAGCATGCATGGGACAGTCATAAGGCAATTCTAGGGGGTTGGGGTAGGAAGAAGTAGGCTGCTGGTTAACTAGGATCTGCAGCTTATCCATCAGGTAGGGAAATGGGCAGACTGGGTGGGCCAAGCGGTCCTTATCTGCCGTCAAATTCTATATTTCTATGTTGCTATGTACACGGCATTACACAGGTAAGAATACACAGATATTTACATAAAGTGAACACACAGTACAGAGGATAACAATCCCAGACAATTACTGAGGCATAAAGTATGTACTGTATAGATATTCCTTACAGGGCAACAACACCATGGACATAAACATATAGTAACAAGTAAGGAAGATGTAATCCAGCAGTAGGGGTACACCATAAAGTGCTCGGAGGGGTAGACTGTGTATAGGTGTGGCTAGTGCTTAGGTTGCTTAGTATTAAAAAACACATTTTAACATATGGTATGGTGTTGACTTATTTAAACTGTACTGGGAAAGAATACCTTCTGTTATCTGCCTCCTTCTTTTATTTGCCAAAATGTGGCTGCACCAAAGTTGGCAGATAAAAGAGGGAGCCTTGTAGTCAATAAAGATACATATTCATCCATAATATCTTGCATGTGTGCATGAAGTATAATACAGAATGCAGAGGCAGCCACTATCTGAAGACTCATCTTTCCAAGGCAGTCTGGTGTAACCAGAGGAGTAAGTTCATTGGACAGCACTTTGCAATCTCAAAATCGGGGAGCCATGCTCAGAAGGGTACACAAGAAGGAAGAATATTGGTAAGAAGCTGAAGAATAAAGCCTGTTAAGCTGACTCCTTGGTAAAGATCACATAGCTGTCAGCAGAAAATGTTGCAAGACGTTTTACAGTGAGAAGGACAATCACAACTAAACACAAAAGTATGTACAAGTCACAATGCACAGGATGACTCGAGATATTAGAATGGGAAAATGGGGTTTTTCACTGCTAACATGCTGGTTAGTGCCAGTCGAAAAGTTGCAGCATAACACGATGACAATCCTATGGCATTATTTCTTTCTTTATTGAACAGTAGCAGTATCCACACTAATTTAAAAACACTTAGCAATACATAATTAGGCAGTGGTGACAGCAAGCTATAACCTTTTCCAAAATAGGCAGTTTGAAGGGTTCACTAGAATTAGAGAAAATCTGTGGTATTGGTACTGTGTTGACAGATCCAGAACCACAGCAAAAGCAACCACGTTTTTGCAGGCACTAACAGCAGAACCATATTTATTTATTTATTTATTTATTTATTTATTTTTGTTTACTTCCCATTTGAGAAGCTCCACATAGCAAGTCAGCTCCTGGCCTAGATTCCAAGACAATGTGACCAGGCAGCTA
Organism: Neoceratodus forsteri; assembly: GCA_016271365.2. NCBI lineage: Eukaryota > Metazoa > Chordata > Ceratodontiformes > Ceratodontidae > Neoceratodus > Neoceratodus forsteri. The sequence continues at coordinate 48,961,094 of CM057451.1, read as the reverse complement.
TTAGAAACTCAATGAACCAATATTTAAAGTGACTATAAAGTTTGGAAAAAATGCTACCAGCCCTTACAGGCTGTGCTTCCCTTGCACATTCAGAGGTGGCATGCTCCTTTGTCAGGAGGGTCAGGAAACTCACATTTGGTCAAAATAAAAACCTAAAAATGTATCTATCACAGTTCTGTTTTTGATTTAGTTCATGGTTTTAATAACAGATTCAAATTAGGATAACTTGCATGTAAAGCTTTGTATGATGCACTGTATGAAAGACACTGTATAAAGTTGTAGTACTATATATTGCATAGTATTATTTGTGTTGCTGGTCACCCCCATATATTTCCTGGAATAAGTCAACTCCATATGTTAAAGGAAGACATTACTGCAAATATAACATGGTCTGCTATTTCACTTTACTGTAATGAACCAATAGCAAAATATTTATCTTACAGCGTGTCATATTTTTTAATGGAATGGACAAAGAAGATTTAAGTTAGACATGATTCATATTGACTTAGTGCTGCACCAGAACTCTTTTTTTACATCAACTGTCATCAGTGGTAAACAGACTCACATATCCTGAGAAGCTGTGTGCCGGACATTGTGAGGTAAATCACACTGTAGCAAAGCTTTACAATGGTTTGTGGTTATAAAACATCAGTCTCTCTATAGCAGATGCAGTATTTTTCAGCAGATTGTACCCAGGCTATATTTCACTGGTGGTTATATTTCAGTTGACATTTATTTATGAATTCCAATCTGGCACTACATTTGAAAACATATAAAGCTTACTGGTGGAGCACAGAAAATAGCCTTGAGAGGTCAGCCAGTGTAGCAAGGAGCATGAAAATCATGGCAGGTCTCCATCTAGTACTATAAATCAGTGCTGTTTGCCTGGCGCTGTGCAGATGCTTATTTCTGCTAAATTCCCTGGAGGATGTTGACTTCAGATAGGTATGCTGGTACTGTTGCACTGAATTCATCGTTATGAGAACCAGCTGTGTTAAGACTTTCAAGAAGCCTAGGCTCCTCCCACAACGTAGAATCTGTCTATTCCCAGAACATATACAGATAACTTTCTTTAGAAATGCCTGCCTCTCTTGTCAAGTCCGTAAACAAGTCATCTCAACTTTGGGGATATGGGAGTAGGTTTAATGGAGACGGAAAGAATGACTGCAAGCATTGTTGCAACTGTAGCCTTAGCTACATGTGCATAATGAGTATGTGAACAAACTGCACCTCCAGAATGAAAAGGGAACATTTGCCCTAATGTCTCTTATATAACAGCAAAAATGCTGCAGACTGGTTGGCACGCTGCAGTGCATGGTAAGACCACTACCCACAGCAAAAACAAGTGCTGCCCATCTGAGCACAGTGCAGGTAAACTAAATGTGCTATAACAACCCTTTAGAATATTTGTGTTTTAAATGTCAGTCGCTTTTTTCCTGCTAACAACTAGTATACAACCAGTAAACCTGCCAGTTCCCCAACTGTGGCTCCCAATGGTGAAAAAACTATTTTACATTAAATTTACATTTTTTTTATTTTGTTATTTGCTCTGAACTGTGTAATTGTTTGTTTTTTAATTTACCATTACCCTTTTTATGCATGCAATAAGACACTCCAGAGTGCAGTGCCACAATTGCACTTCTAGGGGGCAATGTTAATCAGCCTGTGGCCTTGTGCCTTACTATACCCACTGAGTTTGTGGCTGTGGCATAGCTAGGAACACCTTGCCATGTTTTATTCATACATATCCAATAAATCCACAAATTATATAAAGAAAAATGATATTACCCTGTTTCTTTGTTAAACTCTTTACCAAAAGACACCCTTACATGTGGGCGAACACACACATGCACAAGCACGCTCGCACACACACACACACACACACTAGAAGTGTGTGAACTTGCCATAATTTGCTTCACAAAATATTCACAAATTTTAGCAAATTTGCTTTGGTGACAACCACAATTCTCACATTTATTTACTCAGCAAATTGCCCACATTCACATGGAGAAACTATGCAAATTGCAGATTCACAGGTGAACCGAGCAATTCACATACTTCAACTGCATGCATTTTTGCAATTCGCCAGTAAAATACAAGAAAATTGTGGTCTTTAAAATACATAAAAATCCTTCCCCATCCCACTGTGGTGCAATCCCTCCAACCACTTCCAAAACACTTTGAAATTTTTTAATCCCTCTGAACTCCCCCACACACACACACACACACACACACACACACACTATCACCCTCCTCCCCTGCACTAGTGAATGTATGCATATTAAGTAACATCACATGACCATCTCCAATTCCCCATCACTTATATAAATACACCCTTCCCCTCACCCACATGCCAAACACACTCCCCCAACTCCTGCAACCTGACCTGACCCTAGTGTACAAGTGGCCCCCACTCAGCCCCTCTGTCCCAGCCTCCTCCTCTCCCCTTCTAGTACTCAGAAAATATATTTTAGTATAATGCTGTAATAAAGAAAACAGTCCCCCAGCGCAGAGTGTCTGCTCTGTTCAGTGTCCTAGTAACTAATGATGTGGTCATATGCATGAATACTGAATGACAATGTCTTTGCTCCTAGTAAAACCTGGCTGTCTGAAAATTCAGTCAGTCAGGTTTTACTAGAAACAAAGGCATCACCATTCATGCATGCAACCATGCCATTACAGAGAGGAACACTTCTGCACCAGGGACTGTTTTCTTTACTACAGCATTACATTAAATGAGATCTTCTGGGTGCTGGTTGGGGGAGGAGGGTGGTGGGGACCAGAGGGAGGTTGGTTGGGGGGCTACATGTAAAATAATGTCTGGTTTTGTGGGTGAGTGTGTTTGCACATGAGTAGGGGGACGGGCACACCTATATAAGTGAAAGGGAATCGGGGCTGATCATGTGATGTTACTTATTATACATAAATTCACCAAGGTGGGGGAAGGAGGGAAGACGGTGCTATGGGGAAATGGGAGGAGGATCACAAGATTTCAAAGTGTTTGGGAGTTGGGAGGGGGGGATTACACAATAGTGGGTGAATGGGAGGTATTTTTTGCAATTTTGGAGGGTGTTTTTAATAATATATTCACCAGTAAAATTGGTCCACCCACCAGGAAATTCACAAATTGTGAATTTCCTAAATTTGCACCAACTTCACCAGCGAATTAAAACTTAACAACATCTCTAACACACACACACACACACACACACACACTCCATGCAGCTCTGCGATGTCATAAGACAAATTGTTGTGATTTATTAGTTGTAAGGGTCCTATTTTCAAAACCATTTCTCCCATTCTGTGCCAATGACAAATTGGTCCCCTGCAGGCAGAACACATTGGTGTAGACAAACACACACATACATACACCTAAGGTTGGATTCCCAGAGGGGAGGATGCTGATGCACGGGCCAATTTTCCACTCCGACAGCGTGCTCCCATATGAAGAAAAAGTTTTGATGACAGTTTCCATGATTTCTAGCAGCTTGCATCAAATTCAAGCAGCATCATATTTGTCGCAAATCACAGCAACTGTGCCTGAATTTTAGACCACTTTCTATGTGACACATAGGAACACAGAACATTTGAAAGGCAGCAAAAGACTGAGGCCTACTGAGTCTGCTGTCCTCTTCCTAATGCCCCACCAATCTAACATAAAAACATAGACACTGTTGGCAGAAAAAGACTACTGGTCCATCCAGTCTGTCATATTTTCTTTTCTTGTCTTACTCTGTGGCCTACTGTCCAGACAGGGTTTTCCACAATACTAGTTAACGTTAATGTAATTATCAGACTCCTTGCTCTGCACCAACCATGATTGAACCCATTTATGGTCTTTGCTTTCACCTCCTCTGCTGGTAGGCTATTAAGTGCTTCTAGCCATTCCTAATAAGATCTGTTCTGTTGTCCCCGAATCATTATGTTGACCCCTTGCTGAACTGTTTCCAGTCTATCCCTGTCAAGAACTAGGTACAGTAATACAGACGGGGCCTCACCAGTGATCTATACAGCGGCAATATCTATACCTGTGTGCTATACCTGGTTAAACAACTAAATTAAAAAAAAAAAAAATATATCTCTTCCCTCCTTCTACTTTCTTTCCCCCCTCCCAATACACCCCAACATTCTGGTTGCCTTTCTGTAGGCCTTACTGCATTGACTGGTTTATTTAAAGGGACCACTGAAGATGACTCCCATGTCCTTTTCTTCAGTAGTAGTGCCCAGTGTGACTGCGATCCCATCCAGTATTTTGTCCTTGGGTTCCTCTTCTATATATGTATCACATTACATGTTTTGGCATTTAATCTCAGCTGCCTAACCTTAGACCACCTTTTTAACAATTCCAGTCCCTTTGCAATTCCCTCACCCCCTTTTTGTTGTCCACAGTGCCAAAAATTGTTTTGTCATCTACAAAGACACATCTTGCCCTATATACTTTCCAATATCTCATTCATAAATATGTGAAAAAAGGTCCCAGGGCTGACCCCTGTGGCACCTCACTCATGATCTCAATATACCCTGATTTGACCCCATTTACCACCACCATCTGTTTTCTCCCCCAGCCAGTTTGCCACTCATTTCGCCAGTTCCTTCCTAATACCCATTCCTGTTGTTTCTATGGCAGCCTCCTGTATGACACTGATTCAATTGTACTCCTGAATAGAAACAGAATAGATCTACTGCCTGACCTTTAGCTACTGCCCTTGTACCCAGTCAAGGAATAATATCAGGTTGATCTGACAAGACTTCCCTGTCACAAACTAGCGCTGTTTACTCTCCTGGAGCTATTTATTTTCTAGGTACTGTACATTACCAGCTCCACCTTGACTAGTGTCTCCATCAGGTCCCCTGCAATTGAGGTATGTCATTTCCCAAATCCTCTCCATTCCATCCCTTGCGGAGCAGAATCACATCCACTGTCTTCTAATCCATTGGAATCACCTCGGTCATTAACGAGCTATTGAAAAGCCCTGCTAGGGGGTCAGCCAGTTCTAATGTCAATTCCCTCAGTACTTTTGGGTGCATTCCAACTTCTCTTGGTGCCTTATTTACTTTCAGGGCAGCTAGCCCTATTCTTACTCTTTCTAATGAGATCTCTACCCTCCCCATTTCATGAATCCTCTTTGACACTACATTTATTCCACTTTCCAGTACAGGTCCTCTGTCATCCACCATCACAATTGAACAGAAGTACAGTGGTGCCAGCCAGGATGCAGCACAGTAAAGCTTCAGAATATCACAAGATGCTGCAGTATGCTGTAGGGAACAGTGTAATACAATAGCAATAAAGCCATTCTGTCATGCAGTATTCTGTGACATGTCACTTGCTGCAAGGTACTGTGTTGCATTATGGCTGGTTCTACTGTAATTGTTCAAAATGCTTGCCTTCTGCTCCATGTCCCCTACTGCTCTCTCCTCACTGCCAGCCTGTTTACCCCACCTTCCTTTTTTCCCTGCTGTACCAGACAATCTTTCTCCCCTCTCTTGATCCCTTCTGCATGTGTAACTCTGTGTCTGCCTTTGTACATGTAGCAAATTGCTATGTATACCTGTCTCTACATGTTCTTTTTTATTTGTATTCAATTCTTTCTATATGAGTATCAGTTGGAAAGTAGCAGCTACAGGGGCAAAGCTGACATTCCTTGGAGAAAGTCAAGACTCCTGTCAGAGAAGACCCAATGCCTCCAAGGGCAATTTACTTTGTGTTGTCCATTATTATGGTAGGACCCCTAGACAATTTATGGGTGAGCTTAGAAAGTGTCTTTTGATGTCCAGAAGTGGCTAGCTAAACCAAACATTCCCGCTGGGCTCAGGTCTTAGGACAAAAAACAGATCTATGTGTCTGAAGTCTAGATCAGACCAGTTTTCCAACCCAGCTGTCAAGACACATTGAATGTTGAATATAAAATATCAGAGTGAAATACTGGATCTCATGTCATTGGGGCAACTGGAGGGTCTTACGGTCTGGCACAGCCTGAAAGAGACTGTCAGGTTTGTGACTATGAACAGCTGACATCTAAGGTTCATATCTGCCCTGATTCACCAAAATGTCCTGTGTGGGTAAGCCACTGTACCTTTGGAAAATTAGAAAGTGTAGTGAGATTGTTTAGTGTGTTTTTTTCTGCTGTGTGCAAACCCATTTTCTTTCTATTTCTGTAGAATTACTGTTCCCATAGTCTTTCTATAATATCCTTTATTATATCTGTAAATATCTCAAAGTATTAAAAACCTTATTTTTTCATATACTAACTGACTTTCAACTGACAAGAACTGTATTTCTGCCTCTAAAGAGATGGCTAGAGTCACCATATTCTGTTCTAAAGTGAGTTCTCAGCTGTGGCAGAGATGGGTGGCTCAGTTGCCCTTGAGCAAGGAGTGCTGTACTGTGTGAGCAGTGTCTCTGTAGGGATTCAGACCTAGAGATACCCCAAGAGAGTGTCTGTGCTGAGTGGTGGCAGCTACTGATTACCCTTGCAGGCATCTGAAATATTTGAGAATTCTGGGAACACTGACAGGCTGAGTCTGTGAAAGACAAGTTTGCTTCAAACTGGTGGCAGCAGGTTGGTATCTGAAACAGTTTTGTTAGTATAACAGTCATCTGTCTAGTCACAGAATAGGATATACAAAAGGGGACTGTATATTCTACAGATTTTCTTTAATTTTTTATTACTATTATTATTTTTGTTATGCAAGAATAGATACAAGACATTATGGCTGGGCCACATGAGAAGTGCAAACTGCTATACCTGCAGGAGCTGTCCTGAAAGAAAAATTGGGCAATGAGGAGGGGCAAACAGTGGAGGAACTCATAACCATTCTTGAAAGAAATGATCAGAAAAGCCATGCCAAAGGGATTACTGCTAGTCAATGTTATGACATGGTGACTAGGGAGAATTCAGATGAGCCACACCCTGTGACTGGGGTAGCTGTGCAAGCAGACCAGGTACAAATTTTGGAGCAGCAGTTTGCCCTGGTTAAGATGAAGACAGAAACTGAGGTCCAGGAGATGAAGCTGAAAGAAGAGGAATGACAGCAACAGTATGAGATCCAGCTGAGTGAGGAGCAGGAAATGTAGTAACAGCATGAGATCTAGATGATTGGGCCTGTGGTTGCTGAGATCGTTTGGTGTTCCTTGGAGAGTGGAGTCTTCCCTGTGGCCTTGACAGAGGTCCTGGTGAGACCCCTTTTGAAAGAAAAAACCCTTGGACCGGGACTGCCTTAGCAACTACTGACCAGTCTCAAACCTCCCATTTTTAGGGAAGGTTTTGGAGAAAGTGGTTGGTGGCTAGCTCGAGACCCGTCTTGCCTCCTCTGCCATTTATAAATCTTTCCAGTCTGGATTTAGACCTGTGCATAGCATGGTGACCGCCCTGGAGAGGGTGCTGAACAATCTTCTTATAGCAACAGATAGGTGGCAGTGAACTATTCTTCTCTTTGATATCTCTGTGGTGTTTGACACCATGGACCATGAGGGTGTACTGGATCACTGTGGGACTGGTCTGGACTAAGAGGAAATGTCATTAGCTGGTTTAGGTCCTACCTCATGGCAGAGTGCAAAGGGTGATGATGGGATTACAAATACTGATTTGTAGATAATGAAGCTCGCTCACCCAGTATATAATGTAAAAAGAATATTTTTATTTTTATTTTATTTCTTATTTTGGTTATCCTTTGTATGTTTTTCTTTTCATTCAAAAAAATTTCAGCAAAGGGAGAAATGGCATGTGCTACTGCTCCCAAATGTTGGGAGCAGTAGCACACACCGTTTCTCCCTTTGCCAAAATTTTTTCAAACCAAAAAGAATCATAAGCATATGGAGCCACACTGCATAAACAGGAGGATGTATTTAATCAATTTTGGGAGAAATGGTGTGTAGGAGATGCTTGACAAGATGGGTAATAGACGCAGTGTACTTCACTGATGAAGAGCTGTTGCTTGAAACATATGAATTGATATAGTGCACTGCACAGTGTCTTTTGAATGAAAAGAAAAACATAGAAAGGATAACAAGAATAGGAAAAAATAAAATAAAAATATTCTTTTTACATTATATACTGGGTGAGCGAGCTTCATTGTCTGCCAATCAGTATTTGTTATATTTAGCCATATTGGTAGTTTAGCACCTCCCCTTAATCACTCTTTTTGTGTTTCATCGAGGTTGCCTGAGCTGGACTCTTTTCTTCTGATGATGGGATTAGTCTTGTCTAGCCCAATACCTCTGTGCTATGGAGTCCCGCAAGGTTCGGTCCTGTCACCTCTTTTGTTCATGGTATACGTGCTACTCTTGGGAGACTTTATCAGGTGGTATGGGCTGAGTTTTTATTGCTATGCCAATAATACCCAGCTATATCTGTCCTGTGCGCACGGTGGCCAGATCGCTGCCTCTGTGTCTAACACCTGCCTGGACAAGATCCAGGACTGGATGATCCAGAACTGACTACAACTTAATCCAGACAAGACTGAGGTATTGGTGGTGGAACCTGGTTGTCAGTGGGCAGAGGGTGCTGGGAAGAGGCCTTGGTCATAGACTTGGAAGTCTTCCCCAGACCCCCTCCATAATGGTTAAGGATGTGGGCGTGGTGCTTTTTTATTTTTTTATTATTTATTTTACCAGGAGAGACACACTAAGCTGAAAGCTTGTTTACAGGTGCGACCTGAAAGCACAAGAAAGTTAAGTGATTTACTCAGGGTCACACCGTATGCAAGTGGGAGCTGTGGGACTGAAACCCAGGTCTCCAGGTTTGTAGCTCAGAGCTTTAAACCACTGTGCTATACTGTCTCCTAAAGATCGAGAGGCCCCAGTGAGCTATGAAATCACGACCCTTGGTTTACAAGACCAGTGCTCTAACCCCTGAGCTATGGAGCCAACGATGCTTGATGACGGTTTGACTCTTGATGCTCAGGTGTCGTTCATTGTCCAAAGTGGTTTCTACCATCTTAGGAACATTGCCCAGATCCATTCCCTGATACCTTCTGATGGCCTTCTTATGCTGATGTCTCTGTCATGTCAAGATTGGACTACTGTAATGCCTTGTACCTCAGGCTTTGGGGAGGGAACCTGTGCTGTCTACAGTTGGTGCAGAATGTGGCAGTCAGGCTATTGACAGGATCACCAAGATTTGAATATATTATTCCTGTCCTCCGTGGGCTGCACTAGCTGACAGTAAGGTGGAGGATTGCCTTCAAGGTCAGATTACTGACCTATAAAGCCCTACACAGCTGGAGCCCAGACTATCTGCAAGGCCTCTTTGTTCCTCACTGCCTGGCTCACCCTCTTTGTTTCTCTGAGGGAGGCCTCTTAGTGGTCCACAGGGCTAGGTTGCAGCTTTCAGGAGAGTGTGCTTTCTCTGTGGCTGCATCAACCCTGTAGAATTCACTTCCGGGATATTTGAGAGAGGTCCCCCTCAGTGGAAGCCTTCAAGAGGGAGCTCAGGCCATTTCTGTTTAATCAAGCATTCGAGTCAAAGTCTGGTAGACTGAGATCCCCCAACCACTACTAATGCTGAGTGGTGGTCATTCGGGCATTGAGCAGTACAATACCACCTGAAGGGTGCTGAAAGTTAGCAGCACCCATCTGAAAATCCAGCACATGCACCTTTAGTAAGTAGTACAGCTGCTCAAAGAGTTGAAACTGTCTTAGGGATCCTACTTCCACCAATAGAAATTGACAGTACTGAGACCACAGTAATGTCAAAAGATGCAAATTTGTGAACCTCTAAGCCCTCCTTGTTTTCATTTATTGTATTTATAATTTTCTGTTGCATTGTAAAATGAATAATAAAGCTGTTGAGATTATTCTCAAGGTAATCAAAAACTTTCATAAAGCACAGTTAAAATATAGTCTGCTTCTGGAGAGGTGGTCCGGGATCTGGCAGTTTGGCTTCAATGCCAAAAAATAAAGTTATCCACATTGAAGTCAAGAATTCCAGGACAGAGTAGTACTTGGGTGGAATCCAGGTATCTGCAACAGAGGCGGAGGAGGAGAAGGACCTTGGAGTGATGACGACTAGTGAACTGAAGCACTCCAAGTAGTGCAAGAAAGCAACAGCAATGGCAAACAAGATGCTGGGATACATAGCTAGGAGGATCAGTAGTAGGAGACAGGAGGTTCTACTGCCCTTGTACAGGTCACTGGTGAGGCCACATCTAGAATATGGAGTTCTGTACTGGTGCCCATACCTCAAAAAGGATATTAACCTGTTGGAGAAGGTCCAGAGGAGGGCTACAAAGATGACAGCAGGTCAGCAGGGTAAGGCATATATGGAGAGATAGAGGATACTGAAGATGTACTCCCTGGAGGACATGAGAGAAAGAGAGAGGACATGATTGGGACCTTCAAGTACTTAAAATGGATAAAAAAGGTGGATAAGGAGGGTCTCTTTAAGCTGAGTGGCAACCATAACATTGGGGGGCACAGTCTTAAGCTGGATGGGGTAGGAATAACATACTAACATACTACAAGGCCAGCAGAATAGGCCTAACGGTCGTTCATGTCTGCTCGTTTGGTCAGCCCCCACCCTGGGAGCTGACCTTGCTTCCCCCCTCACCCTCTCTGGCTTCTCCCTTCCCAGTCCCAGATATTCTCGCTGCACTGGACTTTGCTTCCATATCCCTTCGCCTGTACCTGTCCCACCCCCTCTTGAATCCCTCCACCATCTCTGCCTCCACCAGCCCCCTGGGCAATGCATTCCATGGCCCCACCACTCTCTCAGTGAAGTAGCACCTCCTCCTTTCTCCCCTGAATCTCCCCCCCTCCAGCTTCCACCCATGCCCTCTAGTTGCCCCTCCTCCTTCCTTTGGAGAACCCTGACTGCTCCTCCCTTATTTACCCCTTCATGTACCTGAGGACCTCTATCATGTCCCCCCAGTCCCTTCTCTCTTCCAATGTGTACATATTTAGCTCTTCATGCCTCTCCCCATAGGTCCTGTCCCCCAAGCCCCAAATCATTTTGGTTGCCCTCCTCTGGACCCTCTCCAGGAGTTTGATGTCCCTCTTTAAGTGTGGCCTCCAAAACTGCATGCAGTACTCGAGGTGCAGCCTCACCAAGCAGTCATAGAGAGGGAGTATCACTTCCCTCCTTCAGGAAATGATCCCCCTAGCCATGCATCTCAGCATCCAGTTTGCCTTGGCCGCTGCCCTCCTACAAGTTTCTGAGTTGTTTATCTTGACATCCACCACCACCCCAAGTCCCTCTCAGCCATTGAGACTTGTAGCATCCCGGGTGTACACTTGGCCCGGGTTTCTGGCTCCCAGGAGCAGTACCTTGCATTTTCCTGCATTGAACCTCAGCTTCCCTTTCTAGACCACCTTTCCAGAGCCTCCAGATCCCCCTGTAAGGCCACCCTCCCCTCCTCCCCATCCTTCACCAGGTATAAGGAGTTCAGGAAGCACTTCTTCACCGAGAGGGTAGTGGACACTTAGAATGCGCTTCCAGAAGAGGTGGTCTTGTTGAAGACTGTGAGCAACTTCAAGAGAGGCTGAGATAGGTATAGTGGGAAGGTAAGGATCATGGGCTGGGAGTATGGGAGAAGTGGGGAAGGGGGCATCTGGCCCTTGCACTATGAGCAGACTAGATAGACCAAATGGCCTTCTTCTGCTGGCTTCTTCATATGTTCGTATGCTCTGGTTGTAGGGCCAACACTGATACAATAAACTTTTTATTACACGCAAACAGTTTAAGAGAGTAAAAGAAAAAGACAGACCAAAATGGAGGCAACCACGGTAAGAATGGTAGGCAAGAGTGGATAAAGGAGGATGAAACAAAAGGGTTGTAGCAAAATTTTGAAGGATATGTACTCAAATGCTAGCAGCATGTGAAATAAAATCCTGTATGAAGGGGCTATAATGGTGGAGGATGCACTGGATACTGTTACTGCAACCAAATAATGGTGAAATGATAACCATAACTGTGATCTTACCATTGCTGGTATACTCTGATCATGATGGAAAGGGTGAGTTAGCAGTTCGGAGGAGCTTTATTTTATGTGAGAATAGTAATGAAGCAACTGAAGTACAAGGAGTACTGGTAGGTGAGGAGGCAGTATGAATCAGCCCAGAAGCAGGAAATTGATTCAGTATCTGTGCTGGTGTGATTCACAGACCACAAACACTGTCTGAGGCGATGCATAGGGTTCTACTTGAAGACATCCGCAAAATGGCATCTAGGCTGGTCAGACAGTAAAACATGATTGAGAATTGAGTGTTGTGATTATGGTAGCAATCTTTACCATGTGTACAGACCATGAAATATGAAAACATAGAATTTGATGGCAGATAAGGACCGCTTGGCCCACCTTGTCTGCCCATTTCTCAACCATCTGCATAGACTCCATATCCAAACTGATTTGTAGATTACCTCCACTTTCATACCACTAGGGTTGCATTCTGTCTATCCCATGCATTCTTAATTCACCTACCATAATTCCATATATGGCCTATTCATGGAAGCTGTTCCATACAGTACATCTACCACCATTTTCATGAAAAAAATACTTCCTGACATTACCCATGGGTCTCCCACCAACCTCCTCCCACAAAGCCTCATATTGTGATCACTTGTACGTGCACATATCTTTCTCTAAAAGATGCTGCCCTCCTGAACTTTGTATACCCCCTTGAGGTACATGAAAGTCTCTGTCATAGCCCCATCTCCTTCATTTCCTCCAGGGTATACATATTGATGTCTTTCAGTCTCTCCTCATACAATATCTGGTACAGTCCTTGCACCATTTTTGTTGCCCTTCTCTGCACCAACTCTACACTGTCTATGTCCAGTCAGAGATGTGGTCTCCAGAACTGAACACATTACTGCAACAACTAAATAAAAAAAAAAATAATGAGGTCTCACCAATTTTCTGTGCAGCAACATCACCACCTCCAGCTTTCTGCTATTGATGCCACTCCCTAGGAACCCCAGCTTCCCTTCAGTTTTCCTCATGGCCTTCTCACATTACTTGGTTAACTTTAGGTCATCTGTTATGATTACTCCCATATCCAGTCCCAGTTTGGTTGTCATCAGTACCTTCACCACCATCATGTATTTCTCCCCTAGATTTTTGTGCCCCAAGTGCATGATGTTACACTTCTTTGCATTGAATCTAATCTGCTACGCTCTTGACCAATCTTCAGATTTGCCTAGGTCTCTTCTCATTCTTTCCTCCCTCCCCCAGAGTGGCAACACTCTTGCAGATCTAGATGTCATCTACATAGAGGCATACCTTCCCTTTCCAGCCCCTCCTCTGTGTCATTTGTGAAGACATTAAAGAGGACAGGCCCAAGCACTGAACACTGTGACACCCTGCTGGTTACCCCCCTGTCCTCAGATTAACATCAGTTTGCCACCACCCTCTGTGTCTGTCATTTATCGCTCAGTCAATTTCTGACCCAGTTTACCACATTGGGACCCACTCCCAGACTGCCCAGTTTTTTTACTTGCATCCTATGTGGGACAGTGTCAAATGCCTTGTTGAAACATAGGTAGGCCATGTCTACCACTACCTCCCTGATCAACTACCCTGGGTATCCAGTCAAATAAATCTAATGGATTTTTCTGACAAAACCTTCCTGCTGTAGATCCATGTTGCCTCAGGTCATGTGCCCTGCTGGACTCAAGACAGACCACAGTTCTTTCCTTTAGCATTGATTCATTATTTTTCCAACTACTGAGGTGACAGTTAATGGCCTGTAATTTTCAAATCTCCACCTTGCTCCCATTTCTGTGGAGGGGTATAGCATTCACCCTCCTCCAGTACTCCGGTGCCGCTCTCTCATCCAGCTATTTGTTGAATCGGGCTGTCAGCAGTGCCCCCAAACACCTCTCTGAGTTATTTTCATATTAAGGGGTATATCCAGTCTGGCCACATTGCCTTGTATACTTTCAGTTTTGCGAATTTTGCGAACTTTCAGTTTTGAAAAATCCTTTAGTATTCTCTTCTATGTGAATGGACAGGTGTCCACCTCTATTCCATGTGTGTTTCAACCACCTAACTGTGGACCCACCCCTTCCCCTTCTTGTGTGAATGCTGATCAGAAGTATTCTTTCAGGATTTCTTATTTTTCTAGACTCCCTTCCTCACAATCCCCTCCTCCTTTATTTAGCCTCACAATCCCTCCCCTGTTCTTTTATTTCTATCGTTATACCTGAAAAGGGTTTTGTCTCCTTCTTTTACAGTGTACGCTATTCTTTCCTCTATTTGTGCCTTTGCACTTCTGACTTCTTTCACTGCCTCCCTCTCTTTTGCCTGATACAGTTCCCAGTCTACCTCCCTCTGTGGGTGATCCAGGGGTGACCCTCCTACACCTGTTACAGGTTAGTACCCAACTCTTGTGAATGGTGATGGGAGTCCATGTACTAGAAAAGGAAGGACCCCCAAAAATGAAGGCATCAGGATAGTCACATGCAGTGGTGGCAAGTGGATCAGGAGAACCTCATATGACTTCATATTCATATATTAGAACAATGACAGCAAACAGCATCATGACAGTTCTAATTTTTAATGCACTCTTGCAAATGCAAAAAGCCAACCTCATATGTAATTTCACCAATGAGTTTGTGTATAAAAAATAAATTAATTAATTAAAAACAAATAATTGGATTTGTAAATGTGGTTTATGTTCATATATTCAGCAAACACTTTTTAAAGCATATGATAGCAGGAACAAATATTTATATACTGCATCTCTTGGTGGGTTACACTGATTATAACAGGTGTAACTACTGTACCTCTTGCATTCCTAGACAGTTGTTCTCACATGTGATCAATTAATATGAAACTGTAAATCTCTCTCCTCACCCTCCTGTGTGCTCAGATGTCAGATACATTCAGCATGGCATTCCACAGAAGCAAGCAGAGGAGTGTGGTTGCTGCTTTCTCAATCAGATAGCACTGTGTACATGGAGATTACAATACACTGGAGATTTAGCATAGATATTATTAGTTGACCTCTTCATAAAGAGCCAACTGTAACATTGAGGTAAATGGTTTACAGGATGAAAACCAACATGGGTTTTTCAGGGGGACATCATATCAAACAAACCTGGTCAAATTTTTTGACTGGATGACATGGTCCCTGGATGGAGGAAAGCCACTGATGTCCTGTACTTGGACTTCAGCAAGGCTTTGATCCAGTCTCGCAAGAATAGCTAATTTGGAAATTGAGGGAACAGGGGATGGGAGATAAGTTGTTGGGGTGGGTAGCAAGTTGACTCAGGAATAGACAGCAGAGGGTGGTGGTAGGGCGAAAAGTCTCGATACCCAAAGACGTTATCAGCGGGTTCCCACAAGGTTCAGTTTTGGGTCCTATCCTTTTTAATGTGTTCATTGAGGACATCGGGGAAGGGGTTGGTAGTAAAATGAATTTATTCACCGATGATACTAAATTGGGGGTGGTAGTGAATAATGAGGTGGGAAGGAGGGCACTACAGGAAGACCTGGAGAGGCTGGAAAACTGAGCCCACATGTGGCAGTTGGGGTTTAATGCACAGAAATGTAACGTTCTGCACCTAGGTGTTAGGAACCCTGGATATATCTACTGCTGGGGGGGGGGTACAGCTGACTGTCACAATGATGGCAAAAAATCTGGGGGTGACAGTTGATGCTAAAGGGAATCAGTTGGAGCAGTGCAGGAGAGTGTCAGCTAAGGTAAACAAAATGCTCGGGTGTATTACTAGGGTGATAACATCCAGGAGAAGGGAGTTTATACTTCCCCTGTACACCTCTCTGGCAAGGCCACATCTGGAGTACTATGGGAAATTCTTGTGCCCCCACCTGAAAAAGGACATCACTCTGCTGGAAAGAGTCCAGAGAAGGGTGACATGGATGATTAGTGGGCTGGAGGGGGTGTTATATGAGGGTAGAATTAGAGAGCTGAACATGTACTCTCTGGAGGACAGAAGGGATGGGGAGATATGATAGAGATCTTCAAATTCCTGATGGAGTTCAACAGAGGAAGCAAGGTGGGTCTGCTCAAGTTGAGGGAGGATGGGACTAAGCCATAGTCTAAAGTTAGCATAGGGGAGGCGAGGGGGCATTATTTCATGGAGAGGGTGGTGGCAGCCTGGAATGCACTGCAGGATGATCTGGTAAAATTGGGAATTGTGGAGGGTCAAGAAGGGTTGAGACAGGCACAGGGGCACAGTACAGGGTGAGGGTATAACCACCAGGGACATACAGGTTGGGGAAGAGGGTGGGAGGGGTGAAATAATGGGGAGAGATACAGCAGCTACTGGGCACTACCAGTGAGTTGTGTAGGGCAGACAAGATAGACCATCAGGCCTAATCTGCTGGCAAATATGTATGTATGTATGTATATATGTATGTATGTAAAACTATAATGGCACAGTGAACACCACTATGTGCACTGCTGATAGGTTGATCTTAAATGAAAATGTATTTTTGTGATGCGGACTGTTCAGACCGAACATGTATTTTAAGTAATGTAACTCACACACACGGATCTATTTCATTAATGTAGTCAAGCAATACATATCATATTGAAATGATGATAAATGAAGACTGGAACACTATGAAGTCAATTTAAAAAAAACTGCGAATATTACGGCATGCACAATTGGAATCAATGGCATGCATGCAAAATGAAATGCATGGACAACAATGAACAGTACATCAGTATGAGTGATATGTACTGCACAGTTTATGAAAATTCAGAGACAAAGTATTTGTCATTAAGTGCTACACCACAGCCATCACCATGCATTAATTCGTACATACATTTATTTATTTATTTATTTATTGTATTTAATTATTCTTCTGCCCACTTATTTTCAGAATGCAAGGGCTGAGGTGGTTGCACCTGCAAGTCTCTGGCCTGACGGTCATCGCAGTAACTGGGCTATACTGCACCGAGTCTATAACCAGACCACACTTAGTGGACACAGGGTCAGCACCTGTACACTATTCTTGGATGAATTAAACTATTGAAATCAAGAATTTGACACCTTGTACAGGTGTCCGAACAGGCATATGGAATGGAGTGGAGATGGGGATGGGTTGGGGTCAGAGGTTGTTTATACACCGGCTGAGCAAAGAATTTATGGACTCACACTACCGACTCTTGTAATGCTGATTTCTTCAGCTAAAAAAAAAGTGAGATGTAACATAAATTAACACCACCCCCACCCACACATAACCCAGTTTGCACAAAATTACTGACATCACTGAAAGACAGACAAAAGGTAACAAGAAAATACAAAGGAACACACAAAAAATAAAACAAAACAATGGTAATCAACTAAATACCTCCCCAGTGGCATTTGAAGACAGCATGTCATCGCCGAAACTCTGTCTGAATTAAAAAACATCAGAAAATGGCCATAAACCACACAAGACAAAATATGGCTCATCGAGAGTTATTATTTATTGAGACGCTTCACCAATGTAAGACTTAATGTTGTGAGGTGAATCAAAGTCTGACAGTCTATATTTGTAGACAGCAGGACTGAGAATGCAGTTTTTTACCCATTTTTTTCACTTGGTAATTTCACAGATTGGGCACTACATCGAGCATAATAATATAGGTACTGCATGTTTTGGGTACATTAAACATGCATAAAAACAGACTATAAAATGCAAATTTCAAATTCAAAACAAGATGTGACTGTCTTTCTGTGGTGAACATCAACAGACAGGTTACGGTTATGCTGTGCACAGAATGACAGTACAAGCCATAAACTTAGTAAATCTAAAACGGAATAGATGACAAACACCATATCATTAACTACCCAGAAAAGCACATACCGTATTTCAACATTTACTGGTTTCTCTGTCATCACACCATAAGACACAGACCATTAAAAATAACACTGAAGCCTGACTATGCAGTGATACAGGAGTCTATGTCATCATAGCAGAACTGCATGCGCATGGAGCTAAAAGAGAAGAAAAAAAAAAAGCGCTCCCGTTTCACTGACAACTTCTCAGCCAGTGAACAATCTCATGTAAACTGCATTAAAAAAAGAGAGAAAATGACACTAACATGGCTTTCATTGGTATGCATCTTTATTACAAACAAAAACAAAAGCAGAAAAAAAAATTCCCATCTCTTTTAAGAAGGGACTTTAAGAAATGCCAACATTTATTTTGATTTCATGGTCACTACCAGCTGAGAGAGCTTCTAATGTAGTATATTGCATAGTATTAAAGAAATAAAATAAACATTACAATACATCTTAATTTTATATTGACAAACTAGCTGTTTCCTAAAATACTTTGTGGATACTAGACAATAAAATATATATATGCAGCACAATGTTCAAATAAATCAAAAAGGTTAAAAAACATGCATTGATCAATATCAGTAACAGCTCTGCCAGTGGGAAAAAATGATTAGCAGTCATCATAATAATACATCTGGCACAGTGACTACATTTGTTAGGGCTAGTACAGTAGGTTAATGCCGTATATTGAACACACTGGTGTAAATCTAAATATTTCAAATAACTACCAGGAACCAGAAAAGCAAAATCAATGTGCTGAGTTTCTAGACCTCAGCGGTTAGGAGACAGATTTTGTAAATAGGCCCTTGTTTGTGGTCAAATGCTACAAGCAGACTGGAGGATAGCAGACATGCTCATCCCCATAACAACGATACCAGGGATGACCTGGGGAACTACAGGTCAATAGCCTGACCTCTATAGTGGATATGTTGCACAAGATCATCATTAAAGAGCTGATGGTAGACTTTCTGGAAGCAAATATGCTCCAGGACAAGAGGTAGCATGACTTCATAAAGCGAAGTCATATCAAGCTAACCTAATTTAGGTTTTCGACTTGGGTACAAGGGCAGCAGATAAAGGCAAGGCAGTATATAGCCTGTATCTGGATTTCAGCAATGTCTTTAATTTGGTGCTTCATAAAAAGTTAGTAAAAAAAACAATTAGGGTATTGAGGGGTGGGAGAGAATGTAACCAGCTGGACAGGAAATTGGTTAGAGTGAAGGACCCAGAGGATAACACTAACTGAGAAGCACTCAGTGGTCAGAGAGGTCACAAGCAGGGTGTCACAGGGATTGGTACGGGGCAAGTGCTGTCCAATGTGTTCATCTGAAAATTCAGTGAGGCGATCAAGGGAACAGTTTGTCTCTTCACAGATGACATCAAAACTGGTAGAATTATAGACACTGAGGAGAAAATCGGGGACATGAGAAGGAACCCAGAAACACTGGAGAGGTGGTCTTGGTCAAATTTGGCAGCTAAAGAAATTGCAAGGCTATACATCTAAGCAGAGGTAATATGAAAACAGAACACTGGATGAGGGTGTAAAGATTACCCAGGCAACAGAGGAAAGGGAAGATTCACAGGTAGCTGCTGTGAGTCAAGCGAGTTGGGTCGGTGCTGCATGAAGGGTTGCAAGCCCAAGTACAAAAAATGCATGCACACAGCACACGCGTAGAGGAGAGTCTCCGATAGCAATAGTTACTGCATAAATGCTTCATTTGTTTGCCAGGGCTCTCAGCTCCAAACCCCAGCGCTTTGGTGGAGGCCTTCATCAGGGGGTATGGCCTACAGGGAAATGGTCATGTGTTTAAATAACAAACCCTCCATTACAAACACCTGGAGGTACTTAACTATTTGGCATTATGCAAGAAAAGTAAAGGTATATGTTACATAAGAGCAAGTTACATAAGCTCATTAGTATTTAAAAAAAATAATTCATATTAAAACAAGTAGAAATAATAAATAGAAATAATATCACATATCAAAATTTCAAAAGTGCTATGCTGTCACTCTTAAGACATCAAGCATATTTAAATTTCAACAAATTTCGTATTTATATTTATATCTATGCTGAGATCTATGTGGCAACATAAATAGCTGACACGGGGTCATACACAAAAGTAAAGGAAAATACGGGCAAGCAGTTTTAGTGATGAGCACCCTATTCACTAGAGCTTCAATATAAAGGCTTCAGTCAGTATCTGGGGATCTACCAAATCACCATGCTTACTGAGGAGAGATGCACAAGAATGCAAACGACGACAGGCAGAGAAAGGCTCCTCTATAAAAAAGAAGAGCTATATACAGAGAGTATTAGTAACCTACATAAATTCACCATTTGATTACAATAACAATATAATTTAACAAAAAATATACATCTAACACGTTGTCATCAGAAAAGTGTGAGGTCATGCAATGCTGCAAAATGTCAACATAATTAAAAACCTATTTCACTGAATTAAATTATCCTGGCACTTACTGCTCAGGTTCAATGATATCTGGGAGGTCATTTGACACAGCAAAAGGTCAAGTTGGAAAAAATCTTATCTTCTCTTTAAGAATGACTTAAGATCCCATTGGTCATTCAAACTATCAGGTTTAACACTTTTAAACCTAGAGATCCATTCACTCTCTTTCATTTAAAGCTTATTTACTCCATCTCCCCCATGTGTCATGGATGCCACCCATTCAATTCCCATGAAAATGTAGCCAAATCTGTAAATACCGGCGTCGGGCTCATTTATAGGCATAAGCATTGTCTAACTGCTGAAGCACTTAAGTAAGCAATCCAATGTGCGATTGTCTCCATAATAGGCTATGGACTCATTATCTATGGATCTGCTACCAGCACTGCACTAAAGCATATTTCAATCGTGTTGAACAAAGCCTGTAGACATCTTATTGGGGCTGCTCCATGGACACACACACCTGTGACCTTTACGAGCAGACAAACTCTGACCGACCTGTTAAACCAGTCTCTGTGCCTCAGTCAATTCTCGAGTGCCTGAAAATCAGCTGAAATTACCTCAATTCATAAAAATGGAGATTGCTCATTACCAAATAACTACAGACCAATCTCCATCCTCCCCCCACGCTCTAAAGCCCTGGAAAAAATAGTATCCACCCAACTCATGGAATATTTAACCAAATACAGCATACTACTGGTAAGTCCAGAACAGCATGGCTTCCACCCTGGACACAGCACCACCACAGCCCTCCTAGAGTTCTCACAGCAAATACACTCTGCACTTGACTCTGGGGACGTTGCTGGAGCAGTGTTCATTGACCTATCTAAGGTCTTTGACACTGTGTGTCACCCCCTATTGCTTGACTCCGTCCATCAACTAAGCTTCTCATATGGCCCCCTTGCCTGGTTCTACAGTTACCTCCATGCCAGATCCCAAAGGTCAAGATAAATGGTACCCTATCAGCTGCCCTACCTGTTCGCTCAGGTGTCCCCCAAGGTTCCATCCTGGGTCCCACATTGTTCAGTCTCTTTCTAAACACCCTTCCTAGCTCCTGCTCAGGCAGTATGCTCCTATATGCCAATGATGCGGTTCTCGTCACCTCCCACCCCAACCCCATCACCCTCCAGAACTCTCTACAACTCACCTTCAGCCAAGCTGAAAAATGGTTCCTCGACCATCATCTAGTTCTGAATCTCAAGAAGACAAAATCTATGCTTTTTGCCCACCGCCAGAGTAACTCCAGAAATGCCCCCCTTCTTATCCTCCCCAGCACCCTACACCCACTTGAACAGGTGTCTGCATACAAATATCTGGGCATCACCTTTAACTCGGCTCTCTCTTTCCACTCTCATCTTAATTCCTTGTACACTGCCATAAACACCCGGATTGGACTCCTCTACCACCACAAAGACTGCCTCCCTCAGAATGCCCTCCGGCTGGCTATCACCTCCTCCATCCTGTCATTGGTCGACTACAGGCTCCATATCTATGTGACTGCTGACCCCACTGCCCTCACCAAAGTCCAGACCTCGATCAACAAGGCTTGCAGTCTCCTAACCGGTGCCCCCAGCAGAATGCACACATGGCAGCTTTACTCCTCCTCGAACTTATTCACCTTTGATGAGAGCCTGCATTACCACACCTGTATACTGGCAAAAAAATCACTACTTGGGCTCTCCCCCCAGGGGGTTGCTGCATCTCTAAAATTGGCCTCCCACTCGGTCGCCACCCGAAGCGCAACTAAAGCCACCTTCCAGGTCCCGAGAGCCAGGACCTCTCTCGCCCAAAGATCATTCCACCACAGAGCCCCCCTCTTGGTACAACTCCCTCCCCACTCATATCGCAAACATCCCCAAAATTGGCCCCTTCAAATTAACCCTCTGAAACCACCACATTGACACTCGGAGCTGTAAATGCCCCTGACTGGCCCATACCTAGAGCTCCGCCTGGCTCACTTTACAGACAACATCCTTCCGGACTGCCTTCTTCCCCAGCAACCACCCCTTCCCCACAGGTATCACTCCCTAGAAACCCTAGTGGTACCTTATTATTTATATACTAGACCAATTGTAACTAATTGAAGCCTTTGTACACCTTTGTATTACTGGAATTGCTTTGTGTGTTCTTTTATTGTATCTCACCTGTAATGTTCTCCATTGTTGTACTCCACCACTAATTGTTGTCTACCCTCCCTGCGACGAGGTGCCTTTGTAAATGAGTCTTTGACTCAAAAGTTATAAATCCGAATTATGAAATAAATAAACTGGCTTTAGCTACAAGGCAGATTATTCTACCACACCTGCCTTGTAAAGAAGACCTTACTAGGACTCTTGCCCTGGGAGTGCAGAATGTTCACAGCCCATCTTGCAGCAATCGCCACACCAGAAGTACTAATTGCTCTACTCTTCAAGTTCCACATTGTCAGACTGTGCAAAACCAACTCTTTTGCAGTCAGAGCCCTAATGTGGTTTAATTCCCTGCATAGTGAAATTGCAAACGGAGACACTCTGGGTTTATTCAAATGCAAACTTGGAGAGTCTCTTATAGTTAGAGCCTCCTGTGATTGCTTCACTTAACTACTGACACTCTCAGTCAACTTCCTACCCAGTCTCCTCACCTATCTTCTCCTCCCTGCCCTCCCCCTTCCCTTTCCCCTGCTGACCATGACCCACTGTGTACCTACTCCCCCTGCACCTCTAGAGCAATTTTTTGCTGTCCAGCTTCCTACCTCTACCCCTGCAATCTCCTCACTCCACTATTCCTATCCACACCATAAGTTGTAACAATGTGAGCCTAGAGACTCCTCGACACACCTTGACACATCTTTCACCCCTCCTTTTAGCCTCTAGCCCAAGGCACACTTGGCTCCTTGCCTCTGTCCACTTAACTCCTTCTTTTGTTTGACAAGGCCCAGCGGCTGCACTTCACCCCGTACTAATCCAGTTTTAACGTTTCATTATCCTTTTATCTTACATGTTTATAATTTATTATCTATTGTAACTACAAATAGTATAGCCTGAATATTGCATTTGATGTACTTAGTCTACCCATGTAACTAACATTTGACTGGCCTGTATGTTGTACTCACCGTGCCTGGCTTTTCTAAGCCTGCTATCTCTGTATGTGTAATATGATGTGGAACCTGTGTAAAAGAGCCTCTGGCTCAAAGGTAGTAATCCAAAATTTAAATAAATAAATTAAAAATATATATATATATATATATAACTCTGCAGGTGATGAGTTGTGGCACCTTGCAAAATGTAGACCCACCAGTGAGGAAAGTGAAAGGGACCTTATGGTCATCATAAGTGTTAGTCCTAGACAACAACCCAGTGTACCAGAGCATTTGTTAAAGCCATAAAGATGCTGGGATGCATAAGCAGGGTTTTTTTCTAGTTGATAGAAGGAGGTATTGTTGGCTCTCTATGGAACCCTAGTGAGGCTTCATCTGGAGTACTACAGTATGTGCAGTTCTAGAACCCACACCTGAAAAGGGATAGGGACCATACTGAACCAATCCAGAGGTGAACACTAAGGTGGTATAGGGACAGCAGGCAAAACATATGAGGAGCATAAGGCCAATCTGAACATGTACTCGTAAGAAGCCAGAAGGGAGAGGGGTGACACGCTGTACATTCACAATTGCAAGTTTGGGGTGGTAGTGGCGGCGGAGATTCAAGAAGGATGTGGGGATGATTTCTTCACTGATAGAGTAGTCATTGGATGGATGGAACAGCTTGCCAGGGGAGGTAGTAAATGCCAAGGTGCTGATGAGTTTCCTATTGTTTCTATGGCAGCCTCCTGTATGGCACTGACTCAATTGCACTGCTGAATAGAAATAGAGTAAATCTGCTGCCTGACCTTTATCTACTGCCCTTGTACCCAGTCAAGGAATAATATCAGCTTGATCTGACAAGACTTCCCTGCCACAAACCTGTGCCATTTACTTTCCTGGAGCTGGTTGTTTTTCTAGGTAGGTCACCAGGTCCACCTTGACTAGTGTCTCCATCTGTTCCCAGTGGAGATACGTCTGATGGGTCTGTAGTTTTCCGAATCCTCTCTATCTCCTCTCCTTCCTTGTGGAGCAGAAACACAACTGAATTTCAATATAGGCTGGAACAGCTACAAGAGGTTGGTGAGGGAAAACACTAGATGGAGGGGGAGGGACCAGCAGGAACATTGTTGAACTGCCACTAGGGAACTTCGCCTAGGCCTAGACCAGACCAATGATAGGTTGAAACTACTTATATAAGAAATGAGCAGACACAATGGAGTAAGGATCTTTCTCTGCCAGCAACTTCAATGTTTCTAGATAAGCTTGCAGACAATTTGTGCTCTCAATTTGCTATTAAGACAGGCATTTAAATAGCATCTGAACATGAGAAATGACAGTTCCTGCACTTTTGTTGCAATACACAGTATATGGACTGGTTGTTCTTACAGAATCATAGAAACATAGAATTTGATGGCAGATAAGGACTACTTGGCCCACCTAGTCTGCCCATTTCCCTACCTAACGGATAAGCTGCAGATCCTAGTTAACCAACAGCCTACTTCCTCCTACCCCCTACTAGAATTGCCTTATGTCTGTCCCATGCATTCTTGAATTCCCCCACTGTTTTTGACTCTACGACCTCCTCAGGAAGGCTTTTCCATGTATCCACAACCCTCTCTGTGAAGAAATTCTTCTTCACATTACCTCTGAGCTGTCCCCCACTCTATCTTCAAATTGTGCCCCTTGTTTTTGCACATCTCTTTTTCTGAAAGATGCTACCCTCTTGGACTTTGTTGATTGCCTTAAGGTATTTGAAAGTTTCTATCATGTCCCCCCTCTCCCTCCTTTCCTCGAGGCTATACATCTTCAGTTCTTTTAGTCTTTCTTCATATGTCTTCTGATGCAGACCCTGCATCATTTTGGTTGCCCTCCTCTGAACAGCCTCCACCCTGTCAGTGTCTTTGCAGAGATGTGGTCTCCAGAACTGTACACAGTACTCCAGCTGTGGTCTTACCAACTGTCTGTACAGCAGGCCAACAACTTCCTATTTTCAACTGGTGATGCCTCTTCCTATGCATCCGAGTATCCCCCCAGCCCTCCGTACTGCCCTCTCACATTGCTGGACCACCTTTAGGTCATCTGATATGACAATCCCCAGGTCCCTTTCCATTTTTGTTGTTGTCAGTATCTCACCACCTATTGTGTACTCTTCCCCTAGCTTTTGTTTCCCGGGTGCATTACTTTGCACTTTTTTGCATTGAATCTAAGCTGCCATACATTTGACCATTCTTCCAACCTTGCCAAGTCCCTTTTCATCCTTTCCACCCCACCTTGTGCATCAACCCTGTTGCACATTTTTGTGTCATCTGCAAAGAGACATACTTTCCCTTCCAGTCCCTCTACAATGTCACTTATAAAGACATTAAAAAGGACCGGCCCCAGTACTGAACCCTGCGGTACCCCACTAGTAACCCGCCTTTCTTCACTGTGGACTCCATTTACTATTACATGCTGTGTGCTGTTGTCCAACCAGTATTTTACCCAGGCTACCATCCTAGGACCCACTCCCAGGCTATTAATCTTTTGTGAGGGACTGTGTCAAATGCCTTACTAAAGTCTAGGTAGGCCATGTCTACAGCCCCTCCCTGGTCTACTGCTTTGGTCACTCAGTCAAAGAAATCAACTAGATTTGTCTGACACGACCTTCCCACTGTGAATCCATGTTGCCTTGGGTCCTGTGCCCCACTGGCCTCTAGATACTCAACAATTCTTTCCTTCAGAAGTGATTCCATCATTTTCCCTACCACTGAGGTCAAACTGACAGGTCTGTAGTTTCCTGCCTCTGTCTTGCTCCCACTTTTGTGAAGGGGAATCACATCTGTCCTCCTCCAGTCCTCAGGTACCACCCCATCCTGCCATGATTTATTAAAAAGGGTAGTCAGTGGTGTTACTATTTCTTCCCTTAGTTCTTTTAAAATTCTGAGGTGAATCCCATCAGGCCTCATTGCTTTATCTACCTTCAGTTTTTTAAAAGTTCTTTCAGAACCCTTTCTTCTGTGAAAGGACTAATATCAAACCCCCTATCCAGAATGCTACTATTGACCGGATTAGGTATTTCCCCCTGCTTTTCCATTGTGAATACTGAGCAGAAGTATTCATTCAGTATCCCTGCTTTTTCAGTGTTGCTCTCTGCCCAACCACCTTCCTCTTTGTTCAGCCTCAGTATCCCCACCTTAGTCTTTCTTTGCTCCCTAATGTACCTATAAAAGGTTTTATCCCCCTTCTTAACTGAGTTGGCTATCTTTTCCTTGGTTTGGGCCTTTGCTATTCTGATTGCCATACCCACTTCCTTCTGCTTTAACCGGTACAGTTCTCTGTCCTGCTCCTTCTGTGTTTCCTTATACTTCTTGAATGCTATCTTTTTTCCCTTACCTTCCCCACTACTTCTTTTGAGAAAAATAGTGTTTTTTTCTTTCATTTTGATTTATTTTCTTCACACAAAGACTTGTTGCCTCTGTGATGGCGGTTTTGATGTTTCCCCATTGTTGCTCCACCCCACCTTCTTGCCTGTTTGCTAGTGCTTTTCTGAGGCACTCACCCATTTTGACAAAATCAGTCCTCCTGAAGTCCAGTACTTTCACTTTTGTGTGGCTTGACTCTACAGCTAAGTTTATCATGAACCACACTGGTGGTCGCTTGTTCCCAGATGGCTACCCACTTCAAGATCAGAGATCCTCTCTCCATCCCCATTTGAGAGTACCAGGTCTAAGATTGCTCTCTCCTGAGTGGGTTCCAAAACTAGTTGTCTGAGGCATGCCCCCTGTAGGGCATCAAGAATGGCCCTGCTCTTGGATGTGGCTGCAGTAAAAGTGCTCTAGTCAACAACTGGCATATTCAGGTCTCCCATCAGCAATATCTCCCCTTTCTCTGCCATCCCAAGGATGCCTTCTATCATTTCCTTGTCCATTTCCTCCCCCGAGACCTATGCTGCCCAGAAACAATCATCTACAACTCTTACCCTCCACCCCGGGGAGTGCTTTTTCCTTCCTTTCAGACACCTATTTCACAAAGGCTAAGTAACAGGTCTACTCACAACTGACTGCAAATATCTCTCAGCTACAGTTCCTCCCAGGCAAATTAAAGTTAAAACTAGGAAAAGTCCACCCCAAAAACAGAATCAATACTAGTTACTTACACGGGCCCAAAAAGTAATAATTTGGTTCTAGAAAATAACCTCCTTGACTCAAGGAAGCTGTGGCTGCTTTCTCACTCTCCCGTCTTCAATGTGAGAAGGAGACTGCAACACCTCTGAGATAAAAAAAAAAACCTTTTCAGCAAAAAAGAAATAATAAAAACAGGGGCAAACAGTAATTTTGCTTAGCCTAATGATAACAAGTCACAAAAATTTAAGCACCACCTGTAATAATTTCAGAGAAGATATACCCTGCAAAAGATGATTTGAATCAGAAGATTACAGCATACACCTGTAGGCACACCTTGTAATAATGCAGCAGAAGGTATACCCAGCAACTGCAATTTGAATCAGAGAAAAATAAAGCAATAAAATGTTAGCAACAAACAGTAACAATCCCTGTGAGTACAAAATAAAAACTACACACAGTAAATCTGCCCGACCAAAAGTCTTAATCCTTTCCCTTTCCCTTACTCTGGTAAGGTTCTTAGTTCTGTCCTTTTAAGCAAGCTAGAAGGAAAGAGCTCTGGTGAAGCTAGGTGCCTTGGCCAGCAAACCTAGCCTTCCACCTAGCCTTATAGACATCAAATAACATATGCTAAAGACATTTTGAAAACATTGTAATTGAGCTTTATAACTATTCTCCAAAGCAATCTGACAATTGAAAAAAAGACATCTTGTAGTAGGACATACATATGAAATAATGTGACACTGGAATGGCCACTGATCACCCTAGCTGAAATCATAAAAATTGTTGAACCCCAAAAGAGAAATGTATCACCTGGATGTGATTATGTTCCTATGCAAGTCTTTAGCCTCAATTCACATGGGTGGACTCCAGTGGGAAGTCATCATTCTAAGCTATTATCTTGATTGTAATAGTAGTAGTCAAAGATAAATCCCAGTATACCTAGATATATCACTGGAAATTGTCATTCATTTTAACTGGATTGTCTGTGATATATCCAAAAAATTTAAATACAATATATACTGGAAGTTACAGTATCATTAGCTACCACTGGATAGTACCATTTAATTGCAGTAAGTATTATAGTACTGATTTTTAAGAAGAGAAATACAAAGGATCCATTCTGCTATAAATCAGTTACCTTACTTAAAGTTGCTTCTAAACTCTTTACTAGAAAAGTGGGTAATAAAGGAAAATACCCAAAAATGAGAGGTGCAATCATGAGTACTCTATCAGAAGTCTAAGTTAAATACAGCAGATGGGAAGGGGCTTAATATGGTGAAGTAAATTCAAACTATCTCCAGACAAGGTAGGTGGGAGTGGGAGCAGAGGAAAATAAGAAATGAGGCACACACAAAAGGAAAAGTAGCATAAATAGTAACAAACAGAGGGTGCAGGAGTAAAAATGAGATGTAAGAGAAGAGGCTATTGTACAACTGAGTTGGTGGAAGGTTGGCTATTTACTGAAGCAGCCTTATGTAATGAGACCCTGGATTAATATTTTGAAAGAATTTAGGGAAGATGAGGAGCAGAGAGAAGAAGGGAGATTGTTGCAGAGGAGGAAAAGGTGGGAGGAGAAAACAGGTTGCGAGAGGTTTTAAGTCTTGAAATAGATAAGGAGCAGGAGTCAAGAGAGTAGAGGGAGTACGAAGAGTGGAGTGAAGGTGAGAAGAGTGAAGAGAGATAACACAAGCAGCTGAACCACTATTTTCAGAGGAAATAGGTGCAGTATGGGAGATTCCAAGTATATAGAGAGGGGACAAGGGGTTGAAATTAGGGCACAATGTTGCTTGTAAGGAGGGCAGAGAACAAAATGACAGAAGAAGATGAAAAGGGGGCCCAACCTGGCTAAAGAATATTAGGAGACAATGTAGCACAGTGGTTAAGAGCACTGAGCTGCAAAGTTCGAGACCATGTTTTGAATCCTATAGGCCCCCACTTGCATACTGTGTAACCCTGAGCAAGTCACTTAACTCCCTTGTGCTCCCAGGTTACACCTGGAAACAAGCTCTGGCTTAGTGTGCCTTTCCTGGTTAAACAATTTTCCCTTTCCCCTATTTGGGCAAATAGTATACACCATGTTCACATAGAAGAAAGGCAAAAAGGGAACGCACACCTTACTACTTAAGGAGCCACTGTTGGACACAAACCAAAAATAAAACAAAAAACAGTGCATACAACTGTATTTTGGGACTGTTTATTAAACTACATGGTGCCTACAGAATGCCAATCAGCTACAGCTATGTAACATGTTTGGTGGGAGGTTTCCTCAGGGAGCATGGCTAACTTGTAACTTACAACCTTTCATACCTGTGCATATTGATTAATTATAAACATTGAAATTGTCGGCAGATAAGGACTGCTAGGCCCATCTAATCCCGTAAGCCCTGTACTTGATTACAGTTTCTAACCCTCCCTCTGCTTTACCTCTATGGTACCCCTATGCCTGTCCCATGCATGTTTAAATCCAACCACAGTGTCTGCCCCAACACCTCCTGTAGCAGACCAATCCATGCATCCACCACCCTCTCTGTGAAGAAGAAGTTCCTCACATTCCCTCTTAACCTGCCAGCTTCCAATTTCATATCTTGCCCTCTCGTTCTTGTACTCCTCCTGTATTGGAAGATGTCTCCTCCCTGCTCCCTGCACCTTGTTTATGCCTTTGAGGTACTTGAATGTTTCTATCATGCCCACTCTCTCCCTCCTCTCCTCCAGCCAGTACATGTTGAGGTTCCCTAATCTCTCCTAGTATGTTTTGTGGTGCAAGCCCTGTACCATCTTAGTCGTCTTTCTCTGGACCATCTCCAACCTATTAATGTTCTTTCAAAACTGCAGCCTCCAGAACTGCACACAGTACTCCATGTAAGGCCTGACCAGGGTTTTATATAACGGCATTACTACTTCCTGCCTTCTGCTGGTGATACTCATGGCTATGCACCCCAGCATGCCACTGGCCTTCCCTGCTTCCCTTGTACTCTGCTTTGACATTTTCAGGTCATCTGAAATAATAACCCCCAGATCCCTTTCTTCCTTGGTGACTGTCAGCAACTCTACCCCCTCCCCATAGCTCTCTCCAGGGTTTCTATGCCCCAGGTGCATAATTTTGCAATTCTTTGAATTCAACCTCAGTTGCTACTCCTCAGACCATTTCTCAAGCTTCCCCAGGTCCCTCCTCATTTTTCCCAGCCCTTCTGGAGTATCCACCCTGTTACAGATCTTGGTGTCATTTGCAAACAGGCAAACCTTTCCTTCCAGCCCCTCTACAATGTCACTAATGAAAACATTGAATAGGACTGACCCAAGGGCCGATCCCTGAGGTACCCCACTGGTCACCCCCTCTCCCCAGACTGTACCCCATTTGCCACCACCCTGTGCCTCCTGTCTGTTAGCCAGTTCCTAACCCAGTTTACCACCTTGTCATCCATGTCCAGATTACCCATCTTTTTAACCAGCCTCTTATGTGGGATGGTGTGGAAGGCTTTGTTGAAATCTAGGTAGACAACGTCCACCTCTGATTTACTTCCTTCATCACCCAGTCAAAGAAATCTATCAGATTTGTCTGACACAACCTACCCACTGTGAAACCATGTTAGCTAGGGTCCTGGGAACCAATGGCTTCCAGATGTTCCACTATCCTTTCTTTAAGCACTGTCTCCATGATCTTTCCTGCTAATGAGGTGAGGCTGACTGGCCTATAGTTCCCTACCTCCTCCCTACTGCTGGATTTGTGTAG